>OZ005684.1:11326827-13869327 GCA_963930675.1 Gnaphalium uliginosum
TAAGTGGGCTGGCAGGTGTAGGTGGTCCGTCTGTTGGTATTGCCCGAAACTATGTTCTGGTGCCAGAGTCCGTGACTAAGGTTATCAGAAAGTATTGGCTAGAGGGAATAAATATAGGCACAAATGAGGTATTCCTGACTGACATTGGGATCCCAAAATATATAAAGAGGGCTGAAAATGCCGGAGAGTATTGGGTGGCAGTAGAGAAACCGATTCAACAATCCTCGGTGCTCACTGAACCACAAGGGCTAAAAGTTAATGAGTCTGCAATAGTGCTGGAAACTGTGTCCTTTACCCACTTTGTGAACTTGAGTATGACTGTGGTTCAGGAGAACAACAATGCGCTGTATGTGGGGTCGAGTCACACTGCTTTTGTTGGTAACTACACCAACTAGAATCTTGTAACCATCTCCTAAATGGCAATAAGTGACAACCCACTGTACTAATAGTATCTGCAATGATAATTTTATTGTTGGATCTTGATCATCAAAGTTTCCAATATACAATGTAAAATTTTTGACAATAGAATCCGAAAATTATGATATGGATCATATACCATGACCTAATCTGACTTAAAACAACAGAACTTTAATTCTTTATTTCTAAAGGGAGTTGTTAACTAGTGAAGGCATGCTTGTAATTTACTTGTCCACTTTTTGTAATTATCAATTAATCATCCTTAACTCTTCCAAACACCATTCCATTAGTAACTTCTCCTTGAAATATTGTGATATATCGACGGATACTCCCTCTTAGAGAAGACTTTCATTAGATAACCTTTTGTATTCTATTTAAGAAAAGTACATATATAGATATACAATATATTACACACTGAGGAATACTTGCTTTCCTTTAAGTTTAAGCAACTATCTTTATCCCAAAAATGGAGAAGTAGTTGTCAACTATGATGCGTTGTTGCTACAGTATGTGTGTGTTTGGGTTAACTAGTAGTATGTATATATATACTCGTACAGTGAACAGATAAAAAACTAGCATCCATTTTTACATACATGGCTGCCATGAAATTATGCGGCCTTTTTGCCATCAATCTCAGTGTTTGGTTCTGGATTCTCGGAAGTGTTTTATCTTATACAACTTTTAACAAAATATTGTTGCCTGCAAATGTCACAAATCCGGAATCTCTTTCATTTGATCGTGGAGGTGGAGGTCCGTATGTGACAGTTGCAGATGGTAGGATCCTCAAATGGCAAGGTCCAACCATTGGGTTCGTTGATTTTGCCTACACTTCACCCAACAGGTTGTGCTACATTACTTCTTTAATCACCTTTTACTTCAACATAACAGGTAATTTCAGAACTAACTTAATTCGAGAAAAAAAGTATTAGTGTTTTGGGGGACAAGTTAAGGTTATTTCCTTTATAACTTAATTTCAAGTTTGCCTTATGCAAACATAGCCTTTACAACAACAACATACAAATCAATTGGTTCTGCTTACTTATCAGATAACATTGAACAACTAGTAAAGGGATTAAGTTACTTTAGTAAATTTAGATTCATATTTTCAGGACCAAACTATTATGTGATGGTACAAATAATCTGGACTTAGGACCAACATGCGGGAGACCATTGGCTCTTGATTTCAACTATAGAACTAGTGATCTCTATATCACCGATGCTTTTTATGGTCTCCTGGTTGTGGGATCCAATGGTGGGCTTGCAACTCAACTTTCGAGTGGTTACAAGTACCTTTCGGGACTTGACGTTGAGTCATATACTGGATACGTTTATATGACTGATGCTAGCTTGACTTACGACAAAAACGGTGCGAGTGTGTTTTAATTGCTATGAACCTGGGCATATAAAGAGTGAATGTCCAAGATTAAAGAGTTCGACAGGTTCTAGTGGAGTGAAGCGAAGTGATGAGAAGAAAGTTTCCGATCAATCGAGAGTGAAAAGTCGGTCCTTTCAATTGACTGCGGATGAAGCAAAGAATGCCCCTGATGTTCTTACGGGTACTTTTCTTATTAACTCATTACCCGCTTATGTGTTATTTGATTCTGGAGCTTCTAGATCTTTTGTCTCTGAAAACTTTAGTAAGAGTTTTCAAATAATGTTGAGTGAGTTAGATACACCCTTAGATGTGGAGATAGCCGATAATCGTGTTATTTATGTGACCAAAGTTTATGAAGGGTGTCGAATAGAAATTAGTGATGAAATATTTATGATAAATCTAATCCCAATGAGAATGGGTGAGTTTGATGCCGTTGTGGGCATGGATTGGTTGAGTAAACATAATGCTGTTATTTGTTGTGAAAAGAAAATTATTCGCGTCAATGCTCCAAGTGGGGGATTAATAGATATATATGGCGAAAAACCTAGACCATCTTTGTCAATTTGTACTTATGCTCGTGCTAGAAGGCATCTGTCGCATGGTTGTCAAGCATTTTTAGCTCACGTTAATGATATGCGAAAGAATGTGATGAGTATTGAGAATATTCCAGTTGTAAATGAGTTTTCTGATGTATTTCCGGAAGAGTTACCGGGTGTTCCGCCTGAGAGGCAAGTAGAGTTTCGAATTGAGTTAATGCCGGGGGCTACTCCTGTTGCTAAAACCCCATATAGACTTGCGCCGTCAGAGATGCAGGAAATGATGAAACAAATACAAGAGTTGTTGGAAAAAGGGTTTATCCGTCCGAGTAGTTCGCCGTGGGGAGCACCAGTATTATTTGTTAAAAAGAAGGATGGGAGCATGCGAATGTGTATTGATTATAGGGAGCTGAATAAGGTAACTGTTAAAAACCGTTACCCGTTGCCGAGAATTGATGATTTGTTTGATCAGCTTCAGGGTGCTACACATTTTTCAAAGATTGATTTACGGTCTGGTTACCACCAGTTGAGAGTAAAAGAAGAGGATGTTCCCAAGACTGCTTTCCGAACGCGTTATGGTCATTATGAGTTTGTGGTAATGCCATTCGGATTAACAAATGCTCCTGCTGCATTTATGGATTTGATGAACCGAGTTTGCCGTATGTTCCTCGACAAATTTGTGATTGTATTTATTGATGACATTTTAATATATTCAAAAACGGAAGGTGAGCATGAGTTGCATTTGAGGCAAATGTTGCAGGTGTTGCGAAATGAAAAGCTTTATGCTAAATTTTCGAAATGTGAATTTTGGCTGAGAGAAGTTCAATTTTTGGGACATGTGATAAATCACGAGGGAATCAAGGTAGATCCTGCAAAAGTAGAAGCAGTGATGATGTGGAAACCTCCTAAGACTCCAACAGAAATTCGAAGTTTTCTGGGATTGGCTGGTTATTATCGGAGATTTATTCAAGACTTCTCCAAGATTACGACTCCGCTTACGAGGCTTACGTGTAAAAATGCCAAATTTGAGTGGAATGAGGAACAGGATCAAGCTTTCAATGTTTTGAAAGAGAAACTGAGTCAAGCACCTATTCTAGTACTACCCCAAGGGAATGATGATATGGTGGTATACTGTGACGCATCACGTGTGGGTTTGGGTTGCGTGCTCATGCAACGAGGAAAAGTAATAGCATATGCCTCGAAGCAGCTAAAAACACACGAGAAAGGATACCCCACTCATGATCTAGAATTAGCAGCGGTGATATTTGCATTGAAAATTTGGAGGCATTATCTCTATGGAGTGAAATGTACGATTTATACAGATCATAAGAGTTTAAAGTATTTTTTTCGATCAGCGAGATCTTAATATGAGACAGAGGCGTTGGCTTGATTTGGTGAAAGATTATGACTGTGAAATCTTATACCATCCTGGAAAGGCGAATGTTGTAGCAGATGCTCTCAGTAGAAAGACTGTTGATTTTGTGTTGAAAGTAAAATCTTTTCGAATGACGGTGATTACGGATTTAATTGAGCAAGTGAAAGAAGCTCAACAGCAAGTGTTGCAGAGTGGTGATTTCCGAGCAGAACGAATAAAAGGTCAAGAACAAGACTTTGTTGATGATTCTCGTGGATTGAAAACCCGATATGGTAGAATATGGGTACCGAGTTCTGGAGAAATGAGAAAACTTTTACTTGATGAAGCTCATAAATCCAAGTATTCGATCCATCCTGGTGCCACAAAGATGTATCATGATCTGAAAAGAGATTATTGGTGGCCAGGTATGAAAAGGGAAATTGTTAAATATGTGGAAAAGTGTTTGACGTGTTCGCAGGTTAAAGCCGAACATCAGAAACCTTATGGGAAGATGAAACCCTTAGACATCCCAGTGTGGAAATGGGAACATATCACGATGGATCTTATTACGAAATTGCCGAAAACGTCAAAGCACCATGATGTTATCTGGGTAATAGTTGATCGATTGACCAAGAGCGCTTTATTCTTGCCGATAAGAGAAGCTTCGTCGTCAGAAGTAATGGCTGATTTGTATGTGAAAGAAGTGGTAGCAAGACATGGTGTGCCAGTATCTAGTGTCTCTGATAGGGATAGTAGATTTACATCTCGATTTTGGGCAAAGTTTCAAGAGGAAATGGGTACACGTCTTAATCTGAGTACAGCGTATCACCCACAAACGGATGGTCAGAGTGAGCGGACGATTCAAACGTTAGAGGATATGCTGAGGGCGTGTGTTATTGATTTTGGAGGAAACTGGGATGTATATTTGCCATTGGCCGAATTTTCTTATAATAACAGCTATCACTCCAGTATTGGAATGCCGCCATATGAAATGCTCTATGGGAGGAGATGTAGAACTCCAATCTGTTGGGATGAAATTGGGCAACGTGAAGTAGCTAGTACCGAAGTAGTACTGAAAACTACCGAACAGATAGAGCAAATCCGAGCCCGTTTAAAAGCTGCACAAGATAGACAAAAGTCGTATGCGGATAAAAGAAGGCGTCCAATTGAGTTTAATGAAGGAGATTTTGTTATGTTAAAGGTATCTCCTTGGAAAGGTGTTATTCGATTTAGAAAGCGGGGGAAATTGAGTCCTCGTTTTATTGGACCCTTTAAAATCCTAGCGAGAGTGGGTGAAGTGGCGTATCGTTTAGAATTGCCAGATGAATTGGCAAAGATTCATAACACTTTTCATGTGTCGTATTTGAGAAAGTGTTTGGCTGATGAGACGGCCTATATTCCAATGGACGAGATTGAAGTAAATGATAAGTTGAATTATGTCGAAGAACCAATTGAAATATTGGACGAGAAGATAAAAAAGTTAAGAAATAAAGAGATCCGAATGTTTAAAGTCCAATGGAAGCATCGAAAGGGATCAGAGTTTACATGGGAACCAGAGAGTGAGGTTTACCGATATTATCCCTCGTTGTATCAAAAGTGGATTGTGAGGACACAATCCTGAGTAAGTGGGGGAGAGTTGTAACACCCCGAAATTCGTTAAAATTGAAAGTTGTGTACTGTTAT
Organism: Gnaphalium uliginosum; assembly: GCA_963930675.1. NCBI lineage: Eukaryota > Viridiplantae > Streptophyta > Magnoliopsida > Asterales > Asteraceae > Gnaphalium > Gnaphalium uliginosum. The sequence goes on from OZ005684.1 coordinate 11,332,193, forward strand.
GCGACACAAGGGTTAGTGTCGCAGGTAGCGACACAGAGCCCTGTGCGACACAAGGCTTGTGTCGCAGTGTCGGGCAAAAAGTCAGTTTGGAGGGGTTAATTGTGTAAATTAGTGTGTAATTGCAAATAAAACATGTTCCAACACTTTCCAGAAACCACGAAAACATCTCAATTCGTTCAAGTGTGTATATGTGTGTTTTTAGTGAGAGAAAAGAAAGTGAAACCAAAGGGAAATCAAATTAAGCTTGAAGAGTAATTTTGGAAGGTGTTTCTTTGCAATTGCAGGTAAGAAACCTAAAACCCCTGTTGAAATTGAGGTTAATTTGAGTAAGAAAGGATGAAAGAGTGAAATTTAATTGAGTTTAAAGTGGGTAATTTGGGAATAACGTGTTGTGTTGATTAAAATGAGTTGAAATGTGTTTTTAACTGGTTTGGGTGTATATGATGATCAACTATGGAATCTGGTTCGGAGATTGGGTTTTGAAATCACCCAGAAAACATGTAATCACATAAAGTTTCTGCTGTTCTGTTCGTCATTGCGACACAAGGCTTGTGTCGCAGCTTGTGTCGCGGTGACGGTGTCGCGAATTAATACTGTTGCTTTAGCGACACAAGGATTTGTGTCGATAGTTTCCACTGTTGGTTAGTACTGTTGTTTTAGCGACACAAAGAGTTTGTGTCGCAGCTTGTGTCGCTAGTTTCTACTGTTAATTGAATTGTTGTTTTAGCGACACTAAGAGCTAGTGCCGCAGGTTGTGTCGCAATAATGCATTGAGCGACACTAATCTGGTGTCGCCAGGAGGTGTAGCGACACTAGAGGGCAGTGTCGCAGGAGTAATTAATATTTTAAATAATATTAAGTATTACTAGAGTTAATTGGGTACGATCGCCTCGACAGGTATTTCGAGTTGCAGTTCGTAAATATCCGATTGTCGTCCTCGAGGTAAGTAGTAGGAATGTAAAGTATATAATTGGCTGAACTTGTTAATACTGATTGTATATCAATTGTGCCTAGCTGTATGAGTTGTACGGCCAATTGCTGAGTGATCAATTGTGCCTAGCTGTATGAGTTGTACGGCCAATTGCTGAGTGATCAATTGTGCCTAGCTGTATGAGTTGTACGGCCAATTGCTGAGTGATCAATTGTGCCTAGCTGTATGAGTTGAGCGGTCAATTGCTGAGTGATCAATTGTACCCATAAGGGCCAATTGCTGAGTGATCAATTGTGCCTATTCACATAAGCTGAATTGCCAATTGCTGAGTGATCAATTATGCTAAATTATTTGTATATGATTGTACCTTCCTATACTTACTAAGCAAAATGCTTACGTGTTGATTGTTGTATGTGATAGGTACATCGAGAGTTGTGAAGGGTGGGGATCCGGGCAAGCGACCCGAGGGCTGCTAGTGATGGACTTACTATGATGAGATAGTAAGAGGAGAAACTCGTAAATCATGCTCGATAATAATGTGTAATATTTTGTAATGATGAGAAACGTGTTTTGTAATAAACAAGGTGGTTGTCACTTTATATTAATATATAAGGTGTTTTGAGAAAGATAATTTAAAAAAAAAAAAAAAAAAAATGGGACGTTACACAATTATAAATACAGAGTATAATACAAACAGTAATACACAAATACGTAAATATACAGATGTCAAAGGTTCAAATGAGAACCAGAAAAGGTACAGAACTGCGAGAACTTTTAAATTATAGAAATATTCACATGTTTAATGATTCAATCATATGTGATTATTGATGTAGATTAATTTTAAAAGCAAAATAGTTTGACAAAACCTCAAAATAACCTTCAAAATCAAATTTATATTTTTCGTTCATATGTGCACATTTGACCTGTGCACATGTGAACATTTCATATATTCAATAATTTAAGATATTTTTAGTGATTTTTAACTTTATTTTGTCAATAATATGAACATTAAATAACATTTATATGTAATTTGTTGTGTTTACATGTGTAAAAATAATGTAATTTAAAAGTTCTCATAATTCTGTATCTTTTTGTAGTTCTCGTTTGAACCTAACCCTATATGGCTATATATATATATATATATATATATATATATATATATATATATATATATATATATATATATATATATATAACCGTTTACATAAATATATATCAGTATATATATAGAAGAAAAAACTGACTTGAAGGTTCCCAAACTTTGATTGAAGAGGGCCTGTTCGCTATCAATCTCAAGGTTTTGTTCAAGAGACTACCCAAACTGACTTGATTTGGACCTGTGCAAGTACATGGCCCAATATCCAAGAGGGCCCATTTTCTATACCCAATAGTCCAATACATATATTAATAAATAGCTCCACCCAACTTGCTGATTCTCTTGGGGGCCCACTCCATCGAACTTAATTTAGAATCATAATGGATGAAAACAGGGTGTTTCTGTATTGATATTGTTTGTGTTTTTGATCTCCTTAATCAAACATTGTGACTGTTGTGAAACCGTATAAATATATAAAAAGAATAACTGAATTCAGGTTTTTTAATATAAGGATTAAAAAAGAATTCAGAATCTAATAAAAGGTTCAAGGCTCATCTTTTGACCATTTAATTTAATATTAATATATAAATATTTATCTATCATACGCCCAAAACCAAAGCCCTCTCCGCTCAATACCAAGCTCAAGCTCAAGCTCAAGCTCATGCCTTAATCCAAATTAGGTATTGGTTGGTGTATGAGTTGTTTAGGAAACGAATTATTCATCTTTGCTGCTATTTGCGGCAAAGAAGCCTCTCCATAGTAAAGCAAGTTCCAACGTAATTTTCTTATACAATTTTAAGTATATTTTTATAATCTTTATTTATAAGCGTAAAAGTATGTTTAAAATCAAAAGTTTTACAATCTTTTGAATGTCACAACTCACAACCGTAAAGAATTCACGGGGATTGTTGTTATGGTCGGTTTGATTGAAAATCTATAATAAATATAATGTAATTTTTAAGCGATAATGTGGTCAAGTTGCAAATATATTATGTAACGTTGATGCTAGAGAACAAACATTCTAAATCGGATTATACATCATGCATGACATTCCCCAAAAATTAAAGTCAAACACCTTAATTTGGATGCTAATTAATGGTTTGTTAGCTAGTGATCGATAAATGCATGGTCGTTTTAATCACACTTTATGTAATGATCAAACAATCATACGTGTCCTTCAAATTAAAACCATAGATTTCAGTAACTTCACAAATATAAGACAATGATTATTATTTCGGCAAAATTGTTTTATTAAGAAATTCAATACACAATCTTGAATCATCTTAATTACTCCGTCAGTCCCACTATTACTATTTTGGGGTGTTCCAAATAAGTGTCAACTTCCATGTTTTAACTAATTAAAAGAGAGTTTAGTGGGTAAATATATTATTTGATTGGTGAAAGCTGAAAAGTGTAGTTAGTAAATAATCTTAAAACTTAAAACTGTATGCATAGTCAAAGTTGACATTTTGACTGTGACGGAGTGACTATCTAGTGCAATAGCTAGCAACGTATATGTAGATATCAAAACTCATACTTGTTCGGCTTTGATTTCTCGAGTCTTACATATACAACATGGTTAAAGAAAATAAAATGATTGAAGCATATACGAGTATATATATTTCATAAAAGTAAATTTATTAAATGTACATTAAATTACGGTAGGAAAGTAAAGAAAGTATTTTGCTTTGTAACAAGTTTAAGCAACTATCTTTATCCCAAAAAGGGATACGCAAAGATCAACTATGACAAGTTGTTGGTACATGTACATACATAGTATGTGTGTGTCAACTGTGTGAATTTGAATGTGTATATAAGAAGATGTAGTATAAGGAAAGATGCATTGCAATTCACAAACAAAACAATAAAACATTAATGTTTTTTACATACACTGTAACCATGAAAACTATAAACCTTTTATTTGTGAATCTCATTGTTTGGTTCTTGCTTCTGGGAAGTGTATTCTCAAATGAGTATAAAACTTTTAACAAACTTGTATTGCCTCCGGGTGTCACAGCTCCTGAAGCTGCTGCTTTCGATCGTGGTGGTGAAGGTCCGTATGTGACAGTTGCAGACGGTCGAATTCTAAAATGGGAAGGTTCCGTCATTGGCTTCGTTGATTTTGCATACACTTCACCCAACAGGTTGCTTACTTTTACTATGGATGAATCAATGAGTAGTGTGGCCCACTGTCGCGCACTTGATGTTCATACAATGCATGTTTTGCAAAGTTCAATATACTGCTACATTATTTATGCAACTATGGCTACATGATTATTATGCATCAATCTTTAGTAGTCAAGATATATTTGAAATTGCTAGTTACTTGGTATTTTTAATTAGTATTATTTTTTCAGGACTAAGAAAGTATGTGATGGTACAAATGATCTGGATTTAGGACCAACATGTGGGAGACCATTGGCTCTTAGCTTCAATTATAAAACCAGCGATCTCTATATCACCGATGCTTTCTTTGGTCTCCTGGTTGTAGGATTCAATGGTGGACTTGCTACTCAACTTTCGGGTGATTTCAAGTACCTATCTGGTATCGACGTTGAATCATATACAGGAAACGTTTATATGACCGACGCTAGCTTGACTTATGACATAAGGTAAGTTTTGCAACGTAGCATCTAGTTAAAAATAAAGAAACTTACCGTGTCTTGAAACAATGTGTTTAATTTTTGACAAAATCTACGTGTAGAAACATGGCACAACCTGGGTTTACACCTGACTCAACTGGAAGGCTATTGGAATACGATCCAAGGACTAAACGGGTAACCGTTTTGCTAAGTGGGTTATCAGGAGGAGGTGGTCCTGCAGTTAGTAGTGACCGCAAGTATGTTTTGGTTCCAGAGTATGTGAACAAGAGAATTCAAAGGCACTGGCTGCAAGGGCCGAAAAGAAACACAAATGAAGTTTTCCTGACTGACTGTGGGAGCCCAAAAAATATTAAAAGAGCAGTAAATGATGGAGAGTTTTGGGTGGCAGTAGAAAATTCGTCTCAAGGGCTAAGAGTTAATGGGTCTGCAATAGTGCTCCAAACAGTGCCCTTTACCCAGTTTTTGGACATGACTGTTACCGTAGTTCAGGAGCTCAATGATGCACTATATGTTGGTTCGGGCCTTGCTGATTTTGTTGGTGTTTACACCAACTAGATCGAATGCTGTTACCTCATCCCCTGAATGACAAGAAATCTCTGTTTCAGCTATTATTATACAACAAGAGGATATATATAATATTCTCCCACAATAAACAGCAATAACTTTTAATAACATAAGATTTTTAGAATTAAAATGTGTGCTTATGTACTATTGTGTAACATATTTAATGAATTGGCTTTTAATATCATTTACATGATTACTATAATTGGTCTCCATTTTAACGTTTAATTGATAATGAAATCGTAATTTTAGGAGTTACGTAGCATAACTGTTTATAAGATCAAGAAACATAAACAATTACGAGTAGCATTCAGTATGCATTTTGCCAATGACATGATAATATGAGGTTTTGTATGCAAAAAGTAGTAAACTTCAAGGTCTTAATTTTTGCCTTCGAATACGGCTTAATTAAAAAATAGGGTAGTTTTCTATGCCTCAAAGCACATTCATCATCAACATTGCCACCTTCTAGATCGCACGTCTGAATTTTTATCAAACAAAACAACAAATGGGTTTGAAGGTATGTTTGTTTTTTCATTTATAGGACAATAATTAATTGATGTAATCTGAATCTTATCTTACTTTCATGATCATTAACATTGTTAAATATCTTGTTTTCATTAGTTACAATCGATCCGTGTTCCCTAATTATGAATTCCAAAATCGATAAATTTGCGTTTAGGAATGTAAATGGCTTGATTATCTAAAACACGAGCCCTCGTAATACTCTAAAAAGATATATAAAATGTGTAAATGATCTGCGTACACGGATCTTATGTGCAGCAACGATATTTATGATGTCTTTTATCATCACATTTGATTATTGAACCATAAATATAATTTAAAGGAGGACTTTGAGGAATATGCTCAGAAAGCAAAGACTCTTCCTGATGGTACTTCCAATGAGAACAAGCTTATACTATATGGACTCTATAAGCAAGCCACAGTTGGGCCAGTGAATACAGGTAATGTGTATCTGTCTAATTTTAATCAAGTGGACTTGATAAAACTAACTATTTCATACAAAATTAATTAATATTTCCTTTTGTTTTAATTCCTGTTGTATTTAGATCGTCCGGGTATGTTCAGCATGACAGAACGGGCCAAATGGGATGCTTGGAAGGCTGTGGAAGGTATTGCTGTTTCACAATTGTATCGCTTTTTTTATGACCTGCTAATTTTGTACATATATTTTAAGTCACTGAACTCGGTAAAAGTGTTGCAAGATGGTTGTTGGCTTATAAAAGATGTGTTGGTAGTTTAGGAAAATGTAGAACGGAACATTTGTGAAAGTATATTGTTATTCTATGACATTAGCCCATCGGATTCGAGTTCTATATATTCTTTTGCTTATTGTGGTTTCTCCTTATGTGACAGCAAAATCCAAGGAGGAAGCAATGAGTGATTATATTACCAAGGTCAAGCAGTTGCTGGAAGAAGCTGGATCCTCGACTTGAGATAATTTAGCCCGATTGTTCAAGCATGACGTTTATTGAAGGAGTTTATGATTTACATACCGTTAGTTGTTACTTTCTTCCTTGATTCATGAATCCTATATTCTTATATTCTTATGCAATATTTATGAAGAACCACTATGAAAAGATCGTCATCACTCGCAATAGAAAGGTGTAATGGCCTGTAGAAATGCACAAAACAGTGTCCAACCAATATCACAACTAAAAAGCAGTGTGAAAGAATGAAACACATATGATTGAATTCGAATTAATCATACCATCTTTTCTTTTAAAAAAAAAATACAGACTACAATGAATATTAAATAAACAGAACAACATTTGAAGCTATTGAAGACATATAACTTAATCATATCAGTACATCACCATATCAAGTAGTAACGTGGTTTTAGTTCTTATCAGTGAGTTCTTATCGTTCAGAAAGTGGTAACGTGGTTTTAGTTCATGTAAACACCAACAAAATTAGTGATACTCGAACCCACATATAGTGCACTGTTTTCCTCCTGAACCACGGCAATATTCATGTTCAAGAACTGAGTAACAGGCACGGTTTCGAGCACTATTGCAGACCCGTTAACCCTTAGCCCTTGAGGTTCACTGATCAGTGGGAGCAACTGGGTTTGTTTCTCTACCGCCACCCAAAACTCTCCATCATTTGCAGCCCTTTTAATATTTTTCGGGCTACCACAATTGGTCAGGAAAACCTCATTTGTGCTCCTTTTTGGTCCCTGCAGCCAATACCTTTGAATTTTCTTGTTGACATACTCCGGAACCAAAACATATTTGCGATCACTACTAACCGTTGGACCACCTACTCCTGACAGCCCACTTAACAAAACCGTTACCCGTTGAGTTCTTGGATCATATTTCAATAACCTTCCAGTTGAGTCAGGTGTAAACCATGGTTCTACCATGCTTCTGTACATAACGTTTTGTCAGAATAAACACATAATTCTGTATTTATAAAATAAATGCTACTGTTGCAAAATTTACCTTATGTCATAAGTTAAGCTAGCATCAGTCATATAAACATTTCCGGTATATGATTCAACATCTATACCAGAAAGATACTTGAATTCACCAGAAAGTTGAGTTGCAAGCCCACCATTGAACCCAACAACCAAGAGACCAAAGAAAGCGTCAGTGATATACAGATCGCTGGTTTTATAATTGAAGCTAATAGCCAATGGTCTCCCACATGTTAGTCCCAATTTCAGATCATTTGTGCCATCACATAATTGCTTGGTCCTGAAAAAATAAAAATAAAAAAATAAACAGGAAATTAGTAACCTCAAACCTACATCACTCAAAGAATGATATATATGGGTCTTTTAATGAAAAGTAGCACAACCTGTTAGGTGAAGTGTAGGCAAAATCAACGAACCCAATGGTGGGACCTTTCCATTTGAGGACCCTACCGTCTGCAACTGTCACATAAGGACCTTCACCACCACAATCGAATGCAGCAGATTCAGGACCTGTGACACTTGGAGGCAATATGAGTTTGTCAAATGTGTTATAAGATAAAACACTTCCCAGAAGCAAGAACCAAACATTGAGATTGACAGCGAACAGACTGCTTGTTGTCATAGCTAAAATGTACGTATATAAACACTGGTTTATTAGTTTTTGTAGCTTGCAATGTATATATTCGTGTACTTTCTACTTTTATATATATACACATTCCAATACACACTAACTACACACATACTATTAATGTAACAGCAACTAGTTACAGTTGACCGTTGCTTCTCCCTTTTACAGTTAAAGACGATTGCTTAAACTTGGCGAAAAGCTAACCGACTCTGTTAATTTGTAGAAATTGGATGTCTAGATACCTTGCATTGAATAGCATAGTCAACAGCTTCTTTATCCTTCTTTTTTTCATATACGGAGTAATTATTCATTCAGCCAATCCCTTTATGTAAAATAATTGTTTCTTATGTTTTCTTCTTTGACTTGTTCCATTCATCGTGATTAGACAGTTACAAATACAATCTTAAAATAACCCGAAAAAACCCTGCTCAAGGGATGAAGAGTTTTGACATCCACAGTACTGTTTTAAATATTACAGTTTTCAATTTGTAGTCATCAAGCTCGAGATCAAACTCGATATAGATTCTCTTAAGAAGCTTATTTATCTGGTTTTCCCGATTAAAAATGTGATTTTTGATTGCTACTGACATATTTTTAATATCTAAAAGAAGGATTAATTTAAAGGTTATTAAGTTTAAATTCCAAGTCTTTGCAGTAGAAAAAAAAAAGAGTAAAAGTTTGGTTTACTTGAGTTTAAAGTCTAAGAGAAGTTACTGAAAACTATGGTTTGGAAGAAGGATGAATTTTAATTGATCAGTACATAAAGTGTGAATTCAAACACAAGCATGCAATACAGTAGTCAACAACTACTTTTATAAATTACTCTAATAAAAATGGAAGTTCTTTTACTTGAAAGGGTATGGCGTATCATACTATGATCCAAATCAGAATGTTGGTTCTCTATGTAGCATGATAAATTTACCACTTTAACAACAAGCATGCAATCACTTGTTAAATACAGTTGCTATTTTCTCATACATGTGAAGTGATAAGTAATTCATTCATGGTTTTATTATTAATACCGATGATTAAAACTGTTAGATCTCTTGTTTATATTTATTAAGTAGTAATTTGTTAAAATTCTTGTGTATCCAGACGTCCCAGTATCTACAGCATGACAGTCGACAGAGAGGGCCAAATCGGATGCTTGGAACGCGGTTGAAGGTATTGGTCTTCCAAAAATGAATCTTCTTATATGACGTGCTTTTTTGTACATGTGCTTGAAATCATTGAACTTGGTAATAGTGTTCGACTCTGGTCATTGGGAAAACTATCAGTGGAACATTTTTTCTAAGTTAATTATATTAAATTACTTAGGAGTACTAAAAAAGTATAATGCATAACTTGTTCTATGACACTAGCTCCTTGGATACAACTTGTTTTGCGTATCGCGGTTTCTCCTTACGTGACAGCAAAAGTGAAACAGTTGCTAAAAGGAGCTGGATCTTCAGCTTGAGTTCATTAGTCTGCATGTTATATATGCGCAAGCATTAAAATTAATTTTGTTCAAGTACAACATTAAAAATTTGAAGGGATTTATTATTTAATTACCGAATGCAGTTTCAACCATGATACATTATGCCTTATATTCCTTTGGTAAATTCATGACGAACCACTACAGAAAGATCATCATTATCAGTAATAGCTAACAAGGGGTTAATATGTAAATTTCTTGATGACAATGTTCACTAAGTAATTTACAGTAAAATAATTAATGGGTCCACAATCATCACCATAAGTCCGTGAGTCCATCACTGATGTCATTAGTGAGTATGACCAAATTAAGGTGATCACTATCATTGTGATTTGTGAAGACCATGCTCCTCACCAATCCAGTCACTTACTAAGTGATCAGAAGTTAAATGAAATAAAGACCTATAATAACCATAAAATCTAGTTATTGGGTGTAAAACCCAAGTTCCACAATGTTACATGTAAGAGCTCTAAGCAAGTAGATAACGCTTATGGGTTATTTCCTCTATTAACAATGGTTTTAGAGTGGAACCACATTGGGCTTATATGTTTGGACTTTGTACAAGTTCGGCTCCAAACAATCCTAACAACAGTCACTGTTGGTGCCTGGTGGGCACAAAATAAAACTGGTTTGACCAAAGTAGTCACTAAACTACCAACAGATCTACTGTACTTGGTAAATGAATTAAGGCAGTTTCTAATTAAGAGTATTCAAATTTGGAATAATCCCAAAAGTACATAACCGAGGCTCATCAGAAATGCCAACTGCTACTACTATACAAGCATTACAAAAATGCCCAAAACAGAATCCAACCAATATCGCAATTAAAAGATAATACAGAATGCCAGCCGGAAAGCTTTCTTCACCGGAATAAATAGCAGTTTGAAAGAATAAAACACAAATCATTGAATCTCGAACTAGGGGTGTTCGTTTGTATGGATTGGATCAAATCCGATCCATTTACATAAATCCATTTGGATTTTGGTTTTCAAAATGTGAATCCGATCCATCCAAGCCGATATCGAATCCGACTGAACTGAACCAAATTACTATTTGGATGGATCGGTTTTAACCATTTGGTTTTTTCGTCGACTGCATGAGGGTATCGTTTTGACTCGTGAAAAGGTAATGTCATGAGCGATATTAACGACTATGTATTGTCGTGTTGCGTTGATGATTTTGAAAAATGTGGAGTTAGTTTTTTAGATCAAAACTTAAAATTTTAAGTTACACACAATGATATATATTATCACTACCTATTATATAACAAGGTTTTATATATAATATAATCAAACAAATATTGAACATCAGATAAATAAACAAGAGTATTATTACATATACAGTTATTACTATTCGGTTTATTTGGACTATTCGGTTTTCATAATAGTAACCAAAACCAATCCAAAAACCGAAATACTAATTTGGTTTTTGTCCGATCCGATCCAAAAACCAAATTGTCCAATCCGAACAGTCCATTTCGAATAGACCATTTGGATAATTCGGTTATATCCGAATAGTGAACACCCATATCTCTAACTAATCATTAATAATTCGGTTATATCCGAATAGTGAACACCCATATCTCTAACTAATCATTACATCTTTTCCTTATTGCAGAAACAAAGTACAATGAATTTTAAAACAAAACAACATTCGAAACTATGTGGAACATATAACTTAATCATATCAGATATCACTGTATCAAATAGTACAGCGAGTCCTCATCATTCAAGAAGTGGTAATGTACGCCGTTTTAGTTCGTGTAAACACCAACAAAATTAGTGATACTCGAACCCACGTATAGTGCATTATTTTCCTCCTGAACCACAGCAATATTCATGTTCAGGAACTGGGTAAGGGGGACCTTTTGGAGAACTGTTGCAGACCCATTAACCCTTAGCCCTTGAGATTCACTGAGCAGTGGTAGTATTTGGACTTGTTTCTCTACCGCCACCCAAAACTCTCCATCATTTGCTGCCCTTTTAACATTGTTTGGGCTCCCAAAGTTGGTCAAGAAAACCTCATTTGTATTCCTTTTTGGTCCCTGCAGCCAATACCTTTGTATTTTCTTGTTCACATACTCTGGAACCAACACATATTTGCGATCACTACTAACCGTAGGTCCACCAACTCCTGACAACCCACTTAACAAAACGGTGACCCGTTGAGTTCTTGGATCGTATTTCAATAGCCTTCCACTTGAGTCGGGTGTAAACCCTTGTTCTACAATGTTTCTACACAAAGTTTTGTCCGTTAAACACATCGTTTCAAGATATAGTTTCTCTATTTTTGAATTTATGCAACTTCTTCAAAACTTACCTTCTGTCATAACTTAAGCTTGAGTCAGTCACATAAACATTTCCGGTGTACGATTCAACATCAATACCAAAAAGGTACTTAAAATCACCAGAAAGTTGAGTTGCAAGCCCACCATTGAACCCAACAACCAAGAGACCGAAGAAAGCATCAGTGATATATAGATCACTGGTCTTATAATTGAAGCTAATAGCCAATGGTCTCCCACATGTTAGTCCTAGTTTCAGATCATTTGTACCATCACATAATTGCTTGGTCCTGAAAAATATAAACAGGTAATTAGTAATCTTAAACCTGCTTTACTCAAAAAATGATACATTTTGGTCATTTGATGAAAAGTAGCACAATATACCTGTTAGGTGAAGTGTAGGCAAAATCAACGAAGCCAACGGTGGGACCTTTCCATTTGAGGATTCTACCATCTGCAACAGTCACATATGGACCTTCACCTCCACGATCGAATGCAGCAGATTCAGGACCTGTGACACTTGGAGGCAATACTAGTTTTTCAAATGTGTTATAAGATAAAACACTTCCAAGAAGCAAGAACCAAACAATGAGATTGCTAACAAATAGGCTGCTAATTGTTTTCATCGCTACAATGTGAATGTATGTATGTAAACACTGGTTTATTAGTTTCGTATATTTCATGTAGTTTCGTCTTCTATATATACACACATTCTAACACGCACTAACTATACACATACTATTAATGTAACAGCAACTGGTTACAGTTGACCGTTGCTTCTCCTTTTTACAGTTAAAGATGATTGCTTAAACTTGGCGAAACGTTAGCCGACTCTGTTCATTTGTGAAAATTGGATGTCTAGACACCTTGCATTAAATAGCTTAGTCAACAGCTTCTTTATACTTCTCTTTTCATATATTTATTTATTTATTCTTCGTTTATGCAAAATTGTTGTTTATGCAAAAAAAAGTGGAGTGTAATGTCGAACGAACAGGGAGTATACATCGGTATATCATAAAACTTTTGTGAGAAGTTACTGAAAACTGTGGTTTTTGGAAGAAGGATGAATTTTGATTGATCAATACATAAAGTGTGAATTCAAACACAAGCATACAATCCACTAGTCAACAACTACTTCTATAAATAAAAAGCAAAAGTTCTTTTAGATTAAATTACGGAAAGGATAAGGCGTATCATACTAGCATCCAAATCAGAATGTTGGTTTTCTATCTTCATATTAATCTAGCATAGTATAATTGCCACTTGCTAACAAACACTCAATCTACTAATTCAACAAGGGTAGTAATAGAAACGCATCGATTGATAGTATTGTAGAAATATTGCATAGCACTGGAAGCAGTAAGCAGTTTCCGCCTTCCTTAGAGAATAACAGGCCAACCACAGAACTTTAAAAACCCGAACTTTTAAACGCATAAAAACTGATGATAACAAACCAAACTAATCATACTATCTTCTCCATTAAAAAAACAAAGTACCATAAACCAAGGCATCCAAATAGGTAATAGAATTTCTGATCTTTAAACAAAACATTCGAAACTGTTGACATAATATGATCAAATCTTGAAACTAGGACTCTTTCTCTATTTCTTTTCTTCCTTCTCTGCCTCTGCAGCCCTCTTGAGCCTTGCACCTAAGTGACGTTTGTTGGTTCTCTCAAGACGTATCTTGGCATAGGCATTGAACGATTTCATCTCATCAGTAACCTTCACAAGTTCCGTAACTGGCTTCTCCCTGACAATAGGCAACACTGGACCTTGAACCTGGGTGGCAGTTGCAAGCTCCTCTGGTGTAGAATCACCAGCCTAACACACACAAAAAAGTTTAAAAATTAATAAATAAAATCATCAATCAACACATCTATAAGAAGGTGTATAGTAAGGCAAATAACGTGATTAAATATGAGCTAAGATCATGATTAAATATGAAGAAGTAAAAAGAAAGTTCACCTTGGTCTTCCTTGCACGTCTTGGGAAAACGACGAGCTTAGCCTTGAAGGTTTTTAGCCTCTGGACATTAGCCTGAAGACCTTCCAAAGAACGATTCCTGCGACGATGATCCACAGCAATGCCAATAGTTGGAGCAAGTTTCTTTGGGATACCTGCAGCCTATTTTAACAAGAAACATCAATTTGTAAAACTGAACTTACACCCCCACATGTGAGCTGGCAATCTTTTAAGTAAGATATCATCACATCCATTTTAACTAACTGATATAGCAATAAATAGTGTTACCTTCAACTCTTCAAGAGAGAATCCCCTGCCCTCCCTAAGTTTCATGTTGTATTTCAAGGTTTGCCCATGAACCTGAGGACGAAGTCGTCCAGCAGGCCTTGGGAAAACTTTAACAGCCTTTGCTTGTCTTGCTGAAATTAAACACATAAATAACCAGATTAAATTATGTTACATCAAAAAAACCATCACCAATTCAACTAAAAATTCACAACCTACCATTGCGTCTCCTTGTTTTGCGAGCAGGTTGGTTGAACCATGTCTTGACATAGTTCTGCCAATGCTTCTTGAAGTGACCATTTGGGATAACATTGTTATGCTTCACCATGACTACTCTACAAAACGTATCACACGGTTTATTTAAGTATTAATGCTAAACTAATTATCCTTTCACAAACTTTGCCAAAGTGAATGTACATACAAAAATCAAAGATTTGCACAAATACACAAATTTAAACAATCTAAATACCACTGTCAATCCTCATTTCTATAGCTTTATACCAATATAAACACAAATTATATATCTTATGATCTTTGATTCTACTAGTATAATTTCATCTCTATTCTCAGACCAAAAAGCGCATATTAAATCATTATATGTACATTGAATTGTAAATTATAAGTAAAATTCTACAAATAAATAAGTTAGATACAGTCTAATTTTCAGTACATGACATTTATGAACCTATTATGATTTATATACACCTAGCAAACAATAGCCTTCCATTTTCCCCATTTATTAATGTATATTCGAAACTATATCATTTCGTTATCATAAATTTAGCTACTAATTCATGAAGCGTAAGAAATTGAGCTATATGCTTTAACATTTTCTGTGAATATCAAACAAATGATGGTATACCTTAATTTAACAAAAGATTGAATCAACACATACCTGAGTTCGAGCCAAAAACCTTCGGCTACAGAGGTGAAGAAGATACGGTATGTGGTGAGATTTTGAGGTAAACCCTAACCCTAAATGGCTAAACCTATAGATATGGGTCAGTGTATATAAAATGGGCCTGCTGCAATTGTCTTATAGTTTCCTAAAGTATGGGCCGGCCCAACTAAGTAAAACAAAATAATTAAATAATAAATAAATAAAGAATACATAATTGTATCATAACAATATACTACTATTTTAGTTTTACACATCAATTTGCTATTTGTCTGTAAGTGAAAAAATTTAAAAAAATGTGCTTAAGTTGGTATTTTCTGGAGAAGTTTTCCAATAAAATGGAATCGTTGATTTAAAGTGGTCTATCTTTCCTATTTTATAAAACGAAAACTTCCTCCTTTACATTTGAATGTTTTTTCTAAATTTTCTATGATTAGCAAGGGACAAAAAACTATAAAAAAATAAAAAATAGAGATAATTTTTCGTAATTAAATATGCCATAATCTTTACACATCAATTTTCTATTGGCTATATATATAACTAATTTATGTGTGGTATTGTTATTCTTATGTGAAATAAATGAAATGCAAATAACTCCTAAGAGGATAAATTGTGCAACTTAATTCCATGTTCCACACGTAAAAAAATATATTTAATAATAATAATAATAATAATAATAATAATAATATATAAATAAAAAAGACACATCGGCATCTATCTACTCAATTGCTTTCCCATTAAAACATATATCATATGTCATTATGTCACACCTCTATTTATCTATACTAATATATAAAAGTTTGACACAAAGTCTTAAAAAGAATAATAATAAATTACTATTTTGCCCTTTTAACTATCTTAATCAAATTTAAAAGACATATATTACATACAATTTAATATAAAATTAGTATATCATAATTAATTTCGGTTACAAAATATGTAACCCAATATTTATTTTTGATGAATTCATTACTGTAAATAATCAAGATATAAATATCATTTATTAATAAAATGTTCGAACTTTTTAATCTTGATTATCTAATACTTCTATATAAAGAGTTTGACCAATTTATTATCTATAATAATATATAAAGAGTTTGACGCAAAGTTTTTAAAAAGTAATAGTAAATTATTGTTTTGTCCTTTTAACTATCTCAATCAAGTTTGAAACACATATATTAAATACAATCTAAAATAAAGTTAATATATCATAATTAATTTCTATTACAAAATATGTAATTTTTAAAACTAATTATTTCCAACTTTGGTGGCTTAACCCGTTGACCAATAAATTAAAATGGTTGACGGTTTTTGGGTTAAAGAATTCAAATTTTGCGGGTCAAAATATCACAACCTAAACTCGAGCTACAGTAAACAGGCTAACATGTCAAACTTAACTAATATGATATGAACCGCATAACCTATGTAGGTAAACGAGTTAATAGATTGGGTTGTTGTATTCGTTGAAATCAAAAAAATTCAGAATTCTGGGTTGCATGTAACATCCACTTTAAGGGCCTAGTGGTATTCCGGTAATTTTCCTAAACTTTAAATTATTATTTAATGTGTTAAGAAATATTTTACTATTATTATATCTGATAATATTAGTAAAATGAATAAATGAATTATTGTGACTAATACATAATTCATTGATTTAAACCGAACTAGTTGACGGTAAAATAAAATATTTGGTTTTCGCAAAATGGTTTTAGGTTCCCGACAATAGATTAAGAAGGGAACTAAAATCGTAATGGTATCGGGTAAGATTAATATATATATACACACATATTCTCAAATCTTCTGAATACTTCTACACATACGTTCTCAAAATTTCTACACCCTGCGAACTGAGAACCAAAATTGAAGAAAGACTTTTTGTGAAGGATTAAATCTTCTGTAGTATCATCAGCTTGTTTGAAACGAATTTCATTTCTTCATCATCATCTTGTTCCTGTAAGTAATTTAGTGTTAAAACTCGTTTTTTATGAAAATTAGTTAATTCACGAATTGATATGAAAATTAAGCTTAAACGATGTTATATGATGTTATTTGATGCATATAAACTGTTAGGAAGCTTATTTGAATGATAGGAAATCGAATTCGTGAGTTTTGGAAGAGAAAAGCTCGGTTTTTCGGTTACAGCAGGCTCGGTTCGCAGCCTACAGAAGATGAACTCAGTTCGCAGTGCTTGACTGCGAAGCGAACTGAGTTGACCTGCGAACCGAGTTGCGCTGCGAACTGAGCTGCGAAGCGAACCGAGTTATGGTTCTGCGAACTGAGCTGGGCTGCGAACTGAGTTTGCTGCGAAGCGAACTGAGTTCTTGCCCTGCGAACGAGTTGCGAAGCGAACCGAGATTTGGTCTTGCGAACCGAGATCACTGCGAACTGAGATTTTAGAATTTTGTTTTGCAAATTTTGAAATTGCGTAAGTGTTTTCAGGGTCACGACTGAGTGACAATTTCACTAACTCGGATTGGGTTAAGATTCGCATGGTCACTCGAAAACGACCCAATGATCAAGGCTCTAATCTATGAGCCTAGGCAGTTTTAGGCCTTTCGGGGTCATCTTGGGGTCGAAAATGACATTTTTCAGTTTTAAGCATCGTTTCGAGACTTTCTGGTTTCGCTTCTGATTGAACGTTTGTTTTTCTTAGACTTCAGGAATTTACCTGCTTGTTTAAATATGTTATATGATTATGGAATGAGTTGCTAACTCATTATTTGTTGTATTCTCAGATCGGCAGAAGACTCAGTAACATTAGACTTCTGAGTTGTTGGGCTAAGACTGGCAGGTGAGTGGATCTGGAACTCACATGTTTGATTCAGTTGTAACGGTTTGGTTGCAACAAGTAAACGTAGATATAATTGATAGACTGTTTAGTCTGATATGTTGATATGTTGATTATAAATCTACGTGCATTGTGGCCTCTGGGCATTGATTGCTAGTAAAGAGGTCAACAGATTGTTGGACTTGGTGATTTACAAGATTACAGATATGGGGTGTCGTACATGTGTTGTATTAAACCCATATTGTGTAGTGGTAATATCAAGTTATCGGTATATTCTGTAGTGGCCACTACAGATTGTGATAAGCGTTTCTTGAGGGCCACCGCGGTAGTAGGGTTCCTCAAAAACCACCGATCCTCTTTGATATTGATATTGATGATTTGTGTTTACGATTATTTGATGTAAACAGATTGTTATGCTAAGTTGAACTGTTAGTTTCATGTTCACTCACTTAGCTTCGTGCTAATTCCCCACTTAATCCCTGCAGGTCATGATTGAATGGGCGGGCAGGCAGGTTTTGTTCAAGGAATGTTTGTTCACTGGGCTTTGTGTTGCTACCTGCGACACTAACCCTTGTGTCGCATAACAGAACACAAATTTTTAAATTTAACGAATTTCGGGGTGTTACAACTCTCCCCCACTTACTCAGGATTGTGTCCTCACAATCCACTTCTGATACAACGAGGGATAATATCGATGAACCTCACTCTCTGGTTCCCATGTAAACTCTGATCCCTTTCGATGCTTCCATTGGACTTTAAACATTCGGATCTCTTTATTTCTTAACCTCTTTATCTTTTCGTCCAATATCTCGATTGGTTCTTCAATATAATTCAACTTATCACTTACTTCAATTTCGTCCATTGGAATATAGGCTGTCTCATCAGCCAAACACTTTCTCAAATACGACACATGAAAAGTATTATGAATATTTGCCAATTCATCCGGCAATTCTAAACGATACGCCACTTCACCTACTCTTGCTGAGATTTTAAAGGGTCCAATAAAACGAGGACTCAACTTCCCACGCTTTCTAAATCGAATAATACCTTTCCACGGAGATACTTTTAACATAACATAATCTCCTTCATTGAACTCTATTGGACGCCTTCTCTTATCTGCATACGATTTTTTTCTATCTTGCGCAGCTTTTAAACGGGCTCGGATTTGCTCTATTTGTTCAGTGGTTCTCAGTACAACTTCGGTACTAGCCACTTCACGTTGCCCAATTTCATCCCAACAAATTGGAGTTCTACACTTTCTTCCATATAACATTTCATATGGCGGCATTCCAATACTGGAGTGATAACTGTTATTGTAAGAAAATTCAACCAACGGCAAATACACATCCCAATTTCCTCCAAAATCAATAACACATGCCCTCAACATATCCTCTAATGTTTGAATCGTCCGTTCACTCTGACCATCCGTTTGTGGGTGATACGCTGGACTCAGATTCAGACGTGTACCCATCTCTTCTTGAAATTTTGCCCAAAATCTGGATGTAAATCTACTATCCCTATCAGAGACAATAGACACTGGCACACCATGTCTCGCCACCACTTCTTTCACATACAAATCAGCCATTACTTCTGTAGACGAAGCTTCTCTTATCGGCAAGAATAAAGCACTCTTAGTCAATCGATCAACTATTACCCAGATGGCATCATGGTGCTTTGACGTTTTCGGCAATTTCGTAATAAGATCCATCGTAATATGCTCCCATTTCCACACTGGGATATCTAAGGGTTTCATCTACCCATAAGGTTTCTGATGTTCGGCTTTAACCTGCGAACAAGTCAAACACTTCTCTACATATTTAACAATTTCTCTTTTCATACCTGGCCACCAATAATCTCTTTTCAGATCATGATACATCTTTGTGGCACCAGGATGGATCGAATACTTGGATTTATGAGCTTCATCAAGTAAAAGTTTTCTCATTTCTCCAGAACTCGGTACCCAAATTCTACCATATCGGGTTTTCAATCCACGAGAATCGTCAACAAAATCTTGTTCCTGGCCTTTTATTCGTTCTGCTCGAAAGTCACCATTCTGTAGCACTTGTTGTTGAGCTTCTTTCACTTGCTCAATTAAATCTGTAATCACAATCATTCGAAAAGATTTTACTTTCAACACCATATCAGTAGCTTTTCTACTGAGAGCATCTGCCACCACATTCGCCTTTCCAGGATGGTATAAGATTTCACAGTCATAATCTTTCACCAAATCAAGCCAACGCCTCTGTCTCATGTTAAGATCTCGTTGGTCAAAGAAATACTTTAAACTCTTATGATCTGTATAAATCGTACACTTTACTCCATAAAGATAATGTCTCCAAATTTTCAATGCAAATACCACCGCTGCCAATTCTAAATCGTGAGTAGGATATCCTTTTTCATGTGTTTTTAACTGTCTTGAGGCATAACCTATTACTTTTCCTCGTTGCATGAGCACGCAACCCAAACCCACACGAGATGCGTCACAGTACACCACCATATCATCATTCCCTTCGGGAAGTACTAGTATAGGTGCTTGACTCAGTTTCTTTTTCAAAACATTGAAAGCTTGATCCTGCTCCTCATTCCACTCAAATTTGGCATTTTTACACGTAAGCCTCGTAAGCGGAGTCGCAATCTTAGAGAAGTCTTGAATAAATCTCCGATGATAACCAGCCAATCCCAGAAAACTTCGAATCTCTGTTGGAGTCTTGGGAGGTTTCCACATCATCACTGCTTCTACTTTTGCAGGATCTACCTTTATTCCCTCATGGTTTATCACATGTCCTAAGAATTGTACTTCTCTCAGCCAAAATTCACACTTCGAAAATTTTGCATATAATTTTTCCTCTCGCAATACTTGCAACATTTGTCTCAGATGCACTTCATGCTCCTCTACCGTTTTTGAATATATTAAAATGTCATCAATAAACACAATCACGAATTTATCGAGGAACATCCGACAAACTCGGTTCATCAAATCCATAAATGCAGCAGGAGCATTTGTTAACCCGAATGGCATTACCACAAACTCATAATGACCATAACGCGTTCGGAAAGCAGTCTTGGGAACATCCTCTTCTTTTACTCGTAATTGATGATAACCAGATCGTAAATCAATCTTTGAAAAGTATGTAGCACCTTGGAGCTGGTCGAATAAATCATCAATCCTCGGCAACGGGTAACGGTTCTTAATAGTTACCTTATTCAACTCTCTGTAATCAATACACATACGCATACTCCCATCCTTCTTTTTAACAAACAATACTGGCGCTCCCCATGGCGAACTACTCGGACGGATAAACCCCTTATCCAACAACTCTTGTATTTGTTTCATCATTTCCTGCATCTCTGACGGTGCAAGTCTATACGGGGTTTTAGCGACATGAGTAGCCCCCGACATTAACTCAATTCGAAACTCTACTTGCCTCTCAGGCGGAACACCTGGTAACTCTTCCGGAAATACATCAGGAAACTCATTTACAACCGGAATATTCTCAATACTCATCACATTCTTTCGCATATCAATAACGTGAGCTAAAAATGCTTGACAACCATGCGACAGATGCCTTCTAGCACGAGCATAAGTACAAATTGACAAAGATGGTCTAGGTCTTTCGCCATATATATCTATTACTCCCCCACTTGGAGCATTGACGCGAATAATTTTCTTTTCACAACGAATAACAGCATTATGTTTACTCAACCAATCCATGCCCACAACGGCATCAAACTCACCCATTCTCATTGGGATTAGATTTATCATAAATATTTCATCATTAATCTCTATTCGACACCCTCTATACACTTTAGTCACATATATAACACGATTATCGGCTATCTTCACATCTAAGGGTGTATCTAACTCACTCAGAGACAAAAGATCTAGAAGCTCCAGAATCAAATAACACATAAGCGGGTAATGAGTTAATAAGAAAAGTACCCGTAAGAACATCAGGAGCATTCTTCGCTTCATCAGCAGTCAATTGGAAGGACCGACTTTTCACTCTCGATTGATCGGAAACTTTCTTCTCATCACTTCGCTTCACTCCACTAGAACCTGTCGAACTCTTTAATCTTGGACATTCACTCTTTATATGCCCATGTTCATAGCAATTAAAACATACTCGCACCGTCTTTGTACAATCACGGCTTAGGTGGCCCTCTTGTCCACACTGATAACAGGACCTCTTGTCGCCCGCACAATTCCCAAAATGTTTCTTGTGACATTTCGGACACATAGGCACTTCTCGTCGATCTTCTCTCTTAAAACTTCCGCTGGGCCTGAATCTTTTAAAAGATCCTCTAGCAGGTTCAATCTTTCTCTTGGAGGAACCATCGTCCTCCCGATTTATCTCAATCTCTCTCCTTCTTGCCTCATTCACAAATTCTTCAAATTTATTCCAACGACTCGGATCCACAAACTGCCGAATCTCTTTCTTTAACACCTCATGAAAATGATACATTAATCTTTTCGGATCTTCAGTATATTCAGGGCAAAATCGGGCCCTATCCAGAAATACACCCGTCAACTCATTCACAGTCTCTGTCGTTTGTTTCATAAACAAAAATTCTCGGCGAAGCTTGGTCAACTCAGCTTCCAATGAATAGGCTATCACAAACATATCTTTAAACTCTTTCCAGGACATGTCATTAACACGTTCCTCTCCCATGGTTTGACGTTGCACGTCCCACCATTCTTTTGCTCGTGCCTTCAATAAACTGGCACCATATATCACTTTCAATTTATCAGGACACTCAGAAATAACAAATGCTGCCTCCACTTCAGAGATCCATCGATAACATTTGATCGGATCTGTCTCTCCTTTATACTCTGGAGGTTTACATGCCACAAAGTCTTTATAGCTCACTTTCCTCTTCTCTCCCTTCATCTGGTCACTCTTTCCAGATCCCTCTATATCTCTCTTTTGTAATTCTTCTGCCAGAACATCTCTGACAGTCTCAGTAATTCTCTCCAATAAATACGGAAGAGACTTTTCTTGTGCCAACGCAACCTCCTCTGATATAAACTCTTTCATCTTGTCCGTAGTCATAGACGATAAATTTATCACATGCTCTTGTCCAGAGCTCTCGGTATTATGCTCATTAAAATTCTTCCCTTCCATCTTATACTGAAAGGGTTTATCAGCAAACATATCAGATTAGACTAAAATTCTCATTACACATTAGTCTATTTTTCACAACTTTCTTTAGCATTACACAACAGTCATGGCATCGTATGAATTCATATAATAATTATTACGTTGGCCAGACGTAATCGTTATTACATAATATTCATACAATACCTTGACATTCAACAAATCATCACATCTCATCAGTTATAATAACTACTCAAATATCAACTCATAATACACAACATTCTCATCATGCTCATTAAACTCATCTCTTGGTCTAAGTTCAAGTACCTCTAATGATGGATACCCGAATCTCTTAAACCAATGCTCTGATACCAACTTGAAACGTCCCATTTTTTTTTTTTTTATACTCAAATTAATTTTCTCAAAACACTTTATATATTAATATAAAGTGACAACCGCATTGTTTATTACAAAACATGCTTTACATCATTACAAAGTATTACACGTTAATATAGAGCATGATTTACGAGTCTCTCTTCTTACTATCTTGCCATAGTAAGTCCATCACTAGCAGCCCTCGAGTCGCTCTCCCGGATCCCCACCCTTCATACCTCTTGATGTACCTATCACACACAAAATCAACACGTAAGCATATTGCTTAGTAAGCACAGGGAAGGTACAATCACATACAAATAATTTAGCACAATTGACCACTCAGCAATTGGCAATTCAACTTATACGACTAGGCACAATTGATCACTCAGCAATTGGCCCTTATGGGTACAATTGATCACTCAGCAATTGACCGCTCAACTCATACAGCTAGGCACAACTGATCACTCAGCAATTGGCCATTCAACTCATACAGCTAGACACAATTGATCACTCAGCAATAGGCCATTCAACTCATACAGCTAGGCACAATTGATCACTCAGCAATAGGCCTCTCAACTCATACAGCTAGGCACAATAGTTCACTCAGCAATAGGCCATTCAACTCATACAGCTAGGCACAATTGATCACTCAGCAATAGGCCTCTCAACTCATTTTCTTGGGCACAATTGTTAACTCATTGATACACTCAGTTAATCAATACAACTTTATAATGCTAGTATTATTGACAAATTAGTCAATTAATATTCTTTACTCTCCTATTACTTACCTCGAGGACGACGATCGAATATTTATGAACTGCTACCCGAAATACCTGTCGAGGCGACCGTACTCAATTAACTCTAATAATATTTAATATTATTTAAAACATCAATTACTCCTGCGACACTACCCTCTAGTGTCGCTACACCTCCAGGCGACACCAGATTAGTGTCGCTCAATGCATTATTGCGACACAACCTGCGACACTAGCTCTTAGTGTCGCTAAAACAATAATTCAATTAACAGTAGAAACTAGCGACACAAGCTGCGACACAAGCTCTTTGTGTCGCTAAGACAACAGTACTAATTAGTGACACCACCACTGCGACACAAGCTGCGACACAAGCCTTGTGTCGCAATGACGAACAGAACAGCAGAACTCTTCTGCAATTACCTGATTTCTGGGTGATTTCAACACCCTAATTCCGAACCAGTTTCAATAGTTGATTAATACATACACATACTCAGTTCAAAATACATCCAAACTCAGTTTAATCAACCCAACATTTTACCCACAATATACCCACTTTTAAACTCAATTAAATATCAAACTTTGATCAATAACATCTGGGTAAACTGAAATTCGATCAAGATTCAAGCTTCTTACCTGAAATTGCAAAGAAACACTTTCCAAAATCACCTTTCAAGCTTAATTTGACTCTCTTTTGCTTCCTTTCTTGACTCTCACTAAAAACATACACACACACTTGTGAACGAACCTGGAAGTGTTTTGTGGTTTCTGGAATATTTTGGAACATGGTTTTTTTATTTTAATTTCGCACATAATTACACAATTAACCCTCAAAACCGTCTTTCTGCCCGACACTGCGACACAAGCCTTGTGTCGCACTGGGCTTTGTGTCGCTACCTGCGACACTAACCCTTGTGTCGCATAACAGAACACAAATTTTTAAATTTAACGAATTTCGGGGTGTTACAAGAGGGGCGTTACATTGCATGTTGACCCAAACCGTAACCCAAACTCAACCCCAAATATTAAAGTGGTTGGAGGGTTTTGTTTTATCATTCGAATCATAACGTATAAAATAAAGTAAGAACATAATATAATACGAGTAATTTAAAAAATATATATATTTAATGTTTACATGTCATTGAATACAATATCACTTCGAATATTATTTTTTACGCCGTCGCATCGCGTGGGTAGTATACTAATATATAAATCATCTTGATATTTTATATTTAAAACCTTTTAAGATTTAAGACTCAACATTAATGTATTTAACCTATGTAATTATCATCTTATAACAAGTTTTATCATTTCCATATTTTTTCACTCTCACTAATGTACCCTAATACGAAAAAACTACCATTATACATGAATAATATGGCAGCGAATAACAAACATAATATAAGTTGAATCACTATTTATAACAAAACTTTGTATTCACCGCTGCATAGCGCGTGTACTACGCTAGTAGCATATAATATGCCACTTCGGAGCGATGGAATCATGCATTTTCTCCCTCACAACCATTTCATTTAAGAAAATGATGAAGTGATCATCTTTGTGCGTGTTTACGAGTGTTGTTAACATCCCGAAATAAAGTCAAGAATTACAATAATCGTATAGCTAGGTACGAGAACAAATGGATCCTCAAGAACAAGTTCCCAATCAACGAGCTAAACAATCTGCTGGTGTCAATGAGGTGACCGTCGAAAATGGGCTAAATGCAAAAGGTTCACTTACGGATTCATTGGCTAAAAGCTCATTTGATAGCATTGACAAGGTTGATGAACAGGTGATCGTGTTCTTAACTACTTTGTAAATTTCGTTGCGTTTCATTTTATCTAACTGATTTAAGAATGCATGCATATGAAAAAATGATCATGATTTCAGAAGCAATTGATGTTGTAAAACTTTAATTTAATTTAATTTAATGGTTTCAAAAGAAACATATATTAGACATGAATGACACGCTTTAACAATTGCTAATGATTATTAGAGCATCCACAATGTATACATTTACAAAGCTTTTTTTAAAGCTTTTATGGTAAAACTTTTTATGAAAATGCTTTTGCTCCATCAATAAAAAGCTTTACAAAGCTTTTTATCAATTTTATATAATATAATTACAAGGAAAGAGATTGCAATAACTTGATAAATCTCAAGTCATTACACTCTCTTTCATTCAAATTATATTGTATTTAATTGTAGAAAAGCTTTGTAAAGCTTTTTATAGATGGAGTAAAAGTTTTTTTATAAAAAACTTTACCATAAAAGCTTTGAGAAAAGCTTTGTAGTTGTATACATTGTAGATGATCTTAGATCCACAGTAGACATCAAAGTGAAATAGGCGCGTGCTCTCGTGGAAGCTTTACATCGAATAATTGAAGTTTATATGAAATATTGTACTGAGTACAATAATTATTTTGATAAAGAATATAAATATAAATATTAGTAATAATAAATATAATATTTAAATTTGAAGATAATAGTAGATTTTTATTGCTAACTAACTAATGAGTAATGATCACATTATTAAGACCACTGTTTCTATTTTTAAAACTCGTGCATGCACTAGTGTAAAACAAAAGTATTTACTTAAGCATAGTAAGATATTATTATTTGATATTTTAAAAGGATAATATAATTTTAAAGCTTATGAAGATATAAACATGATGATTTTGAAGTTTATAAAGAGTATCACTAAAATTCTTTTAATTAAATATTTAGAATTTAGATAAACTGTGACATCATTAATCCACTTCATATATTATAATTATAGTTATAATAATAATAATAATTATTATTATATTATTTTTATTCAAGAAAAGTTTTATACTATGGGTATACACATACCATTCATCGTGCACGTTACCTTTAATTTTGAAAACATTTTATTAGTAAGAATTTTCTTTTGTCAATATAGAGATATACGTGACTTTGTAATTATGACTTTCTCTTATTTAAAATGTCTAGATATTTATTTATATTTTATATTATTTTAACAAAGATATTAAATATTAAATGAATTGAATATGACCGATAGAATCCACATTTTATTCCACCGGGCATAAACCCCGTCTATTATTCCCAGCTGAGCTGTTACGATTGACGAATTTACAAGCTTTCATCCGATTCTGTTTCGTTGACAATGACCGAGTACCTGGGAAGCTACCAAAACCCATAAAAAAGCATCACCATCTCCATTTATTCATTTCATGGTTCGTATTAATATTTCAATTGATTTCAAACCCTTTTTGTTTTTGTATAAACTCCAACATCCATCTGCTGTAGTTTAAGTAACTGCAACTGTCGATAATATCTAGGCATAATTTTTTTAAGCTTCATGTATTTTGTTTTATGATCCCATTTCTAAATTATGTTACTTGCTATAATAACTATTTGCATTTGGATTTATTTTGGAAGTTTACATCAATTATGCACTTTTGGAAGTATTTAGTTTTGTTTACTGTTTTAGTATTTTTAGACTTTTAGATCTGAAAGAGTTACTGTAAAAGAATTGACCTAACAAATGGGAACAATTGTTCAACTGAACAGTCATGAATATAACTTTGCATATAGCTGTTTTAATTTTTAAATGAATATTGACACTTGAGTATCAGTTTCCTTGTATTAGCCCTGGTCTAATTCTGAGGGTTTTTATATTGGTCAACTTTTTTTTTTTCAAGCTTTGGTCAAGTTCAATTGTTCATTTATAATCTTTGGTGCTGTAAGTTAAGCTAGCCGTGTTATTTGGTTGTTTTACATTATTATATGTTTCAGTTTTCAGTTATCAACAAATAATCTTGATGAACAATATCGGGACAAGTGACAAAAGAAAGACATTATCCTTAAAGGGCGGGACAAGGAAAGTGCACAACTATTTAAGTTACAACTAGAGGTGCCAAAATGGGCGGGTCGTGTGTATAGATGACAATTCTGACCCATTGATCTCTAACTGGTCAAACGGGCGGGGCACTTTAAAAAATAGCCAAATGGATCGACATTCGCTCATATATTGTTTTGATCGCATTAAACCTCCTAAATTTTGGGTCATGTTACTTTTATGTGAGAAATGAGGATAATGAATAAAATTCACAATAAGGGCCCCACTTTATATCCTTCTCACAAAACACATAACATGATTGGTCATGTTAAGAAATAAGTTGAGAGGATCTTGATCCTGGAAAATATTAGATAATCATTGAAGTAACATAAATTTTATGGTCCTATCTAACAGTTATAACGTTCTTAAGTTCTCGTGTCTTGGTTGTTAAAGTTCTGATCATTTTAATGTTTTTGCCTATCTTAGTAGCTTTAACTTGAGTTTTCTCCTCATTTTTATCTCTAGCGATAACGTTCTTAAGTTATTGTATATTGGGTTTTAGAAGTTCTGATCTTTTTTGTGCTTTTGCCTATTTTTGTAGCTTCAATCTGCATTTTGTCCTCATTTTTGTTACTAAATGCAGAAATTGAGGAACACTGCTAATAAACAAACATCTATTCCAATGCGAGGACACTACGTCGAATATTCAGGAATTAACGAAGAGCATTCACCTAAAGGCAATAACAGTAACAACATCAAGAAAATCTCGATTTTACCCCTCATTTTTCTCATATTCTACGAGGTATCCGGGGGACCTTTTGGTATCGAGGACAGTGTTAAGGCAGCTGGCCCGCTTTTAGCACTTATAGGGTTCTTAGTGTTCCCGCTCATATGGAGTGTCCCTGAAGCTTTAATAACTGCTGAAATGGGTACAATGTTCCCCGAGGATGGTGGTTATGTGGTTTGGGTGTCATCTGCTTTAGGTCCATATTGGGGGTTTCAACAAGGTTGGGTGAAATGGCTTAGTGGGGTCATAGATAACGCTTTATACCCAGTTCTATTTCTTGATTATTTGAAATCGGGTTTCCCAGCTTTAAGTAACGGGTATCCGCGGATCCTTGTGGTGGTAGCATTGACTATTGCTTTGACTTACATGAATTTCAGAGGTATGACAATTGTAGGGTGGGTTGCTGTTCTTTTGGGAGTGTTTTCAATTCTTCCGTTTATAATCATGGGTCTCGTTTCAATTCCTAAACTAGACCCTTCAAGATGGCTTCTGTTTGACTCACATACGGTAGATTGGAATCTGTACTTAAATACCCTTTTTTGGAATTTAAATTATTGGGACTCGATAAGTACACTAGCGGGTGAGGTGGATAACCCAAAAAAGACACTCCCAAAAGCTTTATTCTATGCTTTAATCTTGGTTGTTTCTGGCTACTTTTTCCCGCTCCTCGTGGGGACCGGGGCGGTCCCGCTCGACCGTCACCTTTGGGTTGACGGGTATTTTTCAGAAATTGCTAAGATAGTTGGAGGTGTGTGGTTGAGATGGTGGATCCAGGCTGGTGCTGCCATGTCAAATATGGGAATGTTTGTAACTGAGATGAGTAGCGACTCGTTTCAACTTCTTGGTATGGCTGAACGGGGTATGCTTCCCGAGTTTTTTGCTAAAAGATCTCGTTACGGGACCCCGTCAATCGGGATCCTATTCTCGGCTTCTGGTGTGGTTTTGCTATCACAGTTGACTTTTCAGGAGATTGTGGCAGCAGAAAACTTCCTTTATTGTTTCGGTATGATTTTGGAGTTTATAGCATTTGTAAGGTTAAGAATGAAGTATCCAGCAGCGGCCCGACCTTATAGGATACCGGTTGGAACAATTGGTGCGGTTCTTATATGTGTTCCTCCAACCATATTGATTTGTGTGGTTTTGGTTCTATCTAAGGTTAAGGTCGTTGTTTTGAGTAGTGTTGCTATATTTATTGGGCTACTGTTGCAGCCGTTTCTCCAGTGGGTCGAAAAGAAAAGATGGATCAAGTTCTCGACTAGTGCCGATCTCCCAGACCTTCATAATGCTCCTGAGAATACAGAGTCTTTGGTGTATTAGTAACGTCGATGTGCTTGGCAGCCTGACTATTGTGATGGAGAAGTATTAATGTTTAGATCTTGTTTATATGTTGTTGTAAGATGAGGATTATGTGTTGTTTTGCTCTTTTGGGTTAAAAGTTTAGCCATTTCAAGTTCATCACGTATTGTACCTAATGCAGTTTAAGCTGGTCAATGCGCTTTATATTTTGTCTTTAACACATCAAACAAGATACCTAAAAATAGTCGGTTGAACAGGTCAACAAATAGGTCGAAAGTGACTCGGATGATGTTCAAACTGCACAAAACTTCCATATCTGCTAACTTGATTACCAACTGCAAACAATTTAAGCCAAGTATCATGTCTTGTGTGACAGCTCAAATGGTTTGAATAGCTAAACAGTATTTATTAGAACTATAATCAATTAAGCAAACTTGAGTCGAGCTCGAAAGAAAAATACACCCAAAGTACTTGCATAGTAACACATATATGAGACTCAGCCTGATAAGTATTCGAGTCAAGTTCATATTTATACTTGAACATGAGCTCAACATAAGATGGACTTGATAAAATGTGAAATCGAATTATTCAATAGAAGCTTAAATCGTTTGCAGCCCCAAACGATACCAACTACATTTTATCACAAGCAAAAAATGTAAACCAGCAAGCAAAACATATTGCAAACGTTATTTTAATTTGACCATCCATCCCAACAAGAAACTTTAAACTGGTACTTCTATAAATATCCAAGACTACAATCTTAAGAAAACTTGCCAAAATAGCAATTGTACAAAACTCGCCAACATAACAAGCATTTTGCATTGACCCCAAAGCATGAATACCATGTTTATACACGCCTTTGCTTCCTGAGTCGGCATCCATTATGAGGCTTCCGTGTTGTGTCTTCAATATACACAATAGGATTTCGGTCAGATCTTGAGTTTGTGTATCCATCTCTAAAACTCAAAATAGCCAACTTCTTTTTCTTGAAAAAAGTAAACCCATTAACCTTCATAACAACAGACTTCAATCCCATACTTTTAGCAACTCGTCCCACATGTTCTGCAGTCGCTTCAGCAGAGTATTTAGAAACCTTTGGTCCTCCTTTCATTTCAGCTAAACATCCAGCAGATGCTCCCATTTTCTTATTCCCCTTAGAATCAGTCACTGTGACAAACGTGTTGTTGCGCATTATTTTAATATGAACGACATCTGCATTTTGCTCTAGCCCAGATCGATAGTTATCATTTAAATTATCTCTCATGATTCCTCTGAGAAAATTCGAATTCCTACTAGATTCAAATGAGCCAAAACCCCTATTGAAAGGTCTATCATCCCGACCCATTTCAGCAGGGGCTCGAGTCCTGTCATCAGGCATTCTCCTGGACAAACTCTCAATATATCCAAGATTTCGCCCCGTCTCAAAAGGTGTTTGTCTCTTACTTATATCATCTAATCTTCTATTCGGACCCTCAAAGAATCCAGTATTCTTTTCGGTATCAAAGGGTCCATTGTTCATGCCTCTCTCAAACTCTTTTTGACCCACAGAATGTATAGAGCTTGCAAATTTCAAGGAACTAGAAACTGAATTTGCTTGTGTGAAACCAAATTTTTCTAATAAACTAGGCATAGCACTACGAAGAACACGAGTTGATGCTCCACTATTCTCAAAGGATCCTGCAAAAGCGTAGACATTTTCTTAGATAAGAAACAAATCAATGGTGAATATTGGTGAAAGATGGGTCAAAACATGTTCAGGTTAAAACATGCTGGGTTTGTGTTAAAACAAACACCTTCTTGTCCATTTTTCAATATATATGATTAATGCCTAAAATATGATTACAAGAACAATATTTTCGATAATAATCTAAATCGTTGGATAAAATGATTTAAATGGTATGAATTAAAGATAAGAATTCAGGCAACCTTACACCCATTTGACAAGTTCCCCTTTGTAGTTAAACTTGTGGATTCGACCCGCTTGAGATAAAAACACGACCCAAGCCGATCCATTCATATTTAATGTGGTCAAAAACTCATAATTTCATCTTTAATTATGTATATAGGTTTTATCTCTGTTCTGTAGGAACCAACTTCTGTTTCGCAACCATACTAGGGAAAATTACTCTAGTTTGAGTCATAATGTCCACATAATTATATTCAAAGTAATAAGCATAAAACATGTTCTCTATCAGATAACTACTAGGGAAGATTTACGTCATAAATTATAACTTTTAAACTATAGTTACCTTTGTAACACATGAAATCTAATCATTTAAATTACTTAGAGCACGGCATCTAAATTATTAGATAATAGATACATATAATTTCTGCAAATAGCGTCTGCGACTCATGTTGCTCCCCGGGGGGCGACGAAGATGAAAAGTCCTTTTGCTAACTCATAAGGATATATAATATCCTGTATACAACCTATCTACAGAGTAATCGTTTTTGGACAAGCACTTCTTGTAGCCCATGAATTTGCAAAGTTAAACGTGTCAGATAGTTTAAGAAGAATATTCAACCATTTGTCATGAACCCAAAGCAAAACCGTTGTAATAATGATAATGACCAAACAAATAAGTCTAAATGAAAACTTCACTAAAAAGAACTTTCAAATTCTGTAGTCTATGCAAACAAGATAAATTTTCAAATTCCATGGAATACATGAAATGCTATAGCATTTTAATTTAAGTATTGTGCTGAAATAATATTACATCAATGTTATCTTAAAGGCAGTTAACTGTATTCATTCACCGTTAATCTCTTCTTGATCTTAGTTTGATTCTGTTTTTTATTCTAACCAGATCTTAAAATGATATTGGCATAGAGACTTCCTCAGAGCAGATTACACCACCAACACTAAACATGGTGGTTAATGCATGTTTGCTTTGCGTTTAGTGGATTGAGTCAGAAGACTCCTCCCTATTCGCATCTCCCTGCTATGAAGAACACTATCAAGTTCAATTACCATATGTAGAACTGTGGAAGTTCATTCCATTAAATACAATTATACTAAAGTTTGAAAACAGCATCAACATATATAATTTCTAACAAAGCTATCCATCACTAATATATCAATTACACCTTTTCAGTTATCCGCCATCCTTCCCCTCATTATCACGAAAAACCAACATTTTATTTTTTCCTTCCTTAATATTGCATTGTTCAAATACAGACCTTACTATGGAGTTATAATCAATGTTATCTTAAAGGCAGTTAACTGTATTCATTCACCGTTAATCTCTTCTTGATCTTAATTTGATTCTGTTTTTTATTCTAACCAGATCTTAAAATGATATTGGCATAGAGACTTCCTCAGAGCAGATTACACCACCAACACTAAACATGGTGGTTAATGCATGTTTGCTTTGCGTTTAGTGGATTGAGTCAGAAGACTCCTCCCTATTCGCATCTCCCTGCTATGAAGAACACTATCAAGTTCAATTACCATAAGTAGAACTGTGGAAGTTCATTCCATTAAATACAATTATACTAAAGTTTGAAAACAGCATCAACTTATATAATTTCTAACAAAGCTATCCATCACTAATATATCAATTACACCTTTTCAGTTATCCGCCATCCTTCCCCTCATTACCACGAAAAACCAACATTTTATTTTTTCCTTCCTTAATATTGCATTGTTCAAACACAGACCTTACTATGGAGTTATAACGCCCGTAAATAAGTAGCCACTATTGACACATCAAAGTGCATGAACAAAAAATGAGCATGTTCGAATCCCTTTACAACGCTGCATACCGTTTTTGGACAATAACTCTTTACTCTCTTCTATCTATAGATGTAAGCATCATTTTATGTTAGAACATAGCAATCACTTACTTGATTAACCAGACTGCAATACAAACCCTACGATTAGCAATAATAAACATTTTACTTTTACAACATCAATTAATCCAAGCAACCGAGATACAAAATATACTTACAAAAAAAGTATAAAGCGTAAATAAAGTGAACTGTATCATAACACCTAATTCGAATACCGTAAATTCCAAATATCTATACATACGCAATATGATATACGAATTGATCTTGTCAAGCACAGGTTATACAAATTTAAGATAAACAAAAGATAAATGTAACAACTTGCCTGAAAACAGATCACGTTTTTGTGTGATTTGGGAGAGTGGCTGATCAGAGAACTTGACGGATGGATTAGAATTCCGGCAGGATAACCTCTGAGTTTGGCCTGAGATACTGCTCCTACCGGGAAAACGAGAAATGATTCGTTGAAAGACCATTGGATTGAATTGGCTCTGGATTAGGGTTTCTGCAAGCGACCAGTTTCAAGGGAAGCATAAGATATGCAGTGTACTGAAAGAACAAGAATTTACAGATTTAGTCCTTCTATTTTCTTGTAGTGATGTTTTCACTACTTAATTTTCTTCGGTCTTCACTAACTTGATTTCTTGATCAATAACAAGGTAAACACCCCTGGTCAGCTAGTCTAATGGAATGGCAACGGGGCGGGTTCGAGGCGGGGAGCGGTAACTCCAACCCCAAACTCGTTAATCAAAAAAAATTTCAAATCCGTCTCAAACCCCAACGAGCATCTTATCGGGGCACCACATTGGGGACATAGGTTCCCCCAAACCCTAACGGGGATCGGGGTACCCCACCGGGGACACCGATTCCTTAAAACCATTTTCACGTTGATTATACTTTAAATCTGAGATTTTTGTTGATTTTCTTTACAATATTATCTATCAATGTATAAAGTAATATTCTATTTTTCTAAAAATAAACTAACATAATGATCAAGACAATATATCGTAGTTGGTTTACATTAATAATACAAATACAATGTTCAAAATTACCAAATTCATCACAAAATGGTCTTAGAATATCCCGACTAGATCACAAGACACTAAGTCAAAACAACAAGAGTAACTAAAACAACATAAGTGATCAAAACAACACGAGTAATTAAAGTGCGGGTTCACGATCTTCATAATACAAGGCAAAATAAAATGTAGTAGGAAGTATTAAAGATAAATGAAAATATTATTATAATATATTATATTATATCATATTATGTATATTATATATAATACATTTCGGGGTGGGATATTATGTATATTATATATAATACATTTCGGGGTGGGGCGGAGCAGGAATGACCGTACCCATTTCCCACCCCGTACCCGATAAGAATACCCATTTTGTGCCTCAAAATCCACCCCGAAATCCGAAATGTCATCCCCAATCTGACCCGAAAAGTGCGGAATTCGGGGATCCCTATCGGATGCGGGTGTTTTTGCCTATAACAAAATTCACTGCTATACTATTCCTCAAAAAACGAAAATACACTGGGAAATGTTCGACCTGTTTGACTCGTTTGCTGTACACAAGCTCAATATAAATAATATTAACCTGAATAGACCCATTTACCACCCTTAATGATGTGTACACCAAATGATATGAATTGATGTTATGATAATAATTTTGGTTGTCTTCAGATGCTTAACAAAGAGCACAGGAAAGCAGAAGATGCAAAGGAGCAACAGTACCAAGAACCAGTTAGGGATATAATAATTGTAATAAAGTCCATTGATTTGGGTTACAGAAGCGGATCAAACACATTTAAATTTCAAATATATGTTTCTCACATGTAGAGTTTCTGAAATCTATGACTACGTTCTAAAGGGACATTAGGAAAGCTCCGATCTTCAGTTTGCTATTGGTGTACAGTGCCGGTAATCCAACTAGCAATTTGCACCGTTTTAAATCTCAATTAGGGTAATAAACCTGAAGACTACTTATCTTGATGTGTTGCATATCTTTGTAACTTCGTTCTTGCTTTCAGTTTTTAAGGATGTTTGGGATTGCATTTATTAAGTGCCCTCGTCTTAAAAGGTGCAGTATCTAAGTATGTACATAGTTTTTGAATGATAATTGAATTGTTACTTTACGAGGAAAAGAGATACCACATAACCAGGTTTCACCAATTCATAATGGATCAAAATTGTCACCTCTATAATAACTTACAAATTCAATTTCTTGCCATATTACAAGCTTTGATAGTCGAACCAATTGTTCACTTGCAAAACCTAAAGACAACTATTCATGAAGCACATGTCACTCACTTCCAACATAGATTATTGAACAAATTGAGAAAGTTGATCAAGTGCGACTACAAGATTGCCAAGGCAAGTGATAAGCTTATCACCGTTGAGCCTAGTTAAATCATCAGTAGCCTCACCATTCATTGAATCCTCTTTCACTATAGCTTCAATTAGTTCTGCATTTTCTCTCAGTTTCTCAGCCATCATTTGTTCTTGCTCCTCTCGAGTGTTTTCTTCAGGCCTCATGTTTCCGTTCAAGATGTCGTTAGTTGGTTCTGAACTGCATTCCTCTACTTTAAACTCTTCAATTTTGATGTGTCTTTTTGGCTTTGTAGTGTCTTCTATGGTGTGTTTTTGAGTTATTGTCTTCGATCTTTTTTTCTTTGAACCTGCTGTTACTTGAAAGAAACAGTAAGATGATTTAGAACTTTCTTCTGTGCAAGGGACTGAAAGTATAATGAATAATAAAAAACATGTTTTTGCACCACAAATCTCTAACGGGTCAATTGGGTAACATCATAAAATTAGCTAGAATGGAATTTGGTAGAAGGGATCAAAAGTTGCCCAAAGCATATGTAACTTTCTCATACAACCCAGATTATAAATATTGTAACATAATACTTTTTGTAATCATATTTAATGCTTTCATTAGTTATAGAACTTACTACACAAAAAGGACATAAAAGTTTTTAGGCTCTACAAAACCTGACACGTACCTATAACCACCCATAATGACCTGACCAGTTATGCGACCTGCCCATTTTTCCACCACTATTCCAACCTAAGAAAGTTGCAACAATTTAATCGAAAACATCAGATAGTAGAGTTGGTTGACTTATTAGTTGAAAGATCCCAAAAATCTATCAAAGCCTACTAGTAATGCATATAGACTATAGCTAGAAACACACTAACGATTCATAAAAGATGCATTAAATTAACCAATCTATCAAATGGGTACTTGAGATCAAGATTCTTAATGTAGACCATTTTCACAAAACAAAATAACAAAAGGGGATATTACAAGAGATTAAACAGAACACAATATATTCACAGATCTACTGTTATGCATATCTAAATGCAATAAGAAAGAAATACCTACATAACACCTAACACCAATCACTTAATTGTGATCTAGAAAAGGTAGTAATACTCGTACAAATCTGATCTAGGTAAACCACCTTGAATCTACTGCAGAGTGGCATATTATCCATGAAATACTAATAGTATAATACCATCCTAAAGATCTAGTAATGATAATCCAATTAAGATAGGGCTTATATTTTTAAAATGTATTAAACTTTACACCTTTTACTATTGTATGATGCGAACTTTGAAAATTACTATTGTATGTATTTAAGATCCAAAAAGCGTCTAGTGTATGCATTTTGGTTGTTTTATGATACATAAAAAGATTATTTTTTTATAAGTTCTATACATACAATAGTAAGTTAAATGTATACAATAGACATTTTTAGAACTTCAATACTTCAAAGTTCGGCACAGACAATAATAATAAGTGTAAAGTTTACTACTTTTTGAAACAATAAACCCATTAAGATATTGTATGACAGTATGATTTCTTCTATTCTCCTTTAAGAATTGGAGGATTTTTGATATACCTGATCAATAGTTTAGCTTGATCATATGACGTACATTTGGAAATTTGGGAATGAACAATTATATACACAACAAACTGAATTCATTTAATTACATCTACAATTGGAAACCTCATTAGCTCTATAGAGTTGCAAAAGTTCTTCACCAGTCCGTTTCCAGATGTATATACAACTTTCCTTAAGTTCACACTGAAGCAAAATCATTTGAGACTTTTATCAACTAAAATGAGCCCCAATTCCATTTCAAAACCTCCTATCTCATAGTCCTAAATCCTATTAATCAGGATTCACATAAACAACCAACAACCTGAATACACAAACAATGAATACAAATGCATACCACCCTAAAAAAACAGTCTCAAACATCTACAAAACCACAAAAACTAAGCCCATTACAAAACAAAACTTTACGTACTACCACGATAACTATCATTAACAGTAACGTACATGCATTTCGTTACCAATTAAAGCAATATACTTTCACCTTTTTTACCAATCATAACAACATTTCCCACCTCATGTTACTAAAGAAAAAGAGTTTGAAATAACAGAGATTACATACCGGATTTTACCATAGAAGCAAGTACAGGATCCGGGTCCATATCCATGTCCATATTCGGACCCACATCAGATTCAGTATCAGGATCCGTATCACACCCACCTTCAAAATCCCTAACATACCATTCAATTACTTTAAACAAGTCAGAATTAAAGCTCGCTTTTTTAGTGCCTGATTGTTTAATTTTCTTATAATCAGATAATAAAGAATCCCATTTTCTTCGACACTGGTTTAGATTTCGATTCACGCCCAACGCGTTACAATTTTCAACGATTATTTTCCATTTCTGAAATGAAGCGAGTGTGTCACGGCAGTCGGATTCAACTGCAGATACTTCGTTGACTAAAATTAGGGATTCTTGCACGGTCCAATCGGGTGCCACTTTTGATCGGGTCCGGAGAGCGCTAACGCCGTCGTGGGTGTCCATCCTGGTCAGTATTCGTAGTATGCTGTGATTGTGTGATATGGAAATAGATATAACTAAAGATTATTATTACAAATTTTATTATATAAGTTTTAGAGGAGTTAAATAAAATTGGGGATGTAGCTCAAATGGTAGAGCGCTCGCTTTGCATGCGAGAGGCACGGGGTTCGATCCCCCGCATCTCCATTTTAGTAAGTTCTTTTTTCATCAAAGTACAACCTGTCATGATTTTCTTTCTTTCGTTTTTTTTTTTTTTTTTCCTTTTGACTAAAAAAATGTCATGAAGTTTAGGACGAAGGAACTATAGCATGGGAGTAGCAAATGTCACAAACTCATACCCTATTTTCAAGGGGCTTTCTGTCGGTTTTAGGATTTGAACCAATGACTCTTGACGTATGAAAGCGATACTCTAACCCATGGCACAATCTAGCATTTCTTACAACGTGAGCTTATCAGTTAGAGTTGACAAAAGTAAGCAGCGGTGGGAGGCATGTTCCCTGATGGCATTAGAGCTTCTATCTAGAATTTTGTTGTTAACGGTGATACCGCTAGGTTTTAAACTTCAATATTTTAGCAGCTTGTGGGGTCAACCGACTCAGGTAGAGTACAGGGTGAGTTTTCACCAAGTTCGTCGCTTGAGGTGTGCGAGAACATGATGGCAATAAGCAGGCTTTCTTTGATAAAATGTTTGGTCTATTGTTGGTACAACTCTTGAATTTAATGTGCAAAATACTTCTATGAAAGATGAGCTGATTTAACCAATTACACTTGACCCACATTTGTAATCGTTTTTCTTACTTGAAATTGTACCTCTTAACTAAATTTTATTTTATGAAAAAAGTTATACTAATGATATTTTGTTCTGGATCCTGTTGAAGTTAGAAGATTACTCTTGTAATTTTATAGGGAAAAAAGTTTGCAACTATTTTGCATAACAATGATATCTCTCCTTCATATACTGGCAATATCATCTTCTGTTGCGCTAAAACGAAAACCACATAACCTTGATGATTTTCACAACTGTCACAAACAAAAAACATATTTCACAAATGGCCAATTTGCTTGTGGTATTCCATTACAAATATACCAGTTGATGATGATGATGATTTGCTTGAGTTATAAAATGTCAACAAATAACAGGATATAATTAGAGAAGAATATATCAGTTTTCAACAGATGGCCTACAATTTGTATACATCCTTCCCTTCCCTCCCTCCCTCCCTCCCATTCTTATATCCATATTGTTTCTGAAATGAAATGAAACAATATATTAAATGTTGTATCATAATGAAAAAAAGATTAATATTCTCACATATTAACTTGATTAGCTAGTGACTGAAAAAGAAAAATTATCATCATCCATGGCTCTTGAAGAATTATAACCATCTCCTTCACTTGCATAAGATGAATAATCTTCATCATCCTCCCTTTCTTTCAACCCTTCTATCTTTTCAAAAGCCTCTTTAATATCCCATCTTCTCGCGATATCCCATTCGCAACAACACATCCCAATCTTCAAAAGCTTCAACATTTCACCCTCCCCATTCTTTGTCCCTTTCATTTCTTTATCAAACACTTCACCCGTCCATTCTTCTCGTACAACCGAGTTCACCCATGTCCCCAAATCAGGTTTCCCACCCTTACCTTGTTCTAGATAGTTTGCAGGATATTTCCCTGTGAGCATCTCTAGTATCAAGATCCCTAGACACCATACGTCTGTCTTTTTCGTTGTGCGCTCGTGCTGTGTATATTCTGGCGATTTATAGGCCACCATGAGTTGTTGTGCGTGTTCCTTGTTGATAACGGGGACTAGAGCATAGTCCGCTAGAAGGGGATTGAAAGCGTCATCAAGAAGTACATTTGACGATTTTAGGTGACCATGAGGTAATGATAAACGAGGAAGTTCTTGGTAAAGATAATCGAGCCCTCGTGCTACACCCTTGATTATCTTTAGCCTTGTTGACCAATCTAATCCTGGCTCATCAGGTTTTCGTTTAACTGTTGAAAAATTGAGTATAAATTTATCAAAGATCACAGATTGTGAAATTAATAAAGATAAAGAATTGCATAAAATTACTTACCATGAAGATGACTTGCCAAGCTACCATTTATAGCAAAATCAGTGATCAAAAGCTTTTCATCTTTCTTATAATAAAAAGCCACAAGAGGTAACAAATTAGGGTGTGACAAGCTTCCTAACAATCTCATATGTGCATGAAAGTCTTCTTTTCCCACATTACTCATTTCTCTAAACCTCTTAACAACCACTGGGGGCCCTCCGGCGAACATGGCCTTATACGAAGACCCAAAACTCCCACTTCCCAAAACATCAGCCGAGGCTCGTAAAAGGTCTTCCAACTCGAACCTTTCTCTATCTGTTCGCACAAAGTGAAGCTTTCCACCATTATCAGTTCTTTTGTAGTTCTCTTCTATACGCATTTGGATCTCATTTGCATTCGCTTTGTAATTGTTGTTTCTGTTGGTATTTGTTACTTGAGGACCTTTGTACTTGTTTTTGCCACTCTTTCGGCTCTGAAGGACGAATAAGAATATCATTATGACAGCTAAGACTGCAACAAGAGACGCGATAGCGATGATAATGATCTTTCTTTTGCTCAGTTTCTTTGAGACTTTACATGGGTTAAGAGGTTTACCACACACTTTGTTTCCTGTATGAACCAAATTGTTAAATGCATTCCAGACATTTGATAAATTTCATTACATAGTTTTGAGTAAAAAAGAATAAGTTTCCTATCGAAACTTGATGTGTTACTACATACATTTAAATTTATTCAATCTATAAGTCTAATATTAAGACGGTACGGATTTAAAATTTTGCAGAACAGAGAAAATACGAAGTATTTACGGCTAATAATATAAATATTATAAAAGTAAGGTTGGATGTGCATTAAAATGTCATCCACTTAATATCAACTTTCAAAGTTAATGAAAAAATCATGATTATAATTAGATGCATACTTAGAATTACCTGCAAAAGAGCTTGGATCCTGATTACTGAGCCCCTTGGGTATGGAACCATCAAGCTTATTATTTGCAAAGTTCGCTTTCAAATCTTTCTGCTCAAAATCTGGTATCTCACCTTCAAACTTATTATTTTCAAGCTGCAAATCAGTTAGATTCGACAACTGAGTAAGCGATGTAGGAATTTTACCCGTAAAATCATTATCCGCTAGTTCAACTCTCTTCAATGAACTCATCCCCGAAAAAGCATCATTTCCAATCTCCCCTGAAAACTTATTATTCGAAAGAAAAATCCCACGCAAGGGGCCAATCTTTAACACATTAAGCATCGGGCCCTCAAAGGAATTGTTCATAAAACTTAAGGACCGAATACTTGCTATTTCAGCCAATGTGTCCATATCTATATTCCCACTTAAACCCATGTTCTCGAGCTGTAACCCGAAAATACTTCCATCTTTGTTACACATCACTCCTCTCCAATTTGCTACAGCATTTGTGCATGGTGCAACCCTAAGATCCCAGCTGTTTAAAACCGCGGGGTTATTGAGTGTTTGTTTGAATTTCATTAGCCTTCCGGGGTCTTGTGGGTCTGATAAAACCGGTGAAGTTGTCAGTAGAAAATGAATCAAGAAGAGTGTTATAAGCCAATATGGTGGCTTGCAACAAGCCATGTTTGTAGCAAAAATGTGGCAAAGTTTGTAGCAAAAAAGCAGGAGTTTTGAATGTGTTTTAAGTGGTTATTTTTGGGCGACATGTACAACTTTATATTCTGTTTATGTCAAGGAAACAAATGGCCGGAAATGAATGGGTAATGTGAGGCTGAAATATTGAGGGTTTTATGGGGAGAAAAAGACAATTGTATTAAATGGTGAAATTTCCAATGTGTTTGGGGATGATTGTGATTTGTGATCAGCTGTACGTTTCCTTTAAGGCCGGCTAGCTAACATATTTGCCATATGTACGTTTCAATTATTTAATGTATACCTTAAAAAGTGATTTGTGAATTCCTTAAATTGCAAACTAGCTAAAATATATACAGAAAATGATGAGAAAATCAAGAAATACAAAAAAATATATATCATTTGTACAGTAAACTTCACCTTTAAAATATGCAGCTGATCAATCATGCATAGAATAAAATTTTTCGGTTTATATTTTTTGAGTCTTAACTTCTATTTTTATAATTAGTCATGCATCACAATTTATTTTTCCTTTTTGTAATCATATCATTCTATATTCTAATTCTATTTCTATTCTATTATATATGTTATAATGTTATATATGATATATGATATATGATGTACATAAATAAACGCTTGCAAACACGAAATCGATACATTAATTTTGTTCAAAAAACTATCATCATCAATTTCTTGTTTGATTTTGGCCTGTTGATGTCTGTGCTGGTTGGCCTCATCGCTAAAAGGGATCTAATTGTTGGCTTATTTCTAACTTACCGAAACAAGAGAAGTTGCAATCGCAAGATAAAAGTTTTATATATTTGACTCAGCACGTTGTGTCTTTTCAATTCGTTCCATACAAGGTCTAGCTAGATTGTTACTAGTTGGCAATCTAATATTATATATGGAATAATTGTCATTTCTTATTTGATAGGAAAAAAAAGAAAAAGTACAATCATTTTGTATAGTAGATGCAATCAATATATGCCAGATCAAGATGAGATTCCGCTCCAATGTAGTCGATAAAAATATTGTTAAATAGGTATAGATACTCGCAGTTCAATAAAATGCTAAAAAAATGTAGAATAAAGGAACCAATAGAATTGCTCCATTTCAATTACTCTTTTTCACCTTTTTTTATAAATCTAAATATCTCACAAATCGTATATCCAAAAATTATAAAAATTACACCGTTAAAATCAGCATCTTTTTATCTTTAATTAGAGATTTCACATGACATACTTTCGATGAACTTTTTTTTTCGTTTTCTAATGAGTATGTGAAATTCATAATAATAAATCACATGTGATTTAACACTCACATGTGAATATATTTACAATCAAATTATAAGTTTTAAATCACTATCTATAATTACATGTGAATAATCAAATTTACAAATTATATGTTTAAAATCACATAAAAAATAATTTATTTGATAATTTAATAAATATTCAGAAAAAATTAGTTATAATCACATATGATTAAACATTAAATTAGTAATCACATGTGAATAAAGTGTAAATAAATACGAATTTTAAATAATTATTTATAATTATACATGTAAATAAATATAAATGTGAAATCACATATGAATTATCAGTTGTTTTATCACGTAATTCATTTGAAATACACATGTGATTAATCTCAAATCAATAATCACATGTGATTTTGACCGTAGACCAACGCAATTCCTAAAATTTTATTTATATTTATTTATATGAATGAATAATAAGTTGTAATCATGTGTAAGTTAACATCCACAATTGATGAATAGTCGTGTACCAGTTATATTTACTCATAAATCACATGTGATTATACAAGTGACATTTTCTACGACCCAACAAAAATTGAAAAAAGAAATTTGTCAAAAATATAGTTTGTGGGATCTCTAATCGAAGAGAAAAAAACGTTGATTTCGAATATGTACTTTTTATAATTTTTGGTCATGCCGGTTGTGAGATATTTAATTTTAAAGATACGAGTGGAAATTGAGTTTTAAAATAAATGGAGTAATCCTATTGGTTCTCTCATTCTTTAATTTTTTAACATTCTACATTGAACCAACCGTAGATACTTGTAAAAAAAAAATGTTTAAAAAAAAGATTTTCGGGTTACACATCGAGAATAAATAGCCCGTTGAAAGACAAACTTTGTGGTTTGTCGCAACCCATGGGCCAAAATCCTTCGCCTTGATCCGCAATTCGTGTTCAACTAATTTTCAAGTTTGTTTGGTTGTTTTTGTTAATGTACTCTATCACTTGTGTAAATTAAACTGAAATTGTCTATCTATTTAATTTCG
The DNA here is from genome assembly GCA_963930675.1 of Gnaphalium uliginosum. Taxonomy (NCBI): domain Eukaryota; kingdom Viridiplantae; phylum Streptophyta; class Magnoliopsida; order Asterales; family Asteraceae; genus Gnaphalium; species Gnaphalium uliginosum. Next base: position 11,376,923 of record OZ005684.1, read on the forward strand.
ATTATTTTATAATATTGAAGTTAGAATTTTACTCCCTCTATCCCACAAAAATGGTCCCCCAACAAATTTTGTGTGAATTAAGATAGATTTGGTAAATGTCAATTTGTCCTTATTTTCAAGACAAGTGATTAAGAGTAATAAATGAGGGTAAACTGGTGAGTTTAATAATTTTTAATAGTTAATTTTTATAAGTGAACAATTATTTTGGAACATAATAATGCAGAGAGTATATTTTTCACCACACATGCTAAATGTGCTAAAAATGAAATTTTCTTTAAAAGTGGTCCGTTTGTGACATTAAACGGTTTCCACTAATTTTCCTCTTAAACCATGTGCATGTGAAAGACTTATGTTTGGCATGAGAGTAGCACCATATATAAACATAAACTGAAGGATGTTTTGCTAGGTGGTTGCACATTTTTGTTGAATGTCGTGTGGCTAGAAATTGCATGTTTTTGTTCAATGCCGTACGTGTGGTTAAAACTTTGAACGTTGACATCTTTAGTTGGTGGTTATTTCCTTGATTACAATTTCTCAACAAAACGTCTTTCATATTTCTACTCTAAGGATGTTTCAGTAAGTTCAGTAATCCAAAAGAATGAAAAAATAAGTATAATATTATAGGCAAATATTTCCGCATAGTACATTGAACTCGTGCGGTGTAACCAACTATTTTAATCACAACAACCCGTATCTTGTGCCCATTTATGAAGTTATATGCATATATTTAGTGTCATAAACAATGAAGAAAAATCATACAAGAAAAAACAATTTAAGCAATAACATCTTACACCTCATTTGCTATTTCACTCATCCTCCCTCTTTTCGAATCTCCAAAAAAGAAATCAAGATTATAAAGGATAGGAACCATGGTTAGCGAACAAAGTAACACGAGCACCGGCCCAAAAATCCACAGCACAACTGGAAGCGCCAGATAAAATATGCGGTTTCCTATTGCGTTAAGTGTGAAACTCTTCTCTAAAAGCTCACATACATAAGTAGATGTCACAATTGTTGAATCTTGTGGGCAGTTGATCAAGTAATTCACTTGGCTTATGAATCTAATCGATAGAGAATGACACACGAATGCAAAGAGAAAAAGAACAAGAAGCGTTACATACTTCAACGCCACCATAAATTCTCCATGCGCCCCATAGATAGTGTCGTTAAGTGGTTTTTTCACACTATAAGTGCTACTTATAACTGCCGCTAAACCCGAACACAAAAGTATTGAAGTTGTGGCCATTAAGGTTGATCCCATGATTGTGTTTCGGATTGTTTGAACAGCTAAGATGTTTTTCTTATCATTATCCTGCCAAAAGATCGATAATTTGAGTTCAATATGGCGATAACACATAAATACAACCATAATTAAAATATACTTAGAGCATCTCCAATGGTGGGATTTTTTGGTAAAAAAAATCTTTGAAAAGCTTAATATCATTAGAGACAAAAAAAAAAAAAAAGTTGGCAACGGGTTTGCCAAAATTGAGCTTTTGCCCAATGACTTTTTTTTGCTACTTAATTTTCATTTAACCTCTCTTCTTAACTTGTAGTTTCACTTTATTCACTTACTCCAAATTAATTAATTTAGTAAAATGAACACACTCCACATAGAGATTGGAACTTTGGCTATGCACGTGATACGTATACATATTCAATCTCATGAGTAACTTTTTATGTAAAGCATCTACTATAAAAAAACAAAAAGCTTTTTATTCTTCTGACTTGTAACAATATAAATGAAGGTGGTTTATAAAACAATTGATATGAAATGGGGTAATTTTGTTAACTTCTAAATATACATGACTATATATGTAAAGTTTTAGAAGAAAAAGCTTTTACCATTGGAAAGTAAAGCTCTGTATTACATGAGAACTAGCGTAAGGTGATGTGACATCAAAAAAGGCTTTTGAACCACTTAATCCATTGTGAGTGCTCTTACTACATGAGTATATACGTGTGATAGTACATAATATGTAAGATGAGTTGTACTAGTCAATCTCACTATCTAACAGACAAACACGACATGTAACGACACACAACCATACATGTACGTGTAAAGTACATATGATCAATATACTTTGAAAAAATGGTTAAGGCTATAGTAAAAGCCAAATTTTATCATGAAAAAAGGTAAAGTTCTTTGCCTTCATTATGAATCCATAAATTTAAAAGTTGTCTTTATAGAAGACAAACACAAAATTCTTGTGCTATATTTTTAAAAGAAAACAAACCGCCTTTTCAAACTTTCAAAATCCCACTTGAAGTTGCCTCCCTAAATGGGAGACCTTTTTATTTTAAGATCCTACTAATATTGCACCCAAATTGTACCCACTAAACTTATTTATATAAATTTAATTATATAAATGTGAATCACATTAAGGACATATATACGAACTATATTATCATGATATATATTTAGGTGTATTTAAATAAGAAAAAAAGGGTCTTAACTTTACATACATGTAACTAATACGTGTAAAATTGTTATTTAGTAATAATTATAATATAACACGAATATAGTATGAACATCTTTTTATTTATCTTTTTTTCACGGCAAAATCAAATATACATTTCAAGTAAAGATGTACGTGTTGTGGTGGCTATATGTCAATATCGTACACGACTTTAGTAGTCGTATACTCGTGTTTAGGATAGTATGATCATGATTTGAAATCCTTAATGCATGTGCTTAGTTTTACCATGACGTTTTGATTAAATAGGTAAGTGACATGCATCTTTTTAATTCTTAGTTTAACATGTGCGTACGTTTTGGATACATTAACTTGGTAACTATTTATATAAGATTACACTTGTATAGTACGGCGGAGTAGCTTTGTACTCGAAACTCTGAACTCATAAGGATGCTTGTGATCGATGCTAAATTTGGTAAGTCAGTTACTATATCGTCTTTGGATTAAAAAAACTACAAGTAGTACTATATTTGTGATTAAAGTACGTACCAGTGTACCACACACAATAAAATGATCGAAAACTCATGAGTCACACAAGTGTTAATTTGTAAATTTTATATTAATCACAAACTTATCGTCAAACTATTGTTAAATAATATATTTGAAGGTTTTTGAAACATATTGATTCATGTAATACGTGATTATTAAATAATAGGTGTGATTCGTATACCATAATTTTTTATTCGTGCTTTGAAATATTGTATTGTACAACCTTATAAAACACGTTGGTGAGTACAACTAAAAAATGGTGATGTACGAATCGCTTCCCTTAAATAAAATATTAATTTGAGGTTTGAGGATCAGAAATGGTTAGTTACCTTCATAATGGTTGATACCCATAAACGGCGTCCGTGCGCATTAGTACCGATAACAGTAGAGAGTGGTTGAGTTCGAACCTTATGCCATAAATAAAGATGATAGCTAATAGATATCATAAAAGATAAGGGGACCAAGATTACATCAAGATAACTCTTCCTGAACTCCATCTTTAATTTCGATCTCCTTTCAAAACTTTCTGATTAATTTTGGTTTCTCTCTGTATATATGCCTTTGGTGACAAAAGTTATGTTAATGGTGGTGTGTATTTATAAGGTGGGATTGTAGGTGAGGTGACTTGCATGTGAATTGTGCACAAGTAGTCGGTTACAAAAAATAAAAAAGTAATTTGAAGGATACTCACGATCTCTATGTCATAGTTTAAATGACAATGCACGTATTGAACAAACTTAATTTAATTTAGTCTAGTAATTACTTGGTGTAACAATTCATCATCCCTTTTACTATTCTAAATTTACATGATGAGAAACTTGTTATTCTAAATTTAAAGAAATTAGATTAAAAAACTGAACACGTAGTCGTTCTTAATTTTAAGTGTTCTCGTTTGATCAATATATATATATATATATATATATATATATATATATATATATTTATATATTTTGATAACGAGAACCACAAAAGGTATAGAACTGTGAGAACTTTTAAATTACATTGTTTTTATATATGTAAACATAACAAATTACATAGAAATATTATTTAATGTTCATATTATTGACAAACAAAAGTCAAAACAACAAAAATACATGTTAAACTATAAAATATATGAAGTGTTCACATGTGCACATATCAAATGTGCACATATCAAATGTGCACATGTGAACGAAAAATATAATTTTGATTTTAAAGGTTGTTTCGATGTTTTCTCGAACTATTTTGCTTTTAACCTTAATATACATCAATGTTCACATGTGATTGAATCATTAAACATGTTAAAATCCATATAATTTAAAAGTTCTCGCAGTTTTGTACTTTTTCGTGGTTCTCATTTAAACCCAAAGAAGTGTAAATATCAATATTGTAAGTGTTTTTTTATCAGAATTGAACGACAAACATATAACGCGATCCTACGGATATTCGAAGTGCACTCCAAATGAGATGGAAGAATCTAATATTATGGAAAGATAAATCCAATTTCTGTATTTTTCTTACAAATATACGTTTAATTATCTGTTAAAAAATTTGTGCGCGATCTTACGGGCTGATTCATGCCAAATTTATGTAAAAGAGAATCAGTTTACATTGAGTATATATCCAGTTTGCACTAATATTCTTCTTTACTTTTCTCTTATTCTGATCTTAGTCTTGATTTTTAATCGGCTATCAAAGGTATATAACTGTATATCGTGAAGAACAAAAAGATACCAAGTGAAAATGCAGTGTGATTGTTTTTTTAGTAATTGTATCACATGCAAATGCTTTGATCTTAACTCTAGAGTCTAGATAATGGATTAAATTAAATAAATACATTAATTAATATATTAATTAATTATTATTATCAATGACCTATTATTGTAAAACTCCTATATATTTGGTACTTGTAAATCATGTGATCGGTTGCACTAAAAAAGAAACGTTTGTCTCGATAATAATCAAGTAGTTTAAAACGTACGTACTTGTGGTTAGAAAAAATTATAATAATTTGTTAACAGATTTGTCACCATAAAAAATTATAATAATTTGTTAACAGATTTGTCACCATAAGAAATTTGATCGAATTGCTAGCTAGTTTAAGTTTGGATCATATTTTGGTGCTAAGCAGAATTTTTCAAAAGATATATTTCGACTCAACAAGTGTATGGATTCACGAAATTCACTTTAGAGAATCAATTCTCAATTCGTTATAGCACAAAATCAGATGAAAAGTGTTTATGTGTACCGAAATTGTGTTTAATTTCACGCATATATATAGTACCCAATGAAAATGGCAGTAATGGACGATTGATTACATCCGAAAATCGGTTTTACCATATTTCATGAGCGGTTAAGGTGGCTACCAACGAATCAGACTGCTAAACTACCAATTCGATCGGGCACTCGCCATCTATACGAAAAAAATATTGTTCAACTCTTTGACAACATGAAAAACCAAAAGCTCTGCCCTCCCTCTACCCAGTCTTGCACATATTGACTTAGTTGGTCTTGTCAGTATTGACCACTCAGTATTGACTCATACGGAGTTACTTTGCTCCTTGGATTCCGCTAGTGGCGTTAAAATAAGTATAATAGTTTATATAAAATTTGATCAGGTTGATAAATTGTCGAGATTTGAAATACAAAATAATCATCACGTTAGCATATGTTGTCGCTATTAGAAAAACAAAGCAAATGCTGAAGACAATTCATATCGTTATAACAAATTAATCACATATTAAATTTATTTATTATCTATTTTAATCAAATATTTGTCTATACTATATATAAAGTTTTCTTGAACTAACAAATTTCTAAAAGGTGCGTTTGCTTTTTAGCATGATCGATATGATTTTCAAAATTTAATAATAAATTAAATTACGATTTGCTAATATCATTATGGACAATGAGGTCGTGACAGAAGCATAAACAGAGAAAAAACAAAAATTCCCACTACTATACTTGGATCAAAACCAATTAAAACTTGGACTTACTCGCATAATGTTGGCCATTATGCATGCTTTTTATGAGTATTTTATCTCCCCTGTTTTTTAATGTGCTTACTGAGATGGTATCCATGCAAAAACCACTTTGTTTCAAGTCACTTTTAAAACAATTTAAAATTATTTAATAGGGATTAACTTGGACACGATCTCAATTATGTAACTAACTATTTTTTATCTTCTATTGTGTGTACCTGACTTTAAAAAAAGTGTATTTTAATGTATTATTTAATACTTTTGATGATGTGTCAATATCTACGGATGTCATGTAACAAGGATGACACATCAACAAAATACATCATATATATACACTTTTTGAAAGTTGAATACATATAATAGAAAAAACTAATTAGGTACACACAATTAAGATCATGTCTAAATTTGATGTACTTCAAGACACTATTCGATATTTAATATACCTACCAAACACACATTTTTAGTTTCTCCACGAGCCATAAAATAATATTAAAATAAAAAGCAGGTTTTAAAGAATGGAACACTCATCTATTTTATAGCTTTTTCCTTTTAGTTTTGTTGTATTCTAATGTTTGCATAAATTGGGGGCGTTGACGTTAAAGTTTGGTCGTACTCAGTTATTAAACTATGGTGATATGATAAATGATGCTTGAAATGCATTAACTTATCGTTAAATAAAAATGCCTTTTGACATTTTCAACCACTTATTGACCTAGCATCCCATTACAACATTTGTTTCTTACTATGAAGATCAACATAAACTCATACGAATTTACAGCTACAAATTTGTTTGTGGTCAAGAAATTCGACACACGTTTGGTCATTGTATAATCAGTTAGAACAAAACCTACACATGAAAATACCATTTTCGGCGAGCATGTGTCACACTTCAGTCATCAAGCCATCGTTTTCCTCTTCATTGAATCGTCAAACAACAAGTCAAGATTATAAAGTACAGGAACCATAGTCGATGAACTCAACAACACTAACACCGGACCAAAAATCCAAAGCATAATTGACAGCGCTAAGTAGAAAAGCCGGTTTCCTATCATGCTAAGCGTAAAACTCTTTTCTAAAAGTTCGGACACATATGTAGAAGTGACTATTAATGTTGAATCTTCCGGACAGTTGATTAAGAAATTCACTTGGCCAATGAATCTAATTGATGAAGTATGACACATGAAAGAAAAAAGGAAGATAACAAGTAGTGTCACATACTTTAGTGCCACCGTAAATTGTCCATGAGCCCCATAAATTGTGTTGTTAAGTGGTTTTTTAACACTGTAACTGCTACTAATTACAGCGGCTAAACCGCAGCACAAAACTATTGATGTTGTAGCCATCAAAGTTGATCCCATTATTGTATTTCGAATCGTTTGGATAGCTAAGATGTTTTTCTTCTCATTGTTCTCCTGCCAAAAGATGTTTAAAATGATAATTAGAGTAGATAGATTAATCATTATAAAAAAGTTTTGGTTTTGCTAATTACTCTGTATCATCGAGTAAAAAGTTTTGGCTTCAAAAAGTTACCGTGATGAAACAGAGTATATCGCAATGGTATTTCTTACTATGTAGAAAGTAAAACGAGCATTATTATTTTTTTGGAATTTGAAATTGATATAATTGGTTCAATATCTAACACTTTTAATAGGTCATTTATTTTTTGTTTTACTTACCGTTGATTTTAACATATATGTCAATTATATTTTTTGCGCCTATCAATCATTTTTTAAATAAAAAATAGTATTAATCAAAAGGTAACCTTGAGCAAATTAACAAATGAACCATGGTAATTTATTAAGGTCTTAATTAATTAAGGTCTCCTTCTTTAAGCCTCCAATTATGTAAATATTCACATATATAACCTAGACTAAAATTAAACCATACACATGCACATTTCAATAATCTTAAGAAGAATCAAACGTACACACAAGGAAAATATAAAAAGATCGATTCGTATGATGAGATCGAAAAACGTTAGTTGTGTACGGTACAGAACATTCTTCCAAAAGTAAATTTCGAAGAGTTACCTTCATAATGGTTGATACCCATAACCGGCGTCCATGGGCATTTGTACCCATAACAGTCGAGAGTGGTCGAGTCCGAACCTTACGCCATAACCAAATGTGATAGCCGACAAATATCATAAACGATAAAGGTACCATTATTAGGTCAAGATAATACTTCTTGAATTCCATATCGATCTCTCCTTAATTAGATATATATTCTCCCCTTATTTTTAATTTCCTTTAGTATCACAAATGGTGCTGTATATGTAATACAGTGCTTATTATAGTGTACGTATTTATAGGTTTCATTGAGTTGAATGACCGTGAATTACATTGATTGGAAACATCATGAACGGAAAAAACAAAAAAAATAATCCCCCACTTTGATCCAAATTAAGTTATCAATACTTGGCCTTAGTCAATTATAGGGTTAATTACTCTGAAATGTATTTATTTACGATCACACATTCATAGTATGCAAAAAGATATTTGAACTTTCATTGTGTATAATAAATTATCAATTTGTTTCAATTGTATATATTTTTGGTGACGTGACAACTTGTAATGTCACGTGTTAGCTCATACAACTGACACGTAAGAATAAGTATCAAAATTTGCAAATAAATTTATTACGCACAATGGAAGTCTAAATAATGTGTTGTATATTATGAATGTCAGACCATAAATAATTACATTTCAAAGTACTTAACCTTTAATTAATTATAAAGCAAGTGTATGGTTAGGTTGATCATTATTAGGCTCTTTTGGATCTATGCTTTATTGGATCAAAGTATATATAATTAAATTCTTTTTGATTTATTTACTAAAATGGTATCCATGCAAGCCATATTAGGCCATGGTCTACTATCCAATCCACTCTAGAAATACTTTTTATCATTGTTTATAAAGGAACGACCGAGAACATTAAAAAAACCGACCTAACATATATAATATTTAAGGCTAAACATGACAATGCGTTGATAAAACTCTAATAGACTAAGCAATATTAAATAAAAATGACTTTTTTTGTTGTTGTTGCATTTTTCCACTTTTCATTTCAATCCTAATACTTGGAGCAAGCTAGTGGAGTATGAATATAAAAGCGTTAGTAATAATGGCAGGTTCATGAGAAGTGTAGTATAAAAAGTGAGGATTTGGCATCATTATATAGATGAAGCTTCCCATTTTGACTGATTGATGTTGCATTGCTTTGATACAATAGTTATATGTCAGGATCAACTTGATCACAATCAAGATCAAACTAATTAAGCTTTGAATACTTAACAAGAAATTTGCGAAATAATATTTGTTAAGTTTGGAAGATATGTTATTTGAATGACGGTTTATAAATCAAATGTAATAAACATAATACAAGAGATTGTATATCAAAAGCTTCAATATTATTATTTGAATAATACGAATACATTGATTGTATTAGGGTTACAAGAACCTTGAAGCTAACTATGTTTGACTATTCTGTAAAGGTCTATTTTACTATGTCGCAACTGATCTATCTTTATAAACAAACTTTACAACGCATACCATACCTCTAAAGTAAGGAACTCTACTTATAATGTATAGAGATCATATTACACGTGATTGTAATTAATGCATGGAAGTCAAACTATCTAAGCATGATTTGTTGCCGTAAAGCATTCCATGCTTTGCTGCGCATGCTTTGTAGAGATTAGATAACTGCAGGCCCTCTGCGCCGCATATCCACTGGACAAGGTCAGCAGTAGAAACATTGAAAACCAGTGGAGCAATACTAACTCTAGAAATCCATCTAGCAGTATTAATCCTGAAACTTGCTCCAGCAGTACTAAGTCTTGAATATGCTGGTAGTAGAAACTCTTACAGCAACATTAACTTGAACGAGCAGTAGAAACTTTGACCAACAGCATTAACTCTTGTAAGCTTGGCAACACTAATCATTATAGACCAACAATGTTTAAATTCTGTAGCTCTTTCCCTTCTTTCAGCATATGTTGTTGGAAGTGTCCTGGGTAGCCTGACACCATCACCATTTACAACTATATCCCATAGTTGATAGTCTATAAGCAGCATGTGCTGCTTCATTCTATTTTTTCACATGTCATACTCATTTGGTTTGAGTATGAGAATTCTATTTTCTTGAGCACCATCTACCATATCAGTAGACATTTTTACAAATGTTTAACAAACACTTTTTCTGGACAAAAACAACAAACTCTAGCTTCCAAAAGATTCAAAGCAACCAACGCTCTGATACCACTTGTCAGGATCGACTTGATCATAGTCAAGATTAAACTAATTAAGCTTTGAATACTTAACAAGAAATTTGCGGAATAATACTTGTTAAGTTTGGAAGATATGTTATTTGAATGACAGTTTGTAAATCAAATGTAATAAACAGAATACAAGAGATTGTATATCAAAAGCTTCAATATTATTACTTGAATAATACGAATACACTGATTGTATTAGGGTTACAAGAACCTTGAAGCTAACTATGTTTGACTATTCTGTAAAGGTCTATTTTACTATGTCACAACTGATCTATCTTTATAAACAAACTTTACAACACATACCATGCCTCTAAAGTAAGGAACTCTACTTATAAAATATAGAGATCATATTACACGTGATTGTAAATAATGCATGAAAGTCAAACTATCTAAGTGTGATTTGTTACCGTAAAACATTTCATGCTTTGCTGCGCATGCTTTGTAGATATTAGGTAACTGCAGGCCCTCTGCGCCGCATATCCACTGGACAAGGTCAGCAGTAGAAACATTGGAAACCAGTGGAGCAGTAATAACTCTAGAAATCCATCTAGTAGCATTAATCCTGAAACTTGGTCCAGCAGTACTAAGTCTTGAATATGTTGGCAGTAGAAACTGTGACAACCGGCAAATTAGGCCGTCATTAGTGCCTAAGTTAGGTCATCATTACTTGTAATTAGTGTGAAATAGGGATAAGTACAATAACATTGTTTTGTATATTTTGTATACACACGTACGTAATTAATTTTGATTACGCGATTTCAATCGGATGGAATCCGATACGATAAATACGGACGTTGGTGAAAACTTTCATAAATAACATGAATTTATTTTAATTAAATAGTAGTTATTTACATTATATTATTATTGTACGATAATATACGAACATATTACGTTTTGCATAAAACGAACCATACGCGACGAAGACGCGCAAATCGAACCCAACACCGAAAGAAACAAGTCAAATATTTTGAAAAGGTTCAATAATGTATTTGAAAATATTTGGTCAATTTAAAATAGCAATTACATATCAAAAACAATACGCGAAAACTAAACATTAACGATTAAATTCTAAAACGCGCGATTAACGTTTAACCCACCGAGGAACGTAACACGAAATCAAGAAGCAAATCACGAGCCGGAGAACCACAACGGGCCAGGCCCAATCTTTAGCCCGGCCCAGCCCAAAAATCGGCCCAATGGCCCACCCTTGGCCCCCCCCTTACTAATCTCACCCTTGCAAGATTTCTCATTCACTACACTCACTTGTTTCTTGTTTCCCTTAATCTCTCTCAATTACCAGCCCCAAATCACCACCACCACCACCACCACCACCTCTCTCAGCCCCTTCCAAGTGATCTAGCCACCATCTCCATCATTTAAAACACCACGAAGAAGAAGAACGAGCGAAGAAATAAGAAACGATCCACAACAGCCCTTTCCTCCTCAATTCGGCTTTAGATCGAGTTGTTGTTGTAAGAATCTCTTCTAATCTCATTTATTTTCCTTGGATGATGTTAATATACATGTTAGGGGTTCGTTTTTGCTAATTATGTCCAAGATCTAAACCGAAAACCATTGAACAATAAGGAAAAACCGTCGAATAATAACTTTAACCACTGGACAAAAATTTAACCCGAATTTGATCCATGATATCTAACTCATTTCTTAACCAAATCGAGCGATTCTTGAGTCTAAAATCAAGTTCAAGGAGTCTACTCTCGAACCCAAGTAGTTTGGTATTTTTCTGAGGTCGTTTGGTATGGGAAAACGATTTTACAAAAGAAAGTGTCCGGACTGTACTTTTAGACAGAAAATTTGACCAACTTTGAGAAGGCATATCTCGAGATCTACAAATCCAAATTGACTAAAACCACTTGAAAAAGTTCACATTTTCTGTTACCTTTAAAAGTAGTACTATTTCGCCTTCTAAAGTTTTGTAAATCGTGAGATATGGACTAAACACTGAGCAAAGGTCAGGAAATTGACCTACTGGACACATGTTAGGTTCTTGGACGATTTCGTGACTTACACTTGACCAAAAATTATGAAAAATTTACTGGAAGTAGCTAAGACATGTATGAACAACTGGTAATTTTCTGGGATTTTATTTCGAAGCTTTGGTTTGTCAAAACGAGCCACGAAAACGACTCAAAACTGGTGAAAAAGGACCCGTGGACTGTTTTTGCAACAAATATAAAACGACACTTTCGGGTTAACCACAAAACGTAACGATAATTTTCCTAGGCTCTATAAACATATTTAAGACTTCCTTAAAAGTTTCGGGTCAAACCGAGCACAATTGACCAAGTTCCCGAACACGAAAACACATCAGGTCGTCTGTGTCGTAGATGGTCCAAAACCATTGCGACACAAGCCCTGTGTCGCAAAACTCAATCTCAGTCTGTTATCATAGCGACACAAGTCCTATGTCGCAATAACCATAACTAACAGTACTAACATGCGACACTACCCTTGTGTCGCGACACCTATAACTAGCTGTGTTAACTTGCGACACTAACCCCTGTGTCGCACATCGATTTAAATTCACGACCTGCGACACCAACTCTTATGTCGCATAATTATCTGAAATCTACACCCTGTGACACTACACTTGTGTCGCAACACCTCACAGCGACACAACCCTTGTGTCGCATAACACAGTTTGATTTAAAATATGTTTTCACAAGTATTGATTTCGCGAAATAACAACTATACTATATACAACACTATACGAACACGCGATACATATACTCTTATAAGTATACAATGAAACAAAACATAATAATAAGGTCTTCGGGAATTATTATTACAAAACGTCACAAACGGGCCGTACATATTTACTAAACACAAACGATAAACAAACACTTGGACATAACTAGTTGAATGGACAACTAGCATGAATGATCTTTTGAGACATTCACTCATACATAACCTTATGCGTTTAGGGCGCTAGAAGTTTACACTTTGGATATACGTTTATTGATGTAATCGCACGCTTTCAAGACTCAGGTGAGTCTCATAGCCCCGTTTTTACTGTTTTTAACTATTGGGGTGAGAATACATACACTGTTTTCATGAACACGAGTACAGAAACACACATATATGGATTGCATGAGTGGTTTTACTTTCTAATCCACACAAAAGTCCTCTACACATCATAGTTTCGTTAGTATGGATCTTAGCGCGAGTATTAATGAATAGATCTATTTGGGATTGACCATTCCCGTCCGGGTTAGTAGCACTAACTGGTCAAACGGGCGCATTATTATTTGTTCATACGGATGTTCTGGATTAGGCATCTGCAGGAGGCAAACTCATATCGGTTAAGCTTCAGACTATGAGCTCATGGCAATAGTATACATTATTTTGCAGGCGTGCAACACTTATGAAATCTCGTGGTTCACATTTATACATTTGATAACTAAACCTATGAACTCACCAATATTATTGTTGACCATTTTAGTATGTATTCTCAGGTTCACAATAGGAGTAGGATTACTCCAGGATACAATAGCTCGAGTCGCATGATTTACAAATATCGGAGATTTTCCTTGCATTACTATTTTGTAATATTAGTTATGTATTAGAATCTCTAGAACCATTCGCGAACTCAGAAATTGATGTAAACAATTGGATTATCAATGTACTATTTTTGTATTGTTTTCAAAACGACGCATATAGTGGTCGTTCGATGTGACCTTGTATAATGATTTCTGATTAGTCGCGCCCCGACCCGACTTCCGCTGCATTATAATTTGGTGGTGCGACAGAAACTCTTGCAACAACATTAATTTGAACGAGCAGTAGAAACTTTGATCAGCAGTATTAGCTCTTGTAAGCTTGGCAACACTAATCATTATAGACCAACATTATATAATACGAACCTGCGGTAATGCGACTTCATAGAGACAATCTATTACGGAATAATTAGTAGCAGTTATAGTCTTAACCCGGCTAGACCCCATACATCTAAGTAAAAATAATCGTTCTCTTAGGATAATCTGAACAAAGAAAATCTTATTCGTTTACCCGTTTACGTTTCCAATTCATATCATTCAGCTTAATTTAAGAAGTTACATCCACCGCTACTGATGCTTAACATCAATATATCATAGAGTGGCCCACAGAAACGAGTAACAACTTTAATGTCAATCTAGTAGCTAGATCCTAAGTTTCTAATATCTAACTCTAAAGTAATAAAGTTGATATGAACAAAACTTTAGAGCCGACCGTGAACTCATTGAACAAAACTAGCTCTATAGAGAAAAAAAGAAAAAGAAATTCTAGCTAGCTATTCAATATTCATTGAACTCATTGTTCCCTCACACCCTGTTTCTTTTCCATCGATCGTAAGCTTCGAATCCCAGCTCCATTGAAATTTAATTGTAACATAGATCGGTCGGCTTCTAAGCATATCAACTATCATAAAAGTGTGTTGTATAATTGAACATATTTGTATTTTGATTCAACATTTGGAAGTTAAAAATATTAAATGAACAAGACGAAGTGGATATTGATTTAGGTGGAGTTTGAATAAAGGGAAAAAAAGGATAAAGGAAGGTGGTAGGGAAGACAAGATCGATACTATCAGTGAAGTCTGAGTGGCCATGACTTGAGAGCAATTTGTTATTTAGAGGGTTGGAAATGATAGGATTAATACTCTAAAATAACTGCTATAACTCTAACTGAGTCGAGATGAGTGGTAAAATGCGATAAGGTATTCCGATGAATGGTTGAGTGTGTATTTTAGGTGTGATGTGTGGAATGGATGAATTCATTTCTCCATTTGGCACTCCTACGAAATACTTGTCTGTTTTGGAGGGATTGGGCTTAGCGGGGACCATTTTACACGGTCCAACGAGCTCGGGTACATGGACGAATAGAATGAGGGGCAGATGACCTAACAATTGTTATGTTTGTTGTTATCGGGCAACCAATGAGAATTAAAGACAGATGGTCTGACCATCTGTCATATTTGTTGTTATTGGGCAACCAAAGTGGTCAGAGCATTCTAGTAATGACATTAGTATATACGGAGGTGTACTTTTTCCATGGAATGTCGGGGGAGGTCAACGCACGCTTGTGCCATGTCGATATGTCTTTATCCATTTCTATTTTAAAAGGAAATCCCTATCAGGTCAGCGCACTTGGACATTACACTATAGAAGACATGGCCCTAGGGATATGCCGAGGGTGGTTACACCATTAAGTCCTCCTAGTTTGACTTGCTGCGTCTCTAGCAGGGGTGGGGGGTCAAACTCTCATCATTAAATCGTGTACACATTAAGGCAGCCTCCATGCTCTCATCTCCTCTCTTGAGAGTATCCTCACTCTCACCATTGAACCTCAGTCTCCAAAGATTGATATTTCATCCATGTTCATCATTTCCGATCTTTACCACCCTCCTTGACCCAGGTTAAGATTATAACACTTATTGTAATGTAAAGATTGAATATCCCTCATTACCCAATTCACTCAAGTTATTTTATGCTTGATCACACACCGTTTCCATGCCCAAACACCCAACATATATATGTGCTCGCCTCATCCAATCGTCCTTCACTAACCAACACGTACACTCTACATTACCTTTTTTTTTTTGTCAAAAAATGAAATAAATATATTGATAAACTCTCAATCAACAAAATTGAAAAGATCAGGATAACGAGATACACATTGAACATACGAAAAAAAAAATCATCAAACGACATGATCGAGCTAAAAACGAATACAATTCAGGAATACTCTTGAGGTATACATTACCATTTGCTACCTTATAATTTGGTGTCTTCCATTTATATCATTTGATCATCAACAAACAGTGAGGTGCACTGTCTATATACGGGCTTGTAGCACACTTGAAGAACCAATAGCATTTCAACTAATTTCACATTAAGCCGGCCTAATTGACTGGTGACACGTACCACCGCTAACTATAACGTAAGTCTACCCGTACAACCAAGTTGTCTTTAAGACCTTAAAGTAACTGTGTCAAATTAACCAACCAGTCACCATGCATCAAGAGGTTGTGATGTTCAAATATAAGTTTCTGTTAATAAAATTAATTTGCAACATCGTCATATTCAAAAATTTAACTAAAAAGTTTGTAATTATAAACAAAATATATGTTTATGAGAAAATCATTCATGCGTGCAGTTAACAACACGTAAAGTAAACTATGTCAGCTAAAAATAATGAATTGTTTATGCATATATTATAAGTTTGAAGAAGAATATTACTCAGCAGACTTGTAGTAATTCTCAGGCCAAGTGCCAAAGAAATCTTACAATGTTCGTAATGGTTAAAACAACATATATATTTAATGTGTGATCTGATTCATCAAACACAGACTGCTATTAATTGGTTGGTTTCTTGCTTTCTTTTTGGCCACAAACAGCAGCATGATTCCCGAGTGCTATTACACGTACTATTATTATGCTATATATTAGTTAACTTAATCACTATATTTATGTTTCCTAATCTTAATTAGGTACATGAAAAATGTGGACATTCCTTTCTATTTCGATCTGTTTTTAAAATCTTACTTGTGATGTGTAATTAAAATAAAGTCATTTCTACTTCATTTATAGTTAATTTATATTGATTATCACAGTTTGACATTCAAAAAAGGCGTTTAAATTATTCTAATGTGCAATATTGACCAACCAGTAGGGCTATGTAATGGAACAAAGCTACAAGTTATGGGACTTGGAGAATATGTAATTGAAGCTAAAATAATTTCAGGAACATACATTGGGAAAACTACATTTATTTTTAGGATGCGTTTGACAAGTTCAAACAAAAAACTACTCTCTCAATTTCAAAGACGACAGTTTTCAATATCTGTTTGTTTTGCAATGACAATTAACAAGAGTCAATGTCAATCATTAACACATGTTGGTTCGTATTATCACGTCCGTTGTTTTCACATGATCAACTATACGTGGCAATATTCAGAGTGAGAAGTAGACAAGGTTTGAGAGTTTTAATTTGTAATGATAAGGGTAATGTATATATGTAGCTCTACTACAAATGTGATGTACAAGAAAATATTACAAGACTTTGTGACAAAAGTAAACCGTCTCTTAGATTTATTAATACAATGACTATATAATATAAATAATGTTTGATATAGTATCAATATATATATATATTTCACTTGTTGCCAAATACAACCATCATCTGCCTATCAATCACAATTTATTACAACTAGCATGAATCTCACTTTTAAACTTCCCCATTATAAATAAATAACAAATTATTGATAAATTTCAAAACTTACATCACATTCAACAATAAATATCAGCATTTTTACATGATGTTTGAGTTCGTGCAATCTTACAGGTAATGATCTTGTAGTTAATTAATATTTGATTTTATTTTATATTTTTACGCCTAATTGAGTGCCATTTTGATAACAAAGTTATTCGAATAAATCAAATAATTAAAAATTTAATAAAGTACTAATTATATGAGTTAATTCTACTTTCCGAAAAAATTCAAATAAGTTACTGGACTATTCATTTATCTGATTGAATTACTGAACTTACTAAATCTCTATATGTAGGTTACTTAACAATACATATTAAACACGCATATTAGATTACTTAACTTATAAGTTTAATCAGATTACTGAATTTATAAATGTTATAACATATATTAGTTTACTTAACATTATCAATTTAGTTTAGTATTTCAATCGAACAAATTAGTAATCCAGTAAACAATAACTTAGCTGAACATTTTCACAAAACATGATAACATTTTTGTTGGCGAAATTCAAAAAGGTTACATTTTAAATAAATAGTGTTAGTTATATAACATTTATTATTGCAACTTCAAGCATGAAACAAAATAATTAATCTTGATAATAATATTTTCATTAATATTTTCATTGTTGATATACATTATAATATAATTAAATTTGTACAAGTAAAATGAAACTCATACATGCAAAATAATTATTTAATATGTAAAGGGGTTGTAGTTCTAATTAATATATGAAGTTAATTTTTAAGATATGAAGCTAAAAATGTTTAAAAATCTTGTGTTTCATACCGTGTATTTCACGATCCAACTATCAATACACATTTTCTATACTTTCTCTTATATTTCATATCCCATCATTCACTTAAGGTATTTGATTAATATATATCATAACCATATATGCTAGTCAACTTCAAGCTGATAATACTACATTTCAACGGTAAAAAAAAGATCGTTAATTTGTCCAATGACATTAGAATTATTATTTTGAAAGTCGATCTGGTTGTCGAACTAATAATTACACATGTCTTCCTTCTACAATACAACTGTTACTTAAAGACTCATTTACACTAATCTAATAGTATAATTTAAGATCAACAGGGTTGCCGTTCTACTAAAGAAATATTGTATATAATGATCAAATAAAATGACATTTAGCAATAAAGCACATCAAAACTGTATTTTTTTGGCTAAAAAGATAACACGTTGATCAATCAGGTGTTTAAAATTTATGTTTTTTTTTTTTTTAATTTTGAGATGGTAAGGTAAACCACCTAAACTTTTAACTAAAACTATTTTTATGGTATTGCATATGAATTTTATTTTTAATCAGATTATTATTAAGTCATTTAAAATGATTAAAAGAAAAACTTTTCACTATTTATTTAATAGTGCCTTCCCCGTTTAGCTCCTGCTAAATATAGGAGTTTTCAATTCAGTCACATTACTTTGATGCCTGCTAAATATAGGAGTTTTCAATTCAGTCACATTACTTTGATGACAGAGTAATCACATATACTATAGATGCTTTTTTAATATTTTGGTTGCAAACCCACCAACCCCACAAAGTAACTTTTCAAATAAACAAATAAACAAATACTAATATATGATATCTTAAAAAATAAATCTAGTTTATTAATAGCTCGTGTTTATGAAAAGAAAAAAGTAGGATCAAATTATAGCCACTAACTCGAAGTTCTTCCATACGATGGATGATAACAAAGAAGACGACCATGTTCTTGCTCACTTAAATAATATATCATTAAGTCGAAGTCGATTATTATTATTATCCCTTACATTTTTAATTTTATAGTTAACGTCGAACACACAATAGTCATTTCACAATAGTCATTTAAAGATATTGAATACCAATAGAATTGTAAACTATAATCAATCGATTAATTATATATAACATAATGCATCTAAACAACGGTATACATGTTTCATGATTAGTAATATGCAAATGTTATGCAATATTCGATCTTCGCTTAAAAACTTGAAAGGAATCTACACATAAAGCGTAGAAACGAGGTGTTTTGAGTATTATTCTAATTATTATAAATTATAAAGATATACCTATAATCCTAATCGAGAATTAGCTAAAATATTCAAATATGATACGATCGTGCTGTTAGTTTTAAAACATGAATGATTATGTGTAAAAAACAACAAAAGTGGCGCAAACACAGAACCAAACAAACTTATATTAGAAAGTATATGCCCAATTCTTATCTTTCATCATATGAAACACACTAATGTAACTATTCAAGGGATTAATCATGTACGTTTCCTCTTATGAAAGGGAAAAGAATCTACAATTGAAGTGAGAGATGCCTGATTCGCATGCTATGTGGAGCCATGAATGTTTATGCTCATACGAATAACGTACGATATCAAAGATATTATTCTTTATTTGGACACAAAACCCGTAATCAGAGTGCTTGATGGTGAATGATTATGAGTTTGTATGTTTATTTTTCCAAGTACTAATTTCTCGAAAATTCAGTTTATAATAAAGTATAAACAAACAAACAAACATTTGAATCCACGACTCCACGAAATAACTTATGGTTCTATTCAAATTGGAACTCATGTTGATTGCTAAATAGGCCTAAACATATATCCAAATCTAGGTCTAGCCAATACAATCAATTATATATGTAGTCTACTAATCTATCTTTCTTTATATTCACCGATAATTTTTTCATTTCAACAAAATACAGTTTTAAATTCAAATTTAGGTCTCTATTTTCGCTTAATATATATGCAAGTAAATTGTGGTTTTGGCTTGGGCCAATTCATACCAAATTGAACTACTAGACCTGCTAAATGGGCTAGCAAAGTGGATCCTTTTCCAAATGTCAACACACAATATTACAATAAAATATCTTTGGCCCACTTGATAATCATACGTGACAAATGAAAGTGTATCCAATGACTCTGTAGCAGCTTTCTTTGTAAAAGTTATTATTATTTTTATTATTATTATTATATATATATTATATAATATATTATTATTATTACAAGTCTCATTTCAGATTAAAATAAATATAAATGGGGTGTGTTTGGCATATAAATTTTAATGAATTTTATTAAATTGAGCTTCTAAATTTTAACAAATATTAAATCCTCATTCCTGTTTGGTAAAACAAAAATATGAAAGAGATTACCGAAAAAGAATCTTCGAGGATCATCTAGAATCCCAAAGCATCTTGAAAAAGAATCTTTAGATTCAGTTTCAACCTCAGCTTAAGATACTCGTTACCAAACATACCCGTTGTATGTGCTAAGGTTGGGGGTTAATTGAAACAAACTACAAGTATAAGGGGTAAACTAGTAAGACACAATAAGCAAAAGGATTTGATAACTTGTTGCAAAAGTCAGGATACTATACCCTCTAGCCCCCCAAATCGATACACGAAATACTGCAAAATTTGCTTCTTTTTTTCTTCTTTCAATTCATTACTCTCAAAAAAGTTTCGCAGCAACAACAATGGATCGCGATGCTACTTCAGATGTTAACCAACCTCACTCCATGGGAACAACGATCATCGGAGTTACTTACAACGGCGGCGTTATTCTCGGCGCCGATTCCCGTACCAGCACGGGTAAATTTCGAGCCCTAGTTTGTTTATTTATTTAATTGTTTCAATTTATTGTTTATATTGTTTTATTGGATTAATGTTCGTTGTTGTAATTAGGGTTGTATGTGGCTAATCGGGCTTCTGACAAGATTACACAGCTGACTGATAATGTTTACATTTGTCGCTCTGGATCGGTATATATGCTCTACTGCTTTAATTTTTACTCTTTATTTTTCTTTTTTGTCACTTCAAATCATAATTGTAGTTTGTGGTATATATGTTTTAGCTGGTAAATATACTCGAGGTATGCCAATTTGTAACTTATACGGAGTATAATATAATACTTATGTATATATGCATATGTATGACCAGACGTCCTCAAGTCTCTATCTGTCTCGTTTTTCATTGAAATCTGAAATTTCTTTCTCATTTTTTTTTATTATGGAGACTTTTGGCTTTGGGCAACCTGGTGTTTGTTTTGAATTTTGATAGTATGAGTGTGTTTAATTTTAATGTACAGGCTTTATGTGATCACCTTGACATTTTTTTATTTCCTCTACACACTTTATTTATCTTTCTTATGGTAGTATGGTTTGACATGTTCAATAAAACTTAGGGGGTGCATGCTTATGATGTTTAGAGGTTAAGGAATGGTATTGGTAATGATTAGAGATGGTTGAAAGGCTATAATACAATGGCCCATTACCCTAAAGTGGGCAGTAGGGCATTGCCTAGAAAATTGGGGGAAACAAGAGTAACTACACATTCTATTACCATTAATAATCTTCAACCAAGCATGCCCTTAACTTTAAGCTCCTTTTTATAATAAGACAATAGCCTCAAAGACTTTCATATCTTATCCTTTGCAGTAGTGTCTTATGGCTAAGAGTCTAAGACCTTCAACAATCTCTTCATACTTGTGGGACACTGATTTTAAATTCCCAAAAGCTTTCATTTCTAGTTACCTTTCACTTCTCCATCAATGTTGCTAAGTCTACCTTTAGTTACGATATTTATAATCTATTCTTGAAATTCCAAGGTGTTTTTTCGTGCCTTCAACTTGGAATCAAAATATTGTGTAGTTGTAGTCAACATGATATCGAAGATGGAACAATATGTATCATGGCTTATCATATTATTTGTTTTCGAGTTGGTTCATAACCAAAGCAAAAACATAAGAGCTCAAGGTCAATCTTTGGTGTAACTTTATACTACAATAAAAGCCTATGCTACTATTGTATACATTTATGCTCATTACCATGTTGATAGTGAATTTCGTTAATTGCTTTCACATACAATGTTAAGACCTTTTTCATCTGAGGGGTCCAATGACATTACTTTCTTCAGCAGTTTCTCCTATAGTGAAGAGTATATCACGTCATTGATTACATGACATAATAACAAATTCGGTTTCTAACTCCCTTATCTCAATTCCTGATATATGCTATAACTCTCAGCTTGAATCAAGGTTATAAAAGTTGGTAGTCGGGGACTCGGGGTCGAGTCGGTCAGGACCTCGGAAGGACTAGTCGGCCAAGTCGGGGACTAGTCGAATTTTGACTTTTGTTGACTTTTTTCATTTAAATAATAAATTTCAAAATTATATGTGTAAAAATAGATGAGAACTATATACATAAACATAAATAAACACAGACTCAAATAATTGTCTTGATATATAAACATAATAGTTCAATTGTTCAAAAACCCTAATTTTAATTTATCTTAAAAATATTGACCAAAGTTGACTTTGACCAAAATCCGACTTTGACCCTACTTTGATCCGACTTTGACCAAAAACCCGACTAAACCCGGCTTTGACCCGTTGACCGACGTTGACCCGACTTTTTAGACCGTCTTGAGCCTAGTCGAGTCGGTCCCGTCCTATAGCCCGACTAGGCGGCCGACCCGGCCGACTTTTACAACACTGGCTTGAATAGAGTTTCATGAGATCTTAGGGTAACTTGTAGTAGTGTTTATTTACTTTTATGGTTGGTGTATAATTTGAGGACTTACCCTACACATAATACCAAACAAATACAGTTATTTGCTATGGTTTATTACATGTTATTAAAGCCCTAGTCGCTTGATCTTTGTTGGAACCATAGTCTTAGGTGTTGCCGAGTTTGCCGGGTCAGTGTTTGGAAGCCAGGAACATATATGCTTAATAGTGTTTTAACGAAGATTTAGCTCATCAGGGCTCTGATACCTTGTAATAAGTCGAACTGGGATTATATTTGCTCTATATGTTACTTGTGAGGTAATTTAGCCATAATGAAACTAATACCAGTTACCTTAAGATCCCTTAAAACCCTATTCTGTTAATACAAAATGTTCAACAGATTTAATGAACTTAATAGTCTTTGAAAAAAGAATTTAAGGTGACCTTATGATCATTTGATGGCCCCCTTTTAGAGATTGGAACAGCAATAGGAAACATCCATCCGGAAAGCCTCACTAGAAGTGTTTCTGTTTCACTTTATCTGCTTTACCTTCAACATGGTGTCCATATTTGAAGGCTTGGACAATTTGTACACATTTTCTACCAAATTTGTATAAATGATATGTTAGCTGGTTTAGTTAAATGCAATATTATGTGGGTAAAAGGCATATGGCCATGATATACAAATGCTAGATCGGAGATATGATATGAATAATTTGCTATTTAGAAATCGAAGATTTCAACAAAGATAAGAAGAGTAGGTATACTCAAATACTTAAACAAATCTTATTTCATATCATAGACACACCAATTACGACTTAGACTACATTATTAAAGTAACTTTAATAATGACTCTAAATGTTGATGGCCGACACACTACACACTATTCTATCTTTTCAGTATTGCTAGTACATTATTATATCACACCACACCACACAAGAAAAATGCATGTGCCTAAACAGTCGGCACCCTAATCAATATTAGTTGGTTTAGTTAAATGCAGTATTATGTGGGTAAAAGGCATATGGCCCTGATATACAAATGCTAGATCTTTGAGGGAAACATATACATGATTAACAGCTTCCTTGTTTATCGTTTTTCAGGCTGCAGATTCTCAAATTGTCTCGGACTACGTTAGATATTTTCTTCATCAACACACGTAAGTATATTGCTAACTGTTTATCCCTACCTCAAGTTTGCTTAAAACTTTTTCCGTCATGTTGGTCTATGGGTGTTTATTACGTTCCATATGCCTTGTAACTATCATGTTCTCTAAATGGTTGTAATCTATTCATTTAAATAATGTCAGCATAAGGATGTTATTCATCTTTAATGCATAGAAGATAGAACATTATAATTTCAAATTTACTAAATTAAGGAATTGATCTCAATGATCACTCGTTGAGATGCTTACATATTCAATTATCCATGAACAGCAAAATTGTATCTGTCAAAGCACACAAACTGTGTTGGCACAACATTTGTGCCCAATGCATCATGATGTGTACGTGAACAGTTTTTGTGCTTAGAAATGCTTTCTGGGACTATAAATGCGGAAATCGAAAAAGACTATACACTTTTGTGGTATTTATGATAAATGGAGTATATGTTTACTTCTGTTGCACCTGTGTGTTTGTATGTGTGTATGATAATGATGAGATCTCATACGTTATCCTAATTGACTTGCATATCAGGATTCAGCTTGGTCAACCTGCTACTGTGAAAGTTGCTGCAAATCTTGTTAGACTTTTATCTTACAGCAACAAGGTTTGTGTTCGTTATATAGCTATCAATTCATTGGTGCTGATTCTTGGCTGTTGGACTATAACTTCTGGTTAAGCATTTCTGTATTTCGTTGGTTTTTAATTTTACAGAATATGTTGCAAACTGGTATAATTGTTGGCGGATGGGACAAATATGAAGGGGGGAAAATATATGGCATCCCTCTTGGTGGAACAATTCTTGAGCAGCCATTTGCCATCGGAGGTTTGTTACATTTTCTTTTCAAACAGGTTCCTAATTCTTTAGACACGTGTCACCAGTTTATTAACACCAATTTAATTGTCTGTTGGGTGGCATACTTTTTCTTAACCATTTGTTGTATCAAAATCAAGACGCAATAAACCATGTTATTGCCGTAACAATCAAATTTTGCATAAAGTGATTTAGGAGGTTGTATGACCTATATACTTTGAGTAACTTTTGACCGTAATCATTTTACATATATTTTTTTATTTAGCCGATTTGACCCATTAGAGATAACATAACTCAGGTTCACCCATTTGTAACTAAATAGTTTGCAATTGCCAACTCTAATTTAAATTACACGCAACGAAATTTCATTCCAAGTTGATTATGAGATTTTGGGACACTGTCAGTTTTGGGTTCAGCTTAGTGGTTAGTGTGTTGCAGGATCTGGCTCAAGTTATCTATATGGGTTCTTCGATCAAGTATGGAAGGACAATATGACCAGAGAAGAAGCTGAGGTAACTAGCATCATGAACTTTATGTTGTGCCTTGCATGTTTTGAAAAAATCATTTATAATGTAAAAATAATACGAGTTTGTCACACAAATTCAGTTACTTGGTTTCTTATTTCTGTCTTGTAAGTGGGTAGCGTCCGTAGCATCACAAAACCTTTTTGGGGGTAATCTCATGGATGAATGGAAAACATGACGCGTATATGAAAGAGACATGCTGAAACATGTCTTCCGAGTCAAATTGATATCTGTATTTTGTTTGGTGCAGCAATTGGTGGTTAAGGCTGTTTCACTAGCCATAGCACGAGATGGTGCAAGCGGGGGTGTTGTTCGCACTGTCACTGTAAGTTCCCTTTGATCTACCTGGTATATGCATCAAACGTTATGAAAACCACAACCTGTATTCTCTGATGTAAATACATGAAACTCAGATGTGGAAATATTGACCGTTGACTTTTAAATAAGTCAATTCGGCTATTTTTTATTTCTAAAGGTTCAAATTCGTGAATAAAAATTTTAGCCAAAAAGGAAGCATGCCAAATGCATCAGAAGGATTAAAGTTGCCTAAGGTGTTTTTAATTCATAAAACTTCTAAAAGTATTGCATTCGAAAATTGTAGGACACAAAGTGTTTTGTGTCCAACGACCTTTATATTGCCATTTAGATTTTAGACCTTTGTGCTCTCTGTGATGCTTGGAATGTTGATGACAGCGGTATCTGCCATCTGATCAATTTTTTGTGTATTGACGTGTAGATAAACTCTGAGGGGGTTACAAGGAACTTCTACCCAGGTGATCAGCTTCCTCTGTGGCATGATGAAGTGGAGGCACACAATTCATTGTTGGACATTCTCAACGCTGCAAGTCCCGAGCCAATGAACACCTAGACTTCTTGATTGTGATATTTTACTCTTAAAAATTAGTCTGGAGTGTAATTCAACTGTTCTTCTAAGTAGTTATCACTTTCTGTTAAAGTACTTCTGTACTCCTTTGTTACAAACTTTGTTGGTTCAAGTTTCATTCAGAACGATCTTTTTAATCACTTTTGATATTTATAGCACGATCTCTTTTATCACTTTTATTTTCTCTCTCTGATAAAATTGTGAAGATCATTGTTCATTTTGAGTTTGACTAGACCAATATATGAATATGAATGTACTTGGTTTCACATACAAAATGTACAGTGTCACATTCAATTTTGTACCTACAGAAAGCACATATAAAACAAAAGAAGTACAAAGATATTTTGATTACCATTGGATCCGTACCGTACCAGGTTTTCAACTATAGTCTAGTAAAATCAAAATGCAAGAAATAGCAAGGCAAACACAGCCTGTTATTTTCAGTATGCACAGAAAAGGGTCCATGGCTCGTTGATTGGG
The DNA here is from genome assembly GCA_963930675.1 of Gnaphalium uliginosum. Lineage (NCBI taxonomy): Eukaryota > Viridiplantae > Streptophyta > Magnoliopsida > Asterales > Asteraceae > Gnaphalium > Gnaphalium uliginosum. Next base: position 11,403,775 of record OZ005684.1, read on the forward strand.
GCTTCGTCTAGATGGAGAATAATAATGGTCATTCTCAAGATATTAGTTGGGGCCATATGTGCTTATGAACATTTAACTTGAAAGATTCTTGCCATCATCCTGCTTATAGTAGGATTCATAGGTTGCGACTCTTGGTTTAGATTCAGGTAGCTCCTGTTCTTCCACAAATTCCACTGTCATATTGACAAAATCTTTCATCTGTGACCGTTTCCACACCTACCAAAACCCAATATTAGACAGGGTTTATGCGATGGGGGGTGAACAGCAGCAGAGAAAGTTCATATCTCCTAGAAACCAACATGCTAACCAGATAAGCTAGAGGTGTCAACATGGATGGTGGGGTGAAGGGTCAAAATACCTCATTTTTGGTACGGGTTGTATGCATTATATAAGTAGTGTTTTAAAATGTATTATTTTACATTTTATTAACAATTTAGTATTTGAATCAAGACCTATAGAGGTTGTATGTACTGAAAATACTCTTTGGTGACTTGACCCGCTTGACCCATTAGAGATGGAAGATAACCTGATTGTAATAAGACACATGATGACATATATTATTACCTCAAAATCCCATTCTCCATACAAATCGGGGTCGTTGCTGTTGACCCAAACATATGTGTAAGCCTGTAAGATGTCAGAGGTATCCTGCTGAACCAATCAAAAGTTCATGTAAGTGGCCTTTTGGCTACCATTTTGTACGTGAGAATAGTTTTGGGTGCATACCAGCAAAGAAATATCAACAAGTCTCTTCTCATACTCGAAATCCTCAAATTTATCCAGAATATCTAATTCTGGGGGAGTTATATCCATTAAGACCTGTAGCAAAATGATGAAAGATATCACAAAATGACTTGTATTAAGAATGACGGAATGACCAAAAGATCCAAGAGACTACACTGTAGATGACAAACTTACCCTCCCCGTAACTTTCTTGTTTTCTACGGGTAGAATCGCAGGATAAACACGCCCTTTGATGCTAAATCTATGACTACAAAACCAAGACATTATACATGAGTAAAAGATACAAAAGCAGTTATGTCTGAACTCTCAACAACAAAAGATGAAGGAGCTACAACTTTTTACCAGTATATCGCTATATGGGACTACAAACTTTGAACAATATGATAAAGGAACCCATGAAATTAACTCGACTACTTGCCAATTATGTGATTGGGATCATACAGATAAAACATGTCATACAGTCATACTTTACAATGTGTCATACAGAAGATGAATATAAGAAACTGAAACTAAGTAATACGGATGGGAATATAAAGAGAACAATGCACATAAAAACATTACATACAAATTAAGTGACATTGTCCAAGGTTAGAAATTTCATTCAAAGTACGACAGAACTAGAAAAACTGTTGAAGTTCACCAGAGACTTAAATATGCTGTGTTTAAAGTACAACATCCCATCACCCACATTTTTAGGTTCATATACACTGTTTTAAATTTATCATGGAAGTTGAATACCCCTTGCAAGCAGTCCTATTTCATTGGTTATTATATTAATTCATATAACATAGTATCAGGATCTTCAATGAATTTTATGCATGATATGTAAGTGATTTTGTTTCTATGAGAATATACTATACAGAAGTTCAGTCTTTAGTCTGCTATCCAAGTATAATTATATCTAGTTACTCCGTAACTTTATGAGTACCAAACATCTGATGATGCGTTAAGCCATTTGGGGTTGCAGGCAATACATGACCCTATTCATTCTAGACTTAGTGTAGTTGTAATTTGTGAGTTGACGAATATAACAAATGTAGAGTTCACTGAACACAACCGAAGCTGTAGATCAAGATCTACTCAATAGTCATTAAACAAAAGTAAAATGAACTCGTGGCATGCATAGTTGTCAACTCGTAAAATGACTCGTGACTTGAAATGTCAAACTCTAACATGTGACTCGTGACTCGATTCGACTCGTAAGAGTCACAACTTTTTTTAAAAAATAACTATTTAATTAAATAATATACATTTAAACAAATATATAGGTTATAATGCATATTTCTAAAACAAAACAATAAAAAAGAAAGACAATATGTCAAGAGAAAAAGTAAAATAGCATCATAGACAATAATATAATACACACACACACACACACACACACACACACACACACACACACATATATATATATATATATATATATATATATATATATATAATAAAAAACAAAAGAAAATTAATTACATGTTGTCATGAAGCCTTTTACTGCCTTTTGTCTTTCACATCTTTCAAAAACCGTTCACATCTCAAAATTAATTTAAAAAAAATGAAGAACAATATCTTTCTTCATCTTCAACCTCTGTACATATCAAGTAAATTACGAAACGGAAAACCATCCATGGTGCTAAGCAAGCTTGCTTGACGTTAGCACTATACAAAAATGAACAATGACAAAAATACAAAATCATACAAATTGATCACTAGTAATTAGCAAATTATGCCGAAATAGAAGCTGTAAGTATTGAATAGAAACAAACAAATAAAACACAATGATTATATGATTGCAGCAATCCGTCAATTAAACCTAGGGTTTGTAATTAACGAAAACTCAAAATCTAAATTCAAAGAAACATTAATTAATTAATATATACAATCAATAAATCTAACTATTATTGATCGAGAGATATAGAGGTTAGAGACTGACTAGCCGTGAAGGACGGCCGGAGAATTTTGCGGGACGCGGTGAAGGAGAACGCGAACGACGTCGTCTGCTAATAAACTGCCGTAAACAAAAACGTTATGCTTATTATTTACGCCGTTTGAGTTACCACCGAAGCTGGCTGTTCCGGCTGCAATTGAATTAGCTAGCGTCATAGTCTTACTTTAGTGTGATTGTTAGTATAATGATTGTATGAATTTTTTGACTTTTGATGATTGATAAGCAACAAGAAGAAGCTGCTAATGAACTGAATTTGATCACTGAAAATTAGATTCATAAAGGTTTGAACAATTGGCTTTCGTTGATTGGTTCAAGGGGTTTATCTGTGTATTAAAATGTTTTTTGAGGCGACAGTTCAATGAATGAAACTTTAGGGTTAGTATTGTAAATATTCATAAGGGGCTCTGCGAATTTTCAAATAGCCAAACTTTTCAGTTGCACTTTGGTATTTATATTGAATCTGCATGTTCGTCATAAATGAAATAAACTTGTCATTGTAAAAGAAAATACATAAATAAATATAAACCAAAGTTTGGTGAATTGTGAGAAGGTAACGGATTACAAAAATAAAAAGTAGCCACCTTTACGATTCCTATATTCCTGTTTCTGTTAATCAGTTGATACATATAACATATGTAAATTATCTTTATGCCCTTTGATTATACACTAACTAACACTTGTGGTCCTTTCACATTACTTAATAGCATACTACTCCTTGTCCTGATAAGTTTAGAAGCTGGCATGCTATGTCATGTCTCAAAATGAATGATTTGTATGTTAGATTTTTAATTTTTAAAATGCACCATTTTTTTTTTTTATCAGATGCGCCAAACATTTATCAACTATAAGGAAAATAATTCAAATGGGTCAAAAATAAAACAAAAAAAAAATGCCGCCCACTTTGTATTGTTTGTTCTTGAACACTAAAACACCATACAGCCTTGTCAAACACGAACAAAGATAAAAATTTCAAAAATAGAAAACTGTCATTACAAATTTGAATGAATCTAAAGACGTGGTTGCTTACATACGATCGTATGTAACGATAACCTCTGCTAATCAAGTTTAACAAAATGCAATTAATGATAATAAAAGTATAAAAGTTAATAGTTTTGTTGGGTTAATTAAAAAGGTACATTGGATTTCTATGCATCTATTGTTCATGTCACAACATTCATGCTCATATCAAAGACGGAAACATTTGTAAATCCTCACCTGCACATGGACGTATTAAGAGGATTTTTTTTGGCTGAGGTTTAGAATGATATTAATCTTCATTTAGACCATAATGACTAGTTAATGACAAGTTAATATACTCATATAATATGACACATTTTGAAGCAGAAATACCAGTTGACCTAACCTACTACACCACAACCACAACCACCATTTGGCTCATGCAGATCTATCGCTCATAAATAGATGGGACAATTTCGATTCATTCATTTGTAAAACAGGTTAATCTGGATGCTATTTTATTTAAATGGCGTAAAATAAAAAAGTTAATTATACAAAAAACAGGTCAACTAGTGCAAATGCAAGATGACATGAACGGTAACCATATTTTACATGAATAATAAATGCTAAACGTCCTGGGTTTGCGTCATTTGTTTGGTATCAGAAGACAATAATAAAAGATGTCCCCATTCAATGTACACGGATTTATTCAGTGATCCAGGAGTGAATTTGGAAAAAGCAACTTGGATGAAAGTAACTACAGAATATCATCAAGAAAATTCAGCAAAATCAGCACATGGAATCACGTTTCTTGTCTTCTTAGGTTGCCAGCATTTTTAATTTGAATGTGTCCTACAAGTGTCTTCAGGCACTTCCTTTCACCTTGAGACTGGCTTGAAATCTAGCAACGTTCTAGAGAAAAATCAAAATTAAAAATAAGAAATAAGAGCTCCAGGTGATCTACTAGATTGGGTGGATGAAATAACATTAACTTTTTTTTTATAATTCTCCTCTTCACCTGCTTCCTATTGGGAATCCATCATGCACTATGCTTCTAGGATAAATGAGGGTTGCGGATAGATAACTTAATGCACCGCCAACCCCTTACACTTTTGAGGGAAATTATTCCCTTGACTCAAAATGTGTGACTAGAGGTGGTAATTTCGACCCATGTATAGGTAAAGAGATCAGAATGGATTATACATGGTGTCTAACAAGCCAAATGGAAACAAACTGAACAGGTCAAGGGAGTTAAAAAAAAGTGTATTCAAAATATATAAAAGATCCTAAACCCTTATATTTTAACATTTAGATCATTGTAATAAAATAGTGAGTATAAGCATATAAAAAAAATCATTATTAATTGATTCAAGAATAGGGAAGTGCTTGTGAGCCGCCAACACAAACCCCTTACCCAACACACCCATTTTGCCACCTCTAGTAATACACTTGCTGAAATACACATTAACAAAATGATTCTTCAGTCTTAATCTGATCTATTATGAAAGAAACATACAAGAAAAATGTACTATACCTAATTATCATAGAAGCGAGAAGGGCGTCTTCGAGAACTGTTGCATAAAACAGAAATATGAAAGAACAAGGATCAGAGCATGCATGTGCTAATAACAAGCAACAGATGACAAGAAAACATGATAGCAAAAACATCAAACTTCTGCATATCAATGTCTAAGACATACTCTCCACTTCATAAGAACCAAATGCTTAAGGAAATTTCCTTCCAATTTCAATGTCCCCGATTGGACAACTATTATAAGTTACCCGTTTTGACCGGTTACTCAACCCATCCGATATGTTGATTTCGCCCCCTCCAGTGAAGGTGGCTATTCGGCCCATTTACTTAAGAAGAGGTCGATTTGAAATGTATTTTATCTGATATGAGTCAAATGGGTCAAATGAAAACTAAAAGGGAAATGTGTCAAACATGTTCGATATCACCAAAATCTATTTCTTATGCATCAACCTCCAAAATCATTTTTACTCGAATAAGTAGATTATTATTGTAATAATATTGTTTTCAAAATCGTAGTAACACATCAGTTACATAGATAAAAAATGTAAAAATGGACAGAATAGTATCAGTGACCAGCTTCTCACATACTAAAAACTAAACGTTTCGACCCAGACATGTATTGACCAATTACCCAAACTCGCCCATATTGCTACATCTATAAATAAATAGTGTTCATATGCAAAACACAATCGTGCATCATGGAACCTATACATTCAAAAACACATGAAAGCTTGCTCACCTGCGATGACCTGTTCTACCCCTGGATAGGCTATTGCTAGTCATATAATCATCCTCAGCCTCATCAACTCTATAGTCTGCAAATTCTGCTGATACCACAGAACCTTCATCAGAATTGGATGTATCATAACTCAATCGACGACTTTCTCTCCTTGCTTCACTGACTCTTTGCCTTCTTCTATTTCTAGAGCTCCTAAAATTATCAAACACTTGATACAAAATACAAGAAGTCCACCAATTTCCATCATCACCAGGAAAGTCTTCAAATTCATCTCCAGAACCATTATCCCCATATTCTATAACATAGTCTCCCAATACAACCCCATGTGGAACTTCTGAGTGTATAGTGCTCAAAACATCAATAATCTCGGATGATTGCTGAAAATTATCCCAATCGAGCTGTCTTGCAGGATCAACTTTTGATGGGCATGCATGAGGGTGTTCCATCTTAGCATGTTCCCGAAGCTCCATATAAGTTCCTGTAAATGTGCATTTCTCTTCTTCACAGCAACGTTTTTTCTCATCCAACTTAACACGAGCCTCATTGACAACAACCCAACCAGTAACATCACCTCTACAAAGAGGGCATAATGGCTTGCTAGTGGTCTCTGCCTTTATAGTGGTTGAGTCAACAGAAGTGACGAGGGAGTCCGACCTGGATGACATTTTATTTGCAGTTTGGAAACGGTCCAAACAATTTGAATGTAAATGATCGGTGTCACACACAAAGGGTCGGCATCCTTTATTGTAAGAAGAGCATTGAAGAAGAACACAATTATGTGGGAAGGATAGGCATATGGGACATGTGACATCTTCCCATTTGATATCAAGACGAAAACCCTCCATAACTAGTGTCAAGTTAGAGCTTTACTGTGGATCTTTTATAAAAATGTAAGAATCAACATGAAAAATCCAAAAGCATGTGATGTTCAATTTCTCCTTGTTCTTAAAGTTCTGCTATTGGATAAGAAGACCTCAACCACTAAGGAAGAAGGACAGAGCCTAGAAAGCACAAGATCTTAAACAGCATAAGCAACCTGGTAAAGGACAACAAATATGTTACTCTTAGTAATTAAAAACTAACGGAATCAAAAGGAAACAAAAAGAATTATTTCTTTCTGGTTAACATGGCTTGAGCATAATATAAATTCAGTAATACTAATGAGTGGTAACATAATTGGGGCCATGGGTACTTTTTCTATGGCTTGGCTCTATGAGTGGTCTCGCACTCTCGCCCTTTTGTAATTTTTAGTCATTGTTTTGAGTTGTGAAAAACAGAATAATTCAGTTGCATGGAAATTTTACATGTCTATGAAAAATATTGAAGTTGGAGTGAATAGTCAATAATGTATAGTAAAGCCATGTGGAAGTACTTGATATGGCTTTATTTTGACCATTCCTAGTACAGATCGTAGGTTCCAGCAATGAAGAGTGGGATGTGTGTCAAAAAGAAGGCATGGATAGAGGCATGGAAGGTGAAGGCCAACATGAAGGAAAACTATCTATAGGTATTTGATGGAAACGAATATATCTAAGAAATTGGCTTTTATTAGAAAAAAAAAATAGGAATATCAAGTTAATGTTTGAGAGCCTTCCTTGTTCCACAACCTGTAATAATATCTCAAGGTTTCCAGTTTAGTCTATCACTAGCTTCGTTTTAAAAGCTTTGTTATAACTACTACTCTATACATGCTCCTCCAGCTTTTTAGGTGTATTCAAAATCCATTCAAATCCAATGTCATACTACATATCATATAAGAGTAGCTTTACTATCGCTGCCCACAAGTTGTGAATCCCAGAACGATCAAGTTCTGTTCAACAACCTATAACATCCAACTACCTAGATATTGCAAACAAAAAACACCATGTACCTCCTTTGCCAAAAAGAAAACGTTGCTCCCAAAAAATTCTTCGTTCTAACATCTATGGATAAAACTAAAACCAAACGTTCAATCATCAATATTTTCTTCCATATGTTTCTCCATCAACCAAATTGTAGGCACAAATACTCATCTCACAACAGCTGCCATCCTAATCATTCCTTTCATATGTTTATTCTTCCACAATATGTCTCTTAATCAGAGAAAGGTAGACCAACTTATCGCATATTTCATACAAATTATAAAACACCATTCGTGCATTCGTTCGTACTATTACTTCATTATCTTATCGGTCTCTTACATTTCCAAAATACCACATATTCATAAAACCTTGATATTTATCGCCCTATACTAATACATTAGCTAATAAATGTAATATCAATAGCTAAAATCAACCAATCAATTAACCAAACATCATAAAACGGATCAAATTCAATACTAACCCTAACAACAACAAAAACACATCACTAACAAGCAATACATGAATCATACAGATGCAGATTAAACCAGCAAAATTAAGCATTTAGTTAAAGCAAAATAGAGATTAAAAGAGATGAAATTAACCTCGATTACTGATCGATTAAGATGTGAAAAGCACTGAAAGTGTAAGATTTGGAGGGTTTTAGTGAATCGATCAGATGGAGAGAAGACTTTGGAAAGGAGATGGCGAAGTCTATGAAGATGACACGCTACTGTGTGTATGTGTTACTTTTTATTTAATTATATAATATATATATATATATATATATATATATATATATATATATATATATATATATATATAAAGTATTTCAATTTAATATTTGATTTGATATATAATATATAATAATAATATAATATAATATAATAATATATAGTATATATAGTATATATAATATAATAAAGTAAGTGTATGTGTTTAAAATAATAAAAAGTCAGTTTCCTTTTACGAACATTATTTTCGTAACGGAATTAAAATAAGGTGCACTTATGCGCACGTTAACGTAAGTTAGGAGTGTGATGGTGTGGGAATTATTTTAGTTACTTTACTCGTCATCGAAAACGAGTTATCTTATTCATTCCCTGTACGATGTATTTTTGTAACGCACTTATTACGTTTTTTTCAACTACAGAGCCCACATCTCGAACCTACCTAACGTCACCAAGAATAGAATTCTCATTTTGAACCCCGAGCATGAGCTCGAAACGCGATCCGAGATGACCAACACGTTGCAGAGTTCTCATACTCTTGTGGTCATTTCATAAGTTATCATGATCAAGAAGCATAGTTGAGAAGTAAGAAATGATATACATGCCCCTTGGCAAATTATGACAATAGTACATAAAATATTCTTCCGGGTGATATTTGCATGGTCTTTCCTCTAAGGTTCTATCCTCTCATGATTGGTCAACGTAGACACAATCCCAACAGCCTACACCAACCTTATTTCTCAAGAAATATCATTCTATAACCTAGGGTTTTCATATAAATACTAGTGTTATGTCTCTTTTGTCATAGACAGTTCATACACTTAGAAAGTATTATCAACATATTTTTTAAGGATTAAGTATATTGCCACTATCGATTGAGTCTAATCTCGAATCAGGTTTGCACATTTATTAGAGTGTAATAGCTTAATCACCCGTAAACTTCATCCTAATTTATGAAATGCTTTTGATCAATAACCTTGTTTCTTTACGTGTACTGTTCTTTTATCAGCATGTCGTTTTAAATAAGTCATTTATATTTGTTAGACACTTGGACTTGAAAACAATTTTGTGATCAATATGATTTAGAAAATGAAGAATATGACATTTGGCCATTTGGGTTCTTGTGAACCGGTGATGATTTTGTACCCGAGTTGTATCTTTACAAATTGAATCACCGAGTCAACTCACTCTAAACTCACAAACACACAACACACCTTTTGGGTAGCGTTCGAAACAACGAACCACACAAAAAATGTCGACGTTGCATCCGTCGCTTTTCGACCCCAGCAACCCCTTCTTCCTTACTCCCCACCCCTTTCCTCGCCGGATTTCTAACTTCCCGGCTGTATCAATTTCCACCACATCTTCTCGACGGAATTTCACCGTCCATTCATCATCCGTCGAACATCAGCCGTCCGATTCACACAACCCGATTCCCGCACTCGCCACTTCAGCTGCTCTACTTTTTATCAGCTTGGTCGGTTTTCGTAGCTCTGCCTGCGTCGCTGCTACCTCCGGCCGCCTTCCACCGGCCATCGACGCTGCTGGTGAGCTGACATTGACCGACAATCAGTCAATTCAAGGTTTTTTTTATTACTCCACTCTTTTGAAACCACAGCTTTTATTTGACATAGTAATCTTCAAATTAGTTAATTAATTAAGTGAAATTACAAAGTATAGTAGAAAGATTACCTTTTTGGTGGAAATACAATGTATGCTGAGATTGAAGTATCATTTTATTATTACTATAATCTTAAAAAATAAGATTGTTTTTTATGTTAGTAGAAAATGACTGAGGATTGCTTTGTTGCTGATTTTATTACGTATGAATGTTGTTTCAATAGTGAATACAGATGGTAAAGATGTCGAAGAATATGAGGATGAAGAAATGAAAGCTGCATTTGAGAAATACAAATCAAAAACTTATGCTCTTACGGTTCCGTTGAGGATTGTTGCTTTGCGCAACTCTGTCCCTCCATTATGGATCAAGGTTTAGTCACTTAAATAATTAAAGTGTCATGCTTATTTATCATTTTCAAACATCTTGTCGAATTGGTCTCATATTAGGCCCTCTAAAACCATAACTTTATCTCTATCTCTAAGTCTGGTGCTAACAGCCTCGTCGGTAGGTTCCCAAACCGACGCACGTCAGCCGACCCACGCCATTGGCCGGCTCGTCGGTTGACCGCGTCGGTTGGGTTACATCGGTATACCAACAAAGGAGGCGACGAGAATGTAGTGCCAGCTCATTTTTAAATGTTTTTTTATTTAATGTATGTAAATGAAGGCATTTTGGTAAGTGTGAGATCCAAAAATTGGAGTGACACGGTTATCGTTGGCACCGTTGTGTCGGCTGTGTGTCAGTTTGAGAGGTGCTGATGTGGCGCTGAGGTGGCACAACTGACGAGTTAAGTGATGAGCTCACTGTTGGGAGTGGTCTAAATACAGAGGAAATAAAGAATCTTTTCGGTATATTCCTTCTGTAAAAAAACCTCTTCTCCAACCATGAACCCTAAAAACACAACTCTTTACATCTTTATACTACTTAATTCATGTTTAGTCAATATTTTTAAGAGCTTTTTAAATATAAGCTCTATCAATTATGTTACTTTTGTTTGATTGTAATTATTGTAGTGTAATATTGTAAAATATTTATTTTTAGATGTATTATTTTTTTCAATAATTTAACTTTATTATTTATTAATAATAATTAATAAACACTAATACTTATTAATAACAATTATCAACAATTTAAGAATATATAAATACGAATAATAATGATAATAATACAAAAAGTATTGATTAAGGTTTTTTGAGGATGAATAGTGTTCCTCTATATACAGAGGAAATTTGACTTCCTCTATCTCTATCTCTAAATATAGAGGAACAGTTGGAGTGCGTTTTTCCTCCTCTATCTCTATATATAGAGATAGAGGAGGTTTATAGAGTATTATTGGAGATGGCCTTATGCATTTTTAACTAGTACGAGTATAACTTTTAGTCATTAGTACTAGTACATGGTACACATTGGAAGTTGCATAGAAGTGGGATGTAGAAGTGTATATACATTACGTAGGGCAAATAGGTAATATGCGTATGTGATAGATTTGGAAGTCTTGATATACATTTGGGTCGATTTTGTGTTATGTTAAAAAAAAAAAACTCTAACAGGTCAAATGAGTTATAAGCTAGAAGATTATACTAATAGATTATAGATAAGCCGGTCAAATGGGTCGCGCAGGTCAAACAAATTGAAAGTCATCCTAAATGTATTAGAATGTATAAGGTCTTCTAAATGGATTCTCTTAAAAAAAATGAACTACGGGTTCTTATTGTGAAATTTTGTAATTGTATTTAATATTTTTGTTATTATTATTATTTTTAATTTTTTACAAATTGTTCCCAAATATGGCTTGACCCATACTAAAAGTACCCATTTTTAGCGGTTACCCCAGCCATAATGCACCCTTAACACATGACCAGGTACCACCATTTATAATTCTAATGGTCCCCATCAATCCATGCTTCACTGGCACAGTAATATACTCTTATCATGTTACGGACTTCAGATTATCATCTTCATTCTTCAGTTAATTTATTGTTGCACAGAGTTTCATACAATCTCAAGGAAAGAGAGTGAAGTTTCGTCTAGAATTTCGTGGAACTCTTGAGGTTATCTTTTCTGAACTCTCCACAGCAATCGGCAAAGGAAAGTTAACTTCGAAATCTGCTGGGGCTGCTGATCTTGTTTCTCTTGGTGACTCCTGGATTAAATTTGCAATCAGCAAGAAATTAATAGAGCCTGTACAAGGGGTTGATGATCAAGATTGGTTCCACACACTAAGTGACAAGTGGAAGGTATAAGATACATTTTATTTATATTGTCGTATATTTTTCTGCATTCTAGTGTTGAGTTGAAAGTGATATTATTCTCAATATCAGTTGTGTGTATCTTCATTTCTAGTAAAGAGTCTAATAGGCCGAAAATATATCCTATAAATCGAACCTTGATAAATTAAACTCTTCATGCACATGGCACCAGTTGTTAATCCCTGTTTAGTTTCCTCCATCAGCAATGTATATACGCAATTGCAGTTGTTCCTTACCTGAGTTACCTCTAAAACAATGTGATTTTCAGGTTAACCTTTTTTTATTGCTACTTTTTTTGGGTAATCTCAGAGTTCTCCTAAAATAATCTCAGGTGTATTTGCGCAGGAATAATGAAGGAAAATCAGATGCCCAAGGCAATATATATGCTGTTCCATATCGATGGGGAAGCATGGTTATAGCTTACAGAAAAAGCAAATTTCGTCAACATAATTTGGCTCCAATAGAGGTAATTTTATTTTTAATTTACCCATGTACAGGAAACCAGGTAAACTGGGTAACTTGAGAAAGAGAAATCAGTTAGCTTTAGTGGCAATGGGTCGAAGTCAAATGACACTGAAGTATATTCAAAAGTTACATCGTTCTAATTGTTTTATTCATATAGGTTAGGATTAAACTCTAACAATATAGTTTTTGGATGTTTATTTTCAATGCATTTGGTATTTAAAAGATTATAAAAAGGAAGTAAAAATAAGTGTTGGTCGGTCAACACATTTGATCGACCTGGTTTTAAATATTTTCTTTCTTCACCCTAAAGCAAACACACAAGGCAAAACTAGTCCCTCTAACTTACATTTACTACTTCTACCCCCTTCAACATACACTTCTTTGCTATTCAAAACCTTTTAGACTCTTTATCTAATTACATGTCATTTTATACTTTATAGAAATAAGGTACTTGTAAATTTTTTTTAATTTATACTTCTATAAAATTTTGGGATGTTACAACTCTCCCCCACTTATTGGGATTGTGTCCTCACAATCTGCTTTTGGTGTACTGTACCCACACTAAAAAATGACCTATTTTGAGTCGAACCCTTTTTTAGCAGTTACCCAACCCGTCTGACCTGCCCATGTTGCCACTTCTAAGAATTGTAATATATATATATATATACATATATATATATATATGTATATATGATATAATATATATGATATACATATATATATATGTATATATAATATTTATGATATACATATATGTATATACATATATATATATATATGTATATCATATATATATGTATATATATATATATATGTATATATATGTATATACATATATGTAGATACATATATATATGTATATACATATATGTAGATACATATATATATGTATATACATATATATACATATATGTAGATACATATATATATGTATATACATATATGTAGATACATATATATATGTATATACATATATGTAGATACATATATATATGTATATACATATATATATATATATACATATATATATATATATATATATATATATGCATACTCGTAATATATTCTAGATGAGGAGGAATCACCATTGCAGGACTGGGCAGACTTGTGGCGGCCTGATCTTGCTGGAAAAATTGCAATGGTCGATTCTCCAAGAGAGGTTATTGGGGCAGTTCTGAAATCTTTGGGAGCATCATATAATACAAGTAACATTGATTCTGAAGTTACTGGTGGGATAAATGCTGTGAAGGATAAACTTGCTTCACTTAGAAAACAGGTATTAAAATGTACTGAAGTCATGATTAGTAGATAGATGGATGCTTCATCGTTGCAACCCTTTCCTTTAATCCTGTTTCCCTTTGGATTATAAAGATTTTTACTTTAATGATATTTATGTAGGTTCGGCTATTTGACAGTGCAAATTATCTTAAAGCATTTAATGTTGGTGACTTATGGGTGGCTGTTGGGTGGAGCAGTGATATTGTTCCTGCTGCCAAACGCATGACAGATGTTGCTGTGATTGTTCCCAAGTCAGGAGCTAGTTTATGGGCTGATTTATGGGTATGTTCTGTTTTATTTTGAAAGAAAATTCAGTTTTATTCCGTATATGTCTGTATGCCACTATTTGCAAATATTATAGACTTGCTCTTTACAGAAGACAAAAAAAATGATTAACGAGATATGAGATTCTGACACATTTTTCTGATTAACAAATCAAAAAATATCCATTTTGCTGTTACCGGTCACCTAGCTCAGGTGCTTATTAAATTGGAGGGATACACTAAGGTTTGCTTTGCTATAAACATCCTTCGGCATATTCATTAAAGCAAACTAATTGAGTGATTTCTGAGTCTGCTCATGTTGATGTCTGTTTCTTGTTTTAAATCTTTTATGCTGTTCTTAGCAGGGTCATAATGATACAATTTTGACCAAAAGTGTTGCTGGTGCGATCTCAATAGGTTTTTTTTTTGTGCCACATGTCCACATATTAAATCCACAGTTTATTAACATGGCTGCTTAGAGCATATAGACATGATGTTTGGCATCTCTTAGTTGTCTGTAGTTATTTTATACCTGGATGGCTGGATACCATATACCTGAAAAGTTCCTTGAACTGTTCATTGTGGAGTATTTTCTGTTTTTAATTTTTGCGCGCATGCCACCAAATTGCTTAAGCTAGTCGATTTGTCTGCCAAATACTAATGCTCGTGATTCTTTGGGTAGTTTGATTGGGTTTAATTGTCTATGGAAGTAACATGAAATCTCTCGTCGTAATACCATAAACCGTTTAAAATCAGAATTTAGAGACATTAGTAAAACCACTAGTAATTTGCACTTGGTAGAAAATTACAGGTAGCATAGTGGGTAGGTTGTGAGGCTGGGTAATGGTCAAAGTGAGTTCAGGTCAAATATTTTAATTACTTTGTACGAGTCTGGTATTATAAGTAGTTAGCGTGTCAATAAAATTACAAAAGATAAATAATTCAAGTGAAATCTAATAGATTGAATAGATTGTTAGGATGTTTATTTGAATGGCTTTTGATCCAATTGATCTGTTCTCTTTTTAAGCTTTTATATTCAATTTATCTGAGATGTTACTTTATCTTTTCCATGCAGGTAATACCGGCTGCCTCAAGTATTGCTAAAGATGAACTTGGAGGACGAATTAGAGGGCCATCTCCACTTGTACATCAGTGGTTAGATTTCTGCTTACAAGCTCAAAGAGCATTACCTTTTGAAGAGGAGATAGTTGCTGGTGCATCGCCATCTGCACTTGACAACATTCCTGTCCCAATTTCCAAAAACTCGACCAAAAATAAGCCAAAGCTTGATACAAACCTCATTGCCGGAGTACCCCCACCGGATATTTTGACGAGGTGCGAGTTTTTGGAGCCTTTATCAGATTCTGCATCTTTAGATTATCAGTGGTTAATAGCTAGCATGCAAACACCTGATCATGGGTTTAGGCATAAATTGCAACATTTTATTTCCTGGGCATCAAAAGCCCTACCGACCAAGTTATTGTAGCTTCTACGTATATCTTTGTAATTAGATTTTACATAATGCCCATGAGATTTTGGCATCATTTCTACACCTAAAATGGGTTGAAACCCAAGTTAATTAACGTGATAATTGAGGCGTAAAAAGGTCATGTATTTGTATGTGATCGTTTTTTGCTCATGGTGCAAGGTTGCACGTATTTCTATATGATATCTGTAGGGTTTGGTGGCCCGAAATTGACTTGGCTTCGCCAAAAGGCCTCATCTCTAAAAGCCCGGCTCACGAGGCATCCCTCTCGCAGTAGAGTTCCAAACCTCGCCTCGCTCTTGTGACATGCTATGTTTCCAAACCTCGCCTCGCTCTTGGATTGCGGTCTCACACTAATCCCTACAGGTGCCTGTAGTAGGCCGGCCGTCCTACCCAAACCAATCATCATATTGGTCCCTAGGCCGCATTGCTAAAAACCGTACGTGGAGCTTCTGCCTCGTACGGATCCTCTAGGGATGGAGGTGGGCCCAGCCTAGGCTTGTGCGGTTTAGGTTGTTGTAAACGAAAAACATCTGATAATTTTATCCTAGCTCGCGGAACGGCATACCAAAAAAAGGAAAGAATTCATTGCACCCCTAGGCACAAGTCATCCTCGTACTGGGCTTGGACCATGTCTCGCGAACAATCTCAGTACATATGGCGCAAGACGATTCCACATATCGAGTTCGGAATGGGATCGGGTGTTTTCACGTCTCACCGTAGTGCCCGGTTTGTCTTGATTTCCGATTGATGAACAAGAAGGAAAATGGAATTCTTGGATTTTCTGACTTGCCCCCATCTACGTGTCCTTTGGACCCTTTGCCCGCCCGCCACCAGTGAAAGCAAGCAGCTCATGGTGTAAGGTTACATGTATTTCTATGTGATTGTTGTTCGCTCATGGTGTATGCTTGTTCTGCCGGGGTTCGTTTCTGCTTACTATATCTCGTCATGGTGTAAAGGTTAGATTGGGAATTTTTAACTAGTCAGGTTAAGCCAGATTTCCTTCGTTTGGTTGATTCAGTATCCAAACTTTGTGACAAAACGTTGAGCAAAGTACTTACACCTCACAGGCTCACAACATGTGCACATGAAAATTTGGAAACTGAAGGGAAGCGACTGTTGGAACTAAGGTCACAAGCAATCATAAAATATTTAGATTAGAGAGCAATTATTGCTACTGTGATAGTTCATAGGAGAACTACCAAATCTGAATCAACGAAACCGTTAAAAGCAATCAATCTGTTGCTGAAATATTGGCGCATGACTAATATTACGAAAACGTGTGAAAAATTGTTGAAAATCAAGAACAATTAGTATTAATAGAAAATTGAAGTCTAAAGAAATCCACCATTACTTTAGCAGCAGATTCTTGGTTGTAAAATCTTCTGTACAATTTCTGATATATGAAACAAACACCCAAAATGTTCATGAAAACGGTTTATGAGGTTAATGTCAACATTTTATGAGACAATCAACTCTTCCTTCCATGACCATTTTTCTTCTTTGGTGCACGAGGACGATGGAACGAACCCCTGGTGACAATTTTTACATATTAGCATACAACATTATTGTCACTAGAACAACATATGATTTCTACACTCATTAGTGTGTATAGATAGTTTACAATCACAATTAGAAAACTCCCAAGTGTGTAGGAATAATTAAAAAGCGCTTACAAATGTGTCGAAATAAAATCAGAGAGATTAAATCGAATATTAGTTTTAACTAATTAGTTCTTAATTTCATATTTAGAGATCACAGTCAATTTGTAATGGCACATTTCTCTGCAAAAGTTTATTACTCTACACTTTTTAAGTACTGAATTTTCTCAAAAAAAATGTATTAGAAACCAAGTT
This sequence comes from Gnaphalium uliginosum, assembly GCA_963930675.1. NCBI lineage: Eukaryota > Viridiplantae > Streptophyta > Magnoliopsida > Asterales > Asteraceae > Gnaphalium > Gnaphalium uliginosum. The sequence goes on from OZ005684.1 coordinate 11,421,478, forward strand.
GCTGTAATGTGCTTTTTTGGGGGCATAAAACGAGTTAAACTATGAAACATATACCTGCAAAGTTGAGGAACTCTCCATGAACTTTTCAACCCATGTGTCGTTGTTTGGTTCCCAAACGATTTCATATAACTTCGCCAATCACCGAGCATAATTCCAAGATCATGAACCTTGTTCTCCAAACCAACACAACAATTGGCATGCATTGTGCATACCTTGTTTAAATCTTTGCTTGGCTGACAAAATCCACCAAAATAAGCGGTATCCATGAACCGAATTTGTAATCCAACATTTTTAATGAAAGGATTAAACTTGACTTTGTTGAACACATCTTGATCATGCAGGCCTGGGTAAGTCAGCCTTGAGTTATACCAAAATTTGTAAAATTGAATTGTTTTGTCGTTTGACTTCACATAATTAAAACCACCATTTGGAAGGTTTTTCAAGTCAGATGGGTTTCCATTGAAATAATCACATGCAATTTGGAAATCGGCATCCTTATGAAACTGTGAAAATGGATCTCTAAACCACATTATATCTGCATCCTGGGTATATACAGAAAAAAGTCAAACTTTAAACCTTGTAAGGCTAAAAAGGTCATGAATTTTTCTATGTAATTGACACCAGTTTGTTTGTACACATTACATATTATGAAACTCAAGATGGGTAACATGTCTTATATTGAGAAATTTAAACCATTTATGTGAAATTGGATTGAGAAGTATCAGTGTTTTGATTATGAAAGTCAATTAAGTGACCCATTTTTACATTGTACTAAAGAGCAAAGAGATAGTAGTTAGTACCGTGAACACGAAGCTATATCCTAAATCCAGAACGTTACGCAGAAAATCAATTCTTCTCCACATCATTTTCAAATAATCGGCTGCCATAAAATACGCCTCCCCTGAAAAGTCAATTCCATTTGTGCTAAGATTGTAACAATGTGGATGTAACTTCAAGCAACGTGCGTACGCCTTTTGGTCCAAAGTTACAACAACCAAGTGTTTCAAAAACCTTTTTGTTTTATTCCCAATTCGAAAGCTCTCCAAAAGAAGATCAAACATAGAGTCTGGTTCAGCCCATGCATCGTTAAGGGTCGTAATAATAACTGTATTATTACTCATTGTTGCAGTTTCTAGTATGCTTTTCAACTCACCAAGATTGATATCCTATTAAGCAGAAATTAAAACAAGAATTAAAACTTAAAAATGGGTATTCTTGACAGCGGATAACCATGCGAATGTAATGAAAACTGAAAACTGGTATTGGTCCATTTTCAGTAATATTCCAATTAAATTAGTAAAAAAATACGTATAAATTATAAAAGAACAATAAAGAAAACAAACATCTTCTTTTAGTCATATGTAGTAGTAACATTTTTGTCTTCTAGCTTACTGTTTTTATACTTTTTATATTTCAAAAGTGATAACCAGATAAATCTTGTCTGGCAAATGTTTTACTTGTTTAGAAAATTAAAATCACTAAGAAATCTATAAATAGCTAACAATTACGAGTATAAATGAATTACAAATTACAAATTACTTTATTAAGCTAATTTTAGCTTTAATTTACAAAAAAAAAACTTAAGGGCTATTACTGTCTTTATATTTATAAGATACTTTTCACTAAACGCTAATGTAATTAACAAAATCGATCCTTAAATTATTAATGGAGTTTATTATTATAAAAAAAATTTTGTTAATTAATAACAATCTTAAGGGCTATCAGAAAGAAATTAATAATATATAAATGATTATACTTTACAGTTATTTATCCTTTTAATCACATACATTTTAAATTAATTAGTTCCGTCTAGTGTAAACTTAAGTTTAAATTATACGTTACAAGAAGACATACATATGACACGTCATTTTTTTAACATAATATTAGAATAACTAAAAAATTAAAAATGTACAAAATGAAATACTATTTAATCAATCCTATTTCTTTTCTTGAAATTAAATTCTGCATTAACTAATTATATGAAGAAAAAACACTCAGAATTAAACTAACCAATCAAATTGCATACAAACTATTTTTTTTAATTCAAGTTTGAAACAAAAACCCATGTAACTTGAATTCAGTTTGAATGTTTGACCCAAATAAACACTGAATGTTTGTAATGTATGGTTTTTAGTTATTTACGGTATATCTATTTTTAGTAAATAAAATCAATGTTTGTAAAAACACTAGAAAGAAAAAAATGGCACAAATGAAGGAGAACTAAATGATCGAATTACACACTTACTGAAATTTCATCGTGTTTGATGCCGGCAAAAGGGTTGTAGTCACCGGAAAATGGTAAGTTGATAGAAGAGTGATATAGAAACAAACACGAAATTGCCACTGTGGCAAAAACGATCACCATTTTTGGAGTTCGCTTAAACAGTTGCTGGTGGTGGTAGAGGCTGAACTCCGGTGGTTTTGACGGAGAATTATCATCTGAATAACCGACGGCCGTCTTGTTGTTTCCGCTGTCCACCCCCATTGTAAAAGTTGGTCGATGTTTGTTGTTTCATGTGTTTTATTCTTGTGTGTGTAGACATTTATGTATGTGAAGAAGTTACATTGATAGTCCCTCATTTAAGTTTCATTTGTATATTTGACACTTATACTGTACAATGCACATAAATATTTTTCTTGACCAAACCTTCATAATATTTTAGAATTAAATTAAATTTGGCTTTAACTTCTTAAAAGATCGTACGTCAAACTCTTAAAAAATATAATCAGACATTATATTTATTTTTCTTGACCAAACCTTCATAATATTTTAAAATACATAGACACCTTCTTTAATTTATATTTTTACATCATCATCGTCACTACAATCATCTTTTACCTTCACCGTCTCGCTTCATCGCCCTAAATTAAGGGTCTAGAAGTTCATGTCATGGAGATCTAAAGTAATTCATCGCACAAAAATTAGCACTCAAACAAACCTAAATAGCTTTAAAATAAGATAAAAAAAATAAACTTTGAAACAATTCGAAAATCAACCTAAACAATGCAAAAGAATAGCTTAAAAGTAGTCAAACATGTATTTTATATTATATTTTCAATCAAGGTTATAGTTTGCTAATAACATTTTGGCTAAAATTCTACTTATTTATCACTAATTGGGCCAATTTAATGGGGTCCCCTCTACCCCCTCTTTATACATTGCACCGGCCCTTAAAATAAAGCATGATTACATATTTAATTTCTTAAATTCAATGGAATTAGAACTACTAATTTCATTTTATGTTATTATTACCTTTTTCATCATCCTTCTATGAAAGACTAAACCATATGTTGTAAAAAATAAATATATAAATAATACACTTATTTTATAATAGGACATTATTGGGGGTGTTAGCTAACATTGCCTTTTTCATAGACCCATGTACCAAAAATGTGTACATAATTATAATTATTTTATTTAATTAATTATCAAAGGAATGAGGAAACAAATTTTGAATGTTGAGGTTTAACTTCGTTATCAAGAAATTAATCTTTAAGCCAACTCAAATATTCATCAACACAATACATGTAAAATGAAATAAACCCATAAATAAGAAAAAAGATATGAAGCCCAAAACAAACACAAAAATACGGAGCAGAACAAATAATAAAGATTTCAATACTACATTAAATATTGCTTGAAATAAAGGCTCAAACGTGTACTTATATAAATATTTTATAATTTATGTCAAAAACTTAAAATTAAAACCTAAAAAGGAAAATAAAAGCTTACACTAAAAATCAAAAAGATAGAATTTGTAAGTAAAACATTGATTGAGTATTAAGTTACATGCACCACTTTAACTTTCACATAGATAGATATATAATTTACTTACTCGAGCATATATAATTAAATAGAGTTATTCCCAAAGACAATAGGCATTTTGATTTACCCAGACTCATCATAAGTTACCCATTACATAACTTGTTAGACTCGTACATTTTGTCGCTTTGCAATCTAGTTTGACCCCATTTATATATTCCACCTAATTTAAATTCAAATAATGACTAATGGAGACTACCAAATATATCAAAATGAGTATTTAGACCACTTACAATTCAACTAAAACTGATCCTTCCATGAAACTATTGAGTGTCATGTTAGTTGGTCTCTAAAAAATTGTGCATAATCATGATCCATATATTTTTTTCCCGTTATTTGATAATAGGATATTTAATTCATGTACATAGATAAAGATTACTTTAAATATTTCAAATCATATATATCATTATATTATATGTTGTGATGTTTTGTGAAACCGTGAAGTAACTTAGAGAATCTTATTAAACAAACAAATAATGACTAAATACAATACTTTTTGATTTAGTTTGTTTTGTAGAAACTTAAGGATTTACATGTCCAAATTTTTGTGTGCACACATTTAAATAAATGATAATTGAATAAATTATCTACCGTGACTATTTTGTAGGAGGGATAATAGGTAGTCATTATAGTTTTAATTTGAGTGATATGTAAGATATTTTGGGAAGATGTGATAATGACAAGTATGATTTTTACTTATTTGTCAAAGAGATAGAACTTTCAAATAGATTATAGACTATTCTCTGTTAGTTATATATGTAGATAGATTAATTAAAAGTCTTTGTAAATAAAATAAAAAATTGGAAGGCGTGACTTAAATATGTGAAGAACATTTGACATATTTGGAAGCGACAAACCTTTCATCTGATCTGAGTATCGAAAAAAGAAAAAAAAAACAATTAGTTCTTCAAGAGTTGGAAGCAAATAAAAGATGACTTATGTTGAAGTAGAACAAAGAAAAAATTACCCAGGAGGTTTATTTAGTAATATAATTACCTTTAGTTTGTATATCTATGACCTTTATCCTTGAAGCATTCATCACTTTCATCGTCAGCAATTAAAGATCGGGTCTGATACAAACAAAGATTAGTGATAAAAGAAACGAAACACGTGTTATAAAAGGAATGGTAAATAGCGAAAATTAACCCACGTGGCATCAGATGAACGGTAGTAGTATACTGTTCATAAAACTCGTAAATGCATGTACATATAAGATATACTGTGTCGAAACGATACACGGTTATCTGAAGAATCTATATACATAAAAACGCATCAAGTTATCAAGATTTGGGCAATGTGTTCATGGTTTTAATCAGCTAGCTTCTCCACAGTTTGGTATGTTGATATCTACAAACATATAGTCAACGTCACACACATCGGGTCATGCAAATTCATAGTTCTACATATTTTTAATGTAGAATTTACCGTAAATATATGAGCCAAATAGATGAGAAAAGACCTGCAAAAATGAGGAATTGCAGTCCAGTAACCCTTCATATCTCTTGTTGTTCGACTCGTAAGCGATTTTGTATATTCTCGCCAATCATTTAGCAAGATTCCAAGATCATGAACCTTGTTCTCTAGACCAACACAACAATTAGCATGCATTGTGCACAACTTATTTAAATCTCTGGTACCTTGGCAAAAACCACCAAAGTAATCTGTATCCAGGAACCGAATTTGTAATCCAACATTTTCTACGAAAGGATCAAACTTGATCATATTGAGAACACCTTGTTCGTTTACACCTGGGTAAGTAAGTCTTGAGTTGTACCAAAACTTGTAAAATTGAATTCTTTTGTTGTTTGATTTCACATATTTAAAACCTCCATTTGGTAGGTTTTCCAAGTCAGCTGGGTTTCCATTGAAAAAATCACAAGCAATTGGAAATCAACATCCTTATGAAACTGTGAAAATGGATCTCTAAACCATATTATGTCTGCATCCTGGATATATATATAAAGAATGACACAAAATGATAAATAGAGATATATTAATAAAGCAACCTAATAAGAAAATTGATATATTTGGATAATCTAAACATGATATGATAATATAAAGTTAGGAGACATCTGAATTTCGATTTGAAGAACTAGGATTTTGACTTAGAAATTCGATCAACTTATTTGCATAATCTCATTAACCACCAATAACACAGGATCGACGTTACAGCGTTACTGTAATGACATAACATTCAGGACTTCGAAGTGGAGAGAAGACACTATAGGAGATGACATCAAGCTTTTATCTGCTTATAGGATCTCGAATAGGATTTGTCACAATTAATTGGTTAAATTTGACATGAGACCCGGCCTAAAACAACTTGTTCAAATTGATCTATTTGTATTCTGTTCTTTAGCATCTGCATCTTGCTAGTGCTATTTTTAATGAAACTTCGCGGTTAAAGAAAAAAACACAGGATCGAGGTGTCAGGAGTACAAAAACTTCGCTAAGCCAATTAATTTAGATAACTAAAAGTAATTAAACCTTCCTAATCTAATACTTTTAAGTATATATAGAATATTAAAACAATTAGATGCAGGAGAAAAGGAGTAGGTACCGTGAACACAAAGCTAAATCCTAAATCAAGAACGTTTCCCAGGAAATCAGTTCTTCTCCACATCATTTTCAGATAATCGGTTGTCATATAATATGCTTCCCCGGAAAAGTTCATCCCCGGGGTGCTAAGATTATAACAATGTGGGTGAAACTTTAAGCAACGAGCATATGCGTTTTGGTCCAAAGATACAACGACCAAGTGCTTGAGAAGCCTTTCTGTTTGGTTCCCTATTCGAAAGCTCTCTAAAATTAGGTCGAACGTAGAATTTGGTGCGGCCCATGCATTGTTTATGGTTGTAATTATAACTGTATTATCATCCATTGCTGCACGTTTTAGTATGCTTTTCAATTCAGTAGGATTATCCTGTTAAGTAGAAATTAAATTATAACGGCAATTGTAAATACACATCAACTTCTGAAAATTGTCACTTGACGAGGTTTTTAAACCACCGGGTTGCAATGGTTTACTAAATTCGATATATTATGATCATTCGAAAGTATGTAAAAAATCACATTTCCCTTTGAATTGAGGTAATGTTCAAAACCCGTTAAGAAAACACAAGTCACTCGATCACGTCTATGGTTGCTACAGTCAATATATATATATATATATATATATATATATATATATATATATTATATAGTTAGTAAAAGAAAAAGAAAATAGGATTGTCCATCAAGAGATTGTAAAAACAATAACTGTATGCTTACTGAAGTTGCTTGATGATTGCTAGCGAGAATTGTGTTGTAGGGTCTATGAAATGGCAAGGCAATTAATAGAAGAGTTATAGTAAATAAACAAATAAGTAACTACCATCTTCGGAGTTCGGCTGAAAGGTTGTGAATGGTGGTGCAACTGTGATTTGTCATTTGGATCCGTAGTACGTACGTGGGCACCTTGTTGTTGCTACTCTCATCAGCCGTCAACGTAACTTGTTTTTGTAACTGGGTTCTTCTTAATTCTTATGTTATGCATATATGTACAAATAAAATTATGATAAGTGAGAATTACTTCTTTAGGACAATAAAAAAGAAAGAAAGATGGATTAAATAATGAGTCGGGTCGGGTCATTGTCGTTGTTATTATGATGATTATGGTTATTAAAACATTCAACCGTGAATAAAGTCAAAGTACCTAACATGATATAATTAATAATAATAATAATAATATTTTTTAAATAAATACTCACAAAGATAAGTAAAAAGGGAAAACGAAAAACGAAAAACTTAAAAGAAACATGAAGAGTAAGTAAATATTATTGGAATCGACCCGTTCTCATACCGTTCGTTGGGATCGATTACCACCACACCAAATCTAACAACCTTGTATAAGTCAATAATAAAACGCACAAAACAGAAAAAACATAAACACACAAACGATTTGCGTGAAAAACCTCTCAAGCGAGAGTAAAAACCACGGGACCAGCGGCCACTTAAAATTCAACTAATACGAACAATATTACAAGAATTGACGTTTCTCTCAACACTCTTGAAGATTATCACGTATCCTCACACCACTCTCACTGAGATCACCATACGGGATGAAGGGAGACTCTCATATATTCTCTCTTTTGCTCAACCTCCTCACAAAAAACCTACACAAATACTCCTAATTAAATAGGCAAATCCAACTTGTTCATCAAGTAATCTTGTTCTCAAGATATCTTAATTTCCAAATCTCACTAATTTAAAAAACCGAATCATATCTCCACAAATCCTCCCTTGATTCGAATTCCCTAAATCTTCGTCATCTCTCCGACATGAATCTAGTCTTCAATGATAATGAGTGTAATCTTCACCGACTTTCTTCTAGTCTATTGTACGTGTGAAACAAGGAAATGAACGATTAGGGTTGTTTGTTGTGTGGTTTTATAGTACATGGAATGGAATGAAATGGAATTATACCCATAAAGTTATATTTGGTAGGTTAGTATGAGAATCGACGAAAGGGACTGCACTCATAGATTGAAACCCAAAGAGGGGGATAATGGATATATTGGTTTTATATCTCTTACACATGTTAGTTTGTAACCATGTTATCTTATGTCAATTACTGCATTTCACATGAGTACGAAACTACAATTTTGTGTTTATTTTTTAAAATTTTGTTTCCATCAGGCATTCATTTATTTTATGTTTTATACGAATATGTTATTTTATTTGAAAAATCAATCAACAAAGCTAATATACCCAAATAGCCAAATCAAACATCAACAATAGGAATGATCGATAACTATATTAATATCTTTATTTTAATATAAATATATAAATAATATATATATATATATATATATATATATATATATATATATTGGGATGATCCAGGGATAAGTGCTTTTTTGGGGAGAAGGGGGAAGCGTTATTATTCATCAAGAAGCATATTACCTTCGTCCATACAAATCTCACAAAAAATGAAGTGAAATTTAGAAAATGTTAATCACAATTGATGTTATAATGTTAAGCTTCCTTGATAAAAATTTTCTGCAGGTTATAACACCGATTGATGAATATTATATCCAAAATCGTTAATATTCATCGCGGTGAATGTTAGTAACGGTGATGAATATTAAAATTAAAAATATTCTGTGATAACGTGGTATTTTAACATTCATCATAATGAATGTTAGTTAACATTCATCATAATGAATGTTAGTTAACATTCATCACGGTGAATGTTAATAATTTATTAAATAAATATTCATCAACTAATGTTATGACTTAAAAATGAAATTCATCCGTTAATATATTCATTATAGCATCGATTTTGATTACTATTTAATGGTAAAAATAATTTTTTGTTGACGTTTTAATTGATAATTGTAAGATGTTTCATGATAAGTAATAACACTTTCACCAAAAAAAGAATTACCCTCTTGATCATTCCCCTATATGTGTGTGTGTGTATATATATATATATATATATATATATGATTGAGATCATGTGAAAATAAGGGGATAAAATAAAAACGGTGAAAACACTTTTTAGCCCTTGGATCAAAATATATATATAAAAAGGGGATGGAGAAAAAAAAAATGGAGAAAACAAAAAAAAAAGGGTTCACATTTGAAAATTTATATGAAGCAAAAATAAAAAAAGGTTCTCAAATTTTTTTTTATTTTTTTTTGTGAAGTTAAAAAAAATTTGTAAAGCTAAAAAAAATTAAGGTTCACAACTAAAAAAAATTTGTGAAGCTAAAAAAATTTGTGAAGCTAAAAAAAATAAAGATTTACAACTAAAAAAATTTGCGAAGCTAAAAAAATAAAACTTCACTCCTTTGTAAATTTATATAAAGCTAAGGAAAATAAAGGTTCACAAGTAAAAAATTTCTGTGAAGCAAAAAAATATAAAGGTTCACAACTAAAAATTTATGTGAAGCAAAAAAATTGAAGATTCAATACTAAAAGTAAATTGTGAATGAAAATTGAGATCATTTTCACCGTTTTTATTTTAACTTCTTGTTTTCACCAGAACCCAACCCTATATATATATATATACTAGCAAAATGCCCGCGCGATGCAGCGGGAAATATATATAAGCTTCAGGTCTATTTGATATGTATTGTGAAAATTATAATCGAAATTTACATGACTGACACTACGATATGTTATATTATAAAATAAAAAATCACCTATTTACCCTTTTAACAAAAAATTAAAATACAATACCCAAAAAGATATATAAGAAATGTCCTTGGGAATTCGATGCTGGGGATGCGGGCTGAGGCTATCAAATTGCATATTTATATTGGACAGGTGCAAGTTGTGATGTCTGAAATCATTGGTTGGGTCGATAGTTTAACCATCAAATTTTTTCCTTGAGCATTAGATACTATTCATTATTTATGTGAAATTGAAATTGTAAAAATTGATCAAAAATTAAAATTCTCGAATATAAGAATTGAATGTATGAATACAAAATTAAAAATGTAAATAAACACGTAAATTTATAATTTAATAAAAAACACTATCAAGAGTTTGTTTCTAATTTTTTTAAAACACATACAAATGTGTGAAATTGAGAGAAATTAATTTTGAAGGCTTTAAAGATGGAATTTGACTACAAAAGATGAACAAATCGCCTTTGGCATATTGGTAATTTCCCTCTTAAAAAAAACATCCAAGATGTGTTATATATTAGTAATAGATAATAGATGTAGAAATATGAATAACTTGATTTCACATTTGATTTGTTTAATTGTATAATTAAACAAATAAGATTAGCAATCTTATTATTATTGTTTATGTTGATTTTTATTATTTAGTTAATAGAATGATATTACAAGTTAATAATTTTTTAATGCAAATTTTTAAAAATGAAAAAAGGAAGATGGAGTGTACGTTGATCAAAAGCCGACTCCATTAAACGTATTTAAAATCATGTATTTTTTTGCGTAAACGGTGTAAATGTGACGGATGGAGTAAAGTGAAAACGGGTAGAATAGCTTGAAAAGCATAAGAAATACAGTTCTTGTTCCGACCTTTCCGTCGATAATTGACATGTCTCGTAACTCTTTACGGTTAAAAACTTATGTCATTTTCTTATTTCCTTAAGTTTTAATGATTGTATTATAAATGATACTTTGATATATGTAGGTATATTTTTCAATTATGTTTTTCAAATAATAAAAATAATGTAAAGTATAAATTAGTAAATTCACTCCTAAAAAAAATAATACAAATATATAATATATTAGTATATATTAGTATAGATAGATATATATAAAAGTTTTTATTAATTAAAATTAAATGTCACATGTTTAATACTTTAAAGTTTAATAATGATGGTATTAATAAGATTTTAATACATGTAGGGGTATGTTTGTAACTTCAAGTGAGTTTTTTCAAATATTATTAATAAGGTTATGGGCATATTGGTAATTTTCCTCTTAAAAAGAACATCCAAAATGTGTTATATATTAGTAATAGATATATTAGAGTCGGTTCCAGGAGAAAGAAATTTAGGAAGAGAAGAGAAATAAGCAATATGATTCATTATTTTATTACTATGATTCAGATTTTTGTTACCAAATTCCTCATTTTATTGTTTTGATATGTTCAAAATTATATTGATAAAATTTAATCTTTTATTTATATGATTCAAAAGTTAGATGTAATAAAAATTGGAATCATAATAATAAAACAATGAATTATATTGTTTTTTCTTATTCTCTCCATAAATTGTCTTCTTATATTATATATATGGTGGGTTCAACTAAGAAACCTAATTTTCATAAAAACGTAGGAATGACTTCAAAAATATTTTTAACTATTCAAAACACAATTTCTTCAAAAAAAATTTCAATGATTATTATTAAAATAACTTGAATCTATGATATAAATATAAATAAAATATATCAACTTTTTTTCGAACTTTTGTACAGCCGCTACTGTTCTGATTATTTAAGATAATCACAAAATATAACATGATAATCACATGCTCAACAAGTTATGTATTAGTGTTTTTCAATTGATTTCTCAAACTTTTTAGCTTTAAGTTGATGAATCTCATTTGAAAATTACGTTTTTGTAGTTGTTGGGTATTTATATCTTTATTTGTAATTGATTTTAAGTTATTTACAAGTTTGACACCGTGTTAATTTTTGTGTTGACCAGAATGGGTGACTGAGAATAACATCCCTCATTCCCCAATTTTTTTTACTTCCCCAAGGATCCCAAATATATATAGGGTTGGTTTCTGGTGAAAACAAAGAGTTAAAATAAAAACATTGAAAACGATTTCAATTTGTATTCACAGTTTTTTTTAGTTGTGAACTTTTAATTTTTTCGCTTCACATACGTTTTTTTATCGTAAACCATTACTTTTTTTTTTATTTTCCAAAAGGTTTTCATTGTGAACCTTTTTCTTTTTCTTCACAAAAGTTTAGAAATATTTTAACCGTGAAGCTTAATTTTTTTAACTTCACATAAATTTATGAATGTGTAAAGCTTAATTTTCAACATTCACAATTCATAAATTTTATGTGAAGCCAAAAAATAAGCTTCACATTTTAAAATTAAGTGTGAAGTAAAAAACAAAAAAAAATCAATTTCACACTATTTTCACCGTTTTTATTTTATCTTCACTCATTTTTATATAAATATTTTGATCAAAGGGTTGAGATCTATTTTCACCGTTTTTTGTTTTATCTCATTGTTTTTACAAGATTCTATTCACATATATATAAATATATATATATATATATATATATATATATATATATATATATACTAGATACAAACCCGTGCGATGCACGACAAGATCAAATGTGTTTTTACCAACATCACTTGATAGCTAAAATCATAATAAATCGTCACTTCGATTAATCCTTCGAAACTATATACAGCTACAAAATCTGTCAGAAATTAAATTTTTATGAACTATATTAATAACGGAGTATTTAAGGATAATCCTTCGATTTATTATATTTATATTCGATTCGAAATATGTAATTGGCCTAAAATAAAATATAGAACACCACTTCTTATAAATTAAAAATAGTGATTTGTATTTTAATAAATATAAAACAATTTTTTTAAAAGATCTTTTTGAATTAAGAAATTTAGGATGTGTTGTGTGATGATTATGATACCTCAAATTGTACGTATATGTATTTCTATATATTATTAAAAAATTATTTTTATTGTTCGTATGGTTATCAAATTTTATTAATGTCTCTGTTCTCTTCCTCAAAAATTGTACTATATACTTCACTGTACTATGTGCTCGTTCTTTTGCCTTTGCTTTCTTCCTCGGTAAATCACAATACCACACAATCCATTTCTTCCGTATATAACTTTCATTTTAAGAATTTCAAGTCTAATCCATTATTTATGAATATATAACTCACAACCAAAATGCTATTTTTGATACCCAGACTACACTAAATATTCACGTCACCACATTAGTGACATTAATTTATTCATATTAATGTATGAGATTTTATTTGTACACGCTAAAATTTCTAGATGCAATAATTGCTTTCAAATCAATGAATTTGTCAATCCATCGAGTTAATGTTTTTTTTTGGTCTACTTCGTCTCTTGGTGTCCTCATTTCTTTGTTACCTTGTGTTATTTAATAAATAGACTAGACTATAGACCCCGTGTATACACGGGCTGTTTAAGATAAATTAATTAATTACTCAAATATAAGTTATACTTGTCGTTGTTAATATGTATTTAGGTATAAATATTTTAACTTTTAATTGGTTGATTGAAAGTAAAATAAAATCAAAGTATCTAATCGGATAATAGGTCTCTATTTTTCAAAAGCTTTCAATAACAAAGGTTTTTGTTTATTAATTTTATTTTAAACCCTTATTTTTCACAAGATTTCAATAGTATATTAAGTTTTTTATTAATTAATTTATTTTAAACCCTTTTATATACACACGAATTCAACTAAACATGACGTTATAATATAATGTATATATGTATATTACAATATGATATGATTATTATTTTATTTAATTAAGGGAGGTTCTTTATTTTATGTTTGAAAGAGATTTTTTTTTTTTTTTTTTGTAAATAAAGAGATATGATTGGTTAATTGAAAGATTGGTAAAACTTAAAAATCTGATTAGTTAATAAGTGTCAATTTTTAAAAAAATTCCACGTGGGATGTTTTCTTTTATTATTAATATATATATATATATATATATATATATATATATATAAAATTTATTGATCATTGCAAATCGCATAACATATTATAAAGTTATTAAATTTTATAGTAAAATTTGCATTTAACTTTACTAAATTGAGATTATTTACCATGAGTTTATTAATGTGTCAATATGACTATTAAAACCCATGTATACACATGCACGGATTCAAATCAAACCATTTTTTACTTATTTGAATGTTAAACTCGTATACATACGTGAATGTCAAATTAAACTATATTTCATTCATTGAAAATTAAACCTATCAATAAACTAAAATAATATAATGTATTGATCATTAAACTATTATAAAGTTATTAAATTCTAAGGTAAAATTTGCATTTAACTTTACTAAATTGAGATTATTTACCATGAGTTTGTTAATATGTCAATCATATATGACTATTAAAACCTATGTATACACATGCACGGATTCAAGTTAAACCATTCTTACTTATTTGAATGTTAAACTTGTATATATACACGAATGTCAAATTAAACTATATTTCATTCATTGAAAATTAAACCTATCAATAAACTAAAATAATATAATGTATTGATCATTAAACTATTATAAAGTTATTAAATTCTATGATAAAATTTGCATTTAACTTTACTAAATTTAGATTATTTACCATGAGTTTATTAATATGTCAATCATAAGACTATTAAAACCTATATATACACATGCACGGATTTGAATGAAACTATTTTTCACTTCTTTGAATGTTAAACTTGTATATACAATGAATATAAAATCAAACTATTTTTCATTCATTAAAAGTAAAACCTACGAATATATAGAAGATGATTACACGAAGCATCTATGATGCTATCAATTTCTCATGGAGGTTAAATAATTTATTTTATTATGAGTAATATTTATATTAATTTAATGATAAGGGGACACATTTGTTTTAACTTTTTGATGATAATTAATGAATATTAATTATTTTAATATTATAGAAAGTTAAATAATTTGAAAGTGAAATCCGTTTGTAGTAGAATTTTTTATTAATATAAGTTTTATTTTTATAAGAGATTATTTTTAAACATTATTGCATATGATTGGTCAATAGGTGTTGATTTTAAGTAAAATTGAGGATAGAAAAGTTTTTTTTAATTAATATTTAGATTAGATTAGATTTAAAAAATTAAAATCTATATAAATAAAATGAAACTAAAAAATGTAAATAAAATTGGAAAACTTTTATACAAAAAATTTAATGAAAAAGAAGATTTCTATATATTAACAAATATATTTAAAGAAAACGATTTTTATGTAATTTACTATATAAAACAAAATTATTTTATAATTACCAAAATTTAATTAGAAAAAAGAAAAAATAAATTGGATTTTGTTATAAAAAATAAGAATTTAATAAAAACAAATTTTTTAATAATAAATAGTTACGTTTTTATATATTACATTATTTTGGTGTGTGTGTGTATATATATATATATATATATATATATATATATATATATATATATATATATATATATATATATATATATAGGGTAGGGATCACCTGAGAAGCAATTAACTATGAGAACCATGATAACTGTTTTATCCGCTTCATTTCAGAACACCATTTTTTGAAAAGAAAAATGAATAAAGTATATTAATTCATAATTAATTAGATGTAAATTATATTTGAATCAAAATCCAGTTTTTAATAATCATCGATTTCACACAAGATACAAAAAATATAACAATTAGGTGCAGAATTGCAAAATCGCAAATAGATGCATAATCGTCATTAGGTGCATAATCGTCATTAGGTGCAGAAATGCAGGCATGTGCATAAGGTAGATGCAGAAATGCAGATAGGTGCAAATCGCAGGTAGATATAGTTGCAACATTATTTTTCTATGTTGGTTCAATATGAGACGTCATATTATAAGACGTGTTCTTTAACAGTGTTTAGTAGTACTTTTTGTCTTTCCATTAGTATCATACAGTGGCAGAGCTAGTAGGGCGTGCATGACCCCCTTAACTATTGTAGTGTATTTGGTTCTTATTTGCATTTTAATGGCGACAAAATAAAATTGCAAGTCGGTAAATTTGGAGTTGCAGGTAGGTGCATTGCAAGTCAGTAAATAATGTTGATGAAGATGATTTATTATCATTTTTTACATTAAAGGCCCCTTAACTAGTATTATACACTTCATTTTAGCCCCTCCAATTAAACCCCAATCTTGACTTTTTATCATCTTTTACTTTCAAGCCTCTCAACTGATATTTTACACATCATTTTAATTTTAGTCCCTCAAATTAGTAGTATATCAATTAAACCCCAATCTTGAATATGTAAACAATTAAACAAATAATTTTTCTTGAGAAAAGCTAAATAATCAATATAGTTTACAAATTACCACGTAATGCATATGTTACAAATAACCACGTATTGGAGCCTTAATTTATCATATTGATGAATTGTTGGTAAAGATTTCATATATCAAAATCTTTTTTTCTAGCAAAATTAAAAGATACATTTAAAGTTTGAATAGAAAACTACATAAATAATTATGAAACTTTGAAGATTGATTTTTTACAATATGTCTTGCATGTTTGACATATAAGTTTGGTTTAAAGCTACGAATCGGCAATGAACTTTCACTTTGTACCGGGTTAGGTAATAAACCCATTTTATTACTAATAGAAACATAAACATTGTATCGAAACAACATAAAAATAATTCCTAGCCGAGAGAAGTCAGTCTTTAAACAATTAAATATTATTTTGAGTGTATGCAAATATAAGTTTTGCAATCAAAATAATATTTCATTTTCTAAAAACCATTTTCTCTCGATTGGACTTTTACGTTAGTAAACTCTTTATATGTTGTTTCGATATAATGTTCATGTTTCTATCTTCACAATAAATTAAGCCCCCTCAATCATAATTCCTAGCTCTGGTATCATAAGACGTGTTCTTTAACTTGCCCAAAAATTTTAAAATTTTCTCATTCATTTTATATACGTAACAAAATCATATTAAAAAAGTAATAATTACTTTTACTTATATCTAAACTACTTAATAAAAAGTTTGGAGTATAAGTCTTAATCACTTAAAAAGGGGACACTACAAATTACAATATTACCCTTTCAAATATTTTAATTTTATCTTTAAACACATAAAGTTAATGCAATAAATTACAAATTTAATACACTAATTAATTTACGTTACAAAATAGTAAACCTCATAATTTATTTTCTTTTAATAATAGATGTAACTGATATAATATATTGATGGATATTAAATGACAGTTACCATTGTTTTAATATGATAAATATCGATAAAAAGTTGGATATGAGTTACAAATAATACATTCTTCTATACTCACATATAAAGAATCTGACATAGTTAAAATCTTACAAGAGTGATACTTCAAATTTCTTTATTATATATCTATGTATGTTATTCAAAATTAAAAAAATTAAAATTACTACCCATATTGTGTTAGCTAATACTACATCTAATGCAAATAATATAACCAGTTAAAGGAATGATTTCTTATCATTTTATAATCATTATTACGATCAATTATTTATATATAATCAATATCATTACTATCTATACTATATTATTATGTAGAAATGAGTAACCGATTACATTTACACATTAAAACTTATTATGCCTAATATAAACAACACTTGACTCGCAACTTGAAAAGGTGATTGTGGAACCCAAAATTGCGAAACATAAAACGTGCGGCATAAAACTACTTTTTAATCTTTTTAACCATTTACCTTACTAATTGCTTTGGTTTTCAAATACTATATTGCTTTTTGTTATGTACGTCAAACAAACTAAAACACTACTAGAAATCAGGTGTTAGAGACCTTTTTAGCGACATGTTTTATGACGTTAAATAGTGACACACTAAACGATCGACGGTCATGTGGTCAACATTTCAAATAATGTCGTCAAATTCATTCTCAGTACGCATTATTGCAAAGCATGTTGCAAATCTCATCGCTAATTTGTGATAATTATGTATAATGTCACTATTAACACGATTCGATATGTCGTTAAAAAATAATTATCCGCCGTGTTGTGCGGGTACTCTTCTAGTATTATATCTAGTACTATATGAAAAGGGAAAAAGGGGAAAAAATGTCGTTAGGTTCATAAGTTTATATAGTAAAAAAGTAAGTAAGAAATGAGATTTGAGTCATTTGACACCCTTCGTTATACTGTAAAAAACGCGAATTACCCCTTGTCATCAATTTTGGAGGAGTTAGGAATAGTAATTTCCATAACTATACGTCTATACCGGTACCTCCATTTTCAAAGCGAAAGAGCTTTCCCCGCCGATATATAATATCAAATTTTTTGAATACAATATAACTGCACTTTTAAACCCTAGCCTGAAAGCAGATAATGAAGACGAGATCAAAGAGAAAATCATCGGCGGCAAATATCCTAATCACGCCGCCGTCGCTGACACCGACCCCGACCCGATCGCCGATTGAATCTCCGAAACTTTTCAAATTCATTTCGATTTCCTTCACCACACCTACGTATTCTTCATCGTCTCTAAAAGAGGACAGGAAAATTAATAACAATAACAACAACAGCTGCAAAAAAAATGTTGCAGATCCGGCTACAGCAACATTTCCGGCGCCGGCGGTGGCTTCACCGACTAAAACACGCAGCAGGATTGCAGATCTGAAGGAAATTGCATCCTTGCACATTGATTCTATTAAGAGTCAGATCGATTGCTCTTATTCCGATTTACTCAAGGACATTGAAGTTTCTTACTCTCGTTTACAGAAACGATATAAGGTCAGTCGGTGCATATATCGTTATCTCTTTGAATTTGTGTGTGTGTCTCTGTGTATGGATGCAGTTTCTGTTAGTAGATTGCTATGTCATTTAGGCATATAGCTCTTAGTTTTAGAAAAGTTAAGTATCAGCTTACTGATATTAAATTAGGTTTATAAAAGTTCAGTTGTGATTATTGATGATGTGTATTCACATTGAAATGAAAATTTTGTGATGAAATTAGTTGTTGTAAATATACATTGGATTACTGAAGTGTCCGAATATCCTAATGTTTATACTTCATATGAAATTAGAGACAGCTTATTTGCTTAATAATGTAAATAACTTAATTATCTACTTACTGTTAGAAAATTCTCTGCTTATAGATGTATAAGAGTTAGTTATCTGCTTATTGATTTAAAATAGAAAAGTTCAGATACATGCTTATCGATGTATATCGGCTAGTTATTTAGTTGTAGTCTCATTGATTAAAATAATAGAATTTAATTAAATGTATGCAAATATATTTCTGATTAGTGAAGTGCTTGTCCTATTTTCTTGTAGGAAACTTGAATTCCAATAGTTAGAGACAGCTTATCAGCTTATTGATGTAAAATTGTTAGTTATCTGCTTATTATGTAAAATTAGGTTTACAAAAGTGGAGTTTTGCTCCTCGATGTGTACTCATATAGAAAGATACTTGTGATGAAATTAGTTGTTGTTGCATTTGTTAGAATTTAGTTGTATACTTATAATATCTGATTATTGAAGTGTTTATTCTATTTCGTTGTTGGAATAAATTTTGATATTTATAAGCAATTAGAGACAATAGTCCTTTACTCCTTGTCTTTTTGTACGACATATGTTGAATTCCATTTCTAATATACTCACGTGTTTAGAAGATCTTGAATATGTTGATGTATCTTTATGTTTGTAAAATATAGAGATTTCTGGTTTGTATGGGATTTACAGACTGAACTTAGACCCTTCCCAACGGGTGTGTCGCTTGTCCGTTGGTTCCAACCGACGGAACCGACACCGATGGCACCAGCCCGTCGGTTCGGTCCGTCGGTTAACCGACGCTCGGTCAGTTTTTTTTTGTTTTTTCTTTTTTCGCGTGTGTATATAAATAAAGGTAAATTGGTAAATGTGAGACCCAAAAATTAAAGTGACGGTGCCACTGATGGCAGGGGTCCGTCAGTTTCAGTCGGTTTTGAAAAAAACTGACGTGGCCCGTCGGTTTCTGTCAGTTTCTGTCACGGTTGAGAGGAGTCTTACCTATAGGAGGAGGTTTGATCCTTTGCCATTTTTGTGTTTATAAAATCAGAGATCTTGTTTAATAGCTTCTTTAGATCGTGTAGCTCAATCTTCAGAACAGCAACAGAAGCTTCATAATTTTTTGTAATGTGGTTTATGCATTTTATACACAACAAAGATACCGTGTCTTTCTTTATATGCTGTTTGTATTATAGAAAAATAGAGTTGCTTCAATTATGTTCTCTACCTTGATGTAGGCTTTGGTGAGATTCTGGATTTGTGACTGGTTGTTAGTCGTAAAAGTTTTGATATCAATTTAGCAGAGATAACACAAGAAACGATTGTAGTTGGCATGTTTTGTCTGGTCACTATTATGTGGAACTATGGATTAGAAAAGTGAATTACATGATTTAATGCAATGCAGAACAAATTATGTACATATGTTGATTTTTAGTATAAATTTGTGTGATGACTCATTCGCATTTATAGACCTGAAGCTCTTGATGTTACCATACTTCCAATTCAAGTGGTGAACTCTCGCCTACTTTTGAACTCTTCTTTCTAGTATTCTAGTAGCTGAATTCTGAACTCTGGTTAACCACATTGCAGTATTTGTTTTTGTGAATTATGTTAGGAGACTTTTGCATATTGTCACCTGAGATTATGTGAATCTTGTAAATGAATAGATTGGAGTTTGATTTGTGTGAAGAAATTATAAAATGAAAAATATTATTAAGTTGTTTCCATTACCCACCAACTTTCTCTCTCAAAATTTATCTTCCCTGTTGCCATTTCTTAAGGTTCAACATCAAGCATGTGCAGAGTCAATGGAAGAAGCTGCAAAGGATTTCAAGAAGGTGATTGACCACATGAGTAGAACTCATGACACAATGGAGGTAGGTTTTGTTGTCCCTGCCCAGACTAACCTCTCACACTCTCCATTAGTCTCACAATGTTGCTTATTCCAGGCATCATACACGGATCTAATAGCAGAAGCAGAGGGTCGAGCTACTCGGAGTAAAGTTCTATTGCTTAACTTACATTTGATTATAAAGATGTGCGTCTGCTATGATTTTGAGTAAGAAGCGTGTTTGCTTCAAAGTAACCCAAACTAAGGAATGTGTTTTGATATTGTGCTTTAGTAACTGATTAGTGATTATTCATTATCCTACCTCCAAAATCGCAATAACCAATCTTAAATATTAGGAAAAATAGATCTTGCTTCTGATTATTTAGGGGTTAAACAATTACTTTCGTATATTTAGTTTCATACTGGGTACAAAATAACTGATTATGAAAGTAAATAGAACTACCCATACCTAATTTTAGAGACTTCTACGTCCATCTCACAATATACATCTTTTTGAACAAGAACTCCATTTTTATCCTTTTTTGTTAGTTTTTAAATAATCAGAATTGTTACAAAGGCACATCAACTTACTATCTTCTGCAACTCTTTCTATTATGGCTATATATCTGATTTTGCTTATTCAGTATTGCATGGATATGATCATGATCACTTTAAAATGGACATCCAAAAACCATCCAACTTGATTAGCTCTTTTCTGATACATGTACATCCAGTTTGCAATACAAGCATTCCTGAACTGAAGCAATCCGTGGAGAAAGCCATTGATCAACTCAGGAGTCGTTATGAAGCTGCATCAACTTCATCGTAGCATTACATTAACAAATAATTAGGTGAGTAAACTACTACTAACATCGTTCACATTTATCTTATATCATCTAAAGGTGCCCTATGTAATGCAATTATATATGTTGGGATTTATAAAAGTAATCAGTTGATCTGGATTGTCTACTTTTTATTTAAATGCCCAACTATCATGCCTTTCACTTTTGAAAGTTACAGCACTTGAACCATAGCAATAATCTACCAAGCTTTTTTATGTTTTCCAGGAAAGATCCATTTGGAAGAAGTTAGTTCTTGAGGCGAAAACACAATAATTGTATATTTTTGTGTCATCTTTTAACTGTTCCTCATAGTCAACTATAAATAAATGGAATTTTACGTAGGATTATAATCAATTGTGTTAGGAGTATGCGGTTCGAGTCTTCACAACGACATTTTCTTCTGAATAAGTGGTGTTTATCCAATTATCCTTCAGAATAAGGAACTCTTTCCCTACTCCCTAGTAGTGTCTACAGAGTTGGAGCTAGGCATGAACAAAACCCGGTTTCCCGGAAAACCGGTTCGGGTTGAAAAACCGAACCGGTTTTTAATCGCGAGTCAAAAACCGGTTTTTCCAAAAACCGGTTCCAAACCGAACCGGTTTGGGGGGAGAAAAAACCCTAACCGGTTGTAACCGGTTTGGACCGGTTTGGAACCGGTTCGGGTTCAAAAACCGGTTTCAAACCGGTTTTCCTATAAAATTCGGGTTTTTTTCGAGCGTTGAGCGTTTTAGGGAAAATCAACGTATTCTTCAAATTTTTTCCGATAGAATGCTAGTACATTAGGTATGGAAACATAACCTAACAATAACTTACAACAAAGTTTTCTAAATCTTCATAAAAATATTATTGAAACCAATAATTCTATATAATTCAATCTTATTCGAGCGTTGAGCGTTTTAGGGAAAACCAACGTATTCTTCAAAAATTTTCCGATAGAATGCTAGTACATTATGAATGGAAACATAACCAAACAATAACTTAAAAGAAAGTCTTCTAAATCTTCATAAAAATATTATTGAAACCAATAATTCTATATAATTCAATCTTATTCGAGCGTTGAGCGTTTTAGGGAAAACCAACGTATTCTTCAAATTTTTTCCGATAGAATGCTAGTACATTATGAATGGAAACATAACCAAACAATAACTTAAAAGAAAGTCTTCTAAATCTTCATAAAAATATTATTGAAACCAATAATTCTATATAATTCTTCAAAAATCTTCAACTTTTATTAATCTTTAATTCTTCTAACATCTTCAACTTGGGTAGTCTTCAAAAGTCGAAATCTTCTTCGGAGGAAGCCTCTCGCGAAGCTTGGTCGAGAGCAATTTCTTCATCGGAAAGTGATATTGCCATACCCGCTTCCACCTCGATATCGTGTATATCTACTTCGTATTCCAATTCACCTTCGAGACTTGAAACGTTTTGTATACGTTCCGCGGCGTCTAAGTGATCCTTCAAGCATATACACATCTCTAATGAGGCCGATGTGAGTCTTGTTCTTCGTATGGATAGTACCATGCCACTAAGAGAAAAGGCGGATTCCGAAGCTACCGTAGAAGCTTGGACGGTTAGTAAATCTCGGGCCATGATGGTTAGGATGGGAAATTGAGATTCCCTCCCTTTCCACCAAGCCAAAATATCAAAATGTGCGAATTCTTCGGGTCCCATTGAGGCTAAAAAATCCGTTCCGGTATATCTCCCAAATTCGCTAGTGGCCCTTTGGTCACCATCACTCCTTGCCCGTTTATGGTTTTCTTGTCTTAAACTATTATATAAATTAATCATTGGATCTCGGGAAGAAGATGATGAAGCAAACATTGTGGAAGCCGAACTAGAAGAAACCATTGTTGTTGAACTAAATTTTTGAAAATAATGACCAAATAAATCTTTAAAAGATTTGTTAAAATAGTCTTTTGTATTTTGTGAAAAAAATGGATCCTCATCATTCAAATCCAAATCGTTACAAATGTTATCGATAAGTAATTCCACCCCGGAAATGTTCAAACATGGGTTTAAGGCGGCGGCACAACTAATTACCGGTGGCATTTCTTTGAAATATTTTCTTAGTTTTGCTTTCATGGGAGCCACCATTATTGCATATACATTACCACAAAATTCGTATTCGCTTAGTTTTGAACTCATTAAAAATATTTGATTAAGTACCAAATGACTTGTGGGATAATAAACACCCAATAATAAAGTAGTTGCGGTTTTAAAAACTTTGAGCAATTCGGTTATCTTTTGAATAACCTCCCAATAGTCGGGGGAAAATGATGTTGCAAGACCTTTTTGAACAAGTTGATCATGAAAAACGTATAAAGTGTCGCGTTGCCGTAAACCACACATAAACATGTTGTAAGTCGAATTCCATCTTACGGGCATGTCCCAATTAGGGGTTAAAAAGATGGAATCCGTTTCCTTACATAATCTCATATAATGTTTGTATCTAGCCTTACCCGAACAAAATATATCTTGTAACATAATTTTATACGCGTTTTTTACTACGCTTATTTCTTGAACCGCTAGTCCGTCTTGCACAACCAAGTTAATGATGTGTGCAACACATCTACTATGGTAGAAAATGCCTTTCAAAGGTGGTTCGTATTTTAGTATTAACCTTTGAACGGCGTTTGTATTATTAGTCGCGTTATCAAACGAGATTGAAAAAACCTTTTGTTCTATTTTAAACATTTTCATTATATCTCGTAACATGTAAAATAAGTTTTTACCCGTGTGAGGATAGTCAAAGTTTTCAAAAGCAATGGTACGTTTCATCATTTGCCAAGTTGCGGGGTCAACCCAATGTGCGGTAACACAAAGGTACGAACCGGGCAAACCATGAGGAGCCGACCAAACATCGGTTGTTAATGATACACTTGTATTTAAGTTTTCAAAACCCATTATTAGTTGACTTTTAGCATTTTTCCACAATTTAAGAGCATCACGTCTAAGAGTAAGACGACTTACATGATTATATCGCGGTTGAAGAGTATTTTGAATGACCCTAGTAAGCCGAGGGTTGTCGAAGTGGTTGAACGGCAACGCTTCTTGAATCACAAAGCCGGCAAATGCTTCTCGACACCGCTCCGCTTCGTATGCAAAAATATCCCCATCTCGTGACATGGTTGCTTGACTCGACTCGGGATTACTTTTGACTCCATCACAATACTTTGTAGCATGTGATTTCAAAGTAGAGTTGGAGTCGGCTTTCAAAAATTTCCCGCAACGTTTACAAAATGCCTTAGTGGAACCATCCGACAATAACACTTTGTCGTAATTACACCAAATCTCGGGATTTCGTTTACAAAAACCGAACCGGTTTTGGTCAAAACCGGTTTTGACCGGTTTCGGTTTCCGGTTTTTTTTCCGGTTTCGGGTCGGGAACCGGGTTTTTTGTTCAAATCTAGTTGGAGCTTGTGCATACACCTCTAGACCAAATGAGCCCAATTTCTGTGGGCCTGATCATATGTTACTGGTTTCAGTCTGGTGTATTGTAGAAAACCAGTGTCCAAATGTTTCATGTCTTTACTAGCAGAAAAAAAGCATGACAATGGAGTGTTACCTTTTATACAGGGTTTACTTCCTTTTTATTACTCATTTAACGTATCACATTGTAGAAACAATGGTGTACAAGTATCACAAAAAAAATAAAATAATAATAATAATTTTTTTTAACCTTTTAGAGTTTTACAAGTTTACACACTTGCACACATGTTATTATATGAGAGTTGTTGGTAAAATTGTTAATTAATCGTGATGATTAAAAAGTAAAAATTTATAAAATTCTTTTTTAAGAAAGACCTATTAGTACGTTAAACTTGTGATGTCTTTAATTTAAAATGAACTCGTAAACAAATCACCTAATGGAATGTTGAATCATTTTTTTCCTCGAAGCATGATGTTGAAGTTAATGAAATTGTTTGAAAAGTTATACGTACATTATTGCTAGTTATGATTTATTTTGTCATAATCATATTTTAACAAGGAATATTGATTGATTAAAGGGTCCAATCTAAAACTCTACAAAGGACATAACTTGGTGAATGATTGTTTTCATGGTTTGGTTAAATTGTAAATCAAGGAATCTAATCCTTTTTACTACGATCCTGACCTATTCAACAGTAAAAAAAGAGAGCCAAATTTAATTAACTTTAATTCAAAGATGCCCAAGGAATATCGTTAGGTTAGTCTAGCTTGATGTTAGGTTAAGGTACCACATACGAAATGGGCTTATTGAGTAGTGTTATTGTACCTAGCCTATGGGCCTTTAAGCATATCTCACAAGTATAGCATAAAGCTTGATTCTTGATCTTTAAAGCTAAAAAGCTTACACAACCAAAGAGAGTTTTTGTAACAAGTCATGGATCACTACTATTCCCATCTCATTGCATTTGAACAGCTTTAGTACAACATGCATATTCCTCTTAAAAGAAGGTAATGAAAAAACAAACTTGCATACATGCATACATACACATAACACACACACACATAGAAAAGTGTAAATATACATATCAAGGAGATTGTACAAGCAACCAATGTTTCTGATAGGATGTTTTTTTTTCTCATCTAAATGTATTTTGTTAGAATGTAAAGAACCTCAGAATTCCCAAATGGGTTAACGGCATGGATCGGTTACACAGTTTTATTTTTGTTTCAAAATGGGTAATGAACCGAAATTAATACCAAGTATATAATGTACCGGTAAAAGGTTCTAAGATCAACAATATGCTTTATATAACGTTTTTAAGGTATGTAATGTACTTATCAATCATATTACCTATATTTACACAGTTTTTACAAATACATCAATTCATGTCATTAATCCTTTCAAAATGAGTTTTCTTGAAACCAAAAATGAGTTTGATTTAAAAAAATGTACGGACGTTTATTTGAGGGTACAAAATTCAATGCACATTGTAATAGTTACATTTTTCTCTACTAAGTTTAAAGTAGTCTACTCACATGGTTTTCTTTTAAAAAGATTATTTTGGTGGGTTTGTAATCTTTAAAAAAACACACAAAAGTGAGAGACAAGAGCATATAATCAAAGATTTACGTTGGAAGTTGGGTAGGATTTGGCATTTGAAACACACCATGTTTATGACCAATTACAACTTTCTTAATCTATCTACATCTACATCCTTTTTTTTATTTCAAATAGGATTACCTTTCTTGCGAATGGAAACTAAAAAATTTATATAAAGTATGAAAGGTACCGTTTTGAACATAAATGATGGTATTCAATCGGACATGCAAATTAATTTGTATAGTTTATAAATTACCTTCCATAAAATAACATTTTGTTTACAGTACAAAAGTAAATAAAATAAAAATCATTCAAACTTGTACGGGTAAGGTTCTTAGGGACGATTGTATTTTGAGGCGAAAGAGGGGCGGACGATCTCACTCGTTGATTTATGTGATAAATGGTGAGATCGTCTACCTCTTATTCTTTTCAAAATGTAGATGCCCCTCTTATCTCAAATCAAATTGTATATAGCACCTTAAATTAAATTAACCAAAGAGTGAGTGAGTTTGGGCTTTTCATGCTAAGTAAAAGTCCAAAGGAAAAGCTTATGCCTCATAATTACCATTCTATTTGTCACTTTTGCTTCAAACCAACCTCTAATCATAGTTTTGAAATCGTTTTGTGCACAAATTATTATCAAATGGCATTTTGAAAATTGAGTTCTTTTCTGACAGAAATTTAAACATCGAACTTTTTTCGGTAGAGGTAAATATTCATATTCTGCTTATCGACAAATTGGAGATGTTAATTATGTTTACTTTTAAGTGCAATTTACCCGTATGTAAATCAAATTTTCCACTATATATCTTGAAACATAGTGTTAAGTAATGTGATTATACTAGGGATATAGGGAATGATACGATAATAGTTATGTATACAAGGGAGTAAAGTGTAACTACTACTAGTTAGTATCTTTTTATGTGCACAAATGAATTTTCATAAAGATGGTCAAAACTATCCAAAATTAGAGCTCCCTCCTCAACAATTCCTTTATGTCTTTTAGTTGCATAACTTCCATTTACATGTTATTTGTACATTTGTTGGTGTGCACACTTGAGATAGAGATATAGCACAAGTACAACTCTTTAATTGGGACATATTTCACATAATCTCAATTATATTCCTTAGTCTTCTTTGCACACTCTTTAATATATGCATCCAATAATGTTCATAGAGAGAGTTGTTATGGTTTTAACTTCAAGGTGATCAAGTGTAGAAGTGGGTTCAAGTCCTAAAGACATAACAACTACCAAATTAACCTTAGATGGATTAGCACAAGTTCATTCTACTATAACAAGATCACCTCCCAAGATGCAATTGCTTCTACATAGTAGTCATGTACGTTGCAACACCATGTAGCAGCTACAGTACATAAAGTTAAAGGACTAAAAGAGCTAACTATGGAAGTGGAAGGGCTGTTTTGTAAATATATCTAATTATGTTGTTAACTCTGTTAGATAGTTAGTTAGGTTGTTAACGGCGGTTACTTCAGTTAATCATGAACATAAACGGTAGCAGTAGCTTGTATTATTTTTCAAGTAATTGAATACAAAATCATTCTCAAATTTCTCTGTGGATTCATTTCAATTTCATGTCAAGTCCAAACACTGAAATACATACGCAAAAAAAAGTAATTTAGAAGGTACCACTGACTCCCATATCATATGTCAATGGTACGCGTCTGCCCCACCCGCAAGTAGCATCAACGCCGGGCAAATCACATGTTCACAAATCACCCACATATGCCGAGACATGAATTCGAACCCCTGACATGTTGATCACACATGTGGAGTCTGAACGTTTGCTGTGTCAGTACCACTTGAAGAATGTCCAACTGGTAAACACATTAAATAGATTGAACGTGAACCCGAAACTAATTAAGATGTTAATATATTTTTATTAGTCTACTTTCCATCGTATCATTACAACCATTGCTAATTGAAAAAATATAGTACTCGACACATATAATCAGTAGACCAATGAAAACTACAATTTTATTAGCATAACATATAAAAACACTCGATAGATTTTAGACTGTTAAGTACAGTACTATAACAAAACCTGAGAATAATTGTAAAGATTCTTGTACGTAATTGAGATATTAAATATTCTCATATGATTTACTTAAAATAACAAAAATTTTAATTATTGTATAATTATAATAACTAATTAAAAATGTTTGATAATATTATTTGATTCAGAATGCATCTAATTAAGAAATTCTAACTCGAGATGATCAATAAACTAAAAGTTCGTACGTAGAATTCTAGATATATTGTGGATAAATAAGTATATAAACGTTGACAATGATACATTTGGCTTAACAAAACAATACTACTAATGAGTAGGCGTTTTAATGTCCTCATAAGTGGTCTCTTTTTGGGTTAGTTAGAGAAAGGGTTTACGTGGATCCCCCGATAGAGTCACATCTGAGTAAAGATGAAGACTTGTTTTTTCAGACAACCTGAAAAAGGAAAAAACCTTATATATTTACAAGTTTAAAACAGTACTAGTGACGAATAGGTTAAATTTGGTTGGCGATATTTAGGAGTTAGAGAGGTTGTTTACCAAAAGAAGAAGCAATGTATAAAAATGGGCAAATGGTGAGTGGGCTGTAAAATGAAAATAGCAGATTAATTTGCAGGTGAACACAGCTGACATGAACCCCAAACAAAACACTGGCTCGAGTGGTCACCGGTAGCTAGTCAGTGATCAAAGATGTTTGTCCATTAACCGTACACAAATAATGTCCCACTTTCAAATTCTTTTGTCACTACAAAAAAAGGTTTATTTACTTGGATACACTACAATATTACTCCTATAATCTCAAAAATTAAAGTTTTACTACATAAGTAGCACAAAATCTATAAATATATGAGTAAATTACATGGATCATCTTTGTAGTTCGTAAGAAATACCACCGATGGTCCTTTTATTTTTAAAATTACCATGATCGTCCTTGTAGTTTACAATATTACACGCCCGTGGTCTTTAAGTTATTGAACACTAAATAAGTTTAATACGCTTAACATGTGCAAAAGGATTGTGGGCGTGCAATCTTTCAAACTACAAGGACGATCAGTGTAATTTTGAAAATAAAAGGATCATCGGTGATATTTCTTGCAAACTACAAGGATGATGGATGTAATTTACTCTAAATATATTGATAATTATTTCAATTTTAATGGTCGAAATTCAATTTTACTCTTATTATTAAGTGACTTATTTTTTGTAGTGAGCAACGGTAAAATGGTAAACCTAGTCGTTTAATTTCTAAATTCTACATTATTTTTGCAACAAACTAAGATGTAATGATTTAATTTGTGATATTAAGTTTTTAATGTTTATACGTACATCATCTTTAATGTTTATTAGAGGATTACTAACTATCCTTTAAATAATTTTCATTTAAGGATTAAGAAACCAATGAGTTGAAATAAATATTGACGTATAATTAAACTTATTCTTTTTCTTTTTTCCTTTTTATCTAACAAATTACTTACGTCATGTATAGGGGCAGAGCCATGTATAAAGTAGGGGTAACAGTTGTTACGAGTCCATTCGCTATATGTAGTGTAAATTCCTTATAAAAAATTACATTTTTTGTTTGTGCTACGAGTTTACAAAGATAATGACACCATTGCTACGGATCACTTTAGATTCTAAATCCGCCACTAGACACATAAACGATTATTCTCGATACCGTTAAAATGAATAGCCATCTTCAATAATACTTAAATACACAACCTACTAATTGAAAACTCGTTAGACAAAAAGCTAACATGTTGGTTTAGTTATAATTGTAACATTATATTTATATTGAAATTGAATAATAAAATGAAGCAAAGATAAACATACATTGCTCATCCATTAGATATTTTATTTATAGAATTAATATAATATATAGACTACCTTATTACATGTATAAGTTTTAATTTTTATCGGGCTATACAAGTAAAAAATAGATTTTGCAAATGAAAAGCGTAAGCGTGTACATTTATATATGTAAATGCAAATAATATCCAAGCGATGTGACATAACAATTCTACTGTAACCACAGTTCTATTTTGCTCCTTCCCATAAAATTAATTTATTTTCTTACAAAGGTACACTAGGTTTTATGTCATCAAGCTTTTCCAGAATATATACATACACGTATACATATTATTATTATTATCATCATATAATTACAAAAATGGTTGTTAATTTTAACCCAAAATTCTTTAGATCCGATGCAGCTCTTTTCAAATGATCAAATCTCATACGATGTTCATAATCAAAGACTTCCTTCGTCTCATTTTTAGTGTCTCGTAGCAAATTTTGTAGGATTTATTGGATAAATGTCAATTTTGTATTTATATTCAAGACAAATTTAACTGAATTTTTTTATAAAATAAATAATTGAGAGTAATACATGAGAGTGAGTTGAGGACTTTAATAATTTTTTTATAGTTACTTTCTGCATTTAACAATTTTTTAAAACAAATAAATATAGTAAGATGGAAAAAATAAAATGAGACAATAATCAATAGAAAAGATACACATTTCAAGCTTCTCCCTGAGATGTTATACAAGTACCTATTTGACCAAATTAGGTACTAGAAATTATGTGTTTGTGCTATATCCAAAATAGTCCTTTTTTGGTAAGTAAATAGTTTTGGGTAGAGATGCACATATAAAGCAATAAATAAAGTGGTGATTAATATAAGAGAATATATATATATATATATATATATATATATATATATATATATATATATATATATACTTCCTTTGGGGTGTGTTGGTTTTGTTAAAACTAGGGGTGTAAACGAGTCGAGCTGATTCCCAGTTTAACTCTACTCGTGTAGAATTTAAAGGGTTTGAGTTC
Source organism: Gnaphalium uliginosum (assembly GCA_963930675.1). Classification (NCBI taxonomy): domain Eukaryota; kingdom Viridiplantae; phylum Streptophyta; class Magnoliopsida; order Asterales; family Asteraceae; genus Gnaphalium; species Gnaphalium uliginosum. The sequence continues at coordinate 11,453,149 of OZ005684.1, forward strand.
AAGTTCGGCTCGTCTCGAACTTAATATACAAAGCTCGAACTCGGCTCGTTTCATATTTTGCAAGTTCGAGATCGGCTCGAACTCGACTCGTTTATTATAGAATATTAATTATTTAATTATATTTTTATCTATGTATAATAGTTTTTTTATTTTAAGTGATTTTTAAATATATATAATAAGATTTACTATTAATTTTCTATATTTTCTATATAATCTTTTTTATAATGTAATTATATAGTAAATATATTACATATAAAAATCATTATTGTATATAAATGATAGGCTCGATTAGGCTCGCAACGAGCTCCAAAATTTGTTCAAACTCGAGCTCGAGCTGAGCTCGAGCTCGTTTAAGCTCGGCTCGGATTGAGCATTTAATGAGTCGAGTTCGAGTAACTCGCGAGAAGGCTCGCCTCATTTACATCTCTAGTTAAAAATTCAGAGCGTGTTAATTTGTATACAGGTGTCAAGGTAAAGATTGAAGTAGAAGGGTGATAACGAGTAACCATACAATGATTGTTTTCGACTTTTCGTAATATACAAGGTTAAAAAGCCTCAAAGGTTATACGTTAAATTAATGCCACAAAATCGTAAATGCACATACATTTATGATTTATCCCGTTTTTGGGTGATCTTGTCGTCAACATATATATTCTCTTCGTTCCACTTTTATTGTTTATCGGTATTTTCTTTTCAATTAAAGATAATTAGTTATTTTTCACAGTAAATTGAAATTTTTTTTTAGACAAATAAAAATAATATTAATTAATAATATATATGAACGAATAATGAAAATGGAGCTTATAGAGTAGTAACTAGATCGATGTAAGTTCGTACACTTGATTTTGTCAAACAAAATTGACCAAAAATATCAATATTGAATTTGTCAGAGTATTGGTTAACCTTTATCACGAACTCAACACTCTGACACTAAATTCTCAATCGTTAATTTTATTTAAAATCAGATAAAAAGAATAAATTGATGGTTATAATAATGATCATATTGACTTTATGTTACACAAGTTGTGAAGTTGTTAGACACTTGCATGGTATAAAAACGTGAGTGTTTTCCTTTCCACTTAAATGTTTAAATTTTCTTTCATCAGATGTTAGTACGATATTAGCTCACAACTCCATTCGTCTCAATTATGTTGTCCTCCAATAATAAAAATTAAATTTAAGATATAGTAAGTAATGTCATTTTTGACTTTATATTCAAAGCAATTTTGACTTTAAATATTTGAAAATGTTAAAAGTATAAAAGGCTCAAACTTATCTATAGAATTGTTATAAAAGGATCTTATTTGTGGTATTTCTAGCAAATGCAAGTATAGAGTGTAAATATATAAAGCTTATGGTGCTGTTAGAAAGTTGATTGAAGTATGAGGTGCATGTGAAATGTCAGCTGAAAGATGTGTGGCTGAATAGTTAAAGATCAAAGTCAATGGACCTGCATTTGTTAAAAGATATATATAGATATCGAGAGCTAGGGTTTCAGGATATACATTCATTCATCTATGTTGATCTTTTCTGAGAAAGATTATTCTCATCGATTAATAATCTAGATTGTGAGTTTGGTCATCATCTTGGTGATCTGAGTGTTTGATATTCATTCAGTCACAAAGTTTAAAGTATTTGAGAGTGATTCATTGTATTCAAATTCTGCAAGTATTGTGGTTTTAGTTAAATCGATCGATGCTAAGTAATTTGAAGTTTAGTTGTGTTGATTCTGATAAAATAACAGAAAATTGAGTTATTGAGAGTAATAAATAATGGTATAAATGAGAGTTTAAATATTTATATATATATATATATATATATATATATATATATATATTTGCAAGTGGACAATTTTTTTGGAACAGACAAAAATAATAAAGTTGACAATAATATTGGGACGAATGGACTAATAAATAGAAGGTCATATCTTAGTCAAGAATTTTTTTTTTCTTTTTTGTGCGTTGTGTATATTCTTAGCGGGTCCCTATGCCGATTTTGTTTGTTGATCTATAGAAAGGTTTGAAAACCTTGGAACTCATCTTATCTTATAATCGATATGATCCTAATATTTTTATCGTATTAAACGCTGTGTAGATCTCACTACGAGTGTACAATGTAATACACAAGTTAATCTACTACTAATCAATCAGCTACAAATACACCTTGTGCCAAATATATAACGCACAAAAGTAGACTCGATCACGCTTAACCTAATTAGACTCTTTTACCATATTTTTAACTAAATAAACAACTATCTAATTACTCGTATATTTCGTTTTCGCTTTTCGATTAGATAAGGTTACGAGATTTAAACCTTCAGCCGCTGTTAATGTAAAGTGATTTGTAAACAAATTCTTAATTAGACTACGTACTTAAGTAAGTAATACAAAAAGTAAGTCCTTAATCGTAAAGAGAGGTATCTCTTTCCCTTGGAAGAAAAAACAAACGGCAAATAACATTTTCCGTTAACTAACGGAGGACGTTAAATGAATATATGTTGTTTTTTGTCGTAGTATATAAATAGGTGAGATAGTTCTGTTTTGTTGTCTCTTTAGCTATTTTTGGTTCCTCTTTGAACAACAATTTCTTAACGTACATCACTCACCCCACCCAAACACCATTATTTAATTAATATTTCAAAACACATCTCCAGAGCTTCACCGGAACAATTCCGCCGGTTGTATATCAGTCGCCGGAAATCATTTTGCTGAACTTTTGAGACGCTAATTTGTTCCGGTAAGTTGTATGTTAAAATCGAATATTAATATACATTTTGTCATATGTTCTTATGCCAGATTTAATTCTGATTATTATTTTTTAATTTTTAAATTACAGAAAAAGATATAGCTGCTGCATAAGGTTTAATTTAACAGAGAAAAAAAACAGAGTTCCATCAGCCAGTCGTTTTCTAAGGTAATTATATGCATGATTTTATTGAAATTTATTTATATACTTTCTAAAATCAATCATGCAGTAATTTATTTTGCGTCACGTTATTTTTTTCCTTCATTATACTTTTTTTTATAAACAAAATAATATCGTTTTCTGTCTCACAAGTCATCAGTGATGGTGATGCTGCAGACACAAGTAAAATTATCTAATAAATTCATATAATATATAAAAAATTAATTAATGTGAATTAAATATGTGATTAAGAATTCTGGATTTTGCAAAATAATAATATGTATGTACACGTCTCTTTCCATCTGTAAAAAGATGAGGGGAGCTTCCAATCGGTTGTTATTAAAGCTTATTTATTTATTTATTATTAAAACATAAAATAAAAATGGGTAAATAAAGCAAAGTAAAACAAAGCAGTTTCTGATCCCGGAGAGACCAGGCTCTCTGCACTTTCTCTTTATTTCTTCTTCTTTTTTTTTTCCTTTATCCCAAGAAAATGTTTTCTTGGAATTTTGCAGCATATATAATATAAATTTGCAGTTTACATTATTTAATAATATTCTTTTGTATTTCACCAATATATTTTCATGCATTATTGGAGTATTTGATTTAAGACATAACTACAATGCAAAGTTTTCATTATAATTATAATTTTTTTTAAAACATTATTACAATTTGATGCACCGTTTTTATTTATGTCAGAAATACGTCTATGACGCTACATTTTTGTCGTAACGAAAATGATTTACGTGCCTCCAATTTACAATGTGACGCTCTTTAATGCGATTTGTACTAGGAAAATAAACTATTAACTTGGTCGTGTACAATTATTTATATTTCGTATAATTCTTGCTTTAAAACGAGTTGTGGTCCATAGTTATCTTAGACAACCATGGTTTTATTTTCCCAATTCGAACAAATTCGTATACCTTTCGAAAATATTCTGTCCCTTTTTCAAAAAAGAAATTTTAAACCCATATTCAAATTGTACATACGTAATTAATTGTAATTCTTGAAATTACAATGCAAGTCTTTTTCTTTTTATTGATAAATTTCACTAGTGGTGTTATTTTTTAGCAATAAAATATTGCTCATTTTTTAAAATCAAGTGGGGCCCAATGAATGTTCCAAGGTATAAGATGATTCTACAAAATCATAAAATCAATATAAAAAAAAACCCATAACTGTTGTAACTAATATTGTCTCCACAAAATAAATATTAAAAATTTAAAATTCTGTAAAATAAATTATGTCATAAATAGATTGCAATAAATGATAATTCACTATTATAAATGCTAACCATTTTTGAAAATAAAGATAATATGAATCATAAAAATTTAATTTCATATTTTTATTTTGTATATTTATTATTTATATTTATTTATTACTACCTCCAAAGGTGGTAAAGTAAGTTTTATTCTTTTTGTGTTTTTGGTGTGCAGTGGATTTAAGGAAAAAGAAGTTTTGTATCTTTTGTTGCTACTATACATATATAAAGATAGTATAGAAGCAGAAGGTGAAAATTACAAAATACCAAAAAAAAAAAAAAAAAAAAGGAAATGCTGACGTGTATAACATGTTCGAAGCAACAAATAGAAGATGGAGGTGAGGAAGTGGGGGCGCGTGGGACACCGTGTACTAAAGAAGCCGTCAAAAGCCTGACGGCGCAGGTTAGCTTCCCTTCCTCGATACTTTCTCTTTACACACCCTCAGTGTGTAGTGTGTGTAACTTCAAGTTTATGCTAATGTTTTCCCAACAATTGCTTTTTAGCCGGGCGTTTGTAGCGATAATTTTTTTTTTAAATAAATTTTAATATGAAATAAAAGATATAAAAATTTGTATAATTTGTGTTAATATTGATGTTGTATAATTTAGACATTGATCGGGTGTTTTTTCTGTAATATATCCTAAAATGCTAACTACTAAATAAAATTCTATAAATACGAAGTACAATCTCTAATACGCAAACTATCAAGGTCAATTATTTTGATGTATATACAAATTATAAATTCACAATTACTCTTTTTATTTTTTCTTTCACAAAACAAATCCTAACGTAATCTTTTATATATGTTATTATATAATTCGATAGGAAGTTAATCCATAAAGTTACATAATAAATTATGAATTATAGCTTACCTTAATAAAAACATGCAAATTTCTCCTACTTATAATTCATATTTAAATACGTATGTTTCTCTTTGTCAAATAATTTTTTTTTCCTTTCACATAAAAAGATACTATAATATTTAAGATAATAATTAATTTTATATTATTAAGTATCGCACTTAATAACAACACATAATCATAAAAAAAAAAACCTATCGATATTATGTTTATGTTTTACACCGAATTAAGTATTTAAAAATTAAAAGACAACACGTGTATTAATAAGGTGTTTAAATTTTATATAAGATAGATGTATATGAATGTTCAAAAATATATAATTTTACAACAATAACTAAAATATACCAACCTACATATTTTTGGATAGTAAAATAAAGAATTCATATCTAATTAAATTGATCTTTTTTAAAAAATTTATATGAATTTTAGTTATAATCAAATACACTAAAAAAAACTATACTATTTATGGCACTATTGAACAAATAGCTATTTAACTTTGCTAAATGTAGGAGTAGATAATTTACATTTATTTTTTATGTAAAAATAATTTATATTCTTTTTTCTTTATATGTGAAGCAAACCGCATCTACTATTACATTCAAGTATATTGATATACTAGTTATATACCATATATGTTTTAATATATGCCAAAAGGCCATTGGCCTGACGGTATCGAGGTAACCCATCAACTTTAAGGTTGTGGGTTCAAGTCATGGGGTGAAACTATTTATAAATATTCGTGTATTAATGTATATACTCGTGATGTGGGTATGTGAGTGTTTGCCAAAATTTTCTTTTTTTGTTTTTCTTGTTGAAAATTTATATGCAGTTAACAACGTAGATATATAAAATGATGTATCATAAATGATGGATTAGTTATGTTAATTCATTTTAATTTTTGTTATGATTTTATGACATATCAAGTTTACACAAAAAGTTATACATTTTCTTTACAAATGTAACATTTTCTGATTAAATTTTTTGTCCTTATTCTATGTGGGGTGGATCAGTAGCTAATTGGTTAATTACTAGCAGTAGTCTCTTTGCTTTTTTTCCCTGCTTCCAAGCCTTCTTTATTGCATATTTTTTTATGCTTTGTTTAAAACAAAACAAAATCTTGGTCAGACCATGCTTATGACATTCTTTTAATTGTACGATCTGAAAAGATTATATATACATGTATATGGGTGGTATTATTATCATTATTATAAAATAATAATAATAATAATCTTTTAAGATTTTGTCTGTTATTTTGTGTGAAAGTTCAGATGTGAAATTCACTTTTTGTTCATGTTAGAATTTGGAAATGTATGTATTGAAAAGTGAATTAATTTGTTGTATAATTTGAAATGTTTTTTACGAAAGTTCTTGAATATGGTATGGACTTGGACACTAACTAGCGTTAAGCTTTTAAGGAAATACTAACAGGGTAACTAATCTCGTGTATAACTTTAGCCGAAAAGTGTAAAATTTAAGCGTTCATCGTAGTGGTACATGTAGATAGAGAACTAAATTAAGCAGTTCTTTCAATTTGAAGAGAAATGGACCAAAAGTATTTACTAGTGAAAATGGTCATTAGAACCTTGTGTTAAATTCCATGTTACAATTTGGTTTATCTAGTTCTAATTTAACTAAATTGTTGTTTTTAGTAGTAAGTTATTGCTACATCTAGTCTCTAATTAGAAGTAGGCCCACATACTAGCCTTTTGCATTCACAATGTTCAAGAGTAGGTTAAATATGGGGATCTGTTCAGAATTTTGTTCTTTAAACAATTGAAATGAAACTGCTACTCTAACTTAGGGTTTCCAAAATTAGTTTGAAATAAATGTTTTTTAAGTGCAGTTAGTTACCTGAATGCCCAAAATTGACATTGACTTCATTAAAATAAATGTTTTTAACTGCCCAAGAAAGTTGGTGGGTTGTTTTCTTATTTATTTTCTTTGTCATGAAGATGACTTGCCTGTTTTTATACCTTATAGATAATTTTTTACAGTGATTGGTAGGTAAATGGTTGTTGCAAAAGTAACAACTAGTTATTGATGAAATCTGCACCACAGGCTAATGGACAATTTAACATTCAAGTACCCCTGTCAAGAAACTCAGACCACATTTATGTAAACTCAAACTGTTTATGTGCATCAAGAATAAGTGACTGTCAAATGTGCGTGAGAATAATTTAGTTTGAAATGAATGTGTAAGTTGAGTACATTAGCAATGCAAAAATAGGACCCAATGCATATATGGTGTATAACTTGTTTTTTGACACGTGACAAATGTAGATAATTACTTGACACGATTTCACACTTGGTAGTACAATTTATGTACTATGTTTATAAATTGAGATTCTTCTGATACTTTTGATAACAAAAGATAAGAAAAGAATCTTGAATATCAAAAAGTGAATGTGTAGGGTGGGAGTGGTACGTTTGGTGTACAATTTGATTTTAGAGAACCGAGAAAATAAAGATTATCTTGGGTGTGGCCATGAAAAAGGTTCGAAAATGGTCTCACGGATATCCCGGGTATGTCACGTATATTTTAGTAAAAAAAATTTGTGCTTCCCAAATAATCTGAACGGAAAAACTTAATCGGTTTACGAGGAGAAAATAAAGATAAGAGTGAGATATATAGAGTGAATGATGATGGTTAAAATTCGTTCCAATCACACCATGCAAAAAAGTGAATCTGATGGGAGTATATCTTAAGGAAAAGACAGGACACCCTTGTTGGTTAAAGTGACACACGAGTGTTATTTTGGGACCTACCCTTGATTTTTTGTCTATTTTTTATTTGACCCCCTACATTCGATGGAATTCAAATTCATCAAATTGGAAGGATTTTTGTTAAAAGTTTTGCAAGTAGACTTCTAGGGGATGTTTATGGTATATTTAAACCTACAGTCACAGTTAACTAGAGGCCTAGACCCAATAGGTCTTTGGTCTAGCAGTATCAATGTGGCCCCACAACTAGGAGGTTACAGATTCAAGTTTCATGAGCGACAATTGTGCACTAAAAGATGCGGATGTGTGAGTCTTTGTCGTTGAAAGGAAAACAATTGAGTAGTGGCATGAACCAACATACTTGACCGTGAGTGGTCCGAGTGCATATATGCATCCCGTGAATCTTGTAATATTTTTACAAATAGTAAAGGATGATAATTTACTTTGAAGCAAAGAATAAAGGAGAAACTTCCTTTAATTTGAGCTCAATTACTACCATACTTAGGCCCTTCATTCTTTCTAGCAAATGTTATAGTATTGAAAATGTTACACTTTTGAAAGTTAAGGTAATTGTAAATGATGCTTAGCATTCACTAATGAAAGACGAGAAGGCACACTCGGGTGGATTGAATCAATTGCTTCACAACTCATAGATTTTGTGAACTTGAATCGTTTACTTTAGTTGTATCCTTCTATATTAAGATTAGATATCACCAGTACTATACTCTGCGGAAATTGATTAAATTGCCAAAATTCTTTGCAACTTAAATCATGAACTTAATGTCAATTGTTCTTAGGTGTAAAGACCTCAACATCATAATACTAATCAACTATCAAAATAAGGGAAGCTTGTATGTTTTATCATGCTATGTTATCAATCTTTATTAAAAAAGTTGTTGGTATTTATGGGTCATGCTCAAATCATGCAATGGAATGTAAGATACAAAATTAAGTAATGTACCTGAATTCGTTCTCACGACCTGCATTATATGTGCAGATCAAAGATGTATTAAAAGTTTCGGGTACTACAAAGGGGAAGCCTCCTATAGCGCCTAGCAGCTACAAGAAAGGTCAGAGAGGTTATCCTGACTTTGAGACCGTATCTGATGGGGTACGCTACCCTTACACACAACCTGGAAGCTCGAGTTCCACTCCTGCTTGGGACTTCACTAGCAGTGATCCTAATCATACGAGCGGAGGGTACGACCCCCCACGGCAGTCTGGTCATTTGGTGTTGGAAGATGAAGACGAGCCTAAAGAATGGATGGCTCAGGTGGAACCTGGTGTTCAAATCACTTTTGTCTCCTTACCTAATGGTGGAAATGACCTTAAACGTATTCGTTTCAAGTAAGATTACATTTCCAGTTAAATCCCATTGAAAACATATATACGTATAAAAATCATGAAACCAGTCGATAAAGTAACAAACTTTAAATTGTTTTTATGATTCATACCTTAATTGAACTTACTTCTAGTTCGTTATAAAATGAATGCTCACATGTCTTGAATTGTATAATATTTGAAAGCCGAGAGATGTTCAATAAATGGCAAGCTCAGAGATGGTGGGGTGAAAACTATGATCGAATAATGGAGCTTTACAATGTTCAAAGATTCAACTGTCAAGCGTTAAACACGCCTTCCCAGTCTGAGGATGGGGTAATTACTTTCCATCATTCCACAGTTTTTACTTTTTCTTGATATTATATAAATTCTTTTCAAAAAGCTCTGATAAATGTATGCTAAAGAGAAATATATATATAAATATTATGCAGAGAGATTCTTCCTACTCGAGGCTTGGATCAGCAAGAGAAAGCCCAATGATGACCCCATCAATTAACAGAGACTGGAATAGGAACTATGGAGGAAATCAGCATTACAGTGTGGGGCCTGGTGCTTACGGCGCTGGTGGCCCCAAGGGTGAGATGTCATCTATGGAGGCATCAAGGACAACAACATCATCAAGAGATGAGGCTTCAGTTTCAGTTAGCAATGCTAGTGATGTGGAATCTGAGTGGGTAGAGCAAGATGAACCTGGTGTTTACATTACTATTAGACAGTTAACAGACGGTACTAGAGAGCTTCGTCGTGTCAGATTCAGGTAATATTTCCGCATTCACTTTACTACAATGCATCATATATGATCATCAAATTCATGATGAAACCAAGAATGTTTTTGTAAGAATCTAATATGTTTTCCGCAGCACAAAACAAGTTAGATCACAAATTTACTAGATACTCTTTCAAGTACCAACTATTAGCCATAGTTCTATATGATTTAGCAGGAAGACCCTTGTTGCATATACCCATATATAAACTGCAACACATTCTTTCTAGGATGTCTAACGATAATAACATTTTGTTACTTATCTGCCTAATAACTTCATTCCATAGATTGACAACTAGTGGTATTAAAGTAAGCCAGTTTGGTAAGGTATCAAAACAAGTAAATTGATGTATGTGTCAATTGTTCGGGTGTTTTGGTCCGATTTAATATAGATATGAATAAATGATTTGTGTTAAATATGATTATATAAGCATATTATTACGATAATAGTCTAATTTATTAAGCTGAATGCATTAACATTACACTTTGGATAACGTCTGTATCGTTCTAACCCTTTAATTTGCTTCATTTTTTGTCAATTATTTTTCTAATTCATTTTACCGTAACCAGTGGCATATAGATATCATGATAGACATTTTGTAACTCAATTTCTTGTTTTTACACAGTCGTGAGAAGTTTGGGGAAGTGCATGCAAAACTCTGGTGGGAACAAAACAGGGAGAGAATACAGACTCAATACCTTTAATTATACTCTACTCGCAACTTTTAACAGTCTAAGATTATCGTCTTATTGACTAAAATATAGAGGCAGGATCGGAGATCTCACGTTACTAAAAGCTTCGATATCATATACAACCATTGTTCACTAATCATACCATTATGGGTTCTAGAGGGTCAAATTATATATGGTAAGGTGCAGTTTTGGACACCAAAGCTTTATGTTATTAGAAAAGGTACGAGGGATTTGTTCTTCCCTTTTAGGCGTCCAGCATGTAGATTTTTTGTGTTTTGACATTTGTAAGTTGCAATTTGCAGTGTTGTTTTTTATTCTTTATGAAGAGGGAACAGTCTTTGTTGGATGTTAATAGTGCAATGGTTCAGAAGCAAAACAGTTTAAAATCCGCACTTTCTGAAGATGTAAAGTTATGAGTTTGATGAAATTTTTGGCATTTGAATTGGGTTCATCAAAAGTGATTGAAAGCCATAATCCAAAATGACAAAATTTTATGTTCAAATTATTAATTCGATATTTGTAGCAGTGTTTTCGAGTCAATCTAAACCAAGCTAATAGATCTTACCGAGCTCCCAAGACACTTGTGGTAAACCCATTCTTTTTACATGCATTAAAACTACTAAACTAAGGATCTTTCTAATGGTCGTGCACTCGTGCACACCTGCATATTTTTGTAACGGAGTTAACGAATACCGTATTTTTGTTATGGTATTGCATATGAGGATTAGGAAGAGGGGTCCTTACTAGACAAATATGTATTAAGTATTAACATCTTGATCACTCAAGAATTGATGAAGAAGGTATGCAATTAAGATTAAGATTAATATACAAAAGGTATATGATACTCATGAGTTGGCATTTGGGTATACTTCTTGATTGGAAAAATAAAGCATCATACTATGTAGTAAATTATTACAACTTATATAGCTTATATTCAATCATTCTAGTGACATTTCAAACTATCTTATCTTATTTAAATATAATATATGATTCAGCTCTATGATGTCATCATTCAAAATTGAGATTCAATTAAACAATTAAGTCTCTCTATTTACTTATCTTTTTCGTTATCGAAGGATTATAAAAATTATGTTGTATTGTAACTAATACAAAAATATATAAAAAATACAATAATAAAATATTATGGACGTTCTATAACTTCTATGTATTTGTAATATAATATGTATTATTAATTTTTTTAATTTAGAATACATGGATATGTATTATTAATTAATTAGAAATTGTATCAACACGCTAATTGTTATAATAAAATACAATATAACATAAAACAATTATCTAAAACAAAAATATATTGGCAGAATAATAATAATTATCTAAGAAGTTCTCAAAAATATCAAACGTTTATTACAAAACTATTTATCTAACAACTATCTAAAATTAACCGCATTGGTACTTCTAAATAAAAATTAAGGTAATAAATTTATTAACAATTATTAATCTACGATAAAGAAATATAAGGTATGAAAAATAACTTAAGACGGTAGAACCATTCTTATAGATAAGCAGGTAAATTTGAGGTACTATTAATAATAATAATAATAACAATAAAAATAACAATAACAACAACAACAACAATAATAATAATAATAATGACATATATACATGGGTTTATTGTTCAAAATGTATTAAATATACACTTATATTATTGCATGAGACGAGTTTTTAAAAAACATCTATTTGTATATACTTAACTTCCTATTTTATGTATAAAATTTACTAAAAAATATCTATTTATGTAGCAAAAGATGCCTAAAATACATTCAGTATACGTTTTTTAGAACTTAAATAAGCACAATATAAAATTTTAAAAGTTCTTCATTAACTATAAAAGGTGTAACAATTAATACATTTTGAAACCATAAACGTTTTAAAATTTGGTGAAAGTTACGAACCGATATTCAAGTCTTTAATATTTCATAATATTATATCTTTAATATACATATTTTTCATAATCAAAAAATGATAATTACTAATTAAATTTTTAATTTTTGTTATATATAGTGAATTTATCCATCAAAAGTAGGCATATGAATATCTCAAGGACTAGGGGTGTTTAATCGGTCGTGTTTCAGGTTAATAGAGTTATCTGGTTTGGTTTATTCAGCTTTTGGTCAACTATTAATCCACTTGAGACCAAATTCAAACTATATGTCACCAAATTCAAACCAACCAAATAAGAGTTTGGGTTATTCGGTTGGATTTCGATTTAGTCAAATAAAAGTCTTAAATATGATTTAGATTATTAAGATAATTGAATTGCCCAAATACTAAGTAAAAGCATTTTAATTGTTCATATTGGATCATTTGGATAAATGGATTCGTATTTGAGGTAATTGAGTTATATGAGTAATTAAAGTTGTATGTTGGCTATCCGAAGTGAATTATCAAAGACAAGTATTAACAACTGATGTTTATTTGGTTTTTCGAGTGTTCCTTAACTGAAAATATTTAAACCAAAACCGAACCATTAAACTGATTCCTTATTTGGTATCACCCAAAAACCAAACCAAATCCAAATAACCTAATTCAATATATCCAAACAATATATGGACCGGTTGAGTTATTCAGTGAAACCCAATAATAAACATCCCTACCAACAATAATCAATGGCATGAAAAATCACATTAAATATTATTCGTAAATCATGATAACAAATAAAAAACTCTTTACAAAACACTTTAAAACTCTTTTATAAACATAATACTAATATAGTTATGCTTGCTAAAGTAATTTGAAAGTTACATTATGAATAAGATATTACGTGATATAAAAGATTCACCAAGTATTATTTTATATTCAAATTACAAATCAATAGTACATACGTCCTAAAAGATCAATAAGTTAGTAATTAGTATTATGTTATAATTTATTATTAGATTAGATTAGATTAATCGATAATGTAATATCTCTTTACGTTGATATTTCACTTTCAAAGTTCATTGTGTGTTTAAATTCATATGCAAACACCTTAATAACTTACCTTTATACTGAAGAGCACCTGGACCGGTTCAGTTTGATAGTGACTGTGAACTCTAACACCAAGTTCAATACTTTAAACTATTTTTATATATAGTGATTTATTGTGGAACAAATTGTGAAAAGTAACTCACTAATAAATATTTAACCAATAAAAAGATATTAAAAATAAAAGGTCGGGCCTACATTCACTTCATCCACTATTGTTACATCAACATTGATCGCTTCTCTTTGTCAACTACGTCGAAAGTATAAACGTTGGCCATCTATTTTTAAAAAATAAATATAAATTCAATGGTGCGTGTGTATACACGAATTTGGGGTCCAGTGAAGATGTAAAAGGAATTTGATAGGGCTTTATGTGGTGCAAGGGTGAATTAAGTAGAGGGAAAGCAAAGGTTGCCTCTAAAGAAGCATGTAAGCCTAAAGATCACGGAAGTTTGGGTTTGAAGCCTTTAGAATCCTTAATGGTTATAAGTGTATCGGTTACTCATGTTGAAGAAACATCTAGTTGGGGGTTTAAACAAGTTATGCAACTAAAAGATAATATATAGTAAAATGGAAGATGGGTATGTATTTTTTGTGTGGTATGATAGATGGCCTGAACTAGAGTCTCCGTCGACATAAAACTATCCAAGTAAGATTTAGAGCACTCAAAACTATCCAAGTAAGATTTAGAGCACTCCTAATGGACGTGTCGGTTGACCGTCGGTTCCAACCGACGGAGTCCACGCCAATGGCACGGCCCGTCGGTTTGGTTCCGTCGATACAACCCGTCAAATATTCGACGCTCCGTCTCTTTTTTTTGGGCCAAGCTTATATTTAATTGTTTTTTGTTGTGTTTAGTGTACAGAAATAAAGAGAAATTGGTAAATGTGAAGCTCAGAAATTAAGTGACGGTGTCACTGATGGTAATAGTTCGTTAGTCAAATTCAGAAAAAAGCTGACGAAACGCAAAGTCAGTTTCAATTACCATTCGATATGGTCTTTTATACAAATACTTGTTTTGTTCTATAGATGGTGGTTGTGGTTTGATCTTAAAAAACATTTGAAAATAAACCTATAAGAATGAATATGCAATATTATAAAAGTAACATAACACTAAAATGTTATTGATTATAGTCACAAGTAATAGTTTTCCCAAAACAGATATTGAAGTTTGACATTTTTTTCACGCTAGTAAGGAAAATAAATTTGAACACCAAACACTCATAAACGGTCATGTTTTGGGAATACTGATGGGGGTATATTATTTAATTTCATCCTGCCACCTTACTGATATAGCCTTGAGACCTTCCAGCAAACAAGTCTGATCTACCATTCGCCACTCCAGCTTTCATTGGTGGTGGATGGATCTGCTTCGGTGCACCTCTTCCGCTGATTGACATATTTCCCAACTTTTCAGCTGTTTCGCTGATGCCTCTTCCCTTCCCCATATACATTCCTCCTGACACATCCAATCAATTTTTGGCGTTAGTGATTATTAAAGGTCATATATTATATACGGGTCAAGCAGGTTGTACAAAATGACTCCGGATTCTTTTTTGGCAGACCTATATCCAACTATATTATTTTAAAAATGTGAGGCCTTCAATCCCTTGGACACAGTTCCTTTTAGCTATTATTTTGACTTTATCCGCCCGCTTGACATGTTAATATATAATGCAAATGGACCTATTCACAAGTGAGTGGAACAGCAGTACAGCACCACCTCTACGAATGAGTAACAGCAT
Source organism: Gnaphalium uliginosum (assembly GCA_963930675.1). Taxonomy (NCBI): domain Eukaryota; kingdom Viridiplantae; phylum Streptophyta; class Magnoliopsida; order Asterales; family Asteraceae; genus Gnaphalium; species Gnaphalium uliginosum. Next base: position 11,468,426 of record OZ005684.1, read on the forward strand.
GTGGATATGTTTGGACATTGAACACTACGGAACATTCTTAAAGGGGAGATTCTCTAGGAGATTATGAACAAGGGAAATTGTCTTTAACAATAGATTAGAAACTTCTTTGTATAAGGATTAGAGGAAATGACTAGACTTGTTAAGGCATTAGATCATTAACAGAAACGATGACGGTACGTTTATTGCAGTATAAGTTTAATGAATGTATACTTACTTGAATTGTTTTTAATGGGTGGTTGATATTTTGGTTGTCTGACAGAGTTCTTGAGCATCTTTTCATTCACTCCCTCCTGAAAACAGAAGAAAAATTAAAAAATCAGAAAACCACCAGCACAAGGAAATGAATGTAGATAACATTTCAAGAATCAACTATTAATCCCACACACCTGTCGATTCATTTCCAACCTACGTTGCACGCCTGTCACAAAATTAAAGCAGAATATAAGAATAGACAAAGTCCAACTATTTCCATTAAAATCTAGGGATATATAACTACTAGAGATGACAACATGGGCAGGTGGGTAACACCTCAAAACGGGTTCAAATCAAAATGACAAATTTATGGGGCAGGTTGGGCGTTGAGCCGAAATGCTTTTTGTCGTAGGGTATAAATGATAATTATCTTATTATTTTGTAAGCAATTGAAATTCTTAAATAACATTATTGGACGCTTAAAGCATTATAAATACACTCTCAACAACTTCCAACATGTTTGACCAATTTCCTTTTTTTACCCATGTGACCCATTAGAGTTAAAACACAGCCCAGATCCACCTAGTCATAAGTTGGTCATAACTGGCACCACTTGCGCTTATCAATAATATATTACCTGAGCTTAAAGATGTATGCACTTTGGCAGATGAAGTAATATTGCTTGCTGGCTTCGAGTTTGGCAATGACCCGGGATGTTTCTTGACACACTTCTGCTCCACAACCCTTCTCCCAATTAATGCAGCTGCAAAACCTTAAGCAATTAATAAAAAGTTCAACAGAACACTAAAAAAGTGTCAAGCAAATATACAAACCAGATGGAGGAGGCGTCCTAGCAATAGTAGATTTAGGGCGAAGAGAAGGTGGAACATAGTAACAGCTCTGCGGATTTTAAGAGCAACAACTTCAGTAATCTTCAATTACATTTTACCCATAATAGTTCCAGAAAATGTATTTTTTTGCTTTGGGAGTTTCTACCTGAAAGAAAGGGTGCTGAAGAACTTCTGAGGCTGTTGGCCTCTTACTTGGATCCCAAGAACAGAGTGACTACACAGCACAACAGTTGAAGTAACATTTTCAGTTCCAGATAACAGTTGCGCAAATAAGTTGAAAAATTAAAATATCAGTAGGGCATAGAAACTAGCCCTTACAGCAATCAGATTAACTGCCTCCTTGCTTGCAGATGGTACCAATGCAGAAAGATTTACGCCAGCAAGCTGCTAATACAAATTACAAGACGCAGAAATTAAAAATCTACGAATTTCTGGTGAAAACATAAAGTGTCTAGATTCTCAGAACTTCAACGAAGTGAAGGGATGTGTACAATTATTTAGTTTTGCATATCAGAACCCTTATAAGTACTTAGGAAAGGTTTACAAAAATATACATGTTCCCAACACTACTCCAACGAAGTTCAACTACATTAAATTAAGAGATAAAAAAAAATGAAAATTACTGAATCCCCTGCCACCATTTCTATACCACTATACTTCAGCTGAAAAAAAAAAAAAAAAAATTCAACCAGCAAAATATATCATGCTTGCAAGGAAAGAGGAACCAACCTCTGGAAACTGATAATTTATATTATTTGCAAGTTCAAGTCCCTCAGCCCATGAGTCTTCTGTTGGACTCCCTATCACACTACAAATTTTATAGATTTCATCTGCTTCACTGCAGATACAGAAAGATAGGCAAAATATTAGCATAAAATACGTGAGTCAAAATAGTGGAGTTCACTATATAATACAGTGATGGAATAATTGATGCAGATCTTATTAGCAAAAGGATCTGATAACACACCTTGAACCTGGAAATAGTGGTCGTAGAGTAAACAACTCAGACATAATTGCTCCCATTGCCCACATATCTGTGATTGGGAAGGATATAATGAATTAAATTCCACATAACATTGTATACATCTTTAAAAACTAGCATATATGATTCATCCACTCACCAACTGCAGAACCATATGTTGGTGACTGGAGAAGAACCTCAGGGGCACGATACCTGCAAAATCCACATTTCAGAACCAAGCATGAAGTGTATTAACAGATGATGAAGGCAATAAGAAGTACTAGAGTAGTACGAACTACAGGATAAGAAGACCACTCACCAACGTGTTGAAACATACTCGGTGTACGGTGGTTGAGAAACGATCTCACGAGCAAGACCAAAATCAGCTATTTTTATTACCTCTTTGGAAACAAGAAAGTTCTCTGCCGCATGATACCGAATATATAAGGATTCAGCAAAACGAACATATTATATGGCACTGAGGACATATCCATTATGAGATACAAATGTAAGATAATCACCTGGCTTAAGGTCACGATGGAAGTAACCACGCTGATGCATATATGCAAGACCTTGAAACACTTGGAAACACCAGTTTCTAATTTCAGTTTCCAAGAAAAGCTTCAGTCTATCTTTCATAAGTTGGTAGAGACTGCATTCCATGTACTCAAACACAAAGTATAATATGTCATTTTCTCTAATGACTTCCTTGAGCTTCACAATATTTGGATGACTCATCTTTCGGAGAGACTGCCAAGATAAAAAGATTAACTCGCAGGTGAGGAAATGGTAGAAAGTGAGAGAAGAAGTGATGTTACCTTGACTTCTCTCAAATTTATGCATTCTTCCCATGAATAATATTTCCTCTTCATTTTCTTAATCGCGACCTTCAAAGACAATAAATCACCTTTATAGGACACATTCAATTGTACATCTGACAAGTCCTTTTACGTTGAGAAATAAGAAAACTTACCACTTCACCGTTCTGCTTATTTAATGCTCGCCAAACAACCCCAAAGCTCCCATTACCAACTTCTTTAATTACCTTGTACCTACAAAAAGACACAATTAATGGTATGATGTCAAATCATTTATAACATAAATCATAAAAAAAGGAAAGAAAAAGAAAATAAAACTAACCTTTCCATTTTTGTAATTGCAACCGTTTGTAACACCTTATTTACGACGAAGAGACGCACACAAATAAAAGGGAACAACAGACTTGATCTCTAGAAAACTATAGAAACTAGATAATATAAACTATCAGCCGGGATTTTTAGATGGACACAAACTCAACTTTCTTGATGCCTGAGCAGAAGAACAGTGTGCTTTTGATGGACAGGCTTCACGGCCTTATTCATAAAGAGCACTGTATCAATGACGCCTAGACATTGTAAAGGCATACAGAGCAAAGAGAACTGAGAACTGCAGGGCATTTTGATGCTTATAAGAGCGGAAAAACTGTAGCCAAAAAGAAAGCCTCCAGAAACTAACTCAGATTAAGGATAATACCTCCTTTACTCTATGGATTCTGTTGCAAAATCTTCAGCCAATATTTTTTTATTTTTTGTATATCTAACTGGTACCCATAAGAAAAGGACAAGTCTTTGCTAAGAAAATAATCTCATCTAATAATTAACGGTGTATGCAAAATTCATCCTTTATGTGCAAAGTCCAGCCCTGCATTAAGAGAGCATAGAGAAGTGTTAGAACTTAGAGACACTGCAAACATATACATTAACTAGAAAAACTTAAAGCAACGTAATATAGAAACTCACCTCAGCAGATGGTCTTGAAAAATTATAAAGTGACTATCGTAATGGCAGTGCACTGGTGTTATTGGTAAAAGACATCAGTAGAAACAAGATGAACACTTCTTATTTACGCGAGAATACTCCAGCACAGATCTTGCTTAAACAGTAAATCAGCTTGTCAATGTTCACTAAAAGATCCAACAACTATCTCATAGAAAACTTGCATTACGCCTGCTTGACTGCTCGTATAGAGGATGCTCACTAAGTGCAGTTAACAAAAGAAAAAAGAAGGAAACGTCCGGGGATGAGAGAACGCCAATCGAGCACTTTGTGGAAGGCAAAAAACTGATTCTCGAAACAATCTGACCGGGGGCACGCTTGCTCCATGTCTCGTAGGGAATCAAAACCTTTACAAACTGAAAAAATTATATCTGCTTAGTCAAAATTCACGATGACATACAGAAAACCCTAATGAGAAGGCATGTTGTTATCAAATCATAAAAAGTCATGCACATTTTACAATAATATAATTTGGTAAGTTTTATAAAGAGATTATGTTCATATTTTCAAGTATATGTTTTATCTTTCTTCCATGTGTCTGACTTGAAAAAAGTTAAAAAAGTATGTCATCTATGAGAACTATTAGCACAGAAACAAGCGAGGGGTGTACGGAGGAAATGTCATATTGGTCTCCCAATCTCTTTCTCTTAAAGTCAAATTATGCCCACGGCATGGAGTTCGCACTAGAATACCAAGGAAAGTATGCAAAATTGTATAGACACAGAAAATCATATAACATTACATTTGGCGTCATCATTTAACTTCGGTTTCTACAGATCTACTTCCAGGACTCAGATATGTTAATTTTCATAAAGTCTAAACGGAAAAACTATATAACCACGGCATGGAGTTGGCACTAGACAAAGTACGCAAAATGAATAGGCATAGAAAATCATACAAAATTACATTTGATATCATCATTTAACTTCGGTTGCTGCTTCCAGGACTCAGATATGTTAATTTTCACCATGTTGAATGATTAATAAAGTCTAAAAGGAAAAACTATATAACTAGATTTGGTGAGGACCACTAGGCTGCAAATCGATAATTCATAAATGTGCACCTACAACATGTAATCCCTATTTAATTAGAAGATAGCATCAATATTCTAATACAATACCATGTCACATACAATGGCCCTTCCACACTACCATACTCAATAACATGATTCTATTTTGAGACGTATGTGATGCAAATTGCAATATCCAGTTTCCCGTGCTGAAACTACATACTTCGCTTGCCACGATATTTTAAAGGGTTATCTAACTTATGCCTAACAGCAGAGGCGGTTTTGTCTAACTTATGCCCCAAGTTTAGCAACTACATGCACCACCATATCCTTGTGAAGTTATAACCCTCGATATCTTATAAGTATTTTCACACCGTTATCAATGAACAAGTAATTAGGAGTTGTAACATCCTAGCCTAGTGTAAAGGGAAACGACATACCATGTGATTGAGTGGATGAAAAAACAGAAATATCGTGATAGAAATACCAAGAAAAAAAGGATACCTAAAACATCAAGTATTAAACCCTACACTTGCAAGAGGCCGGTGATCAGAATCAACCTCACATAGATATATCAAATCATGATCACTTCAACTTCAAATAGGCGGAGTAGATGAATTTATAAAAAAGTAAACATTTATACCTAATCAAGCTAAACCTAATCCACCTCTTAGTAAATAAAAGATAACCAAATTGTTTCCTTATAATATCTGATTTACAGAATAATCATCATACGTATATCTAACCTAGAATTACAAGATCCTGATTTCTATAATTACTCACGCAAATCTATCCACATATAATCAACACTTCATTACAAGATCTCAATTACCATATATGTAAATCAATCAACCAATTCATAATCATAGCTACAATAATCAATCAATCTAAATACCACCTCAAAACATCCTACAAACGTAATTCTAAACCTAAAAACAAGAAGATTCAACAACAACTCCAGCTGTAGATTTACATAAAAATCACAAATTGAATAAACAATAAAAACCCTAGCAAACCAGATCTACACAATCGGATCAAAAACAATCCAGATCTGACATGAATCAATCGAAAACGAAACGAAATAGATTGTACATGATTCAAACATGAAATTAAGAAAGGTAATTAATTGAATGATACCTGTTGGGTAAACGGCATAACCTTAGGGTAGCCACAGGAGGGCAAAGGCCTAAATCCAGAGCTGATAAAATTAGAGAAAGATGAGAAGAAACCTCTCACCTACCGATTAACCTCTTGTGTAAATTTGACGATTGTTTTGATTGTTGATGAAGAAAAACCTAATTATAGTTGTCAAAGATGCACAGCCATGTGAATATATAGATACACGTGGGTGCATGTATATGGTGATGTGGAGATGATTAGATGGAGACACGACCTCCGAATTATGATAAGACCTAATTTAATTTCGTTCGGTTTTTGGTGGACGGCGCGTACAATATGCCAACTATAAATACTTTTCTACAATATAATTTCTTTTTACAAAATTGATGCAGAGTAAATTTACATTCCTTTCGAATGTCGCTTTACCACAATTTTCGTTTTACTTTCCAGTCCCTCGAAAGAGAAAAGTATCTTATAATTTTAAGGGTATTTTGATAGATGGGGAACGAGGAGTGAAACGAAAAACCGAGTCAAGAAATTGAACCCGCAAAAAATTTGACTTAGAGACGGAGAGTATATTCTCATAACACAAATTTACTTCCGGGTAGAGCATATTCTCATAACACAAATTTACTTTCGAGTAGGGCATATTCTCATAACACAAAACTTTTAAGGAAAATCATTATAAGTGTCCGAAAAATATGAAAAATCTATCAATTTCTCTTTCACAAATGTAGTGCAAAAGATAGTCCCCCTTTTGGGATCAACCTCAAAGTTCCCAAACATATACATATATTACTTCTTGAAGCATGTTAATTGATGGTAACTAGAATGAACATCACCGTCCTCTCCTAGGAATATGTCTAGGGATTCTAGTTAATATGTATTCTCGTTAGCAAGGTAAGCAAGTTCACTTATACTCTCCTTGTTTTTATAACAAACGCTTACCAATATCGGCTATTTTACTTCTTTTTCGTGCTACAAGGATAAAAGTATCCTTGAAGATTTGAGGGCAAAAAAGCTTCTAATCTTCAGGTTGACATGTAAAATGGTCAATGTTTTGAATACCGAAACGCTCACTTAACTGACATCTTACAACATATTTACTGGTTTAACTAGTTCGATCGGTTACTAGATACATACTTCAAAAGTTACACAAAAAATCAAAAAAGGAAGTTCAATATATAATTCTCTTAACACTTAATAACTTATTTATTTATATTATGGCTTAATAATAGTTTAATCCTCAAATATTTAATGAGCTTATTGGTTTAACCTTCAACTCTTTTTATAGATTTTTAATCCTTGAACTTTGTTTTCACTTAGCTTGTTGCTTTCACTTGTTACACATTTCGATAATACAAACGAAAAGTTTAACGAAGAATACATAAATATAATTGTAACTTTCCATTGGTTTTGTAGTTGCCATTGTTGGGTTATAATTAGGTATCGTGGGTTTAATGGAGTTGATGGTTTGGTTCATGATGGGCCACCCGATTATTACTTATCAAGTGTTTGAATTCTTTCATTGGCTTACAATTCTAGCATGTCAATTAGAGGTACGTATAAACTTTAGTTCTAGATATTTTAAATTCTCGTATAGTTAGATTGTTTTCTTATAAATGAGTAATAAAACCTTTTTATGCTAGATTTGTTGACCGGGTTTAGAATTGACAAAATTTCATTTCTGTACAGACAAGTAACCTTTCAAAAAACTTAATCAAAAAGTTAACGCTATTGTCATTGCAATAACTTTTTCTTTTCATAGTTGATTAAACATATTTCAACTTGCGTGCCGATTGTGAAGATCAACTCGTTACTTTTCGATTGACGTGACTAACCGTGAACTGAAATAGTGATCTAGTTAATGGTGATAAGAGTTTATCCTCAAAATTATAAAATCAATTTTAAATATGAATACGGTGATACATCAAATATGATGGGGTTCATAATGTGAGCGTGACAGGCTGGTGTAAAAACATAACGGATTGTATAATGATATGTGCGTGTATTTAATTATTAATGATTAATGATAATTGGGTTTTTCCGCATTACAAAAGTGTGACCTAACAATATTGAAATGGGGTATAACCATAGTGATGTTATTAGAAAAATGGTTAGTAGATAAAAGCGTGACCTAACAAAAGTTAACCATAGAAATAGTTTTGATGGCATAACCATCAACATGACCTTTACCAAACTATTTGCATAAGAGATTAATGAATTATTATGTGAATAAAAGAACACTTGCTAGGTCAAATACTTCAAAATGCTCTGTGTACGACGACTGTACGAGTATATATACTTGTATATATAATCTATAAAAATGCAAACGAAAGAATAATACAATGCTAATCTATTACGGAGTATTGTACTGAACTAGCTACTGGCAGTAACTATATGTTCATACGAATACGAAGGTACAACTTCTTGTATCCTATTGTTAGTACGTACTTATAAGTAAGTAAGTAAGAGGGTGTTTGCCATTGTTTATTTATAAGTGCTTATGTGCTTAAAAAATAAGCATGTGTCAACATATTTATTATTAAGTGTTTATTCTGTAAGAAATAAACAAATAAACAGTTTTTAAATGGGTGTTTGTATAAGCGATTAAATAAGCAATCTCAAACACCCCTCAGCTCTTTTCATATATCAGCCGCATTTAGTTTCTTAATTTTGAATTTAATGTGTTTAATTGTATGACAATTTAATGACAATGTTGTATTTAGTGTGTCACTATATAATACTTACAAAAATATATATTAATACTAAAAAAATCCAATAACCAGTTTAATTTATCTATTTGTTAATATATATTATATTTGAGAACTCCCGGAAAAAAAGAAAAAAAAGATATACCGAGTATCTATCATCGTAAGGCATGTATTGGGGGGGGGGGGGGGGGGGGGGGGGGGGGTGGAGAATAAGGGCATTAATATACTATAATGTATTTTATAAGTATTAAAATCATGACAAATGTCACAATTTTGATTTACTTTGAAAATTTCCAGAATGTGAAGTCACGATGTGATATAACCCAATGTTTTTATGTTGAAATACTCACACTGGTATGGTGTTACTTGTGTAATATAAGCCGGCATGATATGTAGTTTGTGTTTATATACGAGTATTAAACTAATCATGGTATAAAATATGGTATTCAGCCGACATATGGCTTTATTAAGCTCGATGACGATGTTTTGTAGGTTCGGGATGGTTACAAACGTAATGATTTGTGTTTGAATAAAATTACACAAGATATATTTTTATTTTTACAAGACGTGTTACTATTCATAACTTTTCACAAGCTGATATTATACGTAATCTAAAAAGGTGTAAGAGGTCTTCAAGAGGCCGAGTAATGGAGAAACATAGTTACTAATCGTATAACGGCTTACGTGTGATGATTTTCAATTTTTTGGTGGCATATGGGAATAAATTAATCTTGTTTTTGTAATTGTCGGTAACATGATCGTATTGATATGATGGAGGGTCTTATTCCTTGTGATCGTAATCCAACCAATGAGTAGTTGATCATGGTCCCCGGCAACAAGTTCTAGAGACGCTCATTCTAAGCTTCTAGTTGGTAGAGACCGAAGACAAAATAGATAAGAATCGCGGACCATTTAGGACCACCTTGTCTTATAGTCGGGACCGTTTTAACGATTGGTTAGGATGAGATGTCTCATGTAAAAAGTTAGTTGGATGAGACTTACTACTATGTTTTTTACAATTGTAAAATGGAACTTGTACATTAGTTGATAAAATGTCAACACTTATGGGAGTAACATTATTTGGACTTGTACATCATGCTTTCAAAATTGTACATTGTCGGGTATGAAAGTTGGTAGATATATGGACATATGGTGTCCTAAACTCGAGTTATTGGAAGTGGCCAAACTCTAGAGAAATTATGATTTGTAATTTATATTTTATGAGATGAAAGTAGTATATTAGATTAATTACTTAATGATGTCATTGACTAATTGTAACTTGTATAAATGAAGGACTGGATGAGGTTTTCACTTTTTATGTTACTCGGGAGACGAGTTTTTACTCAACTTAATTGGAGTATTACTTTGATCGTTATCAATTTTTTTTCTCCGACAACCCCAAAAGGTTTATCTATGGGGTTTCCTTTATCACCAACCTATTATGAGGACGCCAGGTGTTAACACTGGAATAGCTTGGTATCATGCAAATATAAGGTATCACTTATACAAAGTGGTAAATTATACATTAACCAACATAAACATGGAAAAAGATAGAGATTGTATCTTATGCTATAAATGTGAGCTTACAATTGTTACAGCAACTTTAACAGTATACAACAATAATAAAATTAAATCAATTTAAAATATTGTTACAATAAAACTATTATGCAACTAATTTTTCTCTTGAAGTTCATCAAAAGATTATCCGTATCGAATCAAAATCAAATGATTTTTGTGAATCAAGATATCGAAAACTTACATTTGTTATACGTATGCCCATTGTAATTAAATGAAATTTTCTTAACGATGCAAAAAAAAAATCGTATTTAGTTTACTACGAGCTTTGCTTTGCATACCAAAGTTTCTTCTGGCAAATCAAAACCTTCTCTGTCTCAATATCGTACTCGGTGGCTTCTTTACGACAACCCCATTTCATTCCTTTAGCTATTGTGGCTATTGCATCTACATAGTAGCTCGATTCCCTAATGATCACGTACCCGTTTGGTCTCAAGATCCGGTCCATTTCCAATAACACATGTTTCATCTCACACCTAAGCGAAAAGGTTAAAGTTAGGTGTGGAAAAGAAAAAGGTTTGACTCAATGCTATACAGTTGAGGAACAGAAGTCAAAATATGATAGATTACCTATGGCTTTCGGTTGTGAATAGGCCATCTACATGAAGAAGATCGTATGTTCGGGGATACGTTGAGAACGCCTCACACCTAACAAAAAAGCAAACGAGTTAATATATATTGAAACAACAAATTTTAAGATTCAATATAGGGGCGGCAATTTTCGATCCATTCGTTTCAAAAGTTAGTTCGAAAGGAAATGAGTCAAATGGGTCAAAAGTCATATTTTTTAACGAGTAAAACCTCATAAAAAATTGATTTGGGTTGACCCAATCCCACCCGTCTTGACTTATTACCCAACCCACTTGCCCCGCCCATTGTGCCACTTCTAAATGCGCGTTAGAACTTACCAATCTTGGAAAGTTCCGATGAGACCCCTATCAAATACAACAGGAAGTGTATTGGGAGCATATGAAGAGACGACATTCATGACCCAAAGTGGATCCTCAACCAAAGCCGCAGCCAACCCACCATAAAGCGTATTCATATCCATCACATTTCTGATCTTGTTGGTTCCAAGAGCCGGAAGAAGCTTCTTATAATGCTTCACACGACTCTTCCACTTGCTATCATCATGCTTAAATGCCCCATCACTACCACCACTAACGTCAGCCACCCGTTCTGGAGCCACATGCAATCTTTCGGGCCATTTTGCAATAGCTTTCAAGCTCGATTTCTTGTTTTTTGGGTTTGGGACAACGACACATGGTCTCAACGGGGTGTACCATCCTGAATCGGCTTCGGTCCCATCGTCACATTTTGGTGGGTAGCTGTCAGGAGTATCAAGCTGGTTATAGCAGTTGTTGTCTGAGGATTTTTGCCATACAGCAATATCATCTTTTTTGTTGTATAATTTAAAGCACATTGAAGTTAGAAGCTCCTGTAGCTTCTCATAATCCGATTTTTGTTCTTCGACTGTTGTGTTCCAACCTCTCCAACGATTCTCGTAGTTTACTGGAGGGCCGGATAGGACCCAAAAACCTCCTGGTCTAAGGATTCGGTGTACTTCAAGAAGGTAAATTCCACCTGCGAAATGTCATTGAAGAATTTTATAAACAAATTCAAGATTGCTGCAAGTTTATCTGATTAACACATGATCATCGTATTAAAAGTTAAAGAAAGTACCAAATTCTGTCCATGGAATCAGGCATCTGGAACAATGAGCCATATCAAATGAATTTGAAGGGAATGGAAGACGCTGAGTTGATATGATTCCGAGAATGGCGGGAATACCACGTTCTAAAGCGAACTGAACTTGCGCCTCGTGGTTATCTCTCGGAGCAAGAGAAACTGTAAGAATCCCTCGATCAAGCAAGTCACCTCCCCAACTAGCAACCTGGAGATCAAAAGGTTAACTTTTGAGCTTCAAATTAAGTTAAAATCCAAGATTTTTACAAATCCGGTGAACATTTTGGAAGGGTCGAAGTCTAGAACAAGTGAACTCAACAAATTTGAAAAACTCACCCCACAACCAGTATCAATGGCAGTACGAACGGTACCATCTTTCATTCCAGGAATCAGATTTTGCATTAGATCAACATAAGCGCTAACACCATTGGGAAACATGGTACCACCTCCAGGGAAGTAAAATTTCTCGCCTTCTTTCCTTAACCAATGCTGGTTAGATTTCTGTTTGTTGATCCAGTCATATGGGACGTTCCTGAAGTACAATTAAATTGCATTTTAAATAAAAGTTTATGGGCAAGATTACATTTTTGACAAAGTTTAACAACAAAAGACTAAAGAATGATAAAGATCAAATCTTTACCTGTACCAACATTCGTTTTTGCTTTTTGGCCATCTGATTGGCTCCTTATAGCCTGAAGGTGGCGGTACAAGGCACTCTTTTCTATCAAAAGCTGGTGGACAGTGGCGTTCCATGAATGTAAGTCTATGGCGTCCATATTTATTCCATCTCTGTTATAAAATCATAAAACGCAATCGATTAAGTAACACATATTAAGATACTAATAACAGATGATTTTTAACCCGTTTAGCTAAGAACGAGTTGATTTGGGTTGTGATCCAACTCAAACGGGTCAAGTAAAATAATAGAAAAAGAATGGATACAAAATTTTCAAGAATTTTACTATAATGGAACGGGTCAAATATTTTGAACGGGTCAAATCTTTAACACGTTAACTTTAAAATATGTAAACAATTAACGAATTATATTTACAGTCAACCCAACCCGATCCATCTTGCCACCTATAGCAGATGCAATACCTTAGGATCTGTGCAGGGAGTGTAGTCTTGTAAATCAGCACTGCATTGGGGGAAGGATACAGATTTCACTTGGATCGGAGTAGAAACGGATTTTTTGGGAGATTCGACGGATTTCACAACTTCCTCAGTGTTGAGGAATCCGTTTTTCTCTGAACAAAAGATCCCGCCAAGGTAAAATGAAAACCCACATAACACAACAAACATTATCCCCATTGGCACAACCTTTGAACTTTTATCATTTGGCCTCGCAGGCTTATCGTGCTTATCATCATCTTTTTGCTTCATTTTACAAATATCTGTTCACATAATCAATTAAATACGTGTAAATCAAAACATACAAACCGAAAATGAGAATTACGGGTCCACTCAATTAAACCCTTTTGGGTCTTTTTCTTGAACCGACAAAATATTAGGGGTATTTGAACATGTGATCTTTAAGATATTAACTTGGATCTAATCAAAATCCAAACTTTATGCTATATAACATATACCACAAACATTACTAGTAGTTCTATCATTCATATCAAAGATATATGATCTAAATAATGTTTATTCAGAAATGGAAAGATAAACAAAACAGATACTTGAGACAGACATAGATACCAGAGCTTACTAAAGATGGAAAATGTGTTCTTGAAAACAAGTACAGATCTAGCTCTTGGGGAACTAATATATAAGTAAAAAATAGACAGCAAAGTGAAGTCAGGGAATCAGTGTAGATCTGATGACACAAAATATGAGTACTTAATATTAATTAATAATAATTGATAAACGGGAAAAAAGGGGAAAAAAGTTCAAGATCTGGTAGCAATTACTTCACTGAACCGACTTGTTAGTTAGCATATGTCAAAGTCAGATTGACCTTTATGAACAACTCACATGAAATTCGGGCCTTAAATTTAGGAAAAATATAAAAGGTTTTGTAGGGTCCTTATATGTTTGTGCCCACTGCCCACTGAGATTAAATGAAGATTGGAGTATCATATAAGAAACATAACACTCTCAGGTCCTCACCAACCCTTTAACTTGATTGAAACTATTTGATATTTTGTAATGATTCTTTTATGACCATATCACTCAATCAGTTGCTAGCTGCCACTTTATCATCTTGTTAAAAAAAAGTGGATCTTGAACATCACTCAAAGTTAGAAAAGGCACATAATTCCAAACAAAACACATCAAAATGATGTCAATGTTCAGCTTGAAATCATTAATTCAAGTAGAAAGTTTTTGCTTTTTTCCAAGATCTAATGAATTCATCATGAACTTCCCATTAAAACCTCAAAATCTTTAATTAATGAATAGATAACAATATGAAGTTAACCCATTTCACCAAATCAGATCTACAACACAACTAACCATAAAAGTAAATAATTTGTGAAATTCTGACAAATCCCATTTCAATAAAGATCTAGCAAGAGCCCTAAAAAAGATAAAACCAGAGGATTCGTAAGTAAGTACCTTGCTAAATGTGGATAAATTTCCAAGCTTTGTGGAACAGATTAACGAACCATACACTATCAAAAGGATTCAGTAGTTTCAGAAATAAAAACCAATAAGAATGAATGATTACTACGATTATGATGACAAATCTTGATAGAAAGAGAAAGAGAGAGAGAAAGAGAAAAGAGGTGGGTGGGTGGGTGGGAAGAGTATCTCTCACACACATATATGAATCAATACATGCAAGTGTATATATACATGAGATATATTTGACAGATGATTACCTTAAAAAGTTACTGGTTTTACACCTTCTGCTTGGTTGTCTTTATTTTCCTAGATTTCCCACTTCTGTTTTTGTTTTTTAAAAAAATAAAAATAATAAAAGAAAAAAGTAAATGTGAGGTTCAATGTTTTCTCTTTGTTTGTGTTGTGTGTCTTCACTGTGACTTATATCTGTTTTTATCTATTTGGAATAAACTTTATGTCACTTGATGTTGTAAATAAAGATAAGGTTGCAAGGATTCTTGAAGAAAAGATTTATACCTCTATTTTTAGAAGTTCTATGAAAAATATTTACTCATGTTATCAATGGAGTAAATAATTTTGTACTTATATGATTGAAAGTCAATTGTGGATCTTTGCTTTGTGGGGTAGATCTGAATTTTTACATTTGTATCCATAAGGTAAAATTGCTTAAAATGGTACAAACCTAGCTCTATTTTCCCTTGATTTGTATCTTTTATTTATTTTCGTTTAATATTCAAAAAATGATGTGAAATCAACACAATTTTTTCACACAACTGACAACTTTATTAAGGAAAGAATCACGTAATTTTAATTGTTCAATTCAGAATTAAGGCAGAAATCTTTTTGTTCTTTACTCTATCCTAATAATTGTCACATAACAAATAATATCAATTATAAAATAGGTAAATAAAACGTAAGTTCTACCATTTTATTTAAATCAAATTAATGTGTGATATTTAAACAACTAAAAGTATTGATATTACTCCATAAATAAGAGTAAAATAGAAAATTTACTAATTTATCCCGGTATTTTTTTAGGTAAGCAATCTTTTTGTGACAAATGAAAACAGTAATGTGAATAATAAAAATTAGACGAATGAAGTTATTTTTAAACTAGTCAATGATGTGGGTTTAGTGTGAATAAATGGTTAGTATTGAAAATTTTCTAGTTATGCTCACTGTTGTAAAAATCAGCCTAGGCGGCCGACTAATCGGGGACTAGTCGGTGATCGGGAGTAGTCCGATGCGCCAAGCAGGTAGTCGAAGTATTAGTCGGTCAACGGTCAAAATCGGTAAAAATTGGGGACTAGTCGGTCAAAGTCAGTCAACTTTTTTTTTGGTTAAATAAATTAGGGGTTTGGAAAATAAGACATGGACCATCACTTTTATTCTACACACAAAGCGAGGCTCAAGAACTATTTGAGGAAAAATTCGAGTCGGCAAGTGAGGAGGAAGTAGATGAGGATGAGGTTGATTAAGAGTCCGACGGAGTTCAAATCATTGAACTATATGGACAAGATGGGGATGAAGCGTGAATCTAATAACTAATAATTATATGTGTTTATGTTTATATTTATGTTTCTAAACAATATATTTATGTTTATGTTTCTAGACATATAATTTTGAAAATATGTTATTTATATATGAAAAATCCTAATCCGACTAAACCGATTACTAGCTACAAGGTCCCCCACCGCTCGACTAGCGTCTAGCAAGTTTTACAACCTTGGTTATGCTTAACTACCGGTCATCAAAACCATAAACAAAAGATCGAGATTTTTAGCTTTCTACTTATAAGCGATATAAAAATCAACTTGATTAACGATTAATCGAGTTTGCAATACATGAAAATGTAATCACACAATTAAATAGAAAGTCTAATCGCAAAACTAAATTGTTACAATAAGAAAAAAGGGTGAACGTGTACACGTAAATTGTTAAAATGAACAATATTAAGTAAATTGTTAAAATGAACAATATTAAGTGATTATATAATGTCAAAAGTGTTTGAAAATATCATGTGTAATTGAGTATCGGTGTTCTATAACGTCAACTATATTAAATGCATAGCTATTACTTAATGTCAAGAATTCATTAGTATATAGTTTAATACCATTCGGCCATTTTCATATGTCCTTGATGTTTCTTTGAGCAACCTGCCAACGTTTGTAGCATTATGCCGACACATAAATAATTTTTAAATTTTTGGCTTCTAGTATATCATTAATTAATACATTTAATTAATTGAATTGTAAATTAATTATTGTTTTTAAAATACTATTTTTGAATTAAATATTCATAAAAAGTTATTTAAATTAAATCAATAAATTAATCCTTTTAAAATAAAGAGTACCTCTACTTGGGTGTGTACTTGAAACATATAAAAAAAGTATTTGTAGGTACTCAGTTTCTCTCTATTGGAAGTCTACGTACCCATGTATAAGTTACTTCCTCCGTTCCATATTAAGTTTATAAACTTTTGATGGTTAATAGATTTGCAATTATAAAATATAATAGTTGAATGTCTGTTAGATATTGTTTCAGCTGACAAAAAAAATAATTATCTAAATAATTCACAATACGAGAATCGCTCTAATTGAACATTTGGAGGTGACCATGGTTGAAAACGATCACAAAGGATATGTCAAGAAACAATCCACTTTATCAGAGTGCGTATCTACTGTAACATCCACTCTTAGGGCCTAGTAATATACGGGTAATTTCCTAAACTTTAAATTTATTATTTAATGTGTTAGGAATATTTTAATATTATCATGTTATTTGATAATATTAGTTAAAAGGATAAATGAGTTATTGTGATTAATACATAATTCATTGTTTTAAATTAGACTAGTTGACGGTAAAATAAAATAGTGGACTTTCGCAAAATGGTTTTAGGTTCCAGACAATAGATTAAGAAGGGAACTAAAATTGTAATGATATTGGGTTAGATTAATATATATATACTCATATATTCTCAAATCTTCTATACGTTCTCAAATCTTCTGTATGCCCTGCGAAGTGAAAACAAAAATTTGAAGAAACTCTGTGAAATTACAATCATTTCATCATCATCATCTTGATTAAAAATCGAAATTCATATCATCATCATCTTGTTCTTACTGTAACAGGTGAGTATTTAGTGTTTATAAATTTGTTTTGAATGAATTTAGCCAATTCATGAATTATTTGCAAAGTGTTTGCAAAGTGAATTTAGCCAAAAGTGTTTTCAGGGTAGTGACTGAGTGACAAATTTCACTAACTCGGATTGAGCCGAGATTCGCATGGTCACTCAAAAACGACCCAATAATCAACGCTCTAGAGCCTAGGCAGTTTTTGGCCTTTCGGGGTCATCTTGGGGTCAAAAATGGCGTTTTTCAGTTTTAAACATCGTTTCGAGACTTTCTGGTTTCGCTTCGGATTGAACTTTTGTTTCTTAGACTTCAGAGATTTGCTTGTTCGCTTAAATATGTTATATGATCATGAAATGAGTTACTAACTCATTATTTGTTATATTCTCAGATCAGCAGAAGACTCAGTAACATTAGACTTCTAAGTTGTTAGACTGAGACTGGCAGGTGAGTGGATCTGAAACTCACAAGTTTGATTTAGTTGTAACGGTTTGGTTGCAACAAGTAAACGTAGATATAATTGATAGACTGTTTAGTCTGATTTGCTGATTATGAATCTACGTGCAATGTGGCCTTCGGGCATTGGTTGTTATTAAAGAGGTCAACAGATTGTTGGACTTGGTTATTAAAAGATTACAGATACATGGTTTTGTACATGTGTTGTATTAAAACCTGTATTGTAAAATGGTAATAACAAGTTATCGGTATATTCTGTATAGGCCAATACATATTGTGATAAGCGTTCTTTGAGGGCCACCGCGGCAGTAGGGTTCCTCAAAAACCACCGATCCTCTTTGACTATTTGTGTTTACGATTTATAGATGTAAACAAATGGTTATGCTAACTTAAACTGTTAGTTTCGTATTCATTCACTTAACTTTGTGCTAATCCCCCACTTTAATCCCTGCAGGCCATGTTTGATAGGGGCGGGCAGGAGGATTAAAATTGAAAGAATGTTTGACCAGCTAGCAACTCTGATATATTTTTGATAACCTAAATGAAAGTTGAAATTATGTAACACCTGGTTGTTGTACGATGTTTTGAACAAAAATTATGTACATTTTGGTAAATGATATTAATGCTATTTATGTTTTGACCTACGCTTCCGAAGTTAAATAATATTTTATAATATCTGTAAGAGAGGGGTGTTACATCTACCATTTAACTTCAATTCAACGGAAGCGTCTATACTATAACCTTCTCCAAAATCACCACACAATTGTAGTCCACACTTTTATCATTCGTTCCCTAACCTGAGTTGCAAAAATTTTAAAAATATTTGGATCAGCTATAAAACCTTGTAAGAATCACGGTTTTCGTAAAACATTACAAAGACTTTTCGTATAAAACATTTAACAAACAATTTACAATATCAATTTGTCACATAGGTTATAAAGACCAATCTAACAAGTCATTTTAATTTCAATTTCCACTTTTTCCTTTTATCCACAATTTGAAGGCAAACCGTAGTTTTACACATCTCTCACTTTTTTACTTTTTCACTTTTTGATGGTAAACCGTAGTTTTATACATCTCTCACTTTTTCACTTTTTCACTTTTTTGATGGAAAACCGTAGTTTGCTCTTACACATAGCTTACTTTTTGTTTCTTCGTCCACTGTTTAGCCACTATTTGTCTTCATCCACTTTTTAGTCCACCTTTTATGCGATTTCATTATTATTATTCATTGGATAATCAATACGTTTAGTGACGACTTTTGTTTTCACATTATCAAGACATTTATAAAGCAATAAACGGTCATATCATCATATAAACACTTTGAATAAACAATTTATAAATGCATGCAATCGAGTTAAAAAGTCACGTGAAAAACTCATCTTAACGATTAGACCATCAATCCTCAATTCCCATTACGTTTACCTTGAAATATTTTCACCAATCACAAATTAAGTTTCTAACAACTTCAATGCTATTGTGATTGATCCATTTGTGACTCCCTTTTTCACTCGGCTCTCAAAGCAAATTTACTATGATTTATTTGTTTTCATTTTCCTTCCCTTTTTGTAATTATTTTTTATCAATCGTGATATGATCCTACTTGTATCAAAGTTACGAGATGTCGGCGAGGATACAAACAATTCAACAAACCTTAACATCTTAAAACACGTTCTCCACTTTCAAATCCATTTTTAAATACAAATTTAACCCCTCTACTTTCTACACTTGTCACAAACAACCCCTTTATAAATTATAAATTAATTATAAAATAATGTCACGATATATTAGTAATATAAAAATATCTAACCAAATTTTTCGAGTGTTACATGTCATAAATCATTCAAAGTTTAGAAGTATCAAATATAACTATTTTCATCGTTGTAAAAAGAATCGTAGATACAAGTATGCAACAACATTAGGTTTACGAACAAAAAAACAGTGAATTGAGTAGTGTTTCAAAACTAAGTTTTTTAAACTAAACAACTTTTGCAGTTACACTAGTTTACTAGAATCTCGAAATCAGTTTAAGTTAAGATAGTTAACTAACTTAACTAACCGAATTTAGTTATCCAACTTGGAAGTATTATAAATATTATACATGCGTAATGTAAATGTGTATAGTATACAGCCAAATTGAACATCACACGTTGTACATGACATTATTTAAGAAACTACATAGACCTATAGTATATTCATTGATACTTTAATGGTTAAAGAATGTTTAAAATTTTAGATCACTATAAAGACTAGAATTCGAAGAACTTGTAATCACATTAACTATTACACCACCTATCAAAACTTGAAAAACTGAACCTTTTTAATCTCACCGCTTACTTTCTTTTTGATTCCACGTTTTCTTTCGTTTTCTCACAAAAATGATGATCGAGGAACGCCTTGCAGCCTAGCTTGGTATGTATGGCACTATGGCGTACCCCGGAGAACGTTACCATACACTTAGCATAGCAGCCAAACATGCAACCACTGCACATTTAACCTTTTGCATTATTACGTACCTTTAATTTAATGAGACTAAAAAGTGCACCACAATTGTTACTCGAATCAATTCGACTTGAAAAACAACATTACGAGCTGAGCCTATAATTGTGACAAGCCACTTCAACCAACAAAAGTTGCACATGTTATTACATCTTGTGTTATCGCTTTCTAATCCATGTTACTATTTTGTAAATCTCATGAAAGAGTGGTCACACCGGCATTTTTTAGTTAAAAAGAAAACTTTATTGCAAGAGCATGAAATAGACCATTGAGATGAATTGGTACGTTGAAATTTGAATCTTGTTTTCGTGATTTATATTAAGTTGAAACAATAGAAATGAATAATATCAATCTAAACACTTTTGATCAAAACAACTAGAAAATGTACCATACTCGATCTTGACAACAACTCGATCGATAGTACTTCATAGCAATAGCAATTTAATTTATGACACTTCTTGATTCGATTACGATGAAAATTGGTTTTTGGCTACACATGTATCATGCTTTCATGGAATGGTGCTTAGGGTAAAGGAAACGACAACTAAAATGCACAATTTATGTAGGAATATATTCGAACTTTATAGCTTTTTGTTAACTATATGCAATGGCCAACTAATTTCTGTTCTATGTACGTATAGATATATCAATCAAATGATTTATTTGTCATTTACAAGAAATGATAAAAGGCTAATAATAATGTAGCTACTATGTTGAAATTAAATGTAAATACGTCCATATGGATCATTCCATTTATTTTTTATATTAATATATAAAATTTTAGAAGCTGGATGGAGTCGCGAGCTCCGGCAATGTCCACGGTGTGTTGTCGGGGCAAGACCAATGAATAAACATAAACATAAACAATAAAATAAAAATAAAAATAAAAAACAATATTATTAATTTAGTAAATTTTGGGTTTCTCATAATTCCCATCTCAAGAAAGGAGAAGGATGGATTTTCACGTAGCAATAATACATTGATTTCATGTATTTTCTAAGCAACTTCTTCCTACTTATAGCCTAAAAAACATGAATATTAAACTACTAAACATATTTAAATAATCTAAATTTGTATAGTAATATTTTATTAGGAGCTTTATTTACGTACGTAGTATAGCAAACTTGTGAGTCGCATGCCCCTTTCGTCTCATGTACATTAAGAAGCTTTCAAGTCTTTGTTTTAAAGATTTACATTCACTTGAAATCACGTTATTAAATATATATTGTTTCTTCGTTTATTTGTTATTTTTATATATATATTTGTGAGAAGGCCAACCTTACAATCACTCTGATATACACACCTATACACAATTGTCTTTTACAAGACTCGAACTCACGTCATCTTATTTGATGGCATGGACTCTCCGGTCCTGTTAGGCTGAAAACTCTTTTTTGTTTGCACTTTTTTAACAATGTGTTTTTTCTTCGTAAACCTTTCCGAAGTTTGATTCTCCTTACTTTAATTATTTTGTTTGTAGCTAGTAACTTTTAAATGATGAGTTCATGACGAATGAGATTTAAAGAAACATGTTAATTAAGGGTTTTAACATGAAATTTAAGTTGTGATGTAAATGTACAATAGAAAGTATAATTTTATGGGTTTTAAAGAGGTAATAATTAATCACTTTAATTAAAGGAGTACATAAATAAATAAATAAATAATGATATAAAAAATTTCATGTTTGCTGAAACATTTATTACAAAGTGTACGTATAAGCTCCAACATTGACCGCTTTGACTTAGATTAAAAAGTTACCTATGTTAATTAACTAGCTCATTATTTTACTACGTATAATACTAATACTATTATTTAATAAATCTGCACGTTACGATAGTACACTTGTTTTATAAATAATTTATAAGTTGGAATGAACTAATAAGTAATAGGGTCTGTAATAATTGATAACATGTCACCGGAAATGGAATATCACATGGGGTTAAATGCCACGAGCCAACTTTATCCCTTTCCATGAACAAGATAAATTAATAAAAAAAAATAGAAAAAGATAAAAGTAATCCTTTTCCCATTTGATTAATAATTTATTTTTCAGTGAGATAATTAATTTAATTATATGTAGAAAATTAGGACAAGTTTTGGATCACCGACACTACCATTATTATGACTTTTCTTTTCCTTTCTTCTTTCTTCACCAATAATTACAATTTTTTTTATATTCACAATAAAATAAAATAGGAGTGAACAAAAAATATTTGTACTTAATAAATGTACCTTAGCTTTTTGGTGATTTTCGATCAATTTCACTCGCTAGCTCGATATAATTTCGGTCAAAATATAACAATTTGTTTAGATTACCCATTAAAGATTAAGGTAACTTAAACCAAGCTATCAAACAATTACAAAGTAATGCACCGAGTATTAAGATTAAGATAAGCGATGCAGGACCATCATATCAAACACAATATTTATTAAATGACAAGATAATAGTATAAAAGTATATATAATAGTAGCGAAAAGAATTTTATACCTATTTTTACGAAAATCATACAATACATCATAGTCTTTCCCGTCTATCTTTTGATAAAATCTCGTTACATCATTAAAATGAAACAATAATTAATATTATTAGGCATTTTACTTTAATAAAATACTAATTAATTCTTAAGTATAAAAATAATCGACATGATATTAATGACGTCATGATATCACATGGAAGTTAGTGGCACAGAAATCAAGGACGTGAATACAAAAGTCAAAAGGACATGACTGTGAGAAGGAGACGGTGCCAAAACGACGCGTTATTATTCGTAAACCAAATTATTTTATTCATTTTTTACGGATTTAAAATAAAATGTACTCGTAATGTAATACTCTGTGAAACTGTAAATGACAAAAAATTACACACCGTATTTTATATACGTCTGTATCAAAAAAATACTTAAACATATAATCTAGTCTAGTCTAGTAACAGATAAGTTACGTTGATACCTTGTGTTAAAAACCCATTTATAATACAATGTTTATTTTAACCTTATTTAATCTTAGTAATAAATATAGATATCATTGCTACTTGTTTTAAGGCCTCAAATGAGGAGAACGAGAGGCATTAAATTTTGATGCATTTTAGAACAAATTTATAGGGATAAAAGACGTTGTTAAAATGCAATCAAATTTTATAGGTGTAAAATAAAGTTTTGTTAAAATGCAGCTGTTAGTTAGATGCGGTGAATTGGAACGTAAATCAAAAACAAATTTGTGTTAAAATACAGTAAATTCACCTGTCCATTTTTCTCTTAATTTGAAGTCTTTCCATCTGATCCTCCAATATTATCTTGTACTAAATACTGATTGAAATATTAATCAATTTATTTTATATTATTAGTAAAAAAATTCTCGTCAGTTAAAATTTCATCGCTGTAACAATCATCTTTTTTTACTCAATTGAACCCAAATTGTGATTCATAACTAGGGTATAAACTTTGTCAACCACACTTATGTAACACATGCCTTATTCACATAAAATTGGACAAGACGTAGACGTACTTTCAAACAATTACGTACGTAGTTTCTACAAAGCATTGAAGTTGCAATAATCAATACTTGTTAATTAGTGGTCGACATTACACATTACACGTTAATTAATTATTTAATTATTATATTTGAAAACAAAAAACAGATAAAACATTACTATCAAAATTTCAATCAAATAATTATACATCATGTGAGATGCATGTGCTTGCTTACTTATTAAAGTCTTGTGTGTCGACTCTAGGTTTACATATCCTCGCCCCCACCACTCCCATACTATTTAATTTATTATGATATGATGTAGTAGCAAGTAGCAACCACATGAAACCTATGACCTTCATCATATCCTTACAAATTCTAAGATTTTTCATTCTTTTACTTGAATTTAATTCTCATTATATGTTAGTTTTAACAATATTTGCTTTGATTTCTCTCTTAGTTTTTTTATGTTTAAAATTTACCTTTACATGTCGATATATAAGTTTTAACATTGTTGTCATGTATCTATTTTTCAGCTTTGGGTTGGGTTTTTAATAAAAGTGGCAATTAAAACAAAAGGAAATAAATAAATAAAAAAAATACTTGTTACATCCCAAATTATGTGTCCAGTGAAAAGTGTCGCACACTTTTAGCGAGTACAATTTATATATATATATATATATTTTTACGGTTAAATGTTGTTTTGTCCTAGTTTTATGTAGACTTTTGTGAAAAAAAGTGTACATAATGGGTAAAGTTGACTATTCAATTTTAGAAAGTGAATATTTTTCATTGAAAAAAGTAATAAACTAAAGAAAAATGTAAATATTTATTTAGAGATGGAAAAAATAAAAAATAAAAGAAAAAGATGATAATAGTTTGGACTTTGGGCCTAGAAGTTCAAATTCAATATTTAAGTTGAACCCAAATAACTAGATCCGACCTAAAACCCGAAATTAGACCCGGCATGAAACAAACAAACTGAGCCCTCAAAATTCATTTCCTTCTGGAATCTCCTTTTTTTCCGAGATTTCTTACGTGGCATCCACACGTCTGTTCGTCGTTAACCACAGCTCCGCCACACGCCGTCGAGATTTCATCCGTAAGCTCTTGCTGAATTTTATAAAGAACGCAATATAATTATCATTGATGATAATGTTTTTATAGGTTATTATGTTATTTGCATGTAAAATGATCATTATGATGTAGAATTAGATCCGGTGTGTATAGCGATAGAAATTAGGTTTCTAATTATGTGATCAATTTATCATGTCACATTCTTATCTCTGTATATCATCACGTAATTATTTAGCATGATCATATTCATTTTGATGAACAAAGGCCTGGAGGAAGCTATTGATACAGATTTTACTACTTTGTAATTTTATTCCTTAGATAAATATAATTTTCTGACACTTAAACGTTAATAAAAGTTGTATACTACTAATTTCGTGATGATTTTGAGTTGATTTGGTTGTTATTACAATAGTCCGTTGCATCTGGCTTGGGGTGTTACATTACAATGCTCATTTTGATGTTGGTGAAACTTAAGTTATCAATGCTAATCCGTTAATTAGAGGCGGATGTCAGGCTCCAGATGTTAATGATGGCATTTATGTGCCAATAGTTGCTGTGATATATAACAAGTCTAATATATATGCAGGTTGTTGAACATTAGGAATCAATGGGTTCTCTTTTTAATGGAATGAATGAAGCGATATCCGACTGTTCCTTTAACGAGCAAGATATTCAAAGATGTCCTTTTTTAAGGAATATTAACAAACCAACCAATTTCTCGTTCGCTTCGTTCCATCTGCCTGTTCTTGTAAGTTGTTGATCCGTCTGATGATGCGTAAATGAATTCGTTTGTATTTGTTGGTTTATAATTGTTTGTTTTGGAATGCTGCGTAACAGGCGAATGGAGCCAGGGGTCCGATATTTGAAGATGACTCTAACTTTGATATGGCATTCAAGTTTTTCCATGGAAAAAATGGGGTGGTTCCGCTCTCTGATAGAGATTGTGAAAAGACCAAAGCGGAAACTGCACTGAAGTTTAACCCTTTAGCTGCAAATGTCGCAACGATCAGTTTGTCAGCATTTGGACCGGGTGGACCGTTTAGTTATGAGGTTTTGTCAGAAAAACTGAAGATGCAGAAAAGTAAATCAAACTCATCCAAAAAGGAGTCATCACATAAGGTATGCATTAGCAAACCATGAATAAGTAGAGTAGCAACATTAAGAATGGATTTCTGGAATCACTAGAGCGATGGCGCAACTATAGTTATGATCTTTTTGAGTTATGACCTATTAAAAATATACACTTGCTTTTCATAATGTGGATGGTTTTTTGGCAGACCGACTAGAAATGGCCATTTTAAAAGTTCAACAGGTAAACTAAAATAGCTAAAAAGAAAGGATCAAATGGGTTGAACGGGTGGAAAGTCTCCCAAAATTGTATGTTTTACTGTATAAACCTCCTAGAGAGTTTTTATTCAAAAAAGTTCAAATTTTGGACAAAGAGTGTTTCAGGCAACCTGTACAAAACTTCACCTATATTGCCCCGAACCTGTATTCACCTGTTACCAAACCTCCTTACCTGCCCATTTTTCACCTCTTAAAGGGACTGTTATCTGTCATGACTTAGTTATTCTCTCTAATATACTTTGCTTGTGTTCAGGGAGAGTCATCTACACATGAATCATTTGGAAATGAGTGGTTGGAAAGAGGAAACTGCCCAATTGCCAAATCATACAGAGCTGTAAGTGGGGTACTCCCACTAGTGGCATCAGTTCTTAGACCACCACCTGGAATTAAACTTAAATGTCCAGCAGCTGTAGTGGCTGCCCGAGCTGCACTTGCCAAGACTGCCCTTGTAAAAAAATTACGCCCTCAACCACTGCCCGAGAAAATGCTGGTCATAGGAATGTTAGGAATGGCAGCTAACGTGCCCTTGGGGATATGGAGGGAGCACACTCGGAAATTCTCACTCTCTTGGTTCATTGCAGTACACGCAGCTGTGCCATTTATAGCCATGCTTAGGAAGTCAGTTTTAATGCCCAAAACAGCTATGGCATTCACAATTGCAGCTTCTATACTTGGGCAGGTTATTGGGTCAAGAGCTGAGCGTATTAGGTTAAGGGCTCAAGTCCAAACGGTGGCTCAAGTGGTTACTGAAGAAACTGTTGCAGCTGATCATGGTTCAGCCGATGTTGATACCCATCTGGCCAAGGGTCAGTGTGGTAGTGGAGTGATATGGTGGTCCCTTAATGGAAAGGGGGCAAGGTATGGATCTTCTTCTTCTTCGCCTGGTGTGTGTTTTTGAGTTGAAGATATTTGTGCCGGAAAACCACCTATGCATATGCAGTTGGATAACTAGATAGTGAATTTCTGTTTATGTGTATGATCATCCTGAGTAAATAAAAATCGGTCATGGTGTAGGGCCGATGTGTTATATCCAATAATTATCTGAGTTTCTATTCATTATACGAATGGAGCATAGGATTATTTTGACAACAAAGTCCTTTGACATCGAAAGATATCAAATTAGACAGTACTTTCCCAGAGAAATATACACTATGGATTAAATATGACAGTACTTTGTACTACCTTAACAATGAGATCAAATGATTGCATAAACTGAAATCATTGATGCGAAAAGCTGGTAACAATAACAGAGTCTATGTGTTTCGTGGAAAATACGATAAGGGGGGTTGCCTATATTGGTAAGGCAAATATATTGTCAAATAGAGTAAGAAGGTGCATTCCTTCTGACTCCTGATATTGTCAAACCATGCATGAAGTTTACGAGCCTCTGAAAAATCAGTTTCTGTGGACAACCGGCTCGATGATACAGTCTAACAGACTTCAGAGCCATAACCGTGAATTTGCCAGAATTAGACACGTTTTATAGTTGACCCATAACTTGAAACTAGGTTGATATATGAGTTACAAAATAACTGGTCCATGAAGCGCAAGACAACCACCAAGAAATTGAAAGTTCGGGAAAAAAGAAAAGAAAGTTAGTAACTAGTGAGACTCTTCGGAATCATGATTCGGTTTCGTCCACTGAAAAAAATAGATTCGGTGAGCAATGAATGTTATTCTCTATCTTGTGAAAAATTCCAATGGTCTCGGTTTTAACACAGATGGTAAGGAAGATCGAATTAGAGAATTATTATCAAAATATAGGGAGAAGAAAACTACCCAATAAGGAAATATGTAGGTTTTGGTTGACTCGTTTTGTTTGGTGTTATTGTGGGTTCATTTAGTTTGTCGGATTTGAATTTAGGTTTTCTCTGCTTCTATTTAGGTTGTGCGATATTTGTTGATTTTGGTTCGGTTGTTTTAGGTGAGTTAAGGAGAACAATCAGGTAAGTTTAGGAGAGCAATCGTTCGATGGTTGTACTTATCTTGTATATCTTGTAGCTTCTTGCAAGATCACAAACATAACATTGTATCACCTGTATTTACATGCAACATTTATGACGAAAAATCTTCAACACAGTACTAAACATTGAGATACGATGCCATGGATCAGTTGGGTGAGTTCATAATAAGCAAGATCACAAAGACAATTTTTGTCAAAAAAAAAAAAATACAAATTAAATAAATACCAAACAAAAAATATCAATCAATCAACATAAATTCCAAACTCCAGATACGCAACATCTTACATTTTTGGCCAAATATATCGGACCTTTCATCTTCTTTTAGCCAGATGATCATCATCAACATTCGAAACATTTTCCAAGTTTCTCCAACTTTTGGATACAAGCATTCATATCATCATCTTGTTTATTTCTCTCCACCGTCATTCTCGCAATTCTAGACATAAGTTGTTCAACTTCCATCCATTCACCTTGTCGTTTTTCACTTTTACAACCACACTTTTTTACCAAAACCAACCTTTTTGGTCTTAAAGACACCGGGGCTTGATTCAACGGAAAGTATGGTTTTGGATTACCAATAATATCGTACTCGCTTTGAATCACATCCAAATCCATAACAATAACACATCTGCATGCATACACAACATTTTTGTTAATTAATATGATCATGACTAAATATAAAGATTAAAACATAAAGTAGTAATTGTAAGAAGAGATATAATAATCAACGTACATGCGGCTAGACAAGCTAACACATCTACACTTGTTGAGTTGAATGATGGAACCCTTTTTTAACTGTTGAGATTCAATTAAATCATAGAGCTTAGCATGAAGCATAAGTGGAAGATGAAACGAACCATCGGATAATACGATTTTGTAAACATTCCGAATGTCGATCACTTGAAGTACCGGTTCCAAATCGTTTATTTGCCATTTTCTTTGCAATAGCGTGTATATTGCACTTGGGGTAAGATTTATATTCATGGTATTAAAGAAAACGTAATTGTAGTAAAAAAAAATCTAGGGTTTTAAGTATACTCCGTGTTGTACAAGAATTCTAAAACCTCTCTTTTCGTACGGAATAAAATAATATTTTTGGAACTTTTGTTCCAATCTTGTTACCCATTTTTTCGGTGAGGCTATTATTACGATTTAGATTTTGTGATTGGGATTCGCTAAGCCTAATTAATGATTATTAAACTAATTTATATACTGAATATATATATATACCCTATATATTCTGTGAGAACTAATAAAAGGATTAGAATTATGAGAACCAATACGCCGGCCTTTACTTATAAACTGGAAGGGGCTTAGAGATATTTCCATCCAAATAATTAATTTCACTCTTATTCCACACACCCCTTTCTTCTTCCGGATTAACCCCAATTCTCACCAACCTTATTCTCGTTTATTTCTCAACGACAAATTAGACCTTCGACAAACGAATTCCAACATTTTACTCTTGTAATTGTAGACTTAAAGATGAAATTAACTAAATCAACTCTTTAATTGTGCCAACACGTGAGATCTTCGATCGATTTTTCAGTTTGCTTACATCTAGTAATCGGAGTTACTTGAGAAAAGAAGAAGTCGTAAAGAACCATGAAGAAAACAAAATGAGTTTTGAGTGTATTTTTATTATAATACTCAAGAAATCAAGAGAGGCTAATTTAATCCTTTGATTTTGTAAGAATATTTAAGAAATGAGTTTAAATTTATGCTGTCTTTTTGCACCCGCTACTGTTTGCACCCATTGTAGTTCTGCATCTAGTTCTCTCTTTTCTTCTTTTTGAAATTATAAGCATTTGATATTTTGCATCAAATTGTGTAATAAAAATTAGATGCAAGATAAGTTTTTGTAAATATAAGATAAGATTGCATTCAACTATTTCTAATTACATATACTAGTTTAAGACCCGCGACAATGCAGGAAATTTAAATTGAATTTATAAAATGAGTTGTTTTTTGTTTTTTTAATGTATGTTGATGTTAACCTTAAGCTATTATTAATGAAAATGCATTAAATGAGTCAAGAATAATTTAGACATTTCCTTCTATTGAGATTAATTTTGAAATAAAGGTGGAGATACATTATATGTAGTAGAAGATAAAGATGGTATACAAATCGATATTCGATTTATTACCTTCAAAATTTAAGAGGAGCTTCATGATCTGGACTTTATTGGGCTTCAATACCACAAATAAATTTAAAACATCCAATAATGTATCGGATAAGGAAAAATATATTGAAACATACAAATACACATATAATTATACCTTCAAAATTAATTGGAGTTTCGTGATCTTCACTTTCAAAATAAGAGGGTCTGTAGCATTTAAATATCCTCAAAATTTATAAACATCTAATAATCTATTGATACATGGAAAAAATATTCACATATAAATCTACAATTAATTTGATACCTTCAAAAGTAATAGAATTTTTACCTTTTTGAATGTCATGATCTT
Organism: Gnaphalium uliginosum; assembly: GCA_963930675.1. Taxonomy (NCBI): domain Eukaryota; kingdom Viridiplantae; phylum Streptophyta; class Magnoliopsida; order Asterales; family Asteraceae; genus Gnaphalium; species Gnaphalium uliginosum. Next base: position 11,499,329 of record OZ005684.1, read on the forward strand.
CGATAGGAGTTCTTTTTCATCTAAAAACCGATTAAAAGCATGTTAGAATTATAAGGAATTTTTATATAAGTTTAGAGTGTATGTAACATACCTTTGAATTGTGTTGTATCATATTTTGGGAGAGGGAGAGTGACCGAATTCTTTTGAGAGGAGGATGTATATGAATTGGAAAACCGGAATATATATAATATATATAATAATGATGTATATAAGAAAAGAAATTATAGGAAAAGATGTGCTAATATTTATTTTTAAAAAAGATTATATTAAATTCTTGAAGAGATAACTTTATACGCCGACTTAATTTGTTGTAATGCTAGGAAGATTTATTACTATTTTAAAAATTAATAACCATTTTAATATTTACTATTAAGATTTATATAAAACGTATTTTTAAATTAAAATTTTATATACTAATATAACAAACATTGAAGGGGGTAAGTGTAATTATTTAAATAGATTCTAGATCGTCGGATCGAATTGTAAAATCCCATCAAATGGTCCAGATTCCTCTATGGGATTCTGGTTTAAGTATTTGTTATAGATAGATTATAGATAGATTTTATGAGGCTATTTGAATTGCATATGATTATCCTCTTCGGTCTTTATGAAAAACAGGTAAAAAATATATTTCTAATCACACACACACACACACACACACACACACATATACATATATATATATATATATATATATATATATATATAGGGTTGGGTTCTGGTGAAAACAAAGAGTTAAAATAAAAACGGTGAAAACAATCTCAATTTCATTCACAATTTACTTTTAGTTGTGAATCTTCATTTTTTTTGCTTTACATAAATTTTTAGTTGCGAACCTTTATATTTTTTAGCTTCGCAAATTTTTTTAGTTGTGAACCTTTACTTTTTTTAGCTTCGCAAATTTTTTTTAGTTGTGAACCTTAAATTTTTTAGCTTTACAAATTTTTTTTAGTTGTGAACCTTAATTTTTTTTAGCTTCACAAATTTTTTTAATTGTGAACCTTTACTTTTTTTAGCTTAAAAAGAAAAAAAATTTTGTGAACCTTCTTTTTTTTTTGCTTCACATAAATTTTCAAATGTCAACCCTTATTTTTTTTGTTTTCACCGTTTTTTTTTTATCTTCATCCCTTTTTATATATGTATTTTGATCCAAGGGCTAAAAAGTATTTTTACCGTTTTTATTTATCCCTTTGTTTTCACATGATCCAATCATATATATGTATATGTATATGTATATGTATATGTATATGTTTTCCTCATACTTATGCGTTAATACTATCGTTTTGTATTACCCCCCAAAATCATAACTATTCTATCACAAATCCTTTTTTGGAGCGTAAACACAGTCAACACAATTAACCCATCTAATAAAAATTTCGTTTTAGGGTTGAAGTCTTCAACACGATTAACTAAATGAGTCAAGTTATAGCGGAGATATATGAACCAGCCAATACATCGATCCAAACACGATACGAATTACAGCCCAAATTAAATCAAACTGTAGATAACTTGGATTGTATTATGGATACATTTCCCATACTTTGACTTGTTGTGTCTAATGAATGAGGTGAAGCCTTATACAGTAATTTGCCATTTGTATGTTATGGTTTCGTATGATCTCTTTGATATCGATGAACCAAATTGATTATTTTAAATAAAATCATTTGTACCATACTATAAAGTATAAACAAGAGAACAGATGCAACTGAACTATTTGACAGTTGACACCAGAACCTAACCAGATCATTACCTTTGCGTTTCACAATCTTACACCAACTTCTTTCATGTTCTAAATCATGAACTTTTAAACTTCATTAATCAAAAACCACTTTTTCACTTGGTTTATATACACGTCAGTGCAAAATTGGAAAATTTTATAGTTTATATACTCTAGGAGAAAATAAGTGAGCCTCCATGTGTTTTGGTCATTGCAAAATTGGAGCCACCTTAACCAAGATCCAAGTGTGCATAGATTAAAATTGCGTTGTAAAACTCTATTGAATACTACGTAATAGAATATTCATACCAAAATCAGAAGCAAGAAAGTTAAGATTAAATGAGTCAGACCTTTAAGTTGAAATTTGCAGAACTTGTAGAGCTTCTTCTGCCTCCTACGTTCTTTTCTCAAGTGTTAAACTATAACAATTACTACAAATTATGCACATATATAGACTGATAACCTGCTTAAATGCAGATGCTACTACATCTTATCATAAAAGGCTACACTTTAACTTCTTACATTCTAATAGAATATAAGGTCATAATTCTTTTGTTCACATTATCATACAGTGTTTTCTGCTCCTGTGGAAGTCAATAAACAACTATAACGTCAATAAACTGAAACTTTCATTTGTTGCACGATGTCACAAACTATTGTTTTTTTGTAACATCATATCATCAATGACAATAACACAAAGTCCACACAAACTATAGTAAGATAAAAGATTTTGGAGGGTGAACAAATATTTTTATTGAACAGACTCAACTTCGAGAAGAAGACAAGCATCAGATACAAATGGGAACACTTATCAAGGGAATCAACTTAAAAAAGACAGATCATAACCTCTGAACACCTCGAGAAAAAGCCTACACATCACCACCCCTGAACAAAAGCTACTGAACAGATTTAGGGACTGCTAAACAACGGTTAAAACACTACCCATCTCAACACTATTGTATTCAAGAACAACTGCAGTGACTCAAACCCGCTTGTCCAAACTTGCTTCCAGCATTCCTAACCCAATTCCCACAACACTCTGGCTTTAAGTGCAACCAAAGTATCCTGTAATCAGCACTTTCACCAAAAAGCAGAAGCGCGGTGTTGTACATTGAATCCTGGGTTCCCCATCCAAGTTTGTCCAACTTTTCAATGCAAGCGCCCATATCATCTTCGTTATTTTTCTTCATCATCATTCTTGCAACTTTAGAAATTTCTTTTGCAACTGCCAAAATGTTACTATTAATGGTTGATTGGTCTTTTCGTTTTTCGCTTTGAGTTTGAGAAGTCAGTGGTTTTTGTTTTGAAGCCAAGGGTTCCGGCGCATAATCAGGACCAGCATGACTCTCTTCTGAAATCAATGGTGGTGTAGATTTTTCCACCAAACGATCACACGGTAATTGTATTGGATCACCAATGATATCACACTTGCCAACAATCACCTTGAGATCTATGATTATAACAAAACTGCACGCATAAACAGAATACAAACATTAATCAGGAATACGTAAGCACATTAACATATATACACGAATACAACGTAAACTTTTAAGAAAATGGCTATAATAATATAAAATACATACGAGCGGTTACGAATCTGCTTACAAACAAACTCAGTGAGTTGAACAATGGATCCTTTTTGCAACTGTCGAGATGTAACCAAATCATTTTGCTGAGTAACCACTGACTTGAAACGATCCGTCAGATAACAAAAGCCTGTACCTCAGTTTCGTAGTTTCAGAGTTGGTGCGAACGCTTCGAATATCGATTACTTGAAGCACCGGTTTCACATCCATCTTTTGACAGTTTCCACTTGATGGCTTCAAAATTGCGCCGGCGGTAAGATATAAGGCCATGATTTTGATCGGAAGATGCGTAATTGAAATGATGATTTAGGGTTTTCAAAACCCTAGAAAGCGGGAATTCTGCAAAAGAAAATGAGCGCGAATAGGTATGGATTTTAAACTTATAATTGAAATGTTACATTTAACTGCCTTGAATTGTAGAGACTTGCTAAAGTTTACCCCTCTACTACTTTTTTTAAAACTCACAAGTCACGAGTCATGTACCCCTTTGTTCTCTCAGACTCATATCATTAGTTGGTACAATTTCGTTACGGTTTCAAGTGAAGTCGATAATTTTAGTTTTGAAGAGAGTACAATTTTTCATAACCTCAACTACTAAATCGAGAGGTGGCAATATTCGGCCTGACACGAATCCTAGCACATACATAAGTAGATTGGGTTTAAACGGGTTAAAAATTGTACGTACATGGGTATACACGGTTAACATGTTTAAATGTATAATAAAATTCCTTAAGTTGGGGTTCAGCTTACCAATCAGTTATCAGTCAATCTCCCAACCAAAGGAACGTATATACATTCAATTTTATTTTACCAAAAATCACAATCACGACTATTTTATATTGTAGTTACTTATGTTTACGTTTTTACGATTGCTTAGACTCGACTCTAGCTTAGTAATATCTTATACTTTTACCAAAAAACACTAACTACTTTGTCACGTATCTTTTATATTGTTTCGAGTGTAAACGATCGACATGGTTAACCCATTCAATAAATGCGTTTGGGTTATGTTTGAACTTTTCGAAACAATTAACTAAATGGGTCGAGATAGGGTTGGTATATAAGCACCTTCCAACACATTAACCCAAACACTACACGAATCTAATTAAATTGAAAGGATTATTATTTAGTTATACGCTCAACTTTATACTCATTACTATTGTATATGTTCAACTTTCATACCCTCTATTGTATTGTATGAGGTAAACATTCTAAAAACTTTAGGTAATATGATATAAATTAGACATTCTAAAAACAATAGTAATGAGTGTAAAGTTCATCTCATACGATAGAAGGTATGAACGTTGGAAGTAAACAATAGAGTTTTTAGAATTTTACATCATACAATAAAGGCTATAAAATTTGAGCACATATAATAGTAACGAGTATAAAGTTGAACGCATAACGAAATAATAAATGCTAAATTGAACGGTAAATAACTTGGTTTGAAATTTTTAATATATAAAAGAGAAGAATACATTTCCCATACGACATATGTTGACTTGTATCTAATGAATGAGACTTGTTTGCCTTCAAGGCTTAAACAATACGGAGTAATTTGAATCATCTTCTGTGTTACGGTTTCCATGGTTTCGTATGATTTCTTTGATGGTTAGTTGATTTCTCTGATTTAATTTTAGTTTTATAAACCAAAGTGATAATTGTAAATAAATAATAATAAAAAAAAAAAAAATTCATACATACTATTACTATTACTATTACTATTTACTATTAAAGTATGAAGTATAAACTAGAGAACCAAACAAGAGCACTGCACATAAATCCATTTAACAAAAGGAGGATCCATTAAACCATCTTGTGGTTTTGAGTAAAGCATCCAACCCAAACGAACAGGGGATACGATACCTACACCAACCTTCTAGGTCATTACGTTTGCTTTTCAACATCTTACACGAACTACTTTCATGTTTCAACATCATGAACTTTTCGACTTCATTAATCAAAAACCACTATTTCACTTGGTTTATACTTTATATACACATGTCGGTGCAAAACTGAAACAACCTTAACTTACAGCACATATCCAAAAAAAAAAACTATAAAGGTTAAATAAAACTGAACATAATACAAACACAGACACTAAGATTACACATACCAAACTGGAAACTACTTCGACTGCAATTCAAAAACTGGCTGTTTGCTACCAAAACGTAAAGCTCAAAAACGACAGCATTTCTTGAGAAAACAGCTACTCAGGGATCGATGATCGCAAGGGCAAACGTGTCTAGAAGATTTAAATATGCTGGACTCTAGGAGAACAAAAGCGAGCCTCCATGTGCTTCGGTCACTGCAAAATCGGAGGCAGCATTACAGTGAGGATCTCACATAAATTAAGATTCTGTAGTTAATCTTTATAAATAACAGAATATTCATACTGAAATCGAAATTAAGATTAAATGAGTCAGATACTCAGATGTTTAGGTCTAATTTTCAGAACATAAAGAGCTGCTACTTCTGCTTCCTACTTCCTTTTTTCAAGTGTTAATTACTACACCTTAATGCACACAAATAGACAGAGGACCTGCTTAAATGTAGATGCTACTAAATCTAATCATAAAAGCTACACTTTAACTTCTTACATTCTAATATAATATAACGTGAAACTTCAAGTTGTAAAATATTTCAGGTTTCCAAGTTTCAAACTACCCGAGAACATCACACACTGAAAACCGTTGGCAGTGTTTTGTAGTGGACACCATTTTTTATTGATCATACTAGATTTCTAATCAAGCGGTTAAAATGTAACTCTCTTTTTGGAATGGTGAGACTACTTAAGGAATAATGAAAAGATTTGATTTTAAAAGAAAAACCTCAAAAGTATGGAGTATATATTGTCCTCCAAATTGTTACATATCACAATCTACTAGGTAATAAGCCTAATTCTTCTGTACTCTACAGCATAACCCTATCACTGAATATAATTAAGCTATTCAAAGACCATGATTTATAGTAAACTGCTTCTTGTTCCTGTTGAAATCAAGAGGTACCTTTAGAGTCGATAAACACCAACATATTGCTTAGAGGTGCCTCCCGTTGGAAGGAACATTGCTGACACCAGGACAATCTCTTGCCCAATGGCCCGGCTTATGACAGTTAAAGCACTCACCAGATGCACCACCACTCCGACCACCCGAAGCCATACCACTGTTAAATCTACCTGAAGCAACGCTCTCACTTCCATAAGGTGGAAGAACATTACTCTCACCTGGGCAGTCTCGAGCCCAATGCCCTGTTTGATGACACTTGAAGCACTCATCAGATGCACCATTATTTCCACTAGAACCACTGTACTGACTCCCATAATGACCCACATGACTTGCAGGCAAAGCAGCTTGCTGACCAATACCAGTAACACCTCCAACATAATTCATAACAGATGAAGGAGTCTCTTGATGACCCACAGTCCCTATCTGAGAATTGACTCCATAATTTGGGGCTATGGAACTTGGGTCCTCTTTTGCATGAACCTTCTGAAGATCCAGAAGTAGAACTTTTGTTTGTGACGAGAAGTTTATTTTCTCCGCTTTAACAACAGTGGATTTTATTCGCTGATCATCACCATAAGTCTCTTCCTTTACTTTTAACCTCAAAGTATATTCATTGGAAAGGGCATTACGAACAATTTCTGCAAACCTATCCTCATCTTGTTCTTCATGTTTAATGAAATACAACTCCTTAGCAGAAACACCCATTATTACCTCACCGGGTTCTTGAAATGCAGTTGTCCACGTTGAACCAGTATGGTCTTGTAATTGTAGCTGGAGGATATATCGATATTCACATTCATCAACAATATTATCACATTTATCACATCTCCATTTTCCATCTCCATTATTCACAACTTTTTTGCTGCATTGTCGACCACCGACCACGATTGGACACGCAGTGTAACAAAAGTTATCAACTTTCATATGCCAGATGGTGGCATTAACTGTTATCAAGTCAGGTTTTTCAGAAGTCCCTAAATTTTCATCTTTGATTTGGGATATTGTTTTCCATATATCTGTCCGCGTGAAAGAATCTTGGGACATGGAAACAGAAGGTGTGTTCCTCCCAATACTGTCAAACCATACTCTAAGTTTACGTGCCTCGGGTAAATCAGGCTCAATGGACAGCTGGCTCAAGGATATGGTCCCGATTGACTTCCCGTTATACTCATTAACTCTAGCAGACTTCACAGCTAGAACAGGGAATTGACCAGAATCACACATGTTTATTAGTTTTTGACCTTCTACATTGCAAAAATTACCCCATAAAGTGAACTCGATACTTCTTCCTGACATGTCCTTTAAAGATAGTTCCTGTTTTTGGGTTTCACCACCATTTTTCCTCGTTACTAATGATGCAGGTTTAATGCTATACACCACGCCAATAGTATCCAAAACACTGTTGTTATCCATGTTTTCTATATCACCAATAGAGCAGAAATGAAACTGCTGACTTGGAATTGAAGTGTCATCATCAAAGCAGGGCTGAACAGTTGATGTATGGTCGAGTGTAATTTCATGGTCGTTTTTTAAATGATTAAAAGCTTTTTGAGCAGGTTTTACACTTCCTCTAGAAATATAATAAACCTTACCAACTTCAATTTGGTCGTAGAATTGCTCGGCCACAGCATTAAAACATGTTACTCGTATTTCTCCACCATTAGAATCAAGAAGATCAAAAGAGAAAACCTTACCATCTCCTTTTGCATTATTGTAACGTCTAAGTTCCCCTTTTACAGTCACCCGGGCCTTGATGGTCCATCTACCTATATAGGGGTTTAAAGCAGCAATGGGTATAATTCTTGAAGGAGCCTCGTTTTTAGCCATGGGCCCCCTGTTACCATACACTGGAGGCGGTGGATTATATATTGGTTCTATTGGCTGCATACGGTTATTTGCAGGCGGCTGCTGAAAATCAGACGTTGGACGTGGCGGATTATATACTGGTTGTATTTGCTGCTGCATACGGTTATTTGCAGGCGGCTGCTGGAAAGCAGACGTAGGAGGTGGCGGATTATATACTGGTTGTATTGGCTGCATACGGTTATTTGCAGAAGGCTGCTGAGAAGCAGAGCGTGTTAGATTATCTTGTACTGACTCAGAAGTATTATTGAAAGAGCTACCATAAGAATGTAATCTCGCACTATGCAGATGTTCTGGAGTTTGAACTGGTGGGCCTACATTAAACTTCGGTCGTGCTACGGATCCGGAAAGTGAACCTTCGGCAAAAGACTGAGCATTACTAACCGTTACTGCTGGTTGATTCAGAGAAGACTGCATTGGTGCTGCATAACATGCCTCTGAAGGAGTTTCGTTACCAGGAAGTTTGACTGGGAATGGCTTTGGATCACCAATTATATCACACTTATCGAGCATCAGATCAAGATCAATGATAATAATAATACTGCACAGAAAAGTTGAAAGGGCTCTCAGTTGACAATTTATACAATGACTGTCAAAGATAAGCAGAAATCTGAATGCACATGTGTACATGACAGATGTAAAAATGATATAATTATACAAATACAATATTAATTTACCGATGGATAAGAATAGATAATGACACAAACGAATATGAAAAAAGGAAAAAAGATGAAGAGATATGCAAATCCACTAACCTGTTAAAGTTATGCTAAAAATGCAACCTACGAGAAGTTATAGACAAGCAAACAAAAAACAGACTAAAAAATACAGGGCAACTAATATGACACAATTTGCACATACAAAGGCTATTTTTACAATATATAGAAAATTCACTAGGGTGACTTATATCATTAGCTCCATCTGACAACAAACGCTTGGACGAGTAAACAGGCTTTTTACACATTTATCATTAGCATAACAGCCTTGGTTAGAGCAAAATATCATCCGAAACAGCAAACAGCTTAACTAATGTCATAAAATGCTTTTCAACATTGTGAAACCATATTTTTATCTCCAAAGTGACGTGCACCAATAGGCTAGTCAAAATAGAGTATTAGTGTTTTGAAGTGAGCCGTAAAAAAACTACTAAACTTACTTTTTCTTAACAGAACTTCAAAGTTCAGATCACAAAAAGTCAAAACCATCTCTTTAGCTCTTTACAAATTACAAGAAAATAAATTGTAACCAAGACTTGTCTCCTTGACCCTTAAACAATGATTCATAGTATCACTATCACCTCTATTTATTGGATTCTGTAAAATGCATAGTTAGAATAAAACTTTAGATGATACTCGATCACTTCGCACTTAAACATTAAGATATCTAACTTTTTAAGCTATTTAATGATTTCATCACCCCAAGTCTTATTAGTTTTTTGGTCCCTATGTATAAATTTGTAATCAACGATTAATTACCAGAAATTCAATAACCAAATAAGTATAATAACATCCACATGCAGTAAATCTATTTTCTAAACAAACACAAAAACTTCAGTATACTACAATAAAGAAAACAAAAGACAATTCTTTAAGAGTCAAAATTATAAATATATATACATAAACATACACGCGTTCACGAATCTGATTGCAAACAAACTCAGTGAGTTGAACAATTGATCCTTTTTGCAACTGATTAGATCTAACCAAATCATTCCGCTGAGTAGCAAGCATTCCTTGCTGATGAAACGAACCATCAGACAACAAAACCCGATATCTCTCCTTACCTTCTGCACCGCCACCACCGGTTTGCGTCTGCACAGTTCGAACATCGACGACCTGAAGCACCGGTTTTATGCCTAACGAAGGCCATTCACTACTCGATAGTATCGATATTGCGCCGAAACTGAGATTTACGGCCATGATTTTGATCGGAAGAAAAGAAGTTGATGTGATTTGGGGGTTTGGGGTTTTAAAAACCCTAGATAGTGAAGTAAAGGGAGGGAAAATAAAAAGGGGGAATAAAAATTGCAAAGATACGTTTTGTTTCGGTGAGCGCGAACAGGTGTTGCTAACTTAACACTTATAGTGAAATGTTACATTCTAGATAACCATATTATAAGACTTGATAAAAATTACCCTTGTACTTAGTAGCGTTAATTTTCTAAAGTCCAACTTTAATTCAGGTCAGTTTGGGTAACTTTTTGAAACTTTCGGGTGTATTTGGATAACCAAGATTAGGGATGATCATAGGTTGGTTACCAATTTCTATTTTATCTCCATTCATATTCATCTATGTTCATTTGATTAAGAGCGAATGAATGAAGAATACTAAAAAAAACGAATAATGGGAGAAACAATAAGATTACTCTATTTCTTTTAAAACTCTACAAATGCAATAACTAAAAATTATAAAAATTACATATTCGAAATCAGCATTTTTTTCTCTTTAATTAGAGATCTCATAAGCTATACTTTTGACAAAAAAAATTTCATCTTTGTTGGATCGTAGAAAATGTGACTTATATAATCACATGTGATTTATGAGAAAATATTACATTGGTACACGACTATTCATCAATGGTGGATGTTAACTCACGCATGATTACAACTTATTTGAAAAGCCCCAACTTTTTTTTATTCATACCGTACGCGATCCTGGTAATCATACGCGATCGCGTACTTTACACAGACTGAGAGTACGCGATCCTATCAAGGGTACGCGATCGCGTACTTAATACATGGAAAGTTTCTGTTCAAGTTTTAGTACAAGGTACGCGATCCCGGTAAGGGTTTGCGATCGCGTACCTACAACGTAAAAGCTTCTGTTTCATTTTCTTCACTAGGTTTGCGATCGCGTGACCCTTACGCAATCGCGTACTGGGTCCTGAACAACACATTATGCACAACTCAAGTTTTTGACCCAATTTGAAATGCGCATAACTTTTGACTCATTTATATTCACGATATGAAATTTTGCAGACATACTTAATATGACATAATGAACGTTTTCCAATTGGAACTTTTCCAAAATTTGCGTTTTCAATGGTTTTGGACTCTTATTCGAAATTTAACCATTTTGGTCACTTTTGCAACCAAGTAGGCATAATACCAACTCACTACTATTTATCACATTTCCAGAAATTTGAAACATACTCTTTGATATAATAATAGGTAACTCAACTCACCAAAACATAGTTCGACTAGTTCCAACAAAACGACCCGATTGAGCAACCCATTTGACCCATTTAGAAACCTTCAACAACTTGACATAATCAACACTATTTCAATATTCACAAGGGGTAGTTTCAACCCAAAACAACTTTTAACATAATACTTTACAAAAATTTCATACTTAACGAACTTCGTTACAAAGATGATCAAATTTAATGATCAACAACCTTACAAACTTCAGCATTTCTACATATCAAGAGCATGATCAAAAGGATTACTTACTACTAGCTTGTAGCAAGTTGTAACACCCCGAATTTTGTTAAATTAAAAGTTATGTTTTGTTATGCGACACAAGGGCTAGTGTCGCAGGTAGCGACACAGAGCCCAGTGCGACACAAGGCTTGTGTCGCAGTATCGGGCTGAAAGGCGGTTAGCAGGGGTTAATTGTGTAATTAAGTGGAAAAATTAAAATAAAAATATGTTTCAAAACATTCCAGAAAGCAGGAAAACACTCCAGGTTCATTCGTGTGTGTATGTGTGAGATTCTAGAGAGAGAAAGTCAATAATTAATCAAAATTAAGCCAAGAATTTGATTCTTGAAAGTGTTTCTTGCATTCGAGGTAAGGAGTTAAACTCCTGGTTTAAATTGAGTATAATATCTTTGCTTATTGATGAATGATTGAGTTATTGTGGGGATAATTATGATGTTTAAAAGTTGAAGAAAATTGGGTAAAAGTTTGTGTTTGATGTAAATGAGTTTGAATGAACTTTTAACAGGTTGTGTATATGTGTTAATCATCTATTGAAACTTGAATGAGTTAAAGAGATAAAGATTGTCCAGAAACTTGTTTAATTTGAAAGGTTTCTGCTGTCCTGTTCGTCATTGCGACACTAGGCTTGTGTCGTAGTGGTAGTATCGCGAATTAAAACTGTTGCTTTAGCGACACAAAGAGTTAGTGTCGCAGCTTGTGTCACTAGTTTCTACTGTTAGTTACAACTGTTGCCATAGCGACACTAAGAGCTAGTGTCGCAGGTTGTGTCGCAATAGTGTGTTGTGCGACACTAATTTAGTGTCGCCAGGAGGTGTAGTGACACTGGGGGGTAGTGTCGCGGGGGTAATTGATATTTTAAATAATATTAATTATAATCAGAGTTAATTGAATACGGTCGCCTCGACAGGTATTTCAGGTAGCAATTCATAAATATCTGAACGTCATTCTCGAGATAAGTAGTAGGGAAGTAAAGAGTTTTAATTATGTAGTTTAATTAACATAATTGCGTTATGAGATTTCCTTGAAACGACAATTACTTAGATCACGTGTGTGGTTAAGTAATTATTGTCCTGAGTAATTATTTGAGTAACAATACTTAGATCACGTGTGTGATTAAGTATTGTGTTAATGAGAGGTATTGAGTATGCCAATTGCTGAGTGAACAATTGTGCCACTGAGTGTAAGTTAATTGTTGTGTGTGCTAATTTACTGAGTGAATGATTGAGCACTTAATTGTTAAGGCTTGAGATGCCTGGTTTGAGTAGCCTTGAGATTATATTAAACTCGAAAGAGTTAGGCTTGAGGAGCCATTTTGAATCACTAAGTTGTGATGTCAGGAAATGAGTTTAATAAATTTACATTTCCTTTACTTACTAAGCATTGAGCTTATGTATGTTGTGTGTTGTGTTGATAGGTACAACTAAAGGTACTAAAGGAGGGAATACGGGCAAACAACTCGAAGGCTGCTAGTGATGGACTTACTATAGTTGGATAGTAAGAAGTCGAATTCATGAATCATGCTCTGTATAAAATGTAATACTTTATAAAAATGATAAATATGTTGTGTAAGAACAAAGTTTGTGACTATGTTAAATATAATATATATAAAGTGTTTTATTAATTGAGTTAAAAAAATTTTTTGGGACGTTTCAAGTTGTTAAATTTGGGATGTTTCACAAGTCCACCACTATTCCCGTTTGGGCTTTTTACCCAAATCGCCTCGTGTCCCACTTTGCTCACCTACATACATCAATAACATAACGGTAAGCAAACATGCTTAGTAAGTAAATGAAAATATAACATTAACATAGCAACATAACACGAATTAATGATCCTCAACTCCATACATTTTGACTCGAAGAGTTCATACTATGGTGTCAAGAACATGGTTGACTGAATACTCTTGTATCTCAATCACCGCCCTTGAATTCCACCATTTGGTGTGATCATTGAATACTTTTGTATCTCAATGATCCCACTTCATTCACAACATACAAAATGGCAAATACTTGACTACTCAATGTAATCCAAGTATTGCAATTTAAGTACATACTCATCCATTACTTACCTTAGAGTAGTGATCAATTAGCTCAAGCAACTATTTTCCTACTCTTGTATCACCTAAACATATCAATACACATACATGAATTACTTACAACTCAATGAACTCAAAGTTAACTCTTTAATAACCAACTAGCTAGAATTCAAGTGTTTCACTTTTAACACTCAATTCTCAACTAGCCATCATACACTTATCTCATAATATTACACATACTTATAGATGATTAAGTTGTCATTTAACAACAATAACAACCTATAATCACCATCATCAACTAATTCACCTACATACCCTACTTGGTGAAATTCCAATAATTACACCCAAAATCATTACTTCAATTCTTTCACCTTTTCATTGTTTTATGAGTTCATACAACTCAAAACACTTACATAATCACTCTACATCCAATTCCCACCTTAACTAACTTCCTTTTTAATTAAACCCTTACTAGAGTTCATAACTAAATCATGAAATCAAGGGTTAGAGAGTGTTATTCATACCTTATTTGACTTGAATTAAGGTTTAGAACCTTCAAGTTATCAAACCTAGCTTCAATTTGATTTTCTCCTTCTTGCCTTTCCTTCTTTGTACATACGTATATACACACACATAAAGAATGTGTTTTCCAGAATTGTGAAGAAGGAGGGAGTATAAATTTGCATATATTTCATTTTCTACCCTCCACTTACATACTTAACACTTTCAGCCCCTCAACTAGTAACTCTTTTATATATTAATCTCATAAACTATATTTGTATTTAACAACAAATACAATATAAATGTTTAAATAACATACATTAATATAATTATAAAATTTACAAAATTTGGGATGTTACATTATTATTCATTCATATAAACAAATATAAATAAGATTTTAAGAATTGCATTCGTTTACGGCCAAAATCACATGTGATTATTGATTTGAGGTTTAATAAAATTTGTTTTATAAATGAAATATGTGATACTAACTGATAATTTATATGTGATTTCACCTTTATATTTATTTACTTGTATAATTATAGAAAATTATTGAAATCCGTATTTATTTACACATTAATCACATGTGATTTCTAATTTAATGATTAATCATATGTGATTACAATTAATTTTTTTCTCCGTAGGTTTTTAAATTATCAAATAAATTATTATTATGTGATTTTAAACTTATCATTTGTAAATTTGATTATTTACATGTGATTATAGCTAGTGATTTAAATCATATAATTTGATTGTAAATATAATCACATGTGAGTGTTAAATCACATGTGATTTACAAGAAATTTCAAATATCCATTACAAAATGAAAAAAAAAATTGTCGAAAGTATGTCATGTGAGATCTCTAATTAAAGATAAAAAAATGCTGATTTCAACGATGTAATTTTTATAATTTATAGAGATACGATTTGTAAGATATTTAGATTTTAAAAGATAATGAAAATGAGTAATTGAAATGGATCATTCCTATTGATTTCTTTATTTTTCATTTTTTATCATTCTTTATTGAACTTTTCTTCATTTGATTATCCCTTCGTTTATAGTGATATTCATATTCATATCGGATGAAGTTTATAAATGAATATCCTTTAGATATTAGAAAATGATTTGTTCAAAGAAAATATTTGATAATGAAATATCCTTATCATCATATACAACGTATAAATATAAATATAAATAAAATGCATTACAAGGGAAACATATTAGTCTTCTAAGATACATTTAAAAATCCTTATCCTTATCATCATATATAACATATATATAGTAAACGAATATAATTAAACATAAATAATATTTGACGCATATAAAATAACTAGCACAATACTCGCGTAATGCTGTAGTGAAAGTCGTGATAGTAGATGGTAGTGGTGATGGTGACGATGATGATAGAATGAGAGTAAATGTGTATAATTTGGAAATTTATGGTATGAGGTTTGTATTAAATACATTTATATTTATATAGTAAAATAATATAAATAAATTATATTTATTTATAGTAATAAGCTAATAATAAGGAATTTTAATGGAATGTTGTAATAAATAAGTTAATAGGTGTGAATCTAGTGCTTTGAATTTCTACACAAAGATTTGGTGTATTTTGGAAATGCAATTGACACTATTTATAAGTAGTATTAGATTATTCTATGGACTATCCTTGGTTCCTTGTTACAAATATATCAAACATATATTAAGGATTTTATGATATAAAGCTACTAGCATATCCTAAATTTCTTTTACCATATCGTATCTTTATAACATATTTGGAAGGTATTTAGCTATATTTATGGTGGTAAACAGAGTAGATCCATTAATGAAGATTAAATACCCATGTTCATGTTTGTTGTTA
The DNA here is from genome assembly GCA_963930675.1 of Gnaphalium uliginosum. NCBI lineage: Eukaryota > Viridiplantae > Streptophyta > Magnoliopsida > Asterales > Asteraceae > Gnaphalium > Gnaphalium uliginosum. The sequence goes on from OZ005684.1 coordinate 11,515,346, forward strand.
GGATATCATTCAAATGTTTTTATCTAGTGAGATTTGAGGATCAAGTTAATTTACGCAATAAATTAATTTGAAGAACAAATTAGGTGTTGCATATATAAATAAGAGTATTTTATTAAGATTTGAGGTGACGAGGTTGAGAGATAAAAAAGAAAAAAAAAATCTATGAGAGTCGTGTCTCCATCTTTTGTGGTGAATCTCTGGTAATTCAATAAAAATAACGAATTCTGTTATTGTAAACTACCATTTGATAGAGATGTGAGGGTATTTAAGAATGTAAGAGGATCATCCATTCTTATAATATTTCATGCATAGTTGATGCGGAGAGCATCTGGTCACATGCATTACTGTTCGCCTCTCATTAAGTTGTTATTTTAACATTCAAATTGATGATTAATGATTTGTTTATTTCTTTTTAATTATCTTTATTCATATTATTAGGTCAATTTATTTTGTAAAAAACCTTTCATAAAATTAGGTGCCATTCAAGTTTTCAACCAAAGTGGCACAGGTTCTTGCTCAGTACGATGTATGTATGTCCTTGTCGGTAAAAATAATCGCGGAGAGGATAGTTTTAATGTTTCGACATTGCAATTAGAAGCGGAATCAGGATGAGATCTTAGGGGTAACACATTTTTTTCATAAGATTTAAATAAAACATAAACAGTTTGATCATACGACTTCAACAAAACATATGACATCAAATGTGCGATTTTAACTAAAAGTATGACTACAATGAGAATGTTGTGAATTCAACAATATAAAAAAAACAAACTTACAAATAACATTATAGTTGTCCTCGACGTTCGCCTAGACAATGAAAACGATCAATTATAACTTCAGTCATAACATTGTCAAGTGCTTATTTATGTATCGAACAAACCAAAGCATTATTCATATAGTTATCTCACATTCAATTTCGCAAATGTGTCTTCAAAAGCTTTATTTTAGAAAAACATCTTTCAATAGTCGCAGTTGCAACGGGCAAAAGCTTATTTCAGTAAGCGATAGACCACACGAAAAGAAAGTTGCATTTCGTTTTCATCATCAAACGAGCAAGGTCAACTATACTATTCAAGTTAGCAAACCTGTCACTACCACTCATAATCTGATAACAAACCTCCGCTTGAGACATAAGAGATATCATATCATCGGTACTAAAATCATTTGGATACATCTCGCTAAGCTTTACTAACTTTGATGCGTCAAAGTTAGAGAATGAATCACATGGACTTAAAGTCATCATATTTTCAAGCAATTATGTATTTTACCTTCTTCCAACTCAATCTATAGTCACTAAATAAAGAATCAATTGCCAATTTAAGAGTTGAAGCACATGTATCCTTCACATGAACAACACCAACAAATCTTTTCTTAACAAGTCCACATTTATCAACATATCTCAACACCACTGCCATTTATCCTTTTTAAATATGTTACTAGACTAATCAACTATTATCACCAATTTCTCAACAAATAATATAAACATTAATACATTTATCAACATTTCATTGTTAAACATTAATAATGTTAAGGATTAAATTGTTTAATGGTATAAAATATGATTGTAAATAAGTGTATACACACAAACTGTGTAAGAAGAAATAATTTTTCTAATATATTAACATATGTCAGTGTTAGATTGTTTGATTGTATAATATGTAAACCCGTCTATACTCACGAACTTTGTAAAAAGAAGATTATTCAAATGTTGGTAACAATTGTCGCTATTAATATGTCACCGTTAGTTATTATTATTATTATTATTATTATTATTATTATTATTTATGTGTCCTAAACCGTATTTTAAGGTTGAATGTTTGCCTATTAGTAAATCAAAGCAATATGGAACCTTACTTGCAGAGATATAGTCTCCATTATAAAAGATGCTTATGTTATCACGATTTACAACATTGATTTTGAAAAGTTGTATTAATTTTGAGATTTTGTTTATGAGATTAAGTTATTAGTTTTCAGATTTCATTATAAGGGTTTTTTCAAAATATATTTGTAAGGTAAATTAAAAAGATAAACGAGTTTTTTCTTCAAAAGAGATTTTTTAGGTAAATTATTGAATTTGATTGGTCAATTGAAAGTTCAATGGAATCAAATAGATTTTGTTGGTAAATCAAAAGGAGAAATGAATTTTTTTTTCAAAAGAGATTTTTTAGGTAAATTATTGAATTTGATTGGTTAATTGAAAATTAAATGAAGTTAATAGATTTGATTGGTTAATAGGTCTTGATTTTTCAACAAATTTCATTAGCAAAAGTTGAGATTTTTTAACTAAATTATTGAATTTGATTGCTTAATTGAAAATTAAATGAAATCAATAGATTTGATTGCTTAATAGGTATTGATTTTTCAACAAATTTCATTAGCAAAAGGTTTCTTTTATTATTAATATAGAGATAAAGATGGTTAATTGAAAGTTCAATGAAATCAAAAATGTGATTGGTTAACAGGTCTTGATTTTTCAACGAATTTCAAATATAGATATTGAGCTATTCTTTTTATTTAAAAAATAGATATAATTTAGTTATTAAATTTAAAAGACTAGTAGCACTTCAAAATTTCACTAGTGGCATTTCTACTTGAATAAGAAAAAAATAATTTTTTTACACTACGTCAAAAAATTTGACCAACAACACATGTTACCCCGTGCAACCTTACATGTCCGCCCCTGGTTGTGATCAATATCACCTTTTCGATTTTATGGAGATATCGAAACGAGTTCATCTTTAATCACAAAAAGCCTTGCAAAAACAACTTTGGAGACGAGATCAAGCTCTTTTCTTTCTAATGGATTTCTACTAGATTTACTAACATTCCAATAAACTGGCTAGAATGGACATGCAATTCATGCTACTCTAATCCTAGTCATTTGTAATTTTCTTCGTTTCTAGCAACTTGTTAGGTTCTTCAATCAAATTTCCGTTAAAAAAGAAAAAGAAAAGTTTAATGTTTACTTGATGGTCATTTTCCATCTTTGGTATTTTTTGTCTTAAAGTTAAAAATGTAATTTAACTTGGCGAAAACACTAGCGTGCATCTCCATTGTATCATGGTTGACTAACACTTTTATTTAAAATTTGATATTCTTTTCCAAAAACTTCTAGAATACACATTTGTAAGTTATTGTAAATAAATAAAAATAAAAAAAATCTTTAAAAAGGCATTTGACTAGGGTAGGAAGATCGAAATTTTGTTTGATATGATAAAAAGCAAACATTTATTTTACTTTTACTTATATGTTTGTATATATATTTTTGTTCTGAAATTAGTTTGATTTTAAATGTTGAGTACAGTTGAGATAGGCAACTTCTATTTGAAAGGTAGAAGGACATCTAACTTTCCATCTTAGTCATTGATTTTTTTCGATCAACATCCCAGATTCACTACAGTTTAAACGTAAAATAAGACGCAGTTAGTCTGACGTAAAATGTATTGAATCTGAAACGTTAATCGAAGAAATCAGTGACTGGGATGAATTATGTTCCTCTTATGCTTAACTTTTTGTCAAATTACTAAACTATTTCAATAAGAAAAACAAGATTCTCTATTACTCCGTATTTAAATACCAAATTATCTAATAAATACAAATATTAAACAGGAAGATAGAAAATGACATCTAAGAAGCATATTTTAATTTTGTTTGGTCCAATCAAGTAACTGACTATCATTGTTTAATTAATTAATAATATATTAAATTAAATATTAATATTATGAGAGTGCTTAATAACCTTAATTTTAAGTATTTCAGTATTTCCCATGTGTTTTTTTGGTAGAAATCAATCAAATTAGTCTAACACACCAACCTCAATAATGATTAGCCTAGTAGTTTTGGAACCATGTGAAATAGTTTTTATGGAGTGTTTAAGTGTGATGTTTAATTATTTAGTCAAGATTAAGTATATAAACCAAGGGAAAATGATTCGTGTTTTTATTGCACAAATTCATCGGTAATGTTAGCTTTACAACATTGATTATTTCTGTACATAAAAAAGTTGAATGGTTAAAATGTAAATTTTTGAAAATTTCTTTGAATGCTTATTGGTTAAAATCATATATTTATTTGTGCTGTCAGTAGCATATTTGCTATTACGCTAGTAAACTAATAATAACTCGAATGTTAGTAAAATAATAATTAGGAGCCCTAGAACTAAAATGTTAGTAAGAATCGTTTGGGAAATTCTCTTTACTAAGTTATGAAAGTAACTCGATCTATATGTAACCCGACCTCGTATATATCATTAAATTAAAAACACGAGTATAACAAAGCCAAAACTCTACTAATATGCTCATTCTAATATATTCTTATTTGGGTCAAACTAAATTATTTGGGTTCATGTAAAAATGACGTACACCCCTAGTCGTTACAACTAACAAAAGTCAAACTTGAATAAATTTAGGTCCGTTGACTTGTAGTCATTCTTTAAATTTAACTCGTTTGTATACTTTTGTCATTAGTATGTCTGTGCACATGTTTCATGTGGGTGTGTAATTTCGGTAGTTCTTTCTCTTCCCTATATACAGATCCTTGTTTGGCTTAAATAAGCTCAGCAAAAATGGGGAACTCTAACTCTTCTGGGACAACTCAAGTTTCTTCCATTGAAACCACTTTCAAAGTTCCTTCTCCATTGCCAGTTTGGCCACCAGGTTTCATATATATATATCCTTTATTTTACTTTTTGAAAGCAATGAAAATACATTGAGACGTCATATATTTTGTTTAATTTGGTTATATATATTTTGATATGGATCAAAACATCGATCCATCGAGATGGCCGACATTATTTAGCGTAACTGATACTAAGTCTCTGGTTGAATATGATGTTCGTGTGTATTTTGTGTTACGATTTTACTGTAATGAACTTTGGATGTATGATTTATGCATGTGATAGGTGAAGGTTTTTCAAGTGGAACAATTGATCTTGGGGGACTCCAAGTTTGCCAAGTAACATCTTTCAAGAAAATATGGTCTACCTCTGAAAATGGATCAACCGCATTCTTTGAGCCATCACCCATACCGGATGGATTCTCCATGCTTGGTTGCTATTGTCAATCCAATAGCACCACACTTTCTGGTTGGGTTCTTGCCGGAAAAGATGTTTATGGCGGAACCCTAGCCAACCCGATCGATTACACTTTAGTTTGGAGTAGTCAAGATTTATGTTACATTTGGCTGCCAACCCCACCAGAAGGTTATAAGCCGGTAGGATACGCCATCACTACCTCACAAGATAAACCCCCATTGGACAAAATCCGATGTGTTCGTCTTGATCTAACCGATGAGCTTGAAACCGACTCATTGTTATGGAGTTCGAGTGATGTGAATGTGTACGGATTAAAACCAAAGGTTAGAGGAAGACAAGCTCAAGGGGTGTCTATAGGTACATTCATAATAGCCAAAAATGGAGATGATTTGAGTTTATTATTCTCTTTCTTGCTTGAAAAACAATAACTTTGCGAATTTAGCTTCTTCCATGCCGAACATAGCCCAAATTGATGCCCTAGTTCAAGAATATTCTCCAAGATTCTATTTTCATCCTAATGAAACTCATTTTACTGCTTCAACAACTTGGTATTTCACAAATGGGGTTCAATTGTACCACCTAGGAGAAGAGTCAAACCCTATTCCAGTCAAACCCACTGGCTCAAACCTTCCTCAAGGTGGCTCAAACGATGGAACGTATTGGCTCGAGTTCCCACTTGATGAAACCGAGAAAGAAAGGGTCAAGAAAGGTGACTTGCAAAGCTCAGAGGCTTATCTTCATGTCAAACCAATGCTTGGAGCGACATTTACTGATTTAGCCATTTGGGTGTTTTACCCTTTTAATGCTCCTTCTACTGCCAAGTTTGGGTTAATAGATATTCCTTTAGGTAGGATTGGGGAACATATAGGAGATTGGGAGCATGTGACCCTTAGGGTTAGCAATTTTGATGGAAGTTTATCTCGTGTTTATTTCTCGCAACATAGTGGAGGGATGTGGATGGATCCCACGTCCCTCGAGTTCTTAGACACGAGTAATAACTTTGCAGCTTATTCGTCTTTAAATGGCCATGCAACATACCCTGTGCCAGGACTTGTCCTTCAAGGAACTGATGTGATTGGTATCAGGAATGAGACAGCAAAAAGCGACAACTTTTTTAATGTAAAAGATAAGTACTCTATCATGGCCGCCGAGTACATCACTGATGTGATCGAGCCGCCGTGGGTGAACTACGCAAGAAAATGGGGGCCAAAGATAACTTACGAGGTTGTAGTCGAGATTGCAAAATTGCAAAATTCGTTGCCCGAAGTTATAGGTTCAGCAATTGGGACTTTGGCTAGTATTTTACCCGGTGAATTTTACAGCGAAGATGGACCAACCGGACCTAAAATGAAAGACGTTTGGGACGGGGATGAACGGTGATTATTTAATTCATAAATCTTTAATGTTATCTATTTCATTTCCTACATTTAGTATGTACTTGGTATAATTTCTTTGCATTATTTTTTATAGTGGTTTGCTTGCATTAAAAAGAAAAACTCAATTAATATATGTATGTACGGATATAACGCATGGATGTATATGCATACATATGCATATGCATGTATGAGGTTATTTGCACACAATTACATGTGGTAGCGGCGGATTCAGAATTTTATATTGCATGAGGCATCAAAAATCAATATAAACCGTCGAAGGAATTTGTGTTACGTTAAACTTTAAAAAATATGTCATACAGCAACCATAGTGCAGGAACACAACTACAAACTAACTCTAGGAAATTATGCAAAAATTTACATCAATACAACATGTTTAACATCAATAATGCAACATAGTCGACATAAAATTGTAGCAAAATAGTACATAGATGATAGATGTGCCTATATACGTACTTAACACAGAAAATAAGAACAGACACTGACTCACTACAAGTTCATCGATTGGGGGTTAGTTTTTTTCTAGGCCAATGGCCTGGCCCAAAATACCCCACCGGCTCTTCAGTCTTCACTGGATTCACCCCTGATTACATGGTCTAGGATATATCGAGATAATGTATATACGTGTACGTGTATTGGCATCTAAAAGCATCTTCTTGTTTGATCCGATGTCCAGGCTATCATATCATTGACTGTCAGATTATATTAATTTAATACTTAAAAATGATCATATGTTTACAGCCATTTTTCTATTATCACGTTTTTGTATTTAATTATTTTATATACCAATTAACTTATAGACTTTGAGTTTATCATTTTCTACTTTTAAATTTATCAAACATATTTCCAATAAAGCTTCGTCTTCTAAGCCATGTTAAGTATAGAACTAGAGGCCTAAACAGATTACGTACCATATTTTCCATTTAACCATGAACGATGTTCCCGTAGAATAGTAGCCCGCTATAAAAAATCACGGCTAAAAAAAATTATAAACGACTTTTTTATTATGTGAATAATAGTAAACTTGAGTCGTATACTATACGTTTTAAATGAAACCATATACACATTTTTAATTCACGATGACCAATTTATAACTAATTATAACAAAATTATAATTATAATAAAAATGGTTTCCATTTCTTGCAATATGATTGATATATATTCCCACGTTTAGTGTTAAGTACTCCGTACTTAATTTATTAATACAAATCGGGTTTGACTATTTGAGAACATTGGGATATACCCTTGAATTATACGAAAAATTGAGAAGTTTTTTATTAGAGTTGTTGATCTACTTGGTACGTGTACCCCATAAGGCCATAAGTGAGGGGCAAATTTACAAGGACGGTATAGTAGAGGGGCAGTTCCACTCAAAAAATATTAAATTAAGTTAAAAATTATTATTGACATTCTAAGACTTTTGCCTCCTCAAAATTATCGAAATTTTTTACCGCTTCATACATAATTTTAGGGCACAATTAATATACCTTTGTGTTACGTATAAGAAAGACAAAATTTTATTGTTAAGATATCACATGGTAATACCGTACGTTAAGTAATGATTTAACTATCGTAATTGAACTTTTCATTTCTTGTAATTATAGGTCCGGTGGTCCTAGCTATACTCCTATCTATACCACATTACCACCGTTTAATTATTCTAAGCTCATTAATATTTCAAAAGATATAGAACGAGTAGCCATCACCGACGTGACCTAGTGGTTGACGTTTGATATCATCGATCACAAGAGGTCTCAGGTTTAAACCTCATTAGCTGTACATCATAGGTGGACCAAGGAAATGGTCAAAAACAGTCACAAGATACCCTGTTAGGTCACGTGCAATTGTGCATCTTAGTAAAAATATTCGTCTTTCTCAGATAATCTAGACAGTGAAAAACTCATCCGTCTACCTGTAAAAGAACAAGTGGATTGGATTGGACTGGATATATAAAATGCAGTCATGTATATCAAAATGTCTTATTAATAATGTGAAAACTAAAACACCTGTATATAATGATTGTACTACTTGGCTAGAAACTCACAATATCAATAGTCCCAAATAAAAATGGGGAACTCTGGGTCTTGCTTTACATCATCAAAGGAAACTCAATCTTTTCCTGTTGACACTAGCTTCAAGCTTCCTTCTCCAGTGCCTTCTTGGCCTCCAGGTTAATTTCATTCGTATCAATCTCACTCTCGCTTGATCTCCCCATTCGATCATGAGTAGGATACAAACAACTTTTAACAGATCATATATGATTTCTTTGATTTATGAAATGTACGTATTTCTTACAAGGTCTGTTTTTGGCATGGATTGCTTTATGTTTTAACTAGCTAGATGTAATATTCGACCCAATTGATATGTAATATAGTTAACTTGATGAATGAGTGTATTTTTGTTGTTTAAATATTTTTTGAATTTTTCCATAGGTGAAGGTTTTGCAAGTGGAACAATTGATCTTGGAGGACTTGAAGTTTGCCAAATAACATCTTTCAAGAAAATATGGTCTACTTCTCAAGATGGATCATATGACACTGATGTCACATTTTTTGAGCCATCACCCATGCCAGATGGATTCTCCATGCTTGGTTGCTATTGTCAATCCAATGACATCCCACTTTTTGGTTGGGTTCTTGCCGGAAAAGACACTTCTAGTGGAACGCTAGCCAATCCAGTTGATTACACTCTAATTTGGAGTAGTAAGGATTCATGTTACATATGGCTACCAACTCCACCGGAGGGTTACACTTCTGTGGGCTATGCGATCACTACCTCACCGGAAAAACCATCATTGGATAAAATTCGGTGTGTTCGTGTTGATCTAACTGATGAACTTGAAATCGATGCATTATTATCGAGTTCCAAAGAGATTAATGTGTACGGATTAAGGCCAAAAGTTAGAGGGAGACAAGCTCAAGGGGTGTCTATAGGAACATTCATAACTACAAAAACCGGAGATGATTCGAGTGTCTTATCTCTTTCTTGCTTGAAAAACAATAATTTTGACCATTTAACTACTTCAATGCCGAATTTAGCACAAATAGATGCGTTAATTCAAGAATACTCTCCAAGATTCTACTTTCATCCAAAAGAAACCTATTTTCCTGCTTCAACCAAATGGTATTTTACCAATGGTGTTCTAGTATACCACGTAGGAGAAGAATCAAACCCTATTGCAGTCGATCCCACTGGCTCAAACCTTCCTCAAGCTGGCTCAAACGATGACACTTATTGGCTCGACCTCCCGGTTGATGAAACCGAGAGAGAAAGGGTCAAGAAAGGTGACTTGCAAAGTGTCGAGTCTTATCTTCATGTCAAACCAACTCTTGGGGCTACATTTACTGACCTAGCTATTTGGACTTTTTACCCTTTTAATGGTCCTTCAACTGCTAAATTAGGGTTAATTGATATTCCACTTGGAAGAATTGGGGAACATATTGGAGATTGGGAGCATGTGACACTAAGGGTTAGCAATTTTGATGGCCGTCTATCTCGTGTTTATTTCGCGCAACATAGTGGAGGGATCTGGGTGGATCCCATGTCCCTCGAGTTTTTAGATGCAAGGAATAACTTTGCAGCTTATGCTTCTTTAAATGGCCATGCAACATACCCCACCCCGGGACTTGTACTGCAAGGGACTGATGTGATTGGGATAAGAAATGACACTGCAAAAGGCGATAAATTCTTTAATGTAAAAGATATGTATTCAATAATGGCGGCCGAGTACATCACTGATGTAATTGAGCCGCCATGGGTGAATTACACAAGAAAATGGGGTCCAAAAATTACGTACGAGGTAGGGACCGAGATTGAAAAATTGCAAAATTCAACAGGAACTGTGGCATCAGCAATCGGGAGTTTGGTGAGTATTATACCGAAGGAATTTTCAAGTGAAGACGGACCAACCGGACCTAAAATGAAGGTCGATTGGGATGGAGATGAACGGTAAATAACGTTGTGTTTATTGATCAATTATTGGGTTTTTTATTAATTTTAATTTAATTTAATGTACAGTTCATTTGTTGCATAATGTACGTCGTCGTTTTGAATTGGAGTTATATCAACATTATTTGTTTCAAACGTTTAACATGTCAATTATGTGTTATCAGCGTGTACTTTTTAGTGAGGCTGTAAGCCATCAATTATATTTGCATAAATTTTACAGCTGGCATATTCAACATTTCAACTAACATACGAAATGGGGTGAATTGAAATAAGTGGAATTTAATAAAACTTTGCAAAATATGAAACGGGTTAAATGTTTCAAACTGATCTCATTCGTTCTGTTTGATACACGGATAATTTCCCCTAAAACAATACTTATGATCCAAACAACTTTAATTAAGATTATTTGTGTGTTCGATAACAACGCGCTGAAGCTGAGGCTGAAGTTGAAATTTGTGGCTAGAAGTTATTGTTGGAGTCGAGGTTTGGGCTTCTATTCAAAAACTCTTTCAAGAAAAACTTCTTCACTTATTTTTTCAATAAGCACTATTTTTCTTATAGGCTACTTATTAAAATTAGAAGTTCAAACAACTGAAAGCCCTCAAAAGCTCTGTGCTACACCCTGTATAATCTTTTGGTTACATTTTTTTTAACACTATACATTCATTTTATGTCGGCGTTTCACATTTGGTCTTATTTTTGACAATATGCTAGCATACAACTTAACAACCCCATCTACTCAAAACATTTACAACCACATGGGCCTTCCCCACAACGTTAACTTGTACACACCAGTCACACCTACTAAAAACATGTGGAGGGTCGACACCCTCATGTTCCAATCATGTCATCTAATTGTTTTGAGTAATACAATTGATTGTGATCGATGCAATATCAGTCATCGGGCCGGATATGATAAATTCGAAAGAAAATATGGGCCAGTGGTTTACATTTTTGACAAAAACATGAACCATTCTACATGTAGTTGTGGTCCAATAGGCTCATCAAAGAAAGATAGGGGAAGTGATTTCTACAAGATTTTTTTTTTTTACTTCTTACAGGAAAATATATATTTTCCTTTTTACAAGAAACCTTAGGAAGTAAAATTGAACCACCTTTTTTCATGGAGTGTATGACGATCATGATATTTGTAAAAATTAATAATTTAAAAGAAAGAGGTAGTTTTTTTCATCAGGCAAACAATTAGAATTCGTAAAACCAAATGATTGTACAAATTAGTAGAATGAAACGATGTGATTCTACATCTACACAATCATTAATTAAAAAGCCTAAATTTAAATAGAAAATTTTCAAAACGATGGTACAATTTTAAGTGTAAATGTGTAGATGTATGAAGCATCCAATAAGGCGATAACTTGTGTATCTTTTGGGCTGTAAGATCAGGCTGAAAGTTACTGGGTTGTATAGATTGGATCTACTATGTTGGGCCATTGTTTTTTCTTATTTTTGGATAAAGATGTTGGACCAGGTTTGACTTTGAGGCAAGTAACTGGATCATATCGATAGTCTCGACTCTTGAGTACATGGTTTTGCAAGTTTAGCTCTTAAAAATTTATGTAAATTGCACGGACGATTTGTTTAGTTTACACAACATTGCACCGTTAGTTTTTGTATTTTGATTTTCGCATTAATAGTCAAAATTCACAAAAGTTGTTGCACGTTCAGTCTTTTCACCAAATAAACTAGTAGGATATCTGCGCGAAGTGAAATTATATTATAAATAAGAAACGGTGGTAGTCTACAAGGATGGTCATCATGAATTACCAAAAATATTATAATAACTTTGATGAAATTTGCAAACAAACTACTAATAGATATGTGATTGGATAAAAAAAATGAAATTTACAATCATATACAAATATACATTATATATCGTGTAAAACTTCTTGATACACCACATTTTAGTGTAAACTCCGAGTTATTTAACCCCTTGGAAGGCTCCACCGAAACCTATATATTTGAGTTTCACCTGGAGTGCCAAGTAAAGTTTCCAATGTGAGAATACTGATTCCAGAAGATGCACATTAATGCTTAAAATCGTTTAATCTTGAACTTTATTGATTAAAAAATTAAAATTGTCGAATATATAAATTGACAAATAAACACGAAATTAAACATGTGAATAACCGTGAGAAATTTATAATTCCACAAAAACCACGTACATTTAGGAGTTCTTTTTTAGATTTTTCTTAAAATTTTAAAAATGTGTAAAATTGGAAAAAATAAAAATTTGAAAGATTTTAGAAACGGAATTTGACTCTAAAAGATGTTGGAATCATCTTGTGATCTAATCTCAACCATCAAATTTGTATCCCTATAATCAAAGACTCCATATCTCATCATCTGTTTTGTTGAGTATAACCAACACAAACAATTATACAAACCACACACACTTCACGGAAAACCACACTCTACAATACTTTCCATCTTTATGAAAACCACCTACTGTCAATCCGATGTCATCATCACCGTTACCATCGCTATTACCAAAAAGGCTAAAACACGGACCACTCTCACAACCACCACCATCTTACAGGAGTACAAAACTAGTAAGTCAACAACATTTTACATCTTAATTCAATCAAGTGGTACCATTCATGTAAAAACATAAAAATTCCAAAATGAACAACGATAGCATCACTCACATTCACGAGGTTAATACAATCACATCTCGTGCCAGATAACTTTTCCCTCCATTTCAGAAACCAAATTCTGTCATTTTTCGATCACCCTGTATTGGGATGTGAAGATAAATCAAAAGAATCGAAGAATTGCTGAAGAAGGAAAACTCATAGAGAATTTGGATTTCACTGAGTGATTTTTTTTGGACCTGACCTGAACAGTGAAAAATCACTGGCGCGATTTTGAAACTCACTGCGTGAGTTTTAGGTCGGCAGGAAAGTTGGTTTTTCTAATTCTGCAAGTTGTCTTTTCCTATATAAACATACCCTATCATTGTAAACCCTAACACCTACGAAAATTAATAAGATTTATCCCTAGTTGGCCGTTAAATAAACTAAATCGAGTAGATTGAATATAACCATGTCGCGTGTTCGTTTACATTCTTGCACTACTCTTTATTGTCTACTTTGTGTTTTTCATCCGTTTGTTTTTGTGGGGTATAAGTAGGGTTATACGTTCTTGTTTGAGCTGCGTTTTGTTCCTAACACCCTGGTGATCGGATCGACTTCCTTCCAGAAACCATGATTTCGCTGGAGCGTATAGAGGCCATTTACCTATATTTCTCCGTTGTTCTAACGCTTTCTTATCTCCATTCAATTTCCTAATTTCAGTTGGGATTATGATTATAATTTTAGCAGTTTTCAATAGCAATATTGAAATCTCCGTGCCAGTGCAAAATTGTATCCAACACTAAGTTGAATTAGATAGACAATTTAAGAAGAAATTTAATGCATTTATTAATTTGCAGTGATTGCTTTTCTTACATTGGAGCAATTACTAGTGTATCTATTGGAATAATTTGGATTTGTAAATGACATTTAAGTAGAACATATGATGATAGATAGATATTGTCGGAGGTTTTTCTGAAACCAGTCTCTCTATTTCTTACATACCAATACCCTGTTTCTGGCGGGATTGTGTATTGTTGTTGTTGTATACGATGATAGATGTAAATGTTGTACCACGATTAAAAATGGTTAACTTGGCAAAAGTGAAAGGATCTCCTTTTCCCTCTCAAATATCTCCATTTCGTCTTTTTTCAACATCACCAATGCTTCGATACCATCGCCATCTGGAGCATCCATCAGCAGAAAACCATGAAACTTTAGGGATTTATATTCAATAATTGAGCCTATTGGCTTTCCCCATCCAAAATCTTTGTTACTATAAGGGAACCCACATGTACATTATAGGATTTGTTAAATGTTTTGTATATATTTCATACAATGATTACAATAAAGAATACAACTCTAAATAGGCTCTACAAGATACTAAATAAGGAAACTAATAAATTGGTGATAACTAAATGATCGGCTGTAAAGGAGCAAGTGATATGATGTAATCCTTGATTGAGAGGAAAACAAGGATAGAGATATATTTATTTCCAATACTCCCCCTCAAGGTGGAGCATGTAGATTTCGCATGCCCATCTTGACCAAAGGAACCTCGAGCTACTTTGCTCCTAGAGCCTTTGTAAGGAGATCTGCCGTTTGTGCTTTCGAATCGACATAGAATGGCTTGATTTCCTGTGATTCTACTCGTTCCTTAACAAAATAACAGTCCATTTCAACGTGCTTTGTTCGCTCATGAAAAACCGGATTGTTTGCAATGTGTCGGGCTGCATCGTTATCGCAGTAAAGAGGAGTAGGATCATTTTGCTTTGCTCCTAGTCCTTCAAGTAACCAACGCATCCATAACACTTCACTAGTAGCATTTGTCATAGCTCGATATTCAGCTTCTGCCGAGGAGCGAGAAACGACAGATTGCTTCTTTGATTTCCATGAAATGGGAGCTCCCCCTAACAGTAAAACGTACCCTGATCTTGATCGTCGTGTGAGTGGACACCCCATCCAATCCGCATCACAATAAGCTTCTAAATTAGTTCCACCTTCTCTCGGGAAGAAAATTCCTTGTCCCGCCGTTGCTTTTAGGTAACGCAAGACTCTCATAGCAGCGTCCATGTGAACCTGTCGAGGGTCGGAAACAAACTGACTCAAAATGTTTACCGAGTAAGCAAGGTCTGGTCTTGTGGCTTGGAGATACAGTAATCGTCCAACCAATCTTCGGTACTTGCTAGCATCAACACGAACATCATCTTCTCCCTTATCAAGTTTAATGTTTGGTTCCATCGGAAAAGTGCATGGTCTACACCCGAGCATCCCACTGTCTTCGAGGATGTCAAGAGTATATTTTCGTTGACTTATCACTATACCATCTTCGGTTCTTGCAGCTTCGATTCCGAGAAAATACTTTAGTGGCCCGAGATCTTTTATGCTAAACTTTTCATTCAAAAATTCCTTTGTCTTATTGATTCGGTCTTCATCATTTCCTGCAATAATAACGTCGTCTACGTATATGAGGGCCGTGACGAAGACTTTTCCTTACTGTAAATGAAAAGAGAATGATCTGCCGCGGATTGTTTATAGTCGAGTTGCAAAAGAGCCGATGTAAATTTTTGATACCAATTTCTAGACGCTTGCTTCAAACCATATAATGACTTTCTCAACTTGCATACTTTCGTTCCTCCCCCATTTTCGTAACCTTGAGGTATTCGCATGTATACCTCTTCCTGTAAGTCACCATGTAGAAATGCGTTATTCACGTCGAGTTGATGGATATACCAATCTCTTTTGATAGCGACGGCAATAAGGCTTCTCACGGTTACTAACTTTGCCACCGGTGCAAATGTGTCATGGTAATCGACGCCTTCCATTTGTGTATATCCCTTTGCAACGAGTCTTGCCTTGTAACGTTCGACTTCACCATTCGATTTGAACTTCGTTTTGTACACCCACTTGGAGTCTATGACTCGCTTTCCATCAGGGAGTTCTTCTATAGTCCATGTTCCATTGTCCTCAAGAGCTTTTATCTCCTTCTTCATGGCATCTCTCCAATGTTGTTCCTGTACAGCTTGCTTAAAACTTCTTGGCTCATCATTTTTGGTGATGGCCGCAAGAAATGCTTTGTGACGTTTCGAAAATTTTTCATAGGAAACAAAATTAGTTATGGGACATACCGTCGAGGATCCTTGATTGGAGTCGGAAGGTGCATGATCTATAGAGGGGGGAAGCTTCACATCGTAATTTTTGAGGTGTGCGGGTCTGATCCTTGCACGTTTTTCTCTGCCTTGTGCAATACTCTCATTATTTTGGTTTTGAGTTTCATCAACAGAGTGTTCACCTTGGACATAATCATCAACATTTGGGCCATTATTGTTTGGACTAGAAAAGCCCAATTCTTCCAATTCTTCTTCATTCTGATGGGTTTCGGAATTATCTGGGCCCAAATTCTCGGTTGTTGTTATGTTTGGTCCAATAGTTTCATTTTCTTCATCCGTGTAAACTGAGAACACGTCTTCTATTTCATGCTCATCACGTTCGATCTTGGTGGCAAAAGGAAAAATCTTTTCGGCAAACCTTACATCCCTTGATATGATGATTTTATTACTGTTAGGATCGTAGACCTTATATCCCTTCGTGCCACTAGGATATCCCATGAATATTCCCGGTTTTCCTCTTATCTCAAACTTGTCCCCAGTTGTTTCATTGTTTCTATAATACACCAAACAACCCAAAACTCTCATTTGATCATAGTTTGGTACGTCGCCATAAAGTAATTCATAGGGAGTTTTGTTTTCTATGACCTTAGAAGGTAACCTATTTATGATGTACGTCGCCGTTAGAACACATTCTCCCCAAAATCTTTTCGGGAGACTTGCTTGAAACATGAGAGCACGTGCCGTGTCAAGCAAATGTCTATGTTTTCGTTCTACAACCCCGTTTTGGAAATAAATATATCTCTATCCTTGTTTTCCTCTCAATCAAGGATTACATCATATCACTTGCTCCTTTACAGCCGATCATTTAGTTATCACCAATTTATTAGTTTCCTTATTTAGTATCTTGTAGAGCCTATTTAGAGTTGTATTCTTTATTGTAATCATTGTATGAAATATATACAAAACATTTAACAAATCCTATATGGTATCAGAGCGGTGATCACACACTCCATTCAAATCAATACACAAAAACCTTGTTCTTCATCTTGCTGATATGGCAGGCGATGGAAAGAAAGAAAGCAACAAAGCAGATGCTTTGCAACCAGACCACAACTCACCTTTCTATCTACATCCTTCGAATTATCCAAGACAAATGCATGTCAACGATGCATTAAACGACAGTAATTATCTTGATTGGGTTCAAGAGATGGAAAACTTCTTGTTTGCCAAAAACAAGATAGGTTTCATCGATGGAACCATCAAAAGACCAGAAGCTGATGATGCTAATCGAATGGCATGGATGCGATGTGACGCGATGATCAAGGGATGGCTTACAACGGCCATGGAAAAGGAAATCCGAGGAAGTGTAAAATATGCCACTTCTGCATCGGAGATTTGGAAGGATCTCGAAGAACGTTTCGGGAAAGAAAGTGCACCACGTGCATATGAATTAAAACAAGCCATCTCAAACACGAAACAAGGATAGAGATATATTTATTTCCAATATACATAGGATCAGACACACATATGTACTCTTTAAATCTTCATTTACCACTTTGTTCTGCAACGATTTCATTTTTTCACCTTGTTCTTCTACACTTTGGACTACTCCAAGCTGCAACTTTCCTTTCTTTATCTCTGCAACCAACATACTTAATAACTTAAACAAGTTTCGATTGCATTCCTTGTTGGTATCAACATACCTATCACTATATTTCCCACCGTAGTTAGTGACAGCTTTGGAACAAAATTCGTACGTACATTTGTAGGAATAAGCAAACAAGACGGCTTAAAAGAACCAAACCTTTTTGTTGCAGCTGCCACTGCGGTTCTACAAAGTAGAGAACTCAATACTTCGATTCGTGTAGGATGGTCTGTACCGGTCACCTTGTCCTTCAACTCATTTAACTTTGAGTTGGTGAACACAAATTTCTTCATGACACGATTAGTACTATCCTTTAGATGAAAATTATTATCTTCTTCTTCGGGTATATACTTGCACGTGGCGAATGTATGATATGAGATTTAAGGGACAATACTTTAGAGTGGCCAGTCGAGCCATAACGTGCCACATGAGCCCAATGAGTAAGAAACGAGAGTATTGTACATCCATCAGCAATGATGTGTGATAGAGAAATTGCTAACGTCATCCCACCACATTGAAAATGATTGAGTTGAACGCCAAGAATTCTTGTACTATTGGGAGAATTACCCCACACTAAATTATCAGCAAAGTGTTGGAATAGTGTTTCATCATCTAAGCATGTAACTCGAAAACTTTCAAGTTGGGTATCATTTTTTGATTCAATAAACACAACTCCTTCATCGTTACAGTCGACATAAGGGTAAGGTTTCATGGGTGTGTGTAACCTTCCGGCAAAGGGATAGTAATGTGTTAGACTCTCTGAAACTGATTTCTTCATCTTCCTGGCTTTTTCATCGGTCGTTAGGTTGCAACTTTTATTATTTGGGTAGAATAACATTAGCGGAAAGTACTTGTGGCGGTTGAATTGATCAACTTCGGAAAGATTATAAGTTTGGAGATGAGTAGGCGTTGGAGATGAAGGCTTGATTATTTCTCGAGATATTATGGTGTGAAGTTGTTTTCTTCCAAATCTTGGAAGCTTTCCTATCATCACTATTTGTTGACTCGGAAATATAGCAAAAATATGTGTACCAATTTGATTTTAGTCTAGTAGATTTGGGTTTAGATATAGCTACTATCAGTAACAGTAACGTTAAATATGACTAAAATATATGCTTAATTCATTTATTATTCTTTGTCATTTTCTCTACCAATTATTCTATTATTCCACAAATTAAATATTTATCTACACATACATTTTTGATGTGGGATCAGATAAGCAACCTCTATATGAGGAGCATGAGGGGCATACTTAATCTCAGCCTTTGAATTTTTTGATCAACGGTTCAGATTTATTTTAAATTACTTCATTTTATATAGATTCACTGCATTTTAAATTCACTGTATATTACGTTTAAAATGCAGTGAATTTAAAATGCAGTGATATGGATAGTTGATCGAAAAAATTAAGAAGTGAAATGGAGAGTTGATTGTCCCTCCGGCCAAGAGTTGTCCCTCTAAACCTTACTCTACATTTTTAGGCCTATAAAGCATTTTTCAACTATTATATATAATCAAAAAGTAGATCAATTAAATAAGTAGAAAGTCTATAAACATAATTAACAATGAACAATTGGTACGATAGCATATTGCATGCATTATTTTGTACATCTTTATGCGAAGTTTTTATATACGGATCCAAGATTAGGTTTAAATAAATTGTATATAATATAAATAGATAAATTAAAAAGGAATGTATAATTAACAACCAGAAAGCGGAGGTTATGTAGATCATACCTCCTTCATACTATGCTCTTGTCGAAATTGGGTATTGTTTTTGTTGTTGTTCTTGATAGTATGAATTATATATCTCCCTGTATAACTAATATATGATAGAAGTTGTCCTACGTAGATACTCTATTTTTATTGGGTGTTGGTGAGAGTACCCCCTCCTCACACCATTTTAGCTATCACTTCAATCGCTTCAATATATAAATCATTAATTTTTAATTTTATAAATCTTTAAAAATGTATATATATCTATTACTTGTAATAAAATAAAAAATTTATAAATACTATGTATCTAATTTACGTTTTTATTTTTGTTTTATAAAAATTAACTTTTTTAAAAAATTATTTATAAGATTTCAATTTTACCCGATTTTTTTGGTATTTATTTGTTAAGAGAATTAACTATAAAAAAATATTTTGTATTTAACTTTTATCTTACAAAAAAAGTTATTAACTTTTAACTATCTTATTTTATATTATTTAAAATTTATATACATGAAAAATAGTGACAAATAATATATAAAATCAAAATAAATATTAAATAAAAGTAAAGATGAAAAAGAAAAAAAAATTAAAAAGATAATTAACGTAGAAGTGACATGAGGTGCATTCATGCACTCCTTTTTTATTTTTGACAACTAAGCAAATTTTCTATACAAATTGAATATAGTATATGTTAAAATGTAATATTAGACCAATCATTGCATTACTCTATCTTAATTTATTAGTTATTAAATTTTGATACGGAGCATATTACAATAGAAAAGAGCATATTACAATAGAAAAGAGTTACACTTATTTTAATTAGATTAGATTGTAGAATGTGGATAATTGTTTTCTTCATTCCTCTATGTATTGGTTATTTGTCTTCTCTGGTACGCAACATATGGGCTGAAGTTTTATTTTTTTAATTGGGCTAGAAGGCAAGCAAGGTAAATAAATTAAATAAACTTTATTTTTTTCATGGTGGGCCACATGACACCCACCGCATGCTTCTTTCCATTTCAGTTAGATGTCAATCCACTAACTATATATTTTTACCAATCAAATAACATTTAAACTCATTAATTTTTTTATTAATGAACATTTATTTGGATAACTAAAATAGTAATATGAACACTTATAATGCGATATATGTAGTATTTCTTGATGCACATATTTTTTTTTAATGAATGTTGATGCACATACTATTTTCGTGTTATTTTATTTATTCTATTTTATCCAAACCCATATTAACATTACCTAGTAAATTGAGTCCATGTATTTGCTTTTAGTTCAATTGGGCGTGGTTTTTCTAATTCATAAGCAATCAATAATTTATTTTCAGCTCGGTGTGTGTTGCTCTTAATAGAGGTTTGGTTCATCTGTGTAATACAATGCTTAATGCTCGTTAAGGTTTGGTTCATCTGTGTAATACAATGCTTAATGCTCGTTATGTGAGACAATTAACAAAGGTTGTTAACCAACAAAGGGTAGGTTTGTCATTTACCATAACTCAAAAAAAAGGTTTTGGAATTGAAATCCTATAATAATATCTAAGAACCAAACATACGAAAATATTTTAAATCCAGGAATTCAGTTCATTCGGAATTTTAAATTCTAGGATTTTAAATTCACGAAACCAAAAGCTACCTCGGACTATGATAGTTCTTTCACCCATTCACCAAATTTGCCTGATGTAGAGGCAATCAAGAAAGCTACATAAGTAAATATATAACCTACAGAAAAGTGGACTAATCCAACCAATCTTACTTGTACAATGGAAAGTACCACCAGTTATCCACCCCATCATCCCAACCATTTTCTTCTACCTCCTTATACCATCTATCTATGATGCAATATGCTTCTACCTCTCTTCTTCCATATCAAAGATCATGACCTAGTTAATTACAAAAACAAACACGCTAGTAAAGATGCACAAAAATAAAAGATCAAATCAAAAACCTATGGAGAAAATTACACAAATCGTCCTTTAAATTTACCTCAAATTTCACTGTTATTCCTTTACAAAATTTAATTACACCAGTTATTATTTCTTTTGAAACTTGTTACGCTAACAGTCCTTTAGACTAACGATTGTTAACACTCCGTTAAAAAGGACCACGCGTGATATTTTTTTTATTCTTTTAATTTTTTATGTAATTATAAATTAGAAAAACTAAAATATGTGTAGATACATTATTAGCTGCAAAGAACATCATTTTTATTTTCCTCACTGAAACATTAAATTTTATAGTCTACCACCTAAATTCACCACCGTCTTTCACCATCAAATCATACATTTGTGACTTAAAGATTACGAGTCAAATATTTGGTTCTTAGTTTTCAACATCGTTTTACTTTGAATCTAGGGTTTTCGTTTGAGATTTTTCGAGTAAGGAATGAATGCAAAAGAGATGATACAATGGCTACCAAAGTCGTGACGAGATAAGATGAATGAATGACGGAGGATCCCCAGGTGGTGAAAGATGATGGTGGATTATAAATTTTGATTGTTCATTGCAGAAGAGGACCAAATTTTGATGCTGAATTTGCTAAGTGATACGGGAAGATGAAAATGATGGTCTTTATAGTTAATAATCTATATATACATATTTTAGATTTTATAACTTTTATTTTACTCAAAAGTAAAAAGAATAAAAAAATATCATTTGTGGTCCTTTTTAACGGAGAGTTAACAACCGTTAGTCTAAAGGACTGTTAGCGTAACAAGTTTCAAAAGAAAGGATCATTGGTATAATTAAATTTTGTAAAAGACTGCCAGTGGAATTTGAGGTAAAATTAAAAGACGATTTGTGTTATTTTCTCAAAACCTATACACCACATCAAAACCCCATAAAAACTAGAAAGCTAGCCATCATATAAAAAAGGGCATAACATTTGTGTTCTTGACAGCATATTTACTTTGTGCTGTTGTCTAATCAGCAAGTGAATTTTTTTAAAAAATTTTCATTTTTAACCCTCAAGTTATATATATAGGGGAATGTTCAAATGAGAACAAACTAAAAAGTTGAAAACTTGTGAGAACTACTAGTTTACATATTTGTTCACATTTAATTAACTTCATTCATATGTGAACATTGATGTACGTTGTATTGATAATTAAAAAAGTCAAAAAAATCCTAAAATTATTTCGAAAAACACAAAAATATAAATATGTGTTCATATGTGAACGGTCATGTGAACAAATCGGTTCAAATGTGTTTTACGGCGCGATTTTTAAAGTTTTTAGTATTTTTTTTCTTTCAAAATCTATCATATATCAATGTTCACATATGAATGGAGCGAATCACATGTGAACAAATACGTTATCTAGTAGTTCTCACAAGTTCTCAATTTTATGTGATTCTCATTTGAACCTCCCACTATATATATATATATAGACACACACACACACAATTAACCCCTCTTTTATAGCAAACAGTACAAAAACAAGCATACAGTTTGCTACACGAAATATTTTCCCTATAAAAAATCCACAAAAATACTCTAAACTCAAAGAGAAATTTGCAATTTGTTATCCCCGTGTTCTTGCATTTTGGCCAATTTTGTCATTTGAGAATCTTTTCTACAAATTTTACCCCACGATTTTCATTTTCTACAAAATTTTATCCCATCATCTAACTTTTGATATAAAAATATTTGATACCAATTGTAAGTTAGTAAGGGGCGGGCCGGGTTGAATAACCTAACTATGATTATTAACTAATTTTTTTAATATTTTGCTTGAAACTTTGATGATTACTTAATTATTAATAAAGTGAGTATAACAAAATAAATAAATAGAGTTAGAACGATGTTACCGTAGAGACGACACCAAGATTTATAGTGTTTGGGGTGGCCGTTAACTAGTCAACTTAATTCACTCTCCGATTACGCGATATCAGGATTTATCCACAGGAAGTTCAAATCTTTTCATCAGTAGGAATGAAAACCGTTCAAGATGTTGTTTCTCCTTCAAAGAGAACATAATACCACTCTTCTTTAACTAAAAGAAGATATTCTAACCAAATAATATAACTTCTACAATAAAAGTCTAGATACCAATTGTAAAACACTTTCACTTTCCATATGGAAGTTACCAACACAAATCATGCCTTCTCCTAATAAGAAGAAGACTTCTAATCACCACAACTTCTTCACACACTTGGAAGAGCACACATTCACCACGACACCTTTTTCAACCTCTTGAAGGAATGTAATCACCAACTCTATTACTACACAAGTATTCTCCTAACAAGTGAAAGACACTATACTCATAAACTTTCTTCCACAAATAATTGGAAGAGTATCAATACAACAACCAACCTCACTCACACTCTAGAGGTTTGCTTACAACAAATTACAATACAAAGTAATGTAGAACCAATATTACAACAGTGACTCATGACAAATCAACTCTTAGGTTACAAGTTTTAATCTCACAAACACACTTAGTGTAAATAATATGAGCACTTAAATCACTTTTAAAATGAGAGAATTCTGCAATTTTAAAGCTTAAGATAATAACCTTAAAGTTAGAAATGGGTTAGATATTAAGATCTAAAGTTTAATTTTTTTTAATATAAATCCGTTAGGAAGGGGGGAGGGGGACGGTCGATCCGTACGTCGAAAACAAATACGTTATAAATCATTTCAAAACATACCGATTTAATGTCAAACTCTACAAATCAGTTACTAAGACCCTATAAATTATTTAATCATGATTTGTTCAAGGGGTTAAAGGCTAATCACATTGGGTAACTTCAAATGTATAAATCCTTTGGTTAATAGAGTACAAATTAGGGGTTAAGCGAACCAAAAACACCGTTACGATCAAATTAGGGGTGTTATTCGGGTAGTTTAATCGGGTTTCGGGTTATTCGATTTCTAATGTTTATAATGTAACCCGTAATCCGATTCAAATAAGGTCAGGTTATTCGGGTTCAGGTTATTTGAGTTCGAGTTGGATTCGGGTTATTTATATAAACCCGAATAAGATGATATTCTAAATTTTGCATCTTGAACAAAACTTAAACTTCACAAAGTTACACTAATAGTTTACATAAATAATCATAAGTAACTTATCTATCCACATATAAAAATGGATTATTAGACTCTTATCTGGCTAGATATTATGCCTCATTTTCCCGTCAAAAGAAAATAAACGATTACTAAATGGATTTTATATCCGGTTATTAAACTTTAAATATGAAAAAACTACAATTATATATATGGAGTGCATTAAATCAGTGCCTTAATAATCGAGATTTTTGCTTGCAGTTTCTTATCTTATTAATTAACATTAACTTATGACTCAGACATTCAAGTTGTTATTGAAAAAGTCAAAAACATTAATATTATTTTAACTTTTTTTCCTTCATCATAACTATGAACCGTCCTAACATTTTGTACCAGTTTCCTCAATATTTGAATTTCACTCTGATTAATCAGTTTAACTTGCTCTTCATTGAAACTCAATCATTTTCTATTCACAACCCATTATAAATATAATACATTTCACCATTTTTTTATAATTTTGGCGTGCATGGTAAAAGAATGACATATTTGTAATTGTCGATAGATTTTCTTGTTTGCTTTGTTGATTTCAAATAATATAAGTTAGATGACGGTCAATATCTTTTGTGTAACTTTTAATTTCTTCATGTACAATAATCTTTTAATTTTATTATATATTGTAATTAAGTATTTATTCATTTCATGATTACGTTTGACTGAATATTGGAACATGATGTTGATCATTTTTGGAAGTTTGGATAGAGAGGCTTTTGACCGGTTATTTCGTAAACGCGGAGGGGAATGAAATCATTGGTGTTTCTATCGACCTTTTGATGTGAAATATATGTATGATATGATTCTTCACTGATTCAATTATCAACTACAAATTGATACGGAAATGTCTCATTTTCCTTACGGAAGCGTTGTCCAACTTATTACATAATAATTTCTTATGCCTTTATTTGAATATAGCTATTCATTGTTGTTTGAATTTTAACAACATTTGATTGGGAATTTTTTGTTATTAATGAAAGAATTTGCTATGGCATGTCCAATTACAATGCAACGGTATAGAAAGGGAAGAATTTTCAAAAATTGTAGGTGAGAAATCTTCGGTGAATTTGCAAAGATCTCTCAATTATAATTCTTCTATACATTTCTCTTTTGTAGATAAACTCTTATAACCACAACTGATTTTATTAGGTTGTATGTTGGAGTTTTAGTGAATTTAGTTTCACTGAATTAATATTCTCATAATCTCATTCAATTTTGAGTTTATGATCATGACTTAATGTTAACCTTTAACATTTTTCATTAAAAAGAATACGAACTTTCACGTATAACATGATTATGAAGTTATACTTTGAAGAGCTTTGCTTCTTTTATTATCATAAACAATTTTTATTTTTATTTTTGCACACTATCAATTTAACAAGAATTTGAACAACTTTTACTACATCCGTACATCGCATGAGTAATGTGTGTATATTATATACGGATGTATTCATATAAATCATAAATAACTTATACTATATACAAATAAGTTATATTTGTATATTAAAACTTTTGTGGGTATTCGGGTTACTCGAATTGTAAAATATTTATCCGAAGCTCGATACATATAGACTCTGGTTATTCGGATTCGAGTTATTCGGGTTCAAATAATCAAATAAGCTTCAAATTTGAGTTATTTAAATTCGAGTTTGAGTTAATTATTCTGATTCGGTTAATAATTGTGATACCCCTTAATCAAATGTCTGATCCATACATAAAAATTGATCTTTTTAAAAGACAAACAAAAGAGGGTTTAATATTAGTCAGCCAAGTTACAGTGACCATTAATGTAGAAACATAAATTCCAAAATGGCAAGCGGTGGCAGACTGGCAGCCCTCACAATCACATCTCGTGCCAGATAACCTTTCGTCCATTATAGAAACCAAATTCCGTCATTTTCCGATCACCGGAATTTTTTTCTGGTGATCGACTTCCGTCTGTAAACCATGAATTCACCGGAGCGTATAGAGGACGTAACTAGGGTTTCTGCCGTTTACCTATTGCTCCGTTGCTCTATCGCTTTCTTATTTCCATTCATTTTCTTATTTTTAGTTGCGATTACGATTTTAATTTTAGCAGTTTTCATTAGCAATATATCGATTTCGTATCCAATTTCTGTTCCCTGCCAGTGCAAAATAGTATCCAGCAGTAAGTTATATATTATTGAATTTGATATTGAAAGTTAGGGTTTATTTGTTCCTATGAATTGTGTACAATTTGAATGGAGCTGCATATATAAATCCCCTGATTTCAATTAGTGTTTATGTGATTATAGTAATTAGGTTAAGTTAATAGTTTCTGTTGGTTGCACAATCTAAATATAGTTCATATCGATTTTAGGTTTTGAAATAGTTCATGTGATTATAAAATTCTAAGCAAAATTTGCGGCTTTTATTTCTGTGCTTAAGCGTTGTCATCTCGTGTACTTGGAAAGCTACGGGATTAATTTTTCATGTGTTGAGCATGTTTCTGAGCTTTGGATAAATTACATTTTTAACTAGTTATTGGTTGTGAAGTTTACTTTAATGATCACGTAGTGGTGGTCCCGTAACATCTTAATGGAAAAGGTTGTTATGCTGCTTTTAGCATATTGATTGGAATGTTTTAAAGGAGGATGTCTTGTTAGACATTATGAATTGTGATAGAGAACTTAAAAGAAACCTAATGCAGTGTTTACGATGGGCGCTTTTATTCTATTGGAGCAAAGTCCGTTGAACTCAAAACTGGCGTGTCTGTCGGAATAATTTGGCTTAGTAAAAAACTTCTAAGTTGAAACTATAGCTTAAACCTAAACTGATAGTAGTATCGTAGCTTCCACATTTCAATTTAGGGTAACTTGACCGATGAAGTGAACACTTGGAATCTCAAAGCAGCTGTTCCAGCATAAGTTATTGTGTAAATTTGATTCTTCTTTCAGCACTTAACGTTTCAGCTGATTGTTTGGGTGAAAAGTGTGTATGTTATGAACTATATCAGTTCTAGAATGAGGGGTTCTGTTACCTTTGTGCTCCAGTGGATTAAGTTTGAAGTTTGAAGTTCATATCTTCCATTTATAATAATTGATTATGGTTTAATCATAATGTCCTTTTTACTTCAAGATATTAATTAAGCTGTTTCTAAGTATGGGTCTACAAAATCATGTTTGATCACAAAATTGAGAACATGGTCCTAGGATTGGAACTGGAGTGTCTGTATTTGTTTCTCTTATGTGGGTTATAGTGTTCTACATGGTTTGTAGCTTGATACCTTCCTTATTAATATACCTTTGCTGTTTCTGATATGTGGAGTCCCATGATGTTAAATTTTTATGTATGTGACATGTTTTGGGCCTTGTTTTTTTTTTTTTTTTTTTGTTTTGTTTTCTGAAAGCACTTGTGTGTAGTTTATCGTTACTGATCTCATTAAATAAGCTTCGCATATATGACATTTCTTAGGTTTCTTGCAGGTGTAGATCTTAAGTCTGCAAAAGTCTGTGAACTTGGACTACTAAATTATAAAGCAAAGCATGTGTTTTACCCATCCGAAAAGAAGAAGTTCAGATGCCGCTATGATTATTATTGGGCTTCTGTTTTTGAGGTCTATACTTCAAGCTCTTCTATATGATTGCACTTTATTAAGAACAACGGAGTTTACTTGCTGTTAAATTGCAGTTTACATATTGCAAAACTGTGACCAGTTTTGTTCTTGGTTGCTATTGTTTGCAGTTTACATGTCATATAAACGTATATTTTATCTATAGTAAAAGGAATGCTCTATTTTAATTGATAGTATTAATAACTTGATATGATCCTTTAGATGTGCAACTTCAGTTATTTGTTAATAATATCGTTTTTTAATCATAATTGATGCACTAGTAACTGTTTCTGAAAACTGGACAAAAAGTGTTTGTGGGTCAACCCTATGCAACCCATTTAAACTGAACTCATTTCGAACTGGAACCTAAACTGCCTGAGTCCTGACCCACCCAGACTGCCACCTCTACTTCTGGGACATGGTAGCTGTTCATGACTGTTTTTCTCTTGACAACCCATGAAGAGTGATGCACTGTCTTATATATTAGTTGCTTCGCTCCTGCCCAGGTAGAATATACAGATCACTCTGGTCATCCTCATACTGCATTTGCAGAAGCTCCTAACGAGGCCCTCCCGGCTGACTGCAGACCCACTTTTAATTCTGCATGGATGGCTAAAGATAGATTCAAGGTATTTTCGCCTTCTCGGTGGCGTATTATCTCACATGATTTTTTAACCTTGGAATTCTTTCAGTTGTAATAGTACTTTCATCCAACTATTGTTTTTGTATTTCATAGGTGAATGAAACTTATGATTGCTGGTATACATTGGGCATTTCCAAACTAAACTTATATTATGATGAGTTTTTTAATTGCCAAGCTGACCACCCATCTATGACGGAGATGCTTACGCGCTACCTTATCCTGTGAGTTAATCAACTACCTAACTTGTTTTCAAAAAATTATTTATCGATCTGCTTTCTTGTACACTAGTTTTTTATTGTTGGATATCTATATGGAAGTTTTAGCCTTCTCCACAATTTAGATGTACTCGTAAATGTGTGTATATGAATTCATTTGAAGTATGCATGGAAGTTTGTATGCAGCTAGCATATGTCATTTATCGGATGACTTCATATTTTGCCATGATGACTGTAATACTGTATGCTAGTTTTCAAACCCGTATATACATATAGGCCATTAAACTTTTATTTAATTTTTGTAAGTATAAAAAAATAATGTATATGATTAAATCTAACATTTCATCTTAGTTTTAATTTTTACAATGGAGCTTGAAACTACATTATTTATGATTATATCTATGTATTAAGCAATCTAATCGGTAATCATATATCGATTCCGAATAATAGATCTTAGTTGACAAAAAGAATCCGATAGAAAAACATGTTGATAAAAAGAAGAAAAAAAATCATGTCTTTAATAATAAATATTAGCATATAAGAATGTTTTAATAGTTAAGATTTGTCAGTTTCTCAAATAATAAAATGTTAACTTTAAACTTATCTCAAAACTATATACTCAACTTATTTGAATTATGCATCCTAGAGAATTCGTTGATAATTATGTTGTAAATTTTTTTTATTAAAATTGAGAAATTTGAGGGATGTATTTTTAAATTAAGTGAAATTAAAGGACTCAATTGATCAATTGAAAGTTAATTTAATTGTTGACATCATAAATGTGTTTTCTATATTATATTTAAGATTGTTCAGTATTTATGTTCTTACTTTTTATATGTACTTATTGGCGGTGTTATCTGAGGTTTAGCATTTTGCTTTCTTTTAGATGCCCCTGTTAATATGTGTGTGTAAGACCAGAACATTAGTTAAAAATAGAGGTGGGAAAATGGGTGGGTTGGTAATGGGCAAAACGGGTAATGGTGAAAACAGGAGGGTAAGGTTGGGTTGCCCTGTCAACTTTGTTTTGTCCATTTATTAGTTTCATGAAATAATTAATGTATTAAATACATACAAAAATTATACCATTAAAAAAACAATTCAATTTTCTGAATAAAGCGATTTAGGAGGTTGTAAGCATTGGAAACACCTTGGGCAAATGTTCTTCCTATATGGCCTGTTCTAATCGTTTAGTCCATATTTTACCTGCTTATTTGTTGGAGATATAATACGACCCCAACCAACCAGTATTGAGTTAAATTTGTTAAAATTGTCACTTCTTGTTAAAACATTAAACAATTTAAATCCTGAATGTGTGCATAGTAGAAACAGTATAAAGGAACAAACATTTAACGCATATCTTTTTCTTCAATTTTGTAGGTCAACAGACATGTTTATGACTTGGCTTTCTCAAACGGGTCAAGTGCGAGGCAGGTATGTGAGATGGGAAGCAATAGCTGGGGTTATTAGCGGTTTCTTGACTTCTTTGATCACTATAGCATTCGGTAGAATGCTATATCTACTCAAGTCTCGCATTGTTGGCATGTCTTGGGTAAGAGATGTCTATTTAATTCGTCTGAAGAGAGGCTGTTTTCTTGTAGCATATTTTTCGTTTGTGAGTTGGTTAGCAATTCAGTATTGGGAAAAGCTCGGTCTGATGGACATCTTTGGTGCTCATACATAGAAGAAATATACATATGCAGCACTCTTTTTTGTTAAAGTGCTAATTTTCACTAAAAGTGTAATGTAAAATATGAGTATCATTTGTCATGTGTCATGAAGAAAAAAGTATCCATGTACAGAAGTAGAACCAACTCCTTGAGAAGGTTGTCTGATGAATACGTACGTTGTATGACAGAAAGCCCATCAAGAAAGTTATAGATGTTTTGTTAGCTTTACACACATTTGATACCTATTAGCCTTTTCATTTGTATGATTTGCTTTGATCGCACAGGGACCGTGGGGGGTTTGTCGTGGTTCATCAACATATGTCAAGTAAAACAACTGCCTAATACAAACCTCATAGCCATACTAACCACGGGGGGTTTGTCGTGGTTCATCAACATATGTCAAGTAAAACAACTGCCTAATACAAACCTCAACCATATTAACGGAGTATAAACTGTTCCTTTCAAACACACATGTACTAGTAATAAAGAAAAACTCAATATATATGTTGCATTTGGACATGTTATTGCAGAGCTAAAAAGTTGGCGTTTTATATGCTAAACCAAAATCTGGGCTTTATACCTTGAAACGTTTGATAGAAGTTTTTGTAATGTAGAAATAATACCATGTTAATGCATATCTGATTTATGTTTCATAATAATAGTGCATATCCTGGTTGGAAACCCTGTATCTGCCACTGAAACTGAATTAGCAAATTGTGTTCTGCTGTACTTCTAATGATGTCGAGATTATTGTTCACGCGTACCCAGTTTCTTGGGGCAATTCAACAGTTAGCAAAGCAAAGATCGACGGGTCAATCACATCTTAACTGGCCGAGATAGAATCCTCTGGATCTCTTGTAAAAGACGCCTCTTTTCATCTCATATCCTCATAACCTCATTCTGCTTCCAGAGCTCTTCAATATGCTTAGTCTGTTCACACTCCTTCCTTTAATGTCATTTATAGCAGCTTCTTAAGAGGTGACTCTCATATGCTTCATGTATTTTAACATTTATATATTCAATACGTGTGCGATGACATCATGTGTCTAGTAAAGTACCTGTTCATGAAAGTCAGGTTAAGTTCGAGTGACCATGCTTCTATTTCAAGATTTTCGCAATGCTTTAAAATAGACTGCATTTCGCTTCTGCCATTTTAAATCACCAAAAGCATCAATGGAAACAGAAACTTGATCCTCTATCTATACTTATGATACCTTGTAATGGTAAACATAGTTTCAATAGAAAACAAGGGAATGACGAGTGATTAGAAGATTTCGATCCATTTACTTATTAATGATTCCATCTGGGTTATGTTCTATCTGTACTGAGTCAAGCAGATTAAATAAAAAATATTAGCTTAAGAAGAAGCGGGTCAAAAGTCACTCAAACTGTATTTTTAAATGAAAACCTGCTAAATCAATTTTTTTTCTATCAAAATCTAGTCTGTGAAATAACATAATGTTGTAATCATATTTGATACACCTAAATATATGTAAGAATATTAAGAAATATTGGACGAAAAGTGTTTCGGTGCAGAGATGTTGGTACTTACTTCCTTGACCTCTCCACACTGCGTTTCTTTGTGGGATCTCATCTATCTCTGCATCAGACAACAAAATCACACAAATTTAAATAATGTCACCGTTCAGAAGTTTATGCAAGAAATTCACTTCTAATATTATAATGCGTTTAACTAAGCTTTAAAGAAGAAAAATAAAATAAGCACTGCATAAAGTATATATGACGTCACGGGATGCAGCTAATCGTAAACCAAATTATGTACTTATACTCTAATCATCACATAAGTTACACTATTGTTTCAAATTATGTAACACATATCATAGCATTGACAATATTAACATGAATAACATTGTTTACATCACATTTTAGATCTAAGCTACACACCGAGCTTCTAGAGAAACCTTTGTCCCTGTCTACTAATCAATGATTGTGTCTGTTGGAGTTGTGTTCTGTTAATGTTATTTGCTTTGATTTGGAATTCAGGTTACCTGACACCCGATGACCCTGATCCATGTCGAGTTCCATTATGCTACAAATACACAACGGACGGTAATCAAACTTATCGTACATGCACTCCTTTATATCTGTAGTGCAAGAAGGAATAAATAATTGATTAGTTATTATTATCAAATACAAATCGATTTCTGGTTATTCCTTTGTGTCAGATTTGAAAACCTTGTTACTACATTTTAGAACACATTGGGTCACTGATAAGTAATGTTTGAGCGGATTTACACTAAAGTCATTTTTTATTTCCGGATTGCAGTTTATGTACTTTATTGGTAATTTTAGTGTGATTGGGATTTACTTGGGACCAAAGAGTATTCCAAGTTAAGTTATAGAACAAGTTGAGAATTGCGTGGGTGCACACTTCTTTATTAGTGGCCGGCAATGATTCATTAACAAAAGATTCACTTCCTTTTACTTATACTACCCTATTATTTACCATCTGTAGTTCCACCAATTAATGATTCTTTAGACATACACAAACCTCAAAAGGAATCTGATGAACTTACAAACCAGGTAAAGATGTTGGTACGTCACATAAACACAGAGTTTTGAATGGTTAATTCCACCTAACTTCACTTGTTTTGACCCATTCACCTATTGTAGAGAATACAGTTACATCTGACCTTGTCGTTTGTTTGACGAATAACGAAGTTGAATTACTAATAATAGGAGTTCATCTATTACATGTTCATATTAGTTTGTTGGTTTTATCTGTTTAGTTATATACGATTGTAAGTAACAAGAATTTTTGTTAGAAATATTTACCTGCGTTGTTATTGGGCAAAGATAATTGTGACCGACTATATCGAGAAATAAAGTTACATTTTGAATCTGTTACATGATCTTTAATTGTTTCAGTTAGATAAGAATTAAAATAAAGTAAAAAAAGAAAAACCTGAATCCAGATCAATTTTGAGGTTACGAACAATATTTCATTATAATATGGATGTTGTTGATACATTTCCTGACTGAAAGGTTCAATAAATAAAATGTTCTGATCTGCTTCGTCTTAAAATTTCAGAACATCTTATGGTGACCGAAGTTTCAGTCATTAATCTTTTTCTGACTGAAACTTTGTGCAAGTATAGTGACTGTTTTTTCTTAGATAGGAGTAGCTTTCAACCCCTTTAGTGACTGAATTTAAGCGGTTGTAGGTGTTTGAGTTATTTCCTTTGCTTCTGTCATTCTATATAGTTATATCAACAAAAAAATCAATGGATACGAAAACCTGATTTGTTGTCTATACAAACTTATTATACGTAGTACCTTATAAACATAGTCATACGAGTGAATGACAATTGATTAGAAGGGAACATTTCAATCCTTTTACTTACTAATTCAATCTGGGCTATATATTTTCTATCTCATAAAATTTATCTTAAAATTAAATAAGCACACCTTAAACTAAATTATGTACTTATACTCTAATCGTCACATAAATTACACTATTGTTAAATTATGTAACATATATCATGATAATAGTTAACGTGAAGAACATTGTTTTTATTATATATTAGAACTAAGCTTACACTCTGAACTTATACAGAAACTTTTATCCCCGTATACTAATCAACTATTGTGTCTGTTGGATCTCTTTAATGTTATTTGCTTTTAATTAGAATTTGGAATCCAAGTTTACCTAGACGGCCGGTGACACTGATTCATATAAACACGAAGCTAAACATCCTCTGCAATTACCCCAACTTCAAAGAATAAAATGGGCCGATCTAGAAGTCTAAAAAAAATGTATTTCTATGGTCGGAGAGCTATGAGAATCTATTTTTCAAAGAAAAAATGGTTTCTCCTTTGAAGTTTTCTAGAAGAAGTTATGGAAGTTTTGCTAGTCAGATTCATCCGAATTCAACAAAGTCTTTTGGTTCCATGAGTTATCTGAACAGTCAATTTATTATCTAAGTCTTTTCACATTTCAATACACTCGGGGGATGTTCCAACTCCCAAGCTTCAATAAATTGTTGGTCTTGCTCATAGTCGAGGCAATTTTGCTTAATAATTCATCTTAATGAAAGTTAAGCTTTAAGCTTCTTTTTGTTTGAGTTATGTATTTCTTTGGTGGATTCTATAGAGTGGCAGGTGAACTTGTTAATTTATGTCATGTATCTTCAAGGTGGATTCTTTGAATTGGTGCATTCTTTGAAGTTGAATTCGTGTTTCTCAATTACAACTTGCATTAGGATATGTTATAATTTAACTAGCTTGAAAAATATTGTATTCACCCATCTTTACAATTTTCTGTTAGTTAATTTGGAACCAACACTTGTTATATATGTTCTCTCCTAGTAGCACTTAAATGACATATATATACATAAAGGATGGACAACTACTAACCATCATGAACCAAGAGTCTAATTAAGTCAAACACAAGACATATAATTATAAAAAATCATATATAAGTAATACATGTATGCACAAACCAGACACCTTTTGGCTGTTGTGAACATTAGCTAGAGAGCCAAAAATGACAAGTCCTACGACTAAGACATGTCCATGCATTCCTTGATTTACACGTTTGCCTTTTCTAGCGCAACTTGAAGCGGCAATCTAGCTAGCATGCATACCGTATTACCGTCCTGCACAGACATTCATTTAGAAATGAATCCAATGATGCATATATTACACTAGATACAACCTTAACATATGTATGTTATGTAACCATATTATCTATGAATGGGTCCATTGAATATAAGTTCGTGCAGTAGAACAAAAGGCAGAAGTTAAATTAATTATCATTATCATATACAAAATATAGACTAGACTAGTATGGACATCTATGGTGTACAAAATGATTTTGACATGATAAAAAACCCGGCAACTAGGAAAGATTGTAGACTAAAATTGCCGGCCGTTTTTGTTTTAAGGAATTTAAAAGAAATGTTTTTAGAGGTCGCTTTCGATTTTTTTCTCTCCATTAAATCAACTTGTGATTAGGGTTTTTCTAACATTTGTTTGATTTAGTTAGAAGGCAGGAGATATTGTTCATTTGGGAAGTGAAAGTTAGTTTTAATGGTTGACAGACAGACTCCCATACAAGGCTAAGGTTGTTAATCTAGTATAGCCATATAACAAAGATCAGTGAAGGTATCTAAACCGGTTTGGTTTCACTTATAACAATTTTTTCTAAATCGGATTAGTAACTGGACAGAGGTTTGTGATTTTCTATTTTGAAAACTAAAATTGATTTATAAAAGGATTTTTATAAATATAGCTCTTAGGACTGTCGTTAATGTGTTTAATGTTGTACCTGACTAGTTAAATATTAATTGTAGGGGGCGGTTATTTTTATTGTACAAGACTTTTAAGCGTGTTAAAAGCAGCCCTAAGGATTGTGTTTAAAAAAATCCTTACAAAACACAAAGAATTATGGTATCTAATTAAAAACAAAGGACCTATAACCTAGCGGTATGTGACGATCCCATCAGTCTGGAGGTGAATAGTGGCATCAACAGGTTTTCCCAATGCGAAATTCACTTTCTTCAATGGGAACCTGCATAAACCCGAAGTGCAATATGAATTCCCTGCGACATAAAAAGTTTGACTCCAATTTCAAATATTAATTCCAATGCTCTAAAAGTTTCAAATGCCTATCGTAGATTTTGAACTAGTTCAAGTTCCGACTTCCTTTTTATCAATTCTGCAATTAATTTATGTAATTCTGTTGTGACTTTGACGGAAAAACTGTCCATTTGTGCACGTGTTTTGTGTATCTGTGGTGAGCCAAAAAGCTAGCTAGCCAGAACAGGCCGGTTGTAGGATGACACAGCAGCTACAAATCAAATTAACCACTACTTCACTCATTTTCGTGTGTTGAAAATGAGGCCATAGATAAGGCGCGTGTGCAAATATTTTATATATGATGGTCATTAAATCTACTACTAATCATTAAGCCCAATAATGTTGATTAGATAGGAGTATTTACACCATCATTAGGCTGAACAACATAAAAATGAAAAATATTAATGGGTCGGAATTTTCCCGGTCAGACACTTTGGATCAATACCCAGGGGTAGAACCATGTAGAAGGTAGGAGTAAGTGCATTCGCTATATCTAGTATAAATTTCTTATAAAAAATTGCACATATAGTTATATTCTTTATTTGTGCTACGGGTTATAAAAATTGGATATCAATGCTATGAGTCACCTTAAATCCTGAATCCGCCAGTCCGCCACTACCTGTACCATGCATATCTTTTTGAGCTTCGATATCTCATTGAACTCAACTCTACTTTGAATATATAATATACCAAAATAAGATTTCCGGAATAATTATTTATACATATAAACATGTAGGTCCAAAGTTGGTGAAAACTCTTTTTCATTTTTTCCATGACAAACTCCTCTGTTTGAGAATCAATTTCTCATGCATCAACCTTATCACAATTTTGTACACACGTTAGCTCGTTACGAAGCTCTCACTAAAAAGAACTAAACCTACTAATATCTTGTTTATATAGACGACTCAAGTCTATATTTTTGTCCAAAGTTGATAAAACCCATAATGTTTTGCAGATTCTTAATTAGTTTCAAATTTTAATCATGTAATTGTTTGCACTGTAAGTTAAATTTCACTATTAATCAGAATGTTTTGTGCAGTGGCTTTCCATTTGGTTTGAAGCAAGGATAGAATAGCAATTTTATAGTTATAAGTTTTTAACAATTTTATTCAAATGTATTAGTATAATGTAGTTTTATAAATTAAAATAAGATTAAGAACATGACTAATCGAATGAATTTCGATTAAACCTTAGATATATGGGTGCTTATTCGATCAACAATCGTCAAAAACTTTCGTGCTTACAAAGTTTTTGAGCAACCCTAAAGAAGGATGAATATTAATTAGAAGTTAATTTGTTATTTGAGGTCACATTATAAATTCGACAAAGGAAATAACAACATCAGGTGGACGTGCGTACGTTAAGGTGCTAAACCTTCCATAATTTCAAATCGAACTAAAACTGGAAACTGATAATTTTCAGCCGATGAGACTTGATCGGGATGATCACCAAATGACTTCACATATATATTTCAAAGTCATTAATACTGCAGTTTAAGTGTTACTAGAAAATGCAATGAGCTCCTTGTCATTTTGAAATATGTGCATGTGTTCCCTTTCCAAAGTTACTTGTGCTTCAATGCCATCTCCATTAGGAGTTTCCATTAAAACAAAAGTATTCCTGTCAATTGATCCCATTGGAATACTTGCACGAACAGGTTTTCCCCATCCGAAATCCACTTTGTTGAAGGGGAACCTACATAAACTTGAAGCAGAATATGATTTCCTTGCGACATAATCAAGATCTTCATTTTCCATTTTTGACTCCAATGTTATAAAAGTTCGAATAGCATCTTGCAGATTTTGAGATACTTCAAGTTCGGACTTGCCTTTTTTGATCTCTGCAACAATTGTATGTAATTCTATTTCATTCAGATTTGTTGTGACTATGACAAAGTTGGACAAAATATTTCCCACAGT
This sequence comes from Gnaphalium uliginosum, assembly GCA_963930675.1. Taxonomy (NCBI): domain Eukaryota; kingdom Viridiplantae; phylum Streptophyta; class Magnoliopsida; order Asterales; family Asteraceae; genus Gnaphalium; species Gnaphalium uliginosum. The sequence goes on from OZ005684.1 coordinate 11,553,468, forward strand.
GGTTTCCGGCAGTTTTTCCACCATCTTCACTCGCATGTCCACTACTGTAAACATGTAACATGGACCAGTATTACTATTGGATTTTGCTGCATCTGCTGCCATTGCCGTTTTGTAAAGCAAAGAAGTCAATACCTCAACACGTGTAAGGTTGTTCAAAGGTGTCCCTGCTCTTTCAGCCATGGCGGTAACCTTGTTCTTGAGGTTACATAGTTCTGAATTCGGAAATACAAATCTCTTCACCACGCGCTCGCAATTGGTATGATAAAGATGAGATAGTGGCACCGTAAAATTGGTGGCCGGGGAAGAAATGAAATGAGGGTTAATGGGACGTACAACCTCATGTTGTTGATCAACTAAGCCAGCTGCACTAATTCGCGCCACATTAGCCCAATGGTTTGTGAATGTGGCTACGGTGCACGCATCACCAATCTTGTGAGACAGAGACACAGCTACTGCGGTTCCACCACATGCAAAATGATTAAACTGAACAGCAAGTGGACTCAATCTATTAGCTGTTGTGTGCCACTCTAGACCATCAGCAAAGAGTTGACCTCTGACTTCTTTATCTTGTTCGAAAACAGCAATGACATCCTCCATTTTGCTATCGTTAACAGCTTCAAGAAATGTGACTCCATCGTCGTTGCAATTGATGTAAGTTGGTCTTGGTGTGGGAAACCTGCCAGCGAAAGGATAGTATTGGTTTAGTGTTTGTGATAATGAATTTTTGAGGTGATGGAATTTGTCGTAGGAAGTGGAATACTTTGGGTAGAAGAATATTGCAGGAATGTATGCATGATGTGAACATTGATCAATCAAATTTAGGTTATAAGTTTGGAGGTGAGAAGGGGTAGGGGATGAAGGTTTGATGATTTCTCGAGAGACGATGTTTTGAAGTTTCCTGCTTCTCGCTATATTTTGGAGATTTTTCACCATCACCGCTCTTTTCATAATATTCCTTCTCTAGTTGAATATGTATGTTAGTAAGAAGAGAGATCAAATTTACAAACAGAAAAAAGTTAGCAAAATAATTCTACAAATTGACGTGTCACTAATGAATGAACTTTCTTTCTTCTTTCTTCTTTCTCTCTCTGCTTTTGAATGGTGACACATTAATTTATGAACTCTTTTTGTATACTTTGTTTGTAACTCTATCATTCATCTAGTAGGAAATATTGGAGGGGCATAAAAAGAATTTATAGTACTAAGTTGATATGCATACACCCAATTTTTACTCTTGAGGCATATATGTAACAAAAAAGAAAGAAGATAGTCAAAAGTATACCAAGTGTTCTCTATATGACAGTCCCCGCTAGTTCGTATCGTACAATTTTGGTTGGTTTAGTTTCTGTTTTTGGTCCTTGTTGCTTTTTGTGGTGGGTTCTAGTTGGAGTTTTTCTGGTTCTAGTTTATTGCTCGGGTTCAACAGTTTCTTTTGTTTTTTCTAGCTGTAGGATGCCATCCATATGTCATCTTGTTATATGAGATGGTTGTCTTTGTGGTTGTTCTATGTGCTTTGATCTTTGGTTTTAATTTCTAATGGTATAGTCTGCATTTTCTAAAATATCTATAATAACAAAAAAGATTAAAAGATGTGCCCTCCAATACTATAATTTGCTTACATTAATTAGTTTCAAAAAATTATTGAGATTATTATTAGATTGTTTTTTTGGCTGGTTCTACAAACTTGATCCACAATCTTTTTCTCTTTGTTAGTTTGTTACGAGAACACTGAGCATGTAATTTGAGGAGAATTAAGAGAGGTGGAGGAAAGTGAGGGGTTCTCGTCGCTAAAGCCTCCTACACACCATTGGTGAATGTCCTTGAAGATTACAATGATGCCATCACGCCATGAATGTCCTTAAGATATCTATGCTAACTAGTTTAAACTGTTTTGGGTTTTTTGATACTATTTTTTTTAAACGGCAGACAATTTTATTACCAAGGAAAAAGAGTACTTGGAACAGAAGACGGCCACAAGAAGACAGGCTGCAGGCCCCAACTTAAAGTTCTAGGCTAAAAACAACAAAAAACAAAACCAACTACAAAACAAAGAGTAGTTATATGACAAAACAAAAAACAGACTCTACACCCTTACTAAATCAGCCACAAAATGTCAAACCAACCTAAACCACAACAGACCAGGGGACCCACGAAATTCCAAAGGAACACAACCACCAAAATGTCAAATGTGTGTCACAATTGGTAGGTTATGAATGTGTTTTTGGACTGTGAAAAATGGGTACAAATCCTTGACATGTCCTCCTAAGTTACGCTTAAAATGTAAATTTTTTAAATCCAAATTATAAAATCGATAATTCACAAATTTATATTTATTTTTAGCTCAATTAGTCATGTATATAGAGATGGATGAATTGAATCTTTGTAATAGTTGAAGTATCCTTTATGCATATATACAACGTAATATTATATAAAAGTTAACACTTACCATTTAAACTTGCGTTGAAGCCGTGATGGGCGCTGTTTATAATTAGTTAACCGCATGACGTGAAAAGATAAAATAAGATTAATTAATTAAGAACATGACTAAACAATTGGATTTCGAAAGATAGATCTTTAATTAAATTAATATATGGGCGCTTTAATTAATTCAACAAAACAATATGGCCGGCTTACAAAGTACTTGAGCAACCCTACATGCACTTTAGATGGATCAATCTTAGGAGTTAATTATGGCACACATTATAATTAAACAACACAATAACAATATTCAATTGTGGCATTGACGGGGTATGAAAAATAAAATGTAAAAACAACAATGCCCTTAACCGAGGGTAGAGAAACGGCTTCCAGAAAACTTGTAGCTAACCAGAATATGCAAGAATGTCCTTGTCATTTTGAAATATGTGCATGCGTTCTCGTTCCAAATTCACCTCCGCTTTAATTCCATTCCCGTCACATGTTTCCATCAAAATAAAACTATTCGCCTTGACCGATCCCGTTGGAATATATGTATCAAATGGTTTTCCCCATCCGAAATCCACATTGCTCAAAGGGTACCTAATTACACTCGAAACACAAAATGTATTCCTTTTGACATTCTCTAGATCCCCAGTTTCCAATATAGACTGCACTATCCGTAGAGAGTCAAACACATTTTGAAGATTTCGAACTTGTTCAACTTCCGACTTGCTTTTTTGAAGTTCTGCAACCATTGTATGTAATTTTGCTTCACTTGGATTTGTAATGACCGTGACAACATGCAACAAAATGTTTCCCACTGTGGTTTCTGGTAATTTTTCCTCCACCATCCTTGGTCGCATGTTCACCACTGTAAACAAGTAAGATGGACCCGAAAAACTACTCGATCTTGCTCCATCTGTTGTCATTCCTGCTTTATAAAGCAAAGAAGACAACACCTCGACCCGTGTAGGGTTGTTCAAAAGTGTCCCTTCTCTTTTAGCCATGGCTATAACCTTGTTCTTCAGCTCTTGTAATTTTGAATTCGAGAATATAAATGTCTTCGCGACATGATCATCATTGGTAAGATGAAGAGGAGCTAGTGGCACCTCAATATTAGTGCTTGGGAAAGAAATGAAATGTGGGTTGATGGGATTATCAACTAAGCCAATTGCATTATTTCGTGCAACAGTAGCCCAATGGTTCATGAATGTGGTTAGGGTGCACGCATCGGCAATTTTATGAGACAGAGACACAGCCACTGCGGTTCCTCCACATGCAAAATGATTTAACTGAACAAAAAGTAGACTCAAATTATTAGCTGTGTCGTTGTCCCACTCTAGACCATCAGGAAAGAGTTCACCCCTCACTGCGTTATCTTGTTCGAAAACAGCAATGACATCCTCCATTTTGCTATCATTAACAGCTTCAACAAACGTGACTCCATCGTCGTTGCAATTGATGTAATTTGGTCTTGGTGTGGGCAATTTGCCTGCAAATGGATAGTATTGGTTTAGTGTTTGTGATAATGATTTTTTGAGATGATGAGCTTTGTTGTAGGAAGTATCGAGTTTTTTCCGGTAGAAGAATATGGCAGGAATGTATGCATGGTGAGAACATTGATCAATCAAACTAAGGTTATAAGTTTGGAGGTGAGAAGGTGTAGGAAATGAAGGTTTGATGGTTTCTCGAGATATAATTGTGTGAAGTTTCCTGCAAAATCTTGCTGTTTTTTGGAGATTGCTCATCATCATCGCTCTTTTCATGATATTCCTTCTCCACTTGAACATGTATATTAATAGGATATGTGGGAGCTCATAAGGTATATTGAATTGGATGTATATAATAAAAATTAAAGGGCAAGTGTTTTGTAATGTGACAAAAATCAATTATGTTTTATGAGCTTAAAACTTCTATTAATATTACTATGTTGAATATTACTATATGTATGTACATAATTTGAATGATGTGTTATCTATATATGCTACCACCGTTAATTTTATTAACCTTACTTTATGGGATGTGTAATATACCCTAGAAAAGAATGAATCAAGAGGAAGTTGAATATTAACTGAAATTATAGTTAATTTTGCTTAATTAGAATTACTTAAAAAATAAATTTGTAACATGATAAATTAATTTTGTGTAACATACAATTTTATTCTTATTAATTTAAAAAATAAATTAATTATTAAGCGATTTGTTAAATATAATTGTTTTTAGTACATACTATTATTACTTTGTAAGATGTTCATTGTAACATGATAAATATTATATACAGAGTCCATGTCATTACATTAAATATAAGATCGTAACTAAATATATGTCAAATTGTTTAATGGTATTTTAATTTTTAATTAATTATTATTAATAAAATAATAATAATAATAATTAAATAATTTGTAGGAGTTTATTTTCATATAGGACTCCTTCTCTGCATATTAGTATTTATATTTATTTATTATTAAATATTAAAAAAAATAATATAATATTAATTAAATAATTTGTTAACTAAATTAAGATGTTGACACGTGACATTTGTGCTTACGTGGCAAATTCTGGAACTTTCTTTTATACTCCTTTAGTATATATATATACTAGGTGGAAGATCCGTGCAATGCACGGTAATTTATTAGAATTATTTTAGATATTACGTGATTAAATGATAATTCTAGTACATATTTTTTAAAATAATTTATAAAATAATATTAATTAAATTATTTATAGGACTTTGTTTTCGTATGTGACTCCTCTTTCCATATTATTATAATATATGTTGCATATATATTTATTAATTATTAATTATTATAAAATAATAAAATAATAATATAATATTAATTAAATAATTTGTTAACCGAAGTTAAGAAATTGACACGTGGCATTCATGCTTACGTGGCAAATTCTGGAGATTTCTTTTATACTCCTTTAGTATATACTAGGTGGAAGACCCGTGCAATGCACGGTAATTTATTAAAATTATTTTAGATATTACGTGATTAAATGATAATTGTAGTACATATTTTATAAAATAATTTGTAAAATAATATTAATTAATTAATTTATAGGACTTTGTTTTCGTATATGACTCCTCTTTCCATATTATTATAATATATGTGGCGTTTATATTTATTATTTATTAATTATTATAAAATAATAAAATAATAATATAATATTAATTAAATAATTTATTAACTGAAGTTAAGAGATTGACACGCAACATTCATGCTTACGTGGCAAATTCTGAAGCTTTCTTTTATACTCCTTTAGTGTATATATATATAGATATAGATATATGAATATGAATAATTATTACATAACTACAATAATCCGGCTATTATTTAATGTTTATTTTTAATATTTAATTTTTAGTATTAACTTTTAAAAATGCTAACGTGTTCTCTGTTAACCCTCTTCAGCGTGTTTATTTTGGATTCAATAGCGACATATATGATATTAAAAATATTAAGTTGGGTAATATTTGCATGAACAACCAAATATACTTATAGACCTATTAGATGAGAAATTTATCACATTGTGAATGGATCTGGAATATCTTCAAGCTGTCCGGTACCATTAAATTATTATAATTGTTTATTATTTATTTATTTATTATTATTATTATTATTAATTATTAATTAATTATTATTATTATAAAAAAATATTATTATTATACTCCTGGTACTTGTTACTTTATTCGACTCTGAAACATATTATGTGAATCAACAGGCCTACAAGCAAACTTTGTTGATTACAATGATGGTCGGAAAGCTTCTAAGATTTGGAAGAAAACAACTTCACACCATAATTTCTAGAGAAATAATCAAGCCTTCATCTCCAACCCCTACTCATCTCCAGACTTATAATCTTTCTGAGGCTGATCAATTCAACCGCCACACCTACCTTCCGTTTATTTTCTTCTACCAAAATAATAAAAATTGTATTTTAACAGCTAATGAAAAAGCCCGTGAGATGAAGAAATCGTTGTCGCAATGTCTAACACATTACTATCCCTTTGCCGGAAGGTTACACACACCCATGAAACCTTACCCTTATGTTGACTGTAACGATGAAGGAGTTGTATTTATTGAATCAACAAATGATACCCAACTTGAAAATTTTCGACTTACTTGCTTAGAAGATGAAAATTTAGTCCAACACTTTGCTGATGGTTTAGTGTGGGATAACTCTCCTAATAATACAAGTCTTCTTGGGGTTCAACTCAATCATTTTAAATGTGGTGGAATGGCTTTAGCCATTTCTTTGTCACACATCATTGCTGATGGGTGTACATTATTCTCATTTCTTACTTATTGGGCTTGTGTGGCACGTTATGGCTCGACTCACCACACTAAAGTATTATCCCTTAACCCTCATATCATACATTCACCGCCTGCATATGATATTCCCCAAGAAACTAATGATTTTCGTCTAGAGCATAGTACCAATTGTGTCATGAAGAAATTTGTGTTCTCTAACTCTAAGTTAAGTGAGCTTAAGAACAAGGTGGCCGCTATAGACCATCCTACACGAGTTGAAGTATTGACTTCTCTACTTTATAGAACTGCGGTTGCAGCTGCGACAAAACATTCTGGTTCTTTTAATCCCTCTTACTTGCTTATTCCTGTGAACATACGTACAATGTTTGTCCCGAAGCTGCCACAAACTACAGTGGGAAATATAGTGATAGCTATGTTGATACCAACAAGGAATACAAGTGAAACTTGTTTAAGTATGTTGGTTGCCGAGATAAAGAAAAGGAAGTTGCAACTTAAAGTAGTCCAAAGTGTGGAAGAGCAAGTTGAAAAAATCAAATCGTTAATGTTCAAAGTGGTAAATGAAAACTTGAAGAATATGTACTTGTGTACGATCCTATGTGGGTTTCCTTATAATAAGATAGACTTTGGATGGGGAAAGCCGATAGGCACAGTTATGGAATATAGATCCAAACAGATTAATCTTGGTTTTATATTAATGGATGCTCCAGATGACGATGGTATCGAAGCACTTGTGATGTTGAAAAAAGAAGACATGGAGATTTTTGAGAACGACAATGAAATCCTTTCAATTTGCAAAACTTAACGATTTTTTATTGTATTTGTCATCGTACAACATTTACATGATATATATATCTTACGAACATTGAGTGACTTTTTTCTTTATGTCACTAATAGATGTGCCAATAAATGACAGTACGTTTTGTTATAGTTATGTGAGTTTCGAATTTTCGATAATGGTTTGATGTTGATGAATAGCTCTTTATCGTTTGGGTATGGGTGATGATAAATCCATCAAATTTTGATAAATCCACTATGACTGTGCATTACTAACTTGTACAGTATAAATTTTGAATGCACAAATGTGGTGGATTTATCAAAATCATTGATGAAAATATCATTCGGAATCGGGTATATGGTTTTCAGAAACTTTTTTCTAAAAATCTGTGACAAGTTTTGATTAAGGAAAAAAAAAACATTTCATAAATTATTGGTAGTGAATGCATGATCTAATGTAGCACTTTTCCTTACACTTTTCCTATCTTGTGACAATTTTTATTCATGAAAATGTGAGATACTATTATAGTAATACAATGTGTTGTAAAATATAATTTTACCCATAATTATAATGACACTTTTTATGGCACTAAATGTATCACTAGTTGGCACTTTAGTTTCTTATTTCTTAAAAATAATCAATCGACAAAATGAGAAAAATGAGTTTGCTTTTGCATTGTAAATTCAAAAACTCTTCGTCAACGACTGGGCTTTGATCAACTTGGCATCGGCCCGTTAGGAATAAATATGGAACAGTTGTTGAAAATCCAGGAAATGTTAAATGGGCTTGGGCTTTCAGAAATGTACATGGATGATGGATGAACTTTGCATAAAAAATTGGACTAGTTTAATGACTTTAATCTCATCAGAGGTGAGGTGAATATATATGAGCATGGAGGATTAGCCGAGAAAGACTGCCTACAAAATTATTCTTGACAAGAGATGGATCGATTTACACTTCACAAGATGCATAATTTGTCATGGTGATCATGAAACCGAAATGCAGGTTCGCGCAGAAGGTTTGGAAAGAAGTCTTCTATTGGGGAAAAACTGCGATACACTAGATTCTCACATTGTCGTACTCTTTGCACGTCTTGAAAAACCTTTGTAATAAATTTGTCGTGCAGATCCGGGCCCTAAAATTTGATGCCCTGTGCCACAATAACAATGTAGGCACTTCAAGATTAATAATATTATTATTATAATAACAATGTCGCCCAATAAAATATACGGTTTTATAATTATTATTATTATTATTATTATTGGGAAAAGTTATTGTAGAATCATTCCTTATTGTAGAAACTGTAAGAACGACATTTTTCATTTTTAATTTCAACATATGTACACTTTTTTTAAAAAAAAATAATGTCAAAATTATTAAATTTTATCCTCTTTAATATTGGATCGATTTAAAAAAGAATACAAAATATATGATACACAAATTAAAATTGTGTATCACAGCTTTTATGTGTGATATTGTAATACACACTAAATTTTTTATGATGTGTATACCATATGTTTAAATTTTTTTATCTCATATTAACAAGCATTAAATTATAATAATTTCAATATAAGTTTTTAATCAAAAATGTTAGTTAATTTTAAAAGTTAAAGATAAAAACGTGTATCATTCCTGTTCCTATTTCCCTATTATTATTGTTATTATTAATTATGGAATATTCACATTGTTCATCGAATAATCACAACTAATCAAACATTTTCTATTCTTCAATAATAATCATTTTGGTTGACACTAATTTTTTAGTGGTATTACACGTTTTGTGGATCAAAGTTCGTAAGCACCAAACATTAATATAATAATATCAGGGTTATAAATGAGAAAATACAACTCTCAAGCTACTCAATATCTGCTCGCAAAATACGCAAAATTGACTTGGTACAAGTCGAGCTCACACTGGAACTACTCGAGTAGACCTTCGAGTCGAGCGCGTATACTAAAATACTCAGCTCGAAAGTCTCACGAGCCTTATTGAGCTTGTAACATTTTTTTACATTTTTACCCTTTATTACTATGTATATGTGTACCATATTTTCTAATAAAGTCGAGTCGAGTCGATAATGAAAATACCAAGCCGAGTTAAATCGATCTTTTAAAGAATCGAGTCAGTTAATGTTAATAATAATAGTTTAATTACGATAATCGAGTCGGGTTCAGCCGAGCTCGAAAGTATCGATTCATTAATTGAGCTGAACTCGAGTTTGAAAACACAAGCTCACTCGAGCTCGAGTCGATTTTCAAGGTTTGACTTTCCTTATCGAGTCGAGCTCGAGATTGACAGTGTATCGGCTCGACTCGACTCGGCTCGATTAGTTAACAATATACTAGCTTACTGCCCGCACGATGTAGCGCGATAAAAAATTTACATGTATTAATATATTTATCTAACATATATTCGTATAATTGAGAACATAGTAGTATGTAGTATATCATTTTGTTACTATTCGCAATGACAATCTCGTCACAACTTGAAACTCGATACGAAACCAGCAAGTAAATAAACTTGTTCGGGTGGGACTTCTAACCCGAAAACATGTTAAGTTAGAGCAGCCAATGCGTTTAACTTTTCTAGTCGGGTTAGGTCAAGGTCCAAGTTACTGGTCCAACCCGTCTCCCTTTTAAGACTTTGGCTCAAATCAATTATATAATAGTATAGATAAAATGGTTACATCAATTATCAAAATAATTAAATAATTATGAGGTTATATCTTTTGTAACCGAAAATAATTATGATGTATTAACTTTTAATTAATAGTATTTGACCTTAATTTTTTTACGGTTTACTAATATGTAAAGGGTATAATAGTAATTGACTATTTCTCCCTTTTAACTTTGTCACAAATCAATTATATAATAGTATAGATTTTAAGACTTTGCCACAAAGCAATTATATAATAGTATAGATATGTTGCATTCTTAGCCATTTTCGAACACGCATATACTAATAAACAAAAACTTAAACATCTATGTTGCGTTTGTACATGTTATTGCAGAACTAAAAAGTTGGTGTTTTCAATGCTAAACCAAAACTGGGTTATATACCCCAAAACCATTTTTGTAGTGTTAGATAATTTTAAGTTATGTGTAATGTTAATACGCATATCTGAATTACGTTTTACTAATGGTAGTGCATATCCTGGTTAGAAACCCTGTATCTGCCACTGAAACTGCATTAGCAACTTTTGTTTCTCCTGTACTTCTAATGATGTTGAGATTATAATGTTAACTTATATACCCGATTTCTTGAGACATATCAACAGTTGGCAAAGTAAAGATTGAGGGCTTTCAATCACATCTTAACTGGCCGAGATAGAATCCTCGCGATCTCTTGTAAAAGATGCTTCTTTTCACCTCCCACATCCTCATTTTGCTTCTGGAGCTCTTCAATCTGCTTAGTCTGTTCAGAGTCCTTCCTGTAATGTCATAATATATACTGTAGTAGTATCTTAAGAAGTGAAACTCGTGTGTATTATGTATTTTAACATCCATATATTAAAATATTCAATGCACGCGCGATGACATAATGTGTACTATAAATATGTACCTGTTCATGAAAGCCAGGTTAAGTTTGAGGGACCGTACTTCCTTTTCAAGAGTTTCACAACGCTTTATAACGGACTGCATGTCTGATGGGGTTGCGGTTGTTTGAGTTCTTTCCTTTGCTTCTGCCATTCTATATAGGTATATCAACGAAAAATATCAATGGATACCGAAACCTGATTTGCTATCTATACATACTTATGATACCTTATAAACATAGTTTCGACAGGCACACAAGTGAAGGGCAACTGATTAGAAGAGACAATTTCGATTCACATACTTAATGATTTGATTTGGGCATATATTCTATCTCTAATGAGTCAGGCGGATTAGTTGAAATGAAAGCGGGCCAAAAGTCGCCCAAAGTGTATTTTAAATGAAAACCTCTAAATCATTTTGTTCAAAAGTTAGGTTGTAAAATATATTAAATGCTAGAATCATATTTTGGCAAGCTAATTATCCGTCAGAAAAAAAAAAAGAATAAATAGAAAAAAGTGCTTCATGGTGATACTTACTTCCTTGACCTCTCCACTCTGCGCTTCTTTGTGGGATCTCCTCTGTCTCCTACATACGGCAACATAATTATACAAAATTACATAATATCACACTTCGTAAGAAGTTTATGCAAGACAAACTTACTTTCAACAGTTAATATTATTCTACAGGATACAGTTAACACTATTTTTACCTAAATTTAAACTCTAATCTCTTAAAGAAACCATTGTGTCTGACTACTAATCGACTAAATCGACTATTGTCTATTGAAGTTATGTTCTGATTTCTGTTATTTGTTTTGAGTTGAATGTGAAGTTCAAGTTTACCTGAGGCAGTTGATGTCACTGATCCATGTCTAGTTAAACTTTCATTATGCTACAAAACACAAAGAGAAGGTGATATAGTAAGATCAAACTTATATTGAGGTCAAATTGAGAAAATGACTTTCTTGGACAAGAATAAATCATAAAGTGGAACTTTTTTGCATTTTAAGGGAGAAACGGAGAGTATAAACCTTGTGATCTCCTTTAAGGTTATCGTACATGTGCTCCTTTATATCTGTAGTGTATGAAAGATTACACAAGTGATAAGTTATGTTTATCAAATACAAATAAGTTCTGTGGTTAATCGTCACCGAAAGATTTGGAAAACTTGTTGTTGGAAGAAAACCAACAAACCTTAAAGCTAGCGCGGAATAAAGAGACAAAGAAAACTAGACAAAATGCTTAAACGTGACGTTTTATTAACGAGCAATGAAAAAGAAAGAAGGTACAATTAGAGCCTCACCCCCCACCTCCATTTTATAGAGGGGAGGGGTAAAGAAGCCTAATCCTACTAGAACAAGGAAGCATATCCTAATCCTAATCTTATTCAACTAAACTTTAAACTAAACTACAATTAACCCCGTAAACTATTTAACTATGCTTACTATTATCAACACTTGTTACTGCAGTTTAGGACACACTGGATCACTGACAGGAATGTTTGAACAGGTTAACTGCTAAAGTCATTTTTTATTTCCAGATTGCGGTTTATGTACTCTACCTGTACGTGAGGTAAAATGGGCCAATTCAGGTTATATTTTTACTGAGATGGGTCAACTGGATACACTTAGAAGAGTTGGTTTATAATGAGATGAGTCAATGGGTACACTGAGAAAAATTGGTTAAAATAAGACGGGTCAAAAGAGTCAGAGGTGAGAAACAGTTTTTTAGTAATATACTTGTCACACTCATTGTAGACATATTAGTTTTTCTTAATTAATTAATTAACAGGGACAAAAAATGTTTGTAGGTGAACCTGACCCGACCCGCATAATATATAACTGTTTGGACTTGTTGACCAACCCGCCCATTTTGCCATATCTACTTGTACCTTTAGCAATGCATCTGTTTTCTTTACTATTCCCATTTCCAGCTTGCTTCCAGGGGCTCTTGCAAAGGCTTTGAGAATGACCCGAGTTACTTGGTTCATTGGATACATCAAAACCAGTTGAAATTACAGGTGCAGCAGCAGAAGATTCACTCTGTGAAGGCTCTCGAGATGTAATATTTGTCTGGATCGGATTTGTGGGGGCCGACAAATATTCCATGTCAGCAACCATAGCTCCTTGAAATCTTTGAATCAGCACAGGATCGTCAATGTTTACAGTAGTCAAATCTAGGAATATTCCTTCTTTGCTCGAATTTGGATGATAGTATCCTACAGAACTATCGATAGTTGATTCTTTTACAACATGATTTCCGAGCTTCCTTCTTTCTAATGATCCTTTCAGCATGCTCACAACAGATGAAACCTTATCAATTTGTGGCACATTAACAGTAGATGATGACGAATTGGATGTGGACATGAAATCATCAAACAAGGAAGCCTCGTTAAATGCACTCGGATTGATAAAATCTTGTTTTGTATGATTGAACGCAACCCCTGATGCATTATGCATTGCTTCTAAACCAATCGCTGTCTGAGAGTTATGCATTGCAACATACTTCCTCCTGCAAACATTTTACTTTTAACTTACAGATTTAGAAAAGTTCCGTTTGCCTTTAGATGATTATTTGAGCATTAATACCTTAATTCAGATGAACGGTTTCTTGTCATTGGTTGGGAACTATTGAACCACGCCTGCATGAAAAAGACAAAACGAGATCACACCAAGAAATGATGATGATTATTGCACAATATATAAACAAACCTTAGCCAAGTGTAAGTTACTAGCCTGCAACCCCCTTTCTACCAAATTCCTGATGACATATCAAAAATTTTATTAATATCCCATATACCATAACTGACATTAAACCATAAATAGCTATAGGTGTTGTAATCGCAGTGCAATAAGGAAGCCTTACTATTTTTTATTTCGTTACAAACTAGTAGAGGTGGTAATTTCGACGCTTTCATACATATATATGACTCAATTTGGATAGAATTTGCTCACTGACGGTTCAGATCAGAAACAAAATCAGTTAAGAACCAAACGGGTCAAATGGGTTGAATAAGCCTAAAGTGTATTCCTAATGCGTGCAACCTCCTAAATGAATTTTATATATAAAATTAATTGTTCTTATACTAATATTGGTTTTAACAAGAATAGTTAACCATCTATAAAAAAATTATTTGTTAAAAGAAAAAGGTGTTTCAGGTCAACCTATCATGACCTGTATTAAAAATGAGCAGCTTTGACTTTTGACCTGCTACCCAACCCGCCCATCTTTCCCACAAGGTTTCATATCACATAACGTTATACAGAAAACAAGCCTTACGGTATGAGAGACTGTACACATAACAGATTAACAGACCAGGGAGGACTGGGGAACACAGTTAAATTACCACTGGACCATAATTACCTGACTGAACGTTCATTCATGTCACATGAGAATTCTCCAACTGCCAAAGGACTTTTGAGTGTTAGGTTCTCGTCACTTCCCTTTGTTTGAGGTGGTACCCCGTTCTGATGATCAGGTAAATTACCTTGACCATTGAGCATCCTGCATAGCATAAAGCACCAATATAGCACGAAAAATAATTATTTAAAAAAATGTACCTGATATGATATTCTGTTGTTTCAATTTCTTTAACATGATATAGGGATAATCAGCTGACCTTGATAGTTGTCGAGGACGGTTATGACCTGTGTTTGTTGTACTATGGCCTTGACTCTGCAGCCAAAATCATATAACTGGTAAATAATAAATCGGGGAATACGTTATTAAATTCTTAAGATGACACTAAAAAGAAGTATCAAGACAGTGAAGTTAGTGAAACTAAAATACATTAAAACAAGAAATCTAAACGGAAACCCAAATGAGGAAAATCAAGAGGGAAGAGGAACTGAGGAAGTAAAAAATATCACAATTTTTTTCAAAACATTTTAAAAGAGCAAAGACTAGAACATTTTAAAAGAATACATGAACAAGGAACCAGTACTTAAAATTCATATGAACTCCTAAATAACAAAGCTTACTTCTCCGGTAATGAGCCAGCTTTTGAACAGCTCCTCACTATCTGCCCGGAAACAATTAGACAGATTTTTAAACCCCATCATCTCCACAGTTGGTGCTAGTGTTCCAACTGAACTTTCCATCAAAGTTTTCATGAATATTTCCTCGCTCGTGTTTCTATAAAAGTCTGAATAAACTCTTCCCTCCATCTCCGTATACCCCTTTCGTGTTTCACCAAATATTACAATAAAAAAGATAGTTCTCTACCAGCATTTCTAACTTGTAATGTTCTGTCCTGCTAGCACTTGAATGATATATACATAAAAAAACGGACAACTACTAAACCATCAAGAAACAAGTCTATTTAACCATCCAAAAGTCAAACACAATAATAAGTAAGAGTGTAAGACAAATAATTACAAAGAGAACATATGTAATCAAAGTTATGCTACAAATTATACATGTATGCTTTTCGATGAGGACAATCGCCAGACACCTACTGAGAACATTAGACAGCTAAAAATGACAGGTCCTACGACCACGACATATCCCTGCATTCCTTAATTTGCACGGTTGTCTTTTCTATCGCAACTTGAAACGGCAATCTAGCTAGCACACCGTATTACCGCCCTGCACAGACATTAGAAATGAATCAAGTGATGCAGAGATCACACTTGATACAACCTTGATCATGTATGTTTTCTACCCATATTATTGTAAAACTGGCAGGGTAGCTTATATCAAAAACATAATGAAGTTATATGTGAATGTATCCATTGAATATAATTTCATGCGGTAGAACAAAAATGCAGAAGTTAAATTAATTATTATAGAATATAGACTGGTATGGACATATATGGTGTACAGAATATTTGATTTTATTAAAAAACAGGCAACTAGGAAAGATTGTAGATTAAAAAAAGAGAAACATGAGGCACTAAATGGAATAAATTCAGTAAGAAAAGTATGGTGATGATGATAGCCATGAAAAAGATGTTTGCGATTGCCGTTTAACAACATTTTCTTTAAGGAATTTAAAAAGAAGTTGTTTAGAGGTCCTTTTCGATTCATTTTTTTATTTTCTTCCTTCAACTTGTGATTAGGGTTTCTCTTTTTAGTGGAAAAGAATGGGATGGAAAAGAAAAGGCTAAATAAGAATAGAAAAGAATTTAATATAAAAGGTTTTATAAGTATTCTCGAGTTGCAATGTAAACGACAGAAAGGAAATGAAAGTAATTAGTTATTGTATTCTTGAGTTGCATGAAAAGGAAAGAAAAGTAATCAAAATAGATACACTTCTACCCTTTGCCATGTTTTAACCATAGTAGTTACTTGTAAATCGACAACGCAAGTACAAACTAAGTTGGAAATAAGTAAATTAAAGAAAACTAATTCAATCAAAGGTGGAAGTGCAAACCACAAATACCAGAGTAATCCAAACAAATAAACACAAACTGATCAATTCAAACAAAAAGCATTACGAATTTTAAAACAATAATTATCATAAAAAAAAATCTTCAGTTTTCTGCTTGCATCATTTTTTGAAGCATAGAAATCCGTCTATGCATCGGACATCCAAACAATGCTCGTGCTCTTTCAGGATGCTCCACCAGAAAAAGATACGCACTTTCAATTTCGTCATCTTCCATTCCCATGAACTCTAGTTCATTATAAATCTCCGCCTCTGAATAGACATGTGGACGGGAGCTTTCCATTACCTTATAATAAGCATGGAGTGACAAACATTAATAAAAAAATTACAAGATACAACGATAACAATATATAATGTAAATGAATCTAATACTTTTGTACTTCGGTCTATAGCATCAGCAACTTTATCCATTGAACCCAAATTTTTTGACGTAAAATCTTCCTCTTGTGATTTTTTTTTTTTTTTTTTTTTTTTGGTTTCAATGTACTTGCAACCTTCCCTTACAACGGTGTTTTGAAATCGTCAGCGATATCGAGATTTTCCAAACCAATCTCATTAGTTTCTATGAACTGATCAATATCATCAATGTTTTCTATTATTATCGGTTCATTGTTCATTTGGTTTGTCCTTTCTTTTGTTGTTGCGGCAGAAGCGCCCGTTGCTCTATCCTTGGCAAACAATTGCATCAATTCTTCGTAATGATTAATCTCCTTTTTAATAGCTACTGTATATATATCTGAATCCGAACCACATGCTATATTCCATTCGATTCTTAATACCATGCTATTGAATAATGGTTTGTATAATATATTAATACCATTGGGTTCACTGTTTATAACTTACTTACAGAGAGGATTTAACTTGAGCTATTACCAAGAGATTAAAACTAAATAATCAAAATAGACGTAACATGAAACATAATGAGATATAACCACAAATTGAATGAAGCTTCTACCAAAATACATTAATATAAATCATCACATATTATCAAAAATTTTGAATCTCTCAAACTCAATAATTATTGACGAGATTAATTTGGAAGCTTCTTATTATCACAAATATAAGGAATAGTGCCATATGATATTAACAACCTTATATACACAAAGATTCATGTATCGATCAAAATAAGGTTTGAATAATCAATATACTTATAAAATAATGATTAAAAAGCAATTTATCTAGTTGATACCTGTTGATCGAACGAGAAAAGATTGTTGAGCAGTTTATTGCCGTCAAATTAGATCGAGAAAATCGGTTTGGAAGATATATGTGGAATGATAGAAGATACGTGAATATATGAGGCGCTAAATTTACGTGAGAAACTAATTGGGTTGTTAGGGTTATTTTAGTAATTATATACATACATGATAACTTTTCCTTTGAAATTGGCCCAAGTTTAGACGGAAATCATTCATAGCAAAAAACCCTTTAAACAATCAGCCTATTTTCATTACTCCCCTTTCCTTTCCACTAAAAAAAACTCAAGAATGACATTTTTTTTTATTTTTCCATTGCTCCTCTTTCCTTTCCATGAAAAAAAATCTCGAGAATGCAGTCTAAGATTTGTTAGTTATAACAGTTGATATCATAGACAATGGTATCTAAACCGGTTATATCTAAACCGGATCGAGAATGCAATACAAATTTGTTCTTTTCTAATTTCAGAAATAGAAATAGTGTGAAATGTAAATGTGAATACCTATGTATTTTTGAACAAGATGTCGAAGCATGCAATTTTATCTACTACGGTAATCAATCCAAAAAAATGAGATAATTTAAGTCAAAATATTAATCTAACGGATTACAAATTCAATAAAAGATAAACATACAAAATATGTATAATTAACTCAAACTGTTGTAACAATGTTAGAGTGTGATTAGTTACATAAAATATTTCAATTTTTTGTTTTCCGTAATTTTATAAATTTTTGTTTCCCTTTGAAAACTAATGGGAATACATAAAAGTGATCTGAGTTTTCATTTGGAGAATAGAATATATAGAAAATCATTGATTTTCACATATAGAAAACCATTGATTTTCACATTTGTGGTTATAACTAAGAAAACATAGATTTATTGCTCCATAAAACCCCTCTAACTTCGACGTATTTTCTAATTTTTCAATTTTCTTTGAAAACTCTTCAAAACAAATAAGAGTTTTTCATAACTAAACACACCCTATCGACCGGGCCACATTAAAATCAAAATTGAGCACGTTAAGTCTTGGTGCATCACAATTCGTTTCTCCCTTTTGGCCTTTTACGTATACAAAAGGTGGAATATTACTTTTGCGTAAATTTATAATTTGGAAGAAGGGATAATTTCCTTTAAAGTATGCACCCTGTAACAAGTCTAACGTTGACAAATCAAAGTCTAAATAAATTAGTGTTTGGCTAGAAAAAACTTTCTAGTTGGACAGAAGATGAACTTTTAGATTGGTCACATTCATGCCATACAAGAATCTTGCTCATAAAAAATGAACCACTCTTAACTAAATTACTCCCTTAATCAATACGAGCATAGAAATTCAATTCGGCATAAAAATTGATTATTTATCGGAAGTCGAAGATTTTAGAAAGCAAGGATGGAGATGGAAATCCAAGAAATATTAAACGGGCTTGGTCTTGGGCTTGGGCCTTTAGATGATCCAGATAAATGTTATTCAAACCCATCAAAGGTGAATATAGGACTATAGGAGCATGGAGCATAAGACTGTCTACCAATATTCATCTTTGCCATGAGAGGGAATGGGATGATTTAGGCTTCACAAGATGCGAATTTGTGATGCTAATCAAGAAGCCAAACTGTGCATTTCACATGATGTAGGATCGCTCAAAAGGTGTGGAAAGAGGTCTTCAATAGTTCAATTGGTAATCCCTTCACGTCATGGGAGGCTTTCGGAATAAATTTGATGCCATAGTTCAACTCTTTGGTTTCTAATGGAACGAGTTCAATCTAACATTCAAAAGCGCATAAATGATACCTACTTTACTATACTTGGATTTCCCGTGAGAAAAATTTTTGTTAGAAGTACGGTTGATCGGATTCGTTAACATAATCCTTCATTTTTATTGCATTGTGACTCTTTCATCTAACAACTTGCTAGTAGCTAGGTTGCCAATACAATTTAGAGTTAGAAAAAGGGGAAATTAATCTTATTTTTACATATGCCATATTATTGAATTTTATATTAAATATTTTGCTCCAAAAAATAAATAACTAGAGTAGAAAGTGACATACATCAAAGTGAGTGAGTCTGACTTGTCCTTTCACTGTTTTTTCTAGTTCCACTTTTTTTACAAAGCCACTTCAACCTTGTCTTCTTCCTCTTCCTAGCTACCTCTTTCTCACATAACACTTTCCCCCAATCTTTTTTAATCCTTAAGGGTGAAGAAATTATAAAGTACCATAATAAAGATCCAATCTTTTTTAAAGATTATATATGGTTATCTCTAATTCATTCTATTCAATCATACCCACAAATTATACTTCATCATGAATACTTTTAATCACAACAAAAAGCAAGAACCATTCAATGACTCTTCTATGTGTAACACCACCATGAGTAGAACCTTTTCTGAATATGATATTGAAGAGTTCTTTAAACAATCAATCGAAGGAGCTGATTCCGATCACCGGAGTCATCCCTCTGCCGGAGGGATCTTTTCCGGCGCCGACGGTTGCTCCCTAGATCTCACTGCTCAGTACAGAAACCCGGTGTGATTTTATTTTTTATTTAGTATTGTTTGTTTTTGATTATACACTCATTGCACATGATTTTTGAATTTGTTAATTAACGTAAGATGGTAGGTAGGTAGGTAGGCCCCAAGTTAGGCCTAATTTTTTGTTCGTTTGTTTTTTCATTTATTAATTAAAAAAGTAAAGTCAGTGAGTACCTTCTACTTGTGATTGCAAATTTGCCAATTGAGTTCATGATTTGATTAGAAGGTGAAGAAGAGCTCCTTGAATCAAAGGTTAGAATGGTAAATCACATTTAGATTCAAAACCATATTTGAGTTTGTAAAGTGTGAATTTTTTTTATCTTTTATCTTATTCTTTTCATTTTGGTTGTAGATCATTTGTTCCATTTACAATAATACAATTTTCTCTTTCAATATGTGATATGTGTTGAATGAAAAGGTGAAAATTGAGATCTAGAGATTTATTTAATATAGGGGAAAAAAAAACTTTTGATAGTTGTTACAGTTTTGCCCCTTCTTCTAGTTTTGATCTTGAAAATTTTGTTTTTTTTAGCAAACAGAGGGCCTAAGCCCAATCTTGAAAATTTTGTTTAATTGTGTAAAAGGAGATTTTTCATTAGCTGGAAATTATAGTCAAATGGCTGCTGCTCTGTATTTTATATATCTGTTGGAAATATTGAAATTAGAATCAAGTGTGTATTAATTGATGACCACACAGAATCTCCGCCTGATCAAACCCAAACATGGAATGAGATCGTCTTTGAACATTACTTAGCAGGTTTCATTTACCAATCATTCTTTTAATCTTTTGGCTTACAGGATAACTCAAACAGGTTTTCAAATTGTGGAGGAAGGACCGGGAACCCGTTATGGTCTCAAAATCCTACTCCGAAGAACTCTAGTGTCACGATGACTATGGATTCCCAGTCGTCGATATGTGGTACACCAACTAACTTGATCTATTTGTGTATGCATGTACATTTCCCTGTACTTAAGTTTTATAGGACTAGTTATATGGACTTCCATTAGTAGTAAAAATAAACTTAAGGGGGGTGTTTGGATGTGCGTTCTGGAACTGATATATGTAATATGTTCGGTACATTATTTGTTTGTTAAACAAATTTAAAAATTTCAAACAAAAGTAATTTGGGTCAATCGAACACCCCTCGACCTGTACGAATAACAAGTGTTTTGATCTGTTAAACAAAAGGAATTAGTTGGTGACACATTCATATTTGGTCAGCTGACAGTCCTACTTCGGATATCAAACCGAAAAGACAGGATAACAACGTGATCGCTGCAACAAGTGATGATGAACAATCAGACGATGATGATACAGAGATTGAAGCTGGTCAATGTGAGCAGAGCAATGATCAGATGGACGTCAAACGAATTAAAAGGTAAGATTATTTTGTAAAGAGTTTCATGATTATTCAAGGAAGGTTAGTCGATCATACGTTGATATGATTGGCTATGATTTCAGGATGGTTTCAAACAGAGAATCTGCTAGGCGGTCGAGAAAAAGAAAACAAGCACATTTAACTGATCTTGAGCAACAAGTACGTGTTTACTTTACGCATTAAAAATTTGTATATAAACATGAATCCGGACGCAATTGAATTGCAATTCAATTTCATATCAACCAATCACATGTGTTTCAGGTGGAACAACTGAGAGGAGAATACTCAACTTTGTTCAAGCAACTCACGAATGCTAGCCAACAATTCAAAGATGCTTCAACCAACAACCGAGTGCTCAAGTCAGATGTGGAAGCCTTGAGAGCCAAGGTACCTGAATCGACCCATTTTTATATAAATGGGTTCAAATTGCCACCTCTAGTGAAACATATCGTTCTACATTTTCCTAAAGTTCTACGGATCCATGATTTGGTGAACCAATGTTGCTAAAAGATGTGTTGTTTGATCACAGGTGAAGCTGGCTGAGGATATGGTCGCTAGGGGCTCGTTAACATCTAGCCTTAGCCACCTTCTTCAGAACCATTTAGCGACTCCCCAACTTTTCAACGGTGGTCAGACCATGTCTAGAATGGGCAACAACGTCTCTCCAACCATAACGGTTCGTGGTGATGAACATGGGCCCCACTCTGGCCTACCCATAGCAGGTCAACACGTGATGGGCGGACTAGGTACTAATCCTGACATCTTTAATGCTAATGTTGTTAAGAATGGTATAAACAGTGATGCTGGAAGCTGTGGATCTGATATTTGGCCTTTGGATACTCACAGTAACGTTTGATTTGAACATAAAATAAAAGGGTGTCTTGCCTTAGAACCCTCTTGTAAGCAAGCTATCTCCATTTGTATTTCTACTTTTTCTTTTCTTTTCATAGTTCTTTTGTAATTTATATAATACTTGTATGATTTAAATCCTTTGACAAGATCTTGAAGTAGTATAATTTGGTGGTAGTTTTAAATTATGATGTGATCGTGGACGGATTTTAGGGTTAATATTCTTACATTAGTTTAGAGTAATTCTTGGTTTAAAAAAGCGCGCCTACGCGCCTTACGGCACTAGGCAGAGAGCCTTGGAGTGCCTCTAGGCGATACTACGACATCAGGCGCCACTAAGGCGGTGCCTAGGCTCTAGGCGATGTGAGGTGGTGCCTTGGGCGCCTTGTGTTTGTATTGGGTTTTTAATAGATATTGGTCAGGCCGTTGACCGACTGTTTAGACCGACTTAGCCCTAGTCAAGTCGCAACCATGTGTATAACATAATAATCTTTACCGAGTCTGGTTTACTACCTCCATAGAAAAATAGTAATTACAGATACATTCACTTAATTGCATAGAGATAACTACATATGGCAAGATGGGTGGGTCGGGGTTGGCTTTGGGTCAAAATGACTAGTTCTTTTAATGCGGACACAATGATTAGGGTTGGGTTGAATTGAAAACACTATTTTTTAATCTTTTATTTCAAATATTAAAAACAAGTTTGTAAGTTTGTATGCTTAACTAGATTACATAAAAGATATTGTTACAATATCTTTTTTTGATAGACCAATTTAGGGCATCTAAATACACTTTGGGAGACTTACGACATGTTTGACATCTGACCGTATATTGGTTAAGTTTCTTGATGTTAACTACTTGACTAGTTAGTGATTTATTATAAACGTAACCAAGTTACTAATTTACCAACTAATGTGTTGAAATGAGTCAATAACAACATTTGAGGTCTTATATTGAAATTTTATTCTGTGGTTTTCAACGAGTTACCAACGAAAAATAAATAGCTGAACAGAAGTTTACTCGCTAGTCGATTTGATAGTACCCCAGTTCTTCACAACAACCAAAAAAAAAAGAAGTTGAAGGTAATCTGAAGTGTCCAATTTGAACCTTTTTTCTCTTTATATTAATGTGGATAGCTTCTGTAGAATGGATCTAAAGCGACATCTTCGTCTGTGTTAAGCATCATGTGTAGGAGACAATTTCGACTAATGTATAGATAGATCAATGTGGGCTACGACGCTATGTTATATCCAAAACAGTTCAAATAGCTCAAATAAATAAGTAACTAAAACGATAACGGGTCAAGCACGTTAAAGGATTGCTTGAACTCTATTTCCGATGCATACAACTACGATTGTTTTTGTAACTGTAACTAAGGCCTTAAAATTATCTATAAAAATTGTGAATATTTGTCTGTAAGTCGATATTGAAAAATGACTCAGTTTGACCCATTATACCATACATGAGCTCTAATCCCCTAAAATAGGAAGACGATATCACGGATAAAGAAATGAAAATTGAACGTTAGATCTAACTGTTTGTGTTATATATACAAGAAATTTAGCATAAATCACCCAACTATAGCATACCGATTTGTGAAGAACTAGTTTGGATCAATCATTTCAGATGCACTTCTGGAAATTAGAGGCAATGCATCCGAGTTAGATGCACTTCTGGTTACAACACACACAAATATATTTTCATTGTATTAACAGGTTTAGATCAAACCCCCTCTAATTGATCACTGGTTTCTCAATGAACTCCCTTGATCCTGTGTAGTCTTTTGGTACAGGAAGATCAAATTCAGAGCAAACAAACCTGATAATCTCCGCGGTCAAAATACCGATAGACAACTTGTTTAGGGTCACAGAAATCGCAAATCTATTCTTTATGTCACCGTACCCTGTAGATCCACCTAAACCCCCATGACCAAACCCATATACAGAACCATCTGCTGTGCTAACCCTCATAAACCCAAGCCCAAATCTTCCATCTGGAAGGATCAAATCCTTATAATCTCCACGTCCCAAAAACGCGTCATGAATGTTTTCTTTCGAGTTGGTAAAGATATTAGTGTCGATGTCATCACATGTGGGTGAGAATGTGGAATGGCGAGGTGGGACTGCACCACCATCCACAAGGGTGGCATAGTAGCG
Source organism: Gnaphalium uliginosum (assembly GCA_963930675.1). Lineage (NCBI taxonomy): Eukaryota > Viridiplantae > Streptophyta > Magnoliopsida > Asterales > Asteraceae > Gnaphalium > Gnaphalium uliginosum. The sequence continues at coordinate 11,577,972 of OZ005684.1, forward strand.
TGCCAGTGCACGTGCCGAGAAATGTCCATTGACGGCAGGTATTTTGGCACGGCGGACATCAAGTTTGTTGGATAATGGAATAAGGCCTTTAATCATGTTGAACGTGAAGGAGGATGGCAGAAAATGAGTGCCCGGGCCGGCTTTAGCCATGATGAGTTTTGGGTCTAACGTACCGAGATCACTTGGATCTATAGTAACAGTTGCAACACGAGATTCTACACCTGTGTGAAAAACAATGATTTTCTGTTTTTATGAACTAGCTGCAAGTATTTTTATTATCTGGTGAGAAGTAAAAGTGAACATTAGAGTGAACTTTACCAGGAGGAATCCCTATATAAAGCTCGCCTTCAACATTTAGTGGACGAACAAAAGCTTCTTCAAGAATGTCCTGAAACTTCCTCCCCGATGCAGGCTGTACATTCAAGTACATACACATATTCAGAATAATATAAGAGTTACGCTTGTAAGGACTCGGTTCGAATCCTTATCGAGCTTTTATGGGCATATGTAATATGTAAATGTTTATAGAAGGGGTATGTACTATGTAACGGGTACCTCAATGATTCCACCACATAGCCAACCATATGATAGATACTGATACCACTGTTGGTGACCAGGTTGAGTCTCTGGTGCTACCGTAGCAATGCGTTTTAAACACTCGTCCCAGTCACAAATTAACGTAGGATCTCCTTCAGATATTCCGGCAAGAGCATTGTGCAGACCGGATGTATGATTAAGCATATGATTAACCTGCACAAATTGTGGATATTTTTACAAGGTTGGAGAGCCTATACTACAAAACCATATTTCACATCATAACCTTAAAATCATTTTGAAACTATGATTTAAGGTATAATTAAGCCACAGCTTAAGACATGTACACTGTTTAAACTTTATTCTTCCATCAACTTAGACACGTTGTTAAATATACTTGGACAGCTATCAACCTGTTCGACCCGTTTGAGATAAACAGGGTCCAAATAGACCCCTGAAAAAGTCAATGGGTGAAAATTGCCTCATGTACCTTTCTATTTTGCCAAATTTTAGTCATTAATGTTCTTTTTACCATGATTGTCAGGTTATAACGATAACATTAAGTAGATGGAAAATAAAAGAATTGGGATTTGGAGAACCCTTTATCTGATCTTTTCCATTATTACCAAATTCTGGCCAAATGTTTGCAACATTTTCATCCAGCTTCAGCTTCCTATAATGAAGATGCATATTATAAATATCATTACCTTCCATGAAATTACATCACATATATAGTATTCCCCTTTTGGGTGTTATAAATAAAAACTTGAAGTGATGTTTTTTTTATTGGTACTCCATGCTAATGCCATGTAAACAAGAAAGGAAATACTACCCTGCCGACAATGTAAATGCGACAGTTTAATCATCGAGATGTCCCATATATATAGGACATTTCCCTCTTTAGAAAAGTTCGATGCAAGCTTATATGTATGATCACCAGTAATGGTTTATTGTATACAAGATTGCTCCACTGTTCCACCTTGAAAATTTTACATCAATATATTGAATATGACTTATCAGAAGCGGTAAAAACTTCATGAAGTACGGAGAATGATAGATAGAAAAATAAAGTGTAGGTCCACATAATGCATATACATAACAACTTTAAGCAATTACATTATAGATTGCTATTAGGAGTGCAATTTTCACATATCTATTGTTGAACGGAAATACTCATGTTATCTTATATCTCTAACGGGTCAAAATCTATCAAATAGAAAATAACTAAAAAAAGAAATGGGAGCATGGCTAATGTTGCCAACAGTGTATTTTACATCCGTATTCCATACAACCTCTTAACTCATCTTACATATACAAGAAATTAGATTATTCAATAGTTTTTATTAACCGTATTCAGCATATGAACTAATTATTTATGATGCCAAACTGCTCATATTGACACCTCTAGCTAACGTGAAAACAGGAGAAGTGGAGAACATACCCTCTATCAGCTAGCCACTGTACCATTCCCGCTGTGACGCCCTTAGTTACTGAGAAAACAGGAAACAAGCTATCGGGCTGAACTGGACGAGGATCGTCTTTTCCCAACACTCCAGCTGCAGTATCAATTATCACTTTTCCGTCTTTGTACGCACAAACCTAACAATCACAATAACCAACTTTTATCTAAAAGACTCTAAATCAATATATGTAGCCACTAAAACATCAAAATTCATTTACTTTACAATAGTCAGTTTTGCTACAACAGATTTGTAAATGACTAATGATATAGACCAAATAGTCAATCAGATAATTAAAAGCACAAATCTATTTATTCAAACATTAAAAAATGATCATTACAGACGGACCTGGATTCCAATTATTCTACCAGCATTCCCTAATTCAACCAAGAAACGCCTCAGTTTTGCCTCTACATCAGAATGTACTGGACTTTCATATACCCATTTTGGAGTCGAGGTTGGTCCGTCCATATTGCTGAAAAAAATCAACGATTACAATAAGAGATCAGTAGCAATTTATCAGAACAGAACATACAAATTTCTAATGATAGTCGGATAGCTTATAACAGGTGCGGAGGCGGCCGTTAACGAACCGAGTCGAGTTGGATACCAGAAAATTTAGGCTCGACTCGTTACTAATTACTCGACTGGAACTCGACTAGAACTCGGATATATGTTTAAGAATGTGACTGAGTTCGAGCTAGAATTTGAAATTCGTTTATTTTTTCAACAAAATAGTTTTTCAACTTCAAGTTACTTGTTTCATAGCTCGAGTTCAAGTTCATCCTTGACATTTTGGGTTTAAATCTATTAGTTGCTTTTATTAAAAGTTTTTGATATACAAAATTCATTAAATAAATTCGGTTCGTTCTAGCTGGATTAGCTTGTTTTTCTCAAAATTGAACGAGTTTTTGAACAAGCCCAGTCGAGTATCAATTTTGTAAATTTTGACTCGTAAAACTAATCGATTGGTGATTCTCGTTCTGACTAAACCTCGAACTCAAGTTAAAGTTTGAATAGCTTGTTATATATTCGACACGTTAGCAGACCCTATGCGGAGATAAAACACTACCTACTTTTGAGTACAAGTACCTTAGCCGAACCTGATGAACAAATGTGCTGAACCACTAACGATTTGTTTTCCCGGTTATGACTGACCGTAAAAGCTATACCACAGACGACGGTGGTTTTCTTTTTATTTGTGGATTAGTTGCAAATACACAATATTCACTAAAGGTTAGATAATCAGTTGGTAGAATCAATCATATGGTAGGTTGTAGATGGGACCCATAATATGTTGTTTACTACAGACTATTGTTTCTTAGTCATGCATTGTTCTGCCGTCCGTTCTCATCAAATTCTCACTTGAAAACACCACAAGTTCTCATGTTATCACAGAGAGTGCAATTGGTTTAAAAGGTGATTGAGTTGTGATGACGTGGCGCTGAAATGGCACGGAAAATTCAAGTCCTTGATGTTATCGTAGTAAGTGGCCTAATACCGAGTAATATAATAATCAATCAGTACTCTGTACATATGGCAATTTGCTTCAACAAATTTTATATCTTTACTAGATTTGTTAACTTGTTCCTATTTCATTTTAATACGGCTGCGTAGAATTGATATCTCTTATGTTCAACTCAATATGAAATCGATATGAAAACTCATGTTTATCAACAAATAAAAAAAAAGTAGGACACACAATAACATGAATATATAGATTATGCTATAGGCTTTCTTACGTCCTCTTCAAATATTTACAGAAAACATTGAAACATACTCCGTAAGTCCGTATTATGAAACATGTATTTAATTTGGGCCAAAAATCTTTTGCTCAACCATCACTAAAAAAGAATCAGATATGGACCTACTTTAACTATGGGCTGGCGTATCTAAAATTCACGGCCCGGCCCGGCTTACTAGCCGTTTTGAGCAATGCAATTGTAGCGTTATCGTATAACTATAGAGAGCTTTAATTATACACTAGATAGACTAATTAATACGTTATTGATAAATACTTACGTTAGTTTCAACTCAATATATGCCGCTGCAGAGTTACATATATCATAAACATTTACTTCAAATAATATCGTGGAACAATATTGTGGAACCCGTGCGATGCACGACATGATATATATTCTCAAAATAGGTAGCTCTTTCATCAAAATATTATTTCATTGAGTTTCATGAAAGAACATAATGATATCTAGTTTTATCTTTTTTAAGATTATGCATACCTCATTTAGATTTCAACATTTTCAATTATACTCCATATGAGGCTAAGAATGTGACTATTACAAATAACCGTTTTCATTGAGCATATATTAATAATCGCAAATATCAGTTGACGTAAATAACCACATCAACTATTAAATCAAATAATAAAATCTAACAAAAACATATTATAAATGACCATATCAACAAATTTAACTATAAGATAAATTACAGATTATGCGATTAGTGAAACAAACGGTCATTTCCAATTTCTTAAAGTAGAATGACAAGTTCATATATCTATGTTTTACATATATTTACCACATTGATCATTTTTTGCCTAAATGATTGAGCCGTATATTTCTAATACTACATCAACAAACCTAATTCAATCTTAACCATTTGAAAATATAAAAGTTAAATCATGTAATTATATTATGCCATACTTGTAAGTAGAAGCGAAAGAGAACACTCAGCTTCAAACTTGTAAATACCATATCACATTTATTTTAAAACAAGTTATATAAAGAATTTTCATAGCAAAAGATTTAAAATGTTACCTAACCCGCCCATTAAGCCACATCTAATTTATAGATGAAGAATCGGAATCCAAAAATATAATTGTGTAGTGAACATTGTTATGCATAATCGAAAATCAAATTAGAAACACACACAGAGTAGATATGATGTCTAATTTTTTTCAAAATTTATACAGTATAATAAATCATAAATGAACAATAAAAAGCCCAATACTTAAGATAGTAATAAACTCGAAATGTTAAGAAAGAGCACTGATTGAAACTACACCAAATTATAAGAACTTATGTTGGTAACAAAAAATATATTGAAAGCATCGTTCATTATTAATAGACCTCACATCCATGTAAAAACCATTCAGGAGATATAATCTAAATCACATATGCATATCAAACTTACATACATCTATACTACATATAAAGCATTCTTGTTATTGTCTTATATTAGACTCAACAACATAAAAAGTCTAACTTACCCCTAAACAATTGCTTTTACAACATTTCTATTTACGATAATTATAAATGTATAATATTCTATGAATACATAAATAAATATTAGTATAATAATTGGTCAACACTTGCACTGATTATGATGTCTATCTAAGAAACTATATCCACTATCAAAAGTAAGTAAATAAAAAATATTAATATTATTATTGACTTCAATAAGATTACAACATTACATTTTAATTTACGGGCTATAATAACTTTAATATTGTGTCAATTAATTATTGGTCTAGAACTACACCTTAGAAGGTGGGACATTTTTCTTTCTTTCTCATGTTTAATGTTTAATTCAACTTAGCCTTTTCATATTTTTGTATCATAGTTATCTACAAAAGGGTTGTTGAATATGTATCAAATAATTCAGCATGACCGTCGCATAGCGCGGGTTTACTGCTAGTATATAATGATTTATGTAAGAATTGTAAAAAAAATTATTGAATTGAAATTTCAACAGAGATACTTATATAAACTGATTTATGTAAGAACAAAAAAACTTTCTAATTGAATTGAAATTCCAACAGAGACATTATATCATATCATATATGAAATGAAATTGATTAGGGATTCAAATACAAAACTCTTTACATTAATAAACTAATTACTTTATATTAATTGTATAAAAGCATGTAAAACGACTATTCTATCTTACATCTCAATTTAACTACTATATAAAATGACTATGCAATTACTTTATATTGATTTTTGAAATAAATACATTATTTAACTATAATAAATGAACATTAATTATTATTTATTTAAAGATAAGACAAGTCATGAATAACGTTGAATCAACATGTACAAATAAAATGGTTAATACATTATGATAATGACACGTCATCATTTGAAACATGTGGCATCATAAATAGTAGCCATGTCATTAGGGGCTACTCATTTAGTATATAGATAAGATAAGATTCTTTATTTGTCTTCGTAAACAGGTTTAGATGTAACCTCCATTAATTAACTCTAGCTGTTGATCCTGCATAGTCAGCTGGTACAGGAAGATCAAGTTCCAAACAAACAAACCTGATTATATCTGCGCTTAAAGCACCTAGAGTTCACTTGTTTAGTGTCACAGAAATCGCAAACCTGTTGTTTATGTCACCATATCCTACCGATCCACCTAAACCCGCGTGACCCATCCCAATTACAGAACAATCAGCTGCGTTAAACTTGACAAACCCGAGCCCAAACTTCCCATTCGGAAAGATCAAATCCTTATAATCTCCACGTCCCAAAAACGCATCATGAATATTCACTTTCGAGTTGGTAAAGATTTTAGAGCCCACGTCATCACTTGTATCAACCGATTCTTTGGTTTTCGACATCCACGAGGGATGGGGAAGTGGGACCACACCACCATCCACGAGTGCAGCATAGAAGCGGGCCAGTGCACGAGCAGAGAAGTGTCCATTGGCTGCAGGTATTCTGGCACGACGTACATTGAGTTCGTTAGTTAATGGAATAACTCTATCAACCTCCTCGAACGTGAATGAGGATGGCAGGAAGAGCGTGGGTGAGTTGGCTATAGCCGTCAGGAATTTTGGGAACATATTGAGATCACTTGGATCCATAGTAACAGTTGCAACACGAGATTCAACACCTGAAATGAGCGTAAATAACAATTATATCATAAATTAGCAGGCAAAGTTTTCTTATATGATCAGTAGTAAAAGTGAAAATTTGATTATTTTTACCAGGAGGAATCCCTATATAAAACTCGCCTTCAACGTTAAGTGGCCGAACAAAAGCTTCTTCAAGAATGTCCTGAAACCTCTTCCCGGATGCATGCTGCACATTCGAAAACAGATGCATCATTCAGAATGATAAAAGAGCAAATATATATGTGTGCAAATAGAAAGGGATGTGTAGTACGTTGTACCTCGATGATTCCACCACATAGCCAACCATATGATAGATAATGATACAACTGTTGACGACCAGGTTCAGTCTCGGGTGCCACCATAGCACTGCGTTTTAGACACTCGTCCCAGTCACAAAATGACGTAGGATCTTTAGTAAGGCCGGCAAGAGCATTGTGCAAACCAGCTCTGTGATTAAGTATATGATTAACCTGCAAAAATTGTGGATGTTTTATTACAAGGTTACATAAAAAATGTAAAGAGACTGTCCCCTGTAATCGTCTCACCTAGAGGTTGAAATATGGGCATGGGTTGGCTAAGAGGTCAAAAGGATTTCGGTTGGGTTGACCTGGCCTTTACATTTCCTAAATTTAATAAGTAATTTACAAAACTACAAACAGTAGTGGCATTTTAATTAGTTTGATCAAATTTGTTACACAGGTTGCTACAATTTTGAACATAAGATGATTGTCAACATATATGACCCGTTAGTGATAAACATAACACAAATAGACTTACTAAAAGGCAAATGGGTCAAAATTGCCACACGTACGCTCCTATCTTGCGTAATTTTAGTCAATAATCTTCTTTTAACCGTAATGATGAGTTTATAGCAATAACATAATAAAGATCAGAAATAAAAGCATTGGATCTGTAAGAACCTTTATTTCATCTTTTCTGTTGTTACCAAACTCAGGCCAAATGTTTGCGACGTTTTCATCCAGCTTCAGTTTCCTATGATGAACATACATATTATTAATTACATTAGAGCATGGGGTGTGGGGGGTTTTCGTCGCCGTTTTCCGACGAGAACGCCGTCGGACGGCGTTCCCGTCCGTTTTCCGGTTCGCCGTCTCCTTCCGAACGTTGTGAACGGCAACGTTTTTTTTTTCCGTGTGTAACGGATATATGTATATATTATAAAAAAAAAAATTAAAAATTAAAAAAATATAGCCGTTCAACGGCATAAATTTAAAAAATAATAATAATTTTTTTTTCCTATTTAAACACACCTCAAACACAATCTCAAACCACAATTCAAAAACACTATCTCAAAAACTCTTTCACATACACAATTAAAACAATCAAAAACTCATCCAAAAATGTCATCCGATTCATCATCCGATGACGAAACCACGTACAAACTTATGATGCTTGCTCGTAAGTATCGTAATGAGCAACAAGATGCCGAAAGTTCCACGGCTCGTTCACGTCGTTTCATACCTCGTGACCGAGTCACGGCGGAGCAGACGTTACTAAACGATTACTTTGTCGAAAATGCGTGATCGGGAGACACACGAGAGGAAAACAAAGGAACTACGTGATCGGGAGACACACGAAGGACTTCGAGCCGACCTTGTGGAACATCTTTGGATGTATCGTGAACAGAGGTGGAATGAATTGCAAGCTTCGGGATCGGAAACGGGAGCGGGAGATGATTGATTTGTTTATTTTATGTATTTTAATTTTAGGACTTGTAATCTTTTATGTATTTTAAATTATGTATTTTAATTTTAAGACTTGTATTTTTTTTATGTCTTTTTAATAAATTAAATCTTATTTTATTTGATTTATTTGTTTTTTATATATTAATTTATACAATTATCACCATTAAAAAAATAAATAAAAAACTCCAGAACACTGTCCAGAACACTGTGATCACACCACAAAATCCTCAATTACAACATTCTCCAGAACACTGTCCAGAACACTGTGGTAACAGTGTCACCACACCCCGTGCTCTTATTTCCTTGTAAGATAAGCTATCACATAGTATTTCAGGTCAACCAGCCACCTTATACTTAAAATATCACAATTTTGACACTTATCTCAACGTGCCCATTTTGACACCTCTAGCTACAATGAAAGAACATACCCTTTATCAGCGAGCCAATGAACCATTCCTGCTGTGACGCCCTTAGTTACCGGAAAAACAGGAAACAAACTATCAGTCTGAACAGGACGAGGATCATCTTTTCCCAACACTCCAGCCGCAGTATCAATGATCGCTTTCCCATCTTTGTACGCACAAACTTAACAATCAACATAACCAACTTTTGTCTAAACTGCAACCACAAAACCGATAAATAAAAACTGATCATTGTATACGGACCTGGATCCCAATTATTCGACCAGCATTCCCTAACTCAACCAAGAAACGCCTCAATTTTACCTCAACATCAGATAGTACTGGACTATCATACACCCATTTTGGACTCGAGGCCGGTCCATTGTCCATGTTGCTGCAACAAAAACAAAAACAAAAGATCAGCTAGTTAAGAATATCATGTTATAAAAATATAGCCATATATATTACAGAAACGGTTCAGCTTCATACTACATACCTTACGTCACCGTCCATAAGTGGTTGAGTTTTCAAAGTCCCTACGCCAAAAAATCGTTTATAAAAATATAGACTCCAAAGAAAATGACTATTTACTTTTTTGTATTCTTATATCAGACCACAACCACATATTCTTATATCAAATCACAATCACATGTTACTAAAAGTCTAAAAGTTTGACCCAAAATCTGACACTGAACTTAATTTTCTTATTCTATTTGAAGATATGAATAAATATGAGTATGACCTGTATGAACCAGATGGTGTCGGGTTATCTCCGTATATCTTGTTTGTTTCGGTGTCTAGAGGCCTAAAGCAAACTTCAAATATGAGGCATTATCGATTTAATACAATTTGTTAGTGAATCTTTGGTATTTAATCGTACATGATTTATAGAAATACACTCATTTTGTTTTGATGATTGCAAAGGTAATTAATATAGTATTATGTTAACTATAATAATTTATATACTTTTATTAACATCGCTTGAAGGATAGAAGGCAAACTGACAAAAGAATAAGTAAAAATGTGGATAGCAGGTCCATGGTTTTCATTCCTATCGGTGAAAAGGATTGAACATTAGTGAAGAAATTCCGATATCGTATAATCGGAGAGTGAATTAAGTTGAATTAGTTAACGACCACCCCAACCACTATAAATTTCAAAACTTTTTTTAACAAAATCAGTTAGAACCAAGTGATAAAATGTTAAAAGCACATACACAAATGTATTTCAATCTTGATTTTTTCGCATCTTATGAAGTTGTTAGTTGTTGAATAAAGTTTATGATTTGCATTTATAATGTAGGGTGCAAAATGAGATTATAGAGAAGTTGCTACTAAAGTTAAATATAAAGATCGTTAAAAGCTTTCCAAATATGAGGTGCTGGATTGCAAATTTTATTAAAGATTAGGGGTTAAGTTGCAGATATCCAAAGTCGGTCAAAGTGAAACATATCAAACGTTTTGTATTCAGATCATGAACACAAGAATGAGACTCTGGCTATAGGTATCAAGGGTTCAATATCTTTTTTGTTATCAATTACGTTTTGTAACCCTTAAATTATATCTTTTTTTTCTTCTAGAAAGATACAGATTGTATTCGTACAGAAAGATTAGGGTTCGAGTCGGTCCTTGAGATCCGATTTTGTATATATCGAGTCATGTGTAATTTTTATTGTTTTAGTATTAGGGTTGCATACATTTGTGGACAACTCATCAATCGAGTTTGTATTGTTTTGTGAATCAATCTATTAATAGAATAGATTAAGTTGGTAATCGTTCTTGTTAGTTTCTTGACACAAAAAAAGGGTCTAGTCATTTTTATCACTTAAAAAGTTAAAATTACTTAATATATTACGACTTCAAGTCTTCGAAACCTTATAATGTTATTTATTCACATTAAGTGGGTCTAATGTCTTAGAGCTTTTATTTTTCTAAGTCTCAAAAGATGAAAAAAAAACGTTTGAAGATTCTTCTTGTCATTCTATACCAGTACCATCGAAAATTTTATAGCCTTATATATTCTTCGGAGCTCTAAAACTCTAACTTTACTAATCTTATCTTCTAGCCACTCCTATCGGCTATATATGCACCACACAAAAATTTTCGGAGTAGATATTATATTGGTAGATAAGTAGGTAGGCCCATAATTTATTGCTTAATTTTGTTTGTGTTTTTGTCAATGATATAATCGATCAAATTAGTAGCTGGTACTATTAAGTATTTATTACTTCTTATATCTTATTATAAATGTCCACTTTAAAAGTGTACGTAATTTTAAAAAATTTCATCAACTTCACTCTCTACCAATCAAACATCATCTCTTATCGAATAAAATTTATTTTGATCGGTTAAAATACAAGGTGCACACTTATTTGAAACAATTTAAAATATAAATGTAGATACTTATCATGAGACGGAGGAAGTATTCGTTTATGTTTGTTTGGAAATACTCGGGCATAAGTGGCCATCGTATTCTTTCAATTTTACGAATATTTTCTCATATATATTTCAATAATAATAATAATAATAATAATAATTTTATACCACCTACGTCCATTTAGAGTTAGAATTATTTAATATACAGAGTAAAGTTGCTGTTTAATTAATCACATGGGACCCACTTTCCACCTCAACTTATTTAAGATGAGGACTTTTAATTGAAGGACCATCATCATATCATATCATTGTACTAAAGACGTTAAGTTTTTCATGACCCAATTCAATGTTTTTTAATATACCAAATGCCATACGATGCACATGGTCGAAAAATGAAATTAATTTTAGTTTTAAATATTTACTACATTTTAAGCAAATAACTTTCCGTTGTGTTTTTGGCTACCCGACAAAATTCTTTTGGGTTGGGGGACGTGACCGAAAAGGCTTTCGTTGTTAAATTACGAATAAGAATGTGGTTTATTGAATTGAATTGATTGAACTAAAGTAGATTATACGGAGTAATAATAATAATAATATATATATATATATATATATATATATATATATATATATATATATAGATAACTAACTTGATGATAAAGAAATCTAATATTAATGCTAATAGGAAACTAATATTAATTGAAATTGAAAAGTAAATCAATCTAATCTATATTGCATAAAGATAAATACAAAGGGTCTTAAGAACCTAGACATATCTCCATTATATATAATTGATTTGAATCATGTCAAAGTTATTACTCCATTGTCACACTTTTATTGTCAATCTTACTATATTTATTTGTTCCAAAAAATTATCAACTTGCAAAAAAACCATAAAAAATTATTAAACTATCAATTATACTCTTATTTATTACTCACAATAACTCATTTCTTAAATATTTCAAGTCAAACTTGACTTGTATATAAGGGCAAAAGTGACATTTAACTACTCTATTTTAAATTCAAAAATTTTGTTGAAAGACAATATAATTAGGACGGAGAGAGTAATTATAATTAGGACGGAGAGAGTAATTCTCTTAATTAAAATTAGTTGTGTTCTTAAGAGTATCTATATTTCAAGGTTTATAAGCAAGTTTACAGTGATATGGAATTCATAGTTTGAATTTATGTATTATTTTATGAGGTCGATATCAAGTATACATGCTCATGGCTAATTTCTACTATCATTTTTTATAAATATAAAATACAAAGAAAAGGAAAGAGAAAGTAAGGTGCAAAGGTGTCAAAAAACTAACTAGCCATGTACTATTCATTCAATGACAACATTTCGCAGGAAACGTGGATGACACGTTTAGTTACGAGAAAGTATTTCTATTTTTCTTTTTATATTTTTATAGAGTGTTTTGTCTTTTGAAAATCATAAAGGTTTAGAGAACGCGTTCAAATGTGTGAGATGGAGTTTTTATTTTTCAAATTAAGAAAGCTAGAAAACCTTAAATCATATATTTCATTTCTTAAAAAACTACTCCGGAAAACTCCAACTTGAACGCGTTAGAAAATTTTTCAGAAAAATGAAGTAGTTTCCCGTAAATAAACGCGCCCCTGAGAGTTTCTAATTTGTATTCAAGTGAGCTGTTAGAATTAAACTAACACAAATCGAGAATCGAGAAATCGAGTCGAGAAATAAACAATAAATGAGGATGCAGTTACAGCAAATTAAATTAACAGTTCTTTAAACAGTTGCAACTCAAAATTACTGCAACAAATTACATAACTGATCAAGTTTTAACTCAAATATTGTATGAACAACAGAACAGGTTTAGTTTAGATCAAACCTCCATTACTTATAAACTGGCTTCTCAACTGATCCTGTTAATAATCCTGCATAGTCAGCCGGTAGTGGAAGATCAAGTTCCGAGCAAATAAAACGAATAATCTCTGCAGTACAAACACCGATAGACAACTTGTTTAGCGTCACAGAAACCGCAAACCTGTTGTTAATGTCACAATATCCTGCAGATCCACCTAAACCCCCATGACCAAACCCAAATAAAGAACCATCTGTTGTGTTGAACCACTTAAACCCGAGCCCAAATTCCCCTTTCTGCAACACCAAATCCTTGTAATCTCCACTTCCTAAAAAGGCGTCGTGAACTTTTTCTTTCGGGTTGGTAAAGATTTTAGTGTCGACTTCAGTGTTTGTGGTTTTGTTAGGATGGCGAGGTGGGACCACACCGCCATCCACAAGGGCAGCGTAGTAACGGGCTACTGCACGAGCAGAGACGTGCCCGTTGGCTGCAGGTAGTATTGCACGGCGGATATCAATATTGTTGAATAATGGAATAAGGCTTGCAACCATGTTGTATGTGAACGTGGAAGGGGTGGTGGTGGAGGCAGAACTCCTAAACGATTCAGCTAGTTGGCCTAATTTACTGAGATCATTTTCATCTATGGTAAGTGTCGCTAGACGTGATTCCACACCTAAAAATAAAGAGTAAACATGATTTCCTTTTGTTTTTAATAAATTAGCAGAGGGATTATTTGATGAGTTGCAAGAATTTTGGTGAGTCATACCAGGAGGAATCCCTACATAAAGCTCGCCTTCAATGTTAAGAGGGCGAACAAAAGCTTCCTCAAGAATCTCTTGATACTTTTTCCCAGATGCATGCTGTATACAACATTTAAGATAACAAGAATTCTAACAATGTATTTATAAAGAACTCAACATGATTGCTTATCGAGCCAAATTAAGCACTGTGTAATATGTAAGTGCTAATTTACACGCAATTAGGGTTTTAACAAGTAGAGCGTTTATCAAGTTATTCGAGCTCGCCAAATTCACACTATATTGAAGAGTTAAAACCATTAAAATAAGGTGAATCTTTGAATAAAAACAACAATTTTGCAGATAGAAGGTTATATGTTTTAGAAATACATGTTTGGTAACTTTCAACACGTTGACATGTTTCCTTAAAGCTTATTTTATTTGAGTAACGTACTTGACCCGTTAGAGATTAAAGAAATCTCACATTATGTAGTTATTATCAATGCCCAGGGTGAGTCAATGGGAGGCAACATTTTCACCTCCTTGGGTGTGGTTCAAAAGTCTTCAAAGACGAATTAAATATATAAGATAACGGTAGTGATACCTCGATGATTCCACCACATAGCCAACCATATGATAGATAATGATACAGCTGTTCACCACCAGGTTCGGTCTCGGGTGCCACCATAGCAATGCGTTTTAGACACTCGTCCCAGTCACAAAATAAAGTAGGATCTCCTTCAGAAATGCCTGCGAGAGCATTGTGCAGACCGGATCTATGATTAAGTATTTGATAAACCTGCAGGAGAAAGGAAAGGTAACATTTATCCTATATGGATACAATATTATAAAGTTATAATGAAAATATACAATAGAAGATGATCAAATAATCAACCAAAAGACACTTGAAGATAGTGTTTAGATATGTTTCTGTTTTCTGATGATGTAATCATCTATCTGAGTGATTGGCAAATTCAGATGGGGTATAATTTTTGATTACATAACATGAACAAATAGGGCATTCTTGCCACAAAAAAAAAAAGAAGGAAATACATCTTGTGATAGGAGTAAAGTCACTCAAATTAGCTTTAGAAAGGCAGTTAAGCAACTTTATTTTACGAAAATCACATACAAAGGTAACGAATGTTGGTCCAATATCTACTTTGGGTAACACAGATTATTTGCAATCAGAAAAGGCTCTAACTTTCAAGTTTCAACAAGTTACATCTTGGGTAATCTTCTTATTATGTTACTTTTTTCAGAAAGTTATCATCTTTGGTAATCTTCCAACTAAGAATGCAAGTCCAAACACCCACATGACAAGATAAAAGAATTGGGATCAAGAGAACCTTTATTTGATCTTTTCCGTTTGTACCAAACTCTGGCCAAATGTTTGCAACGTTTTCGTCAAGCTTCAATTTCCTACAATGGAAACACATATTATCATTATTAATTAATATTGAAGTATTACATTTTCATCTTTATGCATATAAAAAAATATGGATCGTTTCCATAGATTTGATTTATTAAAGGGTCATCCCTACTATTGTTGTTTTGCATCATTTCAGGGGATTTTTCAAAAAAATATGAAGAACATTTCCCTCTTTGGAAATTTTTTGATTAAAGAATACATACTTGGAACAACTAAATCTAATCAATACGAAAACATATAGAGAGTACCAACTATTGACCAGAAAAAAAATTCGAGCCAACCCCACGTGACTGTACATAAATTTACTAAATTTTGACACCAAACCCTTTCGAGCCATTACCCAACCCGCCCAAGAACATACCCTTTAGCTGATATACAAAAACATACCCTTTATCAATAAGCCAATGTACCATTCCGGAAGTGATGCCCTTAGTTACAGAGAAAACGGGAAATAAGCTATCAGGCTGAACTGGACGAGGATCATCTTTTCCCAACACTCCAGCTGCAGTATCAATTATCACTTTCCCATCTTTGTACGCACAAACCTGAGAAACACAATAACGAACATTCGTGTATAATTAATGTAACCACAAAGCCTAAAATCATGTACATTTGTCTTTGAAACTCAAAAAATGAGAAACATATCTGTGTCTCCAAACATTATAAGTTCCAAAACGCAATTCTCTAAAAACCATATCGAGGCAATGATGCGCACCTGGATTCCTAGTATTCTGTCAGCATTCCCTAATTCCACCAAGAAACTCCTCAGCTTTGCCTCCAAATCAGAATGTATTGGACTGTCATATATCCAATTTGCATTCTCGGCTGGCCCGTTGCTCATGTTTCTGAAACAAAATAATAATAACAGCTAGTAAAACAAGGGAGGTATGACCAAAAACTGAACGTGGCAAAATGGGTGGGTCGGGTAGCGAAATAGTTGATTGTTTCCATTTTCTTTTTAATTTCACAATAAACAGATTTTTTATCACCTTTGTATGTTTATACAAGCCAGAAAAAGCTAATATTCATAAATTGTCCAAAAAAGTTGAATTGATAAGTAATAATACAAAATGTGTCAAATGTGCATTCTTGTTGCATGTTTTTTGTATGAAGATGCAAGAGGAATATGCATGTACATAATCAAAATTGCTAATTACATTAACATTCAAACAGAGTGCACAAATATTAAATATGAATGAAGAGGATATGATGTTTTCTTTTCTATAGCTAGGAAGGATACATGGTTAAAAAAAAGCTTTACCAAAAGATCCAAAAATTAGACAAATTTATAATTGACAGGAAAATAAAATCTGCAGAAAAACTTACAAATATTAGAATCGGGAGAGAATAGAAGAAGAAGATGATGATGACAATCACCGTCGTTGCATTTTGGGTGAAACGGGAGGTGATGGAAATTCATTAGTTTTGGTTTAACTGCCTATTTATTTCAGCCCACATAATATAATTTAATCAAGATACTATATGATAACTTAAAACAGTTGTAATTTTTACAAATGATCACGTGAATTCAAGTTTCACTGAATATACATATATTTTTTTTCCGAACGGCAATAACTATATTTTACTCATACAATCACCAGACAAAGAGATAACACTCCTATGTAACAACCTAAAATGACATCCAAAACACCATCGAGAAATGAAAACTTCTACAAAACAAGCCAAACTACTCCCTCAACGACAACTTTAAAAATGAACATCTGAAGACACCGGATCACAACCAAAATAACACCTAAAAAGCCCAGACGACGCCCCGAACAACCAAAATTATAGAAATTTACGTGGTAGTAATTTAAGCGCCTCAATTTCTAACTGAATTTTAATAAAGTGAGAATCTCATCAATCATTAAATTATGTGGGTTCAAATATCATTACATACAAGATAATATATATAGGGTAAGTTGTAAAATTGTCGTTATAAAAGAATCTATAAAATTACAAGTTAGTTGTTATAATCCATTAGGTTTTTTTTTTTTTTTTTTTTTTTTTTTTTTTTGTCTAATTTCAATCGAATTAGCTTTTTATCTTCTACAAACCAGATGGATACATGGAAGTTTAAATAGAACCGAAAAACAATCATTCAAGTTTCTTCAACATGGTAACAAACGGATTATCAAAGAAAATACAGCTTTATACGACGTTGTATTAAATATAGATTAATAGTTCCCTAAAACATTTTAAACTCAAAATTGTTGCAAATTACATATATATGAGTATATGACCATGTTTTAGTGGTATTAACAGGTTTAATTTAAATCATACCCCCCTTTAATTTATCACTGGTTTCTCAGAGAACTCCCTAGATCCTGCATACTCTTCTGGTACAGGAAGATCAAGTTCCGAGCAAACGAACCGAATTATCTCACCCGTTAAAGCACCGAAAGACAACTTGTTTATTGTCACGGTAATCGCAAACCTGTTGTTTATATCACAGTATCCTGTAGATCCACCTAAACCTGAGTGACCAAACCCAATTAAAGAATCTTCTGTTGTTTTATACCTTCTAAATCCTAGCCCAAATTTTCCATTCGGGATGATTAAATCCTTATAATCTCCACTTCCCAAAAAGGCATCGTGAAGTTTCGCTTTAGGGTTTGTAAAGATTGGAGTGTCGACTTCATCACTTGTATCATCACTTTCTGGTATTCTGATGTAAAGATCGGATTTTGGGCTTGTGGAACCGTTTAAATCTTTCTTGTTTCCAACTGTCCTGTTAATGGATGTTTTCTTGAAAGAGAACGTGGGGTGGTGAGGGTGGCTTCCAAGTGGTGGGAGGGAAGAAGAGGGATGACGGGGTGGGACTACCCCGCCGTCCACCAGGGCAGCATAGTAGCGGGCCAATGCACGAGCCGAGAAGTGTCCATTGGCAGCAGGTAGTATGGCACGACGGACATTGAGAGTGTTGGATAATGGAATAGTGCCAGCAAGCATGTTGAATGTGAATGAAGAAGGCAGGGTGGTAGAGACCGGGCTGCTCTTGCTAGCTTCGAGTTTTGGGGTTAACCCACTGAGATCCATTGTAAGAGTTGCCAGTCGAGATTCAACACCTAATAGGAGCAGAAAAAAAAAACATTACTTTTTATAAACCTCCAGAGGGTTTTTGTTCTATGTAGTTTACTTGGTGAGTTCTGAAAATCTTGGTAATACATACCAGGAGGAATCCCTATATAAAGCTCGCCTTCAACGTTAAGTGGACGAACAAAAGCTTCCTCAAGAATGTCCTGAAACTTCTTCCCCGATGCATGCTGCATGTTTAAGAACATATACATCATCCAAAATAATGAAACAGTTAATGGTGCACACGTATTTAGAGATAAAGATATAAGGGGTATGAGACTACCTCAATGATTCCACCACATAGCCAACCATATGAAAGATAATGATAAAATTGTTCACGCCCAGGCTCAGTTTCAGGTTTGGCCACAGCAATGCGTTTCAGACACTCGTCCCAATCAGCCATTAACATAGGATCTTCTTCAGATAAGCTGGCTAGAGCATTGTGCAGACCAGATGTATGATTAAGAATATGATTCACCTTAATTTGCTCTTTTCCGTTTGTACCAAACTCCGGCCAAATGTTCGCAACATTTTCATCAAGCTTCAGTTTCCTACGATAAGTATATATTACTATTATTAATTTTTGATACCATATGATAACATAACTTCACTCATCGGTTTCATAGATACAATCGAAGAAGATACTTTCTTTCAGCTACTTTCATACCAAGTTACCAACACCATGCACGTGCTGGCACTGAACCCTTAAGGAGTTGCAAGTAGCGGAAATAGTTTTAATGATTTTGGATTGAGAATGTAAAGTTGGAATTTTGGAACTAGATCTATAGGTTGAGATAACCGCATAGACGACCTCATACTTACTCTAAACAGGAAAAATATATATAAGTAGGTATCCGCGTATAACATTGGTTTCCATGCAAACATGACAACATATCAAGTTGTCAACATACCCTTTATCAGCGAGCCAATGTACCATTCCTGCTGTGACCCCCTTAGTTACAGAAAAGACGGGAAATAAGCTGTCGGGCTGAACTGGACGAGGGTCATATTTTCCCAGGACTCCAGCTGCAGTATCAATGATTACTTTCCCATCTTTGTAGGCACAAACCTAACACAGTACAAGAGTTTGAGTAAACTACCTCCACAAACAAAAGAATCGTGTAATTTTTGTTACAATGCACAGTTTTTTGCAGCTGATTATAAAGCTAATTACTTATCAGAAACACAATTTGTTTATCCAAATACTAAAAAACCGACTATCGTATGACAATTAGTTTTAAAAACAATACACACCTGGATTCCAAGTATTCTATCAGCATCCCCTAATTCAATTAGGAGGCGTCTCAGTTTTGCCTCCACATCAGAATTTACTGGACTTTCATATAACCATTTTGCATTTGCTGATGGTCCATTGTTCATGTCACTGAAATGGAGTAAAATGACCACATACCATCAGAAATTTATAGTTAATGAACCAAGTAAAAATAAATCATACCTCTTTAGAACAGATTCAGCAAAAGGTCTCATGATATTTAGATAGCTTATACGAACATTTATCGAGGAAGAAAGCCCTGAAACGATGTAACATGTTTTAAAAACATAAAAACTGATTCTGTAACCCCAAAATAATTGAATATCTTGAAGGACTGAATAATAACCTCTGAGCAAATTAAGGACCCTCGAGAAAATTACGATGTCTCCAGGAAAAGCATCTATCTGGAAAATACATTCCATTAGTTCCAAAAGATCATAAAAAGGTAATGTAGGAATCAGCAAAGGTAATGAGCTTACAGGATTGAAGCGTTTGACTTCTTTCTTGTCAAGTTTCATCTTTTCCTGTATAATTTTCATATTTTTTGCTCTTTGCTCTGACAAAGCTTTCACGTTTTCCTAAGAAATAAAAATTCTCAGTTTTGCACGGCTTAAAGACACTTATGCTTAAACAGCTAGACAATCTCTGCCACTTACCAAAGCTTCAGTTGCTGGAGTTGTAGCCCGGAAGAACACATTTGTTACCTCCATAGCCTGCTCTGGCATGTCCAGGCGCAATTTAAGTCCCATTTCAGCAAAGGCGGACAAAAGAGCCACATGATCACCCTGAAACGGCAAGTTTTTAAATCTGTTAGAGTGTTGGAAAGTTTCTGATTATTCAACAAATTAATAGATAAACGACCAAAATGTTATCTTTGTGTGGGGAAAAAAGTAGGCATAATATTTAGACTTGTTGATTGAGCCTAAACGGAGAAAATGAATGTGTCGTGGTGTTATTTGTCAAAGCTATTGTTGTAAAATAAATTATTGTGTCCGCTGTTTCTTTAGCTTATATAATAATGTATAATATATCTAAAACTCTTATAACTATTTATCCGACTATCGAAATGCTTATCATTTATAACAAACATTTTATCATTCTTCAGTCAATACAAAATCAAAACAAGTTTTCAGATTAGGGGTAAAATTGACATTTTCTATCAATCATCATCTCAATTTAAGCAAAAAAAGTGAACACAATTTAATTATCATCAGCTTAGTGCATATATCCATCCATATCCATGTAGCCATCCTCCATATAGAAACAGTCATCAACGATAAAATAAAAATTATAAAAAAAATAAAAAGTAAACAGGCGCCAAGTTTAACACTGATCTATATGTCAAAAAATCTTGTTGAGAGTTGTATCTAGACAGTAATAAATGTACTTGTCCTATTATGTTAAAACAAGGTTCTTACAGATACTGGTATTTACGAAGTGGTGATAGAGTCACCTAATAAATATATAACATGACTAATATTAATAGGAGTGTGCAGACCTCTGCAGCTGCCAGAAACATTTTTGCCAAAGCATGTTTCACAGAGCTTGAAAGCAACTTTGTAAGCCCAAAATCGAGTAAAATTGGACGATGGGGAGGTTCTCTACTCACAAGAAAATTACCTGAAGATATTTAAATATAGATTTGTCAAAGAAAACAAATCTAATACATTCGGATCAAAGAGCAAAACAGTATTGAGAGCATGAGAGGAAAGGGAACAATACCCGGATGAGGATCGCCATTAAAAAAGCCATCAACATATATTTGATGTGCATATGCACGTGTAATTTCTTCAACAAGCTTTTGCTTGTCAACACCAAGTTCTTCTAGCGCACGAGAATCATTTAAACGTACCCCATCCATATACTCAAGAATGAGGACTTTCTCAGTAGACTGCCAATGCAATAGATGTTATTAGCAAGAGTCATATCTCATTAGTACCAAATCATACACGGAGCTAAAATGGTAACTGTATGTAATCAACATGCCCATTCAGAAAACCTATCAGACAGCCATTTATCATTTATAATCAAGTCCAGACGCAGTCTAGGAATCATTCAGGCCTACAACATTAAATTATATTGGTTCGTCAAACAAGCCCAAATATCTCATACTGGTTCTCAGAAGTATAGTCAAAACCGTTATTATACTTGATATCATACCCTGGCAGATAGTATGACGCATAAAGATAAGAATACCTAAAAAAGTTCATTCTTATCGTTTTAGTTTCAATTTAATAGAACTTATTCCAATTATCAAGTCACAGCCTCACTGGAAATAATTTACAAAATTTCCCGCTACTAGAAAAACTTCAAGTAGCAACGACCTTACTAATGTTGGTGGTCTGCTACCATTCATACTGCAGAGTGCAGCCTCAAGCTATGGGAAAATGTGAGGAAGGATGATACCTGAATGACTTCTGGTATCAATACTTCCACATGTTCAGGTCTTCGGTCAAGACCTTCACTTTTGCAGCCTAGATTTCTAGAGACTTTTCTAGTATTTTCTACAAGAACAAGAAATGATTTAAGAACGAACATATCTAACAGCATAAACACAATGATTATAAAAAAACCAAAGTAGTTATCTATATCATACCAGCTTCATGATTAAAATCTAGTTCTTTGGGTGCTTCCCTGCACCACTCATCTATCATTGGGTTGAAATCATACTGGGGTTCAGCCCAAGCTATCCAGTCAACTATTGCCTTTGCATTCTTCAAGTCCTGTAAAGAAATATTAGAATATTACAAGTGTAGCTATTAAACCTCTAAGAAAAGCAAAAATTAATTTTCCAGAATGAAAACCTCCAAGATTGTAGTTTTAATGCCTTCATGCTGAACTTTAACGACCACATCCTGCCCATCACGTAGAGTTGCACGGTGTACTTGAGCAATCTGCAATGATTGTTTAATCACTTTAACCAGAGGGGAAACTAATTTATAACAAAAGATACAATGAATCCCAACTTTAAGCATGAAAATCTGTAATGTTGATTTCCAATTTTATAAAGATTTCAGAATATACTTCAAAATACATTTGAAATAAACTTTTTTAGTGTATTCTAAATCGTCATCAGCAAATAATTTGACTATGTTAGCATTTAGATTTTTAAAAATGATCATGCCTGATGGATCATAGAATCGCAGTACTACAAAACCAAATGATCTTATTGGTTCTAAAACAGGCGCATATGTTACTATAGGCAAATCCTATACATAGAAAGCCAAATGTGCACATGGACCAGAATAGATTTATATCTAAAGGAAAAAAACGTAACAGAATCCTATCTATACACAATTACACATCTATTAGGCCTCAAAATATATACTTTCATCAGCATAGTACCATGTCGTTGGTCATACATGTTAATCTATTCAGTAAAATAACAAACAAAGTAAAATGCTTAGCTTGCCAAGCA
Organism: Gnaphalium uliginosum; assembly: GCA_963930675.1. Lineage (NCBI taxonomy): Eukaryota > Viridiplantae > Streptophyta > Magnoliopsida > Asterales > Asteraceae > Gnaphalium > Gnaphalium uliginosum. The sequence goes on from OZ005684.1 coordinate 11,601,076, forward strand.
ATACAAACCGCTCAACATTAAATTCAAGTACTTTTTTCAAAAGGTTCACAATTATCATGTTGAGGTACTTACAGATGCTGTTGCTAAAGGTACACTGACAAAAGTTGTAAATAGATCATTCATCGGTTGACCCATCTGCTCCTCTATAGTTTGTTGAACCTGATTAATAAAAATTCAGTTACTTCAATTTTCAAAGCATTCAGATAATGACGTGAACATGGGGATCATCAAGCACGATAATAAGAATATGAACAAGGGAAATGGAAATACATCAACACATGGAGAAGAATAAAAACATCTATTCTACCAGGTTGCAGTAATAAAGATGGTATCTATGTGCATTCAGCACTTGCATAGAATCAAACAAGCTAATATAATATGTTATAATTAGTCGTTCTGTACATATAAGAATACCTCTTCTAAACGACGAGGAGGAAGGGAGTCCTGTAATTGTTTCAGAAGACGTATGTAGGCATCAGGAAGCACATCAGCACGTGTAGATAAATATTGCCCCATCTTCACCCACAAACCCTCCAACTCCACAATTAACTTAAGCACACGTTTAGCATTCCGCTCATGAGCTTTTTCCCATAAACCATCCCGTTTGGATCTTTTTGTCACTTTCTCTCTCTGCTGCAACGCCTTCAAGCCACCAAAACATCATATAACACAAAAATTATATATATGTCATGGGAACAAATGATCATATGGAGTGAAAAATAGCAGTTGTAACACACCTTATAATCGAGGTATATAAGAAATGCCAATGTGAAAACCTTCATTCGTCTCTTGTAAATGTTTCCCCACCCCATTGATCGTCGGTTAGTGGCAAGGGGGTTCAGTGTAGAATAGATTAGCTTAGCAAGTTCATTGAACAAAAGAATAATTCTTGTGATCAGATAGTATGGAACACGGATTAATCTCCGAACAAAAGCAGCAACTACTTCTGGAACTCTCATATCTCCATATATATATCATCATCATAAATAAATAACCAAAACAACACAAATCAATAACCTTCAAATAAACTCATTAACCATATAAATAACCGTAACTGATTACCATACTCAACTATCATCATTCATGTCCATTTGGACTTCAAAATCCCTATCAGAACCCTGAATAGCACCAACAACTACTACAACAATTACTTTTACATGATCAATATACATAATCCTCATCAATTAAGTTTTTATAGCTCATACACACTTTCAATTCACTCAATTGAGCTAACTCGCATGGTATATACTCCATATTATATATAATACACACACATATAACTAGACTAGATATTATAAGTGTTACATGATCAATACACAAAATTCGTATCACTTGAGGTTTTAATCCTCATACACACAGTGTCAATTAACTCGATTGAGTTAACTAGCTTGATATATGCATACATATATATAATACACACATATACAAAAAAACAAAAATATTAACAATTAAAATGCAAATTTGAACAAGTAAATCAACAGATCAATTACTCACTTGATACTGAAATTAAATTTGATAAAGAATTAATTAACATACAGAAAAAACAGGACGATCGGCGGTCAATGTTACCACAAAACTTCAGAGAACAAAACAGAAGATAAACTTATTCAGAAGGAAATGGTACGAAGAAGATGAAATACCTATTAAGGAAGACGTGTTCGTGATTCAAGTCGGTACGACGTCGTTTTTAGTGATTCTAGATACTTTTGTCAGTTAAAGTGAAAACGTGTTATGGAGTCTTTAATAACTGTGTTTTTGGGAAGGGCACGTGTATAAGTGGGCGTGGGTGAGCTAGGTCCGTTAGTTTTGTTGACCATAACGGTAGTTGGGTTTAGCATATGGCGAGGGATATGGACGGTAGATGTAATTAGTTGTGGAAAGTAATGATCGTGACCGTTAATTCTGGTATTACAGATTAAGGGGGTGTTTTTGTTGATGAATGTGGATGGATATTTGTTTTTCAACCGTTAAAGAAAAGAAAAGTAAAACTTCTTTTCTGATCAATGAAGGGAAACCAAACTGCTATACTATATAGAGCTTCGAGTCTTTTGACCTTGCAACACAAGTTTGGTGGATTTATCAAAATGTTAAGTGTAGTTTGGAGGGTAATGGTACACGTCTGTCTCACCCTACGAGTATCAACGATGGAGAAATCACTTGTCCACGAATTACCCATACATGTGACACCTGAATTTGAACCTCTGACATATTGGTCACACATGTTAGGTACGTTTACGGTGACGGTAATCTCTTGAAGTAAAACTAAAATTTATTAAGTAGCTTATAGTTAATCTTGAAATAAGCTTTAATTAAGTTCTTCAACTAATTATTGTCAAATATACCTTGTACAATAGCTTTGTTGTATGAAAAAAAGTAAAATATACTTTATTTGTATTTTCTGTGTTCTTTTAAAGTAAATTATTTGCATTGAATATCACGTTCATATTTGACGATACTAAAACGTTGAATTATGTCTTTGACTTTCATTCGAAACTACTTTGACTCTGAAGCATAGAAAAACCTTATTAATACGTGGTTGTGTTATATATACTAGAAAACGAAAGGTTTCAACCATCTATTTTTTATTTTTTTTACTTTTCTTGAAGTTTGAAGTAGGCTTTGTTTGTTAATAAATCATTTTTTTTTCTGCTTTGAAAGAAAAAAAAAATGTGTTGAACCACTTTTAGCTCCAATACTGATACTACTAATGTCTAATGGTAATATACCTAGAATTTTAAAATGATAACGTATACTAATAACAAAGTTGATAAACTTGTTAATTAGATTTGATAGCATTGGTAGTAACAAAATAATAATAATAATAATAAGTGGAAGGGTGACTGCATAGTACGACGGTTTATACGGGTTATTCAATAATTGTACGTTGGTTTAATGTTTTGATTGCTAACACGTCATATTAAACGATATAAATGAATTACATTCGGAAGCACATAGATCTGTATTAGACTTGTATAGAGATGTATGGTTGGTTACAAGTGAATTATTAAGTTATTTAACTTATGTTGGTTAGTAAAATTAATCATCTATTGACAATTACATTTTGAATGGTTACTATTGTTCGGATGAAAATCAACAGTCACGATCTCATTTCTACTAAACTTAACGTCTTATAATGATTATATTATATTATATATATGATTATTTTCATATTCATGCATTATACTATAGTATAGAAACATATAAATTAACAATAACGTACATATATATAACATATGTATCCTAAACTTGGACTGTAAATTTACTAAAATAAATGTAACAAACAGTATAGATCTCTTTTATAAACATTTGAGTCATAGTATCACTTGGAAAAGGACGAGCATTACGTAGTTGTCCAACTACATTTATTTTGTTGTTTGGAAAATGAACAAACAAATTTTGATAAAGTTTATCAAAAGTTGTTTTTGGGTTTGGGCCCAACTTCAAGCAAAAGGACCAGTGTTTTTGTAGCCCGACATATCTATTTTTATCGGGGAAATTAAACAAAATACCCTATTTTAGAAACTTTTATAAAAATTTGTCTTTTCTTAAAAAAATTTGCGTTTTTACCCCACCCGTACGCATAACCGGGACGCAAAATCGCGTTCCCGGACGTAAATCTTCGTAACCGGACGCGTGACCGAGAAATGCAACTCGGTAATCGGGACGCAAAACTCGGACGAAATTCGCGAACGCAAATTGCGTCTCGGTTTTTGCGTCCGGGTGACCGAGTTGCATTTCTCGGTCACGCGTCCGGGTACGAATATTTGCATTCGGGAATGCGATTTTGCGTCCCGGTTATGCGTCCGGGTACGAGGATTTGCGTCCGGTTAGCGTTTGCGTCTCGGTCACCGACTTGCATTTCTCGGTCACCGACTAGCATTTCTCGGTCACCGAATTGCATTTCCGGTCACGCGTCCGGGTATGCGGATTTGCGTCCGGGTATACGTTCGAGTATTCGTATTTGCGTCTGGGTGTGCTGGACGGGTGGATTTTTGGATAAGATGTTGGATAAGATATTTCGAGATTTTCGGGATTTTTATTAGTACAATTTTCAGATTAGATTTTTCTGGATAAGATATATCATCCTAAAAACATATTTTGGATATTTTTCAGATAACATTTTTTTTTCCTTTAAAATAACCCGATTTCATCAGTTTATAAACAACAACTTCACAAAATACTCTCAACTTCATAAATTTATCAGTTTAATTGATCTGATCTGTTATTGAAAGATATTTACATTGTTTTCATAATCAAAATGAGTCAATTCTCTGATAAGTTTAAGGTCTATATTTGTGTTGGAGGTCGTTTTGAATATATTAACAACGTCCCTATGTATTTACCAATAGAATGCCATATAGTGCCTTTAAAACTTCCTGTTGCACCGGAAAAAACCATTGACTTGCAAAATTTTGTTAAAAAATGTTTTACGGAAATTAGGTTTACCACTTGATTCACCAATTTTAATGAAATATAAGGTCGATCAGTATGTTGTTGATATAACTGATGATGTTGAAGATTTTGGAGATTTTTTAACTCATGCAATTAATAATGCTCCTATTGAAATTTACGTTGTGTATATTGTATCAAATGTTTCTGGTGCCACTAGCAACCAACCTACCAGTAGTAGTAGTGGTTTTCAACAACAATTTCTGCAACTACAAACTCATGATTATAACCAACCACCTCAATATCAAGCATCCCCACAATTTTCGGCACCTTATCCACCACAATATCAATTTCATTTTCATACTGTTTCACAATACCCAACATATACCTCGTTACCAGAACAAAACAACAAAGACACCCAATTTTTAACGTATTTGAACAACCACATCATCACGAGGATGTTCAGTATATTCTTGACGATCCTCATGATGATGATCATTATGATGAAGAAAATGTCAATCCTCCTAAACACTTTGACCATCCTTTTGATAATCATATTGTCGGGGATGATGATGATGGGGATGATGAGGAGGAGGTGGATCCAAGAGATCCAAATGACAACACAACATCTCCTACAGCAACCACAACCACAACCACAAAGAATATATTCTGGAATATGCCGCCACAATTAAGTGATAACAATCCAGAAAGTACAAAACGTCCAGTGACAATGTATGAACCCTCTAACCGGGTTCAAGTTGGACAAACATTTGAAAACAAGGAGGAGTTGCTTCTTCAGCTTCATACCAAGTGTCTTGAAGAGGGTTTTCAGATCAAGCCGAAGAAGTCGGACAAGACAAGGTATACATCATCATGTGTCTTGCATGATTGTGAGTGGAAGGTAAGTGCACGTCGTATAAACAACAGTAACAACTTTCAAGTTAGAAAGTTAGTTGACGTTCACACATGCACTCGGACTCCAATCATGTCGAATAACCGACATGCGAGCAAGAAGGTGCTCGGTCACATCTTGAAAGAGTTGATGACTTTGGAGGGACGTGTGTATCGAGGCAAAGAAATACAACTCGATATGACAAAATGGTTCAAAATTAGTCTATCGTACAACCAAGCATGGAGAGCCAAATGTTACGCTATAGAGTTGTTGAGAGGTAGTCCGGAAGATTCATTTAAAATGCTTCCTACCTACCTACACAACCTAAAGCTGCATAATCCGGGGAGCAAAACTAATGTGATCACCAATGAGAAGGATCGATTTCTAATGTGTTACATATCCATTGGTGCAACTGTACGTATCTATAATTTGTTTTCACCTATGTTTAGACATTATGTAAGTCCGTTTGTATATGATCGATAACAAGGTTATCTATAGGTATTAACGTGCGGAATCCCTCAATACTAGTTATAGGATCTATAACGAATTCTTTCGCAATATATTAGCGAATCAATTGTCTAATTGCTTTGTATCGATTATAACAAGTGTTAACGATCAATACCTAGCCTTTAGATCACAGAAATCTCTCTGGAATCGCAGCAACTTGGATAGGCAGAAAATGGCAAAAATTCCGAATATGAAAACCTAGTTTTTCATATATACTCGTCTCGGTTCGCAGGCTCGTGGGCTCTGCGAACTGACTCAGTTCGCAGCCCATGATAGCCCAGCGAACTCACTCAGTTCGCAGTACATGATGGCCCAGCGAACTCACTCAGTTCGCAGCACAGACTTGTCCTGCGAACTGACTCGGTTCGCGGTCAACCTTGGTCAACATTTTTCAGCCTTTTGATATTCAACTCTAAAATGTTTACCAAGCAATATATTTTATTTACAATTCAAAACCAATGTACATACTTGATTACAATTACTAAAAGTACTAAACCTCACTATTACAAGCTAGATCTGTTGTCACAAAACATGTCTCAACACATTATATTATACTAAAATTGATATGTCTCTATAAATGATTGCAGATACGGACATTTATCAACCATACACGCCCACTAATTATCATAGATGGGGCACATTTGAAGGGTGGTTACTTAGGAACCAATTTAATTGCTGAGGCGATGGACGAAAATAATGGCATCTTGCCACTGGCATACGGAATCGGGGCATCAGAGACTATCGACGTTTGGACGTAGTTCTTGGGAAACCTACGTGACACCCTCGAATCTGCGGGTGGGATCGAGAACTTGACCATCGTTTCTGATAGGGCTTCTTCAATTGCAGCTGGCATCTCAAATGTCTTTCCAGATGCCTTTCACGCCATATGCTGTCGTCATTTGTTGATGAACCTGAAAAGAAGATCTTCCAAAGTAAACCACTACGAATGGCATTATTGGAAGATGTGTAAGGCGTACCGTAAGTATGATTTTGATCACCATTTTGGTGTGTTTTCTAGACGCTTACAAGCCTGTGCCAAGGTTCTTACAGATGTTGGGATAGAAAGATGGTCAAGGCATCATGCTACCCGTAATCGATATGCTTACATGACGAGTAACAGTGCAGAGTCCGTTAACGCCATGAGCAAGCATGCTAGGAGGCTCCCTGTGACAATGCTGTTGGAATTTTTTCGATCCTCGGTGCAACGGTGGTATTACAAATATCGTAATATTGCGGCCGAACTTAAAACACCTGTTACACCATATGCCGAGCACAAGATCGGCAAAAGGAATGGGAGATCACTCGGTTGGATTGTGAACCCATCCACAAATATGATTTGTGAGGTGGTGGATGGGAAGAAGAATGGGACAGTGAACTTGGAAAACAGAACATGCACTTGCTTCCAGTGGCAGTTGTCAGGTTTACCTTACGGACATGTTATGACGATAGCCCGTTTCTTCAATCAGGACGATGTAAGCTGCTATGCGGAGAGGTATTTCACGTCAGACACATATCGAGCAGTTTACGCAGAGCCTATATACCCAATGGCTCATCCTTCGGAATGGGTCGATCCAGGTAATCTGCAAACTGTCCTACCACCGGTCCTCGTGAAAAGACAAAATGGTCGTCCACCTGGCCGTGCTCGTATTCCTTCGAAAGGAGAGAAGAAAACCAAACCCAAGCAACGATGTAGTCGTTGCAATGGAATCGGTCATAGCCGATCTGGTTGTATGGCTCCTAACGATAAAACAGATGAGCAAAGCGGATCAAGAGCCAAATCAAGATCCACTTCAAGGTCACACGACAAGGCGAAGGTAGAAGAATCTAAGTATGAGCCGTGAAAATTTTCAAGTGTTCATTTGAGCCACCCTTAACTTATGTAATGTATGGACAAAAATGTTAACTCTGTTTGGTAACGGATTAACAGCATTATCATTTACATTGTCGGAAATGTGTAATCTATGTTTCGTTTGAAGTGATTTATTTTATTATGTTAAAAGTCTTAAATTACAACATTACAAAATACTACAAGTTTAAAACGTTTGACCTGAACATTGTTGACAGTTTTAAATGGAAACAACCGAAAGAAGAACATGTTGATAACTCGATTAGTTACAAAGACCAAAACCAGAGATTGATGATTTAAATAGCTATTCTGGACCAGCACGAAAACAGTATTGGCCATCATGGGATACACGAAAACAGTTGATTTGTATTGATTCTCAAACTATTGGAATTTCCAAACTCTAATGCACCCCATGAATCAATCGAACAACCTTCTCGCACTTGAAGAGCCGGTCATGATCTTTGAAATGGGTAACGACATCATCAGTTCAGAATTTGACGGATGTGTCAAATCATTGCGTGTAACATAGACCTCAATTTCTCTGTGTATCTTTGCGTATGTAGTAATCTGCTTCAGTTGTTCATCATCATCCGTTATCAATTATAAACCAGTATCAAGATCTTTATCTTGCTCTTTAAAGTAACAATACCACCCACCAGCTCTTTAAAGTACTATGACATGGTGTATATATTATTACGATGCACTTGACGTTTAACCACAATGCACTTGACATTTAACTTCATACACTTGACTTAAAATTATGATGCACATGACTTTTAATTATCATGCATCTTATCATTATGCACTTGACATTTAACTATGATGCATTTGACGTTTAACTTTGATGTCTAGACATTTAACTATTATGCACTTGACTTTTAATTATGATGCACCTGGCTTTTGATTATCACGCACTTCGTTTTTAACTATGAATGCAATGATTACTCTGATGCATAATTATTGGAAATAAGTGGATTTCGATGCATAAGAAATTAAAATTTTTAATGCATTGTTATTGTATAGTTAAGATACACTATAATTCTAATTTTGATGCACTATAATTATTATTATTTTAATTACTATGATGCATTGTACATTCAACTATGATGTATTACAGAATTTTAAAATCCGGTGCACTATATTATTACGACGATGCATCGTTAGAGTATACACATGACGCACTACACTTTCAACTATAATGCAATTGACGTTGTGTATTTATTATTATGATGCATTTGATATTTAAATATGATGCATGCAATCATTAGAGTGATGCATAGTATTATTATTATCATGATACATTATGCTTATACTTAAAAAAAATTAGTGTATCGTACTTCAGACGGAACAATATTTTTTTTTTTATATAAAAACACAACATTATCATTTAAGTAAAGGTATAATAAGTGAATTACATGTTTAAACAATTTTAAATGAGTTTTAAATGAAGAATTATAGAAAAATAATAAATCAGGTTTAAAATAGTTTAAATACATTAAAGAAGAAAAAAGACAGCAAAATATTGAAAATGCATTCGAGATGTTTTTTTAAGATAGAAAGGACTACAAATGAGGAATTTTCGAAAGGACATAACTTTTGAACCGTTCCTAGTTATGAGACGTTCCAATAATCGACGGAAAGGTTGGGATGATACAAACACGTTAGCAAATTGCCAAAGGCGGTTTGTCCATCTTTCCGAGTCAAATTCCATCTTTAAATCCTTTAAAAGTTAACTTTCCCCAAATTTTATAGGTGTAAGTTTTAAGAAAATAAAAAACGTACTATTAAGTATCTTTTTCAATGAAATTCTATTTTTACACCTTTATTTACATGTTTAATTTCATTATTATGTTGTCAGTTTTGATATTGAGTTAATTAAATTTTTTATCAAGTTTTAGGATTACAATTTAACATATGATGATTAATTTTTTAATACAAAAAGACAAATAAATATAAAAAATCAATGAAAGTTAAAACAAACTAATAAATTTTTTCCACTATATTACATGGGTATTCTATTAGTATGTATAACACAATGAATATCAAATAATATTCCAATCGAGACAGCCCGCATAAAACTTTTTAAAGAAATATTTTTCTTGGATATAGAATTTGAATTGAGTTTAGGCTTGCAAGCTTTCAAACTTAATATATGGATTTTGAGCCCGTCCTCGTGTACAAAATGAACTTTAAGCCAGCTCTAGTTTGAGTTCGTTTAATTGTACAAGGCTAGTATCGAGTTCTTAACGAATCGAGGTTATAAGTAGCTTACGAATAATTTGAATTTGTGTATATACCCGTAAAACTCACTCGATACATATACATATTTTGAATCTCTAACTACATATAATGCATATTCATCATTATTTTATTTTAATGTTAGTTTTAACACAAGAAAATGTTTAAATTGCCTATATAACATTTTCACTAACTATTCATTATTAATAATCTATTTACTTCTATTTATCTTTAATCTCTAATTACATATAATTACATATAATATAATGTATATCCATCGATACAATTTTTCTTTATTATATTAAAATTAACTTATCTATAATAATAATAATAATAATAATGATAATAATAATAATAATAATAATAATAATACTCTATATAAAACACATACAACTATTTAGTTTTTCACTAGCAACATCACCGTCACTTACCAATAATAATTTTACCATCCAATGCGCGAGTATTATTTTATTAATATCTAAATAGTAAAAACACCGGTGTATTTAATTTTGTAGAAGTTCACATTAAAACACAACTGGATAACAATTTGAGACACATATGACCTTTGTCAACAGTCTTACTATACATATGCATGAGATTGTATTACTGTAATCTCATTGTATCATATTACGGTGAATTTTCACACTACCCAAATTCCATCATCAATTCAATTCAATATATATAACCCATTTATTAGGGGGTTTTTTTTTTTTTTTCTTTTTTCATTTTATTTCTTGCATTAACACCACCCATCAACTTTTCTTTCCTCATCATCTCTTACAAATTTCTCTTGTTCTCAGCACTTAATTAGAATGGAAAACTTCATGAGTTCAATTCCAATCAATCGAGTTTTGTATGATGAAGATGAAGAAGCTGACCGCAGGCGGATTTTTCGTGAGATAGTAGCATTGAGTTGGGACGAATCATCCGACGATGAGTTGTCAGAATCATTCGATCTTGAAATTGAAAGTGAACCAGTTTACGGTGTTCCAGCAATTCACGTTTATGGCTTTCCAGCTACTGACTTCCATCAAGATGCTGTAAATGATATTATTATGGGGTTTCCCGTGTATCGGCATGCTAGATTTGGCATATATGAAGAACCAGTGGCGCGTTATTTAGTGCGCAGTGAAATTATAGATCATTTTCAGGCATCTGCTAGAGATCAAGTTAATCGTGAACAAACAGCTTCACGTCCACCTATGTCACAACAAAACCCTAACCAGCTTTCTTATTTAATGACCGAAGCGAAAGCGAAAACAATCATGTGCATCACGAAAGTTGTTGCAGTTTGGATGATTGGTAAAAATTTAATCTAGACATGATGTTTTTATTTGTTCTATGCATACATTAATCCTCTATTAATTAAATTTATATATTTTTTATCCTATAAATGTAAGATTTATTTATGACTTTATTAAAAAATAAAATAAAAAAATCTTTAGATTAGTGGCTAGGGGTTTTTAATTCTATTGGACTCATTATTTTTAAGTCAGAAGGTCCATTAATCTGACTTTTTGGTCAATTTGGTCCTTTTGGACAATCAATTTATGGGAAATTATTACTAGTGTCAATATTCTTATTTTAGGTTGTCCTTGTTCACTTTCATTTTATAACCAATAAGAAATGTTTCTAAAAGATAAATATGATATTTTTAAAGTGGTTTAAAATAGGACCGAGGGGTATTTTTCTTGAGATGAATACACAGTATATGCTTCTATATTTTGAATTGATTACTATCATCCTTTTTATTCATAAATTACATGTATATATGTGACATTACTTGGGCTAACCATATGTTATAAAACAGTATTTGCTAGCATGCTCAATGGACCTGATCATGAAAGTGGAAGTTTCCGAATGGGCATGGGTTCTTCGATTTTACTTGAACCAAACCGGTTCTACATCAGCAGCAGAACAGTAAGGATTCAGTGTTTGTTGCTTTCTTATCAGTTTTATATAATCTACATTAAAAAACATGGTTTTACTAGATGAAGCAAGTATCCAAGAACGGTGCTGGACCGATACTTTATGGGTTTAAAAATCAACCATCTCTTAATGTTATAAGCAATTGGTCAGTGATACAGTATGCATCTCTTCAGACCAATACACATAAGGCAAGTTATTGTAGTGTTAGTTATTTGTTCATGTTAAAGCAAACACGGATATAACATTTTTACTTCCGATATATGCTACAGGAGTGGAAGTATTTCCTTAATGTAGGATCGAAGATTAGTATTTCTTACGGTATCTCTAGCTCGTCAAAGTTGGTTTTTACGATCGCTAAAGGTTATTTAAATTGTTTCACTTTCTCAATTTAGCCCATTAGTTTCCATGAATACGTCATATATATGGAATTTCATCAATTCAAATAACTGTCGTTTTTCACCCGGAACCTTTATTCCAGAGACAGTCTTCGAATCATTCTTGCATCGGATTATTTTAAACTAACTTACATCATTTGATCCAGTTTTAGTATATTAGGTAACTAAAGAATGCTTCCAAGTGCTTGTATGTTTCTAACTTAAAATGAGGGTGAAATCTGCAAATTTTCAGGGAGTACTAGTTATCGTTATGGTGAAAGTCAATATGATCGATCAAGTCCTAATGCCACCTTGTACTGGATCATCATTCAAGGTAAAAATGAAAGCTTGACCATTGATTTCCTTATCTATGTTGAATTTTTTATGCTTATTTCTTTATTGTGTTCGAATAGGATCCAGCAGACTATTCCAAGGTCCGGGAAATACATCATTGCTTTTGAGAACTTAAACTCCGACATGGAAGAGGTAAACCCGAATTTGTACTTGATGGGTTCCAATTTAGAATTTAAGTGAAACAGTTACCTATTGCATCTGATTACACTAGCTTTATGAATGGTCTGACTTAGGTTTGAGTTTATCTCTAAGGGGTCAAATGGTTCAAACTGAATATAATTAGTTAAAAGGGAAACGTGTTAAATGGGTTGAAAGTCAGCTAATATGTATTTGTAAAGCGTACAGCTTTGCGCCTCCTATCTTTTTATATTGACATTTAAATTTGTGATTGTAATGCTAATAACAAAATTTTGTAATCCTACTTTAGTTTAATGCATTAACTATTACTTTTTGTAAAACATGGACGACTAAAATACGTGCTTACTAACATAACACGACCCCATTTCTACCGGTGCTAAAATCAACTTGATCCTTTCTTGACCCGTTAACCTAACCAAGACGCCCATTTTCCACCTTGCTGCGTTATTTCATTCATCCCTACTTCATCTTATAGTTCTCCTCAACTTCACAACAAAACTTTTAACTTTTTGCCTCTGTTTCAAACAAAAATGAGTTCAAGAACAATATATACATTCAGATCAAGAAACTCAAAAAAATGACTTCAGCTGCTCTAATGATGTCATACTTACTACTGTATATATCTATTTTTGACTTGGTGATTTTCAAATTCCATTTTATCAGACTATACTTGGTTTCAAGTCTCAGATATATACTTGTATCAAGAATTAAGGAAATTCGTAGAGCTCAAGTTAAACTATATCCCAATCATCATTTTAAGCCTGCTGATATATCTTTACAGGTGCAGTTAAATATCAGTGCCAAGGCCTTAATTTACAATACAAGTGAGGCTTCTTACATGTGCGGATTGGATCAGAGTAACTGCATTTTACCTCTGTTTTTCTTTGAAAAACGGCATGCTGTTTTAACCACTCCACTGAAACAGGCAAGTAGATCATGTTCTTCTTCACTCCCCACTTTCTGTTTTTTGTATTAGCTTCTTCTTTTTTTCTCATTAGAGCTATATCCGTTACCTTTTTATGCATTAAAGTAGAATCAATGGTGATATAATGAAATCTCTACATCAAAACTTAGAAAGTATTTAGGAAGATGAAACATTTTACTAATAATCAGGTTTTTTTTTCATGGAAATGTTTTTTGAGAGATCTCTTCTTGTTCTAACAGAATTCACTAATTGGATATGCTGATAGTTATGATATTGCCTTAAATCGGGTCCCTAAAAACTTGCTTAATAGCTGAGTTTCGTGTCATGAAGTCGAAACTTGCTTATTTAATTTATCACTAGTATATCATTATATATGGTTTTTTGCCGAAAAATGAATCAATAGTTCCCGTTTTTGCATTTTCGGGTATCAACTAATTTCATTTTTTAAAATGAACCACTAATTTAAAATCGAACATTTTCGGATATTAGTACCGGATACCAAGAAAAACGGACAACTCAACCGGTTTTGCCTACATGGAATGGTGACCGGCTACCGAAATGGTGATGAAATGGTGACCGGCTAATTTCAAATGGTGACCGGCTACGGCTACCATTTTAAACGGTTACTTATACTCGAAGATGTTCGATTTTAGATTAGTGGTTCATTTTTAAGAAACAAAATTAGTTAATACCCAAAAATGCGAAAAAGAGAACTATTGATTCATTTTTCGGCAAAAAACCCCGTTATATATATCATTAATTTCCAAAGATTATAGATGTTACACATACTATAAATCTATAAGTTGTCACATTAAAGGTTATCGTTCACTAGTTTCTTTATTAGGGAGCACCCTATGGTCAATAGTACGTGACGTTGACCTATGGACCTCGGTGGATGATTTTTTTTGGCGTCATTGGTAACTAGCTCACTTCTTTTCTTCAACAACAATTAAAATGCTTATTACATACTTAACTCTAGCTTTTATATTTTTATTTTATTTTTCTTTTTGAAATAGTTGTGATTATTGGCATCATGTTGGTGGGAATCGAGTCCTGGAAGAAATATCGACATATGGTAGATCAAGAAGAGCACCTCGACTATATTAAAACATCATAGACAATTAATCTTGAAATAACTTTTGTTTTCTTATACGAGTGAAGAAGGTGATCATCTTTACAATTCTGTAAAATCGATTCGAAGCTGGTCACCTCTCTTCTGTATGTTTAAGTTTGTAAACAATCAGAAACATAATTCGATGGTTTGGGGGAATACATTTTGGTATTACAGGTGACAATTTGGACCAGTTTAGTCAAAAATTATTGAATTAGGCTATATTATCATTGTCACAAACAGTTTTCTATAAATTCCATTGAACTTATTACACTATTACAGTTAGTTATCAAATTGAATTTTTATTAGTGGACAATAATACTTCCCTTTAACACATGTTAATAAAAAACAATTCGAAACACAATTACTATCCTAAATTATCTTAATTTCTAACACAAAAGTATCTTCTGTACACGACTTCATTCCAAACATGAAAATTCAACATTTTTACACTAACAAATATTAGAATCGTATGTTAAACAGATTAATAAAGAACTTCAATTGTATCCCTAGAAGTAAACGTTCATATCGAAAAAGAAAGATTAAAACTTGCTGTTATTACTGACTTTGAGGATTAACAATTTTGATTTTGATTAATAAAATTCAAAGTCTCCATTTTTACAATTTTGATTTTTGACTCATAAGCTTAAGACGTTTGAAAGAAGACTTTTCAGGAGTGCAACAGATCTAAGATCGTTTCGTTGCTGAGTAATGAGCAGCCATTTTACTAGAGGTTTATAAATTATAATCTACCTTTACATGATTCCGCTTAATCATATGCTCAAGGGGTGGATGCAGATCGGTTGATTTTCGATCGAAAAACAGGGCTCCCCATTCAGTAGATGTTATATAGTAGAGGCATTTTCAAATGATCACTCTGTCTAAAATTCAACAAACTAAACCCCAAACCGTACATGAAAACATGTTATTGATTTTCACTTATAAACTAATAAAAAGGTTTAACGTATTTGCATACGTTGAACCCCTATTAAATCCACCTTGTTCGTAAATAGAAAACAAGACCGACAATAACACCAACATCATAAAATCAAGATTAATTGCATAGTGAACAAATACAAACATTCAACAACAGCTGTATATTCTTGTTTGTTCAAACCATAAAAACACTTTTACTAAAATCCCAGAACCTAAATAAACCAAATTCATATAACCTTCCATTTCCCAATCTCCATCACTCAGATCGATTAGCATACCTTTCCACATTCTTGTCAAGGTTCAACCCAACCATCGCTTCACCCAACCCACAACTCACTTCTGCAAGCATCTTTGGGTCAGTGTAATGTGTGACCGCTTGAACAATAGCACGTGCCCTACGAGCTGGATCACCACTCTTGAACACCCCTGACCCAACAAACACACCATCACATCCTAACTGCATCATCAGAGCTGCATCAGCTGGTGTAGCAACACCACCAGCTGCAAACTGCACCACTGGGAGCCTTCCTAGTTGCTTTGTCTGCATCACCAAATCATATGGTGCTGCGATATTCTTTGCAAAAGTGAACACCTCATCATCGTCCAAATTTGCCAGAACCCTGATGTCGCCCATCACAGACCTCACATGTCTCACTGCCTCAATTATGTTACCTGAAAATTAAAAGCAGTTTTGTTGCAGTTGGCGTAAAATTAATTGTCCAAAATAAGTAGGTACTAATAAAAAACAGAATATGTATGTTATGACTTGAAATGGCAATAATCAGATAACCAATCAAGAAATACCAAATACAAAAAACCCATAAATGGAACTAGCGACCATGTATTTCAAGAAACCCTACCAAGCATCGGAACGTGAATACATAAAAGGAACACTTATCTTATGAAGTAATTAATCAAAATATGTACAATTAGCAACAAATATATGTTGTTTCGTGGATATTAGTAATAGGGAGGCGATTTGTACATCACTGTACCACCAAAATAGGACGGGATAAACTATCAATGGTACAGGGTACAAAGTGATTTTGGTGGATGTATACAAATCCCCTCCCATAATAATATTGGGAAACACAGGAAGCAAATATTCTCATACTATACATAGCAAAATTGTAAACCCGATATAGTGATAACACGAAACTATACTCTCTTCCATAATAAGATAAAAGCTTATGAAGAAACATCCCACCAAACCTGATTATTAAAAAGCACATCAAAATTACTTTCATAACTTTAATTTAACCTTATTCACCTACTACCAAATTTGTCAACAAAAATACCAAATCCAAACACTATCAACAGTCACGTGTCACTCACTTGCTACTGTTACTATCATCATCAACTATCTGATTTGGTTATTCAATATCAAATATCATCTTTCAAACCACACATCCAGATACGACTCTAAAGGAGAGACAATATTTACACCATGCTTTTTGATTCATACACCGAAATTTCACATTGTTTACGCATATAGTACAACTTATTAATGCAACAATTCTGGTGTATGAATACAAAATCATGGTATTACCCATTCTAAAGGGTACCTCACTGGTTAAAAAAAAAAAAAAGCAAACTTTTTTGCAGACAAAACTTTGTTAAATTAAGCTTTAGCTAATATAGATGAAAAAGTTTGTCAAATAAAATAAATAAAGTAATAAAACCCTTATTGCAGAGATTATAACCCAATCACAAAATCAATCAATTAAACAAAATCAACACAAATTAAAAAGAGAAATGATATGCTTACCAGTTCCAGCTTCCCCTTTAGTCCTAATCATAGCAGCACCTTCACGAATCCTTCTCAAAGCTTCACCCAAATTCCTACATCCACAAACAAACGGAATTCTATAATTATGTTTATTGATATGATTAACATCATCTGCCAACGTCAGCACTTCACTTTCATCCACATAATCCACACCAATCGCTTCAAGTATTTGCGCTTCAACAAAATGACCAATTCTCGCTTTTGCCATAACCGGAATCGTAACCGCCTGTTTTATTTCCTTAATTAATTGTGGGTCACTCATCCGTGCAACGCCACCTTGTGCACGGATGTCCGCCGGCACACGTTCTAACGCCATCACTGCACATGCACCTGCTTCTTCTGCAATTCGTGCTTGTTCGGCGTTAACGACGTCCATGATGACGCCACCTCGGAGCATTTGGGCAAGGCCTACTTTGACGGAGTAAGTGGATGTTTTGCTTTCCGTTAACGCGCCATTACCGTACACTGCGACGACTCCGGTACCGTCCATGGCTGGTTTTTGGATTGGGGTTTTGTGAGGGGGAAATGAAGTGGTGAGTTTTGGGTTTTGAAATGGTTTTTTGGGTGGATATATTGGGGGTGGTGAAGACAGATATGAGGAGATTGGGCCATTAGGGATGTTGGCTGTTAATTATGGTCCTTTTAGTTTACAAACATTGACAAAAATGGCCACCATAATGTATCTAACTATGTCATTTTTACTATCATATGTATTAAAAATTAAATTAATAATAATAATTAATAATATTTGTTTTATGTAGAACATCTAAAAGGGTTAATTACTTGGATATATAAAATGCGTCAAGTATTTTACATATTATCAAACTCAAATTTTTTTATCACAAAAAATAACCTCATTTTGCATATATGGAGAAATTCGCAAGGACGAAATTTCAATCGCAATATCCATTTACCAATATCGTATTTTCAATTCGCAAAATTCATTTCGCAATATATGAAGTTAAAATATGAGGTATTGTTAAGCTGATATTGCAAAATCGATATTGCTATTTGGTGAAATTGATATTCTCATTTGATATTGTATCATAAATTATCATCATAATTGAATAAAGTGCGGTTATTATAAGATGTAACTTCAATAAAATAAGAATACTTTATTTCGTTGGTAGACTATTTCAGTAACATGTAATCAAATCCGGCTCCCATATTTATTTCTTAGTTTTTATCAATTCAATTCCTGTATTCTTGTAATGTAAAAAAGAAGAATTTTAATATTGAATTTTTTTATATTGATATAGAATATCTTTTTTTTTTTCTTTTTTATGAATCAGTTTTTATGTTATTTCGTACTGTGAATTCTTTTCCTTGTGGAATCATTTTCTCGCGAGAAGTAATGAGAACAATGATAGAATGGATTGCTACCTATGTCTAGATCGCAGATAAATGGAAATTAAAATTTAATAATTCAATCTTGCAAATTTTTCCATCCTTGCAAAATGGGGTGATATTTTGTGAGAAAAATATTGTGTTGATAACACGTAAAATACTTAACCTATTTTGTATATCTAGTTAATTAACCCATTCTATAAATATATTATTGTATAACCTGTTGACTATGTAAAAACATAATAACTTGTTCGTTGAATATTTGATACACGAACAATTTCATTCGATTTCTAGAGGGGTACTTATGGTTCCATTTGACTCAAGTGGTGAACCCAACAAAGCATGTTATCGCAGACACACAAGTATTGTGAAAGAGTTATGATTCAGATCGTTGCGCAAACAAGCATGTCTTTTTTGCTTTTCCTTTTATTTAAATAAATAAATAAGGATTGTATTTCCTATTTGTTAAGAGGGCTCATTATTGTTATGTTATAGGGGGTGCTATTCAACTCAACATTAAAGTTAGTCGTGTTATATAGGTTATGTGGTAATGTAGGTAAGGTAATGCAAGTTATGTGTGTGTGTTTTTCTCATTTTTCTTTTTCGCTTATATAGCAAAAATAATGATAATACCTTTAGATACCGAGTGTTAGGCCTTTAGATACCGAGTGTTAAAGAAGTTATCACTAGATGTGTCATTGATGATTTTAGTGGTATGTAAGGATTGCTTGGATTTACCGCTTCAACTCGGTCAAATGCAACTGCTAGTCTTGGTTTAAGTAATGCTGATGTATCATTGTATTATGCATAATATGTATTACCACTTATTTTATAAAACTAACGGTAGAAATTGATAGGTTATGCCATTAAATTTTAACATACCTATAAATTGATACTCAACATGTTTAATTTGTCTCTCTTTTTTTTGTTTCTTAATTATATTTTGAATGTTAGGTGTTTGTGTTGCATTGATTTTTTAAGAGAAACAATAATAAAAGTTGGGGACTGCGGGGTAATAAACGCTACTTGAGGGTGTAATGAGAAACTTAACATCGTAACTTGAGAGCTGAATTAAGAACACGTGACCCCAAAGAATTCCAGTCGCAGGCATACCTTTACAATTAAGGGGCAACAATTTACTAATCTACTGTACTTTGTTTTGACAAACTAAAAATTGTGATATTTTGGACAAAATAAATTGCATATAATTAACTTCTTAATTTTCTTTTTTGTGTGATATTAATTGTATTTGATGTTATTTATGATAACTTTTGATATAATTAAGAAGTTTTATTACGGAGTATATGCTTTTAAGGTACAAGTTAAAAAAATTCTGTAAAGATGCACATACTTTTAGAAAATTACATTGATTACTTTGTCAACCAATAAAATTTTATATATAACTATTATAATACATTCTGATTGGTTGAAATAAATAGTAAACAATTATTTTGGGATATTTCAAAATAGAAACTTGGACAATCAAATTTGAATGGAGATAGTAAATTACTATTTTACCATTTTAAATATCTCACTAAACTTTTAATCATTTGAATTCAATGCAATTTATTATTAAGGTTATACTCGTATATCATAACTAATTTCAGTTACAAAATATGTCCATAATTAGTTGTCTTTTTTATAACTGATGTAAGTTATGTAACACATTAATGGATAATGAAGAGTATGTTATGATTGTTTTGATCTAAATATCGGTGAAAAATCAAATAGGTTTACAAATTATAATCATCTTCTATCTTCTGTATAATATATAAAGAGTTCGACACAAAATTTTAAACTATTAAAATAAATTACTTTACTACCTTTTTGGTATGTTATTCAACACTTAAGTCATATGCAATTTTAATGCTTAATCTATTACTTTATATTAGCAAAATACCCGCGATATACAGCGAAAATTGGGAATTAAATTTTGTGTTGAAAGTAGAGATGTTGTTTTTCAACGAACATCCTAAAATTGTTTCAAATACATATTATGTGTCATGATCGTAACTATTTTCATATCAAAATGTAGTATAAAGTTTTTCATATATATATTTGTTAATTACATAGTCTGTAATCAAAGGATTAATTGAAGTGCGTTGATAGACACTGTTAATTTAAAGATAAATTGAGAGATATTAATGATGTGCTTTGATGTATTATCAAAATGAACAAAGTCAAATATATCTAATAAGTCTTAGAGGGAAATTTAATCTTTAAACAATATTGAATACAATTTTAGACAAATGTAGAAATACATTATATGTAGTTAAGATAAAGAGTTTTATCACATAATAGTTTTTTTTTTAAATTATTAATTTACCATTTTATTTAATACAACATCGAATGTAAGTATATAAGCATTTTATAGCTAGATTAAATGTTTGTAGCTTTATTTTCAAAACTTTCAAATTTTATAATTAGAGGTTGCAATTCGAGTCGAGTTTAGATTTGCGAGTCAAAGTTGACAATAAGATCTGAACTAATTTGATAATTTGATTAACGGGTCAAAAGTAACCAACTCGAACATGACACACATTGTATTGGTTGACTGGTCTACCCGTTGACCCGAACTTATCCCAACCTCGATCATAAACTTAACATAGTTAGCGGGTTTTGGAATACTAGATTGACGAGTTGAAAATTCAACCCTAACCCATTTATTTTCGTGTCAGTTGGGAGTTTAATTTCAAGTTTTATCAATAATTGTTACCGCTAATTAGAATTATAAAAAATTATATACGATTATTCTTTCAATATTTACTCGAGTGATCTGACGTTGAACAAGAACATTATCATAATTGAAATATATTGTCGCACTGTATTGCTCCTGCAACAATTTAGTGATTTTCTAATAACGCACATATCTACCGTGTTCAATTCGAATACTTACATATGTTTATATTTGACTTGATTAGTTAGTCATATTAAATTAACATGTACTTTTGTGATTATAATAGTGTAAACTTTCTAATTAGTAATATTACACTATATTTAATTTAATTTAATGAAGTAATAAGATTAGATGAAAATTCTGAAATACTTGTATATACCGAGGAATCATTCGTACCCTATTTGATAAAATATAAACTACCCGTCTCAAACCAAGTACAAAAAAAACTTCAAAATTCACAAAGCATATAAGATTTCTTTATCTCTCTTCTCTCTTGTTGTCGTGTATATTAAAACAAAATCATATTTAAATAATCATTTTATTTTTAGTAATTCATAAGTTAATACCCACCATTAATAAATTAAAATTTTTAATCTAAATCATTGATCTTAACTTGAAAAAATAATTATCTAAATAGTGAAGAGAAGTTGACCAAATGTCTAAATTACCTTTGAATAGAGTTATTAACCAAATACATGTGTAATACTAAAATAATTGTCAAACTCATGTGAATCTCATATTTTTCTATTTAACTTTTACGTTTTATAATCGTTAAATATAACTTTATTAATCACAATTATCTGTTATCCATACCATCACTTAAATTAATATTTAAATGTACATTTAAAAATTAAAAATATCACAACTATTATGTAGTAATATTTGTTTAAACAATATGAGTTTTATTTGTAAACAAAACACTTTAGTCGTAATTCGGTTTTAACGGAAATCTTCAAACATAATCAATCGATTTCTAATAGTTGGATGTAGTTACTCCTTTGTTTGTCAATCAAAACTGATTTTTGAGTTCTGCATTTATTACCACAAAGAAATCAACAAAAATCAAAATAAAGAAAAAATTATAAAATTAATCGCGATTAAGCACAAAATCAATGAATATAGGCTGTTGATCATAAAATATTTGTTGCCTAGACCTAGACCACCAGGTGGGTATATTTACGAGGTGTTATGCTTATGCCATAGTAATTAGACACATATATGTCATTTAAAAATTACGTAATGTTAACCGCATAAGTATGTCATTTGAAAATTACATAGTAAATAAAAATATAATATAAACTTTATATTAAAATTATATGGTAGCCCGCAAATTCACGGGTTATAATCTAGTTTTGTAGTTTTTAGGATACTTTAAACACAAGGATATGGAATATATGAAGCTCTCTCTTGCACACGTATCTGTTTCTTTAACATTCATGTTTGTTGTCGCATATAATTGTTCATATATGTTGTAAAAATGTTTCTTTATTTTCTTATTATGTGGTTATTATTACACTTATTATTTTTATAACACTTTTAAACTACACAGTAAAATTTTAAGAGTAAATTGCATAAATGATCTATGTAGTTTACACACAGTCTCACCGTTACTTCATGTGTTTTTTTATCGCATTGACAGTCCAAAAACTAAAAAGTTGTTGGATGCTTAGTTCCTCATCTACCTAATATGACTAAAATACCCTCCTTCAGCCAGTAAAATAGATACGTTGAGCGCGCATTACCAAAGATATTTTAGTCATTTTACGTAGAGGGTGGACTAAACGTGCAACAACTTTTAACTTTTTGAAATGTCTGTTCAACAAAGAAAGCACATAGACTAACAGTGAAAATGTTTGTAATCACAAGTACCGCTCATGCAATTTACTCAAATTTTAATGTTATTTTGTTGTAAGAATGAGCTACTAAGTTGAAGATATTGTTAATGTATCATCAATTTCACATTAATATGCGGTGGGCATTTATCTTAATTTATTTATATGTAGCATCAGCACAATATATTTAGTATAAACTTTTCTAAGAGTCATTAATGATATAAGTTTATATCAACGATTTCAATAATATATAACGGATGAGGTTTTATCTGTTAATGTTATCCGAAAAAGCGAGACTTTGATTCAATTCACGTAGACGATCTCATTAAGGTATTTCCTTGACCGTTATGACTATATTTCCAATTATATTCGGAATTTTTATCTATGAAGATTTGAGTCTAAAATTTCTTCTTCTGAAGTATTAGTACGTCTTTGCACTAGTTTGCTACGGTGATGGTTAAAGATTTAAGGTAATATGACAAAACCAATATAGTGGGTGTTAAACTTTCATTTATGAAAAGGAAATTAGTCAAAAGGGAGTCGAAAAAGTGGTGTTGATAATGCCAATTTTAGAGGTGTAGATGAAGGCAACGATGAGTGCCTCAAATTTCCCATCCATTATAACTTCATTTTTTGCCACTTGAATATTTGCTTTCTTCAATCGCCAAAATCTACAAACAAGTTGCTAGTTCATATTGATTTAGAAAATAACCAATTTCAAATATCACATCAATTAATACTATTAGGAAAGCAGCTGATATTTATTTAGGACAATTGTGGTTCGTGTCTTGTAACTATGCCTTGAGGCCGTGTGATGCATGGTTGTTTAGAAAATACAATTATATAATTTGTGAGTCTCTAATGATTTGAATAGATAATTTACTTACTTGAATGTGCAATTATTACTGAAAATAATAAAAGAAATTAGTAACATAAAACAAACTACATAGAAAATAACGTATTTCAAAGTTTTACACATATTAAAGATGGTGTGCGATGAGAGGGGCAACTACATTTTGAGGGAATGAGGGGTAGGCGATTTTACTCGTTGATTCAACGTCTCAGATTCACTACAATTTAACTACACTACATTTTAACAAAATTAATTTATTTTATAAAAAAAAACTCAATTATCTTTAAATGCAATATACATATTTTAGATACAGTTGTAAGAAAAGTGACATTTAGATACACTTGTAAGAAAAGTGACATTGTTAGAATTTAAAGTGGTATGGTATTTGATTTCTAAGTTGTTGATAATTTATATAGATATGAAATTGTAATGATTTGAGCTTTATCATGAATTGTAAATTTTGAATGATGAGATACAGTAATATTTAATTTATTGTTAAAATTCATGGAAAATAGTTAAGGGGTGTTTGCGAGCTTATTTTGTTGGTTTGTTTGTTTATTTAATTATTGTAACATAATAAGCTTGATATTAAGTGTTTGGATAAGCTTATTTGGTTAGTTTATTTGCTTATATGTGAGGGAGATTTTACAAGCTCAAAATAAACTACAAAATTTTAATTTATTTGTTTATAAGCAATAAGTTCCAAAATAAGCTCTTCAAAAACTATCTAAGTTAAGTGATAGGATATTGATTTTAAAGCTTCCACATGTTTTCTCAAATTTAACAATAAATTACATGGCATATGTAACAAAAAAATAATAAGTAATTTAAAATTTATAATTGATGACACGTCATACTTTAATAGAAACTATTAAAAATAAAGCAATCACACGGGCAAATTAAAACCTTTTTTCGTATAGATGTATAATAAATAGATTGGAATCAAAGTTCTTAATATAATTTACACGTATACCAATTTCTTTTGATTATATTGTCGGGTAAATTGTCAAAAATGGTAATTTAATTGTTGGATAAATGTGGACGGTGGGGGTATATGTGAGGAACCATCGTGCATCAAGCTCCGCGGATTGTTAAACGCAAGCTATATTCCCTATGAAAAAAAATTATAATTTTTATGTCATCTGTCGATATATATCTAATTTATGCTATTTGAACTGAATACGTTTTCAGTCTTTTGAAGGATAACAGGTAAATTTAATGATGAGATATAAATTAAAACATATACCTTAATTAGTTACATATCTAATACTTAAACTACTATGTATATATGTTCATTTTCTAACATCCTGAGAATGAAAACATAACCTTTTAATAACAAGGGGTTAGTGTATCGGAATGCATCTAACTTGGGTTCGATATCTATTGTGTGTACTCTTTACTTACGTTTGCTATTTTAATGCATTCAACTTTCATATTTTAATGTGATGTGTCATCCGTTTAAGGTGTCACGTGGCATTCGTAGAGGTTAATACGTCAAGAAATTACCTAAGTTGGATATACACAATATATATCAGATATAAGTTAGATGCATTCTCAAATACTAACCTCTAAGCTCTAATGACAAAAACTTAGATATGAGCTTAAAAATAAGAGTTGGTGTATACACCATCCAAGTATATATCCAATCAAAATGACATTAATAACTATTGTGCTTAATCATTAATAATCGGCAACAATATTTTACGTTACCCAAGGGATTGAGAGCATCAATTATATGATACATCCAAATGATAGTCATTTAATAACTTAAGTAACCATACATAATGACACTAATCACATATTGAACCACTTAATTAATTAGTCTCTATATCAAGTTGTCTTAATCCAACATGCTTTCTGACTCCTCAAAACAACAAGAACTCGGCATGTTCTTGGTGCGCAGAGATCTTAAAAATGCCCACCTGTCAGTAATTTTGTATACCTCCATGAGTACGTTGAACGAGTAGTAGATAACCACGAGTACGATGAGATTATACAAAACTACAATAAAAAGAGAAGTCAAGGACATATATATAATTAGTAACTTATTAACTTGTAAGAATAATGATCATTCTTAACTAACGAGTTTAAACTCGTACCCATGCCGCCAACAAATACAGCCATACGACCTTCATACGCCACTTTAAAATGCCACTCGTCATCAGACACACCCTAAGAAAAAAAGCACATTCTTAGTATTCATAAACAAAAAGTCTCATAATATAGATTTACAAATTAGACCATTATAATTATGCAAGACAGTTTCAAATAGATTTAATTTCAAGCTTCATGAAAGTTGCTCTGGACTCTGAATACTAACTATACGGAATACAGCATTAACTATTGTGTTGGATGTATGAATTAAGATGCAAAGATGCTGAACATAATAGAGTAGTAACGAATACCAAATTAAATCACAGAAGATACACGATGCGCGTGTGCGCGCACTTACCTGCTTTAGAGTAGTAGTCACAACTACATAGTTTTCTTCTCCAAATATTACAGGAATACTACATGGACCTTGCGCCAACATGCATCTGTAGTGAGCCTCAGTTGTATTGTAAATGAAGGCTCGCTCTGGCTGTGATATTTAATTGTACCTATTCAATTAAATAAGTACAAAAAGGTCACTGCATCATGCATATACATAACTCAACGATTAAATTTACATTCCTACCATGAATGATGTTCTATGAAAGGGATCTATCAGGAATGGACTGATCACTGTGCCAACAGCCGGAAACATAATTTTCGACAACATAAGATAATATTGTAAAGTTGTTTAAAGTTCACTAAATGATATAGGCTTACTGAAGTGCCTCTTATATATGCTAATAAACTTAAACGATAAAGATAATAACTAAGTGCCATATTGCGGGTGCAAACCTTAAAAAAATTGATCGAGTTTTTTAGTAGTCGATCTGAACGTTGCATTTTCTTTTTAACTTGTAATGATTAAAATTTTATACATGCTGCTTTGGAAAAATATTAAATTTTACCATCATAGGTGTTCTGTTTGTTGGTCTAGATGATTATAGCTTATAAGAGTTAATGTTGCTGGTTAGAGTTTCTACTGCTCTTACAAGTTAAGACTGCTACAAGAGTTTCTACTGTCAATATATTCAAGAGTTAGTGCTGCTAGACCAAGACTCAAAATTAATGCAGTACTAACTGCTCGTCTGCTTTCAATGTTTCTGCTGCTAGTCTTAACCAGTGGATATGTGGCTTAGTGGGTCTGTCAGTTACCTAATCTTAGAAAGACATGAGCAGTAAAGCATGACATGCTTTAAGGTAACAGATCACGCTTAGATAAATTTGTTTTACCACGCTTAGATAAATTTGTTTTCATGCTTTAATTACAATCACGTGTAATAGGGACTCTATAATTTTATAAATAAAGTTCCTTACAGGTATGGTGTATATTTTGTAACTTGTGTATAAGTTAGACTAGTTGTTATTCAGTAATTCACATCTATCTATCCCAAATAATAAAAAGGGATATTAGGCTCCTAATTAGCATCTTTCACGTAATCTCCTGACTCCCTTTTCCCGCCAAAAAATTTACAGCAAATTTCTTGTTTTTTGGCAGTTATTCTTTCACATTCCTATTTTCTACTCTAAAATAATTATCTATCTAGGTTTACGGCATATATAAATGGATTTAGATAAAAATCAAATTAAAAATTATCATATCATATCATATCTTCTAATTTTCCTCACCCGTTACGTCCCTACATCATACGAACGGAGTTTCTCATAATTTTTAATTAAAACCCATTTGAATCTATCCTATACGAATTCCTTTTATTTCATTTATTTATTATGTATATTACTATAACTTATTTCCTTTTTCTCATTTTTCTTCTAGAGAAATTTACCTAAATGGACGGTCAACACAACCATTTAAATAGATCGTGTCAGATACTTTTTTCAAGAATAGACTCAAATTACGTTGAAAATTAATTATTCGTTCGGCGATTCAGCTAAATACCCTTAGACCAATAAATGTTCGCCATGTGTCCCAAAATTTCATCTAACTCATATATTGATTTCGCCTAAATAAATATCGCCAGAAAGCAATTCCATTACGCGATTCAAAATTTCGCCTAACTCATATATTAATTTCGCCTAAATAAAAATCGCCTAAATGCACTTTCTTTATGCAAGGCACGAAAACCGAGATTCAAAATTTTCGTCGAATCACCTAAAGGAATTGCATTTAGGCGATTTTTATTTAGGCGAAATCAATATATGAGTTAGGCGAAATTTGGGACACGTGGCGAGCATTTATTGGTCTAAGGGAATTTTGCCGAATCGCCAAACGGGTAATTGAATTTTGGCGAAATTTGAATATATTTTTGAAAAAAGTCGCTAACATGGTCTATTTAATAAAAATGGTTGTGTTGACCACCCATTTAGAAAAATTTCTCTTTCTTCTAGCTTTCTTTAACCACACAAAAAACCGATTCCATTGACTCCATCCCTCAATACTGGTAACAACATAATTATCTTCATCCTAATTCTTATTTAAATATAGATTTGTATAGGTATATGTCACACCCTGCTAAAGCGGAAACACGAGGTGTAACAGCTGAGGAATTCACAACACAAAAGATATAGTAACAATACCTTAAATTATAAAGTCGCCTTAAAGGCAATTAACAATACATTAGTTTGTTCATGGTTACAAAAGTACTGTTACAACAAGGATATAAAAGTTTCCTTCAAAATGTCCATGATTTAAATCTTGAATAACATGATCCCATGCATTTGCCCACATATGATCCAATCTTACCGGCGTTCTCCTGAAAAGCATGACAAAACAAAAGGGTCAACTATGGCCATAGTTGGTGAGTTCAAAGTTTGTAACTGTTAAACCAAAGATGTGTCCAATCGGGGACATAAGTAAGGGTATAGCCGTCCAATCGGGGACGCTATCACCCATGTGTTTGTCCAATCGGGGACGTAAGTATAATGAGCATTTGGTTGTTAAATGTTGATGTAAATAAACATGTGGTAATAAAGAGAGAGATGTTCAAGCCTTGAGACCACTACCAATCCGATTATCCGACCGAGGTTTGCCCCAAATGCGCCATGTTCTTCAACCAACATGGGTAATGGCGATATTATGCACCCACGTTGAAGTGTGAGTGAGAGATGGTCTACTCTAAATAGCATGCTACCCATAATATCTACGGCTCGTCGCTACGAGTTAATTAGTAGTGAATGAGTTGTCGGGGACTTTATACAAGAATTCTCAAGCTTAACATAATGACATACCACAGTTTGCGTAAAACAGTTCAAAAACAGTTGATAACATGTAAAAGTGCAACCAAAAGTTTAATGTAAATTCATGTTTTTCAGCCCCAAAACAGAAATCAGAAAAGGGGGACAGTGAACTCACCTGAGTATGATAAGCAACTAGCAAATAAACGAGCGTAATGAGTTTCCAAGTGCAGCCTCCTAACGCCCTAAACGTATGAGGTTGTGTGTGTAAGTAGATGTCTCAAAGACCATCTATGTAAGTGGGAGGTTAACGTCCACTTATGTAATGTTCACTCAATTAGAGAGGTCCAGGTCAGCTTGGAAAATTTTTATTTATGCTTATATTGCTTTAACAAAAACGTATAGATTCTGTGTTTTTAGCGACACTATGTTAGTGTCGCTATATGCGACACTAAGGTATTATGCGACACTAAGGCTTGTGTCGCTAATGTGACGATTCGGGTGTTATGGTGACACAAAGGCTTGTGTCGCTAATGTGACGATTCGGGTGTTATGACAAAGGCTTGTGTCGCTAATGTGACGATTCGGGTGTTATGGCGACACAAAGGCTTGTGTCGCAGACTACTGGGCTTCTGCGACACAGAGTCCTGTAACAGGTCAGTTTTGTAAATTTTATTTCGTGTTCCAAATGTTCGAAATAAAATCCAAGAAAAATATATGTTGTTCCTTAGTACGTTAGCTCCTTAAAATAATTTTTCCAGAATTTTTGGGTATCCATAAGTATTTTTAAAAATTACGTTTGTTCCCTGAGGTCAGAAAGTGACCAATCCGGATACATGCAACAAGATCGGATTTCTGGGCAAGATCTGCACATTTCCCGTATAAGTTATCTAAACGACATTTGTACCTAACAAAATTTGTGAACTTTTGGCGGTGGTTTCATGTCATTTGGAGGTGTATATCTCGAGTTATGATTAAAACAAGAAAGGTGAATTTTTTGAGTTTTTGGACAGCCCGTATACATGTTTTTGTAAAAATCATTTCGGGTATCAAACGAACTCCAAAAATTGTGAAACCACTAGGAAATGAAAGTTTTTGCCTTTTGAATCGTCCATTTTGGTTAAGTTTAGAGGGAGGAACAGCCTCTCAAAGTCAGATCATTTTTCTGATCAGCTTGCATGTGACGTTTTTGACACTTTTAACCATGAAAAACGGGTTTTATGTTATGATTTGGACATTTCCTTGTTAAGTGAACTTTATAACATGTTTATAAGAGTTTTACAAGTAAATTTTGAAGAGTTTGAAGTTCTTACAATGTTTGTGCAACCGAGAGAGAAGAGAAGAAGCTAGTTCGTCCTTTTTGTGCGATTTTCCGAGTGGCGGCTTATGGTGGTTCGATGGTGGCCGTATGGTGGCTGTAGGGTGGTGTTTGGTGGCTGTGGTGGTGGTGGTTAGGTCTGGTGGCAGAGACAAGAGAGGTTTGGTGTGTGTTTGTTGAGTGAAAAATGAGAGAAATGAAGGGAGTTAGGCTTATATATACATGGGCTAAGTCCATGGGCTTTGGGCTGCCCATTCTTGGGCCGATTGGGCCTTGGACCGTGGGTCTGGCCCTGACCCTTCCAAGGGTTGGGCTCGTGACTCGCTTCTTGATTTCGTGTTACGTTTTTCGTTCGTTTAAACGTAAATTTCGCGGTTTAAAAGTTAATAATTTACGTTATGTGTTCGTGTACTTTTTAATTTGTGAATGATATTCGGGATGACTAAGTATTCTAAAAATACTTAAGTTGAGTTACAAAAATATATTTTGGGTTTCGGTCGAGCGTCGGGCTCGGTTTGCACGTTTTTGTCGCGTTTGTTACGTTTTGAGTCAAACGTTTAGATGTTTCGCGTACTATTATACTAGGATAATAATATAAGTGCAAATAACTACTATTTACTTATAAAAATAGATTTACGTTATTTAGGAAGAGTTATCACCAACGCCGTATGATTGTAGGACTTCGTCCAATTTGCGGTTATACGATTTTAACCGATTGTTAACGTGTGCACGTAATCGCATGAAATGTCACATATATTTAGATTAACCAATGTTAAACACACGTATTACTAATGGTCTAGGTAATATTTATAGCCCTAGATTGGTAGGTGTCACACTATATTATTACTTTAGTAAAAATTATTTTATATAAATGATAAAGTCGTGAAAATAAATACAGTTTCTTAATGTTATGTGTTTTCTAGATAATGTTACTTTATATTGTATTGTTGTTTACATGTACGAATACTATGCATGAAAATTGATTTTTTTTCGTATATACATTCTTTTTATTTCTTTTTGTGGAAATATACTCCGAAAGTTTAGAAATAATTACTTACAATGATATACAATATTTTAAATATCATTTCTCCACTTGGAATTTTTAGTTTATATCGTATATATGTTGACGTTTACATGCAAGGAAAATATGAAATTTGATAGTACCAAACTTCACATGAAGTATTTGCACTATGTAAGAACGCATATTATGTCACATTTGCATATGACAATCTTTAGTACTTCAAACAGGCAACTGAATATCCGTTGTAATCTCCTTTCAATTGTAGTAAATTATCAAAATTAGTTGATATACAATATTTTGTACTGTGATTCAGCCCACCGTGCATCGCACGGGTAATGATCTAATAAATGTGTAATAGAATAGTTAGCTTCAAGGTTCTCTGTAACCCCAATACATCAAGTGTATTTCTATTATTCAAGAAATAATATTGAAGCTTTTGTCATTGAAACTCTTGTGTTCTTATTCAGTTTATTTGTATTACTAACTGTTGTACAAGTAATATATCTTTCAAAATTAACAAGTATTATTCCGTAATTTCTTGTTAATTATTCAAAGCATAAGTAGTGTAATCTTGGTTGTGATCAAGTCGATCCTGACAAGTGGTATCAGAGCAAAGGTTGCTTTGATTACTGGAAGATTGGAGAAGTTGGAGTTTGTTTATCGTCAAGTAAGGTTTAATGCTTGTTAAAATTCTACAAAGATGTCTTCTGAGGCAGTAGAAGGTGTGCAAATGACTAGGATCCCAATATTCAAACCAGATGAGTATGATATGTGGAAGATTATGATGAAGCAGTATATGTTGCTTACAGACTATCAACTATGGGATATAGTTGTAAATGGTCCAAAATATTCAGTAGATGGTGATGGTGTTAGACAACCAAGGGCACTACCAACAACAGATGCTAAAAGAAGGGAAAGAGCTACAGAACTTAAAGGTCTTAGCATTCTATTATTGTCTATACCAAATGAATATCAAAGAAAGTTTGAAAACTGTGAAGATGCAAAGATTCTTATGGAGGTTATAGGAAAAAGATTTGGTGGTAATAAAAGCACCAAGAAGAATAAGAGATCTCTGTTAAAGCAGCAGTTTAAAAACTTCGGTTATGTCAAAACTAAAACTTTAACACAAATATTTGACAGATTTTCGAAGCTTGTGGGTGATCTTGAGAATCACAATGTTAAGATTGATCAAGATGATCTTAACAGGAAGTTTTTAAGGTCACTTGGAGAAGAGTGGACCATGTACACAGTTACTTTAAGACAGGGAAGTAATCTAGATGAAAAGGAGCTAAATGACTTGTATAATCATCTGAGCCAGAAGTGGAAAGCAAAAAGCAAGCTACTGGGTACACACAGAATGTGCAGAATGCAACTTTCATGTCTATGGGTGGAGTGCAGGTAGATCCAAACTCATATGCATCTACATCAACTGCTACAGGATCTGGATCTGGATCATCATCACAGGATAGATCTTGTGATCAAGTTCTAGAAGCTTTCTTTGGTAGTCATGTGACTTCATCACTGACTAATGAAGAACTAGAGCAGATTAATCCTGATGATCTGGAGGAAATGGACATCAAATAGCAGATGACCATGATTACAATGAGTGCTAAAAGGTATCTACAAAGGACATGAAGGAATAACTTTTCCTTGAAGAGAGAAGATAATGCAGGGTTTGACAAAAGCAAGGTGGAGTGCTACAACTGCCACAAAATAGGTCACTTTGCCAAAGAATGCAGATCAACTGGATGGCAAGAAGGAAATGTGCAGAGAACTAGAGGGTTTAATGGAACTCGTAAAAGAAATGTTCCAGTCCAAGTTCAGGGTCAGGGTGTTACTACAAGTGCTTTGGTATCACAAGATGGTATGGAGTTTGATTGGAGTGACCAAGCTGATTAAGAGGTCCAGAATCAAGCTCTTTTGGCACTAACAAAAGCTGAGAAGTCCAATGAAGTTCCATATGATGGACAAGTTAAATTATGTTCTGCTGTTTGCAAGAAAACTGTTAAACATTACAGGGTTCACAATACTAAAATCTGTGAGGAACTAAAACAATGGGACATTAGAAGTAGACACACAACCATTGCTATAGAAAACCTTGAACAGACCATTAAAGCATACCGGAAAAATGAAACTCAATTTGACTATGATATCAAGTATGCTAGGTGGGAAAGGGCTGTATTGAGTGATAAGGTTCAGGAGTTGAACAAGAGGTTAGAAGAGGTCACCAGTGAGAGAGATAACATAAAATTAATAGTAGGTGATCTATAAAATGCATCTAAGAGTGTACAAAACCTAATCAAGGCACAGATCCTTGATAAACTCAAAACTGGATTCGGTTATAATAGTGTACCCCCACCATACAACAACAACAACTTTCCATCTAAAACTGACCTAGACATCAATAAGCTTAAGGAGAAAAAGTCTGATGAGGTCGAGAGAGTAGATACAATGGTGAGTCAAGATAATGATCTTGATGAAGTAGAAGTGACTGAGTTGGTATCAGATGATGAAGGTGAGTTTACATCTGATAGTGTTAAGAATGTTAAGCCTGAAACAACTTAAAGTTAAGAGAGTGCATACTAGGATAGTTTCTGAAACTTCAAGTGAGAAATTAGCAGAGGGTAAGAAGTTGTTCCAGGAGAAAGCCAAGTTGAAAATTGATCAGTTGAAAACCACGGATAACAAATCTAGGAGAGGGCTAAGATTTGTTAAAACACAAGTGAAAGCAACTAATAAAACTGTTAACAAACCTGCAAATTCTAAATCTGTAAATGTTAACTGTTCTAACTGTAGTTGCAAAGCAAGCAGTTCATCATCATCTCACAAATCAAAACAAAGTCCCAGGGGAAATCAAAGAAACTGGAATCAATTAGTTTCACAAAGACTGGGATAAAATTTTCAAATGGTGAAAAGGAAGGCATGCTTTATCTGTGGAAAAACAAACCATCTTCAACATGATTGCTACCATAAGCCAAGAATTAAAAGGAATTTGAGAGCATCATGGACAACATATGACAAAATTAATCACAAAAACTTTAAATCCAAAGTTAATTCTGTTAATGCTGCTAGAAAGATCAAGGGCAACTTGGTTAATACTGATGTAACAAAGCATTAATCAAAACAAAGTCAATAGTACCAACCAGACTCAAGCAACATCAAAAGTTACTATTGCTAGACACGTTAAAACTGCTAGTAATTTTAATACTGCCAAGCAAGTTGCTACTGCTTCACCAGTTACTACTGGTAAATCAGTTAAGACTGTCAAGGTAGTTAATACTTGATGTGTAAAATCTAGTTATAGAAATAAACTTAAAAATACGGTAACTAAACAATACACAACGAGGTAAGTATACCCTATCGTATATAGAATAGCTACGGTAAGTTCAGGTTCGTTCCACGGGGAATGTGAATTTAAGATTCGTGTTCTAGTGTAAATTAATCTAAACAAATAAGTAAATTTGGGGGTTTTGTGACCGAATTGTCACGTTGCTTAAAACTAATGAAATTAATAAAATGAGTGGGCTCAGGAAGAGTCAAAGTTGATTGAAGTAACTTTTAGATGATAAAACGACACTTACTTGGATTATTTCACTAGTGACTTCAGGGTATGTAATTAAAACCAGTTATTTAGCAAAACTTGTTCATCTCAATTATACTAGGCTTAACGTTCGCTATTACCTAAACCATAATCTTGATTCTTTAACTTACAGTTTAATCTAGTAAAAGACATCCGCCAATATTACTAACTTGCACAATTTAGTTTAGTTGTCTAGCTTATACCAAATTTGCATCCGCAATCAAAGGTCAATCATACATAGACATATAATTGATAAATGAAATAACTTTGTAACAAACATTCGCTATAGTTACGAATTAAATCACCAATAAGCTTTAACAATGGTTTAAAACTAAATTACACAAGGGTTTCGATTAAACGTAAATTAAATTGCATAAAACTCTAAAGATTACACCCCTAATCACTAGTTATTTCATCAAAGCAAGTGTTTAAGGATTCAGCTACTCATAACTAAATTAAAACAATCACAATAAACAATTGAAAGCGAAGAGAACATGATTTAATATATAAATAATGCAAACCGAATGATTACAATTGATTGTTGATGATTGCTCGTAACCGAATGATTGAATACAATGAAAGATCTCCAAAATGATGAAAAACCTTCAAAGGAACCCTAAAATACGTCCCTGGCCGTTTTTGTGTTGCAAAAGTTAGGTTAAACATAAAATAATTCGTATTTATACTCTTTTTTAAAAATGCTGGAATCGCCCTCATACGCGATCCTGGAACACCCAAATTTCCTTCATTAATACGCTATCCAGCCCATCCGCTGGGATCGCGTATTATGCCTTCTTACGCGATCCACATGAACACCTAGGATCGCGTATTTTCCCTTCAAATCTATTGATGTGTTTTCACGCTTTATTACGCAATCCAGCTTCCATTATGGGATCCCGTATTTGTGCTTCTTCCATGCTGAGATGATTCCTCCCTTTAATACGCGAACCTGGCCTGATTCTTGGATCGCGTATTTATCTTGATTTAGCCACTTAAGCTCATTTTGTTGACGTTTGCACCCGGAATCAATTTTTCAACCAAATAAGTATCGAAAGTTCATAAAATTGACTCAAACAAGTACAAAAACAATGATATCGCGCGAAATAAATATATACAAAATAAGCGATATCAAATCTCCCCACACTTAAACTTCGCTTGTCCTCAAGCAAAATCGTTATAAACCAAATCAAAACAAAACCCCTCTTGCATTTTAAGAAACAGAGAATCAGGTTTAACAAAATAATACTAACTCCAATCACAATAGCAATCATGTTAGCAAAAGTAATATAATTAATAGAAAACCTGAGATGATTAATTTGTCAAGCCCGAATGCACGACATTGCACCTCACATAAGGATAAGTGTATAATCACTCACTCTCAACCTATAAACTACAAGGCAAGGGAATAAGCGATATAACACTCAATCAAGCCAAGTCGTGATGCACTATTACCATAAGCTTGCAAAAGGATCAAATCTCCACCGACTTAGGCGTGAGCACCAAGTGAAGTCTCAAAAGAGGTATTCTATCAATGTGTTGTAACAGATATAGGTTTAGATGGAATGGGTAAGTCAGACACCAACAATTGGTATTAAGTGGTAGTCAAAACCCATGAAAAAGTAATGGTAGTGTTGCCTAATCATTTCTCAATGTGACAGTAATAAACTTAGGATTCATGTGTCAATTCAATTAGAATTAAATCTCACTTTCACTTAACAACTTAGTATTCACCAATTGCCAACTTATAATTCACCTTGATTCACACTAATGATTGGAATAGTTGCATTCTATGACTTTCTATGAACCCTGTGTAATGAACTTTCAGACCAACCATCCTAGATCGGATAAAGACCTTCGGAGGCTAGGTGTAAAACACCCCTCGGGAACTACTTGTTCAGGAATTCAAAGGCCATTTAGTTGACTACAATTATCCAATCCTTAACATTAAGCTTTAATCTATTAACTTCCGTAACTTTAGTTGTTTTCAACTATCACTTATTCAACTTTCACAACTTCAACAATTTCCTTTCAATTAAAACTTCAATTACGGAATTTAACATTTAGAATCTTTTTATTTAAAACGATTTAAGTCACTAACTAGGCAACATTAAAATATAAGTGGTTCGGGAATTGACTACACAAAATCAAGGCTAACATTATAATGGTATGAATGTGGAAGTGTCTACGGGTTTTTAGCACTAAAAATGAGTGCTACGACTTGGGTGGACTGGAATATAAATGGTTTTAAAAGAAAATAAGATCCTAAATAATTGAGATTCGTTGACCGGTTATTGAGATTCGTACTAATTAAATAAATGATCCATAACAGACTCCATAATTGGTCAGGAGATAAAAAATTATTAGGATTAAGCTCCAAATCCTACAGAATACCTCCTCATCATACTACCTCACCTATATCACATTTTTGTGATCTCACAGCGGCCTCGAAATGCATCCCTAAGGCAAGTTCTAGAACAAACTACAATCACCGGCACACTCATTGCAACTAAAAAATATAAACACTAAAGTTAAGTGTTTTCTCAATAAAGGCTCAAAATGTCTCCCAATTTAATAGTGGGGCTACAAGTGTGCTAGTCATGCAATTCACTCAATGAAGTTGCTTTTATGACACATCTCTAAAAAAATTTCATACAAGAGGGTGGTTTAAGTCACTTTCAACTAATATTCATCCTACGTTATGAAGCAACTAATCTTATGAAGACAAACAAATTCCTAGCAAACTATCATTCCTTGGTCCGTTATTGGGATTCGTAAAGTTCCATTGGATAAACTAAGATCAATAACATACCCAATAAGAGTTTAGAAACAATAGTTTACTAAGAATGAAATTCAAGTAAATTTTACAACCTCCCTGAATTTTATTCTGATAATTACCGTGTTGAACAAAATTCACGTCTTCACCCTCGTACCCATCGGGCATCACCATCGGTTGGTCATCCCCGTTACAATCACATGTGGCATGGTTGCCACTACAGTTGCCACACCCATCACGAAGCTCCTTAATCTCTCCATTTAGAGTCTTGAACTGGCTCTCAAACTGTGACGACATAGCTTTCAACTCACTCATCATTGTCGAATTGTCATTTCCACTACTACCTTCGGCAAATGCAACTGTTTTCTTCACTGGTTTACTCCTATCCTTCTTCGACCAATCCAAGTTCAGCAAGACTTTATCTTCCAAAGTTCCCCAATCTTGGTTCAGACTCTTGTACAAAAATAAACCTCCACCCGAAGCATCTAAAATTCCGGCCGAATGGTCATTGAGGCCATTATAAAATAGAGTGATAATCTCTCCCTTTGACAATCTGTGGCCATGACAATTCCGTAACAAATCCTTTATCCTTAACCAAGTTTCCACTAATGTCTCTCCATCCAGTTGTCGGAAAGCTCGGATTTCATTAACTAAACGCTCTGCTAAAGCGGGAGGGAAAAATCTCCCCACAAAAGCCTCTCTCATTTGCTCCCACGTACGAATAGTATTGGGCTCTAAATCCTTGTACCAAACTTTTGCTTCCCCAGTAAAAGATAATGGAAACATCCGTAAGCGAACGGGTTCATCCATGTTGTTCCCATACCTAAACATGTCGCATATCTCCAAGAATTCCGCTATATGTTTGTGCGGATCGGCCCGCATTCTTCCATCAAACTGATTATCCTGAATCATCTTTTTTGTGATTTCCCTTGATCGAGAATTCGGTTTCGACCGGAGGCCTGCTAATAGCAGATGCAGGCGTTTGTGCAAAGGTTCTTGTACGATTCCAAATTGGTTGATCGTTCTCAGCCATTTGATCGTTAATTGGTGAATGCGGTCTTAGTTTTTTCTCTTCGTCCCGGTATAATGACTCAACCTCAAAGTCGGAATCATCCTCAATGTTTAATTTGGAAGTTCCCGTTGTTTCAGATTCAGTTTTCAACGAACCGCTCAGTTTATTCTTTGGTTTCCTCTTCTTTCTTTTGGTTTTCTCTGGATTGGACAATGGACTCACGAATTCTTTTCCCGAATTCCTCGTGTTCATCCACTAACAGAAAAACCTGTAAATGCACAAAAGATAAAACCGTAAAACGCACCGGTTTATAAATAGATAGAAACAAATAAAGTAACTTTCTCATAAATAAATCCCAAGAAAGGATCGATGATCTACACTTAACCAACTCTTAAATAAAACACGTTCCCTGGCAGCGGCGCCAAAAAACTTGATGTGTAAAATCTAGTTATAAAAATAAACTTAAAAATACAGTAACTAAACAATACACAACGAGGTAAGTATACCCTATCGTATATAGAATAGCTACGGTAAGTTCAGGTTCGTTCCACGGGTAATGTGAATTTAAGATTCGTGTTCTAGTGTAAATTAATCTAAACAAATAAGTAAATTTGGGGGTTTTGTGACCGAATTGTCACGTTGCTTAAAACTAATGAAATTAATAAAATGAGTGGGCTCAGGAAGAGTCAAAGTTGATTGAAGTAACTTTTAGATGATAAAACGACACTTACTTGGATTATTTCACTAGTGACTTCAGGGTATGTAATTAAAACCAGTTATTTAGCAAAACTTGTTCATCTCAATTATACTAGGCTTAACGTTCGCTATTACCTAAACCATAATCTTGATTCTTTAACTTACAGTTTAATCTAGTAAAAGACATCCGCCAATATTACTAACTTGCACAATTTAGTTTAGTTGTCTAGCTTATACCAAATTTGCATCCGCAATCAAAGGTCAATCATACATAGACATATAATTGATAAATGAAATAACTTTGTAACAAACATTCGCTATAGTTACGAATTAAATCACCAATAAGCTTTAACAATGGTTTAAAACTAAATTACACAAGGGTTTCGATTAAACGTAAATTAAATTGCATAAAACTCTAAAGATTACACCCCTAATTGCTCGTAACCGAATGATTAAATACAATGAAAGATCTCCAAAATGATGAAAAACCTTCAAAGGAACCCTAAAATACGTCCCTGGCCGTTTTTGTGTAGCAAAAGTTAGGTTAAACATAAAATAAATCGTATTTATACTCTTTTTCAAAAATGCTAGAATCGCCCTCTGTGACACTCCTCAAATTTCGGTGTAATTACGTACATTAATCACGTGCATGTCTTAGGATAATTCCCTACTTAAGAAAATTCACACTATTTTTATGAGATAAGTCTAGCAAAGCCCAACAAATTAATACGTGAGGTATTACAAAAGTTGTAATTATTAGTAAATACGAACGAAACAATCGGACAGAGTCCGACACAATATACGACGTTGGTGAAAACATTTCTATAAATAACTTAAATTTATTTTTAATAGTTATTTTTCCTATATTATTATTATTATATAATAATACACGAAAAACCTATACGTTTTGGTTAAAACGCCTCTAACGCAACAAAAATGCGCGAATCGAATTCGGCAACCAAATGAAACTCGATAAATATTTCGGTAACTCAAAATAAAGTATTTTATGAACACTTCAATGAAAAATTATCCCAAATATATCGTAAATTAAAACGACATAAGAAAACGTTAGGCGATTTAACGTTTTAACACGAATAACGGGTAAAGACCACAATACGTAACACAGACTGAGACTGAGAATTAAATCACAAACCCCATCAAGTGGGACCCACATGGCCGCCCCCCTCATGTGCACCCTCCCCTTTCATGCATTTTTCAATCATTTCTTCTCTCCCCAAAACCATTCACCTCTCATGCAAACCTCCCATTCCACACTCAAACTCTCCTTCCATTTTTTCTAGCTTCTCTCTAACTTTTCTCTCACTAAAAACCTGCATCAAACCACCACAACTCCACCACCAACAACTACCACTTGAATCCTTCACCATTTTACAAGATATTTCAAGAAAAGCAAGTTTCATCTCTTTCTCATTTCATATCTGCCATTCTTTCATCATAAACAACGTTGTGAGGATTTCTTCTCCTTCTTTACACTCTTATTTACATGTATTAATGTTCACTCAACATGTATGTAACAAAACTTTGCTTAAAAACCCGTTTTCTTAACATAAAACTCACAAAAATGTAAGAAAAACATTTTGTCCAGAATGTTGTAACCACTTCCACGATTTTTATAAAAAGCATCTCTTCATGAAAATGGACGTTTTTATAGTCAAAAACTAAGTTCAAGAAGTTATCTTTCAAACCCCACTAGCCCCATATTTTTCTGAGCTCGTTTACTATTTTTAATAATTTATGTAAGAAAACATAGATAATTTGTCCAGAAAAGTCAGAAACTTTGATCTTATGGTTTTGATCATATCTTAAGCTATACACACTGAAATGACCTGAAACCACTGCCAAACTCTCACAAATCTTGTTGGCTACAAATGTGGACCACTTTTTCTGAAAACTGTAGATTTTGCCTAGAAATTCTGACTTCATGCATGTGTCCTGATTGGTCAGTTTTTGAACCCTAGAAAGTAAAAGTAATTATTAAAAATACTTAGACTTCTCTAAAAATCCTGTAAAAATTACTGAAGGTAAATAACATATGGGGAAACAATTGGTATTTTTCTTGGAACTTATTTCGGAATAAAATTTTTTATAAAAATCCGACAAAGGGATGTATTTTCTGGAAAATATAAAATGTAGACTGATTTTGATAACTTTTAAAAACCAACACTTATGGACTTGCTATAAAGGGAAAGACTAACTTTTTGTGATCTATGAACATGTTTAAGGTTAAAAACATGACTTTTTACATTACATCAATTATCACACACTTAAACGTTGCTTGTCCTCAAACAATAACTCATTTTATATCTTGTGAAAACATTTTTAAGACTGGTTGAGTTAAAACATTTCTAAGAGTTAACCATTTCCTTATATAGGCAATTTATATTTAAGAACATAAGGGAGCATAAGGTATTCCTTTCATACCCAACATATGACTTTCTTAAGCATACTTCCAACTCTCGTAATTTTGGAGTATACATGTGACAACCCTCCATTTACAGTACGGAACCGTACATTTTATTCATGCATGTCTTAGGCTAATTCCCTACGTAATGTAAACTAAACTATTTTCATGAGATAAGCCTAGAAAAGCCCACTAATTTAATACGTGAGGTATTACGAATTTTGTAATTATGTACAATTACGCGAAAACAATCGGGTGTAGCCCGACAATTACACGATCGTTGATGATACGAATTTTATAAATAATGTAAAAGTATTATAATAGTACTTATTTACTTGAAAACATTTTGCTATAAAGATGAAGCATAACAATTAAACAAAAACGTTATACGTTTTATATAAAACGTATTGAACATGAAATAACGCATGAATCGCGCCCGACAACCGAACGAAACTCGAATCATATTTCAATAACTTAAAATGAAGTATTTTAAATAAAACTACAATCAAAATTTACGCGAATAAATCATTAACGAAAAACTTGAATAATAAACGTTTAACGTTTAAACGAACGACGAAACGAACGGGTAAACGGACACCGCACGTAACATAAATTGGGGAAACTAATCTAACACACCCACATGGGGGGGACCCACATAAAAATCTG
The DNA here is from genome assembly GCA_963930675.1 of Gnaphalium uliginosum. Classification (NCBI taxonomy): domain Eukaryota; kingdom Viridiplantae; phylum Streptophyta; class Magnoliopsida; order Asterales; family Asteraceae; genus Gnaphalium; species Gnaphalium uliginosum. The sequence goes on from OZ005684.1 coordinate 11,643,927, forward strand.
CCCAAGACCATGCATGCCTCTCCCCACCTCTAGTTCCTTTTCTTATACTCAAACCCTTGGTCACTTACACACACAAACACTTCACACTTCACTAGATTGCTCTCCCTTCTCTCTAACCTTCTCCCTCTCTCACTAAAATCTGGAGATTTCCAGCCCTCACACCATCCTACAACCACCACAATTCACCATAAACCACCCTTGAACCACCACACAAATTCTCAAGATTTTGCAAAGATTTTTCAAGATTTCAAGACTACAAGCTACTCCCACTTCATTTCTGCCATCAAATCCTTATAAACACCATTGTAAGGACTCTTTCATGTTTATATTACATAAATAACATGTTATTAATGTTCACTCAAAGAATCATGTCCAAAATTTTGTTTAAAAATCGTTTTCATCACTAAAAACACAACAAAATGCTACATGCATTCCTGTCCAGAAATTAGTACGACTTTCTCCTGAAAGTTTCGTATTCAAAACTTAACCAAAATGGCCGGTTCAAGAGTCTAAACATAAGCTCAAGATGTTAGCTTTCTTTTCCAAGTGGTTTCATAATTTTTGGAGTCCGTTTGATACCCGAACATGAATTTACAAAAATATTGCGCCGGACTGACATGATGGTCAAATTTTTGTGTCAATTTCTCGAGTCCAAAACTCGAGCTACACAACTCCAAATGACTTGAGGTTTTCGGCAAAATTTCACAAACTATGTTAGGTACAAATGTCATTTGAATGACGTTCTCTGAAAACTTGTAGATTTTTCCCAGAAATTCAAGCTATATGCATGTGTCCAGATTGGTCACTATTGGACCTCAAAGGACAAATTGAATTATTAAAAATACTTAGGCTTACTTAAAAATTCTAGAAAAATTACTGTAAGTAGCCAAGACATAGGGGAATAACTGATATTTTTCTTGAATTTTATCTTGGACCTTTGATTTATGAAAACGAGCTCACAAAACCAAGTATTTTAGAGGAAAAACTCACCAAAGCTGTTAATGATTCCCGAGGATAAAAACGAACACCTTCGGCTTTGCCAAAAATTATAAAACTTACTTTTTACAAGTACTAAAACATTAAGATTTATCCTGTAAAAATTTCGGGTCAAACCGAGTAGGTTTGACCAAGTCAACAAAAAAACGGAGCTCGGTTATGAAAAACGTTGACCAAACTATTCGATGCTAAGATTGTGAACTAAATAATTTGGGTTGCGTTACTTTAACTCGTCAGGTTTAGCTCACCTTTCGGGGGATCCCCGTCTATGTCTTCTTACAAACCAACAACGAAATTATATTTTTGGGTAACATCCCAACGAATCGATATTTTTGGGTAACATCCCAACGAATCGATATTTTTGAATAACACTCCAACGAGACTATACTTTTGGGTAACATCCCAACGAATCAATATTTTTGGATAACATTCCAACGAGACTATACTTTTGGGTAACATTCCAACGAATCGATACTTTTGGATAACATTCGAACGAGACTATATTTTTGGGTAACATCCCAACGAATCGATATTTTTGGATAACATTCCAACAAAACAAAACTTATTTGACTTTTATGTCAACGACTTACAAAAAGAACTTGGTATAACAAACCATACTTATAAAACCTGTGAATTCACTCAACATTATTGTTGACGATTTCTACTATGTTTTTCAGGGAATTAGCACTCATGTAAGACTGCATGCATCTTGGAACAACGACCTCCCGAGACGAATTAGGATGCCACTTTTGGGAATCACAGGATTTCCTTTATATAAATATAACTTTTGATTATATTTACGAAATCCTGGATTCAGACACTGTAATCTTTTAAACTGATGTATTTCAACAATACTGCTACTACGACATGTAAAGTCGTAGTTTTTGTAACAACTATATTTATGGTATCTTAATTATTTTATTCTGCGATAATCATATGCTCTGTGAATGTATGGTCTAATGCTCACGTCACGCCCCCACCCCCGTACACAATTGCTTCCGCTGACCAACGTTGACCGTTTTGGGGGTGTGACAATACATGACCGGGTGATCTCACTAAAGGTGGTCGCTCAATTCACTCAAAGTGTATCGGGTTACCTATCATTCTAAAATAATCGAGATCGCTCAATAGCCAGTCATGCAGCACTCATCGTCATAAGCTTGATCGAGAATCGGATCTCCATCACTTAGGAGAGGACGGTGCTAATTATCCCAAGACATTCAAGAGGGTTGTGTGGGTGAAAAGGGTATGGATAGTGGTGAGTTTTTGCAAGGGTGTTGCTTATCTTAAAATTTTCTTAGAATCATGAAAAACTTATTAGAATGGAACGGAGATAGCTATTTGTCTTCTATCGGGTTTTTCTTGAAGTGATGAGACTTTTGAAGCACTTAGCTTTATTTCATTTCTATTTTTCTTCTTCAGAATTTCTTTGCCAGAGAATTTCCAAGGATATTTTTATTTCCTTTAGAAAATCTTCTCAGAACTATGTTCTTTTTATCTTTTGACTATTTCGAGTCTTTTCAGGGTGCCAATTTTTCGCACCAGGTGCCAATTTTACGCACCATTGTTCTCTCGCCTTTGTTAGGGTGCCAATTTTACGCACCCAGGCTTTTTGCGAGATATAACTTTTCAGGGAACACGAAAGAGTAGGATAATTGAGAAGGATATTCTAAACGATGTTTTTCACGATCCTTAGAAATTCTAAGATAAATTTTTATGGGTATGTTTGTGGAGGTAGGTAAATAGATGAGGGTTTTGAAAAATAAATCGATTTAGGCTCAAAGGTTTTGCTAATCGTATCTTCGATACTAACAACGAGTATCGGTCGGTTTTAGGTTTGAAGGGTGTTTTGAAGTGGGGGTTTAAATCCTAGGGAATGTCAAGGTCCTCTAATTGCACCTGTACCGCGTACGGTACTCAACAATATGATCTCGAAGCGAATGTTAGGAGCAAGTTCTAACTTAGAAGTGCATGCATCGGCTCACTCAACAAATGAAATAGTGAAGCATTAAAAATGAATGCTTTTTAGACTCAAAGTACCTCACTACTAATTAGATTGGGTTGTATGTACCTAGTCATGCGATGCCCCTCTTAGATTATCATTTGTTGTTTAAGAAATTTTTATTTTATTTCCCTAGGTTCTAAAATAATTTACTTATATTTGAAAATGGCTTCTCTTAAAAACATTAAAACTTGAAAAGGTCAGAGATAATCAAGAGATTATGCTCATACTTTTATAATTTTCTTAAACATTTTAAAAATTTGAGAGACATTTTCTGAGATTTACTTTCTGGACAAAAATCTAACGAATGTATTCTATACCTGCTATCCCACATTTAGAAGAACATTGTCCCTAATGTTCTCTTCAGTAGAGATTTTACTAAAAGTAAAATCTCACACATAGAGTTTGAACATATAAGAAAATTTTTCTAAAGTGTTTTTTTTTTTGGGTTGGAATCCCACACTTAGTGATAAGCTTTGGATAGGGAATAGAATATTTTAACAAACTTAACAATGCGGAATATGATCATGCAAATGGATATAGAAGGATAAGAAACTCCCCAGATGACGTTTGTCGTATTGACGCGGCGAGTTGGTATTTGAAGAGATAAGTCGGTGTGAGTTATTCTCCTCCGTTTGTCATGAGTATTTGCTCGGCATCAGACGATTTGTTCTAGGAGATAGGTGCCTCTGTATGAGATGCTAATGTTCCATGGTCTGCATATATGTAGAATGTATTTGTCTGCCTTTGACTCGTATGGATTTTACGTGATGGCGCGTCATCTCATTGGTTTATTCTCGCCCATTAATCATATCACATTCACTTGTTAAACAATAAGAATAAACATAAGTAATAGCATAATAATATAATAAAATGATCAAAAAGATCAAATCCTAAAAATATGCGAGAAATAGGGATAGTTATAGTTTAAACAAATATAACATCAAATGTTAGATATATAGATATGAACTAAGAGATGGGGGAACCCTGGTCAGTAAATCATCGATCTGAGCTGCCTGAGGTGCTGTCGATGGTCCAGCAACTGACTGCTGACCACTGGAGATCCTCTGACCATTCTCCTCAGCAGTAGTCAGCTTCTACTGAATGAGTATATCTCTGAGTGCAACTGTTGGAAGCGCCATGGGATCCGTATGACCGCAGCTACTCAAGATCTCTGATGTAATACCCGCATCCTCCAGTAGTGTCCTATAGGCCTCTCTCAGTAAGTTCTCGGAAGGAATGTCAGATGAAGATATTGGTCCCAAGTTCACCATTCTCCTGATTGTGTCAAATGAAGTGGCATCAGTGCCGAGAAAAACCATGTCCGGGTGGTAAGAAGCAGAAGCCACCGGCTGTTGGTCGGGCTGTGACGGGGGAACAAGAGCTGCTGTTGGTTGCTCGGCTGCTGGTGATGGAACCTCGACTGAGAAAATCCTCTCCAATGCTGATGTGGTCGGGAAATCAGGTGATGGTGGGCGAGTACTGGTATGTGGGTTTGAAGTGGATGGAGGTGGTGGATATGTAGTGAATGGAGGTGGTGGACCACACCGGTAAAGTAAGGGCTCAGGATTGGGGAGACCAAATCTCCTAGCAAGCAGTGTCTAGTGTGTGTGGCTAGCCTGAAGTACATGTAGCAGATGGTACTGAGTCATAGGAGTAACTGGGTCTGTATAGTGGACAACGACCTGAGTAGGCGGCTCAGATGTCCCAGTCACTCCTTGTGGAGCCTCAATCTCAAATGGTGGTGCATCGGCTCCCTCGGCCTCGGAGCTCTGTGTCGCTCCCGTCACTCTGACACGTTTGCGCGTCATAAAACATCCTGGAATAAGCTGCCGAGTGTTGTGCCAGATGCACTGCCTCTCCTCATTCTCATCGATTAATCGGATGAGTTTGCAGTATTCCAGGTCAATCGGTAGTGAACTGAAATGATAAGTATATTCCTCCTTATGAACTTCCTTGAAGACCCCCATACTCAGTAGTAGACGTGTCACAATCGATCCCAAGAACATGTGTTTCTTCATCCTTTTCTCTTTTCCCATCCTCTCTGCAATAATGTAGACGACATTCAGGTTCCTTTTCCTTATGATCGCCTCCATAAACTTTAGCTATTCCGCGGTTACCGGCCCATTTTCCCGTTTACTGAGGACCGAGCAACATAAGAGCTTATGAAGTATCTTATGAATAGGTCTAGTCAATGTCGTAGACTTCACGCTACTCCTAAAACTCATCCCCGCTATGTCCATCCGTATCTCCTTATGATCCCGGTGCTGGAGACTGGACACGGTCTGGATGCTCTTTGTAAACCAATCGGACTGCACTTGGGCTTGGGTGTATAAGCCGAGATGTACCCCGAGATGTACCCCGAGATCTCCCACTGATAACCTATGCGTTTTCCCTCGGAATTTAAATGAAATCTTCTTTTTATCGTTGATATCCAATCCCTCGTGAAACTCATATGTCATCATAAACTCTGTAATGGGCTCCCGATATATACACTCGTCTATACTGAAGAGATGAAAGAACGCAGCGTGTTCTTGTCTGTCTGTCTCATATCTAAGTAAACCCTATAATTCTTCCTTTATCCCCAAGCTTCGCATATCTTGCCAAATAACAACCCGATTATTCCCAAGAAACTGGCTCATCCACTGATTGATTTCTGCTTTCTTTTTAGCGGTGGTGGCCAAACTGATAAGTGAGAGATGTAAATGTGCCATCTGAAAAATGAAAGAAAGTTAGATCATAAATATTTGATAATATATTTCCGATTTTCTAACGAAAATGGGAAATGTGGGCTTTAGAAATGAATATATCCCAAATTATTATAACTAATTCTCAATCAATCCACAATTTTCCTACATTTGCATAAACTTCTTAAGAAAATGGAAAACAAGGTTTCAAGAATGCTAAAGATTACATAAAGTAGTTTATATCACCCAAGTGTGATAAAATGCCCTAAGTATTTAACAAAAATGCATATCTTATATTAACGAGCATATGATTTGAAAAATTTAAGTCATGTAATTACCTCAATTTAATACAAGCATACAATCAAACAAACATGAAGTAATGTAATCCTTATCTCATAAAGAATTTTATACGTGTGTTGAGTTTTCTATGATTGCATAAACTATTTTGAAGACTATTATTCAAGAAAAGACAGATGTTCGGCACATTTTGAAATGTCATACACTTTATTTATTAAAGTGATGCCATTTTTAAATGAATAAATATCCGATGCTTCTTTCAATAATTTTCATAAACTTACTAAGTTTAAACTAAACATAACCATGTAAATGTAAGACTTTTATAAATGGTGATTATCAAAGTTTAATCATAGTTTACTTACTTTATTTATTGAAAGCTATCCTAATCCATCTTTGAACATTAGCAACTAATCTACTTATGTTAAACTAGCAATTCTAAGCACAATTCAATCATCAAATGTCAACATAAGCAAAAAGTCAACAGAAAGTCAACAAAAAGTCTGACTAGTGAGAAAAGTCAACACTCGAAATTTCAAAGTTGAAATTCATCCATCAAAACATTCAATTATGTTCACAATCATGTTAAGCATCAAGATAAGCATGAGTTTAAACTATAATATACAAATTTTAACTATGGATTTCAAGAATCTAAGCATAAACCCTAACTTTCAAGAAACTCATCAAAATTATGTAAAATAGGTTGAGAATTACCTTAAACTTGATGTAATGATGCTAGAATGCAAAAGAGGTGAGTAAATGAAGAACTTGAAGGTTGAAATCAACAAAAATGGTGGAAAATTGAGAAAATGGAAATGGGGGTGGTTGGTTGGCCGTAACTTTGGGGAAGGAGGGAGGAGAAAAAATTTTGATTTTTGATTTTGTGTTTATTTGCTTAAAGTGGGTCCCTCTTTCTAACCTAAATACATTTTAACTCAAAACGCGAGAGATACGATACATACGATTGGTTTTCGAAACGTTTTTAGTTTTAAATAGTTTAACCAAAAGTAAGTATGTATCTGTCAATATTTTAATTTAAAAAAGAATTGTTGATTTTTCGCGCGCGAAAACTGTAAAGTTTAAGACGCGTTTTATTTAAAACAAACAATCTTTTTGTGTTCTTTAAAATTTAAGACAATTCCGAACTAAACTTATCAAAATTTTAAAACTTAAAATTTTAATTTTCTGAAAAGGTTCGGAGAAACGCGAAATTTAACTTTCGCGAATTAAACTTTTAAGAACGTTTTCTTTTGTTTTTTATGTAACATTAAAACTAGAATTTAACTAAATTAACATTAACTAATTATCTTAACTAAATAAACCTAGTTAAACTTGAGGTGCCTCCCAAAAGCGCTCAGTTAAAGACGAGAGCTCGACTTTTTAAAGAAACATTTTACGTATAAGCGTCTGAGATGATGTTCTCAGACGAATTAGATGCCCTAGGTTGTGGAAATGTGTAACGGGGAATAAACGAGTAATGAAGTGATTGATTAACATTAAAAACTAGATCTGAAGAATTTAAGTAAAATCTTTTGTGACACCCGACACTTTAGCGTAATGATTACCTTAAGCTAGAACCATAATTACGTGTATTTAGTATTTGATTAGGCTAAATACTTGTAACTACTTGTATATGATTATATACACATTCGTGATTATTTGTAATTACGCGAAACAACCGGACCGAGTCCGACAATCTATACGGCGTTGGTGATAACTTTTCATAAATAATATAAACCTATCTTATAGTTTAAATAGTAGTTATTTACCCTATATTATTATTAATAAATAATAATATACGAAAAACCTAGACGTTTTGCTTAAAACATAACAAACGCAAAGAAAACGCGCGAATCGCGCCCGACACCCGAACGAAACCGGCAAATATTTTGAGAAGGTTCAATGAAGTAATTTAAAGATATTGGTCAAATTATAATAGCGATTTCGTATCAAAAATAAAACGCAAAAACTAAACGTTAACGATTAAAATCTAACACGCACGATTAACATTTAACCAACCGAGGAACGTAACGCAAAATCAAGGAGCAAGTCACGAGCCCAAGACCTCGATGGGTCAGGCCCAGATCGGCCCAGGCAGGCCCAAGAACCAGCTCAACTCCCCTTGGCCCATCCCTTTCCTTAAAACATATACACACTACTCCAACTTTCATTTTACACACACATTAATCCTTCTTTTTCTCTCATTCTCTATTCTCTCATTTAAATCTCAGCCGTAACCCCAACCACCATCTGCCACCATCAACCACCATCATCATTCATCACATTTTCAAGAAGAAATCGAGCCAAAACGCAAGATCAAGCCCTTCTCATCATCTTTCTCCTCTTGCTCGGTTGTACAAACTTTGTAAGAACTTCAAAACTCTTCCAAAACACTTGAAACACTTCTATAAACATGTTATAATGTTCACTTAAAAAGGAAATGTCCAAAACATAACACAAAAACGTTTTTCATGGTTTAAAATGTTAAAAAACGTAAAATGCAATTCTGACCAGAAAAATAGTTCAACTTCAAGGAGAAGTTTCTCCCTCAAAACTTGACCAAAATGGACGATTCAAAAGGCAAAAATTAAGTTAAGAAGTTAGCTTTCATTTCCAAGTAGTTTCATAATTTTTGGATCTCGTTTGATATCCGAAATGATTTTTACAAAAACATGTATACGGACTGTCCAGGAAGTCAGAAAATTCACCTTTCTTGTTCGAGTCATAACTGAAGCTATAGACCTCCAAATGACTTGAAACCACCGCCAAAAGTTCACAAATTTTGTTAGGTACAAATGTCGTTTAGATAACTTATTCGGAAAATGTGTAGATTTTGCCCAGAAATCCGATCTTGTTGCATGTGTCCAGATTGGTCATTTTCTGACCTCAGGGAACAAACGGAATTTTTAAAAATATTTAGGTATACCCAAAAATTCTGAAAAAATTATTTTAAGTAGCCAAGATACTAAGGAACAACTGAGATTTTTCGTGAAATTTTATTCGAACATTTGGATCACGAAATCGGACTTGCAAAAACACCTGTTCCAGGCCTTAGTGTCGCAGAAGAAGGCCAATTGTCTGCGACACAAGCCTCTTTGTCGCCATAGCTTCCCAATCGGCACCTTTTGCAACACAAGTCTTTGTGTCGCAGGAGGGGAACGAATCGTCACATTAGCGACACAAGCCTCTGTGTCGCCATAGCTTCCCAATCGGCACCAAACCTGCGACACGAACCTTAGCGACACAAGCCTTTGTGTCGCATAATACCTTAGTGTCGCATATAGCGACACTAACCCAGTGTCGCTAAAAACACAGAATCTATACGTTTTTATTAAAGCAATATAAGCATAAATGAAAATTTTCCAAGCTGACCTGGCAGCTCGACCCCAGCCAGGGGCTCTGCCCCTTGGACCCCGCCAGGGGTTGCCACCCCTTGGACCCCACTACAAGGGGCTCTGCCCCCGGACCCCCGTCATGCGTGGGCTTCGCCCCCATGTCGCACTGATTAATTACCCATAACCGGAAAGTAGAAAATGCGTAACATAATTTATCAAATCTGTGTTTTCACAAAATATCACCAACGGCCCGTACATGTTTTCTAAGCACAAACGATAACTGAACAATTGGACATTTCTAATTGTGTGAACTAGCTTAGGTGGACATTAACCCTCCACCTACACGATTAATTTAGGTGGACATTAACCCTCCACCAACACGATTTACTTAAGTGGACATTAACCCTCCACTTACATAGTTGATCTTTTGAGACATCTACTTACACAACTTTATACGTCTAGGGCGTTAGAAGGTTGCATTTGGAATCACACATTGCTTGCTATTTGCTATTTGCCTACTAATCTCAGGTGAGTTTCATAGACCCTTTTTACCGTTTTCTAACTGGGGTGAGAATACATACAACTGCTTTTATACCGCTATTTTCATGTGAACACAAGTACTAAACTCGATATATTGGTTGCATGAGTTATTTTACTAATCCTGAAAGTCCCCCACATCATAGTTTGTTAGTATCGTTATAGCGTGAATGTTAATGAATAGTACTATTTGGGATTGACTCCCCCCGTCCGGGTTAGTCGCGCTAACTGGTCAAACGGACGCATTATCATTTGTTCTTACGAGTGTTGGATTAGGCACTCGCTGGGAGGCACCCCGATCGTGACACTTGATTGTGACCCGACACCACAGTTAAGCTCAAACTATGAGCTCATAGCAACAATATACACTATTTTTACATTTTTGTAATACATTACCTATCATTGTTGAATGATACAAACAGGAAATCTTGTGTTCCATACGATGTTATATCAACTGTATATAAACCTATGACCTCACCAACTTTATGTTGACCTTTTAGTATGTATTTCTCAGGAGACCAACCGCAGTAGGTTTGCTTTTGGAAGAAGATAGCTCGAGTCGCATATTTTCCACAAACAAACGAGATTAGCTTGCATTATGATATGTTGTAATCTTGTACTAGATGCGTACTCTACTTTTGGGAAAACATATGTAAACATTGTAACTACGAAATGTAATGATTTTTGAAACGTCTCATATAGAGGTCGTTTTTTGTAATTCTTGTGTTGTGATATTTGATTTGGTCGGCGTCCCCAACGCAACACCCAACCTTCCGCTGCCACGTATCTTGGGGGTGCGACATTATTCATGGTTTAATTCGAAAATCTTTGTATGAACAACTGTTGGGGTTTTCGTGCGAAACTTTTGATGTGCGAAACTTTAAAGTTGCGAAACTCTCTGACTTTCGCATACATTGAGATCTGCGCATGAACAGTGCGCGAATCTTTCTGACATTCTCACAATTCAAAAGTTTCGCATGAACAATAGAACGAAACTTTGACTTAGTCACTAGTGAATGTAACCATGCGAAACTCTTTGCGACACTCTCAGAGTTTCGCACAAAAAGTAAACTTTCGCATTAACAGTACTCACAGTACTGAGTTTCGCAAACCAAGACTTGGGAAATTTTTGAAACTAAGTTAATTTTGATCTTTGAAATCTTAACGATTACTCTCTATCCAGTGCTTTGTTCTATAAAAATACAGATGGCTGAAGAAGAAGGAGTTGCGGTCTCTAATATGTTTGAAGTCAGGCACAATACCACTGCGTACTTAGTTAATAGTACATCGATTGCTGCAAATCGAGTGTTCTTACCAGTGGTCGAATTTCTGAGAAGATCAAGGATTTTATATGCTATATATACTCCTGCTGAGATCTATGAGAGCAATATGCGAGATTTTTGGAGTACTGCAGTTCACAGATGTGATATTGAACCTCCCTGCATTATGGCAACTGTAGCTATGTCGCACCTCCAAATCACGATGCAGCGGAAGTAAGGGATCGGGGCGCGACCAATTAAATATCATCACACAAAGTTACAACAAACGACCTCTAAATGAGACGTTTTAAAATAATTACATTTCCAAAATAAGATGTTTACAAAATACTTGGAGTTCGCATCAAATGTCTAGAGATTTCTACTACATAACTGATAATACCAAATATAGTAATGCAATCTAATCTCTGATTTGTTTATGAAAATATGCGACTCGAGCTATCTCCTTCAAAAAGCAACCCTACTGCGGTTGGTCTCATGAGGAATACATACTAAAAGGTCAACATAAAGTTGGTGAGTTCATAGGTTTGTAAACAGTCGTTTAGTACGTGGTATGTTTGTATCATTCAACAATGATAAGTAATGTATTGCAAAAGCACAAATAATGTATACTATTGCCATGAGCTCATGCATTCGAAACTTGCCGTGTTGTTGTTACCTCTGCAAGTGCCTAATTCATAACACTTGTTATGAACGAATTATTATGCGCCCGTTTAAACGTGTGACCAGCGCGACTGGCCCGGATGAGGTTGTCAAACCCAAATAGATCTATTTCACAATGTTCGCGCTCACTCCGTAATTAACGAACCATGATTTGAGAGGATTTTAATGGATTAGTGTGTGGACTCATGCAATCCGTATAAGTTGTTTGTTCGTACTTGTGTTCATAAAAACAGTAGTATAAAAGCAGTTGTATGTATTCTCACCCCTGGTTATGAAACATTAAAAAGGGGCTATGAAACTCACGTGAGATTATTAAGCAAGTATAGCAATTAGCAAGCAAGGTGTGTTTCCAAGTGCAACAACCTTCTAACGCCCTAAACGTATAAAGTTGTGTAAGTAGATGTCTCAAAAGACCATCTATGTAAGTGGATGGTTAATGTCCACTTAAGTAAATCATGTAGGTGGAGGGTCAATGTCCACCTATTCTAGTTCACTCAATTAGAAATGTCCAATTATTCGGTTATCGTTTGTGTCTAGAAAAACATGTACGGCCCGTTGGTGATGTTTTGTGGAAACATAAATTTTGTTCAACTAATTCTTGGCGACACAGAGGGTTAGTGTCGCAGACTACTGCGACACTCAAAATGGTTGCGACATTGCCTTAGTGTCGCACGTGGCACGAATTTAATGTTGTTGCGACATTGAAGTTTGTAGCGACACAGGGGGTCAGTGTCGCAGGTTAATACGGTTTGTTAAAAGTAGAGATACTGAGGTTAGTGTCGCAAGTTAACGCTGTTTGGTTTGAAGGTAGCGACACAGAGGTTAGTGTCGCACCCAATTTGGGCCAGATGCGACACTAAGGTTCTACTATGTTTTTCAATTTTGGGAAATGGTCAAATGTGCTCGGTTTGACCCGAAAACTTTTACATGACTCTTAAATATGTCTAAGGGTTGTAAAAATTTAGTTCTTCCATTTTTTTGTAAGTTCACAAGTGTCGGTTTTTATTTTTGTACAAAATCAGTCCACCGTTTATATTTCCAGAAAATGTACATTTTTGTTGGCTCGATTTCAAAAATCATAAATCCGAAATAAAATACAAGAAAAATCATAGATGTTCCTCTATGTCTTGATTACTTCCAGTAACTTTTCTAGAATTTTTAGGCAAGACTAAGTATTTTTAAATATTACGTTTGTCCTCTGAGGTCCAAAATTGACCAATCTGGACACATGCAACAAGGTCTAATTTCTGGGCAAAATCTATACATTTTCAGAGAAAGTATCTAAACGACATTTGTACCTAACAAAATTTGTGAGATTTTGGCAGTGGTTTCAAGTTATTTGGAGATGTATATCTCAAGTTATGGTTAAAACCCCAAGAGTCATTTTCTGACTTTTCTGGTTAGATTATACCTGTTTTCTTACAAAAATTATTTAAAATAGTAAACGAACTCCAAAAATTATGAAACTAGTTGGAGTTGAAAGTAACTTCTTGATTTTGAGCTTTCTCTTTTGAATAATCCATTTTCATTAAGTTTTGAGTGAGAAACACTTAGGTAAAATTCGTAGCATTTTCTGGAGAGAAAGTGCCTGTTGTATTTTTGTAAGTTGTTGATGATGAAAAACGTTTTCAGCATGGTTTTTGGACATCAATCTTTTGAGTGAACATTTTAACATGTTAATCAAGTATTTTAGAGGTAGAATAAGTTTTCTTACCAAGAAATGGAAGAAGGAAAAGAAAGAGATGTTGTAGAGCTTGAATTCTTGAAAAATCTTGAAGTTTTGAAGTGGTGGTTGTACAGCGGTTTATGATGGTCAAAGGTGGTTGGGTGGTGGTCAAAGGTGGTCTTGTGGTGCTAAATCTCCAGATTTTAGAGAGAGGAAATGAGGGTTAGAGAGAGGCTAGAGAGAGTTTGAATGAAAGAGTAATGATGTGAAAGTGTTCTTGCATGAAATGAGAGTGGTGCAGGGAAAAGGAGTCATGCTGGGGTTTTGCATGTATGGGGTTGGGGTGGCACATGAGGGCCGGCCAGGTGGGGCCCACCTTGGTGGGTGTGTGATTTAATTTTTGATTTCCAGACTGTGTTACGTGTTGTGATCGTTTACCCGTTTTTCGTGTTAAATCGTTAAATCGCCTAACGTTTCTTTGAGTTGTTTTTAACTAATGATTTGGATTGGGTTATTTTTCGATTGAAGTATAATTAAAATACTTTACTTTGAGTTAATAAACATACTTATTGACCTTTGTTTGGTTGCTGAATTCGATTCGTGCGTTTTCGTTGTGTTTGTTACGTTTTAAGCAAAACGTCTAGGTTTTTCGCGTATTATTATTTGAAATAATAATATAGTGTAAATAACTAATAGATTTACGTTATTTATGAAAAAGTTATCACCAATGCCGTATAAATTGTCGGACTCCGTCCGGTTGTTTCACGTATTTACAAAAAAATCACGTATGTGTATATAAACATATTCAAGTAGTTACAAGTATTTAGCCTAATCAAATAACAAATACCATAATTAATGTTCTAGCTTAAGGTAATCATTACCCTAAAGTGGCGGGTGTTACAAGTTGTGATTTCGATTACTGAAGATATGATCCGTCAAGGATTGCACTTTGAAGATGATGCTACGGCAAATAATGAATTGGCTAAGTGGATAATTGATGACTGTTTTCATCAAATGGGCTCCATTCGACCTGAGAATGACCCACAGTATCGAAAGCATCACGTGTGCCCTCATTGGAGATTTCTCATGCATACGTTGATCTGTTGCTTATCTCCGAGGAAAGGAGGTTTAGACGAGATGAGTTATGGGCTGGCGTCGTTAATGGTTGCCCTAATTCAAAATAGGTCGTACAATTTTTCACGATTTGTCTTCTCAAATCTTGTCGCCAACATCACCGGTCCGTTTCCGAGGTTTCTACAAATCATCTTCAACGCACAAATTCCTAATCTTCAACATACTGGAAATCAATTATATTATACTCCAATGCAAAAGTGCACTTTTACTGATTGCCAAGGTTATGGTCGGGACTGTTCCTTCAACAACTCCGCTGTTTGGGCACATAATTGATATTAATTATGTTGCGCCAATCATTATAGAAGAAGCATCCGGTTAAGATTCTGAAGCCACAAAACAGAATATTCAAGCAGATGAACCGGAAATTCCAAATGAAGAAGCAGTGAGTACTGAACCTGCAGTTGATGTGGCAAATGATCAAGAAATGGCTGAATCTTCGAGCTCTGAAAGCACTGATGAAGAACCAACAAGAACTGAAGCTGAACGATTAGAACAAATAAGGCTTGCAACTGAGGCTGAAAGGCAGGAACTTCGAAGAAAACGTGAAATGGATCAAGATCCTACTTATGTGCCAGAGCAACCTCCAACTCAGCGTCGTCGTATTTCAAGAACTATTCCTCAACGACAAACTCTTCAGACAATATCCAGAGTCTTCTCTTCAAATCAAAAACAGCCTGGTTCTTCTTCACAATCGCAACCACCATCTACTGTCGATCCTGATGTTCTTTCACAATTAATGGATGTGGTTTCAAATTTACAAGGATCAGTGACATAGTTAAAGAGAGATTTGTCTTCTGCGCTTCAACGCATAGATACTCAAGAAAATCTTCTTGATTCTCAGAGGATTCAACTTTCTGCGCAAAACCAACGTATTGAAGATCCGGTGAAAGAAGTTGAAGAATTAAAGGCAAAAGTGGCTGATCAGGGAGAGAATGATGAACATGATAATGATAATGGTAATGAAGGTGATGGGGAAGGTGACGATAACAGTGATGGAAATAATGATCAACCAAATTTGCCTGAAAATCCTGAACCTGAGCCGGAACCTGAACCTGAGCATCAACCTGGCTCTCAACATCAAGCTTCATGGGCTTTAATTCCATATCAACCACAAGAAGCAAGTGCTGAAGCTGAGATATTAAATGTGGATCCTTTAAATGTAGCTGATCCAGCATCTGAGTTCGAAGAATATCAGAGATATATCAAATGATATCTTTTGATGAAGAGCCAGAGCCACTAAATGTTGAAGATGAGGACTTAAATGGTTTGTTAGATTATCTTGAACGTGGAAACTTGAGTCCAGAAGATTATGGAATAAATGAAGAAAATTTTGTTATACCTGAAGATGAAGTGAGGTATGAAGACGTGAATGAGGAAGAAGCCGAGGAAAGAGCAGGTGAGGTGGAATTTGAAAATGTGAATGTTGAAGATTGGGTTGACTCTGAAGACGAAGAGCCTGAAGTGGTTAGTGTTGCAGAAAGCTCAGTTAGAAAAGAAAATGAGTTACCTGATTGGCTGAAACAAAAACAGACAATAGTTGAACCACTAATAAAGAAGAAATTCTACAAGGTGAATTCATCTTATCTGATTGGTAACATTTTGAGCTGGAAGTATGATGCAGAGAATAAGGTAATTATGATTAAAAAGGAAGACGGGATTCAGTATTTTAGAAGATCTTTCAAGAAACTGAGTACGTTGCCGAAATGTGAAATTAATAGGCTTGCTCAACTTGAGATGATTAACAGAACTGAAGATGGATTGACGAAATGGTTTGAAGGGGTGATAAGAAAAGAGGTTCGTTATGGATTTCAACGTTTAACAGCTACCTTGGGAAGACGAAAGATTTACCCTAATAAGATTAATCCTATGACTAATCTTCCATGGGTTAAATTAATCTATCCTCGAGTTAGATGTTTGAAACGAATTCCTTTAGAAAATCTCCCAATAGACTTCACAGAAAATCTCAAATATTGGATTTATATTCCCAAGACTGGAAAGGCTGAGATAGAGTGTTATGAGAAGAAGCTGACAGAGAACATTATATGGCCGAGAACGTTTAAGGTTCATGTATATGATCCACTGAGCTTGATAAATCTGTCTAAGAGTGATTGGAAAAGACTGAATGATCAAAGAATTTTACACAACACTGAAGACAGGGTACAAGCGTTAAAGTTTCAAAGGGTTGTTAAAGTTTGCTGTGCTCATGGAATTCATGCTGGAAGCAATCTACCGAGACAGTGGAACTGACTGGAAATCGACACAACCCAAGCTACTGACATGGGGGAGTTTGTTAATACAAGATTTACGTTTTAGTGTCAATTAGCTTAAGTTTGATTTTGTAAATGTTATATTTTTGTCTAAGTATGGTTATGCGAAACTTAGAAAGTTGCGAAACTTATGTATAGTGCGAAACTTATAGAGTTTCGCTAAGTGTGATCTGTCCAGACTGCGAAACTTAGAAAGTTTCGCAAGATGCGAAACTCTTGAGTTTCGCATGTCGAGTTTCACAAGTTCCGTACATATATTTACAAGTGTTAGTCAGTTTACATGTGTTTTTGAGAGAACTTTTGGTGCGATTCATTTTGTAATCTCTCTGGACGCTTTCGGTTGTAATAGTTTGCTTATTCAATACACATGAAGTTTGAATCCAATTGTTCCCGTTTTATGTCTCGATATATATTCACGCTTTAAAATCGAATTAAGTATTTCCGCTACTTGATTCGTGCAATTAGCTACAGGTCCAGGATTACCATTAAATGAATCTTCCGGACTACCTCTCAACAACTCTATAGCGTAACATTTGGCTCTCCATACTTGCTTGTACGATAGACTGATTTTGAGCCGTTTTGTCATACCGAGTTGTATTTCTTTGCCTCAATACACACGTCCCTCCAAAGTCATCAACTCTTTCAAGATGTGACCGAGCACCTTCTTGCTCGCATGTCGGTTATTCGATATGATTTTAGTGCGAGTGCACGTGTGAACGCCAACTAACTTTCTAACTTGAAAGTTGTTACTATTGTTTATACGACGTGCATTTACCTTCCACTCACAATCATGCAAGACACATGATGCTGTATACCTTGTCTTGTCCGACTTCTTCGGCTTGATTTGAAAACCCTCTTCAAGACACTTGGTATGAAGCTAAAGAAGCAACTCCTCCTTGTTTTCAATTGTTTGTCCAACTTGAACCCGGTTAGAGGGTTCATACATTGTAATTGGACGTTTTGTACTTTCTGGATTGTTATCACTTAATAGTGGCGGCATATTCCAGAATATATTCTTTGTGGTTGTGGTTGTGGTTGCCGTAGGAGATGTTGTCTTGTCATTTGGATCTCTTGGATCCACCTCCTCCTCATCATCCCCATCATCATCATCTCCGACAATATGATTATCAAAAGGATGGTCAAAGTGTTTAGGAGGATTGACATTTTCTTCATCATAATGATCATCATCATGAGGATCGTCAAGAATATACTGAACATCCTCGTGATGATGTGGTTGTTCAAATACGTTAAATTGGGTGTCTTTGTTGTTTTGTTCTGGTAACGAGGTATATGTTGGGTATTGTGAAACAGTATGAAAATGAAATTGATATTGTGGTGGATAAGGTGCCGAAAATTGTGGGGATGCTTGATATTGAGGTGGTTGGTTATAATCATGAGTTTGTAGTTGCAGAAATTGTTGTTGAAAACCACTACTACTACTGGTAGGATGGTTGCTACCGGCACCAGAAACATTTGATACA
Source organism: Gnaphalium uliginosum (assembly GCA_963930675.1). Taxonomy (NCBI): domain Eukaryota; kingdom Viridiplantae; phylum Streptophyta; class Magnoliopsida; order Asterales; family Asteraceae; genus Gnaphalium; species Gnaphalium uliginosum. The sequence goes on from OZ005684.1 coordinate 11,662,266, forward strand.
ATATCCACAACGTAAATTTCAATAGGAGCATTATTAATTGCATGAGTTAAAAAATCCCCAAAATCTTCAACATCATCAGTTATATCAACAACATACTGATCGACCTTATATTTCATTAAAATTGGTGAATCAAGTGGTAAACCTAATTTCCGTAAAACATTTTTTAACAAAATTTTGCAAGTCAATGGTTTTTCCGGTGCAACAGGAAGTTTTAAAGGCACTCTATGGCATTCTATTGGTAAATACATAGGGACGTTGTTAATATATTCAAAACGACTTCCAGCACAAATATAGACCTTAAACTTATCAGAAAATTGACTCATTTTGATTATGAAAACAATGTAAATATCTTTCAATAACAGATCAGATCAATTAAACTGATAAATTTATGAAGTTGAGAGTATTTTGTGAAGTTGTTGTTTATAAACTGATGAAATCGGGTTATTTTAAAGGGAAAAAAATGTTATCTGTAAAATATCCAAAATACGTTTTTTGGATGATATATCTTATCCAGAAAAATCTAATCTGAAAATTGTACTGATAAAAATCCCGAAAATCTCGAAATATCTTATCCAACATCTTATCCAAAAATCCACCCGTCCAGCACACCCAGACGCAAATACGAATACCCGGACGCAAATCCGCATACCCGGACGCGTGACCGGAAATGCAAGTCGGTGACCGAGAAATGCAAGTCGGTGACCGAGAAATGCAAGTCGGTGACCGAGAAATCCTAGTCGGTGACCGAAAAATGCAAGTCGGTGACCGATAAATGCAAGTCGGTGACCGAGAAATTCAAGTCGGTGACCGAGAAATTCAAGTCGGTGACCGAGACGCAAACGCTAACCGGACGCAAATCCTCGTACCCAGACGCATAACCGGGACGCAAAATCGCGTTCCCGGACGCAAATATTCGTACCCGGACGCGTGACCGAGAAATGCAAGCCGGTGACCGAGAAATGCAACTCGGTCACCCGGACGCAAAAACCGAGACGCAATTTGCGACCGACTTGCATTTCTCGGTCACGCGTCCGGGTACGAAGATTTGCGTCCGGGAATGTGATTTTGCATCCCGGTTATGCGTCTGGGTGGGGTAAAAACGTAATTTTTTAAAAAATATGGCAAATTTTTATAAAAGCTTCTAAAAAAGGGTATTTTGTTTAATGTCCCTTTTTATCGTGTGAGATAGCGAATGTTCAAGCCTAACGTAAAAAATGCATAACTGTTAAAAGAGATATACAAATAAATTAAAATCATAAAATGGGTGAGTAGGTTAAAAATATTAATTTGGTTTTTCGCAAACATGTTTAGATTTCGATGAAAAAGATGAGAAGAACTCTAATACCTTAGAGGAAAGAGTGTGAGTTTACTTTATTGATCTGGTGATCAGTATGTTTCTTCCATCTCGCGATCCACACTGAAAAGATAGTATATGAAAAATATGTATATGACACGTGTAATAAATAATTAATATTGAGTGAGTAGATACAAGCTCAAATCGTAAACTAATAATATCTGGACATGCTACCATTTCATTTACAATTAAGTAATTCATTTGTCAATTCATTTTTTAAAGCCACCAAAATCACAAAATACGGTATCACATAGTCATTTGTTATAAGACCACTTGCAATGGAGCCACCACAAGCTCTGTGGTGGGATGAGCATGAAACGACAGACATAGTGGTATTCATTGTGAGTTGTCATCGTCAAGAATTTGATGGAATGAGCGCAGGAGAAATGGTGAGCTCCCTTCAATATCTAAATCCTTTTTTTGTTTTTGTTTTTCTAAATGAAACAGTGGGTCAAAATTGTAGTCGTGAGTAGTCGTTATACTTAGCACTGCGAGCAATCGTAAAATGATATGCAGTCGCGACTGACGTGGCTTGTAGCAGTCTCGAGACGATATGCTATCAGGAGTGCAAGTGGTATAACAATGTATGAAAATTAACGAATTAAAATTAAAATAAGCCACCCGAATCTGTATGTGAAATGTGAACGTGTCCATCACGATTAACGCATACGGATACCTGAATGGCTTGATAACCAAGCGTATTTGACCGGTGGTTTAAATCATTATTGTTTAACCTCTCTTCTAGACCTACTATTCATTCACTCGTACCGTTACAATATTAAAAGCTAAAGGGCCGAATCTGTAAACTCTAGTAGTCTAGGGACATTAATTGTAACTTATGACCGTTAAAAAAAGCACAAATTAGCAAATTAAAACCCTCAAAAACCCTAAAACAATTCAATGTATTTAATTGAGAAATCCTTTCTCTGTCCCCGCGTATCTTTCTTCCGCCCCCCTCATCCTATTCCGTCGCCCGCTTCTCCGTCACGCAATTGTAAGTTCAATCTCTTCATAACTTACTTTCAGATTATATATATACATATACATTATAGACATACATACTGTATGTATGCAATTATGCAAGCGTTGAATTGTGAATGTGATGCATTGTTTGTTTACTAGCTGAGTTTTGGAACAGATTAACGTTACATAACCGCTGAAATGTAAATGATTATGTTAAACCCTAGATTAACATAGCTGTGATACCAATGTTTGGCAGATTATTTATGTCTTTTAATCCTAATTAGAATTTTATTTTGATGTAATAATGTATTTGCATGCCAATTGATGTTTATCACAGTTAGTTAGTTATGTTTATGAAGTTGATTAGTAGTATAGAGGGAGTTAGAATATGCATACTTTATGTTGTATATACACATATAACTATATAAGCGATATGGAATGTCAAACTTCTTGTAGTATGGAATCAATATGTTGGTGTTTTAGTTGTTAAGTTTAGTATTAGGGGGTGTTTGGGTTAGCTTTTTTAAAAACAACGGGTGCTTATAAGCGTTATAAGCTCTTTTCATATAAGCACCTGCACGATGGCTTCTTAAAGAGCTTATTTATGTATATGCTTATAGGCCATAAGCTTTTTGGGTATTCGGAATTGCTTATTGCATACAATTCGACAAACTAGTTAGCTGCATATATAAGCTAACCCGGACACACCTATAATGTGTTTTGTGTGAGTACGATTTACAGCAGTTTCTGCAAATAAAGTGTGCCTTAAACCTTTTAAAACCAGGATTGGAACTGTATTTCTCTTTGTGCTTTGTGGATGTTGATTTGTCTATGTACGTAACTGAAATGTTAAGTTCTTACATTTTTGTTACGGCAAAACTAGACAGATATTCTGAAAGAGGTCTACAGAAGAAACTTTCAAGTTCAACAGGCACATTCCTCATCAACCATGGCCGATGCAAATGTAACTTTTCAGATTTACATAAATGCCCAACTATCGTAACAGTTGTATTTTCTGTTTTATGAATTTGCACGGTTGTAATACAGGAAGAAAATGTAGGGAGCCTTAAAGAACTATTAACAAAGGCTTTTAAAGAATCACTTAATGTTACTGTCCCTGATGAGCCAGACGTTGTGCCTCTGATTGCTGCATGTGTCAAAAAAGAATTCGGTGATTATCAATGGTATATATTTTTTCTCATACTTGTGCATGATTTTTTTCCCTATTGAATAGGAAGCAGTATTTTACTTTTTCGCTTTGAAACATTATTCTTTTTTTCGCTTTGTATAGGAATATATATTTTTTAGTAGTTTTAGCTGCATCATTAGTATATGTTTTTGTTCAGATTGTTGAGTACTAATGTAGAAATTCACGTTTGGTAATAGTAACAATGCCATGAGCTCATGGGCTAAAATGAAAGGCAAGAGTACAGAATTTAAAAGCCCGCGAGATATTGGAGAGGTAAAATTCTCTCTTTCTAATTTTTTTTGTTTTATTTAAAAATGGGTGAATGGCTATCACTAATGTTGAATATGTGAAGTAGGTTATATTTTAACACTAATAATAAGCTACTTTGTTGTTTTTCTAATATGTAGGCCATCAGGCGAAACCTTCCAACATCTGACATGATTGAATCACACTCTATAGCTGGTCCTGGCTTTGTGAATATTAAGTTATCAAAGCAATGGATAGCTAAGGTATTTTTGTTTTATAACTTCGCGAAACATGCATTCGAAATTGACCTAGCTTGTCGCTTGCTTTAATGTTCCCTTACCTACAGAGTATTCAAAAGATGTTAACAGAAGGTATAGACACATGGGCTCCTAAACTTCCTGTCAAAAGGGCAATAGTAGACTTTTCGTCACCCAACATAGCCAAGGAGATGCATGTGGGTCATTTAAGATCGACTATCATTGGAGACACGTTAGCCCGTATGCTCGAGTACTCCAAAGTTGATGTGCTCCGTAGAAACCATGTTGGGGATTGGGGCACTCAGGTACATGAGATTGATATGTTGTTATATTCCACAGTTCTGGTATTATATGTTCTTTTTACCTGTATCACGGTGTAAGTGGAGAATCTAAACATGTTTCTTTTGCAGTTTGGAATGTTAATCGAGTTTCTATTTGAAAAGTTTCCTAACGGGGAAGTTAATGATCAGGCTATTGGAGAACTTGAGGTGAGCAGTTTTACTCTGAAATTGTGCCACATGTGTAATCTCATTTTATTTGTACACACTCTGATTGCTCCTAATTACATGTTACTATAAAATTGCAACAATTTACATAATGAGATGTCCTATATTTATAATAAATTACATTGTTTTTAATTATTTAAACTATATTACTGATGTGCTTATTTTTGTCATTGATGATTTTAATTCGGGCCAAAACGATTTTATTGTTATATCATAGTGAAGGTTATATGAAATTTGAATACTTTTGGTGAGGTATGTCAAGATTCAATAGTTGCTATTTCCATGCGACAGGAAGCACCTGCGAAATTGTATTTCAGGTTGACTAGAAAAGGGCACTATTTCTCCTTGCATGTTGCCATTGCATTTTTTTTCAACATCTAAGTTATATCTGATTTAGCCTCTTTAGTAGCCAGTGCTAAATTATTGTTCAACACTTCAACTACTTATTTTTGACCATTTACATTGTACATCTCATCTCTATTCTTCGTTTTGTTCTATGTTCTATCAGTTGCTTACATAAACAGCAGTTACATGTAAAAATCAAGATCGTTGTAGTTATTGGACATCCTTTTTGTAAACAGAGCAATCGTTGTTGTCTTTTTTGTTAAATGAACTATATTGCGGATTTTATCATTTTTGTCATTGGAAATCATTGTTGATTTTGTTTAGGTTGAAACAGTTTCTTTTCCGAATGATGAGTAATTAGTGCTAGTTTGACTCGATTGGTACTTTAATAGGTGTTCTATAAGGCATCAAAACAGAGATTTGATGGCGATGCTGAGTTCAAAGAGAGAGCCCAGCAAGCAGTAGTTCGTCTCCAGGTGATTAACCAACTTGTAGCCAACATTAGATCTGAAATTAACGTGCGCAGATAATTTAGTCTATGAAAGAGAACTCTACAAAGTGACTTTTCATGTTTATCATGCTAAAATATCTTTTAGTTTCTGGAATAGTTTGTTCATCATTTTAGCTTGTTTATATAACTTTCTCTCACTTTTAAAATGATGAAAAATAATATAGGCCGGTGAGGAAAAGTACCGCAACGCGTGGGCACAAATATGTGAGATAAGTCGAAAAGGTTACGAAAAAGTATATCAGCGTCTGGGGGTCCATTTGGAAGAAAAGGTAACATGTTCATTCACAAAATGTTGCTTGAGTATATAATGAATTCTTATCTAATTCGAAGTCAAATTTTGGCGTATCCAACCTCTATATCAACCTTATTTTCTTTTCTATTTAGAACTGGATTATATTTATCAAAATTTTTTGTTTGATAGATGTTGCATTTTAAACGAGAAATACATCTTTTTTGGACATAAAACTTATGAGTTAGTGTTACATACCTGTTTCAGGGTGAAAGCTTCTATAATCCCTACATTCCCGGGACTCTAGATCTGCTGAGGGAAAAGGGATTGATTGAAGAAAGTGAGGGAGCTCAGGTGATCTTTATTGAAGGAAAAAAGATACCTCTTATTGTTGTCAAGAGAGATGGAGGTTTCAACTATGCTTCAACAGATCTTGCAGCTTTGTGGTTGGTATTCTTGATATAAACTCTGAGTTGATTGAAACTTATTTTACTAAACACCGATGGATTTACTTCAACCTTTTCCATATATGGTCTGTTCACGATCTTATACACTTTGTTTAAAATAATTCATCTGAAGCAATCAAGCAATATTGGTTAAAGATATAATTATTAGATGGTCAGCACTGGTATTCCTTGATTGTATAGTTAAATAATATTTTGGATGTTATATATAGGTACCGCCTTAATGAGGAAAAAGCTGAGTGGATTATTTATGTGACTGATGTTGGCCAGAGAGAGCATTTTGAAATGTTCTTTACTGTAAGTCCCTTTTACACGGCATAATATCCCCCTTCCTCTTTTCAACAAATTGACCAAGAATATGAATCTTGAAGAAGTTAATATATATACATATATATATATTTTTCAGGCTGCTAAGCGTGCAGGGTGGCTCCCAACTGATGTGAACAAATATCCTAAAACTAATCATGTAGGATTTGGTCTTGTTCTTGGTGATGATGGAAAGAGATTTCGAACCCGTAGTACTGAGGTGGTTAAGTTGGTTGATTTGCTTGATGAAGCTAAAACTCGTTGTAAAGCTGCCCTTGTGGAGCGAGGTATGCTCATATATCCACTCGGGTTACGTAACGGGTCAAAATAGGTTCAGGTCAAAGGGTTGGATCTGGTTTGGCCCACCTGTAACACTCTTTTATCCGTTAATTTTATAAATAAATTATCTGATAAGAAGTTTATTACATAAATACATACTCATTTGAACTTCCTTTAGTAAAGCGATTCAGGAGGTTCTTATGCATATGGGTACAAACACTTCTGATGAATTTTGACCCATTTGACATTTCACAGATAAAAGATAACTTTAGTCAACTCATCTTATAGGTAACAGAGTCTAAATAAAGTGGGCTTATTTTCTTTATTAGGTAAGGCTGCTGAGTGGACCCCTGAGGAGCTTGAGCAGACTGCTGAAGCAGTTGGATATGGTGCTGTTAAGTAAGATTCTCATGTCTTATTTTTCAACACCTTGTTTATTGTACTCATTCTGTCAGCACCACTAAAATGAGAAGAGTGGTTCACATTTATTTTTGACTAACAAGTTTTCATTTCCAAAAGAGGTGTAGATATTTTTATGGATATGCTGATTCACAAAATGTCTACATTTGTTAATTTCGTGATTTTGATAAAATGAGACTTTGATAGGATGTAGTTGTTGAAAACTGATGTCGATCTTTGTTTTTCATTCCTTCATTATCAGTGAACTTTGTTCAAATCAAAATATGACTTTGTAATTAAAGTTAAAAATTATTCCGGCACCACAGGATCGAATTTCACCCTTTCTCTAAAAGCGAATCATAACTGTTAGGCCAATTGCAGTTATCATTCATGGATAACCTTATTTTAATATGACTGCTACCTGGTCATTTGCTATTTCCTTGTTTGATTTGTTAGACAGGTTACACAGGTATATGACTGTGGTGTTTGTATTGGTTGTATACTGGTGTTCTTAACAGGTATGCAGACTTGAAGAACAATAGATTGACCAATTACACGTTCAATTTCGATCAGATGTTAAATGATAAGGTCTGCTTAATGATGATCTCCCATTTCTATTATATCTTAAGTCTAAAACTAGTATTAGTATGGAATTCTATGTTGTATGTTACACATTTCTTTTTACCTATTCTCTATTTCCCCTTAATTTGAAATTGTAGCACTGCTTTTGTTTCTTACCTGCTCGCATTCTTTGATGAATAGGGAAATACTGCTGTATATCTGCTGTATGCACATGCTCGTATATCTTCCATCATTCGGAAATCTGGTAAAGATATAGAGGAGTTGAAGAGGGTAAGATTTTCTGGTTACTTTTACGTTGATACGACATTTTCATCTCAGCGTCCTATTTTTATTGCTTTCCTATTGGGTTCTTAAATGAAATATCAAGTTTATGGATGAGTTTAATTGTTTGCGATAGGCTGGGCAATTAATCTTGGAGAAAGATCAAGAACGCAAGCTGGGATTACATTTGCTCCAGTTTCCCGAGGTAAGACAACTAAAAATGAAGAAAGTATTGCTCAAGCGTCTTTGCTACCTCGTGTCAGACCAAAGGGTTTTAATCATCCGGATCTTTAATAACATATGAAACTATGAATACTAGAAATATAATATACACAGAACCACATCATTTTGAATCTCAAAAAGTATCATAAGCTGTGTAAAGGTCCTACTTGGTTGAATGTGCCATCAGTAGGGAGACTGTATACAGGGGCGACGAGTAACAACTTAGTGCGACTTGGAACATGTTTTGATCCAGAAACACTTCTTTTGTTCATCTTTATTTTAAATTTTGTCTAAATAATATGTGCAAGATTCTGAAAACTATATTTATTATTTATTATCACTATTATAAAATGATATGAAATAAATGGTTTTGGAGGTTGTACACGTTAGCAACCCACTTCAGACTACTGAACTTGTTTGACCCATTTGATGTGTTATTGTTTTACCTTTTTATTTTATTTTATTTATATTTGACCTTATTCGAGATAAATCATGACCAAGTTTGACTTATCTATCCTGAATTCCAGCTGTTTTGAAGCCTGAGTAAATTTTGCTCAAACTCTTGTTTTTCAGGTTGTTGAAGAGGCTTGCACAAATCTCTTACCGAATGTCTTGTGTGAATATCTATACGATTTATCCGAGAAGTTTACCAGTTTCTACTCAGAGTGCCAGGTAATTTAATATATGTTCTTTCTTTCATTCAATGTTAAATTTCAAACACTTGCTAGTTCTAAAATTCCAAAATGTTTTGATATGGCCTTATAATGAAATATGGGCAGGTTGTTGGGTCTGCTGAGGAGGCAAGTAGATTATTGCTGTGTGAGGCAACTGCAGTTGTTATGAGGAAATGCTTCCATCTTTTAGGCATTACTCCTGTCTACAAAATCTGATCTTTTATTTTACGATTCAGACCCTGATGAATCATATTGAAGCTCAATACACCTTTGAAAGATGTAAACATTCATATGGGTCCTTTTCTGATTTTTGGAAATATTGTGTGGCTAGAATATGATTGTAACACAAGTTCAAGCAGTATAAGCGTGTTATGTCGATTATTAAAAGAAAGTTTACCTGTCTTTATTTTTGTTAAAAATGCAACTATAGCTTGTACTTCTGGTTTTGAAGCTTGTTTTCCTTGTAAATTATCGTATCAAGTTACATATTTGCGAAATGTTGAGGAAAACTTTCTATTCAGATGTACTAAATGACTTCTGAAATTTAAGTGAAATATATCACGTCTTAGCTGATATAATTATCTTAAAATTGCTTGGAGTCTGTTGTTTATTATCTTTTTGATCATAGTTGACCTATTTTTTTAATTTGTTTTAAAGAATTTAATAGTAAGCTGAAACTAGTTTTCCATTCTCGATTACCCACCATCACCGCATTTTGGTGGGTTCGACTCCTGATTATAAACGATGTGTATCAATTGAACATTTATACAATAAACTGCAAGTATTTCTTCGTTCGTACGATGTGGATCCTTTTTCTTTGTCCGTAAAATTTGAACCATTTTAACCTACTGAACTAAGCAAAAGTGCATCTTCCAGGATAAAACTGCACCTCCATTGCCCAAAAGCATTTCCATATTGAACTAAGCAAAAGTTTTGTTCCCATTAATCCAAACAATGATCATTTTTACAACTCCAAAATACATATTCCTTAGTAGTGACTTTTTTAACCACACGACTCATTCTACCACCTTAATTTCATCGATTCAAAGTCAATCTACATCTGTCTAAAGTCAAAATTCAGTCATGCATCCCAACACGAAAATCACCAAAAACCAATTTATTCAACTTTAAATACAACCAACAACCAAGCCACGTTTCCATCATTTTTACAAAATAATTCCCGGTCAACAAAACATCGCTCCTTGCATTTCACTTCATTTAGATTCCAACTACCAATTTTTATCATTATTATATCACTCACTTCACATGTTTGACGGACTATACAAACCTAAACCCTAAATCTATCAATTTCACTTCTCGATCGCATTCATGGCGATCTCCAAGCTCCAGTTCATCCTAGTTTCATTCCTGCTTGCGCTAACTTTTACTCAGATTAGCGCCGATGAATCCGGTACCGGAGCACCAGTCGGATCCGATTCAGTTCGGATCGAATTGGATCAACTCAGCTCAAAGATCCAATCTTTAGGTCTGTATTTCACTTTTACTTGAGTGTTAGTGAGTAAAATTTGTGGTGCAAGTGATTTACTGTTATTGAATTGAAGTAGATATATGATTATGCATGTTGATTTAGTTTATATTTGGTGTGTTTGTGTGTATGTAGAATCAATCGTTAATAAGAAGAGTGATGAATTGAGGGTTAAAGATGAGATTATTGCTGGAAAAGAGAAGGCAATTGCTGAGAAAGAGAAGTTGATTAAGGAGAAATCGGATAATGTTGCTTCGCTGCAAAATGAGGTTGCTTCGCTTAAGGTAGGAATTTAAGTATATGGTTGGTTTCATAATTTTATTTTATTTTTTGGTTTATGGATGAATGTATGCTTTTAGGTATGATAAGTTATAATTGTTGTGTTTGATAGGTTAAAGGGTCGTCGGATGCTAAGGAGCAGGTTAAAAAGGCTCATATAAGGTCACAGGAGTTGGAAAAGCAGGTTTGTGTGATATGAAATTGCTGTTATTGATGTATGTAAGCATGTGCATTTTGTGGCAATTTATGAAATTTTGGTCTTCGTTGCAGGTGGAGAAACTTCAGATGGAATTGGATCTCAAGGCCAGTTTAAGGGAGGCGTTGGAGACTCGATCGAAGGAATTGGAGAAGAAGATGCTTGAAATAAACCCAAAACTTCAGAACGTAACGTCCTATATATCTTGTTTGTTATGCATTATATTTTTCTTGTTAAAGTGAAGAAACAAAGCTTATGAGCCCAATTCTGGATTTATGTTGTGAACTTATTTTAGAGAAGTACGAATCAACAAGTTGATAATGTTATGTAAAAATGGATGCATAGGAATATTTGAATGTCCCATGCATGGTTACATTGTGGCAGTGTGTTTCCCATGGTTAGATGAGTCCAAGGCTAGATAAATATAGCATTGATGGCTGTAATTATGATCAAATTTGTTCTTTTGTGCTTAAATAGCTAGTAGCTAAATTACATTTATTCCTTATTTGGCACAAATGCTTGTAAGTATCTAAAGGCTTATGTATTTTTCTGTTTTGTTTTTCTCCTTATTTCTTCAGCTTCAACAAAAAATTGAAGAGCAGAAGACAAAACTTGTTAAGACTGAGCGTGCTCTTAAAGTTGCTGAGGTATGTTTGCAACAGGTTTGCTTTGCATATTTCTTAGATGTGAAGACGTGAAGATGTGATATATTTACATCTATAATCATATGCAGGAGGAACTTATGAAGACTAAGAATGAAGCCTCACAGAAAATAAAAGAATTAACAGAGGTATAACCTGAAACTTTGTTGATTTGTGTTTTTAATTGTGTCAAGTGCTCATGTTCCTGCTAAATGGTCTTGGATGTTTAATTTATTCACCTATACATGGTATTATTATATGTTATATTATATGAAGTAATTGTTACTAATTGTAAAAAAGGTAATCTTGGATCAAACACTTCCAAAAAAAGTTCCAACATTTTTCTTGTTAGTAAAATGTTTGATCCAACTTCATCTTTTTGCAAGTTAGTAACCATTTCTTGATATTTTTAACATTGATATTGGTCCAAAGCTTTCTTGGATTTGTCTTTCTTAAGAGGTATTTTAGGTGTTTGATTAATAGTAAAACATCTTCATTAAACTGCATTCGTATATCCTAGTCAAGCTGTTGCATTTTTGTTGTTGTTTGTTTGTTGTTGACTGAAGGAGTAGGTTACATGGGTGTCAGAGTGTAGTTTTCCGTTTCTAGAAATATGAAATGAAGTTACACTACTTACAATTTGAAGAACCTGTGGTTTTACATGATTGCATATAATGAGGATGTATAACGAATTAGCATTGAGAAACTGATAACTAGTTGACACCATATCTCGCTCTATCGTTACAATTGGCAACTTGTGTTTTTGTAAGGCCAGCTATCAAACTTTTCCTAATATTTTAGTTCGTTAGCTGCAAATGCTGGCTGGCCAAAAGCCCAAACCGAACATCTCAAGATATATTAATATATTGTATTAAGGAGTCTCCATATGTTTTAGGTTCATTCTGCATGGCTTCCACCTTGGCTTGCAGCTCAATTGTCTTCCAGTCAGGTACCTTTCTTTCTAATATGTCATGTGCACATAAATGAATGTATTCATGAGGTTTGACTGCATCACTGATTTGCAGTCATATGTGGAAGCTCGTTGGATTGAGCTTGGAAAACCCGCTCTAGAGACTTTTAGACAGAAGGTAATTTTTGTGTAGCTCCTCTTGTGTATCAGTTTCTATGTATAATATACTCCAAATCATGTTAATTCTTGTTTATTAGGGCTGTTCGTTGTCATCTTCCTGAAACTACGCTCTTTTCATTTTGGCAGGCTTTGGAGAAAAAGGCACAAGCCGAAAAGTGGGCTGAGCCTCATATAGAGGCGATTAAAACTGTAAGTATATATATCAGTTTTTGTTAGTTATTTTATCTATTATTTTATATTCTCACCTGGATTAAAATGCGTGATGTATTATGCAAATAATTGGTCAATTCTTATGTTACTCAATATTTATCTAATGAAGTATACTTCAAAGTGTTACTAGAACTCTAGTTCGGTATTTTGTATTCTTACTACTTCACTAATACCCACTTGTACGAAGTTACTTTCTTGTGCACTATTTGTTATGTTTTTACTAGACATGGCAATTTCAGCCCATTTACTTGTCAGTCGGTTGATTCGTTCATCTTGTATCTCTAACGGCACAAATTTGTGAAATAGTGTTTCAGGTCAATCTAATGCAACTTGTTTCCACCCATGAAAAATACCATTTTGCCCTTTGACCCAATCACGCGACTAGACAATTCTGCCACTTCTGGTTTTCTACAAGCACTGGAACTTTGTAATTATGTACTCAGTGTTGTTATCCTAAATAATGCAGAAGTGGATCCCTGCTGCAAAGGAACAGTGGGTGTTAGTAGTAACTAATGTTGAACCACATGTGCAACTAGCGACCGCCAAGACCAAAGAATTATATGCTCAATCAAAGGAGGTTCTAACTCCCCATGTGATTAAACTAAAAGAAGTTGTAGACCCTCATTTTCAGGTACGTCTTACTCGACCTTCTTGTTATTTTCTTAATAAAGATGTGTCATGATATATTGATATGGAAGTGTTGTGGGGACAGGTTGCCAAGAAGTTCTGCAAGCCATACATTGATCAAGTTGCGGTTGCAACAAAACCTCACCTTGATAAAGCTCGGGAAACAATGAAGCCTTACACAAATGAGGCAGTCCAAGCGTATGGCAAGTTTCTTGAATCTGCAACTCAATACCATAATCAGGTAATCATATATTTGATGCTCTTCGATTTCTTTAGATTCCATTCTTTGTGATTGATGGGTTTTTAGATGTGTGGTATGGAGCTGAGTATCTGATTAATCGCAACAAATAAAGTGAATCTGATTCGAATTATCCGGCTAGTTTCGGGTGAAATACTTAGATTTGGAGAATTACTTTCATATCAGCTGCAACAAACTGATTATTTAAGGACAAACTAAAATTGCTCATTTACCCTGTATCAAATACTTCTCGCCTACACCTTGCATTGTTTATGATACTATTAGGAAAAATGACAAATTGACATTTTTTAAAATATAATTATAAAATTTCAACAATATATAAGATATCATTTTTGGTTATTTTATCTGTAAGTTACCTAAATAACCAGAATACGTTGAATTCCCAAACAAGTGATTAGCATCAGTGAAAGCACATCCAAACTCCGGTCTGCTGCTACGCAGTCTATTGCAGGCTTGCAGCTGATTATTTAATTCTGATTATTCAACGTCACATCGGTTTCAAAGTTATTTCCAAACACCCCATGAATCAGAGATGCAAACAAATCGACAAATAAGTGTTTCTATTTTCTAATGTTGATTGTGTCGCTGTGACTGAAATTCATACCCACCATAAGCTTATCTGAATTAATTGCATGAATATTATCAATGTGATAGAGTAAGTGGAAACAGCCAAATATTACATGGTGTGTATTGCCTCAGACGAATTTGCTTTACTTGTAGCAGCACTGGATCATGATGTACCCCAGAATAACCACCAATCACCTGATTTGATTCACTTTTAGAACCTACTAATTGATTCTTAACCTAGATATATCTTATTTAGAAAGGTGCATTTTAGCTGTACATTGTGTTGACTAGTTTAGTAGATGTGGTTAGTTCTTTTTGAAGGGATACAAATGTTGCTCATTTGGACATATATCTCTGTTCTGATTTAAACTAATATAAAAATTACTATAATATGTGAAGGTTCAAGTCACTGTTGAAGAATCACTAAAACGGCATCAAATTACGACACCACTTGCAACTAAGGAGTTTATATGGTTTGCTGTATGTCTCTCCCTTTCTCTGTCTCTCTCTTTCTCTCTATGTATCTATCTATCGCTAGTTATCTTTATCTATCTCTGTCTATACAGAGTTAAAACAAGATAGAAATGTTACATGTTTGGCAGCAAAAAAAGGACGGATTGATCGGGTTGGGTAGTTAGTCAAAATGGGTTACTTCCCAGTTTGAGTCAAATGGGTTTGACTTTCCTACCATTGTTGTTTAAGTTTTTATGATTAATTAAAGTATTATATATGATTATATAAACAATGTTATTGAAGTAATGATATAGTTTTTTTTAACTAAAAGAATTTTGTAGGGTTGTAATCAATTGAATACATTTTAGGAGATTTTTCGTCCCGTTTGACTTCCAACCTATTTCCTTTATAACAAGTTTAAACTATTTTACCCGTTTGACCCATTATTAACAAAATACCGAACTAACAACATACATACTGGCTGAAGTTGCCACCTCGAGTCACATTGTCTGTATTTTTGTCTTCCAGGCCTCCGCTTTGTTGGCTCTGCCTGTCATCTTTCTGTTCAGAATTTTGTCGGCAATCTTTTTGTAAGTTTTTTCAATCGGGCAGATTTCGCTTGTAAGCTAATCATCCACATAATAAGGATTATCTCATGCTTTTCATGACTGTTTTATACCTCATATATGTATATTAAACTCAAAACCTAATCGTTTCTCCCAATTTTTCTTGAAATGCAGAGTAAAGGCTAAGAAGCCCACTAGAAATAGCAAGCCAACCCATTCACGTCGCAAGCCCAAACGAGGTTATTCAGACAAGTAGTGAGACTAGAGGCAGATATGGTCATATTACATTTTTTTTAGGTATGTAGCTTCTAATCCAAGAAAATTGATCTATATTCAAGATCTTTTTACTATGTTTGATATAGCTTCCAATTTTTACGTGATGATTCAAACATTCTAACGTTTGAAATTTAAAAATTAGCATCTTTAAAGGTCTCTTCCTTGAAATATCTTATCACAGTAGCATGTTAAGTTTAGTGCAATCTCCATTTTTTCTTCTACAACCTGTACATTCTTTTACTAAGTTATGAATATTTTAAGCTAATCCATGATGTAACGAGATTTTTGTCCCATTTCTCTGTTGATCTACTGCAGAGCTGGCGTTCTCTGTAGCTATTGCGGAGCTTCGTCTGTGTTCTTCAATAGTGGCTGTCTGCAGATGTCTTCAACGTTCGCTTCACATAGGAAAAAAACGAACAGAAAAAACATCGTGGAGGTAAATGGTGTTTAAGAAGTAGGTTAGCACGGACACGTGTGTATCGTTGGTGTTTATGTAGTTCATATGTTTGTACTTTGTAACTTATTATACATGATGTTGATTTTACCTTCTCATTCTCTATTTTACATGCTTTCTATCCTCTTATTTGCTTGTTGCCATGGTATAAATTTCCATGGCTAGGATCAGGCGACTCACGGGTAAGTAAAGCCACGACTTTGGGCCCCCAAAATTTTATGACATTTTTGTTATATGTAAGATAACAACTAAAGTCTATATCTTTTTAATATCCTAAGGGCATCCAAGAATTTAAGTTGCATGTGGTAAGCCTCTTTTAAGTGAAAAAGAACCCGACTAAACCCATTATTTATATTTTTAGTTTCAAGTGGTTCTGCCAAAAAAGTTCCAATGTCCCATTCCTCATGTCTTCAGTCCATATAATTCATCAGCTATCATCTATGTTTTACATGCAAAATCCATTTTTATGTCATTAGTTTTAAAGTTATATTCTTGAACCCTTTTTTGCGCTTATCATCATGTATAGCAGATCTCAATAAATCGTCTTAAAGATGGCTTATGATTATAAATTTAAGAGTAAATTGTCTTCCCCGTCCGTGTAGTATGTTATCTGTTTCACTTCCGGTCTCTGAGTCGGGTTTATTGCGGGTAGTCGCTTATTCCAGATTATCATTTTACTCACAGTCTCTTAACGGGTAAAAAAGTCTGAAAAATTTAAGGGTATTGTAGTCATTTCATAATGGGTGTGAGATTGAAAGCGGAATGAAAATCCAGGTCAAGGGACTGGACCCATAAAAAATCCGACCAATAGACAGTAAAATCAATGACATACCACATGGATGGAAAATGTATTTTATTCTATATTTAAGCTTTAGTTTTCTTTATGGTTGTTAATATCTCAAATAATTCATCCATTATATCATAGGAAGATGATGATATAAACATAATTAAATTCATAAGAATCAAATGTCGTGTGGAGAAAAAACGTGAAAATTTAGCATATACTTTTATATGCTAAATAAATAAATAAAACTCTTTAGATCCCCGACTTCGTAATTCGTCCCATGCAATACTCGTGACATTTGCTTTAGTCGAATAATGTTTTTCACATCGTAAATCAAACAATATTAGTAGGAAGATTAAATAGATTTACAATTATTTTGACTTAAAATAGATATTATACCAAATAAATTGTAGAAATCGAACATAAAAAAGGCTAGAAATATAGTTATCATGTCAAAACGAAAAGGCCTTGTGTTTATGATTCGTTTAGGTCTCATCGGAGCTTGAGCCGCTCCTCACTAGGATCAATAATATGGTTAATTAAAATTTGTTATAAGTTGTAGGTTGTTGACTTGTTGTTCATTAGCATTGAATTTATCCTAAGAATGTTAGTAAACGAGGATATCTAGCCCGCGCGTTGCGGCGGGTTTTTCGAGTTGCATTTTTTATGAATAATTTTTGTATAGAGACGGTCTTTAACATTACTAATTAACAATCAGAGTGAATGAACTAAGAAAACGGGAAATACATAAGCATATATATTTATCTACATACTTGGACAATATTAACATATTAAAGCTAATTTCGGGCCTTAGATCATACATGCCTTACACCACAAATTAACATTCTCTTACTCGGCATAATAAATAACAATTTGAGTAGCAAAATGATAGTAATGGTCCTTCAGTCGATTGATGAACCAAAAGTTTCTCCAACCATGACGATGTACCGAGCAACATCTACAGTGAGCCAAAAAACTGCACAAAAGTTTCCCCAAAGCCATCACGATCAACCAAGCAACATTTGCGGTGAGCCAAAAACGGTGCGCAAATATGCCTGTAACAATTTGCCAATAACACGATATTAAGCAATTTCACATAAGGCATATTCAATTGTATCTACAATATTTTTCTTACTTCCTTCGTTGAAGCTACTATTGTGACCGAGCATCTTTCAGGATGCTCTCACTAGTAGACTGCTTTTTTTTCTTGACATGTTTTTTATTGGTTTCAGCTGCAAAATGATGGGCAATTAAAAAATGAGCATAATGTACAAATTATTACCTAGATATTATACAGGGGGCATGTGTGGCTGTGCAGTATGTGTATGTAATAGTTGTTCTAAATCAGGCAATTAGAAACCTGAGGCTATGGGAAAAAGTTCTTTCTTAGTAGATGAGGTAGGCCTTTTTGTTTGGCTGGACAGAGAGGACAGAATTGGTGGATGTAACGGTGTTGTAGGAGCAGGCGTAGAAGGTGTAGCAGGAGTAGCTCCCCCCAAGAGGAGCTATATGACATGCCATCAATTTCTTGGGGAGTTCCATATCTAGCAGCTAATATATTGCTCCTCTTTTCATTTTGCAAAGGTGATTGAACACCATCCTTATTTAGAGATAAGGAATTTGGATTCTGATTATTGAAATTACGTTTCCCTTTTTTTTTTTTGTTTTATGTTCCATGCTTATCGAGTGAGAATTAAATTGTAAATAAATAATTTCATTAAGATTGTAACGCATGCGAAATGTGAAATGCAAATGACATTTAGATAAGTTAACATCGTAAGTACAACGCAAAATAGCCATAGTAAAGTTGAAAAGGATAAACACCATGAGTTGATGCCAATACCACATAATATATAGGTCAGTTAGTAAAAACCTGTGCATGAAGGTAGCAGGCAACAATTCTAAGTCTTGAATCAATAGCAGTTATAGAACCCGTGATCAGGTCGTGAATTCCAGAGTCAATGATCGAATCACCTATGAGGCCCCCAAAAAGAGCATCGGCTATGTAATTAAAAACGACAAAAAAATGTTAATGAACATGAAGTCTCCAATTCGATACACAACATGTTCATCATTTATATATAAAACAAATAGTAGATACACAGTGATCACAATTTAGAAACCAACATCAATTTAAAATCAAGTCCAAACACCCACCATATACCACATTAACACTAAGTTATACCTTCAGATCACCAAATCAAACGAAGAGAATTCTGAATGGTTCACCAAGATTCATCATATCTAATCTACATGAGTCTACTCCAATCGTACTAACTGCAACAATAATACTATTTAAAACATGTTCAAATAAAGCCTCATAAGCACTCATCAATAATAAAGTCACAGGTCTTCTCAAAAAGAAAAAAAAACGCAGACATTATCACAAACACTTGGTGTGCACGAAAGTATTACCTTGAAAGTGAATAAATGTATGCGTTCATTTTAATCATCAACCACACATCCAAGCTGTAGGTGCAACAAATATATAAAAATTAGTAACAGAAAGCATCCGAAAGAAAGTATAACTTTTTACTGATTACCTGAAAACGATGTTGAGAAGAATCACCTAGTAGTTTTAGATGTTGAAGATGATCAATAGAAAATCAAATGGATAATCATCAACCACACATCCAAGCTGTAGGTGCACCAAATATATAAGAATGAGTAACAGAAAACATTCAAAAGAAAGTACAATTTTTGATTGATTACCTGAAAATGATGTTGAGAAAAAATCACCCGATAGTTTTAGATGTTGAAGATGATCAATAGAAAATCAAATGGATAATGGGTAAGGGGTAACTCGTGTTGTCAGAAGAGAGTGGAAAAGGGGACGAAGTAATATGGCTTACCCAAAATATCACGGCAAAGGAAGATATATACAGAGTATTTTTTTTTATTTTGTTTAGGATTCGAACCCGGGAACCAAGAATAAAAAAAGTACAGCGCCAACCACCAAACCAAATAACAGATCTTAACACATATATGTACAATAAATATTTTATGTAGGTTACAAAAAATAGACTAAAGAAAAACTATTCATCAACTATTCCTTTAATAGTAGCATTTTGCCTTGCAAAATGTTATTAAGAGGAATTTCTGTAAATCATAATTGTTTCCTTGTGCACTAACGTTTCATTATATCTTTATTTTAGTTGCTCAACTATACAAGTATCTTTTATTTACGAATATCAAACGTCTAGGTATACAAGTGTAGGTGTTCACACTACACTTATTCATTTTTTTTTTGAAAAAAATGTTTGTGCGGTAAATAGTACCAAATTTTAGATACTATAAATATAAAAGTAGGGGCTGAATATGTATATATATATATATATATATATATATATATATATATATATATATATATATATATATATATATATATATATAAATTGATGGGTAAAATATGAAAAAATGAAATTTATTTGAATTCTCATTGGAGCACAAAACAAAATTTTATGCAATATTCACATTACACTTCTTATCCCATTTTCTTTATATTTCACATATGTTATTTTACATCTTATAATTTTGATATAGTTCATGCACATCTCATATCCATTATCCACAAATAATTTTTCTTTTAAATACACAATCATTAGAAAGAAAACAAAATTCAACATTCCAAATACTATATTAACAAATTAATGCATTTACATATAAAATTACACATTCAATTTCAACATCCATATAACACTTATCTATTATTATCACGATAGTTTATTATCTATTTGATCATAAATATATTAATTACAATCATCTTTCTAACGGTTAATTACATATTTTTAACAAGTTTCAACAACTTTTTCACTGCATTCCACACGTAAGACAGTAGTTCATACTAGATCGTTTGATTAATCATGTAAATTTACTTGTTTGAAATTACCTTTTCACCCCCTTTAACCACACATCCAAATAAGTTTATAATAATACAAGGCAACACAAATTGAGTTTTCATCCATAAATGAAAACCACAAATCAAAGATTAAATTTAGTTAATAAGAACTTAAATATAAACCTTCATTTTAATATCAGTTCATACAGTTAATAAGCTCATACAATAAAAGTCTTCTCTTTAGTTAATAAGAAATTAAGAAATAAAATATAAAACGAACTAGAAAATCCACTTGACCAGGACCCAATTTCGTAGTCAACCCATCAATTCTATAACAAGGTTGTTGCCGAACTAGAATCGTATTGTGATATATATATATATATATATATATATATATATATATATATATATATATATATATATATTATATATGGTGAAAACGTATGAAAGAATATTTTTAATTTTAGTTTCAAGATTAACTATTTTTTTTTATAAAAACTTTATATTAAAATTATTAAAAATTTATGTTCTTTTAATATGAGATAAATTTTTTTAAAAAAAATATGTGATAAACATTACTAAAAATTTCGTGTGTATGAGAGTATTATACATAAAAGTTGTGATACATAAATTTATGTTATATACATATATATATTTTTTCTTTTAAATCAATTTTATATTAAAGAGAACAAAATTCTAATAGTTTTTTTTTATTTTTTTTTATTTTTTTAAAGTGTACATATGTTGAAATTACAAATAAAAAAGATCGTTGATACGATTACTACTATAAAAAATAACTCTACGATAACCCTCTACTCTAAGTAGGCCTGTAAACGAACCGAACGAACACGAACGAAGCCTGTTTGTGGTTCGTTCATTAAGGTTTTATCGAACATACGAACGAACACGAACGGATAAACGAACGGATTTTGTTGTTCATGTGCGTTCATTAAGAAAATTTGTTTGTTCACGAACGCAAACGAACAAATACATAGTTTAATGCATTAGTTCGTATATATATATATATATATATATATATATATATATATATATATATATATATATATATTGCGATATTGCGATCCATATTCGACATTATAAAACGATCACAATATGATATTTAATTTTAACATATTAACAAGTTTTATAAGACATTGAAGTGCAGGGAAAATGTGATGAGGGAGGGAAATGTGGAAGGAATATTAACGTTAAGGGTAAAAATATCTAAATATTTAATATTATTATATTGAGAGTATTATATTTAAAATTTGGATGAGATTAAGATATACAATATGTATTAATTTAATTAAACTATTAATTAACAAACGAACATGTTATTGAACGTTCACGAACATGTAATCGAACGTTCATGAACGTAAATGAACGAACGAGATAAAATTTTGTTCATTTTTGTTCATTTAACGAAACAAACGAACATAAACGAGCTTTCTTTCGAACGGTTCGCGAATTGTTCGCTTCGCTTACAGGCCTAACTCTAATTAATTAAACAATAAATAGAGTGGGTACATTTTTAATTTAATCATATACTGCTACACACGTTTAATTCAAATGTTTTGAGTTTTGTTTCCATACATACATGAGGATGTCTAAAGTCCATACCCAAAGCCCACAGTCCATAGTCAGAGTTTAGGTTGGATATTATTCGGGTCGGGTTAAGGATCCAGGCAACCGGGTTAACGAAGC
Source organism: Gnaphalium uliginosum (assembly GCA_963930675.1). Classification (NCBI taxonomy): domain Eukaryota; kingdom Viridiplantae; phylum Streptophyta; class Magnoliopsida; order Asterales; family Asteraceae; genus Gnaphalium; species Gnaphalium uliginosum. The sequence continues at coordinate 11,684,483 of OZ005684.1, forward strand.
CTCTAGCGAAAAAAAACCCCAAAACTTGTAGGGGAAAACAAATACACATTCTCACGCCTCTCTCCTTTTCTCATATAAAAAACAAACCACTCTCTCATTTACACAGACACACAGTCGAACCACCCAATTCGCATTCTAAAATCAATAAATTCCCACAATTCGTATATATAGATAGAATATACATATATATCTATACAATCGTAACCTAATTCATTACCTGAGCACCGTATTCCTTAATAATGGAGGCGGCTGCCGACGATATTCAATCACAAGGACCAGCGGCGCTACAGCCACCGGAAGAACCGATTCCGCCGGTGGAAGAAGACGAAGATGACGAGGAATACGAAGAGGAAGAAGAAGAGGACGATGATGAAGAAGATGAAGACGAAGAAGAAACGAATAACGAAGATGAAATATTAATATTGAAAGCTCAAGGACTGATTGATAAAATCACTGCGTCTCCTGATAACCCTAAGCATACCTGTCTTCATGCCTTAGCCACTATTCTTGAAACACAAGAAGCCAGGTTTATATATATGTGTGTGTATTTATATTTACATGAAATTGTTTAGAAATGTGCTAGTTGTGAAATTTGATGTTTTATTGTAACGTATGCAGCTTCATGATGTATTATGTTAATATTTGTGTGGCTGACATGGAACCCAATTATAAGTAGTTGTTTGTTTGGTTTGCGTGCATGACCGGTTTTTACACATTTTAATGAAGAGAGCTCTATGTTACCTGAGAATTTGAAATTCAAGCAATAAATCACATTTTACTGTTAACTGTTATTTTTCACTATTTGCTACACAGCGAGCGAGGATGCTATAATTGTGATGTTTCTGGTAGTTTGTGTGATTGGTTTCAAGAGAAGTTAATTGGTGTGACCAGTCAATCAATCACCTTCTTTTCTGTACAGTCTTATTTACTTATTTTTGCATACAAGGGCATAATGAGGGGAGTTAGCTTGAAAATTGTTAGTAACTGCAAAAGACTATCTAACAGGCTTTGTGGGGTTGCTGATGTATGTTATGAGAATGTAGGAATATATGTTGATCTTCTTGTTTTAAGCAGAAACATTCAATAACTAGTCTATATGTAAAGGTATGTTATGATGTATGTGTATTTGTTTTTATTTTGTGTGTGTGTGTGTGTAAGTGTGTATGCTTGTTTTAGTTTTATTTATTTATTTAAGTTTTATAGAAGTACTATGTTTTTTCTCCGTTGTCTAGCACATTTGCAGTTTTAGTGGTATGAGTTGAAGTAAGCAAGAATTGTTTATTACTTTGGTTTGGCTCATAGTTTTGTGTAGGTTGCTAATAGTTATAATCTCATATTCGTCGTTGATAGAATATTGACATGCCATATAGTTATTGATATACCTGCTAGGTTATATTATATGTTAACGAGAACAATAGTTTTGATCTTTGAGAGGTCAGCCATTAAGGTGAATAATAACGATTTTTGGATTACTTTTGATACATAATCACAATATTTTGTTAGTGAATTGTAACTTAGTTATTTGTTATATTTGAGTCCAAGGTTTTGAAAGACTATTAGTTGCTGATATATTCTCATTTATTTGTATGTGTAGGTACATGGAAGAGGCTGGCCATACCTCTTTAAACAATGGCAGGGCTTCCCATAACATAGGACGTCTGGGGAACTTACTTCGGGTAATATATATTCATTCTCCTTTTGGTTTAACATTTTGCAGTAAAATTTTCTTATTATGGTAAATGTCGTTTATGGTTATCCAGACAAAGTTGTTTTGCGATCTGTCTTCCTACAAGTATTTTTTTAGTAAGTAATTCTTTCATTTGAAAAAATGACCCAGTCTTTTTCTACAGGACAATGACGAGTTTTTTGAATTGATATCTGTAAAGTTTTTGTCCGAAACTCGATATTCAGTGTCTGTTCAGGCAGCTTCTTTACGACTGCTCTTTAGTTGCTCGCTGACTTGGATGGTATGATTTATAGTTAACTTTTAAGATATGTATTCTTATGATTCAATAACTTTATCAAAGGTTTTCTAATGAGTTGTGATGGAATACAGTATCCACATGTTTTTGAAGAAACTGTTCTAGATAAAATAAAGGGATGGGTTATGGATGGATCAATAAGGCCTTCTACTGAAGATAATAAGGGGAAGAACGGGTCTGGTCTAAGGCAATCATCAGATTCTGAAATGTTGAAGACTTATTCTACTGGACTTTTGGCTGTATGTTTGGCTGGGTATGTTTTGCTTCTACTTACATGTCATCTGCTTATGAATAACTTATGTGCTCTCAATTTTTAATTTTACCTGATACATTATGTTGACTTCATGCAATGTTGACTGCAGTGGAGGTCAGGTAGTTGAAGACGTTCTTACATCTGGATTATCTGCCAAGCTTATGCGGTATCTTCGCATCCGTGTTTTAGGAGAGCCAATTACAAGTCAAAAAGAATCCAACTATCACTTAGACAACAAAAGTTCATCAGCTGCTACTTCCATTAGATCTAGAGAAGATAGTCGAGGTAGGTTCAGACATGCTTCAGAGACATCTCAGCTGGAACCTCCTAGAATAACAGAGGAGGGATCCTCAGACGATCAAGTTGCTGATAGGGATCGTATTAAAAGGTGGGCTGAAGCTTCTGATGGGTTGGATGATGACAATGAAACTTATGAAGCAGATGCCGATGGACGTACTCGAGATTTACGTGATAGCAAGACAAAGGTAAGTGACAGAAGTAAATCTATAAGGGAAGATGAACACAGGTCAAATCGCGGGTCTGTAAGATTTAGAGGGAAAGGAAAGATCAATGAAAGTGTAACGGAGAATGAACACATTTTGAACTCCCCCGTATCTGGAACTAGATTTGGAGGGCAAGGGAGGAGTATTAAGGATCGAAGTTCATCAAGAAGTCTAGAATCAAAACGTATACAAGACATCAAAAAGCCATCTGGAAGGATAGGAGCTGAAGCTGTGATTCTTGAAAGAGATGATAGTGATGACTGCTTTCAAGATTGTAAAGTTGGAGCAAAGGATATTTCTGATTTGGTGAAGATGGCTGTAAGAGCTGCTGAGGCTGAAGCTAGAACAGCAAATGCTTCTGCGGAAGCCATTAAAGCTGCTGGTGATGCTGCTGCTGAACTTGTTAAAACTGCAGCAACCGAGGTGTGTATTTTAAATTGCATTCTCCTCTTTTCGTTCTAAAATTCTGCCAGCTAATGTGATAACGTGATGTACGATCAGGAGTTTAAAAAGACAAATGATGAAGAAGCTGCGGTTTTATCTGCCTCTCGAGCTGCATCTACGGTCGTTGATGCAGCTAATGCTACTGAAGTTTCTAGGTTGGTAATTACTGTTATGTAGTGAATGATTTCAATTTTAACATTATACCTGCTTGATGGGCTTTTTTTTCAATTTATAGTTTGCGGGGGTGTTTGGTTTGAGGGTTTGGGTTTGATCGTGTTTGGTCTAATGGAGTTGGGTTGATACCCATAAAATTAAGAATCCTTCATACCAGCTCAAAACGCAGTACTAAGAAATCCATACCAATTCCCATTCCACCCTGTTATCAAAACCATCCCCATAGTGATTCCTGACTGTAAGCTAAGGTCGCTTTGTTCTCTTCTTATAATTACTTGCTTTGTGGCTAATTTATTATGGCTGATCGTAGGACTCATAGTGGTGGTGTGGGCGAGTCAGCTAATTCAAAAGAGCCAGAGCCTGAGGCCAATGAGGAGGTTGAGGAGTACGTCATTCCTGATAGTGAATCCTTGGCAAAGCTAAGAGAAAAGTTCTGTATTCAGTGTCTGGAGATTTTAGGAGAATATATCGAGGTTCTTGGTCCTGTGCTACATGAAAAAGGGGTAGACGTCTGTCTTGCCTTGCTGCAACGTAATTCCGATCTTAAAGAAGCATCACAGATTGCAGTGCTTTTACCCGATGTGTTGAAATTAATCTGTGCATTGGCAGCCCACCGGAAATTTGCTGCCCTGTTTGTGGATCGTGGCGGTATACAAAAGCTTCTTGCACTCCCGAGAGTGTCCCTCACATTCTTTGGCCTCTCATCATGTTTATTCGCAATTGGTTCACTTCAGGTATTCTTGAACAAAAAATAAATGAAGCTTATTTGTACACCTAGTGGTGGGTAAATTGGGCCAAAATCGGTTTGTGTCGAAACAGCTAGTTTTTTGTATGCTGCAAAACAGAACGGGTTGTTCCGTTTACCTGGAACAATTTTTCCCAGTTTCTGAAGCTCTCTTTAATATTAGATGATTAGTGTGTCAGTATTATTTACAAAAAGCTTATTATTCTATTAACATTTTAGTTTTTTAATAAAATGATTTAGGAAGTTTATGCATCACAATACATTTTGGGCTGTTGGTGTTTTTAGTTAACATTTTTTATTTTACCTGTTTGACCCATTAGAGATAAAAAATTACCCGAATTGACTGATTTTCAAACAAACGGGTTGAGATTGCCACCTCTACTTGCAACTAAGACTAGATTCTTTCTGTGCATCCTGATTCCTGTCCGCTATATAATATGATGATTATGTATTGACGTTTCTAATCTGTGGCGTAGGGAATCATGGAACGTGTATGTGCTCTACCCGAAAAAGTCATTGATGATCTGATTGAATTAGATCTTCAACTTCTAGAATGCTCCCAGGACCAAGCGAGAAAAAATGCAGCTTTATTTTTTGCTGCTGCTTTTGTTTTTAGAGCTGTATTAGACTCTTTTGATAAGCAAGATGGTCTTCGTAAGCTGTTAACACTCTTAGGTGAAGCAGCGTCTGTAAGATCTGGGGTTAGCTCAGGGACAGTGGGCCCTCCTAATTCAGGGTCACTTCGAAATGATCGAACCCCGCCAGAGGTACTGACATCATCGGAGAAGCAGATTGCTTACCACACTACTGTTGCACTGCGCCAATATTTTAGAGCACACCTTTTAATGCTTGTGGATTCAATTCGTCCAAGTAAGAATACTCGAAGTGCAGCACGGAATATTCCAAGCTCCAGGGCAGCGTATAAGCCACTTGATATTAGTAATGAAGCTGTAGATGCTGTATTTCGTCAAATACAGAAAGATCGTAAGCTTGGTCCTGCATTTGCGAGAGCTCCTTGGCCTGCAGTTGATAAGTTTTTTGCTTGCAGGGGGCATATTATCATGTTAGAGTTGTGTCAGGTGTTCTTTTGTTCGGAATTTTATGTTTTGCTTTATTTTTTTTAATTATCTTCCACAGTGAGATCTTTAACTCTTTCTATATTATTATCACTAGGCCCCACCTGTCGAGCGATATTTGCATGATTTACTTCAATATGCATTGGGCGTTCTGCACATCGTTACTTTGGTTCCATCCAGCCGCAAACCGGTTGTAAGTGCTACTTTGAGTAACGATCGTCTTGGTATAGCAGTCATTCTTGATGCCGCAAATTGTGCTGGTTTCGTTGACCCCGAGGTATGTACTTTATACATGAGTTTTTTTTTTTTCTTTCCTATGAAGGTGTCGTATGGACGGGTAAAACCTAATTTGGGGTATGGGTCAAAATGGCATAGGTCAGTCGAACCGGAAGATGTCCTTTTTCCTTCTATTTTTTTTCTTCTTAATATAAAGTATCTAGCGTGTCAACTATGATTACATGTTTCGTTTCGAATACAATGATATAGGAGGATCTATGCGTCACGAATATATTGGGCAACTTTTGCCCAGTTGACCCATCACTTAAAACAAATGTGGAATTAGTCTTGTGGTATTGTTCCCTATAATTTCAACTCATACTTGGTAATGATGTATATCCACAGATTATTCAACCAGCACTGAATGTTCTGGTCAATCTTGTTTGCCCTCCACCTTCAATCAGTAACAAGCCGCCTATGCCAGCACACGGACAAATGTCTTCTAGCCAACCGTCAAATGCTACTACAGAGATAGCTGTCAGCAGTGTCAGCTTTAATGAGCCAAGAGAAAGGAATGGAGAAACTAGTCTGGTTGATCGTGGGACCAGTACCTCATCTACTACTTCTGGTTTAGTTGGTGATCGTAGAATATCCTTGGGTGCTGGAGCAGGTTGTGCTGGCCTTGCTGCACAAATGGAACAAAGTTTCCGTCAAGCAAGAGAGGCGGTCCGGGCCAATAATGGTATCAAGGTTCTACTCCAGCTTCTCCAGCCACGAATAATAACACCGTCCGCCGCACTTGACTGTCTTCGTGCTCTGGCATGCAGAGTTTTGCTTGGTTTAGCAAGAGATGATACAATTGCTCACATATTAACAAAACTTCAGGTTTTGTAATTTATCTCATCTACTTAAGACTAGAATGATGTGTTTTATATGACTTATTCGGCTTCATTTTAGAATTTTTGTTTTGTTTTAGGTTGGGAAGAAGTTATCAGAACTAATTAGGGATTCTGGCAGCCAGACACCAGGTGGTGAACAGGGTAGGTGGCAGACAGAACTCTCTCAAGTGGCAATTGAGTTGATGGCGGTATGTATATTAATATCAAGTATATGAAAAACACTCCAGCTACATCCATTTGAGTTGTCTATTGAATCATTAACAGTCCGATAATCAATAATGCCTTGGTTGTAATGGATTTGTCCTTATTTATATTTTTGGAATAATCATGTTTAACTTTTTGTATTCCAGATTGTAACACATTCAGGGCGAGCAAGTACATTAGCTGCTACTGATGCTGCCACTCCTACTCTTAGGCGTATTGAGAGAGCTGCTATAGCTGCTGCCACGCCTATTACTTACCATTCTAAGTACTTATTTCTTTTTTTCTTTGTCTTCATTCCATCTTATTCCCCTCATGATCTTTTCTGATTTATTATGATCGATTCTCTCTTCTATTGACGTGTCTTGAATTCAAAATCTTGTAGGGAACTTTTACTGCTGATTCATCAGCACTTACAGGCGTCTGGTTTATCAACAGCTGCATCTGCACTTCTAAAAGAGGCTCAGTTGACACCTCTGCAATCATTAGCCGCTCCATCATCTATGGCATATCAAACTTCTGGTCAGGAGAGCTTGTCGGTACAGATTCAATGGCCATCCGGGCGCTCTCCTCGTGGATTTCTTGCTATAGAAAAATCTAAACCACAAGAAGATTTCAACTTAAGACAGGATTCATCTTTGTCATCAAAGAGGCGGCCCTTGGTTATATCATCAGCACTGGGTGGCCAGTCAAAAATGACCTCTTACTTTCACGAGCATCCTTCTCCATCGAGCAGCAGAATTAATAGTTCTTCAAAGAAGCCCCCTACGGCTCCTGTCACATCAGAAGAAAACCAAGTGGATTCAGATAGTGTCTTGAAAACTCCAATCATATTGCCTTTAAAGCGTAAGTTGACTGAATTTAGAGATGTTGGACAATCACAGTCGAGCAAACGACTAAACACTGGTGAACTAGGGTTCCGTTCTCCCGGGTGTCCAACACCAAACACGGTTCGTAAAAGCAGCTTACTAGGCGACACTCCTATGTTCTCCACATCAAGTTCTTTTAAGGATCATCTGTGTAGAACACCAGCAAGTATTGGTATATCTGATAGTTTAGATGACAACCAGAACACACAGAACCATGGTCTTTCACTGGACCCGCAGTCCTTTAATTCCGAGCAGTTGACTTTGGATTCTATTGTAGTACAGTATCTTAAACACCAACACCGCCAATGCCCAGCTCCTATAACCACATTACCACCTCTTTCTCTTTTGCATCCACATGTTTGTCCAGAATCAAAACGAAGCCTCGATGCACCATCAAATATCACTGCCCGCCTTAATACACGCGAGTTTAGAAATGTTTATCGTGGTATCCATGGCAGTCGCAGGGACCGTCAATTTGTCTATAGTAGATTTAGACCATGGCGGACATGTAGGGATGACACTGGTGTCCTATTGACGTGCATTGCTTTTCTTGACGATTCTTCCCAAATCGCTGCTGGTAGCCACTCCGGGGAGCTAAAAGTGTTCGATTCAAATAGCAATAATTTGCTAGAGAGTAGCCCCGGCCATCAGTTTCCTTTAACTATGGTCAAATCGTTTTTTTCTGGAGATACCCAATTACTTCTTTCTTCAAGTTCACATGATGTGCGATTGTGGGATGCACCTTCGGTGTCAGCTGGACCAAAGTATTCATTCGATGGAATCAAGGCTGCAACATTCAGTCATTGTGGGACCATGTTCGCAGCATTATCTTCTGAGTTATCAAGACGAGAGATTCTAATATATGATGTCCAGACATGTAAATCTGATTTGAAACTCACAGACCAATCTTCCATTGCTTCTAGCAAAGGGCATGCTTATTCTCAGGTTCACTTTAGCCCTTCAGACATTATGCTTCTATGGAACGGTGTATTGTGGGATCGTCGAGTTCCAGGTCACGTTCATCGTTTTGATCAATTTACTGATTATGGCGGTGGTGGTTTTCATCCTGCTGGTAACGAGGTATGTTTGAATTGTTACTACGCAATAACTTTTAACATTATTTGGCCGCACATCTTAAACCTTAACAAGGGTCTAGGTAGATGTGGCAAAATGAATGTGTTGGCCAAGTTGGGCAATTGGTCAAAATGGGTTGTGGTCGAAATGAACAATGTGTTAAATTTGATCACAAATTGTATATCTGGTCTCTCCAAAGTTTTGAGTTATACAGTAACATGTCCAGTTTTAGTTATCAAGTTTATATTAGAGGGATTTCAAATCTATATATTTAGTCTTTTGGCTTCCATTGTAAGAAAGTTGGTTTGATAGTTCCATGCTAGTGGTGTTTTTTTTAAGGTTCCAGATCAAATTGCTACCAGCTATGAAAATATAAACCTTCATGTCATCTCATAAATAAGCAATGGCAACAAAAATTTGCTGAAAACTTTGATATATTTTTCTCTGTTTTTTCCCCGTTTATATCTTGTTTCTCTTTCATGTATATGTTTCTGTCTGCCACTGTATAATGTGATTTAGAAGGCTGTATGCATGAAATATGCACTTTGGGTTACTCGTAACCTGCTTCATATCAACTTCTTTGATTGTGGTCCCTTTGACCTGCATAGATAAAACAGAATCCAAATCGACCCATTCATAAGTAATTGAGTCAATATTTCCACCTCATAGTTTTTGTTTTGTAGATTTATTTGGTAATTTTGTGACCACCTAATAATTAATGCAGGCATGTGTGGTTTTTACTATTCTCTAAAGTTGACTTTCTTTTAATCAGGTAATTATAAATTCAGAAGTGTGGGATCTTCGGAACTTTAGGCTTCTTCGCAGTGTACCATCATTGGATCAAACAGTAATAACTTTCAATGCTAGTGGCGATGTGATATATGCAATCCTAAGAAGAAATTTAGACGAAGTTACAACAGCATTCCAGACTCGACGTGTTAAGCATCCTCTCTTCTCTGCTTTCCGTACATTAGATGCAGTCAACTACTCAGACATTGCCACCATTCCTGTCGACCGTTGCGTACTTGATTTTGCTAGTGAGCCCACCAACTCATTTGTTGGGTTGGTAACAATGGACGATCAAGATGAAATGTACTCTTCAGCCCGAGTCTATGAAATTGGTAGACGAAAACCCACAGATGATGACTCTGATCCAGATGATGCAGAAAGTGAAGAAGAAGAAGATGAAGATGATGAGGACATCGATGAAGATGTATTATTGGGAAATGATGATGATGGTGATGATATGAGTAATGATGAAGACAGTTTGAGTGATCTTGATGACGATGATGATGGGGATGACGATGATGGTGACTTTGTGATGGATGGTGTAGACTTTGGTGGAGGTGGGATATTTGAGATAATGAGTGACGGTGAAGATGGTGATGATGGCGATGATGATGATGAGCTGATCGAGTCTTTGAGCAGTGGCGAAGATGAAGATTTCTTTGGTGGATTCTAAATTATATCTTCTGAAATGAGTGTATCATAGTTATAATTATTTTGGTAACAGGTTTTAGGACAGAACGAAACACAATGCCTTTCCTATCTCCAATTTTTGACACATGGTTTCGAGAAAATGCAGTTCTTTAGAACCTTTTGATAGATGTTTAAAACGGTCTCTTACAGGGAAAAAAAAACTTGTAGCTTATAGTCTACTTCTTGCGTTGGCTTGGTCTAATTAGCCCAACCTATATTTAATGCTAACAGTCAACTAACATCTTGGTCAATCTATGGTGGCTAAACTCCGACCATGTTAAAGTCATTTACCTAACCGAAGCTGTGTAACAACAAGGATCAAGGTGCAGTTCATGAAATTGCAGCAGATGCAACAATCTGGATAAACTTCTGTAAGCCAGGTCAGTTAATAAATGAAGTAGAGCTGTAGTTTTAAAAGACGCAAGTACAACCTCAGATAAATTTCTGTAAACTGGGTCGGTTTCTATGAAGTAGATATGTATTTTTGAAACACAAGCAGTAGACCGGTAGTTTTAAGACACAAGCTTAAACTCTCATAATCTTGTATATGTGTTGCAACAAAAACACCTCTCATACTATACAATTATAAAAAAAATGTTTGGTGTGTAAAATACATATATTTACAGGATCTATCCAAGTAAAATAACAGAAAACACATAGTCTGCACATTCAAAGCACAAAATACTCATCCTTGTTTCCCTTCTCTTACACCACTGCCGTCACACCTTCGACTGCCACCGTAGTAATGTATCTAAACAAACATTAATACGTTGATTAATACTTCGATTCTTTCTCATCATTCACGTGTGAATGTGTGATTTGTTTCTTTGTTAAAGGTACGTATGTTACAGCAAATAAGGTTTTGCATTTCTTAAACATATGTAAAAAACCTTGGTTATAAAACACATAATTTATGATATAGGACTTCACTTATTTTTCGAAAGAAACTAACGGTAGAGTTCAGAGGGGCAGGTCTGGAAGGAGAGGCGAACAAAACAGTTGCATCTGAAGACAAATTTGTAAGGGCAACGCTTTTAAAATGCAGTGATTCTAATATGCAGTAAATCTGAGCCATAGATTAAAAAATCAAGGGTTGAGATTGTCTGCCTTTCCTGCCCTCTCTAACAGGCCTGCTCCTCTGATCTCAAACTAGAAACCGTAAATAAAATGGAATTAAGAAGATACCCTATGAAGATGACTTTTGGTGTGATTCAGCATATGCCCCTGGATCCTGTAAAAATCAGAACTCGTGCACTTGAATATCAAACTCAATGGTTAAATATTCTTAATTACATACCATATAAGACGATAAATCGTTTCAAGCATTACTTCATTATAGTCGATATATCGAAAATTGACCGTCTTGGAGAGGATCTTCTTCCTAACTTCGTGTACTTGTGACGGTGGTTGAGGGGGAGAAACATAAGTAACGTCTAATTTGCATTCCTCAACTTGATTTCCAGATTCGTTGTTGAACTATTAAGAATATAGGGAAGATATATAAGTTTCCATATATGGGGTTAATATGTAATTATGGTTTGAACACAATCTTATCAACTAATTATTTACCATCTCTCGAGTAATATCTTTTAGTGCAACTCCAGGACTCACAACGGCACTTTGAAGCAAATACTTATCATCGCATTGCATGCCATGAGGTGGATCTTTTTGAGCTTGAATTGTAACTGCAAATATGAAGTGGATCTTAAATTTTAGCAGCCAATAAACATACAGATCCAAAGGAATAAAACACATGTAAACGAAAAGGGTCAGGATCGAACATATGACATTGCAAGTAGCACGAGGCAACAAAATCCCAGTGGTCGGCAGTGCAGCATACTTATTTGGTTTCGTAGTTTTCACCTGAAATTCAGCAGGAAAATAAAAAACAAAAAAAGTTGACAGCTAGCTTATTGAAAAACATTTTTTTCTCAATGAGGTCCTAAATATCTTATATGCCTACTTTGAGATTAAATTTAATTCGAATTATAATAATAACAATAATAATATTGCCTTGAATGCGACATGAACATCTGTTTTATTCTTTAGTTCCCTTGAAATTGAGATCTCCTTCCTTAATTCAACTGTACAACACAAAAATGAACGAAGATCGTCAAGATTCGAGGGGGAAGGGAAACAAAGAAACTGTAAAGTGATCCCTGCAATAAAACAATTTAAGTAACGATTCTAGTAGCGTAAATTTACATGGAAATTGAAGCTCGTGAGGTTCGATGCTTAGAAGTTCTCCCATACTCGTATCCTTTTTCTTTTCTTGAATAAGATCGTCGCTAAATGACTTGTCATCGGATACCTAAATGTTGTCGTTAAATGTAAGTTAATGATAGCTAATATAAATTACAACATTTTGATAGATTTATACAACAAAACATATCAAAACTTACAACAATGTTACAGTTGCTCGAAGCACTTGGAGTTGAATCTTCTTCTGAGCCTTCTCTTACAGGTGATAATGGTTTCGTCGGTATAAAATAATTAACATTTAGTACATGATCCTCTACTTGATTACCCGATTCTTCGTTAAACTATTACACGTTCAACAAATCAATAATTAATTTCCATCGAATAAGCGAGTTATAATTAATGAATAGTTTGAACACAATCTAATTGTTACCAGCTCTCGAGTAATATCTTTTGGTCCAATTTCTGGAGTTACAATTGCACTTTGAAGCAAATACTTGTCATTGCAGTGCAGGTCAAGTGGAGCCTCGTTTTGAGGTTGCATTGTAACTACACAACAAGAACTGGATTTTAGCCTCAAGCATTGTAAATTATCGAAATATGTAACTCTATTTGGATTAATATAATTTTGCTTAATTTGGAAACAAAACAATGCAAATTAAGGCAAAAGATCAGGAGCCAACGTATGATATCACAATGAGAATGAGGCGACATGATCCCAGTATTAGGCAGAGCGGCGTACATCTTTGGTTTCGTAGTTTTCACCTGAAATTTATAACTCCGTAATAATAAAAACCATAAGAGCGCATTTAGTTACCGAAAAGTATCTCTATTTTCCCCTTTTCTGTTATTCTATTGTTTTGTGTCTGTTGAAAACTACTAAAATTCAGAAAACGCGTTCAAATATAATGTATGTAGTTTTCATGTTTCATAATAGAAAATGTAAAAACCATAAATCACATTTTTTCCTTTTCTTAGAAAATTTCTCTAAGAACCTCTAACTTGTACACGTTTTTTAATTTCTTAGAAATTTTTTGAAAAATATAAGGATTTTTCCGTAACTAAATGCACTATGAGCTTTTTAATTGATATATCCAAATCGAAAAACAAAGAAAAGATTTAAAAGTCAAATAACAACAATAATATATAGTATAATACCTTGAATGCCACATGATTGTCTGTTTTATTCTTTAGTTGCATGGTAATTGAGGTCTTCTTCATCAACTCAACTATATAATAAGTAAGAGAATAAAAATCTTGATATATATATATATATATATATATATATATATATATATATATATATATATATATATATAGGGTAAAGGGCAGAAATCAGAAATGGAAAGGCTTTCATCCTAATAGCAGTTAAAATATGAAAGGGTAAAAAAAATGTCACATGGAAACTGAAGGTCGTGAGGTTCGATGTCGAGAAGCTCTCCGATGCTCATGTCCCTTTTGTTTTCTTGAACGGTACTATCGTTAAGTTGATCAGCGTCGCCATATACCTAAATTCAGCGGTTAATCGTAACATGAGAAAATACGCCATGTTTCTGTTTCTTACTAGTTTCATACGTATTAATCTGTGTACAAGCTAGGCAAATTGTAGAGTACAATTTAGGGCGGCAACAGTATCTTAAAATTGTGTATAAGTGAAACTATGATACTTGATACAGTTACTTTATTTGTGAATGTGTCGCTAATTGTCATAAACTAAGTTTAGCTAAACTACAATTAACCCCCTAAACTATTTAACTATGATTATTAAATATCAACAAAAACAATACAATAGTTTTCTATTCATCAAAAACAAATTATAACTGATGTCATATAATTTCAATATTATATGGAGTATTTTTTTTTATCAGAATATTATATGGAGTAGGACGAGTAAGAAAAGTCCCTTTGTGTAATTTACTTTGTCAAAAGAAAAACGTTAATTAAAATTTACATTAATTTGAAATCAGAAGAAAATGAGAAGGTTTTTCTGTTCAGATGTACAAGTTTTTTTATTTATTTTTAGATCTATGCGGTCAGTGGCGAATCTAGGAATTTCTATCGTGGGGGCAAAATAACTACTATAGAAATAGAAATAGAAGATCGCAAAAATAAAAATAATATCATCAAAACAACATAATATGTAGCAATTCAGTCCCAAACGATACAAAATTATCCCTTGATAGCATCAAATCGTTTGCAACAAGCAACAAAGCAACAACTAAATAATCCAGATAGCACATAAATAACATGGAAAACAAATTAAAAAAGGCCTAAACAACATCATTTTTTAAAAAAGAAAAAAAAGAACCTAATACATATGTGCGATAAAAGGACAACCGTTAAAAAGTTCTTATTTGAATGTCAATAAAAAGTGAACCTAGTTATATTGCCGTTATATTTCATTTAGGATTCAATTTGGGGGCCTTTTAAATTTTTTGCTTGGGGGCTGTTAATAATTCTCATTTAATTAGTGGTATTTTGACCTAGTTTATGGAAGTCCAGGGGGTCCAGGGCACCCCATATTTACACACTGGATCCACCTCTTATGCGGTTTAACTTAGGAATCTTCGTGACGGCTTATGACGGTTCGAACCCGAAACCTTTTATAAAAATATCACGTGATTAAAATACTTTATCATCAGACCAACTTGAAAGATTTTATTTAAAAAAATATATATATAAAAAAATAAGTTTCATTAATACTTGAAGAAACTTGATGAAAGTAGACTACCTACCCATCAATTTTATGAGCTTCTAAACTCCACCTACTTCATGCATGCGTCATCCCATACATCATATATATTTCAAAATATTCCAATTGACAACGTAATGTCGACACCTATTGGCCTGCAACTTAACAAATATAAATTTCACCGCAGTTTAGAAATCTCTACTAACTCTCTACTAACTCTACTAACTACAATCTTCACTTCACTGATTATATAAGATTTTTACCTACTAAATTCTTTTTTGATAGATTATAATATGAAAGTGAATATTTATTTGATACAATCCAAAATAACAATAAGGACGTAGTGAGACGGAGTAAGTACTGCGTATGAAAATAACACCCCGAAACCAAGAGGTACTAACTAACGGCTGATTCCTCTCCAAACCACAAGAGATAGTTGACCTTCTACAATACTCAAGTTTACTGAAATCCAATATTCAAATATTGATAAAAAAATTTGAGTTGATTGGTGTTGCAATCCGAAAACTCTATGTAATCTTGTGTATTGTTGAATTTTCGCTGCTAGTTTCTTACTAGCATGTTTTTATAAAATATCGCCGTTCAAAAATATATTCAAATATTGATATCAAGATCATTTTAATCCAATACCGACATTTAAAACGCTGAAATTATGTAAATATACATGAATATATTGACAATAATCTGTGTTTCATTCCTCTGTTTTCTTCAGTTACATGTAACCAACAAAAAATCAAGATACTTACTTGATACCGAAGCGCTTTCTCAAGGTCTCTCACTACCTCGGTCATCAATGGACGTTGTTCATAATCCATGTTTAAACATTGATAAGCTATAGTTGTAAACGCATTCAAAGAACGAGGACTTACTTCATTCCTCATATCGCTAAAGATAATTTCCTCCACTTTGTTTTCCTCATACGAGCGTTGCACCAATCTCGTGAAAGTGTTATGAGGTTTGGAGTTGTTGTCTACACACAATCTCCCACATAACACTTCAAACAACACCACACCGAATGAATAAACATCTGACTCTTTTGTTAGCAATCCCGTTTCTATATATTGTGGATCACAATACCCAAGCGTCCCTACAGCTGCAGAGACGAGAAATGTGAACTGTTGATTAGCCGGTCCAAGTTTGGACAAACCAAAATCACTGATCCTAGCGTTCCAATTTTCATCTAATAAGATATTAGAACTCTTAATATCTCGATGCAATACTCTTTGTTGGGTGTTTCCAGGATTATGAAGGTACGCTAGTCCACGAGCTGCCCCAATACATATATTAAGGCGACGAACCCAAGTTAGATCATTGCTTTTGAGATAGTTGTCAAGGCTTCTCTTAGATGCGTACTCATACACAAGAATCTTCTCCCCACTATCGTCACAAAACCCTAACAAGGACACAAGATTGTCGTGTTTGTAAAGTGAAAGCAATATGATCTCCTTCCAGAACTCGGGATCTCCTTGCCCAAATTTACGATCCAACTGTTTTAAAGCGACAAGTGTACGCCCTTTCGAATGGACGAGCTCTCCCTTGTACACTTTCCCGAATCCTCCTTTTCCGATGCAATTTTCGTCGGCAAAATTGTTGGTTGCTAATTTTATAGCTTCTAAATTAATTTTGAGGTGCTCAAACTTTCTGTCTAGAGCCATCATTTTGAAAAAAATAAAAAACAAAATAATGATCGAATTGCAAATGAATAGCTTGAAGTCATCTCTGTAACACACTTATGCATTAATAAGTCATTATTTATAATCATCAAGTCAACTTAAAGTCCACGATCTCTTGCTTCCACAAATATTATTTTTAATCTTAGTTGTTAAATTAAACCAATTATATTACATTTCAAAATATATTTTTTTATTATTAGGATTATTAATTAATTGTATTAGCTTGGTAGGTCACAAAGTATACAAGTGATCATTAATATATTTTTTTACATAAAATACATTTGATTGTTAGATACTTATAGCAACGAATAGCAAGTAATTTAATTAGATTACAATAAAGTCAATAAATTGGGATTTTTTTTTCTTTTGTGTCATTAGATCATACTCCGTAATAATAAAGTCAATAAATCATACACAACTTTCATATTCATAATCTTATTACATAAAATGACAAAATACTTGCATTTGATATCCAAATTAAATCGCATATAAATACCATCACATTGAGGGTCTCTCAGCTCATCTTCACAAACACAAATATGAACACGAAACAAGCAAAATCAATGGTGAGTGGTTTGATCAAAGTTGTCTTTTTAGCAACATTGGGGCTCAATATTTGTCGCGAAATATATGTATCAACGCAATGAACCCAACCTACGTCCGAAATCAAAGAAGACCTTGTCACAATGCATCAGAATGTGTGGAAAATTGATACGTGAATTTTCAAATCCTAGTATTTAAAATACAATTAATTGTAATCTTAAATTCGATCAAGAATTCCCCGACTTTGAAAAATAAAAGTAAACAACTAAAACAGTGTATGATTATGCAAATTCCCGAAAAAAAGACATGTAACATTTATTTTTAATAAATATAAAACTATTAATTTTTGTTGTATCCATCACACTATGACGATTTGATGCACTTATGTAAGAGAGTTGATAGATACACAATTTTGTTAAGTTGTACATCAAAAACTATACATTGATAAGTCTATACCATATACTTTATTTACTAGTATAATAATTTAAATTTTATTTGTATGCGTACAAAAATTTGTTAGTATCTTTAACACCACTATAATATTTTTATTGTATGTGATATCATATATGAAGTTGATGTGGTCAACCATCTATTAATACTCACATAATATCCCTTAAATCAAGTACATAAACTTTAATTTTTGGTATTAGAAGCCTCGTTTGATGACTCTAAATTCGTTATAAATATGTATTTGGAGTCAATCCCAACCTAATGATCGAGAGATATGACGAACACTTTGTACAAACTTGCGTTTCTTGTCACATTAACGCTTACTACTTCTGGTAATTTTCATTCGCATTTCTCTCATGCCATTTTCAGATTTATTGTGTTGATGTTTTATTTCCGAAACGTACGACTAATGTAGGGTTTTTATTTTATTTTTTGCATTTGTAGTAATAAGAGGTGAAGATGAAAAATCAGCTGAAAAAGGTTTTATCATTGATGATGAAACTTTAGCTAAAACCGCAACTTATGGCCCAGATTATGAAGAACGTCGTTGTGAAAGAAGGGTGCCAGATTGTGATAACTTCTGCCCACCCGGAACATTTCCGTTATGTTTGGAGGGATATTGCCGTTGCATAAGATGAAGAATGTAATATGTAATATTATTCATAATTAAGAAGCATATCGTAATTTTTATTTATATGCTTTTGTCGATTAATTTGTTTGCAAGTACTATTTGATGTGTTGTTTGTTTAATATACGTACATTAAACAAAATTTTACGTACAATTAAGTGTCGGATTTTACATGAAAAAAAGTAAAGTGAGAGATTAATACTGTAAATATCAATAAATTCAAAGAAGATTTTAATCCGGATGTAATGATGTAATTATTTGATTGAAATGTTAAACATATGTATGAGATTTTATGTTTCAAAATTCTGTTGAAAGTTTTAGTTCTGGAATATGAGTATGGGTGTGGAGAATGGCAGACGAAAATAGAAGTTTTAAGAGTAATTCTTTTTATATTCTTGTTTTCACGGTTCTCACAAATCAATTGGTTATAACCCGATTTTCATTCTTTTATTTTGTATGTACGAGTTTTAAACCTAGTAATATAACATTGATGGCCACGTACATTAAGTTCCCCTTATATCACATGACATTAATGTTAACTAAATATTCATACTCTGTTTACTTTCAAGTTTTAATTCACTATATATATGCATGACATTTAATCGATTTGACTTGATGCACTTGTGTAAGAGAGTTGATAAATACACACAATTTTTTTTAGTTGTACATCAAAAATTATGCATTGATATGTTCTACCATATACCTTACTAGTTTAATATTTTATTGTATATGTACAAAAAATATGTTAGTATCTTTAACACCACTATTTGTACGTTATCATATTTTAGCAATGGGTAGTGATATATTCATTATAAATTTTGATAGATCCACCACAATTGTGCATTATTTATGTGTAGAGTACAGTATATTAATGCATAGTTATAATGGATCTATCAAAATTTATAGTGGAAATATCTTCACCCTTCAGCAATACACTATCAACTATATTTTAAAGTGTTGTAAGATAAGAGTGTGATACATTATTATTGATGTATTGCTAAAATATAATGGTGTACAAATCTTGGTGTATTGTTAAAATATAGTAGTGTACAAGTCATAAGATTTATAAATATTTCGTCATTCAATTCAATTATTAAAAAAATAAGAAAAGTATATGTAATTTAATGTAGAATTTATAGTGGCAATTAATTGGCAAGTAGCATTAAACTAATATTTAATGCAAATCTAATTTCTGCCATCAGAATTCCTATTTATAAATTTCTCGTAGAAAGGTCCTTCAAGTTTTCAACACAACAACTAAAAATATGGCAAATTCTTTGTTCAAAATTGTTTTTCTTACCATATTGGTGCTCACTACTTGTGGTATCTACTCATGTTATATATGTTGAGATTTATTTATTTTGTCGATAATTTGTTTTTGAAACTTATTAAAAGTGCTTAATAATGTCGTGCTTTATTTGTTGTTGTTGCAGTACTAGGAGATGAAGATGAAAAATCAGTTAAAACTGTTGTTGTCGATAATGAAAATTCGACGAATGCTAATACTTTTACCCAAAGCAATTTAGAACGAGTACGTCATTGTTTTAGAAGGATTGAATGTATCACTTTCTGCCCGCGAGCAACGATTCCTATGTGTTTAGACGAATATTGCCGATGTATTTTTCCTTAACTATCTTATTATTGTGATAGCTAGTCCAGATGATATATGAATCAATTTAAATTTAAATGTTTTGAGAAATATTAAGGAAATAAGAATCTCATCTGATATTTCTTGACATTTATTTAACATTATGAATTACGATTACTACTCCATCCTTTCCAAAATTATTGTCACCAGACAAGAAACATACAGTTTTAAAAAAATACATTTATTACTGTTGATCATCAATATGATTTCATCTTTACAATTTTCAAATGACTGTTTGATTTTGAAAGAGAACAATTATTTGGGGACAAACTAAAATGTAAAGGTGAATAAATAAATTGGGACGGAAAAAATTATATCTTTAATGTTTTTAGTAAGAGTATTGTTTTTTAGTGCTTCTAATTGGAAATTATTTTCCAGAAGACCATAAAACCTACTAAACACTCATAAAGGCATCCATACTCGATAAACTCATTGAATTTTTAATTATTTTTTATTTTATTTTTACAATCTATCATATCATTAAATTATTTTTATATCAAATCTTTACATGGTAAAGCTTTTTGAGAGCTTTTTCATCAAAACTTATACACACAAAATCACAATAAAAAAAAAGTTGTTTTAAAAACTACACACGCTAGTAATTGACTCATTGAGTAAAAGCTCGAAGTTGACAAACCTTTATTATAAAACGCTCTGAATTTTATTTTATTTTTTTACTTAAAAACTCTTCGATAATGTCCCACCACTTTATTATAATGATATAAACCAGTTAAATCAACCATGTAATATTTTTGGACTTAAAATCAAGATTTCCTAAAAACGGTCAAGTAGCCGCCGAGTAGCCTACACGGCTTAATTTTCTGTTTCATTTTGTATAGGAGTTACCCGGTTCAACAGAGTGTACCCGCCGGATAAGCATCCGGGTAAAACCAGTACCACTGCCCACTGGGTACAAAGTGTATCCGCTGGGTAACCCTATAATTACAGTAGACTCACTTTTTTTGCAAGAAAGATTTCCAGATTTTAGACACCACAATCTATTGATCAATTTCCTACATTTCTACACTTGATTTACAATTCTCAATCGACCAAATCACATACCATTGGAGACTTGTTTAACACAAATTTCCAACTCAAAATATTATCAATTTACAATCCTCTTTAAAAGAGTGATTCAACTCAAATATCACCACATTTAACTACATAAGCGCCAAGTATTGTTTTCGTCTAAATATCTACATAACATTAATGACTAACATTTAAACAAGTTATATACAACCATAAGGTTACTCAACTTCACCTTGTTTAACCAAAACATTCACAATCATTTGGACTAACAACTACATGACTCTTTAAAAACACTAACCGCCATAAAACAAGTTTTGATTAACTTAAAGGGGCTTTTCAACCTTATTAGAGCATGATTTATATAAGGATTCACTTACTACCGAGCAAGTAGCAAGTCTACCACTATTCACCCTTGGGCTTATTGCCCAAATTGTCACTTGACCCACTAGGTTCATCTACATACATCAACAACAAAGGGATAAGCCAACATGCTTAGTAAGTAAAGGATCATAACAACAACATTAACAATATCATGACAACATTAACCATTAAATTAAGGATCCTCAATTTCATACAAATTGACTCAAAGAGTCCATCTCATGGTGTAAATAACATGGTTAATTGAATACTCTTGTATCTCAATCAACTTCCTTGAATTCATCCATTAAAAGGTACACATTTAATTGGATTTTTTCCTTTCTTCCTCTTGTTTCCAATGTTTAAACACACACACACCCACAAAATCCTTTTACACTCTTCACCCTAATATCCAAAAATTTTGTTGAATTCAAAATATGTTGGATAATGTCAATTTTGTCCTTATATTCAAGACAAATTTGACTGAATATTTATATGAATTAAACGATTGGAAGTAATAAATAATGATTTTTAACTTTTATATTTTGCAAGCAAAATTTTTTTTTTAAAAACAAAAATAGTAATATGCAAAACTAAATTGGGACGGGTGAGATATTATTTATTGAAAAATTAATAACATAAACGATATGAATGGTAAAACTTTTCATGTTTTTCTTTAAAAGCTATGTTCAAGTTTGTTTCTGATTTTTTTTTTCTTTTTCTAATACAAAAATAACAATTGAAAGTTGATGATTATCACATAAAAAAAAGTCTTCACTTTCAAATTTTCAATGTTATAAACTTTTTATTAATTTTTCTTTTAAGAAATAATACTAATAAT
The DNA here is from genome assembly GCA_963930675.1 of Gnaphalium uliginosum. NCBI lineage: Eukaryota > Viridiplantae > Streptophyta > Magnoliopsida > Asterales > Asteraceae > Gnaphalium > Gnaphalium uliginosum. The sequence goes on from OZ005684.1 coordinate 11,706,476, forward strand.
AATAAAATAATAATAAAAAAAACTTGTATAAAAACTTACATCCAAAGATGAAAGGTGCATCTCACTTGTAGGCTAACCCTTAAGTCCATGTAGAATGGCGCCCGTGTAGAATGACGTTAAGGGTGGTGTGAATCGTCGGAAAAAATAAGTTATTATCTTTAGGGTTTTGTGTATAGAATTTTTGGGAATGCTCAAGGAGTGAAGCATGAATCCATTCCTTGTATTTATAGTGTATTCCAGATTTTAGAAGTCTTGGAGAATAAGTTTGTCACGTGAATCAATCGTATCATGACAGCAAGGATCACTATCATGATCCTTACAAGTAGGGTCCTTATTGTCATCGTGAAACTTTGTGATTGGGAAACATCCTTAGTGGTGTGGCCTATATACCCATTGTTACGAGATTGCCCGGTAATTATAGAGCACCAATCCTGGTCCTTGTGGGCCTGTGTCTGGCTGGGCTAAACTTTTGAGCCACTTACGTATTACGTATGAATACGGAGCAGCGGCCCAGAGCATTTGCTTGCTACATGGTACATGATTAAAGGACAACCCGCAACTTCCCCAAATTAAATTGCCTGTAAAATCATAATCATTAAGCCCACAGAAATATCTAATCTCGCATTTAAATTCTATGATAAATAAATACTGGTATTCGGATCATTATACAGATGGATATTGAAATATTTATTGATAGTAAAAAGAAATTCTCTTAGGCAAATTGATCCTGCTACATTTCGAGTGCAGAAGGTACGAATCGGTTATTATTTCGTAAAACTATTTCTATATGTTAGTTTAATTTTTGATCTAGGGTTTTAATCAACCTCGATAAAATTATGGAAGCTTGTAATGTTGATTCAAATAAAATTCGGTTAACATTGTGTATAGGGTAAAAACGTGCTTGAGATGGTACTTAGTTTCGGGTCGGGTCTGTTAATCAGTCGGGTGAAGGAGACGATTTGTATTTGTGTGTATTACTGTAAACTATTGAACAAAGTTTTTGATTTCATATTTTGGCCACTATCTAATTTAAGTAAAGTGTTTATAGTTTCAGTGAGGCCACTGAAAACTAAAAAGGTCTCATTTTAGTCCAAAACTTAGCCTATCAGTATCAAGTTATCAACATATTTGTTCCAAAAATTAAACCTGTAGTTTATATTTTGAATCTTGAAATCGCGCTAATTACATTAAAAATGCGGATCCAATGCAGATGGATTCATCACCAAGCACTTTGAAAATCGAAAAGCAAAAACCAGCAGCTAAAACCGATGGCGAAGATATGAAGGACAAGGATCACACACAACAACCAGCGGACCAATTCTCGATACCTGACCCTTACAAAGATGCTGAATTCTGGCCACTATCAGATAAACCATTTTTCCATGTGGTACTTACGCAACGTAACCTTGCTAAGAGGTTTTGGCTGGTATTTTTCGAGTTCCATTTATTTAAAAGTTAGTCTCACAAACTAACTACTACGGAGTATTATATTTCAAAAACTGTGAGCATTTCCATTGAAAGCTTTTTATAGAAATTTTTTGTGCGGAAAAACTCTTAAAAATATTTTTTATCATTGGACTGAAATGCTTTTGTGAAAGACTTTTGTGAAAGACTCTTTTGAAAAGCTTTTTTAGTAGATAGTGATAAAGCTTCCAAAAGAGGTTTGAATAGCTTATTGTTATTGGGGATGCTAACGGTTTTGTTATATTGAATGCAACCACAGACCATACCACGTAAAATATCCGAAAAGTTTCCTCATGGTACGGTCCCTGCCAAGATCGCCTGTAAAGGAAAGGTATGGGATATGGGCGAGATTTGTAATCAGAAAATGAACGTAAGATTTGAAAGCCAAAAATGGAGAGAATTTGCAACAGATAGTAATCTTGCAGTTGGAGATGTATGCGTTTTTGAGTTCATGGAGTGCAGCTATAACACTGCTAGTGTTCAGTTCAAAGTTCAGATTCTTAAAGAGAATTTTCCGACAGAATTGCTTGAGAATGCTCCAGGGTTCAGTATGGACAATCCTATCTCCCTAGATTAGGGCTTGACAGTTTAAGTTTTACTTGTTCTTGAACCTCTAATGGTCAGTCTTGTTGATATGTCTTTTGGTGCAGTAGTCAGCACTATAGTCTCTGTTCATATGCTTTATGCAGTTTGTTGTTGAAGGCTTTGTTTGGTAAATTTAGTTGATATATGTTCTTTATAGTCAAACGCACTTGGGTATATGCTTATTCTTCAAAATTGTAGCGTATATTGATTTATTAGCAGAGAAGATCTGTAGTTGACAGAACAAGCGGGTCAGGTGGGTCGGGTCGACCCAAAATATTTTTTGTCCACTTCTCTGTAAATTTCCAGTTAATATTTTTTGTTAAGTATGATTGAAAAATCTTTTTTTTTTTTGAATAAAATGATGTTGTAAGTTGTATGCACTAAAAATACAATATGGATGACTTTTGACGCTTCATATATATTTTTCTTTTGTTATTTTTGATATTACTCACTCGATCTTGTAGAGATAAAACGTAACTTTAACTTCCACCTATTGTTACTTGTGTTTCTTCTGATGTTGCAATTATCAGAAGACTTTAAGTTTGCAGAACTGATACAACGAGCTCGTTTATAACAAGTATGACATGTTTATTAAGGAGTGTGCTGAAGTCCTATGGAATGGTAAAAAGCATTTAAGCACCAAACCACATTGGTGTATACTTGTAAAAAAGTCTAGATTTACCAGAAACAATCAATCACAAGACATCAGCAAGTACACAATCGAGAAACTGAATAATACCATGAATTAAACTAAACCGGATATAAATCCAAAAACAAGACCAAAATAATCCTCACACACAAACTCAAAACTCTCAGTAATCAATCAACCAATAGGTGATGATTACAACACTAAACAATGTTCAACACAAACCCTAATTTGGGTATACAGTATGATCAAATGATAAAACTCATACACAATGTGTTTTCTGGACTCAAAAACATAAGAAGACCCATTGGGTTTCTCTAAAACGTGTGTATATAGAAACTGCAAGTACAGCCCACCAGATTGCAAGAACGTCTCCAGCATCCTTCAAGTATCTACCTTGTCCACATTTAGTCCCTGAGAATATCTTTCCTTTATAATAATACCCAAAATAAAGTTCTAATCACACAATAAGATTAACCACATTACTACGAATGCAAGCTTAGATTGTATATATTTGTATATTTCAACAATACTCGATCTAATATATGCAAAAATTATGCAAAAATTGGTTCTCATTCAGTCTGAATTTTTGTTACAGTGTTATAGTGGGTAAAGAATCACACATGATATGTTAGCGTAAAGATCGAATTTGGTAAACATTTGTTTTGGAACCGAAATTAGAACCATACGATCATGTTCTTAGAAATTTTATACTAATATTTGTCACGAGTAGTATTTTGTTGGTATACAAGTTTATGTTATGTGTGTATTCTTTACTAACTTTCCTTTTACTTCTTGTAAATAATTTATCAAAAATATACATGAAGGTTTTAAGGAAGAATTTAAAAAAACAAGTGTTATCTAAAACATATATGTAATAAAAAGGATAGTCTCTTAAATTAAAGATAATTAGATCGTTATCCGTGCAATGCATGAATAGACGGTAAATCAATATTCTTTATTAACAATAGGTTGTACATAGTATATAATGTCATGATACTATCAGTTTTACTTTTTCCACATGTAAACACCGACATATGTAAACTACAACTTCCAAGCATTATGACAGCAAATGAATGTATTTCTATCACTAAATTAATCTGCAAGTACATTACATATTACATATCTATGTAAAAAGAAAGTACTATTCATTTAATATATTTCCCAAATTAAAATACCAACATATAATACAAAGGAAAACTTTCATGAAACACATTAGAAAATTGTATTTTACTTTGACTACATCTCCCTAATTGATTATATTTTTCTATTACTTACTAAATGCAAGTACAAATCTATATAAAAAATAAGCATCAATTTCATGTATTTTTCTAAATGTAAACAACAACATATAAATTAAAGCAAAATATCCAAAGAAACACATAATTTTTTAGAAATGTACTCCGTAATATATTTAAACTCACTAAGTTTTTCTAATCTTTTTTTTACTATACTAATTCATACATACAAATCTATTAGTCAAATATTTTTTTTCTATACATATTCAAACTACAAAATTTGTATTAGGAAGAAAAAAAGAAAGAAAATAAAAAGAAGAAGAATGAGGATGAAGAGGAACATGTTATGCTCACCACTTTATTGAGAGATAAATTTAATTTTTAGCTTTTATAAATGCTTCAAGAAAGAAATTAGGAAGGATGGAAAAGAGACAGAGAACGTGTAAATCGACGGTTACTTGTTTTTAGTGAAATTCATTTATTCATGTATGAAATATGTTAATGATAAATAAATTTTATGTGATTTGTAATTAAGTTATACACTATACGCACGACATTTACACTCTTTAATTCTAATGATATTATGCCTAATCTTTAGTTGGAGAAAAAAGGGGAATTGTGATATTATGTTATTTTATTATACGTGTAATATACACGGAGTATACTTTATCTTTTTTATTTATATATTTGTATCTCTAGAAAAATAAGAGGAGAGTTAAAAGGGGTGGAAAATTTTGGAGGGAAAATTAATGACGTGGAAGGCCTAGATGTTAATATCCTATTTTGGTTGGGATAGATTGCTAAACATACAAATATATATCCTAACCAGAGAAACACCCGTGCGATGCACGATAATTTATTAGAATTATTTTAAATATTACATGATTAAATGATAATTATAGTACATATGTTATAAAATAATATTAATTAAATAATTTGTAGGACTTTATTTTCGTATGTGACTCATCTTTCCATATTATTATAATATATGTAGCATTTATAATTATTATTTATTATTTATTATAAAATAATAATATAATATTAATTAAATAACTTGTTAACTGAAGTTAAGATATTGACACGTATCATTTATATTTAGGTGGTAAATTCTGAAGCTTTCTTTTATACTCCTTTTAGTATATATATATATATATATATATATATATATATATATATATATATATATATGTCTAATTCCTAATAATAATAATAAGAATAAGATAGCTCCTAAATCCTAACACGTCTAAAAAGAAGATAAATAGTTAATAAAAACTAGTAGATAAATATTAAAGACAGTTTATAAATTATGAAAATTGTAGATTGTCATTTTGCTCCTGCAGTCGACTGAAAACACTCTCTCACATGATGACACGACTATTGACAGTTAGCAAGAGTAGCTAGAGGACAAATACATGCTCAACCTCGTATATGTTATGTGTGCACTATAAAATATAAAATATAAAATACAAATATAAGATATAAAATATAAAATATATATTTTTGAATTGTGTATGTTAATGTGTATCTTTACAGTATGAAATATACATATGTCATAAACTAAACATGTAAGGGATTGAGATCCTTATTTCTTACTATTGGACTATTGGTCATATTCTATTTTTATGAAGGGAAATCTGTATGGAATTTTAACGTGGATCCTATTTATTTAATAGTTTTCCAACTCTAACATAACACATACAACACGACACATCGTATTAAAACACAATTTGCAAAAAATTTAGTCAAGTTAATGCACCTAATATCTGATATTTTTGGTGGCCCAAATGAGTATAGGCCAATAAGTCAAAATTAAAAGGCCCAAACAAGCATATTCCCTAATACAAATCTGACCTCGAGACCCTCACCATCACCATCAGCTTATTTTTTCCGAATCTTTGATTAACATGTGCTCAACTTCCCTAAACTCAATTAATTCCTACCATCAGACCGCTACATTCCAACACTTTTTAACACTGATTAAAAGGGGTTCTTCCCAAACCTTTTTTCATCAATCTTTTTTATTACTTTCAATCTCAAAATGATGTTGTTGAATCTGCTTTCTTCATCATCTGTCACTTTGTCCAAACCCCATCATAGGTACCCAATTAACAGTCACCCTAATCTTGTTTCAAGAACTTCAATTTCTCATCAATTTAAGGTTAAAGATTCAATCTTGAACAAAATCAACAATCAACCCACTTCTCAGATCTATAAAGCTAGCAACTTTATTAAAACCCCATATGGTTTTGGGGATTTTGGAGCAAAACCCACTTCACTGATTGTTAAATCAGCATCTGAGAGTGGTCAAGATTTAACCCCAGATGGTGTAGTTGAAAAAAAGTCAAATAAGACTCTTCAACTTGCTATTGTTTTTGGGTTTTGGTATTTTCAAAATATTGTTTTCAATATTTACAATAAGAAAGCTTTGAATATTTTCCCATATCCATGGCTTCTTGCTTCTTTTCAGCTGTTTGTTGGTTCTATATGGATGTTGGTTCTTTGGGCTACAAAGCTTCAACCTTGCCCAAAAATTGATAAGTCTTTTATAATTGCTTTATTAGGCCCTGCTCTATTTCACACAATTGGTCATATTTCTGCTTGTGTTTCATTCTCTAAAGTTGCTGTTTCTTTCACTCATGTTATTAAATCAGCGGAGCCTGTTTTCTCTGTTGTGTTTTCATCTGCTTTAGGTGATACTTACCCTATATCTGTTTGGCTGTCAATTTTACCAATTGTTATGGGGTGTTCTTTAGCTGCTGTTACTGAGGTTTCCTTTAATCTTGGTGGATTATGGGGTGCTATGATCAGTAATGTTGGGTTCGTGCTAAGAAACATTTACTCGAAAAAGAGTTTACAAAACTTTAAGCAAGTGAATGGGTTGAATTTGTATGGTTGGATTACAATTCTCTCATTCTTTTATCTGTTTCCTGTTGCGATTTTTGTTGAAGGGTCTCAATGGGTTCCTGGATACCATAAAGCCATTGCGAGTATTGGAAATCCGTCGACTTTTTATCTGTGGGTGATGATATCTGGAGTGTTTTATCATCTTTATAATCAATCATCTTATCAAGCACTTGATGATATTAGCCCGTTGACTTTCTCGGTTGGAAATACAATGAAACGGGTTGTTGTGATCGTGTCTACTGTATTGGTTTTTAGAAATCCTGTTAGGCCTTTGAATGCACTTGGATCAGCCATTGCTATCTTTGGTACATTTTTGTATTCTCAGGCGTCATCGAAGAAGAAGGCTGCAGTTGAAAAGAAGGATTGAGGAAGCTTCATATGGTTCATTTCTCGCCTTTACTGTTATTAGAAGTTTTGGCTTTTATTTTTGTTTTAGTTGAAGTTACGGTACTTTGTTGTTTCTTTATTGAAGTAGGGCTTTAGTGTTTTTGTGACATGGTGTGGCTCTGTTAGACTTTGGGATTATACTTCAATGAGAATATTGATTTTGACAATCTTTTGCTTGTTTCTAGCTGGTTGCTAATGGTTCTTTGGTTTTCTATTTTTGTGGCGATTTCCGATTTATGAATGAAGTATTTATAAAATCTTGTGAAATTACAAATCAGGCTTTAACCAAGTCTGCTAATGAATAGATTTTTTGCGATTATATAGGCTTCATGTTTTTAAATTGTCGATATGCAGCATCATGTTCTTTTTTTTGTGTTTATAGATGTATAAGCATCATGAAGTCTGTCATTGTGCATGAATTTTTGTTGTATATGTAGACAATCTAGTAGCTTAAATGTACTCTTACACTTCCCCATGACTCTTTTTATTTATTTAACCCATCGGTATCGGTACGATTGACCCACACTTGTCCCAACCAACTTCTTGCCCTTGGTGTTCTTGATCATTTGTTGTTAAACCAGAAAATCATTTATCACTGTTTATTGGATATCGGTGTGATGCGCTAGTTTGTTGGCCTCTGACCAATTGCAATTGCAGAGACAATTCTCATTTTTTCGCCTCAATCCTGTTAAAACGTCACTGTAAACAAAATCAACACTGTGGTTCAACATTAAAGAACTCAAAAGGTTTAAAGTTAAAACATTTCTACATGTAACTTTCAGTCTAAACCTAATTGGTCTCACCTTTGGTTGCTTATTCATGCACCTCACTTATTCAAGTGGTTATGTTTCAATTGAAATACAAATATATGCAATTTATAGGCTCATTGTGGGCAATGCATAAATTGTTCTTATTGCACCAAAACTGCCGCTAGAATAATGAATTTGTTTGGTTGTTAGTTTCTCTTTTTCTTTGATATTCAAAACAAGAGCCAAACTAGTTATTCTTTTAACTTTTTGTCCACAGTTTGGTTTCGTGCTGAGGCCAATCCTAAACTATAACCAAACAAGTTAAGATCGGTCCACGATTGATCCCATTTATTTAAAATCTCAATTTTTAGTTTCCTTTAATTTGAAAAGTACATAAACAACCCTCCAACTCTCCGAGCGAAACCTATGTACCAGGCCATGACCGAACTTGTTGGTATTGGAACCGGAGGAATATTAAGGACTGCAGCCTGAACCACATGTAAACTAAACAGTAATTTAATAAACTTCTAAATCTTCTTTTTATTCATGATAAAGATATTCTTGCAAAAAATATTAATAATTGGCAATAATTGGCAACGTTGACTGCGTCATACGTCATACGTCCCACCTAATATATGGAAAGCAACCAGTTTAGTGACCCATGATTACACGGGATTTAAAAAAAATTAAGCCGTAATATTTGAGAGTATTTTGCAACTATAACGGCAAATATTATATTAAGACCAGTACACAATATATAATAATAGTTAACGATAACAACAAACAACAGATATAATACTTATAAATTTAAAAAATCAAGACTTGCAAATAATACATAAGTGTTCACTTTTTTATATATTTGTGTTAACATATATACCATATTAAGACCTGTGCACAGATACAAAATCACTGTTCTAGTTTTATACAGAGTACCGTATTAAGATCTTATGAATATTCTTAGTCTATCTACAAATATATATAAAAAAAAACTATACCAACACAATTATATTCTTGTGTAATTTACTGATGTTTTTTCATTTGCACCAATAAAGAAAAATAACAAATTTTAAATAAAAAACACTACAACAATCAACCATGGAAGCTTCAAATCACCAAAAAGAACTGCACCTATGTCGTATTAAAGAAAGCTACAAATCGCCCAAACAAACATGCCTACATGATAGGAAATTATGTATACATTACATTTTCTGTTCATTACTTTTAACAAAACTGTTTGCCTCTTTTAATCTACCAATATTGCAATGCCCATTTGTAAGGATATAACAATGGAAAACATCATTCACAAATGTACAGTTTGCCTCTATCAATCTACCATTATTCACGAAGTCACCATAATATAGCATAGAATCACAGAGGCAACTAATTGAACCTGGTATATCATATAAATGTAACCGGCTGACACTTAAAGATAAAAAGTGAAGACCTTCTTGACAACAAATGTTACAATTGCAGTTGATATAAAAATCTTCTCTAACAATAACCACAAAGGAGCCAAAAGCTTCATCATAGCAGTAACATACTTACACATGAGTTAGTGACCTTTACATGATCATCTCAGCAAAATTTAATCGCACATATATCCCTCACTTCTTCGTCACTAAACATTGAACCGTCCTCTTGGCTCTAAAAATTGAATTAGATCAAATCGAAAGTTAAAGAATGTAATTTTGACATATACCCAACATGACCCGCCCATCATTCCCTTAACATAGTTACAGCATGTAATTTTAAATGGAATTCTTGTCTCGTGATGTAAACTTAAAAAGAGAAGAAAAAATGAACATACTTTGAACCCTTAGTCCTTTTGACCCACCCATATTGCCACCTATAACATTTACTCGTGGGCATAGAAACATACTGTAGCTTCTTCTGTAAGACACATTCGTAACCCTCCTGCTTCCGGCTGAAACATACTGTAGCTTCTTTTGATTAAAACTGAAACGCCCGAATTTTTTATTTTATTATTTTTTTTACTCGACCTAAAAACTCATTTAACAAAGTCTTAATACATTAGCATAATAACGTAGACACTTTATTACATCCTCATATTTAAAATTTGGACTTTAAACAACAAATTTCTGAAACTTGGCAGATACCCGCCGGGTATGGTGGGTACCCGCCAGGTAGCCCACAAGACTAAAATCTCTGTTCAAATTTCTGAAGAAGGTACCCGTTTGAACCACATGTACCCGTCGGGTACGCCACCGGGTAAACCAAGTACCCACCGGGTATCAGGACTATCCGCCGGGTAACCAACAGATACCAGAAAACACAGCTTTTGACTCACAACTTTTTTCCTGCAAATTTGGCATCAAACTTTAACTCAAATGCAGATCTGAGATCAACCAAATACACCACTCCTTTGTAACCAAATCTACTCCATTAAATCCAATAATTTTCACAATACCACCAAATCAATATTTATACCCAAATACCAACTTTATCACTACATCAAGTTCCAATCACAAAATATGATCATACTCGAATGGATCATTTATATACTCAAAATGGGGCTTCAACATATATCACGAGCATGATTTATAAAAGGGATTGACTTACTAATTCGATAGCAAGCCCACCAATAGTCGATCTTTAGCTCCTTGCCTAAATTACCCCTTTGACCCGTTTAGCTACCTATTCAAAACAACAACAAATAATGGGGTAAGCCTCATGCTTAGTAAGTAATGGTAAAGTAAATACAACAACAACTACTACAAGATATTTTATTGATCATACTCGAATGATCAAACTACAACAAAACATTGATCATACTCGAATGATCAAACTACAATAAAATATTAATCATACTCAAATGATCAATCTACACAACAATTAAGGATCCTCAAATGTCTCAATATTGTTCCTACTCAAAGGAACACTACAATAGTGTCAAGGCATAGCAATGAGATTTCTCAAGCCCCATTGCTATCCTTGAATCCCCCATTTAACTCATACTCTTATGACATACTCGAATGTCATTTTATCAACTCTTTTGCCCGTCACTATTAACACATACTTGATCATCACTTAAGAATCTCAAGTATTGTTAATTAGTAAATCTCTCCCCTATTACTTACCTTGCAAATCTTGATTTATTTAGCTCTAGCAACTTCTTGACTCTTTTATAGACATATAATTAGAATCATGCACATAAGGTCACATATATACTCAATAATCAACTCATTCAATTAGTTACCAACTCATGTTTCATTTATCAACAAACTCAATGTTGTTACTCAAAACAACAATGTCTCAATTAATCACATATACTCTTTATTTCATAATAGGCAAATGCTCATAGTTTATTTACTCATATTTAACAACAACAACAACAACAACAACAACAACAACAACATACCAACAACAACTAATCATCATCCTCTCATCATTAAAATCTCAATAATAAACAAACTCATTCAAACACTAAAGTTTACACACCATTCTGGACAGCCTGTAGCACTTTTAATATTTGACAAACTTAAACTTTCAGATCTTGAAACAATTTTTACTAGAAAGTAGACTCGTACAACTTTTCAACGACTCCAACCACACTAAAATACGAGTTACGGTTATTTAGTTATGATTTTTTGAAAACAGGTCATTTTCTGCACAACATGTTGTCTAACTTCGGGTTTTCACCAAAATTATGCCAAATCAACTCAAATATGTTCCAAACACTTTTATTGATAATTCAAACTCAATTAACATAATTAGGACTAGTTTTAACAAGATTACACATCCAAATCAACCATGTTTACAACCCAATAACATCAAATTATCAATCAATTCAAATGCTTACATCTCTAAACACATAATGTTTCAACTAGACATTTTCAATATATTTCTTATGAAACCCTCATTTAACTCATTACTAGCTCATTTTATATTCACATCAAACTTTTGTGTTTCAACACAATGACACCAACACCTAATCAAAACTCCATATTTCAACTCATAACACAATATTAATCCAACTAATAATTAATCACTTTTCTCAATCAATTTCTCGTGCATGTAGTTTATATAGATTATCTCTTTCAACAAGAACAACTCAACAACCACTCATCATCCAACAATCTTTATTTTCACGAGAATCAATTTAACACATCAATTCAGTAAAACTCATATCATTTAGCATATAATCACACAAATAAACTTATTTACACCCAATAATAGCAATACAATCTCCCTACACCCAAAATCCACTTTTACCCAATCTAAAGAATCTAGGGTTTATACAACCCATCTCATAAACATCAAATTGAAGGATTAGATTAGTTGTTCATACCTTATTAATGATGAATTAGAGCTTAGAAACTTTGATTTAACAAGAACCTATCTAAATTTTTGATTTCCTCTTCTTCTTCTTCTCTTCTCCTTCACGCTCAAAACACACACACACACACACACACACACACACTAATTTTCTACTTTTTTCTCTCTTTTCTTTTATTTAATTAAAAGGGCTAAAACTTTATTTTATTTATTATTTAGTCCTCAATACTCTCTCATTTAACACATAGTCCTTTCTAACATTCTTTTGTTTACATTTTAGTCCCTCGAGACTGTAAAACTTACACTCTAGCCACACAACTTGTTTCTCATATATGTTTTGACCCCAAAACTCATTAATTGTATTATATCATCTACAAATAATAATTAAAAAAAAAAGCTCATTTAATATAAAATACATACTTATAAAAATTTGGTGTGTTACAAAAACACTACAAAAATGGTGATTCATGTTGTCCCACCCATACCCACTGCCCACTGATCATTATTAGTGTCGACTCCAACTATGTAAAAGTTTCATCCTATAATGTTAGATGTAAGATTTCATTAACAGCCAGCATGAAAACTTACCTTTTAACCTTAAGCAGAGTTAATGTAACATCTTATAAGCTTCACGAAATCAGTAATGAACAACTGGTTATGTACAAAAACAATATTCAAGCTTGTAGTTGTATTTATTTCTTCGACTAAATCAAACTTGTTTCTTACCTGTTGTATATACAGACCACAATACGCCATCTTGTTTCTTTGATATCATTATCAGTATGCTCACAAAAAGAAAATTCATCTATGTCATTTCATCGAACACCTAGTATGCGTCTGAGAAGATGCCTTTCTTTTTCCTTAATTATAACAATATTATAACGTTCCAATATATTAAAGAACTAAAGAAACTTACAGAAACATACGAATTAGAACATAGAAAAGTTCGGAAGAAGATACATAATCAAGCAAGCAAGCCATTCACAATCTTTCTTCATCTGAATATTACTCCATCGGTCTTCCTTGTCTAGCGCCATATGCATTCCTCAATTTGAAAATTAGGAATATCAATATCAAACAATTCTATAAAACACAACAACATGAATGAACAATTACAATGAAGATGATTTAATCATTGAATGACAACATAATAATATTCTCCGTTATGAATACATTAACAACAGAATAATAAAAAACTCACCGGAGAAATAGAATCAAAGAAAATCAACACTTGTTGCAAGCAATTCCATGTTAGACTAACAAAACCCTAAATAAACGATTAGAATTTTACTCCCGTTTGTTAAAATTTCGAAGAAGAAAAATGAATTTGAAGTTGGTTGGAGAGGGAGATGAATATTGAGAAAAGAAAAGGAAAGTGGAAATCTGCTCAATTTTTGGTTGGCGGTATTGATCCACCCAAAACCAATAAAAGAAAGATACATGATATATGAAATATTTTTGGGGAAGAAACTTTGAATAATTGGATGAAAAGGGCGGTGGAGCAGAGGTGATATCGGTCAAGAGAGAATTCAATTAAAAATAAAACATGTGAAGCCTGAAGCAGGATGAGTAGGTGTAATTATTGTAAATCTTTTTGTAGATATTTTAGAAATTCATAATAGATTACAACATATTTGAATAAATAACTAAATTATTTTTTAAATTTAATTCGGAAAAAGGAGAAAAAAATTTGACATCTGATTAAGGCACATCATTAAGAAAACAACATTAGATTGGGCCAAATCAGCCGTATAACATCAGCGTAGATTCCCCTTTAATATATAGTATAGATGTTGGCGTACCCTCTTGACTGATCCAATGGCCTGCCAAGGAGTGTCGGCTTATATTGAAATTTTTTGTTAAAAGATATTGAAAAGAAAAAATGAGTAATTGAATAAAAATAACAACAATCGAGTTACGTGAATCATCGCATAAAAGAAAAACTACAAATGATGCCAATAAAAAGGTCTTAGCAACCAATTAATGTGGTGAGCTACATTGTAGGTAGGGATAACGCTGCATACGAGTCCATTTGATTTGCGTAGTGTATTATTTTAGTTTGTGGTAGTGTAATAGTTTTTGTAAATAAGTATGTTCCCGGTTAAAGAGATAGAGATAACGATAAGTATCAATCTTCGATCCGCAACTCCAAATCAACTATTTTAAGTTAGTCATATTAAATTAAATTCAATTAAATTAAAATAAAAGTATATAATCATTTATATGTTTTAAGAATAAAGTACTGTAAGACCAGTGCCAACGGGCACTTCTCTTTCCGTCACTTTGAGCATTAGTAAACTGACATCGTTGGTACCACCACGTCAGTTTGGTGGCCGTCAAAATTCTTACGGGCGTCGACTTTTTCTTTTTATTTTTGTTTATTTGTTTAGTGTATAGAAATAAAGGTATTTTAGTAAATGTGAGGTCCAGAAAAAACTGAAGTGTTGTTACTGTTGTCAGTGTACTGTCAGTTTTATATCAGTTTTGTAAATTGCTGATGTGACGCTGATTTAACAAAAATTAACGCGTCAATTCATGTTTTCCAGTGAGTATTACACCAAGAATTGACAAGCCCGTCAGGCAACTGTCTATCAGAAGACTCTCTCATAAAGATTTAAAGAAAAAAGTCCATTACATTAAAAGATAAATTCTATTATCGACACAAAATACTAATTACCTAATTAAATCGACCAAGAGAATCGGAAACAAATTAAAACCCTCTCTGACCGTCGTCCAAATTCCACCGCCATTAACGTCACTCACCACCCGGCCGACGACAAGGTAATACTTACATTCCCTGTTTTTATATGTCGATGTTGAATTCTACATCGTTATGAGTGGCACGTGCCATTCATGTCATGCACGTGTCGAGTCTTAACTGAAATAACATACTTCAAATATGCTAGTTGCTGTTAGTTGAAAAGAGGCACCTTAAATTCATAACCTCGATTCACATATATATGTATTTGAGCATATTCACAAAAATTGTGAATCAAATATCAATTTGCTTGTCACACTTGTCACTAATATTAAGTTTGTGCATCAATGTTACAAAATTAACGAATTACGGGGTACGAATTTGCTTCTTAGAGAAAATAGTTTTCGTGATTCTTAGCTGATAAATAGTTATCTTTGTAATAGGTTTTGTGAAGCATGATTTCAGCAATATCATGGGTTCCTAACGGGGCTTCAAAATCTGTCCCCTGTATAGCTGATCCTCTTTCAAAAGAGGAAATCAAGAAGATAAAGAAGACGGTCCTAGTGGAAAAAGGGTACGTATGTTTCATGTTTGTGAATGATTTCATTGTAAGTTTTAGTTTATTTGAAGTTTTTCTTTAATGTTGTTTCTTAGCTTGTTCTTCGATTTTAACAGTTTTGATGGCGAGTGTGAAGAACATGATGATGATGAAGATATGAGTGTTGAGGCATCCAAAGATCCAGGTGAGATCGAGCAGGCGTTAGGTGCAGCTAATGCACTTGGTAAGCTATCTGTAAGGAAAGATGTTGGTGGATCCAACCACACTGATATAACAGGCGGTTTAGATGAACTAAACATGGATGATTATGATGACGAGGATGATGGTATATTTAATTCATGTTTACAAGTTTCAAAAATACGTTGCGTAACACTAATAGATACTCGATAATCATAATCATTTTTAACAGAACACTTAAAACTTATTATTTTACTTTTTCAATTTCAAGTTGTTGTAATCAGTTTAAATGCACATCCAGACACCCATATCAATTGAGTTATGTTGAATGTATTCTCATTTTCTATTTTTTCATATCAGCCATTGACATATTTGGTTCGGGGCTTGGGGACACTTTCTACCCAAGTAATGAGTTGGACCCTTATATTAAGGATAAAGGCGTAAGTTGAATATTTCCCTAATCTAGTTTTGTGATACATGTCTGAATAAGGATAGGGGTATATTAGAGATTAGTAATAGTACAGGGGGTCATTAAGTAATATTTGGATCGTAAAGATACCCCACGCTTTGAAGAGCCAACGTCCTCGTTGGTCGCGGCTATGTTGGTCACGGTTATTTTTACGATCCAAATATTACGTAATGACCCCCTGTACTATTCTAATCTAATCTCTAATATACCCCTATCCTTATTTAGACATGTATCATTTTGCTTGCTCTTTGGCAGCCTTAAAGTTCTGTGATTATGTTTGTTCAGGATGATGAGGATTCTGAAGAGCTTGAAGACATCATGATCAAAGCTGAAGATGCTGTTGTAGTTTGTGCATGTAGTAAGGATGATATGGGTCATCTAGAGGCACGTGGTGTTAAAAGCATATAGATACTTTAGCCATTTTCTGTAAAATTTTGTTGTGTTAAATTATGTGTTTAAATAGGTTCGGATTATAGAGGACCCGGATGGTGATTCAAACATGTATGTTCACCATCACATTACCATCTCGGCTTTTCCTCTGTGCACGGCATGGCTGGATTGCCCAATTAAAGGTGGAGAGAAAGGTAATATTCAAACATCTTTTTTAACTATATTTAAAATCATTTGTTTTTTTTTTCTACTTGCATTGGTCGAAAAATAATGCAAACTATCATTTGTCACATAATGAAGAATTATACATTTGACATTCACAGTTAAAGTACAGGGACTGAAGTTGTAAATATGTAATAGTTAAAGTTATTAGCCAATATTTGATAGAATAGAAAGTACAGGGGTACAAATTGTAACTGATGTTAGAAGTAGTTAGTTCCTGTATATAGGTCGTTAATCGTTATCACTGTAGTAGTTTGCTACGTTCGTTAATCGTTTTCAATAAAATCAGTATGATTCTCAAACTGCTTCAGTCGTTAATACATAATTTATTTGATAAAAATGGTAGAATATATTTGTGATAATTTCAGTTGATCGACTTCTGAAGGCAATTATTCTGAGGGTAGTTTGAGCTGCTCGTTTCTCATTAATTTCTACCTTGGATAGCCCGCATGCTGTATAATAGCTTGTTTATATGTTTTCTTGCAGGGAATTTCCTAGCGGTGGGCTCATATGAACCAGAAATTGAGATATGGGACCTTGATATCGTACGGGAACTATAATTTATAATCGTCTAATCCATTGCTGGTTTCTAATCAATATATTTGGACTTTATTTTAAGTAACTTTAAATCATGTGCTCCTGTTTGTCTTCAGATGGATGAAGTCCAGCCATCACTTATATTAGGCGGTTATGCTGAGAAAAATAAGAAAAAGAAGAAAGGAAAGAAGGTCGAGGTATTCATTAATTTGTCCATATTTGACTAATCCGTGCCAAATGAGTTCTTTTTTAGATCCAAAATTTGATACGTTAAGTACTTTCTTGCTGCACTCTAACGTCAGAGTTGCAAATTGATGATTGTAGAAGTTCATGAAGTATAAAGAAGATAGTCACACTGATGCCATACTTTCTCTAGCGTGGAATAAGGGCTAAAGGTAAGTTAATTTTTTTATTTTTTTTTGGTTTTTTATTTCTTTATGCACTTTTCATAATGCTGATGTCACTCTGTCACTTCGATACACAGGAGTATTCTTGCGAGTGCTAGTGCTGACAAACTGGTGAAGATTTGGGATTTGTCATCCGGAAAATGCAAGCTTACTATGGAACACCATACTGATAAGGCATGCTCTATGTGTCTTCTCTAGTTTTTATATTGGGTGTAAATCAAGTAGGCGTATTCATTGATTGTGTATTCATCTAATGTACGATACTGTCTCTAAAATTGTTCAGGTTCAAGCAGTTGGATGGAATCATCATGAGCATGAGGTTCTTCTTAGTGGATCCTTCGATCATACAGTAGTTATGGTGAGTGTCTTGCTACATTTAACATTTAATTAAGGTTAAATACCACGGGCGATCTTACATAAAATTTTCTTTTTATTATTTTGTTGATGATGCTGTTACATTGCAGAGGGATGGAAGGGATCCTTCACATTCTGGGTTTAAGTGGTCTGTTAGTTCTGATGTCGAAAGCTTGGCATGGGATCCACATGACCAACACTCGTTTGTGGTTAGTGCTACAACTTTACATTTGTATACATGATTGAAAGTCCGTGATTTTATTTACATCTCATTATAAGCACACGTGGCACAACATTTTGCTAGAAGTACAATAAGTAGTTCAAAAAATGTATATGTATATACTTTTTCCAATTTTGGCATTGGGTTTAGTACGCGCAAATGTATCAAACTATAGTCTGACATTCGTAGTATGTAGCGAACTATTCGAATTTATAGTTTATGTAACGAATTTGCAATTTATTTACATTGTATGTATTTTGGTCAGATTAACGGTTGTAAGAGATGCCACGTGGCAGCTTATATAGTCGACACGCGGAAAAAGTACCAAAAATTACTTACAATGTAAAACGCTAGAGGTGGATAAAACACTGGGTAATGGGTCAAGATCTGTTCATGTAAAAACAGGCCGGATTGAGGCTCATTTACCGTAACAACTAACAATATAATAAACAATCTGACCCTTGATAATAACAATA
Organism: Gnaphalium uliginosum; assembly: GCA_963930675.1. Classification (NCBI taxonomy): domain Eukaryota; kingdom Viridiplantae; phylum Streptophyta; class Magnoliopsida; order Asterales; family Asteraceae; genus Gnaphalium; species Gnaphalium uliginosum. Next base: position 11,725,254 of record OZ005684.1, read on the forward strand.
AGTAACTACTCACAGTAGTTATATAAGTTGTATGCGTTAATAATACACTCTGGGAGTCTGGGTGATGTTTGACCCATTTGACCCATTTGAGATTAATCATAACCCCAATCGACCCATTCATAAAATAAAATGGGTCAAAATTCAGTTAATTGTCTTTTATGTTTTCAGGCAAGTCTCGAGAATGGTACAGTTGTTGGTTTTGATATCATAATGGCAACATCCACTGCATCCTCAGAAATAAAGCCAAATTTCACTCTCCATGCACACGATAAAGCTGTTTGCGCTATTTCTTATAACCCTGTGGTACCAGATGTAAGGCTTTGTCTTACCTCTATCTGTTTTGTTTTTTTGAAGTTACAATTCATATTTATTGACTCTCACCGGTACTCTTTCCAGCTTCTCGCAACTGGTTCTGAAGACAAAATGGTAATTAAACATTTAGACTATCAACTATCTATTTCTCATGCCATAGTTTACTTGCATACATCTGTCAAATTAAGTTTTCTTCTTTTAAACAATAACAGGTGACGCTATGGGATTTGTCAAATAACCAACCTTCATGCATCGCCTCACAGAATCGCAAAGCTGTATGTGCTTGGACTTTTATATACACAATAGCATACTCTGAAATCCTTAATATCTTCTAATCGGCAAAGGGTTATAGATCCGACTATTCTGTATCACATTATAACTTTCATAACGCGTAGCATATGCAAACACTAAAAAGTTATTTCTTGTTAAGTCTCATTTTGTCTCGTTTCGTCAGGGAGCTGTATTTTCCTTATCATTCTCAGAAGACTGTCCATTTTTGCTGGCCATTGGTGGCTCTAGAGGAAATTTGAAGGTAAGCATGCTCCCTTTGCACAAAATTGCTTCAACTTTTGTATAAAGTCGAAAAAAATGATATTTGGTTAACCGGTTTTTTCAGTTTATGTTTTTCGTATACTGTTGCTTAGAATAATCTCATCTGTTACTCGTCTTCTTACAGTTATGGGACACTTTATCAGATGCTGGTGTTTCAAGAAAATACGGGAAATATGCAAGAAAGATTAATCAATCATTAGAATGTGTTAATGGATCTAAATCGACTTAAACAGGGACTGTATCGCCCGCATTCATGCCGTGCAGAAATATTAATATAGTTGGTGTATGATTTAGAAAATCTTGTGAGTTGTTTTAATCATTTTGGGTGAAAAAATGATATGAATACAGGGCTTACAACATTTTTTCTTTCTGAATAAACAAAGTAAGAATTATTATAAGGAAAATGCTATTTGTAGCCCTAATGACTATGAATAACAACTACCTACAATTAAAATAACCATCAATTCCCTTCAACCGTCAATCAAATGTAATTAAATAGCAAACATTAATAATACTCCGTAATTGTTAGTTTTTTAACCATAACTTATCAACCACTCATAAAAAGTTGGTTGTTATTCATAGTCCTAAGGGCTATGTATAGCAAAATCCTTATTATAATTTACTTACTTAGTAAATTTCGCTTCATAAACTATCATTCAAATTAAACTTGTCCCTATTCAAGTTAAATGGTGGCAAAATTAAATAAAGTAAATGTGATAACACAAAATCATGTAACTGCTCATATATTTATAGCTCTAAAAATGTATTAATTCGGGAAAAAAGAAGGAACAAAAGAGTTATATCAACAAAATAATTTAGTTATGATCATTGACTTTTCACGAATTCTTATTTTTATCCCTTAGAGAAAAGATTTTGCTATTTGTAAACCCCACGAGCTATGTTTAAGAATTAAATTTGTGTAAAAGTTTGTGGTACATTAAATTTGTTGAGAGTAGTTATATTTAGGGGGTGTGTGGCTATTATCAATGTACAAATTGGCTCTTTTGGTGTTAGATGACGCCAAAATTTTCTCAAAACAATTTTCATACATTATAATATATCGAACAAGTTATGTTGCAACTTCAAGATCCTACACTTTCAATTTTCTTACACATGTATATAGACTCTTATTTATATTTAGCTCAACTTAAAAAAATACAATGACCGGTAAAATATTTATAATTGACAACGATAATCAGTTCACAAACTCATTTTAATTTTTTTTTTGTGAAATTCCGATAGTTGATCTCAAGTTTGCAACCCATAAAAATTGAATTTGAGTCTCTATGGAAGATTGTCAATCTTCAACCATTAAGCCACCCCTTTCGTTTAGTTACTTCACAATTTGAAATGTATTGAACTTGATGATCAATATAATTATATAAAAAATAATAACATTATTATTTTATTATTTTAAACCTTACTCGAAAATTCACTTAGAGCATCCACAATGGATTGAGTGTGATTTCAAAGATTTTTTGAACGCAACATCATATTACACTTATTTTCATGTAGCAAAAACATGTACACAATTACACTCCAATGATAAAACATTTAAAAAATTTTGCCATCAAAATTCATACACATAAACTATGTTTTTAATGAAAAACTACACAAACACATTAACAATTGAGTTATTGAACGAGAGATCAATTTTCGCAAACCTTTTATAAAAAGAAAAAAAACTTTTAGCGTAATGGAAAAAACCTTTACGAAGACTTTTTTTTCTTAAAAAAAAAACCTCAAAAAAATTCATCATCCCCTATGATCGACTCTCGAAGTTTTCGTTTTTCTCTTTCACTTTGGCCAAACTAACAAGTTCACCCCCTTACCAATCAAGTTCTTCCAATATACCCCCTTCAACTTTCTAGATTCCTTTAATTTAACCCTTTCTCAAAGACAACACAGCTAGGGGTGTTCAAACGGTCGGGTTTCAGCTTAATTAGGTTATTCCGTTTAGTTTGTTCGGTTTTTGAATAAAATAAAAACCACTCAATATCCAAACCAAAACTACACAAACCCAATCCAAACCAACCGAATAACTATCGGGTTAATTGGTTTGGAGCCCGTGAATCCAGTTAAAAAAGTCCAATAAAAATAACTCAAATATCTTCATGAAATGAAATGAAAGTATAATATTCTCATAATGTAATTAAACAATCATATATCACAAAACAAATGAGAACCTTACGAAAAGGGTTATTGATTTTGATTGAAATTACAAGTATGCACTTATTCTAAATTTTAAACGATCCTTGTAATGAATGTACAAATAAACATATGAGAACCGTGTACTAATGAATTGAACAAGAGGAAGGTGAAATTTTCATGAAATAGTAAGTCTCTAACGCATTTGTAAATCTATCACTAATTTAGTTCATAAAAAGAAAGAAATAAGATAAATGACCGTTAATTTTCAAATCCAATTAACGCTATCAGTTTGTAATTAATCCATAAAAAATAGTCTATAATACTATATCGGTTTTTCGAGTGGGCCCCGATACGAAGTTATCAAATCCAAATTCGAACCAAAAACCAGTTATAATATTGCTTAAAACCAAATACCCGAATCAAACCCAATTAACCCAAAACCAATTAAACCAAACCTATTTCGTTCGGGTAATTTTTCGGTTCAAACCGAACACCCCCTAAACACAACACGTCCCTCTTTGAGTCTTTACCCATTAATTTTGCTTCAAACAAAACCCTCGTCTCAGCCCCCAAAACCCCTCCGACCGCCGTCAAAAACCCACCACTCGCCGGCCGACATAAAGGTAATTAACTAATATTCTTTAGCTCAGAGGTGTATCTATACCATATATCAGTCCTTTCAATCATGAATTCACATTAAAATGATATCTTTATGTGTTTGCAGAAAATATTTGTGAAAAATGATATCAGCAATATCATGGGTTCCAAAAGGGGCTTCAAAATCTGTACCTACGGCAGCTGACCCACCTACAAAAGAAGAAATTGAGGAGATAAAGAAAGCTGCCCTATTGGAAAAAGGGTATTTTTTACTCGGTTTTCATTGAATTTACTATTCTGGTTCAATTTGAGATGTTTGGTGCATGATTTATTGAAAGTTATAGACTTTTAATATTTTATTAGAGTATTTGATGTATTTCTGTGTGCAGTTTAGATGTTGAAAGCGAGGAAGGTGATGATGAAGATATGAATGTTGATGCATCAAAACAGCAGGCTGAAATCGAGCAGGCTTTAGGTGCAGCTAATGCACTTGGTAAGCTTTCCATCAAGAAAGCTGGTGGTTCCAGTTTTCCTGACATTGCAGATGGTTTAGATGAATTAAACATGGATGATTATGATGATGAGGATGATGGTATATTTTATTCTTTGATACTTTTACTTTTTATTTTTTATTTTTTATTTTTTTTCCGTTTGTTTTACGATATTGTATGGGAGTTTGGATATGTGTCTTGAAAGTATGGAATTGAAAAATCAGAATAAAATTATCAATGGTTATAGCTATGAATACTCAGTCTTCTAATGACTATTTCCCTTAATAATTGGAAAATGGTAATCATAATCACTTTTTTCCGAACACTAAAACCTGATTATTGCGAGATCGAGTTGCAATAATCAGTTTAAACACATATCCAAACGCCCTGTTGTATCAGTTATGATCGGTCAGTATGGTTTTCACTCATTATGCAATTATAATTTGTTGACATTAGATATTGACATATTTGGTTCTGGGCTTGGGGACACATTTTATCCGAGCAATGAGTTAGACCCTTATCTTAAGGATAAAAACGTAAGTTATATAATTTTCTAATTTGATTTCTATCGGCTATTTGAATTTGAGGTTAAAATTGTAGCCATAAAATTCTTAAATTTTTGTTGTTTAGAATGATGAGGATTCTGAAGAGGTTGAAGACATCATGATTAAATCTGAAGACGTTGTTGTAGTTTCTACACGTAATGAGGATGATATGAGTTATCTAGATGTATGTGATGTCAAAAGCATATTAATATTTTAGCCGTTCTTTGCATTTTGGTGTGCTAATATACGTGTTCAAATAGGTTTGGCTAATAGAGGACCCTGATGGTGATCCAAACATGTACGTTCATCATGACATTCTTATTCCCGCATTTCCTTTGTGTACGGCATGGCTTGATTGCCCAATCAAAGGTGGAGAAAAAGGTAACAATTATGTTTAGAAGCTGTAAAAAAGTCATACTCGTTTTTTGGTTGACTTTCTAATCTTATGGTTTAAGATGCTCTCTTCATCAGGAAATTTAATTTTTTCTTTGGACTGTCTGGATTTTATGTTATAGCTCATTGACATTGTATGTTTGTAGGGAATTTCATTGCGGTGGGCTCAATGGAACCATCAATTGAAATATGGGATCTTGATGTTGTAAGGGGATTTAACTTATGATCTATCTAACCAATAGTCATCTTTTATAATCCACATATTTGAATGTTTATGTAAGTCATCTTACTCGTTTGCTCTCAACTATCTTCAGATGGATGAAGTCCAACCATCTCTTATACTAGGTGGTTATGATGAGAAGAAGAAAAAAAAGAAGAAAGGAAAGAAGACCGAGGTACTTATTAGTTCACCACTATTTCTTGTCTTTTTGAATGTTGACATTTATTGTTTCCTTTTCTATTTTTTTCCTGTTTTATGGTTACATTTTTGTATATCAAACACGTCGTCCTTTAAACCTATCATTATCTAAGCGTTGTAAAAATCGTAAATGTATTTTCATATTGTGCTGAACTAGTAAAGCTGTAGAAGTATTTTTTTTTTGCTTGAAATAAGCGTTAAAATATCACTTTTGGGTGCCAAATGAGTTGGTCTTTCTGATTCCAGAATTTGGTAAGAATCCTGTTGAGTTAATGGTTATACTTCAGGTAGTATAGTATTTAAAGTAAGTTGCAACTTTGGTGTATGTAGAAATCTATCAAGTACAAAGAAGATAGTCACACTGGTGCGGTACTTTCTCTAGCTTGGAACAAGGGCTATAGGTATGTTAACAATTTTTGGATTAGATTTTTTTGTTGCAGTTTTCGTGATGCTAATTTCACTTGTCACCTTGATACACAGGAATATTCTTGCGAGTGCTAGTGCTGACAAACTGGTGAAGGTTTGGGATGTTGCAACTGGCAAATGCAAGCTTACCATGGAACACCATACTGATAAGGCATGCTCTATTTTTGTTCTTTAGTTTTTATTTTGCATGTAAATCAAGTTGGTGTCTGGGTATATTATTTGTTGATTGTGTGTTCAATTAATGTACGATGGTGCATAAGTACGCATTTTGCGACTTACAATTCTCTGTGTTCTTCTGGCCTTAAACTTGTTCAGGTTCAAGCAGTTGCATGGAATCATCATGAGCATGAAGTTCTTCTCAGTGGATCCTTTGATCATACAGTAGTCATGGTGATTGTCTTGCTGAATCTTACGTAAATCGAAAGTTTTATATACCAATAGCATTCACATTTTAACTCATAAAATGTTTTGAATGGCTGCAAATCGTTTCAAATAGTACAAATAAATAGCTTACGTGTGTAATTAATTTGCAATCACCAGCACCTTTTTATCTCTGGAATAATGTACAAAATGGTGTCCTTAGTTAAAAGGATTAATGTAGTATTACATGTAGCTATTCCTTATAACTCGTTTATGTGATATCTTGGTTAAAATCTACATGTTTCGTTGCAGAGGGACGGAAGGGTTCCTTCACATTCTGGATTTAAGTGGTCTGTTGGTGCTGATGTCGAAAGCTTGGCTTGGGATCCACATGACCAACACTCGTTTGTGGTTAGTGATATATTTTTTCTATTAGTTTATGATTTTATATGTCTTGCAACAAGCCGACGTGGCAGAACATTTTGTTAGAAGGCTCAAGTGGTTACGTATAGTGTAACGTGTATTCATTGTGTGATTGTGGCACTGGCTTTTTTGGCCCAACTGGTCATGAGGTACATGGTGGCAGAATGGGTGGGTTGGTAACAGGTTGAAATGGGTTCATGTTAAAACGGTCGGGTTTGTTTGTTTGTTCATTTGTTACAGAAATTTTCAAAAAATTAACTTGTTAATTTGAGCACAAATACTTATTATTTCAATAGTAATATGGATTTTTAAATAAATGATTTAGAAGTCTGTTTTCATTAAAAATACGCTTATGGGTCTGTTTCATCCTGTTTGGCCTGTTTGAGATAAAACATATCCAAGTTGATCCACTCATAAATAGATGGGTCATAATTGCAAGTTAATTGTATTATCTATTTTCAGGTGAGTCTCGAGAATGGTACAGTTGTTGGTTTTGATATCAGAACAGCAACGTCCAATCCATCCGCAGAATTAAAGCCCAATTTTACCCTACATGCACATGATAAAGCTGTTTGTGCTATTTCTTATAACCCTCTGGTGCCTAATGTAAGTCTTTGGAATAGCTTTTGCATTTAAACTTGTTTTTATGGAGTTACGATTAACATTATATTGAGTTATTGACTTGCACTGGTTCTTTTTTCAGCTTATTGCAACTGGTTCTGAAGACAAAATGGTAATTTAACATTTAGCACATTGAATATTTATTGCATTAACTACTTAATCATTCCATGTCCTACTTGCGTAGCATTGTCTCTTGGATTAATTTCTTAACTTATTTATGGAATTACAGGTCAAACTATGGGATTTGTCAAATAACCAACCTTCGTGTATTTCCTCACAGAATCGCAAAGCTGTATGTGTCTTGACTTTTATTTACGGCGTTTTATATACTTTAATTCTTTCTCTTAATCGTGTTTCATATACACACGTACGCCTCCGGTGGGCTTTCACTTAATATTCCACAAATTAGGCTATTCTCGTTTATAGTATTGGATCATGTTATGCCTTAATGTTTTCTATGTTAATCATTGGGAAATTCATGCAACATCTGTTAGGGAAGCATAATTTATGTTTTTTTTTTGTTTAACTTTGTTAGGGAGCCATTTTTTCCTTGTCGTTCTCAGAAGACTGTCCCTTTTTGCTTGCTCTTGGTGGATCGAAAGGAAATTTGGAGGTAAGCATCACTTTAAAAAGGACAATATATTTATCCTTACAGGTTCCGATAGTCTTTTAGCTATTATAATGCTTCCGAGAATCGTCTCATTAGTTACCTGTTTACCTGCAGTTATGGGACACATCATCAGATGCCGGCATTTCAAAAAGATACGGGAAATATGTCAGGCAGAAAAATGTGCCCGCCTCAACATGAGTTACAGTTTTCGCGTGTGTTTCATGTTGCATTGCCACCTATACTGGGTTTCAATGCTATATGTTTTTGGATAAAAGGCTTATTCTCGGGGTACAATGTCAATCAGAGTTTAGTTGTATACAAATTTTGTAACATGGAAAAAATGACAAGTGAGCTTGTAATTTCATTTCTTGCATATGAGTCATGAACAACTTCGTTTCTTTTGGCATTATTTATCTATGAATATCCCTAATCTTTCTTGAATAATTTGTATCCTACATTGAAGACGAAAATATCATCACACAGTTGAGTATATATCACATAATCGATGTCATCTCATCCGAGATTAAGTTTTTTTGCTGATAATATTCTTGATAAGCCGCTTTTGTTCTCAAAAAAAGCAGAAAACTTGAACATAAACCTAATAAAGAAATGCAACCCCACAACCTGAATGTCTCATTATAGCATTTTTGACCCATACACACCCTTGATCCTCCTACAAAAACCACCTCTTTTGAGCTTTCTATGTGATGGTCATAGATTACACCTCCAAGAATGCCATACAGCAATGATCCTAATGGAATGTTAGTTATCAAGATGTTATGATTGATCCCTGAACTTCTTGAACCAAACAGCTCGGAAGTGATTGATACCGCAGCTGAAAATACGAACCCAGAGCCAATCCCGATCAACCCTGTTGCTACACTTAGACCACTCTCTCCACCCGATAGAACTAGCACAAGAAAAGCAAAGGGAATTGGCGCAAGTGAAAGAGCTAGCCATCCAGTTCTAGTTGTATACGCTTCTGCATTACGTTATAAGGTAAAAATTAGATGTCATAATAAGGGTTGTTTAAAGTTGTGGTTATCTCAAACGGGTCAAATGGGACAAATTGGTCGAACACGAATTGAAAGTCTTCTAAAGTCTAATTCTGTTTAATACAACTTCGGAATTATTTAAATCAAGGTTCTAAACTACTGTTGTAACAAACACTATTTTTGTAAAGAAAATGTTGTGGGTCGCTTTTGTGAGAACATGCAAATTTTTTATAAAATTTATACTTACTCTGTTTCATCTGGGGTGGGTAATAGCAGCTAACCAAGTCTGGGACAGCTGATATTAGACGACCAAATAACGAGCATGTAGAATAGATAGTCACAAGTGCTTCAGTCTCGGACCCATAACCAAGTGATTGAGAAATTTGTCCTAGATTATTGCTGTAAACGAGTCCAATAGTACCCCCACAAAAATATGCGACATAATAAAGCCAGAAATCGCATCTAGTGACCATCAACCTAGCAGTATGTTCCTCGCCAAGTACCATTAGTCGATCTTTCTCAATCACCTTATCAAAAACTCCTACAGAAGTTGTTCTCTCTTCCAAAAGCTCGTCATAATTGTTGATTTTAACCAAATTGTAACTTGGTCCTTCAACATGGTGCACCTGCTTGAGACTATTCACAATTTTTGGTGAGATTAATGGAAGCACCACCAACAGCAGTGCAACAATGAGAATATTCTGTGATGATGTATCTAAGAAGAAAAGATACATGCCTGTAACGGCTGCTAAAATATAAAAAAACACAAACATATGTGCATCATTTTTGTTGGTCGTGTCATCTATCTGAAGGTTGTTTTGAGGGCAAGGTTGTTGGAGGATGGGGACTAGTGCTGCGATGGATGTGGTGAATGGGAGAAAGGCGTTTAGGATAAGGTAAGAGGCACTGTTAATGTTATCGTGTGAGCTTATTTTAGTGGCGATGAGATTGTATAGAGCTGCAGTTATGCCATTGAAACTAACGCTAAGTGAAACAGAAATTGGCCAGTTGTTTGGGAAGTTTTTGATGCATAAAACGAAACAGACTGTGTTGAACCAGGTGATACTGCAACCAGCTGACAAACACAAAATAAACACCTATCAAGTATAAAATAGGGTTTAGAATGAGATCATAAAACGTTAAAAGAACACACAGAGAAGAACAAGAAATTAAAGAGCCTCGATACACTTGCGTTAGTAGTAGGATGGGAATGGATGATTATGTTTTTGGCAGCCTCAATCATAACGTTCGGCCTGTTTAACCCATTTCCTTTTTATCTGAGATTTTAAGCTTTATTTTAACCCGTAAGCAATAAAATATAACCCATTGACCAACTTTCACATCAATTGTTTGAAATTGCTCTTTCTAAGATTTTCTAAGATAAAAAGAATGAATATGTTAATTGCAAGTAGAGCCAAAGTCCAAACATAGACAGCTTTATTAGAAGGGCAAGGGTTAGATGTGACAATTTTGACCCATTTACTAGTGATTTATGAATGGTACGATTTGGGTTATAATTTATCTCAAATGGAGTAGCTCAAATCATGGGAAAAAAGATAGCTAAAATATTACAGGTCAAACGGGTTGAACGTCAACTAAAGTCCGAAAGTGGATACCACATCAAATATCACGTTATCTAGAGATTTAGATTATTATTGTAGTAATGCAGTTACCGAATTATATATAAAGAGTCAACCTTATATTAAAGATGGACAAATAATTTATGAGTCAATGAGCAATCTAATCTCAATTATTTATTCATGTATAAAAATTACTCATCTTGACCTAGGCCTATTTTGACCTGTTCCATAACTGGCCCATTTTTACCACCTCTAGCAAGAATAGACAAAGAATGTATACACAAATCTTGTTAACAGTGAGTTTTAAACTCATAACCAATAGGTTCAAACTTCAAAGACTCAGCTACATAATAATTTCAAATTCCTTTCTTATCTTTTGACCTTTTATTACCTTATTAAGGACCAAATACTGCAAATCATCAAAGCATTTACCTTACTTCTTTACTAAAGTTAATACACAATTTATATATTTTTGTAACGGATAATATTTCGTACTCACTGCACGGATCAAAGGGTGATAATAGAGGGACCAAATATGTATCTATAAAAAAGTTATAGGGTCAAAAATATAAAATATATAATTTTTGATTTATGTTGAATGACCAACTGCACAATTATTTGATTTGACTTTTTTATAAAGCAGTAGTAGTGAACTTAAAGGTTTGGGCCAAAATCCCAAATACCAGACTAATTTATAATTTATGTGATCCGGATTAGGCAAGCCTCTTTAAAGGGAGACATCTACCAGATTTCAAATTATCTTCATTCACCTACTAGTCACCAAACAAATGAACAATCAAAGTTTGCTTGCTTTACCACACAAGTTATTATATATATATATATATATATATATATATATATATATATATAGCAAAAAATCATTAATATAAGCATTTTAAAATGCATCCAACAACTAAATGTAGTACTTAGGACACCAAATTAAAGTACATTTTTGACTTACTTTAGCAACTGTCAAAGTTGGTTGCGCAATGACAACTAATTACATTTCCAGTTTTCCACTAAATAACGAAATTAGATAACAATTTTAGTTATTTAATTTCTTTTCTCCAAATCAACAAATTGTGTAGGAACTTTCATATACTACTTCTTCAATTAAAAAAAATAGAATGGTTCGATTGGAGGTAAAGTAATTTATTTCCGATCATACCGGTCGTCACACGATTAAGGTTTAGAAATGAAGCGTATCAACTAAAATCAGTTTAGGGACACAAAAGTAAAGGAAAAAATAAAATCAGATAACTAACCATGAGATAAGGTAAAGAGATGAGTCTTTGAATAAGAAGCCATTGAAGACCATAACCAAACAAACCAAGAAAAGCAGCCATGAAAACAACAACCCATGTCGGAAAATACAGTAACATGACACCGGAACACCATCCAAACAACTTACCAAAATCGGACCCCATTGACAAATAATTGAGTTCCACCTGAGTGATTCCTAGTACTGATTTCAATTCGGTTGAATAAGATGGGAAGTTGAAATTTGTACCACTAAACGCTTGTATCCATATCGTCGCTACTAATACCATCCATTTCCTCCATTCGATCATCGTTAGATTCTCAGAGAATAAACACACGGAGAAACAGATGTATGTAGCTAGGTAGAGAAGGATTACATCAAATGTCCCTAAGTGGATTCTATATATAGTATGCTTTCATAATATGCATGTTTGTTTAAGTATATGCCGGGAATTAGAGTGAACTACAAGTTTAGTCCCTGTACTTACTATATATGTAAGATAACATTTTGGTATTTAAAAGTTACAACTTACACCCTTAATGATATGACACATTCTATACTATGTTTGATTTCATGATAATTTTTAGGGTGTAATATAAAAGGGTGATGATAAATTCCCCAGTGATTTTGATAAATCTATCATAACTGTGCATTATAAGCTTATACAGTACAAACTTTAAATGCACAAATGTGGTGGATTTATCAAAATCTTTGGTGGAAATATCACCACCCAATATCAAATACTTAATTGGTATTTACACATTCAAAAATACAAAATTATCACACGTTATTATTATTGTTATTATAAAATACATTACAAATTCTTACAAATTATTTTATATTATATTTTACATATAAAAGATGGACAAATAAATTGTACTATTGACTGCACAATTCAATAGTGCCGTTATCTTTTCTCAAAAATCACATATTTCACATTTTTGATCCTGCAACCTTTTTATATACATACAAATGGTCCCTCCAATAATACTAGGAACACATTTTATTTGTGCAATTCAAAATCACAAAATATGTTCCCATAAAAGATATAAGATTGGTCCGATCAGTTCCCGTAAATTCGGTTTGATTTCTGTGTCCAAACCAAAATGAACCAAACATCTATTAACTTCTAAAGAAAAAAATAAAAATAAATAAACGAACCATATATGGATTTTTGGTTTGATTTTGGTTAATCAGATATATGATGATTTAAATTAATGAAACAAGTGGATAGAGGTAGCCATTGACTTAAGAAAAAGGCAAGACACTCTTTACGTACGCCTCTTTAATTTGTGCATGTGATATTGTTATATATATAGTTTTAGTTGCTTAATTAAGTTAGATCGATGCCATAATTATCTGGAGATCCAAATGATGAAGAGGCCATGGCTATTGTCAACTTTGCTATGTGCTTTGATCATAGCTATGAAAAATGCTCCTAGATCCACTTTCGATAATGGTGACGTGGCTACTCATCGAATTCTTCTAGATACTGACATAGATACAGATGATATATTTGCTATATTGTACCTCTTAAAGCTTAATCGATCTGAATTCAATTTACAGGTTCTTAATTTCTTGTACATACTCCCCAACCCATTTTGTGATTACCTGCGTTTGAAATGTTATATGTTGTAGTGCAGGCAATAACAGTGAACACGAATTCATGGACGAATGCAGGACATGGAGTAAATCACATATATGATATTCTTTACATGATGGGACGAGATGATATTGATGTTGGTGTTGGAGGTGATGGTGGAATACTTGCAAATGGTACAATATTACCAAATGTTGGTGGCTATCTTCCTATAATTGACCAGGTAGAGCGATAATAATCGTTATACTTATCTCATTTTCTTTCACTAAGTAGATTATAACAGATTCTATGAATTCAACTACTTGTGGTTAATCACATTTTTCAAACAGGGAAGTGGGACTGCCGGACCTTGTAGATATAGACAAGCTATTCCTGTAAAATGTGGAGGAAGATTAGATATCGATACAAATCATGGATTGCGAAGGAGCTTTCTTCCGCAGGTACTTTGACAATTTCTTCTTGTTTTTGTGTCTATGGATTGAGAGATAATGTATTATGTATGTGCTAGGGAACCCGACAATATACGCCTCTCCAACAACCAACTGCTCAACAAGTACTAATCAAGACGATATCAGAAGGTCCAGTTAGTGTATTCATAACAGGAGCACATACAAATTTGGGTATTTTTCTTCTGACGAATCCAAATTTAAAGAAAAATATCAATCATATTTACATAATGGGTGGTAGTGTGAGGTCCAAGAACCCAACTGATAGTTGTCCCAAAAATGCAAGCTCATCGTGCCAGCCTCAACAATATGGGAACCATGGCAATTTGTTTTCAGCCTTTAAAAGTAATCCGTATGCCGAATTTAACTTTTTCCTTGACCCTTTTGCTGCATACCAGGTAACGATCAATCATAAACCATTTTCTCAAAAATGGTCACTATATAACGCATGCTTGTAGGTTATTCATTCAGGGATTCCAATCACTCTTGTTCCATTGGATGCCACAGACACGATTCCAATTACCCAAGAGTTCTTTAAAGAGCTTGAGAACAATCAACGTACATATGAAGCACAATATGTATTCAAGTCTTTGAAGATGGCTCACGATACTTGGTTTGATGATCAATTTTTTAAGGTATACAGTAGATTTATTTTAACATGTTTTTCATTGAAAATGAGGGCTGATCTTGATATTTTTGCAAGAGTTATTTCATGTGGGATTCGTTTATGTCGGGTGTTGCAACATCATCTATGCAACATGAGGAAAATGAGTTTGCAGAAATGGAGCATATGAATATCACAGTGATTACATCGAACAAACCTTATGGGACATCTGATGGCTCAAATACGCCATTTAACGTCCAAATGGCTCCTAAATTCGGTTTGAAAAAGCATGGAGTTCATAGCGGTCATGTTCAAATAGGCATCCGAGATCCATTTTGCCTTCGTGAGAACGGCAAAGGGATGTGTAAGGTAACTTTAATATTTTATGTAGAGTTAATTAAATGTATGGTATAGCAAACTACTATCACTCTGCTGCTAATTTAGATAACTAACCATTCATACATGACCTACATAGAACATAAGTAGTTGGTTTCTTAGATCATGTAATTTTAAGTTTATTGTGTGATCCTTGGTAACTTGTATATATTGAATTGATGATTGTTGGCTTCTTACAACTAAATAGGATGGTTATACAGAGGAAGTTACTGGACTAGACTCGGTGCGGGTACGTATAGCAACAAGAGCAAAACCAAATGTCAACAAGACGAGCTCTTTGGATTGGGAATTCTATATTAACTTCTTAAATGTAAGTTGATTTCAAATGGTTTGACGCTCTTAATCTCATATATGCTTTAAAATATATAAAATTTAAGACGATGATAGAAGTTTTGTTATAATTTCAGGTACTAAATAGACCTGAACATAGAGGGCGATTCAATTTCACATCCAAATTCCCTAATTACAAGAAAGTTCTTTACAGACCAGACTTTAAAGGGAAAAAACTTGGAAAGATGGTCGTCTTTGATATGGATATGAGCACAGGAGATTTCTTGGCACTTTTTTATCTACTCAAAGTACCGATCGAAGAAATTTATCTCAAGGTGTGATCATTGTCGATCATTTGAGTTTACTCTACAAAACTATACAATAAATTATAAGGACAAAGAAAAATGAAGGCTTTGATCATTTTTATATAACAGAATGCCAAAACTATTTAACTTTGAAAAAGAGAAGTGGCCGAAACTATACTACTAATTAACTTGCAGTATGTGTTTCCTTGTTCTCAGGCTATACTAGTAACTGGAAGTGGCTGGGCGAACGCAGCCACGATAGATGTGGTGTACGATTTGTTACATATGATGGGTCGTGATGATATCGTTGTTGGTTTAGGTGACTCATTTGGTTTGAACCAGTCATATCGAATGACCCAAATTTTGGTGATTGCAAGTATTCAAAGGCTATACCACACGGAAGTGGTGGTCTTTTGGATTCAGATACGCTCTATGGTCTTGCCCGCGACCTACCAAGGAGCCCAAGAAGGTAAAAATATTTTTTTAAAGGAGGATAAGGGTTGGATTGAAAATTTTGAAACCAAAACTTAGATTGATTCATAATTTCATACGTAGGTATACAGCAGAGAATTCAGTCGAGTTTGGAGCTCCGCGTAACACAGATTTCCCTCAACTTAGACAACCATCAGCACGAGAAGTTTGGAAATCACTGTCAGGATCGACTTAATCAAGATCAAGATTAAGTTTTACTATGCTTGAACTTCTTAACAAGAAATTTGCGGAATAATACTTGTTAAGTTTGGAAGTTGTATGTATGTTTTGTATGGATGTTTGTATTTCAATAGACAAAGAACAATAAAACACACAAGTTGAATAACAAAAACTCCAATATTATTAAGATTAATAATACGAATACACTTGATTGTATTAGGGTTACAATAACCTTGAAGCTGACTAAACTATGTGTATTGTGTTTTTTTTTTTTTTGTACTAGAGACACAAGGATGATATTTATACACCAGGGCATCTGAGCACGCATGCTGTTAAGGTATGGAACTCTACTTATAAATTGTAGAGTTCCAATTACACGTTATAGTAATTAATGCATATAAGTCAAACTATCTAAGCATGTCTTGAAGCCGTAAAGCAACCCATGCTTTGTCGTGCATGCTTTGTCAAGATTAGGTAACTGCAGACCCATGTGCGCCGTATATCCTTTGGACAAGGTCAGCAGTAGAAACAATGGAAACTGGTCTAGCAGTACTAACTTCACAAATCATACCAGCAGTATTAATCCTGGAATCCTACTAGCAGTACTAACTCTGAGATTCTTCTGGCAGTACTAATCTTGTTTTTGCTCCAGCAGTAGAATCCATGGAATGAACCAGCAGTAGAAACTTTGGATAGCAGTACTAACTCTTGACTTGCTTGGCAGTACTAATTTAATATATCCCAACAATCTCCCCCTAAACTTATGCTTTCTTCCCAACATCACTAAGTTTCTCCAGATTCGCCTTTTAACCAGATTGTGGTTCACCTCTTCTGCTTATTCATTCTTTCCAGATAATCTTTTAATTCTTTTACCAAAACTGCTGCAACAATCAGATTTGAGCATTTGACCTTGAGCATTAACATGCTTTTTATTACAGCAGGATTCCAAGGATATTCTTTGCCCATCAAGAAATATCCTACACCTCCATCTACCTGGCCTATCATATGTACTCTACAACTATCAAAACAATACCAGTAGTTGGCAGGTGAGAATGCTTTCATAAATATTCTCATTTCAGCTTCAGGCAAGTACATCTGCTTCAAATATTCGAACAGTTGATGATCATCATCATAGCCTCTCTTTTCACCAAACTTCTTCAAGCCTACTTCAAACATTTCATCCAAGTCTTTTCTTCTAAAAACCTTGAGCATTGAAAAGAAGTTTCTGTATAGCTCAGATGACCCTCCTGCTCTAACAATTTTATAATACCTCCTATTTGCACTATCCAGTGTTTGGTACCAATCTATGATTGGATATTCCACCTTCAAGGGCTCACAGTCGGCTGTATCGATGATTACCAAACTTCTATTACTGTTATCCTCCTCTCCTTTATTATCTGTAGATGGCACCTCAGTGTGCACATCTTTTTCATCATTATGCTTCTTCTGCATTTTCTCAAAGTATCCTTCACTTTGTATGCTCTGTGCAGCATCTTTCTTTCTCTTGAAGGTTTTGATACCCTGCTGAACAGGCATATCATACATACCCTTCATTTCCCTTTCCCTCTCCATCCTTATATCTTCTGTTCCCTTCTTCATTCTTTCTTGCTCCCTTTCATACATCCTCTTTAGATCTTCAAATTGGAGGGTTGCTAGGATTTTTACATGAAATCCAGCTCCCTTGAGGAATGTAATGAACTCCTTCTTCAACTGAGCCTTAGTCTTTGGCTTTGCTTTCTGTTTCTTATATTTAGCCTCTGACTCTCTCCTTTTCTTTTCATTTAGTAGCCTCTGTAGCTCAGCTTCTCTCTCTTCCTCTGTATACCTCATCCTTTCCTCCTCCTGTAGCTTTCTGGCCAATTCCTCATCAGCCTCTATTTGATGTTTTCTTTTCAGAGATCTGACTTCTTCAATCATTATCCCTTTACCCTTATCTTTGGCCCCAATCTGCTGTGCTTTTCTTGTCGGTGTGTGTTCTGATGGTTCTTGGATGCTCACACCTTTTAGCTTCTGTTTTTCCTTTTCTTTTGGGCTCTCAGACACCCTTATCAATACCTCAGCAGCAGCAATCTCCTCATTAACTACATCAGTACTAACTGGCTTATTTATCCCAGCAGTACAAACTGCATCTGCACTGGCAGTACTAACTGGCTCACCAAGCCCAGCAGTATTAACTCCTTCTGCACTGGCAGTACTAACTCCAATACCAGCAGTAGTAACTGGAGCAGTATTAATCTTTTCTAGCAGCATTTTCACCAACTCATTCAACCTGGAGATCTCATCACCTTGAGATGCTAGCATTTCCTTCTGCCTAGCCACCTCCTCAGATAAATTGGTACATAAAATCGTCAATTCATTTAGTGATAAGCTATCCTCACCATTTCCAGAAGTGTCACCCTCTCTTAATGGATCATTGGAAGATTTAGCTAGTGTCTCAGACCTAGTCTGAGCATCACTAGCCCCCCTTGTGGTTTCTTGGCACCGGGGACCACTGAATGCATTGATATCCACTGGATCTTCTGCAATAGAAGAATCCAATGGAATCTCTGCCTCCTGTGTTGCCATGGATTGGGTCCTAGTTCCAATACCACTGTCCTGTTCTCCCAATGGGGCAGAATCAGTAGTGGCAGCCCTTTCCATATGGTCACCTACCTCTTCATTGACCACCTCATTTAAATCAATTGGCTGATGCATCTGAGGAAGAGGAGCCTCAGATGCATGTTTCTTAGCCCTTGTGGCTTTCTTGGAGGTTGGCTTGGAGTCCCTTGTTTTCTTGGATTTGACAGCAGATGTGGGTTGAGAAGTAGTGGGTATGGCTACTTCTTCATCTGCTGTGGAGGGTGCACTAAGCATATGTGCAGTCAAATTTGTGACCCTCCCAGAAAAAGTGGTACCTTTAACTAACCCTGTTCTCCTCATGTTTGAAAATAGTTTTTGTGTATGAGAGAGGAGAACAATTTTACCACCAACTCTTGGTAGGTTAGTTAACTCATTATCAAAAATATGTTGTAAAAACCTTGGATACATCAAAAATTTTGAGTCGGGATGTTCCAGGTTATACAACATTCCAGTGAAAATCATTTTTGAAAAATTGAACTTCATGTTATTAGCTAAGCAGATCAAAGCGGAGGCTATGTTACTACTGAACTGATCCCATGAAGTCCTTTTTTGAGATATACATTGTTGCAGGGTATTAATTAAAAATTTCCACTGGGGAGAGAACATGGATTTCCAAAAAGTTAGTTTATTCAACTCCCCCTCATACCCTAGCAACAATAGATTTTCATAAATTTCAGATACAGATAAGCATTCGATACCTTCTTCATCGTAGAGTTGAAGATGAGCACGAATGGATGCTTCTGTAACTTTGACATTTTGCCCTGCAACTTGACCAATAATGGTAGCCACCCCATCGACTTCTGTCTTTTCAGCAGAAGTCCAAAAATCGTTTATATGTAAAATAAAAATGATAGGGTTGACAGAAAGTGCTACCATTAAGTTGCTATTTTTAAGAAAATTTACAATTTCATAAAAATCTTCTGCTCCTTTGGGTTTTAGCAGATAAGCACGCAAATTGTGCTTATCGGCAGTTGGTAAAACAGCGTTAGAAGATGGAGAAGAAGTCATTTTAGAAGTGAAAGTTGAAAAGTTTTCTTGTGAAAAGATGAATTGTGATCGCTTTTGGTTGTTTGAGATTAACAGTAGGTGAAAAGCGAATAGTGAAAAGGTTTGCTATTTATACTATTTGAAAAGGAGCAGCATTAAATGCCCTAATTTTAAAATAGAATAAATTGCACTAGCAGTATTAAATTAGAAATTTTGTACTAGCAGCACTAAAACATGCCCAGTACTAAAATTATGCTAGCAGTAGAAACCGTTTTATCACAACCAACAGTACTAATATAACTAACAGTACTAACTAGGGAAAGCAGTACTATTATATATTAGTTACAGACAGCAGTATTAATAATGACTAACAGTAGTAATGGAAACTACATTAGCAGTATTAATAATGTTAATCACTAACAGCAGTACTAAATGAGGATTACAATATCAATACTGTCAGTGCTTAGGAGTAACAAGCAGCACTAATGTTGGCAGTAGTAAGAATACTTTTATCCTTAAGTAGTAGAGCAGTATTAATGACAGTACTAATTTTATCAGCAGTATTAAAATTACTTATCAATATTAACACCAGCAGTACTAAAAGTAACAAGCAGCATTAGTATTGACAGCACTAAGATTACATACAGTATAAATTAGTGGATCAGTATTAACCCGTTAAGAAGCACAAGGTTTTGTAAAGAGCAGTATTAATCAAAGATTTATGAAGAATTTATCATGCCAATACTTGTAACCAGGAATGTAAATCTACCCACATCAAATGCTTTTGTGAACAGATCTGCAAACTGATTATCAGTATGAACTTTAAAAATCTGAATTAATCTTTTCTCATTACAGTCTCTTATAAAATGGTATCTGATTTCAATGTGCTTAGTTTTAGATTGTTTTACAGGGTTATTTATAATACTGATAGCAGAGTTGTTATCAATAAAAATGGGAGTATTTAGAAAGGTCAAACCATAGTCCAACATCTGATTCTGAATCCAAAGCACTTGAGCACAGCAACTTGATGCTGCAACATATTCTGCTTCTGCTGTAGATGTAAAAACTGTAGTTTGCTTTTTGCATTGCCAGGACACAAGTCTTCCTCCTAAAAATTGACAACCCCCAGATGTAGATTTTCTATCCATATTGGCTCCTCCATAATCACTGTCAGTGTATGCAATCAAGTCAAAGGAAGAATTTTTAGGATACCAAAGTCCCAGTTTTGGTTGACCTTTGAGATATCTAAAAATTCTCTTGACTGCATGAACATGTGACATTTTAGGATTTGCCTGGAATCTAGCACAGACACAAACAGCAAACATAATGTCTGGTCTACTTGAGGTCAGATACATGAGGGACCCAATCATAGATCTGTAGAGGTGTTCATCAACATCCTCCCCCTCAAGATCTGCATGCAATGGTTTGTGTGTCTCCATTGGAGTGCTAGCAATCTTTACATCTTTGTATCCAAACCTCTCCAGAATGTCATTAACATATTTCCCTTGACTTATGAAGATCCCTTCTTTCTGCTGTTTAACTTGTAATCCTAGAAAGAAAGTCAATTCTCCCATAGAGCTCATCTTGAATTTCTGGTGCATAAGAGCTTCAAATTCTTTACAAAGACTATCCCTTGTTGAACCAAAGATAATATCATCTACATAGACTTGAACTAGTAGGATATCATTTCTAATTCGTTTGATAAACAAGGTTTTGTCAATTGCACCTCTTTTGAAATCATTCTCCAACAGATAAACTGATAAAGTATCATACCATGCTCTAGGAGCCTGATGCAGTCCATAAAGTGCCTTGTCCAATCTGTACACTTTATTTGGATGCTTGGGATCTTCAAATCCTAGTGGTTGGCATACATAAACCTCTTCTTCAATAGTGCCATATAGAAATGCACTCTTCACATCCATCTGGTATACCTTGAAATCCTTAAAAGATGCATATGCCAAGAACAACCTAATTGCTTCTATTCTAGCTACAGGAGCAAAGACTTCATCATAGTCAATGCCCTCTTCTTGAGAATATCCCTGAGCAACCAGCCTTGCTTTGTTCTTGATCACAATGCCTCTCTCGTCTTTCTTGTTTCTGTATACCCATCTTGTTCCAATAGCCCTTTTTCCTTTTGGAAGATCCACCAATGTCCAAACATCTTGAATCTTAAACTGAAGCAGCTCTTCTTGCATTGCTTCAACCCAACTTGGATCTTTCAAGGCTTCATTTGCCTTCTTGGGCTCTATCTGAGATAGAAAACAGACAAATAAAGAAGTATTGATGTCTTCTTCATTTAATCTGGCAG
This sequence comes from Gnaphalium uliginosum, assembly GCA_963930675.1. Classification (NCBI taxonomy): domain Eukaryota; kingdom Viridiplantae; phylum Streptophyta; class Magnoliopsida; order Asterales; family Asteraceae; genus Gnaphalium; species Gnaphalium uliginosum. Next base: position 11,747,175 of record OZ005684.1, read on the forward strand.
ATCTTCTGGTTTGCATTGCAGAGTCAATATCACCTATTACATTCTCCAATGGATGATAGGCTTTGTATTGTTGATACTGACCAGTAGATGACATAGGAATCCCAGATTCCAAGTTTGTATCATTTTGTTCTATGAGAATGCTAGTCTCAGACAAGGATAGACTAGTTGGATCTTGATTCTCATCTACATTTTCTTCTGCAATTTCATCTGCACTTCTTTCTGCATTCTCAGATGTATTCACACCATTTGCTTCTTCTTCTGGAAGCATTTCAGGATCTGAGGAGGTATGGCCATCATCATAAACACCATACTGTTCCTGACTTGATGTGATTGGTTCTGAACTCTGAGCTTGTTGTTGTGGAGGAGGATGAACAGCTTCAGGTGAATCAGGTGACCAGAAGGGTAGAGTGATGTACTCTAATGGTGTATCTTTGTTCTGGTTAGCTACACTTGATTCACCAGCATTTGTACCTGCATTTGATGACTCATACACATATCTGAAAGATTGGGTTAGAGCATCAATATCAAATAACCAATCTGGACCTTTGCCTACAACACTAGGTGTATGTTCATTAAAGGTCACATTCATGGTTTCCTCCACTATTCTAGTCCTATGGTTGAATACTCTATATGCTTTGATTTGGGTAGAGTATCCAACAAAGACTCCCTCATCAACCTTGCTCTCAAACTTGCCTAGGTGATCTTTGGAATTTAAGATAGTAACAGGACATCCAAATGGTTTTAAAAAGCTAATCAAAGGTTTTCTTTTGAAAAACAATTCATATGGTGTCTTGTTATGAGGCTTTACTACTAGTGCCCTGTTCTGAACATAACAAGCAGTACTAACTGCTTCTGCCCAGAAAGTCATTGGAAGTTTAGCATCTGCTAACATGGTTCTAGCTGCCTCAATTAGTGTCCTATTTCTTCTTTCTGCTACTCCATTTTGTTGTGGAGTTCTAGGAGCACTAAACTGTCTTTCTATTCCTTTTGTTTCACAGAATTTATTCATCTCATGATTCTTAAATTCTGTTTCATTATCAGACCTGATGATTTTAACCTTTTGATCAGTTTGGTTTTCAATCCTAGTAATGAATGATCTAAGCATTTCACCTGTTTCATCCTTGGTTCTAAGAAAGAATACCCAACTAAATCTGCTAAAGTCATCAATGATTACCAAGCAATAAACTTTCTTTCCTATACTACTGACATTGGTTGGTCCAAACAGGTCCATATGCAGTAGATGTAAAGAAGAAAAGTTTGAGTTCACACCTTTGGTCTTATAAGAAGATTTGTGTTGCTTCCCCTTTAAACATGCAACACAGTGGTCATCACATGAATATGTCTTTTCAGGTAAACCTCTAACAAGTTTGTTTTTAACCAGTTTGTTAATAGTTTTGAAATTCATGTGACACATTCTTCTATGCCAAAGATCAGACTCATCAACAGATGCCTTTGAGATAAGACAGTTTAAATCTTGTTGAGGTTTCATGTTTGCTAAGTCACAACAGTACACATTATTCTTTCTGGGAATTTTCATTAAAATCATGTTTTCATCTAGATTGAATTTATCAGAAAGAATAAAACATTCTGTGTCAGTAAAAAGAACTGGATTCTTTTTCTCTGTGATTTGACTCACACTTAGCAAATTGAATCTCAACTGTTCAACATAATAAACATCTTGAAAGCTTATCTTATCACTGTTGACAGTCCCTTTTCCTGTAATCCTACCACCTTTAGGATTACTTCCAAAAGCTACATATCCACCATCAATCTCCTTGAAGTTCTGTAGCTTACTTCTATCCCCCGTCATGTGCCTTGAGCATCCACTATCAACATGCCACAAACTTCTTGGCTTGCTCTGCACAGATAAAACAATAAGGATTATCAGTTTTCTTTGGGAACCCAAACCAATCTGGTTTTGGGTCTCCCTTGTACATCCACAAAGTCAACTCTTTCAAGAATCACTGCTTGTGGTGTACTGTTGGTTTTGGAAACTTTTGTTTTTATTGTAGGCACAGGTTTCCAAATCCAACGAATGTTAGACTTATTAACAGCATTAAGATGACCAACGGTATTAACATGTCTGGCAGTATTAATTCTGTTTGCAGTATTAATATGTCTGGCAGTATTAACTTTGTTAATATGCCTGGCAGTATTAATTCTGTTCGCAGCCTGCCTAGCAGTATTAATTGCCTGAGCAGTTTTAACTGTTCTACCAGTATTAACTGGTGTAACAGTTTTAACTGAAGCAGTAGTATTCTGCTTACCAGTATTAACATTGATAGCAGTGTTAATACGCCTGACAGTATTAATTTTTAATGATGTTTGAGTCTTAGTACTGTTGGCTCTGTTTCTGATTAATGCTGCTGTAGTAAATTTTGACACAGTAGTATTAACTGATTGAGCCTTTATTTTCTTCACAGTATTAACAGAATTAATTTTAGTTTTAAAGTTGTGATGATTAATTCTGTTAGTAACTGTCCATGGTGATCTCATAACCCTTTTATTTCTTGGATTATGATGACACTCATTCTGAAGATGGTTCGTTTTACCACAGATGTAACAAGCCTTTTCTTTAATCATGACAAAACCCTTTTCTAGTTTTTGTGAAACCATTTGGTTCCAATTTCTTTGATTTCCTCTATGAACAGATTTTGTATAATTGTATGGTATTTGAATACCTGCTTTACAATTACATTTATCACAGGCTTGATTCTTTTCATTCTTGTTAGTGGTATTCTTCTTTTGAGCAGATATAAACTTAGCATTTTCTTTGAATAATCTCTTACCCTCTGCTAGTTTATTACCAATTAAGATAGTATCTGATGCACTACTTACTTTCTTAATATCTTTCTTAGTTGATTCAACTAGCTCAGTAAGTTCTCCTTCTATGTCATTATCAGATACCCAACTAGTGATTTCTACATTATCTAAATCTATCTCAGGTTCAGCTAAACCTTTGATTGGATCAGCCTTTATAACTTCAATTTCTACATTCTCCTTTAAAGTTTCAATCTCAGTATCACATTTTGGAGGAAAGTAATTGTTGTTATAAGGTGGAGGAACATTGTTGTATCCCAATCCAGTTTTGAGTTTATCATGAATCTGAGATTTAATTAGATTTTGAACGTTTTGAGAAGCATTTTCTAGATTATCTATTTTCAGTTTAATGCTATCTCTTTCAGTTCTCACATTCTCTAAATCTTTGCTCAATTCATCAACCTTGTCCTTTTGACAATCTCTTTCCCACCTAGCATATTCAATATCATACACATATTGTGATTCATTCTTCTGATATGCTTTTATTTGTTGTTCTAGGTTTTCAATTGATGCAATTGTGCTGCTATTCCTAACTTCCCACTTTTCAAGTTCAACACAGATAAATAGATTATGATCTCTATAGTGTTTAACAGTTTTCATGCAGATAGATGAACATAATTTATTTTGTACCTCTTGAGGCACTTCAGGAGATTTCGCTTCTGCTTCTGTAATGGCCATTAAAGCTTGATTTGTCACAGCATGCTCTTCTTGATCACTCCAATCAAATTCAAACTCACTTTGTGACATCAGTGCTGTTGAGTTTGAATTGTTTTGAATTGGAATGTTTCTTCTTTGCATTCCATTAAAGCTCCATGCCCTTTGACCACTATCATTAGCTCTTCCAGTACTTCTGCATTCTCTTGCAAAGTGTCCATTCTTGTGACACTTAAAGCACTCAACTTTGCTCTTATCAAATCCTGCTCCATCTTCTCTCTTATATGCAAAGTTGTTTCTCCCAGTTCTTTGCATAAATCTCTTTGCCCTTACAGTCAACATGGCCATCTGCCACTTAATATCCATCTCTTCAAGATCATCTGGATTAACTTGCTCAAGCTCTTCATTTGTCAGAGATGAATTCACATGACTGGCAAAGAATGCTTCCAACACTTGATCACCAGTGTTGTCTTTTGATGATGACCCAGATGCAGAACCTGTAACATTAGAGGTTGATACATATGCTGAGTTTGGATCTACCTGTACTCCTCCTGATGACATAAATGCAGCATTCTGCATATTTGGAGTGTATCCAGTGGCTTGTTTCTTGTTCTCTACTTCTGGCTCAAATGATCTTAGATCATTGTATAGATCATCAAGCTCCTTGTCATCCAAATTACTGCCCTGCCTCAAAGCAACAGTATACATGGTCCATTCATCTCCAAGTGATCTTAGAAACTTTCTGTTAAGATCATCTTTGTCAATCTTAACATTGTGGTTTTCAAGATCACCCACAAGTTTAGAAAATCTGTCAAAAACTTGTGTTAATGTTTCAGTCCTTACAGATTTAAAGTTTTCAAATTGTTGTTTCAAAAGGGATCTTTTATTTTTCTTGGTGCTTTCATTGCCACCAAATCTTTTCTCTATTGATTCTAAAAGAACCTTTGCATCCTCACAATTTTCAAACTTTCTTTGATATTCATTAGGAATGGATATCAATAGAATGCTAAGAGCTTTAAATTCTGTAGCTCTTTCCTTTCTTTCAGCATTTGTACTTGGTGGGGCCCTTGGAATCCTGACACCATCACCATTAACAGGATACTTAGGACCATTTACACAAATATCCCATAGTTGATAGTCTGTAAGCAACATATACTGCTTCATCCTATTTTTCCACATATCATACTCATCTGGCCTGAGTATTGGGATTTTGTTTGCCTGAGTCTCTTCAGAAGACATTTTAAAAGTTTTTAAAAAAGCTTTTAAACAAACTAAATTGTGACTTCCAAAAGTTCAAAGCAACCTGATGCTCTGATACCACTTGTCAGGATCGACTTGATCAAGATCAAGATTAAGTTTTACTATGCTTGAACTTCTTAACAAGAAATTTGCGGAATAATACTTGTTAAGTTTGGAAGTTGTATGTATGTTTTGTATGGATGTTTGTATTTCAATAGACAAAGAACAATAAAACACACAAGTTGAATAACAAAAACTCCAATATTATTAAGATTAATAATACGAATACACTTGATTGTATTAGGGTTACAATAACCTTGAAGCTGACTAAACTATGTGTATTGTGTTTTTTTTTTTTTTGTACTAGAGACACAAGGATGATATTTATACACCAGGGCATCTGAGCACGCATGCTGTTAAGGTATGGAACTCTACTTATAAATTGTAGAGTTCCAATTACACGTTATAGTAATTAATGCATATAAGTCAAACTATCTAAGCATGTCTTGAAGCCGTAAAGCAACCCATGCTTTGTCGTGCATGCTTTGTCAAGATTAGGTAACTGCAGACCCATGTGCGCCGTATATCCTTTGGACAAGGTCAGCAGTAGAAACAATGGAAACTGGTCTAGCAGTACTAACTTCACAAATCATACCAGCAGTATTAATCCTGGAATCCTACTAGCAGTACTAACTCTGAGATTCTTCTGGCAGTACTAATCTTGTTTTTGCTCCAGCAGTAGAATCCATGGAATGAACCAGCAGTAGAAACTTTGGATAGCAGTACTAACTCTTGACTTGCTTGGCAGTACTAATTTAATATATCCCAACAATCACTAGTGAAGTCAATTGATCATGGCTCAAGAATTACAATATTGACGAACGGCCCACTAACAAATTTAGCCAACATCCTAATTGCAGACACGAGTTCTAGCTCAATTATTGAGGTGATCAATTGTCGGGTTCATTTTAGGGCTCACTTTTAAGTCGTTTGTGGTAATATGATTATAACCATTGATGGGTGATTACAGGAGGTATTTATACTAGGAGGCCATATCAGCAAGAATTATCAAGAGAAAGGGAATGTGATCAATGTCCCTTCAAATAAGTATGCAGAACTTAACATATTTCTCGACCCATTGGCTGCAAAGACGGTATTTGATTCATCACTCGGGATCTCATTGATCCCTCTAAGTATGCAACGAAAAGCCTATGCGTTTCCAGATATCATAAAAAGGTTACAAATGAAGAACATGACGCCAGAAGCTATTTTCACTCGACGTATGTTGATGAGGCTTCATCACCTGCAGCAAAAGCATCGCGTGTACCAACATGTGGTATGGCATTCAAACTACCTTATTCGCACTTTGACATCGTTGAATTTGGCAGCATCAAAATATATAATATAGTTAGCTAACAATAAATCGGGCCGAATACCTTAAATGGTCATTCTATGATTCTAACAACCACTTAACATGAGCTCAAATGCTTACAGGATATGTTCTTGGGAGAGATCCTAGGCGCGATTATCGTCACTGGTGATCAAAAGGTTCTTAATGCAACGTTTGAAGTGAAGCATTTGAAGGTGTATGCAAATGGAAATTTATCTAAGGATGGTGAAATCAATTTTGACACAATGCAAACAAAAGGAATCAAAGTATTGAAGGACTTCAACCATGTATCATGTTATGATATATTTGCAGATAAACTTGTTCATCACAAACAATCTGCTGTCGTCGGAAGTTTTAACGACCAAAAAAGGCTTTGGAGCTCACCGTAAAACAGAACAAGAAGCCTGCTCTACTTAATTCTAATGGCATTCATAAACATGGCCTTACATACTCTATAATTTATTAGTATTATTAGTAATACAATTCTTCAAAGAATTATTATATTATAATGAATGAATATCAGTTACTATTAAGAAGTAAATAAAGAATAATATTCATCATTAATTGGTTCAATAAATTATTTCAAGTAAATTTTTAATAGTTAATAAATTATCGGTAGGATTTTGAGGGAAGACCTCAAAATGAGGAGAAGGATAGGAAAATTTGTATTAATAAAATGAAGTCAAATAGCGAAGATCTTAGTAAAAGGCAATGAACTGATGTAGCAAATCGGGTGTGATACTTGACAGTGATACTCCACAATAAATAAATTAGATTATTACATTGGAACGTGAATTAAAGAATCACAATAGGATGGGCCCAACATTCTTAAGAATGGGCCAAATAATACTTTTGTTGAGCCTTGACTGTTGTTTAATTTAACGGGTAATGAGAACTCAAATGAGCCTTTTGTTTAGAATTACAATGGGATGGGTACCACATCAATGGGCTGAGTAATACTTTTATTGGGCCTGGCTGTTGGTTAATTCATTGGAAAATGAGAACTTGAATGGCCCTTTTTTAAAATAAAAATATAGCGTATGCATTAATGACGGATAATTAATAATGGTACGCGTAACATTTATTTTAGGAAATATAATATAGTATTAGTATTTATATATATTAGATCGATTGGTGTACACTGTACAGTGATTAAACGATACTACTTGTTCCTAATCATCTTCTTATATTTGATCGTCACGAGTAACATGCAAAGAAATTGACGTAAGTTACAGGTTTTTAGGTGATCTTTTTCTTTATATTTGTTATGTTGTAATATTTGTATTGTTGTTTGTCGTTGTTAAATATTCAATATATCGATTTTTCTTACTTAAAAAATATGTCCAATAATATTGTATACGAGATTATTTCCCGTTATAGTTTTTAGGGTTAATAATAGTTTATTCCTCAAAGTTTCATTTTTTTTTTCGTTTTAACCACTCAAGTTTTTTTCTCATGATTTAACCCTCGAAGTTTTAAAATTCTGTTAGATTATACTATAAAAATTTGATGGTTTAATCTCTAACGTTTATCTTTTATAATGATTTTGCCCTTTTAAGTTTTTCCAGTTTAATCTTCCAACTTTCAAAATTTTAATGGTTTCACCCTTGAAGGTCAAACCACTAACTCAATGCGAACTTGAAGGATTAAATCCTGAGAAAAATCTTGAGTAGTTAAAACGAAAAAAAAGTGAAACTTTGAGAATTAAACCATTATTAACCCTAATTTTTATATATATTCTGGTCGTTAATTTTTTTTCAAAAATGTATTTAACTTATTTGAGTTTATATATATATAACTATTAGATATTTATTATATTTACTAAACTATTTTATTTTGCCATCATATATAGTACATGAAACTTAACTTTTATCTAAAAAGAATAAAAATAAATAGCCATAAAAATTTTTCTACCAACATTGATTAGGTATATATTTGTATTCTTTTGGTATTTCATATAAGTAAATTTAAAATCATTATTTCTAGGTGAAACTCGAGTTATATATATTTAAAATGAATTTTTTTTAACTATAATCATAAGTCACCATTATTTACATGAAACTCAACTTTTATAAAAAGAAGAGTAAACTGTATAAATGGTCCATTTGGTTTATAACGATTTACGAAAACTATCCCTATACTTTATTTTTTATTTTTTTAGTCCAATAAGTTTACGTTTTGCTCGAATATAATCTTTCATCCACTTAAAATGACTGAAATACCCTTTGACCTTTAGATCCTTACTATCCGAAAATGACAAGAGAATCGTATTTTAGTAATTTTAGATGAAGGAGGGACCATTCTCGAGCAAAAAATAAACTCATTGAAATAGAAAAGTGAAAAATAAAGTATAGGGATGATTTTCATAAATCAGTATAAAGCACATGGACCATTTATAAAATTTACTCAAAAAAGAAACTAAATTAAATCTATATTTTTTTTATCAACTCTATCTTTTTTTTCCTTATATTCATTTGGTGCTTAATATTTATAGATTAAAAATAACTATTTGTACATGAAACTCAAGTTAATAGATATAGATATGTATATATAAAAGTACAAAAAATTTAATACCAACATTTATGATACAAAACTGAATTTATTCAAAGAAATTTACCACCATTTATAACATGAAATTTAAGATATAACTTTTTTTTACCAACATTTATGACGTGGAACTCAAAGAAGTTTTATACATATTACTCCATCTGTCCCATTTTAGTTGTCCAATTTATTATTTTTATTTTTACCAAAAAGATTGTTTACTTGTAAAAAATAACTACTAAAAATCATTAAACTTTCAGTTTTACCTTCATTTATCACTGTCAATTATTTATTTTTTAAAAAATTCAATCAAATTTATCTTGAATATAAGGGTAATATTGACAATCAATCGACCTATATTAAAACTAACAAATTTTGTTAAGTACAATAAAAATAATGCGGAATGAGGTAGATTGAAAACATTCATTCTCTATATTAAGTAAGAAAATTATTTTTGCATATGTTGATCATGCATAATGTCATTTTACTATCAAATTTTTTTTACCTCTATATATTAATACAGATCAAACTAGCCTCTTGCGTGAATTTTATTAACTAGGTGTAGGCCATTTTTATGATCATAATAGTTTTATTAACTCGATTATTTAAATGTTAGAAAATATATATGTATAGAGAGATTTTTTAATTTGTAACAATATTTGTTCATTGGCTGTCCAAGTGTCAATTTAATTCTAGTTGTGTAGCGGAAGAAGAATGAAGATTTATTTTCCAAGCATATTAAAGGTCATTCAAATGTTAGTATATGCAAATAAGTAACTATTCTTTGATAATTGGTGTGATACATATCTTTTCTAGCTTACTCTATTTTAGGCGGTCGGTTTTCTTTTAAATTATCGTGTGTTATAATGAACTTACTCTATTTTAGGTGGTCAGTTTTCTTTTAAATTATTGTGTGTTAGGATGAACTTTATGGTGCGTTTAATTACAAAAAAATATTTTTATTTTTATTTTTTCATTTTTCTAGAGTTTTTTGTCCCTTAAAAATAATAAGAAATTTAGTGAACGCGTTAAAATGTAAGGAATTGAGTTTTCATTTTTCAAAATAGGAAATGTAGAAAACCTTAACTCATAGATTCCATTTTCTTGAAATCTTCTTCGGAAAACTCTAACTTGAACGTGTTTTCTATTTTTTCAGTTTTCTTAGAATTTTTTTTTAAAAATGGAGAAATTTTCCGTAATTAAACGCGCCCTTAGGTGTCTATTTTAGGCTTTTCTTGATAGGAATTTCGTTTCTCGTTGATTGTATCCCCGACCGTCGAGCTATTTTCCATATTTTATATAATCATTACGCTTAAAAAAGAATTAATTACTCTATATCATAACTTATGTTGCAAAATATTGTTTTTACCTATGCAACATTTTTAAAACGGTGGTGATATTACACCATGAATTTTAATAAATTCACAATAAATGTGCATTAAGTAGTTGTATTGTACAAATAAGTAATGCACAGTTATGGTGGATTTGTCAAAAACATTGGTAGAAATATCAACACCCTTTTTAAAAGTTAAACCTGTTAGTGGATTTATTGTATCAGCTCGAGCTCGGCTCATAATTAGACTAGGGTTTTATACTTCTTCTATATATGTTTGTACTATGTTTATGAGTTGATTCAATAAGAAATAATATTACTCTCTTTATGGTATCAGAGCTAGAGACTAGAATGCTTTCTTTCGTTTTCGTTTCAAATGAGTCTTATTTTGATTCCATAGTATCGTATTTTTGGTTTAATTCTTCTAAATCACCCTAAATTTCTTTACCTTTATTATTATTTTCAAAGCAAAATTCCAAATGCTACTGCGATCCAAATTCCACACAATATTGTCAAACAATATGTCAAAACTCAAAATCATAGGGGCATTGTCGGCAACTTCCTTCCTTTTTTTTTTTTTCCGATCATCTCAGTTCTTCATTCGTTAATCTTTATCTTCCACTTCTACTTTCTTTATGTTTTTTTTTAAACTTTTTTCTTTTATTCAACTAAAAAAAGTCAAAATCCCACTCTTATCTACGCCTTCAATGAATCTTCTATTTTTTTGCTTTTATTACTTAAAATTAAAATAAATATATGAGATCCCTCATGCTTTTATTACTTAATTAATAATTAAAGGGACAAAGAGCCGAAGCACAACAAGCCGATGCAATCAACATCATTGACCAAAGAGTTGCCGCTACTAATATGTTTTCTTCTACGCTCTTCAACAGATTTTTCTTCAGTTTGAGCTTGCGTTGTCTCCCGCTGCGGGGGAGTATTAGTGGATTTATTGTATTAGCCCGGGCTCGGCCCATAATTAGACTAGGGTTTTATGCTTCTCCTATATATGTTTGTGTTATGTTTATGAGTTGATTCAATAAGAAATAATATCACTCTCTTTAAAACCATCACACACTTTTGAAAGGGGTTGGTTTTATAGTATTTCTCTTCTTTCTCACTTTCACATTTTCAAGTTAACAGATTCAATGGTACCTCTTATAATGAATAGGACCCAACGGGCTGAAAAAGTACGTCAATAGCATCACGAAGAAACTGATGAAAGTCGGAGTTAAATAGAAGGTGGTGGAGTGAGCTAGTATTCAGAGAAATGAAGAGATTACGGCTATGGTTAAGTTTGCTATGTTTTTTGATAATGGCTATAACCGATACCGCTAGTTCTACAGTTCAAGGTGATCGGATTCTTCTGGATACCGACGTTGACACTGATGACATTTATGCTATAATGTATCTATTGAAGCTGAATCAATCCGAATTCCGTTTGCAGGTTAATTGTCTTACTATACATACTTTCCATACACATTGATAACTTCATTCAATTCAATTTGTTGCTTTTCGTGATAAGTTTAATAAATCCTTTCTTTGTTATGTGTTGCATGTTCATGGAGAAAAAAATATCATTGTTATAGATTAACTTAATTATCATAAAACATACGAAATCAAATGCTTTTATGAATATATATACGCATTTTTCAAACTCATCAACCTATAAATAGTTTCTATGTTTTGATTATAATATGTTACGAAGTCCGACTACCCATCCATTTTCCCACCTCGATCTGTATAAACTAAGTAGCAATCGGTGGTAGAATAATAAGCAAATTAATCTATGTCTGATAATGTTGGTGCAGGCAATAACATTGAACACCAATTCATGGACGAATGCAGGACATGCAGTAAATCAAATATACGATATTCTTTACATGATGGGACGAGATGATATTGATGTTGGTGTTGGAGGTGATGGTGGAATACTTGAAAATGGTACAATTTTACCAAATGTTGGTGGCTATCTTCCTATTATTGATCAGGTATATATATATATGAAAGATTTTTGTTATTTAAGTGTATTAGACTATTTATAGAGGTAATAACAAACCTAACCTAACCCTATTGGATCCTAGCCAATCTATACAATCGGGTTGGACCATTTACACTAACCTAATCTATATATAGTCTAAATACTCTTCCGCAGTCCGAGCGACGAAATCGCAAAAGCTCGTAATTGAAATAGAAAACTGTAAATATTAAATCTATAAAATTTATCGATGAGTACGTCCGGAAGTATGCAACTTTTCTTGCAAGTCGTCAAATTCTTTGTATTGCAGCCTTAAAATTGAAAGATTTAAGAGAATTGAGATTTGAAAGAAAATAGAGTATGGTATAGCAAGAAAAGAAAAAAAAAAAGATTAAAAGAGTTAAAACTGAAAAGAAAGTAGAGATGATTTTGTTGAATAGAAAGAGAAGATTAGGAAAACCAAGCAGTATGCTGAAAATAGGAGATACTATTGAGTTTTTTTTTTTCTTTTTTTCTTTTCTTGAACAGAAAACATAAAGCACACGTTAAACGGCGCTATGTGAAGGAGAGTAGCAAGCGGCGAACAATAGGATAGACTGAAGGAGGAACAACACAAAGGAGAAGATAGAGGTAGAAAATATAAGAAATATACAAGAACGATATATAGAATTTAGGTAGCAACTATAAGAAAGATTTATGAAAGTAATAGATTCGCGGAAGGGAAACACGAAGAGAAAGAAAGCTGAAGTGGTATGTTAGAGGGTAAAGACCCCGCTCGATTATTTATTACATTAACGACTATTCATAGAGTACATAACAAACCTAATCTGACTCTAATGAACCCTAGCCAATCTATACAATCGGGCTGAGCCATTTACACTAACCTAATCTATATATAGTCTAATAAAGTGGATAAAACGCTATGTGATTGTCTGACTGTTGTTAATTTGCGAACAGGGAAGTGGGACCGCCGGACCTTGTAGATATAGACAATCTATTCCTGTTAAAAGTAGAGGAAGATTAGATATCGATACAAATCATGGCTTGCGAAGAAGCTTTCTTCCACAGGTAAATCGCGTTTTGTTAGGCTGCTCATAATTTCTGTAAATCCTTGATGCATCAAATTTTACATTCGTTTTAAGTTGGACATTTTTTCTGTTTCCATATATGTTTTTAATATGCTCTCACTATCAATATAGGGAAGCAGGCGATACTCACCTCTTCGACAACCGAGTACTCAACAAGTATTGATTAAGACGATATCAGAAGGTCCTGTTACTGTATTCATAACAGGAGCACACACAAATTTGGGTATTTTTCTTATGACCAATCCAAATTTAAAGAAAAATATCAATCATATTTACATCATGGGTGGTGGTGTGAGGTCTGGTACTTGTCCCAAAAATGAAAGCTCATCTTGCCAACCTGGCAATATGTTTTCAGCCTTCAGAAGTAATCCGTATGCCGAATTTAACTTCTTCCTTGACCCTTTTGCTGCATATCAGGTAATCAATCATGAACAAACAATTTACCAAAAATGGTCAATCACGATTTGATCAGTATCTTAAATTCTTAATTATATCTAACTTATGTATGCAGGTTATTCATTCAGGGATTCCAATCACTCTTGTTCCATTGGATGCCACCAACACGATTCCCATTACTCGAGAGTTCTTTGAAGCTTTTGGGAATAATCAACATACATATGAAGCGCAATATGTTTTCAAGACTTTGAAGATGGTTTACAATACTAGGTTTGATGATCGTCAATTCTATACGGTACATTATAGATTTTATAAGTGATGGTTTCTCGATCATTGATATGAGTGTTAATTAATTGGTTAATATACATTTTAATACTAATGCTTTTAAAGAATTATTTCATGTGGGATTCGTTTATGTCGGGTGTTGCAACATCATCTATGCTACACGAGGAAAATAAATTCGCAGAAATGGAGTACATGAATATTAACGTGATTACATCTAACAAACCTTATGGGATATCTGATGGCTCAAATCCACTATTTCATTTCCAAAATATCCCAAATTTCGGTCTAGAGAAACATGGAGTTCATAGTGGTCATGTTCAAACAGGCATCCGAGATCCATTTTGTCTTCGTGTGAATGACACTGGGATATGTAAGGTAATACCAACTGTTAATAATCGACCTACATGGCCAAAAATGATATTTTAGTGACGTACGTAGAAAAGGATTAGTTGGTTACCCAAATGAAAAACAGAGTAACAGTTGGTTATCATGTTAATCTTGTTTAAACTTGCACAAGAACACGATAATAGTTTGGTTGTGTAATCCTTAATAACTTGCGTATATTGCTATTTTGTTTTCTTTCAACAACATATATAGGATGGTTATACAGAAGAAGTTACTGGACCAGACTCGGTGCGTGTGCGAGTAGCAACAAGAGCAAAATCTAATGTTGACGAAACGAGCTCATTGGATAGGGAGTTTTATATTAGCTTTTTAGATGTAAGTAGATAACAAATGCTTTGAAGGTCGTTTAGCTATTGATGTAAGTGTCCAATTACTATATAAATATTAGAGATTATTATAAGATTTTGCTATATTTTCAGGTACTTAATAGACCTGAACAAAGAGGGCGAATCAATTTCACATCTGAATTCCCTAATTACAAAGAAGTTCTTTACAGACCAGACTTAAAAGGGAAAAAACTTGGAAAGATTGTTGTATTTGATATGGATATGAGTGCAGGAGATTTCATGGCGCTTTTTTATCTACTCAAAGTACCAGTCGAAGAAATATATCTCAAGGTAATGTATAAAAATGGACCAAACTATATATCCTGAATATATAAATTTGAAAAATAGTGGCCAAAATTAAACTAGATAGACTATTCTTGTTGTAATTTGTGTTTTTCTTAAATGCAGGCTATATTAGTCACTGGAAGTGGGTGGGCGAACGCAGCCACGATAGATGTGGTGTATGATTTGTTACATATGATGGGTCGTGATGATATCGATGTTGGTTTAGGTGATTCCTTCGGTTTGAACCAGTCATATCTAAATGCCCCTAATTTTGGTGATTGCAAGTATTCAAAGGCTATACCACACGGAAGTGGTGGACTTTTGGACTCAGATACAATCTATGGGCTTGCCCGCGACCTACCAAGGAGCCCCAGAAGGTACTTTCCTTTTTTAAAGGATGGTTGGATTGAAAATGTTGAACCCGTATCTTAGATAGGTTCATATGTAGGTATACAACAGAGAATTCAGTCGAGTTTGGAGCTCCTCGTAACACTGAATTTCCTGAACTTAGACAACCATTAGTGCTAGAAGTTTGGAAGTCATTGGTGAAGTCTATTGATCAAGGCTCAAGGATTACGATATTGACAAACGGGCCACTAACAAACTTAGCCAACATCCTAGTCGAGGACATGAATTTTAGTTCAATCATTGAGGTAATCGAATAGATGGGCTTGATAATCCTTGGGCTCACTTTCAATATCTTTGGGGTAATATGAATGTAACAATATTCTAACGTATAATTACTCAGGAAGTATTTATACTCGGAGGCCATATCAACTACGACAACAACCAAGAGAGAGGGAATGTGATCAATGTCTCTTCAAACAAATACGCGGAACTTAACATGTTTCTTGACCCATTGGCTGCAAAAACAGTTTTTGATTCATCACTCGAGATCACACTCATCCCTCTTCATATGCAACGAAAAGCCTATGCGTTTCCGGAGATCATAAAAAGGTTGCAAAGGAAGAACACGACGTCTGAAGCTATTTTCACTCGGCGTTTGTTGACGAGGCTTCATCATTTGCAACAAAAGAATCACTTGTTTCGACATGTGGTATGACATTGAAACTACCTTACTCTCACTTTAAAATCTCAAACTTTTGGCTTAGTAACTAAACATCTTGTTACAAAGTTTCTCAATCGTTTCCTTCGTGTACAGGATACGTTCTTGGGAGAGATCCTAGGAGCAATCATCGTCATCACTGGTGATCAAAAAGTTGTAAATGCGACGTTTGAAGTAAAGCATTTGAAGGTGTATGCAGAAGGAGATTTATCTAAGGATGGACAAGTTTATTTTGACACAACAAAAACAAAAGGAATCAAAGTATTGAACGACTTCAACCATGTATCATGTTATGATATTTTTGCCGGTCATATTGTTCTTCGGAAACAATCGGCTGTGATCGGAAGCTATAACGACCAAAAAAGGCTGTGGAGCTCACCGTAAGTCACCTGATCATACTTCATTCATTAAATAAAACATTTTTTTTTCTTAAGAAGAAAGTAAATGAAAGATTACGTCTATGTGATCGGACTTTTTTGTCAAGTTCCTCCATGTGTTACCTCAAATGACCAAAATATCCTTTTATTTAATCTGTACTACTATATAATGAATTTAAGCAAATATATAATGAATTTAAGTAAATGTCTTAAAAAGAAGTAATCAATTACTATTATACCCTCAACTTCTTTAATATCGTGTAGAATAGATTGTAAAAAAAAATATTTGATCAAACAAATTATACCATTAAAACTTCCTACCATTTCATATCTATACTTAATTAACTAATGATAGGAATTAAAAAAATCAAAAATAACTTTCTTATTAAGTGATCCAATGATCCCAAAAATTGCTCCATTGAATGTGATGAATTACAGTATATTATAACAGTTTCAAATATAAAATGTCATCATAACTGCCTTTTGAGAAATACACTAACTAAATACAAAAAGAGTCAATTTTGAACCTATTAATGCAAAATTATGTAAATGATGAACTATTGCCTAGCAGCCTTATGTAGCAAACAACTAGCTGCCAAACTGATGAAAACGCAAGTGTATTTTCACCCTTAAGGACTCTAAGTTGTTAAGGTGCCGACCTTTGTATTTCCACCCTTCATTGTGATCATTAACATGCCAAAGTGGTTCTTGATTTTAGCTTCACGGGTATCTTGGGTGATGAGGTTCCAATTCAAAGTATTCAGTTGGTTCAATGGTTGAATCCAATCGCAAAAGGTGGGATCATGGTAAGATTCCGCTGTCAAAGTATTCAACCGGTTCATTAGTTGCTTGGGTGATGAGGTTTGTGACGAGGTCATGTATTGCTTTATCGTTTACTACTTTGTTGAAAGGAAGAACCGATTTGAATGCCAAATGGGTTGATCCATACACCTTCTATGAGTTAGTGTCACACTAATATACAACTATGAGATGTTCAAAAGATTAGTCTTAGAGGCAATGTTCCGATTGTAATTAATTTCTTAAGTGTATAATGTGATTTAAATGGTTAATATTTATCAATGCATATGTTTAAGTAATTTCAATTTTGGGTTTAGAAGCATAAACTAACCGTTTTCAAAAGTTTAAAAAGAGATGGTCATGTACTAACGATTTAAACTAAAATTTAATACATTTTTACCTTTTTCTTAGTGAAATACCTTTTTTTTTTAAATACCACAAACAATCTTATATATCATGGCAATTTAATATTATGTCTAATTATATTGTTTGAAGAAAAAATGGGCAAAAATATTACCCCAAAACTTATCATCTTTAAGTAACTTTATTGTACCTGAAAAGGTTAATAAGTTGGTAAAAATAAAACACCTTGAACATCTCATTTAACAGAAATTCTGAATCAAATAAATAAATAAATAATAATAATAATAAACGAACTTGCATAGAAGTATAAATTCATGTGCGAGAACCTTTAATTTTTATAGTTGAGATTCATGAATTTGTCTCAATTTCTTTGAAATATGCAAACACGTAGTGACTAAGTACTTTAGCACTCTTAATTTACTCTTGCCTTATTAAGACATCAAATTAAACGAGAACGAGGCCAACACACGAATGAAACCCTTTTAGTATTCCTATTCCATTTATAAAATATCGAGGTGTTTGATGTATTAAAAGTACACTATCAGTTTAACAAGAAGTTGTGTTGATTATTCAGCTAATCAATACTAAGAACATCGAATTCATCAAGAAATTTGACTTTCATACTATGTTAATGTAAGCATGTTAAAAAGAATCACTCCAATAGTCATGTTAAAATATGATATAATCTAAGTATGACAAATAATAGCAGCTACTATCAAATCAAATTTGATATAAAGGTACTTGTCAGGATCGACTTGATCATGATCAAGATTAAGTTTTACTATGCTTGAACTTCTTAACAAGAAATTTGCGGAATAATACTTGTTAAGTTTGGAAGTTGTATGTATGTTTTGTATGGATGTTTGTATTTCAATAGACAAAGAACAATAAAACACACAAGTTGAATAACAAAAACTCCAATATTATTAAGATTAATAATACGAATACACTTGATTGTAGTAGGGTTACAATAACCTTGAAGCTGACTAAACTATGTGTGTTATCTGTATGTACTAGAGACACAAGGATGATATTTATACACCAGGGCATCTGAGCACGCATGCTGTTAAGGTATGGAACTCTACTTATAAATTGTAGAGTTCCAATTACACGTTATAGTAATTAATGCATATAAGTCAAACTATCTAAGCATGTCTTGAAGCCGTAAAGCAACCCATGCTTTGTCGTGCATGCTTTGTCAAGATTAGGTAACTGCAGACCCATGTGCGCCGTATATCCTTTGGACAAGGTCAGCAGTAGAAACAATGGAAACTGGTCTAGCAGTACTAACTCCACAAATCATACCAGCAGTATTAATCCTGGAATCCTACTAGCAGTACTAACTCTGAGATTCTTTTGACAGTACTAATCTTGTTTTTGCTCCAGCAGTAGAATCCATGGAATGAACCAGCAGTAGAAACTTTGGATAGCAGTACTAACTCTTGACTTGCTTGGCAGTACTAATTTATTATATCCCAACAGTACTCACGCATACTATATATCCTCGATCACCGGTTGCCGTCTTCCTTCTCCTCTCTCCTGATCATTATCGTCAACTATTGACTTGGGGTATTCATTTTTGGATATCCAAAAGTTTGGATAGTAGATTTTGCAACCCAAAACTCCTATCCAAAATTCAAATATTTGAAAAATTAATAAACAAAGCTCATTTAAGAATTGCTTCGTATAATAAATTTATTAAATAAAAGATATTAGATTATATTCCTAAAATTTAATAAAATAAGTAATATAAATTTAAAAATTACAATTCTCATTACTTATTTAGGTTCAAAACCTATTTTTTTTAATTATCGGATATCTGAATTACCCGAAAGTTTTAAAATCACCACCTAATACTCAGACCTGAAAGTTATGATACTTATATTTTGGACACTCAAAAATTCGAATAATTTTGGATCAGTTATTCAGACATTGGAATCAGATACAGATATTTTGTATTACTGACGCGTCATTCTAAATCAGTTTCATACATCAGTTATGTATATACT
The DNA here is from genome assembly GCA_963930675.1 of Gnaphalium uliginosum. Taxonomy (NCBI): domain Eukaryota; kingdom Viridiplantae; phylum Streptophyta; class Magnoliopsida; order Asterales; family Asteraceae; genus Gnaphalium; species Gnaphalium uliginosum. Next base: position 11,766,531 of record OZ005684.1, read on the forward strand.
ACTTGTATTAATAACAATATTTCCATTTTATTTATGAAATATCGAAACTACTATTAGACAAAAAAATCTTGTCAAGATTTTCTAGTTGGCGCATAATGGCATAATGGTTCGAGTGAGTCAAGTATAGAAAAAAAAACTTAGTACTGCAATGCCAAAAAAATTCGAAAACTTTTCAAAGAAAACTACACATAAAAAATTTCGAAAAATTCTTTCACAGAAAAAAACAAATTTCATACTTTTGTACAAAAAAGTTGTTCACTCCCATGACAAAAGAACATTTCTAATCAAGACTTTTTCGTAAAAGAAAAAAAAATCATCGTAGATGCTCTTGATGATAGTTATTTGGAAGAGATGTATTGCGTACGCAAAGTCATATACATCTAAAAGTATCAACCTAAACATGTGTCTAGTATTTAATCAATATATTATCTGACATTTGTATCACACTTTTCATTTTCTTATGTCTACCAATGATTTTAAAAATGTTTAACAATTATATTTTTAAGCACACTTTAAACATATGTTTTAGGACATGTCTCATTCTTCGTAACTTTATTTAAGGTTTTGATAGTTCTTATTTAAAATAATAACACACCATATCATAATATCATAATCATAATATTAATATAAATTAATTCACGGTAGAATCATAGAGAATTTTATGGTCACGTGGATAATATTTTATTTAACCCCTCGTAATCTCATTTATGGTCGAGAAATACTAGAATCACACCAATTTTCAAACAAATCCAACAAGCTCACGTAGACAAGTAGATGAACCAATCAAAATAGATTTTTATCTTAATTTTTTATTAAAGGTCATTTGTCCTTTGTTGATTATTGTTGTATTTTTAGTTTAACTGCACTATTTGTATTGTGGTCATTTATGATATTTAATTGATGTTCCAGTTTACATCTTGTAGCATGAGTTTATGACGTTGAACTTTTTATTATATATCAAACTTGTTATTTCTATTGGTAATGGTAGTCTGCTTTTTAAAAAAAAATTAATTCTTATTTCAATTTCTTAATTCTCTCTCGTTAAGTAATTGGACATGTGAAAATTATTTTCTAAAGTTTTTGTAAGCCTAACATTGGTGTGGATGGTTTTAACTTTTAACTATTCAAATTCTATTGGCACACAGAAGTCAACATGAAAGAGAAAAGTATATACGAGCAAAAAAAATTAAGCAATAAAAAATATAATGAGACACATAATTCACTAACTACCAAAAATAATAACTACAATACATCGAAGTTTACAAACTAATACTATTAATATAGTTTAATCTAATCAATTGTTTACTAATTAATTCCAATAATAATCATGGATTGCTAAATCGTATCATATAATAATAATAATAATAATAATAATAATAATAATAATAATAATAATAATAATAATAATAATAATAATGTATATAATAATAGGTTGAATGATTAGTAAATTACCCAGTTAGGTAGAGCCATTGACTAAAGAAGAAACCAATATCTACTTAACACCTCTTTATGTGATATTTGGCTATATATAACTTGGTGGTGTGGTCTCAGTTTCTTTGAGGTACAAATGAAGAAGTTATGGTTATGGTCAACTTTGATATGTGCTATGATCGTAACCATAACTGATACCGCCGCTAGATCCACAGTTCATGGTGGCGCTTCTCACCGGATTCTTTTAGATACCGACGTTGACACAGATGACTTCTTTGCTATATTGTATTTGTTGAAGCTTAATCGATCCGAATTCAACTTGAAGGTTCTTCCCTCAAATTTACTATATTTAATTCCGTTTACATTTGCTTTTTGTGATGATTTTGATGTCATTTGTTTGTTACGTGTTGTTCATTTACTATCAAAAAGTTGATGTGATATCATCTTTTTGGGATGGGAGAAAAGTATACGATCTTTGGGTGAAGAAATTCAACATTCTAAAGGAAACTACATTTCAATCGGATGTTACGTTATTACTAAAAAGCCCATATAATAAAGAATCATTAAAACTTATTGATATTTAGGAAGGGCATTTTGTATGAATTTTGTGAACTAGTGCTATTTATGATAAATATTTGTGTTATTATTTGAAAGTTAGAAAATATATAAACACTTACAAGTATGGAAAGGTATTTTTTTGTTGCATGTCAATTAGCCCTTAATATCAAGGGCAAATATTTCGTTCAGTAAAACTGTACAGTTAGCTTTAAGTTAAGAACTGAATATATATATTTAAGAAAGTTAAGCTGTTGAAAATATAAAATATTAATATTTATCTTATTTCCTATTGGTCAACGCCATAGAGCTTTAGTGCTATTAACAGCACATATGATTTGCTCTAATATCAATTGTCAAACTATTATCAATAGTAATTCTTTTGTCTTTTTGTGACATATTAATCTGTATATATTTTTTTATGCTAATAAATATATTAAAATAAGATACTTGTAGTTTGATGGTAAATGACTTTGAAATTGTTAGGGGCTACATGAGTTTCAAGCCTTTAAGGTGACATTGCGGTTTGTATGATTTTGAAAATTTATCTAAACTTTTTTGGAGTTGTATAAAAGCGAGATAAGAACCTCTAACTTTATATAAAGTATTTAAATATAACTCACATTTACTATTATTACTTTATCATACTATCACCTACAATAACTATATTTCATGATTATTAATTTATTATCTCTTAGATATTAATTATTGAACTCTTATAGAATGTAAACGTTTTAATTTTTTGAACGAAATAATATCTTACATCTTACATATATGATATGATATGATATGATGAAAGTAACATTAATATATTATTCAATAACTATGTTGTAGCACCACTTTATGTTACATTTTGTGTTTCATTTCTAAAATTAAGAAATTTTCTATTAACTCCAATAATATATATATATATATATATATATATATATATATATATATATATATAAGTTAGAAAAAATGACTCAGAGTGTAAATAAAGTTACAAAGCAGCAGAAAGAAATTATTAAACTTATCGTTACTACTTTTGTTCCGATAAATTTAACTTAGGTAAATAACTAAATTTAGATATATAAATATGGATTTAATAATCAAATTTAATTATTGAGAATCATCATTTTTCATAACCTTTATATTTATATTAAATTTAAAAGAATTGAAACCAAATTTAAGTTTTATCTTTTTATGTGAAAAAATATTTATTTTTAAAACCCGTCAGTAATGTAATGTGAGGACATTAAAATTCTAGATAAGTTCATTTGAAGAAATCTAGGTGTGTTGTGGAAGATTGACTATTTCAAACATGTGACTGGTCGTTTTTGCAGATAACTTTAAGGCATTTGTCAAATTTGACTTACGAATAACAACACCTTCTTTTACACAAAGGCCACTCTAAAAAAAAAAATTAGACATATAAGTGTAATTATTAACTTTCACTCGTAATCATCAAATTAAAAATTAGACTCATATTTACCTTTATAAATAATTATATACACACAAAATAAAATAAAAAAAGCTACCACTCCACTCCATTCGCTTTTAGATAAAAAGGCTAAGAGCGCCCGTTAGCTTTGTAATACAATTCCCAAAATGATGTGATATAATAAATTCACAAATGATATTATTCAAGTATTTTTCACTCTTACTTATATCTCTCTTTTTATCAAAATTGTGTGATTCTATCATTTTATTTTAAAAAAGGGGCAATACTTCTTATATTATAAGACAATATAATAATAATAATAATATCTAATCTAAATCTAATATGATCTATCTAAATCTAAATCTAATCTAAATCCAATCTAAATATATAAATAATAATAATAATAAAATATTAATAAAAAAAACCTCACCTGTGTAAATTTTTTGAACAATTGTCACCTATTAATCAATCAGATTCTTAGATTTTATCAAATTTTCAATTAACCAATCACATCTTTCTATTTATCTAAAAAATCTCTTTAAAAAATAATAATCATACTGTAATACACTAGCAAATTACCCGAACATAGCAGCGGTGATGAATAAATCCACATATTTACTATGTTCAAATTCGATTTTAAAACTTAAGTAGCATCTAATAAATTGAGCATTATTTGTATATAGTTTGTAAAGGATTAATTGAAATGATATGTTAAATTATTTTAAAAGATGATGTGCAAAGTTAAAAATGGAAAGTTTTTGTAAATAGATATTATAAATTAGTGATTGAGTTTGGAAAGATTGAGATAATTAATGAATTTTAAAGGGTACTTTAGACCTTGATTTCATTTTTAAGAAATAAATTGATATCCTTAATATGTAATTAAGATATATATATAAAAAAAACTGTTAGTCCTCAAATTTACCTCCACGTCAGGTAATTCCAATTATTTAATTTATCATTTATTAGAGCAATTCCAATCGGCAGAGTTGTGATATTTTATTCAAAGACATATAAGTTCAAGTCTTATAGTTATTTTTTGCTCAAAATTATTATTATTGTTGTTATTATTATTATATTATTATTATCATCATTATCATTATTAGTAGTTAGTAAGTTAAATATTACACTGATTCAACAACGTATGTTCATTACAATTTGCTATAATATATTATACTATTTTTGTAATCATGATACTAAATTATTTTTTGACCAAGTAATAGTTAAGATTTAAGTTATCAATATCTATCTCATGTAGTAGTGTAACGAAGGTTAAAGTCATTACAAATTAAGAAAATTAAAAGGCAAACATCGTATCTCAATATCACTTGAACCAACGACATATTAGTTAACTTAAATTCATGTTGATATACTATTAAAAATGATGAAACGAAAACTAATTATCAATAAAACTTATTTACCCAAACTTAATATATACCCTAAGGTCTAAACTTAACAAAACCTTAAACAAATATGTTATTAAAAGCATAAAATATATATATATATATATATATATATATATCTAAAATATATACTTTTGACCAATCAACATTTAAATAATGTTGTATATTTTACATTATTAACTTTCACATTTTATATTTTATTTTATATAATATTAAAATTAAGATAAAACTCCTTAATATTTTAAAGCTAACAATATGGTTTCAGCCGTATATCACATATCATTTTCTCTATAAAAAAAAAGTTAGCCATATAAATAGAAAAATATGAAATGCAACTACACAATATACACAAAACTCAACCTAAACAGTAGTTTTAACCCGACGGGTAGCGTGGGCAAATAATACCTTGATAATGATCACGTCGTTCTAAATAAATATATCAACCTGATCATACTATACTTTATTTATACTTATATAATTAAATACTGGTACCATATTTTGAAAATATTAAAAGGTGGACAAAAGATGTTGAAAAGTCAACCAATTAAACTTATTACTTAGACCACTAGCAATTTCCTCATTGTAGAGAGAGTTGAAAGCATCGTCAAGTGTATTAATAGAACGCCATTTTTCGGATAGCATATCCTCGCCGCGAATCCAACCATTTTCGTTGACGTTGAACTTGTGTTTAACAGTCTCCCAAAAATTTCCTCTCCTTTGGGAGGTGCCTTCTTTTAGTCTTCAGATGAGTCGACCTAACATTGCGCCAATCACGCTTCTTCCTCGGTTGATCAAAGTTTTTTGTTGCACTTGATCTTTTCACTTTGATAAACGCCTTTGCCTTTTTGATGGTGTCTCTTTTTCAGTTCGTCATTGATTTCCATTTTACCACCTCGAACTGTATAAACCGATAATAGTTCATGATACAATAATAAACAAATTAATCTATGTGTGATAATACCGGTGCAGGCTATAACATTGAACACGAATTCATGGACAAATGCGGGACATGCAGTAAACCAAATATACGATATTCTTTACATGATGGGGCGAGACGATATTGATGTTGGTGTTGGTGGTGATGGTGGAATACATAAAAATGGTACAATATTACCAAATGTTGGTGGCTATCTTCCTATAATTGACCAGGTAGATAGCTATCGTTAACTACACTTATCTCATATTCGTTTAATTTAATTACGCTTATGATTAATCTGCGAACAGGGAAGTGGCACTGCCGGACCTTGTAGATATAGACAAGCTATTCCTGTTAAAGGTGGAGGAAGATTAGACATCGATACAAATTTTGGCTTGCGAAGAAGCTTTCTTCCACAGGTATTTTGATGTTTTTGTGTCGTTCTAAGCATCAAGAATCAGTTTGCTATCAAACCAATACATTTCTAGTTTAGAATTTGCTTACTACCAAGTTTCTAATGCATCTCACGTTACAAATGCGCTTTAGTAACCTCATGTTCCAAAAGTAAAAAGCTGTGATTTTAAGCATACTAATAAGGTTGTGTTAAGTTGCAAAATATATGGTTCTGTTAGTGTATTTATAAGTTTGACCTCTCTAGATCACCGCCCACCGTAGCGAGGGCACACGTGGGTCGCATCTCCGAATATGTCAAACTCACGACTCACCAATGGGGATTTTATACATGTACCCGCAAATCGCGGATACCTGCGGGTTTTAAATGATACAACATTTTATCAAAATGTTTTATATAATTTGCATCTAAAAAGGTGTTTTAAAAGATGTTCAAAAGAACACATCGTAATTTTAAACGAGTTAAATTGTTAAAATTTAAACATACTTACTAACTAATAGTTTGATAACTATCCATTTGTATGATAAATTTTCTTGAGCGTTCTACAATTTTGCTATTCATCTTACTTTTTATTGCCTATAGAATAGTTTCATTATAAATTCTTAAAATTAATCATTATACTTTTAAATATATATTTGATAGATTATACGAATACACTCGTGAGTCGGGAATACCCGCGGGTAAAAGTTCATACCTCTCACCCGCCCGCGACCCAACATCGGTTACTATTTTTCACTCATACCTGTACCCGCAGGTAAAATTTTGCGTGTTTACCCGCCATGATGGGCGGGTACCCACGGGTCACGGGTTTTTTCTCGCCCATTGCCATCCCTTTTCACCTGTATATATGTTTATCATGCTCTCGTTCACTATCTACACAGGGAAGCAGGCGATACTCACCTCTTCGACAACCAAGTACTCAACAAGTATTGATCAAGACGATATCAGAAGGTCCTGTTAGTGTATTTATAACAGGAGCGCATACAAATTTGGGTATATTTCTTTTGACAAACCCAAATTTAAAGAAAAATATTAATCATATTTACATCATGGGTGGTGGTGTGAGATCCAAGAACCCCACTGGTTGTTGTCCCAAAAATGCAAGCTCAACTTGTCAGCCTCAACAGTGCGGAGACCACGGCAATATGTTTTCAGCCTTTAGAAGTAATCCGTATGCCGAGTTTAACTTCTTCCTTGACCCTTTTGCTGCATACCAGGTACTCTATCATATCAGGAAATGGTCACTATACAAAAACTCGTTATCTTTAGATATCTAAGTCATGTTTGCAGGTTATTCATTCAGGGATTCCAATCACTCTTGTTCCATTGGACGCCATAAACACGATTCCCATTACCAAAGAGTTCTTTGAAGCGTTTGAGAATAATCAACATACATATGAAGCACAATACATTTTTAAGTCTTTGAAGATCGCTCACGATACTTGGTTTGATGATCAATTCTTTACGGTATATGATAGATTTTGATTTAAGTAGTACTATTTTTTCTTCATTGATTATGAGTGTTTCTTGGTTTATAAAAAGTCATGTTTTCTTGTCTATACAGAGTTACTTCATGTGGGATTCGTTTATGTCGGGTGTTGCGACATCATCTATGCAACACGAGGAAAATGAGTTTGCAGAAATGGAGTATATGAATATAACTGTGATTACATCTAACAAACCTTATGGGATCTCTGATGGCTCGAATACACTATTTGATTGCCAAAAGACCCCAAAGTTTGGTTTAGATAAACATGGAGTTCATAGTGGTCATGTTCAATTAGGCATCCGGGATCCATTTTGCCTTCGTGTGAAAGGGCCAGGGATATGTAAGGTAACTTCGTATGAACTGTCCCGTTGTTGCTGATTTTGATAACCAAGTATTGATAGTTCAGTGATCTCAATAAAACAGAAATAGTCTGAAGTTAGTTACCCAAAATATTAGTACATTGGTTGCTAATGTAGTATAACCTTGGTTGTGAGTTGTGATAATGTTATTTGTGAACTACATAGGATGGCTATACAGAAGAAGTTACTGGACCAGACTCCGTGGGTGTGCGAGTGGCAACAAGAGCAAAACCTAATGTTGACAAAACGAGCTCTTTGGATAGGGAATTTTATATTAACTTTTTAGATGTAAGTAGATATCTAATAACTATATGAAACTCTTCTTAATTATTACTGTATGATATATGTTTCGATATTGTTATTATATTAGATATAAGACAAATTGAAGATTTATTATAATTTCAGGTACTCAATCGACCTGAACAGAGAGGCCGATTCAATTTCACATCTGAATCCCCTAATTATAAGAAAGTTCTTTACAGACCAGACTTTAAAGTGAAGAAACTTGGAAAAGTGGTCGTCTTTGATATGGATATGAGCGCGGGAGATTTCTTGGCTCTTTTTTATCTACTCAAAGTACCCGTCAAAGAAATTTATCTTAAGGTCATTTTATATTAGTAATTCCAGTTTACTTTCCAAAACTATATCAATTACTGAAAAATAAAACTGCACGGACGAACTATTTATCCAAAGTGAATGATGACTTTGATCATATTTATATAAGAAACTGACATAACTGTACTTTTGAAGTTGCAGTCTTTGAAAACTAGTGGGCGGAACTATACTAAACAAGTTGCAATGTGTGTTTCTTTGTATTTCAGGCTATAATAGTAACTGGAAGTGGATGGGCCAACGCAGCAACGATAGATGTGGTGTACGATTTGTTACATATGATGGGTCGTGATGATATCGTTGTTGGTTTAGGTGACTCATTTGGTTTGAACCAGTCATATCCGAATGACCCAAATTTTGGTGATTGCAAGTATTCAAAGGCTATACCACACGGTAGTGGTGGTCTTTTGGACTCTGATACTCTCTATGGACTTGCCCGCGACCTACCAAGGAGCCCAAGAAGGTACTTCTCTGTTCTAAAGATGGGTTGAGACATTGAGTCACGAAACTTGTAACTGAATCTTAGATTGGTTCATATGTAGGTATACAGCGGAGAATTCAGTCGAGTTTGGAGCTCCTCGTAATACAGATTCCCCTCAACTTAGACAACCATTAGCACTAGAAGTTTGGACATCTGTGGTGAAGTCCATTGATCATGGCTCAAAAATTTCAATATTGACAAATGGGCCACTAACAAATTTAGCAAACATCCTAATTGCAGACACGAATTCTAGCTCAATCATTGAGGTGAATAGTCAGGTTCATATTCGGGATCACTTCGACTGTGGTAATATGAATCTAACTATATAATGTGTAATTACAGGAAGTATTTATATTAGGAGGGCATATCAACTATGACAACAATCAAGAGAAAGGGAATGTGATTAATGTCCCTTCAAATAAGTATGCGGAACTTAACATGTTTCTTGACCCGTTGGCTGCAAAGACGGTATTTGACTCATCACTCAACATCACACTCATCCCTCTCCATATGCAACAAAAAGCATATGCATTTCCAGATATCATTAAAAGATTGCAAAGAAAGAACATGACGCCTGAAGCTATTTTCACTCGACGTTTGTTGATGAGGCTTCATCAGTTGCAACAAAAGCATCACTTGTATAGACATGTGGTATGGCATTTGAACTACCTTTACTACTCGCACTTTGACATCATTGGATTTGACATGTGTGGCAATATCAAATCATTTATACGGAGAACCTCAATTCATCTTTGTATTCTATTGATGATACGAACATTTCATATACGTTTTTCATTTACATTCCAGGACACGTTTTTGGGAGAGATATTAGGTGCGATTATCATTACTGGTGATCAAAAAGATGTAAAGTTTGAAGTAAAGCATTTAAAAGTGTTTGCAGAAGGAGATTTATCTAGAGATGGACAAGTTCATTTTGACACAACAAAAACAAAAGGAATCAAAGTATTGAAAGACTTCAACCATGTATCCTGTTATAATACTTTTGCAGATCATCTTGTTAATCGAAAACAGTCAGCTGTGATCGGAAGTTTTGACCAGCAAAAAAGGCTGTGGAGCTCACCGTAAAATTGAACAGGCAGCATGATGTTACAATCTTTATTTAAAATTGTTTTTAATTAAAGTAGTGTACGATTCTGCACTTTTTTTTTGTTCTTTTTAGAGAAATGGGTATCATCATCTACTATCTACTATCAGCAAGTAAATAAACAATAATATTCGTTGTTGGTCGATCGGTGGTGAAAAATTAAGCAGTATTCGGTAAATATAATTCAAAGATAAAAAAATATATGTGTTATACGTTTATGATATTTTCACTCATCACCTAATTTTAACCATTACATAATTAATAATGCATCAAACTATCAAACGTGTAACACCTTAATACATAGTTAGTTTCAAGATGCACATTATAAACAATGCCAAATATTCATCAACTTCCTTGTCTAGATGTTTGGTGCCATATAGATTCATCAAGTGTTACATGTGATTTTGTAACACTTTTTCTAGCAAAATGACTTCGTTTACTCACTTTTACGTCATGTTTATCATGAAAAGTTTATAACCGTCTATATCTTTGTCCTTTTGTATTCTTCTTCTTAAAATATGGATGGATATCAATACTTTTTTCCCCTTATCTTCCTAAAATACGGATATCAAATAAAAATTACATTTTCAGTCCTTGAATTTTATTTATATTTACAATATTGATTTTTGAATTTACTCTTACAGCACTAATGAACCGTGTAGTTTAGCAACACAAATTATTTCCCCTATAAGAGCACGGGGAGCAGAGGCTGACAAGTGTCACCATTTACCACCTTGAACGCTGGTGACCGGTGTTCACAACACTCGGCTGGCATTCAAGGCAGGCGTTTAGTGTCACCATGCCAATCTGAACGGCAAGGCAACATCTTTTTTTTTTAATTTTTCAACGGCTAAGTTGATTAAAAAAATAAGATTTTGAATTTTGCAAATATAGTCGTTTTTAGGAGCGTTTTTTATTTTACTTTTTTAACTTTTTTTTATAAAAAAAACAAATTTACACTATAAACATAACAAGTTTAAGCTTTAGTCATTTTAATAATTGTCTTTTAATCATTGTTTTTAAATTATTGTCTTTTAAATTATGTTTTTTATTTATGTATTTGTAGGACTTTTAATTATTTTATAAAAGTACTTTTATTATTTAATGTGTTAATTATTGTATATTTAATTATTATTTGATTATTTGCAAAAAAATAATAATAAAATAATCAACTGAACGCTGAACCTCTAACCAATACCTCATTTTCAACTTCGGTATTTTGTTCAGTAATCAGCTGAACACTTAACTGAACATTGAATACAAGACAACAACTCTCTGTACTCTAAACATGTTATACATTATCATTTTAGATTATATATATATATATATATATATATATATATTAACTTCAAATCATAATGTATACTTATCCAACACTTTTATATCATTTTACAAATAATTCCACTTGTACCACTTTTTTTTCTTTGTTATGAATTAAATTAAAAGTGTAAGGTACATATTTTCCCTTATGTCTTTAATGAAAAGTCAATCCATTTCCTTTTGCCTAACATTTATTTAAAGGGCCACTTAAATTGATCTTAATCTATCATTAAGAAGAAATATTTTGAGTATTTAATTATTTTTAATAACTTTAATCATATTACATATACTATATTATTATGATAATAAAATAATAACTTTATATATAGGTACTATATTATTTTCTGTAAATAACTAACATGAAACATATGATTACATATTTACATATACTATAGTATAGTATAGTATAGTATTATTATTATTATTTGTTATTGTTATTATTATAATAACCACACAATACATACAAATAAAATAAAAAAATATAAAAAAATAATCACACTATTCCTTATTATTAGTTCTTTTTCATTTCTTTATAAACATACCCAAAAACTTCACCTCACGATGCAAAATTTCCATCAAAATTTTCATCCTCACAAACAAAATTAAAAAATTATCAGCCCTAATTTTGAATCAACACGACAATCGCAATCTACACAGGTAATTCTGTATCTATGTATTCACTTTCTATGTTTAATTTCTTTTATTTTAACAAAAAAAAAAAAATCACTTCCTTGTGTTATGAATTATTTATACAAGGTTTTTTAGAACTAAAACCCTAGATTAGCCTTTGCATTTATTGATTAAGTTAGGTTTTTTCGTTTAATTTAGCTTCTTTTTGTACTAATTAAAGTTTTATTTCTGCAGTTTATGGTTATATAAAGTGTTCAATTGATGAAAAAAAAATGAGTAATCGACCGAGCACGCGCAATAAGAACAAGAGACAGAGATCGGATAATAATGCTGAAGTTATTTCTGAATTATACAGGTGATTGAAGTTTAATTTCATGTTTTTTTATTGCTAATGATTTGAATTTTACTGCTTTAATCGAATTTGGATGTACATTTTGTGTTTTAGGGATTTAATTGTTACATATCATTACTGTGTTTTAGCTGAACTTAGAAATTACGATTTTTTTGTATAGAAACAGTTTGCCCCAAAAGAAAAATGTTAACACTTGAGTGAAGTTAAATTTTGTGATGGAAGATGCCTTTTACCATTTAAGATTCAGTTGATTAACATGGCGTAAACAATGAGCGTTTGGTGCTAATCAGGGCTCGGCTATGGCTGGAAACAAAAAAGAATCTAAATTTAACCATATGTAATGTAACGTTTGTTAGAAAAGTGAAAGTATAAATGAGAAACATTAAACGTTGGACGCTTTAGTGCCTAAGTGAGATAACTTGTCTTACAAAGTTAACACCGACATTTTTCATATTTGTCGTATTAGTATAAACTATGAAGTTTGACGTTCATCTGATTTTTAATTGGCAACTGTTACTTGATTAGTTAAACTGAGACTTTTCCTTTATTGGGTAGGAAAATTCACTTGTCTGGTGAAGTGTCAAAGGATGATATAAAACAGTTGTATATGTTTGAGAAGCCTGTTTGTTATCAAGGATGTCGAGTAAACACAAAAGATAACCCCAACTGCTTTTGTGGGCTGATTCCACCACCAAATGGTAACCGAAAATCTGGATTATGGCAAAAGACTACTGAGATTGTTTCCTCACTGGGTCCGGATCCTTCCAAGGATCTTCGTGATTCAACCGACACGCCAGCTGGCTTAACAAATCTTGGTGCGACATGCTATGCAAACAGCATACTTCAGTTCCTGTACATGAATAAATCGTTCAGAGAAGGTGTACTATGTGTTGAACCAGAGGTGCTGGAGAAACAGCCGGTTTTGGATCAACTTGCGCGACTCTTCGCACAACTTCATGCTAGTAAAATGGCTTTTATTGATTCAGCTCCTTTTATTGAAGCACTGGCGTTAGATAATGGTATTCAACAAGATAGTCATGAGTTTCTTACATTGCTGTTTTCGTTGCTTGAACAATGTTTGAGCTATTCAAAAGTTTCCAAGGCCAGAACTGTTGTTCAAGATCTCTTCCGTGGAGGCGTGTCACATGTCACGAAGTAAGTTACCTATTGTGATGCTAGTATGGAATAGAATAATGTTCTGTACATATAGTTAATCTCTTTTATATCATGTTATTTGGTGAGTTAGGTGTTCAAAATGTGGGAACCATTCCGAGGCCTCATCAAACGTCGAAGATTTCTATGGGTTGGAGCTCAATGTGAAGGGTTTGAAGAGTTTAGATGATAGTTTGGATGATTATCTTTCTGAGGAAGAGCTTCAAGGAGATAATCAATATTTTTGTAGCTCATGTGCAACTCGGGTAGATGCTACGCGTAGCATTAGGCTGCAGTCGCTACCTCCTGTTCTTATTTTCCAGCTTAAACGTTGTGTTTTCCTTCCAAATGTAAGTGCACACATGCTGCTGCTTTCTTTTTTAAGTACTTTTTGAATATTTTCTCCACTGAACTCTTGTATGTATTCACAGACTACAACAAAAAAGAAGATAACCTCTGCATTTTGTTTTCCTGGACAAGTGGATATGTCACGATGGTTATCTGAGAAAAATGAATCCGGACTGATATATGATTTATCAGCGGTTTTGATTCATAAGGGTTCGGCTGTAAATAGTGGGCACTATATAGCTCACATTAAGGATCAAGATACAGGGCTATGGTGGGAGTTTGATGATGAACTTGTGTCAGAACTGGGTCAACACCCTTTCGGTGTCGATTCTTCTAATACACCTGCTAAACCTCCACAGACTGTGCCAGCTGGAGAATCCCGTTCCTCAGAACCAAATGGTGTTGTAAATGGAAAGCATATGGATATTTCATCCTCTGAAACTACTAGTAATGTACAACCGTTCTCTTCAAGTGATGCATATATGCTGATGTATTCTCTTAGGCATCAAACCAATGGTCATAGAAAACAACAAATGGGATCTGGTGAAGGGAAATTAAAAGATGGAAATTCCATTTCTTTGCAAAATGATGCTTATCTTCCACCTCATCTTTATAAGGATGTTATGGAGTTGAATAAGTCATATGTTGATTCTTGTCAGCAATACAAAAAAAAGAAAGAGGCCAAGTTGGCTCTCATTACAGAGCGGCGACAAGAGGTTAGATCAGTTATCTCTGAAGCCCTTGTTCAGTCTCCCGTGGAGTCATTTTGGTGGATCTCAGTTGAGTGGCTACGTCAATGGGCAGATATCATCACTCCTGTGTGAGTTCCAATTCTTATTACAAGTTCCTTCCCGTTGGTCTATGTTAAAATACTATATAATTTAATATCCTCAATCCTCGTTTTTCAAAATTGTTGTGTGTGACATTCTGTGATGCCATCCGAAATGGCTTTACTGCAATTAACCATTGTGACAGGAAATAAGGAAATGAGAGAGATATTAAAAGTATGATGCTTTATTTGTTATGGTTTTATTATTTCACAGCAAAATTGACAACACCCCCATCCAATGTTCACATGGTAAAGTATCGGTTTCAAAGATCAGCTCCATGAAGCGGTTATCATCCAAGGCTTGGAATGCCATATTTTCCAAGGTACCCTTCTGTGCATGGTATTAATATGCTGGATTTGATAAATGTTTCATATTTGACCTGACGAGGTGACTACTTATAGATAGATGCATATATTGTTTCGTAGTTTTCATTGAAAATAAGTGCAGTGATATGGTTTTGGATTGTGTTTCTCTAACCATGTAATTATAATTCCTTGTGTGAAGAATATATTATAGGAGTTTTTTTGTACATAGTTCATAAGAAAGTTACAAATTCACATATAAGTAAGGCTGTGTAGGTACTGGTTGAGACCTTAGAGTCTTAGACTGAATCTCCTATTTCATGCCATCAGAATCACACTAAATAACTATTCTAGATTTTGATTATAAAGGTCTCCAGCATTTAATATTATTTATACCATTGCTTTGCTGTTAAATAAGTGTGTACATATCTGACGGTATTTTTATGATGCTTTAAATCAAGTATGAAGGCGGTCCAGCATTGGGTGAAGATGACTGCTGCATTGAGTGTCTTATGGAAACAGCACGTGCTACAGTAAGTGCTGATAGCTACAGAGATGTACGAACATCAATGAGAGAGCTTGCAGAGTCAGCACTTGCTGGGAAGCATCCTGATGGACAATTATACTATGTTTCCAAGTCATGGTATGTTGCAACCATTCAGATTTACTGATGGAGAAATGTCTACATTTATAAAGAAATTTCATTTATTGTTATTTAACTTGTAGGTTGAGTCAATGGGTACGGAGACGGAACGTTGACTCACCATGTGAAGCTGATACTGGACCAACAGCTTCAATCAGGTGCCCACATGGTGCACTTATGCCCGAGCAAGCTGCTGGAGCCAAGCGGGCCCTAGTACCAGAGAATTTGTGGCTTTTTATCTACAAGTCGGCCACTGAAGTAAAGCCTGATAATATGATTGGGTGTTCGGTTTTTCCATCTGATTCTGAATTATGCCCTCAGTGCTGTGCTGACCTCTCAGAAGTCACATCTCTGGAAGATAGCCTAAGGTTGGCCCAGTCCTTTTCGTTGAGAGAAAGATTATGAGGTTTGACTTTAAAGTGTTTTGACTGACTTTTCAGTTTTCAATGTGTAGGGATTTTAAGCAAAAACAACGGCAGTCTCATGAGAAGCTAGCTCTTGGAAAAAGTGTACCACTTATCCCTGAAAACAGATACTATCTGATGCCTTCTTCTTGGCTTTCAAAGTGGCGAGGCTACATCACAGCAGTTGGCAAGAATGCATCTTCTACCGAAGAACCAGACAGCCTGACTAATTCCATTGAATCACTGAAATGTGAACAGGTTCTTGATGTTCTTTCCTTTATTTAGTTTCTTTCCACATTTTATTAATTCTAGGTGGCTGCTCTTTGTGCATGTTGTAAAGTTCTATTTCATATATAATGTTTTTATCTGTTTCTAGTTAATTACCCTAGTTTATAAGGCGTTGACACTCTTCCTAAATTTGAGTTTTTGTTTATATACTCTAAACAGCACTCAGGACTTCTTCGAAGACCTCCTAATCTTATACGGAAACGTGGTGCAGTTCTTCAAAAGGCTCCAGCTGTAAGAACATTATCTCTTTTAAAAAAATTTCTAGGGCTGAGGGTTCCTGCCATTATGCTCTAGAAGTAACAAATATTGTTTAAGAAGTTTTATAAAAGCAAAAATCGCTGATTTTGTATGGAAATATTTCAGGTAGATGAACTGACAATCGTTACTGAAAATGACTGGACATCATTCTGTAAGGACTGGAACGGTGACGAGGAAAAAGGCATATCCGCTGAAATCGATTTTAGTAATTCTGTAGAAGATAGTTTATTGGGGACATCTGAAGATATGCTAATCACAGAGGAGAATGGTAACTCTGTCGATGATCCAAATGGTGACACCGAGTCTCAGGGGCCAACAATTAAAACTTATCCAGAGGTAAATTAACTAAATAACTTATTTTTTTCTCTAATGTTTGATCCAATTACACGTGCCTTAAATTTGATTATTTTTTAAATTACTGTAGGTGTGTGAAGAATGCATTGGTGAAAGAGAAAGCTGTGAACTAGTGAGGAAACTGAACTATTGTAATGAGGATATATGTATATGTTTTGTTCGTGGGAAGGAACCACCAAAATATATTCTAGAAGGATCTGCAAACTTGTTAGAGCCAAATAATCGTCGAATCTCAAAACGCTCGCGAAGGACATCATATGGGAACTCAGTAAATTTAAATGTTTCTGGCACCACAACTCTTTATGAGCTTAAGATGATGATTTGGCAATCATTTGGGGTATATGTTATCTTCGACTTTATTGCAACATTTCATGCTCTGAAACTAAGCTTAACGGAGTTCGATTCGTGCAGATTGTGAAGGAAAATCAGATACTTCACAAAGGTTCGAAGATTGTTGATGGGGAAACTGCTACTCTTGCGGATATGTGTATATTCCCAGGAGACGTACTATGGGTGACAGATTCAGAGATCCATGAAAACCGCGACATTGCAGGTAATTTATTCCTATATAATCGATGATATATGATTTCATTATGTCAACTATTTGTCTATATGTGACAGTTGATTTTATTATGCCAACTAGTTTTATTATGTCATAGTTGATTTCGTTATGGATCTTAGATTTGTTATATTGTCGAGCAGCATTCGATATTCTGATTCTTGTCTGATGAATATTATCATGTTTACTTTTTGTGTGTGTTTGTAATGCCTTTTTCAGACGAGCTTTCTGATACAAAGATGGAGGTGCAGCAATCAGACGGAGGTTTTCGAGGAACGCTTTTAGGGACCCATGTCGTGTCTCAAGGATGCTACAACTAACTGTGATCTTTTGTAACGTTTTGTGCCTTTTGGTGTTATTGTATATCGGAAAAGAGATCAACAGATTTTGGTAAATATTTTTGAGGTATCATCTCAGTTTAAAAAAAAAATCTTCCCTTTTCCCTTCTTTCAAACTCTTGCATGCTAATAAGTATTCGTTATTCATTGAAGCTCTAACACTAACTCTTGTTGGTTCGTTTGTTTCAGAAGGCTTGCAAGTTATGTGAATCCTGAGTCACTTGCTGTTGATCTTCACCATCCACATTTCTGTCCATGGGCCCCGGTTGGTAAAATCATGTAAAATTCTGAATCTTGAAAGACTGGTGTTAGATCATTTTGGTACCTTCAGCGACCCAATGAATGGTCTCTTATATTTTGTTACAGAGCTCTATATATAAATACCTATTAGTGGCAATGCCTTAGCAATGGCAGTGACCAGTTTTTCATGTTTATGATTAGACATATTTGGTCATTGCTTTAGTTTTGCATTGAAGAGAGTTTGAGCAGATTGCATTGAAGAAATAACCATATGAAAGTTGATGGTTTCTATTTGACATTGAAAACTTGTTGGTGTGGTAATAGATCAATAGGTACAATTAAAACATCTATATTTTCCTTTTTACTTATATGTGTATGTTTATATATATGAACACATGCAAGTTAAGTTTTATTACATCTTTTAACAAATTACAAACAATATCGGTATCAATCTATATTTTTGCATATTACAATTGCGGGGGGTCCTTGTTTTGAAATCGACAGACGAGAAATTGAACGAGGCAGAGAATGCAATGTATATACCATTAATGTTTGCTTGGTTAAAATGTTACATAATGAGACGAATAATAACTTATGACATTCCTCATTAGCAAGCCTTTTATTAAGCAATATGACAAGCAGTGAACATCAAAAACTACATTCAGAGTAAATTGTAACAAAACTAACATTCAACAGCAATAATTATCAATCTTCTAGACAATTACTTTATCTATCATTTAGCATCGTATAATTTTGTGTTTCGGTTTGCTCTTTCGTACCATGTACTATTGTTGTTTACCTTCATGTAACATTTCATGTGAAATTTACGACATTATACAACAGTAACATCATAAACAAAAAGATGGGAGTTAAATCATCTAATTACAAGATGGTATTAGGCATGCCTCGTTTTTCCTAATTCGAGACGCACATCTGGTACCCACACCCTGTGTTAGGTAAATCAGTCGATGTTGTTTCAAGTTCTAAGAACCATTGGCAATTCACATTATTAATTTGCTAAATGTTGATTTATTAGACAATTCCTTTTCTTCTGATTTTTGCAATCTAAAGTAAAACTTGGGTAAACGGAGTAAATCTCCAACTTGGACACTAAATGTAAATTCTTGATTTGAGTACTACACTGGTCTTCTTCGAATAAAGCAACACAATATAAATACAAACCACATATCAAAAACAGCTCTCCATTAAAACAATACGTCATATGTGATCTTCAGTTTTGGAAATCGGCTTTCACTCAAGGCCAAACAGCATGCAAAAACGGCTACATATATAGAACATCAAAATCCATTAGGAAAGCCAACCATACCAGTAATTAAACTGATTCACAAATATTGTTGGAAGCAAATCAAAGTCTACTCTATCCATTTTACAAACATGGTACCCTACGTTCCTGCTCTTTGGCCAAACTTCCGGTTATAAACCAACCCAATATGATCGTCCATTGGAGTTGTGTATAGGAGATGCCGTTGGAGAGGTTACACACCATTCATACCAAACCTACATCACATTGAAAAGAACCTGAGTGACAATAGCTTTATTATAGATGACAATTAACCAGGTCCAGTGTGTTGGATAACGGGTTAAACTGGATCATGTTTTAGTATGATGGAAACCGGTTAGATTGACCCAAAAACTTGGCAAAATATACAATATATTCATTAATAAGATGTCTCGAATAGTAATGTAATTATTGCAGAACACGGTATTACTACAACAATGATCCAACTTTTTAATAAATAGTAGTAGTTTACTACAACAATAATCCAACTTTATAATAAATCGTAGTTTAGAAGGCCATACTCGACCCATTTTCCTTCAAGCTAATAATAACACTACAATAACCATCCAACTTTTTATTAGCAGTTTAAAAGGCGTACTCATTGAAGCGATACTTTGGTTGACTTTTGACACGATCGACCAATTTTTCTTTAAGCTAATATTTTTTGTAATTTATCCCATTCAATCTGTTCAAAATTTAAATAAAACCCACCAACTCATCCATAAGTAACGGAAAATTTGCTACACCCCGAAATAGTTTACCTTGGTATTCCCACAACACCGCCAAATGTGAAAATCCAAAGGAGAGCCCGCTTTTACGTACACGGGTGACCTTAGTGGGAAGAATATTGGAAACCTGTACAATTAGCATACTCGCATTTATTAGATAATATATATAATAACCCTGATACCAGATGAGAAACAAAAAGGGAAAAGAGTGATCGAAGGAGACTAAAATTATAGAGGCATACCAGCTAAACATATTTGGTGTTGCAGTTGTTGGTTCTATGCCTAGATGTACATCTTTGTACAGTACTGCATCAAAATAACCAGCGAATCCTACATACCATTGTAAAAGAATTAGAAACTACACAAGTATGATATTGGTTGACTATACAAACGAAACAAATGCAGTCAAATTTTGTTATGATGTACACAAATTTGCTTTTCCATATAATTTTTGTGATGAGATAGGTAGTAGTACGCAGTAAAAGAAAAAAGTTAAATGCAATATGGTATACCATGAACAATAAACGATCCAGTCTCCCTGGGAATCTCGAACCGTAGCTTCTTGTACCGCTGATTACTTTTAATGGGCGAGTAGTTTGGATGGGTAAAAGTAAAGACCTGACAAAAGGAGCAAATGAGTGACATTTTAATTCATACAACGTGATGTGCTCTTTTAAGTTCAGCCAAATAGCTATAACTGAGAACTGTTAAACGTGGTAGATGGAGGAGAAAGCTCACAGATTGAGATGGAGAAAGCTTGGCCAAACGGTGTAGCTTTACAACATATGCAGTTTCGAAGTGTAAAAGATCTTTGTGCAACATGACCTGCAATCAACCGATTAGGTCGAATGATACATACTTCTATAGTATTAAATGAAACAAGAACGTGGTAAACCAAATAATAAAGCAACGTACATCATTATACAACTTTGATGTAGTTATGGGCTGTATAAAACTTGTATACCTAACACAAAACAAGCATAGATATAACCGTTCAGTCCGAAGCAAAACTGTAGGAGTCCCAAAAAAACATCTAGCTCAACTACTGAGCAAGTTGCACAAATGATAGCTAAACTAATCATAAAGTTTGACAAAATCATCAACTTAATGTACATACGATGATGGTATTGAGATCCCATCTGGCTTTAGAAACCGTTGAGCTCCGTCAAGACACTCAGGTGAGAGCTCATTGTCACCGAAAGAACCAAGCAACTCACTGACCTACAATGAAAAAAACAAATAATGTAACCCATGTAATCAAACTTATAATATTTGTATGAAAAAGGTTTGATGACAAACTTGCATACCAAAATGTCGGCTTTCTCTGGAGCATCCCAGCAACGCATGTCACAAGAAATTATGGTCACAATGTTTTCCCAACCCTCTAACTTAACCAAACTCTATTACCAAAAAGAATGATATAAGTTAAGAAGTAAACCCACTCAGTAAAGTGAAAGATAAACTTAATAACACAAGCAATTGACAGAACATGAAGATTGAATTCAACTTACATGCAGTGTAACAACTGCATTTGGATTCTTTTCTACAGCATAAACTTTCAGCTTACGCCCAGTTTCTTCAGCAGCCTATTCACAAAATAATAAATAGATAGAACATTAATATTTCAAAAAGTAATGCATGTAACAACAAACTAAGTTGAGGTGGCAATTTCAGTCATTTACTTATTACTGTGTTGACTTGGGTAGTCTTTAATCTCTAATGGATCAAATGGGTCAAACATACATACCTGTAACGATGCTCTAACAAGAGGTCCTCGCCCAGCACCTACAACCATCAATACCTGCAAAACAACATAAGAGGATGTCAAGAAGTACATATCTAAAGAAGAAATGGCTGTAAAGTAAGTTCAGGTATAACTATTGATATATAATGGAGAATGATATGCAAGGAAAGCTTACAACGGTTTGAGTAGTTGCATTCTCATCGGGGATCCTGTCCACCAACGCCTTACTGACGGCCCTTTGGTACTACCAATTGACAAAACAGGAGCAAGTCATAAACCAGCATTTCATAGATTTAAAGATCGTATAAACATAACTACAAGTAAGACAATGACATAAAGATACAGCTAGTAACTACAAACATGTATGAATAAATTTGAAAAATTATACTTGCAATTATAATAGTCACCCCAGAAATGAACCATACCTGGATGTATTTGACACTGTCTTTTTCAAATGTTTCATAAGTTTGTGCTTCTAGATTATCCATAAGAGGCTGCAACGAACAGAATAATTCATAATAACTGCAATAAGGGCCTTTAGCAAATACAAAAAATTTATCAAATCAGAACTTGCACAAGAACTTACTTGCAAGGGAGATTGTAGAAAATCTCTGTAACCAAGCTGCATAGTTAAATGGGATCAACATCAATATAATCGTAAAGGAAATCTGGTATTTGTAATCAACAATTCTATTAGAATGAAGGGCTTGAGATCTCACTTCAAATCGTTCTTGTTCGGGAAGAGGCTCCATCTTCTGATATAAATAGCCAACATAGTCCAAGTAGGGCCTTAGGTCATGTTTTTGGGCATCTGAATAATGGAACATGAAAAAGGCCTCCACTTAATGTTCATATATTTTAAAATTTTGGAACTACAGACGTTAAGCGACAAAAAAAATAAAGCTTACGCTGAGCATAATCATCAGTTAGCTTGTCACCAGATGGCATGCTCCCACCAGGAAGTTGGTGCATTGCGTTTCCAGAAAGCACTATCTGAGAAACATGACTAGAGTTATTTAGCAAATGCATGTCTAAAATAACTCTGTTACAGTCACTAATTATGTCTCTGTCTTCATCAGCAATTATATACCTGTATTGAATAGTAAAAGAAACTACTCAGCAACTTCTGATGACGCCTTGATAGACATGGGTATCCCCGTGCATTCGTTAGGAAAGACTGAAATTGTTGAAAAATGTGTTAATTTGAAATATATACATTCAACTTGGCATCAACAAAAAAGAAAATGAGAACTATTGGAATATATGTACATCAGTATGAACAAAGGCTGCTTTGACAGGTTCTCCAAACCAACGCGCAAGTGAATTTACTGAAGGTAGTGAAGACCTACCATTAAACATTAAAATTTAAAATCAATTCTTGTGTAAATATACTTATCAAAGTTTAGCACAAACTAAATTACTGTAGAAATGACTTAATATCTTATATCAGATGTTTATCTACTCACAGAACATCCACGGCAATTGACAGCTGACTATGATGTTCACATAAAACGCGAAAATTATTCCATAATTCCCAAGAGTCAGTAGGGTCTACTACCTGTATGACCACAAATTATAAAAAAAAAAATATAAGTGCAAAAAAGAAAAATAATTAACAGATATTACACCAATTGTTTCCTCGATAATAGGTCACTCACCATGCCATCAGAAATCCCAGCTGCAGCAACATCATCATCAGACTTATCAAGAGGGATTCTAAGCCACAACTTCATAAGAAAAACAGAACATAAGAATAAAGAAAGCAAAAAAAGAAATTAAACTGAAAATGCAGCTACTAATACCTGCATATTATTAAGGTTCTGTAGAATCTGATTCACACATCTGGCATAATTACCGCAAGATTTACCCTTAGGTGTAGGAAGAAGACATGCCTGAAAAACATTCATATATAATATAACTGCATTCTTTAAAATAAAAGGGTTAATAGACAAATAGGTTACTCTACTTTGTGAAAATGTTCAACTAAGTTACTGGACTATTAATTTGTTCGATTGAATTACTAAACTTAATAAAACATGATATGTAGGTTACTTAACTTATAAATATTAACACTAAGATTATTTTACTTAACTTTTGAATTCAAGTAAGTTACTTAACTTATAAATATTACAATGAAAAAAAGTCTAATTTAGATATGAAAATAGTTTAGTAATCCAATTGAACAAATTAATAGTACAGTAACCTACTTGAACATTTTGGCAAAGTACAGTAACATATTTGTCTATTAACCCAAAATAAAATAAATAAATAAAACAATAAAAAATTACTAATACTTGATAAATGGTATAAATTCATGATCCTAGTAAAATCAAGCACAATAATCACATCTTTAAACCTGTAAAGACAGATGAGAAGCCCAAGCTAATTCTTGCTTCAAAGTAATTTCAGAATCTTCGCGTAGAACATCGTCTTCCGAATCCAAATCGATCCACGAGCTAATCTTGCCTGATAACATGTATAAGTAATCACTACAGCTAATAACAAAAATCAAAATGATGTTCTTTTTAAAATAAAAATAAATCTTAAAGTTATACCAACAACATGACTACTCCATTGAGATGGACTTAAAACCAAGTCTGATGCAGCAAAAGGAAGCACACTCGAGTTTCTACTAGCAAT
This sequence comes from Gnaphalium uliginosum, assembly GCA_963930675.1. Classification (NCBI taxonomy): domain Eukaryota; kingdom Viridiplantae; phylum Streptophyta; class Magnoliopsida; order Asterales; family Asteraceae; genus Gnaphalium; species Gnaphalium uliginosum. The sequence goes on from OZ005684.1 coordinate 11,791,144, forward strand.
ATTAATCAAACTAGGCCTATATCCAGGTTCCATCTGCAAGACAAAAATATAGAACATAAACTCAATACAATTCAAATAGCACATTTAAATTAAATTAATGCAAGTATCCATATAACTCTACAGTTATATATACACACACAGAGTACAGTAACACATGAAAACAGTCAAAACCAAAAGAAAACCAAAATGCAGACACATAACAAAAACTTAACATACATTCTACAAAAATTTATGTGTATACATAAGTAATGAAAAGACTAACCAATGGTGCTACAACGAAATCAAAACCGCCATTGAGGTTATGTGAAAGAACATGAGGCATGTCATCATTGAATTCAGTTTCTACACCACAGTATCTGGAATCGCTTTTATCGCCCAAATTATCACCCAACGGCATTTTTGACCGGAAATGAATCAAGCTTTTAGAGCTTTGGGTTTTAGTGAAGAGAAAAAGGGGAAGCAGAATTGGTAGGGTTTAGGGTTTTTAGTTGAGGAAACTATTAATGTATTATTGCTAGTATTTTTTATGAGCTACATAACTGGTACCTTTGAGAAATGTTTGTACTGTTTCAGTCCCTTTGATTAAAATTATTTTACATGTTAGTCCGCTCTTTGTTTACTAGACTATCTATTCAACGGTAAGTAGATAATAATTGCAATATATACTCTAGGTTTCCTTGATTGGTAAAATATTCATGCTTTTTTATTTAAAAAAGAAAAAAGGTAAATCTGTATGATTAACTTTTAATAATTAGGAGGTGTTCAAATGGTCAGGTTTTAGTTGAATGGATTGTTCAGGTATTAAAGAATATTTAAACCGCCAAATACCTAAACTGAACATGCATAAACACCAAACAAATGGATTAAAAATTGGGTTAATCGGTTTCACCTCCACTAATCCAAAAAATGTGAAACGAAATAAGAGCATCGATCAAATTGTAAAATCCAACCTAAACTGATTATAATTAGGAAGCAAATAAAATTTATTATAAAGAAAAACAAAGAAAACCTTTTTCAACTGTAGTTCTAGAGGATAATTGTTTGTTTTAGCTGTGGTTTTAACACCACACTTGGTGGGTTACGAATCTATGGGGATTAAATTTACCGTCACACATAATTGATCCAGATAAAAATTTTTAAAGAGAGACTTACGTAACCCTTAAAAATTATTTGCATTAAGAGGGTATTGAAGCTTGGACCTCCACGTGTGTGAGAGAATTATCCCTCTACCAAATTTACCACTTCCCTAAGAGTTAATGTGAATAAAATGTTAGTGCATTTGAATATAATGACAACGATCAATACACTTAAACAAACTGTCAGCAATATTACATAGAGAACATAATTTAATTTATAATTAGATAGTGGATTGTGAAAATTCCAATATCATGTTGGGAGAGTAATCAAGAGTTTTCAATAATCAACATCGAATTAATTTAACTCTTTAATGCTCCACTAGATCATAACCTGCGAAATTCGTAGACTATCCCAAGAATTAAATACAAATGTTTATAATATGTTGATAATTAAATTTTATTATATCATTTGTTGTATGTATTTACAGCTGCACATATAATCACTTAATTAGTTATACGATGTTGATAATAAATATTAATTTTATCTGTTATTTTTACTTTTAATATTTTTCTCCATACTAAAATATTGATCAACCCGAGCCATGACTAAAAATGACCACATCACGGCTAAACGATCTGCTATTTGAACCAAGCGACAAGCCATGTAACACCCACGCCAAGGACTTCAAGCAGAAATCATCTATATACAACGGCCCATACATATCAAACAATAGTTCTTGGAAAAGGTATAGATGAATAAATTTCATCTTTGTACGAAATGATGCACAAAGATAAATATTTTATGGATGATTGTGATTTCATATTAAGAATCAATGCTTGAGATTTAGTCTCGTTAATCAGAAAGTCTGAGTGTCATAATGAACAGAGTCTCAAACATGTACGAATTATGAAATAATACGAATTAAGATAATACTCCTATTGAAGTGTTCAATTAGTGTGACGAACAATAGTTTCGTCAAAAAACAGGCTGGATGAGAACTTTTATCGTGAGTTACTCCCTATTCCTTAACCCTTACTCTATACCACGGGAATTCTAAATAAATGAGCTAAGGGTAAAAAATAAAATTTAAAATATGAAGAAAAAAACTACAAAAAATCGTCAAAATCGGGAGCTGCTCAAAAAAATATAAACTGTACAGAGCTACTGCCTCAAGCATTCAACTTGGCTAAAAACTGGCTCAAATTATATTCTTCAGTGTACTGAGATTGGTCCCAAAGCTCCTCAAGTCCACCAAGGATGGCTTTTAGCCCTTTACCACTACCTGGTACCTTTGGTAATCCATCATTGTTCTCAGATTTCTTTGAAGCGGATGCACCCTGAAAAAATCGTATTTTGTGTCATAGGCTCGCACATTAGTCATTTGCCTGAAATTACATTCGGGTATGCAAAAACTTTTTACCTTTTTAGAATCTGCCGGTGTAAATAAGTCAAGTAATTGATCAGTGTTCATTGTTTTGAGACTTGCATTTTCTGCATTAATGATCGCATTGGCTATGGAGACTTTGAATTTTTGAAGGCTCATCACTTTTTCTTCCAAAGTTCCTCTCATTATGAGACGATGGACATTAACAACCTTCCGCTGTCCCAATCTATGAGCTCTATCCATTGCCTTCAAGTGCAAATAGGAAAGGGTAAAACTTAAAATTAGTCACAAACCTCTGTAATTTCTACCACATGGCTCCATATTGACCCATTCATATGTAAATAGGTCAAATTGTCACCGCTATAACTCATATGTACCTGATGGTCACGCATTGGATTCCAATCATGCTCCATGAATACAAGGGTATCAGCTGATGTTAAATTCAAACCAAGACCACCAACTGCCAAAGAGCACGATATAATTGATAAAACACTCTAAATGCTCAAGCAATACACTATATATGTTCGAATCACAGCTTACCATGAGTTGTCAGAAGCAAAACATCAATAGTAGGATCCGAATTGAAAGACTTAACAATGTCAAAGCGCTTTTCTGGCTCAACAGATCCATCCAACCGCAAGTACGTAACACTGTTTGCATGGAAAAGATAAAATTATAAGGGCACAAATGCAAAAAGAACAGAGGAGCTGGCAATTTGACCCACTAAATAATGGGTTGAATTTAAGTCATATTTTATCTCTAAAGGGTCAAAAAGATCTAAATAAAATTCTATATGAGTGAAAAGACATCAAAGTGAATTTTAAAGCATAAAACCTCAAATCATTTTATTCAAAACATTAGATTATAATTGAAAAAAAACTGTAACAATACACACAAAATATTAAAATAATAATAATAATAAATATAAAAATAAAAGAATTCTGAACAAGAAATGTATCTGGTCAACTCAAGCTGACCCATTTTGGTGCCATCTCTACTAATCAAACATAAGAGTTCAAAACAAAAGCAGAAACGGCTTACTTTTTCATATGGACATGGAACAAGTCGTTCTCAATAATGTCCAGCAGGGCCTACAAAAAATTACCGAAGTTACAGTAATTTGTAGAAACTTGAAAGCATCAATAATAGACAAATTAAGGAGTCGGTCACGTCCTTTTCCAGGAAAAAAAAAGGAGTCAGTCACATAATATAAACTCACCTTATGCTGTGCAAATATTAGGACTCGGTGCTGGCCAACACCAACAGAGCCTTCGGAACCTGAGCCCTCAACGCCTATGCCACATTCTTCCAGAATTTCCTGAAGAGCAACTAACTTGGGGGAGTGGTGCAGTTTATGGAGTTCTGAACTAATGTCAGAACTTGATGCAAATAGATCGGGCAAAATACGGGAAAGTGAGTCTTGAATTTTTCCGCCAAGTACTAGCAAAGGATGACTGCAGAGTTTTAGTAAAAATTGAAGGGCCTACAAGAGAAGACATGCGACGTGAATTACATTGAAATGGGTAAACGGGTCAAAATGGTAAAAAATTTAAAGTTGGCTCATATCGAATTGCTAAACAGGACAAGCAGATTATGCGGGTCAAAAGTCACCAAAAATAAATCAAAATCGAAAAGAGCTACCAATGCAACATTTTAAATAATTGGATTATCATAGTAACTATTCAATAATACAGCTCTTTAGTCCTGTTTAAGACGTTAGATATATGTAAAATCAAAGAACAGCCCAATGTGTACATCACATTACCTGGAACACATGTGAAGATGTTTTGGATGTATCCTTTCCTTCCCCTGCTTCTGTCTCGTTTGATTGAACCATACTGGAAATTTCATTTTTAACATGTGAACCCGAAAACTGTTCATAAAGTTTAAGTTGAACAGGACTCAAGTCACAGTATCTATCCTGGATTATTTTCTCTGGTAGATCCGTCAAGACTTCATCCTTCGTGCGCCGAAGGAGGAAAGGCATAACCTAAACAAACTAAAATATCTTAGCTTAAGCAAACAACAAGCAAATACATCATTGACAGATGCAAAAAATATAAATTAAAACAATAATAATAACCTGTTTGTGCAGTGCTTCCATGGCAAGTACACCCGCTTCAGCATCCTTGGCTGAACATTTAGAATCACGAGCAGCCACTAGTGGCTTCCCATAAGTTGCTTGGAACTGCCAAAACCACCCAAAATAAGTTGCATAACATGTTCAGAATATTTTAGTAACTATGAAACAAAATTTCTTTATACGTACTTGTCTCTCTGTTCCAAGGAATCCTGGCATCAGAAAATCAAAGAGAGACCATAGTTCCAGGACGTTATTCTGCATACAAGAGACCATCGTCAAACCACTACTAAATCTACCATCCAATGTGCTTCTAACACAAGATAACATTAAACAACCTGAATTGGTGTTCCACTTAATATAAGACGATGTTGACCTTTCAGCTGTTTCACAGCACACGTGATTTTAGATTTTGCATTCTTGATTATGTGCCCTTCATCCAAAATGCAATAGTTCCAAAAAAACTGCCTCAAATGATCGATATCTTTACGAATCACATCATAAGATGTTACAATCACGTTATAATTCTGAAATTGAGAACGAAGTGTAACACGGTCTTGGGAAGAACCAACATACTGGAGTGTAGTTATAACAGTTGCATCAATGAATTTTTCTATCTCATATACCCAGTGTCCAACAAGAGTAGATGGGCAAATGATTAATGATGGAGGATCCTCATTATTATTTGATGCCCGACGCTCTACAATGTCAGATGCCACAATTGCTGATGCTTGAAGGGTTTTACCAAGGCCCATATCGTCACATAAAATCCCATGAAGGTTAAACCGCTTTAAAAAGGCCAACCAGTTTATACCTTCCTGCTGATACCTACAGACATAAAGGGCTCGTTTCAGAATTAGAAAAGTCATAATAACACTACAGATTCACATAGGAGACAACGACCTGGAAACAGATGTGCATAGTCTAGTTCACCCAACATAGTATGATCAAACTGACCAGACAGTACAAAGATCATATAAAATCAATTACAATGAGGAATTAGTTTCAGCTCATGCGAATAAATCTAAATAATTAAACTCCTTATCTACAATTATGAGGGGTAAAGCTGCAAAAGCTAGGGGTTTCGAACACTGATTATTTCAGGCCTCAAAATTTCTCAGCATGTCAAATATTTTAACGATTTGAGTTGCATGTTTTTTACTTTTTGGGGCCTCCAGGAGTACATGCTGTAAAGGAATAATCCGATTTTTTGCTCAAAAGAAAAAAGAAAGTCCGTTTTATGCATTACAAATACACTTGCAGTCCGCTCAACACGGTGCCTTTAGAGAAAATTTTCTGATTTTACCTGCTTAACACACTCTAAAGTAAATGGAAATTCCCACCTCTATGCGCAGATCAACATAGCTGAACAAGGCTATTTTGGTAATATTACCTTCTCAGGGTCACCTTCAACTCAGTTGGGACGTTGTAATCATCTATATGTGAGTTATCAACAAGTTGCTCCAAGAACTCTGCATCATTAGTATTTTTGGACAAGCTTTCACTTAAACCATCAGGAGGAGAGACACCACGGGCCAGTGGAAGAAGGGGTACAAGGGCAGCAAAGCTGTGAGTCACACTCCGTCTAACCGAATGATCGCAGTCACTCATACATCGTAAAAGAGGAACGACTAACAAACGTGCATACGGTACCAGGTCAGTACCGAGTCCCTGAACCAGCAGACTCATCAACATCCCGGCTCCCTGTCTAGCGTTAACAGATGTCATATCACCCAACATCGATATTACATTTTCAATTATGGGTCCCATAATGTTGATTGTCATTGACTTAGCCATTGATGTGACACACCTTGATGCAGCTAATCTAACAGCAACATGAGAATGGCGAACACAGCTAAAAATGCATGGAAGAAGTGACATCAATTGGGTTCGTAACAACTCATCTAGTAAAGAACCAATAGAGCGAACCACCTGTATATTATTTATCAAAACTTGAGGGTCTTTAATGGAATCTATGGTTTGACTAATACGCCCTTCATCGCCAGCAGACATAGGTTTTAATACTTCGGTAAGACAGTCCCATAGCTTAGGAAGCTTCTCAAACAATGAAGGACCAAATTTATTGCATAAATGTTTTAAAGCAGATTCTGATCCTCGCCTACAAATAAACCCCTCAACTTTGGATCTGTCTTCACTACCAAGCATGTGAACTTTGGGTTTAGTTTTAGTTGAATTGGTTCCGAACGGAAGGAGATCTTGTTCTTCAATAACTTCTATCGAACTCAATACTCCAGCTTGAGGAGTTTCAGAAGGATCCATGCATACTAAACCGCAAAGGTTCTTAATTAGTTTGTCATTTGGACCAGGTTTACGAAGAACACAATGATATATAAGCTCTGCAAGGGCCTCAGCTGCCATGTTTTGTAGTACTTCCTCCTTTGGAATGAAGCTTAAGGTTAAAAATATATTACATGCCTCCCGTAACTAAATAAGATAACTTTGTATAAGAATACCTGTTCTCTCTTGACTGAGGCCATTAATGGTAATATAACTGGATTAAGCTTTGCCGGAAGCTCAGACATCCAAACAACAGCTGCAGCAACTAAAGCTGATACGGTAACGTGCAAATTGCTCTGGATGTTTCAAGGAAACAGGAAAGGTGAGAGAATACAAAGACACTAAATCCCTCAAATAAACCAGTTAAGATGAATGTTATTGTTGTCTCACTTTTTTAGAAGCAAAAGAGTTATTGTTGTCTCATACATATATAGAAGCATCATGAACAAAATAAGGGGAGGTTATGACTCACATATGAATAGAGATGTCGAGTTCAAACCATTGATGAATGGGTCGATTTGGGTTGTGGTTTATCTCAAATGGATCAACAAAAAAAATAGCTACAAAGAGGTCAAACAGGTTGAAAGTTGACCAAGTCTATTTTAAAGCTTACAACCTCCTAAACCGTTTTATCCAAATACTTGGATCATGATTGCAATGACATTGTTTAAGTAATGATAATAAGTGCTTGCAGGTCTATCTAACCCAGCCCGTCAGCTTGTTTCAAACTGTATTTAGAAATAGCCCACTTCCATCGGAGCTCATTTTGATGCATTACCCAGACCCATCCTACCCCTCCATCTTGCCACATCTACATCAGAGTGGGAATTCATTTAATTAGCAAACAAGATGCAATGAACTTCAAACAAACCTGGACACATTTCAAGTAGCCAGAAGTGGTCAATAGTCTCTGCTTTATGGACTCTACTTCATCAACACTATTCCTGTCAACTGAATCTTCGCCAGCAGCACCATCATTACTTGGCATTTGCAATTTTGATACAAATGACATTGCGTCATCAGGTGTCAAATTTTCCACATCCATGGGCATGGGCATGGGCATGCCAGTTGATTCAAGAACATTAACGAGCTGAGATGCCTCATTCCGCATTTTTTCATAGGTTCTAGAAAGTTCAGCATAAGGAAGACGTGAACTTTTTGTAGGGTATGACGGATCTGTACATGTTAGCAGCTCCAACAACCTGTTCTTTATGGTATCATAGTTGCTAGAGGTAAGTCCCTTCATTCCCGAAAATCCTCTGATTTTCATTTCTTTAAACCAAGAAATCAGAACCAATGACGCTACCTGATGACAGCAACAACCAAAAGTTATTACTATCAGAAAAACAATAAAATAAAATAATCAAAGTTTACTACAAGAAAGGAGTTACAAAAGGTGTTGATTACATCCATTAACTTGAGAATAGGTTGAAAGAGGTGTGTTTTCAAAGGGGTCAAATCAGGTGGGGAAAAAACTGCCAACATTTTTTATGCATACAACCTCCAAAATCGTTTTATTCAAACTTACGAGTGTTATCGTAATAATGCCGTTCTGTAAATAATGCATTAACTATTTATACTTCTCTATAAATTGGATAGAAAGTGTTGAAGGTTCGGCCCTTTTCAGCCTGTACTAAAAAGAGACCTGTTTCAACCCAACCCATGACCTATTACCTAACCACCGACCCACCCTTTTTTCCACCCTAAAGTTATATGGCCATCTGTTGACATTCAAAACACCATACCTGCCGTTGAACTCCAGACAAAGAGGTAATAGCTTTCCATAACGGATCAAAAACATACTGATCAGAAACCTCATGCAACTTGGATGCTAAAATTCCCAATGCTGTTGAAGTAACAATTCGAGTATTTGTAACTGACATTTCACTATCAGCACCTACTATTATTTTAACAGAACTCATTGAAGTGTCTCCGTTCCTATCATGAGGAAGCGTTCCTTCAACAGATTCTGACACCACATTTGTGTACAGTCCGTTTTCGAGCTTCACGGCCCTCATCTTTGCTGCAGCTTTAAAGTGACTTTTACGTGGAAGTGCAAGAGGCCAAAACATTTTTGTAGCATCCAATGGTGATCCATATGGAGTAGTTATAAGCTCTATCCATGAAGCCATGTATGAGATTGCAGCAGCTTTCAAGTCTCCCACTGGGCACTACCAACAATTCAAAAGGAATTTTTAGTATGAGAACAGGGTGAAGATGGACTTCAAATTTTGAATAAAACTTATGCCTTGATGTCAAAGCAATCACCTCAAGAAGCAGCCTCCAGACCCTCTCTGAGCACTGCAAAATTTCCTGATTCGACTCTAGCAGTAGATTTTGGAACACAATTCTAAGGGTGTCAACAAGTATAAAGGAAGGCCAGAAGGAGCCAGAAGATTCAGCTATACTCCTTCTGTATTCGGCTTCAAGCAGCCGCTCCTGTGCATATAATTTAGTTGAACTCGGACCAATTAACTTAGATATAAGTGTTTTGGATGAAAGATGTGGAAGATATTGTAGAAAAAAAATTACCAATGTACGAATGGCGGAATAGCGAACAGACGTTATACTATGTCTCATAAATGGCCACAATCTTGGAGCTAATGTTGACAGCATGTATGGATTTTCTTGAGAATTCACAGTGCGTGCAAGATCATCAGCAAAAACAATCTCATTTAGATCAAATCCTTGTCTTCCTTTGATATCTTGGGCTGAGAACATTCTGGAAATCATCTCTTCCTGAGAATATATTTCTGCTAGTAGATTCATCACACTGTAAATAACCAAAATAATCTTTAGAACACTTATTCAAATCAAAATTACAATTCTTGATGATTATAGCTTTGAGATGAAAAGAATACCTGCTAGTGGATGGGCTCAAATCGTCCAGATCAAGCAAGATATCCCACAGTAACATCACAATAGAATGCAACATTTCTCCACTAAGTGAAACAATGACAGACGCTGTGGGGATTAAGGCATCAGCAGCAACTGCTCTAACATCATCATCAGGATCTTCTAGGCCTGCTTTACAGGCAGGAAGCACACGTCCAAGCAAATCGGGAAGCATCTCCTGTTTAAGATAACTATTATATTAGCGACATCAATCATAACAGAAACCAAACAATGTTTATTAAGATACGTTTCACGCAAATGGTCGATAACATATAAGAAGTAATAGATTGAGATATCATCAAATATTGGTGGACTATGAAATTTTACCTGGCGCACAGCAACCATATATTTGATACCCAAAAGACTCCCGTGACGAATTTCCCATTCTGGTCTACGCTGGAAGGATCATCAGAAAAAATCAACAGCATACAACAATAAGATATTACAGTCTTAACCAACTAATACATTCAACAAATGGACAACATCAACAACAACAAAAAAAAAAGAGCTCAGATGTTAAATTTACCTGCATTTTCAGCAAGACATTCAGTGTCTCGTGGACTAACAAAGGAGGCATGTACTTAAGCACAGCTCCTAATGCCTGTGCACATGTTTCACGTACTGGGGCAACAACCTGATCAGACACATAGTCTCCAAAACTGCAAACAATAGCAATCAAAAGTACCTCTTTTATCATGTAATTTGCATTTTGTGAAAGTCCTAGTTCAGAAGCAAGGATAATTAAACAAGTAGCTTGTGTACCGATCTAGAGACAGCACACACAAGAAACGAATTCCACAATCCTGAAGAAGTTCTGAGTTTTTGACTGAAGAATTCCTGGTTCTCTTAATCAAGTTGGCAAGCTCACTATTTTGGGGTAGACCTTCCAGTATATCTACCCGCTCCACCAAATCCTTATTGTCACAATAATTGGCAGCCCCTGACACATCAGCAGCTTCGGTAGGAGGGTAGCATACACTGTCCACACATGGTTGGGGTTCAACTTTAACAGAGCCTACATCTATTTCACCATTTACTGCTCCAACAGACGGATCACATCCAGTATCTGCAACCAATTTACTAGAACCAAAGTTAGCATCCGTGCTGGTGGATACAGATACATGCATTGGATTACATGATGCCTCTTCAGACTTTTGCCTCTTGAGGTCTGGCTCGATTTCTTCAGTCGTGATCTGCATATTCAAATCGATTTCACGTTCTCTCTTCACAGTACTTTCCATTTTATCTTCTGATTCAGTTACTAATATGCCATCTGAGCTGTTGTCAGACATAAGAACTCCAGCACAACCACCTTGATGTGTCAAGATTTCCCTTAAAGCCATGACACTGCCATGCCGCACCTCCCAAACTGGACACATAAATATAATAAATATTACTCATAAGTGTTAGCAGGATACTAAAATTGCTAAAATGTACAACCATCACCAGCGGCTTACCAGGATCAAATATATCAAGAATGAGTTGTTCAACAATATTATGGAAAGGCCATGTTCCATCTTTTTCAAGCTCGGAGCTGTCTTCATCAGGGATAACATCCTGAAATAGCTGAATCGATTTTCTACATAAGCACTTCATATCCCATATCCAATATAAATGATATGAACAACAAATCAACAATATGACAATTTCAATATTCATTACCAAATTGGCATTTGTTAAATCCGGAGAGATGCCTTTGGGTGAAACCAATTCTTGATTGTTAGACACATCCGGTTCTCCATCCTTAGACCAACCTTTTGTTTGGTCTTTTGAATTTATTTTGGCTTTTCTTTTTAAAAGATTTCGTTCACGAGCACTTGGTCTTCTTGGTCTGTAACCAGGCACCATATCCACAACAAACTGCTGGACGTTACGTCCGGTTCTTTGTAGGTAAAATTGAGGAGGTATGCTGCTCCCTGTAGAATTTGTCTTATGCATCATAAGATCTTCATCTCTTATCATATCGTTTACATCCATGAACTGCTCACATACATCCATCCCTATATGAAGATTAATTAGATACAAGTGGTGGTGGCATATAGAAGATAAAGTGAGACATAGAGATATCATATCCATTCAGATTAAAACAAACAAATTGCCAAACCAAAACAAGACAAAAACCAATGAAGGTAATAACAAATGGGCGAATTACCTAGCCGTCGCTTTAGATTTTGCTTTTGCTTGGCCAATCTTTCTTTTGGGTTGTTAGTGAAATCGCTTGCAAGCTCAAACTCCTAAAACAGCATAATATTTGTGCATACATCCACAAAATTATGAAATAATAAATATAAACATATCTGAAATAACAGGTGTCAGATAAAGTTGGTACCTGTCCTCCAGAAGCCAAAAGAGCCCCAAATTCAAGCACTTTAGTAAGTTCAAAGCTGTTCGATAAGAATCTTGAGTAAAATATCAAATTGATAGCTTGAATGGGAGCAAAGATAAGAATAGGTGAGAGGGCACAATAACCTCTGGAATGAAGTGCTTGCACTTATTTTGGGATGAGACTTTGGCCCTAAAACCACATCCTCAACAGAACAATTTATGCAAGCCTCCTTCATCTTTGCCTCCACAAGATTACAGAGTTCCGTCACAGTTGAATGTTTAAAACACCCAGCAATTGCTCCAACGGCATGAGCAGCGGCAACTCTCGTATCCCAATTCTTGCTACGAAGATATTGTGAGACCTAAAACAAACCATAAATCTGGCCAGATAAGCTTACATAATGCATCGACTATTAGTCGAACAAAGTAATGATGATAGCTACCATAAGATGTCCCTAATTTGGAAAAAATATATATATATATATATATATATATATATATATATATATATATATATATATAAAAACTAAAAGTTCTGAACTTGTACTGGACAGTAAAAATTGGAAATAGTTCTTTAACGTTCTAATAGGTAACTCTCATTGTAGGAGTAACAGAAAGAAGAATTACGGCAGCAATACAGACCTTGTGTAGCAGAGAGCTCAAATCCTGCGGATGTAATTTTGCAATCTCCCCTATCTGGCGGGCTGCAGTGAATCTCGTGGCTTGGGTTGAGCCAGCTTAGACAAGGTCAAGAAATACGAGTTGCCAACACAATTACGAAAATATACACATTTATTATAGCTACTAACATATTGCTTCAAGATCCACATTCATAAAACAGATATTCACAATTAATTTGTTGTTAACCACACAAGAATTATCCTAAATTTAATTGGGGCACTCAAGCTCGGCGGTAACCTATCTCAAGGTACACCCTCACATAGTTTCAACGAAAGTCCATTGTCACTCAATATCACATTCAATTCGGGATTCTTCCTTTGTTCTATTTATTCTAACCAACGTGCTCTTTCTATATCCATCAAGAATCCTAATTTTTTTTAACATACACATTATAAACTAGGGAAACACACTGCAACCCTCTATCAGTACACACTGAAAGCCTAAACCTACATCTTTTGGCATTATATAAATTTCCGCTCAACAAGTCTCATAACATCTATCAGCGTACTTTGATAGCTTATTTAAGGTTTCACCACCAAGCCACCTAACAGCAAACCTAGTGTTCATGTTTATAGCTTAAATCCTATATTTTGCCACTACAGCCCAGACCAGCAACCTATGATTTAGCTATAGAGGCATAACACCTAATCATCTTTTTTAGTGAGAACATCTAAAGGTCTGTACTTTATAGACATATTACTAAAAAAGTTTTCACAAACCATCAGACACAGACCAGTTATGAAAACAACTTGATAAGCTACATCTGAAACCATTCAAATAGTGACAAGTCCAGCGATTCTGCAAAAAGTAAACTACAAGTATATACAGAATCAATATCATACATAAAGGATACTCTCCAGTAAAGTAAGTAACCGTTGGAGCCGCGAAGATTGTTGTGCCATATCTTTTATTATTAACTTTATTACCAATTACAACATCTTTCATTCTAACAAATAAATATTAACAATAAACAACAAACAATATTCACTTCCTAATAAACAATCCTTCACCTCCCTGTATAATAATTTAATTCCTCTCATCCCTACAGCAACAGCAAAAAATAAAAAATAAGCAAATCAATCACCTCAATTCCCAAATGAACATTACTCATAGAAAATTAATTAAATTTTAGTAAAAAGAAACATGATTTCTGATTACATAATAATGTAATTCAAATAAATCACGGAAATTGAAGATTTTGACGTACCTTAGGGTTCTTTAGTTTTTGTTGAATGAAATTGAGAATCCTAATGTAACTATGATTATATATAATTAATAATTAATAGCAGGTGACGTCATGATTGTAGATATAGGTGATAGTGGCCGTTGTTTTGTGTATATTTTGTGTATAGAAGATGATATGAAGGAGATTGAAGAACGAGGGTTTCGAACAAGTGATGAATATGATAACTGAAAAATACACCAAGCCCTCACTTTATAAGTTTTTATACAAGGGTAAACGACGACGTTTTTGAGTTAAGATTATACGGGTCCCATCCGACCCGGCTTTTTGCAAAGTGTTTGACTGGACTTTTGTGAGTTGTGACCATGTAACAATTTTATGAGGAAGAGGTTAGAAATTTGTGAAACAAAACATGGTTCTTTAGCTTAAATGGGAAGGGTATCAAAATTACAATAATTGTGTGATAATTAAGACACGTATAAATGTAATAATCATTCTACTCCGAAGGTGATAGTTTAGCGGTGGAGGGTTGAAAATTTTCAAAGGAGATTTAAGTTCAACCCCCACTAACTGCAATTTTGAGGTTAACTCTTAAGTGTGTAGCTCAATTGGTTGTTGTTGGATCTGTTTGAAGTGTATACTCAACATTGTCTTTTACATATTATCCTCGGAACGTGTGAGCCGGTCAGTGTTGTCAATTATCAACATTTTGCAAAAATATAATAACTATATCACGTCATGCTCCAATTAAATTATTGTTAATTACTAATAGGGTAGCAATCTTAAATTTTTTTTGAAGAAATCGATCAAGTAAGCGTATTTTGATAACTATAACTGTAATACCCGTAATTTTATATAATTATTAATATCATACGTATTCTAAATAAAGGTATAAATTAAATTATAGCAATATTGAGGGTAACTAAAATTAGATAACCTTAATTAATTAATTTTAAATAAATAACTAAAATACTAAACCTTGATATTTTTGAAAGAAAATAAACCACCGTTGGGACTTGGTCTAGCATAGAGTTTGAAACGTGGTCAAAGTGGGATATCATAATTCTGTTTCTATTGGCTAATTTTGTGATTTAATCGGCCAAGGTTGGTTTTAAAATACGTACACCTTTTATCATCGAGTCCATTTACAATCACAATCATATCTTAGAAAAAAAAATATATTGAGAGCACATAACTAGAGATAAAGGCAGTAGGCCGAGAAGCAAACACAAAGTTTGAGTGTACGATTCGGTTCGAAGACGATTTTGCTTCAAAGGTATAATCAAATTAAACTCTCGTATTTTAATCATGTATTACATTACATGTTTGTATGTGTTACTAACTAAATTTAATCATTTAATTTGAGTCATGTGTGATCGGAGATCACCATGTCATCACCGGCTATATGATGACTAAACGGAATGTTTCGGGTTCTAAAGTGTATGGTTTATTAGAATCATCAGGGTCTAAACTTAATAGTCATACTTTTAGTAATGTTAAGCTTATGTATTTACTAGATCATTATGGCCAAACTGTATTAATTAAATCAAAGGAAAACGAAAACTATTTTGAATGGCTTTTGGGATAAGGAAAATGAGTCTTCATGGAGTCACATTATTATTTCCATTTTTAGTCCATGATATACATATATGTTTTCTAATTAATCTGAACATTTTTTAAAACATATTTTAACTCTTTGACTTAATATCATTATCATATGATATTAAAGTTTACATTTAAAAACAAATCATGTTTTCTATTTTGGTCATTATAAATGTAACGTAGAATATTTGGTTTTATAATGTGCACATTTATCTAAACGTATACAGTTACTTAAATATCAAACTAGACTAAACTGTTATTTGTTCAGTGATCTTTATTTTACTATGTGTATGCGAGCTATTTACTACCTATAGGGGTTCTATAGGGGCGTCCTTGTGGCACCGATGTCGTCACACTTTCCGTGGCGGTGTGATTAGTCTGCGGCGTCTCCTCTTTGTGGTGTGATAAGGGAATTTTTAGGAGGCATATTGGTTAACTATAGTTTTTGTTCTGTGTTTGACTGCGAATGGAGGTGTAGTGCCCAACGCCTTATTCACCTTTGGTGGTACATTGGATCTGCAGGTCCGTGTATCGTTTGAATTTTGTTTTAGAAGCTTAGTTTGTCATACCCCTTTGGACTCTTATTCGTTTGTTCAGATCTCGTTCATAAATCATTGTTATCATGTTTATCAAATATATTTGTTTGTACTGCTTTACTTTGTATCCGCGCACCGGGCTTTTGGCTCAGCTGCATTTCTTTCCATGCGGCAGGTGATCAATTGACAAAAGGAAGAAGTCGGGAGCAAGGATTCGCGGCGCGAGAGAAGTTAGTTATAATTTGACTTTAGACTATTTAGTATTTTCTACATTTTTGTTGCTCGTTTTCGAATGAGAACTATGCAATATACTTTCGATTGGGATTTTGAAATTTTGAAGACTTTGTTAAGATTTCGTTTATATTATTAATTTTGTTCTTTTGTATATCGTTTACGTGACCTACTTTTATTCTAACTCTATAAAGCATATAATCAACGTCGTCATTGCATTGTTACAAGTAAATCACGTATTCTCTTTACTTTAAAATGATACATTAGAATAGTTGAATATTGATCGACCATAACCTCACTAGTGTGGTAAAATATCACACACACTCTAAATGTATTAGAAACTTCAAAAGTAACCCAAAAGCAATTTTGTGCTTTAACTTATTGTAATATATTAAAAAGGCGAGAAACTAAGAGTTTTTTCTTTTCTAGTTTGGTTATAATCAACCAACAGCACCAAATAACAACATAACAAGCTTAATGAATGAGTGCGACTCGCTTCTACATCATCTTTCGTATGCTCAAGTGAGAACGACTCTAAACGAACGTTACATTGAAATATATTGCATTCTAGTATTCGGAAACCCTCTCCAAAACTAACATTTTTCTCTCAAACACATCCACGACCAAAGTAATAACATTGATTCGGTATGTATAGTTTGAAAAGGACAAACTATAAATCCGGAAAGGAGGTTCACGGCTACCATACTCTCCATTTTCAGAAAACTTCCCGCTAAACAATCTTCAAGTTGTTATCTTTGTCGTTTAATCTCCTTTTCACTTTTCATCTCCACTACTCTCAATAACCACCACTTTTTTATTTCTTGACCTCTTTGCGCTTCTGTTTGCTGTTGTTTCCTGTTCTGCGTCTGATGAATCATTGACTTGTTCTTCATCAGGTTTGTGGTGTCCAATTACTTCAAGAATTCTATCTCCGTATTTTTGGGTCTTCAGTTTACCAATTATTCTCTCCAACTGCAAGTAACATAAAAGGAAAAATCAAAAAGCTAAAAATGATCCATATTTTTCATACTCTTATATATATATGAGTTTTAAATGGTACCTGTTCCGTTGTTTCTGGTTTTTGAGAGCATAACATGCTGATCTGCTGAGTAGACAAAATAGAATGAGGAAATATTCCTCCATGACTGAACGAGAGTTCCTTTCTCAGATTATCAAGTTTTAATTCCAATCCCGAGTGTCTGCTGCGTTTGGAGGATTTTAAAATGCCACTGCTAGTTTTGTTTCCGATAGTAACCTCAAGCGTAATATTCTTCTTTCCTGCATGACACCACCATAAAATAATAAACATCATAAAAAAGCACTACACGTTCATTTATTTTCCGAATGAAACATTTTGTAAACGATAAAGCAAAAGAAAAGTTTTTTAGAAGCAACTTGCCATGTAAAACATGCTTGGCAAGTGGTCCAATTGTCACATAAGCATTAGTGGCATAAGCTGTATGAGAAAATTCTTCTTTCTGCATACAAAAAAAGTAGGATACAGCTAAAAGATAAAGTCGAATAAATTTTGCTAATTATGAGACTGGAGCAAAGAGGGCAAGTATTGTTTGAAAAGGGAGATGGAGGATACTCTATATGAAAAATTAAAGTAACACTTGCAAATCAACAAAACAGTCAAAACTTGGAAGTGATATACAAAATTATGTATATGCAATTATCCTTACCAATACTCTGTGGAGAATAAGCTGAATGACAAGTTGCTCTAATTCATCCTTCTTCAGCTCAAACCCTAAACCATATTATAAGAAGTAATTTAAACGTTTTGATAACTTGTTTCATACGGTGGGGCCCATCTGAATTCTCCTTGGACCACAATCACATCGTTATAACTTTGTCACACCAAGTAACAGAAAACTATATGTTGAACTGTCAGACTGGATAAATGAGGTTTAATCTGTGAGATTACTGACCTACTTCCTTGTTTTTAACCTTGAACTTGTCCACTAACTGTAACATCGTCGCTCTCTGATCCATTTCTTGAATTTCTTGCAGTAAACACACAACAGCTCTTGCATGACCTGCAGTCCATAACAAGAGCAAGTAACCATGTCATGCAACTATACAAGAAGTCAAGAAACAAATGTAATTGACACATATTTGCCAGTGGGTTCCATTTATATGGACTTGGTAGAATTAAATATGTGATGGTGGATCCTGTTTAAATTTCTAAGGTAAGAATGCATACCAGTTGCATCAATTTCCTTGACCTCACAAGAAAAGGCACAGTTATCACACATCCCTGAGTGTAGAATAAAATATATATGTCATGACTTGCCCTGCTAAAAGACCAGAAGATCAAACCTTTCAATTATGATGATTATATAAAATTAACAGAGTATAATACCATTGCAGTCTTGCACCGGTTCAGCAAAATGTTTGAAGAAAGCACTTCGACGGCATTCTCTTCTAGACTGCGGTTTAAAGTTATGTAGTTATAGTTATATGTTGTATATAAAACAAAATTAGCAATTATTTTCCTTGGGAAACATTAGAAATATGTAACAATGAACAAATACCTGACAATACCGCACCATGTCATAAAGATTTTGCAACCCAGAATTCTCATAGAAGACCATCGAGCTCTGTAACGAATGCGTGATATCCAGTTAAATATAAGTGAACGGATATATGAATAATATACCATCCAACTAAATTACACATTAAGGTGGCAACTTTGACCTACTTTACCTAAAAATGGGTTGATTCAGGTTATGCTCCAAGTCTAACAAGTAAAACAGATTGAGCTCAAAGATGTAACTTAGAAGGATAAAGCTTAACTTGGTAGAAAGTCATCTGCAGTTTATTCAAATGTATGAAACCTCCGAAATCACTTTGTAAAAGAAGTGGTATCACTAATGAAATATTAAAACTTGTATAATCATATTTAACACACCAACTATTACTAAATTTCAAAAAGTTGATAAAGAAAAAGGTTTTTAGGCAGAGCCAGCCTGTTCGGACGCACACAAAAATTAACATTATGACCTGAACACGTTTTGACCTGTTACACAACCCACTCGCCCCAGCCATTCGCCACCTCGATTTATACCTGTCTAGGCACATCAGCAGGCCTGAAGTATAGCAGACATTCTGAAGGAAGCCCATCACGCCCTGCTCGACCACTTTCCTGAAATTAAAGAAATTATAACCAAGACAATTAAATGCTACAATACACTTTATTCGATGTTGCACACCTGGTAGTAGGTCTCCATTGATTTACCTAGGCTATGATGTATGACAAACCTGACTATATCAAAACAACATGCAAGTTAAAATAAAATAATGCAGGTTATAAATAATGATGACTACTAACCATCTGGTTTGTTTATTCCCATGCCAAAAGCCACCTGGCATATAACCAGAGCTACATTGATTAACAAGGATTATCAGATAAACTTGGCGATAATAAAGGCACACATACCGTCCCAACAATGACCTGCAATTTGCTATTACTCCACCTGTTGTAAAAGCATAAAGTCCTTTATTATACTTGCGGCATAAATACACGTTCCAATCAATTATCGACTAAAAATATATAATAAACATATGAAACTATATTTACCTCGTGTGAACTTTTTCACGGGCAGTCACATCCATATCTGCATGATAATGGTCAGCTGAAACTCCTCTCTCACGCAATTCCTTTGCAACCTAGAGTCCTCAAGTATGAAATATTATAGTAGATATATACATGTTGACACTCGAAATCACATGCAATAAACTATTTTTCAAATAATAATAATGGAAGATGATGATAAATTTAGTTAGAATGATTCGATCGCAGCACATACCTGCTCACATTCCTTTCGAGAAAAGCAATAAACGATTCCAGATTCTTTGTTAGTATATGAACTCTGTATGAACTCAGCAATGTCATCAATGACCGTCTTTCCAACAGATGATTTCTCTCGAACCTGCCAAGTAAGCAATACAGTTCAAGCTCTCATCATCTATAGAAGATTACTGTAAACTACAGATGGAAAATAGGTAGGACGGGCAGGTTGGGTAACGGCTCGAGTTAGGTAAACCTTGAATATTTTTGTCCAAATTTTCATTTCTTATATTATTCCAGTAATAATCTAACCTGCTGAATAAAATGTTTTAGGAGGTTTATTGCAGTGAATATACACTTTGGGTGTCTTTCGACCCGTTTGATCAGTTCCCTCTTACGCTTAGCTTTTCTTTTACCCATTTGACTCGTTGAAGATAGAACATAACCTTAATCAACCCATATCAAAGTAAACTGGTCGACATTGCCACCTGTACTAAAATCCATGGTAGACTAGTAATTTCTTTACCATATAAAAGAGATTTGGCCTGTTCACTGTGCTAACAAATTTTATACATTTGGGAATATTTAGCATCTCCATCAGGTCTAACTGGACTTTCTTTGTAGCTGTTGCCTGGACCAAAAAACAAATTTTCATTATACTCGTCTAAGTTCACATGGAAGGAAATGGACCCCAAACGAGATGAATGTGAGCAAGGACATACAGTCAAAGCAACAACAGGAACATTGGGAAATTGAGTCTTCAATATACCAAGACTTTTGTAATCAGGACGAAAGTCATGGCCCCACTGACTACAGCAATGTGCTTCCTGCAAGTTATAAATTTCTTCGCAAGTCAATAATGCTCAAATGGAAACTATGACTGACAACAAGAAATAGAGTGAACTTACATCAATTGAAATTAACGAAAGACGGCCAGCATGATGACATTTTTCAAGTTTTGATACAAATCTCTTGCTCTTGGAAACCTTTTCTGGTGTAACATACAATATTTTAAGGTCCCCTTCCCCCTTTTCAAGAGCTTTGTATATAGATTTTTCATTTTCTTTGCTAGTTGTTGAGGTTAGCATAGATGCTGGGATCCCTAAAGCAGTCAAACCCATGACCTGAAGCAGTATATACCTTTGGTTCTTTACTATAAAGTTATATTAACAGAAAACTAATACTAATCCTTATAGTTAACAGTAGATGTGGGAAAATGGGCCAAGTTGGGTTGACTCGAAAGTTGAAACACTTATCCAACATTTTATTTTAATTTCTATATATAAATTAAGGTGTCAAATATGTTTATAAAAATATTATATAATCTTACTTTATGGAGAAATGATTTAGGAGGTTTTATGCACTAGATATACACTTTGGAAGACTTTCGATCCGATTGACCTGTAGAGATAAAACTAAAAATATAACCTGTGTAGGCTCATATTATATAACTTCTAATATATGAGTCATATATTATATAACCTGTAATATATGAGTCATATATAACTTCTAATAAAGAAAAGAAATCACCTGATCCTGAATAAGAGAAAGCAAAGGACTGATAACAAGAGAAACTCCACGATGTAAAAGAGCCGGAAGTTGGTAGCAGAGACTCTTGCCTCCACCAGCAGCCATGATCACAAGCACATCTCTTCCGCTCATGATTGCATTTATGATCTGAAAAGCAACTATCTTTACATAAAGTTCGAATGTTTTTTGTGGTTTCAAAGGATATTCAGAACGCTTTTGCACATTAATAAATAAGTATTCAAATAAAACCACAAAGGATCCACCAACCTCCCGTTGGTTTTCACGGTAAGTGGGTATGCCAAAAATATTAAATCTAATATCATCAGCTTCATTATCCCATTCAAAAGACCCTGACCAATTCTCTACTTGAGGGGTTGCATTTTCTTTTTCTTGGTTTTCCAATCCTTGACAACTTTCTAGCACCGCCTTAAGTTCTGACTGTTTCTCATACAGCTTCTCTTGTGTATCAAGCAACCTCTTTATTTCATCTGCAAAACAAATAATATATATATAATAATAATAATAATTCAGACTAGAACAAATTTTCATCTTGAAGATGGGTTTAAGGAATTTCTATCTTGCAAAATAATAGGATTTCAGATGCCAATCTCAAGAGAACATCTACGAATACATTGGGCTCTGTGAAATTACTAGCAAGTGCCATAAGGTAGTCGGGGCAAAATGAAGAGTTTCTACTTCATCTACATCATTGTTTTCCGTTTTCACCAATCTTGAAATTAAGTAAACGAGAACCATTATCACATCTTCACTGGGCTCTTAATTTCTACAACTCGAAAAACTACCAAATGCGACATCTCCTTTCAGCATGAGCATATTTAATCTTAAGAGAACATCACCTCCAAATGCTGAATCCCATTATGTTGTTTAGCCCATTTGAACATTAAAAAGACCTCACCTTTGTATTTAAACTACATTTCCATTACTTCATTACCGTTACTAATATCATGGCAATATTCACCTATTATCAATTTTCAAGTCTAAAAACAACCTAAATAACTCAGACGATACGATTTCTATTACTCATCCAAACAATCATTTGCAGCTAATCACAAATACCCACAAATATACAATCACATATACCTAACAATATTAAATTAGATTTTAGATAGTTCTAACGTACAATTAACAATATTTATAAAGTTCAAGATAGATTGAAATGTATAACTCATTGCATACATAATTAAACAGAAGCTTTTTTTCTTTTTCTTTATTAAAATAGAAGCCATCAGAAATTACAGCCTATACATTCATCAAAATATACATAGATACAATATATATTTATATATACATAATGAAATTAAAGACCTTGAACATCTTGAAGCTCCAATTCAACGTTGAGAAGCTCCTCCAAAAGATCCTCAGTCGTACTATTCGCTGCTGCCATTGATTTTCGGACCTGCAGCTTGTACGTATACGTGTACCCTTTATATTTCAATTAACCCGTGGTAGAAGTAACCAGTATCGAAAATTATGGGTCAGTGTGACCCGATGGATAAAAAAAAACCCGAAGCCAGATATGATGTAGTTAACTCATCGATTAATTGCGTAATTTCTAGAAAATAAATTATACTCCGTTCTTTTTATCCTCAGGTTCTTAATATTATTACTCCCTATTATAATAATAAGGAGGTAATTTAAACTCGCGCCTTGCCGGATGAAACAGAATATCAATCGAATTTGACAATTTTTTATTAACTATAATTCGTCAAGTCACACAACTAATTCAAACTTTTTTTTTTCTATATGCATATAACTTAAAATTAAAATGGAGTATAATTCTTTGTGATTACATTCATAAGTTGATTATATATTATAGCATAGTCAAATCATATTATTAATAAAAGACAAAAAAAATCTAAACTAATTAGTTGAAAAGTTAAATCCATAAGCTTTTTCTTTTCATTTTATCGAAGAAAATTCTATACGGAGTACGTTCAATATGAAAATAATTTTATAATACAAAAATAATTTTAAAATACAAAGTAATATAATTCTAAAGTGTTGTCAAAGCATATTATTAATAAAAAATAGGTATTTGGACCACCTGCTGGAGTCGCTCCATATTTCAATGGAGCACGATCGAACCCCCCACAAAGTCCAACATCGCCGGGCAAATCACCTACATCACATATACCACAACGTCTGAACCGGAACTTGCGCTGATTAAGCCTTAAGGTTGTAGGGCATGCGTTTCATTAGTGGTAGGTACATTTATGATAAATAATACACATGACAGGTTTCGAACCCATGACCTCAAGGAAGTAATGGGCTGCTCTTACTGCTAGATTATTTAGTCATTGGTTTATTAATAAAAAAACAAACAACTTGCAAACAAAATGGTTGAACAATTAAATCCATAAGTTTTTTTTTGCTTCATCGAAGGAAATTCTAAATGGAGTACGTTCATTATAAAAATAATTCTATAAAAGATAAAAATGACCAATACACACAGACCAAATAAATTAGTTAATCATAAAATGAATAGTTTGAATAAATTAAATTTCAAATTTGATAGATAAATATGCACTTATAAAAGATAGTTTACTTTTGTCACAAAACTACTTATTGGAAATAATCATTATTCAGGGGCCTTCAAGTAAAGTATTCAGTAAAGCAGACCCTTATGTAAAATTAGAAATACACGATTAAGCAAAACAATGGAGGAGACTCAAACTTTTGACCTCCCGAATCACTTAAGACCTGAAATCCGCTAAACTAGCAGTCGCTTTTGTTGAACACTTGCGTTTTTTGTTTATAGATTATATCAAAACGTGACAAAATATGATTAGACAAGTTACTATTTATAAGTTCTAAATTGTTATTATTTATAATAATAATAATAATAATTATTATTATTATTACAATTATATAATTATAATTCTACAATTTTGATAACCAAACAGCAAGTAAATATGTTATTAGGTGAACATAATCTATTTCCTATAATAATTTCTTTAAATAAATGGGATCTACAGAAAAGATTATATATTCAACCAAGAGTAAAATAGAAAAGGAATACGAAGTAGTACAGGCTATAATTTTTGAGGCAATAAACAAATTAATACGAGGGAACTCATCAATCAATAAGTTGCGAGTTCAACATCACTTAAAACAATACATATATTATATGAGTATTGGGTTTTTCTAATTTGTACCCTAAAGGCATAGGTTAAGAAGCATTAATTAACACTGTTATAGTTAACTATATACGTTTTAGAATGCAAGTAAATAATAATAATTATGTTGTGCATTCAAATATCTAATAATGAAGGGCTAGCTAGGATAGTGTGTCGATATTGGTCA
The DNA here is from genome assembly GCA_963930675.1 of Gnaphalium uliginosum. NCBI lineage: Eukaryota > Viridiplantae > Streptophyta > Magnoliopsida > Asterales > Asteraceae > Gnaphalium > Gnaphalium uliginosum. The sequence continues at coordinate 11,816,083 of OZ005684.1, forward strand.
TCTAGGATCATTATTAAGACTATTTTAATAATGTAGTCATATGTGATGTGCTTATGTAAATTTTTAAATAGAGGTATTGTGGCAAAGTTTGAATACAAGTTCAAGTATTATGAGTATTCCCATTCTACTTATCTCTACTGAATAACATATTATTCATATATAGTCACTACTATCAGTATTATAATCACTATTACAACGTATACAGTCAATACTCCGTATCAACTACTTCATTAAAGAATTCATTCATGGCCATCACAACCTTGCCATTTATCCAGCTATTATTTTCAATTGATGTGGGAGCGTTTTCCTCCCGTCCTTTAAAAGAAATAACGGAAGAACGTCATAAGCACAAAACACGTCCTCCGTTCTTGTGAGACAGGTGAAACGCACCAAGGGTGGAGCAGCCGATTATTTAATTAATGAATGTATTTTTATTTTAAATGTACGTGGTGAGATGAAAAGAAGTGAAGTGTGTGTCAGTTCTTCAACTCTTGAAAGAGAACGGTCTCTATTAGAATAAAGAAAACCTTGATAAAATTGGCATTCTTAAATTTTTCAAAATCCTGTGAATAACTAAAGTTAACAAGATCAAAGTGGTGGTCTTCCATCTGCTTGAAATTTCATTGAAAATATTATATAAGGGGTGGTTGCTGCTCTGCGACCAAGTTGATATATAAAATATCAGTTGAACCAATAAGCTTGGCTCGACACATTCTCAAACCAAACTAGCTAAATGTCCAGACAGTGACTATCAGACCGCATTTGAAACAAAAACTTTCGAAAGCAAACACCACGAGACATATTTAGGACTCATGTCTTTTTGTATGAAGCTTCCCACTTAACCAATACAACTAGCCATACACATGTACATGTGTTATAATATATCATCATCATGTAAATATAACACTCGGATTCATCCTCCAAACTGTAAACCAAACAGCATACCACATTTCATGATTTCTCAAATGGGCCGACAACCCTGCCTTGGTTCAACACTTCAACCAGTTTAATTATGTATTTCACACAATATACAAAAACAGGACCAACTCATCCACACCCCTAAATCGCTAATGCAGTTCAACATTCCAGAACTGGAACACAAACAAGCATGATGTCAACATCTCCATGCCCGCAATAGAACAAACAAAACAACTACGCAACCCATTTAGTAAAAATGCAAAATCTTACCTTATAATTAACTATCTCAAGTTTCTTGCATTGTCTTCTACCAACATATTGCATTAGATCAGCAAGTTATGTACAATATATTGCTATGATTCTATGAAGTACAACAATACCTTTGGAGATCATTGCTCATGTACGAGTTTGTTTAGTAGTAATGTTAAAAGAGCATCTCGTCTCTCAGCACGACTCTCTTCTCTCATCTTCCTCTGTTCTTCTTTTTCCCTCCACAACTGCTCGTTTCTCATCCTCTCCATTTCAAGCCTCTCCATTGACTGACGCCATTCCTGCTCGAATAATTGTCTTTCATAAGCATGTTTCTCCATCAGCTGCCTCCATTGCATGTCAATCGTCTGCTGCTGTTGAAAGAAATCATGCAGGATCTCTCGAATAACATTACTTTCTGTATTCAACGGTTTTGGAGTTGGGGGCTTGTCTAGATTTGATATTTGTGGGCGTTTTCCCCTCTCGGGTTTTTTTCTTGGAGGAATGATGACTTTTGTTTCCTCTATCTCATACTCATCTTCATCTTCAGAAAATTCTTCGAATGATTGATATGAATCTATTCTCGTCACTCTCTTCTTTGACTTTGACTGACTAGAAGTGGCTTCAGGGTCAAAGGGTATTTGTGGTGTGTTAGTTGCTCTTTGAGTAAATACTGCATGTAATTCCTCGAAGAATGGGAATGAACGGGTGTTATCTCGATCCGATGTCTCCTTTCCCTAACAGAAGATTTGAAACTCAGACCATGGAAGGACTTTCGAGAAAATTTTAGGAACTATAAGGAAGCGAATTAATGTTCACATAGGCACCTTAATCTTTGACATGCTGTGTGATAAGCATTTACAATGATCATAAAGATGAAAACAAAAGCATGAGTAATATTCGTAAGATACTAAAATTTATGATCGTCCAAAAAAATTGCAGATGAAATACTTACTTCTGAGTATCAACATCACAAGTAAATCAGTAGTATTGATTCACTCATCTTATTGGTATTCTAGACATTTGACGGTCAATTATTGTATTTAGATACCAAAAGCTTGACATTGTAGAAATAAAACCCCTTCTAATTAACTAATATTGATGAGAGTGTTTAAATGTTCCTTCATTATTCAATTTTGAGAATATGGTCAAATGAACTTATTTAGATGGAAACAGCTTAATCCATACCAAATTGCTTGTTTCAAAAAACCATGTTCACCGTCTATTCCATGAAAGGGATGCATACAAAGCAAACTTTTCAACCTCTTATTTATTGTTCAATCAGATGCATTCACATGAAGGAGAAGAAGGCCTCTGCTTTTTTAAGACAAACTAGAAAATGTAGATAGCCTGTAGTCTCTACTTATTAAAAAATGCTATTTTTAGAATGAAAACCAATGACCAATATACTACGGAGTATCACACTAAATCACATGCACTCTAAGTTATGCATAACATTTTGTACAAGTATTCATATTACAGTAGTTTGAGTTCTCACAAAACCCTTACTAAGATTTATACTAAACATAAGAAAGCCTATCACTAGTTTTTCCTTATGGTTTAGGTAGAAGTACAAAGACCACGTTTAAACGACCGGACAACTCTTGAGAAACGTTCCCAAATAACCTACTTCATCTACATCTAAATTACACAATATTTAAGAATCGTACAAGGCCAGATTATTCATATCACTGATATAACTATTATCTATCTATTATGCGTTTTAGGACTTGAGTAATCACTTCGAAATCGCACATCCAAATTACACAATGTATGTCTAACAAACCTTACATTAGCATATTACATTATTACCAATCAATCAAGCACAAAACTAATTCAGTTAACATAAAAACAGAGCACTCACTTATCGTTTACCTTATAGCGACTAACGAGATTCTTCCACTTGCATTTACACTGATCAGGAGTCCTTCTATACCCCAATTCCTTCATTTTCACAGCAACAACTTCCCATAAACTCTTATTCCTCTTGGCTACATTAAAATTACTCTCTAATTCCCCTCGTATCGCTATAAAATCCTTCGTCTCCTGATGACTCCACATCGGAACCCTAGAATACTCATCCACATCACCACCACCACCAACCACCACAGGTTGCGCCGGTGGAACAGGAACATGAACAGGTACACTCATCATCATTTGATTCAATCGAGCTAGGGTTTCGTTGTTATCCACACCTCCTCCGCTGCCGGCACCACCGGCGCTGCCGCTGCTACTGCCGACACCGAACATGTTTTTTTATGAAATTGAGTTCATAAAGTCTGGATTTTGATCGTGTATGGCATGTAATACATTGTGATTTTGATTGTGATATATATATATGATATAATACTGGAATGATGAATTAATTGGAGGCGAATTGAAGTAGTATTTGTTGCTGGAAATAAAAGTCAAAAAAGTGTTTTTTGTGGTTTGACCGGAGGTGGGAAAAGGACCGACTATTGGTCAACTTCTGTATTTAGTGGTTTAAAAGTCTTTGAAAATCAGGTGAGAGTAAACTAAAAATAAATATTGTAATTCTTTTATAAATGCACTTTTATTGATTTTATTTTTATCTTTATTTAAAAAATAGTACAAGTATATTGATCATTTACTTTACTAGGTTGGTTTGGTTTCTGTTGATTTACTTAAATGTTTAAAAAGTTGGTCAAATGCACTTTTAATGCGTATGATATGATTTTGTATTTATAAATTACTCCGTAGTCCTACAGGACATAATGTATTCTCGCATAACATACTATCAATTGTCTTATATCACAAATTACAGGACATAATGTATTCTCGCATAACATACTATCAATTGTCTTATATCACAAATTACATCATCTCGGAGTACATTAACATTTTCTCTTACTTTACAATACGTTATCAGCGAGTCTCTTTTTGAGTTTTGAGTTATAGCTTTGTCAGTTTGTTTTTCTTTAAGTTACGGTCTTAAAGTTTTCCTTCTACTCATTCATTATTTCTTTAACACACCATCCACTATTTCAATATATATATGTATATACGTGTGTGTGTTACGTTAAGAATGTCAATCATTCTCTTGTGTTACATTAAACAACAAATTATGTGTGTACACAAACAATAAAAGATTAAAAATATTTTTTCCCTCAAACTTATATATATATATATGTAATATGTACATATAAATAGTTAACTTTTACTCTTGAATAGGTTTATATTATACGATTGTGTTGCTAGAAGTACCTCTAATATCTCATAACTAATGCATGTAGTTAGTGGGACTCTGAGGAGAGGTATCCATCCAATAAGCCGAGGACTTTGATAAATGGCATAACAAAATATCAATTTTTTAGGTGATAAACTTGGAGAAGGTAAGTCGCTTAGATAAGAAAATAGAAGGGATAAGCGAGATGTATTGGACCACCGTACACCCCAGGATGAAGACGATAAAAACTCAGTTATGAACAGTATAAAAACTCAGGATGAAGGCTAATGAGTTTACATATAATAACCTATCCAAGGATGGTTGGATATATGGTCATTAGATAGATGCTTATCAGCTTATCGGAGTTTTTCAGTGGAGTCTTTTTCTAAGTTGATGCAAGACAGTTTAAACCCGTATTATAATCTCGAAAACCATAATGTATGGAATTTGTGGGTCCCTAAGAAAGTGAATCTCTGTACATGGAGGACTCTCTTCACAGATTACCAACTCGTACATCTTTACAAACTAGAGGAGTGAGAATTTTTAATCTGTTGTGTCCCCTTTGTGATCGGGTAATGAAGATATCAATCATGTTATTCTTGAATGTGACTTGGTGAAACTTGTTTGGCGCAAGTTCAAGACCTGGTGGAATCTTGATATATCATCCTGCCTATCAATTTCGGATATATGTCGAAGTCAAATTCACAGTGCAGGTAACAAACACCAGACAAAGTGTTTCCTTGGTGTTTATTATGTGTTATTGTGGTCAACCTGGCATTGGAAAAATCGAGTAGTTCACCCAAACCCGAAAAGATGTTCATTTAATCAGGAATGAGGATATATATTTTTCCTTTTGTTCAAGTAATTTCGATGAAGTAGATTTTTAGTTGTGACGCTCACAGCGAGAAGCAAACTGGAATTGTTGGATTTCCAATCCATGGGCAAGGTTTGCTCGATCCAATCTCTTGCGTGATTGGATCCTTCCATAAGAGTTTTATTTAGGTTGTTTTGGGGCTAGTGTTGCTGCTCTAGTTTAGAGCCCTTGTATACAACTATACATAATCCTTTATATGATTATATTCTATTCAATTAGCTTAGATTGATTTTGTTTTTTAATAATATTGAGCCTTTCACATAATCAAGGGGACCAAAGTTTATGAAAGGGGTTAATCAAGACTCTTACACATAATCAAGGGGACCAATGTGCAACTTTCCCAGAAGTAGAAGTCTTTAACAGACAAATACCAAACCCCACGCAAATCTATCTCAATTCCAAAAACAAGCATCAAAATCTAGGGTTTGTGTTCCATCCAAATTATTTCCCTAAATTCACTCAAATTACCACATGAAACCTCCAAACACATACCAATTCGTAGTGTCATTCCTCTGATTTTCAAAGCTAGGATTTGTATTTGTATTCGATTGATAAATTATCAACAATTAAGTTTTAAATTTGTGATTTTACTAACATGTTTGATATCTCTTGTCTTCCATCATCGTCGCTTTCTTTATTCGTAACCAATCTTCAAAATTTCCGTGTTCCTGGATTGAATCCATTTGCACCCCACAACATGGGTAATTACTCCTCACGCTAAATTAGGGTTTTTTGTTTCAGCTCAAATTAAGGTTTTATTGTTTGTGAAAAAGGAAGCTTTTTTAAGTGTGTTGAAACAAGGACATCTGTTCTGTAGTGTTTAATTGGGTTTGTTTGGAAGTGAAACGTAAATTGGGGTGATTTAAGGAAGGAACTATGACTCAAGATTTGTTATTGGGTTCGAATGGTGATCGAAAGCGAATAAGGCGGTCGGTTAGTTTTGGGAATGATAGGGATGATAGAGGATGGACTATGCTTCATGTTGGTGCTAGAAAAGGGGATCTTAAAGAGGTGAGAGTTGGCTTATAATTCTGTAAAAGTTCGATCTTTATGTGAAATTGTTGGTTTCGTTGATGGCCTTTAAATAGTTTAGGTTTAGTTGTTTGGATAGATTTATGAATTGTAGTTGATTTTGAGTAGTTTGGTAGTATTATTCTCTATTTTGGTATCAGGCAGTGTTTGGGTTAAAGTGGTAACAATTTTTGTTTTCTAATTATTTAAGGTTAGAATGATAAGATTTGGATAATCAAATAAGAATGAAGATTTATGATTATTGAGTTGATTGTGAAACGACTTGCATATCGAATGGTTTTATCATTCGATTATCTGATTCTGGTTAATTTCACAACAATGAAACTCTAGTGTTTGGGAAACTACTTCTTGTTGATTCCAAGGAGCTTGGATTGATTGTTTAATGTAGTTGGTTGTTTTATTTAATATTTTTTACCTAATGTTTGTTGCTAGTTGTTTCCTTAGGTATGGTGTTTGTTTCGTATAAGTGAAAGATAAATATTGCCGTCAGCTGATAAAAATAAAGGTTTATATATGTTGACGATTTAACATTGTCATTAGTGGTACTTTTTTTTTACTTTTTGCAATGGCATATGGTGATTGGATGGAAGGATGGCCTAAACAAATGAACACTAAGATGTTTAAGCTTAATGAAAATCAGATATCCTATCATAATTAGTACTGCTATAAATTGATGGGTGCATATGTGGTTCATTTAAGATGATTATTCTAAATTTAAGTGATTTGTGCATTCTATCGGCAGGTGAAAAGGCTCCTTAACGAAGGAATGGACGCAAATGTGGCTGCATTAGGCCCCAAATCGCATGGGGTCACCCCTCTTCATCTTGCTGCCAAGGGTGGTCATGTAAAAGTTATGGATAAACTTCTCGAGCATGGTGCTAATATTGATGCTCGAACCAAGGGGGCTTGTGGCTGTAAGTACATCATATGCTGTCATGTCTTCACTGGTCTAATACACTTTAGATGGACCCATTGTATCTCACCGGTCATCTAATGCTCCTTTATTCTGTTTTTATTTATTTGCAGGGACTCCACTCCACACGGCTGCAAAAGAGAAAAACAGGAGGGCGATCAGATTTTTAGTTGAAAATGGAGCGTTCTTGCCGGATAACATTGAGGATACGAGGTTTAATCCACCAGTCCATTACTGCCATGGTCTTGAATGGGCTTATGACGAGATGAAGCGTGTTCAACAAGAGAGTGGCTCATCATCCGGAGAGGGATCCTACGGCTCTGACAGCTAAAAGTGCATTCTATTTCTGCTGTTTCATTTTGATGTCTGTGACTTAATTATATGTGTTTGTCAATGTGTTCCCTGCGCTAGAATAAGGTGATGTTTCTTTTTTCTTTAGCATTATATCAACTTAAAAACATCAATGTATCTTTGTGTGCTAAGACCTGCCCCTATTAAAGTATTCAGCCTATTAAGCATGCTAACATGCTTCTTGTGTATTTGATTGTGGATACAGTTGGGTTTCCAATAAATAAGCATATGCTGTGTTGATGTTGTTTTGTTAAAAATGGAATAATCGCTCATTTTCACAGTTAGTTTCATTTTTGCGGCTTTTGTAGATGGTTTCATATGATAAACAAAAGCAAATTGGAAAAGGGGAGGTATTAAAAGTGAAGAACCCAAATAATGTTAAAAGTGAAATAACCAAAAAATATAAAATGTGATCCTCTGTCTGTAGTCGTATGAGTAAGGTTTGACATAAGTAACAACTGGTTCAAGAAGAGGTAAATTTGTTACATGAAAATGTGCAGCAAAGCCATTCTATCTAGTTTAATTTTCTTGTAACACTCAAAGGCTAGATGATAAGATTAAAGAAGAAGCAAAAATCTGTTACATCAAATTGAAAGTTGACTTTCAAGATATAAGGGACTACATAACAACACTATGTGTAACATCAATTGTACCATTACGTGATTATAATTATATCATTAGTTCAGATGATTAGAATCACATTACGTTTTTATATCACATTAAAACAACCTTGAACTATAGTGGGGTTCCAAGGATTGAGCAGTTCACTACATTCAGTTTGGTCCATATTCAGCAAATGAACCATACCATTTGATCCCTATGTTAGCGCAAATCCGGTGATGTCATATCGATTTATTATATCACTACTCTTCTACCACTTAATATATGTTTCAAACGTGACAATCTGTGCACAATGCTGTTGAGCAAACAACCATGATCTATAACGAATAGCCATCTTGTTTACATTCTACAACCTGTATAACTTTTCATATCCCATTTATGCAGCAATGCGAATGTCGATAAAAAAGGAGTGGAAGACAGTGAATGACGAGAAATGACAAAAAAACAGACAAGAAAAACCTGTGCACCAGTTTCACACTTTTGACACTCATGATAATCATTTTCTTTCTTGCAAACGAGTACTGGTTCGTATAGACACAAAACACAAAGTTTACTCCTTAAAAATGAGACATTCTCAATAATAACATCATGTTCTGCAAAACCAGAAACTGATCATTCAGAGTTGCTGGGAGGCTTTTCCTTTGGATGCTTGGAGCTGTAATGATCATTGAGCTGGTTCTGATTTGCTAACTGCACCTGAAAACCCCAAAAGCAACAAGCGAATTTAAGCCAACAAATCAAAAAAACATTAAATAAAAACCATGCTCAAGTGCAAAAAAGAACCGAAGTTAACACATTCGTCAGGTCAAGTTTTTGGAAGTTCATATCTGATATCGGGGTGTCACGTGAGACTTTTAGCCGATTTATATTGATAAATACACATAGAAGAGCCATATTTTTGTATGTAAAGGGTTGATTTATACATAATTTGGTAAACTTAAGTCTATCAATTCTTGAAACTTAGTTTGGTAGAATTGTTTAGAAGCTTTTGAACCGAGATCAATGCTATTAGTACCCAAAATGGTTATTAATAGTAATATTCAATGAAATTTTTTCCAAGAAGCATTTAGCTTTAGAGCATTCCAACAATAAAATTCAAGAAATTTAAATTGGGACGGAGGGAGAACTGATATTGAAATATATTAACATCTTTACCATCCACTATCGAATATATCCACTACTAAGGCCTAGCAAATTGGTGGATAACTCAATGAGTCATCACAATAATTTCAAGTTTTCCATCTCTTGACAACAAAATCCACAATATTCATCTTATTTGTGAAACATTTCATCGCCTTCATATGACAATTGTATTTTATGATCCATCGCCATATGCTTATTAGAACTGATTATGTACTCATTTCTTCCATTAAGTTGTCAGTGTCATAACATGCAACAAGACCAACCTTAAAGTTACACTATTTGTATAAATGAAACCTAGTATCCAACTATCCTTATCAAATACGCATAAACTAGAATCATAACTTAATAAAGTGAATATAATTATCTAGTGCTATTTTCAATCATCATGTTATTGAGTTCTTAAGTTCCATTTTCTACTTTTTTTCTGGGTAAAGGGGATTGACCTCGGCAAATATCCATTTTCTACTTCATTCTTTTGAAAAAGGTCAAAACACACACATCCTGCTAATGGCTAATCTTGAACCTCACAAGATTAATATAAGGCAGATCACATGAAATGCAGCCATTAATTAAACTAACCCTAACAAGACCAGATCAGAATTCATAAGAAAACTTCAAAGTTGAAAAACAAACAAAACTTATAGAAGCAAGATTTCACTATATATCATATGGGGTATCTTAAAGTTCTATTCTTTATTAGTTGTTCAGCACATCACCTAAAATGCAGTCTATTAATCAAACTACCCTAAAAGACCTGATCAGAATTCATCATATCATATAAAAGATCTAATTTTTCAAATAAACAAAACTTAAAGATGCAAGGTTCCACTATATATCACATGGGCATCTTAAAAATATAATATTTTTTAGTAATTCAGCAAAAAACCCAGATGATAAATAATAAAAAAATTAAATTGAAAAAAACGGGGGAAGTTTACTTTACAAATAGGGCAAACAATTTTGAGAGCAACAGCACGAGCTTCAAATTGAGATCCCTTTGATTTCTGATTCTTTTCTGCATTTTTTCTTTGTGCTTCAATCTTTTGTTTTCCCCTTGTCATCTTGTTTCTCTCTCTACAGTGTCGTGTTCTAATTTTACCTTTGGCCTTTGGGGATGATGTATGTATAAAGAAACTACAAAATTAGTACCTTAACTATTGAAAAATTGCCAACTTGGTCCTGGTCCTCCAAATTCATTTTTTTTTTTTTGGATTAAGAATGTGTTGTGGGTCTACGAGCACCCCGTTACATAGCTCGGGGTGCGATCGGTAACAAGGACTTAGTGTCTGATGTCACCATCATGAGGATATCAGCGTCGGCGTCCATAAAATTCATTGTGATGAAGCAGATCGTGGCGAGACAAACTCATAATAAGAATCAAAAGTGGCTAGAAAATGATTGATGACACGATTGTGAGGATCGATAAACAATGGTCAAACAATAACAAGAACTAACTGAAATTCTCAAGGAGAGAAAATCTCTATAAAATCAATACTCAATGTCAGCAAAAACGTAATTAGAAAATAAACTCTAAAAACGTATTTAATGATCCTAAGGAATCCCCACACAAAGATAATTACGGAATAAATGGAAACAAAATCTAAATGTTCAAATAAATCCCGAAAACAGTAAATTGACGTGTTTCGGCCCCTAAACGACCACGAAACGATGAAAACTGATAGAGCTCTAGGCCAAGCGACGAGCCTTGTTCGTTGGGCCGTTTCCGAGTGATCGTGCGATTTTCAGCCCAATCCGTCACTGAAATCTATTTCGACAAAATATGCTCCAAATGTACTTGACGCGTTGATTTTTCTGTTGATTGCCACATTGACTGAAGTATTGACCATCTCTGCATCACATGACAGTAGGTAAAAGTGATCCGAAGGTGATTGAAAATAAATATTTATATGACACCGATGTTGCGACATGGAAGGTTATTGTGTTTTTTGAGTGATGCACTAAATTCTACCATTTTTTGTGCCCAGAGTCTATGTTTTGTTGATAAAATCTTTTTCTATTAAAAAGCATTACATATCCTAACTCACATTTAACACTTTAGATAATTTTCTTTGAACTTTATATTATTGAGGGTTTGTATATTTAGTGAAAGACAAAGCCTATTATTTGAATTTATTATATTTATTAAAAAAATAAATAATTAATGACATCGTAAAAGTATTTCTTATATTATATTTAAGATTTACAACTTACAAAATCACCCATTATATTGGTTTTTTGTAAAAGTATTTCTTATAGTAATATGTGAGACTCATATACATATAAAAATCAATGGATTTTTGTTAAAAATATATATTATTGAAATGTGGAGATTCTAGTATGATTATTAGTTTTAGTAAAAATAGTGACGAATATAATTTTAAATAAGTTACAACTCAATTAGTCACTATGTGATATGATTTTTCGGTTAATTTGATTATAATCATAGTTTTCATGTATAAGTTAGGTAACCGCTATCTTTTTACATCATATACTTGAGTATAGTCTATGTAAGTATAATCGGAATACATAAATCTTTTAGCATCCTATTATATTATACTAAAACTAATTTCCTTAAAACATGGTAGTTGATGATGATAAAATTATGTAATTGCAATATATAAGATATCAGTAAGAAAATAAATTCAATTTTTATGTAAAAAAAAAATCGTTGTCTATTAAATGTAATACAGAAATTTTAGTTTGATTATAATCATATTTTTCATGTATAAGTTAGGTAATTGGCATCGTTTTATATAATATACGTGGAGTATAGTCTATATAAGTATAATCGGAATAAATAATTTTTTTAGCTTAGCCTCCTATTATATTTTACTAAAACTAATTTCTTTAAAACATGGTAGTTAATGATGATAAAATTAGGTAAGTGCAATATATGAGATATCAGTAACAAAATGAATCCATTTTGTATGTAGGAAAAAAAAATCGTTATTTATTTAATGTAATGCAAGAATTTAAAAAGATATTATAATAAAGTATACTTGTTAATTTTAAAACTTTTAAGATTTTTAGGAATTACGAAGGCTTTTAAGGAAAAACTAATGTGTTGATGTGACATAATTAGAAAGCTTTAAGGAAAATGTAATGTGATAATGTGACATAGCTAAAAAGCAAGTTAAAACCTTCTTTATATGTATAGATAGATGTACTAGCTCGACATAATATAAATTTTACATTAAGTTGTTTTCATGGAATTAAAACCATATCTTGTTATTGTTACTTTGAAGAAGACTAGAAGATACAAACAATATTTACTAAGTCAGAAAAATATGATGATTATCAAAGGGAACAATTCGTATATTGTCACTTTTTTTATTAAACACCACCAAAAATATTTTATAATGTTATATAATACGATACTGTAAAACATATATGGTGTATAAATGAAAATTGGCAAAGTACAAATTACAACGCATACCGAAAAGCTTTGCCAACCAAATGATTTATATGTTTGAAAATTGATCCAATCACATAAACCTTTTAACATCCTATTATATTATACTAAAACTGATTTCCTTAAAACATGGTAGTTGATGATGATAGAATTATGTAATTGCAATGTATGAGATATCAGTAAGAAAATGAATCTATTTTCTATGTAGAAAAAAAAATCGTTGTCTATTAAATGTAATATAAAAAATTTTAGTTTGATTATAATCATATTTTTCATGTATAAGTTAGGTAATTGCCATCTTTTTATATAATATACGTGGAGTATAGTCTATGTAAGTATAATCGGAATAAATAAAATTTTTAGCTTAACATCCTATTATATTTTATACTAAAACTAATTTCCTCAAAACATGGTAGTTGATGATGATAAAATTAGGTAAGTACAATATGTGAGATATCAGTAACAAAATGAATTTATTTTTTATGTAGGAAAAAATTTATTATTTATTAAATGTAATGCAAGAATTTAAAAAGATATTATAATAAAGTATACTTGTTAACTTTGAAAACTTTTAAGATTCTTAAGAATTATGAAGGCTTTTAAGGAAAAACTAATGTGATGATGTGACATAATTAGAAAGCTTTAAGGAAAATGTAATGTGATAATGTGACATAGTTAAGAAGCAAGTGAAAAACCATTTTTAATATGTATAGATAAATGTACCAGCTCGACATAATATAAACTTTACATTAATCTTTTTTCATAGAATTAAGCCATATCTTGTTATTGTTACTTTGAAGAAGAATAAAAGATACAAACAATATTTACTAAGTAAGAAAAATATGGTGATTATCAAGTGGGAATGATTCGTACGATATCACTTTTTATTGAAACACCACCAAATATATTTTATAGTGTTGTAAAATGCGATACTGTAAAACATTAAAATTTAATGGTATATAATTGATAGAATATAAATCACCACCCTTACCAAAAAGCTTTGCAAACCAAATGCTTTCTATATTTAGAAATTGATCCAATCACATGAATATGATGGTTCACATAAAACCAAAAATGATGGTTTTGGAAGTATTAGTCCTTAACCCAATACTTTCTACGTTGACTTTCACATGCAAAAAATGATTCACATAAAAACAAGTATGATGGTTATTGGAAGTATATGATTATACTAGATAAAACTTACAAGTAATTCTCTTCCTTCAAAATTGTATCTCAAAAATATGGTTTATAAATAGTCCAATAGTCCATCCATTTCTTTCATCACTTAGCTTCACATCTTTGATATATCATCTCTTTTAGTTGTGTTGTTGCAATTTACTTTTCAGTTTCTCAACAATGAATTACCACCTTCTTCAGAGTTTGACAACTTTTTTTGTAAGTTTTTACTCTTTATCAATTTGTTTTTTAAGCAAATGTATTAGGTACTTGTCCAACACATGTCATTATCATATATATTCGATTTGATTTTTCATATTTTCTTTAACTAATCCTCTTGTCTCATTTTACATTTTGTTTTAGGTTGTTCTTGTTGCGAGTCATGCAGCAGTAGACCCTGAAGTTTACTTCAAATCTGTGTTACCAAACACTCCTATGCCGAAAGCGATCAAGGATCGTCTCCCATGCGGTTAGTAATGACTCAGATCTATAGTTTAATTTTTAACATCGTTAGACGGATGATCGTTTCATATTTTTGTAATTATTGTACTAACTTGATCATATCTATGTTCTATTTTTGTGAAGCTGAATGCGAGGGAAAATCTTACGTTAAGTACGGCGGTGGTGCGTCCGATGAGATCGTCAACCCTGCTTATGTTAAGTACAACGGTGCTGCATCCGATGCAATCATTATGGCAATGAAAAGGTCGTCACTTTATTTTTTAGAAAAGGACATTCGTGCGGGCAAGAGTATGAAGTTGCACATAAGCAAAGATGCAACCACAACAACTCCATTTGTACCTCGCCAAGTTGCAGATTCGTTGCCCTTTACATCAAACAAGTTGAACGACATCTATACCAAATTCAAAGTCAGCCCTGACTCTCTTAAAGGAAATTTAATCAAGAAAACAATCAACGACTGTGAGAACGCTTCTAACCAAGAACAAGATGAATACTGCGCGACTTCTTTGGAGTCAATGGTGGATTTTGCTACTTCAAAGGTAGGGAAAAAAGTTCGCGTGATTTCAACACAAGTCAACGGTAACGAGAACACACCATTACATGGATACAAGGTAAAAAATGTGACGAAATTGAATGGAGATGTTGTTGTTTTATGTCATCGCGAATTCTATGCATACGCTGTCCATTATTGCCATAAAGCATCTAAGATAAATGCGTATATGGTAAATTTGATCGGAGAAAACAATGTACGAGCTAAGGCATTATCAATTTGTCATGAAGATACAGCGTCATGGAACCCAAAACATATCGCGTTTCAAGTCCTAAATGTAAAACCAGGAACTGAACCAGTTTGTCATTTTCTTATTGAAAATGAAGTGGCTTGGGTTCCTTACTAGATTGTAGTATGTTTTATCCAACAATATATGTAGAACATTGTTGTTGATCATATGAATAAAGTGTTTTGTTATACCTTGATGTTAATTATTCTTCCTCATTCACATATATTGCGATTTTCACTACAAGAATCTTAAGAAATAAATCAAAGTCGTTTATTTATTTGTGGTAATGAAATAAATTTTATTAACAAAAGAAATATCATTTCAATGTCTAAGAGACACTCCATTGCATATTATACAAACTTTTATATACAAAAAGTTATAAATATCCATAATTTTTCTCAATTTGTTTACCGACTGTATGTAGTGACGAAACTACTTTGAAACCTAGTGCAACATGGGCTACTAGTTCGTTCGGTATTGACTCCACCCAACAACCTATAACGATAGTCACTACTCCCACTGGGGGTAGTAAGCCCACAACCCAAAGCAGCGAAGAACAAATAGAATTTGTCACAAAAACTGGCTAACGGGGGTATTCCTGTGTATGAAAAAATAGTAATGGAAAAGGTAATAGCTGAAATAGGATTCGTTTGGCTAGAGCGTACAAATCTGCTATATATTTGACACGGATTTGCCACAACACTGAAACCAAGGTTATAAAAATCGCTAGTCAGGGAGTAGTCAGTCGAGACCTTGTAGGGACTAATCGGCCAAGTCGGTGACTAATTGAGAACTAATCGGATTAATTTTTTTACATTTATATAATAAATTTCAAAATTATATGTGTAATTGTATAATAGAACCATAAACATAAATATAAATATAATTGTCTAGAAACATAAACATAAACATAATCGTTCAATTGTTCGAATATTTCAAGTTTGACCAAGTTTAAAATGTTGACCAAGATTGGTTTTGACCGTTTCTGACCGATTAGTCTCGACATTTATCGAATAATATTGACTTTGATCTGTTGACCAACATTGACCACCGTTGACTTACATTGACCACCGTTGTCTGGCTTTTAAGGACTAATCGGGAACTAGTTGGGACTTTAACAACAATGGCTGAAACTATGGCGAATGCATCTATCGTCATTGACGCATAAATAAAGACACCAATTAGTAGTGCTTGAGGTATGTGAATTAAAAAAAACAGAATACCGATTTTTATATAAAATAAATAACAAATAACTCGTTTGTTATGTTTTCTGATCAAAAGAAGAGTTAATTGCATGGTTCGTCATTGTGGTTTACACACAACTACACCGTCAATCCCTATACTTCACTTTTTGCACTAACGGTCAAAAAATATGAAAGTTGTTACACAGTTGGTCTCTCCTCCAACTAAATTGAATTCAATACCCTTAATGTCTTAGTTTTTGTAATGATTTAAGTCAGTATAACTTAGTCATTTTCAGGACCACAACACAACTACAAGTATCGGTCACTATGTACGGACACACGCTCAAACCCACTTGCACTTTCAGCATTTGAAACTAGCATTTGACACATCCTAATTTGATTTTACATAAAGTCTTATTGGTTAATAGTGTGATCGTTGTATTTTTCTAAAGTTAGTATTCATTTTTTTTGGTAGACAACTAAATGAGACGGGTATGGTATAGATTAAAAACACGTTATTGGGAAAAAAATGTGATGGATTGAAGTTAATAATCATTGTTGTGTTTGAGTGAATAACTAAATTGGCATGAAAAATAGTTGCGATTTGAGTGAACTTTACAAGAATATATGCAACATAATATAAAATTAACTTTAAGTTGTTTATTCGTCAGATTAAAACATATCTTATTATTGCTAATTGCGACACTTAGGTGAAGATACAATTATAACGTCACAAAAAGATGGTTATCACATGGAAATGACGGTTCACATAAAACCAATGATTTAACCATCATAATTTGTTTTACTTATCTTTATCTTATTATGTAACGTAAAGGATAACGTACTTAAATGAATGATACAAAAGTTTTTTCAAATTCTGTACTCAAATGATAAAGATATTTTAAACAAAGGATCAAAATAAAACATTAAAAATTTAGTGTGACATTTGATGTTGCAGATGTAAAATCTTTTAAAGTGTACAATAAATTTTGCACCAAATTTAATGAGTTAGTTGGGGATGATTTTTTACACCAATATACCAAATTTGGTGCAAAATTACATACATTGGAGATGGGCCTAAACTTATCTATTAATATTTCATGCTTTAAATTTTGTATGTTACTCATCACTTAGCTTTTCATCTTTGTTATATCATCTCTTCTAGTTGTGTTCTTGTTACTATTCCAAACAATGAAGTACCATCCTCTTCTTCAAAGTTTAGCAGTTCTGTTTGTAAGTGTTTACTCTCTATCATCTTAGGATTCTCAAATAAAGAACATGCATAATCAAGTATGCATCATTCAAAGTAATGTACTAGATAAAATAGATTTGATTTTTCATAATTTTTTTGCAACTAATCATTCTATCTCATTTTTACTATTGGTTTTCGGTTGTACTTGTTGTGAATCGTGCAATGGGAGACCCTGAAGTTTACTTCAAATCTGTGTTAACAAACCCTCCTATGCTGAGAACAATCATACATATGAATTCAGGCAGTTAGTAATCATGACTCATATCTAAATTTGTGTCTAATCTATAACACGTGTCATTTTTAACATCTTTATGATGTATGATCGTTGATCGGTCCATATTTTCATGAATATAAGTACTAACTTGATCATACATACTTTCTACGTTTGTCAAGAAATATATTGCAAGGGGATCGATTCATACGTTATGGCTGCTCCTTGTAATTAAAGTCAATGATGCTGCATCCGATAAAATCATAAAGGCAATGAAAATTTCGTCGTTTTTCTTCTTAGAAAAAGACATGTGCCGGCAAAAGTATCAAGTTGCACATAAGCAAAGATGCAACCATAACGCCTCCATCTGTATCTCGACAAGCTGCAGATTTGTTGCCCTTTACATTAAACAAGTTGAGCGATATCTACAACGAATTGAAAATCAGCCCTGACTCTCTTGAAGCAAATTTAATCAAGAAAACAATCAACGATTGTGAGAAGGCTTCTAACCAAGAACAAGATGAATATTGTGTGACTTCTTTGGAGTCAATGGTGGATTTTGCTGCTTCAAAGTTAGGGAAAAAAGTTAAGGCCATCTCAACACAAGTCAGTGGTAACGAGAACACACCGTTACAAGGATACAAGGTAAAAGATGTGAAGAAATTGAATGGAGATGCGGTTGTTGTATGCCACCGCGAATACTATCCATACTTTGTCCATTTTTGTCATAAAGGATCTAAAATTAATGTGGATATGGTAACTTTGGTTGGCGACAACAATGTATGAGCTAAGGCAATATCGATTTGTCATGAAGATACTGCATCATGGAACCCAAAACATATCGTGTTTCAAGTTCTTGATGTAAAACCAGGAACTAATTCAGTCTGTCATTTCATTGTCGAAAATGAAGTAGCTTGGGTTCCTTACTAAGTTGTAGTTTCTTTTTCCCACAATATAGAACATTGTTGTTGATTATCTCAATATAATGTTTTATTACAAATTGGTATAAGTATGCTTCCCCACCCACAAATATTTCAGCTGTTTAACTATATTTAAACTAAATTAAGTTGTAATGCTATATTAACATACAAATATGAATAAATAAATTAACTAAATATTATTACCTTTGAGAAAATAAAAATGACAGCCCTAATGTCTATCATTAACGAAACTCGTTAAAAACATCATAGTACAACACATAGTTTGAAATATTTAGACTATAACATTTAGTACAAAGTTTGCAGAACATACAAAAATGATTTAGCCAATCAAATCAAAATGCTATGATAGTACTGAAGAATTAGCAAGTTGAATATTAGTTAAACAAATAACTGAATCAAAATTACTGAAGAATTAGTTGAATATTAGTTGAATATTCATATGTTGTTTATTGTCTTACTAGGCATCGAGCCCATACGATGCACGAACGTTTGAAAAATATAATTACGTATTTAATTTGTAAGCAACTGAGTAAACAAACAAATTCAATAGGTATCAATTGATTCTCATTCCAATTCTCACATTTCAAACCGTCAAAACAAGCACACCCTAATTTGCCTACAATGTGTGAGCTTTCCAGACATATCAATAAGAATGAGTTGAGTTGATAATTAGAGTTTTTATAACTTAAATAAAATAAAAGATTTAAACTATACCTTAAAAAAGTCTTGATTAAACTTATTTTACTAGATAAAACAAGATACGAAAAAACCTTTTAATATATTTCATTTTTACAAATTTTATTTTCAATATATTTAACTTAATTTTGTACTATGAGTAAATTGTGCTAAAGAATCCTAAATATCCACTCCTAGTGACTAGTAAGCAAGTAGTCAAGTGAGTGCAAAGCTGGAAGCATTTGACACTAGCAACACAACACAACTACAAGCGTCGGTCACAAGTACGGACACACTCAAACCCACTTGCACCTTCTCTCTCTTTCTTTCATCATCATCATCACACATTCTCTCTCTCTCTCATCAAGTTCCCAAATTCATACATACATACTTTTGTTCAATCACAGATCCAAATAAAAAAAGGTACAATTTTTATGTACCATTTCTCATTTTCTTGATAACCCTTTTTGTAAACCATCTAATTTGATCAAAGAATGTTGTAATTTCACCTTAATCAATCAAGATTAGCGACACCTGTACTTCAATTGCTTGCATTCTGATTTTGTTCACTTTAAATTGATAAAGTTTACATTTTAATTAATTCTGGTGGATATACAACTGAATTGGTATCTGGGTTATTGTGAATTTTTATGTTAGATTAAATTTGGGGGATTTTTGTAGATGGTGTTTTTCTTGATAATATTGTTATGAATGTGAAACCTAAAGTGTGTAATTGGGTTGGTTACTTAAAATTTAGGGTTTAGGTGGTGAATTATAATAATGGGTTGACTAAAACATGGGAGCTGACTGAACATTGTTGATGTGTATTCAGTGTAATTTGGTAGACTATTCCTGTTGCATGTGACTAAATTTGGGGAAAATGTGGCTACGGAAATTAATCGGAATTGTTTTTCACTACGAAATGAAGTGGCATTACTTCATCTAGTGGTTTTAGCAAAAAAAGAAAAAAAACATGGTTATAGTGGACCCATGTATTAAGAACTATCAAGGTTTTCTTGAGGAATTCTTGTGCTTTTGTGTAGAAATTACATGCTTACCATGTCTTCATTAGTGAGGCTTGCAAATGTGCTTGTGTGATATATGTGTAGATTGCCAGTTATTAGCTGTGAGGAGATACTCAGTGCTGAATATTACTGTCATTCTAAGTTCTTGTCGTTGTACTATAATATCATTTGTTTGGTTTATGTTTGCAGTGTGTCCGTTAGCCCTTGCTCGAATCTACTTGCATCTGCAGTTTTGACTTTCAGTATCACTTTCATCTGTTCATTTGACACCTACTGGAAAGCTGTTATTTATTGTTTCTTATGCTTAAGTAGCCTGATTCTCCACAACCATGTTAGAGCAATTATCATTCAATGTTTATATTCACATCTTTTTTTTTTTATTATATTTCTGATATTTTTGTGCTTGTTATGATTGCTAAACTTGCATTTTATTTATTTTTTCTGAAAGATCTTGATGATCCTCACAGCGATGATGGTATGTTGATGGGGTGGTTTTGTAGCGCCTCAGATGAGTTGTAGGATGCTTGATCAGAACAGCAATGGGCGTTCTCCTTACAGTTTTTCAAGGACCATTGCTATTGTACTTTCTATTTCTTTTCTCTCTGGTGAACAAACTCCAAGGTCTCACTAGTGATGGTATGTTGATTTGTTAATTTTTGTTTCTTAGTAGATATCGTATGTTCGAAATATAATATTATATGTTTTTTTTCAGGTGAAGCTCTTGTTAACTTCCGAACGAACATTATCAGTTCGGATGGCCTGCTTCGTCAGTGGAGGCCAGAGGATCCGGATCCATGCGGATGGAAAGGGGTAACTTGTGATTTGAAGACCAAAAGAGTTGTATATTTGTAAGATGATAAATACCAACATTTCATGAAATATCTGAATATGTATAGGTATGCAAGGATTGTAATTCTTATGTTCTTTTTGGTATAATTTTTCAGGAATCTTTCAAATCACAAAATCAGTGGACCTATGTCATCAGATATCGGAAAGCTAGATCGTTTAAGATTTTTGTACGTTGTCTTTTTTAATGTTTGTTCATGCTTTCTACAATATATCAAGCAAGCTTATTGATGCCATGTATCATGTGATGTAGAGATCTTCATTACAACAACTTTTATGGGGCAATTCCTCCAGAGTTAGGAAACTGTACAGAGCTGCAAGGATTGTAAGTAAAATAGTTTTACTATTATGATATTAAAATATCAAAAAGCTTGCTTTAAGTTATGTACTTTTTTGTTTTTGATGTCCTTCTTAAAATATCTGTGAGTTTAGTTTGGTGATTTATTTTATGTATTAAAATAAATAATGATATCATTTCTTGACAGATTTTTGCAGAATAATTACTTAAGTGGATTTATTCCTACCGAATTAGGAAATCTTTCGAAGCTTCAAACATTGTAAGTTTATTTTTAAAATATTCGCTGTAAGTAGGAGGATCAGCTATTTCATCATGATAAATTTCCCAGCCCAATGATTGCAGTTACAATTTGAACTTCTAAGCAACATCTGAATGACTTTTTGTTCAGGAAACTTGTCACTTGTTGGTTACAACAATTAAAATGTTAGTATACAACATTAAAACATAATTTGTACATAGAACTAATTGAAATTTTATGGCATATGTTGCAGGGATATCTCTAGCAACTCTCTAAGTGGAAGTATTCCCACATCACTTGGAAACTTGAGAAACCTTTCAATTTTGTAAGATGATGAACTTCAGTGTCATGTTACTATGTTTAGATTTTGTTGTTGAATCTTATATTGACATGCTCTTTGTAATTGTGAAGCAACGTCTCCAACAATTTTCTGGCAGGGCCAATCCCATCAGACGGTGCTCTTGATCAATTTGGAACCAACTCGTGAGTTTTGATTTATCTTTCCTCATTATATAAATATAATTGTATATGGAAATGGGATCATTATTTCACTAGTCAGTGACAGCCTAATGTCCTTTAGCATTAAGTTCTTCAGAATACCTTAACAATATTGAAACAAGAATGGTATACAACTTTTCAAACAATTAGGTGATGCGACTTCAGTATTCATACTTTAGTATTAATTATTGAATTAGATTGTTATTTTTGGTCGACTACTTGCAGTTTTCTTGGAAACCGTGACTTGTGTGGGAGTCATATCGATCTGTCATGCAAAAATGATGCTGGAGGTTCAGCAGGCTCGCAGTCTAAGGGTCTGCTATAATTTCTCGCATGATCTTTTAGTTTAATTGCTTTCTTATGATTACTCATTAACTTACATAATAATTGATGATTATATATATATATATATATATTGTTTTCGTATATGTTTGTAACAGGAAGCCAGAGTGTAAAGAAGAACTCTGGACGGCTACTTATTAGTGCATCTGCTACAGTGGGTGCATTGCTCTTGGTTGCACTTATGTGTTTCTGGGGCTGTTTTCTTTACAAGAAACTTGGTAAAAATGATGTCAAAGGTCTTGCAGTGGATGTCGGTGGAGGTGAGGTTTTTTAACACTTTTATGGATGTCTCACCGATATAAATATGAGAAAAGAAGAGATGCTCATACAACTGTCTCCCAAAAAGATAACTTTAACTTTTCTGTAATGATTCTTATTGGTTCAGGTGCATCAATTGTGATGTTTCATGGAGACTTACCATACTCTTCCAAAGATATAATCAAGAAGTTGGAAACTTTGAACGAGGAGCATGTAATTGGTGCTGGAGGCTTTGGAACAGTATACAAACTGGCAATGGATGATGGAAATGTATTTGCTTTGAAAAGAATTGTCAAGTTGAATGAGGGATTTGATCGTTTCTTTGAGAGGGAGCTCGAAATTCTTGGAAGTATTAAGCACAGATATCTAGTGAATTTAAGAGGATATTGCAACTCTCCAACATCAAAATTGTTAATCTATGATTACTTATCGGGTGGGAGTCTGGATGAAGCTCTTCATGGTAATATAAACCATTTATTCACATTAAGTGTTAAAAACATTGTGCAGTTTTTTGGTTATTTATTTGATGATATAGTCATGTAAGTACATGGGATGATAATAACTATGTTCCCTTTTGCAGAAAAAGCTGAGCTACTAGATTGGGATGCTCGGCTTAACATCATAATGGGAGCTGCAAAAGGATTAGCTTATTTGCATCATGATTGTTCTCCTCGAATAATACACCGAGATATAAAATCAAGTAACATTTTGCTTGATGGAAATTTCGAGGCACGGGTTTCTGACTTTGGACTTGCAAAATTATTAGAAGATGAGGAATCTCATATTACAACCATTGTTGCTGGGACGTTTGGATATCTGGCTCCAGGTAGGATCATCAAATTTGGTTGCATTTTAGTATGGTACATGTTCTACTTGTTAAAGTGACGTGGGTGATAGATAAAGGGGCAATTACATAAGATCTCCTAAATCATTTTTATCGGAGGATTAGATTCCTATTGAAATAAATAGTTCTCGTATTGTATTTGACGCTCTATCTATGCACAAAAGATTTAAACCTTCGGACAAAAGGTGTTGGACATTCGTCTCAATTTGTGTATGTAATTTTTGTTGCAGAGTATATGCAGAGTGGTAGAGCAACAGAAAAGACAGATGTTTATAGTTTTGGAGTACTTGTGCTTGAAGTTATAAGTGGGAAGAGGCCTACCGATGCATCTTTCATTGAGAAGGGCCTTAATATTGTTGGCTGGGTATGTCTTTATTTCTTGAAATCAAATTCTACTAATTTATGCTGTTGCAAGCACAGAAATAGAGATGCCCAAAAATTCATTTTTGTGTCAAATATATTTTGGAGGAATTCCTTTTTGAATATGTATCTCATCAACGAGAATAGTAAAGAAGTGTTTTCATACAGATACATATATATGATATATATGCCACCACTTAATCATATGTAAATCAACTTAAGAGAAAATAGTATTTGTGATATTCAAGTTAATGATAGTTGTTGCTTGTTAATAGCAGAATAATTATAAGAATACAACTTCGATTGTGATGGTGAAACTAGTAAATATCCGAATGATAGTAAATCATTTAACAGTTGCTGTCTTTAGATAGAGATATACAGTAATACTTGAACGAAGCAAAATACCATACACTATACACGTATGGTAAAGTTTTATACTAATGTGTGCCTAGCTGAACAGAATACAAAAGAGAACAACCCTAGAAGTCTAAAGATTGATGAATATCTGTACTACATCTGGACAATTTAGGAATTTAGAGCAAACTTTCTTTTAAGAAATAGATATGAATTGAATTCCAACAGTATGCCATTATATATATTGATGAATGTTAGAATTGGACTCGTGTCGAAGTATAACTTTTAATTACTCGGGGTTTAATAACTCATTGTGAAATGTGCATTTTTAAGAGAGATTAAACCGTAAACTCACTTCTGTGTCTTTAAAACTTTCATCTCGACGTCTTGGTTGACTTGACTTCTTGATATTTGATCTATTGGTCTTATGCTTATTGAACTATTGCAATTATCTATTTGTTTTCAGTTGAATTATTTAATAACGGAAGATAGGCAACGTGAGATCATTGATGTAAACTGTGAAGGAGTTGAGTCAGAAAACCTTGATGCTTTGCTTTCAGTTGCAATTCAGTGTGTATCTTCAACCCCAGAAGATCGGCCCACCATGCATCGAGTGGTACAAACTCTTGAATCAGAGGTTATGACGCCATGCCCTAGTGACTTCTATGACTCTGCTTCTGATTAAGAATCTTTCACCACAATCAAAACAGGTTCGTGTTTCTATATTATGGAGATTCTTGGCAAAAACAGGTTTAAGAGCTTCAAAACGGTCTGCCATTTTTTTTCAGCTTGATAATTAATTCTTTGAGCAGATCGACAGTAAGAAATTTTTGTACATGCCCTTCAAGATATGGAAGCATCAGTATCATCTACAAGTGTGTTTCTTTTGCAGTAGTATTTATGCTCTCGATTTTCTTGCCCATGTGATTATATTTTTGGGGAAAATACATCTTTCTTGTTGCACCTTTCATCCTGATGCCACCAAATGTATATTGATGCTAGTTTTAACTGATAATATGTCACTCTTTTTCTTGTTCATTGGCATTTTTTTTAATTTGTATCATATGTTTCTTGTTCTAATCGACATTGATAAGTTTATTTTTTGTCTTCCCAACAGTTTTTGATAATATTTCCTGTAGTTATCATGTTATCTTTTGGTACTTGTAAAGTTCCATTCATCCTTTTTATGTTTGACGAGTTTGTGGCTAAAATGTAAGATCTTGTTATAGTGCTTTTTTTGGAGGTTGGATTGGTTAATCCGAAACAGAACATTTTTCACAGAAGTAACTAGATTTATCATCTAGTCCGAATATTTGTATCACACAAAAACAATTAAAATTAATTAGATTCTAACGTTTTATCTCAATCGTGATCATTGGCTTGACGGATCACCATAAAATTAATGTACCAAGTTTTGCATAACACTGATCCTTAATCAAATCAAATTTTGGACTGAACTGCTGATATTTGGCGGACATGCTATTTTCTAAATGCTTTATTAGAAATATCTATGGTGGTTTGGTGATGACATTTGCGTCTCTAAGATAACTAACCGATGAACGGCCAAATCTTCATGATCAGCCTTTGAGAATAAAACACAAGAAGAAACTGAAATTTCATTACGTCAACTGCAGAGGGTATTCGAATGTTGTTTGAACAATCAAAAATTTTTTCTTTTCCGATTAATGTAGAGGGTGTAGATGTTTCAGTTTACTATTCAATAGTGTAGAATTAAATTTGAGGGTGCTAGAGCATGTCTTGAAACTTGATTTATACCAATAGTGATTGATGACAAGAATAAGAATTCTTCGTACAAAGTGTCTTAATATACAATGGGCGATACAACGGTCACTCGACGGTATTTACATTGCAAGAGTTACTTGTTGATGTTATTTTATGGATGTCGTTTACAGTAGACAAACCTTGTATTTATGTATCTATTCTATATACATATTTAACAAAAAAATTAATGTAGGGCATTTTATAAAACAGCTTACAGTCATGAATCAAGCATCTTTTAGGAAGTCCCTGTTACATTAAGGAAGCCATTATAGAAACGCAAACGCAAATGAAATATTGAAATGATAAATGATTTAGGTTACATGCACATGCATACCATGTCAGATCATATTATCTCTAACACAGTAACAATACAGATCTTATTTTTTTCATAGGTTTTGATCAGCAGGAAAAATCACGTACCACAGAGCGATTTTCATGTCGGCCAAAAACTTATTTGCTTGTTCCCTCATTTAGGTTTATCCTATACAAACATACCCAATGTAACTGTAACCTCATGCCTACGAAAAACTCTTTGTTTTGTCCTCGTGGACTAAACCGATCTCCAAGATCAGATATCGGATATAACCCATGTATAAAACCTTGTGTTCGTGTTTTCTGTTTATCTTGTTTGCTTGGTTTTATTTATCCGTTATATTTTTTGTGAGTATAACCTCAATTCTACATTGTGTTGTTTGGGTTGGTTAATTACTCACGATTGATATCAAAATGATAAACTGATGGTTGTTGTTACTTGTTTGGTTCCGCTGTATTTCCTAATATTGATCCTATTTGACCAATTTGAGGTGTAAACTTCCTATTTGATTAAAAAAACCCTAAACCCTAAACCTTATACTCTAAACTCTAAACGCAACAATTTAACACATGTGTTAGTAATTTGTAAAATCCACAAAAAAACGAAAAAAAAATTCATCGAAAGTATACCTTGTGAGATGTCTAATTGAAGAGAAGAAAACGCTTAATTTTATGGTGCAATTTTTATAATTTTTCAATTTAACGTTTGTAAGATAATTAATTTTCAAAAAGATGGGTTATATAAGTTTTTGTACAAATGAAACAATCTCATTTTCTCCCATACTTTAAAAAATTATTGTACTCTAATGATCTCATCTTTAGAGTGATGTTCAAATTATTACAATAATATTTAGTGAGAATGAAAGAACCAATAAGATTGTGCCACGTATTACAAAACCCATTTTTAAGATAGTCATTGATATCACATGTGATAGTCGTTTACAATACCTCCGAAAAGACGAAAAAATGGTTCTTCGAAAGTATATCATGTGAGATGTCTAATCGAAGAGAAAAAAATGCTAAATTTTATGGTGCAATTTTTATAATTTTTTGACTTGCCATTTTTAAGATATATAATTTTTAAAAAGATAGAGTAATTGAATTTTATTCCTTTATCCTCACAAAATGTTATTATATTTTTTTGAACCTTACTCTATATTTCATAATGAAACCTAAAAAAATAAATAAATTATGGTCCATTCATAAATTGATACACATAAGTCAAACATAAAAAGGTGATGATAAATCTAAAAGTATTTTAATAAATCTATCATAATTGTACATTACTAGTGACACTTTTTTGTAAAATAGTCAATGAGTTGAAAAAAATAATATATAGTGGAAAAAATTGAATCAAAAGAAAAATTAATATACAAATGTAGACAACGAATAAGAAATTTTTACACCAAATCTCAAAAATGGCTAAAACATGGTCTCATCAAAAGAATTTCGCAAAAAAATGATACATTAATGCTAGATAATGTGAATGAGGTGAAATTGTAGTGAAATTTGAAAAGTGGTGGCATGATTGTGGAGGAATCGGAGACGATAGATGATCAAGAAAGTGATACAATAAATTATTTTGCAATATATCAACACTTACAAAAAAAAAATTATCTCAAAAAAATTGCTCAAAATTCGACATTTTTTTGTGAAATAGTCAATGAGATGAAAAATAGTATAGAGTGAAAATTTTTGCATCAAAACATAAGTTAATACACAAATGTAGACAACGAATAGGAAATTTTAACACCAAATTTCAAAAATGGCTAAAACATGGTCTCATCAAAAAAATTTCGCAAAAAAAATGATACATTAATGCTAAATAATATGAATGAGGTGAAATTGATTTGAAATTTGAAAAGTGGTGGCATCATTGTGGATGATTTGGAGACGATAGATACTCAAGAAATTGATGCAATAAATTATTTCGCAATATATCAACACTTGAAAAAAAAGTATCCTAAAAAAATTGCTCAAAATACAACATTTTTTTTGAAATTGTCAATAGGTGAAAAAATAGTATATAGTGGAAAATTTTACATCAAAACATAAGTTAATACACAAATGTAGACAACGAATAATAAATTTTGACACCAAATCTCAAAAATGACTAAACCGTGGTCACATCAAAAAAATTTCGCAAAAAAATGATACATTAATGTTAGATAATGTGACTGAGGTGAAATTGTAATGAAATATGAAAAGTGGTGCCATGATTGTGGTTGAATCGGAGACGATAGATGATCAAGAAAGTGATACAATGAATTATTTTGCAATATATCAACACTTGAAAAAAAAAAGTATCCTAAAAAGATTGCTCAAAATACAACATTTTTTTGTGAAATTGTCAATAGGTGAAAAAATAGTATATAGTGGAAAATTTTGCATCAAAACATTAGTTAATACACAAATGTAGATAACGAATAAGAAATTTTAACACCAAATCTCAAAAATGACTAAAACGTGGTCACATGAAAAAATTTTTGCAAAAAAATGATACATTAATGTTAGATAATGTGACTGAGGTGAAATTGTAGTGAAATATGAAAAGTGGTGCCATGATTGTGGTTGAATCGGAGACGATAGATGATCAAGAAAGTGATACAAGGAATTATTTCGCAATATATCTACACTTGAAAAAAAAAACGTATCCTAAAAAGATTGCTCAAAATACAACATTTTTTTGTGAAATTGTCAATAGGTGAAAAAATAGTATATAGTGGAAAATTTTGCATCAAAACATAAGTTAATACACAAATGTAGACAACAAATAAGAAATTTTGACCCAAAGCTCAAAAATGACTAAAACATGGTCACATCAAAAAAATTTCGCAAAAAAATGATACATTAATGTTAGATAATGTGAATGAGGTGAAATTGTAGTGAAATTTGGAAAGTGATACCATTAATGTGGAGGAATTAAAAATGATAGATGATCAAGAAAGTGATGCAATGAATTATTTTGGAGTATATCAACACTTAAAAAAAAACATATCCTAAAAAAATTGCGCAAAATAGGACATTTTTTTGTAAAATTGTCAATGAGGTGAAAAAATAGTATAGAGTGGAAAAATTTGTATCAAAACATAAGTTAATACACAAATGTAGACAACGAATACGAAATTTAGACACCAAATCTCAAAAATGAATAAAACCTGGTCACATCAAAAAAATTTCGCAAAAGAATGATACATTAATGTTAGATAATGTGAATGGAGTGAAATTGTAGTGAAATATGAAAAGTGGTGCCATGATTGTGGAGGAATCGGAGACGATAAATGATCAAAAAAGTGATACAATGAATTATTTTGCAATATATCAACACTTGAAAAGAAAAACGTATCATAAAAAAATTGCGCAAAATACGACATTTTTTTGTGAAATAGTCAATGAGTTGAAAAAATAGTATAGAGTGGAAAAAATTGCATCAAAACAAAAGTTAATACACAAATGTAGACAATGAATAGAAAATTTTGACACCAAATTTAAAAAATAGCTAAAATATGGTCTCATAAAAAAAAATTAGCAAAAAAAATGATACATTAATGCAAAATAATTTGAATGAGGTGAAATTGAAGGGAAATTTAAAAAGTGGTGGCATGATTGTGGAGGATTTGGAGACGATAAATAATAAAGAAATTGATGCAATAAATTATTTCTCAATATATAAACATTTGAAAAAAAGTTATCCTAAAAAAATTGCGCAAAATAGGACATTTTTTTGTAAAATTGTCAATGAGTTGAAAAAATAGTATAGAGTGGAAAATTTTGCATCAAAACATAAGTTAATACACAAATGTATACAACGAATAAGAAATTTTGACACCAAATCTCAAAAATGACTAAAACATGGTCACATCAAAAAAATTTCGAAAAAAAATGATACATTAATGTTAGATATTGTGAATGAGGTGAAGTTGTAGTGAAATTTGAAAAGTGGTGCCATGATTGTGGAAGATTTGGAAACGATAGATAATCAAGAAATTGATGCAATAAATTATTTCGCAATATATCAAAACTTGAAAAAAAAATGTATCCTAAAAAAATTGCGCAAAATACGACTTTTTTTTTTTGAAATTGTCAATGAGATGAAAAAATAGTATATAGTGGAAAATTTTGCATCAAAACATAAATTGATACACAAATGTAGACAACGAATAAGAAATTTTGACACCAAATCTCAAAAATGACTAAAATGTGGTCACATCAAAAAAATTTCGCAAAAAAATGATACATTAATGTTAGATAATGTGAATGAGGTGAAATTGTAGTGAAATATGAAAAGTGGTGCCATGATTGTGGATGAATCGGAGACGATAGATGATCAAGAAAGTGATACAATGAATTATTTTGCAATATATTAACACTTGAAAAAAAAACGTATCCTAAAAAAATTGCGCAAAATATAACATTTTTTTGTGAAATAGTAAATGAGGTAAAAAAATAGTATAGAGTGGAAAAATTGCATCAAAACAAAAGTTATTACACAAATGTAGACAGCGAATAGGAAATTTGGACACCAAATTTCAAAAATGGCTAAAACATGGTCTCATCAAAAGAATTCGCAAAAAAATGATACATTAATGCTAAATAATGTCAATGAGGTTAAATTTTAGTAAAATTTGAAAAGTGGTGCAACTATTGTGTTGGAATCGGAAACGATAGATGATCAAGAATGTGATACAATGAATTATTTTGCAATAAATCAACACTAGGAAAAAAATACGTATCTTAAAAAAATTGCGTATAATACGTCATTTTTTGTGAAATAGTCAATGAGGTGAAAAAATAGTATAGAGTGGAAAAAATTGCATCAAAACAAAAGTTAATACACAAATGTAGACAGTGCATAGGAAATTTTGACACCAAATCTCAAAAATGGCTAAAACATGGTCTCATCAAAAGAATTTCGCAAAAAAATGATATATTAATGCTAAATAATGTGAATGAGGTTAAATTTTAGTAAATTTTGAAAAGTGGTGCCATTATTGTGGAGGAATCAGAAACGATAGATGATCAAGAAAGTGATACAATGAATTATTTTGCAATATATCAACACTAGGAAAAAAATACGTATCTTAAAAAAATTGCGTATAATACGACATTTTTTTGTGAAATAGTAAATGAGGTGAAAAAATAGTATAGAGTGTAAAAATTGCATCAAAACAAAAGTTAATACACAAATTTAGACAACGAATAGGAAATTTGGACACCAAATCTCAAAAATGGCTAAAACATGGTCTCATCAAAAGAATTTCGTAAAAAATGATACATTAATGCTAAATAATGTGAATGAGGTTAAATTTTAGTAAAATTTGAAAAGTGGTGCCATTATTGTGTTGGAATCGGAAACGATAGATGATCAAGAAACTGATACAATTAATTATTTTGCAATATATCAACACTAGGAAAAAAATACGTATCTTAAAAAAATTACGTAAAATACGACAATTTTTGTGAAATAGTCAATGAGCTGAAAAATCTGTATAGAGTGGAAAAAATTGCATTAAAACAAAAGTTAATACACAAATGTAGACAGCGCATAGGAAATTTTGACATCAAATCTCAAAAATGGCTAAAACATGGTCTAATCAAAAGAATTTCGCAAAAAATGATACATTAATGCTAAATAATGTGAATGAGGTTAAATTTTAGTAAAATTTGAAAAGTGGTGCTAAGATTGTGGAGGAATTGGAAATGATAGATGATCAAGAACCTGATAAATTTAATTATTTTGCAATATATCAACACTTGGAATAAAAATACGTATCTTAAAAAAATTGCGTAAAATACGACATTTTTTGTGAAATAGTCAATGAGGTGAAAAAATAGTATAGAGTAGAAAAATTGCATCAAAACAAAAGTTAATACACAAATGTAGACAGCGCATAGGAAATTATGACACCAAATCTCAAAAATGGCTAAAACATGGTCTCATCAAAAGAAGTTCGCACAAAAATGATACATTAATGCTAAATAATATGAATGAGGTGAAATTGAAGTGAAATTTAAAAAGTGGTGGCAAGATTGTGGAAGATTTGGAGATGATAGATAATCAAGAAATTGATGCAACAAATTATTTCGCAATATATCAACACTTGAAAAAAAAAATATCCTAAAAAAATTGCGCAAAATACGACATTTTTTTGTCAAATAGTCGATGCGAAGAAAAAATATTATAGAGTGGAAAATTTTGCATCAAAACATAAGTTAATACACAAATGTAGACAATGAATAAGAAATTTTGACACCAAATCTCAAAAATGACCAAAACGTGGTCACATTAAAAAAATTTCACAAAAAAATGATACATTAATGTTAGATAATGTGAATGAGGTGAAATTGTAGTGAAATTTGAAAAGTGGCGCCATGATTGTGGAGGAATCGGAGACGATAGATGATCAAGAAAGTGA
Organism: Gnaphalium uliginosum; assembly: GCA_963930675.1. Lineage (NCBI taxonomy): Eukaryota > Viridiplantae > Streptophyta > Magnoliopsida > Asterales > Asteraceae > Gnaphalium > Gnaphalium uliginosum. The sequence continues at coordinate 11,849,036 of OZ005684.1, forward strand.
TGCAATAAATTATTTCGCAATATATCAACACTTGAAAAAAACGTATCCTAAAAAAATTGCTCAAAATACAACATTTTTTTTGTGAAATAGTCAATAGGTGAAAAAATAGTATATAGTGGAAAATTTTGCATCAAAACATAAGTTAATACACAAATGTAGACAACGAATAAGAAATTTTGACACCAAATCTCAAAAATGACTAAAACGTGTTCACGTGAAAAAAATTTCGCAAAAAATTGATACATTAATGCTAAATAATATGAATGAGGTGAAATTGAAGGAAAATTTGAAAAGTGGTGGCATGATTGTGGAGGATTTGGAGACGATAGATATTCAAGAAATTGATGCAATAAATTATTTCGCAATATATAGACACTTGAAAAAAAAAATGTATCCTAAAAAAATTGCACAAAATACGACACTTTTTTGTGAAATAGTAAATGAGGTGAAAAAATTGTGTAGAGTGGAAAAATTTGCATCAAAACATAAGTTAATACACAACTGTAGACAACAAATAAGAAATTTTGACACCAAAGCTCAAAAATGACTAATATATGATCACATCAATAAAATTTCGCAACAAAATGAAACATTAGTATTAGATAATGTGAATGAGGTGAAATTGTAGTGAAATTTGGAAAGTGGTGCCATGATTGTGGTTGAATCGGAGACGATAGATGATCAAGAAAGTGATATAAGGAATTATTTTGCAATATATCAACATTTGAAAAAAAATGTATACTAAAAAAATTGGGCAAAATACAACATTTTTTTGTGAAATAATCAATGAGGTGAAAAAATATTATAGAGTGGAAAAAATTGCATCAAAACAAAAGTTAATACACAAATGTAGACAACGAATAAGAAATTTTGACACCAAATTTCAAAAATGGCTAAAACGTGGTCTCATCAAAAAAATTTCACCAAAAAATGATACATTAATGATAGATAATGTGAATGAGGTGAAATAGTATTGAAATTTGAAAAGTGGTGGCATGATTGTGGAGGAATCAAAGACGATAGATGATCAAGAAAGTGATACAATGAATTATTTTGCAATATATCAACACTTGAAAAAAAAAAGTATCCTAAAAAAATTGCTCAAAATACAACATTTTTTTGTGAAATTGTCAATAGGTGAAAAAATAGTATATAGTGGAAAATTTTGCATCAAAACATTAGTTAATACACAAATGTAGATAACGAATAAGAAATATTAACACCAAATCTCAAAAATGACTAAAACGTGGTCACATGAAAAAAATTTTGCAAAAAAAATGATACATTAATTTTAGATAATGTGACTGAGGTGAAATTGTAGTGAAATATAAAAAGTGGTGCCATGATTGTGGTTGAATCGGAGACGATAGATGATCAAGAAAGTGATACAAGGAATTATTTCGCAATATATCAACACTTGAAAAAAAAACGTATCCTAAAAATATTGTGCAAAATACAACATTTTTTTGTGAAATAGTCAATGAGGTGAAAAAATAGTATAGAGTGGAAAAAATTACATAAAAACAAAAGTTAATACACAAATGTAGACAGCGAATAGGAAATTTTGACTCCAAAAAATCTCAAAAAAGGCTAAAACATGGTCTCATCAAAAGAATTTTGCAAAAAAGTGATACATTAATGCTAGATAATGTGAATGAGGTGAAGTTGTAGTGAAATTTGAAAAGTGGTGGCATGATTGTGGAGGAATCGGAGACGATAGATGAGAATTATTTTGCAATATATCAACACTTACAAAAAAAAATTATCTTAAAAAAATTGGGCAAAATACGACATTTTTTTGTGAAATAGTCAATGAGGTGAAAAAATAGTATAGAGTGGAAAAAATTGCATCAAAACAAATGTTAATACACAAATGTAGACAACGAATAGGAAATTTTGACACCAAATTTTAAAAATGGCTAAAATATGGTCTCATCAAAAAAAAATTTCGCAAAAAAATGATACATTAATGCTAAATAATATGAATGAGATGAAATTGAATGGAAATTTGAAAAGTGGTGGCATGATTGTGGAGGATTTGGAGACGATAGATATTCAAGAAATTGATGCAATAAATTATTTCGCAATATATAGACACTTGAAAAAAAAAATGTATCCTAAAAAAATTACACAAAATACGACACTTTTTTGTGATATAGTAAATGAGGTGAAAAAATTGTGTAGAGTGGAAAAATTTGCATCAAAACATAAGTTAATACACAAATGTAGACAACAAATAAGAAATTTTGATACCAAAGCTTAAAAATGACTAAAACATGGTCACATCAAAAAAAATTTCGTAAAAAAATGATACATTAATGTTAGATAATGTGAATGAGGTGAAATTGTAGTGAAATTTGGAAAGTGATACCATTAATGTGGAGGAATTGGAAACAATATATGATCCAGAAAGTGATGCAATGAGTTATTTTGGAGTATATCAACACTTAAAAAAAAAACGTATCCCAAAAAAATTGCGAAAAATACAATATTTTTTTGTGATATAGTCAGTGAGATGAAAAATAGTATAGAGTGGAAAAAATTGCATCAAAACAAAAGTTAATACATAAATGTAGACAACGTATAACATTTTTTTTGCACCAAATCTCAAAAATGGCTAAAAATGGTCTTATCAAAAAAATTTCGCTAAAAAAAATGATACATAAATGCTAGATAATATAAATGAGGTGAAATTGTAGTGAAATTTGAAAAGTGGTGCCATGAATATGGAGGAATCGGAGATGATTGATGATCAAGAAAGTGATGTAATGAATTATTTTGCAATATATCAACATTAAAAAAAATTATCATAAAAAATTGCGTAAAATACGATACTTTTTTTGTGAAATAGTCAATGAGATGAAAAATAGTATTGAGTGGAAAAATTTGCATTAAAAATAAAGTTAAAACACAAATGTAGACAATGAATAAAAAATTTTGGCACCAAATCTCAAAATGGCTAAAACATGATATTATCAAAAAAAATTCTGCAAAAAAAATGATACATAAATGCTAGATAATATGAGTGATGGTTAAATTGTAGTGAAATTTAGAAAGTGATACCATAATTGTGGAGGAATTGAAGACGATAGATGATCAAAAAAGTGATGCAATTAATTATTTCGCAATATATCTAACACTTAAAAAAAATGTATCCTAAAAAAATTGCGTAAAATACGACATTTTTTTGTGAAATAGTCAATGAGGTGAAAAAATAGTATAGAGTGAAAAAAATTGCATCAAAACAAAAGTTAATACACAAATGTAGACAACGAATAGGAAATTTTGACACCAAATCTAAAAATGGCTAAAACATGATCTCATCAAAAAAATTTCGCAGAAAATGATACATTAATGTTGGATAATATGAATGAGGTGAAATTGTAGTGAAATTTGAAAAGTGGTGCAATGATTGTGAAGAAATTGAAGACGATAAATGATCAAGAAAGCGATGCAATGAATTATTTTGTAATATTTAAACACTTCAAATATATATATATATATATATATATATATATATATATATATATATATATATATCCTAAAATAAAAGCATTTACTCACGAGTCACGAACCATGGCTAAAGTGTAAAAGTTAACAATTGGGGTTCCGTATTTGGCAATCTTCATAATTAAACCGGGGTCATCCATTTTCTTTCATCTGGTTACTCACCCCAACTCGGGTTTTGACCAGATTTACGTTTTGCATAAACTGGTAGTTCAATTGCAACAATTAATCCCAAAACTCGACATACTAAAAGTAGTCGACATACCTATTTAGGCAGTTGTTTTAAAGACAAGATAGGCCCCTTCACTTTGTGTTATTATCACTTTTTACCCTTCACATAAATGTATTGTGCTAGTTGCATGCTTGTAACAAGATTGATAATTTGTTTGCAATAAAATGTCAAATGTACTGATCTTTTTTTTTTTCTGTACAAGGAACATAACAAATCCGTATTTCGTAGTAGTGGCCCCAGCAAAGTCGGTACCAAGAAGCAGAACAGAATTATAAGTCCATGATGATTATATATACAGTATACTTACAGAGATGCTTGATGAGCTTTCAATCGATATTTATACAGTATACAGTATACTTAAATGAATACTAACGTACGTACTGTGTTTATAATCAAATCAATTCAATTCTTGCGCGATCATAAAAAACGATCACACCTATATGGGTCTAAACTCAATGCCTTGAATAATAACTCCACCGAGCCTAATGGTACCGCTTAATTTAAGATTAAGATGCATATTAGGGATGATCATTTCATCAGTGTTAGCAGCAGCGGTCTGAAATTCCCAAACTTGTACTTCCCTCCAACCATCACTCCTCTGTTGTGAAATGTCCTTGTCTTTTATTTTGGGTCTGTTTAATGGGTTGCGCGTGTTTTTTTCGTGAACCTTTCCTCTAACATTAATAACTGGAGTTTGAGGACTAACTAAATAAATGTACCGAAACTCAGCCTCTGCCCGATCATGATAACCCAAATTTTTAACCTCCACAGGAGCCTCACATGTGGATTGGTGGTATTCAGGTAATTTGTAGACAAGGTAAGTTGCATATCTTGTTTCAGATTCTAGTAATTCAGAAGTTATTTCGCTCACGATTTTAAATTTCCAGTCTTGTGATTCCACCGTCTCTCCAAATCTGCAAAAAAAATCATCTTACGTGTAATTAGAAATGTTGTACAACACGTGTACACATATACAAAAGATTTTATATCAAATTACAGGTGGGAACAATAAATAAAACCTTGATCCGGGTAAAGATTGCCACTTTGAATCAGACACATCAATAGCCACTCTTGGTGATAGCATAAGACATTTCTTCCCATTTTTGTCAAGAGACAACCACTATCAATCAATCAATTGAAAATTAGAAATGTAATTAGTACTTGTTCTTTAATTAATCTGTTCTGCTTCCTTTTCAAAGAGAGGCACACTTTTCATAAGCTACACAACAACTAAATATTTGTGAGGAAGAATTACATTTATGGATATGATAGTAATGAACTAATCGTATTAAATTTTATTACCTCTTGGCCATTATTGATTAGGAACCCTTTAGATAGGATTAAGTAGAGTTCGTTTTTCGTTGTATTCATAGGCACACTATCTTTTGACAATTCGATTATGTCCTGATAATCGTTTGGCACTTTTTGTTCCCAGTATGTGTCTGAATCTGAATCATCCGATAATATGGGCTGTGTTTCCTCTAAGCCATGATGTTCTGCCTATTAAACATACACACAATTAATGGAAAATCAATTAATTGACCATGGAGTCAAAACCGAAGTAAGTGAGCCACAAAGAAACTTGTATTTGTAAGGTTACTTTGGCAAGTTCCAAAGGTAGAAACTCGATGCCTTCTACAACTATAAATAATAGACTTCCTTCAAAGATAATTTCAAGATTAGCACTAGTTGTTCCTTCTTCACTGGTGAACTGAAACAATTCAACCATCCACCAGTCATCTTCTCTCTTATCTGCAAGGTTAGAATTCAAAGTTTTTGTGTCCCTGACTAACTTGTACTTGAGGCCTATATCAGCTTGTTTATGGTTCGTGTATTTGTCTCCTTCAGATTCATAAACTTTGAAGACAAGGTTCACCGTGTAGGTGATACCTGGTGATAAGAATTGAGCTCTTGCATGAGTTTTGAACTTGCAGTCAAGTGCAAGATAGGACCCCGCTACAAATCTGCAAGAAGAAATTAAATGCATAAGTGAATAGATATAGTTATATATTTAAACTTGCTTATTATTAGGAAGTCTAAAACTCTATCAAGAGAAACAACATAAGTCACCTTGAATTAAAGTGAGAGTAATAGTCATAACGCTTTTCGGGACCCGGAATCAAACATTGTTTGATGGAAATCATTTCACTGTGTTGTCCTTTGTCATTTAGATAAAACCACTGCATGCATATATATATATATATATATATATATATATATATATATATATATATATATGCCCATTAAGTACATTAATTAAAAAATTCTCAAATGTATCAGCTAGCTGATATAGAGATCACGAGAGGCGATGATAATGAGTATGTTTGCTGTATAAATACATGTTTCCACGGAAACAGTAGTGTTATTGTTAGGTTTTAAAGCACAAATCTATAACATCGATCCATTGTAGGCGGAACTATATCCTTTGCACTTCTTATTTGGTACTTGTACTTATAATAGAAATAAAAATATAGCAAACATTAATTACCGTGTTGCCTCTGTTAAGGATGACCCCTTTGGAGAGAAGCAGGTTGAGTTCCTGTACGGATCTGTAAAACGGAGGAGGTTTTGCAGACTTAACTATCTCTTTGTACTTGTCATCTAACACTAATTCTTCATCATCTTCCACCTTCACCTATATACCAAGCATACACATATACATATTGGGCATTAATCAATTGACTATTTGTAAGAAAAGGAATATGTATCTATTAGTGTGTGAAGATTACATTATTGGGCTGGAACTCGACGCCTTCAACTTGTAAACTATTTTCATGACGCTCAAACACAATTGTCAAATTTACAATACTTTGGTGGCTAGTAGTAAACTGACACAATCTAGCCATCAACCACTCATCTTCACTCTTGTCTGCGGTGTGCACAACTGATATTTTTTTCTGTCCTTGCTTTAATTCGTATGTGAGGGATATGTATTGTTGTTTCCCTGACTTCTCTTTGAGCATGTGGGGGCATTTAAATATAAGGTTCATGGTGTATGTAATATATGGTGACAAAAATTGAGTTGTCACACGAGTCTTGAAGGACTTGCCTTGTGTATTATAGGTACCCACTGCAAATCTGCATCAAGAAGCAACCAAAAGAGTTTAAAATAATGATACATTATTACTATTTAGTATATACATATTATGAATGTGACATATATTACACTACTACTCTGATGACCATTTAAGGTAGAAATTAAACAACATATATGCAGGGGAGACTAAGAGGAGAAGGACAAGTCACCTTGAATTATACTCGCGCGAAAATTGATTACTGTTTTCTTCCCGGATATATCTCAAACATTTTTTGATGGATATCAATTCACAGTGTTCTCCGTTGTCATTCATTGAAAACCACTGCATGCATTAATGAGTTGATTAAATAAGTTTTGCCCAAAAAAAGGTTGGTTAATGCTAAATATTACCTTTTTGCCACTGTTAACGAGTAACCCTTTGGAGAGTAGTACTTTCAACTCCTTTATGGAAGTGTATATCAGAGGAGATACCGCAGCGTTAAGTATCTCTTCATACTCCTTTACCTCTTGATGTAGAAGCTGAATCTCAAGTTGATCCTGACATTTTAGTGCATTTTCAAGCTTTTCTACAACAAGAGACATCAATGGCCTTTCTTCGCGAGATTTTTTCAAACATTGAAATGCAATTTCTGAAAATGTTTCCAAAGAAGTCGGATCCATGTTTTGCCTGAGATCTTGAAAAATGATCTCATCTAACTTATTCTCTTGGTAACTTCTTTTCCACGTAGGTACCAAAATGTGAGTATGACCATTGGGGGTTTTCTCAAAGCACAATCTACCGCACAAGACTTCAAATAAGACGACACCAAAAGAATAAACGTCTGACTCTTTCGTTAGTGAGTATGTCTCCATAAACAGAGGGTCACAGTACCCATAAGTGCCTAAGGTGTTGGTGACAAGAATTGAGTTCTGCTGATTAGCTGGCCCAGTTTTTGACAACCCAAAGTCAGCAACTTTAGCATTCCATTGGTCGTCAAGTAGGATGTTGGCACTTTTTATATCACAGTGGATAACTCTTTGATGTGTCTCCTGTGGATCATGAAGGTGGTTTAGTCCATTTGCGGTATCAAGGCATATTTTCAAACGTTGCTTCCAAGTTAGATTGGCAGAATTTAAATGGCGGTCGAGGCTTCCACGAGACGCATGTTCATACACTATGATCATCTCTTTATCGTGGATGCAAAATCCTAGGAGAGAGATCAGATTTGCATGCGTGTAACGGGTAAGAAACGTAATCTCTTTCAAGAACTCGGCGTCTCCTTGGCCATATTTACGATCTAGTCGCTTGAAAGCAACCAGGTTTCGATCTTTGTAGCGAGCGAGTGCTCCTTTATAAACCTTTCCAAACCCACCACCTCCAATAAGGTTGTTATTGTCAAAGTTGTTGGTGGCTGATGTTATCTCTTCCAATTCAACTTTAAGATCATGAAAGTACTGCTCCATGAATGCTTCCATTTTGGAGTATATATGTTGTTCAAGTGCACAAGATTTGAATGGAGATATATGCTAATGTGCCTAAGCAAAAAACATATCAAAGCTCAAAAGTCTTTAACCATTTTAGAGTGAATTACTCGTTAGAGTGAACGCGTTTAAATTCCTTATCATTTTCAAGAGACAAAAAACTCTAGAAAAATGAAAAATAGAAAATGAAGATATTTTTTCGTAATTAAACGAGTCGTTAGTCCAAAAATGGATATAATCTTGAACACTGTATTATTAAGGGCATAGTGCCTGAAAATGCAACTAACTAAGACCCAATATCTATTGTGTGTATCCAACTTAGGTTTGCTATTTTTAATGAATCAAATTTTTAAAAAATGTGTTTTAGTGTATTTTGGTGATATTTTGATGATGTGTCAAACTCTCTGGATGCCACGTGGCACCTTAAACGAGCGATACATCAGTAAAATACATTAAAATATCATTTTTGAAAGTTTGATGCATTAAAAATAACAAAACCTAAGTTGGGTACACACAATAAATATCGGACACAAGTTACTTGCATTCCCCGGCACTAAGCCCTATTATTAAAATACTTAAAGAAAAATGGACTTTTCCGGTTTTTCTAGTTATGACAGAAGAAAATGAAACAAAAACAAAATCAAAAGTCAAACACGCGCTCACAGGTCAACATTTGACCCTTGAATTACCCAACTGGCCGGAATAATCATGAGACCACACATTCACACGTCAAATTAATGTACTGTAGAAGAAAAAAGTAGGCATGTGGTGCTCACGTGTAGTGCTACTCAAAGCTACTCGAACTCCGATCTTTAACAGCTAGATTCGAACTGAGGTTACATGTACTTGATCATATATACCATAGAGCTCGTTTAACAAATGAACTCGACCGAATAGACTCGTCCTCTAAACGAACCTATGCTCATTTGTAGGTATTAAGAAATAAGAATATGTACAACTATACGTATAATAAAAGTAATAAATCATATAAGTTAAAAAACTATATATATAAGTATAATTAAATGAAACAATTTATGCTAGAATTTTTAGAAGTTCTCACTACTCAGATATAGATCTACGTACTTTTACAAATAAAACTTTAAAAGAGCCGGGTGGGCTCGATCTCTGCTCAACTCCGAACATCCGATCCCTAATAAGTACAAGGATGGAATAAAGAAAGTACTAACCGTTGAGGAAATAAAGAAAATAAGAAACTTCAACTTGAGAGAAATAAAACGCACTTGATTGTGGATCGATCGTATGTTTTCGCGCGATTGTAAACATGAGAAAGATTAGAATAGGCCGGTAAACATATATGATGAACTTGGGTGGGAATGTTCACAGCTTGAAAGCCAAATAAGTAGGCGTATGAATTAGAATTAAGTTATAAGAACCACATGTTTGGATAGGCAAATTGCCACAACTGAAAAGTAAGATTAATTGGTCCAATGCAGTGTTTTGACTTACAAAGACTTGTTGTAACTAATATTTGGTATTCATTTTGAATTTGATTATCGGATATTTAAGACAACAAATTTAGTTAAAAATGGTTTGAAAAGCTTATTAGAGTGTGTTAATCACGACTATAATAACATATCTAAGAGCATGCACAATTTTTTAGGTTCCATCATTTTATTTATTTTGGCATAAAGCCACTGAAAAGAAGAAAAAAAAAAACATTTATTATAAGCAATCAGGGCTCACCCCTTCGTTAAAACGCACCGTCTCAAACCTGACGAAACCAAAACAAGACGGATGATCGAAGACAATTTGGTTCCTAGCAAGACTGAGCAAGACTGAGCAAGACTGAGCAAGACAATTTGGTAGGCGCCCCGTTTTCGTCTGGATAGTGATGGCTCAAATACTACCGTTAACATCATGATCCATGATCACATAAAATGCATTCAATATAATTTGTTTTTTTTAACAGCTGAATTAATATTATAAAAAATCAAGACCAGAGAGAGCTTAACTAAAAGAGATATATAAGTGGACAAAAGTAAAAGGAATTAAAACAACACCTAGGCTTATGTAAAAACACTTATCGGATTACAACTCCAATCGATCCGTGTAATTGATTGATTTTTGCATCTACTAGACACCCAAAGAAAAGATAACACTTGAATCTCGTCCATTATTTTAGCCACCGAACTTGCCACTCCTTTGAAGACTTTGTCGTTTCTTGACTTACAGATACACCAAATGACAACTATAACAACTGCTTCAAATATGTTGGACACTTTGTCTGAAAATTGAACCTGACGTGGAACCAACAACAGAGAACGACACCTTGACACACATATCAGTTGTGAGTCGAGGCTCCACCATCTCATCAATTTGATCCAAAGCTCTTTTATAACCTCGCATTCTGTTTCGATTGAGTTATCACATAGTGGACACAATAAAGAATGTAAATCTACACCCCTTTTGTCAAGATTAACGAGTGTGAGAATTCTTTCATTTCAAACCCGCCATATAAGAATGTTCACTTTTATTGTAAGCAGTTTGTTCCACAGATGCGGTTGACCATCAGTAGGGAGAAGTTTTGAGTCCACCAAAACTCTTAAGGACCTGACTGTAAAAGAACCCGAGCTTTTCAAAGACCACCACCAACGATCTCTGCCATCTACTACATTTTCCTTGTATGTTGAGCAGTAAGACATTCATCTCTTCAAGTTCCATGCCTCTTCTTATATCACGCCTCCGTGACCATTGAACAGAACCATCTAACGAAAAGGGCAGCAGCTGGTTTAGAGACACGTCGCGGTCAAACTCTAACGCAAAAAGTCTCGGGTATTTAAGATTTAATGGAGATGTATCAACCCAATAATCAAACCAAAATCGAGTAGTTTGACCGTTCCCAATCAATCTTTTGAACATTGAAAATAGATCGATATTTGAGATTTTTAGCTCCCATCCAACATTTACAATTGAACTCCAAACTCCCCACCCCCAACTTTGTCAAGATAACTTTCAAAATTAATCAAACCGGCCGGTCCATGTAATGAAACAATTACACTTTTTCAAAGAGAGCCGTCTTCCGATAAGAATCTCGGCCAACGTTTAGCTAACAAAGCGAGGTTTCTAGCATGTAGACTTCCAATATTTAAGCCAACAAATTTAGAAGAGGAAATAACTTTATTTCAAGCAATCCATGAAATTTTTTTATCTTCCTTCGACCCTCCTCAAAAGAAACATCTACGAATCTTTTCTAAGTCTTTGAGCACTTTCAATGGAGTTTTGTATAAGGAGAAATAGTATAATGGCAAGCTTCCAAGAACCACTTTGATTAAAGTTAATCGACCCCCGAAAGATAGAGATTTGGCTTTCCAAATTGAAAGTTTGGAATTAAATTTATCTATGATTGGAATCCAATTATGATATCTCGACATATTAGCACCAACCGGGAGACCCAAATAAGTAAATGGCAATGAAGTTGATTGACAAAAGAGATTACTCGTCATCCTATCAACTTCATTAGAAGATACACTATTACCAATCAACTTACTTTTAACCAAATTTACTTTCAAACTGGATGCTAAATTGAAATATCTTAGAATACGCAACAAGTTTTTTGCATCGGAAAGAGATCACTCGTCCATAAAAATAGAATTATCGGAAAATTGAAAGTGTGTGATTGGAACATTATTGTTCGACAATCGAATTCTATAAAAAATATTCTTTCATACATGTCATTGCTAAAGTGAAAAATATCATATATTTAGAGTTTATGATTGGCATATATGATACTTTTAAATTTAGTATGACATATATAAAATTCTCCCAACATTCTAATAGTCAAATGGAAAAGAAACAAACCATGATATATTCACGAGTTCTCGTTATTTATTTATTTATATTTATTTTTTGTTTTTTTACTTTTTTATGGATTTGTTCTTAAGATTGTGATTTAACTACCCCCTGTACTTGGTTTGAAGATCAAATCTGTGGAAAAAGAAGTTAAAAACTGAAGAAAATTTTTTAAGCTAAAAATATATCAGGTCACTAGGATACCCAAACTAACCACTTAATTGGTATTTTCATTAGTCTCTTGAACACTCAACCACCACTACTACAAAAAACTTAAATAGGTGTTTCTATGGGGTGGATGTGGAGAGGGGCGGGGCGACATTATATTCATGCTTTAATAAGGTAATCTTCACAAGCGTAGAGATAGGATTCGATTAAAGTACTTCATGCGCCTTGCCATAATACCTATTTATGAATGAAAACTGCAAGAAAAACACATGTGGTTAACCAAATGGTGTATAATATCATGCAAAAGTGATAAAGTAAGGGATTTTTAGGTGATGAAAATCAGGGAGAAATAGGTAGTCACATACTGAAGGTCAAAATAAAAATTAGATGGAGGCAACTAGATGTCCTTCTATGTTACTTCATCCTAAAGATTTCAACATGTGGGCTAATTTTATGAAATGCCCTTAAGTAGTGGCAAATAAGAGAAATGATGGATCAAAAATCAAGAGAATCTTAAATGTGATTTAACCAGTTAATCTTCTCTACTACATCCTTCATACCGATAAGAATTGCACCATTTGAATCACATGTCTAATGTACCCTTCAATCTTGAATGTTGATGAATTTAGTGACACCCAAATTCGTTAGTTCCTTGGAATTCCAAAAAGTTGCAATTTTTATTGGCAGGAGAATGTTACTAGAATGTAGATGTGGCGATATGGGCGGGTCAGTTGATAACAGGTCAAACAGGTTATTTCATAATAAAGAAGATTAAAATGGGTCGTGTCGGGCCAACCCTATAACACATTTTCCTTTGCAGTTTTGTGTTATAATAAAGAAATAATGTGTTTTATCATTCAAAAAACAATATTGTTGAATGATAATATAGCTCATGAAATAAATTAATTCACAATGTTTCATGTATTTTGAATACGCTTTCGGTTAAACCCATTTCAATTAAAGCTATTTATCAAAATCATTTGTCCTGCTATAGACAACAAAAAACTCGAATTAACCTATTTATCCATAAACGGATCTAAATTGCCACCTATACTAAAATGACAACGTTTTGCCAGTAGAAATGTGAAAACGAGATTCTTTAGTAAAATGAATGAAATATAATCAAACCTTAACACTGGATAGATCTGGGGTATCGGGTGTGGCAACAGGATAAAATTTGTAAAACCTCATGTTCTCAAATGCAGCAGCTAACTCTTCAGTCAGTTCCTCTTGAGCTTGAGCATGCTTTTCCCTTGCCTACAAGATGTCAACAATACAAAAAACTAAAGCCAAACTCCAGTAGCTTATAGATTAGAAGTTGCGAAATGGGCAGGTCAGGCCAGTTTGGTAACGGGTCATCTCTGGTTCAGATAAGGTTGACACATAAGACTATTTGTCCAGAAAAATTACGTAAACAAGTTTACAAAATGGAAGGCTGCAATTAGATCAAGATGGCATCCATCTCCTAAAATTGAATACCGTCGTCCTAAAAGTGGGAAGGCCCCTAATGGTAGATATTAAACTCAACCCGAATCAACTCATTCATTAATTAATGGGTAAATATTATCACCTCTAATATCAAGTAATTATATATCCAATAGAAGAAAAAGTAATTTTCCAAAGATACCTCATGATTAGATCTTATTCCTTCTCGAAAAAATTTCATGACAAATTCCTATATAGAAAGAGCATATTATTTTAGACATACTTCATATAAACAGTAAACACAATTGAAGAAAATGTAGTTTGACTAATCAAGTTACTCTACCGTGAAGCCATCCTTCTGGTCTTCAGACAATTCCTCCGCAGAAATATGCTTGTTAGTGAATTCCTACCTAAGATATAAAATTGTATTGATGATTGCAGGAGTGACAAAACGGGTTGAAACACAAACACTTCTTTCTCGAAGAAAGTTAGGGCCAAAAAGCATTTCGACTCCATAAACCTTAAACACTTCAATATGAAGTTTAAAAATTTATAATTAGCATTTGCATAAATTTTGTAAACCGAATTGATTTTCCAAAACATTATACTGTCGTCAACACCATTTTCTATCTGGTTTACACTATTTTAAACCTTTATAAAACACCAAGAAGCCTAAAGGCTGCCAACTAATACCTAAAAAAATGATAGAAATATTTTTCTATGAAAAAAATTATTGCTCACCTCAACCTCAACCTCAACCTCAACCTCATCCATCTCCCAATCAAACTCACAGACAGCCTATAGAAATTCAAGCATAATATAAAAGCACGTTAGCGCAAACCCAAGTCAAGAGTTCAGGTATGAATGGATAACGATGAATCATATATTCAGATTGACATGATATACTTATTATATGGTTGTAGAATTTACTGTATTTGTTGTGCATATCAAAAGAAAAGCACACACAATTAAGGTAACATGGTGCATAGATAAAAGAAGAAAAATGTATGAGAAGTGCAAAAAACAACTTACAGGCTTCGGTTTAATTGGATAAAAGATATCGACAATAGAACTCTGTTCTTCTATCTCCATTAAGGGATTATCAAAGTCTGCAAGAATAGAAACAAGACCAAACAATTTTCCAAGTTGATCCACGTGTATACTCATTCGAACTCTGATGATGCGATTAATCTTGAAAATGAAACCAGGGGTGGCAATGTTAACCTTAATATGTAAAAACAGGTTCATTTGGGTTCATTATGAGCCAATGGGTCAAATGTAAAAGTAAATAACTTAACTACATAGAAAAGGGTCAAACAGGTTGAGAGGATAATTAGTAGCATAAAACATAATCAAGTGTTCGTAACCTACTAAATTGACCAAGCCCTAAGTAAATTAAAGACTTTCTTCCAAATCTTCTTGAGGTATAATTCTTTATCTTAGTATCAACCTCAAAATAGATGCTAGATTAAATTAGATTGTTAGTAGTGTACTTTATGGCATATATGCATTTTCGGTTATTACTCCGTATATGATAGTGTACTAGCTACTGGATTCGGTCTACCATCTCCCCCAATGACTCAGAATATGCATATCAACCGAGCTATTAAAGCTAGTTAACTATAGTCTATAGAGATCTCGATCAAATTATTGAATCTATTTATAGTTATTTGAGCACGGAACATAAATGCATGGGTTTTTTAAGTTTTAAAGCACAATAGCTTACCAAGCTTTAGACTAATGCATGTAAACTGTATCACGTTTAACATTCTGATATTATCTCCTCCTCTGTTAGCATTCTGTAAAGAAACGTGCATGCCAAAATGAATCCATTAATTTACTTACATGGTAGGCAGCGAAGATTCAAACGTTCGAAATCAACCCTGTGAAAATCAGATACTCAACTTCATTAGCTACCAATGTGAAGACATGAGCTAGAAAGGTAAAATAAACTATTAAAAAACAAGAGTAACTAATAAAGCAGTCCAAACCCTCACTTCCTAATTATTAGACAAATGATTTTTCACAACAATGTCAAATGCATTATATAAAAAGAAAATAGAGCACTAATTAGTATAAAGATTTGAGATATAGCATGAAAGTAGAATCTTAAGTAAGGGTGAATACCTTCTTTGAACATAGCTTAGTATAAAGATTTGAGATTCAGCACCCCTATAATAATAAGATTCATATCAATGTAATCACCATCAAAAATATGAAAATAAAATTTTAATTAATACAATATGGTCGTCGGTATAAAAGAGAATCGGTACCATTCTCCTGGTGGAATATAAGGAACCCAATCCAAATTCACCTGCGCCATATCAACAATTTCTGGAGACGTCATTTCTATTATGTCAATTCCAACCTTATCAGAAGGTGGAAATGGAGATACAATCCGCCCATGGGTACAAGAAACATTTTAAGATATAATTAATTCAATCAACATCATGGAAACTGTTCTTAACAATGATTCTTTAAGTTACTTGTTGTTAATATATATCATAACGTTAAAGGTGGAAAGATAGCTAGGTTGGGTAAAAGTCGGGCTATTTCTTTTGTTAGTGTATGTTGAAACGAGCCAGGTCAGGGACTCAGGGTGGGGTGATGTAAACATTTTCTTGTCCATCTTTCAAATTTTTTTATTATACAATTGATGTGTTGATTATGAT
The DNA here is from genome assembly GCA_963930675.1 of Gnaphalium uliginosum. Lineage (NCBI taxonomy): Eukaryota > Viridiplantae > Streptophyta > Magnoliopsida > Asterales > Asteraceae > Gnaphalium > Gnaphalium uliginosum. Next base: position 11,865,348 of record OZ005684.1, read on the forward strand.
TATAAAAACAATGTTATCGCAGTATTGATCTAAATCTATGAATGAACACAGTTAAAAGCTTTTTTGCAATAAAAATAGACTTTGGGCTACTTAAAACCCCTTAGACTTGCTTGACCCATTGACCCGTTTTCCTCTAGCCAAAAATATTGATTTGACAAGTTTGAGATAAAGCACAACCAAAATCAACCCAATGGAAAGTTATGTGTCAAAATTGCTGGCTCTACATAACATCAATCATGAAAAGATCTTCAAGAAAGTTATTCATCTTACTCCGTGTAATACATAGCAGTCCAACGCCAAGGCTCGATAAGATGCCCGTGTATATCCACCATTATAGATGGTTAGATTCCAAGTAAAACATACCTACTTTACGTAATACATGTTCAAAATGTGAAAGTATAAAGACATATTAGCGCAAGATGTGCAACTAAAATATAAAGCTAAAGTAAGTAGAAATGAATCAAGGTTATTCTACTCACAGCAACCACCACAGGTATGTAGGCAAATTTCGATTGACCATGAAAAGGAGTAATTGTGCTGCAACAACAAAATAAATAAGTCACGTAGAACCCTATAAAAAGAGTACAGGGTACAATACATGTTATAACAAGTTCTTGGTTAGGATGTTTGTATAGACGTCGTTTTTAACCCACCAGCAATAACTTCAATAAATGATCAAATCAACATTCTAGGCTTTCATGATGAAAGTAGATGTGAATAATGACGGGTCAGATGAATAGGGTAACAGGTAATTTTTATACGTGTCAAAGGAGAGGATCCGAGTCACGTTTTGTGCAAAACTTGTTAAATAACTTTGGAGGCTTATGGATAAAAGAATACACATTTAGGTGACTTTTCCAAGTTCAACCAGTTTCCTCTCTAGCTACGTTTGTTTAGTTATTCGTTTGACCCAAAAGAGATCAAACATAACCTCAGTAGACCAGATTAATTAGTAAAAGGGTCGAAATTTCCACATCCAACAATAACACATGCTTTAAAGAAATTGCAATACTTACGCTCTGCATAACCAAAGAGGTAGACTCGCTCCCCGTGTAACACACCACCCTCCTCAAATGCATCCTGTGCAGTTTGATAAAGGTATTTAAAACTTGTTTAGTACTATTTCTTATAAAATCCTACATTTACTTTGAAAAACCAAATAAACAAAAGAAAATTTTTGACGGATAAATGAAGCATCGCGTAATAAGTAACTCACTTGTAAATTTGTGTACTTCTAATTGTATTCAGAAACCGAATCAAACTTGTTCCGCTATCATGAATCGTGAATGTATATAAATGTCAAACCCTCCTCAAATTTAACAAATGTTGATACATTTAGAGTGTCTGTCACTTGGTCTAAGTTTCGAGTTGTAATTAATTAGATTAATTTTGTCTTAGGCGATATCACTAATATCACTTGGGCGATATCACTAATATCGCACAGGCGATATCACCAATATCGCCCTTTAGTCCAGATTAGTTACATATAAATACTCGTTTAGGGTTTCAGTTTGATGAGCTTGACACTTTGCATTTTGGCATATACGAATTTTCTTTGGAAGCTTCTGTCATTCTCAGTGGTCCAGTCATTGTAATTCACATTGCTTTATATGATTAATTCAATATATGTGTTTGTGATTTTGTTGTTAAACGTACAATCGATAGCTATTGAATTCCGCGCATTAGTTATTGTTTATTGATTCATTGTTTAAGATCAGTCTTTGTTTCGATCCTACAATTGGTATCAGAGCCATTTAATCATTGGATTAGTGGTTATTGAATCATTATTCGTACGTTTAAACGTCGTATTAACTAGTTTTTTCGTATAAACAAATTGTTTTCTACTCTTAAAAAGCTATTTAATCAGTATTTTTAGTGTTTTCTGGATTCGTGTTCGTTGTTTGCTACTCTAAACTTTGAAAATTTCGTTGTCTTTGAAATTTTAGGGTTTACAGCCGTTTTAGCGATATTAAAAGCGATATTATCATAATATCGCCTTTAGGGTTACAGCGATATTACGTGTTCTGTGCTCATTAATTTGAGCGATATCTCTAGCGATATTACTAGAGATATAACCTGGTATCGCCTAGTTAATTTTTGCGATATTGATTCAATATCGCCTGATTAAGTTTAGCGATATTACTCGAAATATCGTCTGTGATATCGCCTGTTTTGTCTGATTTTGATTTGCGCTTTAATTAGCGATATTGATAGTGATATCACCAATATCGCTCAATCATCAGATTGTTAGCGATATTAGCAATATCGCTATAGGGTGTTAGACAGATTTTAAACCTTTTTCAAAAGTTAATTTTAATTAATATAAATTAAAATGTCTACTTTACAAGCTGTTAATGCAATGTTAAAACACAATGCTGAAGTGGGTAGTGCAAACAAACCTCCATTCTTTGCTCCAGGAATGGAGTATTCTGAATGGAGAGGTAGATTTTTATCGTTTGTCGCGTTTACCGACCCTGAAATGGAGATACCTTTACTGGAACGATACGTTAGACCTGTTTCAAGTGGAGAGCATGTTGGTATTCCTCCACCAAAGCCTATTCGTTCCATGTCTGTTGAAGAACGCAAAGCATGGGAATGTGAGAGGAAGGCTCACTCTGCTATAACCATGTCTTTACCTGCAGATGCCATGAAAATGTTTAAACAACACGACATCGCTTATGATCTGTGGAATGGCATAGCTGAACGATGTGAAGGTACTACTGAGTACAAGCAAAGTAAACTGGAGTTAGTGAAGAAACAGTATGATCTGTTTGACATCCAGAAGAACGAGATGGTGAAAGATTTATTCTGCAGATATTCGCGTCTTGTAAATGAGCTGACTGAAGGAGGCTACAAATTTAGCTCTATTGAAGTCAACAAGAAGCTACTGAATGCTCTGCCTCCTCACTGGGAAACTAGAGTGCTGATGATGGAGAATGATCCAGACATACTAGCTATGTCTCTGGATCAACTTATTGGGAAGCTTGAAACATGTGCCTTGGACATTCAGAAGAAAAGCACAAGATCTAGCTCTTTGCTTCCTGATAATAGCAATTTTGGATATGGAAGTACAGCACTTCTATCTGGGCCGTCTACATCTTCATCTAAACCCAATTACTCTTCGGGAAATAACTCAGTTGGGACATTCTCTTCTTTTCCATCTCAATCATCCTCTTCTGCTACTGCATCTCACAATGAGCATGCAGTAATCTTTAATGCCTTTCTATCATCATACGATGATTTTCTTTCAAAGAGGATTAACTCGGTAGATCTTACCGACGAAGATTTTGCGCAAGTTGATCCTGATGAGTTAGAGAGAGTGGATCTTCGTTGGAACATGGCCATGCTGACAAGAAGGACTAAGACGTATTTAAGGAGAACTGGAAAGAGATCTCTTGAAGACGTTACTGATAAAACCAACACGGGATTTGACAAATCCAAGATCAGATGCTACAAATGTCAAAATCTGGGTCACTTTGCACGAGAATGTGAGAAGGGTAGACAACCATCTACGGGTTTTACAAAACCTTCTATCTACAAAAAGGATAATGAAGTAGCCAAGGCAGCCATTCTGTTAGAAGAAGAAGAAGCATATGATTTTTCGGCTATTGATGATCAAGAAAATGTTGCCCTTATGGAAGATGTTCAAAATGAGGTAGAATGTGATTCTTTTAATTGCCAAACCTGTATCGCACTAACTGGTAAAATCAACAGGTACATGGTAGATAATGATCGCTTAAATACAGATCTGACCAATCTTATTGAAGCAAACAAAGTTTTAAAAGAAAATGAAAAAGTCTATGTTATAAATCAGAAAACTATTATGGAAGAAAAGAAAGAGTTAAAAGCAATGATTTTTAACAAACAAGATGTGATTGACAGTTATTTAAAACTCGTCTCTCATCTTAAAAGGGAACTTGCTGAAACTCAATCGGATAATGTTGATTTAAAACGAAGACTTGCAAATATTTCCACATCTACTATGGTCTTTTCTGATATTCTGCAAAATCAACGGACTGATACAAAGAGTAAGGCAGGAATTGGTTATCACAACCAACCTCCTCCCTCAAACTTGAATCAGCCTATTCTTTCGCAGGAAGAAATTAAAGATTTTGTACCTTCTGTTCTTAAGAAGGATACAAATCCTGTGGCAGAACCTGTTAGTGTTGAAATTCCCAATCAGCCTAAAACTGTCAAGGGTGATGATGTTAAACAGCCTAAGCTTGTTAAGGCTGCTGATAACAAGCAACCTGAGTTGCTTAAAGTTTTGAGCTCAAATAAAAAGAAGGCTGAGCTTATTAAGCCTAAAATTGAACCAATCAAGTTTGTCCTTTCAACAAATGTTGAAGAAGTGGTAGAAGTGGAGGATGTAACTCACGAGGTTACACAGAACGTTAAAAAGAATAACCTCAAACCTGAAATGAAACAAGTCATCCAGGAGAAGTTTAAAAGTAATAAAGTTTTAATTAAAAATCCTTCTCCAAAGATTACTTCAACTGTGAATACGTTTACTCCATCATGTTCACATAAGTGTTCATGTGCAGTAAACGTACCTGAAATTAAACCTCGTAGGGTTCCTCTTTCACCTAAACCACTATCAAGTTCTGATCAAACTTTTCGAGAAAGACGATCATGCTTCTACTGTCAGAAGCAGGGTCATCTCATTAATCAGTGTCCTGTGCTTGCTAGAAAATGGGCATCACGATATAGTACAGGTTATAATAAAAGAAGAAATTTTCAAAAGTCAAAACAACCTGGATTATCTCGACATGTTCCAATTTCTAAAGTTAACAACATTACACCTACTAAATCAATTGATCGAAAGGTTAATGTTATTAATAAGCAACCGACTTTATCTCAGAAAGTTTGGATAAAGAAAAGTACAAAAAATGTTATGTCATCTGAAGTTATCACATCAATAAAAGATAATGATGTACTAAAAAACAAGGTTTTAACTGATGTGATAATAATAGATGAAGTCTCAGGAGTACCCAAGTCTGTCAAGGCTTGGGTCTCCATTTCCAACTAACATTCTTTTTCCTTGTGTTGTGACAGTCAAAGGTGCAGAATAGCAAGTGGTATGTTGACAGTGGCTGTTCGCGACACATGACAGGCAATATCTCCCTGCTCTCAGATGTTAAACCATATAATGGGGGACATGTTGCCTTTGATGGTGATACTGGAGGTACAATAACTGGACTTGGAACACTCACAAATGGTCAAGTGAGCTTTGAAAACGTCAACTTTGACCAAACAGCCCCCATCTGGCTTCACAAAGCCTTCTCCTTCTAAGCAACCTGTTACTGCCTCTTCAAATGCCTTTCTCATGTTAAATGAAGAAGCTTATGATTGGAGTGCACATGATGATCTGAGCGAAAATAAAGCTCTCATGGCTCACATCTTGAATAAACCCGAGTCAGGTTTCTGATCGCTAATACTTTTAGTGACTGCAAGGATACGAAGAAGGTTGATTTCAAGGTGCTTATGTGTGGTGTTTATGTTTGAGTGAATGGATGAAATTCTGAAGTGATACGAGGTGTTTAAAAAGTGCTAAAAGTATTTGAGTTTGACTTGATATGTGACTTGAAATTTTTTGTTTCTTTCATGATTATTTATTTGTTTGTTTTTGAGTAAAGAATTTGCTGTTCGGGGGGAGTAATTTTAAAATTCCGATTTAAAAAATCTGAAAAATATGAACATGCAAATTCTTGAAAAATGCAACTGCTACTCTTTATACTTGTTAGTATTAAAGAAATGCAAAAATTGCTACATCTCTAAAAATTGGACGTTGAATTGTGTCTGTAAACAATTGGGGAAATGATAGTACATCAGGAGACATGCATAAAATGGAATTTTAAGATTTATGTTTGATGTGTCAGTAGATTTATCTAGCATACTTGAATTTATAAATATTAGCTTCATCAAATGATGTATTGGTAGGCATTTGTTCTAAAGTTACTAAGAAGCTTAACTTTCAAATATGCATATTATTTTATATAACGACATATTAATATGTATGACATTAAGTTAAAATAAGGGCAAAAATGTCCGAAATATTTTAACGCTTCGTCTTAATATTTGGATAATAAACATGTTATGATCTAAAATATAGGGTCTTTTATGGTGTTATCTGGGGGAATATATTAGTTGTCTCCTCTGTTGTATGAAAATACAGACCTGGTTTCATCTAATATATTCTTGAAAAGAACTTAGGTACGTAGTCTATGTTAAGTTATAGACAACTATTGCGTACCCGTGGCATATCTAAATTCTAAAATATAATGTACAAATGTACTAGAAAAGTTATAAAAAGATTGCCTCGTACTGGTTTGTGTTAAACTATGGTACTCTGTTGTACGAAAGTACAGACCTGTACCCTCTAGTTTAAAGTGTTCAGACTGGTGTTTGTTCAACCCGAACTATTGTTTATGTGACTCTGTTGTACGAAAGTACAGACCTGTCAACGCTAACTTGGTTCTAAAGTTACGTCCATACCTTCACCTTCTATATAGAAAATACTAACATGTTTCAATCTCAAATGTATATTTTAATGTGAGTTATATAATATAATATGCATGCTAATAATAACACAAGTGGTTCATCTCATTATGAGTTGAAATCATATACTTAAGTACAAATGTTTAGATGGATAAAATATCAATAGTCTTCTTGAACTAATCTTTATAACAGGTGATTTAAATATGCTAAGTAAATTTAAAGTGGACAAACATACTGATAATCGAAATAACACTTACTATTCCTAATAATTGCATGTTATCCTGATATGATTCCTAAAGCAGACTAAAACAATTCTGTCCCCAAAAAGATTGTTTATTTATTTATTGCTTTGAGTATTATAATTCTGTCTTATAAAGAAAATTCCAAAAATATTTTATTTCTGAGTTATTTTATTCAAGTTACATATCATGCTAATATTCAAACGATAAGAATTGATGAGAGTTCTCAAAAGACTTTGAAGATAAATATTATTGGATAAGCTATTGATGAAAGAGATGATGGTCACTGAAGAAGAAGAAGATGAATCACCTGATGACTCAACCGAACCTCAAGCTGAAATGCCTGAATCTCCTAAGGTTCCGGAAACCGTGGAAGAAAGAGCGGCTCGTCTGGCATCCTGGCGGCCTCAAGGTAAAGAAAAGATTGTGCCTGTCACTTGCAGAGATTACAAAGGATTGATCAAAAGCTGACTTCATTCAGACTACTCTTCAAAGAGAAATTCGTACAAAGAAGTACAGTTTTATTAAGCCGACATTGGGAAAAAGAATTATCTACAAGAAACGGCTAGATCCTGCTACAAATCAGCCATTAATCAGAATGCGCTATCCTCCGACTGATTGTGTGAAGAGGATTATTTTGGAAACTGTTCCCCTGAACTTTCTTAGAAGATTTCACTACTGGGAATTTGATAGCCAGACTGGAGAAGTTGTATTGGTTTTTGTGCCAGAGAATGTTGAACCTGAGAAGACTTCTCTCTATGGGTTGAAGAAAGCACAATATCGGATTTTTGATCCTATGAGCTTGATAAATTTATCAAAGGAGGATATGAGGAAGTTGTTTGATAATAGAATAAGATATTACCGAGGTAATCCAACAAATGAAAAGCTTGCTCAACAATTCCAGAAAATTGTAGATATCTGTGTAACCCATAGAATCCATGCGGGTGGCAAATTTTCTACTAGATGGGTTTAGACTGAAGACTTTTTGAAGACCAAGCTGAAGACACGGGGGAGTTTGTTGATACATTTAGAGTGTCTGTCACTTGGTCTAAGTTTCGAGTTGTAATTAATTAGATTAATTTTGTCTTAGGCGATATCACTAATATCGCTTGGGCGATATCACTAATATCGCACAGGCGATATCACCAATATCGCCCTTTAGTCCAGATTAGTTACATATAAATACTCGTTTAGGGTTTCAGTTTGATGAGCTTGACACTTTGCATTTTGGCATATATGAATTTTCTTTGGAAGCTTCTGTCATTCTCAGTGGTCCAGTCATTGTAATTCACATTGCTTTATATGATTAATTCAATATATGTGTTTGTGATTTTGTTGTTAAACGTACAATCGATAGCTATTGAATTCCGCGCATTAGTTATTGTTTATTGATTCATTGTTTAAGATCAGTCTTTGTTTCGATCCTACAACAAAACTAACATATATGGTAGCACGTACATTAATACATACCTCTAAATCAGCAGAGCAAACCTGCTTCCATAAGTCCTCCTGCAAGTATCATATCAGTAAGAATCAAAGTAACATTACAATTACAATTTGTCAATACATGGTGAGGTTAAAATGAGAATGTAAAAAGAGCCGAGAATAGGGGAAAAGAGTTCGAGAACAGGGGAACCATGGAGGGGCAATTTAGTAATTAAACATTCTATTTAATTCTAATTAAATAAATACAAAATTAAAAATAAATAATCAAATATTATTAATTCTAATATTATTATACATACAGATATATACATATACATACAGATATATACATATACATACACGCACGTACGTAACACATGCAAATCGCAAGAATTTTTCGAAATCGATCGCACGAACTTCAAATCGAAGGTACAGATAACGTTAATCCGACTCAAAATTCGTCAATTCATATAACGAACGTTTGATTTGTGCTATACATGTTATTCGATTAGGTTTTACGTTTACGAGTTACAGTGATCGTATTTTGCGCGATTTTCACGTTATTATCTTCTGTTATTTACGAATCGGTTAACTAAAAGCATTTGTAAACTGATTACTACTGATTCATCAATCAATTTTTAACGAAAAAATGCAAAATCAAAACACGCGCAACTCGTACGACGATCACGAAGCTCTGTACAATTGAATCACAATGTGTACTAACATATGTGATACTAGTAGCGAATGAATATAAGTAGTCTATGTAAGTCATGTGATTCGTTTTAGTTGTTAAAATTCATCAAAAAGAGTTGAAAAAAAAAGTTTCAGCTGTTGATTTTCAATTAAGTAACACATGTGATACCTGATAAATCGAAACGTATTATGGTGCAGTACACAAAGAGATGGCTGTAATAGAGGAATGTAAAGCTACTGATGTTGAGCAACAGAACAATGCACAGGCTACAAGTAATAAAGAGCTTTGATATCACTTGCTTTAGTTATTAGTATAACATGTAATAATATAGTAACACATGTGATACTGTGAAAAAAGTAATAGAGACATATGACATCTGGTACTATGAAATTTGTTACATATGACATCTATTGATTACCACATGTGTTACTATTTAATATCACATGTGTTATATTTCTGCAAAATCTTTTACAGGATCAACGGATACACCAAAAACCATACCATACGTTTCAAATGAGATTGAAACACCAGGTGGTACTACACTCTGGGCACCTGAAGTCCCGCCAGATGTAAAGCCATATGTTGGTGATAATCTTCAAGATGTGTACGTGTACTATTTAAGATACACGTTTATTGGGAGATTTGGAGTGAGGAGTTCCACTCAAAAGAGGCTAAAGAATAAATTGATATCTGAGAAGCACTATATATGCAGCATGTCTGGATATCCAGAGAAAACTACAAAAGACACATTGAAAGAAAAAGAAGCAAAACCAAAGGCAACAAAAGGTAAAACGAAAGAGAGGGTCTCCAATATCAAAGTCACTGGATGCACAACAAAAGTAACGGTTAAGCTGATACGAGATGGCAAGTTTAAGGTAATCAAATTTATGGAAACGCACAATCACATGATGCCCAACAAGGAGCACCAACATCTGTTGAAAAAGACGAGGAAATTGACATTCCAGGAACAACAATTCATATTCAAACTTGGGACGATGAATATTGGACCAACTAAGGCACACAACATATACAAGACCCTCAAAGGATCTTACGAGATTTTGAATGGAACTGTGGTGGATTTCAAGAACTTTAGAAGAGACATGAACGTGTATATAGGAAGCAGCGATGCACAAATTCTAGTGACAAAGATGCTTAATGCAAAAGCTTATGTGCCCGACTTCTCGTTTGAGTACAAAGTCGAAAATGGCAAGTTAGCTTCTTTGTTTTGGGCTGATGAAGTAGCTAAGGCTAACTTCAGGGAATTACGTGATATCGTCTCTTTTGATGCCACTTACACAACCAACAGGTACGTACAAAAAATTTTAAAAACATGTCATATAATATACTAGAATACCAAGCAGTATTACATGTGTTACCAGTAAAATAACACATGTGTTACCGGTAATTAACACATGTTGTGACACCCGACAATTTAGGTCAACTTTTGTACCGAAGCTAGATCATTATAACTTGTATAGTTTGAAATAGGGTTAAGTACAGTAACATTTTGTATATATATATATATATACACACACACACTTACACAATTGTTTTAATTGCACGATAACCATCAGATGGAATCCGACACTTAAATGGACGATGGTGAAAACTTTTTCATAAATAAGGTGAACCTATTTTATAATTAAATAGTAGTTATTTACATTATATTATTATTGTACAATAATATACAAAACGTTTTACATTTTATATAAAACGTAACGAACACTAAATAAACGTGCGAATCGAACCCGACCACCAAACGAAAACCCAACAAAACATTTTTAGAACATAAAACAAAGTATTTAAAAATAATACTCCAATCAAAATTAATGTGAATTTATCGTGAACAAAATGCGTCAAATAAACGTTTAAACGTATAAACTAATATACGCGATTAATGGGTAAACGACCACTATACGTAACGCGAATTGGGGGAACAAAATTTAAACAACCCACACCCATGTGGGGCCCCCAAAATCTGCAGCCATGCGCCCATAGCCATACCCCTCCCTTTCCCACAACACCATACTTCTTTTATTCATTTCAACACACAAACTAAACACACACTCAACTCACCTCTCCTCTCTTCTCAATCTCTCTCTCTATCGGTTTTCCAGCCCCAAACACCACCACCACATCACCACCACCAGCCACCATCATCACCATCATCATCCACCATCATTTTTAAGAAGAAATCAAGCAAAAAGCAAGATCAAGCACTCCTCATCATCATTTCCTCCTAGATCTTCGATTTCACTTGTAAGAACCTTCACTTTTCGTTTAGTTTACTTGAATAACATGTAGGAATATGCTAAAGGTTCACTCATACGAAATCTTGTCGAAAAATCATGTCAAAAACGTTTTTATAACACTAAACAAACACAAAACTCCAACATGTAGTCTGACCATAAACTTAACCTGTTTTCAAGGAGATTTTTCTAACTCAAAAACTTAACGAAAATTGTCGAATCAAAAGAGAAAAACTAAGTTTAAGATGTTAGCTTTCATTTCCAAGTGGTTTTGTAATTTTTTGACACCGTTAGATACCGGAAAATGAATTTACAAAAACATATAGTTGTTCTGTCTCGAATGGCAGATTCTTGTACTAAGTTCTCGAGCCCATAACTCGAGCTACACAAGTCCAAACGACATGAGGCTTTTTCCTGAAGGTCACAAATTTTGTTAGCTTTGAAACTTGTACAATTGCATTTTGTGAAGTTTTGTAGAAATCGTACAGTGATTTAATCTTTGAACGTGTATCCGGATTTGTCACAACTGGACATCAGGGGACTTAACAATTTATTTGAACCCCTTAAACTTAGCCAAAAATTATGAAAAATTCATTTCTGGAAAGCTAACACATGTGGGAATAACATGTAAAAATTTCGTAATTTTTCTTGAAGGTTTGACTAGCTAAATCGAGCTCACAAAATGTGTTAAAATCTGGAAACTTTGGACCCGGTGACTGTTTTGAAACACAAATAAAAACGAGCCTTTCGGGTTTATCAAAAATTGTAAAACTCACTTTTTATAAGTTCTAAGACATATTTTAGGGTTGGATAAAAGTTTCGGGTCAAACCGAGTTAGTTTGACCAAAGTCAACAAATACGATTCGTACGATTAAACGTAAACCGACATATTCAAAAATTTAGTTTTAAACCCGAGAACGAACTCCAAGTAATTTAACTTGAAACTAAAACAAAAACGACACGTATAAACTCAACCCGAGATGAAAAACGACACCTAAAACACTTAGAACAATAACCGAAACACTAAACAGACCCTGAGTGTCGCAGGGAAATCCGAGTGTCGCAACCTGCGACACTAAGCCAAGTGTCGCAACATCCAATCCAGCAGTACTAAGTCTAAGTGTCGCAACATTTATAACTGGCTGTACTAAGTTTCGCAATAACCTGCGACACTAACCCAATTGTCGCAACCATTGCAAGTGTCGCAGTTACCTGCGACACTAACTCTCAGTGTCGCATAAAACAGGCTGATTGAAAACATGTTTTTCACTAAGGATCGAACTCGCGTAACAACAAATAACAACGAATATTTATATACGATACAACTCGGAACCATATGACACATACTTTGCAAAGTGTGCAACGAAACAAACATAATAATAATAATACTTTGAAATTATTATTACGAAACATCACCAACGGGCCGTACACGTTTTCTAAACACAAACGACAAACAACATTTGGACATTTCTAGTTGAGTGGACAACTAGCATTGATGGTCTTTTGAGACATCTACTTACATATAACCTTACGCGTTTAGGGCGCTAGAAGGTTACGGGTTTGGAAAACCTACTTGCTATTTGCAACGCATACGCACAAGACTCATGTGAGTCTCATAGCCCCACTTTTACTGCTTTTTTACTATTCGGGTGAGAATACACACACTCTTTTTACGAACACAGGTACTGAAAACCCATATACGGATTGCATGAGTTGTTTTACTTTCCTAATTCACTAAAATCCTCTACATTTCATAGTTTCGTTAGTATGGATTTAGCGCGAGTATTAATGAATATATCTATTTGGGATTGACCATCCCCGTCCGGGTTAGTAGCGCTAACGGTCAAACGGACGCATTAGTATTTGATCCTAACGAGTGTTCTGGATTAGGCACTCGCGGAGGCACACACACATAACGGTTAAGCTTCAGACTATGAGCTCATGGCGATAGTATACTTATTTTTGCATATGTGCAACGCTTATCAATCTTGTGGTTCATATTTATACTTTTGATGACTAAACCTATGAACTCACTAATATTATTGTTAACCGTTTTAGTATGTATTCTCAGGTTCACAGCCGCAGTAGAATTCCTTCAGGGAACAGCATATTAGAGTCGCATGATTTTACAATTGCATAAATGGAGATTTCCTTGCATTACTATATTTTGTATAAATTAGTTATGTATTAGAATCTCTCAGACTAGATGTGAACTCTAGGGACTTATGTTATATTGTGAACATTTTATCAAGGTAATGTATTGCCTCTTTTGAAATGTATTTTCAAAACGACTCATATAGAGGTCGTTCGTTATAACTGTATGTAATGATTTCTGATTAGTCGCGCCCTGACCCGACTTCCACTGCATACGAAATTTGGGGGTGCGACACATGTGTTACCAGTAATTAACACATGTGTTACCAAGTCAGTTTCATATCGTGTGTATGGTTAGATTGTTCTCATATATAATTTTGACATACAGAATAATTTATCCAACAGGTACAACATGATGTTTGTACCTTTCACTGGAATAGATAACCACCGGAAGAGTGTGACACTTGGTGCCGGCTTGCTAAATAATGAAACTGCCGATAGTTACATTTGGCTGCTCAATGCCTTTTTAAAGGCGTTTGGAGTGCAGCCAAGAATTATCGTGACAGATCAGGACAAATCAATGAAAAAAGTTGTGGATGAGGTTCCAACAGAGTCGAAACACAGACTTTGACTTTGCATGTGGCACATCACTTAGAAACTACCAGGAAAGGTATGTTTGTTGTACTATGTTGGGTCACAAGGTTCCCAAAACTTAGATACAGATTAAATAACAGTTATCTCAACGTGTTAGTTTATATCCAAGTTTTATATCAAACAAGTTTAAATTAATCTAGGCGGAAAACAAGATTAATTTTAACACAGAGTTTATTATGAATCAAAGTATTATTCACAATAAAGTGTTTGTCTCACAAAGATGACAAGGTATTCAAACCCACACAGATGGTTTGAATACGATCCAAGTAGTATACAAAGATACAGTTATCACTACAAACTTCACAGTAAGTGTGGTAATGCTTTAGCCTAAGCTCAAAGGTCTAGTATACTAATTCTCTTGAATTTCTTGGATAATAGCAGTGCTTTTTGGACTGCTATTTATAGAGTTGGATGTAACTCTATATTATCCAGCTTACATAGTTGTCCAAGGGATAACAGATGCATCTTGGGCAACTTTGCACGCCTTCCTTTTTGCTTTTCTTGGAAATAGAAAAAGCAAAAAGGTAAAAGGTTTCTTTGCTGAGAAGAGAACCTTTATATGATGTTTGACCTTTCTCAAACATCTTATCAGTTGTATCTAGCCTAAGGAAAGAAGAATATCTCCTGTACATTTGTACTTTCATTCTTCAATCTGTGCTCTTCAGTCTGTGCTCATCAGTCTGTGATCTTCAGTCTGTGAACTTCAGTCTGTGAAGCCTTCTGTATTCAATCTTCATTCTTCAGATGATGAATTCATAAGTCTTTAGAAAGAGCATGGCTTTCAGTCTGTGAGGATCTTCAGTCTGTGCAGCACAGACTCAGAAACAATTCTTCAGTCTGTGTAGCACAGACCCAGAAACACAGACTCAGGAATTTCACTAAGTTTCCTGAATACAACTGAGTTAGATTTTGACTCTTCAGATTTATAACTTAGGTTTGATCATTGTTTTTCCCAACAATCTCCCCCTATCTGATGATGTCAAAATCTATTTACAAAAGATAATGGAGAAATAATAAATACTAAGGTGAATCATAACATATGGATCAAGACTTATATATATAAAGTCAAAATCACAGTTAGTTCACAAAAATATTACAATTATTACATAAGATTGTAAATCAAAAATCTAACAATCTTCAATCCTTTCTCTGAGCCCTGATCTCTTTCATCTTTTCCATCGCATTCTATCTTCAAGTTCACTTCTACCTGGAGGCAGTATTCTGGGTTTTGTGGTTGATCTAGCAGGATTAGCTTCAGCTTGAATGGCTTCAGCACTGATAATTAGAGCATCAGTGCTTGCTGCTGGTTGCTCTGAGCTCTGAGTCTGTGATTGATGCTGTGTCTCAGTTTGTGCAGGTTCAGAAGGCACAGACTGAGACTCTCCAGTCTTGACTTTTGAGGCTCCTTCACCTACACCTCCAAAAGTAGCATCATCTTCATCATCATCTGATCTTCTGAAAACTTCAGACTCAGAACTGCAGTTAGGATTGATGACATCATCATCTTCACCATCAGTGTCCTGTTCTTCAGCCAGCTTTACAAACTGATCTCAGGTCTTGATCCCCTTCATCTTTGGTTGGGAATCAAAGATATCCCTTTCAGGAATCCTCCTGGCCATTCTTTTTGTCTTTCTGGCTCTTTTGATCTGCAGTGGTTGAACATCTTCATCTTCTTCCCTTGGTCTCTTCAACTCCA
The DNA here is from genome assembly GCA_963930675.1 of Gnaphalium uliginosum. Taxonomy (NCBI): domain Eukaryota; kingdom Viridiplantae; phylum Streptophyta; class Magnoliopsida; order Asterales; family Asteraceae; genus Gnaphalium; species Gnaphalium uliginosum. Next base: position 11,880,897 of record OZ005684.1, read on the forward strand.
TCTGACCTTGTGCTGAGATAGTTGCAATTGGGTCTATGTGTAAGACAATGGATGACTCCCCCTGAGTCTGTGCAACCATCTCAGTATGTTCACCTGACTGCAATCTCTCTTGCTCCCCCTCAGTCTGTGCACTCATATCTTCAGTCTGTGGCACAGACTGAGCTTCACTCTGAGACTTCACCCTAGCACCTTCGGGTCCATCATCTCCATCATCTCCCTTACTGCTATCTCCCCCTAAATCTAAGGATTTATTATTTAAATCTTTATCTTTTGAGGTTTTAGCTTCTGCAGACCCATGCTTCATCTTCTCCCCCTTTTTGACATCATCTACCAAGTTTGAGAGGGTGGTCTGCATTTCATCTAACCTATTGGATACCTTTTCCTCCAGCATATCCACTTTATCCACCATAGTAGAGACTAGATGCTTCATCTTCTCTAGCTCTTTCTTATTATTATTGAACTCAGTCTGTACCCATTCAGACAACCTGTTGATGGCAGAAAGCACATCATTAAGTGTACTAGAAGGCACAGACTGGGTCTGGTTGGAGGGGTTAGAATTGGGTGATGGTATGTGTTCCTCACTTGACTCATGTTGAAACTGAGCAAGATCACTAGAATCTTTTGGTGTTGCACTCTTTGCCTCACTCTGTGTCCTGTGCATGGAAAAGTGATCATAGGCATTGAGTGGTGTAGGTGTTCCCTCAGATCTAATCCGGTGATAGGATAAGACATCACTGGGAATTGATTGTGTAGCACCTGTTGCCTCAAACAGTTCCTGGTGTAATGGAACAGTATCACTGGCAACTGATGTTGAAGTTTGTATGCCCTCACTAACCATCTGGTGATAAGATGGTAGATCATGGAGCAAAGAAGGTGAGATCTGTACCTCAGTCTGTGACATGACTGGGGCATTGTCGATCTGTGAAGAGGGGTGTAAGAAAAGACTCACTGGAATGTGAACTAGTGCAGGACTAGTGGTCAATATGGGTCCAGCCATTGTGAGTGGGGTAAAGAGGGGGTTGGTAGTGCTCAGGATTGGAGCATCTTCTTCAATGCTTACTACAGGGGTCAGTGTAGCAGCAGCAATGTGGGTATCCAAGCTGACTAAACTAGGTGTAGGTTGGGTCAGTTGGGTAGCCATTGGCACCACAGACTCTAGCAGAGCTGTAATGGAATGGTCTACAGCACTGGAAGGTGTTCTGTTGACATCCAGTTCCATGGATGATGATTCCATTTGTGCTATACTTTTGGGGGTTGAGTCTGGTGATTCCTCCAGAGTGAGTGGTGACTCATCTGGGTTGGTTTGTTTGTGACTCTCTTTTGTGGGTGAGGATGGGCTAGGATAAGAAGGTTGATCTGTATCCATGTCCTCAGAAGAAGAAGAAGTACTACCTGCATCTTCTGTTGAAGATGGAACAGACTCAGGAATGTTTGAGTCTGACTCCAAGTGCACAGACTGAGTTGAGTCTGTATCCCCGGAGTCTGTGTGCTCTGCTTCAGCCACACGATCTTCAACAGCCTGGGTCTTATTACCCATACTATCACTTGAATCATCACCCTCCATGGATGCAGAAGCAACATATGGGTGATCAATCCAGTGCTGCATAGCAGCAGTGATAGGTGCTCCAGAAAGTGGAACCGGATGGTTAAACACTTTATATGTGAGCACAGGAACAGGTATATCTGCCACTTTATTATTAAAGGACATATATACAGACCCAGTTAACCTGGATTGGATGCACAGGGAGAGTAGTCTTATAAAAGGTACATTAAAAATTCTGTTTGACTCATTCACCAGCTTTAAAATTTCTTGAAAATACAACTCTGCAAAGTTGATGTTTAAACCAGTGATGAATGAGCTCAACAGCTGAGTTTCAAACTCATTTAGCTCCCATGTGCTACCAGATTTACCTCCTAGACTCCTAATGATGCCAGAAATTAAAAATTTCCATTTGGGGGTGAATCCTGACATCAAAATTGTGCCTTTTTCTTTGGTATATCCAATCAAAGGAAGAGAAGCCCTTGCTGCTTCTTTGGTTGGAATAGGTTCAAAATTATTTCCCAAAGGCAGGTCTAAGACATTCCTAATTAACTCCTGATCAATGGTAACTGCCCGTTTACCATGATCAATAGTACCAGTAATTGCAGTATTGGTACTATTTGAGGAGCAAGTATACCACCATTCCATTAGAAATTGTGGGTATATTTGAGGAACTGTGTTAAAGAATGCTCCCCTTAATGGATGAGCAGACATAAAAGCAGTTAGTTCCTCAAACCCTTTATTCTTTTTCGAATCAGGGATGGAAATGGTAGCTACTTGATTGTTGATACAGAGTTTTACCTGTTTCCCTTGTTTGAAGGGTTTAGCCGCAGCGATGTTGGCAGGTGCCGTGTAAACCCATTGATCAGCCATTGAAGAAATTTTAGAAATTGATTTTGAAAATGGTTGAGCGATTTAGGGTTTAGAAACTCTGTTTGTTTTTGATGTGCAAGTACGAATGAAGAAGAAAGGGAGAAAACAGAAATGGGTATTTGTAGAAATTAAATTTCCGTTAAATGGGACCCACTTGGACGGTTTATCCCTGTTTCTGCAACAGTAGCGTTGAGGCACGTGCACTTTTTATATTGAGCAGATAAATAGACAACAAGCGCCAAAACTTTTAATGATTATTACCATAAAAATGGTTTTAGCATTAAATGCAGAGATATTGTTGTTTATTTATTTAAAAAAAATAAAAAATAAAATAAAATAATAAAAAAAATAAAAAATAAAAGGGAAAAATGAGATGAGCTCAGTCTGAGTGTATATGGTCAGTCTGTGTAGTGAGTCTGGATGACGTCACACAGACTGAGCCATATAACAGACAGACTGAGAAAATAACAGAATTTTAAAAACAAACTTTTGTGCCAGCAGTGGTAACAGATTGATATTGCTAACAGTACTAACTTGTGAGAGCAGTACTAAAATTAACTAACAGTGGTAACTGGTGTGAGCAGTACTAAAGTTAACTAACAGTAGTAACTTGCTACATTAACAGTGTTAATTGTACCAATCTTTACCAGTAGTGCTAAAATACGAATTCATGGGGGCAGTGTTAAAAAGTCTTATCAGTATTAACCAGCAGTACTAAAAGTAACTAGCAGTATTAATACTAATAGTACTAAAATACTAACCTTATGAATTAATAAAGCACAAAAATGGAGGGTCTAGTCTGAATGAATATGGTCAGTCTGTGTAGCTAATCTGGAAGAAGTTACACAGACTGAAACATATAATCAGTCAGACTGAGAGAAAATAATAGAAGGTATAAAATCTTTTTGGTATTTTCTTAGAAAGTATGTACAAAAACATCTCTTTGTCTGTGCTTTTTGATTGGATGTAGCTGAGAATACAGTTATACAGATTGAAAAGCAGACACAGACTGAGAATTGAATCATACAGATTCAAGGTTTTACTAGGGGTTGAGCATTCCTAGTTGACCAAGCAGATACAAAAATCTATCTTCATTAAGAGGTTTAGTAAAGATATCTGCTAGTTGGTCATTTGTTGGCACATATTTGAGAATCACTTTACCTTTCTCAGCACAATCTCTGATAAAGTGATGTCTGATCTCAATATGCTTTGTCCTGGAGTGAAACACAGGATTCTCAGTGATGGCAATGGCACTTTGGTTATCACACATGATTGGAGTTTTTGTAAACACCAAATCATAGTCTGCTAGTTGATGTTGCATCCATAGCAATTGAGCACAGCAACTACCAGCAGCCACATATTCTGCTTCTGCAGTGGATGTAGCAACAGAATTCTGTTTCTTGCTTGACCAACTGACTAGTTTGCCACCAAGCAGTTGACATCCACCAGAAGTGCTTTTCCTGTCTAATTTACAACCTGCATAATCTGCATCTGTATATCCAATTAGATCAAAACCAGAGTCTTTGGGATACCAAAGACCCAGGTTAGGAGTACCTTTTAGGTACCTAAAAATCCTTTTTACAGCTTTTAGATGCGATTCTTTAGGTTCAGATTGATATCTAGCACACAAACATGTTGAGAACATGATATCTGGTCTACTTGCAGTGAGGTATAGTAGAGATCCTATCATACCTTTATAAGTGGTTTAACAGACTGACTTGCCAGACTGATCCATATCCAACTTATCTGCAGTGCTCATTGGTGTTTTCATAATTGAACAGTCCTTTAAAGAATATTTAGTAAGTAGGTCATTGACATATTTACCTTGGTTGATGAAGATACCATCAGGTTTCTGATGTACTTGTAGACCAAGAAAGTATGTTAATTCACCCATCATACTCATTTGATATTGTTTTGACATTAAGTTTGAAAACCATTTACACAATTTTTCATCAGTAGACCCAAATATAATATCATCAACATAGATTTGGACTAGTATGACATCTTCCTTGTTCCTTTTGAAGAACAAAGTTTTATCAATTGATCCTCTAGTAAAGTCATTACTAAGAAGATAGGATGATAAGGTGTCATACCAAGCTCTTGGAGCTTGTTTTAGCCCATATAGTGCTTTCTGCAATTTATAGACATGATTTGGAAAAGTGGAACTTACAAAACCTGGAGGTTGTTTCACATAGACTTCCTCCTGTAAGTTGCCATTCAGAAATGCACTCTTGACATCCATTTGATAGACTTTGAAGTCCTTGAATGCAGCATATGCCAAGAATAACCTTATTGCTTCAATTCTGGCTACAGGGGCAAATGTTTCATCATAATCAATGCCTTCTTCCTGCTTGTAGCCTTGAGCAACTAGCCTTGCCTTGTTTCTGATTATCACTCCATCCTTGTCCATTTTGTTTCTGTAAACCCATTTTGTTCCAATAATGGTTTTCCCTTTTGGAGCAGGAACTAGGGTCCAAACATTGTTTCTGTCAAATTCTGTTAACTCTTCCTGCATTGCTTCAACCCAATCATCATCTTTCAAGGCTTCTTAAGCTTTCTTTGGTTCAATGATTGACAGGAAGTTTGTGTAGAAACAGAAATTTGCAGTAGATAAGTTTGACACTTTAGCTCTTATTTGTACACCAGAAACATAATCTCCAATTATTTCTGTAATTGGATGATACTTGTGTTCTTTGACTCCTAGAAGTGATTCATCATTTGATGGTAAATCATTCTCATTTGGTGGAAGAATAGCAGGACTGAGTTTTGCATCATCTTCTACACAGGGCAAGTCTGAGTCTGTAGAGTTCACAGACTGAAAACTATCAGACTGAACACATGTATCAGAAGAGTTTGAATCTCTGGACACAGATTCATCTTCTGTTGATGAAGGTATTGTCATAGAATGAGCAGGTTGATCATCTTCATTATCACTTTCAGAGTCCTGTTGTTGGTTAACAACAACTGGAATTTGAGATTCAGATCCCACAACAGATAAATCTTCTAACAAATGAACATCAGACTGAGAAACATGTTCATCATTAGCAGAGGAAGCATCAAAGGTGACATTGATGGTTTCTTCAATTTTATTCCTTCTGTTGTTGTAGACTCTGTAGGCCTTTGAGATAGATGAGTAGCCAACAAAAATTCCTTCATCAGATTTAGGTTCCATCTTAGCTAATTGATCTCTTTGATTGAGAATATAGCATTTACTACCAAAGGTCTGGAAGTAATGGATGGTTGGAACCTTCTTATGATACAACTCATATGCAGTTTTGCCATGCCTTTTGACCAAAATAGATCTATTTTGGGTATAACAGGCAGTGTTAACTGCTTCTGCCCAAAAATAAACCTTCATTTGACCATGGCATAACATGGTTCTTGCAGCTTCTATGAGTGTACGATTTTTTCTCTCAGCAACACCATTTTGTTGAGGAGCTCTGACAGAGGCAAAGTTTTGAATAATGCCTTTGTCAGTACAGAATTCAATGAGAGTAGAATTCTTAAATTCTGTACCATGGTCACTCCTGAGTTGCTTGACAGGTGCATCTTTCTGCAATTCTTCTCTCTTGATTAGATTAATAATCTCTTCAGGAGCATCACTTTTAGCTTTAAGAAAGATGACCCAAGTATACCTTGTGTATTCATCCACAACCACAAGTGTATACTTCTTTCCACCCAAACTGCTAATGCTCATGGGTCCAAACAGATCCATATGGAGCATATGCAGTGGTTGTTCAATTGTAGCTAACAATTTGGATGGAAAATGGTTCTTGGTCTGTTTCCCTAGTGTACATGCAGGACAAAGTTTGTCTTTTGCAAATGTAACATCAGGCAGACCTCTAACCAGTTTCTTCTTTGACAGGAGATTAATATTTTTGAAGTTCAGGTGGGATAACCTCCTATGCCATAGCCAGCTTAGTTCTGGCAGAAACTGAGTATAGAGACAGGTCTCTACATTGTTGTCTGCAGAAGAAAGATCCAAGAGATAAATATATCTTTCTCTTTTGGCAACTAATATAGGTTTGCCTTTGGAATTATAGATAACAGTAGCCTTCTTTCTGATTCTGATTTCACCATCATCATCACAAATCTGGCTAGCACTAAGCAGGTTATGCTTTAATCCCTCAACATAGGCCACCTTTGTTATTCTGATGTTGCCAGCCTTCACCACACCATAACCTTTTATCTTGGCAACAGAGTTGTCACCATATTTGACAGAAGGTCCTTCTTCTTCTACAAACTCTGACAGATTTTTCAAGGAACCTGTCATGTGTCTTGAGCATCCACTGTCTAGGTACCATTTGCTGTTACCCTGCACAGGACAAACAAAATCAATTAGTTACTTTTGGGAACCCATCTTTTGATGGGTTCTTTAGAGTTGGTTGAAGTCAATTCTTTAGCAGTTTTGGTGCTAAGTCTGTGAAGTTGACTTTTAACCTCTCTATTTTTGATTTTGTTGTTTGTAGAAGACATTTGTTTGATCAAAGCAGCCTTTGGCTGTTTAAAAATGGACTTTGTGCATTTAATACCTTCATGTCCTAGATTTCCACAGTTGTAACATTTTCTGTTCAACATGATGGTCCTTTTGGATTTTGGGTTATTATTTGCACTAGATCCTCTGTTAAACTCTTGTTTTGACTCAACAAATGTTTTAAAATCTGTAGTTAACTTCATTAAGTTTTCACTAAGCAGCTTAATGGTCTCAGTCTGGTTGTTAAGATTTGACTTTTGAGAGTCAGACTGAGTGTTAACACGAACAGATTTGGAGTTAAGTTTGCCAGACTGAAATTTTATTTTTCCAGACTGACAGTTAGATCTCACAGACTGAGATCTTTTTAACTCCTTTGTTACTGGTTTTATGCCTTTAGATTTATCATTTGGCATATTATTGTCTGGACCAGTTACAGACTGAGATGTGGAAGGTTCAAACACATTGTAACCTTTCTGTTTATTCTTGATTCCTTTTACCTCCTTTTGTCTTTTTAAAGATGGTACTGTGGGAATATTAACTTTGCCTTTTATAAATCTTTTCTTTTCAAGTTCTATAGTTCTTAAAGATTCATTAGTGATTATAAGTTCAGGCTGTTCAGATTGAGAAGTTTCACAGACTGAGATTTCTGAGTCTGTGTCTTCAGAGTCTGGCTCTGTCTCATATACTAGTTCTTTAGTAACTATTTTTGGTCTAACAAAAGCATTTGTCAATATAACTTTGTCTCCCACAGTATGACTAAAAGTATGAGGTAAAATCTCAGGTACAAATATAGTAGGTTTTGAGTTTATTTCTGAATTTATGTGACTTTTAAGATCAAACTCATCACCTATGACCGCTTGTATCTGAGCTGGAATCTGTTTGGATAAACAGTCCACATTTTTAAGTGATGAAATACACCAAGATTTACAGATCCTTTCATAATGATCAGCTTTGTTTTTATAAGCTTCTTTTTCTAGCTTGATCTTTTTGAGAAGGTCATATTGAGCATCAAGCTCAAGTTTGTACTGTTTATTTTAGTTTATTTCAATCACTTTTGATTGTAGATCTTTTTGAACTTGACTGAGTTTGGTTTTTAAATCTTGTATTTCCTCAAGTCTTTTCAAAAAATCTACATAAATGTGTTCAAACATTTTCTGTTTTTCTGCATCACTATAGTAAAGTTTAAAATGATTTACATTGTAAGCAGATCCTCTGTCCCAATCTGGATGAACACGTGCCTTTTCTGCAAATTTGACATCTTTGTCAAACTGGCTCTCTGTGATAGCCATTAAGCACATATCTTCATCATCCTCAGATGATGAAGATTCTTCATCTATCCATTGTTCAACAACTAAAGCTTTCTCTAGTTTCTTTGGTTGTTGTTTCTCTCCAATTTTCTTGGAGTTGAAGTACTTTTTCTTGTACTTCTTGGCCTTTTCTTCCCACTTATCAGAATTTGAAGATTCTGCAATCTTCACTCTGCAGTCAGAAGAAATATGACCAACTTGCCCACATTTATAGCAAGTAGCTTTCTTAGGATCAAAAGTTGGCCTTCCTTTTGAACCTTTGAATCTTGCTTTTTCTAACCTTTGGGCTAGCAATGCAATTTCAGCTTCTAGAGACTCAGTTTCATCATCTGATTCTGAGTCTGTAAGAGTAAGATGGTAATCTGCTCTAGAGAAAAGTTCTCTATTTTTCCTTGTTGTTGCAACAAGGGCAGCAGATGGATCTTTTGCAATCCTTTTGGCATTTTGATCCTTTCTGGCTTTGGTTTCTTCAAAATTTAATAGAAGTCCAAACAAGCCAGAGAGATCATATGTCTCCAATTTTTCACTTACAATTAATGAAGTGATAACTTCAGAAAAAGTGTTTGGAATGACATCAACAAATTTTGCACAGATTTCAAACTGTCCTTTGATGATATTATACCTTTCAAGATCATTGATTAAGATCTGAAATCTGGTATGAATATCAGTTAATGACTCTCCTTGACCAGCAGAGAAGTTCTCATAATTTCTTATGAGATTCTTCTTCTTTTGGGATTGTACTAAACTTACACCATCATATTGGTCAGTTAGCATATCCCATATGGCTTTAGCAGTTTTGCAGCCAGATATCTTAGCAAAGATAGGCTCAGTAACTGCATTGCCCAGTATGGACTTGGCCTTAAAATCTAATGCATATAGTTGCCTGTCTAGATCAGTCCAGGTACTTTTGGCAGCCTCAACAAATTTTTCAGGTGTCAAAATAGTACCATTTGCATCTAAAGTAGCAGGAACTATTCTGCCAGGAATAATGGGTCCTTCCTGAATGACTCTAAGCATTTCATCATGAATGCTAGCAAGAAACCATTCAGCTTTCAATTTCCAGTGGGTAAAATTTACACCATTGAAGATTGGAATTCCCTTCCCAGCCATAGCAATAGAGGAAGTCATTTTTCAAAGTAGAAAATGTAGAGAAAAATGGGTTTAGATGATTGTTTGATAAACTGGGTTCCTTTGATCGTTAAAGATTAAATCTTTATTTGCTCTGATACCAGTTGTTGGGTCACAAGGTTCCCAAAACTTAGATACAGATTAAATAACAGTTATCTCAACGTGTTAGTTTATATCCAAGTTTTATATCAAACAAGTTTAAATTAATCTAGGCGGAAAACAAGATTAATTTTAACACAGAGTTTATTATGAATCAAAGTATTATTCACAATAAAGTGTTTGTCTCACAAAGATGACAAGGTATTCAAACCCACACAGATGGTTTGAATACGATCCAAGTAGTATACAAAGATACAGTTATCACTACAAACTTCACAGTAAGTGTGGTAATGCTTTAGCCTAAGCTCAAAGGTCTAGTATACTAATTCTCTTGAATTTCTTGGATAATAGCAGTGCTTTTTGGACTGCTATTTATAGAGTTGGATGTAACTCTATATTATCCAGCTTACATAGTTGTCCAAGGGATAACAGATGCATCTTGGGCAACTTTGCACGCCTTCCTTTTTGCTTTTCTTGGAAATAGAAAAAGCAAAAAGGTAAAAGGTTTCTTTGCTGAGAAGAGAACCTTTATATGATGTTTGACCTTTCTCAAACATCTTATCAGTTGTATCTAGCCTAAGGAAAGAAGAATATCTCCTGTACATTTGTACTTTCATTCTTCAATATGTGCTCTTCAGTCTGTGCTCATCAGTCTGTGATCTTCAGTCTGTGAACTTCAGTCTGTGAAGCCTTCTATATTCAATCTTCATTCTTCAGATGATGAATTCATAAGTCTTTAGAAAGAGTATGGCTTTCAGTCTGTGAGGATCTTCAGTCTGTGCAGCACAGACTCAGAAACAATTCTTCAGTCTGTGTAGCACAGACCCAGAAACACAGACTCAGGAATTTCACTAAGTTTCCTGAATACAACTGAGTTAGATTTTGACTCTTCAGATTTATAACTTAGGTTTGATCATTGTTTTTCCCAACATACTATTATACGATAACACTCGTCTTCAAGTATGTCACATATGTTAGAATGTAGATGTTTCATAAAAAAAATGTTATACTGTATGCTAACACATGTGTGACTGGATGCTAACACATGTGTTACTGGATGCTAACACATGTGATACTGAATGTTTTTGTGATTGCAGATTCTTCATGATGTACCTGATGACACCGAGTTCAAGAAAAAGTTCAACAAGATTATATGGAACATGTGGATTACACCTTCACAGTTTGAGGAAGAGTGGGGGAAACTGATGGACGAGTACAACACACAAAACCACAAATGGCTAACCAAAATATATGACATTAGGTCTATGTGGATACCGGCCTACTTTGTAGATGTGGAATTGTGTGGACTCATGAGGACAACATCAAGATCAGAGAGTGAAAACTCGTTCTTCGGGTGCTTCGTTGACAAGAGGTCAACACTTGTGAATTTTATGTTGTGCTTTGAGAATTCTATGAAAAAGCAGAGGTATAATCAGGATGTTCTTGACCATCAAACAATGGAAACGGTTCCAAAGTACCAGACACAACTTAGGATTGAAATACGTGCGGCCAAGATGTACACGAGAACAATTTTTAATCTCGTGCAGATAGAGATAGTGAAATCTCTGTCGGCTTAAAAACTGAAGATGGATGCCAAGAATACATAATTAAGGAAATGAGGAAGTATACAGAAGAAGAAAGAGCTTCAAATGAAGACTGAGAAGTTGAATTCTGGCCTGATGATAAAATGACAAGAACGTATGACTATAAGGAACGAGATCTAATAATTATAAGCCTATAAAAGTTTGGTTATGTATTGCTAACACATGTGTTACACAGCAGTTAAAAAATGATAGTAACTAGTTACACATGTGATACTAACTAGTAAAACATGTGATTATAACTAGTTACACATGTGATACTAACTATTACCCCTCTTTGTTTTTTGTGACTTAAGGTGCTTTACATGTTAAAAGATGGCTCGGTGGAATGTAACTGCAAAAAATTCATTCGGCGTGGATTCTTATGTAGGCATATTTTTTGCGTGTTCAAAAACCGTAATATTGAGGAGATACCAAGTCGGTACATTTTAAGAAGGTGGACCAAGAATCTGATTCCCATTGAAATTCGTAAAAGAAAGCGAATTGCAAGTGAGTATGACCAACTCTCAAGCGAGGCGGCTTCAAGTTTTGAGGATTGCTTGCAGGTGATAGGAAATAATCAGGAAAAGATGGCTGATTTTGTGATGAAATTGAAGAAGATGAAGATGGATCTCGAAGATTCCATATCTGAGACTCAACCTCAAAACAAGAATGATGTAATTGAACAACTACACGGGATTAAGAAACCGGACGTATGTGAAATTCAGAATCCAGATGTGTTAAGGTACGATATCTAATGATTATAAGTCTGTAAAAGTTTTATAATGTGTTCTATCACATGTGTTACATAGCTAAATAACACATGTGGTACTATTAACAATAGTTAAAAAATGTGATTATGTAGTTTTGTAATTACTAACAAATGTGATACTAACTAGCTACACATGTGATAATAACTACTACACCTCTTTGTTTATGTGACTTAAGATACAAAGGATGCGGGAAAGACAAGCACTTGATGAGCTCAAAGGAAAAAGCAGTAAAAGCTGCCGAAAAGAGGAAAAATAAATGTGGGAAGTGTGGAGAAATTGGTACGCGCCATAACAGTTGGTCATGTGATAAAAGGAGAGCAGAAGCAAAGGCAAAAGCAGAAGCTAAAGAAAGGGAGAAAGCGGAAGCAAAGGCAAGGAAGATATCAGATGAACAGTCAAGGAAAAACGGACAATGATTGCTTTTAATAGTAACTAACACATGTGTTACTTTTAGTATGAAAACATTAAATTGTCGTTTACTTATTGTAGAAAATACTATTTTTCTATGGAACTTGGTATAATAAAATTGAATTTGTTATGTTGAAAAGATAGAGCAGGTTTCATACAATATGTATATTATTGGTTACTAACACATATGGTTATGCTTGATAACACATGTGTTACATGTTTAGTACCACATGCGTTACTGATTGATAACACGTGTGTTACTTGTTTAGTATAAAACTCATAATGATCGAAAAGATTTATATACAATGACTTCACACTTTGTAATCTCATGTTAAACTCAAGTTAGTTTATTATGCCACACTTATGAACTTAATGTCAAAAAACAACAACAACCAAATAATGTTATTATATCAAGGCATGTGATACTGGTTTCATAACACATGTGTTACTAAGTGATACCACATGTGTTACTAGCTATTAAAAATAGTTACTATTATAATGGGGGTATCAACTAAAGTTTGTGTTAGAAACAGAATATTAACTACTACAAATATTTAATAAGTAATTACTACTATATAGTATCTATTATCAAAAAAGTATTTTGGTTGGTAACAGAAGTGTTAATAAAAGACAATCATGAAATTAAAAACGAACTAAAAAATATAAGATTGTACTTCGAACTAATGTTTTTAACATCACATTTTTAAAAACATACACCTATTGTTCAACATCTCCACCAGTAACGTTCTATGCCTTGTTAACTTGGTCAGGATCCTCCAGTCTCTTCTTATGGTTCTTAATGGCAATTAGAATCATGTTCTTAATATCTTCATCGTTGTGTGAACGAGAAAACTGATCAACCATCTCATGGACCGTTTCTCTGAGTATGTTGTACTCATGCAAAACAATCTTTGCAGCAAACTTTATCCGCAAACGGATAAGCTGCAGACGTTGAACACTTCCTTCTGAATCAAGGCCACAGTCCCACTTGCTCACGATCTGACCAGTGTAATTCTCCATATGAAGCATCGTGAAAATCCCGCAGTCCTGACCATTTTCAACTGTCTTCCAGTTAATACCCATCACTGCTGCCTTCCGCGTTTTGATCATTTTCATAGCAGCGGGATGATCAACATTAGACAAATGTTTAACGAACATAGAATGCTACAAGTTAAAAAAAAAAGGAAGGTAAATACGGTATCTCATAAACAAAGTATATATATGTTGGGAAAAACAATGATCAAACCCAAGTTATAAATCTGAGGAGTCAAAATCTAACTCAGTTGTATTCGGGAAAAACTTAGTGATTTTATGAGTCCGTGCTTCATAGACTGAAGAAATCTCACAGACTGAAAGTCGTGCTCTATTTGAAGACTTATGAATTCATCATCTGAAGAATGAAGATTGAAGACAGAAGACTTCACAGACTGAAGATCATAGACTGATGATCACAGATTGAAGATCACAGACTGGTGAGCACAGACTGAAGAGCACAGATTGAAGAACAAAAGTACAATCGTACAAAAGAAGTTCTTCTTTCCCTAGGCTACGGTACAACTGAAGAGATGTTTGAGTGAAGTCAAACATTGAAGAAAGGTTTTTCTTTTCAGCAAAGAAACCTTTTGCTTTTTGCTTTTTCTATTTCCAAGAAAAGCAAAAAGGAAAGAGTGCAAAGTTGCCCAAGATGTACTTATTATCCCTTGGACAACTAACTGAGCTGGTTAATATAGAGTGATACTCAACTCTATAAATAGCAGCTCAAAAGCACCACAAAGGAGCACCCAAGAAAAATAGTGTACAAGACCTTTAAGCTTAGGCTAAAAGCATTACCACACTTACTGTTAAGTTTGTAGTGTTAATTGTATCATAGTATACTACTTGGATCGTATTCAAACAATCTGTGTGTGTTTGAATACTCTGTCTTGTTTGTAAGACAAACCATTTATTGTGAATAAAACTTTAATTCATAATATATTATGTGCTTTAATTAATCTTGTTTTCCGCCTTGATTAATTATCCTGTTTGATATAACTTAGATATAAACTAATATATTAAATACTTGTTATTTAATCTGTATCTAAGTTTTGGGACCTTCAAGACCTAACAATATATCTTAAATACACAAATTTAGGATACTTACAACCAAATGACAAATGTCCTTGTATTTGAAATCATAATCAACCTTCACAACACTATTATCGATATTGTGAAATGTTTTCTTCTTCAGGTTGAAGAGCAACGCAAAAAAGTAGTTTGATACAATATCAGGGAAGAAAACCTGTTCAAAAATTAAGTTTATTAAAACTACAACAAACAAACACATTTGTGTTAACATAAAGTAGTACCACATGTGGTAGTAAACATGTGTTATTAGTCAGTAACAAAAATTGTTAACATAAAGTAACACATGTGTTACTTGTTTAGTACTACATGTGTTACTTGTTTAATACCACATGTGTTACTTGTTTAGTACCACATGTGTTACTGTATAAACAATCACTACATATACTATTCCCATATTATGTATACACTTACCAATTCAACATTTCGCATTGAAATCAACACTTTATCTTCACATAGCCAACTAGTGAGAGTTGATGTGAAAGCTTGAAATCTTTTTTCAGGGGTCAACTTGTACGTATCTTCAAGCTAATAAAAAAAACAAAAGTTTAACATAAATAAAAACATCAACGTAAACAGCAGAAAATAATAAAATAAAGAAAACATAGAAAAAACTTACAAACATAGAAGGTGGAAAAAATAGTCGTTTGGGTGATCCTGAAGTGTTACGCTGCTCTTCATAGTTCATAATTGCAGCCCAACTGTCTACAGTATTCACGCTAACCCATAACCCTGGCGCTAATGTTTCAAGATCCTCACGTGTTGCCTTGTGTCCCTTTTTGCTTTCAAAAAAATATTCACTGGAATAATAAACAATATAAAGGTTAAAAATGTACAGTTTATCAAATTAACAAACAAGTTATATAAAAAAAAAACAGAATTAGACAACAAAAAGAAAAGAAAAAAGGAACACTCACAGCTTGTCACCTAACATTGAAAATAGCCAATTAGAAAATTTAAGTTCATGCAGCTTCACATTTATCCTCACATCAGTCTTAATGTTCATATATGGTGAGAAAACAAACAAAGAGGGCTTTGCAGTAACCTCCCTACCCACAGCAACCACACAATAATCGCCCGATACACCCTCATCAAACTCCTGAGTTAGTCCAAGTGAAAAGTTAGGAAACTCGGAACTAGGTAACGTTATTGAGGTAGGTAATTGAACAGAAGTAGGTAAAATAGATGATACAAGTGGGTCTGCAATTGGAAATTGTGAAGGATGAAAAACAAAAAAGGTAGTCATATCAAAAACCTCAACTATGTCTTCTTCCATCATGAAGTATTGTTGGTTCCCTAAACCTGATCTAACTCGAATCATCACGTTCAATTGAGAGGCGGAATTCAAACAATTGAATATGATTCGTAAAACACAAAACGAATCAACTCGTATATTGATATTAAAATCGATTAGCTTGATACACAGAGTTTCCTTACAAATGCTCTCTATAATCACAGATTCGTCAACCCTGAAACTGAGACCGAATACACCTATTTATACCGAAACAAAACTGAGCCTTGCGACACAGCCTATGTGTCGCACAACCGACTCATACGACACAAACCTTGTGTCGCACATGCGACACAGGCTCTGTGTCGCCTAAACAAAATATGTGATTACATATATAAAACAAACATCGTAGTTTCATAACGAAACTATTACAGACTAAGACCAACTGACAGACACACTAAATATGCACCAACAAACTCCCCCGTGTCTTCAGCTTTGTCTTTAAAAAATTTCTTCATTTATCTCCAGCCTTCAGGGAATGTACCACCAGCGTGTATCCCCATTTTCAAACATATCTCAATGACCTTTTGAATTTTCAGAGCTTCTTCTTGATCAATAGAGTAATGCTTAATCTTATTTGCATGAAGAACTCTCAAGTCGTACTTTGTCAAATTAATGAGGCTGATCGGATCAAAAACACAAACAGTTGAGCCTCTTGTTTGTTGAGAATACTTCCACTCCCCCGGTCCTTGTTCCGGGTCTCTCTCGGTCAAATACTCGATTACAGCTTCACCCGTTTTCGGATCGTACCACCAATATCTAAACTTCTTTAACAGGTTCAGTGGTAACTTCTCAAGTGGAACACTTTTCAGACTTGCAGCTGGCAGATATTTATATTTCACAATCGGCTCCTGAGTTCTTGGATCTAACTTCCTTTTGAAAAAATAGCGAACTCCCAGCTCAGGTCTTATCCACACATAACATTTCCCATAAATTTTCTTCTAAGAACCTTCGGTATGAAAGCACCTCTAGAATCGTTTGAATGATTAACTAGTTCAAGTTGCGCAAGACGATTCAGTTCAACCTTCGGCAGAGTGCTAATGCAGTTGAATCTTGGCCTGAAGTATTGAACGACATCCTTTCTTTTGATTAGGATAGAGAATTTTCAGCATCAAATTTCCAACTCTTTATCAAACCGGTGAAGTCTCCTCGAACCTTGTAAGATTTACAAATAGTAGGTGCAACAGCAACATGACGATATTTCACAACAGGTTTAGTCTGTGCTGATGATGAAGGTTCAGAGGCCGGTTCAATTTCATCCTCAGAAGAATCCGATTCAATAATCGGTGCATCAGGATCATAGGGTTCATCAGGTTGAGCTTGAGCAGGCTCATCCTCTCGTTGTATCGGAGGTTCTTGACGGGTATTGTCTTCATATATCTCGTCCTCTGAAGGAATCTCCGGTTCAACCTCAACATCCTCAGAGTCAAAAGATTGATCATCACCATAAATCGGATTTATCAAGCTTTCTAGATATGTAATGTTTGCTTCGGAGTAATCTACAGCTAGTGGGACTGGTTGACCTGGGATGTTAATAGCAGACGCAAAATAATCCAAAAGGGCTATTTCATTTATATGTGAATCATTTACATTTTCAGTCTGAGTTCCGGCGGAGGTCCTAGGTGCTGTTTCTAAGGCTTGCTGGCCTGACCCCCCCGAAACATCAGCTAGGGACTCTAACTCTAAAACCCTAGACTCCAAAACGGAAACCCTGGCAGCCTGCATCTCTAAATCTTTTATTTGAGCAGCTTGAGCCTCGATAACCGCAGACTGGGATTGAATTAAGGCTGTTTGAGATGTCATCGTTTGCTGCATCGAGTCCAGACGCTTCATTAATTCTTGAATCACCGACGAAAGAGGCTGGACGGGAATATCCACACGTGGGATCTCAACACGTGGGCGAGAAGATGTAGATGTAGATGCACTACGAACCAAAGGAGGTTTCCAGTCGTCATCAGTAGAATCATCATCTCTAATCCTCTTCCCGGTAGACGAAGGCACATAGGTTGGTCCTTGTCGCATATGCCTTTAAACCCGATTATATCGACGGGGATGATGGCGACGAAGATTTTCCATTTCTGCCGGTCGCGGAACCGTTCCCGGAGAAGTAGGAGGTGTCGATCCACCGTCAGAAGAATCCTCATCCATTTCTTCAACAATATTAGGCTGATCAACCTGTAAGTTTTCCGGTTGAGTACCAACAGGCTCTTCAACATGAGTGAAAGCCTCAATTTCTTGCAAAAGATCCTCAACCTGCTGGTGTGCTGTATGAACAGGCACATTTACAAAAACGTCCTCAGATTGTTGAGGAGCAGCAGCATCCAAATAGCCATCGTCAGCCGGAGGGACGTAGCCCTCATTCACAATATGTCCAAAAAGAGGGACATCTGCTGGTACTAGAGCCCCTTTAGCATATTGACCGCAAACAGCAAAAATGCGGATATTCATCGGGGTTTGACGAAAACGGTGTGCAGCATTCACCGGAAGCCCCGGAAGTGAGTGATTAATCAGCAGCTGAATAAATCTCGGGTACATATTCCATCGATTGTCCCCAGCGTGGACATTATCCACCATTGCCCGAAAAATATAGCCGGAAAAATTAAACGGCTTATTGTAGACCAAAGCAAGCATAGCAGAGGCCGTAGAGTGGCTCATTCCATCGAAGCTGGCCTTCCTGCTAGCTAAGCACACAATCATTATGTGCATAAGATACCTCCAGACCCTTGTGAGGTTGGACTTTCGGTATTGATCACGGGGAATGCCCGGATATCCCATACGATTCATGCCACCGTTGATGAAGAGGTTCGGGAAGAGAACAGGCATGTCTGTATGGTCATGAAACTGGAAGTAGTCGCGAATAATCTCCTCCGAAATGATAATCTCTCGATCAGCAACCTTGGAGATTATACGCGTATATGGCAAGTCTGAATTAATGACTGCCGAACTCTAGAAGGAACCAACGTGGTCCTTATAGATAGGAGTGGTCGCGGTGATGGCAGTAAAAATACGAGATCGGCGAAGAAAAGCAATCATCGGCTTGAACGGCGCACCCGAATCCCGATCGTCATCAAGAAATGCCACTATATTGTGTCGTGGCTCCCAATCATTCACATTGACATTGATATCTGCCATATCTATTTACACAAAAAGGACAAAGAGAGCTCGAAAAGCGTTAGCATTAAAAACGTGCACAATATATTTCCGAAATTTAAAGCAAACTGTTTTATGCGACACAAGGGTTTGTGTCGCAGAATATGTGCGACAGTAGCAGTTGTGTCGCTAAGCATTTGGCGATATAAGAACATGTGTTGCAGAAATCAATTGCAAAATTTATGCGACATAAGAGTTTGTGTCGTTATTCAATGAAGCAACAGAAAGGGTTGTATCGCATTTTGCAATAAACTGAATTAATTTAAAAAGGGGTGACATAAGGCTTATGTCGCAAACGTGGAGTCGCAGACCAAAGCGACACAACACTTGTGTCGCATATCCAATTAAATCCAAGAAATCTGACATAACTGCGACACAAGGGCTTGTGTCGCAAGTTATGTCGCAACGACGAACACAGACCTAACCCAGAAATCATGAAGAACACATTTGGGGCTTTTTGAAAACGATTGCACCAAAAGGTGCTCACAACAGTGGAGATCATGAAATCATAGATCTTAACATGTAACATGCACAGAAACACCCTTAATTTGAACCAAACCGTAACCCCAAAACCCCGTAATTGCAATTAACAATTTAAACCTAAAATACACGGGGAAAAAGGGTAAAAATGGTACCTATCGATCGAAAAGGATGAGTAGAACAAGATTCACAAAGTGGGTTGGAATGAAAACAGGCGAAAATCGAAATGAAATCGTAAAAATCACACATTGTGTCGCTAAATCGAGAGCTTGTGTCGCTTGTTGTGTTGCAAAACAGTGTAGCGACTGAGGAGGTAGGGTTAGGCTTATATACCTTATTCCTAAATAGCGACAAAATATGCGACACAGATAGTGACACAAGGCTTGTGTCGCACCTCATACAATTTGTGATTTTTGATGTGATTTTAAATTTCAAGTTCTATACTCGATTTGATATTAACTTAGAGACATGGAGAAACTAAAGAACATACAATAAAATTTAAACTAAGAAATAAAAGGTATACAATATTTAAAATAAAAACCGTTGAATCTATTTTATAATCAACGAAAAAATCGTAAAATCTTTTTGGTGACGAAATTTTTTTTTTTTTTTTAATTTGGTTAGGGATCATATCAGGCTAACATGCACTTATTAGGAGGTAGTGAGCTTTATTTCGATTGCCAGTATATTTGTCCACTATAAGTTTACTTAACATATTTAAAACATCGTTTAGAAAAATTATTTCAAAATGATTATTGGTATTGCTTGACCATTTAAACATTTTATACTTAAGTACCTAAACTAGAAATTGTTATTATTAGTATGCATATTACGATATATAATGCATATTAAGATATACATTTGAAAGAAAAACATGCTAGAGAAAGAATATGAAATTATCTTTAGAATCAGGTCAGCGATGACAGGTCTGTACAATGTACAAGAGAGTCACATGAACGATGATTCGGGTTGAAGAAACACCAGTCTGAACAATTAAACTAGAGGGTACAGGTCTGTACTGTCGTACAACAGAGTACCATAGTCTCACACAAACCAGTACTAGGTAATCTTATTTATAGATTTTCTTCCATATTTATATAATACTTTAAGTTTGCAAGATTACCACGGGTGTGCAATATTTGTCCATAACTTGATACAGACTGCTCACCCATGTCCTTTTCAAAAATATATTAATTGAAACCAGGTCTGTACTTTCGTACAACATAGGAGTCAATTAATATATTTCCCCAGATAAAATCATATTAAAACTCTAAAGCTTAAGATTAAAACATGTTTATTATTCAAATATTAAGACATGACAAATATAAGACTTAAATGTCCAAATTTTAACATAATGTCATACATAATAATATGTTTTATATAAAGTAATATGCAATTTTGTAATTAGGCTTTTTAGAGGTTTTAGAAACTTAAGCATAAATGCGTATCATGTGATGAAGACAATTTTTAGAAAAGATGTTTTAAGTATGTTAGAACCTACTGACACATCAAACATAAATCTTAAAACTACCATTTTTGTGCATGTCCCCTGATGTACTATCATATCCCAGATTGGTTACAGACACAATCCAACGTCCATTTTAGAAATGTTGCAACGATTGCATTTCTTTAATACTAACAAGTATAAAGAGTGGCAGTTGCATTTTTTTTTCTTTTTTCTGAAACACAAGATAAATAAAAACTAAATCCAAGTCCGAAATTAATTATGATCAGAAATGAAAAGTTAGGCACTACCCAAACTCACCATTCCAATCATAGAGACTAGCTCATCAAATCGACTACGAGAAAAGGCTTTTGTGAAAAGATCGGCGTTTTGTTTAAGCGTAGGGATTTGGACAAGGTCAATTAAGTGCTTCTCATAGCAATCCCGTATAAAGTGAAAACGAATTTCAATATATTTGGTTTTTGAATGTTGTACGAGATTGCGAATGATGGATACAGCAGCTGAATTATCAATATGAATAGGAGTAAGAGTTAGAAGTAACCCATAGTCACGCATTTGATGCTGAATCCAGAGAACCTGAAAACAGCAACTGGCAGCAGCAATATACTCTGCCTTGGCCGTTGAAGTAGAGACAGTTGTCTACTTCTTGCACTGCCACGAGACCAATCGGTTTCCTATAAACTGACATCCTCCAGTTGTTGACTTTGCATCCACATTACAGCCACCATAATCAGAATCTGAAAAAGCAGTTAAAGCAAAATTGTCCTCATTTGAGTACCAAAGACCCAAAGAGGGTCTCCATTTGAGGTAACATAATATACGCATGGCTGCCTTTTCATGAGAAGCTTTAGGCTTTGCTTGATATCTTGAACAGATGGACACAGCAAACAGTATATCCGGCCTAGATGCTGTGAGGTACATGAGTGATCCTATCATAGAACGGTAGTCACGCTGATTTACATCATCTTCTTCATCTGCTGGTCCAGGTTTGTGACTTATGCCAATGGGAGTTCCATAGTGTTTAGAGTCAAGCATCTGATATTTTGTCAATATGTCTTTGACATACTTCTTCTGATGAATATAGATGCCCTTATCAGACTGCTCAACCTGCACACCTAGGAAGAATTTAAGCTCTCCCATGGCACTCATCTCAAACTTAGACTTCATGATTTTCTCGAAATCTTTGCACAGCACCTCATTTGTTGAGCCAAAAATAATGTCGTCCACGTATACCTGCATAAGTAACAAATCTTTTCCGGCTTTCTTAATAAAGAGAGTTGAATCAATCTGCCCTCAGGTGTATCCATTTGTCAGCAGATGTTGTGACAGCGTTTCATACCAAGCTCGTGGAGCTTGATGAAGACCATACAGTGCTTTGTCTAGTTTGTAAACATAATCAGGATGCACTGAGTCTTCGAAACCAGGAGGTTGTTTCACATAAACCTCTTCATTGACCTTTCCATACAGAAACGCACTCTTCACATCCAGTTGATAAACACGGAATTTCTTGTATGAGGCATAAGCAAGAAATATCCGTATCGATTCCAAGCGAGCAACCGGAGCAAATACCTCGTCATAATCCAAACCTTCAATTTGTGTGAAGCCTTGTATAACCAAACGAGCTTTATTCTTCACAACCACTCCACGATCATCTTTCTTCACACGATATACCCAACGTGTACCAATAGGATAAAATCCTTGAGGTAGTTCAACTAGCTCCCATACTTCTAACTTCTTAAACTGGTGGAGCTCCTCTTGCATGGCTTCAACCCAGTGAGAGTCAGTTAAAGCTTCCTTGACATTCTTTGGTTCAACCTGAGAAAGAAAGCATGACTCCATTTGAGCTAATAAGCACTCTGGAGAAGTTGAAGATGAGGCCTTTGTTTGTCCTCTTGTTTTTACCCCATCTTGCAAATCACCAATAATATTATTAACCGGGGGATTCACGTTTACACGGTGAGTTGGAATCTCTTTATATTCAATGACAGAATCCAAATTTGTATCATCTCCCCCAGAGACAAATGTCTCTTCATCTAACCCAGTGACCGGTTCCACTTCACCATCTGATAACTTGGGCATATCTGGATCCGTATCAGGTTCTTGAACGGTTTCAGTAGTTGGAGGAGGTGGTGATGTTGTTTTTGTAGATGACTTGGGTACATCAGGAAATATATCAAGTCCATGGAGCAATGTCACCACTTGTTCAACTTCATTCTCAACAGGAAGGTTGAAAGAGTCAAACATACCATCATAGTCAAATAAATAATCGGGTCATATTCCTTGTGGAGATTGAGTGTAACGTAGGCACGTTACTTTGAAATGTTCCTCCACTCTCTTTGTTGCTTTGTTATACACACGTTTATTAGGCGAATTGTTTGAGAATCCCAAAAAATAACCTTCACTCGACTTCTCACCAAACTTGGCCACTCTCTCCTTTGTGTGCATAATCAGACAGGGACAACCAAAAGGCTCAAGAAACTGCAAATTTGGTTTACGGTTATTAAGAAGTTCATAACAGGTTTTATTGCGCTTCTTAACCATAGACACTCGATTAAGAACATAACGGGCTGTATTGACCGCTTCTGCCCAGAAAGTGATAGGCAGTTTAGAGTCAGCTAGCATGGTTCTAGCAGCCTCAATGAGAGTTCTGTTCTTGCGTTCAGCAACTCCATTCTATTGTGGAGTTCGCGCAGCACTGAACTGATGATCAATGCCTTTCTTTAAACAGTACACCCCAAGTGTTGAGTTCTTAAACTCCGTACCATTGTCACTCCTCAATCTCTTGATCTTCAAATTGCACAAATTTTCAAGTCTGTCAAACAAGTAGATAAGAATCTCAGCAGTCTCATCTTTGGTAGTCAAAAAGTACACCCAAGAAAATCTCGAGTAGTCATCCGTAACCACCAAACAATACCAAACACCTCCAAGACTCTTTTTGCTGACTGGTCCAAATAAATCCATGTGCAATAATTCCAGAGGTTGTTCAACAGAATTCACAGGCTTTGACTTATGGGTCTTCTTGTGCTGTTTCCCTTTATGGCAGGGAATGCAATAATCATTTAACCCGAAGGATTGCTTCGGTACACCACACACAAGATCATTTTTAACCAGATAGTTCATCTTTCGGAAATGAAGATGACCCATACGTCTATGCCACAGCAGGGATTCCTTTTCAGTATTTTTAGACATAAAACATGTGAGCTGCTTTGTTTCAACAGTGCTCATATCAAGAATGTATGTGTCTATGTCTCGAGATGCCCTCAGTAGCACCCATTCCTCAGGAATGACGAATCCCGGCTTCAGAATACAACACTCCTTTTTCGTGAAGGCAGTAGTGTACATCTTATCGCAGACTTGCGATACACTCAGTAGATTGTGTTGTAACTGTTCCACAAAATTAACTTTCTCAAAACTCACTTGACCGTTAGTGAGTGTACCCTGACCAGTAATCACACCTCCTTTATCACCAGCAAAAGCAACATATCCTCCATTGTAAGCATGAACATCAGAAATAAGAGATATATTGCCGGTCATGTGCCGCGAGCAACCACTATCGATAAACCATTGACTATTCTTTACGGCTTCAGATTGCCGCAGCACCAAAAACAAATGAATTAATTAGAAACGGAGACCCAAGCCTTTACAGACTTGGGCACTCCAGAAGCATCGTCCACAATGATCACATCAGTCAGGATTTTGTTTTTAAACAAGTCAGAGGTGTTGGCTGATGTGACATTGTTGTATTTAGAATCACTTGGTGATTCTTTCACTTTCCAAACCTTTTGAGATTTGAATGGTTGTTTGTCAACAAAATTGAGCTTAGGAATAGAAGATTTGGTTGGCTCAACCTTGTGGAAATTCTTAACGGTTGTGGGATAACGTGAACCTCTCATAGAAGAAAGTTTACTCAAAGAGTTTTTAAATTTAGAAATCTGAGGAACACCTTTCCCAAACCGCTTTTGAGCAAGAAACGGACAGTCATTTATTAAATGACCTTGTCTCTTACAGTAGAAACAAGATCTTTGCTCAACATGGGGTTGAAATTTAGAAGCTAACCGATGAGGATGGTAGAAATAAGCATTTACAGAACATGCACACTTATGTGAAAATGTTGAGTTTGATGCTTGTGCAGATGAAACAGTGGATTTACAAGAATTTTGATACTTTTTAATATTTTCTTAGTCTTTCAAAATCTTCTTTTCAGGCTCAGCATTAGCTTTGCCATTCCCATTTAAAGCCTTGTTATTAGATTCATTAGTTATTATCACGTTGTTAGGCTTTATGTTTTTCTTTTCAACCTTAGAATATTCCTCATCAATTATATCTTCAATTTCAACAATCTCCTCTATAGTAACAGGAGATTCAAACTCAGCATTACTTCACTCAGGCTTACTAACAACTACAGGCTTAACAGGCTCAGCCTTAACCTCACAATCATTAACGGGCTTAACTAATTCAACCTCTTTGTCGCACCCCCAAATTTTCAGTGCAGCGGAAGTCGGGTCGGGGCGCGACTAATCCAGTAATCATTGCAGAAAGGTAAAGCAAACGACTCTATATGAGACGTTTTTAAAATAGTACAAAAGCAGTTACATTGATATAATTAAAGGTTTACAATAGTCTCGAGTTCGCGGGATGAAATCCTGAAGATTCTAGTACCTAACGATTATACAAAAATAATGTAAGCAAATCTTCATATACGTATAATGCATGCGACTCGAGCTAGAAAGCAATCCTGTGGGCAACCCTACTGTTGTTGAGTACCTGAGAAATACACGCTAAAAGGTCAACAATAATGTTGGTGAGCTCATAGGTTTACGTAGTTAAAATCATAGTATGAACCACAAGATTTCAGAGTTATCGTAGTAGCACGAATGCCAAAGGAAATCATAGTATACTATTGCCATGGGCTCATAGTTCCGAAGCTTAACCGTTGTTGGTGTCTCCAGTTAAGTGTATAAACCAGTACACTCGAATTACGAATTATTATGCGTCCGTATAGTAGTTAGAGCGACTAACCCCGGACGGCGAACTGTCAGTTCCCGATAGATCTATCCATAATGTTCGCGCTTAGTATTAACGGGCTATGATATTTGTTGGAGACCATCGTAGTTGGTTTAGTTTACCCATGCAATCCGTATAAGTTTTCATAGTACTTGTGTTCATAAAAACAGAGCAATGTATTCTCACCCCAAAGTAAATAAAACAGTAAAAGTAAAGGTGGGGCTATGAGACTCACCTGATTCTTGTACAGAGTGTTCACAATTAGTAAACAAGTGTTTCCCAAAAGTAACCTTCTAACGCCCTAAACGCATAAGGTTATGAGTAAGTAGATGTCTCAAAAGATCATCCATGTTAGTTGTCCACTCAACTAGTTATGTCCAAAGTTTGTTTATCGTTTGAGTTTAGAAAACGTGTACGGCCCGTTGGTGACGTTTTGTAATAATAATTCCCGAAGACATTATTATTATGTTATGTTTCGTTGTATACTTATAAGAGTATATGTATCACGTGTACGAGTAGTGTCGTATATAAATATTCGTAGATATTTGTGGTTACACGTGTTTAATACTTTGTGAAAACATGTTTAGAACAAGTCTGTGTTATGCGACACAATGGTTGTGTCGCCGTATGGTGTTGCGACATAAGGGTAGTGTCGCTAAATGTGAATTTAAAATAATTGTGCGACATAAGTATTAGTGTCGCAGGTCGTGAATTTAAATATGTGTGTGACACAAGTCATTGTGTCGCTAATCTCAGCGACATCGGAAATAGTTGGCGACACAAGAGTATTATGCGACACAAAGGCTTGTGTCGCTAATGTGACGATTCAGGTGTATGGCGACACAAAGGCTATTTTGCGACACAAGGTTTGTGTCGCAATAGCTCAGGGCCTTCTGCGACACAGAGGACCTGATGTGTTTTCGTGTTCGGGATTTTGGTCAAACGTGCTCGGTTTGACTCGAACCTTTTAGGGAAGTCTTAAATATGTTTTTAGAGCTTAGAAAAATTATCGTTACGTTTTGTGGTCAACCCGAAAGTGTCGTTTTAAAATAATGTCAAAACAATCCCTGTGGTCATTTTTCCAAAAATTTGGGTCGTTTTTGTGGCTCGTTTTGACTAGTCAAAGTGTCGAGATAAAATCCGAGAAAATTACCAGTTGTTCATATATGTCTTAACTACTTTCAGTAATTTTTCTAGAATTTTTGGATAAGTCTAAGTATTTTTAATAATTCCGTTTGTTCCCTGAGGTCAGAAAGTGACCAATCTGGATACATGCAACAAGATCGAATTTCTGGGCAAAATCTACACATTATTAGAAGAAGTTATCTAAACGACATTTGTACCTAACAAAATTTGTGAGATTTTGGCAGTGGTTTCAAGTCATTTGGAGTCGTGTGGCGGTGGTTTCAAGTCTTTTTGTAAAATCGTTTTCGTATATCAAATGACCTCAGAAAAATACCAAACCACTTAGGTTCGAAAGTAGACTCCTTGAACTTGATTTTAGACCCAAGAATCGCTCGATTTGGTTAAGAAATGAGTTAGATATCATGTGTCAAAGTCGGGTTGAATTTTCATCCGGAAACTGTTAGTGTTTTAGTGTTTTCAAAAATGATTTTCGACTTTATTTTTGGACATAATCTTGTTATATGGACATTATAACATGTTTATATGTATGTTTCAAGTAACATAAAAGGAAGATGGAGTTTCTTACAAAGAGGATGATGAAAGCACAAAGAAATAGAAGTCGAGAGCTCGTTTTCTTGCTTTTTCTTGCAAACCGAAAGAGATGATGCTATGGTGGTGTATGGTGGTTCAATGGTGGGTTATGGTGGTGATTTTGAGTGTTCTTGGGCAGGAAAAATCTGGAGAAAAAGAGAGAGAAAAGAGAGAGTGAATAGAGGAGAGAAAGAGTGTAGAAGTAGGAAATGGGTTGAGTGTGGGAATGAGAAAGAGGGTGAGGGGGTATGATGGTATGGGGAAAGGGAGGGGGCATCTTGGTGGCAGATTTTTGTGGGCCCCACATGGTGTAGGTTGTTTAAATTTGTTCCCCAATGTTTACGTTACGTGCGGTGCTCGTTTACCCGTTCGTTTCGTCGTTCGTTTAAACGTTAAACGTTTATTATTCAAGTTTTTCGTTAATGATTTATTCGCGTACATTTTGATTGAAGTTTTATTTAAAATATTTCATTTTAAGTTATTAAAATAATAATCGAGTTTCGTTCGGTTGTCAGGCGTGCTTCGCGCGTTTTCGTCGCGTACGGTACGTTTTGCATAAAACGTAAAGTGTTCGTATATTATTGTACTATAATAATATAATGTAAATAACTACTATTTAATTATAAAATAGATTTACGTTATTTATGAAAAAGTTTTCACCAACGTCCGTATTATCGTGTCGGATCCCATCCGATCGAATTTGCGAAATTAAAATTTAATTACGTACGCGTATATATATTTACGTACATACGAACTGTTACTGCACTTAGTCCTATTTCATACTAAATACAAGTAATAATGATCTATGATTAGTCACTAATGACGGCCTAATTCGCCGGGTGTCACACTCTTGAGCCTTAACAAGCTCAGGCTCACTAGATTTTTCCTTAACTGGCTCAGGCTCACTGGTGGTAGGTTGTTTAGCAGTCACTTTAATTTTTCAGCCTGGACTTGCATAGGCTTACTTATCTTGACAGGGATAGATTTAACAGGATTTATGTCTACCTTTGAAAAGGTAAGCACAAATTCTTTGATGTCATCCTTAGAGGGCATAGAAAAATAATTTTTAGGACCCGAAACTTGATGGTAACCAAGTCCAGCCTTGCTTTTAGTATCAGTCCTTTGTGCCTGAAGGATCTCATCAAATACTAAAGAGGATGTTGAAAAGTTTGACAATTTTCTTTTTAAGTCTAAAACTTCAGTTTGAGAATCAGAAAGTTCTTTCTTTACAATTGTAAGCATATTGAGATAGCTGTCTATCTCATCTTGCTGACTAAAATTTTTTGCTTTCAGTTCTTTCTTTTCTTCAAAAACAGTTTTTAACATTTTGTCACAGGCCTTATCATTCTCTTTTAACAATTTGTTTGAATCAGTTAACTGTTCTACATTAGAGATAAGGTGTTCATTATCCTCTCTTAGCCTACTAACCTGTCCAGTCAATTTAATACAGGAAATGCAAGAAAAAGGTTCAACATCAACCTCATGTATGTTGGCCATGAATGCTTTGTTTTGTTGGTCATCCTCTGCTTGATCTGACCAGTCGAAAGCTTCATCTGACAACATTAAGGCAGCAGACACCATTGCCTTTTCTTCAGCTTTAGCATTCTCAGCAGACTTGTTTGGAGTAGGCCTTGTGAATCCAGAGGGAGGTTGTCTTGTCTCACATTCACGATCAAAGTGTCCATAGTTTTGACACTTGTAACATTTCACCTTGCTCTTGTTGAATCCCAAACCCTTATCGTTTGGGTCCTCCAGTGACTTCTTCCCTGTTTTCTTAAAGTATGTTTTGGCTCTTCTAGTAAGCATGGCAAAATTCTATCTTAAGTCCATTCTTTCCAATTTATCATCATCGATTTGAAGGAAATCTTCTTCAGTCAAATCCATAGAACCAGCCTTCTTACAGAGAAAGTCATCATATGCAGATAGCAATGCTGAGAAAAGTGCAACATGATCTTGTGTAGCAGCCGGTAGAGGTCTTTGATGACTTGATGGCTGAAAGTAAGTACCACCAGAAGTAGCACTTGCTTGATGACTTGATGAGATACCAGACCCACCAGCCAAGAATGCAGAGCCAGATGTCGCATTCGATGAAGCATCTACTCCATAGATCTTAGGATTTTGGACATTTGCAGTAGTCTTTGTTTCTTTTCTTTGCATATCCAAAAAATCAGCTTCCAACTATCCAATAAGATCATCGAGAGACATATTCATAATGTCTGGATCCTTTTCCATCATTAACACCCGAGTATCCCACTTGTTAGGTAGGGATTCTAGAAGCTTCTTGTTGACTTCATTTCGATCCAAAACAATTCCACCTTCATTTAACTCACTAACCAACTGTGAGTATCTTGAAAACAAGTCTGAGAGAGATTCGTTTGGAAGAATATCAAAAACATCATATTGGTTCTTGACCAGTTGCAATTTATTCTTTTTGTATTGTTCACTTCCACCGCATCTTTTTTCGAATGTCTTCCATAAATCATAAGCAATCTCGAGATGTCTAAATTGCTTGAGGATTGACGGTGGTAATGCCATTGTTATGACAGAATGAGCCTTTCTATCATTATCAAAGGCTTTGCGTTCATCTGGAGTCATAGACTTAATAGGCTTCAAGGGGGCAGCTCTAGAGTACACTCCAGTGCATACTGGACGTTCGTATCTCTCAGCCAAAGCAACCCACATTTCAGGGTCATTGTAAGATACAAACGCTTCAAACCGTTGACGCCAGTACGCATAATCCATACCAACTGCATACATAAGTGGCTTGTTTGTACTACCTACTTCTGAATTTTGTTTCAGTAGATCACCCACACGTTGTAGCGAAGAAGAAGCCATTTAATAACCTGCAAAAACAAACACACAAGAAAAGAAAAGATATTGTTTATGCGACACAAGGTTGTGTCGCAAAATCAAATGGCGACACAAAGACTGTGTCACAAAGAATTAATTTAAATAGTCCAAATGGCGACACAAGTATTGTGTCGCAGTCCAATAGCACAGGAAATCTAATGTCGCAAAAGTCTTTTGTCGCAGGTTATGTCGCAACTTAAGTCGCGAAATCAAATCTGGTGTCGCGAGATTATGTCGCTAAAACCCTAAATAGGACACAATGCTATGTCGCAGAAACCCCACTCGCGACACAAACGTTGCGTCGCAGCTTGGGTCGCAACTTCGAGGAGAGCAGCGGCTGTAAACCCTAAAATTCGCAAGTTTTCAAAACCCTAACGAAAATCCACGAACGATCGACGAATCTAAACACCAATATCATCAAGAAAACTCAGAATATGATCTTATAACACTGTTTATGAAGATCTAACACCAAAAACTATTCGATCTCAACCGAAAACACGTACCAAAACGATCCGATAACGCCAAATCTGAAGATTATTGCTCTGATACAACTTGTTGGTTCCCTAAACCTGATCTAACTCGAATCGTCACGTTCAATTGAGAGGCGGAATTCAAACAATTGAATATGATACGTAAAACACAAAACGAATCAAAAACAAATCAACTCGTATATGGATATTAATATCGATTAGCTTGATACACAGAGTTGCCTTACAAATGCTCTCTATAATCATAGATTCGTCAACCCTGAAACTGAGACCGAATGCACCTATTTATACCGAAACAAAATTGAGCCTTGCGACACAGCCTATGTGTCGCACAGCCGACTCATGCGACACAAAATTTGTGTCCCACATGCGACACAGGCTCTGTGTTGCCTAAACAAAATATGTAATTACATATATAAAACAAACGTCGTAATTTCATAACGAAACTATTACAGACTGAGACCAACTGACAGACACACTAAATATGCACCAACAAGTATTCCTGCACACAATGAGGAACTTCACCGTCATCTTTATTTTCTCCTTCAACTTTCTTGCCACCACCATCTTCCTCATTATCTTCTAAACAACCTCTTTTTCCTTCACTGTCTTTTTTATCTCCACCATTTCCTTTATCAACAGATGGCTTGTCATCAGCATCCACAACCTTCGGATGATATACACGACTTCTAAAAACTTCATCAAATAGCAAAGCAACTTCTTCAAAACCTTTTTCGTTAGGGAATTTCTTACTTCCATCGTGAATCTTCTTTTCAATAAGAAGTTGTGTCTTCTTAACCGAATCAATCATCTTGTAGATATTATCAAGGCAATCCAGTATACACAACAACAACAACAACAACAAAAACTTATTAATGTAAACTAAAAGTACTTGTGATACTATATAACCATAGTAACACATGATATACAAGCAGGTTACACATATGATACCATAGTAACACATGTGATACAAGAAGGTAACACATGTGTAATCAATAAAAACAATAACTAAAAAATATCAAATAACTGATAAAACAAAGAATACTTACAATTGCACCACTATCATTGCCTTTTTTTGGGTTAACAAATCCTTCTTCTTGATAGGCAGAATCTGAATTGTATTCACCAGCAAGATGCAACCTGCCGAAAGATCCACTAGTCGCCTCCTCTTCTTGAACAAGCTTCATCAACGTGTTCCTCCAATTTGAAATAATTGGACGTTGACGAATAACGAAACATGATGTGGGCTTCACCGAATCAAGATACAACAGCTGCAGTGTTTAAAAATATATATATAACAATTGTGATTGAACTTATATAAATCAAGGTTATGATTTATATAAGTAACATTTATATATTTTTTTAAAAAAAAGATAGAGAGGGAGAGAATTAACTTACAGTTAGGAAGGTGATCGGGCCTTGATAATGAGTTAATCGATCATTTTTCCAACTAATTGTTGGCCTCTTCAAACACTCAATAACAAACCCACACCAGTCGAGCTTCTTTAAATCAGTATCTTCAGTAAACTTGTAGACAAAGTGCTGTAAAAACTTGCCGTTTCTCAAACATCTGCCCATTGTATTGGCAAACAGTATGACGAATTTTAACTTGAAACAAAACCCAGCATCTTTATCCGTAATAATCTTCTCAACCATGTCCTTTGCACTGATATACACGTTTGGAAACTGTGGAAACTCCTTTATAAACTGTGCCATACACGGGTCATCACGGTTGACATCCTGTAATTCCATAATATTGATACCACCATTGGGTATTCCGAAAACATCATGTACGGTTCGTGTCACTTTGATACACGAATCACCGAACTTGATCTCCATGGATTCCGGGTCAAAATTATCAACCACAAAATAACCCAATTGACCTGCAAAAATAGAATGAAATAGTTGTAAATAAAAAATAAATTATCACAGTTTAAATGTTATTGAGTAACCATTAACACATATCATACCAACTAGTAACACATGTGCTAGTTATCAGTAACACATGTGTTAATAAAAAGTAACACGCGTGTTACTAATAAGTAACACATGTGTTAGTCATCACTACCACAAGTGTAAATAAGGTATCAAATAAACATATATCTACAAAAACACCTATAAAATAGACCATAAGAGTATAAAAAAAACCTGGAAGAACACTGATGGGAAGATCAATGAAAGCACCGAACCCAATGTCCCTCAGACATTCCTTCTGTTCAGTCGAAAGCTGACTCCCAGCCTCCCACAACGGTCTTAATGTAGTGCGGACACGAATCGAGTCAAACTTTGTACTTTCCTCCTCCACATCTACTTTGACCCGCTTCGTACGCTTGGTCTCTTTCTCTTCGTCCTCAGCCTTAACACGTAATTTTTGCTTCCCAGCAGCTTTTCTACCTGGCTCAACCACAACAGACTCGATTTTCTCTTTTTTTAATTTCAAAGAAGTCTTCTTCATCTCCACCTTCACAACCTTCTCCTCCTTCAGTTTATCTTTCTCCTCAGCTTCTTGTGCAGTTATCCTCTTCTTCGCTGCTCAGCTTCTATCGTCTTCTTCCCCTCCTCGGCTTCTTTATTCTTCTTTGCCTCCTCGGCATCTTTCATATTCTTAGCCTCATTGGCTTCTTTCTCCTTCTTATCATCCTTCTGCTTCTTCACCTCCTCTGCAGCCACATTCTTTTTACTTGTATTCTTACTTTGTTCCACTTCATTTGTCTGCTTCCTTTAAGCAAGTTCAATTTTTTTATTTTAGCAGGAGTTTCTTTATTTTGACTTGTAACCTTTGAAGATTCCACCCTTGCAGCGGTAGATTTTGTTAGGGGAATATTTGCAGCATCAGCTTTTTTTTTTTTTGAAGCTTCTATGCGAGCACGTTTCGCATCGTTCTTTTGTTTATTCAAAATCTCCACAATTGTAGGAGATGGCAAGGTATTATTGCCTCCTGGAAAAAAAAAATAAAAACAAAAAATAGTGTAAGAATAGCATGATTGAAATAGTACAACAGAATGTTCAAAACAAATGTGTCAATGCTTACTAAAACATGTGATACAAAAATATTACAACATGTGTCAATAATTACTAACACATGTGATACAAATTATTACCAAATGTGGTACTGCATATAAAACACATATGCTACTAAGCCAAAATGTGTGATACTATTGGATTAATCACATTTCAAATACATTAAAAAGCACATAAAAGAATAAAAAAACATATGGATATAAGTATGAAAAACATTATGTTCATTGAAGGGACATTTACCTTCATCATCAACATGACTATTATTTTGTTTTTTTGGAGTATTCCTATAAACCTTTAAAGGATTTGAATCCAAAAAGGGTAACAATGTCACAACTGAAAAAGTAAAACATAGACACAAAACGAACACATAAAACTCCAAAACAACATGACAAAGTTCATGTGAGATTGAAAAACATATAAAAACATGGTGACAAAAAGATAACCTTCTAGTGAACTAACAACATCCGCATCAAGTTCAGAAACGATAGAATCTTCAACAGCTATTAAAATACATACAAATGAACACACAAAAAACTTCAAAACACAAAAATAAAAGTAACCAAAATCAACAACTAAAAAAGAATAATCGATGACATATATATATATATATATATATATATATATATATATCTATCAATGTAAGTATATATCACCTAATATCACATATACACATTCAATATAAACAAACAATATTAACATAAACAAAAATAAACTATGGTAGTAACACTTGTGTAACTACTACTATTCACATCAACATCAGAAAATAAAAAAAACTAAACTACCACTATCCACATGCAGGAGTGACACTTGTGTAACTTCAAAACAAAACATATTCGCTAAACTTGTATCCCCAGACAGTAAAATACAAACCAATCATAGCTACCACATGTGTTACCAAACCCTAAATTAAAACAAAAACAATAAAACAGATATAACATAATGTAATACAAGATAAAAAAACTAAAAACAAATAAACAAATACTTAAACACTAAAAACTAACAATAAAACTTCAAAAATAACTTATGTAATGGAACGGAACGAAGAGGCCTAGCAGTAATGGGCCTAGATGATGTCGTTCCTGTAACAATATCTTAACGAACATCCATTACTTCGACAACAAGCGTTAATAATGAATTTTAACCGGTGTTTGAGAATTAGGGTTTAACAAAAACGGATTTCAGTGAAAAATAAACCGTTAGAAAGATTAAGTGAATAATGTAGATGCAGGAAACGAAAGATTTTGGAAACAAACAACACCGATTTGATGATTTTTGAACGTTTTACAAAGTTAGGGTTTGGTATGTGGATCGCCAGAGAAGAGAAAAGTAAAAAAAAACCAATTAATTACATGGTGAAATTACGATTAAATATGATTTAATTTGATTTTTTTAATTAAAAAATGGGTATTAATATGGGCCCTTGATTTGCTAAATCTGATGGCTCACATTCATTCCCTCATTCTCAACTTATAGTCATGTACTCATTTGAACCCTACCATATATATGAATATGAATGATTATACGTTATACTATACCATTTGATACTGCTGATGAAAGAACGTTTTATATTAAAGTTTTAGGGTTTTATTTGCATGTATTTATAGGATCGCTGATAAGATGATTTAAGGAAGTATAAATAAAACGCAACAAGTATTTTTATTTTTTATTTGAGAAATGATAAATTCACATAAATTCTACAAAACTTTGTTTACAAAATGAGTTGATCTAATAAGATTAAGAGAGAGAAATATGAAAGAGAAAAAATAAATTGATGTGATTGGTTAACCTCCTTTGCCATGTTATTTTGTAAAAATATTTTTGTAAAATTTAAGTAAGTATAGTACTTCTCTTTTTATTTTTCTTTTTGGCTACATAGTGATATAATTGGTCCTTCTAAATTATATACGCTCAAATTTGCCCCTTTTTACGTAACCGACTCTTTGATCAAAAGATTAACTAATCGCTTCTTTTTAATTACGGAGTATTAATTATGCATCTATCAATCACTTGATTTATACTTTATCTATTCAAAAACTGATAGAGAGACCTAAATTGGTAAGCTTAAAAGAAGTCTAAAGATCTATAGTGAAAGGATTATGTCTGTTATTTAGGGCTATATATTTAGATCTATTTAGCATTACTCTGCATGTATATAATATATAATTATCCCATATAACAATAACAATAACGATAGTTTGTAACAAAATTGTATTGTAGGTGTAGATAGCTTGTGTGTGACTTTGCTAGCTAAACAAAAAAGAAGCTTGAGCACATGAAGCGTCAAAAAACCCCTTGAATATCATCATGCCGATTGCCCAAGTTAACAAAGATTATAGGACCACTGGGCACCAAATCGAATAGGTTCCGATTCTACAGTGGGCGGCACACAAACATCTTGGAGACTATGGTGCTTCCATAGGACCATAGCCTTATAGTGACCCACAACGGTCCACAAACAGCTTGGAGCCTATGACACCACTCTAGCAATGGTCCAGTTTGGAACATATGGTACCCAACGTCGGGTACCTCTATAACCATGATCTGCAATGGACCATGAACAACTTGGAGCCTATGGTGCTTCTGTCACATTGAGGTGGTCCACAATGGTGGAGCCTCGCAGCACTTAAATGATTCAGATTTACCATGGTCCATGGTACGACAAACACTTCACACCAACCAATTATCTACTCAAAGACCATATTCACGCATTTAAAACTAAAACATTAAGAAGTGAACTTGCATCAAAGTGTTACAAATTTATACTTGAAATATGATCATTCGATTCTATTGCCTACAATAAAAGAAAGTATCAGGACTAACACAGGTAATGAACCTTCAAAGGTTCAGTTAACAGACTACAAAAGGGAGTAATTATGCTTCAAGTGTCAGTCTTATTGCCAGCCAATTCAGTAGAGTTAAATACGTAGTCATTACTGCTGTTCCTGCAGCCTTAAGTGTCCATGGCAATTGCTTCTGGGAGGCGCAGCAGTTTATGAGGCGACATGGGGGATTTTGGTTTATGAGAAGGCCCCGTTAATCTAATGCTGTTCTCTTTTGGAATTCCTAGACCTGTAATTCCGAGAACTTTTCTGACTTCATTTGCCAACTCTATGACCATGTCATCTTCATGACCTGTTTAAATCATAAATGTAATGCATATCAAAGGCTTAGTAAAGTAAAAGAGTGTATTTTAAATGCATAGAAGTTGCTTCAAAATAGAACAAATTATGTTAGTATTAAAATAATATAACTTGAGTAATCATATTCGACTGGATGAATATTTATAAAATAATAAATAAAAACTTTTGGACAAAAAGCCCTATGATTATTGGGCCAACCCAACCCGTACCAAAGAAATGATTATTTTGACCTATTACCCCCCAACATGCCTGACCAACGCTCTATACTGAAAAGATGCCAAAAAAACATAAAAATAAATGAAATAAAATGATGGGACGTCTTGCAATTGAAATTGTAGTAGTTTTCATGGATGTATGGAAAATGGAAAGGTTCAATATGTTTCAAGATAATCATGAATTGATGATTGCTAGTGAGAGTGAAAGAAATGGTGAAGTAATCTTTATCTTGTTTTGGTTATCAAGGATGATAAACACGAATATTGTGGAGTGGGGGGCAAAAGCAATTGATGACGATGGAAAATTAAATATTTTTCAAATGGACAATATTCTTCAAAATTGACATCCATATCAAGGATATTGCTGCAGAACTTGTAAGAAAAAAAGGAACCTAGGAGGAGAAGAGCAATAGATGACAATGGACGGCTATTGAATTTCAAAAGAGAAATATGTCCAGAAATCGGCATCCCTAGATGGAAACCAATGCAATATTTGTGGGCCAAAGCGAGCACAAATATAATCTAAATTTGCCAAAATTACCGGTGCATCAAAGTGTAGGTGATGGTAAAAGAGACAATGAAGTGCTTCATATTATTCCCATTCCACATTTAGTGTAACATGAAGTGAACAACGTACCGATATCAAACATTGCCTTCTCCAGCAAGAATATATAGTCTCTGTTGTTTCCACATGGGCCAAAAGCAGTTGCAATTTGTCTGAAAATGTAGAATATTGAGAAAACCAGCCATGCAAAAGTTCAAAACGGTGTAAAAGTGATAAACTACAAAATGGTAAGCATATTACCTTGCCATATCCTCCAAAGGTGCAGGCCCAAGGTAGTACTTATTCGATTCCTTGTCCGGAGTTGAAGTGAAGCTGTAACAAGTAAAGCAAATTTAGTTAATTTAACAATTTCAATTTTGTGGGTACTTAATTACATAGAATTATTATAAACATCTGGTTGTGGGTCTCTTATACATATTAAATCAAGATGGTAAGCAGTATCGTAAATGAGATAACAACTTACACCATAACTTCTGATAAAGTAGGCTCGTCAATCTCCCCATCCTGAATCAGAAGTTAACAGAACTGTCAAGCTTTGTGATTGGATGTGTTGATATACGCAAGGATGAAAATTAATATTTAAGATAAGTGGAAGAGACATATGGAACTTTGTAAGTATCTTTACCTTGAAAAATTCTACAGTGGTCTTCTGATCGTACTCACATTCTCTGTTCTCCAAATACTGAAAGAAATAAGGAGCAATTTATGTAAGTTCTTTTTATAATTTTATTATAAACCACTACTTTAAATCTTTTAGAAACTCTTAATTGTTTTAATGTAACTTTTATAAAGAACTTTTTTGTAACTTCATTTGATAGGGTAGATTTGACTTTATACATTACCATAAAAACCAAGCAAAACACAAACTGGCAGCAAGCCAATCCGAAAAGCCTGCGATTTTCAAGCTTAGTAAGCAACAAACCGAATTTTAGAACCAACCAGTTTTGTAATCAAATTTAGTTAAAGTCAGACTTGGCTCAAAAATTTCAGAAAGATAAAAGTAAATCCTTGGTAGCTTCTAAGATGAAAGCCTTGTCATATATGGTTTATCATACATACCTTCATTGCCAATCTTTCCTTCTCTTCATCTCCTCTTACACAATACACAGTTCCCCACTGAAAGAAAAATCTGGTTGAAAATTAGCATTTGAGCCGATCCCAAAACAACGTATATAATATAAATACGCTTGTAAAAAATCATAAAACTAAATTCCAAATAAGTTCAAAGTCAGCTTAATATGGCAGGAGCGGTAACTTACGCAGACGGCTCCTTCCTTGTATTCAAGTGTGCACGTCCTCGCAGGGTGCTCAGGTGTACCTCTATGATCTATGCATGCTGTGACACAATAATACAATCATAAATACCAGATTGACCATAGACACATACATAAACAAAAATAATGAAAAAAAGAGCACAAATTTGGGTGGAGAAGTGCTTACCAAGATCAAACACGCGGCGGTAATTCTTGATATACCCTATCATTTTCTCATCATACTCAAACCCAGGGTTCCATACCAATGAGCCATAACCAAACACCCAGAAAACCATGATTTCCAACTCTTCACAAACTGCTGGCTGTTGATAATGAAAAGTTAAAGCATTAGTGACGCTTTGTTTTGTCAAAAGCACATAAATAAGCAATATATAATTATAAAGATTAAGATTAAGATTAAGAAGCTTAATTTGGCCATATTAGTTACCAAAGGCTACCCATTTTAACTAAATATGGTTTGACTTTTTAAAACAACATGACTACCACTTTCTAATATCATACTCACATCAATTAGCTTCGATTAAAATATCAATAAACTCACTCAACTTTAATGAAAAGGCAACATTTGACTTTTTATATCAAACATATTACTTTCCATGTATAAAAATGATATGATAATGATTTTGTT
This sequence comes from Gnaphalium uliginosum, assembly GCA_963930675.1. Lineage (NCBI taxonomy): Eukaryota > Viridiplantae > Streptophyta > Magnoliopsida > Asterales > Asteraceae > Gnaphalium > Gnaphalium uliginosum. Next base: position 11,920,487 of record OZ005684.1, read on the forward strand.
AACATCTTGCAACAACTTATCAACAGTAATCAATCAACAACAGTAAGATAAGTTTTTATACAAATCATGTTGAAAAAACGAAGCTTGTTAATCCAATTAGGGCTTTTTCAAAATACAAACCCTAAAAAAAGATTAAAAAAAAAAAAAAAAAAAAAAAACATTTCTAATTTACTGTAATCAACTAATTTCCTTATATTCCGAAGTTTCCATTATAATACCATTTATATAGCTCAATAATTTCATACAAAATCCAAAATAGCTGAAGTAGATACCAGATCTAACAAATCTATTATTTGTCATCATCCATAAATATACAGACACACACATGTGTATACATATATCAACAATCACAATACATAAATAGACTACACGTAACATAAAAGACGATTAATTGATTGATTGATTAATTGCTTACATAAATTGAAGAGCGAAGTGTAATGTGCGAAACAAATCTGACGAATTTGATGAGAATCGATTGATCGTCAGATGAATTTGAGGAGATAGAAGGCGGGTTAGAAACAGAGATAAATGGAAAAAATAGGGTTTTGAGAGATTTTAGTTGTTTATTTATTATTATTAGGTTTCCGGCGATGGTGAAAGAGATGTGGATCTCTTTCTGTGTGTAACGCCGGATGGTGGTAGGGATGGTAGAATGTAAGAATGAGGACTATTTATAGAAGTATTTACGTTATTATGCCATTCATTCATATATCATCATCATGTATGTATATGCATTTATGTATCATGGATGGATGTGATGTATGTATGTATTGTATGTATATGTATCAAATCAACGTATCATGTACAATGACTTATATGTCTTTTACTACATTTTGGATGTCTTTTATAACAATACATTTTGGATGGTCAAGAAATGGGCAAAAACGATCACGGGATATCCCGATTAGACCGCATACATTTGAGTAAAAATATTCGTCCGCCCTGAATAAGTATTTTATATGTCTTTTACTACCTATGCGATATTCATAAAAATGTTATTAACAATACCAATTGTTTAAGGGGTCGTTTGATTCACATATTATATAATTTTTAAATCTGATAAAATTTGAATCGGAATCCGTTACATATCTCATTATCTCTCGCCAAAGATGACAGAGATAAAAATAGAGTATGATGTTCAACTTTAGTAAGGGCATCATCCATCAAAGATGAAAGTATTCATAAAGTTCTTTCATCCAAAATCAATTTAATTGCACCATCTATTTCTAAAACTACATTATAAATAATAAATAAGTGTATTATAAATGAGTATTATTTTGAATTTGCGCTAGAGATATTTGGGCGATCAATAACTATTGGTGTATCTTTGTCTTTAAATTTGTATAACGCATTTTATCTTTTATTAAAACTTGAATTTTGTGACATAAAATAGAATTAATAGACAAATTCGTTATTTTACTTTATGAAAATGTTCATTTGAATTAACATACTGTTAAAATCTGCAATTCGAGTAGTGTACATCTAAATAGTTGATTAAATTGTTATTTAAGTTTCTAATCACGTACAATTAGAGAATTCGGGCAACCAGTTACCCTTTAACATCCGGTTCTTCAAGTTCACTTTAACATTTTGTCCACCTCACTTGTCTACATCATGCCACACAAAACAAAAAGTACACATATTAGTTATTGTACTTTATGAAAATGTTCAGTTTTGTTACCGAACTTTTACAAAAATATTCAATTTCTTTACCAAACTTTCATGATGTGGATGACTGAGATGGACAAGCTGGGGACATGAAATTTCACATAAGTAACTTCACCGATTATAGCTAACTGCCGAGACATACCTGGTTAAGAAGTAAAGTATCACAATTTCATATTTGAAAAATATAGTAACTCACATGAACATTTTTATAAAGTATAATAAGTTAATAATGTATTTGTCTATTAACTTGTATATATATATATATATATATATATATATATATATATATATATATATATATATATATAAAATATACAAAGTTACCCAATATTAATTGAGCATTTCATTTCATGTAAATATATGAATATATGTGACGAAGAAGTGCAGATTTAAAAACTTATGTGTCGAATAAATGGTTTCTACTAGATCTTATATGTCTTGCTTTATTCTCAGATTAAGTTAAGATCATCAAATTAATCACAAAATTTGTATATGATTCTGATTTAGTTTAGCACGTGTCAACTCATGACCTCAAGTGATGATTTATTCATCACTTCTTGATTATTTAGTTCAATTAAATTTGAAATTGAAATAATAATTAATTAAGCTACTATTCATCATACGGTATTAAGACCAAGCTGGGTCATATCATTGAAGTAACTTTATTTGGTATGTGTGGACGCTAGATTTCCAATCAAAGATTTTGTCAAATCATTACACAGAAAACGTAGATAAATTTCTACTTTTTATAATTATAAAAAACACATCGCCTCTCGATAAAAAAAATATATAATGCATTTAGACCATTTCTAATGGTTACTTCTTTAATTTTGTCAGCTCAGCGCCACGTCAGAACAACTAAAACTGATAAAAGACTGACTAAACACTGTCAACGGTCCTTTCTTCAGTTTCATTTCTAGGACACACTAACTATTAGTTTAATTTTTTAAACACAAATTAAATAAAAACTCTTTCATTAAAATTAAAAATATTACATTGATTAAAATCAAAATATTACAATAATTAAAATAAAACAATACAATAATTAAAAATAAATTACATTTATTGAAAACATTTAAATAAACTAAGCACGGTTTTGACGACGGAAGCCACATGGGAGGTGCCAAATGTGTTCGATAAGAGCATTGCGAAGTTGATGATGAACCATTTGGTCACGTAGTTCCTTGTCCATGCGCATTTGTGTTTCAACCCTCTCGTCCTACGTACGTCTTGGTCTGTTTATCGGGTCCGGCGAATAATCTTCCTCAAGTTGACATATATTGCATCGGTTGTCCTCGGTGATCATGTTGTGTAAGACAATACAAGTGTACATGATTCGTTTAATTTTGTTGACGCTATATGACTTTGCAGGATTTTTAATAATTGCCCAACGTCCTTGAAGCGCAATGAATGCGCGTTCTACATCTTTTTGTGTCGATTCTTGGTACCTCTTGAACTTCAGATTCTTTTCCTCTATAGGATATTTAAACGACTTAACAAGAGTCGCCCATTCCGGATAAATTCCGTCGACGAGGTAATATCCTTTTGTAAAGGTTTGGCCCGCAATAGTAAACGGTTTTGCGGGCGCTCGATCTTGTAATAGATCATTAAACAAATCATATTCATTAAGGACATTGATGTCGTTGTTTGAACCAATTGGACCTAAATAAGCGTGCCAAATCCAAAAATTATAAGAGGCAACCGCTTCGAGCATGATGGTTGGATGCCCATGATCACCTCGCGTGTATTGACCTTTTCAAGCTACTGAACAATTTTTCTGCGGCCAATGCATACAATTGATGCTTCCGAGCATACACGAAAAACCATGCAACACTTGATGTTTGGCTTGTAAACGTTGAACATCTTGGAGTGTTGGTTTTCTAAGGTATTCGCTCGAGAATAGATGAAGTATACACTTGCAAAAGTTATCCAAATAATCGTATGATGTTTGTTAACCCATGTGTAAATATTCATCAAAAGTATCGACCGCGATACTGTACGCCAATTGGCGTATGGCGAACGTTACCTATTGGTAAATATTGAAACCAAGTTTACCGGTAGCGTCATGGCCTTTACGGAAATAAATAAAATAAGGAGGTATTGGTAATTGAGCGTAAGATGTTATACCTTGACATAAACGGAGAAACAATGGCCGACTCATCTGAAATCGTCTTCGAAAGTAATCCGGCTGGAATGTGGGGTTTGGGGAAAAGTAATCTTGCCACAAACGTTCGCCGGTTGCGTGACGATTTATTTGTAAGTATCTTCTTGGTGCTCTTGGCGGCCGACTAGAAGTTTCGGCAACATCTTCTTCATCTTGTTGATCCAACATATCAACAATATCGAGCATCGCGACCGGATCGAAACATTATGTGACCGCTAAATATTGTTGCATCGTCTTCGAACGAGCTCGAAGAGGAGCTTGAATCCATTGTTACGATTTATAAAGAAAAGTGTTGAATTATATAGAATAATTGGGTGGAATATTGTATTTGATTGAAATAATGGAAGAGAAAATTGCGTGTGAATTGAACTTTAGTTGTGTGTATATTTATAGTGTGTTTGAGGTTGGTTAAAGGGTTAAAAAAATTAAAAAACATTTTTTTAAGAAAAAAAACCGATATATTACCATTATATTTTAAAAAAAAAAATTTAATAAAGTTAACGGCTATAAAGAAAAAAAATCAATTCGTGGGCCCCACCAACCCCCTTCTCCTTTCGTCGCCTAACTGAAGAGAAGAAATCGACGAAGCCGTGCCAATGGCGTCGGTTCGCCAGCCTTCGTCGGTTGCCAACCGATTAAAGCCGATGACAGTGGTCTTACTGAACATAAAGTTTCCTTTATAATCAAAATTTTCAATTAATACATCACAAATAAAAGGAAAGTTACAGTGAATTTAATGCAAGCTGTAAAATTATAATTGTGAATAAATAAGAAAATTTTAGGATTAATAAATGTATTATTTTTCTTTTATTGATATTGATAGTCGTAAGGGAAGTCATTATCAATTCTCCTTTGTTTTTTGATTAATTTTTATGAGCCTACATAATTAATGTATTAACTTTAATAAAATCCGTTAAATTAAATTAAAGGTAATAAGAATAAATTATGCTAATCCTTACTCCATGGTTGACATGAGGCATGATGTGCATGCATGTCATCCATAAATTGAGGAGGTTCATTGAACCTGGACACTCATGTATTGAATCCATGTTGAACAACTCGTCTTTCATTGATTATTATACTACATTAATATTTGAAGCTTAAAGAGCATGCATTTATTAATAAAATGGACTAATTACCAGTTAGCACTTGAATATCTAACTGAAAATTGAAGTGTACGTTAACCTATTTACAATTGACTAGTGGGAATTAACATATGTACGTACTAGCATAATTCTCTTGTTATGTAACGAAATATTATAAACTTCGATTCCAAGCGATGAACGATTATTATAACAGTGTACGCTATTTTTCTTAACAGGTGATGTTAACGTTGAAAACATAGTGATGAAAGTGAACGAGCAAATACCAAATTAAAAATCAAAAATAAAAGAAAATAGCAATGCAAGTAGGCTAGCTTTAATCGCACATTCCAATATTCCATCCTCTTGCATTTGGGAAAAAAATGGCATTTGATATAGATTCATTGAACCTAGACTAAATGTTGTTTCTTATGTGTTGAAAAATGCGTATTAACTATGTGAATTTGTGATCTTTTCTGTTCAAAGTTTAATGTCAAATGCCATTTAGTAGGCATTATCAGACTAGACCAATGCCTATCGAGGTATTCACCTCGCGTGCCGAATGTCATAGGCACAAAGGCGTCTTCCATTCATTTTTTTCAATTTCGTATCCGTCAAAACGTTTATGAACACAAGGAGAGTAGTCCAATCCTGATTTTTTTCCTTTATTCTTTTTCTTAATAGTATATAATAATAAAATATAATGAATGTATTATAGGTACATATGGAGTTCGATTGGTAAGTTATTAGTTATGTTAATAGACATTGAAATGTTATTAGTCTGTTTTTTCAGTTCTATTGAAATGGTATGTTGATGTGAAACTTAAATCTTTATTTCTTTTATTTTTTATAGTGCGTGGTTAACATGTAAGAGAATATGAAAAAACAGTTTATGCAAAAACAATAAAATTTGATTCAAAAATAAAAGGGCATGTTTGTTTTTAAAGATAGGTGAGGTACTTTATTAGAAACTTAAAAAGTAATCTGAAAAATTGGAAGACCATTTAAAATGTGAAGTATTTTGGAAAAACTTTCTGATAAAATAGAAAATTACTTTGACTTATTTAGTTGTAGTAAACTACTTCACCTTTTCAGAAAATTTCTAAGTCTCGTAACCATAAATTTTCAACATAAATTTTGTTTGAAATGGAAAATGCAATGACATTTGAAAGCATTTTTCAAGTTTTTTATATTTTTTCAAAGGGCTTATAATTTGTATTGTTAACAGCACAATGCATTTATGTTGTTGACCACTCAGCAAACTAACAAAGTTTTACAATTTGTAGTTTTAGCTTTGAACTTTTTCATAAATACACAAATGGCCCCTCGTATAAACCTAACATCACGAAATCCTTTTTGAAGTTTAGTTTCATGAATTATTATCCCTTTTTCAAAAATACAAACCTATCTTTGTATCATAGAAAATTATAGATCAAAAATTGTGAAAAAAAATTTTCACAACTAAAATTTAGAGTAAATTCTATAAACGGTTCCTGTGGTTTATATCGATTTACGAAACTCGTCCATGAACCTTTTTTTTCAGATTTTCAATCCAATAAGTTTACGTTTTGCTCAAAAATGATCCTCATCAACTTGAAATGACTAACATACTCTTGTCTATTTATTTTTTTCATTTTTTCTAGTTTTTTAATAGTGTTTACAGTTGATTTGATGATAATAAAAAGAAAGAAAAAGACATCCAATCCAATAACATGTCACCCCAAAAGCCTCATGAAGCTTCACAGTCTCCATTTCCTTACTGTCAATCCGACAACTTCCAAAATCACGGCAAACCATCATTATTTTGTCACCACTTCCAATCACCATTAAATCCTTCCCAAACCCACCTATAAATAAAAATCCCCACCCGTTGCGAATCGAAACTCATAACCCATCTGGTAATCGGAACTTAAAGTTTATGACATTCAAACACCATAAAATTGTAACGTGATCCTAACAAATAGACAAGGGTATGTTAGTCATTTCAAATTGATGAGGATCATTTTTGAGCAAAATCTAAACTTATTGGATTAAAAACCTGAAAAAAAAAGTTCAGGGACAAGTTTCGTAAATCGATAAAAACCACAGGGACCATTCATAGAATTTACTCTAAAATGTAATGCACATGTCCTTCTACATTGAAATTAAATACTCTAGTTACTGTAGTTGCAGTAAAAAATAGTGAAAAACTAAAAAGATCTATTGTATTACGTAATTTAAGTAAACACGGTCAACATAACATGGAGTTATCACATAACACATACAATGGTAATTACCACCATGCCGTGTTATGAAAAAGTATGATCCACTAATTAAATTAGTTTATGTTAAAAAGGGAAGAAGAAAATGAAAAACAAAATGCTCGTGGACCTCACTTTTCCTCCTTCACGCTCCGTTAGAACCACCACGACACCATCCACCGTGCCGCCCATTGCGAGCGTCGCATCGTTGTGGTGGCACCACACCACCCTATAACGCTGCATTTCAAGTGGTCTAAGTCACTACTCCTTCTGGTCCAAACTTTGGACTATGTAAATTTTTATGTAGTATTTCAAAGTTAAAATAAGTGGCCATGACTATTTATTTTAATGAATGTGCAAGATATTCAATTTTGGGAGTAATTTAGTGCAAATGGTACGTTGAGACCAAAGTAAACGAGCAATTTTTGCTACTAAATACGTTTATTTTCTTTATTAGAATTTAGACCAATTCGGTCAACCATCCATTTTATTTCAAAAACTCGTTTTTGAGATATTAAACAATAAAAATAAAATAATCAAATGACTTGCCTTTTGTTGTGGTTCATTAGTGGGAGAAAAAACACTTGAACAAATTTTGATCTTGACTCTATAGTACTCATGGTGTCGAGTCTATCGACTTTATTATATTACCATGATAATGGCTCTTGGCTATTTTTTTCATTTGTTGCCAATATTTTGTATATTAACTTTTTGCCACTCTATATTCTTTTTTTTTATCTCACTGTCCACCTTACCAAAATATATCGTAGTTTTCTAAATTTTTCATATTAAGCTTTTTTTATATATATATAAATTTTTAATTTTATTTAATTCTTGTAGACATCGGGAAATCAATCATGACAACAATTACTTGATCATCTTTTATCTTCAAATTCTCCACAATCAAGACACCACTTTTCAAAGTTCGCTTCAATTCACATCATCCATATTATGTAGTATAAATGTATGATTTATTTGCTCAATTTTTATTGATGAGACCATTTGGTAGCTATGTTTTTATTCGATGCCAAGTTTTCTTATTTGTTACTTATATTTGTGTGTTAACTTGGATTTTGATGTAAATTTCGCCTCTATATACTCTTTTTTCTCATCACTGACTACTTCAAAAAAAGAATATATTATTTTGCTAGATTTTTCCTATTAAGTTTTTTATATATATTATTTTTACGTTTTCTAATTCTTGTATATATCGCGAAATCAATTATAACATCACTTAATTGATCATCTATCGTCTGCAAATCCTTCATAATCAAGGCATCACTTTTAAAATTTTACTACAATTTCACATCATCCGTATTATCTAGCATAAATGTTTGATTTATTTGTTATATTTTTTTGATGAGACCATTTTGTTAGCTATTTTTTTTTTTTTTTTGATGTCAAATTTTCTTATTTGTTGGCTACATTTATGTATTAACTTTGATTTTGATACAAATTTCGTCACACTGTACTCCCTTTTCACCTTATTGACCACTTCACAAAGAAATATCACATTTTGTTAGATTTTTCTGATAAGTTTTTTCTTTCTATTTTTTATATTATTTTTTAAGTCTTGAAGATATCACGAAATCAATCACGACATTACTTAATTGATCATCTATCGTCTATAGATCCTCCACAATCAAGAGACTATTTTTTAAATTTCGCTACAATTTCATATCATCTATATTATCTAGCATAAATGTAAAGGTATTTAGAAAAGAAATTATTATTCATTTTTAAAATATTAAAATTTTAAAAAACAGAATATAAAATACTTTATAGGTAACTATACATTACCTTTACATAATTACATTGAAAATTTTCATTCAATGATTCAAAGACTCGTTTAGAAAAGTTTCCAAAACGTGCCGCGTAAAATACATGTAGACGAAGATACACGTTCTCTTTAAAAAAAGAAATGTATTTTTTAAAAGAGAAAAATAGAAAAACCAAATTAAGACGTTCGTTATGAAACCGTTTAAGGACTAAAAATGAAAATTATTTCAATAAAAGATATATTTGACCTTAACCCATATATACAGGGACTATTATATAAATTGATTACTTTTACCAAAATAAACATTTTATCTCAACTTCCCAATAACTACCCAAACTCCAAAATTCATTTCACTTTCCCTCCACCGACACTCAATTTCCGACGATGCATTCCGGTTCTACGGCCACCGTAGACGGCGGTAACGACAACAGTAGATCCGGCGGCAAAGTCTTCAAACGGAGACGAATTGGCGCCAAAAAAACGCCGTATGACCGTCACGCTCCGTCTAATGAACCACATAACCCTAATTGGATTAACGGACTTGTTTTTCCCGCTAAATTTGTTGCTTCTGGTGCAAGTAAACTTTTTTCTTCCATTTGGAACCCTAATAGTTGGGCCTCTCATTCTCCGTCTTCAGACAGCGATTCTGATTCAGGTATATATACTTACACATATATTATATTATATACTGTTATGTTATTAAAACAATATGCAGTTTAGGTTAGTGATTTTTATTGATATAATACAAAATATATAGTACATGTTGTGTTGGTGGTTGATAGGATGCAAGTAGCCAAGTATGACAGTTTGCTATATCTATTGAAAATGGATTTATTGTTTGACTTGGGAAATTTTTAAGTAAAAAAGATGAAATATTAAACATATATAATAATAATAATAATAATATAAATAATATAATAATAATAATAATAATAATAATAATAATAATAATAATAATAATAATAATAATAATAATAATAATAATAATAATAATAATAATAATAATAATAATAATAATAATAATAATAATAATAATAATAATAATAATAATGTTGAGAAATATGTGGCTATATGATGCCGCACTGGCATACAAATGTTGGTTTGACTTTTGTTTACTTGGTGGTATGAAATAGTACTGTATTTAATTTAGTTTTTGTTGTCACTTGTTTTCTAGAAGATGATTATGAAGGTGATGAAAATGATTCTGATAGGGGTGCTCAGTTGCATAAGGTAATTACAATTTATTTTTATTTTTATATATGTACATCAGTTATAATTCATGATCAAAAGCTCACATTTTTATGAACTAAATGTTCAAAAAGATGAATAATATTTTTTTGTAATACTGTAATTGATTAAAAGCTATTTGATTTTTGGTGCATTAGTTTTTTGTTTGGCATTGGGTCTTTGACGACAACTCATTTCAAGTATATATGTTTTGTATTTGTATTCTACAACAGAATAAAGGCAGTTCATCGGGGAAGAGTGAGATATTGTATTTAGTTGAACAATTACTAATGCTCGAATGCTATTCAAGGTAACAGAATCTTTTCTTGTCCCAATTTGTGGACTTTTACTAGTTTTATTATTATTGTGGTCTTTTGTTTAGTCTCTTTTCTTTGTCTTTTGCACTTATGAATATTTATATATTTTTATAATTATTATCAGGGAAGAGTGTGATAGACTAATAGAGATTATCAATTCAAGAGTTGTTGATTATACCATGAGAGAGGGAGTGGATGCTGGACTAAGTAAGATTCTGAATCTCTCTAATATGACTGCTGTTTTATTTTTTTCCATTCAATAATTGTAATAATGTTGCATTTTGTTAATCATAAACAGAGAATCCAGATATTCACAACCAAGCCATCATGGAAGCAAGAAAACTGATTACAGAAAACATGGTTGGGTCGAGTTCAAAGTCAGACTTGGACAATAGCATTCATGGCTCCAAATCTCTTATGACGCCAAATGTTAGTACCATCTTACCATTGATCTTAATTCGCTTTGAGATTTTGATAAGTTACTCATCATATCATATCATATCATATCATATATATTTACATTACATTATAGTTTATATTGCATGGTATTCTGCGCCGAATCTTGTCCGTCCATTTAAGCATAATTGTAAACCTAGCTAGTACTTGTTGATAAATTTTGCAGATTATTCATACAGTATAATACTTTGTTATTAGTTCTCTAAAATCTAGATTTTTCTTGACATTGGTGTATGCTTTGTTGTCACAGAGGGATTATCTTTCTGGTGGATCACGGAACATTCAGAATGAATTACAACGGTTGCGTTCCAAGGCCGTAGAGATTATAAAGCCAAGCGACACAGTTTCTTTGATAGAAGCACCAAAACCGGTTGATGGAACTGTGGACCTGGCTTCAGAAGGTTGGTTTATGTACCTAATTTACCTGGTGATTTGACTTTCTCTATCCCGTTTGTCCAAAATAAATGCAGCCTTTGACTTCACACATAGTTTACTGAGTTATCAACTATTAGTTGATGTTTTTAAGGAAAATCGGTAATGATAAACTAATCTTGCCAAAGTACATATCACTTCTATCATTATCTTGTAATGATAAATTTTGGGGATATTACATATTTTCTCTAATCCATGCTTTGGCGGGATTGGGTATCGTTGTTGTTGTTGTTGTACATATTTTCTCTAATCCTTTCTCTTTTCTTACTTCTCCGTTCGGTATGTTATCTTTTGGCCTTCAGATGTGAGGATCACTCTAGATGATGTGCCAACTGAATCCTTGTCTTCACTTCCAACTATCGAGGAGCAAACTCAGGTACGTAGTGGGCAACAAAATTGCTACTCCTAAAATATATAGTTAAATGAAAAACGGGTCAAATGAGCCGAACGGGTCAAAAGTCAATCAAAGTGTATCGCTAACTCATATATTCTACTAAATCATCATATTATTAAAAGAAAATAGATTATTTTTGTCGTAATATTTTTTTGCTATTCCTATTCTACACAAACCCTTGTATAAAAATATATTAAAAAGTTTAAGAAAAAAGTGTTCAGGGTCAACCTAATCTGACTTGTTTTGACACTTATAACAATGACTTATTTTGCACCTTCAGTAATGGTCATTAAACAATTATTGGCTGTCACTGCATAAAAGTTGTCCATGAAGCACTCGAACATGCTCATGGGATGGTCCAACATCCAAAATGCATCTTATGGATCATCATTGGGGTGATTGTTTGATCAAGTTCTGTGCATTTACTGCTGAATTCCCAGCCTGCACCATATGAATTTAAAACCTGATATTAGTTACTAAAGGATGATTTTTTTAATACCAAAAACCTTTCGTTATACTTTTGCAGATGACAGAAGAAAATGACATTGAAGATGAATTTACAGAGGTGCCTGATGTCAATGCTTCTCAGGGCAGCTCCAACTTTAACGAGCCCAGTACTACTAGAAAGCAAGATAGCCCACCTGCAAAACGTGCAGTGACAAGAACTAGGAGGTACAGCAAAAGAGGAAGGGGCCGGGCCAAATGACTTGTGGGATTGGCTAGTGTTCTATAAGCATTGCTTGTAACCAGCTAACTAGAAAAAACTTTGTATAACTTTATAGTGTTTATCGAGAGTCAGCGAGTGTAAACTTTAGGGTTTACAATCTTAAATTGTTGGTAGTTTAGTTTATTTCTTTGACTAGGGGTTATGTACTTATATTTAGCCTAATTTACCATCTGATGATGTGTAAATTAGTAGCCTAACACAAAGAGTTGTAATATCTACTGTAACTGTGATGTAATGTAACTCAAGTGTTGTAGCTCTCAATATTTGATCAATTTGTATCGACAACAAATGGTGTAGATGAAAATCCAATTCTTGATACATGAATTAATGTGTGTATAATTTCTGAACATTTCACTGGTGCTTTACGTGAAATTGGTTATGAACTTGATATATGGGGTCGTCTGTGTAACTTCAGCTTACACAAAATTGGTTATAAACCTTCAAATTGAAGTCACTTTTACGTAACCGGTCACAAACATCCAAATTTTACTGTGAAATAGGTTCAGCTGAACAAAACCTGATCAAAATTATAAATACGATGATCATATACATATACATATAGTTTAAAGTACAAGGACAAAATTTTGAGGCAGGCGGTCTATGCATATTTCTTTGGTCTTGTACTGTAAAGTAACCTATTTGATAATACACTTTTTAATTGATTAATATTATCACCAGATTCTTACAGAGAGAAGATTAAAGTCACAAAAGATCTCACAGTAGAGTTTTGAAGACAAAAAAAATCGTGCGTAAATAACCTAAAGTTGATGTGCTCAAAGTCTCAAGCCCAATTAGACACCCTTATAAAACTACTGTAAAAATACACAGTTTGCACTTTGTCAAGAAAATTATTGTTACGATTTACTTCGGAATTTCCACAATTTTAAGTGCAGCTAAACTGCCTAAGTCTGCAAAATTACAATTGTTGAGAAAATGATTACATGTTTATCATTTAATTCTGTATATCATTAGTTTCACATATAAGTTGGTTAACTCTGCACACAAATTAAGTATATATTACAATGCGAGTAATTTTATATGGTTACAAGTACAATGTTGATTGCTTGTTACAAGTTGAAATGAATCTTGAAGAAAAAACATAAGTAGATGCTTATATTGGGGGCCACTCAAATAAGAATATATACATCACTGAGAAGCATTTGGGAGCTAAACTTGTGATCATGCCCTTCCAAGTTCTAACACTCATATACATCATAAATCATAAATTATGTGTATATAACAAATATAAAGAAAAAGAGCTTAAGGTAAAGAGGTATTCTTAAGAAAATTGTCTCGTAACCAGTTTTTTTCATATATAAACAAAAATGATGGTTACGGGAAGTATATGATTCATGAGATTTGAAATTTGCCATTTTCTAAAAAAAGATTGTCTCTACGTATTAATGACCCACAAACAATACGAGTAATTAGTACTGAGTATTTTCTGTTTGTGGAAATGAGAGTCCCTACTCCCTTCAACACGAAACCGTGATTTACCAAAAAACAAAAATGATGGTTACTGGAAGTATGCGACTAGTGAGACTAAGGTCATCGTCACAGAGATAATAATTAGTACTATATATAGTAAAAGTAAGAGTTTGTTCTCATAATAATCATGATATATATTCATAAAGAAACAAAAATGATGGTTACTGGAAGTATGTGACTACTGAGAATAATGGCCATTGTCTTGCTTTAACCCAAAGATGATAATTAGTACTATTTATGGTAATACAAGAGTTTCATCGCATGATGATTACCATATATTCGTATGAAAACAAAAACGATGGTTACTGGAAGTGTATGACTGATTAACTTTGCAACATTCCGTGTTCTAAAAGCTTATTATCACTCCATATTGAGGCTGAGGCCTACCCATCAGTAAATATTCACTCTATATATACTTCAATAGTTCATCTTTAGGGTTGTGTTCTTGTTACCCACAATGGAGTTCCATCTGCTTCAAAGTTTCTTGGTCCTTTCTGTAAGTAAAACATTCATCATCATGTTTTTTTCTTTTCTTTTTTAATATATAGAAAATAGTTACATTGTCTCATAAACTGTTTTATAACATATACATATATTTGATAATTTGAATTTTCATATTTTCTTTGACTAATTCTGTTAATTTCCTTTTTACACTTGGACCTTGGTCGTAAGTCATGTAGCTGTAGACCGTGAAGTTTACTTCAAAACAGTGTTACTAGACACCCAAGTTCCGAAATCAATCTTCTCTTTCAAGTGGTTAGAAATCTTTCTAATGTGATTAATACATTAAACTTTAGTAATATATATGCTCATTTTTGGCAAAGCAGAGGGAAGCATGTCATTCGTGATGGGGAAGCCAAAAGCAAATTTTTCCCGGATATGATGACGCAGCATCAGATGAACAAATTGTGGGAATGAAAATGTCGGCACTCTTCTTCTTGGAAAAGGACATGAAAGCAGGCAAAAGTGTCAACTTGCACATCAGTAAGGAAACAACCAACACACCTCCATTTGTACCTTGTGAAGTTGCAGATTCACTGCCCGTTACATCAAACAAGCTGCAAGATATCTACAAGGCATTCAAATTTCAAAGTCAGCCCTGACTCGATTCAAGCAAAATTGATCAAGAAAACTGTCAGCAACTGTGAGAAGGCTTCTAATCAAGGACAAGACCAATATTGTGCGACTTCTTTGGAGTCAATGGTGGATTTTGCCGCTTCACAGTTAGGGAAAAAGTTAAGGCCATCTCAACACAAGTGAATGGTAACGAGAACACGCCATTACATAGCTACAAAGTTGAAAATGTAAGGAAATTGAACGGAGAGAGTGTCGTTGTGTGCCACCAGGAGTATTATGCATACGCCGTCCATAATTGCCATAAATCACCAACGATCAATGCGTACATAGTTTCATTGGTTGGTGAAAACAATTTAAAAGCTAAGGCGATGTCAGTTTTCCATGAAGATGAAACCCGAAACATTTAGCTTTTCAGGTTATGTAAAACCAGGAACCGATGCTGTCTGTAATTTCCTGGTCGAGGATGAGGTTGCTTGGGTTCCGTACTAGGTTGTAGTTTGTATTGTCCAACTTGCAGTGATTAAATAAAATAAAAGTATGAAAAAACTTTTTGATTTTAATAGTTTGAACGGATAAATTGGTTAAATGTTTAACTTGTAGGTAGGTGTTGAAAAAAATTATTTAGATTTTTATGTACAGATTAATAATATAATATTTACTTCTACATACTTATAAATTGGAACAAGGACTATTTTACATGAATCAACGTGTAGAAGCTAAACTTGTGATCATGCTCTTTAACACGCTCAACGTATTCATTATTACGTGTCGTTAACAAGCGTCCAAGTTAAATTACTGCAAATATAATATAATTAAACATAAAAAAGTTTCATATATAAATAAAATACAATGATGGTTACTGAAAGCATTAAATTAAAGGGAAAAGTACAATAAAAGGTACTATACTTATCACCTATTTATATTTAAGGTACACAACTTTAAATTTTTTAATTTAAGGTATCGAACTTTCAATTTGTAATCAAATTAGGGACGCGAATTTCACAAATGACGAGTTGTCACCGAATTTCTTTTTTATAAGTAACATATCTATTTAGTCGATTAATATTACTCGATCAATTTTAAAAAATATTGAGTTAGGAGAAAGAATTTAACAAAAACTCATTACCACTTTCAACTTTAATATCTCCCATTATACTCAATACTTTTTATAATTGATCGAGGAATATTAATTCATTAAATAGATATGTTACTTATAAAAAAGAAATTCGGTGAAAATTCGTTATTTGTGAAATTCGCGTCCCTAATTTGATTACAGATTGAAAGTTCGATACCTTAAATTAAAAAATTTAAAGTTGTATACCTTAAATAGGAATAGGTGATAAGTATAGTACCTTTTATTTATTGTACTTTTCCCTAAATTAAATGGATTATCATTACAATTCAACATTTCAGCTTCCAAAATGATTAAAATTGTCACGATTTTTCAAAAGCTTGTCTCAAAATATTATTGACGGTAGATAATATAATAATAATAATAATTATTATTATTATTATTATTATTATTATTATTTTATATTTATATATATATGGAGAGGAGATTTGTTCACACAAAAATCATGATTCATATAAAAATAAAAATAATGGTTACCGAAGGTATATGACTAATTAGATTCATCCTATAAATACTTCTAACAATTCATCCATTTCTCATCACTTGGCTTTTGATCTTTGGATTTCATTCGGTGGTGTTCTTAATTAGTTACCAGCAATGGAGTACCATCTTTTTCAAAGTGTAACACTTATGTTTGTAAGTAAAACATTTTTCATACTGTTTTTTAATGAAATTATAGTAAATGTAAGTTACATATGAAGCATGGTTAGTTTTACATAATTTTCTCAGCTAATTCTCCTTTATTATTTTACACATGATTTTAGCTTGCATTTGTTGTAAGCCATGCGGCGATAGACCCTGAAGTTTACTTCAAATCCATGTTACCAAACACTCCTATGCCGAAAGCGATCATGGATTCTCTTTCAAACGGTTAGTAACGACACTAGCTAGTCAATTTTCATAAATTTATGCACCTGGTGTTGTGATTAATGGACTAAATGACATAATAAGTTTAAATTTGTCAAAGCAGATGTAACCACTTCATTTGTCTTGGGGAAGCCAAAAACACCTTTCAATGGATATGATGCTCCGGCCTCAGATGAACAAATTAGAGTAATGCAAACGTCAGCACGTTTCTTCTTGGAAAAGAACTTGAAAGCGGGTAAAACTGTCAACTTGCACATCAGTAAAGAGATAAGCTCAACACCTCCATTTGTACCTCGTGAAGTTGCAGATTCATGGCCCATTACGTCAACCAATCTACAAGATATCTATGACGCATTCAAAGTTAGCCCTGGCTCGATTGAAGCAAATTTAATCAAGAAAACTGTCAACCACTGTGAGAAGGCTTCTAACCAATGGGAAGATCAATATTGCGCGACTTCTTTGGAGGCAATGGTGGATTTTGCGGGTTCGAAGTTAGGGAATAAGGTTAAAGTGATTTCAACACAAGTCAATGGTAACGAGAACTCACCATTACATGCCTACAAAGTTGAAGATGTTAGGAAATTGAATGGAGATACTGTTGTTGTTTGCCACCAGGAATACTATGCATACGCCGTCAATTATTGCCATAAAGCACCTAAGATTAATGCATATATGGTTTCTTTGGTTGGAGAAAACAATGTAAAAGCTAATGCGATATCAATTTGCCACCAAGATACCTCCTCATGGAACACAAAACATTTAGCCTTCCAAGTTCTCAATGTAAAACGTGGAACAGACGCAGTTTGCCATTTCCTTGACGAAGATGAGGTAGTTTGGGTTCCTTACTAGGTTGTAGTTTGTGTTGTCCTACTTGCAATGGCTAAATAAAATCAAGTTTGATTCAATAACATTATTGCAACTCTTCCAACCCTGTTTTATGTCCTATTGCGGTTTAAAATTAACAATCGTTTAATGTATCTCTCACACGCATACAGTGCTTCTGAGAGGAAACTGAAATATATCATGATTATGTCCAATGTGCGACTTAATCGTACTCCATTCATTGAAAATTACGTACCCATAATTTGCCAATGAGTATTAACATATTCATCTGTAACACATACCATATGAACATCATCATACCCATGTTGTAAGCTATATACACCTGGGAAGCATGGCTATGCCCAGAGAATGTAGTAGTAGGTTGCCACATCCTTGGGGTGAACCATCTCATCTTGATCAAATCACATTTCTAGTAGTTTAGCAGAAAATATACAAATATATAAAAGAAATTGCTTCATGACAACTATTTATATAAAGCTGGAGTATTGCTATTGCTGTTGTTATATACATCCCCTCTAACATCAAACTCACAAGACGACTGGTAAATGGTATATAGCCAGTAGTGGTCTCGATAAAAATACTATTTATCGTACATCATGTTACCAAGTGAGTTTCACCTATAACATTTGTTTTGCCAGGAAATCAGATGGCTTCATTCTATACATCTATAAGTACGTTTTTTTGTAATCAACGCACGATGGGCTCTTTCTGTAGTTTAATGTGGAACTGTTGTGAGGAAAAATAAGAGAAGATATGAACATGTGGGTGAAAAATGGGTATGTCAAAACCCTGAATCATTTATCGGATAGGACAGAAGCACTCCAGGAAAGCATGAAATCTCGGGCAGCTGAAGGTAAGTCTGCATTAAGATCAAAATGATTATCAACTCCACAAACCATACAAAAAGACATTTCCTCTGTAAGAGGATAAA
Organism: Gnaphalium uliginosum; assembly: GCA_963930675.1. Taxonomy (NCBI): domain Eukaryota; kingdom Viridiplantae; phylum Streptophyta; class Magnoliopsida; order Asterales; family Asteraceae; genus Gnaphalium; species Gnaphalium uliginosum. Next base: position 11,939,312 of record OZ005684.1, read on the forward strand.
TATTTCTGAGATAAGCAATCATAATATTAGAGGTGGTAAACGGGTGGGTTGGGTCAAAACTGGTATGGATCTATATCTTTGAGGCACAGGTGAAACGTGTCAGGTCGGGTTGACCCACAAAACTCTGTCTGAAAGAATTCAAATATGATTACGAAACTGTACTTGAACTCAGGTAAAACATCATGTCATATGTTTATAAATCATACCTCTGGCCACCTCCAAAGCAACTGATGGTATGTCTATTTGGTCTTCAACAAGCCTATACACATCAACAAGCTACAAGATACACACAAAGGTAAGTCTGCAGCTACCCAGGAATGCAAGATAACTATTCAAATTGTACATACATACCTCTTCAACATGAAGCTTAGAGTCTTCTGTTAATGCAAGAAGAAGTTGTCTGCGTATTCCTTCGTCAACCAAAATAAGCCGAGCTCCATCTTTAATGGTGTCTGTTAGATCCAGTTTCCTTTGAACCTGCAACCCTTCAGAACTTTGCCTGATAAAAAAAAAACCGATAATAAAATTATTAGTTTCCCAAGTCATATCCATTTAGCTTAATCAGGTCATGTTTAAATATAAATTGAGAGAGAAATATAGCTCTTTTAAGGAATAAAAAAACGCACATGTTATTTCCTTGAAATGCACTGCTCATCTTTGTCACATTCTCCTTTGCAAGCACAATTAAGTTTTCAAGTCGCTTCCACTGGAAAAGACCGTCTTTAAATAGAACCTAAAACAAAAGAGCAGTATCATCAAACATCAAAGACTGAAAAACATGAAATATGACAACTCAACAGGCTCATACACATCAATAGCTGGAGCAAGAAATAAGCTACAAAACTGGATGGTCTTCATATATAGTGGTAAAACGGTAAAATTAGGCGAGTTGGGTAACTTTTTTATATGAGTAAAAATGGGCCAGGCCATATAAGAGCTTTTTAATATACAGCTCAGTGGTATTAAACATTTTTCTAACAAGAACAAATTGTTTCCACCCAAATAACCTACTAAAGATGAATTTCAAGCTTTTGAAGTTGAAGAAATGCTTTTAAATGGCAGATAAATGTTTCCGCAATAGCTGACATGTACAATAGCAGATAAATGATTCCACATAAAGTAAAAACTGACCTGTACAAGGCGTTCTCGAAGAGCAGGGTTTGGATCCGTCAAAAGGCGCTTTGCAACATATGGATATGCAACCTAGGTAAAAGTATTTTGGGCGTTAATACGTAACTCAAAACAGAAATAGCTTTTAATCTGGGATGCCTAGTACTCCGTTCGAATATAAATAGTTTTTAATCTTTAATTCACAAGCGTCCTGAAGTATCTTTCTAGAGATCAGAAAGATTCCTAAGGTGAGAAGAGTACTATTCCCTAAAGACGACAGTTGCTGACCACCCACTCTAACTGTCACTAGTATTGACCTGCTACTATAAGTAACTACTATCATGTCCATTAAGAACCAAGAGAAAAGTTAACTAATATGAGCAAACCACGAGCTGATGATTGGTCAACATGACAACTTAATTTAAATGAAACATCAAATGTAACACATACTTTAGGAGGAATAGTACTACCAATTCACACAAAAAAACTCAGAACAATGCCAGAGGAAAAAGACAAATACCAGGAACACTTTTACCTCAAGAAATTTAAAATCTGGTTTCAGTGTGAAACAGATGCCTTCTTGAGTCAATAAAGATCGAATGACGAGAGAAAACCTTTCAGGGATCCGGATAGGGTATTGATAAACAAGTTGATTGAACTTTCCTGCATCAAAGTGAAGTTCTCAATATAATTGATTACGTGATATGCATCACCACCCTCCCTTTTAAAATCCAATTTAGTTTACCTGTAACACTTCTAAAATTGAAATCAGCTAATCCTTTTCCTGAAGAGTTCTGCCAAATTGCTTCCAATGCCGGAATAATGGGAGAGACATCCGTTCCCCTGGCAAGAAATCCAAGTCTTGTGAAATCATTTGCCATTTCTACATAATCTTCATTTACCGCATGGACAACAGCATCAATCAGAATCTGTTTATTTTGCTGAACAGGGAGAAATATCAAAAGATTAGTTTTGAAACTACACAGAAAACCGCAACAAGAATATATGCATGAATCATATTTCACATTTAACTTATTCAACTCGGTATAAGTTATGCTACCCCCTTTTTGATATGTTAGATTTAAGGGGGGGAATGTTCTCGTTTATGTTTATATAACAGTAGGAGTTGAATACCCATTAAAAGCTCACAATTCACAAACTGTATCAATCTATATCATGCAAAACGCTTATAAATGATAGAGTATATAAGTTGCACATTTATTGAAACAAAAACCTGGCTTAGCTGAGCAACATTCCCAAAGTCCACATAAGCAATACGCCCATCACGCATAGCAAAGATATTTCCGGGGTGAGGATCTCCATGAAACAAACCAAATTCTAGCAACTGCCTCAGAGCAGCACTAACACCAACAGTCAAAAATCCGTTTACATCTATACCAGCCTCTTTGATGGCCTGAGATAAATGGAAAAGAAATGAATGGCATTAAACATGATCTACCAATGAATCTATCACAAAAAGATAAAAAAGTATATGCATTGCATTCAAACCTGTGGATCAGTGCACCGTATCCCATCAATCCATTCCATAACTAGAACTCGTGAACCAGAAAGCTGTCTGTAAGCCCTGGGAATTTTAACAGTAGGATCACCTTTAAAGTTCTCAAGAAAATCTTCAATATTGCGAGCTTCCTAATCATTACAAAACCAAAGAATCCGGTTGTTAAGAAATCAATGGTTTCATAGAAAATAGTATTTTACAATGCACTTAAATCATATTGCAGTTATTTCCGTCCAAACGAAAATTATATACATATAATCTGAATACTACCAATGTATAATCAAGCTCCTCCAGAAGCTTCTCACCAAATTCATCAACAATGAGTTCTGCATTACAGCCCAGCTTCTGCAAACTGATTCCATTCAGAAACGAAGCAAGTGTTCGGAAAAGGAAAAGATCCCTATATATTATAGGCTCTATTTCAGGCCTTTGAACCTGCAAAAAACAACAAAAACATATTCCATTAATATGAAGTGGTAATTCCGAGTTTCCAACTATATCAATAAAACAGCTAAACAAATTATTGACTTTTCAGACATTGAAAAATGCCAAATTTGCATTTTTAACCTTAATAGCAACATCCTCTCCTGATGCACGTAGAGTAGCCCTGTAAACTTGACCCAAACTTGCAGCGGCTATCGTCTCTGATGAAATTTTGCTGAAAACAGCTTCTAGAGGTTGACCCAACTCATCTTCTATAATGTTGAAAGCAACCTAAATCATTGTTAACCACTCACAGCTTAAAAGAAATATAAACCAATATAGTATACCAGAAAAATGTTTTGTTGCACTGAGCAGGAATATATCTGGTCATTACCTGATTGGGGAAAGGAGGAACATCGTCTTGAAGAATGCAAAGTTCATTCATATAATCTTCCCTAATAATATCAGGTCTGTTTGCAAGAACCTTAAAAAAAATACAAAAGGATATGAATAACACACATAGCAGTAGCACCATACAACATTCGAACCTGAACTACTAGAACAGCTGAATAAATAAATTAGCAGCTAGATAAAAGTAGCAACCTGGCCAGCTTTAATGAACGAAGGGCCTAAGTCAACTAATAAATTCCTGAGCTGCCGAGCACGAAACGGAACAACTTCTTCATCACGACCAACTAAGTAATCATAAACCAATCTAGTCCAGTAAAAACCTAACTTCCAAACAATCTCAACTCCTCTGCCAAACAGTGACAAAATTGCACCTTGATTTTCCAACACCTTACTCCTAACCTTCACCATCCAAAAGAGAATAATCATTCACATATAATCCAAAACAGCAAGAACAATTTCAGTTGATCCAAAACTTTCTAATAATAATAAGCACAAATGTCATATAGAATAGCAATATGATTTCCGCCTTCTGTCTGTTTTGGTAATTGTACTTTTTCTCAATCCGTTTCAGTAATTATTAAGCATAATTTTGCCGCTATGGTTACCAAATTATCTAATTAATTTAAAATGAAAACATATACTCACAGTTTCAGGACTATACTTTCGAAATGGAATACAAACACCTCGCTCTATATCTAACTGTTCTAAAGCACTGCTACTACTCGACGACAATTGCAAATTCCGATCACCACCGTTCACGGTGGCACCACCAGCTGCGGCAACCACCTTCACAAACTTCCTCTTACCGGACCTCCGATTACTAACAACTCCAGGAAAATGAGTTCTGTAAATTATGGACGCACAAGCAGGCGTGTAACAACTGGAATTAAGAAATTGTGTGTGGAGATGGTAAGTAGAAGAGCTCATTTCTATGAATTGTAGTTCAGAGGATTGAAATTGGAGAAACTGAGCCCTAGAAATATGAATTTGACTGGATAAATTGGGGGAATTACGGTGAGATGATTGTTTGGGGGTTTGAAACTGAAGGGAGTTGTGGTTGGATTTTGGATAACAAGGCGAGTAAATGCTAGAGTATTAATTAGCCACGTGTGAGATGGGGAATGGTTGAGAACTCTGGGTAGTGGGACCTACTTGCCTTTTTTGTCCATCGAACATCGGAAAGGCAGTTTATGAAAGGGGTGTTCAGTGTAACTAATTGGTTTTATTCGTATCATTTTTGACAATGTGTATAACTTTTGGGGTCGAAATATAAATTATTTTATCAAGGTATGACGTGGCAGAATTGTAGCCTCTAATTGGCCCATATCAGATATCGAACGCTAAATCGTAAATCCATCTGCATTCCTGTTTTTCTCCATCACCTTAATATTTTTTGTTCACAATCATCAATGGCTTCATCTCCTTCTTTTTCGCTAATTTCGATTTCATCAATTAACACTGAACGATTACTTACTCGATTAAATTCAGTATCACTAAACCCTAGACCACAACACCGTGCAATTTATCATCTTCGAGCGCGCAATTACAAATCCAGTCGCAATGTTATCAGTTCTTCGATGTCATTTCCGGCTCAGGAAGTGTCGCCGTCGACGTCGTCATCATCGCAGCTCCGTCCAGATGAACTCGCAGCTTCCATTTTCTCAAAGGTCTAATTTCATTCTTTTTATACATTCAGTATGTATATAAAAGAGGCTAAGATCATGTGATGATGTGAGAACACTTTTTAAAAATTAACACAATGTAGATTTACTATATATTTTAGCTATTAAGAATTTGAAAGTTGATCGTTCATATATTTGTATTAATTCAGAGGTCATTGATGTTGTTTATTAAGTTTTGAATAAATATATTATGAGTTGGTGAACTTAGTTGTATGTATATCTAAATTAGGTTATGCAAACAGATCGCGGAGTTACATTGACAAAAGAAGAACATTTGCAAGTAGCTGAATTGACTGGTGAATTGAGTAAATATTGTGTAGATTCACCTGTGACATGCCCCCTGATTTTTGGAGGTACACTGTTATTTTATACCTTTTTTGTTTTGCTTTGTTTTCCTTCATAACTGATAACTCCTTGAAAGTTTTTTTTATCGATGTAATGAACTACCAAGAAGGATATGCAGTAGTATTTTGGGTGTCAGCCTTATTAGTTTTTTGCAATAGCTTTTGTGGCTTGTGCAAATTATTTGATTGGATCCTTATTTAGGCTTCATGTGCTTGTCTTGTTTAGCAAACAATGTAGATTAAAATCTTACTGAGTAAGTCTGAAGTCTGAACTACCCTAAAATCGTAAGGGGAGAGCATTCGTTAATGTTAGTCGGTCCTTTAGTATCATGGGTTCAGGTTACCAGAAATGAGCTTTATGTAGGGGAAGTGAAGTGTTTGAAGTTGAACAAAGCCAAAAATAATTTCCTTACTGACCGAGTACCCATTCTTTCACCTTTGGTTGCCCGTTTTTCTCATATCAATGTCAAGCGTGGGTGCAGATTCTCTGTAACGATCTTTGCTGAAACGATAAAGTAGTCAACTTGGTCTTCAGAACTTCAAAAATGGGACTTTCCAATATTTTGTTGCACATCAACTTATATTCCAAACATTGTAAACATTTCAACCATATTACATTTGATTCTTTTATCACCTCAAGTTAAACATTAAAATTTTGGTACTTCGTGGTTTATGATTCTTGAGGAAATTGTTACTGATTTATGAGTTCTTACGCAGACTGGGACGTGGTTTATTGCTCAAATCCAACATCGCCGGGTGGTGGTTTCAGGAGTGGACTGGGACGCCTTGTTTTTAAAACAAATGAAATGATTCAGGTTGTTGAAACTCCTGATATTGTGAGAAACAAAGTGTCTTTTTCCGCTCTTGGTTTCCTTGACGGAGAAGTCTCTTTGAAAGGTACATTTCCATTTTAAAACTAAAATTTGCACTATAATGATAAATAGACCAATATGGAATGACTATTCAGTGTCCGAGATCTTTTTTTAATTGAAATATTTTGTTACTAGTTTTCATTGTTTTGCATATTGTAGGAAAGTTGATAGTTCTAGATGAGAAATGGATTAAGGTGGTGTTTGAGCCACCCCAACTTAAGATAGGATCAGTAGAGTTTCAGTTTGGTGGTGAAAGTGAGGTGCAGCTCGAGATTACTTATATTGATGATAAATTGAGGTTAGGGAAGGGCTCTCGAGGCTCTGTGTTTGTTTTCCAAAGGCGAAAATCAACTGCTTAAAGAACAAGGTGATGCGTATGCATTTTCTGTTGTATTGAATCCGCATCATTTTTGGCATGATTCATGTGTATTGTATCGTATATTGTATATAACAATGAATAAAATTAAGTTTCATCTTATTTAATTTGATCTTGCATCATTGCTGCTTAAGCTGCTGCTGGTTTTTGTTTATGTTCATCGCATGTCAGTAATAAATTATGGTCACAAGGTTAGCGAATCAAACTTGTTTGATTAAGCTAGTTCTGGCTCACAAGCTCAATGGGCCTTATATTGACTGCACCAACCCACAGTGAAAGGGGGATGAACCCTTTACTTTTTCATTGGTTTGTTGGTTTGGAAGACAACAAAGTGGGTCGCGTCGTGGTTAAGATCTAGATGCTGCTTATTACTTCTAACATTTAATCCTTTGTTAGGATGAAAAATAGGATTGTAAACCTTGCTCTTATAATTAATCTTGAGGCTAGCCCTTAGAGTATAAATAGGGCTAGTAAGGGTTAATTATGAAACACTTGCATTGTAATATCTTAATTAGTTAATTGAGCTTAATAGAAAAACCATTGAAAAGTAATTCTCCCTCAATTTTCATACATCTTCAAACATATTCATACGAGATTCATCGATTCATACATCGATATTGATAATCGATCGTTTACAATTGGTATCGGAGCTAGCGTTAATCAATCTCTGAAGACTACGGATCCAAAATTGAACAAGAATTATCAAGAAATCAAAGAAAAGTCAATTGTTCATCACAGTCAAACTTTTGATCAATTAAGCAATATTGCAATATCATTTACTCTCTCTGTCCTCACACTTCACACATGCATGCATATACGTACATACATATTCACACATATATCATTGGAAACGATCAACATCTTTTATCCCTTCTATTTTCACAAAAATCACATTTTCCCCTATACTCTTAACTTCATATTCTTGAATACTTAAAAGTTTCTTTTTCTTTTTTTCTAACCACACACTTCAAAGTTTTTGTTTTCAATGCTTATAGTTTTTGTTGTACTTTTATAATATTTGTTATTCTTTACACGTTGTCTAATGTTTTAATCCATTACGTCTAATGTAGGTGTCGATTTTTGTTTTTATGATATTTTCAACTCTAGAGCATATATTAACTCATATTTCCTTTTCTATTGTTTCGATTGTAATTGTAATTATAATTCATTTGATAACCTTATTTGGCGATGGAATCATAAAATTCAGAAAAGGGGATGAGAGCTACTTTTTCATGTAGTCATGTTTGGTAATTTGAATTTTGAAGTCTTATCAATATTGAAATAACGTACATGCTTGCTTATAGACAGATCTGTTGTCAACTAAGGCTACTAATCATGTATCATATAGCAGGCTTAATACATTGGGACTGCCATCATTAATCCACTACCAATTGGGCCTGACAAATTCAGCCCAAGCAGCAAAGCCCACCTCTAGGGTTCGTGCCCTCCAGATACCAGACAAACAGGTACCAACGGGCATATACATTTGTATGCCCACACCATTAAAGATGTTCCCCAATCACAAAATGACACGTGGAAAGCAGGGACCCCACCTGCAAAGATCATAGCCATGATCCTTGTTATCACAATACGATTAGCCCACGTGATAAACTTATTCCCCAAGGTTTCTAAAAGCTGGGATCTCTATAAATACAAGGAATGAATCCACACTTCATTCCTCAAGCATTCTGCACAGAAAACACACACAAAACTCTAAAAAGATAACCATCTTATCTTTTTCGGTGATTCCTACCACCCTCAGCGCCGTTTTACATGGGCTCTAGGGTTATCCACGTAATCCACAGAGAGTATCGAATCCCAATAAACACAACCCAACACTCAAGTATTAACCAACAGCATCTGAAGTATTGAGATTCTAAGACAATTAAGCATGGAGTATAAGAACTTCAAGTTTCATTAGGGGTGTTCACGGGTCGGATCGATTCGGATAGTAGTTAAATTTTGACCCGTGTCTGCGGGTCGGGTACTTCATTTTGCTATTCCTAAACGCCCCGTACTAGGCGGGTATCTGCCGTGGTTACCCACCGTTCGGGCTGCAGATAATCCGTTTATAAAGATTACGATTGAATCGAGCCGAATAAAAATATGCTTATATCCATAACATAATGTAATATATATGATTTGTATATATAAAATCATATTATATTTGTCTCATTACAATTACAATAAATATACTACAACAACTAAAAACATATAAACGTAAACTATAATAGTTATTGACGTTATCAAAATACATTATGATATCTATAATAGTTATTGACGTTATCAAAATACATTACGATCATATGATTACGATGATAGTTATGTGACTCCTCGAAGAATTATAGTATGGTGCTACAATTCCCTAAATATAACAATTACATCGAAAATATCATTACACAACAATCATATGCATAAAGTAACGTTTGACATTATAATAATCGTAGGATGATGCTTATATAGTTTGTTGACACGAGTTCCATAATGTGTTTTTATACTCATTAGATAATGTAAGGAAAAAAATGTATGTACGATTAGTATATAATTTACTCATTCATTCATTATATATCGGGTCAGTTCGGGTACTTGACTATCTGCGGATATTTAAAATTAAAAACTGTAACCGACCCATACTAGATCGTGGTTTTCGGGATTAAGATATTTTGGATTTCGGGTTTTACGGAATACGGTTATTTCGGATTCCGATCAAGCGGGTCTAATGCAGAGATGGTCAATAGTTCAGTTAACGCGGCAGTCAACGGAAATGTCAACGCGGCAAATACTCTTGGAGCATATTTTGCCGAAATAGATTTCGGTGGCGGATTGGCCTGAAATTCGCACGGTCACTTGAAAATGGCCCAACGAGCAAGGCTAGTCGTTTCGCTTCGAGCCCTGTCAGTTTTCGGCGTTCCGGGGTCGTTAAGGGGCAGAAAATGTCAATTTACTATTTTTCGGGGTTTATTTTGAACATTTAGATTTTGTTTCCTTTTATTTCGTAATTATCTTTGTGTTGAAATTCCTTATGATCCTTAAATATGTTTGATGGGTTTGTTTTTTCATTGCATTTTGACATAATTTGACTATTGATTGAATAAGAGTTTTTCTCTTCTTGAAAATTTCAGTTAGTTTTTGCTTAATTATTGCTATTGTTTAGCTATTGTTTATCGATCCGCATCAGGGTCGGTTCGATTTTACGTTTTTTTAAACACCTCTAAGTTTCATAGATCAAATACAATTCCAAAGTTGGCTTCCATGGAAGCCGTTTAATGGTATTGAAACATGAACTTAATCACATTTTTATTGGTTAGTCACATTGTTATTTCTCAATTAAAAGCACTTAATCCCTTTTCTTTGCATGTATATCTACTTGATATCTTATACCTATTTTTACTTTTCTTATGAAATTAAATCTCAACAGTTACTTCAAATAGTCCCAGAACTAAAAGTCTAAAATACATATAACACTATTATAAATTAACCACACACACACACAAAGAGGGGAAAAAATCACCATCAATTTTAAGAGTTTTAATTTATCAATATAATTTCTTGTATTTTTGTCAATAATGTTTCTCATTAACGTATTTTTTTAGATTTTATATAGCATTTGAACATTTTAGACCATATAATAATATTGTATATATAAGAAATTTGATCTTGAATACAATCCATAATCATTTGAAATATTATTTTAAAATTATCTTATTGTAAACAACGCGTTCGGAGGTGTGAAGTGGGAGAGAATAGATGTGATAATTGGGGTAATTGTCACTGCTTATGGACCCGAACATAGGTGACTCAATTACTGTTAGAGTCTAGTAGTCTTTTTTTCCTATTTGTTGTGTGATGCAAACATGTATTTACTTAACCTAGCATAGCAGAACCAATCACGACCGGTAGATATTATTACGATGATGATGATGATGATGCCATATATCATTTGAGTTGTATATGTGTTATTATATCACGGATAAAATTATCTAATCCGTTAGCTATTTTAACCGATCATAACTATAACTAATCTTAAATCTTAAACCCTTATAAAGAGTTTAAGACTTTTGACTGAAACCTTAAAAATATGAAGATAAAAAGTTACCTTAGTACATTTTTCTTGAATTGACCATGAAAATGAGTTAATTAAATAGTATTTAGCACCCTTATAAGAAGTCTCGGCCAATCTAAATAACGGATTAATTTGATAAAGATTTTCACTCAACGCAAACTCATCTAAACCACTTGCTAATTTAGTAAGGTTTTTCAATCAAGCAAAGTCAAGCTAGACAAATCGACTCATTTTTTATAACCATTTTCGAACATTATTTGTTTTCATAGGTTATTTAAGTTCATTTCTCCCGATGAATTTTTCAAGTAAATAATAAACGTAAAACACTTAATGAAAACTGGGAAATACTCACATTATATTTGAGGAGTATCATCTTTTCCACCTACACGATAATCAATTTTAATAAAATATCTTAGTTCATCCATCCCTTTATTATTATTATATAACTAAAGGAGAATAGAGGTTGTCTCACGTGAAGACCTTCTCCTTATGACACATAAACATTTTTTTATATGTCAAACTAAGATTCTCTTAAAAATTTATCTTGCCACCTTATCATTAAAACTAATTCCGGTATTAAAAACAAAAAGATTAATATGTATCCATAACCCTTCCTAATCTCTTCCTAAAGTACATGCATCTTAAACAAATTAAACCCTAGGTGTATAAGGGCTGCCATTCTTCAAAATTAATTGGTCCTCCATAAAATACATCAAGGTTAGTTATAGTTATTTTTGAATTATTTTATTCAGTTTACCCACAATTATATGACCTATATTCCTCAATTTCAATCAGTTTCTCATGTTCTTTATGAACCAATATTTGCATTGATACTATTTTTATAAAATTGTGTTAAATCGTTACACATGAAATAGGAACTTACATTGTTGGAATCCTAAAAGTGATCGAGTTTAATCAGTTCCATTTTACCGTGTTGAACAAGAGCGATATCACTTATCTATAAACAGCATATAACATACGATGTGTTAAAGTTAGAGATAATTTGCTCTATTGTTATTGTTATTGTTATTGTTATTATTTTATTATAAAAATTAAAACTTAAAAGTATTATTATTATTATAATTTTATTGATACAGTAATTTACTCTTTTTGGGTTCTACACTTCTACTTCTACAACGGTGTCACCAAAAGCGTAATCTTAAAACATACCCTAACTAGACGTAACACCTACATTCCCATTTAACCCCAACACACAAAAAACATTTCCATTTCATTTATTTTTTAGATCTAACCGAATAACGCTTTCAATTTCCCCAAAACCTAACCTACAAGATCTATCCAAAATCCCTCAACCAGCTCAAAGGTTACTTCAATTCCTTCTTTTCATATTACATATATATATATTCTTACAATTTGTGGTCTATCAGTCCTTCAACTTAATAATTGCAATATAAATATCGAATTGCTACATCATGCAGGTGTGTAATGATCTAGCGGTTGGTTGAGAACCCTAACATGATCCGGGTTTTGTGAATTTGAATCGAATTGTTGTTGTTTAATGGATAAAAATAAAAACCGTACCGATCTGCTCGCTGCTGGCCGTAAAAAGGTTTGTTTTAGGTTAATTTAGGCTAATTTTGTTTAAATTGAAGTTGATTATGTGTTACTTAGAACTGCTAGGTACTGTGTGATTGTGATTCAATAGATTTGATGCTAAAACCCTAAAACCTAATTAGATGAGGTGTTATGCTGTTTGCAAGGCACAAACAGATATATAGATACATTAACTGATTATAATCTTTTTAATATAATGATTTATGCTGAAACCTTTATTAGTTGTGTAGTTGTACTCTTGACCATTAGATTTAGAATTGCTATCGAGTTTAATCCTACTGGAATAAAAATGTATGTATCAATTGGTTATACACTAGCCAGCTGAAATATCATTTTATCTTATTGTCCTAGTTGTCAATTTTAGTGTTTTTGTTTAGTTGATTTGAAAAAAAATTTCTATTGCCATACAAGCTATAAAATGCTAGTTAGATAGCCACATCAGCCTTTTGGTTATAGTTTCATTGAATAATTGAATAATTATTAGGAAAACAGAGTGGTAAATTGATTGGTGTCTTGCTTTAGTGTCATTTGGTACCAGAATGAAGGTTTATAATAATTGATATATGTTGCCGTAACATATTGTGTCACCATTGTGTTCCGTACTTTTGCTTTAAATGCGTAGTATGAAAGAACATTAGGTATCAGTAAGCCGGATTTCTTTAATTTTATGTCAAATATACGTTCTTATTATACACTATAAATTGTAAAATCTAGTTTTGACATTTTTTATGGGCTATATCAGCTACAACAGTATCGGCAGAAAAAGGATGGTAAAGGCAGTAAATCCTCAGGCAAGGGTAATAAACCCGATCCTGATGTAGTTACTGAAGAATCATCTTCTGTTGGTAAACCAACAAAGGGAAAGAAACAAGTTGCAGCCACAGAAGCAACTGTTCAAGATTCATCCACAGAGCTTGTTGATTCATCTAGTGCCGATGTGGCGACTCCTGATCTCTCCACATCAAGTTTACCAATAGAAGTTTCTGAAGCTGATGAGTCGGTTGGTCATTCAGTTCCTGATGAAAATCAGCAAAGTTCTAATCTTGATGATGAGATACCGACTGTTTCTTCTCCAAGGACAGTTGATATTGAAGGAAAAACTGGAAGTGGGTATGTGCCTGTGACACCTGTTGGTTTGAAGGACGTACTTCATGGTAACTTTTCTCGTGAAGAAGGTGAATTTAAAGCTGCAAGTGGGGAAGATCAGGTACCAGATGTAGGTTGTGCCTGTATTCTCTTGTTCTCAAATATTATTTCTTATCACCATATCTTTCAACTACTAAATATTAAAATGGGTCTGAAATTATTAGAATGCGTCTATTTCTGTGGTTTATAATCGAAATCCCTTTTGTTGTTTGGTAGGGGCAATGCAGGAAGATAATCATTCCAGTTTGATAGATCTCGAAGGGGCTGAGAGAGATAAAGTTAATCCAGGGGATGTTGATGAAGATAGTAAGATGGATTATACAGTTAGAGCAACAGAACGTAAAAGTGAACATGAAGATTCCGGCTCTAATAAAGCAGATCTAAATCCTTCATCTGGGATCACATCTTCTGAGTCAGAACCTACAATTCAACCAAAAGAAGAAACAGTGACGGGATTTCATGGTGATGAAGAGTTGCCACCTACATCAGGTGATTCTGTGGTCACCCCAGTTAGCCTCACTCAGCTTGCAAAGGCATTGCAGATTCTAGGTGAAGATGAATTAAGGTTTGTGATGGCGGCAAGAAAGTCGTTTATTGGTGGGGATTTGAAGAATGATGGTGATATGAAGTCTGGCTCTGTAGAGCTCTCTGAGAGACTCAGAGATCAGTTATACATCAACAATTTTGAAAAAGAGTTGATATACTTACAGCTATGTGAAGACTCCAATATACTGAAGGAACTTGATAATGAGAAGTTATCTTTTAGTGCTTCTCTTGGTGATGTTGAAGAGAAGAACAAAATCCTCTCTGAAGAGCTTGTCAAATGTAGGTCTGAACTGGACAGAGTTACAGGTGAAATGGAGAAGCTTCAGATGGAGTTTTCTTTCTCAAAAACAGAATTAGACCGGTCCTCTGCTCGCATTGAGGAGTTCCATTTTGAACTTGAGAGGTCTAGACAGCAGTTGTCAAATGTGTCATCTGAATTGGTTGATAGCAGGACTTTGTTGTCAAATTTGCAGGCAAAAAATGAAGACCTGAATGTGGAAGTTGCTTCATTGACTGAGGAGAAACAAAAACTAGGGATGGAGAAAGAAGGTGGGATTCTGGAGTATGAAAAATTAACAAAAGAGTTACTGGAGTTAAAATCCTTAATGGAATCATCACAGGCTGAGAATGTTGACATCAAAGAAAGGTTTGCTCTTGTAATGGAGGAGAAGGCTAAACTGGAAAATGAAAAAGAAATCTATGTTTCTGAAAAGGAGAGTCTGCTAACCGAATTGGTGGAATGGAAGAGATCAATGGAAGCACTTCAGGTGGAGAATGCCAATTTAAATGAGGTCCTCATGTTAGAGAGGGAGGAGAGAAGTAAACTTGAAGAAGCAAACAAGCATTTCGTTGAGGAGAATAAGAAATATGCTATGGAATTATTAGAATCCCAGCACTTGGTGGAAAGATTACGTTCAAAAGTTGCAAACTTTGAAAATGAGAAAACCAGACTTAGAGAAGAGATCAGTCATCTGATTATAGAAAAGGAGGAAGCTTTGACAGAATTCACAAATAGCAAAACTTTAATGAAGGATCTGCAGGCGGAATATGAGAAGTCCATGACTGACTTAAAAGTTGGGGCCCTGCGTCTTGAACAACTGACCGTGGAAAATGTCGCTCTTACTAGTAATTTGGACGTGTACAGAGCGAAGAATAGTGAATTCGATCACTGGAAAATGAAGTCTGAGCAAAGAGACTTTCAGGAAAGGATATCCTTTGAAGATAATTCTCAGCGTCTAATTGAAGGTTCTTCTGGGTTTGTGTCGTTGAAGAAGCACGTAAATGAAGTTGAAAAAGTGATGCAGGAACTTGAAAAGGCTATTTCTGGGTCAAATTTTGAGTTGAAGGGGTCCTCAGGGGTCTCAGAAGTTGTTAAAAATTTTGAGTTGAAGGGTCAAATTGATGAATCAGATGAAATCCTTCTTTCTTTTGAAAATTCTGAGCCACATATAACCGTAAAAAAGAAGATGAACAATTTGAAAGATACGTTTAGGGATTTGGTTCTTGATGTAAAGAATGCAAGTGAGCTGTACAAGGTGGAGAAAAGTGTCACGGCAACGTCTGACAGTAAACTAGAAGAGCAGAGTAACAATGTAGAGGAAACGTTAATTAAACATGTGATCTTGGATGAATTTGTGAAGCAATACGTGTCCACTGTTGAAGCCAAAAAGGGCGAACTTGTAGATCTGTGTGAAGACTTGAGGCAGGAAGGCATCATCATTAAAACCAAGAACTCTGAGCTCACAGAAAAGCTTTTCAACTCTGAATCACGAAACCGTGAATTGCAGGCAGAAGTGAATGAACTACAACAACTGGAAACACTTTACAGAAAGCTGGATGAATATATTGGTTCCAGTGTAACCAATGTTGATCAAAATATAAGTACTTGTGTGGCTACTTCTGTTAACCAAGCTCTTGCAGTGATCCAGGATCTCCAGGGAAAGCTTGAAGATGCTCTTAGGAAACACAGCATGCTTTCTGATTCTTACAAGGAAATGACTGAAAAGACCAAGGATTTAGAGGGGAGGAATGAACTGGCTTCGTATGTGATACATAAAGTGTTTGATAACCTTCAGAAAATTGTGGATGACATAGGCCCGTCTACTCGAGAAAATGAAGATGATACTACAAGTGAGCAGTTGGATCATCTTGAAATCAGCAACTATGACGTCTTTATTGAGAAGTTGATAATGATGCTTCATGAGCGAGCCCAACTTGAATCCAAGAATAGAGAATACAACGTGGAGTTGTTGCGGAAAATGAAAGATATGGAGGAATTAAATAAAAGGTGTATTAGTCCAGATGTTATTGTCAAGTTGTTTGAAGATATTCAGTGTTCAGTTACACTAGATGACATTGAGATCAAACCAGATGAACCTGCATCGTCTTTAGAGTCTTTAATTCATTTTCTCGTAAAGAATTTGAAGTCCAATGAAATGAAATCGATTGATATGCAGAATGAATTAGACCACTTAACCTTCTCAGTTATTTCATATGAAATTGAAAGTCACATTTTAAAGGGAAGTTTGATGAGTGCAATGGAGCAGCTTGTTACCGTTCAATCTGAAGCACAATCAAAAGAAAGCGAGCTTCATCAGTCTGAACAACGTGTATCTGCTCTGAGGGAAAAGCTCCACATCGCTGTTACAAAAGGGAAAGGTCTGATTCAACAGCGTGACAGTTTGAAACAGAATCTTACAGCAACATCCAATGAATTGGATAAATGCTTGCACGAGTTACAGTTGAAAGATGCGACACTTCAGGAAACTGAAACAAAATTAAAAAACTACTCTGAAGCTGGTGAGCGCATGGAAGCTCTTGAATCAGAGCTATCCTACATTCGAAATTCAGCTACTGCATTGAGAGAGTCGTTTCTTTTGAAGGATTCTGTTCTTCAGAGAATAGAAGAGATCTTAGAAGATTTGGATCTTCCAGAAGATTTCCATGTGAGAGATATCATCGAGAAAATTGATTGGTTAGCAAAATCAGTTTCTCAGAACCCATTTCCTGTTAGTAGTTCAGATCAAACGGGTTCAATTTCAATTGAGAGAACTCGTTCATATCCTGAATCTGGTTCACGGGCTTTGGATGGTTGGAGGGAAGATCTAGAACCATTTGTAAGTCCGGATGATGAATTGAGAAGAAATAATGAAGAACTCCAAAATAAGTTCTATGGGTTGGCTGAGCAAAATGAGATGCTAGAACAATCATTAATGGAGAGAAATAACCTAGTACAACGGTGGGAAGAAGTTTTGGATAAGATAAATATGCCTCAACAGTTGCGCTCACTAGAGCCAGAAGATAGAATTGAGTGGTTAAGAGTTGCTCTGTTGGAGGCGAATGACCGCTGTGACCTCCTTCAGCAAGATATTAATGATTTGGAAAAGATCCGTGAAACAGTTGCTGCTGATCTTGAAGAGAGTCAAAGAAGATTAGTTGACCTTGAGTCGGCTCTAAAGTCAATTACTGATGAACGGGAACAGCTATTTGCTAGTTTGGAGGTTAGAAGTCAAGATTATAATAGCATATGTGAGAAAGCTGCATTATACGAAACTGAGATTGATAAGCTGAAAAATGAAGTTGGTACATTGCAACTAAAATTGGATGAGAAGCGTGTGGATGAGGAGCATATACATATTCATGGTGAAATTAGGCGGTTACAGAATTTAGTTAAGGACATGCTTCAAGTTCCACAAACAGAAGTTCTTGATTCAAATTCAAATGATATACAGTGCCTGGAAGGATTACTAAGAGAGCTAGCAGAAAAGCACATCGCTGAAACAACTGGGTTGGCTCATGGAGAAAGAAGTGTTGACCAGTCAAACATGCACGAGGAGTTGGAAAAAAAGCTGGAGGAGGTTGAAGGTGATTTAGTGCGAGTGAAGGATGAAAGAGATAGACATGTGGAAAAAAGTCGGTCTTTAGTTCTAGAAATTGAGTCGTTAGTGGTAAAAAATCAAGAATTGCAGAATTCACTGGTTCAGGAAGAGCAGAAAACTGCTGCAGTTAAAGAAAAGTTAAATGTTGCAGTTAGGAAGGGTAAGTCTTTGGTTCAAGTGCGTGACAGTATGAAGCAAACAATCAGTGATTTGACCTCTCAGGTTGAGCGTTTGACTGCGGAGATTAAAGTTCGTGAGAATACAATTTTGGAGTTTCAGCAGAAGATGAAGGATTTATATACTTCACAAGAATTGGTGGAAACTAAAGATTCTGAGATTCAGTCTTTGAATTATCGCCTAGATGAAGCAGACAGTGAGCTGCAGGATAAAAGGAGCACATTGAGCATGATATTAAGTGCCTTGGGGGAGATTGATCTTGGGGTTGACTTGAGAACAAGTGACCCTTTTGAGAAAATGAAACAAATTGAGAAAGTATTGCAAGATTTGGAAGATGCCATGTCATCTGCGGAACAGGATTCAAGAAAATCTAAAAGAGCTGCTGAACTACTTCTTACAGAGTTGAATGAGGTACAGGAAAGAAATGAAGACCTTCTTGAGGAGCTATCCAAAACCACCATGGAAAGGGATTCAGTAGAGGCTGCTAATCGTGAATCTCTCACACGTATTGAGCAGTTATCTGCTCTTCATTTGGAGGAAAGAAATAGCCAGTTTTCTGAACTTATGAATCTGAAATCTAGTTTAAACCAATTGAGACCTGGATTAAGCAAAATCTATAACATCATTAATGATGTTTTGCCGAAAGACTTGGACCACCTATACAACCTCGAAGCCAGTGTCACTTCATTGTTGGAATCAAGTGATACTTCTAATGTGGGTGGCCAAACTCTAAGCAGTTCTCATGGTGGCATCAGCTCAAGGCCAGAGTTCAAGGTAAGCTATCTGTTGCATCTTTAAGTCTTGATACTTTAGCTTAGTTACAAGTCCTTTTCTCTATTAAGTTAGTCTGCATCTCATACTATTCAATCTTTGTTCTTTCTTTTATTTTTCCCATAAATTTGAAATGTTTGAGATGTTTCAGAGGCACTCTTAGGATGTAGTTGTCAAGATCATTTTTTCCTTTATAAAAGCAGTTATTTATCATCAACTTTGATTTACAATAGAAGGCATCTCTTATCAAGGTTATAGTATTAGTCTATTAAAGGTGGCATTTTTGACTCATTTTAATATAAATGGATTGACATAGTTTCTGTTAGCATATTTGACACACTACTACCATAAGTGTTTCAAGCCATTCCAACACAACCTGGCCAGTATTAAAATACCATTTTGACCCCCTAGTCAATCCATCCAGCCCGTCTGTGTTGTCACCTCTAGTAGTTATCAATAGCAACTCACATTCTCATCTCCCTACACTAGGACTTATATTCCAGCATTCTTTTATTACAATGATAAGTTGAAGAAGAGTTCTTACATATGCTGGTTATATACTACTGATTAGGTTCTCATCACAGGTCATTGTTCATTCTGAACCATTCTTAGACAGCAAAACAGAAGAGCTACACAATGACAACCAGATAATTGATTCATGGAGGTTTATTGGGAACCACATGCAAGATTTAATAAATAATGTCAACGTTTTTGAAGAAAAGATGCAGAGCTATTCAAAATCTTTACATGAAAAGATTGTTAATTTATCTGAGACAATGTCAGCTCTTCATCGAGAGGTAACTTCCCATAAATATACCATTGAATCTGCAAAGGAAGAGATTGCTTGGTTAGAGTCCACTGGTAAACAGAAAGAGACAGAAAATGTAATGCTACGTAAATATATGTCAATTCTGTATGAAGCTTGCAAGAATTCAGTTTTAGAGATTGAGAAAAGTAAAGGCCAAATGGTGGCAAATAATTCTTCGGGTCAAGATATTTTTAGTGGAGAAACTCTTACTGCCTCTGAAGAGCGTATCACGAGTATGGTGAACAGATTATTGTCACTTGTGAAGGAATATCATAGTGTTCAGGCTGAGAATGTTGAAGTCAACTTGAAGGAAATGAAGGATACAATCTCTAGCTTACAAAGAGAACTCACAGAAAAAGATGTTCAGAAAGATAGAATGTGTGTGGATCTTGTGGGTCAGATAAAGCGGGCTGAAGCAGTTGCTATGAGCCACTTGCAAGAACTTGAACCTGCAAAGGCTCAGATAAATGATTTAAAGGGACAGTGTAAGGTGTTGGAACAAAGGGTCGAAGAGCTAGAAGGACAAGAATCCATATTGGTTGACTTGCATGCGAAAGTGAAATCACTTGCAGACGCTTTGACAGGAAAAGAACAAGGTCTTGTTTTTTTTTGTCTTTTTTGTTTTATCATTTTTTATTGTATACTTTATTATCAAGGCAATATTCTGTAACCAATTTTTACTTGTGGACTGCAGAAAATGAAGCTCTATTGCAGGCACTTGATGAAGAGGAGGGCCAAATGGATGACTTAACGAACAAAATCACTGAATTAGAAAGAAGCGTGCAGCAGAAGAATCTTGACTTGGATAGTTCTGAATCTGCTCGCTGCAAAGCTTTAAAGAAGCTTTCTGTCACCGTGAGCAAGTTTGATGAACTTCATCATCTATCTGAAACTCTAGTGTCTGAGGTTGATAAGCTTCAATCTCAGCTTCAGGAACGGGATTCTGAAATCTCGTTCTTGAGAGATGAAATCACACGCTGCACTAGTGATTCTTTACAAGCACTGGAAACTGACAAAAGGGATTTGACCGAGATCCAAGACATCTTGACTTGGTTAAATTCAATGGTTTCTGGAGTAGAAACGAATAATATGCATCTTGATGGCAACCAAATTGATCAGGTTAATGAATGTAAAGAAGTACTTAAGAAGCAAATCACATCTATCATCTCAGAATTAAAAGATCTAAGACAAGTGGCACAAAGCAAAGATGATCTATTGCATATAGAGAGGAGCAAAGTTGATGAATTGGTACGTAAAAGAGAGCATCTCGAAAGTTCCTTAAGGGAAAAGGAATCTAGATTGAGTTTGCATGAAAATGATGGTGATTCTGCACAAGGGACATCAACGGGATCTGAAATTGTTGAAGTTGAATCTGTGGTATGTCATATTTAAACTTCTAGTTTTCTAACCTATCATGAGTTATGAACAGAAGGGATCATGTTTTCATGAATATAAAGAATAACTTAATTTTGTGCAGATTAATAAATGGCCTCTGCAAGGGACATCCGTGGCACCTCAAGTTCGAAGTTTGCGAAAAGTAAATAACGATCAGCTTGCCATTTCTATAGATGATATGGACTCTGATGATAGGGATAAGTTAGAAGATGATGACGATGATGATAAAGGTAACTTGACTTTTGCTTACCTCAATTGTATTGTATTTTCTTTATTTGATAACATAAATCTGAATATTGTCCTGACTCGAATTGAAGTCAGAAGTGAGAAATGTGTTTATTAATTTTCTGATATTCAATCTATACACTGGTTTGAAGGTGTACCAAATTGTATCTTATTCTTATAAATACTCGTATGTTGTTGTTCACTCAGCTCATGGTTTCAAGTCTCTTACTACATCAAAACTTGTCCCAAGATTCACCAGACCCGTTACAGACTTTGTTGATGGCTTATGGTAGACTCTCTTTCTCTGTCACTTGTAACACGTGTGTGTGTGTAACTTATGTCCTCCGTCTCTCATTTATTGAGCACTGTGGAATTTACGTTTTATTGTGCTTTTCCCCCGTGGGAAATGCTATATTTCAGGGTTTCATGTGATAGAACATTAATGCGGCAGCCTGCTCTGAGGCTGAGTCTTATTCTTTACTGGGCTCTGATGCATGCACTTCTTGCGGTTTTTGTAGTTTGAGAAGCAGCAGACCTGGTTAGATTCTTCCTCTTTCTGTATGTGTCATAAATGTATCATAAATTTGTGTTTTATGATGAAATATAAGCATAACAGGGATATTTTGGTGGTCTTTTACTTAACTATATGACTCTATATTTCAGTGTTCTGTAGTTTTCAATTTGTTTTTCTACCACCTCTGTTTTGTTTAAACTAATTTCTGTATTTTTCATGAAACACCATATATCTTGATTGATAGAAGTACTCTCTGAACTAATATTTGTGCATGCTTTTATGCTTCAAGTCTGTGTTTGCATCTAAAAGCAGAATATTACATTAATTGTGCCGCAACCCAACAATTTATTTTTTCTTTTTCCTTTTTTATATGCAGGTTCTCGTTCACTATAGAAGATATGATGGACTTGTAGATGAACGTTAGCTTGGTTCATCATCAATGCAGATTATTCTTTATTTAGCTATGGCAAGCACAAGTGGGTGTGATTTCTTCATATTTTATCAGAAAATCACAGATTGCTTTATCTTGTTCAGTGAAACCTCACGAATAATTTGGGCATGTATTTTGAAGTTCTACAGTTTGCCTCACAATCAAGAACCTTAATGTATCTCATGTGAAGGTGAATGCCAAGTGCCCCTATAAAATCTTCTTTTTTCTTTCCTTTTAGGCAGGTAAGTGCATATATGTGTAGTTTTGTTATCCCTGTATTTGTGGGTTTACTTATAGGATGATTGCAAAGATTGTTTGAGCAATGCAACATGAATTTTCATATGTTTGTGTCTTCTGAGCAGTGTAAGACTTTTATTGCATGATATACGAGTGAATAATGCGTACATTCTTGTTAGTTTAGTGGAGTGTTTATGTTACCTATTAAAATTTAAACCAGTGAAATGAAGTAGATGTTTGTTGATAATCATGTTTTCGTTCCACTACAGTTTTCTTTCCGGACATTTGGCAAGAATATTACCAATTAATAGTTCAGACCCCTTCGGAGAAATGGTTCTGTATTATTATCTTTTGAAAGTAATAACCACATAGAATGGATCTGTATTATTATCTTTTTGGTAAGAGTTGTGTTCCGATGTTTGGCCGACTAATCCTGAGGTCTAACTTAACCATCTCACAAACTTGAACCGGGTAAAGCTCCCACGAATGGAGGACTGACGTGGTCAGACAAGGGTAATTTTTTATCCTCGGATTCATATTCCAGTGTTGGCATATCACTTTGACATTTAAATTATTTTTAAGAGCGTAACAAAACTTAAAAAACAAAAGGGAAATGTTACATAGTATGAATGTCGTTTTCAGAACCAAGATAGGTCCCCTAAGAATGTTAGAGGTTTGATATCAACTTTTCATGTGATATTAAATGTACATTTTATAGTGTTTGGTATCATGATTGTATTCCCATAACGGCATCCTCGAATTCATAATCATGTATCATAGCCATCCCAACAACAACCACAACAAATTTATTTATGGGTTTTTATAACGTGTGAGACATACTGCGATGTATATTTAATTAATTTAAAGAAATTTAAATGTTAAAATTTGCATCTAATACTCATTAAAATTTGTATAAAGTCATATACTATCATATAATGCAAATTTTCAGAATCTCGAGATAGTAAAATTTTAAATTAAATTTCATGATAATTTATCATAACATATAAAAAAGAAGACAAATATAAATATTAAATATTATTATTATTTTTATTTTTATTTTTATTAATATGAAAAAGAAAAGAAAAACATATGCATGAACTTAATGCCATTAAACAGGAAAAAGGGAAGAAAGAGATAAAAAGTAGTGTCAAAAACAGAAAGTTGAAAGAATTTAAAAGGCGTGTACTACTTACTGCATCATTGTATCTATCTATATCTATCACTTTTTAGGGTTTTCTTATTTTCCCCTAAATTTCACCCATACTTCACTTCTAAATCCAATTATATACTCTCTCTATATATATACACTCGATTCGTCTTCAACTTTACCTCATTCCACATCGATCTTTAAAACCCCCACTTCAATCGTAAGTATTTTCCTCTTAATATCGAAATTATTTCGTGATTTACGAATTTGTACTGTCTAATAAAGCTTCAGTTTTGAAGGATCGTTTGTTAAATTAGTTAATGTTATTCGCTCAATGCGGATTATTGATTGATTTAGATCTGTTATTGTGAGAAAATTAATGTCGGTGGTTAGGGTTTAGATTGTGAAATTTGAATTAGGGTTTTGTAAAAATTGTGGTGGTATGGGGTCAGGGGGTGAGTTAGGGATTGGGAATTTGATGTCTGCAAGGAAGTCGTTGAAAGCTAATTTAGATAAATGTAAAGTGTTAGGGATATCGATAAATAAAGCCGGACCTAGGTTAGAAGAGATTAATCAAAGGTTACCATGTTTAGAAGCTGCGGTTCGACCCATTCGTGCGCAAAGGGATGCACTTGATGCTGTTGGTGGTCATATAAACAGAGCAGTTGTTCCAGCTGCTGCTGTTTTGAAAGTCTTTGATGCAATTCACGGGTTGGAGAAGTCGTTATCGGATCCCCAATCGGATCTTTCAGGGTACCTTGCGGTTTTGAAGAATTTGCAGGAAGCGTTAAGGTTTCTGTCTGATAATTGTGGGATGGCGATTCAGTGGTTGGATGATATCGTTGAGTATTTGGAAGATCATAATGTAGCTGATATAAGATACACTTCTAGTTTAAAAAAAGCTTTAGAGTATCTTAAAGGATTACAAAGTAAAGAAGAAAAGGGTCGGCTTGATGGTGGACTTTTAGAGGCTGCTTTGGATAGATTAGAGGTTGAGTTTCAACGTCTTTTAACCGAAAACAGCGTCCCATTACCTATGTCTTCATCTCCATTGAAAGATGAACAAGCTTGCATTGCTCCGTCCCCGTTACCTGTTCCCGTCATTCAGAAGTTACAAGATATTCTTCGAAGTTTAATTGCTAACAACAGGCTTGAAAAATGCAAATCTATCTATGTCGAAGTTCGCAGTTCGATTGTCAGAGCTAGTTTGCGTGCATTAAACTTGGACTATTTGGAAATTTCAGTTTCGGAGTTTAATGATGTGCAGAGCATTGAGGGTTATATTTCTAAGTGGAGTAAACATTTGGAGTTTGCAGTGAAGCATTTGTTTGAAGCTGAATATAAACTTTGTAATGATGTTTTTGACAAATTGGGATTGGATGTGTGGAGGGGTTGTTTTGCTAATATAGCAGCCCAAGCAGGCATGCTTGCTTTCCTCCAATTTGGGAAAACCGTCACCGAGAGTAAGAAGGATCCAATTAAGCTATTGAAGTTATTAGACATTTTTGCATCTTTAAGTAGGTTACGGTTGGATTTTAATCGTCTTTTTGGTGGGGCCGCCTGTGCTGAAATTCAAAATCTCACGAGGGATCTCATCAAAAGGGTGATTGAAGGTGCTTCTGAAATTTTTTGGGAGCTTTTGCTTCAAGTGGAGTTGCAGAGACAGGCCCCACCACCACCTGATGGGAGTGTTCCAAGACTAGTGAGTTTCATCACCGATTACTCTAATAGGCTTGTTGGAAATGACTATAAACCTATCTTGAACCAAGTTTTGGCTATTGAAAGAAGTTGGAAGCATGAAAAGTTTCAAGAAAGTCTTCTTCATGATGAGCTTCTTAACTTGATTCGAGCCATTGAATTGAATCTTGACTCGTGGTCAAAGGCCTATAATGATACCATTCTTTCGTACATTTTCTTGATGAACAATCATTATCATCTTTACAAGCATTTAAAAGGTACTAAGATTGGAGCTTTATTGGGCGATCAATGGTTAAGAGAACACCAAGACTACACAGAGTACTATTCTGCCATCTTTTTAAGAGAAAGTTGGGCGAAACTTCCTTCTCATTTAAGTAGGGAAGGGTTGATCCTGTTCTCCGGAGGCCGTGCAACTGCACGTGATCTTGTGAAAAAGAGGCTAAAAGCTTTTAATGAAGCTTTTGATAACATTTATAAGAGGCACTCTACATGGGTTTTAATGGAGAAAGATTTAAGGGAGAAGACATGCCAGCTTATCATTCAAGCAATTGTTCCTGTTTACAGAAGTTATATGCAGAATTACGGGCCATTGGTAGAACAAGATTCGAGTGCTAGCAAGTATGCTAAATTCACTGCTCAATCTTTGGAGAAAATGCTCAGTTCTCTTTTCTCGCTGAAACCCATGAGACACGGTAGTTTTAAAGTCCGACAACAAAGCAGTAAATTTAGTAATGGTGTGGAAGATCAGTATTCTGCTTCTCCAACTTCCACCATTGCATCAGCATAAAACGATGAAACCGTTCCTTTGTACATATTGAGGAACTCAAAGTGGAAAAGAAGAACACACTTATTCAAATTCTTGAAGGAGTTTTCGGTTTCGGCTCTTGGACTTGCTTACTAACCAACCATTGAAGGATTGAAACGACAAGCATAGTGGCGGATTGACATTTAGCGTTTCAGGTTGGTAGAATACTGAACTCATGACTCTTGGAATCTTTGTTGGTTCGAATCCATAATTATTGGTTCCGTTTTTAGGTTAGCAGCAAGTAAGATTGTTAAATTAGTCATGTTCTTGTTATGTACAATTATTTTGGTATAAAGTGCATCTAGGAGCTCTGGCACCATAATTTCACATTATCTTTGAATCTTCAAATAGAATTGTATCTTATAAATTTTGGTTTGAAATGGGTTAAGCAAGTTGAGTTTCTGTTCTTACTCATGTAAGTTTTAAAATTTATTCTTGTTACTGTATAAGTGGGCGTAGCCAAATTTGTAACCATATGGCCTTGTGTAATGTCAATGCTTTTATCACCTCTCTACCTGACTTGTTTCATTCACTCCTTGTTTTTGTGCTGTCCTTTACCTGGAAGATGGAAAACTATTTTCGTAACTCGAATATTGACATCTTTGGTAGATGGTGATGGTGGTCAATGTTGAGTAAATGTGTAATGACTAGAAATGTGTTCATGGTAGTTAAGGCAAGTGCCGTAACTATGTTATGGAATCCTGAATTATACCCTAACGTTATATTCAAGTGTATTACATCCCCTTATAAAGTGTTTTGCATCCCTTATAAAGTGAGAATAAGGTAATTAACTCAGGTTTCATGTAAGGTATATGTGCAAAGTATGTTACACAAAACTACATATGCGTGTATTTATGTATGTCAAATGTATGTACTTATTGGGATCTACAACTAAGAAGATAATTAGTCGTTACTGGGGAATTTCGGGAAAGACCAATGGGGATCACCTTTTGGGTGTGGGATGCTCGTGTAACCTCTGTATTAATCCCGTTCTTATTTACATGGGCGCACCGTGTTTTCAAAAGCTTCCTATCGAACAGGCTTCTATTTCATTCCGTGCTGGACCGATCGATATACCATTAATCAATATGGTATACAAACTAATAGAAAGCTTAGCTTTGTACAAATGTCTGCGATTTATGTGTACACAATTTGTTAGTTTTAGTGGCAAATTGAGAGTAAATGTGCATGTACTTTGTCCATTTGAAACCGAAAACATAATTTTGGTTGCTTGATCTTTTAGAGTAACGCAATCTCCTACTTATC
Source organism: Gnaphalium uliginosum (assembly GCA_963930675.1). Classification (NCBI taxonomy): domain Eukaryota; kingdom Viridiplantae; phylum Streptophyta; class Magnoliopsida; order Asterales; family Asteraceae; genus Gnaphalium; species Gnaphalium uliginosum. The sequence continues at coordinate 11,966,730 of OZ005684.1, forward strand.
TTTGACAATGGTGTTTGATAAGGACTAGATCTGTGGATATCTAATTCTCAATCAAATTAACTGTCATTATAACATTAAGCTTATATATGAGTTCATAAAAAGTACAATAGATGGAACAACATGATCTAAGCGTAACCTTAAAAAATTTACAAAGACTTCCATAATTTATTAATCTGTAAAAACTAAAACTGTTGATTGCATTGACTACTGGATGGTTACACCTTGCAATCACATACTAGCTTATTTTTTTTAAGAACTAACTTAATATTAGTCTATTTAACCCCTCTAAAAATGGAATTTTCAGGACAAAATTGTAACTCAAACAGGGAAAACACCAAAAACAGAACTCCCCTAAGTAACTCATATCCACTCTATACAAATATGAACATCGATAGTTACAAGTTGCCGTACAGTGGCATATACTGTTCAAGACGTTGTTTTAAGTTTTGAAGGGTAACCGGCTTTGTTATAAACGAGTCCATACCGTTGGAAAAACATTCATCTGCACTTTCCGACATTGCATTTGCAGTCATCTGCAAAAACCATCAAGATGTAGGCGCAAGTTAAAGATATTCAAACGACAAAAAATGACAAACGATCCATAAGAATTAATCGAATTCCATGTTAATTTCAGCTACTTACAGCAATAATGGGAACTCTTCTTCTTGGCTCTGAAATTTGATCAGGAAGATCATTTGTCTCAACTCCGGCTAACCGTGCTTCATCCCAGCTGCCAGTTTTCTCATATGACCGAATCAACCTTGTAGCTTGAAGACCATCCATTACAGGCATGCATACATCCTGCAATATAGATTGAAAGCCAGCACATAGGAATTCTTAAAACATAAACTAAAGATATGTAAAAACTTCATATGGTATTTATTGAATATCTGAAAAATATAACTGGAAAAAATTTATTCTTTAGGGTCATTTTTTAAGAACACAAAAAGAATACCATAAGAATGAGTGCATAATTGCAACGTTGAACAGCACGAACAGCTTCAACCCCATTATTCACAACATCCATTTCTTGATTTAATTGTTTCATCATCCGTTTTGCTACCATCACATTCACAACATGATCTTCAACAAGAAGGATTTTAGGTATTGATGACGGTTTAGATCTTTCAGGCATGTTATTAAAAATAGTCCGCAAATTTTCATCAGAATTAACCCTGGTCAAATCCATTTCCGAAGGTCGGTTTTTCTGGATACAAGGATTGTGGAACGGGCGATCTTGAACATCATCATCTGTCTTACTCTCTGCTAGAATACCAATATCTAACTCATCAAAACTGATTAGATTTCCTTGTAACTCTTGTGTTCGACATGAACCGTTTGAAGAGAAAAGAGATCCTAAAGTTTGTGGCTTGAACTGAAAAAAGCCACAATTTACATCATCATCTTCCATGGAAGCATTGTCATCAACATCTTGGAACTCATCAGATTCGTCTGAACTTTCACATGCGAGTGGAACTTTATGTGGTAGAACAAAAGTAAATGTAGATCCACAGTGTTCTTTGCTTGAAACCGTGAGACATCCACCCATGAGCTCAACCTAATTTATCAGCAAGAAACCGTCTTAGGATCATTATAGTAAGTAAAGAAAAGAGTTGGCAGAATCTGATGTCGAATAAACATTACCAGTTGTTTACATATGGCCAAACCTAATCCAGTCCCACCATATTTGCGAGCCGTATCAGCACCAGCTTGCATGTATTTCTTAAATAGCGACGGTAGTGCAGTTTCTGTCAGATCATAGTGAAATATGAGCAAAAAAGTAGATAATTGGTTTGTTTGGATCAGAAGAAATTGCATATAAAAGGAAGGTCTTACTTTGGAAACCTACTTTCAGAATCATCGTTTAAGACCTGTGTTATTGTTTATGATTAAATAAGGTAACCAGTCACCTTAGTTGGATATAAACTGATAATAGTAGGCCATTAAGCTTAAATTGAGTTTGAAAGTATATTTCCTAAATTAGAAATTAACTTCAAGTACATTACTTTTGCGGGTAAAATTTCACTTTAGAGGATTAAGAACATAAAAAGGCACCTGGGATTCCAATTCCAGTATCCTGAACATCACAGCGTATCCACACCACTGTTTCATGTGATTGAGTTCTGTTATCCTCGTGTTCATCTAACAAGACACAGCTTCGAGCAAGTAATGGATCGTTTGTATCGATCTTTAGTTTTTGCTGATCTTCGGGACATGGGTCTGCTATTACATAAAGATTTATCTTAACCTTCCCTTCGTGGGTAAATTTGACAGCATTACTGCAGAAAATAACGTAAAATTGATAAAAGACTTGCAATAGTAAACCAAGATTGAAGTTTTATCAAACCATGTTTTTCTATTACTGCAATTTATTGTATATTTTCAACTTTTTACAAGAGAAAAGCTGGAATATCTATCAACTTGTTTATGAAAAATCAAGCACACGAGATTTATACAGTAATTTTTTGGAGATACACACTACTCTTATGTTTAGAAGGAGAATTAAATAAATCTTCAGAGTGTGGATCGTACCTGATCAAGTTGGTGAGAATTTGTCGAATTCTCAGAACATCACCAATAACCTGAAAATTAGTTATAAACTTATAATGTAAATGGCATTGCAAACATTTCCAACTAGGGTATCCACTATCATAAATATCCTTTCTATGGTTAAAAAAATTCACATTGACGGATCAGGTCGGGTTAGGTTCGTTGTTGGATCACCCCGATCTCATACCGCTCTTTGGGATCGATCCCCACCATAATAAATCATATAACTTTGTATAAGTCAATAATAAATCGCACAAAACAGAAAAACACGACCCACTCAATTCTTGAGTGGAAAACCTCTCAAGGGGGAGTAGAAAACCACGAGACCTGTAAGCCACTTAACATCTACTATATGAAAGATATTATAAAATTGGAGACGCTCAACTCTCGACACTTTTGAATATCTTCACACCACTCCCAACGGTTGATTACAATAACAGAATTCGCGCCGTCGTTATTGAACCACCACACGGGACGAAGAGAGACTCTCATATACCCTCTTTTTTACTCAACCTCTTCACCTCAACCCTAACTCAACTCTCTTTGCCCATAAAACAAAAAGAAATAAAAAAAAAACTCAACTCCTATATTTATAGCCAACACAAATCTTATCCACCAAGTTATCTAACTTTCTCCCAAAATTAACTTAATTACAAGAGTCCTTAAAATTTAGAAACTACCAAATTAATTCAATACTAATTTAGGAAACCGAATCAAAATTCAAACAAGGTTCACGGTAAACACACTTTTATCTATGCAGTGACAAAACCATAAATAGACTAAAACGTGTGGGTCCCCGTATCAGTTTTTGTATAAAAAAATAAGTTAAAATTCTTTTGAGGGTCCCTCCAAATGGGAATTATAATCTTCACCCATTTCATAGATTTTGTGACTCTGCTGCAGACTACATGTCATATGAAAAAGGTAAAGCTTTTATAGGATAAAGAGAACACTATTTTAGGTTAATATTGCAAGCATCTCACCTCAATGGGGACATCATCTGCTACATTTCCTTCCAATATTAGCATCTTTTTCAGCGATGCAGCAGCAGTTTGGAGGACATGCTTGATCACCTCTCTAGGCCTAAACTTTGTAGCTTCAAGCTTCATAACACCTAAGAACAAGCACCAAACATTACACATTTTTTCATAATTTAAGACAGAAAATGGAGATAAGAAGAAAATGATATAAAGAATGGAATGCGAAACATCTTATATAACAGAATGCCACAAGAAAGGACTGAAACTCAACCTGATTCGACTTTGGAGAGGTCGAGGATGTCATTTATAAGTTGAAGGACTAAATCACCCGAAGATAACATGACACTCAAGAGTTGTTTTTGATCTTTATCGAGCTTTGTAGATGATAAAATCTCTGTCATGCTAACCACCCCAGATAAAGGCGATCTGATTTCATGTGACATGGTTGCTAGCATCTGTTTTGCTCTCATCGTCTCCTCTGCAAGAAAGTTAATTCAATAAATACGTTAATTTAACCTTTAAATAGACATGTTTTAATTATTTAGAAATAAATCCATAAATTATAAGGAATAGCCAATAGTTGAAGGGACTGATCTGCAGGCATGAATGTAGTGTAAAAATATAAACAGTATTTATTGTAATGGTAGTGCAAAGTCGTATCAGAAATCTTAGATGTGTCGTTATATCAGCGTGAAAGTAAAGAAAGCTACTAAACCTGTTATATGAATTGTTTTGTTAAGTTCAGTTTCCCTTGCCTTTTGCACGGCTATTTCCTCTCGAAGCCTCGCCATCTTTTCTCTCTTTCTCACCTAAAATTGCAAGATTTTTATGTGAAATCCTGTTTACATAGAGGTGGCAAAGTGGACGGGTCGGTCATGTTGGTAACGGGTCAAAATGGGTTGACCCTCAAACACTGTTATGTCTCTTCTAAATGTTTTTTTAAACAACTTACACGTTAAACACGATTACTAAAGTTATACTACTACAATAACAATCCAAATCTTGATAGACAGAGTTAAGAATGTTGTACGCATTTACTAAAAAAGCACGTTGGGTCCTGTTACAATCTTCAACCCCCTTTACCTGTTTCTTCTTTTCAACTACAATCTTTTATGGACCCTTTTGACCCACTAGAGATAAACCACAACCCAAATTCAATCATAAGTAAATGGGTCCAATTGCCAGTTTTAAGAATAATGACAATGTGTGACTCTTACTTGATCGGTTATTTCCATTCCCATATAATTCACACCAATTGTCTCGCCTGCTTTGCTGAAAACAGGCTCAACGTATATCAAGAATGTTTTGGCTCCAAATAATTCAGTTTCAAATGTAATTTCTCTCTTTCCTGGTAACCCTTTTTCCAGAACTTCCCTTTTGAAGTCTTGAGATTCCTTAACTCCACCACCTTTGAATATCTCAACATCCGTTTTCCCAATAATATCCTAAAACATGTTTAAAAAAAATCAAATTCATTAGTGATATCTAATGAAAAGTTAAACTTGATGGCAGTTAACCCTATAGACAATTGCACTACCTCCTCTCCCAAACTTGGAAAATGATTATAAATGAATCGATATCTCAACTCTTTATCTTGATGGCCAATGACAACCGGTGTATTTTGAAGAACAAAATGTAAAAAGTTATCAGCTCTTTTCAGAATCTGCGAAAGTTCTTCAACTGGTGATGATTGCTTCTCAAGCTTTCCAATGATTTCCTCCAACTTTGCCAATAGATTTTGCTCCCGTTGGACACTTGCTTCCAACAATTTCTCCAAATACAAAGTGCGTTGCTTCCAATACATAACTGTATCACTATCATATTCACCATCGATTTCTAATCTTTCATCTTGAATGATAACATTATTTGGCTTCTTGGGAACGTCTTGAAAAAATTCATAAACTTCCTCAAGTATAGAAACCGGACGCTTATCACCTCCATAACTGTCATCTTCAAACCGATGTTCTTCCAATATTTCCAATTTCTTGAGCTCAACTTCATGTTGTTGTTTGCTTAAATTTGCGAGTTCTTCCCTTAAAAGTCTCACCGCATTTTCTTGTTTCCATTCCCAGTTTTTTACAAGATAAGATAATTGAGAAGACCCTTTTTCACTATAATTTGTGAGCTCAAGTAGACGTTTGAAGTCAACTATAGTTGGTTCTTCAGCGAAAGTCACATCTTCTAACAAATCTTGATCGGCTCCTGGTTTTTCTACATTAAACCTTTTTCCAGCTGCATCTATGTCTTCAGGCCACATTGAAGACAAGATTTCAACCTCCATATCTTCAGCATTTTCGTCTTCCATTTTTTCACTCAGTTTCAGAATAGTTGAATAGTCATATATCAGTACTGAGATTTGTTTTATCTAATGAGGTTGTAGGTTTCAGTATACGTGAGGGGTATTTATCACTTGACTCTGCAATTAAAATGGTCAAAAAGTTAATAAATGTTCATAAAATACCCTTCTTGTACTAAAAAAACCTACTTTGACTTTGAAGGTCAAACATAGTGATTTTAAAATTTGAATGTTACTAAGATTTATTACATCTTAAATCCAAAATGGTCTTTACTAATATTATACGTCCTGTACTTGTCAATTCTTATCATTTAGGGGAAAACAGTATTATATATAAAAATTAAACTTAAAAATGCCACATTTGACTCTCAAAAAGTCAAAATGGTATCTTAATATATGCAGTGCATCAAAGATTATTAACACATTAACGACACTTATTTCTATTTATCCGTCTATAGTCAACTACATGCTAATCGTCTCATGTCAATTTAATATTTTTTTATTTTTTATTTTTTATTTTTGTAGTAGTATCATGCAAGTATGCAGCTTTGTTTAAAAATGCTACTGATATTAAATAATATTCGATAATTCTACAGAAAAAATATTTGCCCACATCCCAAAAAACGATACAATCAAGAAGTACATCTTGGATTGATCACAATACACAAGTGAAAAAATATAAAATAAAATATAAGATAGACAAATTGAAATGAGTAATGTCTTTTGTCAAGCTATACACTTACAGGCTAATATGATCAACTGAAATATGATGTGCAAATCCTGTGTTCTCTTTCTGTTTTTAAAGAACATGACAACCATCAAATGAAGAATCTGGAACTATGAAAATGCTGTAAAAAATAACAAAAGCCACATAATTTAGTCACAAATGATTATAAACCCACCCAGTTATTTCAGCTAAAGGTTGGTTGATTGCCAAAATTCAGAGAACGAAATGCAGAAATGCTCAGGGGATCTAAATCAAGGAACTGAAGAACTCAATGCTGCTCAATCTTTTTGCAAAAATGGACAAAACCCAATAAAATATATCCACAAATGATTAAAACCCAAAAACCATTACAGCTAAAAGCTGGTTACTTGCCCATACTTGTACCAAAAATAATTTGGCGGGAGATCCAAATAAAGAAACATAAGAAATTAATAATATCGATAGCTTTGTTAAAAAGGCCAGAAAAGCACAATCTTTATCAGCAGATAATCAAAATCCAATAACTCTATCAGCAAAAAGTTGGTTAATTTATGAAATTTAGATGAAAAATGTAAGTGGGACCCCAAATCATGAAACAAGTCAATACTATTCAATATTCTGCAGAAATGGCCAAAAAACATCCACCAATGATTGAAACCCCCCAACTATATTTGCCCATAACCTTGTTAATTGCTGACATTTAGATCAAAGATAGAAAGAAAAAAGAAAAGAAAAAAACAAATGTGGTGCAATCTGACCTAGAAATGCATATTGTACAGCTATTATTTCTGTACAGATCTGTAAAGTGTTTTCATGGAAATGTTCAGTCAATGAATAAACAAAGAGTTGGATGAATCAATGGAACGTGGAGAGAGAAACCATGTGAAGTTCAGAAGCTTACAAGACCATATGCATTGAACAACAAATATTATATATGTAGTGTTTACAACACATAAATGTGTTGCTGACAAACGTGTAGTTTTTTATTCTCACAAAGATTTTTTTTAATATTTGTTCAAGAATCTTTAACTTTGAAGTGGAGGATATGATTCTAATAAGTTGGGATTTTTGTTCAAGTTCAATACTGCATGTGTTTATGTTTGGAAATACAGTAATGATTGGTTAAATAATGTATATGAAATCTGTGATGACAATTATTGGCAAATGCTCATATGATGGGAAATTAAAATGATAATCAAACTTAATACTCCTATAATTTACCTGACAATATTCCTCTATCATCTTGTTCAAATGCATAAGAATGTATATATCATATATATATATATATATATCAATCAGATGTTTATAGTTTATGCGTTTATCGATCATTTATAGTTTTTTAGAGTTAGTCTAAATTGGTAGTTAACAAGAACAAGCAAACCTTGTAGTAAATATAAATAAGAAAAATTAAAAAATCAAGATTGTATTTTATTATAATTATTATAAAATTAAATAAGATAACATCTCATCTAATCAAATGATGAAGAAAATTAATTAAAATGTCTCCCTTGGAGAGGGAATGCCACGCAAACAAGTTAGTACATAAATAAATATAGTAATGGCTGATGACTCACATTTTAATCTGGAAGTCATTGCTCTAAAAGCATTACTTGCTTGAGAAGAAAATTGCAAACAAAGTTATATTTAAGTACAACTAGCAACACCCATAGTTTTCCTGTATATATATCAACTTTGACTTTCAAAGGTCCAATGTAGTAATTTTCAAATTTTAAATTTACCACAAGTTAAAAAGGTAAAAAGGTAAAAAGTCTAACTGTCTAACAAAAGATAAATGGAAATTAATTCAGGTGATCATCACCTCTTTTAATATTTAAATCTCTTATATTTATTCATTGACTGACTTCCATGAAACACTCTGCAGATCTACAATAGAAAGAAGGAGAGTTGTAGTACAATACAAACTGTAAGGTCACATTTTTCACCCATTTGTTATTTTCTCTCATATTTTGATCTAAATGCTAGCATTAACATGGTTTCAGTCATTGGTGGATACATTTTGTGGGTTGTTGACCATATTTGCTCAACATTAACCTGCTTTGACTTTTCCTGTTTCTTCATCCGGGCCCTATCATTTTGTTGTCCAATATTAGGAATTAAGTGATCAAATAACTTCTAACTGATATAATTGTTGGATTTCAATCATCTGTTGGTTTTGTTCATATCTTTAATCTTTCATTGACTTTTCTTTGTGTACTATGATGGCCACTGAAATAGCTCTAAAATTATATTTGTGAATATTGTTCCCTCTAGTACGACTGATAACCATCTTACCTAAGCTGATTATAATACGAGTAATAAATAATACGAGTAATCATCTGCATGGATTTAAATGTGTTGTTAGTATTAATCCAGTGGTTGATTATATATGTTTGTGAAAGTTGAGGGGTTGAACATGTAATGTAAATGTTTACTTTGATTTGTTGGTCAACAACACAAAAGTTTAGTGCTATTGACGGCACCAATATTTTACCCATAAAATAATAACATTTCGGAGTTAAGAACTAAGAACTTGTTTGGTATGAAATAGCTCTAAAACTTGTTTGGAATGTTTTTAATATTTTGCGAGTATTTTTTACCATATCTTTATCAGAATTAAATGATTAATATCTCTCATTTTCACATAAACATACAGTTTTTTTTTATTTGACTACGAAACGGAAGAGATTGATGTTTTAAAGATTTTAAAGAATGTGACTCTCATTGAAGAACCATTTATAGTTGACTTCAAGTGTCTAGTCGAGCTTACAAGCCATAGTGAATAAGGGTCCTCGCAGTTATCTTACCTTGTAAAAAATGGGAATGGAAACAAAGAAACGTTGTGCGACATCTCAGGGAAGAATTTGAGAATTTAAGCAAACAACAACATGAAATTGAGCTCAAGAAATTGGAGATAATGGAAGAACATCGGTTTCAAGACCAAAGTTATGTTGGTGATATATACTAATGCAGAGACAGATACAGTTAAGTATTCGAAGCAACGGGCTTTGCATTCAGAGAAATTGTTTGAAGAAGGTGTTCAAAGAGAGCAAAATTCTCTTGGAAAAGTTGGAGGAAAGCAATGAGAATCTCAAGAAGAAATCAACACCAATCGAAGACCTTTCTTAGATCTTAAAAAGAGTTGATTGTTAGGAATAATGCGCGGAACCAAACAACCAACAACGAGATTAGTTGATCACTCTAATACTTATTGTTGATAATTAACCAAACCCAAACAGCACTCGTGTAAACGAGATTACACCCACAAATAATAAATGGATAAAACAAAGAACAATCAAGATAAACGAAAGCAATAAAGAACGCAAGGATTTAACGTGGTTATATTCAATCTCCAACTTGGAGATTGGTTTAGTCTACGGGGCCAAACCAAGAGATTTTTCACTATGTTTTTCGTAGTCGAAGGTTTACAAGAGTAAGGGTTATATTATATATGAGTGTACAAACTTAGGGAACAAGAAAAGCCCAAAATAGCTGAAACCGGCCCAGTACCCGCCGGGTATATCACTTTACCCGTCGGGTACACATCAAGCACAAATTCTCTGTTCGCAAATACACTAAGCTTACCTGGTTCAAAGGGTTGTACTCGCCGGGTACTTAACCTTACCCACCGGGTACCTCATCAGTTTTCTTCCTAATTTAATCTTCACGTCCCAACATTGATAAGTCCTTACATTTTGTTTCACAAAAATCTCCTGTTCTCATTGGCCATCAAGATAAAGAGTTGCAGTATTGCTTCATTAATAATCATTTTCTAATTATGAACGAGGAGGTAATATATATGATCACCAATATTTTTTAATTTTGAAAGTTCAAAATTTTATGTATTTAAAGATGTGCAAAATGCTAGGGAGATTGAGATTAGCAAAACAATACTTGTAACGGGTTTAGTAGTTTTCTTCTCGTGTGCGTTAGTCCAATTGATCATATTTCCCTTCTCTTTGCATATATTTTAAACAGTTATTAAAGTGTTATGAAATTTCAACTTTCTTGTAGAGGAAACAATGAGAGCAAAATAAATGTTAGTAACCATGTCAGACGTGATAAATCTCCTTTGGGCGAGATTATTAGCAAGGCAAAGGTTCTATTAACAATGATGCTCGATAAAGATCAAAATGAACTCTTGAATGTCATGCTATTTTTGGGTGATATAGCCTTCGATGTATAACTGACATTCTTGACCTCTATAATGTCGAATCAGGTTAAGATTAGGTCCTTTTTGATAAAATAAGTTCTTATCCCAGTTGTTTGTATCATTTTCTTCACTTTCAGTTTCCTATATTTGGCAGTCCGGTTTGAGAAAAAAATGACAGTTGTCTATGTTATATGTATCATCTATCTTTAATGGTTCATCTTTTTAGTTCAGTTTGTAATTTCATATCATCAAATTTTATCATTTCAAAACAGATGTTGATGTTGTATTACTTAAGATGGATATAAATTGGGTATCTTTGACTTAAGAGTGGTCAACCACATTTCCAAATAAGTAGGATTTCTTAGAAATCTTGGGCGTCCCACAAACCATGCCAATAATTTTGGACCATCACAAGCTTTCCATACATATCAAAAACCAACACATGACATAAACCGAACCTTGTTTTTTTCTTTTCTTGTAATAGCCTCATATACATTCCAACCTTTGATGAACCAAAGTACACACATAATACAAAAATGGTCCTAATTTCACTTCCTAGGTGCCCTTTGAATCTTGAAAGTCCCAATTTCATCTTCTTTAACAAAGGTACCATATCATAGTTAACATCCCCTCTCTTCCTTCTTTCTATAAAATATCATATATATATATATATTGGTTTAGGAAATTTCATTGCAAATGCGGGATCTTTCGAACAAAAGTTCATGATCGTTGTCTAGTTTCATCACCAAATGGCGTCAAAAGCAATAATGAAAGAGAAGAAACCAACATCTTCTTCAGCACCAACGCGTAAACCTACAACATCAATTGCAGCTGTACAACAAAAGAAAACCACAAACCCTCTCACAACAAAGAAAACCACCTCATCACCCTCAAACGAAACCAAAAAGGTTAGAGCAACCACCGATTCTTCTTCCAACAAAAAACAATCCCCAACCCCTTCTAGAGCCCCTGCTAGCAAATTACACAGCCCTTCTCCAACAACTAACAAATTACGTAGTCCTTCTCCAACAACTAACACATTACGTAGTCCTTCTCCAACAACTAACGATAGAATACATAGTCCTTCACCAAGCACTAAAGATAGAATACGCAATCCTTCTCCAAATATAAAAGAAAGAAACGCGAAACTAACACCATCTTTGTCATCATTGAAAACAACTCAATTGTCAAAATCAAAAGAGATTGTGAAATCTCCTCCGCTTATTCCTAAACGACTAAATAAGAAAAGCCCGACCAGTGTTGGTATTGGAACTACTAAGAAGTTAACTAAGCAACCAACGAAGCTTGCTCCCAAATCAAAATCAAATAGTCAAAAACATAAAGATGATGAGAAAGATATTGAAAAACATGAAAGGGGAGATGAGAGCGAGGTTGAAGATAGCGGAGAAATCACACATTCAGAGCAATCTCCGATGGCTATAGAAGATGATCACGATATTCCACAATCACGTGATGGATCGGAAGTTGGTTCTCCATGCGCTGAAGCTGTTGATGAACAAGAAATTGGGAATCAACAAGTTCAAGAACAAGAACACGAACATGACGACGAACAAGAACATGAACATGAACAAGAACTAGAACTAGAACATGAAGAACAAGAACCAGAGCAAGAACCAGAGCAAGAACCGCAACTGGAACCAGAACAAAAACCCGAAGAACCACAAACAAAACAAGAGCATGAATCTGAAGTGGAGCATAAGCCTGAGTTGGAGTTGGAAGCTGAACCTGAACCCAAGCTGGAATCAGAAGTGGAGACTAATCAGGAACTAGTAATGGAGCAAGAGTTAGTGCCAAAAGTCGAATTAGAGAATAAACCGAAGCTCACATTAGAGCAAAAGTTAGAGCCACAACCCAAAGTGGAGCACAAACCAAAACCTATATTAGAGCAAGAATTAGACGCGACGCTCGAAGCGGAAACTACTCTGGAGACCGAATCGAAGGCTGAAACAAAGTCGGAGCTGAAGTTGGCGCCAAAGCACGAAATGAAGCATAAGCCAGAGCCAATATTAGAGTCAGAATTAGATCCGAAACTCGAAGTGGAGCAGAAACCGGAGCCAAAAATGGAGCCTGAACCAAGCCCAAAACCCGAGCCCAAACAAAAGCCCAAGATTGCTCTTATTGCTAGTCGCTTCCTTGAAAAAGTTCAAGAAAAGGAAGAACCAAAAAAGAAAGTAGAAAGAGTTGAACATAAAAATGTGAAAGAAAAGGAACAAATGATATCGGAAGAGATTAAAAAAGAAGACAAAATAGAAGCTAATGAAAAGTTGGTAGAAGATGGACAAACGACAGCGAGTGTGGTGGCAGGTGGGCGGACGGCAGCGAGTGTGGTGGCAGCTAATAGTCAAGTAGGAGTGGGTCTTGAGAAGAAAGATAACACAGCGTATAATAATGTTATAGAACAGACAGTTAGTAAGTTACGTGAAAAAAGAAAGAGTAAAGTGAGTGCATTGGTTGGTGCATTTGAGACCGTCATTTCATTGGAAACTGATTAACTGTTTATGTATCGTGTTATGTATATTGAGGATTATATAAACATAAATAAAATAGAATAGTGAAATGTAGGCTAAAAGTAGTAATTTGTATTTGGGTTTGTGTTTATAATGAAATAAACGTATGTTTATCATAAGGCGATTTGATCAACTTCTTTAAGAACGTATAAAATCAACTATTTTGCCAAATATCTTAAGAATTTAATTGGTTTTCCTGGTATTGGAACATTAAAGAAGACAAACGTAAGATAAAGTGTAAAATGTGGAAAATAAGTAAAGTACAGGGACCTAACTTGTATAGCAGTATACACTTTTCGCTTCTTCTATGTGACTACAGGCCGAAATTAACCCACGTGTATAGTCCACGTGTCATTATCTCTACGCGCCACATACCCCTCTCGTTTCCTTCGTTCTCCTCCTTCGAACAACCAATTTCCGCACTCCAGTTCCCCCCCCAAATTCTCTGAGATTCAATCAAAAAACCAAAATTACAAAATAAAAATCAATAACACGATCATCATGTCTCGTTTAATTCATTCCAGATTATCACCTTCCAGATTATTGTAAGTTTCGTATATAATCTCATTTTGTCTCGCTGTTCCACTAATTTAGGGTTTTATGTCTATTCATCTCTTAAATAGTAGTATAAATATCCTCGATTAGGTTATCGCGTTTAATTTGAAATTTTTTTTTTGTAAAAATTGAAGGAACAATACATTTGGCGGTTCAATTGGAATAGGAAGGTATTATTCAACAACGGATTCTAGTAATGATAATAATAAGATTGATGAACCACTAAAAGTTGAGGAAGCTGAAACTGTTAATACTCCACCTCCTCTTACAGAAAAGGTATGTATTTATTGATATTTTTATCTAAATGCATGTATACGTTTGTTTGTTTGTGTGTGTTGAACTGGTTTCCTGCATTTCCAAACTTGTTGGAGGAGTTAAGTTGCAACGTAAGATGATGAAGTCTTGCTGTACTGTAAATGCGTAAATATATGTATGTATGTAGCATAATAATAAGGTTAATATATAAGGGTTTCTCACATAATAATGTGGCATAAGAGGTGAGCCGGCTATTAATTGCTTTTTACTCTTTTATGTTTTTCGGTGTTCGTGACCTTATGTCACGTCATTTTGTAAGAAATTTTATTAAATATACATCCCAATACATTATTTTACACTTTGATCATTATTTTTTTAAACTAATGGCCTTTTTTGTTAAATGATACACTTTTCCAAAACAATGCAACAAAGTGTAAAAGTGGCTCATTGGGACACGTTTCGGCACCTTTTTGCCTATCTTTTATATATGATATATAGATGTGTTTATTTTTGTTAATGTCTTATGGAATCAGCTACTTGTGCTGGGTGGAAATGGATTTGTTGGCTCACACATATGCAAAGAAGCATTGGATCGTGGCTTGTTGGTCGCGAGCCTTAGCAGGTATGTATAATTTTTTAGTTCGCATCACCATAAAATAATTTTTATGGAGTTGAGAGTATGATGTAATATGTGCTCATTGATACTCTTTATTCTAAGATTTGGATTATTATACTTTTGTCTTGCCTGTTTCCTTTATACCCTACGATGTATTTGTTATAAGTTCTGTGGAAAAAATAATTTTTGCTTCAAGCAAGAGAAAAACCAGGAACAGCCCAACATCATAGATAATATACCAAATATTTTGCTCGCGTTAGCTTTTCATGTGTATCTTCCATGTGGTGGTTTGATACACTGCTGATTTGTCCATGTCTCTTGCTAATGTCTATTGCAGATCTGGCAAGTCATCTATCCAAGACTCATGGGCTAACCAAGTGAGTTGGCATCAAGGTACTATATGCAACTCTCAAATTTGTATGAGCTAAATTGTTGAGAGAACACTTAAGTAGGTGCCTATATGTTTAAATGATTGTAACACACCAATCAAGATAAAGGTATTTTTTCAATAAATCACGACAACCATAGAATGTTGTTTGTAACAATTAGGTGTAAACGGTATAAATCTAAGCATATCATTTGGCCAACAAATTGAGATTGGAACTTGTATGTAAATGTATTATAGTAGTTAAACGAACTATCATTTCTTGTTGATGTTAATGAGATTATAGCACATAGTAATATTGCCATTCATTATTATTATTATTATTTATTTATTTTTTTTGCAAAAACACTAATTTTCTGCTCGGTCTGATGGTAGGGAATCTTCTGTCTGGTGATTCATGGAAGGAGGCACTTGATGGAGTCACTTCTGTTGTATGCATTATCTTCTTTCTGTTAGATTTCCTTAGCAAATCTCTAGTTTTTTATTTTTTCTTGTAACTTTAAACAGAAGAAAATATAAGAAAGTGTATACATGCCTTTGATTATAATTTGGCTTATTCTCGCCTTAAATCTGTGGCGTTAATCATTCAGATCTCTTGTGTTGGTGGTTTTGGTTCCAATGCCCAAATGTACAAGATCAATGGAACTGCAAACATCAACGCTGTTAGAGCTGCAGCTGAGAAAGGTTTAAGCTCAATCCATTTGGCTTACATCTGATATTTAATTATTTACCCCCTTTATCTGCCATATAGTTTCTTTTATAGTTATGTATGTAGCAATTGATAATTTCGGAGGGTGCACAAAATAAGATTGCTAAAAGCATGAAGGGTCTTGACCATCATTTTGTTCTAATCTGTTCTTGATTCTTGTTTACAGGGATTAAAAGATTTGTCTACATATCTGCTGCGGACTTTGGTGTGATTAATTACTTGCTACAAGGGTATTACGAAGGAAAGGTACTTATTCACCATGTGCAAGCGTTGATTCCTCCAATGATAATTTGTTGTTAGTTGTTAACTAAGTTTGAATGACATTTATTAATTAAGCTTGATTGCTGTTGAGTTTTTACTTGATGTATGCTATGTAAATGCTGTATGCAAATTACATTATCATTCCAGTTTCAATTAATAGCGTACACATTTGTATAATTCAGAGAGCTACCGAAACAGAGTTGCTGACGAAGTTCCCTTATGGACGTAAGTAACCAAGTATTCAATCATTTTTTTCTATTACATGCACCTGTTATCTCCAGATGTAGATATCGATTAATGTAAAGACTGAAATAACGGAGTGACCAATACCTGACCTGAACCAGTATATCTATCCGTATGCTTTTCTAGTCGAGACCTCTGAATTCACATTAACATGTGAAGTTTCTTTTTAGATGTGATTTTGAGGCCTGGGTTTATATATGGAACTCGTCGAGTCGGCAGCATGAAATTACCTCTTGGTGTAATCGGTTCTCCACTAGAGATGGTATGGATGCTTTTATTAGTCATTTTATTTCCTCGTCAAAATATGAGTGTTTCATCAAGACATCATCTCTTTTGGCTGGGAGTTACTCGCCCGAAATTTGTGGTGGCAAAATAGGGCGTGTGGTTGACGGGTTAGGTCGACTCACCAACAGCTTTTTTGTTGTTTTAAAAATAATTACTATAAACAATTAATGCGTCAAATATGGTTATTACTGTTACAATAATATACAAAAATAATGAAGTGATTTAGGAGGTTGTTTGCACTCAAATTACACTTTGAGCAACTTCCCAACCGTTTGATATTTTGACATGTTCCTTTGTTAGCTATTTCTTTATTTATTTGTATAATTTTATCTATTAGAGATAAAACATTAGCCAAATGACCCGCTCATAATAAGTAAATGTATCAGTATTTCTATCCTTGACCGTAACACCAAAATAATTGTTGTTTTGAATAACACAGGTTATGCAATACGCCAAGCCATTGGCTCAGGTTCCAGTCCTTGGTCCACTGTTGACTCCTCCTGTAGATGTTAAGGCCGTAGCAAAAGTTGCTGTTAGAGGGGCTATTGATCCAGTTTTCCCGCCTGGTATAGTTGATGTCCATGGATTACGACGTTACAGCCAGCAGAAGGCCTTCTAAAATGTACTCTTTGAAATACAGTATACATATACCCTGTGGTCGGATCTTTTTCCACTTCGACTTATTGATAGAGAAATCAGTACTGCTTTCATGGGGTAGTACTATTTTGTGCTTCGCATGATGGAAGTGTTTTTGGGTCAATAAAAGAGATGAATATCTTACAAATAGACTTGTCTGGTATTTGTTCTGAACCTGGTGTAATTCTGATTCGTTTTCTCCGGTGTCTTCTAGTTATGTTTCTTAGATTGATCATTAATCGGAAGAAAATGCCTTAGTTGGTACAAGGCGAGAGCGTAAGTGTGTGATGAATATATCTTTTTGTTTGCTTATAAAATTCTAAATACCATGAATCCATGATGGTTAACACTAAGAGGTCAACTAATTTAATTAGTCAAAATAAATAATTACGAACAAACGTTAAATGGGCCGCGTTTATTCTTTATGAATTATAATGATTAATGGTTTAGATCTTTAATATTTATTAGTATATTATTATATTATATACAAATCAACATTAAATCTGTAAATTGTGAGTTCATTTTCAGCCAGTGGACATAACAGGTCCAATTCGATTAAGTGGCTAGTGGCTACATATTGTCATATATACGATGCCTTTGTCCTCTTGATTGTGTACTACACGTTTGTATGTAAAAGCTTCGAATTTTAGTTTCTAGATAATCAATGTAAGTATGAAATAGAAACATGGCGAAAGGGCAGCTGTGTTGAAAGCCGTTTCCGTACATTGCTACCCTCTTTCGAATTGTGTGTATTGGGCTAAATAATTCAATTTCTCCAAAGGTCTTTGATAGAAAAGAACGAAGACTGAAACACAACCGAATGTGCGTTATCTTTCATGAGTTGACGCATAATTAAATACACAAGTCTTTGAGCAATACACCAATACCTTTTGCTTTCGGGTGCGGCCAATATTATGAGGCTGATCAAACCACTATCATATGTGGTTCAATAAATCAGTTATTCTTTGATCATCCAATGTGCAAGGGTTCAAGTTTAGTACAATCGTTGTTAGTTACCATCTTTTTTGCTTTAGTGTTTTTGACACCTACACGTGGAATTTGTAGACTTGTCCAACAATGATACATTTATTATTTAGTTATATATATTGTCAATCATGAATACTTTAATCCATTTGTTCTTCCCAATTGGGAATTAAAATATGTTATGCTATAAACTTGTTAAGGTCGTCTTGTGATGTCATTGCAATGAACAATGTTGACGTAATATATACCATATGTTTGGTATGAATAATCAACTATTTCTCAGTTGGAATAGTCTTAGAGAAGTTAAGGTTTAATTTATAAAACTTTGTTGACCTAAATATACGCGACAGAAATTATATCATGTCTGTGTTTTTAAGTCATCGGAAATAATCTACACGGAGTATTTAATTACAGGGTTTATCGTCTAAAAACACAATGAACTTTCAGTTTTGTCCATTTTAAGAAAATGTACTTTTTTAGGTTTCATGTCCGCAATGTATTTTCAACTTTGTCCCATTTTAACCATTTCGTAACCCGAAAACCGAATTCATTGTTGGATAACTAAACATTATAAGACATGTTGCACAATTATCTAAATCGCCACCCGAAGTTTTTAGGCATCCCGGTAGATCAAGGAAAAAAATATATCATAATTTAAAGGTTGTGTGTTGGACATTAACATATGTGTTGTAGGTGTTAAACTTTCCGAGTACGAAGATTTTCAGTCAGAGTAGAGATTTCTAGTTATGAAATGATGGATTTAGTTTTCTGGTTACATAATGGTTACAACGGGAAAAGTTGAAAAATACAATGGGCGTGATCAGATATAGAAAGTACGCGGTGTTAAAACTGAAAGCTCATTGCGTTTTTAGATATTTAACCCTTAATTCTAATAACAAGTTTACTTATAGGAGTGAAGATTATTTGAGGATTTTACGCTACTATTTTATGACAGTTTTATTAGTTAAAAAATGTAATGGCAACAACCTATGCTAATCCATCTACAACTTTGTCATGATATGACTCAAAATGCAGAATTGTAAACATGAGTGGAATAATATATGTGTCGTAAGAAGTTTAACATAAGTTCGTTTTTTCACTTCCTAACATTACAACTAGTATACAAATTTGGACACACTATGTGCATGGAGTGTAGTTTTCTTTAGAGTTGTGATCGGTTGATTTATGAAACTCGGCGTACAAGTAGACGAGCATACGGTATCATTAGGATATACATGTGATCTGTGTAAAAACCAGTACATATAATATCCATATGTACTGCTGGGTTAATTGGAAATTGAAATGTGTGCTTAAAACAAATCGCATTCCAAGATCTTGGAAGAAATGGCCTCTGCAAGTTCTTCAATGAAATCAGGGTTTCTTCTTAAAGAATTAGCCATTTTCTCAACTAATACGTCATCAAATTTCCCTAAATCTAGTGTAGAGTCAAACTTAGAACTCTTACAAGTGGGAATATGGGTTTCATTCTGTGTGTAATCGTCATGGTTATGTTCGCCTTCATAAATTACGACTAAGAGATTGGCATCATCCAAACTTCTTTGTACCTGAAAAATAAGCATCCAACATTTAGCCAATCAATATTCTAGATTCGATAATTAATTCTTAAAGTATTACACACTTATTTCAACCATTCTACTAGAAAAATATTAGGAAGAGCAGATTAGACGATTAGGTGTTGCTAGTTTGTGATTTTTGTGATGGAAATATTGAAATTACGGTAGATTTGTTGCGGGAACCTGGATCCATTCTATTGAATTATAACTTCAAAAGAAACCTTTTCATTTCATCTAGCAAGATTTATTTATGTTAGATATACATTTTGTTAAGCGTTATTTAGAGTCGACGTTATGTTACTTAGCAATGACTAGCTAGATTCCAAACAATTCGCATTGTGTTATATACATCATTACAGTTTTTCTAGTAGTGTCATTTTTATTTTTATTTTTTGGATTATTTTTAAGTCGTTGAAAAGATTATTACAAATAGTGAAATAGTTGACCTTCTTTTTAACTGGGCAAGATGGTGCAAATGAGCACTTGTAGTAAGCTCTAGGAGAAGGGTTATCTCTGGTGACCTTCTGCCCATACTTTCTCCATTGATATCCATCCTTTACAACCTATCATTAACACATTTAACAAAACGTACACTAATCATACTTACTTCCATAATTTTCATAAAATGACTGTTCTTTAAAGACGTTTAAATTAGTACCAAGCTATTATCCGATGGGTCTATCCGTCTATTAACTCTTGTGATACCATTGTTTGTCCTTTTTAACGATCCTTCATGAGGACTCTCCGTGCTCCCACAAGTGTTGCATTCATCACAATGACCGAATTTCCTTTTATTTGGATTTGGTACCGAGAAATCTTGATCTTGCATTAGTAATTTGTTAACATGATTTTGGAGGAAATTGTTGTTGTCACAAACAACTGTTAAAATCTCCCTTAGCTTCTTGTTCTCTAAGCTGATTTGGTTCATTTCCCCTCCCAAATCATCATTGACCTTCTAATAAACAAATACATATATACAAAATAAGATATAACAACATATACACCATATCCGGATATATATATATATATATAGATATATATAAACACATATATAACCAACTATAATTAACCTACATGTTTTTGGCCTAGCAGTATCTGAGTGATTCATTAACTAATAGGTCGTGTATTTAAATTTCATTTGAGACATATGTCCGTGTATATAATAGGTTTTATGGGTGTGTAATTAGTATTAATCTTTCGAGAAAAAAATATAATCAAACTATAATACATTCGAATCGAATTAAGATATACTTACTTGTGTATCATCATATTTGTGGAAGGGTGTGACATTAAGATCAATGCCTAAAAGATCCTCCACCATTGTTATTAACCAAGTCAAATGTTGGTCAAGCGAATGTAGAACACAAAGAGGGTTCAAGTTTTTATAGAACAAATATGGATAAAGAAGTCAAGGTCTTTCTTTTTTGAAAACAAATAATAAAAATTTGTGGGGTTTGTGCAGGAAAGTTCCAAGAAAGAACGTTGTATCTAACTTATTGTTAGAAAACTAGTTGTTTGTGCGTTTACGTATGTATCATCAATATCATTATATCAATCAATATATATGACATAAAAGATAAAGTTTTATATAAGAACAAGTTGGCATATATAGTTTGAAATACTTATTTAAGACTAAAAACGTTTCACATTAATTGGATTCCGATGGACATATATGTATGTGCTGGCATTACCAGTAAATTTCATTATCAGTAGTGAAAATTAGCAAGTGTTTTATGTATCAGTGCACAAGATCATCAACTTTTAGGGATCTCTAAATTTTACGAACATTTGATATCATTATGAGGATGAAGTTGAAAAGAAATATAATACAGTCGTAAATTACTAACTCCATAACTCAAAATCAATATGACCCCGGTCGTGTTACACTTATCTGATAACAAAAGTCCATTTATTCGTGTTATAGTTATCTTGAAAACATATTTAAAAATAATGTACAATCTGATTTCGACACAAATGAACTTTATGTGGAGATAACTTAAGAATTTCTTGACTTGTGCCAATATTACATGATTTAGTGATATTTCACATTTTCTAAAATAGGTTGGTTGTTTCCCTAGTTGGATTATTGCAATTGTTGCACTTGTCAAAGTAAGTTTTTCAAAGATTGAGTTGTTGATGTCATACTTGTAGTTCATAACGTCATAGTAGAGGGTTAACGAATTAATATTGTTATCAATTGATAACAATCACTAGCGAATATTGATTATAAAAGTTTGATCAACAATTTTGAGTCGAAATATGCTCGGAGATTTGTTAGATAATAACTCCTTGCTTTTGCATATTTATAAAACTTTTCCGTGACATATATATAACCTTGAATGTATATTTAAACTTTTGTTTGATGTGGTCTATTTTTTTTATATTGCACGGGCCTCCGAATTACATTTGATAGCCTTCTTCATTATAGAATTAAGGGTTAACTTAAAGGTACGTCATCACAAGATATATTATCTATTGTCTTAAGAAATGAGAAATGAGAAATTTCGGGTTTGATTTTTTAGTTGATTGATGTCACACGTTTTCATTATGAGTCAGGTTGAACTTTAATGTACAAAGCGTAGCTCTATTTGAATGTATACACTAATTAACTTGAATAATAAAATAGTCGACGTTTATGGGCCAAAAGATTTGAATATATACATTTAGTACGTCTCTTTTTTAAGAGCAAAAGTTGCTTTTAAATAATGGTAGTGATTTTACACAACAATATATTTTGCATTTTCATTGATACAGAATGCATACCCTACTAACTTACTACATTTCGGGCTTAATCAAAATTCTGGGGGATAAGGGGAATGCGCCCCCTCGTGAGGTCATAGGGGCATAGCCGTTTCGCAAAACAGTTTACACACACATGAAACGGTTTTTCTAATCGCCGTTTTGGTTGAAAATCTTACAGGCATAGCACAAACACATTTACACACACATAAACAATCGGATTCAAAAATTCATTGCCAGAAAACTTTAAATAATATCTTGAATTATCCCGGTATGAATTTCTGCAACTTGGACAATCTAAGAATCGAAATATTGTCTTTGAAAAGTGATATCGATACACGATTTAAAGAGATATATCCGGGAATTGAAATCATTACCTTCTTATTGCAAACCCGTTTTCTAATAAATTTTTGATGCATACAACACAAAATCACTCCATCAATATGCATAAAGTACACTTCTTCATGAATATAGTGTGGTATATGCGTGCATTAAAAAGTGTGGTGTACTGGTCTAAGAATCACCACCTTTCAAAAAGCATGCTAGCTAGCAAGAAGCTAGTGGTGAATAAAAAAGGTTCCCTAGGGTCTTTATTTTCTTTGAAAACAAACAAAATTCAAGCCGTTGCATGTCTCGACATCTTTTTAAAGTTTTATATATATCTAGTAGACTTATTGAGACTGAAGTGAAATATGATATCGTGCTATAAGAAGCCGATTGCAAACGTTAAACATGCCCTTTAATCCGTTGTCATAGACTAGATTGTTGTCTTTTCGATCCACTGCCTAGAATAGCCTCCTAACTCCGCCTTTGAGAAACTTACCAGAAGTTCGAGTTTTCTATAATGTGCAATGTCTTGTAAATTTCACTTTCTTGTTGAGCTTAACTTCAGTTATCGTTTAAGTTGGGGTCTTAAAGACTCGAGATAACTTGTGGAAAAATAAGACGACCTTTAAGTTTTGTCCTTTCTAAAGCAAAAGGCCAAAGACCAATATTAAAGCTAAAACTCGAAACTTAATCAAGTCTTCCTCCGAGAAAAATCAAGGTGAAAGATGATAAATTATTTGTACCTACTACCATAGAAGAATAGATCACATTTTGTATGACATCGATATGTCGTCACACCAATGACACCATAAGATGACATTCACCTAATTAATAACCTTCTTTCTACTTATTTTATTCCCAACAACTATCACGTGAATATACTAAAAGAAAAATGATAGGTAAAAACCTAAACTTAGTAAGCTTAAAAATGACAAACTTCCTCCGTCACAAAATAATTGTGCTCGACAAAACACACACAGTTGAATAAAAACGTAATCATTACTGCTTTCTTATTCTTACTTTTTACAAAATGACAGTTTTACCCTTAACTAATCAATTACTTCTTTCTTAAAAGTTTGTAATAATAATTTCAAATAAGGCTAATATGGTAATCTCAATCAAACTTCTATATTTTTAGTAGTGAACAATTAATCTGAGACAACTCAGAAAAAAAAATATGGACAATTATATTAAGAAGAAGGGAGTATAAGTTTAATTGGTTAATTGATAAAATGATAAGTAAAAAAATTAAGAGATAGAAAATGTACAAGTGATCTGTCAAATGACTATAGATTAAAACTAGTCTTAGGTCTATCATCATTACTTTAATTAAATATGCATCGGTAGGGTACATGAGACTAGTTTTAAACTTTAAACCTAATCCATTTAGCTAAAACTAAGAATAATTTAATACGAGTTGAAATTTGTCCCCATAAACCTTGACATTTATAATTTATTCACACAATATACAGGTTGAAATTTGAAAGCAAAGATAGTTGTTGTAAAAAGATAAGAAGTATCTACATTTACATACGTATTCAAGTTTGAATATACATACGTGTAACAACTCGATTGTAGGTCCTTTTCCTGGAAATTTCATATGCACATGCTGCAAGAAGATGTTATTAAAATGAATAATATAGTTGGGAGGTAAACCAGATGAACTAGGAGAGAAGAAGATGATGAACAGTTGTTTACACAATTTATAGCAGTTCAACTTTAACGGAGTAGTCAAGTGATGATTACTGCAAAGAGGAACCTCATAGAAATGTAGAAACAATTTATTAAGTGGGATTTCGAGTGTGTAATCTGTAATCATATTATGCAGCGATAAGCTTCCGTATGTCTTTCTGCAACACAAAGCAAGAGTGAATATTTGTCAATTATTGCATATAAACAGTTGTTCTTGGGAAGAAAAATTAATTTAGAAAAGAGCAGCATTTTGTAAAATTAACCCAAAATTGTGCTCCATGGAAGCAATCTACTCTGATGTTCTTGGGGTGGGTGGGGGGATTCGGATGTGTAGTATATAAACTGATTATCCGATTGTTAATGTTTCACGTCGTAATAATTAGGTTTTCTGCGTGTGCACAGAATTCCAAGTGTTTGGATAAAGAATGTACATGATTATCTAACATATAGTCTATTGAAAACTATTAGAGGAAACTTGACTATTTTTATCATCCAACATCCTTAATAGTATAATACTATATTAAATAGTATAATTATCAGAAGTACATGCAACAATTTTAATAAAAATTATTAGTTTAACAAAAATTACATAAAAAGATATGATTATAGTTGATAAATTAAAAACTTATCATATTTTCCATTTGAATACTTCTACAGTATTTATGAACATCGCTTTGTCATTTAATTTATTAGTTCCAAAATAATCAGCATTGTTAAAACTTAAACACTCAAACTATTGACCACTACAATTTCATATAACACATAAACTATGTTATGCATTACCTTTATAAGTTATAACTATTGATAATCTATATTGTGATTATTCAATACACATACTCTGCTTCAAATGGCACATCCAAACCACCCCTTTCTCTTGATAGTTCATTCTAGCAAAGGGTTGTGTTTCTTTTTTTTATTTTTTTATAATTTTAGTAAAGAAGAATGGTCCACAGAGGCACCAAGTGTATAGATTTATAGATCGTTATAAAAATATTGTGTACCTCAATTTCTAGAGGAGAAGTGGTAGGAAGGTATCTCTCGACGACTTTTCCATTTTTATCTACTAAAAACTTCTCGAAATTCCACTTTACCAAATCGCCCAACAATCCTCCGGTACTCGACTTGAGAAACTGGTAAATGGGAGCCGTGAATGGACCATTCACATCAATCTGAAGCAAATATGATATTAGTCTATTTGACAAAATAATTTATTTACTTTTACGGAACCAAGGATTAAAATTTAAATGATAATAAATACTATTCCCATAGTCCCTAACAAAGAGCCGGGTTTGACTACTGAGGTCAATCATACTACTTCTAAAGCTCAAAACGGGGGCAGATGTTGCAATTTTTGCACCAAAATTATGTCTGTCTGTTGCATTTTTCGTACAAAGTAATGTAACTGTCAACTTTTATCCAAACTAAAAGAATCCAAATCAGTTTAGAATGAGAAGAATATTCGTTTGACCTCAAATGTCAAATTATGCAAGGGAGTGAGTAGAGAAAACCTCAACAAACCTTGTCAAAAATTGGGAATTCTGCCTTGAACCTGGTGCATGCAAAATTTTTAATCTGATCATTTGAACCAGGTTCTTGAAACCCAAACTGATTGCAAGGGAATGCCAAGATTTCAAGTCCTGCATCAAGATTCACAAATGTTTATAACATCTCTTTTTGTAATGTTGCGTTACTTTGGTGTTAATTCTACTTCCGGGCCATAAGTCAGAAAACCAATAGAAACTCATATGTCCATAAATGATGATTAAAGTAATTAGAATAATTACAATAGCCTTTGATTCCATAGTCGCTAACCTTGATCTTTGTACTTGCTATAGATTTGAGAGAGCTCAGAGTAGTTTGATGACGTCAAACCACTACACCAGAAGTAATTTTTAAGTTAGAAAACTATAACTCAGCTTACATACATTTTAATTGATGATAACTTTAAAGTAAAAACTACCATTGTGATGCAACATTGACAATTAGTAGAACCTTTCCCTTGAATTTGGAAAGAGGAACTTCCTTTCGATCAATATCCTGCTTCGAGGAACAATGATGTCAGAACAAAATGAATTGTGATTAGATAAAATCCCTTGTATAAATTAAATTACTAGATGAAGAAGCATCTAGTACACAGCATTTAATAAGAATTATATATGATCAAAACTCAGTACATATATACCCAGAATAACATACTTTAATACAAATCTTCCACAAAATCAACAATCATTGTAAAACCAAATCACCTTTTAGACAAATTTAAACCAAAAACATCCTATGAAAGTTGCAGCTTTAACAAGAATCTTAACTTTTAATCATTTGGGTCCTATAAGTCCCGAATAAAGATGAGAAACAAAGGAAAATGGGCTAAAACAGAATTAAGCTCATTAAAAGAATCATTCGCTAAAAAGATACAAACTTTCCATGAAATCAGCATAACCCACAAAGGTGAACATATTTCAAAATTTGAACACACGTGTAAGTAAACACAAAGAATGTACCTTTACAGTAAAATCATAAATACTCTTTCCAGTGGCAGCTGTAGCAAAAACCTCAAACCGATTTTGGGTATTCGACGAAAACCCGGGGAAAATTTTAGCTTTTAGCGCAAACCCATGTTGTAAAAACCCTGAATTTGATGACCCTAATACAGATGTCATCAAGTTAGTACCAAAAGGCAATTGGGTTCTGTTGGATTTTGAGAAATCAAGAAATGCAGAAGTGAAATTTGAAGAGCAAGGAATGGATGCCATTGTTATTTGTATGATTAATTTAAAGAGATCAAAAATGGAAAGAAGAAAAAAAGATTGAATTTTTAGTGTGGAATTGGATTGGGTTTTTTGGGGGTTTTATGAAAGTAGAAGTTGATAATCTAGGGAAAAAAGCTTTAAAATGGAAGTTACTAGTTTGAATCAATTTGTGAATAGGGATAAAAGAGACAATACGTCCATCCTTAATGAAAGGTAGTAAAGAGTACACATTTTGATTTGTGAACGACGCCAACCATTAATTAATAATGGAATATATTGTTTAATGTATCTTTTTATTGACAAGTTATGTTTGATTTTTTTTAAGGAAAAATTAGGCCTATTGACAACTTATATCCACATTTTTTAAGACGAAAGATGTTTTATATGAATCAATGCTAATTGGAACTACTAACCATGTGGATTTGTTGGTATTTACAATAAATAAATAAATAAAAATTATGGGACTTGAAACAAAAGTTGTCTCCATCCCTTTACAATCTAGTGAAACACCTTTTGGTTCTAAGACAAACATTGTAATATGATAATCATCTATGTTTATTTAGGCAATGCATTTTTAATATAATAAATGTTTGTTAGGTCTAAAAATGTAGGTACAAATATGACCTAAAGTTTTGATCTATGGATATGATAAAATGACTGATAGAGAAAATGAGTTGGATCTATATGTCAGGTAGTGTATGAATTAAGTTTAGATTTTAGACATGTATAACATTACTTTTTTTATACAAAAGTATGGAGTATTACTTTTTCTGAATGAATGAAACGAAATACATAGTTATAGAAAACAAATTTTACACTTTCTGTACTCATTTTAGCAAGTAGTAACGAACATAAAAAATGGAAACAAGTTCTACTATTTTTTTTCAGTTATTTGTAGATAAGATATTGGGCAATTGCAAAATGCAAACAATCTCATATTCTCATATTGGCATTAATTCCCGTGACTTAATTATGATGTCCTGACATGCCATGTCAGCATGCCACATCACTCATTGATCCCGTTTGATTACCTTTACAAAGTTGCGAGGAATTTTGATCCTTTTAAGCTTTTTGAGTGATGATGTCTTCCTTTGCATTTGCTTTGTAATAATTATCCAGAAACAGAACTTACGTACCTCGAGTTTGATGTGTGGTTTGTTTTGGTTCATCAAGTCACAATATTCGATTTGTTTTCTTTATTCCCCTGTTTCATCTCTGTTTTGTGTATGTTTAGTGTCTGATTATATTCGATCTTGTTGGAATAATAACAGTAATATGTCGTTTCTAATAGATGTATTGTTTTATCTATTCAACCCTTATTGATTCAAGCCACAGTATTCTTGCATATACCATAGCTTAAGGGTCTTGTTAGCTTCAATAATGCCAAGTAAAAAAAATACGCTGTGAGAGAAATATTTGTGACCTACTTAACGTTGTATTGTATGTTTCCTTTTTGCAATGACGTACAATCTTTAACCCGAATTAAATTCTTGAACTAATTGTGTAAGGAATAGATTATATCCTTTACGATTGAGCATGAATCATGTCATTTCGTTTTACTTTGTGGTTTCAAGTGATTTTCCTTTACAGGATTATTCGTTAACCAGAAGAAAAGAGAACAGCCAAATTCAAATTTTATTCCTAACAGGCTGCAACAGCAAGCCAAATATCTGGTTTCTGGCTCCAAATTGAAAACTCGTCGACTCTTAAATCAACAAGTTTAATGAGAACAGAACCTACATAGACATACATAGATTGCGAACTTAAATTATTGGACATTTTCTTGGATAAATTTGGGCATGCGGTACTCCCATCTTATACGCTCACTTAAAAGTTAAAAACAAAAATACAAAATATCTTCTTCGTACAACAAATCAACCCAATTCCTGAAAAGCTACGAAAAAGTTACCATGTCTTTTACAGCAAATCTGACCTTTTTAAACGTACCATGTGAGCAACATGCCCGCATATTCCATACTTTCTCTGATATATAATACGCCAGAATGTCCAGCACTAGCAAGAAACTGCATTTTCAGGCTATCTATCACCCACATGCAGCTGCTGCTGTTTGCAATCAAACAAACGGATTCGCACACATGAAAAAATCTGCATTTTTTTCAAACATGATACAGCATAAGCTTGAGGAAACAGATAGTGATGTTCTATTGGTGCCAACAAGATGTGGCAATTAAGGCCTATGAATGGGCCGGTTCTGGTTATGTTTTATCTATAACGAGCCAAACAAGTAAAATAAAGGAAAGTAGCTTAAATGGATTGGTCGTAGGGGACAAAAGTTGCGAAAATGTATTTTTACAGCATATAACCCCCTAAATCATTTTAATTATAACAATTGATCAACATGGAAATGATCTAATTTTTGAAATCGAATTTGACACGCCTGACTATTCTGCAGTATTACCAAGAACTGCCTACTTTGACCCATTACCCGACCTGCCCAATTTGCCACCTCGATGTCGACCCATTCCCATATGAGTCCAAAAGCACTTGCATAATTCAACACTCAATCGATCTCACCTAAGAGTTTCAGCTCAGTTCATCTTCTCCTGCTGTCCCTATCTCTCTCTCTGCGTTTTTCTCTATCATGGTCCCGCTCCTTCTCTCTTTCAGTATGTGCATCATAATTCCTACCCTTCTCCCGGTCTCTACTAGATGATTTACGCTGAGGGCTTTCACTGTCATGATGACTTCGCTGACGCTTTCTTGAAGATTCACGAGAATCATCTCTTCTCTCCCTTCTCTCTGTTGATGACGTCTCTGGGGTTATACACATTAAAATATATTCAAAAAAAAGATCTATTGATCACAAAATGCAAAATGCTTAATCATAAGGAAAGTTTGAAACTCACTTCTGTTTGATGGATCTTCATGAGAATCTATTAAGCCATATTTATACTGCAACTCTTTCTGACGTGCCGCCACTTTCTTTTCAATTTCTTCTATCTTTATTCCACGCTCTTCCAGGACCTCGCGATATTCTATCAAAGCCACCTCAATCTGTCTCAACTTTTGCCTGCAAAAGTTGAACCATAACCATCATCAAGTAAAGTTGATAGCATCATAATTTATTATAAAAATAGTAGACTTGGCACATCAAATTAGTAATATCCTCGTCTTTCCTAGAAAAAAACTACTTCCACGTCAATCTATAATTACTTTTCAGACAGTAATACCTCTTCTCTTCGTTTAACCCACTATCGGAACTAGTGAGAATGCTTGCAGGCTCAGTTGCCTCTGTGTTACTAAGGCCACCACCAGCATTCTCACTTCCAGAAGATGAATACCCTAATCCAAGATCTTTAGTACTTCTTTTTTGTTCATCATCACTATCATCATCTTCTCGGGCCCACTTAGAGGCAGGCAATACCGAATCAGGTTTCGTTTTATTGGTGAAGGCTATTAGTTCGGGTTGTGGGATTGGAATCTTGGAGGGTAAAGATGCAAAACCTCTGCCTTCTAACTGAATATTTATGTCATCTTCTAACTGGTGACTCCTCCCTGAGAATCCCACAGGCCCCGTATCCACATTACTTTCTCGTTGATTGTTGTGGGAATATTTCAAATTGTCATTTAGTTCATACCCCCTCTGCTTTTCTGATTCCTCCAGATAAAGCAACCGTGCAACCATCATTTCTCTGCCACCAACCAGAGATAACCCGTTATGACGGCACCGCCTTTCAAGCTCGGCAAGAGGAAGACCCATCAGCTCTTTAATTGCTGCACTTTTGCCTATTGCCAATGCTGCATCTGGATTGATCTTTCCAAAATTGCTAGTATCATCATGATTAGCCTTGTCTTCAGATTCTGTTGCATCAACAGAAATGGAATGGAACGAGACAACGCCAGAATTACCAGATCTAAGAAATGTTGACCGTAAACCATTTACATATGCATCCGAAAACAAGAACCAGTCAGCCCACACTTGAAGAACTTTCAGAACTCGTTCCTGGCAGATGAGAGAAAGTTAGTCATGATATAGACACAAAATAAGTAAATAATAGAACTCCTCCTCGCAGATAAGAGATGGTTGGTCTTCAGATATAAGCAAAATAGGTGATATCAGAAGTAGCAGGTAGAGCGGGTTGGGTAATGGGTCAAATAGGTCTGGGTAGAAAGGAACATCTTTAGTACAGGTCAAATGGGTCTACTGAGTGGGGTTGTCCCACAAACACTTTTTTGTCCATTCTATTAAAAGAATATATAGAGAACTAATGCATCAATCATGATTAGTAAAAGCAATGATATTACAATAAATCCAAAACTATGAAGAAAAATATTTAGGAGATCATATGAATTAAATATAACCTTTCAGTGATTCCTTTCAACCGCTTTGACACATTTAACCCGCTCCCCTTTTAGCTATTTTTTGGTTTGACACTTTGACCCGTTTAAGATAACACAAAAACCCATAGAAACTTTACCTTTAGGGCCTCAGCAGTGATTCTTCCTGTAACACTCCGATACAGATCATTAAAGCTTTCGAGTATGTCAGGCAGGTTTGCTTCAAATTTAGTGCGATAAGCAGATGCATTCTTTACAGGAGCACTACTATTGTGAAGAATGTCTGAGACGAGCATGAGTCTGGCAACTTTAGTTGGTATTGGTGTTTCTTTAAGGGTCAATGACTCGGTCAAAACTTCAACTATCTGTAATGAATAGAGCTAACTGAGCAACAAGGGAGCACTAAAAAATATCATAACTTATAGCTTATAATGCCATGATACCTCTCCAGCAGCATCAGCATTATCTAATGCAAAACCCATTGCTTCCTTGATTTGAATTCTTTCTAAAGTCAGGGCACGAAGCATATTTTCAAATTCATCTCTTTGTGCATCAGTCAGGGTACGTTCAGACTCCACCCGCTG
The DNA here is from genome assembly GCA_963930675.1 of Gnaphalium uliginosum. Taxonomy (NCBI): domain Eukaryota; kingdom Viridiplantae; phylum Streptophyta; class Magnoliopsida; order Asterales; family Asteraceae; genus Gnaphalium; species Gnaphalium uliginosum. Next base: position 11,998,834 of record OZ005684.1, read on the forward strand.
CCCAAAAAGAAATAGAACAAAAAAATGAAATGAATAACTTCACATCATCTAAAGTACAACAAAAGGAAATAAAGAAGTGAGAAATTAGAGGAAAATCTTCGGGTCAAAACAGTTAGTTTTTTGGTTACAGGCTGAAACAGGAAGTGTTGTAAAAGTCGGCCGGGTCGGCTGCCTAGTCGGGCTGTAGGAGGGGACCGACTCGACTAGGCTCAAGATGGGTTAAAAAGTCGGGTCAAAGTCGGGTCAAAGTCGGATTTTGGTCAGTATTTTTAAGATAAATTAAAAATTAGGGTTTTTGAACAATTGAACTATTATGTTTATATTTCAAGACAATTATTTTAGAGTCTATGTTTATTTATGTTTATGGTTCTTATCTATTTTTACACATATAATTTTGAAATTTATTATTTAAATGAAAAAAGTCAACAAAAGTCACAATCCAACTAGTCCCCGACTTGGCCGACTAGTCCTTCCGAGGTCCCGACCGACTCGACCCCGACTTCCGATTTTTACAACCTTGGAAACAGGTCGAACCGGATTAGGTTGGCCCAAATCAAGTTTGTCCAAAAACTTACATTCTTGTATAAGTAAATAGTGTGTCAAATATAACTACAAATAATTTTACTTATAACAATAAACTTTGCATTTGAACACTGTGTGACTTTTGACCATCTTCACCCGTTTAATTTTGGCTCATTTCTTTTACTTTGCCCATTGACCCGATCGAAAGATAAATTAAAACCAAAAATCAAACCATTCAAAGTAAATTGGTCAAAGTCAAAATAGCATCCACTAGAAATACAGTTACAAAGTTGTACCCTGCTTCTTCCAGCAGCAAATGTGGTTCCAGTCTCCTCATTTTCTGGGCTCTTGGCCGTCGGCAAAGCAGGTGGTACCCATCTAGACAATAAAATGGTATAAAGGATTAGATTTACACTTAGCTTAACATAGCATGCATGATTTGCAATTACAGTATCAAGATATCTTTCAGAGATTCATTACCTCCCACTACCAGTTATCATGATGAAAGGTTCAGTTCGCCACCTATGCAAAGTATCACCCTGCATTTGTGAAACCGAAAATTATTTTTTCATTCAACATCATATCATAAATCTAAACCAACAGGCCTTTGGCCTAGCTGTATTTGGGAAGCGTCTCAACCAAGAGGTTATGGGTTCAAGTCTCAATTGAAACATAAACGTATAATTAGTTAATGATTGTGTGCAAGTTTTGTTGTTCAAACAAAATATATCACAAATCCCAGAAAGCAATGAGCATGAATGTCCTCGCCTATGGTGAGTTCCATTACCCTTTTCGGATTTTACCCAAAAAAGTATAACTCGTTGAGATATACAAACATTAATCATTGACTTTGATATAGGTATGCACCTGCGCGAAGGAATACAGCCTCCAAACATAGTAAGTATGCTCCTTTGATCCGAGTTCAAACAGGAAACTGAAAAGAGGGTTTCCACGGACCCGCTCCATTATAGCTTGCTCAAACGCGCAACCTCCATCAAGAACGCAAAGAGCCATTGTATCAATCACTTTGCGAAGACGATCATCTTCAAGCAAAACCACGGTTATATCCGGCACATTGGGAGTAAGAACCTGAGTACCAAGATTTGGATATCAATATATAGATTACAATCATGAGGTCTTATACGCCTACTTCTCGCAGCTTTATTATCGATTATACTAACTTTGTTTCTTACAAATGTAGGATAGCAAACATTCAACCGGATATAACTCTAAAGATACAAGGTTAGCCTACCAGCTCAGAGTTCTGGCTTGGGAGAGACGTAACCGGAGGACCAGATGGACCAGACAAAATCACCGTGGCACCCTGCAAACCACAAAAGATCACTCATAAGCCACGTGCAGGTAATTACTGTTCTAATTCATTATGCACATAAATCTGGTATATCATGTGTTATGCTGATACTGGATTTTTTAAAACATTTAGCTATAAATATGTATATCATACCTCTTTACTCCTGATGGCCATTTGTCCTGGAGGTGGAGCAGGGAGTGATTGAGAGGGGAGAGAAACAGATTTACCCCACCCAATATTCAATTCATAATCATAAACAACCACCCCTGCAACATTACACAATCTAGAATTATCACTCCTGCTAAATAAAACTGTGGTTTAACTACTGTATAAATATAAATGATTCATATAAAGTTTCTGCAGCTGGGTTTTACATGAACCCTCAAATATATGGTTATTAGCAAATACCATTGCCGGTATATTGGCAAATTTTCTAATTCACTATCATGTGTCAGTGTTCTTCCTTCCACCATTCCTCGAGTTTATCTTGTATAGGTAGGAGTTGTCGTTTACTAGTTTGGAAAATTTCAATATTCATGAGCTTTACCTTGCATCTCATCTTTTGCAGCTTGCCCATCTGCACGATTCATAAAAGCCACAAACCCGCAGTTCTTTTGCCTCTTGCGCTCCTCTTCAGTCCTTGGCCACATTATCTTCACACTGGCAATCGGTCCAAATCTTCCGAATGTCCTCAAGAGAAAATTTTCATCTACCTGAAAGGGGTGGACAAAAAAAAAATAAGCTTGCATTTCCTAACCAACTGAAGTGCCATGTCAGCATCAAAACCTGACCTGAGGTGAAAGATTCCCAACATAAAGATTGGTGGTCTGAGGATCTCCATCATCAAAGGATCCAGCCTTCCCACTTGGATCAAACTCATCAGGCAACTCATCAAACCGAGTAGATAGCTGAGACAGAGAATGATAACATGCTATGTAGTTTAATAGCCGTTCAATTTGAATAGACGTAGAAAATAACTTTTTTTCAAGCAAAATACCATACATTTGAAGTAGCATTGGGACGCCCATCCTGCCATTGTTCGCGTTCTTGGTTTCGTCTTTCTCGCATTTCTTGTTCGTGTTTTAATTCCTCCATAAAAAAATCTATGTTTCTTGCCTTCCCTTTGCCTTTCTCCTTTGACCTCTCTTCGTCCTTCTGTCAGTAATATAAATCCGTTAGAATCAGCTATAAAGAACAAACACACAACAGCAAAATAGTCAACAAGGTAACAGCATAGAATGCGTCATCAGTTCACTAACCAGTTTTTCATGTTCTTTACCCTTGGTCGCCATAGGAGGGGGTATAAAAGAAGGAACATACCTGCAGAGAGAAATTATAGCAATGCATAACGTTTAACACAGGATTTACATGTTCTAGAGTCACGCACATATGTCTGTTTGTCTATGCTTTCAAACACACATATCACCACTAGTCAACAATTTTAACCTTCATTTCAGTTTCTCTACAGCAACAGTACTTTGAAAGGTTATGCCTTTTATCCGTGATACGAATTGTACATAATAATTTCATTGGAAATACAAACAAAAACAATAAACAAAGATCAGCTATAAGGATGTTTGTATTCGGACACACTAGTATCGTGCATTTTGAAAAGGCATACGCACAATTTCCACCCCAGCTAAAGAAGCATGTATGTATCATGAATTAGAATCTACCTCAAAAAGGGTATTATGGTTTGTTATTGTAATTCTGAAGTCTTATGGTCAACACCAAAGTAAGATATGCACTTGAAGACAAAAACTGATACAGACCCTCAGAGTAAAAAAATTATGCATTCTACTATAATAATATGCTATTGGCATAATCACCTACAGATTCAAAAACATGTGGCTACAAATCACAGCTGTGGAACTTGTATGCTCAAGTTAATAAACAGATAAGAAAAAATGTTATAGGGAGCACTACCTGAACTCTAGAATTTCCCAGAAAATCACTAGAATCAACAGATGTCACTCAAAACGAAAGAGTAAAGACATTTTAGCTATGTTCAAACTCAAAAGAAATTTGGACGTAATCAAGACGTTCCAAAACTCGGGTGAAGTCCAAAACAACTAGATACCAAGACACATGGAAGTTATTAAGTGGACTGTGCAATAAGAGTTTGAGCATGGTTCTTGGATAGAGGGAGGATTAAACATGGTTCTTGGATAGTGGGAGGATACATGGTGAGCTCGCTCTCATGAAGTAATATCTACTAATCAATTAAACCATTGTACCCAGATTATCCTACAGCAAAAAAGACATTTGGCTGACTTATTTTTTGGCTCAACACTTGGCTACTTCTCTTCTAACAATAAATACATGCAACCTTTTAACAATTGTACCCATTACTAAATCTTCAATTAAACTTGTTAAATGGAAGATGATGAGGAAAAGGAAACTGCACAGTAAAGCCAACCACAAGCCTGGAAAGGCTAGGACTTGGCAGGATGGACAGCTTAAATGAGCCTCGTCTACGAAACCTATACAAGCAACTTTGTATAATTCATAATTTTATGACAGTTCTAACTTTTTCTTAAAAAGAGGGTTTGATAGCGTTATTTGTAAGAATTAACTTTCTCATATATTAGCTGCAATGAGTGCATACAAGTCAACCGTAGTGAAGCAGAGGTAATTGAGCTCCCCTAGACGCATATAACTAAACAAAAGGCAGAACCAAAACATTATAGATTATACAAAAGTCAATTCCTCAGCCAATACTAAGTGTCAGTTTAAGAGAAAAGGGTGACAACACCATTCATTGAGAATAAAATTGGCAATATGTCCTACTATTCCATAACTCCGCTATTCAGCATGCATGTCCAAACATTTCAGCCCACCAAGATTCTACACAAGGGAAATACAACACTACAACCAACTGTATACATGAAGTATGTTGGAATGGAATTGTAAATAAAATTGTTGCTTGATACTTGGAGTGCTCAATTGAAGATATTATTACGTATAAAAGGCTTAAATAAAATCAAAACCATAAGCTTAAGAAATGACTCCGAGCTCCTTAAGGTTACCATGATAAGTAAAGTTCGATGACATGATCACCTTATAGCTTTTATATTCAGAATGCCTTATAACAAGAGCAGTGTAACATAGTTAATCAAAAGCGTTGGTTTACCTACTCCCCTTCTTTGAACCAGACACATCTTTGGAATTTCCACCTGCGATTCGTGAATGATAGAAAGGCCCATTTGCTTATTAATGTGTCCATGGAAAATAAATCATTCATCTATCCATATATGTGCAGCATAGTAGTAACTCAAAACAGAAAAACAATAATTGAAAATGCATACAACACCCTCTAGCAGAAACTAACCTGCATCAGGTTTCACTTTCTCCTCGTTAACTGTTCCTCCTCGAACAAAAGCTTTCAACCCAGCTGCAGTATCCCCTTGAAACGACTCCAGAAACTCAGCATATAGACGAGCTGTCTCATCTTCCGCCCTCTACACAGATAAAATACTCAGTGAACACAGTCAAAACACTTGCTAACCATTCAAAAGACACCCACTTCAATAAAATTTCCACAAAGGTCTTACCTTTTTCTTCGCTTCTTCTTCTTCACGATGCTTCTGAAAAGGCGTCTTCTTCCGAGTAATTGAAAAAGAACTCATCTTTCAGTCAAATCACTTTTACCTGTTCACCAAAAAGCATCAAAATCAAACACACTTTCACTTCAATCAAACAAACATACGATTTGTATCATAACAATCACATTCTCAAATTTCAATTACTCAATTTGCGAAATTTAAAATCGACATTTTGCCTCTGTAACCTAATACCAAAAAACAGAATCGGAAAATTGAACTCGAAGCCCTAATTTCGCACAAACGCTTCTACATTCTATTAAATACTATTTATATAATCAATCAGTTGTAATATAAATAAACATATAAACAAATGAATCTTGAAAATAGAAAATAACACGTGTGATAAAAGGTAACCCTAATTTCAAACGAGTAAGGGTTTTTAACATAAATACGGAAAGAGATAGGAGAGATGTGGATGGAGTGAGAAGATAAAAGTTACCGTGATCGTTAATTGGTGACGGAAAGTGGTTACCGGAGAATGATTTTCCGGTGGCCGGCGGTGGATGAATTGGGTGGGTGGTGAGGTGCGAAAGAAAAGTGTGACTTGTTTATGAGCCCAGGGGGTGAAGAGACGATGAGGTTTTTATTGGGCCTGTTGTGTGTGTGCTTTTATGGTGTGGTGAAAAGTTATTATTTACCTCAACAATTTACAACTTTTTTTTTGTTACCTTTAACACTTAATATTTTAAATTTTAACCCATAAAATTCACAATCACAATTATCAGTATACATGTTGATCGATGTCAATTTTGTTTCAAATATCATACCAGATTCCACATAATTTTCATTTAGGAAAGAAAATTATGATGGTACTTATATGCTTTAAGTAGGAAGGTAGTTATATTATGAACAGTTCAAGAAGGGAAAAAAAAAAAAATTGTATGGGTACAAATGGGTAGCGTAAATTTGTTTGTCTGACTTGTTATGCCATGTTCCGATCATATTTTGCCTTGTATCGTATTTTTCAATTTTTATACTAGTAACTCCCTCTTTGATTGGGGAGTAATTAGCGAGGATAAGCAGAAGATGATAGGACTTGTAATACAGGTAAAGGTTGTCAAGTAAACAAGTTTTATTGTACGAAAGACGATTAACCCCAAATTAGTATATTTTAGCCAAATGATTAGTTATTAACCGAAGTCTAGTCTGGTTAGGAATACCGGGCTAGACTAGGCTTGTTTCTGAACAATATTTGCCTTCCAAAGAGTGTCTTTCATTCGTTGATGTTAGTATGTTCTATTTATGCTTCCAGATGTATCTTTCCTTTTTATTCAACAACTAATTAAATACGTGTGAAAATAATTGAAAGCCTATCTTTAAAACGTGTCCCAGTAATATATTAATCATTTGTATTACTTCCTGACCATTATTGATAAGGAACTCTATGGAAATTGTTGATACAGGGATCACTCTGTATCAATCTATATACATACATCGGCTGGTTAAACAGAAGTGTACTAATTTTAATATAGGCATTTTATCAAACACATTACTATCATGAAGCAAGCATGAAGCCCTTGTTATAGTTGGGAAGTCATTATACAAATGCAAATGCAGATGAAGTCATAAATGATTTAGGTTTCACACACAGGAGCAGATAATATTATTTGTAACTGCACAGCCTGTTTTATAAGGTTACAAGTGGTATATATCACAAATACTTGTTCTGTCACAAAAAGGTAGAACAAAAGATGATTATAAAGAAATATCTATATGGGTCTAAAATCAACGCCCTGAACAATTATTCCCTTGAGATAACGGTAGCTCATGGTCAATTTAAGACAGATAGGAATGCTTTGGTTCGTGGTAGTAGTAGCTGTACGCGTTTGAAATTCCCAAACTTTAACTTCCATCCAACTATCTCTTCGCTGTTTTGGAAGGTCTCTGTCTTTAATTTTGGGTCTGTTAAATGGGTTGCAGGTGTTTCCATCAACCTTTCCGTTTCTAACATTAATAACTGGGCATGCATGACTAACTACATACACATACCATTTATCAGCCTTTTCACATTCTTCCCAATCATCAGAAACCAAATATCTACCATCCATCACTTTCACACGCGGCTCAACGTCGGATAGGTTATGAGGTAATTTATAGACAAGGTAAGTTGCATATCTTGTTTCAGATGCTAGTAATTCCGATCTGATTTCCCTCACAATTCTAACACAATTAGAACCTATCTCCATAGTTTCTCCAAATCTGCATAAATAAAACATATTTAGAAGGAAACCGTATGATGTTACATATAATAATACAAATATAACTCTTAATGATAATGATATTGTGCGAAAGTTAAAGAATTTCAATACCATTAGTTTTAATTATTATTATTATTATTATTATTATTATAAAATTTTCGTATTTTTGGTCCCAACATTGAAATTATTAGTTTTCCACATATGGAATAAGTATGTTATCAAATACTTGATGGATCGTTGTAACTTCTTCACATGACAGACATAAGTTTGATATAATATTTCCTAGCTAGCTATGTGCTAAAATTTTGTACAACACGTGCAGACATTTAATATACAAAAGATATGACTCTACATCAAAATAGAACCTTGATTCAGCTGAAGAATACCACATAAAGTGCCACATAGAGGACCACTTATCCGCTGGGCAAGCTGCTCTTGGTGATAGCATAAGACATTTCTTCCCATTTTTGTCAATGGACAACCACTACAAGAAATATACAATTAAAAGATATGTGTGCATTTAAAACGCATTGTTTCAGTAATATATGAATCATTTGTATTACCTCTTGACCATCATTGATTAGGAACCCTTTGGAAAGAATGAAGTATAGATTCTATTTGTAAATGTCTGTCGAGGCTTCCACGAGACGCATTAATTACCTTTTCCAGTTCCTCCACCGGGAGAAACTCGATGCCTTCTACTGCTATCCATGATTTACTGTTTACAAAAGTTATTACAAGATCAGCAGTAGTAGTTCCTTGTTCGGTAGTGAACTGACACAATTCAGCCAACCACCACTCATCTAATTCTCTCTTCTCTGCAAGGTATGAAACCAAAGTTTCTGTCCGCCCTTCCAATTTGTATCTGAGGCCTATATAACCTTGTTTTGATTGTACTTCCTCACACTTGCTATTCATAAATTTGAAGACAAGGTTGAGGATGTAGGTGATCAGAGGTGTCAGGAATTGAGCTCTCACACCTAGTTTGAAGTGGCAGTATACTGCAAATAAGGTGCCCACCGTAAATCTGCAAGAAGCAACAAAGAATCGAATGCATCAGGGAGTCAGTAAGTGTATAAAACTGTACCGATGGAGATCAAGAAACAAGATATATAATTACGGGTGATATATATATATATATATATATATATATATATATATATATATATATGAGTAAAATAGGAGGAGGAGGAGGATGACTTAAGTGACCTTGAATCATAGTGAGAGATATAATTCTCTTCTCCAACTGGAATGATACAATGTTTGATGGAAATTAATTCAGTGTTGTCCCTTGTCATTTACATAAAACCACTGCATCCATATATACATGACCACCAATTAGTTAATTGGGTTAAAGGCATAGACTGTCAACGTACTTTCACTTTTGTTCCAATATAGGTAACAAATCGATTTTATTACCAATGTAGGTAATGTACCAGTAAAAAGTACCACATATTAGCAACGTACTTTAATATTACCTACATCGACACAATTTTACAAGTACATTACCTACTTTGGTAATAAAATGGGTTCGTTACCTATATTGGAACAAAAGTGAAAGTACGTTATAAATCTATACCTTTAACTCTAATTGATTAGATAAGTTCCAGCCAATATTATCTATTTACTGAGAATGAGTTTGATGTTTAATTACCGTATTGTCTTCGTTAACATGTAGCCCTTTGGAGAGAATAAGCTCGAGTTCCTGCAGAGATGTGTAAAGCAAAGGAAGTTCCACAGACTCAAGTATCTCTTGGTACTTGTTCTCATCATCATGTTTCAACTCTGCCTATATTAATTCATACATATACATATATCAACCATACACAAAACATTTTAGGTATCATCCGTGTTGTCTCCGTTAACATGTATTTATAGTAAGTATGCATTTGTTAGCTTACATTGACTTTTAGTTGTTGGAACTCGATGCCTTCTATTTGTAAAATATATTCATGATCGTCAAAATTATATTCTAGATCTTCAATACTGCTACTGGAGTCGCTAGTAGTAGTAAACTGATGCAACCTCGCCCTCAGCCATTCATCTTCGCTCTTATCTCCAATATACAAAATCGATCTTCTTTTCTCTCCCAAATTTGATGTGAATGTGAGGGACATATGTTGTTATTTCCATGAATTCTCTTTGAGAATTTGTGGGCATTTAAAGATGAGGTTCACCGCGTATGTAATACACGGTGACAAATATTGAGGTGTGACACATGTTTTGAATCCGTCACCATATGTGTTATAGGTGCCAACTTTAAATCTAAGTAAAGAGGCAAGCACAAGACAATATTTGTAAGCAAAATGATAAAATATTACGACTATTTACTATGTATGCATATTATTATTATTATTATTATAAATTAAATAATTTAAACTTAGCCAGGTAAAAACATGGGAGACTAAAAGGATCATAAAAGGTCACCTTGAATTATACTCATGTGAATATCGACGTCGCCAGCTAAATCTACGAATCAAACATTCATTGATGGATATTAATAGAATATGTTCTTTCTTGTCACTAACTGAAAACCGCTGCATGCACACATGTCCAATTAAATAATATAACTTAATTGAATTAGATAATTACAAATAATGTTGATGGATCAAGACCATTTAATTAATTTTTTCTTTAAAAAAGTCAACCTTACGATCTAACACACATATTATATACAATCGCCATAAATATATAAACTCACTGCCTAAAAGTGAGAGTTAAACCTAAAACCTCCTGATTGATAGACTCCTCTTCTACCTTTAGGCAAATGTTCTTTGGTAAGAGATTTAATTAATTAACTCTAGAATCAAGTTAGACGATCTAGGACGCGTTTGGCAGGTTGAAATTTATTGAAATGAAATGAGCAGAGAAGTGAAAGTAAATTAAATTTCAATCGCTGAAATGTTACGACGGCTGCCGGATGGTGGTAGGTGGGGGTGGGGAGAAAGATGGAAAGAAGAGGAATGAAAGAAAATGAAAGTAAAAAGAAGAAGAAAAGTAGTGGAGGGCGTGAATGAAAATTAATTCTATTTATTTCTTTTACATTCTCTTCTCACTTTTTCACTTAATTATCAAAATGACATTTTACTTTCTAGCCATTGATCTTTCATATCTTTTTAATTTAAAGACCTTCGTAATAAATCAATATTTACCATTTCACAGGAATGTAGCTACTTACCGCTTTTCCGTCGTTAACAAGGAACCCTTCCATGAGTAGCACCTTAAGTTCCTCTATAGATTCGTAGGTCAGAGGAGATACCGCAGCGTTAAGTATTTCTTCATACTCCTTTGGCGGCTTTAGTCGAATATAACGAAGTGCAGCCTCAAGTTTTTCCACAACAAAAGAAATCACTGGCCGTTCTTCTCGAGTTGTTTTCAAACATTCAAATGCGATGCCCGAAAAAATTTCCAAAGAAGTCTGGTCCATGTTCTGCCTGAGATCTTTAAAAATGATCTCATCTAACTTCTTTTCTTCATAACTCTTTTTCCACATATGTACTAAAACCTGTAGCTTCCCATTGCTTATTCGAGTGCATACTCTACCGCACTAGACTTCAAATAAGACAACGCCAAAAGAATAAATGTCTGACTCTTTTGTTAGTTCATAGGTCTGCAAAAACAGAGGATCACAGTACCCAGGAGTACCGAATGCATTGGTGAGTAGAATTGAGTTATGCTGATTAGCTGGAACAATTTTCGACAGCCCAAAATCAGCAATTTTTGCATTCCATTCATCATCTAGTAGGATGTTGGCACTTTTTATCTCACAGTGGATGAGCCTTTGACTTGTATCCCTTGGATCGAGTAGGTAGTTTAGTCCCTTTGCAGCGCCAAGGCATATCTTCACACGCTGCTTCCATGTGAGATCAGCAGAATGTAAATGTCTGTCGAGGCTTCCACGAGACGCATGCTCATACACTAAGATCATCTCTGTCCCTTGCTTACAATATAGTTGCTATAAGGGAGTGCTCCCTTATATACCTTCCCGAATCCACCACTTCCAATATAGTTGCTATCATTAAAGTTGTTAGTGGCTAATTTTATCTCTTCCAATTGGATATCGAGAAGTTCAATTCTCTTCATGGAAACCGTCATTATTTGTGTATCAAATGGCAATTAGAAAAGTTCAAATAACGCAGAAATTGACACAAAGTGTGCTTAGTATTAAAAGATGCTCAAGAAAGAATTGAATGACCATTTGCTAGGTGCGATTAGTTCAATGAGAAGTAATGCCTTGATTTAGGATTTGAGGGGAGAAATTGGAAACATTTTACACCACTAGCTAGGAAAGTAAGAAACAGTGATACAATCTTGGACTAATGCAAACAATAAAAAGAGTGAATTAATACTAAATATTTTTCCATGTCGCTACGTGTGGACACACTGCTAGTTTAAAATAAAATATTATTATTAACTAAATAGAAAGACAAATGCATAGCTGGTGATGTTAATCACATTATTGCATAACCAATGTTTAATTCCAGCTTTAAATACTAAACAATCTGTGATTGGTTGACATGTCTCTTTAGCCACATGTGCATTTTGGAGTATCGGTCTTTCACTGAATAACAATAATAACAGCAATATAACTTCAACTAATCTTGCTTGTCCGAGCCTTAGATGGTCAAATCGAGGCCCTTTATATATTGACCAATGAAAGCAAATTTAATTATGTACAACAACTGAAACTCATGTTTTTCAATTATCAACGTGTGTTCCTAGTCATTTTATCGAGCCTTGCATAGTGGGGTTAATTAAGTGCTACATAACTATTTATTTTCTACATTGTGTGTATTTTGGTGAATTGTCAATTTGTAAAGATGTTACGTGTCACTTTGATAACACGTCACTAAAATATACATAATGTACAAAAGTAAATAGTTCATTACATACAATGGAGGTCAATTTTGTTACACAAACACTATAAAAATTAACGCATAATTATATATATTTACAAGCACTTAACCCGTCATTCTATTTGGGAAGATGTCCAATTATCAACTTGTGTGTTGGTGAAATGTTGTGATTACATGAATGTAAATAAATAAATGTATATATATATATATATATATATATATATATATATATATTTCTTGTTGTTAGAGAGTAAACAAGTAGTGGGTCACAAGAATGGAGTTTTTAACTAAACGCATGTATTTAAAGAACAAATTTACTAAAAGCATGTGTCTTAAAAAGTACATTCAAAACTAGAATTTTTACCAAACCCATGTCTCTACAAATTTTATTTACTAAATCCATGCCCCTTCAAACATATATCCCTAACTCATATATATCTTATTTATCTCTAATTTTTTAAAGAATAAAAGAAATAAAAGTTTGGTAAAACAAAATATAACACGGTTAAAAAAACCCTAGCGTCTACTACGATTATCCCATCCCCATTCCTTCGTGGTCTAATTCCCACGATCATCCCGTCCCCATTATTCGTGGTCTACTTCCGGCCCTTCACTTGCTCGGCGTTGATCGGTACGTCCACTAATATAAGTTAAATCAAACTATTCTGCATTGAGTACGCAGTATAAACAATCGTCTTTGAAATAGAATAAAGAACACCTTATGTTTGATCGCTCTACCATGACCGAGAGGGATATGATACTAGCAGGCATGCTCATGCCTGATGAAATACAACTTTGATCATCAAAATAATGAATTGAAGTTAATGAACAGTAGCTTTTGAAGGCTTAGTTCATTTTCTTTTTTAATTTTTGATTTTGATTTGTCCATATATAACATGCAATTATATATAAAAAAAAGAACTAGATGTACATAATTATCATATCGTGTGAATAAGCTTTACTGTGTAAATCAATAAAAGTTCAATTGCAAAGTTGTTCTTCTCTTTTGATTTTGGTAGAGATCAAATAGTTAACTTATTGTCAGAATAATCATGCATATTGATCTTAATTAATTCTTATTTATAGCTTTGGAGTTATGGCACCAAAGCTTGTTACGCTACGATGTTATCTGGGAGGCAAGATTTGTGATGGAGCAGGAGGCATCATGTATAATAAGTCTTTCGAGTAAATCCATAAAAGTGCAATGCGGAATATCTTTTCGATCAATTAATCGATCAAATTCATCGCGTCACATCAATAGATAAGCAAAAACACTACATCAAAATAATTTGTAGATATCCTTTAGCTGTTGAAAAAGTGGTTAAATACATTTCTCTTCCTGTCAAGGACAGTGATGACGTTCACATCATGTTTGATGTGCTTAGTGACGATAAGGAACCAAGTAAATTGGATCTTTATTTAATGGCTTCTACAACATGCATTTTCGAAATGGACACTTGCACATGATGATGGTAAGCGATATGGGTTGCTCACTACAAATTTGTCTGAGATATTTAACAGTGTACTTAAAGGTGCTTGTTTTTTTACCAATTACGGTATGTGTCCAACTAACCTTATATAGATTGGTGCACTATTTGAATGTGAGACGTCCTCAAGGTGTTGGTGCTAAAGCAAATGGAGGTTTGTACACACCTCACATTGTTGCAAAACAAATAGCTACAATGACCAAAGTTGGTGGGTATTCATTGAGATCTTTTAAGAGAGAGAAAAGAATATTTGAGGTGATAATTTAGAAAGGAAGAAATGTGCAAGTGGTTAATTTGAAAAAATGAACTTGCACATGTGGTAAATGGGAGGCATACAAGTATCTTTGTTCTCATGTTTTGAGTTCATGTGCCAAGTTTTCTTTGAATAGTAGGCAATATGTTCATCAATGTTACTCAATTAGAGAGTATTCAGCTACTTGGATGTTTGATTTTTTTCCACTTCCTCATGAAGCATATTGGCCACAGTCATCAGTTATGAGAGAATTGCTTACGAATTTGGAGTTAAAAAGGGCCGAAAAGGGTCGTCCTTGTACAACCAGACTACATAATGGAATGGACATCAAAGAAAGAAAAAAGGTGAAATTTGTAAACAAAGTAGTCATAGTCAAAAAACTTGTTCCTCTAAGCCTAGAAGACAAGTTGATCCATAACTAGCTTATTATCAAGGTAATTACATAAATCATTTAAATTTCTTAAATAGTTTTCTTCTCTTTTTTAACAAAATTTTGATTGTTATTGTAGATTTTTTGGAGCAGCTTATAGTTATTGTCTTAGCTTGAAATCTTTTTTGGAGCAACGTTGAAAGAATTGAGTAGCTTGAATATATCTTGATTAATTTTGTGAATCTTCTTTGAATCATTTAGCATGTTCTTTTTTAGCATTTTATTGAATCTTTATTGAAACATTTTGATTTTTTTTACCAGTTTATCAAATTTGTTTGTAGCAATGAGTGATTAATGCCTATTATTATTTTTATGTGTAATTATACGAGCGTAACTATTTTTACTAATTGATCTTGTTACTAATTTACTATATATTTCATGTGTTTTTAGTGTAGTAAAAATAAATCCAGGTTGTTATCTTGTAAGCTTTTAAGCAATGGTCCTTACGAAGTTAAAGAACCAAAAAAGAAAGAAAGAGAGATGGATAGATTAGAAGAGGTGCGGCTGTGAAACGGTTTAATTAAAGAAAATATAAGTGATTGAGCGGTAAAAAATCCGGATAAAATGATTAAAAATTAGATGAAAATAGAATATATTAAGGATATATGTTTTAAATGACATGCGTTTAGTAAATAAGTTTTGTAGAAACATGGTCCAGTAATAAACTCTCCAAAATTAATATATACGGAGTATCATTTTACTATTATTGTTTTAACTTTAAAAACCACTATTGAGTATTGACAGTTTAACATTTTCAGATCTTATTAATCTCCTCAAATTTCGATTACAAAACTTCAATCAAATTTAAAACATTCATCCTCTACGAGTTATCGATCTCAACCTCCATTAAAAATTAATTATTTGTCAAGGGCATTCATTTTTTTTTAACCTTGGCGGCTGTAAATCGCTCACACAAATCAAACCCACTTGCACTTTAAGATGCTAATTGCTTACACGGGAAAAGCAAACACAAACCCAGATTCGATGATACCAGTGAAGCTTGATCATCTTCACTTGGATATCGCCGAAAAAGCATGTTGTTCGTCGCCCGACATCACAAGAACATCACCTCCGTAGGTCACACCACCTGTAACGACCTTATCCCCCTTTATAGCGAGATATGGACAACGAGATTTGCAGGTTAATTAAAGGAGATGATATGAATGTTTTGGAGAATACAAACATTTTGACTTCTAAAACTTCAATTGTAATTAAAAACGATGTGGTCGATCACTATCATTGCCGTCGCCGAGGGTGTGCACCGACCTTCGCCGAGGGTGTGCACCGACCTTCAAAGCTTTAGGCTTCAAAATTTCAAACTTAGTGTGTATATATATATATATATATATATATATATATATATATATATATATATATATATACAAATATATTTTTTTTAGCCTCCAAATAAATTATTATAACAAAGACAAAACAAAAGATTATCTACTTAACCATTTTAACTGGGAGGCCCCTACAATTAAAATGTCTGCTCAAAATAATCAATAACAAATAATAAGAAATAGTAAAAGCCAATAACCATAGACACATACTAAGCTCTCAATTTTTAACACGTTTGTAGTATGTGCGATTGCCAAATTTGATTATATGAAGTGTAGATAACAATAAAATTATTTGTAATGCACATGGTTTTAACGTGTATAATAATAATAAAAATATAGACATTAATAATGAAATTGTAGATATTGATAACCAAATTCAAGTAATATCAATAAAAATGTAAATAATAATTGAACCTAATCTACTCATGGAAGCCCAAAATTATTTTTTCCAAATTCTTTTCTCGTAAGATACATTTGCCAAACGAATCATTGGAAAATGATGAAACTATGCTTTCATTATCTATTTTACATGGAAAATAGAAAAAATGTCATTTTATAGGCGTCTCGTTCTTTCGGTTACACAAATTTAAAGAAAAATATTAAAATTACTACTTTTTTGTCTCATTTTGAGATTTCACACGGGACCTCTAGAAACTTGAGGATGCCTATAATGATTTAAAATTACTTTTCATTTTCTAGGATGTTAATGACTAAGGTTCAGATTAGTACAACAATTTTAGTTGAGAATGGAGGAATCAATAAGAACGCGCCACGTGTCACAAAACTCACTTTCCCCCACATTTTTAAAAATTAAATATCTCCCAAACGGTAAATCGAAAAATCATAAAAATTGCACCATAAAAATCAGCGTTTTTTTCTCTTCGATTAGAGATCTCACAAGGTATACTTTCGACGATTTTTTTTTTCATTTTCATTGGGTTTTGTAAACGAGTAACAAATGTGTTACCAGCAGGTAATACATATGTTACCAACGCGTACCATATGTGTTACTAATATTGTACAATTATAAAAAAGTGGTCGAAAGTATATCATGTGAGATGTCTAATCGAAGAGAAAAAAATGATGATTCTCATGGTGCAATTTTTATAATTTTTCAATGAGCCACTCTTCAGATATTTAATTTTTAAAAACGTGGGGGGAAATGGGTTTTGTGACACGTGGAGCATTCCTATTGATTTATCTATTCTCAACACTTTTGCCATTCTCATTTGAATCTCACCCGAATGTTAATTTATCATTGTATTTTTACTAAAGTTGTAAATATGTTATTGTTTTCATCATTAGTAAATTGTTTTATTTATTTAAATGTTTTCGATTTCCATATAATTTGAGAAAGTTACATATATTATAAGGTCGATTTAAGTATACAAAAGTAAAAATGTGTACCAGTTGTTGTATTAACGTAAGAGTGAGGTTCAAATGAGAATGAAAAATTTTGTGAGGATAGAAGAACCAATAGGAATGCGCCACGTGTCACAAAAACCCACTTTCCTCTACTTTTTTAAAAATTAAATATTTAAAAAATGGCTCATTGAAAAATTATAAAAATTGCACCATAAAAATAAGCATTTTTTCTCTTCGATTAGACATCTCACATGATATACTTTCGACAATTTTTTTTAATGATTGTGCAATATTAGTAACACATGTGGTACTCGTTGGTAACATATGTGTTACCTGCTGGTAACACATGTGATAGTTGTTTACAAAATCCAACGAAAATGAAAAAAAAAGTTGTCAAAAGTATACCTTGTGAGATCTCTAATCGAAGAGAAAAAAACGCTGATTTTTATAGTGCAATTTTTATGATTTTTCGACTTACCGTTTGTGAGATATTTAATTTTTAAAAACGTGGGGGAAAATGAGTTTTGTGACACGTGACGGTTTTTATTGATTTTTCTATTCTCACGGAAAGCTGGCGTACTCATTTGAACCTTCCTCATTAATCAAGACAAAAGATTGTTTTATTATTAAAATTTTAGTTTTTCCTTTTTCATTTCCAAAGATAATGAAAGATAGGGATGCATTTAATTAATCGCCAAGGAAAGATAAAGAATGTTCGATTTATTATGATAAGTTTTGCAAATTGCAAATTTGATTTTTAAAATAAAAAAGATAAAGTGGAGTGGAAGTAATATATGTGGATTAAAATAGAATATTGAATAGGAATTTTTATATAAAATAACTAGTCAACAAGGTCGTTTATGAAAAAGTTAATGTTAATTCTTCTATTCTTATACTAGGAAGTCTTCTCGGTCGTGTCAAACACGACCCATGCCAACTTATGTAACTTCTAACGAAATAAATGAGTTTTTATTTGAAAGATTAAAGATCATTGTCGACATTATTAAAAAACGTTCGTGGGTAACATTGAGACAAAAAGCAAAGTATGATGGTAATCTGTACTATAAACCCTAAATAAGGCACATTACTTAAAAAGGCACATTACTATGTTCTTAATCCTATTTGAATCATGCCAAATATTACATTTCCAAAACCTAAAGTGGTCAAACTGAAACTTGTTAAAACTTTAAGGTGCAGTTCCTACAATTTTCTCAAAATCTGAAAATCCCCATTTTGCGAACCAATTTCGTTTTCATTCATACAAAAACTAATTGAATCACTGAGCTGATAAAAAAAACTTGTTTAATCTCCAATTAACTTCCCGCCGATTCTCTAATGGTTAGAAATACACACTCTCCTTATTAATATATATGCACACACATACTATACCTAAACCTGTTGTGATATCTCGTTACTTATAATCTCTAACGTGTTTAATACGAATCAGGATTATGTATTTCTCATAATTAGGTTTATAATTATAATTTGATGATATACGTTCATTTTTAAAGTTATATCGTACTGATTGTTTGAGCTAATAATTTAAGAGTTTTGTAAACCCTAAGTAACCGTTTTTAGTTATTTTAATTGTTTAATGAGCTGTGTTTGATTATGTGTGGAATTATTTTTATAGCTAAATCGTAGAAGCTTTCAGTTTTCAGATGTTTATATTATAATATAGGTTTTTTTATGTGGAACTTTACATGTGATTGCATTTCAGGTAGTTTGTTAATGTGCTGATGAGTTGTTGTTGTTATTTGACTGTATGCAGGCTAACAGACACACGATTATACTCATGCAGACTTCTCAAAATAGAGCTACGAGGACTTTTATGGATTATGAGTCAATAAGTCAAGCAATGGATGGTATGTATAGTTTTCGCATTAGGGTTTGATGAAAAAATTGATGATTGGTAGTGCGTGTTTTATCTTCTATAATTTGTTATCTATTCTAGAACACACTTAGCTGTCAAAGGGAACTAGTGATGATGTTAGATTGAGTTGGTTATCGATGTCCCTTTTCTAATGCATAACTTAATGCATACTACTGATTTGGTTCTGACCTTACAATTCGTATTAGATTCTTGTGGTAGTACCTAGGCTTACAAATTTACAATTTTTATTATTATTATTATTATTTATTTGTTTGGTAATGTGACTTGAGATTGCTTGTTGTCTTTGATTTATGCAACTGCACAAGAAAACACAACACTATCTAAGGTTCTATAGAAATTACTAAATGCTTAATCATCCATCTAGTTTACCAAACAACAGAATCTCTGAGCGAAAACTGGAGGTCAAGACCCATTTAAACATATATAGGTCCAAACAAGCGCCATTTGAACCTACATAGTCTATATACTCTATACAACCTTAATTGATTGCATCTAATTCTTCTATAATTTCCCAGACTCATAAGTGGTCTAAATTACTTTGAAAGTGAAATGTATAGTGAAGTCTTACTGTGGAATGTTATTAATTCAATAAGATCAGGACTAGTCTTTTGCTCTTTGGGAGGTGAGAGTGGTTGAAGCGGAAACACATTTCTTATTGAAGCTTACAGTGTTTATAGTAAGATACAGGATTCATTGGTTTTCTCATGATGTATTTCAGAACTCTTCCCAACTGATAAGGTTTTATGCATATCGTTGTCTGTTTTGAGTACGAACGATGCTTATAAAATACATGTTGTATATCTATAACCTGTTACCTGTCTTGTATTACTGTTTTGCAATAACGTATATGTCCTACATGTGTTCCGTATAGGTATGTGTGCACTATACGAAAGGAAACTCAAGGAATTGAATCCGACTATCAGAAATATAACTTATGACATTGAAGATCTCTATAATTTCATTGACGGCCTTGCTGACTTGAGTGCTTTAGTGTATGTTTCCTTTCTCATTCATACTATATGATTTAGATAGCTATGGGATGATTCTCCACCATTATTGAAATCTGTAGCAAATACAATGAAAGATCATATCAGCTAAAGTGCCTTTCCGTCTTATAAAACGATGATTTTGCAACCATTTGAGACCATTGTGACATTTCCTTCAAAAATGTAAATGTCAAGTTGACGTGCTTGATTTATCCTAAGTTATCTATTCTAGCTCATGATCTTCTCCAAACAATTAGAATGGAATATTCCTATCTTGGTGGCCAACAGTAGCTGTGTATTAATCTAGCCTTTTGATTTATTTGTGGGATCACAAAATTTTTAGTTGCATATTAGGTTCGTCATTCATAAACGTAGGTTCTTTGTTAAAGATGATGTATTAATAACTTCACAATATACAAATCATAAAGCACCTGTATTTTGATAGTAGTCCAGATCCTCGAATACATCGGTTTAGGAGGTTGTACCCGTAAAAATTACAGAGTAACTTTCAACTCATCTGACCCATTTTTTTCTTAGATTATTGCTAAATTCATATTCTCGAGTACTTGACCCGTTTGAAAGGGACAGACTGATCTATTTTATTTATTTTTGTTGGTAAATAAATTTTGTTAACCCATTCTGCCTTGCAGCTATGATCACTCTCTCCAGGCATACCTTCCAAATGATCGTCAATGGATCAGACAAAGGATGTTTAATCACCTTCGAAAATTGGCGAATTGATCTGCTTCCATCACCAGATTGCACAGAACTTCCCTTCAAACATAAAAAGCTATCATCGCACTTGTATTCGGTCTACAAGTATACCATTTGTAACTTGGATGGTATTATGTGCTTTAAGTGGGAAAGTCTTATGATATATTATGAGCAGTTTGATCAGGACAAAATATATTAGTTTGTCTCTTGTACAATTGAGCCGTGTAATTTAGTTTATTCCCTTATTATAGGTCACATTCTGATCATATTTTGTTTGTATCTTACTGTTATATGATTTTGATAATTCCCTTTTTAGTTGGGAAGTAAAGAACATAAGCAGAAGATGATAAAACTTGGAATACAAGTAATGGTTGTCAAGCTAACAGCTTCTACAGTACACAAGACGATTAACCCAACGTTAATGAAACTTTAACTAAATAATTATTGATTAAGTTAGAGTCTGGTCTGGTTAGACTAAATTGCTAGACAAGGCTTGTTTTGAACAGTGGCTACCTTACAAAGAGTTATTCATTAGTTGCTATTAGACTATTAGACATTTTGTTCCCAACAAACTAACCTTTATATTAATACAATTTGCACAATTTAACAAACTAGAAACGTCTAACGCAGTTGCTCATTCATTTAATATCATAATACTTCTCTTGGCATTTTTGCAGAAACCGTCTAGCTTACAACAGGAAGTTAAAAACACCATCCGAAAGTGAAAATAGGTGAACAGAAAACGATGTTTATTTATAAACATGATTTGCATCACTTGATTAGGATGCATCTTATGGGAGAGCCTTCTGCTCCTAGTAATCTTAATGGTAGACAGTGAACATTATATATTCCTGCTTCTACATCTTCAAGTTTCAGACCTTCAACAAGAATGATTTCCTGAGAGCACAAAAAGTAGCAAAATGTCATAAATATTAATTAGAGAGATAACTAGCAAAAAGTACATTTCCATTAGACATGACTAAGAGTCTGGTGTCTTAACAAGTTGTATTATATGGGTTCTAATGTAGAAACATGTCTAGGTTTCTCATGAAAAGATTGTTATATTTCATTAAGCATGACAAAAATAAAAGTATAGTTAAGAGATACACTTCTCTAATTCCATAAGAAGTGCAAATTTGTCATTATTGATGTTGTGTAGAAAGTACAATATTTCCAGTTCTGGAGAAGAATCAAAGTTACAACCATCTATCTCCCAATAATCACTCTTTTTAAATAGATAAAAAGGTGGTTGTGATAATTCTTATCCATAGTTTGCGAGTATTGAGAAATGCATTAAAACATTCTGCAAAAACTCAAAAACAGTTTCCTTCAAAGTATGTTCTCGGTAAATGAGGCAAGAGGATGTATGCAACTTACCCTGTTTTCTAAGAAGACAAGATGAGAAGGGATCAGATCATCGTATGCAGCAACCGATAAGTAATCAATACCTAAAAAACCAGAACAAATGACTCATCATGTCTCGATAATTTTCAGGATGATGATTATACATAATACATAAACGTTGTGGCAAGTATTTCTGAGAGCAAGATAACTTATAGCGGCATTTCTTGGGTCTCAAAGTCAAGTGACTTACCAACAAGTTTAATATCTGTATTGTCCTTCAGCCACTGGGCTCCATCCTTCATAAATCCTACATAGCTTGTGTCAAATCGCTTTTGCCGCATTAGCTGCCTGGAATTAAAGACCCAAACAATATACCAATTAAAAAGTGAAATTATAAGCGGAATAAGTCGAAAGCACTGTATGATTGCTGATCCTAGTTATAAAAAAAAAGGGAAAATAGGTTACCTATCGGTATTTAATGTTCTGAAAAGCACACGCTTTACTCCCTTGGGAATGTTCAACGACTTCATAACTTCAGCTGTAATAATTTGATTAGTCACAAGATTGATTCATAGAGAAATTCGAAAACACAAGTTGCATAATTGATTGAAACAACAATTTAAGATAAAAGGAACAGAACCATAAATGATAAGTACCTGTTATGTTCTTATTCCTTGGAACATCAACTAACAATGCTGGGCCTGTGAAGAAAAAAAACTTGATATGTTAGAATTTCTTCATGCTAAAACTAATAACTAGAGTTCTTCAAAGCGTGTCACTAAGTCTCGCTTATTTCTGACAGCACAACTGTTATAAGGGGAAAACTTCAAAACTATGTTTTGATCAAGAATACATTCTTCATATATTAGAAATACCACATAAATTTAATAAAGATAGCAGCAAGATCTATCTCTGTCAGGTTGGTTTAATATCATTAAGTACTTCTAAATCAAGACTATCGATATCGAACCCAGTTTCGAAGTAATTCTCAAACACATGTCCAGGTGCATCAACATGCGTGCCAGAATGGGCAGGTAACTTTATCTCCGAAAAGTTACAATCTGATCCATTCTTCATACTGGCATAAAAATTATCAATTGAGTGATCAGCTTTCTTGTCATCATGGTCTCTAAGTGAGACAGATTGCTAAAGCCTTCAAAGGGTCTTTCAAAGGGGTTAATATGACACACATAAATTATATAGCTGGTCTGCAACTATGGTTGAAAACCATAACCTTTCACTTTCATGTGCGAGTCATCTAAATATGCAAAACCATCATATTAGAACCCCACTAAAGTCACGAAAATCCGATGTATTGCTTCACATAAATCACATGGGATATTGTTAACATAATCCCACTTGGTAAACAGGATGTTCTAGAATGGAAAAATCACATCAACTGTTAACTAAGAACGATCTTATTAAGTGGTACTAATTTGACTCTAGACCAGGCACATAACACACTCAAAACAAACTTTATTGTGAATATGAAGATTCTATTAGTTGTTGTACAGTACTTCGCACTACTTATAATTTGAAAAGCAACTAATGAAAGATCAACTTTTCGTAAAGGCATTATATCAGCATGTTAATCTCATCAACCATCTGGGACAAGTTTAAAACTTTAAACCAATATAGAGATAACCTTCTATTTATCTATATCTATACATATATCTGCTGGAATAACAGATCATTATTATTCAGAGCTAGGTTCTTATAAGTGTGTCTCTAAATATACATTGTTACTATGTAACATAACTAACATAGGGAATATATATATATATAGTCTCTAAATATACATTGTTACTATGTAACATAACTAACATAGGGAATGTATATATATATATATATATATATATATATATATATATATATATATATATATATATATATATAATATATATATATATATATATATATATATATATATATATATATATATAGTACATAGGAACTTAATAATAATAACAACGGTATGATCTATCTCTGTATAGGTTAGTTAGATACCATTGAGTACTTCTAAGTCAAGACTATCAATATCAAAGCCTGCTTGATAGCAATTCTCAAACACATGTCCAGGTGCATCAACATGAGTGCCAGAATGAGCAGGTAACTTTATAACCGAAAAATTATAAACTGATCCATTCTTCATGCTACTTTGGAGTGTAAGGTACCCATCCCCAATCCCAGCATCTGAACCCCCCGAGACAGTTTCTGAAGTGATCCTATGTGTAATATCATAAATTTTCCCGCTCCCATACACCTCCCTCCGTGGAGGAATTAACTCACTACCACACAAATCCTTATCATCACCATATGGAGATGGGTGGGCACTATCTTGTGATGACAAAACCCTAAAAGGTACAAAAACAATCAGAAGTATCAATTGAATGCTCATCTTTCTTGACATCAAGTTAAGTAAGCTAGAGAGTTCACTGAATTCTTCAAAGGGTCTTTCAAGGGGTTAATAATTGTATTAACAGAACCAAACATGTCACACATAAGTTAGGTTGGCAGGTGTATGATTGAAAACATTAAGCTTCACTTTCATGTTTGCATCATCTCTGAACACATGATATTTGTCCCCCCAATAAATGTCACAATAATTCAAAATAGCTTCAGATAAATCATATGATAGATGCCAACCTTATCCCGCTTAACAAACTACAAGATGTTCTAGAATGAAATATTCCCATCCATTGCTACCTAATTAACTCTTTACAAGTAGTACTATTAAGAAGAAATGGTATATTCCTGTAAATAGAGCTGTACGATGGCAAGCCGTGACAACCACATGTATAAATTTTAATTACACTAACAACTTTTTGTCTAAACTGTAACCATCAATCAAATATTCACATGAGATCAAATGATATACTATCAAAGGACCTATGTCAAGGTGATGTAGATAATCCGTGTTGGTGCTCAGAAGTCAAACGATAATTATATGTGAAATTAGGAAAACTTCTACATGCAATTTTCATGGTGTTGACATTCTACCATAAAAATTACCGCGCATATCCTAAAAGAACGAGGCTTTCTCTTTGTCCATCAGACTTGTAATTTCTTTTCCAAATATTTGATGTTTGAAAACCCCTTCTGGCCCATGCAGCCCAATCAAATAGTGGCCCAATCAACCGCTCCATCTTTACCAATAAATTGTTCTAATAATCCAGGTTCCTCTTTGGCTCGGATGGAGACTGAACCCCTGTAATTTCCAAATGACTTTACCTCCAAAACCAACAAGTTTACAAGCTCAAGGTACCTAGAATTCTCTTTTAATGTAAAACTGAAACAAATTTTGTTCTCAATCTGAACATTCTTTTTCTTTTCCGTCTAAGAGAATAGTTACTATTTCATTGGGAATATTGCTTATCCAAACTACCTAGTAGATTCTTCCAAGAAGCATTTTAACAGATGAGTAATTTCAAAGATAATATTCAAAATTGCTCATTAGAATACTTTATAGTTTATATCAAACCACCATAAGTAGTAAAAAGCAACTAACAAAAAGATCAAAGCTCATTTAGGCATTTCATTAGCAGGTTAATCTTATCAACCATCTTACGACATGTTTACAAACCAATATATGGACTATGGAGCACCTTCTATTTATCTATCTGTATATCAGCTGGTTAACAGATATTGCTATAATTCAGAGCAGGGTTCTTATAGGCATGTTTCTTAATGTATATTGTTAAAATGTAACACAACTAACATCCGGAACAAAAATAATATTCAAAACCATGTACGGATCAAACACATAATATTCATATATAGCAAATAATAACTTAATAATAATAACAACAGTAGGATCTATCTCTATATAGGTCAGTTTAATACCATTGAGTACTTCTAAGTCAAGACTATCAATATCAAAGCCTGCTTGGTAGTAATTCTCAAACATATGTCCAGGTGCATCAACATGAGTGCCAGAATGAGCAGGTAACTTTATAACCGAAAAATTATATTCCGATCCATTCTTCATGCTACTATGGAGTGTGAGGTACTCATCCCCAACCCCATCATCCGAAATCCCCGACACAGTTTCTGAAGTGATCCGATGCGTTATATCATAAATTTTCCCACTATCATATACCTCCCTCCGTGGAGGAATCAACTCACTACCACACGAATCCTTATCATCACCGTATGGAGATGGGTAGGCACTATCTTGTGATGCAAAGCCATATATATAAGGTACAAACAGAATCAGAAATATCAACTGAAGGCTCATCTTTCTGAACACCATGTTAAGTAAGCTAGATAGGTTGATGAATTCTTCAAAGGGTCTTTTGAAGGAGTTAAAGTAGTATTAGTAAAACCAGATACGTTTCACATAAGTTAGATGGGCGTTTGTACGGTTGGAAAGTATTAGCTTTCACTTTCATGTTTACATCATCTATGAGCACATGATATTTTTTCTTTTCCCCATTAAATGTCACAAAAATCCAAAATAGCTTCAGATAAACCTTATCCCACTTAACAAACTCCAAGATACTTCTAGAATGAAGATATCTAATCAATTGTTACCTACTTAACTCTTTACAAGCTATACTATTTAAGTAATTTATGGATCAAGCTGCAACAAGTAGTAACAAGCAATTAACAAAAAGATCAAAAATTCAGTTAGGCATTTTATCAAAACACCTTATACGCATCATTGCATAAACCATCTTGACGACCCATATATAAAAGCTCACCATTAAGAAGATAAAGATCAAGCGTGTCAACATCAAACCCAGCATCAAAATAGTGATCATACACGTGTCCAGGAGCATCCACGTGGGTACCAGTATGCGTTGGCATTTTCATCTCCGAATTATTAGCCAATGACCCATTTTTCATACTCGCCGGCAGCTTAAGAAACTCACCAAGCCCATCATCTGATCCCCATGAAGGCATGTTTGGGTGGTACCGGTGACTTATGTCAATTATACGACCATCGTCGTACACTTCTTTACGGATTGGGGATGAGGGAGTGATGACGTCATCTTTGAGGTCGCAGGGTGTGAGATACGGAGATGGGTATGCATCGCCGGCGACAGATGAGGTGGCGGAAGTAGAGAAGGTGGTGGTGATGAGTGTTGTGACGAATATTCCGGCCGCCGTTATTGGTAGATACATTGGGACTGACCGACTGAAGTGTGGTTGGGAGAAAGTGAGATTTTGATCATTTAACCCCTCTAGCAATTACATAAATACATATAAACCCCTACTTTCATAAAAGTTTATTAGAGCTAGTACATTTGACAATTTTAACCTTCCATCTATATTAAATGGATTAAATTTCATAAATGGTGCGCATGGTTTACAAAAATTATCTCTATACTTCTTTTTTCACCTTTTCAGTCCAATAAATTTATGTTTGCTCAAAAATAATCCCTACTCCATCTAAAATGACTAAAGTATCATTTTCTCTTTGACATTTCTGGATAACAGGATTTAAACGGATAAATAGTACTTTAGTCATTTTAGGTTGGTGAGGGACCATTTTCGGACAAAATGTAAATTTATTGGACTGAAAAAGTGAAAAAAGAAGTATATGGATTGTTTTCGTAAATCGTTGTAAACCACGTGAAGCATTAAATGTTATTTGATTTTTTTTTATAACTTAGTGGCTTCTAAAAAATTATTTTTGAGCATCATTTACTTTTCTTTCCGGTCAAACAAGAATTATTTCTTATTAATCGAAAATAGAATTATCAATCTGATCCATTCTTCGGTTTCTCCGACGACGTGGTCAGAAAACGTGTCATTTAAAGAACTAAAAATATCCGCTTAATTGCTTCCTACTTTCTTTTTCTTTTGGTTTAACTTTAAGATACAAATCCTTTAGATCAACTTAAAAATGAAAAACGGTATTTTTCTGATTTTAATTCTTAGCGAGCTGAAATTCACAATAAAACCAGTTCAAAAAAGACAGCTCACCTCACAATAGTGGTTCGACCGGCCGGTTCGAACCAAATTCTTACAATATGGGGTAAAACTATATATAAAATCGTTTTGGTACACCCAGATATTGTTGTCGGCTACCTACTTTCGAATCGAATCCATCAACTAGTCCCAACACACATTAATCTAAACTTTAACAAATAAAATACACACTACATAGTACATACAAACTTTACGACATATAATATAAAATCATAATCATTTTCTATCTGTTTTCTAAAACCAATCACCATTATTGTTACTTGATCTCTCTCTCAATGGTTTCAACAACTACATTAGCCACACTACTTCTTACAATACTCATCACACTCTCATCTTCAACCGCCAACGATGCATACCCGTCTCAAAACACAGCCGCCGAGACACCTTGTGACTTGGTCAGCGATGACGGCGGTAGTTTGTCCCCTGTCCGAAGAGAAGTCTATGACGGCGGTCGTATAATTGACATAAGTCATCGGTTCCACCCTGACATGCCTTCGTGGTTATCGGATGATGGACTTGGACAGTTTCTTAAGCTTCCGGGGAGTATGAAAAACGGTTCACATGCTAATGTTTCAGAGATGAAAATAGTGGTACATACTGGGACTCATGTGGATGCTCCTGGTCATATGATTGATCATTATTTTGATGCTGGTTTTGATGTTGATACTCTTGATCTTCATGTTCTTAATGGTGAGTGATTTTACCAAAATTTGGTGCTCTTTTTTTTAGAAAAAAAACAAGAAATTGTACCAAAAGGTCTTTGAAAGACTATGTCTTGTATTTTTATCCTTTTGGATTTACAATTTTCATTCTTTAAGGAAATAATACTTGGTGTTATTGCAGGGCCAGCATTATTAGTTGATGTTCCAAGGGACAGTAACATAACAGGTACTATATTTCATTTTTGGTTCTTCATCTTCTATATTTAAAATTGTTGATGTCAATCAAAGTGACATATTTATAACTTATTGATAACATTCCCTAGCATAACAATTTATCTTATTACAAATTCTTTTTTAGTGCTTTGTTCACCTTTAAGGCTTAAGCAGCTACTACCGTCTTCTAATTGGGTTTTTTTTGCCGAAAAATGAATCAATAGTTCTCTTTTTCACATTTTCGGGTATCAACTAATTTTGTTTTTTAAAAATGAACCACTCATTTAAAATCAAACATTTTCGGGTATAAGTAACCGTTTAAAACGATAGCCGGTCCCAACAAAATTAGTTGATACCCGAAAATGCAAAAACGGGAACTATTGATTCATTTTTCGGCAAAAAAACAAAATTAGTTGATACCCGAAAATGCAAAAACGGGAACTATTAATTCATTTATCGGAAAAAAACCCTTTTATCAACGAATGCAAAACTCGGTTACTTATACCCGAAAATGGCTACCATTTTAAATGGTTACTTATACCCGAAAATGTTCGATTTTAAGTTAGTGGTTCATTTTTAAAAAACGAAATTAGTTGATACCCGAAAATGCAAAAACGGTAACTAGTGATTCATTTTTCGACAAAAAAACCCTTTCTAATTTAACCTCAAGTTGGTGTATTTCAGCTAAAGTTATGAAGTCGCTGAACATTCCCAAGGGAGTAAGGCGTGTGCTTTTCAGAACATTAAACACTGATAGGTAATTTTCATATACTGCTTGTTATGCATTCGGCCTACAATGAACTCTATTTAAAGTAGCTAACCTCGGCTACACGAGGTTTGACACTGACTGTCTTTAATAATAATCGGTGGGTATTAAACTGCCAAATAAACACGACTTAAGTTGAACCAGAGATGTCCTATAACTGGTGGCCATCATTTTTTCGGCTGTTTGTGTGGGCTACATTTTTGTAAAGTCATATTTCTGTGTCATCAATTGCAGGCGGCTGATGTGGCAAAAGCGATTTGACACTAGCTATATTGGATTCATGAAGGATGGAGCCCAGTGGCTTAAAGACAACACAGACATCCAACTTGTTGGTAAAGCACTCTAAACCTAAATGGGATGCATCATGCATGTTGATGTAATTTCACTAAAATCTTGAATCATATCTATCAAAACATAAATAAAAATTAAATGAGAATTATATGTAGTACTCAAGTTCTGAAATTACTTGAATGCTATCTAAAGAATACCCTCTATAGTTATGACATTTAATAAAACAATCATCAAATGAGATGTCACGTAAGTAAGAACTTTAAAAAATGTTGTTTTAGAAATCAAGTCAAGGGGAATTAGTTTAAAAAAGACCAGGTTATACACATATATTTTTAAGAACCCAATAATTGGTACTAAAAAACTTCAAAAAGTACTACCTATATGATATAATCAGTCATTTTATCTCATTTGCAGGTATTGATTACTTATCGGTTGCTGCATTCGTTCATTCTGTTCCTACACATCGTGTCTTCTTTGAAAGCAGGGTAAGACACCCTTCTTGCAACATCTTATAACTCACATGTTTTTTCATTTAGAATGAAATTTTTATGCATCTGATGGTAAACTTGATGGTGGTAACAGTGTCGCTCTTCGTTAAATTTTAGTAATCATAACAATGTGCAAAAAGGAACCTGTAACTTGGAAATATCCTAAATGGAGAAATTCACAATATCAGAGAAGTAACTTGCAGACATGTTCTTAGACTATATTCCGTATAACTCAACTTCTCAAGACACGTCGTTAACACTACTAGCTTATGTACTCTCAGGAAATTATTCTTGTTGAAGGTCTGAAACTTGACGATGTGGAAGCAGGAGTATATAATGTGCATTGTTTACCGTTAAGGTTGCTGGGAGCTGAAGGATCTCCCGTAAGATGCATTCTCATCAAGTGATATTACTAGTAGTTATTCCACAAAAAACCTTCAGTATTGGACATGTTATGGAGCAATTTATGTGTAACATTGCGGCGAAGAATGTTGTTGAAGTTGCTTTTTATACGTCTGCAAACTTTATTTGCTCTAAGTTACCTCAATTGCAATGAGACAAGGAGTGATGATAGATATTTAGCTTCGACTGTCATTTGAAAAGAGCTACATTCTCTAAACGTTATTTTAACTTGTCGTTTTGAGTTATCAAGAGAAAGTACTGTTCTTTCCGGATATGTATTGTGAGTAATTTATTCAGTTGAATGTCAAGATCAAGGAACTGACATATGAAAGTTTGCCCAACTACAAAGATAATTATGTTTCAACTGCTGTGCACCAAGATTTATTTTGTCCATAATATTACCTTTTTTCATATGCCATATTTTGGGAAAATTATTTGGCTAACAGATTTGGGCCCCCACTCAAACGTTTTACAGTACGAGTGATATAGACAAGTTTATTACACCAATGTTTCAAGTGAAGTTGCAGATTAATTATATACTAGGACTCTAGGAGAGTTTCATTTCGTTGAACAATTGTGTTTCAAGCCTAGAGATGAAACGATATCGTCAGCATGTTTGTTCACCCATACTTGTACTGTTTCGACTCTTGTTCCATTGCAGGGTTATTTTTTTAAACAGAATAAATAAATAAAATCTCATATTCTGTAAAGAGTAGTATCACAAAAAGTAAATGATGGTGTAACAATAGAACTGTTTGAAGGAAACTGGATTCAAAATGTACTTTATTACAAGCACACACACGAAAAGTAACAACAACAACAAACACACGAAAACCGAAAACAAGAACAACAAGAACAACAACAACAACAACAACAACAACAACAACAAGCTTGATGTGTTTGCAGTTAATTATTGCTTATGGGTCTAAATTCAATGCCTTGCAGTACAATTCCTTCAAGCGACGCGTCATAACTGGACAGTTTAAGATGCATCCGGATCTTTCTGGTGGTATGGTCGATTTGAAATTCCCATATCTGTACTTCCATCCAACCATCCCTCCTCTGTTTTGGAAGGCCTTTTATTTTGGGCCTATGCGATGGGTTGTGAATCTTTTTATCAACTATTCCTCTAATAATAACTGGAGTTTGAGGAGTATGTAAGTAGATATCGCAAGTTTCTCTTGACGAGTTTTTATCCTTCACTTGTGCAGGACGAGGCTGAACTTCGTCGTTCCGTTGTTTGTAAACAAGGTAAGTAGCATATGTTGTTTCACCTGTTTGGCGTGGCCATGTGTTGGATTCGATTTCACATGTAATAATGAATTTGAATGAAGATTCATGAGGCACTTCCTCAATTCTGAGGGAAGACATTGTGCGCAATAGAATGTTAGAATTAGACAAATACCCAAAAGGATTTGAAACAATCCAACTCGTGTTACGCGATCATTATTTTAAATAACTCTAATATGAAAGTATCATACATATTCTCTTAGTACGGACAAACAGAACAATTTGATGATTCACATATGTAACACTGAAAAGTAGTTACATGTGTGCGAGAAAAGGTATAGGGCCAACTTGTGATGGCGATAACCTTTTGAACTAGTGGATAGAGGGGGTTGGAGGTTAAGTTGGTTGACAGAAAAGGTATAGGGCCCTGATTATATTGTATGTATTCGTATTATATGTAGCATGTATTTATTACGTGTCCCTTATTGATATTAGAAACTTTATACATGTACACTGTTTGTTTATTCAGATGGATATATATACCCAACAGACAACAGGTTAACTCCCTTGAAAGCCTTCGAATGTAGGTACAAGTATGTGCAAAAAAAAAAAAAAAAGCTAGCTAGGAAATAGTGAAAGAACCTTGTTTGGGGTAGATCCTTCCATGATTGGTCTTCCAAAGCCACTCTTGTTGGCAGAATATGATGTTTCTTCCCATCATCATTATAGATAGTCTTCACTTCTTGTTTCCAATCTTGCATATTCACATTCTGATCTATGAACATTTCATCTTCTACCTAAATTTTGTAACCAAATTGGACTTGAATTGACTATGGGAAATAAAAAAAAAAATTTGTCTCTGCAGAAGGATGCGACGTAAGAAGTGGTATTTAGAAGTGTTGTTGACTTAACTAAACATAAGAAACATCATAATTAAGGAAATGACATATCAATAATATAACGGGTGCTTGTGATCAGCTTACTTTCTCTATGGGTCGAAACTCGATGCCTTCTACTGCTATGATATCACAATACTTTATTTTAAACAAAATTTTTAGATCAACAGCTGCTCCTTTCTCGTTGTTAGTAAACTGATACAATTCCGCAGTCATCCATCCATTTTCTATCTCATCAGAGAGGAATGAATAACATTTCCTCCCCCCTTCCGATTTGTATTCGAGGCCAATATACCGTTCTTTGGGATTCTTCTTTTTGAAAACGAGGTTTACAGTGTAGGTGGTTTCTGGTGACAAGTATTGAGCTTTGACATGTGTTTTGAATTCATTTTCATCACCTGGTTCATAGCTTCCCGCCCCAAATCTGGATGAAAATGCAGTGAAGAATGACACATGATGATATACTAAAGAAATAGTTTAAATAACCAAGACCTTAGGATGAGGAAGATAAGTCACCTGGAGTTATATCTCAACGAATATTGAGGCACAAATGCTTGTGGAGTCAAACATTCTTCTATAGATATCATTTCATAACGTTGTCCATTAGCATTAATTGAGATCCACTGTCCTTTAAACAAGTTCAAGTTAGTTCGGTTTGATGTAGGCTGAGTTCATCAACGAGAGTATTATACGGATAAGGGGACCCAGGATAGATGTTCTTAGTATTTCAAGTTATATAGAACACCTAGTGCCGGTATCCGGTCAAAAGTATAGGGGAAAATGTGTGTGTATTTCTTTGTACCTGTAAGTAAAGATCTATAATAGGTGGATCTTAGTGTTTTCATTGTGGGCTTAGCAAGATTTTGGAGGAGTGGTAGTGACTGGTTGTCATGTTTGGTAATGGTGCCGTGGAGTGGTTGTGACTGGTTATTTTTTATAGCAGAGCAAATGTGATTAGGTTTTTGAATTCATCGATTCAAAATTTAACTTTTATAAAAACAAAAAGATCTAAAGCATTCGATTATAGTCTAACATATTACCGTTTTGTCGTGACTCGGTTCTGCTCTGTTTCCGTAGTTCCGAGAGGGTTCTACGGTCCTAGCCAGCACATTGTAGTCAATTTGTTGCTCCTTCCCTTCACTAATCTCTTGAGTTTTGAGTGCAATCTCAAGTTCTCTCTCAACTTGAGCCATCGTTGGCCGTTTTTCGCGTGATTCCATCAAACATCGGTTTGCAATGTCTGAAACTTTTTGCATAGAATCAAGATCTGTAGGTCTCGTGATCAGAGCTTGAAATATCATATGTTGCCATCTGTTCTGTTCATAGCTTTCTTTCCATGTAGTCACTAAATCATGAGTTTCATTATGTCTCCTTTCCCAGCATAATCTCCCAGTCAACACTTCAATTAAGAGTACGCCGAAAGAGTACAAGTCCGACTCTTTACTTAGTAAGCCCCTCTCTTTATACTCTGGATCCCAGTAACACGGGGTACCTACAACATTAGTGAGAACAACTGTATCCGGCTGGTTAGCGGGAGCCATTCTTGAGAGCCCCAGGTCAGAAAGTTTAGCAATCCAGTTGGTACCCAATAAGACGTTGCCACTTTTGATATCACGGTGGAGAACTCTTTGGTGTCCCCCCCTAGGATCGTGTAGGTGGCTTAGTGCCCTTGCGACCTCAAGGCATATCTTGAGACGTCTCCCCCATGTGAGATCAGTAGCGGATTTTAGATGATCCTTGAGGCTTCCATGACATGCGTACTCATACACGAGGATATTTTCACCTTCCTCGTTGCAGTATCCAAGAAGGGAGATGAGGTTTGCATGCGTGTAACGTGAAAGTATTACGATCTCTCTCAAGAACTCAGTATTTCCTTGCCCAAATTTTCTATCTAGACGTTTTAAAGCAACCATGCTTCGCCCCTTATAGTGAGACACCTCTCCTTTATAGACTTTCCCAAATCCACCGTGTCCGATAACTTTGCTATCACTAAAGTTATCGGTTGCTAATTTTATATCATCCAAGTGGAGCGTTAGATATCGAAACTCCTCCATGTAGGCCATTGGTTGTAATTCAAGTCTATAAGAATTACAGAACTTGACAGGAGATGTACTGTAATACAAAAAGGTGTTTTGTAATTAAACTTTCCAAGTAAACAAAAAAGATGAAATTTGCAACTCTACAGGGAATTGAAAGATGGTTAAGAATGGTACTGAAGAAGGACAGACTTCAAGGTTGATTTGGTGTGATTAATACAATGAAAAATTGCCTTTATATAAGATTACCAAATAGACTTTAGTTATGTTTTAAATAAATGCGGTCAAGTAATATTGCAATTCTATCTATGGACTAGTGGTTGTAGATTAAATAAGTTTGATACTCAGTCGTTAACTAGAAATGATAGCCACTTTAACGGCGTGATTCTAGAGAAGAAAAGAAGTTACGTAGGAAGACAAGAAGCCAATAAAAATTTGACATATGATCCTCTCTTACTTTCATCTTACTTACATTTTTTTTCTTCTTCACTCTTTATCCCTTTTAATAATCTTATTATTTTTTTTCCTTTTTTTGAACCTTTATTTAAAAAAATAATAATTCACTTTGGTATATTTTCACTTAATATTTTATTAACCTTTAATTTAACATTTTAAACTTACCTTAATGATTTTAATATTTTTTGCTATCTTTTTTCTTCTTTAATGCATTTAAGCTATTTTAAACTTGATTTAATTTTTTTTGTACTTCTTCATTTAAAATTTATTTACAATTATTTAAACATTTAATTCACTTATAAGGTAATGTTCAAATAAGAATGACAAAAGTGTTGAGAATATGAGAACCAATAGGAATGTGTCACGTGTCACAATACTCACTTTCCCCCATCTTTTTAAAAACTAAATATTTCACAAACGACAAGTCGAAAAATTATAAAAATTGCACCATAATATTCATCGTTTTCTCCTCTTCGATTTAAGATCTCACAAGCTATACTTTCTACGAGTTTTCTTTTCTTTTTCTTTTTTATTTTTTGGTGGGTTTACAAATTAGTAACACATGTGTTAGTGTTGCGTTTAGGGTTTGGGGTTTAGGGTTTCGGCACCCAAAACCCCAAACCCTAAACCCTAACCCCTAAACCTTAAACCCTAAACGCTTTACAAAACCCTAAACCCTAAATCCTGCTAAAACCTAAACTCTAAACCCTAAATCATGCTAAATCCTAAACCATGTTAAACCCTAAACCATAACCCTAACCCTAACCGCAAATCAAATGTACAACTAATCAGTAACACATGTGTTACTACTAATTTGTAAAACCTACCAAAAAATGGAAAAAAAACTCGTCGAAAGTATAGCTTGTGAGATCTTAAATCGAATAGGTGAAAACGATGAATTTTATGGTGCAATTTTTATAATTTTTTGACTTGTCGTTTATGAGATATTTAGTTTTTAAAAAGATGGGGGAAATGAGTATTTGATGAAAATGGGTGGTTGAGATTGATTTTTCTATTCTCACACAAAGTTGTTGTACTCATTTGAACCTCTACTATTCACTTATAATACCTTTAAATGATAATGTAGTTTTTTTATATAAGAAATATGTTGTACCGTCTGAATAAAATACGATGCACTGATTATTTTTTTAAAGTATAAAAATAGTGTATCATGGTAATAAATAATACAATGCATCACTCTAGTGATTGCATGCATCATATTTAAAAGTCAAGTGCATCATAATAATAAATACACTACGTCAATTGCATCGTAGTTGAAAATGTAGTGCATCATGTGTATACTCCAACCATACATCGTCGTAATAATGTAGTGCACCGGATTTTAAAATAGTGTAATGCATCATAGTTGAATGTACACTCCATCATAATAATTTAAATAGTAATAATTTTAGTGCATTAAAGTTAGAATTATAGTGTATCTTAACTATACAATAATGGTGCATTAAATTTAAATTTCTGATGCATCGTAATCCACTTATATTTAACTAATTATGCATCAGAGTAATGATTGCACACATAGTTAAAAGTCAAGTGCATGATAATTAAAAGCAATGTGCATCATAATTAAAATTCAAGTGCATGATTGTTAGATATACTAGATGCAAAACATGGTAAATGATATCAATTTCCAAATAATTGTGATTTAGTGTAGATATCACTTTTCAAAATCGATATTGCAACCCTATTTGTTAATTAGGTGCATGATTGTTAGATATACTAGATGCAAAACATGGTAAATGAAATCAATTTCCAGATAATTGTGATTCGGTGTAGATATAACTTTTCAAAATCGATATTTCAACCTTATTTGTAAATTAGGTGCACGGAATTCATTTTGTGATAAAAACTCAGAGAAGTAATTCTGGTTTGCCACGAAAATCAGTATCAGTGTATTTGTGTGTTGTGTATACTCAACTTGTGTGTCACTGTTATGAATAAATAGATCCCAACAAAACTGACAGTTATAGACAGTTAAAATTGTCCAAAAACTATTTCCCCAAATTTAAGAAGCGGTTATAGGCGGTTTACAAGAGTTTGGGACCAGCTCAATATGGACCGAGTTAGGATAGAATGACTACTCAGTCTCATAACCTAATGGAGTACTCACTTTATAACTAAATTGATCCGTATGTAAGTTCACGCATACTACATTTTAGTTAGTCATTTTTTGTTGTTTTACCGCCACCAAGGAGCTCTGCCCTTGGGACCCAGCAATGGGGCGCATCCTATTGCCCTCAGCTATTCCGGTAGCTGATTATGCGTTTCGCATTACCTAATCGGTGTTTATTAATTAAATCACTATTACACTAAAATATACAACAATAAATTTTATAAAAACGTGTTTAATTGATGAAGTTGTTACCGAGTCTTTATATATCTCATCCTTAAGTGGATGTAATACCAAAAGTCAGCTCTTCGGTTCGGTCAGCCAAGAGCCAAGAGGCTGAAAATCGACCCACTATAACTCATTATTCGTGAAAACTATATCCTAGTATAACTCATTAGATGATTACTACGTACTATTTGGTTGGGCCCAGAATTATATACATATATATATATATATATATATATATATATATATATATATATATATATATATATATATATATATCAAGTAAAAAAAATGCTTCATAACTTGCCACTTGACATAAAATTCTACGTGACAATTTCTTATAATTTTCAAATTAATAAATTAATTATATTTTAAATAGTTTAGGATAACCATAAGTTATTATCACAAGTGTCAAATTATTATTAAACAAGGATATGTTTAGAATAATTAATTTATTAACAATTATCTATTAATTATTATTGTCGTGTGTAGTTCTATTATATTTAGGATATATTTTAATAATTGTGTTGGTGCATTTTCTTGATTATTTATGTTTGTATTATGTATTTACATTATTCAATTGATAATACAGTTGATATCTAAATTTATTTACTTTTCTAAAAAAGTTTCGACATAGATTATCTTCTTTTAATATACCATAAAATTAAATATTGTAAATTTGAGATTGTCATACATCGTACGGGTTTGAAATCCTGTGAAAACAAAGGGATAAAATAAAAACGGTGCAAACAGATCTTAGTCTTTGAATCAAAATATATATATAAAAAGGGGTGGAGATAAAATAAAAACGGTGAAAACAGTTGACCATCACAATTTTATTAAGTGTGAAGTTGAATTTTTTTTTTTGTTTCCCACTTAATTTTTAAATGTGAAGCTTATTTTTTAGCTTCACATAAAATTTATGAATTGTGATTGTTGAAAATTAAGTTTCACACATTAATAAATGTATGTGAAGCTAAAAAAATTAAGCTTCACATTTAAAAATTCCTAAACTACTGTGAAGCCAAAAAAAAAAATGTTCACAATGAAAACTTTTTGGAAATTATGAAAAAAGTAAGAGTTCACAATAATAAACGTATGTGAAGCGAAATAAATAAAAGTTCACAACTAAAAAAGATTATGAATACAAATTGAGATCGTTTTCACCGTTTTTATTTTAACTCTTTGTTTTCACCAATATATATATATATATATATATATATATATATATATATATATATATATATATATAGTCAAATGTTCAAATGAGAACCGAAAAGGTACCTATTAAAGAAGGCCCTTTGGAGTAAAGGAAAGAGAACTGCGAGAACTTTTATATTTTAAGAATTTTTACATGATTTCAATCACATGTGAATGTTGATGTAGATTAAGGTTCAAAGCAAAATAGTTTGAAAAAACTTCAAAATAATGTAATTTGTTGTGTTTACATGTATATATATATATATATATATATATATATATATTATATATATGTATATATTAGCCGGTTATGCATTACGCAGCACATAATCTGTATTCGCTAATCCACCGTTGGACTATAATATATGCAACAACGATTTCGTGAAAATGTGTCTAATCGATCAAGTTGTTATAGCCTACATATAATTATTATTGGAAAGTTGCCGAGTCTTTACATATGTCATCCCACAGTGGATGTAATATCAATACCAAAAGTCAGCTCTCTGATTTTGTCATAAAAAATACATCGACTTTATCATAGTCTTTAGTTGACCTTAGACTTTAGAAGCGTGCACACGATACAATTATCTTTATCATGGCATTATTGTTATCAGGACTCGGCTTCTATATTGGGGTCATTATACATTCATTGTTCTCATCTCTTAATCCCAGCTTTCAGATTTATAAATAATGTACTACATGCACGTTTATGTGCAATATGATGAATATAATTCTTACCGAATTTGGAGGGTATACATATCCGAATTTGAACTGACGCGCCTATCTTTGAAAAGATGATCACAAACAGAAAGCCTTGACAGTAGTGTAGCCTAAATCTACCTTTTATTTGTTTGGAGATATCACCAAACGAGAAAACAAAACACTAAGAGAACGTTTAGTTACCGAAAACTTCTCAATTTTTTCGAAAAAGTTTACAGGAAAACTAAATTATAAAATGTGTTCAAGTTGAAATTTTCCGGAGAAGTTTTTGAAAAAAATGTAATCATTTCAAATCTGTAAAATCAGAATTTCGATCAAATCACACACCGCAGTATACTAGGTCTTCTAATTCAAATTTGATACCGAAATATTCGGTTTGATAACCTGCTACTAATTCTTATTATATTTAAAGTTTTCTATCTTTCCTATTTTGAAAAATAAAAACTTCATCCCTTACACTTGAAGTCTTGAACGCGTTTTCTAAATTTCTTATGATTTTTATGGAACAAAAAACTTTTGAAAAATTAAAAGATAAAAATGAAAATATTTTTTCGTAATTAAACGCGCCCTAAAACTCGTGATTATCAGTAGATGCGTTTTCCAACTTTTAGACGGAAGGAATGTGTAGCTTGTTGCAGTTATATTGTGGACCACTATCTAAAATACTAAAATGGATATGAGAGGCATGAGAGGTTAATAAATGATTCGCGTGTAATTGTAGTTACATCCACAAATAATGAACAAATTA
This sequence comes from Gnaphalium uliginosum, assembly GCA_963930675.1. Classification (NCBI taxonomy): domain Eukaryota; kingdom Viridiplantae; phylum Streptophyta; class Magnoliopsida; order Asterales; family Asteraceae; genus Gnaphalium; species Gnaphalium uliginosum. The sequence goes on from OZ005684.1 coordinate 12,039,538, forward strand.
AAAAAAACGACACGTAAATTTTATGCGGTCATATTCGATCTCGTGATCATCTTAGTCTACGGGGCTAAACAGAGCGATTTTATTATCAATATGTGGCTCAAGGCTTTACAATACATATGATACGTCTATATACGAATTACTCCCCTTGTCCCATAATAATTGTCTTCTAACAATTTTCTTTTTAATTTAAGATAGATTAATAAAATGTCCATTTTGCACTTTTGCTTTTGCCATTGTTTCTAAAGCAAATTCGACCGAAATATATTAACAATTAAATAAATAAAAATTCTTTTAATCCCTATCCATCATAAAGTGGCTTTTTTGAGGGTTTGTGTACTTTTAAAATCTAATCTAATCTAGATATTAATAAAAAAAACCCTTCCTATTTAAAATTATTAAAAAATTAAAACCTATTAACCAATCAAATCTCTTAATTTCATTAAGCGTTCAATTAACCAATTAGATTCATCAATTCTCCTACAAATTCTAATTAGTAAAAATATCCTTTATCTCTGCATTTAAATTTAAAAAGAAAACTACAAATTTCTCCTTATCTCTATACATACGAATACGAATAGAAGATAAATAAATAAAAATATTTAAGCAAATTCTCAAAATGTCTATAAATCATACTCCATTTAGTATGTTACTTAAAATACTTTATGATTATACGGGGTATCATGTTATGTTATGCATGCATGCATATTTAATTTAAAAGCTATCATATATATATGACAAACTTATTGTAACTATATAAGTAGTAAATTCTACTTTGCTATATTGATTTGTACTTATCTAATTTATTTTATAATCAAAGATATTTTAGTTTAAAAGAATTAGTTTTGTGAGTTAATTTTGATAATAATACTAATTAACATCTCAATTGTTTGAAACATACATTTTCATTAATAATTCGTGTACATACACGTACAAGTTTTAAGATGATATCGTTTTCGCTTTGTCATTTTTAAATTTATATTATAACGTCATATTTAATTGAATCGTAAGTAGAATTAGTTATGCAAGTAGATTTTGAGAATAAATACTAATTAAAATCTCAATTGTATTGAAATATAGATTTTCATTGATAATTGGCGTAAATATCATTGCCCTGATTCAAATAATGCATTTGCCTAATGCTGGATATATTTTCAAATTCTTAATCCTAATTATCAGATACAAATAGGGATGACAATGGGCTAGGAAAAACTAGAAACATGTGGTGTCTGCCCATCGTGGATGGGTAAAACTCGCGAAACTTTACCCGCAGGTAAGGTATGGGTATTAACTTTTACCCGTTATTAGGTCGTGGGTGGATGATGGGTATGAACTTTTACACGCGGATAAATCCGACCCGCGAACCTACAAAACACATTATAGTTATCCACAAGTGAATTTGTATAATTTATCACACACATATATATATATATATATGTATATTTAATGGTTAATTTTAATAATATATAATGAAAATATTCATATTGAGAATAAAAAATATAATATTCATGTTTCGAATAACAATATTGTAGAATGTTCAAGAAAAAAATAGCAAATAAATTGATAATTATCGAACTATTAATTCGTAAGTCTTAAATTTTAACAATTTAATTCATTTGAAATTATGATCCGTTGATTTGGACTTGTTTTAAAACACTTTTTATTTAAATTATATTAAATCTTTTGATTATTTGATAAAATATAGTATTAATTAAAATCTGTGGGTTTACTCGTGACCCTCGGATATTCACGGGTCGCGATACCCACGGGTCGCGATACCCACGGGTCGCGAGTACGGGTGTAAAAATAAATTCGCTAATAAATACCCGCGGGTTTGCGGGTCGTCAAAAACCCACGCGGACGGTCACGGGTTTGGCATATCTGTACCCGCGACCCGTGGGTGCCATCCCTAGATACAAATGAAAATCAAAATTACATTTAACGGCGGCTATAAATACACGAGTTTACTCTATTTTGTTTAATTTTATATTTAAGGTACATTTTTGTTTTCATCCAACTTATCAATTTATCATGAAATTATGGACTTTACGAACATCACTAACAACTCAAATCAAATTGACATCTTATGGCTTACGAAAGTACAATAAATTGATGGATATATTAAAAACGAAAGTAAATAAATGAAATAGTGTGACACTCGTTTAATATTATACTCGAATTTCAGTAATCTAAAAAAAATCATTACCACTTTTAACTTTAATTTATCTCCTGACCGGCTGACTACATATTTTTTGAAATTGTTTGAGGAATACGAATCGCTCAAGTATATATATTATTTATAGAGAAGAACTTCGTTGAAAACTCATCATTTGTGAAATGCCAAGTAGAACAAGTATCTAATTTGATGACAAATTAATAGATTGAGTAAATTAAAAAATTAAAAAGTTTGGTACCTTAATTATTTTTGTAAAAAAAAGTTATGTACCTTAAATTGAAAATTGAGTCAAGTATGATTTTACCCATAAACTCTATTAGTACAATTTAACTCTTAACATTATTAGTGATTACTTAACTAACGACTACATACTAATAGTTTGTTATCTATACTCCAAAAATTAAAGATTTTTAAAAATTTTGTATATACAAGGGCTTAAAATACTTAAAAGTAATATGAAAAAACTAATAATTAATGGATATTTATTTTTAAAAATGAATAACTATTTGAAACAAGTAAAAATATTTAACGTGAACAGATAAATTGAGACATACGTGGGATTTTTTAACAAGTGTATACATTTTCGTTCAGTAAACCCAACTAAAAACCAGTTTAAACGTTCGCAACTACAAATCTAGAATCATCGTCACCAATTCAACTTCAGGAACATAAAACCATTTGGCCAAATGCCATAAACCCTAAATTAATTACACATTCTCATTCTAGGGTTTTACACTAATTTCACAGATTCCCTTCTCAGTGTTTGCATAAAACCCTAGATCGCAATTTTCTTCACAATTGGAAAAATGTGTGCATTAACTAAAAATGGCAACAAGCGTAATGCAGAATCACAACCATCAAGTTTAAATCTTTTTCACATTTCAAAAAAACCCAAATCATCATTTTCCTCATCACCTTCTAATTCTACAGCTCCAATAAAAGCTTCAAAAAATGCAGTTTCAAGACTCAGTCTTTATCCTCAGCAGGTAACCCCAATTTACAGAGAAATACATGCTCCTTGTAGAGTTATTAGTGGATTCATCCCTAAATTTAGAAGATTTTGTTATAGTTTTAGTAATAGAATGGGGAATTCTCTGTTATCGAAGTGTAATCGGGCTAAAAGATCGCCCATTAGTCGTAAAAATGTGATCTTTGATGTTGATAATAATGAGGAGACTGTTAGGGTTGACGATGATGATTCTGGGGGTGGTTCGAGCGTTGAGGTGGTTGAAATGTTGGAAGATGGAATTGAAGGCAATGACAATAGGTCTGTAGAGGTTAAAGAGATAGTAACAAAATATTTGGAATTGGAACGCATTGAGCTGACGCCTACGTCTTCGGAGGTAGTATCGTATATGACTAATGGAAAAATGTTGGAAACGTTGTCATTGAACCGGGATTTGGATGTTATGGATGTGGATGTGGATGTGGGTTTGCCTTTGCATAAGAAGTTGATGAATGAGTCGGCTGAAAAGCGTGATCCTAGTTTGAGGAGATTAAGGTTTGCTATCAAGTTGTTGGAAACAAAGCTTGCTTTACAACGACAGTCACCTCCTGCTAAGAAAAAAGAGGTACAGCGTTTCTACTCCATGACATCTATTGGCCGTGGGTTTTATATGTTTAGTGATTGGTTTCGAATATTGTGTTCTACTTTTCAGGATGTAGCGAATGATCCTTTTAGGCCTCTTACTGAGGAAGAAGTGGAAATTGTTGCTAATGCACTAGCTTATTCTAATCGGTATATGTTGATGTTTATGTGTGTATATTTTTAGTGTATATAGTAAACCATATAGAAATCAAGGTTTTGTTACTTGTTTTCCTATCCAATTTGTTGTTATTCGACTTTCCAAATGTGTAGGAAGAAGGTTTTGGTCACTCATGAAAACTCAAATATTACGATCACAGGGGAACTTATGCAATGTTTAAGACCTCGGGCATGGTTAAACGATGAGGTAATCGTTGATTTCAGTTGTTATATCTGAAAGCAAATTGACAGATTACGTATGCAAGCTTATGCTGCTGATTTCTTTATAACAGGTCATCAACGTTTATCTTGAGTTGCTGAAAGAGAGGGAAAGTAGGAAGCCCAAAAAGTTTTTGAAATGCCATTTCTTCAACACATTTTTTTACAAGAAGGTTCATTAGTCCTGTATGATTTTCCTATATTATTTAAAAAATATATTAAACTATAAGGATGTATCACAGATTTTACTTTGTTTCGCAGTTGGTAAGCGGAAGGAATGGCTATGATTATAACTCGGTTAGAAGATGGACTACTCAAAAGAAGTTGGGATACTGTATCTTTGAATGTGACAAGGTCAAGGTTTTTCTAATCTGCTACCTTTTTCTTGGGGATTTTTTCATGTGTACTGAGTACTGATAGTAGCTTCAATCAGATCTTTGTCCCTATTCACAAACAAATACATTGGTGCTTAGCTGTCATCAACAAAAATGAAGAAAAATTCCAGTATCTTGACTCACTTGGAGGAGCTGACAAGAAAGTACTGAGAGCGTTGGTATATTTCCATCTTATGTTCATACTGTTACGTTACGTATCGTGTGAATGCATTATCCTTTTATTGTTTAGAGGTTTAAATGTTGCAGATTAGCTTATATATGTATCTATGCATGTCCAGGCCCAGTATATTACGGATGAGGTGAAAGATAAAACTGGGAAAGACATTGATGTTACTTCCTGGAAGCAAGAATTTGTCACCGACCTTCCTAATCAAGAGAATGGGTACTTTTGAATGAATGAATGAAGCAGATCTAGTGTTCGTTTACGTATTTCTTATTTTCATTTTGTTGACAGGTACGACTGTGGCATGTTCATGATCAAATATGCAGACTTCTATAGCAGGGACATAGGACTGTGCTTCAACCAGGTAGGATATTACATGAACCAATTTTATGTGGAAGGAGTATTGTTTGCAGCATTCTTCACATTCTTACGATTTTAAATTATAAAGGTTGAAGGCTAAGAATGTGAAAAATGTAACTCTTCATATATTAAGTAACTGGTTCTTTACTGTTTAGGATTGTCCTAAATGAACCTGTCAAATGTCTGATAGTTATTGACATTTTCTTATAGGAGCATATGCCATATTTTAGATTGAGGACAGCAAAGGAGATATTGAGATTGAGAGCCAACTGAGTGTCGTGGTGTATTATAAGCACGGTCTAACCAGAAGCTAGTTGATCAGTTTTGTGTATATATGTTGATCCAGGATGGTACCACATTGACCGAATTTAACTAAGTGATTGCTTTGTTAGATTGAGGTGTTGAGTTTTCCACCACGAGTGCAAGTCATCTGGGTAGGATGCCTATCTTTATATTCACTTCTTTCATCATTATTTTTTAATAGTAGATAGTGTATATGTATTGGGAATATATTAGCTACATGTTGATGTAGCCAACTTCCTACTTATCGATGTCTACAGTTCATAAATGTAAAATCAGGAGATATTTCTTTGCCTGTATGAGAAATTAGACCCGTTTTGGTCTCTTGATGACTTGATCTGTGTTATTTCTAGTCCAATGACACCTTTTTGGGAAGTTGATGTTTTTTCTTATTAATTTGAAGTCAATAATAACAAAACGTATCATCATATCTTTGCCTTCGATTTCAGTTATGTATATTAACACCTATAAAATCTGTTTTTGAATTTTGAGAGAACGGTTAAATTTTGATTAGATTTATCGTCATATAACTAATCACGCTTTAAGATGTTCATCAAAGAAGAATGAAATGAGTGTTTCACATAGTATAACGCTACAACCATTGGTTCAATCTTGAAGCTTCTTATTAGGAAAAAAGCTATTGTGGTCTTTCATTAAAGCGACAAGTTTTAGGCTTGATTTAAGACGCAGTCACGCAAACACGCAATCTGGCAGTGGGATTTTGGATTTGAGATATGGGCAAAAGAAGTTGCCTTTATAAAAGTAATTACATTCTTCAGTCTATAACAATACAATAAGTTCATGTGAGATGCTGTGTATTTGTTTGAAAACAATCTTTTCTGGTTGTACAATTTCTTTAGAGCTAAATCCGGTTCATGTTTGCAGTGCCAGTATCATTAAATCATTCGCATGCATTTTCGATTTTTACATATATAAGAAAGAAATAGAAATAATACAGGTTTTGTAATGAGAGTAGAATTAGTTGAGATATATTAATGTTGGAAGCTGTAATCCACCATTACATATAAAAAACCACCATCATCACATCACAGTAGTTTTTTTATGGTTATCTTCTGCTTTCTCTTTTCTTTGCCTTTGTTCCACTTCTCACTGTCTTCTTGTACAAGTCTCTTACAATCCAAATCCCCCACAACACCCATTCAAATCAAAACACTTCTCTCACTCAAACTAACCCAATCAAATATCCTGAGACATTAACATCCGTTAATGCACTCGGTTCTGCAAACACAACAACAAAATGAAACAATAAATGCCGGGAAAATCAATAGGAAATATCAAACTGGAGGTGGCATGTTCACCCGTCTACTTATGAATGCGACTCAAACTATGTTTTATTTCTGACAGGTTGAACAACATTTTTAGCTTATAATAAAACGGGTCCTACATATCAAAAGTTGCCGAGTTTAATTAAAATGTATAAATTCCAAATATTCTATATTCAAAAATCGATATGATTTTCATGATATCTTTTCGAAACTACTTATCTATAACATTAAGAAAAAAATGGAAAAATGTTGTTCATGCCAACCCAACCCAAACCATTTTAACAGTATCCGCCACCTCTAGGTCAAAGCTATAAAGAAAAAATCAATGGAGACAAGATGGTCTTACAAGGCAACGTGTGTTTGTATCAACGAGGTACTCTCTTACGGCTGAGTATTTCCTGCTCTTTGAGTCGGTGCTGGAATCTGGCAAGGCGAGCTTGGAGGCTAACAAGACTTGCTGCTTTGCGTGAGAGCACAAAACTCAGTTGTGTCACGTAGTTGTCAATAAGGCTGCCTGGCTTGTCGACTTCTGCCAGCAATTTCATTTCCTGGTTTCAAGAAATTAGTTACACTACTTACACCGGCTTACACTTTTAAAGTAGAAAAATGTACATTGTCTACCCTATGTGAATGAAGAATGATGTCCCTTATGTTTATTCCTTAATCTATTATCATACAATAATGATCAACCTTGAAGGTGAATATAATATAGGAAATCTTAAACAAAAGTTTCACTTACTTCGCGCACTATCTCCATCGTATCTTCAATCTCTTTCCTGTGGGCTGCAATTAGAGCTTCTTCTTCCTACAATATCATCAGACCGTTTAAAGTTTCAACTATCAACCAAACGAGTACACTCAAACTTTGTCAAATCAATCAAATTATCCGTTTACCCACCTCTAATATTTCATTGACATTCTCATCATGAAGCTGCTCAGGTTCCGACTGTTTTGCTGACGTATAATTGGCATTAGGAATACTCGATCCTGGTTGCCTATTACCAGCATTTGGAAAATCAGTATTAGCATCTCTTTTTGGCCAACCACCTTTCTCGGATTTTTCATCACCATTATCCTTTTTCTGCCAATTAACAACCTTTTCTGATTTTTCATCTCGGTAACTTTTTCTTCGAGGTGGTGATACCTTCTGCACTGTTTCTTCTGCATCAACTGAACTTGGCATCGAGTATATTTTCGGATTACTTGAGCCACTGAATTTACCTTTTGAATCAACTCTCTCCTTTTCTTGGTCACTGTCATCCCTACTGTTTAAGGAATAACTCGAACTTGGAGGAGGTTGTTTCTCATAATCTGATGCAACATTGTAAGAGATATTCTCTCTTTGTGGCACCCTTCTACCTGTATCCATAACTTTTGCCTCTTGATGTCGTTCAAAAATGTCATCTGCGTCAGAAGAAACGGGCATGTTTGCGGATGAAGAGTCTTTACTAGTTGTTTGTGAACTTCCAACCTGATCTTTTTTCGAATTTCCACTTTTTGAAAGACTTTTAACTCTGTTGATTATGATGTATTAAAAGTTAGGTACACAAGATTATGCACTAAATTATTGACAAGAAAACATCATACATAATAAAAAAAACATACCTATCAGCATATCTCAAAGTATTGAGAGTGTGTTCACAAGAACCAGCACCTGGAGAAATGCACGATATCATAACAGTCCTTGAGTTTCCAACAAAGGAATCACGCAGAACTTCAGTTAGCTTGCTCCCACGAAATGGAATATGAAGCTGGTCATTATCAAGGGCACGAATGCATTCTTTAAGAGCCAAAAGACTCTTATTGATTTCAGCACCTTCAATCCTGTAACGGACACATGAACGTGATGACAAGCATAATCAACTCAAACAAAACCTACCACTGATGCCAAACATTATTCATAATAAGGCATTTGAACTAGTAGAACAGGAGCCGGTTGCATTCAATTTTGACCCAATCATATGAAGAAGGGTCAACTTGGGTCGTACTACATTTCAAAACAGGCCAAATGGGTACATCCAAGAAAAAAACTTCTATCCTGTAGAAAAAGAAAGAGAGAGCATATGTTCAAATTACCGTGTTTGTCGATCATTGTCAGTTGTATCAGCACCTCTTTCACTGCCAGCAAGATCAATGAACGAGATTTTCCCCACAACCTTCACACCCTTGGATTCATCATTATTCCTTCTGGTATCCTTCACCTCAGTGTGCTTTTTCACAACTAGCTGTAATATTGCATGCGACCTTGAAGACTCCTCATTAGCACCTGTAGAACCAGTACTTCTAGCAGCATTCCCCCTCTCAATGAATTCTTTGACAATTTGTACATCTAAAACTTCAAACTCTTGCAATCCAACAATGCAAACCTGTTGTCGTCCATCTTCTCTAATGCAGAGTTTCCTAATTAAAATTGGAAAGAAGTTAAGTCATTAAACATACACTTGAGATGAGCATTAGAATCGAAGTAGTTTACTACAGAATACTTCCAACAAAAAAAAAAAAACTAAAAAGATAATAATAAAAAAGACGTGTAAACTGGTTATCAGGTATGAGTACCGACTTTCTATCACTCAAAAGATCATAGAGCTTTCCACCGTAGATCTCGAAGTAACTAAGCCATAACTTGAACTTTTGATTGCGGTAAGTTGGCTGATGTAATAATCTAACAAGATCTTCTGCAGCTCTAAGAGGTAATGGTTGCATCGTATATGTCTTACCACTTCCTGCAATAAGATACCAGTAAGACCTCTTAAAATCAGCTTAATTCAAAACGAAAAAATCAAACGGAAAAAACAATATAAAAAGATAAATAAAGCAACGCGGGTGCGCCTAACATTATAGGAACAGATTGTCAATTGACTCTAAATACCTGTCTGTCCATAAGCAAAACAAGTTGCTTTGGTCCGCTGAAATATGATAGGAATGATTGGCTGTACAGTTTCGCGATACACCTGTTTCAACAAATCACTAAATTAAACATGTAGTAGCCTAAACTAATTGGGGCAACTCAGCACAATCATCAGCCCACAGCACTGAACATCAGTTGCATTTCATCATAAATTATTTGGAGCATTACCTCATCATTAGTTACTTGCTGGTCAAGAACAGCATCGAAACAAAACTCATGATTCTCCACATATGCAGTCAGGTCAACCTTTTAAAAAATTAAACATCAGTTTTTATTCCTGTTTATATAACTTCAATATAACACTCATGTAGGTCTCATAATAGAGTTATGTCCAAACCTTTAACTTGGGTTCATGGACGGTTAGACCATTGGCACATACACTGACAACGTCATCCTCCTTGCGAGAAAGTTCCTTCTTATTCAGTGGTCTTTTGCGCACCTGATATAAGCAACAAAAAAGATAAAATCGTCCGTCTCCAAAAATCACTTTGTCCATATAGATTATTCCAGTTCTATTTTTCTTTGAGTTACGCAATAACAGGAAATTAAAATAAAATTCAAAAAATAAGTGGCATGCTCCTATAGTCCTAGACCAGTTAGTCCATTCTAATCTTTTTCATATCAAGTATAGCCATAAGCAAAATTTATACACCTTCACAAAAGTAATACACGCAGCTTGTTAGTTAGCTTCTATAACTAACGACATATATATTAATGCACACGGGTCAAAGTAATATTGATGACCACAAGAGAGAGAGAGAGAGAGAGAGAGAGAGAGAGAGAGAGAAGCTACTTACCACAACTTTAATCTTAGCCACATTATTTTCCCTCGAACTGCTTTCTTTTTCAAATGTAGACAATCCTTGAGAAGCATCTACCTCTGTTTGTCCTCTTTGCTGTCGGTTAGGCAGGAAATCATGGTCACTGTCAACTGCTTTAGTCGTGGCAGGAATAAAAGGTGATTGCTCAAATGGTTCTGACATAACATTCTGGTGAAGAAAATCAGATACAACTTTAGTATACGAGTTTCCAAGTGCAAAAATAACTTAAGTAAGCAACATGAATTCACATTGATTGTATATGATTTAGCATATGAACTATTACAGATGAGAATACACTCCAGGTTATTGATGTGAACAGTATAAAATAGAACAAAGATAAGAAGACCAGAACTCTCTTGTGCCCGTATATGAACATAAAAGGGTTCAGTTAATGATATTACGTAATAAGCAGTATGAGAAGAGAAGGCAAGTGAAAGGTTTTTATACCAAGGAATTCTAGATTCTAGCATAAGGGCTACAAGGTATTAAGTATTCTGAACATTGAGATTCATACCTCTGTAAGAAGCTCGGTGTCATCCATAGAATGTAAATCCAATAGTCCTGCTCCAAAATCACCCCTGAAATCAGGAGAGTAGAAACCATCTGATCCACCAATTCCTCCAGAACCTTGGGCTGTCGGAGAGAAGGGCTCAGAACCAGATTCACCATTAAAATTAAGGTTCCTCATTAATTTGAAAAGCCTTTGCTTCTCTTCAGCCGATTGTGGTCCATATCCCTGCAACACAGAAGTAAAAGGTGGCACATTAAACCGTAAACATTACCAAACGAACTCAATCTAAAATATATATCAAATACACCTAAGGACTTTCTTTGGGAGTTGAAGAAAGAGGCACTTAACACGTAAGTTATCGGCACACAATCTTGTGTATCATTTCTATTCCTCGAGATATTTGACGATAAGTTTCCTTCTATACAAATCCCACAATATTACTGAAAATGGGAACTTGCAAACGTGTTTACATAGAAATTTGGTTACAAGCAGATAGTTTATAGCATTGAATGAATGTCTCAGCATTTGTTAGCTTTCATAGCCGTTGCTTACGAATAAGGTTCCTTTTCAGGCTATTATCCACCGAAATAACCAAACAGGATCAGTCTTGTTAGACTTATTTACATTCACCAGAAGGGTAGTGTAAGAAGCAGATAAACATTGCTATCAGTTGAATACATAAACATCAATACAACATACCTGCATGAGAAGATTGGGTAGAAGGCGTTGATCAATTCCATTAGACGCCGTGGGTGAGGCCAGATGCTGTAGACCTGCAGACTGAAGCCATCGTGCCATCACAGCATCTCCGGCATCACTAGCAGGACCTGCATTGTGATGTGATCCACCATCCGCTGGTTGATCATACAGAGAAGTTGCCGCAGCATTTCTCTGTTGCATCTGGCCGCCCATCTGGCGCTGTGATCTGCGTTCGGGAGCCAACTTTTCTTTCAGGTTTACTCACCAAACTACTTCAACCACCAAACACACAAAAAAAAAATTTAATTAAAATAATACAAATAAAAACATCCATTCCCATATTCCCCAATTAATCTCCCAAATACCCTTGCAAATCTAATTCTATGAATCAGAACACACGTTGATCAACACATAAACAAATGCAACATATAAATATACATAAACGTACCTACAAATTTGGGCAAACTTCAATTTGAAGCGAGAATCTGAATGCTTTCAAATGCAAATACGATTCAGATCATAAGAATCTGGAACATGCAGATCAATCGCTTAACCTAACAACAATTTCAACCAAAAATCAAAACCTAAATCGAATAATGCAGACACAAAATAAATCTATCATGTAACGAAATTACAAACATTGCATTGCAATGCGTATTAAAAGCCGTACCGAATTGAAGTAATGATAAAAAAAAAAAAAAACACGTGGAAATTGAAATCGGAATAAGGAGATTGTAGATCTAGAAATATAAAACCCTAGAAATTAAAATGGAGATAATTGATGTGGTTGAGGGAGGATTGTGATTTCCATGTGCGATAATGATGAAGGCGTACACAAGCTTTAATGGCTTTTCTTCATTGTTTAATTGTTAATGTTAATTGTTAATCATATAATACGCAGATATATATACGTACAGATTTTTGTATCTATCTATTTCTCTTTCTATATATCCCTTGTTTTTTGGGTGGAACGTGAATTAAAAGTTAAATATCCCTATATTTTTTATATTTTAAATTAAATAAATTTTATATTATTATATTATTATTATTTTAGAAACTATAGTTTATTTTATGAAACTCGGACATCAACGACTTGTGTAGTTTGATCCACGATGTTAACACATTTTTTAATTTTTATAAATTACGCAAATACATTTTCTTTTTTCAATTTTGTACTTGAGATATATGTTGTATAATTACATGTTAAATTATCTTTATGTAAACACTCGGTATATAGTAAAATACCCTCTTAAGATGGTTTTACCTTTGATCAAATAGTTTTATATTACTCTCGCTCGTGAGTTTTTTAATAAATATTTTGATGGCACGTGCATACTTTTTTATTATTCAAATTGTGTGATGTCAGACATCATATTTCATACTTCCAGCATTCGAATAAAGGTTTTTAGAGTTATGTATCATTTTTTTTACGTTTTCGGTTCGAAGCTTTTAAATATTGTAAAATGCATATTTTTTAGATAAATTTTGTATGTATAGATTTTAGAACATAACTCTACCTACATATAGTACATCACTCCTGCAAACATAAAAAATAAGAAAAATACGGAGTAAAAAAAAATAGCATGGCATCTAACTTTCTTTAAGATATTACTTTCACTATTATTTTAGAACTGTACATTTTTTCAGAAAAATATCTTTAACAACACCTAACGTTATAGTATCTCCTTAATAAATATTTCAATGTTAATCAATTATACACATAATATTTAGTTGTTTTATGTACACCATCAATCAATTGTTTTATATAGAAATCGGGTACCAAACAAGACAATAAATAACTCAAAACTTAAATGAGGTCTAAACCTAGTAAGTAGTGTGACATGTTAACTAAAATGACCAGAATTATATTACAGTGCATTATTATAGGTTTACTAGTATTTAGTACGGTAGGACTGGTTCTTTTAATTCGGCCGATTTTTTTTCAGCAAATCAGATATGTTTATGTTTTCATTTCCTTAAGAATTCAATACTAAGATAAGAAAAAACTTGCCATTGTTTATACACTTGTACTTTATGATTAAATTAAAATTAAAATTAAAAATTAGGAATATATATTCAAATAAAGTTATAACTTACTACTCTGTACATTTCATAATTATGTTAATTATTTTATGGAGTTAGGGTGGGTAGTATAAGTAGTTGTCCCAATAAGAAATTTTCTAATTATGTAAAAAGTAATAATTTGCTCCAAAAATATTAATAATATTTTATCACTTTTGTCCCACTCAGAAATGGGAAAAAATGTAAAAAAAACGTTTTTGCCCCCTTAGTCGTTATATTCTAACTCCCCCCACTTTAATTTTAACCAAAGTTTCTTTACATAATAGAAATACAAATGTCATTTACTAGTATGTATTTTTTTACTTTTCATACTAATTTTTTTTTTCTTTTATCAACAAATATAATCAATCAATTGCAATATAGGAGGACAAAGAATAACTTGAATAGTAAAACAACTCAAATCTATTGATTACCTGTGTTCTAAGGGCCCTCCCAACGGGAATTGTCATCGATTTCAACCAACACCGATGGCACCGGTCCGTCGGTGGCACCAGTCCGTCGGTTTGGTCCTTCGATTATCCGACGTTCCGTCATTTTTTTTTTGTTTTTTGTTTTTTCACGTGTGTATGCAGAGGTCCGTCAGTTTCAGTCGGTTTTAAAAAAAACTGACATGACGCGTCAGTTTCTGTCACGGTTGGGAGGAGTCTAAGGTTTGATTAAATCTGAACAATGAAGGCATAAATGCAGCAACTACCAAACCACAATCATATTTATCATATTTTAGTCATAACATGTTGAGATGATTAGGAGAGCAACACCCTTTTTAGTAATACAAGGGTATGACAAGAATTTCACACTACAGTCTACATATCATCCGGGTTCCTCGGGCCTTAAAAGATGGGCCGATCGAGAACCATGGATGACAACAATTAATTTCATAGTTAAGTTATTCTGCGGATCTAAGACACGACAATAAGGTCAGTTTTTAATGAATTCTTGACTAGATGGTGATACTACTTTGTAAAAACACATATTTTCTTGTTTGCTAATTGTCGTTAGATTAAGCTCTCAGAGGACACCGGAAAGCCAGAACATCATTGACCACTCTGCACGAGCTCTATCTGCCCACCCTGATGATCTTCAGTGCCCAATTGTTCATCCCCGCCAGACGTTAATTCTTCTTGCCCTGCAGTCTCCCCTAGTCGTTCCTGTAAAAAGATACATTGTGAGAATGAAATACACCAACCTTACGACTTTCGGTTCAGTTTATCTATCTAGCTAGAGATGGCAATTGCAACCTACTTACATGATAAATGGGACAATTCAAGGCTATGTTTTATCTCTAATGGGTCAAACAGGTGGTTAAAAAAAATGGAAAAGAAAAAAGAAAACTAATTTATATATATATATATATATATATATATATTGCCAAAGGTTCAAATGAGAACCAAGAAAGATACAGAACTGCGAGAACTTTTATATTTTAGGGATTTTTTCATATTTGATGATTTAATCACATGTAAAATATTGATATAGATTAAAGGTAAAAGCAAAATAATTTGAAAAAAACCTCAAAATGAGCTTTAAAATCAAATTTATTTTTTCCGTTCACATGTGCACTTATGATCTGTCCACATGTGAACATTTTATATGTTTCATAATTTAACGTGCATTTTGTGGTTTTTAACTTTTGTTTGTTAATAATATGAACATTAAATTATATTTATATGTAATTTGTTGGGTTTACATGTATAAAAACAATGTAATTTAAAAGTTCTCGCAGTTCTGTACCTTTTTGTGGTTCTCGTTTGAACCTAACCCTATATATATTTACATATATATATATAGATATTATAATATATATATATATATATATATATATATATATATATATATATATATATATATTTATAAAACATAGCATGTAGAACTCATGTTATAGAATTTGAAGACACATTTGCATATTACAGAAACTATTCGAACAACTATATTAGTACAAGACTACAATTAAGAAACCACATGAATATCACCTTTAGAATTTATAGTCTAACTGTAATAAATTTTCAAGACTTGGTCATAATCATAATATGCAATATTGCATAGCACTATATTGGATCCATCCGTACATCACATGGGTAATAATCTAGTATGTATATATATATATATGTATGTATGTATGTATATGAGTGAGGTTCAAATGAGTATAGTAACTTTCTGTGAGAAGGGAGAAACCAATAAGAACGTGCCACGTGTCACAAAACCCACTTTCACCCACGTTTTTAAAAATTAAACATATCCCAAACAGTAAGTCGAACAATCATAAAAATTGCACCATAAAAATCAGCGTTTTTTTTCTCTTCGATTAGAGATCTCACAAGGATATACTTTCGACCACTTTTATTTTTTCCGTTTTCTTTGGATTTTGTAAACGAGTAAGCAGGTAACACATGTGATACCAACGAGTAACATGTGTTACTAATATTGTACAATCATAAAAAAAAAGTCGTCGAAAGTATATCATGTGAGATGTCTAATCGAAGAGAAAAAAATGCTGATTTTTATGGTGCAATTTTTATAATTTTTCAATGAGCCATATTGAAATATTTAATTTTTAAAAATGGGGGGGGGGGGGGAAGTGGATTTTGTGACACGTGGCGCATTCCTATTGATTCCTCCATTCTCACAAAAATTTCTATTCTCATTTGAACCTCACCCATATATATATATATATATATATATATATATATATATATATATATAATATTGCACAAAAGGTGTCTGGTCAACCCACCTCAACTCTACCGCACCATTAACTTGTTTTGACCTGTTACCCAACCCACCTAATTTGTCATATTTGATGAGTTAGATAAATGGCTACCATCAAGTGCTTGGCATGGACATTTTATAGGGAATGAACTAGGCAGCACAAGTAAGGACTTGGATGCTATTACCTTGAGGGATGCATTTTGAGCAAGAAGCTGATCATAATCACTCCTAAGGCGACCCACTTCTGCTCTAAGAGAAGCATTTTCTTCCTTCAATGCTTCAGCCCGTTGAGCCAGCTCGTCACATTCAGCCTGACCCAAAACAAAAATAACAAGTGTAATCAAATTTGAAACAATTATAAGAAAATAAAGAATGCAAGTCCTACTTCCCAACTCTCCCTTGTTTCTTACTTATGTTGCCACATTCAAACTCGTACACATAAAGAATCTATGAATAACTAGTGTGTCCAATATGATATCAAGGCTAGGCTTAAAACTCTAATGATTTAAAGATCCAGATAAGTCAACATAAAAATAACGTTCAGAACCTAAAAAATTTACTAGGCGTGCCTAAGCCTGTAAGGGACTTGATCAAGGCACTGTGACTAATTGCGCCTCATATATATGCTTCGACTCGAAGCAGAAAAGACCAGTCATCTCCGCCTGTTGAGCCTCGGCGCCTCAGGCACACTTTTCAAAACTTTGTATACATGATACATCATGCATCTGGTATGAAAGCCCGGAGCATAAGGGGAGCACCAGAAGGAGAATTTTTGTTTTGGCAATGTTTACCCAGTTATTTATGAATGGGTCAATTTGGGTTATGTTTTATCTGAAAAAGGTCAAATAAAAAAATTAACATTAAATGAAACTACTCAAACGAGTTGAAAGGGCTGAAAATATACCTTTTATGCTCGAACATCCTACATCACTTTATTGTAACATTTAAATAAGTAGCGCACATTTGATATTTTTGGTAATTGTAATTAAAGCATCATTTGCTTATAGAAAGATTTAGAATGCACAAAAGGGGGTTAATACACACGTAGGGCATTAAACTTTGCCAAAATGTTCGATTAGGGTAATTATCTTTGTTTGTTAACAAAGCCATAACTTGACGATGAAAACCGGTTAAAAAATTAGGTCTTTCCGGTTCTACCAGTTATTATCCGGTGTGGTCTTGATATTCATATATGTACATGGGTTAATAAACACGTAGAACATTAAACTTTGCAATAATATTCATGTAGGGAGGGCATTAAACTTTGTGAAAATGTTCGATTGGGGCATTTATCTTTGTTTGATAATACACACGTGGATTGAGAAATTGAATAACAACAGGTAACAAGTCACCAAAATGCCTGGAATGAATAAGTTTCTTAACTTTAGTATCCATGGAGTCTTTCTCGATTAGTTAGCTTATGGGTTTGTTAACAAACAAAGATAATTACCCAAATCGAAAATTTTCGCAAAGTTTAATGCCCTACGTGTGTATTAACCCCACAAAAGGGTGTTTTGACCTCGTATAAAAATTACCCATTTTGACCTATAATGCAACCCAGACCTAACCCATCTTGTCACCTACAGAAAGTTTCTTTACCTGCTTGCGCAGTCTGGATCTACGAGCAGATTCCCTATTGGATTGCTTCCTTCTCTGGCGTTTTAGCTCCCTTTCATCCTGATATAAAGCAACAAGCAATAAGATTATGCATAGGTTATAACATATAAACCATCATAAGAAGTTAAAACGTATCTTTCGTTTCTTAAGAAGTTAAAACGTAATTGAGGTCCAGAAATGGCATAATCCATTAAGTGCATACTGCATACATATGCCATGAATTACTTGACATTTTGCTTCATGTGCACCGAAATTATTTGACTTTTCAGAGCCAAACAGATAACAACTTCAATATATTGATTATAGTAACGGAATTATTCACAAAGTTAGTATATGATTAATTGACAACCACATTGAACATGGTATATGTTAAAGAAATTAAAAACTAGCCAACTAGGTGTCAAGAACACAAAAGAAATATACAGATCCTCCTTCCCAGTATAAATTTCAGAACTAACAGATCACTTAAGATATGCAATCAACCACAAGTCACTATCGATATAATTATTCATAAGATGGCATCCAACTTTTCATTAAATAAAAGTAACTAATACCAGATCTTATAGAGCTAATTCAGCTAAAACATGATATAAATGTAGCGTAAAAATGTGTGTGCACGGGTGGTCGGGGAAGGGGTGAAAAAAGTCACTTAGTTCCTTTTTCTAGAGAGGGAGTACACGAAATCCGTCCTGTGGATTAGAGAAATCAGGCATAAATGAAGGGATAAGGGCAATGGTTAAGCATAAGGTATAGGAAAAACCTATTTAATTAACATTCACTTTCCATGTTTATACCAAATGTCTTCCATAATTAGTGATAACCATAATGACATTATATTCATCATAAACAAGGAAAGAGAATGTTTATTAAATACATTTTGTCTAAATACGTTATACGGTATGTTTAACTATTGCACTGCAAATCCCTAAAGATCAATCCATATGAAATTTGATTTTGTTTAAAAAACTACCCCACCCATTTTAATCCAAAATTTTGAAATTTCGTTTCCCTCCATGATCATTGTTCTACATATCTACTAAATAAATACATGTGACAACTGTCGTAACATCATTTTAGGTCCCTAAAAACATAATAATCTTATACTCCATAATCGCCAATTGGGGTCAAGTCAATGTTCAACTATGTAAAAGCTAGTAAAGACAAATAATTTATTTTAATAATCAGGGTTTATGGTAGTTTAGCCAAATTAATTACTCTAATAGTTAGTTAGACCTTTACAGTAATACAGGTCAGTCAACTATTACTCCGTACTTATTTAGTTCCAAGCAGTATTAGATTTATTAATCATTATTAATTATTAATTATTAATGGAGTTGTAATCCTTAGCAATGATAACGAACACTAAATTACAGTAAGATCAGAATTATATCCCATCAGTTCGGAGATGTTCCCCCTCGTTTATACAAAATAAGTTATTAGAAACAAAGAGTTGAAAAAAAGTGTACCTGTAGCCAGAGCTGCGACTGCACGTTGTCCCTTGATCCAGCAGTAACCATTCCCCCTGCAACTGGACCAGAAGTTACCTTCGCACGCATTGCAGGAATATTGGGTGAATTTGTACCATTCCAGTATTCCATACCGATATTTAAGTTGGTGGTTGGACCAGCCACTGTTTGGTTGACCACAGAATGAGGTGCATTTGGTCCTCCATTCGTAGAGTTTCCATTTTGAGATGCTTCACCTGTGGCTAATATATTGTAACATCAGTTTTTTCAGTAACAGAACGCAAGGCAAAAATAATGACTGCAGTATAAGACACTCAAAGAACCGAACCTTCAAGAGAATCTTGCCTAGATCCTGATTTCATTTGGGAGTCCTGCAATATATATTATTATTATTATATATATTATTATAAAAGAAAATTACAAATCACATTGCGACAATACCTACATACTCAAAATTCCCACACACTATACAGAGCATTACTCTTCAAGGTGAGGAAACTCGTGTCTAGATAGTAGATAAATTCTAACTCTAACCATCCAGATAAATGGTTATATTAAAGGACTGTTCCCCAAACAAAATCATCCACTGTAAATAAGTACTATGCAACTATACTCACATTTTCAGAATTTCCTTCAGTTCCTTCACTTGAACCTTCACTGCCACTCTCAGCACTGAAAATTCAAAATTAACAGATACAATAACTTATCATATTCGAAACATCATTTGCTGACCTAAGTAACTAGAGGTGGAAAATTCGACCATTTACTTAAGAAAGGGTGCAAAGGTCCAAAACCAGACCAACCCAGACCAAACCACACCAAATGTGTGAAAATATTGGAACCGAGAAAAAGAACATATAGTACCAGTTCAGTATTGAATTGATATAGGTTTACAACCAGTTCAGTCCAAAAACAGACAGGGAACCAGAATCAAAACGTCTGGACTAGAGATTCCAGCAACCAAAATCGAAGTCATTGATATTCAAAAAGAAATGAACCATCGGGAACGGTTTTCTATTTCTTAATCGATGATCAGTCCTTTTTATGTTTACCCCCTCTCTACTATTCCATAAAGGTCAACAAGAATTTTTACTATTATAAGTAACTAATGCAAAAAGGAATACAGAGTAACTTCCAATTGTAACGACATAAAACTAAAGTTCAATGATGTATTCATTATACCTTTTGGGATAAACTCCATTAGCAGATGCACCTGCTTTGCTCGGTTCATTGTTCTTGCCAGTAATCATATTTAAACTGCCCAGGCTTCCTTTTGACCTTTTAATAGGAAGTTTTTCCTTCCCGTCTGGTGACTTACCATCAACTTCTGTATTCCCAGGAGTATTACCCTACATAGATATTCACATTTCGTTATCAAATAATTAAGTAGTATACTCTACAAAATCCATAAATGGTATTTACTCAGTTAACTCACAGAAGCTTCAGCAACACCATTCGGAGAAGGCATTGCATATGGATAAGGATATGACCCCTGGTTATATAAGAAACGAAGTTCACAATTATTGTTTTATAGGGAGATAGGAATTTAGCAAAGGAATACGTTGAGATCAACAAGAAGATACCGGAGGCATGGATGGATGGGCGTAAATGCCACCAGGGGGATACATGGCAACGTATGGATGAGGAGGAGTACCGTAAGGTGGCATAAGATGCTGTGATTGCACACTGATATCAGAACAATGGAATACAAATCCCCAATGAAATGAATGAAAGTAGCTAAATATGTAGCATGTATATGTAATGGTATTACATATATCGATGAATATGTAGTGGTCCATAAGAGGTATATGTTGTTTTGGGCTTAGCTGAAAACTAAGCACCATTCTGGACCACCTCTCATTAATAAAGACAAATATAGTTTGCAAAACTTATGCAGTGAAATACACCAACTTTAAAGTATCTACTCATTTATTCCTCCCAAGGTTTAAAGTATGTTATATTTTTCAGAAAAACTTGGAGGTAGAACATAATATAGTTGATAGAACCCCAATACTACTTTTAATTAATAAAAAAGGAAATACGGACGAAGTACAGACTTGGTCTGCTTCCAAGAGGCAGCTCTCTCCAAAATGACCTACTTTCAAAAGATATCCTTATCAATAACCCTTAATGACTCCTAATTCAGTATCCATTTTAACATATGAAAACGAATCCCCTGCCCATAATTGTAGTCCTGTAATTAATGTACTAAAATTACCTTATTCAATGTAGGAGACTAAGAAACCACTATAATTTCCTAATTTAAGGCCAAATAAGGTCCCTCACACTACCAAAAGAAGTGCATATAATAGACTTGATTACATCTTAATAACTGCCGTTAGCATAACAATTGATGTAAAAATATTTAAGAATCTTGGCATCTATGTGGCAACTATTAAAGTTGGCCATAATGGCATGCTCATCAAAAGTATAACAATCTATTTAACCCTGTCTTTCCAAACATCAGCGAAAACCCAATTTAATACCTAACCAGAATGTGGGGATCCATTGTTCCATCAAATCGATTAACTGTAACAAATTAACCTAGAACCAAGTCAAGAATGTATAAAGCAAAGTACCTGAACCCCCCACATGTAGGGGTGAGCTTGAGGGCTTGATGCCATGAACCCATGTGGAGGCATATGAGGGTAAGGCTGTTCAAGATTTACAAACCACCTATGCTCAGTAACATATCTCAAACTTTAAAGCACGAATTCATTAAAACGTTTAAATTTTCATCAGATCGAACCTGAAAACCTGTCCAATCTGGATTGACTGTACCCGTAACAGTACCTGAAGTCTGCTCCTGAACAAAGTAATTAACAAAAAGAAGACAATTACATATTGTCAAAACGCATATATAACATCGTAAATGGACAAAAAGAATGAAATTCACTTGGGAATTCGGTGTTTTTGGCTCCTTTGCCGTGTCTTTCGCCTCCTTGGGGGATTTATCCATATCACTACTTCCCATTATGAGTACCGCGTGACGTATCCTACAACCATCCTATTAACAATTTCGAAAAAAAATAAAATGCATACATCAATAGATAGAAAAAATAACATGAAAAACTTAACTTTAAGGAAAACATAAAGGGACTCGAATTCGAATAACACAATACAGCAGATTCATTTACCTAGCTGAGTTCGACTTGAAGCTTCAATTTTTCTCATTTAAAATTAACATTGCAAAAAATTTAAAATCCCAAAATCACATTTTTAGGGTATTAGCACAAATTCAAATATATGAAACACGGCAGATGAAATTGCAACACACCACACAAAGAGAATACTTTCAATTTTACCTAAAAATACAAACAATACAAACATGAACAAGGGGGAACAATCAAAATAGTAATCAAGTAGCAAGATTGAAACTTTACTGAGCCTTAGGATGAATTAATTACCGAAGATTGATGCGAGCCGGTAAATCAAACGGGGTGGAGTATTGTAATTGAAATAATAACCTAGATCAAACTCAAAACCCTAATACTATATGAAAAGAGGGATATAAAAATTAGGAGATTATAGAGAGAGAGCGAATTCAAAATCGTCGGGAAATTGGTTTCACGAGCGAGCTTTGAATTGATTGAAGGTGAAAGTGACTGGAAAGTGATTGATCAAGTGTTGAGTTTGATTCAACGGTAGATTTGTATGCTGACGTAACCTATTCGGGGGTGTAGTAGGGTGTGTTTGGCCTGGAGAGGGCTCGGAAGAGGTAGAGGGTTATTTTGTTTTATCTGATTACTGAAATCTGAAATTTGAAAATCTGTTCTGAATAATAAGATGTGACATCTAGAATCTGAATACATAATTATTAAGATTGTTTGATAAATAAATAATACTAACATCTGAATACACATATTTCACTACTTTTTAACGTGACATAGAATGAAACATGAATTTATAAATGACTCGACACTAGACAAAAATCATTTAAAATTTTACAAGAATCCCCTCTCTACATGGCGGTTCTATTAGTAATAATAACTTTAATTATTTTTTTGTTATTAATAAAAAAAAATAAAATTAAAAATACCACGAAAATAATATTATTTTTATTGAATCATTAAATTAACATATATATTAAAATATATTTTAAGCTCTAGATGTTTTCAGCGGAGACTTTTCTCCCGATTAGCAGTTTTAAGCTCTTTGAAATAGCTTACTCAATAAGGGTTTTTAAGCTGTTATCATATCTAATTAGAAAATAAAATCAAAACAGCTTAATAAGCATATGTCTTACCGAACAATACAAACTCTGATTTTAAGACATTATAAGTCCAAACAAAAGACTCCTAGGAGTGTGTTTTGTCGAAAGAAAAATAAGGTGTTTTCTAGAAAAAAATTTTTTAAGAAAAGTGGAAAATTAGAAAACGCGTTTAAAATGGGTATTTCTCAGAAAAGTTTTTCAAGAAAATAGAAAATTCACTTTTTCATATTATAACTAAGAGTTGGAAAATATGAATTTCAAGTTTTCCACTTTTTTCCCTTATATTACTTGCTCCATTTTTCTAAAATTTTTCAAAAACCTTCACTTAACATTATTTTTCCAAATTGAAAAATCACAACTATTGAACACATTTTTCAAATTTTTATCACTTTTTTAGAAAATAAAAATTATTTTCATTTCTTAGAAAATTGGAGATAAAAAATTGTGAAAAAATTTCTACAACGAAACACACCCTGAGCTTTTACTTTTAATAAATCTTAGCTAGTAAGTTTTGTTTGGCAATATAAAAAAGATTAAGGTTTTTTGAAAAAATAAGTCTTTATAAGCTCTTAAACAAGAAGCTTTTTGAAGTGCCTTTTGAATAGAAGTTCAAGCCACTAAAGTCACAAGCTCCAGCCACAAACTTCAACTCTAGCCCCAACTCCAACCTGTTGTTGCCAAACACATCCTAGAATAAAGCCCGCCCATTGTTTATTGCATAAATTACATAATTACATAAAAAATAAATAAAAGAAAATAAAGAAGTGAAAGTAAATAGATAGATGTAATAAAAATGCTTTATCATAGATTATGTTCTTCAAATACTTAATATAATTTTATTGAATATGTTAGATGTTAATGTTAAATTATATATAAATGACGAAAAAAAATAATTGATAACCCGCATTCAATCCTCATTGGTCACATATAATATAATTGTTAAAATCACATTAACATTTGTCATGAATCACCATCGCCAGAGGCATTTTGATTTGCAGTGGAGTTTTGATCGTGATTAAGGTTCCATTTTGATTAGAGAACTTTTTTTTTTTGTTATTGATTGTATGTGTGTTGGAATGAGGATTGTGAGTGAGTTCCGATCCAAGCTTACGTATTTACTTTAGCGATTGTATTGTTCCTTTGACGCACAATACTTTATGGTACATGTATTCTAGATTCTTGAGTTTGACATCCTAAATTCACCTTGAACAATATAGAATTATAAAGCATTATTTGAAACCAATTGATCTAGTTAGGCTTAATCTTGATGATATATTATCATGCATGCAACTAAACTTTAAGGTACATGACTTCAAATATGTAATTAAAGCCGGTTACATATATGCAACTTCAGGTGGCATTTTGAGATGCATGTTCAATTTCCACATCAAGTCATTAGCGTAACCTTAAGTAGTAAAGATATTATTCAAGAACAATTGCGATACAATGAATCTTGCAGGGTTAAATTCAGGACTATATATGACCTATATTTTGGATTAGAATCTATGATTAGTGTAAGGGTTAATGTTTAGGGATGAAAGTAGTCAGGGTTGATTAAAGTTTTGTATGGTGGACACGGTTATTGCTCACACAAATTTATTGGGGCACTTGAAGATATTTCACTAGTTAAGTTACGCTGATATTGTTTAGATTCGATATGTTTTTCCTTAGTTTTAATAATGCTATAGGAAAAAGGGAAACTGCCAAGCTAAATGAATATTAAAGGTACATTTCGACAACCTTTGAGATGTTGTCGCATTTTTGATAAAATCTCATCAACTCGAGCACTATTCAAGGAAAAACTTGCCAACACTCCTTTGTTTTGTTTCCCTATAATTCCTTTCAAGATCTAGATTTTTACAGTAACTAATTTTTAAGTTTCCAAGACTTGTTACCGTGTTAGTTCTTGTCTTTCAAAATGCAAGAATTGTAGTGAAATTCCCCATGAAAGGAAGTAGACATGAACCCCGAAGTGATCGTCACATGGGTTTTTGAAGCAATTTATCGTCATGTACAAGATTTACAATTTCAAATCTTAGTTTTGGGGTCTGTCACACTGCCGTATAGTGTGCTCTATATATACTATATAGCACCACCACTGTCAATCCCAATTTACACTCTATTGAGATGCTCAAGCTCATAATTAATCTTGATGGGAACACAAATTAAGATTCATCTCCACAACATTTGTAACTGAACTAGCTACATGGATAAACCACGTGTGAAGAGTATGTTGCTTGAAGGATGCCTAGAGCTCGAAACCATGAAATGCAAAATATACAAATGAACGAATCTTATCACAAGTTTACGAGGAAAAACAAAATAATCATGGTTGATGTTTGTGACATTGCCAGTTTATCATTCACTAGAGGGTTATTATCATTTTGCTAATGTTGTCGTCGTTATCTTTAGGTTGGCATTGTTCAAGTAACTACTATATGTTTCATGTAGGCTTTAGGTTTTGCACTAGGTTTTATATGATTAAGAGTTTAAGGATTGTGTAAGAGTTAGTGTTGATATAGATTAGAAGTTACTCAATATACACGATTATGTGAATTATATATATAAATGTTACATTTGGTTGAAGCACGACGATTGTTGCTTAATTGGGGTCTAGATTATGCGGATATAACGTAATATAGCATAAACTTGGTCGGCAATTAATGTGATCAATTACGCTTGAATAAATTTAAATAGTTAATAATTACTCTCGATTAGGAATTAGTATCAGTTTCTAATATGGCCGCGTATGATTAAAATTGAACTTAGATTATAGTTGAATCAAAATGATCATTATTAATTATGGTTGATTATAGTTCACTACTATTTAAGTAGTAGACCGTGTTGATATCGTCTAAAACGCAGATCGTGTTGATTTGGTAGTCGGATATATTCACTAATTCCGGCTAATATTTCACTCATTTTAATCTCATTGTTAAAATTCAAATTCATATTGTAATAGGGTTAATCTGGATATATATCTTACTTACTTATATAATTGGACTTATAGATGTAGCACGATGAATATTATATGGCCCGTCAAGTACGTTTCAACTTATTTGTTTTGGGCCTCAGGCTAAAATTCAAACTTTCTAGCTCTTTATAACATACACTCGATGTTTGTCCAAATACAGTGTACCTTGAAAACCAACCTGAAATCACTAGAAACTTATGAACTGCTCCAGATAGGTGTCGTACACGTGGCACCATGCATAAATAGGTACATCACTTAGACAAGTCATTTCCCAACAAAAAGAAGCCCCAGATACTAGCCGCAATTCTGCAAACTCTCAAATTCATGGCTGTCGAATCCATTAAGCTCGGCCAATGTTTTGATGATGAAGATCTAGACCGGATCTGTACTCTTCCAGATGCTTTAATTTCAACAATTCATTCAGTTGTGCACTACAACAGGCAACCACGACAGACAAATATGTCACAAATTCGTCGCTATAGGTCTGTTGCGACGCATTTGCGACAGAAATTGGCTGAGAGTATGAAAAGTGTGGCACGTGCCAACAAAGTCTGCAATTAGAACAAACAGTCTTTCAACAAGATTGGTCCCTTTACAAGCTTCCTTTAATCAATCTTGATTTTGACAATCAGCTCTATCCACACGATAAATGGTCGATCTACAACGCGGTATGAAATATTCAAACAGTTTATTACCAGCAATCTTGCTCGCAAAACCCGAGGATGGTCAAAAGGTTCCAGCTTAGATGCACTGCAAAAGGATCTATAAGTAGTGCAACCCCAAGAGTGTAACACCTCAAAATTTGTAAGTTTTATATTATATAAAAGTATGTTATTTGTATTTGGTGTTAAATACAAATATAGTTTGGGGTTAAAAATATAAAAAAAATATAAGTTGATGAGGCTGAAAGTGTTAATTATGTAAGTGAAGGGTAGAAAGTGAAAATAAGTAAATATATCGTCCTCCTTCTTCTAAAATCTGGAAGAATCAAAGTATATGAGTGTATGTGTATATGTTCGTACGGGAGAGGAAGAGCACGAAGAAGAGAAATCAAATTGAAGCTAGGATTAATAAATTGGGTGTTCTAAACTCAAATTCAAGTCAAATAAGGTATGAATAACACTCTCTAACCCTTGATTTCATGATTTAGTTATGAACCCTAGTTAGGGTTTAAATAAAAAGAAGTTAACTAAAGTGAGAATTGGGTGTAGAGTGATTATGTAGGTGTTTTTGGGTTGTATAAACTCATAAAAGTAATGAAAAGATGTAAGAATGAAATTAATGATTTTGGGTGTAATTATTGGAATTTCACCAAGTGTGTATACAGGTGAATTAGTTGATGATGGTGTAGGTTGTTATTATTGTTAAATGACAACTTAATCACCTATAAGTATGTGTAATGTTATGAGATAAGGGTATGATGGCTAGTTGAGAATTTAGTATTAAAAGTGAAACACTTGAATTCTAGCTAGTTGAATGTTAAAGAGTTAATTTTGAGCTTATTGAGTTGTAAGTAATTCATGTATGTGTATTGATATGTTTAGGTGATACAAGAGTGAAAAAAAATAGTTGCTTGAGCTAATTGATCACTACCCTAAGGTAAGTAATGGATGAGTATGTATTTAAATTGAAATGCTTGGATTACATTGAGTAGTCAAGTATTTCTCTTTTGTATGTTATGGATGAAGTGGGATCATTGAGATATAAGAGTATTCAATGATCACATTAAATGGTGGAATTCAAGGGTGGTGATTGAGATACAAGAGTATTCAATCAACCATGTTCTTGACACCATGGTATGGACTCCCTGAGTCAAATTGTATGGAGTTGAGGATCCTTAATTCATGTTATGTTGTTATGTTAGTGTTAATGTTGATGTTATGCTTTCCTTACTTACTAAGCATGTTTGCTTATCGTTATGTTATTGATGTATGTAGGTGAGCAAAGTGGGACGCGGGGTGATTTGGGTAAAAAGCCCAAACGGGAATAGAGGTGGAATTACTACAAGTTAGTAGTAAGTAATCCTTTCAAATCATGCTCTCGATATGTAGAAACGCCCAAACTTGTAAGGTTGTTGATCAATTGAAATTGATCATTTTTTTGTGACTAAATTATTATGTATGAAATTCTTGTAAAGTATTATGTTGAAAGTTGTTTTGGGTCGTAATTTGTAACACCCCAAAATTTGTTAAATTTAAAAGTTGTGTACTGTTATGCGACACAAGGGCTAGTGTCGCAGGTAGCGACACAAAGCCCAGTGCGACACAAGGCTTGTGTCGCAGTGTCGGGCAGAAAGTCGGTTTTGAGGGGTTAATTGTGTAATTAAGTGTGAAATTAAAAATAAAATTATGTTCCAAAATATTCCAGAAACCAGAATACAACTCCAGGTTTTTGTGTGTGTGTGTTGAAAATTCTAGAGAAAGAAAGTGAGTGAAAACAAGAGAAATCAAGAGAAATCCAAGAAAGATAGCTTTGAGTCCTGATTCTTGGAACATATTTCTGATATTGGAGGTAAGAGGCTTAAACTCTGATCGAATTTAAGCTTACCCTTGAGTTTTGTTGGGTCTAAAGATGGCTAGAGAACTTGATCGAAGATTAACACTGCTGGTTAGACTACAACTGCTAGTTACTACTGGTGAAGAGGAGTTTCTACTGTTGGTTCAAAAGTTAATACTGCTACCGGGTTTTACACTACCAGTAGAAACAGTTACTATTGGTAGAAAAGATTGAGTTAGTACTGGTAGAACAAAGTTAGTGCTGCCGGGTGAAGTTTCTACTGCCAGTACAAAGTTTCTACGGGTGGAGTAAGTTAATACTGTTTATAACTTACTACTGGTTGAGTTTATACTGTTCTCGGAAGTTTCTACTGTTCTTCAGAAGTTTATACTGCCCGTGTAGTTTCTACTGTTTATGATTAGAGCATCTTTTTAACCAAGTGGGCCAATCAAAAGTCTTCTCTGCAAAAGCAAAAGCGCTCAGTAAAACAGAGCATGACTCAAGACGATAGGAGGATTAGCGTGTAATTGGAGCTCTATAATTCTATAAATAGAGCTCCTCACCTTCAATAGAAAAGATCTAAGAATCTTAGCATCTCAATATCTAGCCTGTATAATTGTCATTTGTAAGCTTCAAGGTTAATTGTAACCCTGATACTTAAGTGTATTCGTATTATTCAAGGAAATAATACTGAAGCTTTTGATAATTACTTCGCTTTTACTTGTTATTAATTTATGCTTTAAAACAGACTTAATCTTACTTCTAAAATTATAGATTACTATTCTGCGGTATTTCTATAAATATTCAATTGCAATAATTATTGACCCGAAAGGTTCAATTCGATCATGTCAAGTTTTAATTGAGCTTAAAATGAGAAATTGGGGGTAAAGTGTTTATGTGGGTTAAAATGAATTTGGATGTGTTTGAGGTAAGTTGTGTATATGTGATAATCATCTATGGAAAACAGATTGAACTAAATATGTTGTTATAGTTCAGAAAATCGTTAATTTCAAAAGGTTTCTGCTGTCCTGTTCGTCATTGCGACACAAGGCTTGTGTCGCAGCTTGTGTCGCTAAGTTTCTTCTGTTAATTACAACTGTTGCCATAACGACACTAAGAGCTAGTGTCGCAGGTTGTGTCGCAATAGTGTGTTGTGCGACACTAAGTTAGTGTCGCCAGGAGGTGTAGCGACACTAGGGGGTAGTGTCGCTGGATTAATTGATATTTTAAATAATATTAATTATTATCAGAGTTAATTGAATACGGTCGCCTCGACAGGTATTTCGGGTAGCAATTCATAAATATCTGATCGTCGTCCTCGAGGTAAGTAGTAGGAAAGTAAAGAATTTAATTGGCTGATTTTGTTAATAATGATTGTGTTACAAAGTTGCATTGAATAACTGAGTATATCAATGAGTTGAGAGGCCAATTGCTGAGTGAACAATTGTGCCTATGAGATTGAGTTAAGTGGCCAATTGCTGAGTGAACAATTGTGCCTATGAGATTGAGTTAAGTGGCCAATTGCTGAGTGAACAATTGTGCCTATGAGATTGAGTTAAGTGGTCAATTGCTGAGTGATCAATTGTGCCGATTGAATATATGTTGAATGTAGTAAATGTATGATTGAATGCATTTTCCTTTACTTACTAAGCGACATGCTTATGTATTGTTGAATGTTGTGTTGATAGGTATTCCTAAAGGGATGAAGGGTGGGGATCCGGGCAAGCGACCCGAGAGCTACTAGTGATGAACTTACTATGGCAAGATAGTAAGAAGACGGACTCATAGATCATGCTCTATATTAAAATGTGATGTTTTGTAAAAATGATATATATTTCGTGCTGAACCATGTTGTTATTACTTTATATTAACATATAAAGTGTTTTTGAGAATTTAAATTGAGTATACATTAAAAAAAAAATCTGGGACGTTTCATAATTACCCCTTGTAAATGTTGAATTGGTGTCACTCATGTTTACATATCAAGGGTGTACAAATGGGTCAAAATGGATTGACAATTGGGTCGTTTTGTCGAAACTAGGCGTATGACGGTCTTGATGAATTGTGTTACTTGTTATATGTCAAAATGAATGTTTCAGATTTCTGGAAATATGGTACATAGTAGTATGTTGGCATAATGCTCACTTGATTGCATATGTGGCTAAAATTGTCATATTTCGACCAAGAGTCCAAAACCTTTGAAAACCAAATTTCGGAAAAGTATTAATTTGGAGACTTCCGTTATACCATATGAAATGTGTCTGCAAAATTTCAGGTCTTGTTTATAAACGAGTCAAAAGTTATGCGCGTCTCAAATTAGGTTAAAACTTGAAGTGTGCAGATTGTTATGTACAGATTCTAGTACGCGATCGCATAAGGGTTACGCGATCGCGTACCTATTGAAGAAAATTTGAACAGAAGCTTTTCATGTACTGAGTACGCGATCGCGTACCCTATGGTAGGATCGCGTACTCTCGGGTTGAGTCAAAGTACGTGATCGCGTATATCTACCAGGATCGTGTATGGTATAAAAAAATAAAAAATTTGGGGGCGTTTCAAAGAGATAATGTAAACTGATCATTAGGTTTGCAAAGCAGTTGATCATGGTTCTTTAGAAGAACTACACCTTCAAATCTTCTGAATAGTTCGTATTACAATACCGAATCATGTAGTTGGGAGCACGCCCCTTGTGAATCTCGATCTACACTGCACTTACAAGGGTGATCTAGATAAAAACACAAAGCTTCATCTTCCCAAGCCAAAAACCTTGGAGCTTATTTCAGAAATAGTTGAAAGTGGCAAAGAATTTCATGATAAAAATTTGTTTGGGTAATTTGGTGGTACATGTAAAGTTTATAAAGGTGTGTTGCGGATTCGAATAGTGAAATCTCAATAAAGCAAATTGCAATAGATTCGAGAAAAGGTCTGAGAGAATTCGTGTTGGAGATTTCAACCTTTGGGCGTCTTTGACATAGGTATTTGGTTCAATTATTGTTGGGTGGTTAAGAAAAAAGGGTAGTCTTGTTGGTTTATGATTTTTAGTGGCAAATGAAATTTTAGATAAGTTTATCTACAAGAGCTCCAAAATGATTTTAACTTGAGAACGAAGGTTCAAAATCTTGATATAGCAAATGGATTACTTTATTTGCCTTAAGCATGTGAGCAATATGTGCCTATAAAAGATATTAAGCTGGAAATCTATTGTTAGGTTCCGAGTTAAATAGTCGGTTAGGTGATTTTGGGTTTTCTAAGTTATATGACCATGGCTCAAACCCGACCACCACTAAAGTGGTTGGGGAATTGGGTTACTTGATTCATGAGTTAACTCGGACGGGAAAGTAAACTATGAGTTCTGAAGTATATGCTTTTGGAACTCTTTTGTTAGAAGTGGTTTGTGGGCGGAGGCCGACATAACCCAAGGCGTTCAAGAGGAACTAATTTTTTTAAACTTAGTTCCTTTGAAAACTCCTTGGGTTTATCTAAACTTCCATTTGCCAGACTCGTAAACCAACAAGAACTTCCATTTTTTTATAGACCAACCCCACAATTGAATCAAATTTCACCGTCGAAGAGGCCCAATGATAGATATATCTTACATAAATTCCCTTGGATCTCATCTCGATTCTCCAAAATTTTGATTCACTACAATTTCACTATTCGAATCAAGCAACACCCCTTTATAAACTTTACATGAACCACCAAACTCAAGCAACTATTTTTCATGAAACCCTTTGGTATCCACGTTCAACTCCTTATAAAAATTGATTTTATGGTTTTCAAATTGCAGCTCTAATACTAATACAACTGGATTGTTTAGATATGCAATCCGGCCATCTTCGATACCCAATGTAATCTCTTTACTAGTTGCTTACAAGTTTATAAATACAATTGTACTTGAAAAATAAAATTTTATTGAACCTTCACACATGTTTATGATCTTACATTCAAAAAATGAGGCTTAAATATATAGAAGTCCATTTTAGCGCGTTGTCATGTATATACGAACTCTTGCCGCAAAGCAAAACTGTATGCACAATTAAGATCGAGACTAAAATCTAGATTTATGTTGCATTTATATCATTTGCATGTACCTACTTGTTATCCTTACCTTTTGGCTACAATATGTAACAAAGAGGCATTTAGTTGTCTCACTGAAGATAATCCTCCTCCTATGTTTAGGGACGGCATCAAGCTGGAGATTGTCGAGCACAATGACTTCGCATGGTCTTTTTCCCCAAAAAAATAAAAATAAAAATAAAATAAAATAAATTCAAACACCCTCTAACAGCCTTATAAACGTCAAAAGGTTTATTAATCAATATCTTATGTTAATGCTAAATTATTGAATTGTGATGTTAATTAATTACACTACATGCTTAAGCTGTGTAGTTGCATTGATATGAAACCTCAACTGAAAATGATAACTTATTAGAGCGTTGATGTTTGGCGTTATGGGATAGTAAGATATGTATACTTCTTCTACAAATATTCATCGATCTCTAATATTGGTACAATGTGGTTTTGTAATCTTACCGATGCTCCCTTAATGAAATTGTGCTACAAGAATGGTGGTTGAAATTTGAAAACAGGCCTAAATGGTTATTGGAACATCTAAAGGAACTTTCTGTCACTGTGACTAAATATGGAAAGCTTCAAATGTTGCCAAACTTCACTATATTGTTCTCGAGAGTTCAAGGCAACAATTCAAAAGATATGTAGGACAGTTTATTAACTGCATCGTGGAGTTTGACGTATGATGAATATCAATTAATTGTTAATCATACACCCAACCCCATGACAAGACCATAGCTTGATTGAACTCTGAAGGTCCAGATATAAATTTCTTTTATATGTGATTATGTATCGCATTAGTAGATAGTTGAGGTTTATACCTCTATATGGGTAAATAATGGGTTGGATTACCATTGAGAAGGCTACCTCCATCCACCCTCTCTCCTTGGTGAGCCTCTTAATTTCCATTATCCATCCCGTCACCGGCATTGGCAAGAGAGACGCTATTGACATCAGCTAAGAATTCCTCGCGCCATACCCAGTTGACTTTGACATTTTTTCATTCAAAAATTCAACATAATGTGACCTTTTTTTTAGAATTCAACATAACTTCTTCTTAAGAATCTCTATCAACCAAAAATAATAAAAATCAATTTCGCATAAAATTCAAATATTTGGCACAAAATTATTAATTTTCAACGAAATCCAAAATTTCTAACAAAAACCCAAAATCTGGCATAGAATCCAAATACTTGAACCAACAATCAAAATTCAATATTTTAGCAAAATTTGGCACAAAAATGATAAATTATAGCACATAATGGAAAAATACGGCCCAAAGGCTCACATAGAATCAAAAATTTCAAATAGAATCCACAATTGAGCATAGAGTTAACAATTAGATTCCAAAAACTTAGCATACAATCCAAATTTGACTTTGAATCGAAATATCTAGCATAAAGATCGAAAACTATAGCACAAAATAGTAAA
Organism: Gnaphalium uliginosum; assembly: GCA_963930675.1. NCBI lineage: Eukaryota > Viridiplantae > Streptophyta > Magnoliopsida > Asterales > Asteraceae > Gnaphalium > Gnaphalium uliginosum. Next base: position 12,074,173 of record OZ005684.1, read on the forward strand.
ATATCTCACAAATTTGAAGAATCTCGCATATAATCAAAAGTTCGGCATAAAATCTAAGATTGAGCATAGTATTAACAATTAGAACACATAAATTTATCAAAAAAAAAAAAAATCCAAAATTTAGATGTTAAATCATATTATATACCTTAGTAGCTGATGGTCAATTGGTTCGAGCTGCCAGTTATGTGCATACATCAAAATATTAAATGGATTGCAATACGATTTCCATTTCCTTCCTCTAATATTAACATGCATACCGATACACATTTCTTTCTTTCTTTCGTATGTTTTCGTTCGTGTGTGTCAACTCTGTGTATAAAGTATGATCAGTTAATTAACTAAGCCCAACCAATTGTATCCTAGGCGTCGACTTTCTTCAATAAAATGAGTATATATATATATATATATATATATATATATATATATATATATATATATATATATATATATATATATATATATATTGATTTGGTGGTTATTTACAAGATTCCTTAATTAATGATCTTGATTTTGACGATGAGGTCTATCGGATCCACGTGATAGATAGTCTCCAATGCGATCTAAAAGATTTAAGCAGTTTCTTACCAATATTCTTGCTTCGTAAATATGGATGGTTTAAATATTCTAGTTTAGATGCCCTCTGAAAGGATCTATAAGTGACGCAACCCTAAGAGATGTAAAATGATCATTGGTTTTTCAAAACAGTTGATCATGGATCGTTAAAAGAACTACACCTTACTATTTAGAGCACCAATACTCTTGTAAATCTTGATTTACATACACTGCAGTAACAAGGGTGATCTAGTGGTGAATCGTGATAAAAACAAAAGATTCGTCTTCCCAAGCCGAAAACCTTTTCAGTAATTTATTTGGTTCGCTTGTTCGGTTGGTTTAGAAAAAAGTGGGTTCTTGTTGGTTTATGATTATATGGAAGATGCAAGTTTAGATAAGTTTATTTTAACAACCCTAAAAGGATTTTAACTTGGGAACAAACGTTCAAAATCATAAATGATATAGCAAATGGATTGTTCTATTTGCATCAAGGATGGGAGCAAACTGTGCTTCATTGAGATATTTAAGTCGAAAAGTTGTTGATAGATTCCGGGTTAGCTAAGTTAAATTGACCATGGTTCAAGTCTGGCCACCACTAAATTGGTGGAGACTCTGGGCTACTTAGCTCCCGAGGTAACTAGAACAGGGTCGAAGCCACCCATGACGTTAACTCGGAAAGTGGTGGGCTTCGAACCTGTTCGAGTTAACTCGTGAGACAAGTAACCCAAAGTCTCCACCACTTTATTGGTGGTAGGGTTTGAACCATGGTCATATAACTTAGCCAACCTGAAATCACCTAACCGATCATTCTAACTCTGAATCTAACAATACATTTCCAGCATTTTAATATCTCAATGAAGCCCAGTTTGCTCCCATCCTTGATTCAAATAAAGTAATGCAGTTGGTATATCATTTACGATTTTGAACCTTTTTTTCCCGAGTTAAAATCCTTTTGGCATTCATGTAAATAATCTTATTTAAACTTCCATTTGCCGTACTATTGTAAACCAACAAGAAGTCCTTTTTTTTCTAGACCAACACAATGTTGAGGTTTGAAGATTAAACAAGGCAAAAAGGAAGAAAAAGTGGCTGCAGGTGAAATACCAGAAGGGTACTTTCCGTACCCGGCGGGTATAATTGATTTTTCGCGAACAGTGGATTTTGAGGCTTGAGGTACCCGACGGGTAGTATAATGTACCCAGCGGGTACTATCGTCGTGGATTAGAACAATCGAGTAGATTAGATATAACCATGTTATATTCGCGTGTTCGTTTACATTCTCACATTATTTTTTATTGTTTGCTTTGTATTTTTGATCCATTTGTTGTCGTAGGGTATAATTGTAATTGTGAGAAGCTAACTATTTATGGAAATATTACATAAATTTATGATCATAAATTAGATAAAAGTTAAAAGTTAATAGACAGTTAGGGTATCAAATTTTTACAAAATGTTCAATCTAGGTAACAATGTAATACTTTTAACAAAAAAATAACTTAACATTTAAAACCTATCTCCTACGTGGAAAACGAAACCGATTAGCAACCATAAGGATTCATCATTTTGAACAATTTTATAAACTTTAATTATCCATAAACATATTTTATGAATTTTAATTATCTTTAAACACATTATGTATAGTTGGTGTTGCTTTAAGTAAATACTTTTAATCCTTCTCTAAATTGAATATTTTATGAAAGTTAGATATGTTAACCCAACAGAATTGTAGCTATAGTATATATGCTATTGCAGCTAGCAAAATTGTATGCATTAGCAATATATATTCAAATGTATCTTTATTTAGCATATCCTCTTCCTTCTAATCAATACGTACTAAATAATGATTACACGTGTGATCCAAATTATGTCACCAAATCATGTTATTAGAGGGATAATCAGGATGAATACTAATTAAGAACGATTAATTAATTGTGAATTCGACATCTTTAAGGAAGAGATCGGTGACAGAAGTTCTTTTACCCCATTCAGGAAGTCTTTCTCTTTATAACGTAATTATTATTCAATTCAAATTATAATATGGCTAATTTTGGATATATCAGAAAATGACAAAGTGTTCAACAGCTAGCTGCATATATATATGGCTTACTCGATTGGACTTGTAAAGAAAGCATGGGTGTTAATCGTTTTATCCTAAAATTAAATTAAAATAGATTAGATTGCTTTATAGATGTACCCATTGGCCCGTTTTAGCTCATTTTGTTTTGGGCCACAGACTAAAAATCGAACTTTCCTTTTTTATAGCATACATCTTTACGTTGGTCCAGATCACTAGACAATCTTGAACCATTAAAAAGGTGCTCCAGATCGTACACGTGGCACCATGCATTTGGTACTTCTCGTATACAAGTCATCTTAGGTTGGTACCTCTTTTCTTTTAGGGTTTCTTTCTTACATTTCCCAAATAAAAAAAAACCCTAGAACACTAGCTGCAAGTCTGCAAACTCGAATCCATGACTCATAAACCAATCAAGCTCTCGAAAAATGAAGTTCCAGATCAGATCAGTACTCTTCCAGATGATTTAATCTCAACGATCCTTTCAGTACTACCAACAAAGTACGCAATTAGGGCAAGCAGTCTTTCAACAAGATTGATCCCTTTACAGGCTTCTTTAATCAATCTTGAATTCGACGATGAGGTCTATCCACGCGATAGATGGTCTCCAGCACGATCTGAAAAATTCAAACAGTTTGTTACCAGAGTTCTTGCTTCACAAAACCCTAGGATGATTAAAAGGTTCTACCTTAGATGCACCGTGAAAGGATCTACAAGTGGTGCAACCCCAAGAGATATAAAATCATGGGTTTTAGAAGCAGTTGATCATCCTTCTTTAGAAGAACTACACCTTGAGTTCTTCTGTGCAGTTCCTATTATAATACCGAATAATGTATTTGAGAGCATGACCCTTGTGAATCTCAGTCTACATTGCAATAACAAGGGTAAGCTGGTGATTAATCTAAATGAAGACACAAAGATTCATCTTCCCAAACTGAAAACCTTGCAGCTTATATCAGTAACTTATAAGAACGAAACTTGTGTGACTAAATTGTTTGAAGGATGCCCAATGCTAGAAGACTTCGTTGTGGAGAGACGAATGAGGGATAATATAATGAATTCTTATGTTATCAGTGGTTGCAAGTTGAAGAAAGTCACAGTGATATTCACCGTAGAAGATACTCCGAGATTAACCGAGATTAAGATTTCTTGTGAAAATCTCGAGTACATGTGCATATGGAACGCTTTGCCCTACGATATTTCTATTGAGTATCCCTCGAGCATCACCGAAGCACATTTTTGTATGTGTAGTTTTGGCAAAGACTATGCTGAAAAATTGGTGAATATATTCAGAAGCCTAACTTCAGTAAAAAATCTATCCTTATCAGCTTCTACTGTAACGGTAATCAATTCACTACTTATTTAGCACCAAACTCATACATATCATATACTAGCTACACATGTTTAATCCAGTAACATCTTTGTCCCAAGTGGGACTTGCACCCACAACCGCTTGGTTAATTGGAGATACACCTGAATTTTTCATTCACGTCGTTAAGTTATTTCCTTGTGTCTGTAAAGGATGCAGATTTGTTATCATATCACTATGTTCTATAGGCTAGAATGTATCCTTCTTGATGAAATTTCCAACTGTTACAAAAAAAATTCCAAAGAATTACGCGAGTTGTTCGAATAGGAGTTTTGGCTGCTGTGTTTTCTAATTAAACAAGTTAACTATCCATACCGCCTTCTGGGTCATTTGAAAATTTCAAATTGAAATGGTTTTTTATTAGAACTGCCAAAGGATTGGAGATGAAATTAGATTATTGTCGTTCTATGGTTTTCAAATAGCAGCTCTAATGCTAATGTAAAATGGATTGTTTGTATATATGTAATCCATCTTCCCCATTGTAATCTCTTAAATTACTAGCTACTTGCTACTTTTTTTGTACAATTGCAGTTTAAAAAAAATTATATTGAACCTTTACACTATTTATGAGCATAGAATCACATCTCATTGATGCTTAAATAGGAGTCCATTTTAGCTGTCGTGTATATACGTACTCTTGCAGTAGAATTGTATGCACATTTAAGACATTAAAAGCTACATTTATTTTGCACATATTATATACGGTTAATAGACAGGACTTTACTTTACTTTGCGAAAATGTTCGAATAATTTGTTGAACTATTTATTTGTTTGATTGAATTATTATAATTACTAAATCACGATCTGTAAGGTGCATCAAGTTAAATTTCTTTTTTATGTTGAAGTAATTAAGAAACAATGCTAGCTTCTATTTCGGATTAATCGAGTATAATTTTCTTACCTTTTGGGTACAATATGTAACAGGCACTTGGTTCCCTCACTGAAGTTAACCCTCCTATGTTTAGGGACGGCATCAAGCTAGAGATCGTCGAGTACAAAAGCTTCTCATGGTCTTTTTCCCAAAGAAAGTCAAACCCCCGTACTCAGTCCCATAAACTTCAGAAGGTTTATTTAATCAATGTCTTATCTTATTGCTAGACTATTAATTTGTGATGTTAGCTAATAACACTACATGCAGAAGCTTAATTACGTAGTTGCATTGAAATGAAAACTCAAATTAAAATGATAACTTATTAGAGGGTTGATGTTCAAAACGTTATATGCGCGAGGTAGTTGGATATATATTTTCTTCCTATGAAAGTATTCATCTCTAATATTACAGTGTGGTTGTGTAATATTACAGTTCTCCTTTGAAGAAATTTCATTACGATCATGGTGGCTGAAACCTGAAAACAGACCTAGATGGTTATGGGAGCATCTAACGGAACTTTCTATCGTTGTGACCGAATGTAACAAGCTTCAGATGTTGCTGAGTGTTTTGAGGGAAGCTAAAGTTCTGGAGCGAGTAACAATACAAACTTTGAAAGATTGTTCTCAAGAGTTCAAGGCAACAATTGTAGAGATAGGACAATTGATTGGCTGCATAATTGAGCTTGCTGCATGATGGATATCAATTTATGGTTAATCGTATCATACACCCAACTCCGTGTGCTGTTTATACAATTATGTTACTAGAAATAAACTTCTTTTGTCAATTATTATGTATCACATTACTAGATCGTTGAGGTTTACTTCTATGGGTAAACGATGGTTGGTTTTCATTAAGATTCATATTGATTGATCATGCATTACCGAGCCTTACCTCATGAATATTAAAGCTATAAGCTTTCTTTTTGCAAGTGTGCTGACCTACATTCACTGTTTCACCTTGATGTTTTTGTTTGCAATTTTTTACTATCGTCTTTATTGGGTCGTGACCCAAATCAGTGATGCTAAACTCTTTAGCGACGACACAATAATTACAATAATGCTATTGAAATAGAACCTTCCGAGGATCATTATAGAGGGATCACATTTATCATCCAAGTGGTGTGTGTAAATCATTACAATAACAGGTTAATAATTGTTGTGAATTTGCTCTCAGGTGACAGTTTTTTAACACATACAACCATTTGGAGCCGTACTTTTTTGAACCAAGGCCGGAACCTAGTAAGCATAGCGTGCGTCTATAATACGCCCTTCTTAAAAGCATATGAAGATACGTTAGATAAACCTAATAATTACATTTAGAAACCCTGAATCATTTTTAGTTTTAGTTTTTGTTTTGCTCATTAGTTAACTTTCAAATTTTGATTGAAATTACATTCTAAACTCTTTTATGTTTTGATTATTACCCCTCTCTCTCTCTCTCTCTCTATATATATATATATATATATATATATGTGTGTTTATATGTAACTCTTTTATGTTTTGATTATTACCCCCCCCTCTCTCTCTCTCTCTCTCTCTCTCTCTCTCTCTCTCTCTCTCTCTATATATATATATATATATATATATATATGTTTATATGTAATATATATATATATATATATATATATATATGTGTGTGTGTGTATCTTTTATGTTTTGATTATTACCTCTATATCTATATATATCTATATATATATGTGTGTGTGTATGTTTATATGTAATATATATATATATATATATATATATATATATATATATATATGTGTGTGTGTGTGTGTGTGTGTGTGTGTGTGTGTATATGTAATATATATATATACACACATATATATAGGGTTAGGTTCAAATGAAGACCACAAAATGTACACAACTGCGAAAACTTTTAAATTACATTGTTTTTATACATGTAAACGCAACAAATTACATAGAAATGTTATTTAATGTTCATATTATTGACAAACAAAAGTTAAAAACAACAAATTACATGTTAAACTATAAAATATATGAAGTGTTCACATGTGCACATATCAAATGTGCACATGTGAACGAAAAATATAAATTTGATTTTAAAGGTTATTTTGATGTTTTCTCGAACTATTTTACTTTTAACCTTAATCTACGTCAATGTTCACATGTGATTGAATCGTTAAACATGTTAAAATCCCTATAATTTAAAAGTTCTCGTAGTTCTGTACCTTTTTGTGGTTCACATTTGAACATTTGGCTATATATATATAGGTGAGGATTCGGTGAGAACTAAATTATAGTGATAACTGTAAGAACTAATAATTAATATTTATTAGTAGAAGTGTATTTTTTTATGTTTGATTATGATATTCATCGTAAAAACTGGAGTGAATAAAGTTAATAAAGATTTGGTTCAATTTATCTATTTGATTTGATGATGCTTTTTTTGGCGAAACACAAATAATATATTAGAAACAACTTCTTCGGCATAAGTTGAAGAAGCGATAGATATACAATAAGTCCTAACAACACAATCGACGAAAAAAGAACAACTATGACCTAACAACTAACTAAATAAAACCATAATCAAGCCATTGAGATCCTAAAACCGACCATCAAACTATGCATTAGACCAATAACGCATAACCCACACTTGACAAGCAAATTATACCATGGTTGAAGATGAAAATCTCAAATTGTTGAACTGGATAAGGAGGTCAAAGATCCACCGAAGCTCAATATCAAAAATTAATTGCAATAACCATCTCATGTTTTCTTGTTTGAAGGAGATTAATCGCTTAAAATCAAACCTGTAATGAAATGATCGAATGTTGCCAACTCATATTCTCTGAGATTTCATATTAATGAGTTTTCCTAAGGATTTAGATGGCAAAACATGAGCTTTGGTCTGTAACACAAGGGTTCTTCTTGAAAATGGTCACTTAAATAACCATATGTTGACTTTGTGTTTTCTTTTCGTCTTTGAATTTTTGAAGAGCTGTGAAAACTAGGAATGAATTTTTGAAGAGCTGTGAAAACTAGGAGTATTCCTGTAACACTCCATTTTCTTGGCGAAAATTGGAGGTCAGATATATAAAAGATCAAAATTCATAAAATAAACGAAATTTTAACAAAGTTTTCAAAATCCCCAATCAAAAGTACATTGTAGAGTTCACATACGAAATCGATCCACATTAATGAAGAGATAACTAATAGTCTAAAGCCAACTAGAACTAACTTATTTTGCACCCCAGATCCTTGCTCCCGACTCCTTCCTTTTGCCAATCTATCACCTACCGCATGGAAAGAAATGCAGCTGAGCCAAAAGCCAAGTGCCCGGATACAAAATAAAGTAGTACCAACAAATATATTTGATGAACATGATAACAATAATTTATCAACGAGATCTGAACAAACGAAACAAAGAGTCCAAAGGGGTACGACAAACCGAGCTTCTAAAAAAAATTCAAACGATACACGGACATGCAGATCCAATGTACCACCAAATGTGAATAAGGCGTTGGGCACTACACCTCCATCCACAGTCAAACACAAAACAAAAGCTATGGTTAACCAATTCGCCTTCTAAAAATTCACTTATCACACCACAAAGAGGAGACGCCGCAGACTAATCACACCGCCACGAAAAGTGTGACGCCATCGGTGCCACAATGACGCCCCTATGTGTCACACCCCGTCTAAAGCGTTCCATTTCTAATAATTTCATCCGTTAGTGCTCCAGCTTTCAGTATCGCGCTCTGGATGGTAGGAGGTTCAGTGGCCTCCACAGTTCCACGAATCTCCGGAACCAGACCGTAGATGTACCTCTCAATCCTTTTAGGCTCAGGAGTTACCAGATGAGGAACTAATTTTGCCAATTCATGAAATCGGTCAGTATACACTGCGTGGTTAGCTCCCACCATAGAGTGATTCCAAAATTCGTTCTCCAGTTTCTTCATCTCGTTGTTGGGACAATACTCTTCCTTCATTAGTGCATTGAAGTTCTCCCATGTCATCCCCATAACGGCTTCCCTGCCCCTAGCTTGAACTTGAGTGTTCCACCAGGTTAGTGCCTTCCCGATCAAAACACTCGTAGCATACTTGACTCTTTGGTTCATAGCACAGTTGATGATGTCAATCATAGCTTCCATTTTCTCCACCCATCGCGTGTAAGCCAACGCACCTCCTTTTCCGTCGAATTCCTTCGGTTTGCACGCAATGAATTCCTTATACGTGCATGAAACGTCCCATTTTTTTTTTATTTAATTTTCTCAAAAACACTTTATACATTAATATAAAGTGACAACAGCATAGTTTATTTCAAAACATGTTTTACATCATTACACGGTATTACATGTTAATATAGAGCATGATTTACGAGTCCTTCCTCTTACTATCTTGCCATAGTAAGTCCATCACTAGTATCCCTCGGGTCGCTTTCCCGGATCCCCACCCTGCATACCTCTTGATGTACCTATCACACACAACAATCAACACGTAAGCAATTTGCTTAGTAAGCACAGGAAGGGTACAATCACATACGAACAATTTAGCACAATTGATCACTCAGCAATTGGTAATTCGACTTATGCGGCTAGGCACAATTGATCACTCAGCAATTGGCCCTTATGGGTACAATTGATCACTCAGCAATTGACCACTCAACTTATACAATTGAACTCTTACAGCTAGGCACAATTGATCACTCAGCAATTGGCCGTTCAACTCATACAGCTGGGCACAATTGATCACTCAGCAATTGGCCGTTCAACTCATACAGCTGGGCACAATTGATCACTCAGCAATTGGCCGTTCAACTCATACAGCTGGGCACAATTGATCACTCAGCAATTGGCCGTTCAACTCATACAGCTGGGCACAATTGTAACACGATCAGTATTAACAAATTCAGCCAATTATATACTTTACATTCCTACTACTTACCTCGAAGGCGATGTTCAAATATTCACGACTTGATATCCGAAATACCTGTCAAGGCGTTTATATTAATCAACTTTTATTAACCTCTGCGACACTACCCCCTTGTGTCGCTACACTTCCCAGCGACACTAACTTAGTGTCGCATATCCCATTATTGCGACACAACCTGCGACACTAGCTCATAGTGTCGTTAAAACAACAATTCAATTAACAGTAGAAACTAGCGACACAAGCTGCGACACAAGCTCTTTGTGTCGCTAAAACGACAGTACTAAGTAGCAGTGGGAACTAGCGACATAAACTCTTGTGTCGCTAAAGCAACAGTATTAACTCGCGACACCATCATTGCGACACAAGCTGCGACACTAGCCTTGTGTCGCAATAACGAACAGAACAGCAGCAGATTCCGATTTTAACAAGTTTTCTGGGTAAAATTCACACTTTTTAACCCCAATACAGATCTGAAGGTGATAAAGCACATAATAACTCAAGCTCTTACCTGGAAATGATTTCAGAAACACACAGGAACACTTTCACTTTCAAAGATTAGCAAAATCTTCACTTTTCTTGTCTTTCTCTCTCTAAAACTCTCTAAACTCCCACACAAATCGTTCTGGAGGTGTTTAATAGCTTCTGGAAAACTTTGGAATCAATAAGTGGGGTTTAACCCCTCTATTTTACACTTTTAACCCCTCAAAACTGACTTTCTGCCGACACTGCGACACTAGCCCTGTGTCGCACTGGGCTCTGTGTCGCTACCTGCGACACTAGCCCTGTGTCGCATAACAGTAAACAATTTTTAATATAACGAATTTCGGGGTGTTACAGTGCATCCCCGAGCAATGCCGTTGTTTCCAGTTCTGTTATCCTCACCTCCACCTCCTCCATTTGGGTTTTCCCCATCATTGTTATCTTCCTCTCCATTGTTATGGGTACAATTGATCACTCAGCAATTGACCACTCAACTTATACAATTCAACTCATACAGCTGGGCACAATTGATCACTCAGCAATTGGCCGTTCAACTCATACAGCTGGGCACAATTGATCACTCAGCAATTGGCCGTTCAACTCATACAGCTGGGCACAATTGATCACTCAGCAATTGGCCGTTCAACTCATACAGCTGGGCACAATTGTAACACGATCAGTATTAACAAATTCAGCCAATTATATACTTTACATTCCTACTACTTACCTCGAAGGCGATGTTCAAATATTCACGACTTGATATCCGAAATACCTGTCAAAGCGTTTATATTAATCAACTTTTATTAACCTCTGCGACACTACCCCCTTGTGTCGCTACACTTCCCAGCGACACTAACTTAGTGTCGCATATCACATTATTGCGACACAACCTGCGACACTAGCTCATAGTGTCGCTAAAACAACAATTCAATTAACAGTAGAAACTAGCGACACAAACTGCGACACAAGCTCTTTGTGTCGCTAAAACGACAGTACTAAGTAGCAGTGGGAACTAGCGATATAAACTCTTGTGTCGCTAAAGCAACAGTATTAACTCGCGACACCATCATTGCGACACAAGCTGCGACACTAGCCTTGTGTCGCAATAACGAACAGAACAGCAGCAGATTCCGATTTTAACAAGTTTTCTGGGTAAAATTCACACTTTTTAACCCCAATACAAATCTGAAGGTGATAAAGCACATAATAACTCAAGCTCTTACTTGGAAATGATTTTAGAAACACACAGGAACACTTTCACTTTCAAAGATTAGCAAAATCTTCACTTTTCTTGTCTTTCTCTCTCTAAAACTCTCTAAACTCCCACACAAATCGTTCTGGAGGTGTTTAATAGCTTCTGGAAAACTTTGGAATCAATAAGTGGGGTTTAACCCCTCTATTTTACACTTTTAACCCCTCAAAACCGACTTTCTGCCGACACTGCGACACAAGCCTTGTGTCGCACTGGGCTCTGTGTCGCTACCTGCGACACTAGCCCTGTGTCGCATAACAGTAAACAATTTTTAATATAACGAATTTCGGGGTGTTACAGTGCATCCCCCACTTACTCAGGATTGTGTCCTCACAATCCACCTCTGATACAACGAGGGATAATATCGATGAACCTCACTCTCTGGTTCCCATGTAAATTCTGATCCCTTTCGATGCTTCCATTGGACTTTAAACATTCGGATCTCTTTATTTCTTAATCTCTTTATTTTCTCGTCCAATATCTCGATTGGCTCTTCAATATAATTCAACTTATCATCTATTTCAATTTCATCTATTGGAATGTAAGCGGTCTCATCAGCTAAACATTTCCTCAAATATGACACATGGAAAGTGTTATGAATATTTGCCAATTCATCCGGCAATTCTAAACGATACGCCACTTCGCCTACTCTTGCTAAGATTTTAAAGGGTCCAATAAAACGAGGACTCAATTTCCCCCGTTTTCTGAATCGAATAACACCCTTCCAAGGAGATACCTTTAACATAACAAAATCTCCTTCATTAAACTCAATTGGACGCCTTCTCTTATCCGCATACGACTTTTGTCTATCTTGCGCAGCTTTTAAACGGGCTCGGATTTGCTCTATCTGTTCGGTAGTTTTCAGTACAACTTCGGTACTAGCTACTTCACGTTGCCCAATTTCATCCCAACAGATTGGAGTTCTACATCTCCTCCCATAGAGCATTTCATATGGCGGCATTCCAATACTGGAGTGATAGCTGTTATTATAAGAAAATTCGGCCAATGGCAAATATACATCCCAGTTTCCTCCGAAATCAATAACACACGCTCTCAGCATATCCTCTAACGTTTGAATCGTCCGTTCACTCTGACCATCCGTTTGTGGGTGATACGCTGTACTCAGATTAAGACGTGTACCCATTTCCTCTTGAAACTTTGCCCAAAATCGAGATGTAAATCTACTATCCCTATCAGAGACAATAGATACCGGCACACCGTGTCTTGCTACCACTTCTTTCACATACAAATCAGCCATTACTTCTGACGACGAAGCTTCTCTTATCGGCAAGAATAAAGCGCTCTTGGTCAATCGATCGACTATTACCCAGATGGCATCATAGTGCCTTGACGTTTTCGGCAATTTCGTAATAAGATCCATCGTAATATGCTCCCATTTCCACACTGGGATATCTAAGGGTTTCATTTTCCCATAAGGTTTCTGATGTTCGGCTTTAACCTGCGAACAAGTCAAACACTTTTCCACATATTTAACAATTTCCCTTTTCATACCTGGCCACCAATAATCTCTTTTCAGATCATGATACATCTTTGTGGCACCAGGATGGATCGAATACTTGGATTTATGAGCTTCATCAAGTAAAAGTTTTCTCAATTCCCCATAACTTGGTACCCATATTCTACCATATCGGGTTTTTAATCCGCGGGAATCATCAATAAAGTCTTGCTCTTGGCCTTTTATTCGTTCTGCTCGAAAATCACCTCTCTGCAACACTTGCTGTTGAGCTTCTTTCACTTGCTCAATTAAATCCGAAATCACCGTCATTCGAAAAGATTTTACTTTCAACACAAAATCAACAGTCTTTCTACTGAGAGCATCTGCTACAATATTCGCCTTTCCAGGATGGTATAAGATTTCACAGTCATAATCTTTCACCAAATCAAGCCAACGCCTCTGCCTCATATTAAGATCTCGTTGGTCAAAGAAATACTTTAAGCTCTTATGATCTGTATAAATCGTACACTTTACTCCATAAAGATAATGCCTCCAAATTTTTAATGCAAACACCACCGCTGCCAATTCTAGATCATGAGTAGGATAATCTTTCTCGTGTGTTTTCAGCTGTCTTGAAGCATACGCTATTACTTTTCCTCGTTGCATAAGCACACAGCCCAATCCCACTCGAGACGCATCACAGTATACTACCATATCATCATTCCCTTCAGGAAGTACTAATATAGGTGCTTGACTCAGTTTCTTTTTCAAAACATTAAAGGCTTGATCCTGTTCCTCATTCCACTCAAATTTGGCATTTTTACACGTAAGCCTCGTAAGCGGAGTCGCAATCTTAGAGAAATCTTGAATAAATCTCCGATAATAACCTGCCAATCCCAAGAAACTTCGAATTTCTGTTGGAGTCTTAGGAGGTTTCCACATCATCACTGCTTCTACTTTTGCAGGGTCTACCTTGATTCCCTCGTGATTTATCACATGTCCCAAAAATTGAACTTCTCTCAGCCAAAACTCACACTTCGAAAACTTTGCATATAATCTTTCTTCTCGCAATACTTGCAACATTTGCCTCAAATGCAACTCATGCTCACCTTTCGTTTTTGAATATATTAAAATGTCATCAATAAACACAATCACAAATTTGTCGAGGAACATACGGCAAACTCGGTTCATCAAATCCATAAATGCAGCAGGAACATTTGATAACCCGAATGGCATTACCACAAACTCATAATGACCATAACGCGTTCGGAAGGCAGTCTTGGGAACATCCTCTTCTTTTACTCGTAACTAATGATAACCCGATCGTAAGTCAATCTTTGAAAAATGTGTAGCACCCTGAAGCTGATCAAACAAATCATCGATTCTCGGCAACGGGTAACGGTTCTTAACAGTTACCTTATTCAGCTCCCTATAATCAATACACATTCGCATGCTCCCATCCTTCTTTTTAACAAATAATACTGGTGCTCCCCATGGTGAACTACTGGGACGAATAAACCCCTTTTCCAACAACTCTTGTATTTGTTTCATCATTTCCTGCATCTCTGACGGCGCAAGTCTATATGGGGTTTTAGCAACAGGAGTAGCCCCTGGCATTAACTCAATTCGAAACTCTACTTGCCTCTCAGGCGGAACTCCCGGTAACTCTTCCGGAAATACATCTGGAAACTCATTTACAACTGGAATATTCTCAACGCTCATCACGTTCTTATGCATATCAACAACATGGGCTAAAAATGCCTGACATCCATGAGACAAATGCCTTCTAGCACGAGCATAAGTACAAATTGACAAGGATTGTTTAGGTTTTTCTCCATAAATATCTATCACTCCCCCACTTGGAGCATTGATACGAATAATTTTCTTTTCACAACGAATAACAGCACCATGTTTACTCAACCAAACCATACCCACAACGGCATCAATTCACCCATCCTCATGGGTATAAGATTTATCATAAATATTTCATCATTAATTTCTATTTGACACCCTCTATAAACTTTGGTCACATAAATAACACGATTATCGGCTATTTCAACATCTAGGGGTGTATCTAACTCACTTAACATTAAATGAAAATTCTAACTAAAGTTTTCAGATACAAAAGATCTAGAAGCTCCAGAATCAAATAACACATAAGCGGGTAATGAGTTAATAAGAAAAGTACCCGTAAGAACATCAGGAGCATTCTTTGCTTCCTCCGCAGTCAATTGAAAAGATCAACTTTTTACTCTTGACTGCTCAGAAACTTTCTTTTCATCACTTCGCTTCACTCCACTAGAACCTGTCGAACTTTTTAATCTCGGACATTCACTCTTTATATGCCCAGGTTCATAACAATTAAACCACACTCGCACCGTTTTTGTACATTCACGACTAATGTGGCCCTCTTGTCCACATTGAAAACACGTCCTCTTATCACCTGCACAATTCCCAAAATGCTTTTTGTGACACTTCAGACACATAGGCACTTCTCGTCGATCTTCTCTCTTAAAACTTCCGCTGGACCTGAATCTTTTAAAAGACCCTCCGGCTGATTCAATCTTTCTCTTGGAGGAACCATCATCTTCCCGATTTATCTCAATCTCTCTTCTTCTTACCTCATTCACAAATTCTTCAAATTTACTCCAACGACTCGGATCCACAAACTGCCGAATCTCTTTCTTTAATACTTCATGAAAATGATACATCAATCTCTTCGGGTCCTCAGTATATTCAGGGCAAAATCGGGCCCTATCAAGAAATACACCCGTCAACTCATTCACCGTCTCTGTCGTTTGTTTCATAAACAAAAATTCTCGACGAAGCTTGGTCAACTCAGCTTCCGGTGAGTATGCTATTACAAACATATCTTTAAACTCTTTCCAGGACACGTCATTCACACGTTCCTCTCCCATAGTCTGACGTTGCACGTCCCACCATTCTTTTGCTCGTGCCTTCAATAAACTGGCACCATATACTACTTTCAATTTATCAGGACACTCAGAAATAACAAACGCTGCCTCTACTTCAGAGATCCATCGATAACATTTGATCGGATCTGTCTCTCCCTTATACTCTGGAGGTTTACATGCCACGAAATCTTTATAGCTCACTTTCCTCTTCTCTTCCCTCGTCTGGTCACTCTTTCCAGATCCCTCTATATCTCTCTTTTGTAATTCTTCTGCCAGAACATCTCTGACAGTCTCAGTAATTCTCTCCAATAAATACGGAAGAGACTTTTCTTGTGCCAACGCAACCTCTTCTGATATAAACTCTTTCATCTCGTCCGTAGTCATAGACGATAGATTTATCACATGCTCTTGTCCAGAGCTCTCGGTATTATGCTAATTAAAATTCTTCCCTTCCATCTTATACTGAAAGGGTTTATCAGCAAACACATCAGATTAGACTAAAATTCTCATTACACATTAGTCTATCATTCACAATTCTCTCTAGCATCACACAACAGTCATGGCATCATATGAGTTCATATAATAATTATTACGTTGGCCAGACGTAATCGTTATTACATAATATTCATACAATACCTTGACATTCAACAAATCATCACATCTCATTAGTTATAATAACATCTCATCAGTTATAATAACTACTCAGATATCAACTCATAATACATAACATTCTCATCATGCTCATTAAACTCATCCCTTGGTCTAAGTTCAAGTACCTCTAATGATGGATACTCGAATCTCTTAAACCAATGCTCTGATACCAACTTGAAACGTCCCATTTTTTTTTTTTATTTAATTTTCTCAAAAACACTTTATACATTAATATAAAGTGACAACAGCATAGTTTATTTCAAAACATGCTTTACATCATTACACGGTATTACATGTTAATATAGAGCATGATTTACGAGTCCTTCCTCTTACTATCTTGCCATAGTAAGTCCATCACTAGTAGCCCTCGGGTCGCTTTCCCGGATCCCCACCCTGCATACCTCTTGATGTACCTATCACACACAACAATCAACACGTAAGCAATTTGCTTAGTAAGCACAGGAAGGGTACAATCACATACGAACAATTTAGCACAATTGATCACTCAGCAATTGGTAATTCGACTTATGCGGCTAGGCACAATTGATCACTCAGCAATTGGCCCTTATGGGTACAATTGATCACTCAGCAATTGACCACTCAACTTATACAATTCAACTCATACAGCTGGGCACAATTGATCACTCAGCAATTGGCCGTTCAACTCATACAGCTGGGCACAATTGATCACTCAGCAATTGGCCGTTCAACTCATACAGCTGGGCACAATTGATCACTCAGCAATTGGCCGTTCAACTCATACAGCTGGGCACAATTGTAACACGATCAGTATTAACAAATTCAGCCAATTATATACTTTACATTCCTACTACTTACCTCGAAGGCGATGTTCAAATATTCACGACTTGATATCCGAAATACCTGTCAAGGCGTTTATATTAATCAACTTTTATTAACCTCTGCGACACTACCCCCTTGTGTCGCTACACTTCCCAGCGACACTAACTTAGTGTCGCATATCCCATTATTGCGACACAACCTGCGACACTAGCTCATAGTGTCGTTAAAACAACAATTCAATTAACAGTAGAAACTAGCGACACAAGCTGCGACACAAGCTCTTTGTGTCGCTAAAACGACAGTACTAAGTAGCAGTGGGAACTAGCGACATAAACTCTTGTGTCGCTAAAGCAACAGTATTAACTCGCGACACCATCATTGCGACACAAGTTGCGACACTAGCCTTGTGTCGCAATAACGAACAGAACAGCAGCAGATTCCGATTTTAACAAGTTTTCTGGGTAAAATTCACACTTTTTAACCCCAATACAGATCTGAAGGTGATAAAGCACATAATAACTCAAGCTCTTACCTGGAAATGATTTCAGAAACACACAGGAACACTTTCACTTTCAAAGATTAGCAAAATCTTCACTTTTCTTGTCTTTCTCTCTCTAAAACTCTCTAAACTCCCACACAAATCGTTCTGGAGGTGTTTAATAGCTTCTGGAAAACTTTGGAATCAATAAGTGGGGTTTAACCCCTCTATTTTACACTTTTAACCCCTCAAAACTGACTTTCTGCCGACACTGCGACACAAGCCTTGTGTCGCACTGGGCTCTGTGTCGCTACCTGCGACACTAGCCCTGTGTCGCATAACAGTAAACAATTTTTAATATAACGAATTTCGGGGTGTTACAGTGCATCCCCGAGCAATGCCGTTGTTTCCAGTTCTGTTATCCTCACCTCCACCTCCTCCATTTGGGTTTTCCCCATCATTGTTATCTTCCTCTCCATTGTTATTTGCTTCACCATGGTTCAGGATGTTGTCACTGACCTGCGTGACGATTGTAGGTATTAAGTCATGTAATTGTTGCGCAATGATAGTAGCAATGTCAGGGTTTCCTCCTTCAGTACCAGTGGCCCCACCAGTTCGGCCACCACCTCTACCCATGTGACCACCAGTTCTTTCACCTCTGGATGTTTCTCCAGCGTTGGTAGAATTGCGAGTAACTCGTCTCGGATGCATGTTCACTATAATTTTGAATTTACACGAGTTTAGGACAGATAGGAAATTTTGGATTATGACTAATCATGAATGCACAAGACTCGCAAACATGATCATAATCCCAAGGCGAATAAATATAGGATTTTTATTCCCACACAACGAAAAAGTAGTATAATGAACACTCAGATATGGACAGATAAGCACACATGTGTCGAGATACTTTTACAATTACGTCGGCCGCTGTACTTGTGAAAGTATCCTTCCCTATATATTCTTACCACCCAAATCCTTGTATCATAATAGGCTTTGTGTTTAGGGAAATAGATTAGAAACTATGCAATCATATGCGGGTTCCTAGGTCATAGTCTAGGTCAATCCACCTAATTCTCTATAACCAATGGCTCTGATACCAATCTGTCACACCCCCATCTAAAGCGGAAACAACGAGGTGCGACGAACGACTAGATCACAACACATCAATACAACAAGAGAAGCACTAAATGAAACCAAACAATACGTTATGGCGTTGCCCGACACAACTTGTGACTTGTGCCGTGAACTTTCACTTTCACAATAAACATAGTCAAATATCAATAATCGTTTTACAAATCCAACTAGTCAAGGCAAACACGCCTTCCGAACATAAAGACACATCAAAATAGATAAAAAAGTCTCATGTAAAGCAAGTCTCAGATGCAATCTTAACGGTATCGCTAAGTCCTCCTAATCTCAACTCCCGTGTTGCTAGTATTTCATGAAAAGAGATGCTCAGAAAATGTCAACACTAAGGTTGGTGAATTTCGCAGGTTTAGTTTTGACACACATAAGCAGTTGTTGTGCAGTAAGTATGATACTAGTAGGACAAATGAAATGAAATGGTACACATATGTGAAATTAATGCAGTAAGAATCCCATAATAGTTGTCGCATCACAACGCTTGTTTGAATTGATTATATTCACCCACAGATGGGTAACCCAAACGTGAGCTAGGCCGCAGCCCAATAATACTACTGATATATTGACTGACTGATCGTAGTCATTGCCTCAGCGGTGGGACTAAACCCCACATGTGCAACGACCATTTGTATGACTGGACGTTGTCGTTGCCTCAGTGGTGGGACTAAACCCCACATGTGCAAGACATTTGTATAACTGAATTGACTTATCTTACCTCAGCGGTGGAACTAAATCCCACATGTGTAAGACATTTGTATGACACATTAATTCACAATGCACAAATCATTCATTATGTCCAAAAATGAAAACAGTAAATTCGCAGCATGAAAACAGTTGTAAATAAGTTGAGCATTCTTTTCCCCCAAGTGAAAGTAAAAGAAAATGGGGCCACGAAACTCACCTTAAAAGCAAAGCAAGTAGCGTTCTCAAATTAGTCTGTCAATAATCTACAACACGCACATGTATATATACACAGGTCACAATCTAGACAAGGCTAAAGGCCCTTCCATTGTACCCTATTTTGATGAATCGTTTGCAGGTTCTAGAGCCTCTTCCTAAGTCTCTTTGCAATCATTTATGGTTCTTGAAACTCCCCACATGTGAGCCAAAACATTTGGTGCTAAATATTGATTTGAACTTTTACCCGACTGAACTTTAACCATAGACTCTTTAAAGTGTTTAGAACTTATAACATTATTTTATAAATAATCTCATTGACTTTCTATTTTTAGAAATTTCCCAAAATAGCTTGTACACAAAAAATACAATTTCGACTCATTAAACGGTTTATAAAAATTACCACACTTAATGACCTCTAAAAATTCCAATCTTTTTATACAAATCAGTTGACACATTAAAGTTGTTTCAGAAAAAGTTTCAAGACCTAACTCAATAAATAACATACGTTAAGATACTTTAAAATTGACTCACATTACAAACCGAAAACTCAGTTCTGACCACTTAACTTGTAATTAAATTTTGGACGACCAAAACTCCATATTTTGACACGAAACCAATTGCATTTGAAAGAAGACATCTTGAACTTAATTTTAAACTCAAGAAACGTTTAAAAACGTAAAGTATTGACCAAGTTATGTCCCCGTAAAAACTGACCATTGAATCTGTCCAAACCGCTATTTACTTGTAATGACTATTCTTTGATTTTTACAAATCACACTTAATTGTATGATTACATATAAACCCTCTAAATAATTCTATCCTACAGATCCTCATATGATCACATCAAAATCGAAATAACAATGGATAGGGATTTAAAAGATGAATCATGTATCGAAAACTTACCACAAATGCGTATACAATAATCCCGATTAATATGATTGAACGAGAGCTTAAGATCCTTAAGATTTGATCAATTGGTTGAAGAAATCGACTAGATTTGAGAGAGGACACGGCTGTAAATCGTTTGGGGTTTGCGAAATTCGTTTAGGGTTTAAAACTTAGGAATTTATAGCTGCAGACTCCCAATCGGCGGTTGGGCTAGCCCGACTTGCGGCCCACGCACATCCAACCGGCGGTTGGTTTGGTCAACCGGCGATTGTGCCCTCAGCCGTGAAACCCAACTCCCGATTGAATTCTCGCGCGTTTTTGTTTATCTTTTCGTACATTGTATCTTTTATTTAACGTAATTTTCTTACGAATTCAACTAAGTTATTTGATTCCACACGAACTACGAATTCCTCAAAAGGAGTATGACATTTAACGCGAAATAACCATCAATAGTTTTTATCTTATATATATTCGAAATTGTAATTACACGGAATGAGTCTCTATGATTAAGATACTATTGCATTTTGGTGACGGTTTTCACACTATGAAATCCCATGAGTAGTAAATGGCTCACATACCCTCAGTTAAGTGATGTGATCCATGCCCTTTTACCCTTATTGTGAGGTTTAAGAAAAAGACTTATTTAATATCTAAATTAAATTCTGACCGACTGTTGTACATGGCTACATGCCGTCATTATTTACCAAAACCATAACCTCAAATAATCTTAAAAATAGGTGATTCCCACCCCACAGTTTACCCATCTAGACCACCTCTCAACATTAGATTTATGTATTAATGAAAAACACTTTCAGCTCTATGAAAACCTAGTTATTACATAGCACTAAGATTTAAATTTTGCTTCCTATACGTATAGGTAATGCACCACTTAAACTTTTGGTGTTGAATTTTGATTACAACTAAAAATCAGTCGACTCGAAATCAGATTATGACAACATTAAGATCAATTCGATATAAAACAGTGGATTTCCTTAAAATCAAAGTGAGAAATCGTTCACGTGAACCTTGTTTTTAATCCAAAATTTCTGCTCTTTGAAAGCTGAAGATGTTTGATGTGTTTACGGGTTCTTATGATTCTAATATGGCAAACCTCGAATATATATAGGCAGAGGAAAACTACCCAATCGACTAAACGTGCCTGTGATTTCGGAGGTTTCAGTTTCTTAATTCACATCGTGTGATGGTGTGGGCTTTGACCAAGTAATATTTGTGGGCTAATTATTGGCTAATCAAGTAATTAAATACCTTTCCAAATACTTATTTCCTACCTCACGTCTCAAATCCAAATATATGAGTTAACTTTGTCAAATTTTATTATTATTATTTATTGTTTATGTTTATTAATGTTATTATTAGTCTCTATCTCTATAAGTCTATATATGTCCAAATACAATAAAGTTATCAAAATTTCAGGTATTACAATTCCGTTATTCCTTTCCCTTGTTTTTTTCTCAACATTTATACAAAATAAAGCACGAGTGACATGACGACGACAGACGCCGTTGATACTGAAGCGTATGAGAGGGATTTCAAGACGATCTTTGGTTCGGGTTCGGGTTCTTGACAAGACGACGATTCGGACGAAGACGAATTCGATTCGGAGTTGACTACTAGTTTAGCTTTATTGTCTCGTCTTATTTTAATAATTTTTTTTTAGTTATTGTAATGTTTTATTTTTAATTAATGTAATGTTTTAATTTTAATGAAAATGTTTTATTTATTTTTGTATTATATATAAATAAAGTAAATAATCTGTGAGGTCCAAAAAAACTGAGTGATGCTACTGTTGTCAGTTTTGTATTACTGATGTGGTAGAAGCTGATACGTCAATTTGTGTCAGTTTTGAGTGAGGTCTCAGTAACCAAAGTATGAATAACTAAATATAAATAACAATAACGCCCATTCTGAAATAGTGTAGGGACTATTTAAGTAAATCGCGGTTTCTTGATCATAAACCCTCCCCCTTTTTTCTTCTTGAAAAAATCACGATTGAATTTCTCTCTCTAATAAATCCCTCGCCTCTGCAAATCAGAAACGACGTCGTACGGCCAAGAGTGCAAAAAGACGACGGTATCGCCGGTCCCCGCCGGAACCTCGCCGAGATAACACTTTATCGGCCTCCGGTTAGTTTTAATTCTTTCGTTTATTTTATATGCATAATACTTGCGTTTCGTGCCCTAATTTTATGTATGTGTAGAAAATTGATATAATTTTTGTTAATATGCAATTAGGAATCAAAGGTAGGGTTATTTAAGTTAAAGTTCGTATATTTTACGCGATCTTCTTTTCAAATTTAACTTTTTAATATTGAAATTGTGAGGATTTAATGTTGTATAAGAAATCCTTTTTCTAGGGTTTCTTGAATTGATTGAGTTTTTTTGTTGTATTATATAAAATACAAATGTATACGTTTTAT
The DNA here is from genome assembly GCA_963930675.1 of Gnaphalium uliginosum. Classification (NCBI taxonomy): domain Eukaryota; kingdom Viridiplantae; phylum Streptophyta; class Magnoliopsida; order Asterales; family Asteraceae; genus Gnaphalium; species Gnaphalium uliginosum. The sequence goes on from OZ005684.1 coordinate 12,097,338, forward strand.
TTGTAGCTATTTTACACACAAAGGTCATGGCATTGACCTGGTGATGATTAATTGCTGGTATGGTGGTAAAAGTTTTGATGTATAATGATATTGGTGATATTCCAGTATATTAATTGGCTGTAAAGCATTTGATAGTTGTGGATAAGACTTTGACGCTATCTTGAAACAGAAGTTTAAAAATCGATGTTCTTCTTGTACGTTCTTGGTTTGTTAGAGTCATTGCGAGAAACATCTGCTGGGAACTTTTTATATTTTCTTTTAATTTTAAATTAAAATTTTCGCTCTTATTTTTCTCTTCCAATTTGACCGTTAGCTCATCGTCTCCTCAGCCTGTTACTGGTCACCGCTATTGATTATCACCACTTTTCGTAACATTGTAGTTGTATCGAGTATTAGTTCCTTGTCTACTGACTCGACTTCACATTAGAGTTCCCTTGATTTTTGAAATTTCATCATCTCTGGCAAGAGTCTGCTATGTTTTGCTTTTGTTTTATATTGGTTATCAGGACAGTGAGCTATTATGTAAATGTTTCAATTTAAAATGAAATTGATGATTTCGTAGTTCGAATCTTCTGGTGTTTCAACTGGCTGCGAAGCATTTAGTAGCTGCAGATAATATTTTGACGCTATTGAAGTTAGGGGGTGTTTGGATTAGCTTATTTCTAGAGCTTATCTTAAGCTTATTAAATATAAGCTAAAAAGCTGGTTGATGTATTCGGATAAGCATATTTTTGGGCTTATGAGCTTATTTATGAAGCAATACGCCAATAAGCCAAGCCTGATTTTGGGGCATACTGGAAAAGGCATATGCTAAAAAGGTTAAGCCATAAGCTTAAAAATTAGTTAAAACAAACACCCCCTAAAGAACGATGTTCTGCTTGTATGTTCTTGGTTTGCTAGATCCATTGGGAGAAATACCTGCCAGTCATTCTTTTTTATATTTCAAGCAAAACATTCTGCTCTCTTTTTTCTCTTCCAACATGCCATTGACTCACCGCCACTTGATTATCACCACTCTTCACAACATTGCGGTTATAGAGTATCGACTCCTTGTCTACTGACTCGACTCCATTGAAGAGTTCTCTTGATTCTTGGAGTTCCGTTTACTGGCAAATTTCTATGTGGCTAGTGCAGTTTAGGCTCGAGTCAATTGGTTATCAGGGCAGTGAACTATTGTGTAAATGATTTATAATGAATTGATGATAGTGTAGTCCGAATCTTCTGGCATTTTAACTGGCTGTAAAGCATTTAGTTGTTGCGGATAATATTTTGATGCTATTTCAGAACAGAACTTAGGGGGTGTTTGGATTTGCTTATTTCTATAGCTTATTTTACGCTTACGAAATATAATCTATAAAGCTGGTTGAGGTGTTCGGATAAGCTTATTTGTTGGTTTATTAGCTGATTTGTGAATTAATAATTAATAAGCCAATAAGCTTAAGCCAGATTTTGGGGCATGCTGGAAAAGGCATAAGCTAACAAACTTAAGCCATAAGCTCAAAAAATAAGCTAAAGTAAACACCCCCTAATGATCGATGTTCTGCTTGTATGTTCTTGATATGCTAGAGCCATTGGGAGAAATTTCTGCCATTCATTTTTTTTTTATTTCCTTTTAGAAATTTCTGCTCCCTTTTTTCTCTTCCAACTAGGCAGTCGACTCATTGTCTCCTTTGCCTGTCACTGATCACCGCCTCTTGATTATCACCACTCTTCGCAAGTTGTATTGAGTTTCGATTCCTTGTTTCCTGACTTGACTGCATAGAAGAATTCTCTTGAATCTTTAAGTTTCATTCAGTGGCAAGTTCCTATGTGGCTAGTACAGATTAGGCGTGAGTCTGCTATGTTTTGCTTTTATTTTATGTTGGTTATCAGGGCAGTGAACAATTATGTAGACAATTTCATTAACTTCTGCATTAGCTTGTCTATTGTGTCTGCTGAGTTTTGCTTTTGTAATTATAGTAAACATGTGCTTTGTTTTATCTGATGGACACCTGTTACATGTTCATCAGAATGTTAACATATTCATTAATGTGAGCCGGTTTTGGGTAATGGTGATCCACTTGGTGATACCTGCCAACCCGAAAACTATTCACTATACAGTAACACTTGGGATAGGATGGGGATGTGTTGGACGCTATCACCTGCCCATTGACATCCCTATAATTGCAAGTTATCATTTTAATTTATTCTAGTCATTTGTTTGCCTCCCTTTTCTCTTATTATCTTGTTAAACACATGCAAACAGGCAGGTGATGGCGATCTTTATTTATCCTGTTATTTAGGGGGATCTCCAGCTTGGTTCGTGGTAAATTGGAATGGCTGCTTTGTTGTCCAGTGATATGATGCATTCTGGAATGCATGAAGGTGGTTCTTATAAACAATCTGATATTAACCATGAAGAAAATAGTGGTCGCTGGTATTTTTCTAGGAAAGAAATAGAAGAAAACTCACCGTCTAGGTCAGATGGCATTGATCTGAAGAAGGAGACGTATCTGCGGAAATCATATTGCACATTCCTACAGGATCTGGGTATGAGACTGAAAGTGTAAGCTCTGCTATCCTTGTCTTCTTCTTCTTTTTTTTTTTTTTTTTTTTTTTTTTTTACAATTATTGCTTATTTTACCCTATTACATAAAAAAGTTTGAGAGTCCTTTTTGTTTCTCCTTTTAATGTGAGCCGCTTAATTTTGGCCATGAGTCCTTCAAGATTGCCATGTTGAATTTATTGGGTTTCAACTTATGTTCATTCTTCTATTTATCACATTGCTATTATACATTCCGAGGTCATTCTGGGTGAACTGAACTTCAGTAAACCCATGATGCATGCTGTAGCATTTAGACTCCGTGTAATTTTTTTAACTGATAATCAGGTAATTCTGATTTTTGTCTACAAATCCTTGTGGGATTCACCGATGTGACTACTCATATGGTCATATGTGTTATATTATGCTTTATAGTTGATCTGTTCTTGAAAATGCAATTATAATCACTAAAAATTATTGGGGCGCTACCGTATATATTTAAATATGTTGAATTATGTTAAGAAAATCACTGGGTTCTTCTGATCCTTTCAAATTGATCTCCAAAAAAACTTGCAAGTAGTTTCTATATTGAGAATCTAATAAGCTAATAATATTTTAATTTTGATAAAGATATTACTCCGTACCTTCTTCCTCCCGTCATAGTGGATCTGTTGTCAACATTTGCAATTGTTGTACTTGGCGATGATTTCCACTGTTGCTCTGGAATGCTGGATAAAGCATATAAACATTACTATATTATTTATAAATATAAGTTAGATGTTATATTGCATAAAATAACTTGAGTGAAAAGTTCTGTTAACCAGGTTGTTGGCATTTTGTATTATTTAATTTGTGTTAGCACTTCACGTATATGATATATCTATTACATTTCGAGTGTGTGTATACTTATGCTTGTATCCTTGGAGGTGTCGGTTTTTTTCCAGTTTATAGTGCTTATAGTTTGATATCATGTCTCTATCTGATATTTGCAATCCCTCAATTTTTTTAAAATAATTAATCGGATATGTCCATGCAGGCCTCAGGTCACTATTGCTACGGCAATTATCTTTTGTCATCGTTTTTTCATTCGCCAGTCACATGGAAAGAATGATAGGAGGGTGAGTTATTACATGTTTCGATTCCATATCCTTTTGTTCTATCCATGATTTGATGTTGGCTAGATCTGATTTGAAGTTGGCTAGATCTGTACTTTGTGGCCCTGAAGAAGTATGCATTTTCTCAAAAGTTTGACAGTTCTTTATCTAAAAGTAGGACAGACAAGTTTCTTAACATGTGTTGTCCTTCTTACATGTTTAAATGCTTTTTCAAGTATGTATTTCTTGGTGAGGGATACTAATTATGGCTAAATCTGTATATGAATCAGTTTGAGTATATAACTTGCATATCAGTAATTCAACTAAAACATGACATTTTTGTTACCAGCATGACTATTACTAGCATAAATAATGGAGACTTATTGAATACTGACCAGCATACATATATTGCAGACGGTTGCAACAGTCTGTATGTTTCTTGCAGGCAAGGTTGAAGAAACTCCTCGTCCTTTGAAAGATGTTATCCTTGTATCCTACGAAATTAATCACAAAAAGGACCCCGAGGCAGTACAGAGAATTAAACAGAAGGTACTATCAATTTTGCTTAGCTGTCTCTTCCTTGTTATTTCTTCTTTCTTAAATATGGCACAATGGAAAAAAGTGATAGTACGATGACTATAACCTCTATGGCCCAGTGCCAGATATAGATCCTTGTTTGCTATGTCTGTATTTTGTAAAGCATGCCTAATGGGCAGGTTAGATATCAAGTGTTGCTCCGTGTTTGATTGGGTTAACTTGCCAACAATTTTGTTGCTCATACTTTCTCTTTTAACTTAATAAATAGGTGTTGTTTTCAATATGATTACAAAATATGTATTTTGAATAATATCAAATTTGTTTGAGTTAACCCATTTTGGAGGTTGAAATGTATTGTAATAAAAAGTGGGTGTCTTTTACCCATTTGACCTGCCCTATTTTTTTGACATGTTTCATTTTTAGCTAAATTTCTAAGTTTAACCAACTAGAGTTGAGATCTTATAACCCAATTTGATCCATTTTTAAGTAAATGGTTTGAAACTTCTGAATTTAGTATTATAAACTCAGCGTTCTTCATTTGTGAATAGTCTGGCTTCATATTGTTTACTTTGTCATGTAGGAGGTGTACGAACAACAAAAAGAGTTAATTCTAGTTGGGGAACGAGTAGTCCTTGCAACTCTTGCTTTCGACTTTAATGTGCATCATCCATATAAACCACTTGTTGAGGCAATAAAGAAGTTCAAAGTTGCTCAAAATGCACTGGCCCAAGTTGCATGGAATTTCGTGAATGATGGGTATGCTGTATTCCTTTATGTAGTATGTAAGTGGTCATTGTCCCTTTCTGCTTTTGACCTGCAAAAAGGACATATGCAGGCTTCGGACATCTCTATGCTTGCAGTTTAAGCCACATCACATAGCAGCAGGTGCCATTTTTCTTGCTGCTAAGTTTCTCAAAGTAAAGCTGCCATCAGATGGTGAGAAGGTTTGGTGGCAGGAGTTTAATGTCACCCCACGTCAATTGGAGGGTTGGTATTTTTTGTTATTTATGTGATATCTTACTTCCAAATTATATTCATATAGCGTTCATAATCACTAGAAAACGGAAAAGCGACTGTATGCTCAGCTAACCATCTTGACACCATTATATTAAAGATCATAAGTAGATAGGAGGGAATGGCTGGGAGTAATTCTATGCTTGTAGGTGAAGGATTTTACCTCTTTACCATCTTTATTCCTAAAAAGCAAGTTCATTCGACTTTGGAAGTTTAATGTGGTATGTTCAAATTGACCCAGACATGTACCCTCTGTGTCCGAAAATATTTGAGTACACATTGTAAGGTGGCATAATGGGTGGATTGGGTATTATTAGGTTAAAAGGGGTTTGGGTCAAAACTGATAGTACATACTGAAACGGGTCGAGTTGATCCCAAACAGTTGTACAAAAACAGTTTATTTTATATAAATATATACTTGGTGCATCAATTATTATTATTTCAATAGTAACATAAAGATCTAGAATAATATGATTTTGAAGGGTTAATGCTTTGAAAGTACACTTCGGGTGGCTTCTGATCATGATTTGCTCAACCCCTTCAATATGTTTCCTCCATTATAAGTTTTCTTCAACATTGACCTCTTATCACCTCCAAATGCTCCATATCTATACTTTCTCTTGATTCTGAACATCAATTCTTTTGGCATAATTTATCAGTCGAAGCTAAATGTGGGCTTTTTTTAGGATGGTGGACGTAACTGAGTTCTTTTTTCTGTTGTTTAGGTTTTCCTTTATTTGAGGTTCCGTTTTAATTATGTTTGGCTTAAAATCTGAGTTATCATTTAGAAATGATTCAACAAACTACACTCCACCCTTTAGGTTTTATCAAGTGGGAGGATGTGTACAACATAGTGAACAAAAAGGGTGACCAGGGTTACTGTTATCTTTTAGATGCACAATGGTGCAATGCTGATTTACTATGACATTTCTATGAAATAGTAGTAGTAATCGGTGCTATTTATCATTGCAGAGGTGAGTAACCAAATGTTAGAACTGTATGAACAAAACAGAGTGCCCCCTTCCCAAACTAGTGAAGTCCTTGATGGAAGTACAGGAGGTGGGGTAACTCAGAAACCACGAGCTCCTGCTGTTAACCAAGAACATGGCGCAAATGACAGTGATTCTCATGTTGGTGCTGCCTCTTCCAGATCACATACATCAAACCCTGCCTCATCAAGACCCCCATCCGATCATCCAAGAACATCCCAAGATCAAAGTAATGATGATGGAAGTACGGATAGAAATAAGGATATTAATTCTGATGTTGAGAACAATGTTGATCAGCATTATGAATCCGAAAATGGTGAAACGAAGTCCATGTATGGTTCAAATCAGCATCTCGAGGAAGAACAAGAAAGGGGTGGGAGTCAACATTTGGAATACAGAAGTCAGACGCCTAAGGATGCTATGAAAAAGATAGATAAAGATAAGGTTAGGGCAGCTCTTGAGAAAAGAAGGAAAGCACGTGGTGGTGATGTTACTCGAAAAACAGATTTCATGGATGATGATGATCTGATCGAGAGGGAGCTAGAAGATGGTATAGAATTGGCTGTTGAATCTGAGAAAAGCAAACAAGAACGGAAACATAATTACTCTAAACCTTCAAATCATCTTGATAACGATCTTGAATTTGAGCCAGTGGAAGAAGGGGAGGTGGGTGTGTTGGATGAAGGTGACATGGGACATAGGTCACCTATGGCTAGTAGCCGTAAAAGGAAGGGTGGTGGGACCCCACCATCTACTGATAAACGAAGAAGAAACTAGAAGTGTGCCTGAACTTGCCGATTGAGTTTCTACATAAAGGTAATGGTGTTTATGTTCCTTGTATTTACATGAGAAAATATGATATTCATTGGTAGTCTTGGATGTGCTAACTGTTCATCCTTCATGTACAACTAAATTTTGGTTGTTTATGCTTTCTGGTCATGAAATGGCACCCTTTATTTATGAGAATGAATTTCTCTTTGCACAACTTCGATTTCTCCCAGATTATTATTATCCTATACAATACAATAATTAATAATTAAAATGGTAGTGTTATAAACAGTAACTTTCAAAGTGGTACTCTTTACTTGGTTCGATTCATTAATATGTTCTTTATGTTTACAACTTCAACAAGTCTTGAACATGAAATTTCTCTACTTCTGCTGTTTTTACTAAAACTTTTTGTCGGATCACTAATTAACAATACGCTTAACTTCTGAAATCTTCTAGCAACAATGCCTATGCAACATTGGAACGGCAAACATCGATTTCGCCCTCTTGACTTGTCTAGAATCTTTAGTAGCCATGTTGGCTTACAATGGATGTTACCCATGGAAGTTTCAAATGGATATCAGTCATCTTTCATACTTCATTATTTCATCACCTACCAGCCATATTTGGAATTTCAGTTTAATACTTCTCTTAAGATGTGGCTATAATAACTTCTAAAGTTACGTTTTCATTGTCATTTGTGTCATATGATGATTCCCTGGATACACATGTCTTCTCTTGTCTCCTTTAACTTTGGTAAATCTAGTCATTAGATTCAGAAACATATTAATGTTCTGTTTTTGATGCAGAATGCGGAAGCGATTTGATAAACCCTAATCCAAGGGTAACCCTAGTGAAGGGCTGTAAAAAGTTTTTGATGCAGAATCGGAAGCGATTTGATAAACCCTAATCCAAGGGTAACCCTAATGAAGGGCTGTAAAAAGTCAACACGGGTTTTGAGACTAAAAGACAAATTTTATTAATAATCAAAAAGTCCCTTACAATAGATCCAAGCCTTTATATTTATAGGGATATAAAACTTGGAGGAAAAGAAATAAAATAAACTTAGAAACTAAAATAAAATCACGGCACAAAAAAAATAAATTGGCATCTTGGTTGTAACATGGATGCTAATCAAATTAAACAGCAAGGCAGAGGATTATTGCATCTTGGTTCATCCTAGATGCCAAAGACATACTCCCTCCAAATAAAGAACGATCCAAACAACCCTTCCTGCTTGTGACAATTTCACATATTCTTGACTCTAGCTCTTTTAGCATGTTCCAATTGCTTCATATACTCCTCGGCTAATTCCTCTATCTTGTCCTCATCATTCCCCCTCACTTGAAAAGAACCCGTCCTCGAGTTCTCACGAACAACTGCATCTTCGGGGGTAGAACTTATAGGTATCCGAAACATTGAAAGTTTTGGAGATGTTCATAGAAGGTAGATCAACAACATAAGCATTATCATTTATCTTGCGCAAAATCTTGTAAGGTCCATATTTCTATTGTTGTAGCTTGCTATAAGTACCCACAGGAAAACGCTCTTTATGAAGAAACACCATAACTTCATCACCTACCTCAAACAATTTGACATGGCGGTGTTTATCAGCATCAACCTTATACTTGGCATTTGATTCGGCAACAACAACTTCATGAGTGGCTTGCACATCTTGCACCATTCTATTTGCTTGGACGCTTTACTTACCGGCAAATAAACTAAATCCACAACTTGTCTTGTGGAGTCTTGTACACAATTAGCAAATGGTGAAATCCCCTTGAACTATGAACCACACCATTGTAAGCAAATTCAGCTTGAGCTAAGGATACATCCCACATTGTCGGCTTCTCCCTGCACAAACAACGAATCAAGTTACCCAAAGTTCGATTAACCACCTCAGTTTGACCATCGGTTTGTGGATGAGCGGTACCACTATAATTCAACTCAGTACCCAAATGCCTCCAAAGTGTCGACCAAAAGTGAGCAAGAACCTTGGTCCGAAGTTTTTGTTTTTGGAATCCCATGTAAACGAACCACTTCTTGAAAGAACAATTTGGCCACATGAGCTGTATCCGAAGTCTTCTTACAAGGAATGAAATGCGACATCTTCGAAAACTTGTCAACAACAACAAACACGACGTCTCGTTGAGTACGAGGAAGTCCAAGTACAAAATCCATAGAAATATCCCCCCGAGGACCTTCCGGAACGGGGAGTGGCATATAGAGACCCGTATTTTGTGCCGTTCCCTTTCCTTCTTGATACACAACACAATTTTGCACAAAACTACCAACATCCCTTTTTAGTTGAGGCCAATAGTACCTTTCTTCGACCGAAGTAATAGTCTTGTCACGCCCCATATGACCACTTAAACCTCCCTCATGTAACTCCTTAATCAATTGAGCCCGAAGAGAGGTCCCAGGAATACACAAACGATTTCCTTTGAACAAATACCCATCAAGAACAATAAAGTCACCTCTATGTTGCTTAGTCTCAATTTCTTCCTATACACCCTTGAGATCTTCATCACTCACATACAATTATTTAACTGAATCAAAACCAACTACTTCATTGTTAATAGTAACAAGAAGAGTGTTTTTTCTACTCAAAGCATCTGCCACTTTATTACTAATCACTTGTACCCGCTTTATGCTTATCACATAATTGAACTTCTCAAGAAAACTCACCCATCTTGCATGAATCTTGTTCAAGTGCTTTTGAGTTTGAAAATACTTAAGAGCTTGATGATCGGAATAGACCACAAACTCACGTTGAATTAAATAATGCTCCCATTTCTTTAATGCTTGAACAACCGCATACAACTCTTGCTCATATGTAGATCACTTTTGCCTAGCTTCATTTAGCTTCTCGCTATGGACATCCACGGGCCTACCTTCTTGTGACAAAACAGCCCCAATCCCAGCCCCAATCCATGTTTCACAAGCATCACATTCTAATTCAAAGACTTTATCAAAATTAGGAAGAGAAAGTATTGGTGTGGTTGTTAACTTATCTTTAATCGTCTTGAAACTCTCTTCAGCCTCATCAGTCCATTTAAACTGACCCTTCTTCATACAATTAGAACAACCCAAATAAAGAACGATCCAAACAACCCTTCCTGCTTGTAACAATTTCACAGATTCTTGACTCTAGCTCTTTTAGCATGTTCCAATTGCTTCATATACTCCTCGGCTAATTCATCTATCTTGTCCTCATCAGTTTTACCCGCCATAAGATCCAACGTCGATCTTTTACATAGTTTTGCATTTCTTTGGATAATGTATCACACTAGATTTAATCTACCATGGCTAGCTTTTATATGTAATTGAATATGAAAATGGATCTCATAGAACTATTGATTTTAGGAGGATGCATGACTTAATCAAGAACCTCACAAAGACGCAAAGTTACAAGGACTATCGAAATCAATTAGATAAGATCACTAAAGTCGGATGAATATACTTGAGTAGTTGAGTTGAGGAAGAAGCAATGGTAGTCAATCAGATAGTGATAGTTTTGTGTGCAAATAATCCTTTTACTTTGGGGTACATAACTAGCAAAACGTGCAATTACTTGTGGGTATTGCACACCACAAATAAGCATACTAATTAACATGCAATTACTCAACAGTTCATCCTCTTAAACCACATATTTGTAACTTTGGCTAGCGATATCCAAGGCCGAAGGCTGTGCTGGTTTGCCGTTTATAAAAGAGTGGAGATAAATCAAACTTTGTTTTTGATAAATCTACTATATTTATGCATTAAGAACTTATACCGTACAAGTAGTTGATATACAGTTTTGGTGGATTTATAAAAAAATATGATAAAAATATCATCACCTATTATAAAAACGGTCATTTATTTTTTAAAATTATTGGAACAAAATTACTGTATTACAACTTTCATTTTATATTTCAGAAGTGACGGTAGAACAACAACTCCAAAAGATAGCTGAGACTCAAATGCATGATATGACTTTATTGTTTGCCAAAGTGTACTGCACTTCTCATAAAACAAGTTTTGACCATCGCTTGCCACTATGAACCCTTTCGTTATAGGGTATGTCATGGTGAAAAAATGTCGCTTGAAAAGTGCGGTCAATTAACTTTGGGATACAAAAGAATCCATTGGAATAGTTCTCTACGATTCCATAATAGTCTTTTGTCCACTAGACATCCTAAAAAGAGAGATCATAAACTGCAATCAAGTTTTATATACTTTGCAGTTCATGATCTCTCTCCTTTAGGTTGTACCATAAACGAAAGAGTACTTTTGCAAAATCATACATGAGAGTTCAAGTGATTCAAAGTGAACTGCACTTTTGAAAAAACAAACTTTTGACCATCGCGTGCCACTATGACGCCTTTCATCACAAGGTATGTGATGGTCAGAAGGTGCCCCTCCAAAAATGCAGTCAACTTTGGGAAACAAAAAAATCAGTAGAACAACTCTGTACTATTCCACAAAAGCCCTTCGTCCATTGGACAACCTGAAAAGAAAGATCAAGAACTGCAGGTTACTAGTAAAACGATCACCTTTTCAGGCGTAGTGAGGATACGTCTCGGATAGAATCCACACTCCAAGAACTGGGATTGAAGATCAGTACGTCGGGGAAACTTACGAAATATTCATCTATATATCAAACGATGACATTAATTAGTCTGAAGTTAAGGAGATTGAAAAGAGGTTGTGTTCTGTATTGTATCTAATATGTACTCACAACTCACCTGGATCAAGAAGCCATTAACACATCAATATGTCGCCAAAAATTCGTTCCCATCGAATCAATTACTACTTAATACACCATATGAATAACAAAGTAAGATATCAGTTGTAAAACCTTAAGCCATTAACTATATTTGATTGATTAAATGAAAACAAAAAGGAAAGTTGCTTACAGTGGATGGGATATGCAAACTATGAGTTGTTGCTGGTGGAATCAAGAACATTTCTCCTTCTTCATCTTTGATATCTGTTTTCAAGCTGATATCAGGAACAAACAGAACTTGTTATATATAGGAAGGGAGATTGTTGGGTTAGTTGTAAGGCTTTCAAAATTGTGAAAACCCTAATTTTCCCACAGCTGCTCTGATTGGTCATCTCCTAGCCTAAGGATCATGATCCAGCAGCTAGAGGTAAATTTTTCCATTGATTGCTTAATTAATGACTAAGATTTTGACACACTGTCTTATTTGCTTAAAATAATACCTAATTATCAATTTTTTTATTTTTTATTTAAAAAACCATGAGCAATGCATTTTAATATTTCTTCCTTTTCAGTCAGATTGATATCCATATTAAAGTGAATAAATTATTATATTAAATTAATTTACAAATTAATACTTCATAATATTTTAATGTTGAAAAACATAAATAACATGAAATGCTAACCGGTCCACACGTCACACCCGGGAACAATATGTGCAAGACATTAATGAACATTAAGGATAGCTTCGCAATTGGCCCGTTACGAAAAGCGTATACCCAATACAACGAAACATGAACATTTCCGCAAAACTACAGTCGACTAACAAAAGCTTTAATATACTTTACGTTTAATGAACACCTATATTTTCTCTCATGGTTCCTTTCTCGTTTAGATCGATCTAGTCGGTACCTAGATCCATTAACTATCCGTCAACTAGTCCATGTCTGCTAATTTACCTTCTGAATAAACTCCAAAGTTTGTCACGATATATTATAGAGTTTCTTGTGACAAGCTATATTGCTATAACCATAGAAAACTTGAACTTACATGGTTAGATTTAATTACTCTTAAATGAGTACGAAACCAAATTAATTTGAAACGTACTTAAGTACATAAATTAAGTAGCTATGTACACAATTTATGGAAGGTTACATGTTTATAACAACCTCAATAAGGGCCACATAGATAAACTTGGCCAAGCCAAGGGTGTCTCGATAGATACTAATTTTTTTAACGGCATTGATCGATTTGATTAAAAGAATGCCTCTAGTGAGTCTCTAGAGGCTATAAGATACGATTACAATCTATTTAAATGACCGTTTAATTTTCGTACTTCTATTGTTGATCCAAAAGGACATGAAAATCTTTAGCTCATCACAGATGTCCGCTCTTGGTTTCTTGATGTTGAAGATGACTTCATTGCCGTGTTTCCATTGATAAACCAGTTTGTAGGACTACGTCGATGCATTTTTGTGTGTGTGTGTAAGTTTCATTCCAAGAATCTGTGAACTCAAGAATTGAGTTGATGTTTTTGAGATTTAGAGCGTTTAAACGTACTCCACCATCTTGCAACCGACTCCCATAATTTAACCGCGAGAAGAAAAAAGATGATTTTCCGTTTCTTGAGCGTTATCGCAAACCGAGAATCTAGTGGAAACCTAGTCAATTCCTCTTGCATCTAGGTTGACTCTAGTATAGGAAGATGTTTATTTGTAATTTGCCAAGTTGAAAGGTTCACCTTTTTCGGAGGTAAGGCATTCGATATAAGATTAATCATTTGAGTAAATAACTTGAGTTTTTTCGTCAGTGTGTTTCCTTATGCTACTATATGTCCGTGTACCATTTGTTGCCAAAAAGACTAAAATCCCACGAGTCTTTTTTAGTTGAAGCACCAAATTATGAAGCAAGAAATTTAATTATTTGAACTCCTCTTTCTCGTGTCCATCCCTTATTGATATGGCCAAGCCCAAGTGGTAATAGGGCTCCAATTACTCATTCACTGACTTTTGCTTCAATGTTGGTATCCAATTTAAAAATCCTACCTCGGATTGTAAGTTCATGCAAAATTTGGTATCATCACCATTCTCAACGTTATTTTTAAACATTGAAGGAAAATCAATGCCAAGTTTGAACATGATTATATCAAGATTAATGATATCTTTGCAGGGGCTTTAAACATAACTTTGACGGTTAGAGATCATGAGTCTACTATTTTCAACTTGGATCGACTGATTTAACAATTTTACACCATATTGCATTTGGCGTAATCTTAAATCTCCATCATCATTTAGCTAACATGGTTACTAGCATGAATTACCAATACGAACTAAGCAAGTTTTCTTACTTTTAAACTACCGCCTCAAAAAAGAACTTCCTTATCATTGCTTCTAACTCATTTAAAATTTTTGATGGAGCTCTAACAGTAGAGAAAATATGTACCAAGACTTCCAAACACGGATCTGAGAGTTTAGCCGCCACCATATGAGAGTTTTTCTAATTTCACTTGGAAATCTTCTTTCGGATTAATTTATCAATGATTGGAGACCTTGTAACCTTTGTCATGTTGGCACTAATAGGAAGTCCCGGGAAGTTGGGATGCTTGAAAATGGAGGACCGATGCAATCCTTTTCACTTCTACACGGTTTACTCCAACCGCTATAAGCTTATTTTTGAGAAATTTACCTTTAAATTGATGCCATGTAGTCTGTTGAAGCATCAAAGAATAAGAACTGGAGTTCTCCAAATTCCACTCGATCTCCAATAATTAGAGCAGCATCAGAAAATTGGAAATTTGAGATAAACACATGTACTGTATTGTCTTTTCCCACATTTAGCCCAATGAAGTATTTTTTTTTTTTTTCGATCTCCATAGCTTCTTTAATTGCAACATTTAAAGTTTTCGCCACCAAAATAAACAGAAAGGATGGCATGATACTAACTGACTTTTCTTTCGGATTGAGAACATCAAGAAACCACGAATTCAACAAACAAATCACCCTAAAACTTCCATATCCCGCTACAACTCTAATTTTAGCATATAAGAACGCCCATAGTGATGGCATCAAGAACGTCAATTAAGCAATAGAATTCACACAATATCACTTTTAGGTGTCTACAAAGATGAAGCAGCTTAGCCAACAAAGAAGTGACCGACCTCACACATGCCTTCGTTGACTCTGTTTTAAAGAAGCAAGTTCAATTATAATCCTTATTCGTTTTCTTGGACAAGGCCCGCATGCTAATACTTTACAGAAAGTTCTTTATCTGCGTATCTAGCTACTAGTTCTATGTTGGTCGATTGGGGCCTAAATTTGATGTTAAAAAATGAAACTAAAATAGGATGTCCATCCCACATTGGTAGACTACAAGGAAAGTAATTGACTTTATATGCTATAAATAGGATGCACTAGGAACTGTACTTTCATGAGATTAGTCAAGAGTTATTAGAGGTTGAGAGTCTCCAAACTCTGCCTTTGTAGAAACCTTCAAATTGATAAAGTATAGGAGAAAAATGTCGAAAAAGATAGTGGAGAGTACTGTAGAAGGCCAGATAGTTGATCCTGAGTTTAAGTTGATTAACCAGCAGATCCAAAAGCTTCTGCAAAAACGCGCGCAGCTCGTGTTAAAGAAAAAGAAGCATAATTTAAAAATGGCTGCTTTGAAAGCAGTATCTGATGAAATCAGAGAGGCACAAAATGAGTGTCGTCGCGACTTTGACACGTTAGCTGCGACACCGTTGTAAGCAGATCGAATATGATTACAAGCAACAACAGGAAACACCATGATCAGTTGGCTTTAATATATATGGTTAATTATAGTTATAATGATGGTTAGATGCAAGTCAGATTTTCTGTTTTTCTTTCTTTGTTTTTTTTTTTTTTTTTTTTTTTTTTCTTTTTATCCTGGTTGTAATAGTTGCAAGTATATATGCAATAAAAAGATTTGTGTTAATCAGTTTCTTTGTTTATTTAATATTTATGTTTCAGTACATCTTTATGTTTCCTTATTGTAATGATTTTGGAATATCTTCATAGTTTTAACTCTAAATAATCCCTAAATTAAATAATATTATTTTTGTTTTTCCTATTCTAATTTTTAATTAAACAAAGTTACAAAACCCTACTCAACTTAACCACCCTAATGCATGATGACGAGAAATATATTAAAATGTGTACTGCATGCCGTACTGTGTAACTCCTTGCTAGAATCTTTTTTGTTGTTGTTGTAATTCAACAATTTGGCATATGAAAGAAATAAAAAATAAAAATAAAAATAAATATTAGTCGGTGGGTTTGTTTGTAGTAAATAAATTATATTCGTCATAGAAACACATTTAATTTAATATGCATTTAATGTCAATAATTTTTCTTTCGTACTGCATATATTTAAATTAATGTGATCAATTGAATGAATACCTGGCCTAACACAATCCAAATCTTGACCAGTATGGTATGGTAATGCATGTACATTTATCTTCTTTGCTACTCCTCCCGTCTCATTGTCCGGTTGACTTTTTGAATTCTTTCTTTTTCAACTTTCACTTTAAATATTTTTGTTTATGTTATATAATACTTGATGAAAATTATACCAACGAAAATACATTTAAAACCCAATCCATTCATATATATTGCATCAAATATAATATAACACAAACAAAAATATTTAAGGTCAAAGTTGAGTCAGAAAGACTTCAAAAGTCAAAACGGGACAATAAAATTGGGACGCAGGGAGTACTTAATAAGGAATTGAACCCAACATTTTAATTCCTTAAATAGAGAAAAATACAAATGACAACTTTACCCTCTTAATATCTTAATTAAGCTTTGAAGTATTAAATGCAATACAATTAGATTAAAGAATTTAATATAAATGTAAAATATGATGAGGTTCAAATGAGAATACAAATTTTTGTGAAGATGGAAAAACCAATAGGAATGCGCCACGTGTCATAAAACCCATTTTCCCTCACATTTTTAAAAATTAAATATCTCAAGAATGGCTCATTGAAAAATTATAAAAATTGCACCATAAAAATCAGCATTTTTTTCTCTTCGATTAGACATTTCACATGATATACTTTCGACGACTTTTTTTATGATTGTACAATATTAGTAACACGTGTGTTACCAGCAGGTAACACGTGTGGTACCAGCAAGTAACACGTGTGATACCTGCTAGTAACACATGTGTTACTCGTTTACAAAACCCAACGAAAACGAAAAAAAAAAGTTGTCAAAAGTATATCTTGTAATATCTCTAATCGAAGAGAAAAAAACGCTGATTTTTATGGTGTAATTTTTATGATTTTTCGACTTACCGTTTAAGAGATATTTAATTTTTAAAAACGTGGGGGAAAGTGAGTTTTGTGACACGTGGCGCGTTCTTATTGGTTCTTCTATTCTCATAGAAAGTTGTTGTACTCATTTAAACCTCACTCGTTTAAAATATCATAATTGATTTAGGTTACAAAACATTTACCCCATAACAATTTGTACTTTTATAACCGATTTAACTTACATAACATGTTAATGGACATTAAAGTGCATGTTACGGTTGTTTGATATAAAATTGATGAAAATTTGATTTATTTACAAATTATAGATATCTTCTATACTAAATTCATTAAGAGTTTGTCACATTCGTTAAAGGACGTTCAAAGAAGAGTATTAAATTATGTATAATTCAATAGATCATCGAACGAAGAGTATTATCCGACACATTGCGCGGGTATTCTTCTATTCTAGTCTGATAGGTCCTAAAATCTTATATTAGTGATTTACCTTTTGTGTTTATTTTTTTCCTTTTAGCCTATTAAGTTATTGACATCTTCGAATGATGGAGTAAAATTTATCTATCTATGCTATTATTATTATTTTTGCAGAATATCTATATAACATTGCATTTATTACAGTACATGAACAATTTTTTAATTTAATTTCTATTCTTTTTATGACTTTATACGTTACAAATGAAGTTTTAGAATATGTGATAATTCAATTCCAAGTAGTAATCTATTTAACAAAATTGAATAATAAATAACAAAAAAAAATGAAGAAGAAGTAAAAAAGAACAAATAATTTAAGGACGTATGGAAGAGATATATATATAAATGAAAAAGTAAATAATAGGTCATTGTATCATTTGATTTCTTTATGCTATATGTTTTATTTATTTATTTATACAATTCAAAGAAATTCCTTGTGTATTTTATCCAATAAATCAATATTGAATTACAAATTAACATGTATGTGCATAAAAAAAATAAAAATACAGCTAATACGATTTTTTTAATTTGTTAGAATATGTAGCAATTTGCAACCAAAATGTATGTCAACTCTTTGGAGGGAGCTTTATTAAAAACTTCTTAATTAATTATGTCTATTCGATCATTAAAAAGTCAAGTTTTGCTAGTACAAATAGATGAAGTCTTTGTACAATTTTCATAGTTCATCAAGGGTTGACTAATATCCATGGATTCCACCAAGAGGTTGGATCCTATTTCTTACATTTTTGTTTTTATATATGTTAATGTAATTAGCTCAACATTTAATTGTATATATGTGTTCTTATGATTTAGTAGTGTTGAAGATGTGGTCACAGTGGATGTTCATGCAGCCAAAGATCTGCTTCAATCTGGTCATCGCTATCTCGATGTCAGGTTAGTTATATTCATGGATGAACGATTAGTATTCGTCGGTCTAACAAACTTTCATGCTTTACTTAAATAAAATGTTGAATATCGTTACAATATATTTTGAATTTGTTACAAGTAATATGGATCTTGAATGAGAATAAATGACAGGACAGAGGAAGAATTCAACAAGAGTCATGTGGACAATGCACTGAATATCCCTTACATGTTCATCACACAAGAAGGTGTGAATTATATCAAACATATTTCTTTTATAAATTCTATTATTTTTAGTTTTTTTTTTACTGTAGTTTTACTATATAAATGAGACAAATATTTGGTTTTAAGACACTAAGCAAGGTTTTCAAATATAAATTCGGATTAGTACCTCAAATATTCGAAGATGATCGATACCTTGTTTCCGTACCAACATATTAGACTTGCTAATTGCTATAATTATTTGAAAATTAAATCTAGTTTCTTGTTACAAAGTAATTATGAACTATAGATAGAAATACTGCATCATATGTAAAGACTGAATGATTTTTTTATATGAAGATATGCATATTTTTAATTTTTAAATTTTAATTTAATTAATGAATTAAAATGTATATTCTTGCAAATTACAGGAAGGTTTAAAAATCCTGAATTCATGGCTCAGGTTTCATCTCTTTGTGACAAGGAGGATTTACTCGTTGTGGTATTTTTCGTAGTACTATATAACTAAATTAATTAATTAAAATGTATATGCTCACCGATTCATCGCGCATTTGTGCTTGTGTAAAGGCTTGCAACTCTGGAGGAAGATCGCTTAAAGCCTCTGCTGACCTTCTTGCTGCAGTATGTCTTTTTTATTTTTATTTTTACATACATAATCATGTTTTAGTGATGATATTGGTTATGTGAATGTAGGGCTACAAGAATGTTAAGAACATGGGCGGAGGATACTCGGCATGGGTTGACAACGGGTTTGCTGGGGACTCTGCACCAGATGAGTTGAAAACTGCTTGCAAGATGCGTCGCTGATGTGCTCCCGAGATTATGATCCTTCATGTTATGAGTATCCATGTCATTTTCGTATTTATCATTCAAAATCCTCAAAGGCATCATCCGTTAATAAACATGTGTATTGTGTATTTGTCATTGTTTCCTATCTAATAATAAACGTTTAGAAACTAACAAAATGAATATTTGTACTTGGCTAAACCAGTTTAGCCTTCCAGATATAACTCGAACCTTATGTTGCCCTGAACAGATCAAGAATAATAGCCAACAAGAGTATGATTTCACCCTCTTGGTTTCATTATACTCTATAAACTAAAATATAAGAGAACGAAAGATCAAAAATAGGTGCAAACAAGATGAAAATGTCATACATGCAAGGACTTGAGTTTAAAAGAGATAGACAAACTACCTTACAAATTGTTACCAACTTATAACCAGTGACTGCTTCAAATTTTATGACGTTAACATGATACAAGTTTTGTTCCCCCCATGAAATGGTACCATCTCGTCTTTCTTCACTAGTATACATTAATATTCACCCAAACTATAACGAGAGGCCATGGAGGTTAATTGTTGAAGCGGCTACATAAATGAGAAGGTTGGTAGGTTGACAACATGTTAGTTCGTTTTTTAGGTTACAACAACAATGGGTCAGTAATAATGTAGTTACGATTTCTACAACTCTGCAGAAGATTTATCGAATGGGGGTATTTGGAATGCAAAACCAGGTGGTAGAGTCATGAGTGCCTCATCTCCACTTAGTTTTCGGAAGGCCATTCCAAGGGCATACCCCAAGGTTTTCGATACTGAAACGGCAACAGCATTTCCCACCTGACAGTACCTGCAGAGTTTCCAAAAGAAAATTCAGTTGTCAAATTATTAAGATTTGTGAAACTGAATGAAGTATAATTTATATAGCCGAATGTGACTTTCATACCTTTCTTTAACATTGCCACAAAATCTATAATGATCAGGAAAGCCCTGCAATCTTGCATACTCTCGTAATGTTAGGACTCTGTCCTGCTCTGGATGTAATGCTGCCTATACAATCATACAAGCTTTACTAACCGAATTACAATATGTGTTTCATGTCCTTCTGTTTTTTATACAAGATCACATAAGCTACCTGGTTGTGAAGATTTGGGAATGTTACAACAGTCGGCACATTTTCATCCCACCATACCCTTGCAAATGGCCTATCGACATATCCAATCTTCAGGATTTAGTAATTTATAGAAAGTCAAAAGTTCAATATTAAGGTAGTCTCTGAGAACATCAAACCTTTTAGATTTTCCCTTTTCAAAAGTGAATACATAATCTGGTACCAATGGCCTTCCAGATGGAAGTAACACTTGTTTTGTTGGATCTCGATGAACTGTATTATCGTCACTCACTATTACTCCAGGGAAGTCTCTAAAGTTTGCTCCCTATAAATATTGGAAAAATTAGGAATGAGGAAAAGGCCAAGAAAATTAGCATGAATGTGCTTTACCTTTCTGTGTGGTACAAAACACACTCGATGGTAATCATCTTCAGACAACTTATACGGTCGATGATCTGTGAGAATGGAGCTTCTGCAGTCTACCCCTTTTGGAACAGAACCAGTAAACTCTACAGAAGGGCAATAATTGATCAGCCTACTTGGTTAGTCACAACTTACACACATACCTTTCAGCAAAAAAATTATCAAACATATACAACCTACATTAGGTTTTCAACTTATGGATTCTGCATCAACATTCAATATATCATTAGCATGTCGACAATAGGCTAAAATTAACTCAGATTAAGAAACAGTAATTGCAGTAAGCACAACATCAACCTTATTAATAATAAGAGATATGTAAAATTTGAATAAATTAAAAGTTGTCACCGGATTACACTTCAATAAACATGGTCTAGTCACTTGACTCTCAATTTTAATTTGAGTCCTATATTAACCGACGAATTTGGTCCTGGTCCTTCATTATGGAAAAGTCAATATTAATCAATTAAATACGGAATTTGCATGGCACGTGACAATATAATAAAAGAAAAATAAACCAATTTCCCATCCCCTGCACCATTTACCAGCCACTAGCACCATTTACAACTCTTTGCATTCTGTACTTGCAAAAGGCGGATTGTTTCATTTCGCTAAATAAACATTAAAATTAGTGCAGTGAATTGCTTCCTTTCTGGCGGTTGTTGCTTAAGAAAGAGATAAAGGTGTCTAAGGTTTCACTAAATAAGCGGAAACTTCAAAAATTTAAACCACTAAAGAGAGTTGCGATGAAGATGCAAAAATTTAAACTCATTATAAAAGACAGAAAGAACACGTTTTTCAGTTGGTTGACAGCATAATTCCTGACATTTAATGCATCTCTAGTTAACTCATTACATCACATGTTCTCAATAGCTTTGTAGTCCACTAACAAGCATGGTAAAAAAGATAGAAGTACTTAATTTATTATATATGGTTAGGCATTGAATATATTCAACGTAGCATAGGTTTGACTAAATAAGACAATCCTAGAGAGTGAACCACACAGAGGAAAAAAACAAGTAAACTTTTTTACTTTAAGTATGTATAAAAAGATTAATTAGAGGAATTAGCATTGCATTACCATCTTTTGTTAACCTAATATACTTTTGGAACTCTGTTTCTGGAGGCATATCATATTCCATCTCTTCACGATCTTCATGGCTTGTAACCTGTATATCAAATTTGATAACATTAGCAAGGTTAAGAAAAAGTAGAAAATACCAAAATAAAATCTAGGAGAGTACAGCTGGAAGATCAGAGATAGCATCACGAAGAACAATGACTTCTTCAAGTTTTCTAGGTTGCCCTTCGTCATAAGCGACTGTATGTTGCTGCATTATAAAGAATCTATATTAGAACATACCAAAAACAAAATAACACTGACATATTTGAATAAAATGAAATGATAACTGTGTACCTCAAACTCAGCTGGAGGGAAATATCGGACAATAACTTCATGTGTGGGAAGTGGAAATTGAGGTAGTTTCTGCAAACAAGGATCTCCATCATATCAGATCATGATGTATGACACTAATTAATATAAGGTTAAGATAAATATTAGCATGTATCTCCTCATTGAAAATCAAGTTTCCTCATAAAGATTTGATAGATAAAATGGGGAAAAAGTGGCCAAATATATAATAACCATGCCTAAATATAGAAAAAAAAATGGTCTTAAAGTCACCTCGTGGGGATGAGCACCCCATAGAAAAACACGTAACCTAAATTGTGGAAGACCATATGCGCCAGCAGCCATAATCCCAAGTCTTGCTTGATAATTCATATGAACCAAACGACTTAGAGCATATCTTGCGAGAGAAGCTTTATGGAATCTTAAGATGTCAGCAACATTTTCCATCAACACATATTTAGGATTCAAGAATTTCACTATGTCAAAGAAGACAACAATTTGCTGATTCTTTTCATCATTCAATGGGTCATCAGTGTTTCTATATCGATTATAGCCACTAATCCCTTGGCATGGAGGACCGCCACATATAACATCTACGTCACCCTGACAGATGCATAAACTTACAATATAGTTTTATACCAAGAAATATATTACAGCCGTTTTTAGTAACATGACTTACTGGACATGGCAATATTTTAGACTTGTATCCACTTTTAACGAAATGTTGTATGTGGCCTTCGCAATCACTGTAACAGATAAGTATGAGCGAGTGAACATGCAAATAGTTGCAATATGGGCTTCATTCTTATATTTAGATGCAAATACATACCTCAACCCTTCAATGAGCTCCCATGTATCTTCACTTGGATCATAACCCTTCCATCTCACCTAATGGAAAAGCTAGGTGTATGAGATAACAATGACTAGCATGCTGCTAGGAGAACGAGAACGTGAGAACACGCGTGGTTTCATAAACAAGTGATTAGTATAAAGTGCAAGCATACCGTAGGTCACCCAAAATGTCAATTTCAATGTACCTTAAACTTTAACCCATGCTCGCCTGTACTGCTGGGATCTCCATAACAAATATCAACAAGACTTGACACTTCATACTCTCCAGGAGCAACATCATCATCCAATAGGGATGATTCAGTGATTCCGGAACTAGTTTCAGGTATTATATCATCACTTAACACATATTTCTTGCATAGCTTTTCCCATTCCTTCAATAATTCCAGGAAATCCTCAGCGGTTGTATGTCGAACCTATAAATAGCGAATAAGAATACAGATGCAAATATATTGAATAAAATCTCTATGATTTATTGATCCACTACTCAAAGCACTCACTTCTGTTTCCGGATGATTTAATTTCAAGCTGTCACAGGCACTCTTGTGATAATCGATTGCCCATCTCTTTAGTTATGAAGAGAGAAAGAAAATTCAGTCCATTTGAGAAAACTAACAGCTTCAAACAAGAGATAAGGAACAACATAGTACCGTTACTAGTTTAACCCCAGAAAGTTTGGCACCGTGACACAGTCCAGTTGACATTCCACCACAACCAGCATAAAGATCTAATAATGACAGTTCGGATTTATACATTTCACAACCGTTCAAGTCTAATGGAGTCGTATTTATGGCCATATTGTTAGCTTCAAGGTTACTTGGCATGGTGAAATCACATTTTGCAACCGAACTGTCTGTAGCTGCAGAATTTCAATACAATAGCGAGTATAACAATTGCACATTATAATTGGTAGATGATAATTCGCTCTGCTAAAATTGACATATAACAGATAAAATGTGACAAATGAAATGAATGATTATACCAACATCTAGACATGTACAGCATGCATTTTAGTTTAAGTGGCATATTTTCACTAGTCAACACTTCAAAGCAAACAGCCATTACCGGTTTAGAGGTCCCACTCGTTGAAGTATGTTGATAGATTGACTGGGTACAGACTACAGTTTTGGCACTATTTGCGTGGCATGTCTGCCCTCGTATTCCTAGCTGCAACATAGCTTTTGACAGATCCCAATCTGAGAACTTAATGGAGTGCCAGGCATTGGCCACTCTTTGAAGCTTTGACTATGACCAATGTTTGTGTGGTGTTCTTATAATCATAGTTTGCTTTTACCATAAATGTTATTATTCTAGATATTTTCTTAAATGGACACTTTGATATATACACCCAAATATTGTTATCAAATTACTCTGCTAGAACAGACAGCAACATTGATATCACCATGTAAGAAGTTATATAGAAGGTGCAGCACTTGTTATCATCTTCCAAAACATAGGAAAGTTAATTAATATCGTATTTTGCATTCGTCATTTTAACCAATAAGTCACAAAAAATTTAAAGTAAAGATCAGTTGGGGAAGAATAGTCTACAGACATCATCCTAGGGGATAGTAAACGCCGATATAACCATCTAAATCTAAACAGGCGCTTAGCGCATTCATATGCATGTATCAACATTAGATTATTATTTAGTTGTTATCTTACATAAATGGCTTAGCTGATAGAGAAATTTATTTTAAGTGGTTAAGAAAGGTTAAGATTTTGACATAATTAGCAATAGGTCGTCTGTCATAGTGATTCTTCTCACTTATTAATTGCCTTCAAGATCATGTTCGTTCAAAAGTTGTTTCTGATGCTAAGAAGATTTAATATGGCAAACAATTTATAATGGCAAGCACATTCCTCTTACCAGACACCAAGGAGCGGAATGTTGAATATTTTACAGAATATTCCATGTCACAATAATACTCAGATGGTCGAATGGAGGTAGATTGGAAACCTAGCTGCAATGGGTGCAAAAGTTTAGATAAAAATAAATAAATGGAATGCAATATTGAACCATCCATCACAGCAAAGAAATAGGAATTCAATGCTAAATAACTTCAGATTGTTGAAGTGGATTATATATATGACATACAACGAAAAAATGTATACGTAAATTACAACATACCGTGGGAGCTTTTTCTATTATTTTCACTTTAGAAAGTATACATTCTAATAGGTTGTCATTCATTAAATTGGAGGAAAATAAACGCTTATTGTCGTGAAAAGCAGCCACGTCTTTCATAACCTGAGTAATAAGAAGTTGGAAGAAACAAAAGACAGTGAAGATCAAATTCTAATGAACGAACAAACAGAAAAGGTTGTGAATTATAATATTAAAATACACTTAAGTACAGCAACTAACCGTATCTTCAGCTCTGAAAAACCACTGTACTCTAAAATAATTTTCATCATCAGATGTTTTAAAAAATTCTACAATCTTGCCAACATGTGGTTGCTTTCCCTCACCCTGAAAAAAATATTCATTAAACACTGACAATGTTACCCATATGAGCTCAGCTGAACTGATGCATATAATGATTAGTTTAATAATACTCTGTTCTTTGACGTAGATTTTAGGGTGTATCTTCAATAATTAACCTTGCACTTACAGCCAAATGTAACATTTATAATTATATATGGAATGTGTAAATATGCCTGTATGGTACATGTTCACCATTATACATATGGTAACGTAAACTCCGGTTGCATCGTATTCAAGAAACAAATCTTCAGTTCCTAATACGGTATTTGATACTATTTTCAGTTGTCCTCTTCCTTTTGTGAAACATATTTATAATCCAATAGGATTACATTCAAATTAACTTGTACATTTATCCCATAAGTGCATAACTAAAGACCTTTTAATCCGATGCTTCAAAGTTCATCTGGGGTTTGAAAGCAGATAACTAGTGATTTTCAATTATTAGCTTTTTTGTTATTTCATTGTTTAACAGTCCATGTCTTTATAATACTTCACAACAGATTCGTTGTTCCACGAACAGAAATCCAATAACTAATTTTGTATAGGTTTCAAGAACTGTATGTCTGTATCTATAAGAGTTTGTCTAAATGCATTCAAATTTAAAATGAAACTCAAAAAGAATGAGAGAAAACTAATATCTATGCAATATGATTTATATGGCAGTCAACGCACTACTTAACAATAATTTTTCTGGGTATGACCATAAATAGGAACTATATATAAATTACCACCAGGAGAACTGTCACATGGTTGATGGTTCGTGTTAAAAGCTGGTAGAGCAAGAGAGATATTAAGGATAGCAATAAGTGAAATAATGCTGAAGCCTAAACTTTAGATATCGCATTTAATTGATATTTATCCACTAAGGAATACACCAATGATAAGGTGGGCTACCTTTATGTATGCACAATCTCCAAGACTGAAAATGCATCCGCCAACATCAGCTTGAAGGTAATGACATACAACATTTATATGCACTTCATCCTCTTCACCAGCACTGCATCAATCATCATGCTCAATGTGGGAAAACCAGAATGGGGTAGCATAAAGTACATCCAGGATGAAGGTGTTAAAGGAAATATGAATGCTACAACTACAAGACATAAGAGTTCCACTCACTTTAGTATCCAGCTCTGTCCCTCGCGTCTTTGACCCTGCAGAATGAAGAATGCAAAAGAATAAACATGGAAATAATTATAGAAAATGAAGCAGGTTGACACTAAAGGTCGGAAGAGGGAATTTTAAAAAATGAATTAAAATTTTTACAGCAGATAGGTGATGCCTATAAAGATACATAACATCAAGGACAAACATTAACTTCATGAAGAAATCTGATAGCTTACTATATAATCCATCCCATTTACTTTGCAGTGTATAATAATAATGCTTACATTTCCGTATGATGATATGAATAACTCGGAAAGGAGTTCAAATGATTTATTTTGAAGACTAATCTGTCTGCTAGAAGCAGAGATGCTACTCAGCAATATTCATCCAAATTTGATCCTCTCCCAGAATATGACATGGTTCAATGGGTGTATTTCCATAGAGGCTACAAGGTTACCATCTCAATACAAGACAGATGATAATTTGAAGCATAAAATTACTATGGAATAAATAATTGATCGTTCCTCGAAGAATGGGTGAAAGAAAGATCAAACTCCAGTGCATATTTGTTAAAAAAATCTAATATCAAAAGAAAACTGGATTGCCTAACACCAAAGGAACAAACATATCCTACAACGAATCTATTAAACAAGAATGAAACGTATGTAAAAAGAAAATATACACATCAGTAATCACAATCACTCGGTTCGATAAATCATACCTTCAATTCATAACGCCATCCCCACCTTTCTTGAGCTTCTTTTTCACTAACTGGCTCCCCGACATAGGAACATACATTGTTCCCCTTCCTCTGTTTCTTTCTATACAAAGTTCGAGTCTTGCAGCTAACATCATTCCCAATTATACCATATTTCAAGTCAACATCTTCTATATCGCAATCCTGCAACTCAAATTCACTCTCTCCCACAGTCTCTCCACTCAAATTCAACTCATCCTTTTCGGTGTTCACCAACGATGAAGCTTCCGCAGCCAATCCTAGCTTTTTACGACCCCCATTACCTCGTTTATTACCAGCATTCTTTTTTTTCACATGCAACACCAGTGGAGTCGATAACCTCGGAGATCTTCGCACCTTCATAACCGGTTTCAGTTCATTTCCTGAACGCTTCTGACTGTCTGGTGCACCAACAATCAACGCAGTCGAATAGGGTTGTATTTTAGTCACGGTTCCGTCATCAGACGCGCATTTAGTAGTAATAATCGATTCACTCAATGTAAATCTAGGCGAACTTGGAATCGATATTACAGGTGATGAGCTAGGGTTTAAATTCATCACTGGAAATGGCGAAATGTCGTCGTTGTAAACAGAATTTTGCAATGTCAAAGGTGAGGCGTCAGATTGAGAGTCATTTGTGTTCAAATTCATCTTCAGAGATCCTTCATTGACTATCCCTGAAACTGAATTGGAATGTCGAATTAAGCTGGGGTTTAGAACCGATTTAACAGGTGTTGAGCTAGGGTTTAATACCGGAACCGGTGAAACATCGTGGTCGTAAACAGAATCGTGCAATGTCAAAGGCGAGGTGTCCGATTGAGCTTCATTTGTATCGACATTCATCTTCTGAGATCCTTGATTGACTATCTCTGGTACTAAATCGGAATGTTGAGCTGAGCTTTTGACGAATTTATCTTCATTATCTGCCGGAATCGAAATAATTTCTGGTGAAGAGTTGTTGAGCATTTTGTAAGATTCAGCTCGGCCGTTGACTAAGAGATTTTGGTCAACTAGTAATGCAGATTGTGGTAACTGATTTGCATTGCTGTGAGATTAAGATCCAGCAATTGTCGGAAGACTCGCCGGGATTCAGACTAGGGTCACTAACACCCTTTTGCATTGATGAGATTTATGTGATTGAGTGGGGGGAAGTTGGGGATGTAACTTTAATTCAAAATATTTACATATACATATATTTTTATACTGTTGAACAAGATAATATGGATCATACGTTGTCAAATGTTTTGTTTTCAATATTTAAATGAAGTATTTCCAAAATATTTACATAGATATTATTGTCTTTCTTACGTCTCACTTTTATTGTCCCGAGAATTTTCTGGATATAAAATAAGTACGATGAATTTTTTCTTTATATTTAAAGAAAGTTAGACTGAAATTTTTATGAAGTAAATGATCAGGAGTAATAAATGAGAGTAATTATGGAGTTTAATGATATTTAATAGTTATTTTTTATAAGTGGACAATCTTTTTGAGATAGTCCAAAATAGTAACGTGGACAATAAAAATTAAACGGGTTGAGTATTTTTCCGTAGTTATTTAATTAACATTTCTAAATACTTGGATTTATATTGGAGTTTCAATAAGAAAATTGTATTTATATCGATTAATATTAAACATTTTTCTAATTTACAATTAAATTTAATAAATTTAAATTTTGTATATAACACACGCGAACTTTCCTTTCAAACAAGTGTGATTATGACAAGTGACCTTTTTTATCGAATGCCCGTAGATCTTTCGTTAGCCTTTCCAACAAAGTTTAATACATATGCATATAACAAATACAATACAATGCAGAGTGGGCAAATCAATTATGCTCTGTTGACCGATAATCATTTAAATAAAATTAGATATTTTATTTATAATTAACTCTACAGTTTCATTCGTACAATTAACAACACAATATATTTTCCCATTAAATATATATATAGTTGGTTACAGTATATATATGTTTTATATATATAGAGTTGAGTTCTGGTGAAAACAAGTAGTTAAAATAAAAACGGTGAAAACGATCTCAATTTGTATTCACAACTTTTTTTAGTTGTAAACTTTTATTTTTTTCGCTTCACGTACGTTTTTTATTGTGAACCCTTACATTTCTTTTTATTTTCTAAAAAAATTTCGTTGTGAACCTTTATTTTTATTTTTTTTGCTTCACAAAAAGTTAGAAATTTTTTAACTGTGAAGCTTAATTTTTTTAGCTTACATAAATTTATGAATGTGGAAAGTTTAATTTTCAAGCTTTATAATTTGTAAATTTTATGTGAAGCCAAAAAAATAAGATTCACATTTAAAAATTAAGTGTGAAGCCAAAAAAAAAAAAATCAACTTCCCACTTTATAAAATTGTGAAGGTCAACTGTTTTCACCGTTTTTATTTTACCTCCACCCCTAAATATATATATATTTTTATATAAAATTGATACAGGGACCTTTTGGTTTTAAAGTCAGGTGGAAAATTATCAATCGATTGGTAAGTTATATTTAAAGCTAAGAGAATGGATGAAGTTTACAAGAAAATCTACCCATTCTATGTTTTCATCTCTTTCGAATTTCGTAATATCATAAAGCAATGTCATTCCCTTTTTGTCAGTTTATTAAAGGGAAACAAATTTGTAACTCATATTTTGTTTTTCAAGCATTTAACTTGGTGTTTTGGAAGTCTAATTGTCAGGTATATATATATATATATATATATATATAGTATATCGATCCGGTTGCGCACCATTTTTAAAGTTTTTCCAGTTAAATTTCACTGTATATGAGTAAAGAGAAAGACCAACATGTGCTAAAAACCGATTTAAGCCGTATATCAGTATATGTACGCTAAACAAACTTAAGAAAAGCGAAAAACTTCAATTTTCATATCGTCCCGTCATCCTTGCCTATTGAATATATATTGATATTGATAATTACGATATAACATAGATACTATGATAAACGCATGATTGTAACCGTTGAGGTATATAGTAAGCCACCTCCAATCTCTTCTCTATCAAGGATACCAAAACTGTAATCTAACATTTACAATACTTCTATGCTAAAGGTATCGAGTCTAAGCCATCGTTAACAAGCTATTCTGTACCTTTATCTGGATGGCGTCTCCGATGGCTGACTATTCAATGCAGAATTCGAAGGATTGGATGACACTATAGTGCCATTCTCCTGAGGTGCTGATCCACCCCACTTTGGATCTGCATCGGCTGGCTCAATAACATGAACAGAACCATCACTCATTCCAAGAGCAAATTGGTTGGGATCGGATGGATGAGCAGCAATCACCATAGGATACGCGGTGCTGTTACTGCTGCCATAAAAAAATAAAACACATGATTAGAAGAGGCATTTTAACACATTTACCTATAAATGGGTTTGATTTGGGTTTACTTTGATCTGTAATGGGTAAAACCATAATATAAAGCTGAAACGGGAAGAGGTCAAACACGTTGAAAGTCGTACAATGTGTATTTATGCATGCAACCTCCAAAATCGCTTTATTCCAAAAGTTAGATTATTATTGTGATGTAATTATATTAGCAAATTCATGTTCCTGTCACGTCACATACCTGGAAATTGATGAGGATATGTAGGCAGAAGGTGCTATTCGACATCGAAGCCTCAAACTTTCTGCATCAAAAACTCCAACAGCACCATCTGAAAATCCAGTATATAAGAGCAAGCCGTCGCATGAGTATATTGCACTTGAAATTCCAGCAGAAAGAGATTCTCTTGGAGACCACTGCAAGAGGAATAATTCAATCAATCAATAAATTATCTGATCGTAGAAAGATAAATCGAACATGCAGATCCTAAACATTATGTCATTATCCCTGGACAGACGACGGAACTGCTTTAATTTTTAGTAGGCAAGTTGATCTGGGATTTTAGGAAACAGCTGAAAATGTGGAAGGTCAAACGAAACATTATGCATTGCACCCAGCTACTAAACATGTTTGGACTAAAGACTAGTTGTGAATTTCATGATTGAAGAAGGATAAACTTCAAAGGTTAAAATTAGACAAGGTGTGAGATCAACTATTTACCAATTTCAAGCACTCCAGTTGATAATCATAAATAGCAATTTGGCTTTCATGTACAACGAGGAGATGACGTTGATCATTATGAAATTGAACTTTAGTTTCTCCAGTCAATGAGGAAGGATGTCCAGGTGGAGACTGTATGCTTCTTGATTTCCTCTTCTCCCATCCATTAATATTCCAGATACAAAGCTGTAATCCAAATGAGACATACAAATCCGGCATTAGCTTTTAGCTCCCTTCCCCAGTATCACAAAGTATGAAGAAAAAGCATCGCAACTCAAATAATCTTTTCCCAACATACGTATACAATCCTTACAAGATCAGGAAAATAAAAAACCAACAAACAGAAAATCGACACTTGCCTGAGCATCAGCTCCAGATGAAACCAGGGAGTTTAAAGTCTGTGAAAAAGCAAGCCCTGTAATCTGCTTCTGGTGACCTTTGAGTTTGATTTTGACCTATCAAAATAATCAAGGGTATGACTTCGACCATAAATCAAAATTTTCACCTACCACGGAGTACAAGAGATAAAAGATAGCACGTGGTAACCAATAAACTACAAGGCTTAGTTGAGTTATCTGAAGAGTGATGTCAAGTAGAATACAATTGGCCATCACTAGAAAACTTAAGAGGTTGCCACTGCGCACAAAATCCTTGACAAAAAGCAATAACAATTACCTCGTCAACCCTAACATTGTAAATCTGGATGGTAGAATCCTCCATCCCAATGGCAACAATGTTGTTGTCTTGAGGATGAAAAGCCAAGTAGGTGGCTGCAGGCGGCGGAGGCATGAAAGTTGTCATGACCTGAAGTTTGACCAGAACAATTATATATTCGCCAGTGACACTCCGTATTCGTATTCCAGAATCGCATGACATGATAAAATAAACATTTGATACCTTGAAAGTCATCATGTTGAACAGGGAGACTTTCCCACCAGAGGCAGACATCACATACGAATCATTCTTTGATAAAGCAATGCATGCAGCTGACTCTTCCGCGGGTTTACTTTCGGTTACATCATTAGACATGAGGGCACCATTTGTAGGTTGCCATAATTGTGGGACGATAGATGCAGTTGACTGAACATGAAATAGGACTTATCAGAAATTGAAAAAATGTTGAAGTATGCTGATCAGATATAGAGGCGGCAATATGGGTGGGCAGGCGAATTGGGTAATGGATCAAAATGGTTTAGGTCAAGATGTGTGATTTTTATGTCACAAAACGTACCGACCCAGGTTGAACTAAAATAATAGAAAGAATATATTTTTTATAAAAAGATTTAGTACATCGTATGTATCTAAATACATGTTAAGCAAATTTTGACCTGTTGAAACTTCCAGATATTTTTCATTTGACCCATTGACCTAAATACAACCCAAAGTAACCCGTACTCATACAAATTAGCTGCAATTGCCACCTATAACTATAAATGTTCTTCAGATGTACAAACCTTTCCAGATGGATTGCGTTCACTTCGTTGCCATTTCCAAAGTTTATGAATAGCACTTGAAGCAAGTGCAAGCAAAGCTAATCCTGAATTTGTATAGATCAGCCTCATAACCTGAAGCGCCAGATCTAGGTTAAATATCTCAAGCTGGAGAAAGAGAGCTAATAAACAAGGATAACTGAAACTGGAGATAAAATTTAGTAATACACAAACAAAGTCATATTGAAGACACCTTGCTGGCAGCCATTGGATCAGGCAACCTTAGAGCTTTCAGGTGAGACGAATCAACTATATCAGGGAGCTTCCCGCTTTTAGCCTTCTCAGCACCATCCAAGATTCGGGGTTTAATATCCACAGCCTTACTGCTTTCTGCATTAGCCTGCGATGTACACATAACAGAATATAAGCTTTCTATAAACAGAATTGTGATTGATGGACAAAGGGCATAACTTACGAGATTGCCGATGGATAATGGAGTTTGCATTCTATCACGGTCCATAGCAGATACCATAGATGAAGACACATTAGGCATAGGTCCTAATGGACCAGCGATTGAAGGCTACAGAAAAAGTTGAAAGAAGTAATCAGATATATATATATATATATCCATTATTAAAGTAATAAATATCAGCTATATGAAATGAGAGAAAGTACTTTGATTGTTTCAGAAAATGCTCTAGACCCCTCATACGCTCGACTCTCTAGCATCCGTAGCATGCGCTGCCCATCACCATTTGCCAAAATTTTAATCCCGTTGTCGCTTGTGGTGACTGCCAGTAATGATCCTTCCTTGTTAAATCTTAATCTAGGCCTCGCCTGAAACAAATGATAACGTTCATGAATATTGTAATAAAATGTGATGTTCAATCATATCTCATATAAATGAACATTATAATTTATCTAGTTATTTATATGTAATTAACAAAAAAGGAGTGGTATTGTATGCTTACAGGCAATCCATCATCTGCATCAGTAACAGTCAGCATATTGATACTATCCATGTCCCAAAACTTTATTTGAAACTCGTCTCCAGCAGCTAAGAAACGATTACGTGTTGTGTCGAACTGTACAACTCCCATAGACCGCTTTCTGAAACCAGAATATTCCCTCTTGATGGCTCCTTCACTCTCATTCCACTCAACCAAGTGGGCTTCACCTTCTTTGCTTGTTCCACAAGAGAACAGTCTGAAATAATAATAAATTAACCGTTAAAAATTAACACAAAGGGATTTAATCAACTGTATTGATGGACAGCACGAAAAGCTACCAATTATAGTAAGTATACATAAACACAAAATAATGTACACGCGTATATTATCTGAAGTTCCAATGTAACAAGAGGGTGAACTAGTAACTTGGAATAAAAATAAAAATAAAACACAACATGAGGTGGTATATATATAAAGGTATATTATGTCTATTCAAGTATGACCTGGTTCCATCAGCACTATATGCCATTGTTGTGCACCAAAGGCCAGGAGCATCATAGTCTACTCTTGACCCCAAACAGTCGTAGAGCCATGCTTTGATTTTCCCATCAATTGCTGTTGAGAAAATAAACTACAAAAAAGAAGAAAACAAATTAAGGGATTTAATTCCTTATGATATAAAGAATGTAATACTATTCATTAGATCTCAGAAAGTCAACAAACTAAGGATAGAGAAACGAGCGCAGACTCGCCTGTATTTGCTCTTTATAGTGAGGGCAGACGGAATATACAGGAGCCTCATGACCCTCAAATGTATACTGCCTGCGTCCAGCTACAGCATCCCATACCTATTATCAAAGATGCAAGTGGTTAGAGTGACCCAGAAAGGGGAAAAACAAAAAAACAAAAACAAAACAATATCAATGACAGATGTACCTTAATCGTCTTGTCATCACCACATGTGACAATACACAGTTGTTTATTAGGATGAGCAAACGCGATATCATTCACACCACCAACATGGGCATCTATCTGTAATGTGCATGATCCATCACAAACTTAAGAATTAACGCTCTCCAAGAAAAAAAATAAAGAGATAAGAAGAAAAAGACAGAAGGTTTACTTCCAAGTGGTGCCGTAACTCCCCTCCAGGGTTGTATGTATATATCTGAACAATGTGCTTGGAGAAGGCAACACCTATGGCAAGGGAAGAATCAACATGAATAAATACAAGCAAGATGATTAGACGGTATCTACAACTTTGGACAAAAATAGGATTTTTAAATATACCAAGTATTGATCCATCTGGTCCCCATATGCACCGACTAACCGATACCGCTGCATCCTTTACCAAAGTTGTCTGGACATGCAATTAATCATGATTCATATTGGATCAGTATAGAAATCTCAAGATTTACTACAAATAAGATACATTCGACTATTTATACAAATTAATGACTTCACAAGTGTACTAATATAGAAAGAAACCAAGGCTAAATGATATTAGTACACCAGTCACCAGCGAAGTCATTAATCTGTATAAAGAGACACATGTCTCTTACTTGTAGTATCATAGCGATACTTTTGAGAATTATATACTGATCAAATATAGAAAGAAACAAAGGCCAAATGATTCTTACCTGCAAAGGCATCGAGAGGGCGGATATATCCCAAACCTTGAAGGGTTTATGTACCATCCTTTCTCGAGATCCGACCTCCCAGATGCTTATCTCGCCAACATTTGTTCCAACTAAAAGACATTTTGCACAACAAGCCATACGTTAGCTGTAAACATCTCAATATCTCTTTTTCCAAATGTTAAATGAAACTACAAATATTCTACGGGTTGAAGCCAACGGACTGGGGATTAACCAACCTAAAAGAATACTTTGTTGTTGAGGATGGAAGTCCATGCACATTACATTGGAACCCTGACTAAGGTTCCGAACCACAATTTTCGGAAGATCATCTGGTGAATATATATTGGGAGGATGAGTTGAACCAGAAAAGGACACCTATTCGACATATTGGATCATGTTAGCATAGAAGACATAGTAACCAAAAAGAATTGGCACTTGAACAGTAAGAGCATTACATACCTCATCAGATGGGCCAACACGTACACGTTTCATTAGGTGCTCTGAATCTGCCATTTGATATTCCAATCCAGGGCCACCTGGAGGTGTCCGTGGATGCTTCAGAAATGCAGCTACACATTTAAGAGAAAACCATCACATAAACAGCACATGTGATGCATTCATGTATATCCTAGAGTGAAAAAGATGTGTAGTGAAAGCTAAATCGAGTACCAACCTGCAACTGGGGGCTGCACAAGGCCAGGAGGTCCAGCAGCAACAGCAGCATGAGGCATGGAAGGATTAGCAGTTGCCATCCACCCAGCTATTGCACCAGCAGAAGGAGAAACAACAGGCTGAAATGGCTGTATAGAAGAAAGACTGCCTTAAATAACATGTGTATTACATATTAACATGAAGGCAGAATGATTCAAAAACACTTACACCATGTGCTCCGATAGGAGAAAATACCCCAGCTTTAGGAACAGGTCCAGTAAGGGGACTGTTGGTAGGGGGAGGAGCCCGACCTCCATTATTTGACGCACATGTATGATCCGTAAAAAGAGTTTTAATATCAGGATTGGGACGCGGATTCTTGCAGAGTTGATGCTGCCAATTAAGACTGAAAAAGAAAAGCACATAAGAGACCAATATTTATAATTGCAGGTCCATGTGACCTTAACGAACACTACAATTTGATGGTAAATAGCAGCTAAATGACACTTGATAATAACAAAACCAAACAAGCGAACAGGAGTATTAACCCAAAGTGGGTGAGTCGTCACCATAAGACTTATTGGTACATACAAAATCTAAAGACGTATTTAAATCCCCTTGGCAATTTAAAATTCAATAATTAGCGTACACATTAGTCATTACGGTAACGCGCATTCAAATGGTAAACTGAAGTAACAATACTTAAGAATGTGATATAATACAGTTGAGCTCAGGACCTCTGATTTATCAATGTCCGCAGTCGTGAAGCTTTAAAAACGGGAAAAGCAAGCTTCTCTCTAAACAATGGGTTTGCTTCAATAAGCTTTTTCAGCTCAACCAGCATAATGCTTCGTGCTGATTTGGTGTCCCCATACTTTGAAAGCTGCTCATTCTGCCTAAAGACACATCAGGAAAACAATAGAGTGACCCAAAAATAACATTGTGACCAAGGAACGCTTTTAAAGAGTGGAAGGTACGGGAAGATACTACAATGGGGAACCTTAAGATACCTAAAATTGTCAAGCGTTAGTAGCTGGGTGATCTCCTTAAATAGCTCTTCATTAAAGGTGGAAAAAACCTTCAAATCCTTCACAAGAATTTCAACAGCTTTTGCTCGGTCATTCCTGAGATTAGCAACTCAAATGTCAATAAAACAGACTAATCTAGAAAATTACTCTAACCCAAGGATGTGGCACTTAAATATAGTATTAGACTTGCCTATCAAGAGCTTCCAGGTACTTTTGTTTCCTTATTTCAAAGAATATCTTCATCGAGTAACGATTGTCTTCAACCTTAGTGAACCCGCATAGATATCGTTCAACTTCCTCCCATTCACCAGCTTGTACTTGATCCTCAAAATATTTCATATTGAAGAAAAAAGCAGATTCTTGCTCTAACCTATATACATGTAGTTCACATAAAGAAATGAGTAACATATACTATCAATTAGTCAACGGGCTGTTAATGTTACTATGCTTTGACCCATGCATCCTCAAAAAACATGTGTTTAATAAAGAAAATACACTCACTTGTGGACAGTTTCCTTGAACTTTTCCTCATCCAGGAATTGCAGTATTAGGAAAACTAGTTCCCGACTTAAGGATGACATGGCTCCTGCTGCAGGTACCCCCAGATACTCCAGCGCAAAATTTAGTTATAACCTTAATAACTTATTATCAATAACGAAACGATCCAAAATCAACACCGTCAAATCTCTAACTTATCGCATCAGCTTCATCACTTAAAAAATCCTCCGTGCAACACTGCAACCTGTCACAAACTCACAATCATATACTCTGTAAACCTCAGTGCACCATTTATGTAGCAAACACATTCCAAGGCACAATATACACCTCAAATAAGCATAACCACAATTTCACAACACCTAAATCACAAAAATTCACTTCCCCTAATTTCTTACTTTCCCTAAAACATTCAGCTTTAGCCTCATTGACCTCAACATGTCACAAATTCATCAAGTGTAACAGCCAAGCACAGTACAAAAGTAACAAAAACAAAACTAATGTTCATCTTACTAACTACACATATTTCACAATTAACACAACAACATTTAGCAATAACTATACATAAAATCAACACACATTCAAAGCAAAGCTCAGTATAATAGCTTACGATACAGATCGAACTACACAGAAGTGAATTAGAACAACACATGAAAACAAACAAATTCATCAAAAACTTACTTGTGAAGCAAAAAAAGGTTCAAAATTAGGGTTTGTTCGCAAACAGCAACTTCCGTATTTCTACAAAAACCGCAAAAACCACAACACGTCCTGGCTTTAGTGCTTTCTACTCTTTTTTCTCTCTCACACTATTTTATATATATATATACACGTGTATGTATATAATATGCTTCTTTCTCTCACTAAAATCTCTTTCTCTCTCTCGTTTTATATAGGTGGGTGTGTTTTGAGCATGTGTCTCTCTACTACCGCCACTACTTCTGTCTCGATCACTGGGGGTTTGATCAAGTGACGGGACTGTAACAAAGTATAAGGAGACAGTGACGTGGAAAGTGATTACGTGGAAGGTTGTGATTGGCTGTTACGGTGATAGACAAATTAAGGTAGATGAGAGGTTAATAAGATGGGCATCTTTTGTTTTTTGTTTTTGTTAAGTTTTATTATTTTTATTTATAGCTTTTGGCACTTTGTTAACTTTTTTTTCTTTTGTTTTCGACTTTTTTTTTTTGTTTTTGTTACCTCTGTTCGGGCAGAAGACTGGTAACCGGCAAGTGTTTAGCAGAAAATGTTCTAAAGAGAAGAAAAAAGTAGCAATCGTAACAAAATTGTAAGTGAAGTGATAAATGTTGAAAAGGCTTTTGTAGTCTTTTTCTCGCTTTCACCTTCGGTTGCGAAGGGCTTTTTTCCGATTTTTTCAATTTACATCAAGAATAAATCTGTCCTTACATCATTTGAAGTGAAATTGTAATTAAATTATTAGCAATCGTAATTATTACTTCATAACTCTATAAAGTTAGATTAGAAAATGAGAAGTTACTGAAAGGGTACAACGATCATACTAAATTAACGTTTTGAATTATTTTATTTCTTCTTTTAGTTAATAAATAATAATATTTAACTATTATTTTCCCATATAATTTCAAAAATATCGCTTGCTACTTACAATTCGAATACAATCACAATCACAATAAGATTTAAACGAAAGAAAATAACATTAAATAAATTAAACTACAACTACAAAATTTAATTTATGAAAACTTATATAACTAAAAAAGTTTTAATTTATCACATATCATACAAGGATTCTATCAATTTTTATGAAAAAAAAATACAAATCCATCGGACCGTGTGTATACACGGGTTTTGGGACTAGTACCATATATACAGGTAAACTTTAATTGATTTTGTTTTTTTTTTTCTACACTTTCATATATTAGTAGCTCTTTTAGTTTCTTATTTATTTATTTTTTTAATTCAATTTCATATTTTGGGAATTGAGTCCGAAAAGGTTGAACTTGATTGGCTGTGAAATATGATTGATAACAACATTCAACACGTACACAATTGGCATATGATATGTGGAACACTTCGGTTGTCACTAACATTTTAACATAGAAGGATAAAGTATTAACGTATACAATTTTGGTAGTCACCATGTTAATTTTGTCTCCTTGATGAATGCAGAATTAGACAATGTCAGATTATTTATGCGAAGAGTTGATCGACGAACTCAAATCCCTCGATCAGGTTCTAAATCATTATGCTCTTGTATTGCTAGCCCTAATTTCATCCGCTTGCACACTTTACGATCCCCACAAAAATTTCGATGAACACTTGTATACATTACACGCGCAAGACCAATTGCCCTTGTGTTCCGCACATGGATATTTTGGCATAACACCTGTGGAGAATCCTTTTAAATTTTTCGCTAGTTGGTTCATGTAATGGGATTCTCTGTATGTTTTATCCTCACACCAATTTTAGTCTACGGAACCATTCAATTAGCCGCACACTAACATTACCTGATGATCCAAAATCTTTAAGGCATCTGTTTGTGGACCATTATCTCTCCCTTGGGTTTGGTTTCGACCCCATCACTAATGATTACAACGTCGTTACAATATCCTACAAATACAAAAGAGGTGTAAAATATTCATTTGTTTACACCATGAAGACGGATACTTGGTGTGAGATTGCTTCCCCTACTAGTACTACTCCGATTTCTAAAATGTTGTCAGTAGGATGTTTTGTGAATGGAGCATTGCATTGGGTTCTAAGATCTATAAATGGAAGAGATAAAATATGCCGTCGATATATTATGAAATTCTATTTGAGTATTCATGTTTTTGGCATAATTGAGTTACCACAACCCGGCTGGATAACTCGACAATTAACCATCATCGATGGTTTTCTAGCTGTGATTGCTTATGACGGTGATAATACTTGGATTTGGGTTAGAAGAGAGTATACCTTCTTGGTCTTTGGGTCATAAATTTTTTTTTAAAAAAAAGAATTTCCAGGGCTAGGAAGTGTGTTTTTCAACTATCAGCCACTGGTGATTTATTATTCTACTATTCCTGTGAAGAGTTCCAAATTTATAATCCTGAGACAAGGGTTCGATCAAGAGTTCGACCAAGAGCTGTGGAATCAAAAGCTTGGTCTTACAAATTACTTTGAAGATGTGTGTCGAAAGCGTTGAATTTTTAGACAGAGGGACTACTTGCAAGGAGAACAAACCATATGTTCTTGAAGAAAAACTGAGACGTAGAAAAACATTGCAAAAAGTATTTGATTTGTGCACACTTTGTTACTTAGACTAAATGCTTAGTAAATTCTTTTCTTCCCAAGATTAATATAGGTATACTTTGATCTCTGATTGTAGAACTACCACATTGAAGTGCAACATATGTTGAGCAATCTGATCAGTCATATTAGAATTACATTGTTTACTTATTCTATAGTCTATACTCACTGAATCAAACATATACATAGAATTCAGCACTGATTTACTACTTGCAGTGAAACAAAGTTGACAGAAAACGATTGACCTTAATGTAATATATTCATTTATCACATTTTTCCCCCATAATGATCCGGTTGAAAGTTTCTCCCAATGTATTTAAATAGTTACAGTACAATATTATATACCAATAATTCACAAATATTAGATGATTAAGGCGGTAATATAGTTTTTTAAGAACATTCTTAGTAGATTATACGTAACATATAGAAAGAATCAGAAATATATGATGTTTGGGTGGGTCAAACTATCCCGACTTGTCATCATGTGCACTAGAAATCACTCATTTTGACCCGACCTGGTGCTTTTGCTTGTAGTCTGATGGCGAGACTTGTGTCCATATGGGTGCGAATTTGGGGTTAGCCAAGATCCTTAAGGATAGCAGCTAGTCATAATGGTGAGAATTTAGTGATTAGTTATTGACATTCTGGATGTGGTGGTGGTGATCAACTTCTGAAATGAAAATTGAATCTGCCCCACACCAACCTTTCCGGCTTTTACGAAGTGCCACCTAGTGTTCACTGTCATTGATAACATATACAATTAATCCAGAGGGAAAGAAAGCCTAAAATATAAAGCAAAGTGAACTATCACTTTTTACCTTTATTGAAAGCCACTCTGCATTCTCATTACTGAAAAGAGGCACAACAAAAAAGCAAATACGAAACTTTATAGTTATGTGACAAAACAAAAGGAACTGAGAGTCGAGTAAACAAAGAAATCAAAACTACTATCCATGACTGATTGTTAATTAAAAAAGCTCACTAGACTTGGAAATAGTTGACTAGGTCAACAATTGTCTACCACCATTGTCAATACTTGGCAAGCCTATAAATTTTTGTTCAGATTACTTTCTGTATTTTAGTGAAATGACAATCGTTTAAGGCGTGAATGAATATACAAATGGAAACATATCTTTACACTATTAAAAAATCAATATGTGAAGGAGATCCACGTGGAACCATAAAAGAGGTATAACTTGATGAACCGAGTTCACTGTCATCATGATATCTTCACACTTTCATGTAGCAATGGTTCAACATATTCTGAGCTTTATTTTCTTCTTCTTCTCTTCTAATGATAATTAGTTACTGTGTATTGTAAAACACATACACACCACACACGCACGCTATGACTTTGTTGTTAATGTAATTTTGGTCCTTATTATTACTGTTGTTAATAAGTGAGGCTTCACCGTTTGGCCAGGAATCTCCGGCAGCCCTGTTCTTAATATCTCTGGATTTGAGCTCAAAAAGGTGAATCACGGTCCTTGAAAGTTCCAACGAACTGGTTTGGTTTTATCTTGGGTAGGACCGGTTGTAACTTCAATGGTTCTGGTCATGGGTCTTGTGTCATCAGTGATTGCTACGTTGGTGGAATAGAATGTGATGAAAGAAAAGCAGCCCTTTTAATATCAAATACTTATGTAGCAATCTGTCTCGTACTCGAGATGTTAATCATTATTAGTATATGAGTTTATTATAGAAAGAATGCAGCAGACTAAGATCAAGTGTAGTATCTGTTCTTATCACGATCGTACGTGCAACCCGACATTACAAACTGAGT
This sequence comes from Gnaphalium uliginosum, assembly GCA_963930675.1. NCBI lineage: Eukaryota > Viridiplantae > Streptophyta > Magnoliopsida > Asterales > Asteraceae > Gnaphalium > Gnaphalium uliginosum. The sequence goes on from OZ005684.1 coordinate 12,140,031, forward strand.
TGTTCCAGTCTGCATGTCCAATAGCTGTTACTTATGGGTATGATTCTGATCGTTTTGTTCATTGTAATGGTAGTGATCACTCTGGACAAGTCAACCGGCTTGTTTCCAGCAAGGGAAACTTCACGTTAGGGTTCTTCGATATAGATAATACTTACTTGGGAATTTGGTTCACAACTGATGTTCGAGTTAGACAAGTATGGGTAGCTAATCCAAATGAACCAATCGTATTTGCCAGCAACCCTGTCCTGTCTATCGACCCCAAAACAGGAAACTTGATCATCACAGCTGAAGGTGAAACTCGATTTCGTATCACCAATGTTCAAGCTGGTCCGAACCCAAAAGTGACTGCAACCCTTGAAGACATAGGTAATTTGCAACTGGTTAATGAAATTGACAAGAAGGTTTTATGGCAGAGTTTTGATTACCCGAGTAATGTACTTTTACCTGGTATGAAGCTCGGGTATGACCTTGAAACAGGGCAAAAATGGACCCTGACTTCTTGGTCGAGTAATGACTTCATCCCTGGTGGGGGAGCTTTTACCTTGAGCTAGTGTTGGATATAAAGATTAGTACTGCCAAGCTTAATAGAGGTTAGTACTGTTATCCAAAGTTTCTACTGTCAGTTTATTTCAAAGTTTCTACTGCTGGAACAAGAACAAGATTAGTACTGCCAGAACATTTCAAAGTTAGTATTGCTGGTAGGATTCCAAGATTAATACTGCTGGTATGATTTCTGGAGTTAGTACTGCTAGACCAGTTTCCATTGTTTCTACTGCTGACCTTGTCCAAAGGATATGCGGCGCACATGGGTCTGCAGTTACCTAATCTTGACAAAGCGTGCACAACAAAACATGGGTTGCTTTACGGCTACAAGACATGCTTAGATAGTTTGACTTCTATGCATTAATTACTAAAACGTGTAATTGGAACTCTACAATTTATAAGTAGAGTTTCATACCTTAATAGCATGCGTGTATGTATGCCCTGGTGTATAAATACCATCTTTGTAATTTTAGAAAATAGATAAGTGAGTAAGCTTAGACAGAGAGTATACACAGATCAGTTAGCTTCAAGGTTATTATAACCCTAATACAATCAAGTGTATTCGTATTATTTTCACAAATAATATTGGAGCTTTTGTTATACAATTTGTGTGTTCTGTTGTTTACTAATACAAACACTTATACAAGACACACATATAACTTCCAAACTTAACAAGTATTATTCCGCAAATTTCTTGTTAAGAAGTTCAAGCACAGTTAAATTTAATCTTGATCTTGATCAAGTCGATCCTGACAAGTGGTATCAGAGCCACAGGTTGCTTTGAACTTTTGGAAGTTAAAATTTGGTTTGTTTAAAAGTTATTTTCAAAACTTTTATAAAATGTCTTCTGATGAAACTCAAGCAAACAAAATCCCTATACTCAAGCCAGATGAGTATGATATGTGGAAAAATAGGATGAAGCAGTACATGTTGCTTACAGACTATCAACTATGGGATATTTGTGTAAATGGTCCTAAGTATCCTGTTAATGGTGATGGTGCCAGGATTCCAAGGGCACCACCAAATACAGATGCTGAAAGAAAGGAAAGAGCTACAGAATTTAAAGCTCTTAGCGTTCTATTGATATCCATTCCTAATGAATATCAAAGAAAGTTTGAAAATTGTGAGGATGCAAAGGTTCTTTTGGAAGCAATAGAGAAAATATTTGGTGGCAATGAGAGCACCAAGAAAAATAAAAGATCCTTGTTAAAACAACAATTTGAAAAATTTAATTCTGTTAGATCTGAAACATTAACACAAGTTTTTAACAGATTTTCTAAACTTGTGGGTGATCTTGAAAACTACAATGTTAAGATTGACAAAGATGATCTTAACAGAAAATTTCTAAGATCATTTGGAGATGAATGGACAATGTACACTGTTGCTTTGAGGCAGGGCAGTAATTTGGATGATAAGGAGCTTGATGATCTATATAATGATCTGAGATCATTTGAACCAGAAGTGGAGAGCAAGAAGCAAGCCACTGGATACACTCCAAATATGCAGAATGTTGCATTTATGTCATCAGGAGGAGTACAAGTAGATCCAAACTCAGCATCTGTATTGTGACACCCGGCGAATTAGGTCGTCATTAGTGACTAATCGTAAATCGTTATTACTTGTAATTAGTGTGAAATAGGACTAATTACGGTAACACTTTGTATATTACATTATACGCACGTACGTAATTAATCTTGAATTACGCAATTTCAATCGGATGGAATCCGACACAATAATACGGACGTTGGTGAAAACTTTTTCATAAATAACGTAAATCTATTTTATAATTAAATAGTAGTTATTTACATTATATTATTATAGTACAATAATATACGAACACTTTACGTTTTATGCAAAACGTATCATACGCGATGAAAACGCGCGAAGCGCGCCCGACAACCGAACGAAACTCGATTATTATTTTAATAACTTGAAATGAAATATTTTAAATAAAACTTCAATCAAAATATACGCGAATAAATCATTAACGAAAAACTTGAATAATAAACGTTTAACGTTTAAACGAACGACGAAACGAACGGGTAAACGAGCACCGCGCGTAACGCAAGTTGAGGAATTAATTCAAGACACTTACATGTGGGTGGGACCCACAAAAATCTGCAGCCCCCTCCCCCTGCCTCTTCCCCATACTCTCTTTTCCTTTCTCTTTTCCCACACTCAAACACAAACCTACTTTCTCACACAATCTTTTCTCCCAACTCTCTCTCTCTTCCTCCCCCTTCTTTCTCTGCAGATTTCAGCCCCAAGAAACTCCCAAATCACCACCACAAACCACCATAAAGCCCCCTCTTCGGTTTGCAAGAAAAAGCAAGAAAACGAGCTCTCGACGTCTATTTCTTCGTGCTTTCATCATCTACTTTGTAAGAAACTTCATCCCCCTTTATTTTACTTAAAACATACTTATAATCATGTTACAATGTCCATATAACAAGATTATGTCCAAAAACAAAGCCGAAAATCGTTTTGAAAACACAAAAATACTAACAGTTTCTGGGCAGAAACTTGGCCCGACTTCAAGGGAAAGTTTCGTGCTCAAAACTTAACCAAAATGGACGAATCAAAAGACAAAAATTAAGTTTAAAGAGTTAGCTTTCAGATCCAAGTGGTTTCATAATTTTTCGACACAGTTTGATACCCGAAAACAATTTTACAAAAATGTGTCGCCAAACTGTTACGGGTGACAGATTTTTGACTCAACTTCTCGAGTCCATAAGTCGAGCTACACGACTCCAAATGACTTGAAACAACCGCCAAAATCTCACAAATTTTGTTAGGTACAAATGTCGTTTAGATGATTTTCTTTGAAAATGTGTAGATCCCTCCCAGTAATTCGATCTTTGAGCACATGTCCAGATTGGTCAAAATTGGACCTCAGAGGACAAATGGAATTATTAAAAATACTTAGACTTGTCCAAAAATTCTAGAAAAATTACTGAAAGTAGTTGAGACATATATGAACAACTAGTAATCTTCTTGGATTTTATTTCGAAGCTTTGACTAGTCAAAACGAGCCACAAAAACGACCTAAATTTCTGGAAAAATGACCACATGGACTGTTTTTGCAATAAATATAAAACGACACTTTCGGTTTGATCACAAAACGTAACGACAATTTTCCTAAGCTTTAAAAACATATTTAAGACTTCCCTAAAAGTTTCGGGACAATCCGAGCACGTTTGACCGAAATCCCGAACACGAAATCACAACAGGTTCTCTGTGTCGCAGATGGCCCAAAACTTTTGCGACACAAGCCCTGTGTCGCAACTTTTCAAACAAGCAGTATTAACTTGTGTCGCTAGCCAACAGTATTAACCTGCGACACTACCCTTGTATCGCAACACTTAAAACTAGGAGTACTAACTGGCGACACTAACCTTTGTGTCGCAACTCTTTAAAACCAGCAGTACTAACTTGTGTCGCAACCTGCGACACAAGCCTAGTGTCGCTAGACAAGCAGTGTTAACTCGTGTCGCAACATTTTATACCGAACCGTACTAACCTGCGACACAAACCACTGATCTGAGCACTGCATATCACCCCCAAACCGATGGTCAGAGTGAACGAACCATCCAAACCTTAGAAGACATGCTACGTGCTTGCGTAGTTGACTTCGGAAACAGTTGGGAAAACCACCTACCCTTGTGTGAGTTTTCGTACAATAACAGTTACCACACCAGCATTAATGCTGCACCTTTCGAAGCACTTTACGGAAGAAAGTGCCGATCACCTATTTGCTGGACCGAAGTGGGCGGTAGCCAACTCACCGGTCCCGAAATCATTCATGAAACGACCGAGAAAATCGTAACCATTCAAAACCGACTAAAAGCCGCTCGTGATCGTCAGAAGAGTTACGCTGACGCGAGACGCAAACCACTAGAGTTCCAAGTTGGGGACAAAGTACTTTTGAAAGTGTCACCTTGGAGAGGTGTCATTCGTTTTGGCAAACGCGGTAAACTAAACCCCAGATACATCGGACCTTTTGACATTCTGGAAAGAATCGGTCCGGTGGCGTATCGACTGCAGCTACCACCACAACTTAGTAGCGTGCACAACACCTTTCACATTTCCAACTTGAAGAAATGCCTGTCCGATGAGACACTTGTAATTCCGCTCGACGAAATCCACATTGATGACAAACTTCATTTCGTCGAGGAACCTTAGAAATCATGGACCGTGAGGTCAAACGCTTGAAACAGAGTCGTATTCCCATCGTTAAAGTCCGGTGGAATTCCAGGCGCGGTCCTGAATTCACGTGGGAACGGGAAGACCAGATACGGCTGAAATACCCGCATCTATTCTTAGATGCCACACAGACCACGACAACAAGCTAATTTCGGGACGAAATTCCTCTAACAAGGGGAGAATGTGACACCCGACACTTTAGGTTAATTGTTAAACCTAGCTGGAAACCCGCATTACTTGTATTTAGTTGGTATTTGGCTAAATATCTGTAATTACCTGTATATTTGAATATACACTTACGTGATTATGTGTTTATCTGTAATTACGCGAAACAACCGGACGAGGTCCGACAAATCTATACGGCGTTGGTGATAACTTTTCATAGATAATGTAAACCTATTTTATAAATTAAATAGTAATTATTTACCCTATATTATTGTTATTAAATAATAATATACGAAAAACCTAGACGTTTTGCTTAAAACGTAACAAACGCAACGACAATGTGCGAATCGCGCCCGACACCCGAACGAAACCGATAAATATTTTAAGGTTCAATGATGTAATTTTAAATATATTGGTCAAATTAAAATAGTGAATTGTATCAAAAATAAAACACAAAAGTTAAACGTTGACGATTTAATTTTTGTGCGCGCGAAAGACGTTTAACCGACCGAATAACGTAACGCGGGCTTGAGAAAACAAATGTGCAAGCCCAAGGACCCAATTGGGCCGCCTCAAGAGGCCCAAATCGGCCCAAGAAGGCAGTCCAAGGCCCACCCTATTTATTTATTTCTTTCCTCTCATTTTCTCACTTCCATTCCTCATTTTACACACACAAACACTCTCACTTTCTCTCTACTCTCCTCCCCTCCTCCTCTCTCCCAAAAATCTGCCCAAAAACCCCACACCACCATCAAACACCACCTGCCACCATCCACCACCGTCATCATCCATCCAAGATTCAAGAAGAAAGCAAGCCAAAAACCAAGATCGAACTTCTAACATCATCTTTCTCCTCTTGCTCGATTGTTTAACATTTGTAAGAACTCCAAAACTTCTCCAAAATACTTGTAACACCTCTATAAACATGTTAAAAGGTTCACATAACAAGGAAATGTCCAAAATATAACATAAAAACGTTTTTCATGGCTTAAAATGTTCAAGAACAAAACATGCATTTTCGGGCAGAAAAATAGCCCGACTTTGAGAGGCCGTTTCTTCCTCAAAACTTGGCCAAAATGGACGATTCAAAAGGCAAAAATAAAGTTTAAGAAGTTAGCTTTCATTTCCAAGTGGTTTCATAATTTTTGGAGTTCTTTTGATACCCGAAATGATTTTTACAAAAACATGTGTCCGGGCTGTCAAAAAGGACAGAAATTTCACCTCTCTTGTTTTAATCATAACTCGAGATATGCACCTCCAATTGACCTGAAACCACCGCCAAAAGTTCATAAAATTTGTTAGGTACAAATGTCATTTAGATAACTTTTTCTGAAAATGTGTAGATTTTGCCCAGAAATCCGATCTTGTTGCATGTATCCGGATTGGTCACTTTTTGACCTTAGGGAACAAACGGAATTTTTAAAAATACTTAGGAGTACCCAAAAATTCTGGAAAAATTAATTTAGAAAACTAACATACTAAGGAACAACATATATTTTTCTTGAATTTTTATTTGAACATTTGGAACACGAAATAAAATCGACAAAAACTGACCTGTTACAGGCCCTGTGTCGCAGAAGCCCAGTAGTCTGCGACACAAGCCTTTGTGTCGCTATAGCACCCGAATCGTCACATTAGCGACACAAGCCTTTGTGTCGCTATAGCACCCGAATCGTCACATTAGCGACACAAGCCTTTGTGTCGCTATAGCACCCGAATCGTCACATTAGCGACACAAGCCTTTGTGTCGCTATAGCACCCGAATCGTCACATTAGCGACACAAGCCTTTGTGTCGCTATAGCACCCGAATCGTCACGTTAGCGACACAAGCCTTTGTGTCGCTATAGCACCCGAATCGTCACGTTAGCGACACAAGCTTTTGTGTCGCTATACACCCAAAACGTCACATTAGCGACACAAGACTTTGTGTCGCATAAACCCTTAGTGTCGCATAAACCCTAGTGTCGCACAATGGCGACACTAGCCCAGTGTCGCTAAAAACACAAAAATCGATACGTTTTCCTTAAAGCAATACAAGCATAAATAAAAACAGCTCGACCCCAGCCAGGGGTTGCCACCCCTTGGACCCCGCTACCAGGGGCGCTGCCCCCGAACCCCCGTCATTCATGGGCTTCGCCCCCTTGTCGCACTGATCAATTACCCATTACTGGAAAGTAGAAAATGCGTAACATAATGCATCAAATCTATGTTTTCACAAAATATCACCAACGGCCTGTACATGTTTTTCTAAGCACAAACGATAACTGAACAATTGGACATTTCTAACTGTGTGAACTTATTTAGGTGGACATTAACCCTCCACCTACACGATTAACTTAAGTGGACATTAACCCCCCACTTATACAATCACTATAGATGGTCTTTTGAGACATCTACTTATACAGCCTTATACGTTTAGGATGTTAGAAGGTTGCATTCGGAAAACACGCTTTGCTTACTATTTGCTACTTGCTTGCTAATATCAGGTGAGTTTCATAGCCCCTTTTTACTTTTTCTAACAGGGGTGAGAATACATACAACTGCTTTTACACTGCTATTTTCATGTGAACACAAGTACAAAACTCGATATATTGGTTGCATGAGTTATTTTACTAATCCTGAAGTCCCCCACATCATAGTTTGTTAGTATCGTTATAGCGTGAATGTTAATGAATAGTACTATTTGGGATTGACTCCCCCCGTCCGGGTTAGTAGCGCTAACTTGTCAAACGGACGCCTTATCATTTGTTCTTACGAGTGTTGGATTAGGCACTAGCTGGGAGGCACCCCGATCGTGGCACTTGATTGTGACCCGACACCACAGTTAAGCTCGAACTATGAGCTCATGGCAACAATATACACTAGTTTACATTTTTGTAATACATTACCTATCATTGTTGAATGATACAAACAGGAAATTTTGTGTTCCATACAATGTTATATCAACTGTTTTCAAACCTATGAACTCACCAACTTTATGTTGACCTTTTAGTATGTATTTCTCAGGGAACCAACCACAGTAGGCTTGCTCTTGGAGGGAGATAGCTCGAGTCGCATACTTTTCACAAACATCAGAGATTAGCTTGCATTATATTATGTTGAAACCTTGTACTAGATGCGTACTCTACTTTTGGCAAAACTTATGTAAACATTTTAACTATGTAATGTAATGATTTTTGAAACGTCTCATATAGAGGTCGTTTGTTGTAATTCTTATGTTGTGATCTTTGATTTGGTCGGCGCCCCCAACGTAACACTCTACCTTCCGCTGCCACGTGTCTTGGGGGTGCGACACAAAAACACTTTCTTCAAAATTCTCTTCGCAGCAGAAACCTAAAACAACAGAAACCTAAACAGCAGAAACCTCAACCACCTTTCAATCAAACACTCAAAATACAATGGCGTCCACTTCTTCTTCATCTACATCTTTACCGATTGTAGATAACCACAATATGCTCGCATATTTGGTTAAAACACCGGATGCGACGGACTTTCATGAAATCATCGATTTCTTGAAGGAAAGTCACATCCACTATGATTTGACTGTAAACCCAACAGTCTACTACAAACATATAAACTCTTTCTGGAAGCACGCCAAAATCGAATCTATTGACGACACTAAACTCATTGTGTCGAAAGTAGAGGGCAAACGGGTGGTGGTCACAGAGGACTCTATCCGCAACCATCTCCATCTAGGAGACAACTCAGGTATTAATTGTGTTCAAGGCACTGTAATTTTTGAAATTTATGGGTTATGAAGGGGATTTAACAAAATTTACTTTTTACAAAGGGTTTTTCTCTCCCCAATGGAAATTCCTAATCCATACAATCCAACAATGCCTGTTCACTAAAAGAACAGGTTGGAATGAGTTTGGGAGTGCAATTGCTTATGTAATTGTATGCCTGGCCACAGACCAACTGTTCAATTTTTCTAGAATGATTTTTAATGGAATGCTCAGAAATATTGAGCAGTTCTCTAAAATGTTTTTAATGTATCCAAGGTTTGTGCAAATCTTCTTAAATGAAGAAATAAATGATTTAAATGCACACTCCAAAATTTTGAAAGTTCTGTCTCATACTCCCAAAGTTTTTTCTAATATGAGGAGACAGAACATTGGATTTTCTAACAAGGTAACAACATTATTTACCACAATGCTTGTTGTACCTGCCACTAGGGATTAGGGGACAAAAAACCCATCTGATCTCCAACCCACATCCACTAGTAAGGCTCCCAAAAGAAAACAAGGGACCCCCAAGCCTAACAAAGCTAAAAAGCAAAAACAGGCTCAACCTGAGGATCCTCCCCTCAATGAACCTCAGTCAAATGTAGTAGAGGAGGTGGTCCATGAGGAGTGGGGTGACCAATCTGGAAGGGCTGACCCTACTGCTTCTAGCCCTCTGGCAGAGCAGGACAGGGTTAACATCAATAAGACCCAACCAGAGGCAACTGCAACTGATGAATCTCCCTTGGGAGATGATTCTACTGCAGGTCCCAGTACCAAGAAACAAGGGGCCTCTGCTGATCAGACTAGGTCTGAGGCAGCAGGTAATACTTCCAATGATTCACCAAGGGAGTCACATCCTAAAGGTGATGAGGATAGAATGTACAAGGAATTGATGGAAATGATGGACTTTATGTGGGAGGAGGTGAAAACCCACAGGCAGGTGGTTAAAAAGCAGAACAGGGACATCATTGAACTTTATGAGATTGTTGATAGACAACAACAGCAGATAGATGATTTGAAGACTGTCTTGCTGAAATGCCTAGATGAGAAGAAGAAGTACATCTGGGTACAAGATGAGGATGTCCCTGAGTCTGCACCTAAAGAGCCCAGGGGTGAAGAGGAAGAGCCTAGGGGTGAAGAGGCAGAGCCCAAGGGTGCAGAGGAAGAGCCCAGAGTTTATAGAAGAAAGGAGAAAGGGGTCTCAATTTCTGAACCTACAGAGAATGTTTCTGGAGGTGAGATGCCCAAAATAGACCCTAATGATAAATGAAAGGGTCTATTAGTTGAAGAAGAGCCTACTAAGAGATCTAAGGGAAAGTTTGGGGAGTTCACTACCAGGGAGGAGCAGAAGACTCATGATAATGAGGTAGCCCTCAGACCACAAGCAGAAGAGCAGACTCAATACAATAATGAAGAAAGGGAGCAGGCCCTGAGAGATCTGCTTGAGAAGAAGAAGAGGGCTGAGGCAGAAAAGAGGGCAGCTGCCAAAAGAAGCAGGAAACCAACCAAAGCTTAGTTGAGAAAAACATATGTTAGGAGATTAAGGGGTATGATTCCAGATGGAGAGCTTAATAGTATGAATTTTGATAAATTGGAATTTTTGTATAAGAAGGAGGTGGAAAAAGATAAGTTAGAAAGGAGTAATAAGGAGGGTGAGCAAGAGAAGAAAGGAGAAGAAGAAAAGGAAAAGGATAAATTAGAAAGAGATGAGGCACATCTGCTTAGTCTACTGATCTTAAGAGATGATGAGATAAAGGTAGATCCATTAGCTACCAAGCCTCCAAAGATAGTAGATTGGGATCATGTACAGCTGGTGCACAAAGGACCTGAATTGACCAAGATTACAAGAGCAGATGGAGCTACAGAGTTTTATAGGTCATTTCAGGAGATTTTGAAAAAATTGGATAGGGAGGATATAGGGAGAATGTATGAAGTTGGAAAGATGAAGTATATGGAAAAACAGGTTGAGAAGATTCTGAACAGAATATTCTGGGAATACTTACTTATGATGTTTGAACCTGAAAGAGTACCTAATATCTTCAATAGATTTTCAGTAGTTAAGTTTTGGATGTACTTTTCAAGATTTGGTGTCCATCAAGTTGCATTAGAAAATGGAGAACTTCTATTCATGCTTACTGAGAGAAAGTACAACTTGAATCTGGGGTTGATGAGATATATGATTCAAGTCAAATTGATTACCCCAGAGGACTCAGAGACTGCTAGAATTCTTCTTCAAATGATTCTGAATCAGATACATCAGAAGTCTGAAGCTTCAAAAAGAAGAAGGTAGTGTATTAGCATCCCTTGATTTATTTAAAGATTTTTGTAGAAACTTAAATCTGTAGGAGAGAGATTAAGTTTAGGGGGAGATTGTTGGGTCTAAATATGGCTAGAGAACTTGATCGAAGATTTCTACTGCTGGTTAGACTACAACTGCTAGTTACTACTGGTGAAGAAGAGTTTCTACTGCCAGTAAAAAGGATACTTCTGCTACCGGGTTTTGTACTACCAGTAGAAACAGTTACTACTGTTAGAGAAGTTAGAGTTAGTACTGCCAGAACAAAGTTAGTGTTGACGAGTGAAGTTTCTACTGCCAGTACTAAGTTACTACTGTCAAAGTAAGTTACTACTGTTTATAACTTACTACTGCTTTGAGTTAATATTGTTCTCGGAGTTTCTACTGTTCTTCAGAAGTTTATGCTGCCCGTGTAGTTTCTACTGTTTATGATTAGAGCATCTTTCTAACCATGTGGGCTAATCAGATATCTTCTCTGCAAAAGCAAAAAGCACGCAGTAAAACAGAGCATGGCTCAAGACGATAGGAGGATTAGATAGAAAGGTTCTTTTTATTAATTACTGTAGCGTGTAATTGTAGCTCTATAATTCTATAAATAGGGCTCCTCATGTTCAATATAGTGTGTGCAATAACAATAAGTGTATTCAATAAATAGAGATCAATACTATTCAACAGAGATTGATAAGCTTGTATAATCATCAATTGTAAGCTTCAAGGTTAATTATAACCCTGATACTTAAGTGTATTCGTATTATTCAAAGAAATAATATCGAAGCTTTTTGATAATAACTTTGCTGTTACTTCTTATTGATTTATGCTTCAAACAGATTTAATTTTACTTCTAAATTTATAAATTAGTATTCCGCGGTATTTTTATAAAGTATTCATTGCTAAATTATTGACTTTGTAAGATCAATTTCGATCCTGTCAGACCTTATACACTTGTGTGTTAAGGATTAGAATGAAGGAAAAAAGAAGACGCTTTGACTTTTGAAGAAATGTTTCTTAATCCACTTCCAGTGTTTCTTGAGTGTCTCTGTCCCTGTGTAAAGCTTCTTCTCTACTTTGGTCTAATAGGAGAGGTTGTCTTGTTAGTTCGTGTGACACCCGGCAAATTAGGCCGTCATTTGTGCTTAATCATAGGTCATTATTACTGGTATTTAGTATGAAATAGGACTAAGTACAGTAACGCTTTGTATATTGTTATATATACACACGTACGTAATTAATTTTTAATTACGCGAATTCGATCGGATGGAATCCGACACAATAATACGGACGTTGGTGAAAAACATTTTCTTAAATAACGTAATTACATTAAATAATCGTTATTTAACTTATATTATTGCGATAATATATGAAACATTATACATTTTGTGTAAAACGAACCGTACGCGACAAAAACGCACGAATCGCGTCCGACAACCGAACATAACTCGATTCATATTTCAACAACCTAAAATGAAGTGTTTTATATATAATTTCAATCAAAATTGGTGCGAATAAATCGTTAATGAAAAATATAATAATTAAACGTTTAACGTTTAAACGAACGACGAAACGAACGGGTAAACGATCACCGCGCGTGACGTAAACTTGGAGAACAATATTTAGGCAACCCACACCTATGGTGGGCCCTCCCCAAATCTGCTACCATACCATGCCCCCCTACCCCCATGCCCAAGACCTCCCACCTTAAACCATACTCTCTTTACTAGCTCAACACACAATAAACCCCCATACACACTCAAACACTCCCCTCTTCTCTCCCTCCCCCTTCTCACGATTTTCAGCTGCTCCACAGCCCCTAACACCACCCAAGATCACCACAATCACCACCACAAAACACCTTAGCACCGCCTCCTCGGTTTGCAAGAAAATGCAAGAAAACGAGCTCACGACTTCCATTTCTTCGTGTTTTCATCACCTTCTTTGTAAGACACTTCATCTCCCTTCTACTTTACTTGGAACATTTTTATTTTCATGTTATAATGTCCATTTAACAAGATTATGTCCAAAAACAAAGTCGAAAAATATTTTTACAAACACAAAACACCAACAGTTTTCTGGGCAGAAACTTAGCCCGACTTCTAGGACAATTTTCGTACTCAAAACTTAACAAAAATGGACGATTCAAAAGACAAAAAATAAGCTTAAGGTGTTAGCTTTCAGATCCAAGTGGTTTCGTAATTTTTCGACACCGTTTGATACCCGAAAATGATTTTACAAAAACGTGTCGCTATGTTGTCTCGGGTGACAGATTTTTGTACCAACTTCACGAAACCATAACTCAAGCTACACAACTCCAAACGACATGAGGTTTTCGCCTAAATCTCACAAATTTTGTTAGCTTTAAAAGTAGTATGATTACACTCTCTAAAGTTTTGTAGATTTATATAAGTAATCAAAACAATGGGCATGTGTCCAGATTGGTCACGGTTGGACCTCAGAGGACGAACGGAATTATTAAAAATACTTAGACTTACCCAAAAATGCTAGAAAAATTATTGAAAGTAGCCAAGACATAGGGGAACAACTGGTATTTTTCTTGAATTTTATCTCGACACTTTGACTAGTCAAAACGAGCCGCGAAAAACGTATAATTTTGAAAGAACTTGTTGAGGGACTGTTTTGGTAATAAATTGGAAACGATACTTTCGGGTCGACCATAAAACGTAACTCTAATTTTTATAAGTCCTAAAAGCATATTTAAGAGTCATGTAAAAGTTTCGGGTCAAACCGAGCACATTTGATGTGACAACCCTCCAATTACGGTACGGAACTGTACATTTTATTCATGCATGTCTTAGGCAAATTCCCTACGTAATGTAAACTAAGCTATTTTCATGAGATAAGTCTAGCAAAGCCCACTAATTTAATACGCGAAGTATTACGAATTTTGTAATTATGTATAATTAATCAAAAACAATCGGGTGTAGCCCGACTACTACACAATCGTCGGTGATACGAATTTCATAAGTAACATAAATCTATTTTATAATTAAATAGTAGTTATTTACATTTATATTATTATTACATTATAATTATACGCGAATCGAATAGACATTTTGTGTAAAACGTTACGTACGCAACGAAAACGCGTGAACTGAACTCGACAACTAAACGAAACTCAATAAATATTTTGTTAAGTCAAAATAAAGTATTTTAAATAATACTTCAATTTAAAAATATCTCAAACATATCGTTAACTAAAACGATACGAATAAATGTTTAACGATTTAACGTTTTAACACGAACGACGGGTAAACGACCACAAAACGTAACACAAATTGGGGATTTAAATTAAACACACCCACATGGGGTGGGACCCACCCAAAAATCTGCCATGAAACCACCTTCCCAATGCTTCATAATCATTTCAACCTCCTAACACTTCCACTCATTTTACACGCATTCCCATTTTGAATCATTTCACACACTTCACACTTTTCTCCTCCATCTCTCTAAACTTCACTTCCTCTCTCTAACAACTGAAACATCAGCCACCAAACCACCACCCTCTGCCACCATTGACCCCCACACAACTGCCTTTGACCACATAAACCGCCATACAACCACCACTTCAAAAACTTCACCATTTTGCAAGGAATCAAACTCTACATCCTTCTCTCCTTCTCCCCATCTTAATACTTTGTAAGGAAACTTAATCTTCATCTAAATTTACTTTAATAACATGTTAATAATGTTTACTCAAAGAGTCATATCCAAAACTTTGCACAAAAATCGTTTTTATCACTAAAAACACACCAAAATGCAACATGCATTCTGATCAGAAAAATAGCTCGACTTCAAGGAGCAGTTTTTCACTCAAAACTTAATCAAATTGGTCGACTCAAAAGGCAAAATTTATGTTTAAGATGTTAGCTTTCATTTCCAAGTGGTTTCATAATTTTTGGAGTCCGTTTGATACCTGAAATTAATTTTATGAAAACATGTAGACAGTCTGACATGTAGGACAGATTCTTAGTCCTTCTTGTTTGAATCATAACTTGAGCTACAAAACTCTATATGACATGAGGTTTTCAGCAAAATCTCACAAATTATGTTAGGTACAAATGTCATTTGAATGACTTTTGCTGAAAACTTGTAGATTTTTCTCAGTAATTAAAACAATGTGCATGTGTCCAGATTCGTCACTGTTGGACCTCAGAGGAAAAATGGAATTATTTAAAATACTTAGACTTACTCAAAAATTCTAAAAAAATTACTGTAAGTAACCAAGACATAGGGGAACTACTGGAATTTTTTTTGAATTTTATTTCGGACTTATGAATTATGAAATCGGGTCACGAAAAACGTATAAAAACTGATGAAACCAAAACCAGGGACTGTTTTGACATGCTTTTAAAAAGGACACTTTCGGGTTTATCAAAAATTATAAAACTTACTTTTTATGATTTTTCAAACATATTTAAGGTTTGGGTAAAAGTTTCGGGTCAAACTGAGTACGTCAAAACGATAAACGCGAACCAACTTATAAAGCGTTAAGATTTTAGCCCGAAATGAGTTTTGGTAATTTTATGTTGAGACAGAGACAAAAAAAAAACGATACGTATAAACTAAACCCGAATGAAACACATATTAAAGCAACTTGGAAACACACGACATTTACTTTTACCAAGTAAACAACGAAACATAAATAATAATAATATCATCAAGTGTTATTATTTCGAAAAACGTCACCAAAGTATCGTACACATTTTAAACACAATGATCTTACAAAACGAGTGAACAATTAACATAGTTTGGCAGTTAGCCAACTACTTATATAATCAATCTCTTGCGTTTAGGGCGTTAAGAGACCTTACTTGGGCAACCATCTTGCTAGCTCTCATACTTTAGCTCACGAGGTGAGTTCACAGCCCCTACTTTTACTGATTTTACTGCTTTTAAACTAGGGGTGGAAAACATAGCAACTGTTTTGATACTATATGCGAAAACTTAGTTTCCTATGAATGTTTTCATACGATTTCACAACACTATTTGTTTATGAAATGATTTTCATACTATTTTGGGAAACATGACAACGAATCCTAGTACGAACCCCGATTTACATGTGTAGCGCATCAAAGACATTATGGCTACAACCATAATCATTAGCTAGGTGACTCTAGCCCCTGAATATACGGATAGTACTATCGGAGTGACGACCCCTTCAAATAAGAGCGGAGCGTATATTTAAATGTCCGATTAGGCAAACAACGAATTATGTCGTGGCTTGATTATGGGTTTGGGTTGCGTTACTTTAACTCGTCAGGTTTAGCTCACCTTTCGGGGGATCACCGTCTATGTCTTCCTACAAACAACAACGAGAGTATATTTTTGGGTAACATCCCAACGAATCGATATTTTTGGATAACATTCCAACGAGACTATATTTTTGGGTAACATCCCAACGAACTGATATTTTTGGATAACATTCCAACGAGACTATATTTTTGGGTAACATCCCAACGAACCGATATTTTTGGATAACATTCCAACGAGACTATAATTTTGGGTAACATCCCAACGAATCGATATTTTTGGATAACATTCCAACAAAACGGAACTTGTTTGACTTTTATGTCAACGACTTACAAAAAGAACTTGGTATAACAAACCGTATTTACAAAACCTGTGAATTCACTCAACATTATTGTTGACGATTTCTACTATGTTTTTCAGGGAATTAGCACTCATGTAAGACTGCATGCATCTTGGAATGACAACCTCCCAAGACGAATTAGGATGTCACTTTTGAAACATGTTTACGAAATCCCGGATATTAAGATGGTGACTATTTAAACTGATGTAATTCAACAATACTATAAATACGACTTTCAAAGTCGTAGCTTTTGTAATAACTATATTTATGGCATCTTAATTATTCTGTTCTGCGATAATCATATGCTCTGTGAATGTATGGTCCAATGCTCACGTCACGCCCCCACCTCCGTACACAATTGCTTCCGCTGACCAACGTTGACCGTTTTGGGGGTGTGACATTTGACCAAGTTCCCGAACCCGAAAACACATCAGACCCTTAGTGTCGCACCAGGCCCAAATCGGGTGCGACACTAAACATGTGTCGCTACTTTTAAAACCAGTACTAACCTGCGACACTAACCCTTGTGTCACAACACTTGTAACTGACAGTATTAACTTGCGACACTAACCCCTGTGTCGCACATCTATTTGAAATCACAACCTGCGACACAAACCTTAGTGTCACACACTTATTGATTTTCTCGACTGCGACACAAACTGCAGTGTCGCAACAATATTTAACTCTCGCCACTTGCGACACTAAGCCAGTGTCACAACCATTTGAAGTGTCGTAGTAACCTGCGACACTAACCCTCTGTGTCGCTTAAACTAGTTTGGTCAAGTCTATGTTTTCACAAAGTATTAAACACGCGTAACCACAAATAACGAGTATTTATATACGACGTTACACGTATAAGTATACAATGAAACAAACATAATAATAATGTCTTCGGGAATCGTTATTACAAAACGTCACTAACGGGTCGTACATGTTTTCTAAACACAAACGATAAACAAACATTTGGACATAACTAGTTGAGTGGACAACTAGCATGAATGATCTTTTGAGACATTCACTTACTCATAACCTTATGCGTTTAGGGCGCTAGAAGGTTACATTTCGGATACACGTTTATTGCTATAAACGCTTGCTTTCAAGACTCAGGTGAGTTTCATAGCCCCGCTTTTACTGTTTTTAACTATTGGGGTGAGAATACATACACTGCTTTTCATGAACACGAGTATAGAAACACATATACGGATTGCATGAGTGTTTTACTTTCTAATCCACACAAAAGTCCTCTACACATCATAGTTTCGTTAGTATGGATCTTAGCGCGAGTATTAATGAATAGATCTATTTGGGGTTGACCCTCCCCGTCCGGGTTAGTAGCGCTAACTGGTCAAACGGGCACATTATTATTTGTTCATACGGGTGTTCTGGATTAGGCACCTGGCAAACTCATAACGGTTAAGCTTCGGACTATGAGCTCATGGCAATAGTATACATATTTTTGCATACATGCAACTCATTGAAATCTCGTGGTTCACACTTATACTTTGTTAACTAAACCTATGAACTCACCAACATTATTGTTGACCGTTTTAGTATGTATTCTCAGGTTCACAGCAACAGTAGGATTCCTTCAGGGGGACCGCATACTCGAGTCGCACGATTTACAAACATCAGAGATTTCCTTGCATTACTATTTTGTAACATTAGTTATGTATTAGAATCTCTAGAATTATTCGCGAACTCACATATTTTGTAGATACTTCGATTATCAATGTATTATCTTTGTACTGTTTTCAAACGATGCATATAGCGGTCGTTCAATGTAATCTTATGTAATGATTTCTGATTAGTCGCGCCCCGACCTGACTTCCGCTGCACAGTAAATTTGGGGGTGCGACAGTTTGTCACCCAAGCACTCTTAATTTTGATTGTACATCTCGAATGCGATCATTGGATGTTAAATGTTTATTTCTCCATCTAAATTACTTCTGTGATTGGGTTTGGATGAACAAGAGTAGTAACTATTTCTATCTAATCATATTCATCTATTGTAATGTAACAAGCTAGTTAATCCGCGCGTTGTGGCGAAAATAAAATAAAAAAGATTCAGTTTTTAATACCTTATTTGATTGTTATTTTTAAATTTTTAAATATAATTTGATTTTGTTATATTTTTTTTGTTTATTTACACTTCAAAGCAAATATCATAATCTTTCACCTTTCTTTTGTAATGAATTAAAATAACATATGTGATGTCCTTCAAATTTATAATTTAAACATGTATGAATTTATACCTAATAATACTGGATAATGTCTTATAGATATCGTAATAGATGTGTTTTTGTGCATCTGTAGTGTAACTAACAAAACTAACATCACGGGATATCTTTGAAATTCCTTGTAGTTCATGGTAAAACCATTATATTGGTAATATAAATAATAAATTATGCTAATAATAATAATTTAGATTAGATGATTATGTGACATGTTAGAAAGTGATAAAATTTATAATATTATATAACACGTATACCAACAAACGTTTAAGTTATAAAATGATAAAAATATAAAAATAACATTTAACGTTAATAAAAATATGCCAATTGTAGTATTTTTTGCTACTTCAAATTAAGTTGTTAATTAAAAGACAACAATTAATTAATTAGATGTTTGAATATTTATATAAGGTAATGTATATATATTATAAAACATACAATTTTACAATTATAAATTAAGTAAATTAATCAATAATATATTTTTAGATAGTGGAATACGAAAGTCAAAATTCAATTAAAGTAATTACACTATATAAAGTTTATATTATATAATTTATAATGATAAGTTAAAAAAATTCTACTATTCATTGCACTATTGCACAAATAGTATTTATAGGTTTGTAAATGTAGGAGTTATAATGTTTTGGTATTCTGTGTCGTAATCTAACCTTTTACGTGATGCTTGACTTATTTCATTCGGGATACCAAACAAAACCAAGTACATTTTGAGTGTAAATTACTCTTCCGTTACACGAGTTAAGCTTTGATTTCGGTTCAATCATATGGATAAAGTAAAAACGAAGTCTATTTGTACATTACCTACTCCTGAAAGCACTATAAACATTTCTAATGCAAGCTCTTCCCTTGAGTTTGGATGACCTTCAAAGCCATCACAAAATGAAATCAAAAATTTCAAAAGGAAGCTAAATGGATTCTTAAGACCAACTTATTCATGAATTTGTTAATTTGTGTCATTAATTTTAAATTTTCAAATCTAATTAACTTTATATACTATACTAGCGATTAAATCCGTATATACACACGAGATATACCTCGTAAAAGAAATTAAATAAAACATTTAAATGATAATTTGTTAATTTAAATGTTGAAATATTTTATGTGCATTAGATGTACGTGAAAGTATTTGAAGTCGTTTTATTTATCTGAATGTTATTTTGAAAAATAAATTATTATTATAATAAAATATGTTATATTTAAAAATTTTAGTTTAATAGAGATATATATCTGTTATAAATCGGTATGTATTAGATAGGGTATAGTAGAAGAAGTTTTTTTCTAAATTCAAGACTACGACCCGTTGATTAGATATAAGTTTTGTAAAAATTATGTTTTACTAATTTAAAGTAGGAGGTTCTATTTATAAATTAAGTAAAATAAAAGGACTTAATTAATCAAGTGAACTTTAATTTTAAATGATGATGTCATTCAAGATGAATTTTATATTATATTATATATATATATATATATATATATGTATATGTATGTATATATATAGGGTTGGTTCTAGTGAAAAGAAGGAGTTAAAATAATAACGGTGAAAACGATCTCAATTTGTATTCACAATTTCTTTTAATTGTGAACTCTTATTTTTTTTCGCTTCACATATGGTTTTTATTGTGAACCCTTATATTTTTTATGTTTTCCAAAAAGTTTTCATTGTGAACAATTTTTTTTCTTTTGCTTTACAGAAATCTAGAAATTTTTTAACTGTGAAGCTTAATTTTTCCGGTTTCATATAAATTTATTAATGTGAGAAACTTAATTTTCAACCTTCACAATTTATAAATTTTATGTGAAATCAAAAAAAATAATCTCCACATTTAAAAATTACGTGTGACGAAAAAAAATTCAACTTCACATTTCATAAAATTATAAAGGTCAACTATTTTCACCGTTTTTATTTTATTTCCATCATTTTTATATATATTTGATCCAAGGGCTGAGATATGTTTTTATCGTTTTTATTTTATTCTCTTATTTTAATAGGATCTCAACCCTATATATATATATATATATATATATATATATATATATATATATATATATATATATATATATATTAGATTTGAAACCCGTGTACATACAGAGCATCATATTTTTGAGTTTACATCTGTATAATCATGATATTTGGATATTATTATTTTGTGAATCGTAATGGCTTAAACTTACAATCATCATCATATATTTTTAAATTTTAAAAAAAATCCGTATTTATAAATAAATGCGATGTTACAAAAATATTTTTATTGATAAAATTGAGTACTGTGAATTATGTTTGGCAATGATATACAATTTATTTTTGCTTATAGCCTTTTGAGTCGTGGTTGGATAGTGATACGACGTACCCGTGGGTCAGATAGTAGAAATAGGAATAGATTGTCGAACAAAATTACTGATTATATGAATAAACGTATTTAATTTAATTGAATGCATAGTCAATTTCATCATTATAATAATAATATAATATAATATTAAAATATTAAATTAAAGTTAAAGATGCCGGATGATAATAGATAGAATCTATATTTACTTGTCACTAGTTTTAAGTATAGATGTATTAGGATTAGGAAGTTGAAATTTTTTAGATGTATGAAAAGATAATTATAGACTACAAAGTAACAATTAAATTAAATTAAATTAAATAAAAATACATACTTATTGGTGATGATCGATTATAGTAAAAAAATTAATAATACTTATTAAGAGTACGACTGGTACTTTGAACTTGAAACGAGCATGAAGAAATTAACGATACTTCTTTATCTTTGTATCAGGGGTACAAAGAAAATTAATCAATATAAAGGGACTTACTTGACTTATAAACACTTCTTAGTTTGATGACATCATAAGGGTGTTTTGTATATTATATTTATAAAATGTGTGTGTGTGTATATATATATTATATTATATGTAGGGTCCGAATCCAAATGAAAGTACTATTTTCTTGGAACGCAGGGAAGTTATACATTCATTAACGATGAATGTTAGCGAATTTCTTTAATATTCATCATATGATATTATAGGTTATAAAAAATAGTTTATTGATGAATATTAGTATTTATAACAGCGGTTATTGGTAAAAATATGTTTTTATACGTTTTGATTATCATTCATCGTGGACGAATGTTAACGAATAATTTTTCAAATAAACAAATAATATCCACTTCGGTTAACATTCATTAAAAATGAATGTTAGAAAATTATTTTTATATTCATCATATGATATTATAAGTTATAAAAAGTAGTTTATATATGAATATTAGTAGGTGTAACATCAAGTTTGATTAATATTTTTTGCTAAAAATATGTTTTTTTATGTTTGATTATCATCATCGTGAATGAATGGTTAGCTTCTCTACTTCCCTTAAAAAATTACTTCCCTCTTGATCCGTGTGTGTGTGTGTATATATATATATATATATATATATATATATATAGTAACTTGATTAAAAAAGAAGAAAATTTAGGGAGAGGGAGGGAGAAATATTTTTTGTTACTATGATTCAATACTTTATTGATATGATTCAAATTTTTATTTATAGAATTCTATATTTTATTGCTTTGGTTCAATATTTTATTAATAAGATTTAGTCTTTTGTTGCTATGATTCAAAAGTTTATAGTAATAAAAAATTAAATCTTAGAATAAAAATACTGAATCATAGTAACAAAAAATCTTTCTCCCTCATCTCTCCCTAAAAAACCTTCTCCCTTTATTCCACTTATTGTTGGGTCACAAGGTTCCCAAAACTTAGATACAGATTAAATAACAGTTATCTCAACGTGTTAGTTTATATCCAAGTTTTATATCAAACAAGTTTAAATTAATCTAGGCGGAAAACAAGATTAATTTTAACACAGAGTTTATTATGAATCAAAGTATTATTCACAATAAAGTGTTTGTCTCACAAAGATGACAAGGTATTCAAACCCACACAGATGGTTTGAATACGATCCAAGTAGTATACAAAGATACAGTTATCACTACAAACTTCACAGTAAGTGTGGTAATGCTTTAGCCTAAGCTCAAAGGTCTAGTATACTAATTCTCTTGAATTTCTTGGATGATAGCAGTGCTTTTTGGACTGCTATTTATAGAGTTGGATGTAACTCTATATTATCCAGCTTACATAGTTGTCCAAGGGATAACAGATGCATCTTGGGCAACTTTGCACGCCTTCCTTTTTACTTTTCTTGGAAATAGAAAAAGCAAAAAGGTAAAAGGTTTCTTTGCTGAGAAGAGAACCTTTATATGATGTTTGACCTTTCTCAAACATCTTATCAGTTGTATCTAGCCTAAGGAAAGAAGAATATCTCCTGTACATTTGTACTTTCATTCTTCAATCTGTGCTCTTCAGTCTGTGCTCATCAGTCTGTGATCTTCAGTCTGTGAACTTCAGTCTGTGAAGCCTTCTGTATTCAATCTTCATTCTTCAGATGATGAATTCATAAGTCTTCAGAAAGAGCATGGCTTTCAGTCTGTGAGGATCTTCAGTCTGTGCAGCACAGACTCAGAAACAATTCTTCAGTCTGTGTGGCACAGACTCAGAAACGCAGACTCAGGAATTTCACTAAGTTTCTTGAATACAACTGAGTTAGATTTTGACTCTTCAGATTTATAACTTAGGTTTGATCATTGTTTTTCCCAACAATCTCCCCCTATCTGATGATGTCAAAATCTATTTATAAAAGATAATAGAGAAATAATAAATACTAAGGTGAATCATAACATATGGATCAAGACTTATATATATAAAGTCAGAATCACAGTTAGTTCACAAAAATATTACAATTATTACATAAGATTGTAAATCAAAAATCTAACAATCTTCAATCCTTTCTCTGAGCCCTGATCTCTTTCATCTTTTCCACTTTCCTCTTCAACAGTTCTTCCATTTCCTTATCAGATTTGTCTTCAAATTCTTGATACTCTAGGATGATCTTCTTGCAGATATCTTCAAGTCCAATCATCATCCTGAGTTGGGAAAGGTTGTTGAATAACCAGCTGATCAGTCTTCTTCTGAATGGTCTGGCTTGAGAATGTTTGCATTCCTTCAGCAGGGCAATGCAGTGTAGCAGAGACTCTCTATATAGTCCATTTTGATCCTGGAAGCACTCTATCCCATTGATATCTCTATAGCACAGACCTTCAATGTTGTCAGTCTGTACATAAGATCTATCTATGAAAACAATACCTTTGGGTAGAGGATGCTCCCTTCTCTGCTTATTCTCTGTGGATAACCCATCTGACTTCTTCTTGATTACAAAATTGTTTGCTATGCAAAACAACTTGTACTCTTCTTCTGAGATGAGCCCCAGACTGAGAACTAGCTCAATCAGGTAAGATAGCTCATCCAGAACTTCTTTCTTCAGATCCTTGTCAGCTGCACTCTTCAAAAGATTGGCAATGGATTGCCATTCCTTAAGCCCTAGAGTGTACAGTTCATCCACCCATACCATCTTCTTGCTCTTGGTCAAAGTCAGCTCCAGCTTTAATTTCTGTCCAATCTTGTTCAGATGACATTCTCTGATCTTCTGCTTGAGCTTTGACTTTTGGAAAGTGGCTTGTAGCTTTGGTTTCAGGCTCTCAATCTTCTGTAATCTTATTGACAGCTCTTCATCTTCTTTGATCTGTTGCTCAACTTGACTCATTCTGATCTGAGTCTGCGAACAACTTTCATCTTCTAACTCTTTGGAGAGCATGTCAACAAATCTTGCTTCCTTCAGCTTCTGCTCTTCAATTGATAATACATTTAAGTATTCGGTTAAGGTCATACCTTGAGCAGTAGCTTCTTGTTGCAAGAGCTCATCCTGTAGATTTGACAGTTCAGGATTTCTTGTTCCAGCAGCATGATCATCCACCATCTTCTTGATCTTGCTTAATCTTTCCTGCTTGGATAAGGCAATCTCCTTGCCCTTACCCTTATCCATTACTTCTTCCATGGTAGAGCATGACCCAGGATAAGTGCTTATCAGATGAGCACTTCTCCATTGCATTATGTCTTCAATCTCACTTCTACCTGGAGGCAGTGTTCTGGTTGATGTGGTTGGTCTAGCAGGATAGGCTTCAGCTTGAATGGCTTCAGCACTGATAATTAGAACATCAGTGCTTGCTGCTAGTTGCTTTGAGCTCTGAGTCTGTGATTGATGCTGTGTCTCAGTTTGTGCAGGTTCAGAAGGCACAGACTGAGACTCTCCAGTCTTGACTTTTGAGGCTCCTTCACCTACACCTCCAAAAGTAGCATCATCTTCATCATCATCTGATCTTCTGAAAACTTCAGACTCAGAACTGCAGTCAGGATTGATGGCATCATCATCATCACCGTCATTGTCCCGTTCTTCTGCCAGCTTTAAGAACTGGTCCCAGGTTTTGATCCCCTTCATTTTTGGTTGGGAATCAAAGATATCCCTTTCAGGAATCCTCCTGGCCATTCTTTTCATTTTCCTGGCTTTCTTGATTAACAGAGGTTGAACATCTTCTTCTTCTTCTTCCCTTGGTCTTTTCAACTCCAGCTGACCTTGGGTTGAGATAGTTGCAATGGATGACTCCCCCTGAGTCTGTGCAACCATCTCAGCATGTTCACCTAACTGCAATCTCTCTTGCTCCCCCTCAGTCTGTGCACTCATATCTTCAGTCTGTGGCACAGACTGAGCTTCAGTCTGAGACTTCACCCTAGCACCTTCGGGTCCATCATCTCCATCATCTCCCTCACTGCTATCTCCCCCTAAATCTAAGGATTTATTATTTAAATCTTTATCTTTTGAGGTTTTAGCTTCTGCAGACCCATGCTTCATCTTCTCCCCTTTTTGACATCATCTACCAAGTTTGAGAGGGTGGTCTGCATTTCATCTAACCTATTGGATACCTTTTCCTCCAGCATATCCACTTTATCCACCATAGTAGAGACTAGATGCTTCATCTTCTCTAGCTCTTTCTTATTATTATTGAACTCAGTCTGTACCCATTCAGACAACCTGTTGATGGCAGAAAGCACATCATTAAGTGTACTAGAAGGCACAGACTGGGTCTGGTTGGAGGGGTTAGAATTAGGTGATGGTATGTGTTCCTCACTTGACTCATGTTGAAACTGAGCAAGATCACTGGAATCTTTTGGTGTTGCACTCTTTGCCTCACTCTGTGTCCTGTGCATGGAAAAGCGATCATAGGCATTGAGTGGTGTAGTTGTTCCCTCAGATCTAATCCGGTGATAGGATAAGATATCACGGGGAAATGATTGTGTTGCACCTGTTGCCTCAAACAGTTCCTGGTGTAATGGAGCAGTATCACTGGCAACTGATGTTGAAGTTTGTATGCCCTCACTAACCATCTGGTGATAAGATGGTAGATCATGGAGCAAAGAAGAAGAGATCTGTACCTCAGTCTGTGACATGACTGGGGCATTGGCAATCTGTGCAGATGGGTGTAAGAGAAGACTCACCGGAGTGTGAACTAGTGGTCAATATGGGTCCAGCCATTGTGAGTGGGGTAAAGAGGGGGTTGGTAGTGCTCAGGATTGGAGCATCTTCTTCAATGCTTACTACAGGAGTCAGTGTAGCAGCAGCAATGTGGGTATCCAAGCTGACTAAACTAGGTGTAGGTTGGGTCAGTTGGGTAGCCATTGGCATTACAGACTCTAGCAGAGCTGTAATGGAATGGTCTACAGCACTGGAAGGTGTTCTGTTGACATCCAGTTCCATGGATGATGATTCCATTTGTGCTATACTTTTGGGGGTTGAGTCTGGTGATTCCTCCAGAGTGAGTGGTGACTCATCTGGGTTGGTTTGTTTGGGACTCTCTTTTGTGGGTGAGGATGGGCTAGGATAAGAAGGTTGATCTATATCCATGTCTTCAGATGAAGAAGAAGTACTACCTGCATCTTCTGTTGAAGATGGAACAGACTCAGGAATGTTTGAGTCTGACTCCAAGTGCACAGACTGAGTTGAGTCTGTATCCCCGGAGTCTGTGTGCTCTGCTTCAGCCACACGATCTTCAACAGCCTGGGTCTTATTACCCATACTATCACTTGAATCATCACCCTCCATGGATGCAGAAGCAACATATGGGTGATCAATCCAGTGCTGCATAGCAGCAGTGATAGGTGCTCCAGAAAGTGGAACCGGATGGTTAAACACTTTATATGTGAGCACAGGAACAGGTATATCTGCCACTTTATTATTAAAGGACATATATACAGACCCAGTTAACCTGGATTGGATGCACAGGGAGAGTAGCCTTATAAAAGGTACATTAAAAATTCTGTTTGACTCATTCACCAGTTTTAAAATTTTTTGAAAATACAACTCTGCAAAGTTGATGTTTAAACCAGTGATGAATGAGCTCAACAGCTGAGTTTCAAACTCATTTAGCTCCCCTGTGCTACCAGATTTACCTCCTAGACTCCTAATGATGCCAGAAATTAAAAATTTCCATTTGGGGGTGAATCCTGACATCAAAATTGTGCCTTTTTCTTTGGTATATCCAACCAAAGTAAGAGAAGCCCTTGCTGCTTCTTTGGTTGGAATAGGTTCAAAATTATTTCCCAAAGGCAGGTCTAAGACATTCCTAATTAACTCCTGATCAATGGTAACTGCCCGTTTACCATGATCAATAGTACCAGTAATTGCAGTATTGGTACTATTTGAGGAGCAAGTATACCACCATTCCATTAAAAAATGTGGGTATATTTGAGGAACTGTGTTAAAGAACGCTCCCCTTAATGGATGAGCAGACATAAAAGCAGTTAGTTCCTCAAACCCTTTATTCTTTTTCGAATCAGGGATGGAAATGGTAGCTACTTGATTGTTGATACAGAGTTTTACCTGTTTCCCTTGTTTGAAGGGTTTAGCCGCAGCGATGTTGGCAGGTGCCGTGTAAACCCATTGATCAGCCATTGAAGAAATTTTAGAAATTGATTTTGAAAATGGTTGAGCGATTTAGGGTTTAGAAACTCTGTTTGTTTTTGATGTGCAAGTACGAATGAAGAAGAAAGGGAGAAAACATAAATGGGTATTTGTAGAAATTAAATTTCCGTTAAATGGGACCCACTTGGACTGTTTATCCCTGTTTCTGCAACAGTAGCGCTGAGGCACGTGCACTTTTTGTATTGAGCAGATAAATAGACAACAAGCGCCAAAACTTTTAATGATTATTACCATAAAGATGGTTAAAGCATTAAATGCAAAGATATTGTTGTTTATTTATGTAAAAAAAATAGAATAAATAAATAAATATATTAAAATTAAAAAGCATTTAGTCTGAGTGTATAAAATCAGTCTGTGCAATGAGTCTGGGTGACGTCACACAGACTGAGCCATATAGCAGACAGACTAAGAGAAAATAACAGAATTTAAAAAAAAAAAAACTTTTGTGCCAGCAGTGGTAACAGATTGATATTGCTAACAGTACTAACTTGTGAAAGCAGTACTAAAATTAACTAACAGGAGTAACTGCGAAAGCAGTACTAAAGTTAACTAACAGTGGTAACTGGTGTGAGCAGTACTAAAGTTAACTAACAGTAGTAACTTGCTACATTAACAGTGTTAATTGTACCAATCTTTACCAGCAGAGCTAAAATACGAATTCATGGGGGCAGTGTTAAAAAGTCTTATCAGTATTAACCAGCAGTACTAAAAGTAACTAGCAGTATTAATACTAATAGTACTAAAATACTAACCTTATGAATTAATAAAGCACAAAAATAGAGGGTCTAGTCTGAATGAATATGGTCTGTCTGTGTAGCAAATCTGGAAGAAGTTACACAGACTGAAACATATAATCAGTCAGACTGAGAGAAAATAACAGAAGGTATAAAATCTTTTTGGTATTTTCTTAGAAAGTATGTACAAAAACATCTCTTTGTCTGTGCTTTTTGATTGTATGTAGCTGAGAATACAGTTATACAGATTGAAAAGCAGACACAGACTAAGAATTGAATCATATAGATTCAAGGTTTTACTAGGGGTTGAGCATTCCTAGTTGACCAAGCAGATACAAAAATCTATCTTCATTTAAAGGTTTAGTAAAGATATCTGCTAATTGGTCATTTGTGGGCACATATTTGAGAATCACTTTACCTTTCTCAGCACAATCTCTGATAAAGTGATGTCTGATCTCAATATGCTTTGTCCTGGAGTGAAACACAGGATTCTCAGTGATGGCAATGGCACTTTGGTTATCACACATGATTGGAGTTTTTGTAAACACCAAATCATAGTCTGCTAGTTGATGTTGCATCCATAGCAGTTGAGCACAGCAACTACCAGCAGCCACTTATTCTGCTTCTGCAGTGGATGTAGCAACAGAATTCTGTTTCTTGCTTGACCAACTGACTAGTTTGCCACCTAGCAGTTGACATCCACCAGAAGTGCTTTTCCTGTCTAATTTACAACCTGCATAATCTGCATCTGTATATCCAATTAGATCAAAACCAGAGTCTTTGGGATACCAAAGACCCAGGTTAGGAGTACCTTTTAGGTACCTAAAAATCCTTTTTACAGCTTTTAGATGCGATTCTTTAGGTTCAGATTGATATCTAGCACACAAACATGTTGAGAACATGATATCTGGTCTACTTGCAGTGAGGTATAGTAGAGATCCTATCATACCTCTATAAGTGGTTTGACAGACTGACTTACCTGCATGATCCTTATCCAACTTGTCTGCAGTGCTCATTGGTGTTTTCATAATTGAACAGTCCTTTAAAGAATATTTAGTAAGTAGGTCATTGACATATTTACCTTGGTTGATGAAGATACCATCAGTTTTCTGATGTACTTGTAGACCAAGAAAGTATGTTAATTCACCCATCATACTCATTTGATACTGTTTTGACATTAAGTTTGAAAACCATTTACACAATTTTTCATCAGTAGACCCAAATATAATATCATCAACATAGATTTGGACTAGTATGACATCTGCCTTGTTCCTTTTGAAGAACAAAGTTTTATCAATTGATCCTCTAGTAAAGTCATTACTAAGAAGATAGGATGATAAGGTGTCATACCAAGCTCTTGCAGCTTGTTTTAGCCCATATAGTGCTTTCTGCAATTTATAGACATGATTTGGAAAAGTGGAACTTACAAAACCTGGAGGTTGTTTCACATAGACTTCCTCCTGTAAGTTGCCATTCAGAAATGCACTCTTGACATCCATTTGATAGACCTTGAAGTCCTTGAATGCAGCATATGCCAAGAATAACCTTATTGCTTCAATTCTGGCTACAGGGGCAAATGTTTCATCATAATCAATGCCTTCTTCCTGCTTGTAGCCTTGAGCAAATAGCCTTGCCTTGTTTCTGATTATCACTCCATCCTTGTCCATTTTGTTTCTGTAAACCCATTTTGTTCCAATAATGGTTTTCCCTTTTGGAGCAGGAACTAGGGTCCAAACATTGTTTCTGTCAAATTCTGTTAACTCTTCCTGCATTGCTTCAACCCAATCATCATCTTTCAAGGCTTCTTCAGCTTTCTTTGGTTCAATGATTGACAGGAAGTTTGTGTAGAAACAGAAATTTGCAGTAGGTAAGTTTGACACTTTAGCTCTTGTTTGTACACCAGAAACATAATCTCCAATTATTTCTGTAATTGGATGATACTTGTGTTCTTTGACTCCTAGAAGTGATTCATCATTTGATGGTAAATCATTCTCATTTGGTGGAAGAATAGCAGGACTGAGTTCTGCATCATCTTCTACACAGGGCAAGTCTGAGTCTGTAGAGTTCACAGACTGAAAACTATCAGACTGAACACATGTATCAGAAGAGTTTGAATCTCTGGACATAGATTCATCTTCTGTTGATGAAGGTATTGTCATAGAATGAGCAGGTTGATCATCTTCATTATCACTTTCAGAGTCCTGTTGTTGGTTAACAACAACTGGGATTTGAGATTCAGATCCCACAACAGATAAATCTTCTAACAAATGAACATCAGACTAAGAAACATGTTCATCATTAGCAGAGGAAGCATCAAAGGTGACATTGATGGTTTCTTCAATTTTATTCCTTCTGTTGTTGTAGACTCTGTAGGCCTTTGAGATAGATGAATAGCCAACAAAAATTCCTTCATCAGATTTAGGTTCCATCTTAGCTAATTGATCTCTTTGATTGAGAATATAGCATTTACTACCAAAGGTCTGGAAGTAATGGATGGTTGGAACCTTCTTATGATACAACTCATATGCAGTTTTGCCATGCCTTTTGACCAAAATAGATCTATTTTGGGTATAACAGGCAGTGTTAACTGCTTCTGCCCAAAAATAAACCTTCATTTGACCATGGCATAACATGGTTCTTGCAGCTTCTATGAGTGTACGATTTCTTCTCTCAGCAACACCATTTTGTTGAGGAGTTCTGACAGAGGCAAAGTTTTGAATAATGCCTTTGTCAGTACAGAATTCAATGAGAGTAGAATTCTTAAATTCTGTACCATGGTCACTCCTGAGTTGCTTGATAGGTGCATCTTTCTGCAATTCTTCTCTCTTGATTAGATTGATAATCTCTTCAGGAGCATCATTTTTAGCTTTAAGAAAGATGACCCAAGTATACCATGTGTATTCATCCACAACCACAAGTGTATACTTCTTTCCACCCAAACTGCTAATGCTCATGGGTCCAAACAGATCCATATGGAGCATATGCAGTGGTTGTTCAATTGAAGCTAACAATTTGGATGGAAAATGGTTCTTGGTCTGTTTCCCTAGTGTACATGCAGGACAAAGTTTGTCTTTTGCAAATGTAACATCAGGCAGACCTCTAACCAGTTTCTTCTTTGACAGGAGGTTAATATTTTTGAAGTTCAGGTGGGATAGCCTCCTATGCCATAGCCAGCTTAGTTCTGGCACAGACTGAGTATAGAGACAGGTCTCTACATTGTTGTCTGCAGAAGAAAGATCCAAGAGATAGATATCTCTTTCTCTTTTGGCAACTAATATAGGTTTGCCTTTGGAATTATAGATAACAGCAGCCTTCTTTCTGATTCTGATTTCACCATCATCATCACAAATCTGGCTAGCACTAAGCAGGTTATGCTTTAATCCCTCAACATAGGCCACCTTTGTTATTCTGATATTGCCAGCCTTCACCACACCATAACCTTTTATCTTGGCAACAGAGTTGTCACCATATTTGACAGAAGGTCCTTCTTCTTCTACAAACTCTGACAGATTCTTCAAGGAACCTGTCATGTATCTTGAGCATCCACTGTCTAGGTACCATTTGCTGTTACCCTGCACAGGACAAACAAAATCAATTAGTTACTTTTGGGAACCCATCTTTTGATGGGTTCTTTAGAGTTGGTTGAAGTCAATTCTTTAGCAGTTTTGGTGCTAAGTCTGTGAAGTTGACTTTTAACCTCTCTATTTTTGATTTTGTTGTTTGTAGACGACATTTGTTTGATCAAAGCAGCCTTTGGCTGTTTAAAAATGGACTTTGTGCATTTAATACCTTCATGTCCCAGATTTCCACAGTTGTAACATTTTCTGTTCAACATGATGGTCCTTTTGGATTTTGGGTTATTATTTGCACTAGATCCTCTGTTAAACTCTTGTTTTGACTCAACAAATGTTTTAAAATCTGTGGTTAACTTCATTAAGTTTTCACTAAGCAGCTTAATGGTCTCAGTCTGGTTGTTAAGATTTGACTTTTGAGAGTCAGACTGAGTGTTAACACAAACAGATTTGGAGTTAAGTTTGCCAGACTGAAAATTTATTTTTCCAGACTGACAGTTAGATCTCACAGACTGAGATCTTTTTAACTCCTTTGTTACTGGTTTTATGCCTTTAGATTTATCATTTGGCATATTATTGTCTGGACCAGTTACAGACTGAGATGTGGAAGGTTCAAACACATTGTAACCTTTCTGTTTATTCTTGATTCCTTTTACCTCTTTTTGTCTTTTTAAAGATGGTACTGTGGGAATATTAACTTTGCCTTTCATAAATCTTTTCTTTTCAAGTTCTATAGTTTCTAAAGATTCATTAGTGATTATAAGTTCGGGCTGTTCAGATTGAGAAGTTTCACAGACTGAGATTTCTGAGTCTGTGTCTTCAGAGTCTGGCTCTGTCTCATATACTAGTTCTTTATTAACTATTTTTGGTCTAACAAAAGCATTTGTCAATATAACTTTGTCTCCCACAGTATGACTAAAAGTATGAGGTAAAATCTCAGGTACAAATATAGTAGGTTTTGAGTTTATTTCTGAATTTATGTGACTTTTAAGATCAAACTCATCACCTATGACCGCTTGTATCTAAGCTGGAATCTGTTTGGATAAACAGTCCACATTTTTAAGTGATGAAATACACCAAGATTTACAGATCCTTTCATAATGATCAGCTTTGTTTTTATAAGCTTCTTTTTCCAGCTTGATCTTTTTGAGAAGGTCATATTGAGCATCAAGCTCAAGTTTGTACTGTTTATTTTGGTTTATTTCATTCACTTTTGATTGTAGATCTTTTTGAACTTGACTGAGTTTGGTTTTTAAATCTTGTATTTCCTCCAGTCTTTTCAAAAAATCTACATAGATGTGTTCAAACATTTTCTGTTTTTCTGCATCACTATAGTAAAGTTTAAAATGATTTACATTGTAAGCAGATCCTCTGTCCCAGTCTGGATGAACACATGCCTTTTCTGCAAATCTGACATCTTTGTCAAACTGGCTCTCTGTGATAGCCATTAAGCACATATCTTCATCATCCTCAGATGATGAAGATTCTTCATCTATCCATTGTTCAACAACCAAAGCTTTCTCTAGTTTCTTTGGTTGTTGTTTCTCTCCAATTTTCTTGGAGTTGAAGTACTTTTTCTTGTACTTCTTGGCCTTTTCTTCCCACTTATCAGAACTTGAAGATTCTGCAATCTTCACTCTGCAGTCAGAAGAAATATGACCAACTTGCCCACATTTATAGCAAGTAGCTTTCTTAGGATCAAAAGTTGGCCTTCCTTTTGAACCTTTGAATCTTGCTTTTTCTAACCTTTGGGCTAGCAATGCCATTTCAGCTTCTAGAGACTCAGTTTCATCATCTGATTCTGAGTCTGTAAGAGTAAGATGGTAATCTGCTCTAGAGAAAAGTTCTCTATTTTTCCTTGTTGTTGCAACAAGGGCAGCAGATGGATCTTTTGCAATCCTTTTGGCATTTAGATCCTTTCTGGCTTTGGTTTCTTCAAAATTTAGTAGAAGTCCAAACAAGCCAGAGAGATCATATGTCTCCAATTTTTCACTTACAATTAATGAAGTGATAACTTCAGAAAAAGTGTTTGGAATGACATCAACAAATTTTGCACAGATTTCAAACTGTCCTTTGATGATATTATACCTTTCAAGATCATTGATTAAGATCTGAAATCTGGTATGAATATCAGTTAATGACTCTCCTTGACCAGCAGAGAAGTTCTCATAATTTCTTATGAGATTCTTCTTCTTTTGGGATTGTACTAAACTTACACCATCATATTGGTCAGTTAGCATATCCCATATGGCTTTAGCAGTTTTGCAGCCAGATATCTTAGCAAAGATAGGCTCAGTAACTGCATTGCCCAGTATGGACTTGGCCTTAAAATCTAATGCATATAGTTGCCTGTCTAGATCAGTCCAGGTACTCTTGGCAGCCTCAACAAATTTTTCAGGTGTCAAAATAGTACCATTTGCATCTAAAGTAGCAGGAACTATTCTGCCAGGAATAATGGGTCCTTCCTGAATGACTCTAAGCATTTCATCATGAATGCTAGCAAGAAACCATTCAGCTTTCAATTTCCAGTGGGTAAAATTTACACCATTGAAGATTGGAATTCCCTTCCCAGCCATAGCAATAGAGGAAGTCATTTTTCAAAGTAGAAAATGTAGAGAAAAATGGGTTTAGATGATTGTTTGATAAACTGGGTTCCTTTGATCGTTAAAGATTAAATCTTTATTTGCTCTGATACCAGTTGTTGGGTCACAAGGTTCCCAAAACTTAGATACAGATTAAATAACAGTTATCTCAACGTGTTAGTTTATATCCAAGTTTTATATCAAACAAGTTTAAATTAATCTAGGCGGAAAACAAGATTAATTTTAACACAGAGTTTATTATGAATCAAAGTATTATTCACAATAAAGTGTTTGTCTCACAAAGATGACAAGGTATTCAAACCCACACAGATGGTTTGAATACGATCCAAGTAGTATACAAAGATACAGTTATCACTACAAACTTCACAGTAAGTGTGGTAATGCTTTAGCCTAAGCTCAAAGGTCTAGTATACTAATTCTCTTGAATTTCTTGGATGATAGCAGTGCTTTTTGGACTGCTATTTATAGAGTTGGATGTAACTCTATATTATCCAGCTTACATAGTTGTCCAAGGGATAACAGATGCATCTTGGGCAACTTTGCACGCCTTCCTTTTTACTTTTCTTGGAAATAGAAAAAGCAAAAAGGTAAAAGGTTTCTTTGCTGAGAAGAGAACCTTTATATGATGTTTGACCTTTCTCAAACATCTTATCAGTTGTATCTAGCCTAAGGAAAGAAGAATATCTCCTGTACATTTGTACTTTCATTCTTCAATCTGTGCTCTTCAGTCTGTGCTCATCAGTCTGTGATCTTCAGTCTGTGAACTTCAGTCTGTGAAGCCTTCTGTATTCAATCTTCATTCTTCAGATGATGAATTCATAAGTCTTCAGAAAGAGCATGGCTTTCAGTCTGTGAGGATCTTCAGTCTGTGCAGCACAGACTCAGAAACAATTCTTCAGTCTGTGTGGCACAGACTCAGAAACGCAGACTCAGGAATTTCACTAAGTTTCCTGAATACAACTGAGTTAGATTTTGACTCTTCAGATTTATAACTTAGGTTTGATCATTGTTTTTCCCAACACTTATATATATATATATATATATATATATATATATATATATATATATATATATATATATATATACTTTTCTTACCAAAGAGAAAGAAATACAAACTTTGTTGGGTATGTACCCATAAATTAACATCTTTTCCTCTCCATGAACACAAACAGCCTAAAACACGGACAAGATTTGTATGTTGAAGTTTGGCAATGAGTAAGAGTTCATATTAAGATGACAAATACCTTATAAACTGGCCCGAAACCACCTTCTCCAAGCTTACTTTCACTCGAGAAATCATCTGTGGCGGCTACTATAGCAGCAAAGCTGAATACCAAAAAGTCACGTCCTTTTCTACCCTTGCTATCAAGATTAGCAGCCCCCTTGAAGCTTTCTGAAGCCATCAACTCAAGGAAAAATTCATCCTCTCTTCTTACGATACGACAATAGACCGACACAAAAGATTAATAACAGAATGCCAGCAACAATTGGTGCCCGTATCCAGCTTTTAGCTTTTCCTGTGTATAATGTCATACTCTTAAACTTTATGTGCTCGTAGCTAAATTTATTATACTTTAACATCAAAGAAACATCAATATGAACCAAGATTAAAGCGATAAAAATGACAGTTAACCCAAAAATACTCCAATGTATAATGATCACTTACCGTTACTTGCAGTTGTAGAAATAAGCACATACTTCATTATAGAAGTTCCTTGAACATTGATCGAAAAGTTATTGGTCGATTTAGTTGGGTCCATGTAATACAACCAGTTCCATTGCTAGCATTCGTGATAAACCCCAAACAACCACAATCGTTCCAGCATCTCTCCATACAATCACTAACGCTTAGGCTTGAATTATCGTCTATCGAACGACTAGTCATATCAGGAGCAAAATCACCATTCAATTGACTAACTTTATCATCACGACTCCTACACTTGGCCAAGTTAGAACCTGCCACACACCCGTTATCAGAATCATACCCATAACAGAATTCAGGGCTCCAAATCATGAAACTATCACCATCTACGATTTGGCCACGTGGAGTCAAACTCCACATGGGTCGTACACCATTGAAGGCACGATAACTGAAGTTTCTTTCTTCGTTATTGTATACATAACTGAGATTATACCAGTATTTACTAAATGGATTGTTCATACTCATAAACTCAAACGTTGAATCATTTAAATCTCCACTTGTCCAATATGGCTGCCCACGTCGTCGAATCATTAATCGCTGAGATTTTTCACCATTCGGTTCCCAGCTCAAACTAAAAGTACCCCAACTAGGGATGTCGTCGCTCAACCAAGAGGTCAAGTTCCAAATCTTATCTGTTTTAAGGTCCGACCCGAGCTTCATACCTGGTAAAAGTACGTTGGTTGGATAATCAAAACTCTGCCAGATAATCCGGTTGTCTGTTTCATTCTTCAGCTGAAAATTACCATTGTCTTCAAGAACTGCGATCAAATTAGCGCTACCATCAGATTGATTATCTGAGATATTTACAAATTTTGTTCCTTCAGTTGTGATGATCAATTTCCAGTGTCAGGATCGATCGCTAGGACGCTAGAATTTGATACTAGCTCTGTGGATGGATTGGCAACCCATACTTTTGAGGCTTGATCGTCGTTGGTGTACCAAATTCCTAAATATGCTTTTTTTTTTGGGAATGGTGAAGAATCCTAATGTGAAGTTGTTACCTGGGGAAACAAGTTGCGAAGTGAAGTTTAGTTGGTCATTAACTTTGATCGTTGAAACCAGTGGCGGATCCAGGATTTTGCGGGACAAAATATTATTACTATAAACTTTTTATAATACCAAACTACAAAAACTAAAAATTTAACCTAATGTATGTACAAATTTTACTAAAAATAAGTAAGAAATGTATAGAAATAGGAGAATTTTAATGTTTTCTCCACACAAATAGACTACTTATGGGGACCTAATTGCTTTTGGGTTTAAATTCTACTAAAAATTTACATGTATTTCTACTACTAAGCCCAATAGGATGGGGGGCCAGGGCACCCCCTACTAACACTCTAGATCCGCCCCTGTTTGAAAACAATTGATGATCAAGTTAGTACATAGAATTGTGAAGATGGTGAGAGTAATCATGTTTTCCATCAATTGTGAACAAATTAGTATGTAGTTAAATTTGAATGAGACTTCATAATGTTTTATATGGGCTTGACATTTGATGATATCTATA
Organism: Gnaphalium uliginosum; assembly: GCA_963930675.1. Lineage (NCBI taxonomy): Eukaryota > Viridiplantae > Streptophyta > Magnoliopsida > Asterales > Asteraceae > Gnaphalium > Gnaphalium uliginosum. The sequence goes on from OZ005684.1 coordinate 12,177,866, forward strand.
GACATCAGCAGCCAACATAGACCATTTCTTGTTAGTCAACGATTATTGAAATTTTCTTTTAATTAATTAAATTAGATTTATATATTATTTAAATTTAAAAGGCAAATACACACATTATTGAATAATTCTGTGGTTAGAATGGGAACGACTATTACACCCCATATATGGTTCCCTGTGAATGTTGTTTCCTATATTGACATACATTCTTTGTGAGTCAAGATTAAACAAAAATAAAGTATAAATAAAGATTTATTAGCTTTCGTAGTATTGACCATATGGTGTTGACCAATATGTAGAGAAAATATGATTAGAGTACAACATTTAAAAAAAAAATAGAAGTACCAATGGCTCAATGAGAAATCGAAAAAATTAATTATCTCACAAACGACAAATCGAAAAATTATGAAAATTGCACCATAAAACTAAGCGTTTTCTCCTCTTCGATTAGACATTTCACAATGTATACTTTCGACGAGTTCTTTTTTTTTCTTCATTTTTTGGTGGGTTTTACAAATTATTAACACGTGTGTTAGTGTTTGGTTGTACATTTGATTTAGGATTACGGTTAGGGTTTAGGGTTTAGGGTTTAGCAGTGTTCAGGGTTTAGTAAGATTTAGGGTTTAAGGTTTTGTAAAACGTTTAGAGTTTAGGGTATATATACTCTCTATCTTTTAAAATTTTATATTGTTATCAGAAAAAATCAAATCATACAATAATATGAAATTCGAGATGCTCATCATGCATGTTTTTTCAAAATTTGCCGTAAAATAGCTATATTTTAATAAGCTTCACAGTATAAAAGTATAAAACAAATCATATTCATAGATATCTCTTGATATAAAAAACATATCGAAAAATCCTGATAACCGTAGATCCGCAGTCATCAAGGATCTTGTCTCCATATATTTCATACAATGACATGAAAAATTTGATCCGCAGTTATCAAGGATCTTGTCTTCATATATTTCATACAATGACATGAAAATTTTGATCGAATGGATGTTAATAATGTCCTACCGAGCCTCCAATTCTGTAATAGTAATCTTGTTTACAGAGTAGTCCTTTGAATTTCTTTCATGCGAACTCGACACTGACGCAGTTCCGCCAAAGAAGAATGCTGGCCATTTTGGGGGAGGTAACGATGTAGTGTCATTGATAAGCATAGAGATCACATCCGTCATCACTGGTCTATCAGCTGCATTTTGTTGTACACAAAGAAGCGCCACATGAATAATCCTCAATAGTTGGTCAATAACACAAGTATTGATTAATGTTGCATCCTCCAACTGTAATGCATCTCCTTGTTGCCATAGCTCCCATGCCTAAATCCATTGGTAATTTATTTGATTATTGATGATGTGTTGTGTGTTGCGAAGAAGAATACTTTGACTTAACTAATGACATTTGTACAATGTAAAAAATTAGAATTCACTGAGACTTACATAACTCACTAGAGTGACTGTTTTGTCAAGGTGAGTGAACCTAGTATTTCTTCTTCCACTTACGATTTCCAAGATTAGGACTCCGAAGCTGAAGACGTCAGATTTCTCTGAGAAAGCTCCTTCCATTGCGTACTCAGGGGACATGTAACCGCTGAATTAGAATAACAACAATGAGAAAGCTCGTTTAACATATAGTCTTATATTGAAATTTCCAAGAAGATTAAAGCGGAACTTTAGAAAGATGGTGAGTGTTCTTACTATGTTCCAACCACCCTTTTAGTAACTGCTTGGGTCTCATTTTGTTTAAAAATTCTCGCCATACCAAAATCAGAAATCTTGGGGTTCATATTTTCATCTAACAAAATATTACTAGCTTTAAGATCTCTGTGAATAACTCTCATTCTCGAGTATTTATGTAGATAAAGCAACCCCTGAGCAATCCCTTCAATAATTTTCCATCGTTTTGGCCAGTCTAACATCGCCTTCTTGGTTTCATCTATTCAATCATCAATTAGAGCAACTCAGATAAAGCACACACTTGTATTATTCAATTCAAATCATCATACACTTTTAGTTTGATAAGTTGTCTTACCAAATAGAAAGAAATCCAGACTCTTATTGGGCATGTACTCATAAATTAACATCTTTTCTTCTCCATGAACACAACAACCAAGAACCCGAACAAGATTTGTATGTTGAAGTTTTGCAATAAGTACGAGTTCATTCTTGAATTCCACAAGCCCTTGCCCTGAAGTTCTCGAAAGCCTTTTAATTGCAATTTCTCGTTCATCACTAAGTTTCCCCTTTTCCCATAAGCACATTATATCTCATTTCGTCAGGTAGCAGGGTAGAACAACTAATTAACAGCAGTTCTAAAAACGCGACTTGTATGAAAGATAAATTATAATACCTTATAAACAGGTCCGAAACCACCCTGCCCAAGTTTATTTTCACTCGAAAACTCATCTGTGGCTACTAATATAGAATCAAAGCTGAACACCATCAAGTCACTTCCTTCTCTTCCATTCATTTCAAGATCACTTAAATCCTTGAAACTTTCTGGAACCATCATCTCAAGAGACTGTCTGTGATCCCTCTTTCGCGTGTCTTTTACAATAAAACCGTCGCTTAGAAAGTGAAATGGCTATAAACATTAAACATGGATCAATATAACGGAAATATAGAGTGCTATACCTTCTCGTCTAAGCTTTCTCCTTTTAAGATAACAAAATAGAGCAAAACACATTATGAGTACTAAAAATCCAACTACAATAGTTGCCCAAATCCAGATTCTAGCATTTCCTGTACAAAATTTAAGTCATCTATCAACTTAAAAAGATGGGTAATATATATATGAATCAAGAATAGAGACATTTTGCAGGATTATTTAAAATGATAAAAATGATGACATAGCAAATTACCAACAAATCTATAACTAGATTATTTTACCTTTACCCAGATTTGAGGAAATAAGAACATACTTTGAAACAGAGTTCCCCTGTGTATCAATAGAAAAGTTACTGATTGATTTGGTTCCAGTCCATCTAACGCAACCAGTACCATTACTACTTGCCTTAAATCCCAAACACCCACACTCATTCCAGCACTTCACCATACAATCGCTAATGCTTAAGCTTGTATTATCGTCAAACGAGCTGCTCGTAAGTTCAGGAGAAAAGTCCCCACTCATTGGACTAAATGTATCGCGTATACTCCTACACGAAGGAACATTTGAACTTTCCACACACCCATTACCCATATCAAAACCATAACATAGATCATCTGTTGTAATTAAACGACGGTTATTACCATCTACAATTCGACCCTGTGGCCTCAAAATCCACATGGGATGAAGATAATTTATGGTACCAAAACTAAAGTATCTCTCTTCATTATTGTACACATAACTGAGATTGTACCGTGAAAGAAGTAAGTCGTTTACACTCATAAAATCAAACCCTTGATTATTTAAATCGCCACTAGTCCAATATGGCTGCCCATGTCGTCGAATCATTAATCTCTGGGAGTTTTCTCCATTTGGTTCCCAGCTCAAAGTAAATGCACCAGGAGCAGGGATTTGGTCGCTCGTCCAAGAAGTTAAGTTCCAATTCTGACCCGTTTTAAGATCCAATCCGAGTTTCATACCTGGTAAAAGTACATCGGTTGGATGATCAAAACTCTGCCATACAATTCGGTTGTCAGTTTCATCCTTCAACTGAAAATTACCATTATCTTCAAGATTTACGGACAAATTAGTATTAGAACCAGATTCTTTATCGGAGATATTAACAAGTATCGTTCTTTCAATGGCAATGATCAATTTCCCAGTGACAGGGTCGATCTTGAGGATGCTAGAATTTGATATGATCGGTGTGGATGGGCTGGCTACCCATACTTTTGAGGTTTGTTCGTCGTTTGTGTACCAAATTCCTAAATAAATGTAGTTTGTAGCAGGAATGGTGAAGAAGCCTAATGTGAAGTTGTTACTAGGGGAAACAAGTTGAGAAGTGAAGTTTAGTTGGTCGTTAACTTTGATCGATGAAACACCGGTGGCCGGAAAACAGTTAATGATTAGGTTGGTACATAGAATTGTGAAGATGATGAGAGTGATCATTTTTTAATAATTAAACAGAATTAAAGATATTATATATTATCTTATTTTGTTAGACTTTAATGTTTTCTGCATTATTGTCAAGAAAACTTCGTGTTGCAAGTTACAGTTAATCAACGTGAACATTGAATTTTGATTGGATTAAAGCATTTAGCCATCAGCAGTCAATACCGACTCCTTCTCTGGTCAACTAACGAACTTTAAAGGCTACCCATTCTGAGTTTGGAGGGGAATGAAAAAAGCGGGAAGAAAAAAGAGATAACAATGAATTTATTAACAACTTTTGAATTGTTTTAAAGTAGTAACAAAGGAATAATTAAATCTTCTTTGTTATAAAGAAAATGATAAATGACAGAAATATAATACATTTATTATTTTATTTTTTTTTAGAATTAAAGATTTTAATTAATGCATTGGAAATAATTTTTTTTTCTTTGAAAATGAAAACTTTAAATATATTAATTATAATTTTAAGTTAATTAAAAAAACTTTAATTTCAATAATGTATTATATATTTTTTATTGAGAGGCCTAAGAGCCCGAGCCCTTGTTATGATAAAAGAGAGTTAATTTACAAACTCACTGTTTATATATAAAGTAGTTTTGTAAAGTATGTTTTACGTTGGTTTTTATATACATTGTTGAATGAGATTCAAATGAGAATGGAAGAACTAATAAGAATACGTCACGTGTCATAAAATTTACTTTTCTCCACGTTTTTAAATATTAAATATCTTAAGACTGGCTCATTGAAAAATTATAAAAATTGCACCATAAAAATCGACATTTTTTTCTCTTCGATTAGACATTTCACATGATATATACTTTCGACGACTTTTTTATGAGTTTTATAAATTGTATGTGATACTCGTTAGTATCACGTGTGATAGTCGTTGGTATCACCTGTGAGGCTGTGATAAGCATTTACAATACCTGGAAAAAAAAGTTTGTCGAAGGTATGTCATGTTAGATTACTAATCGAAGAGAAAAAAAACTCTGAATTTTATGGTGCAATTTTTATAATTTTTCGATTTACCGTTTGTGAGATATTTAATCTTTAAAAACGTGAGGGAAAATAGATTTTGTGACACATGACGCATTCTTATTGGTTCTTTCATTCTCACTAAATGTTGATGTACTCATTTGAGCTTCACTACGGTTGTAAAATAAAAGATACATATTTGGCTATTATGATTACGTTTTCTAGTATAAATCGATATATGTTTATTAACAAACTAGCTAGGTAATGAATTTAGAATGGCCATTTTTTTTCCACGTGGAAAACATGCTACACATGTTTGGCAGCTAAAAGTAGAATAAAATATTAGTCAAAGTTCATTTTTTCTGGAATTCTCCCACAATTGAGATGAAAACTGAGAAAGAAATATTAGTCGAATATTAATATTGTGTTTCAACTCAGTTACACTTTTTTTTAAAAAAAATTTTTTTATTATTTTTTGACATTTTTCATCCAATCTCTCGTACAAAACCAAGTATATATAAAAGCATTCACAATAAAAAAATTTCATTTAACTTTTTGTTATGAAAACTTTTCATAGCTTTTTTAATAAACAGCTTTAAAAGAAACTATATATGGTGCTAGTTAAAGGAAAGCTTTTATGCACAAAAATCATTAAAATTGAATAAAATATAGAGGAAAAGATTCAATAAATTGAGATTTCTAAATCTTTTACATTCTCTTTCTTTACTATTTAATCAATTTTAATGATTTTTGTGTAAGGAAAATCTTTTCTTATTAGAGCTACCCATAACATTTTCTAAAGTTCTTTACAAATAAAGTTATTACAAGTTTTTATTAAGAATTTTTGAAGAAAAGCTTTCGTTGAAGATACTCATTTAAGATGAAGTTCTATTCTAATATCAATTGGTGATAGAGGAAGTAGCTTATCAACTTATATATATATATATATATATATATATATACTAAAAGAGTATAAAAGAAAGCTCTAGAATTTGCCACGTAAGCATGAATGACACGTGTCAATCTCTTAACTTTAGTTAACAAATTATTTCATTAATATTATATTATTATTTTATTATTTTATAATAAATAATAAATATAAGTACTACATATATTATAATAATATGGAAAGAGGAGTCATATACGAAAACAAAGTCTTATAAATTATTTAATTAATATTATTTTATAAATCATGTATTGCAATTATCATTTAATCACGTAATATCTAAAATAATTATAATAAATTTCCGTGCATTGTACGGGTCTTTCACCTAGTGTGTCTATATATATATATATATATATATATATATATATATATATATATATATATATATATATATATATATATATTGTATTTTTTAATCTTTCCATATGGGATTTGGATATATACCCAACCGTAGAGAATTATGTATGCATTTTGTTGGAAATATAGTATATAATGGTGAATGACAATCAATATAAAATGTTGATATGTATTTTAAAGTATGTTGGATACTTTCACATTGAACTCTTAAAGTCTTACACAAATTTGTATGAAATCTATTATTTGGTCTTGTGTAAGTCTCAATTACACTAAAACTGTTAACAATCTTGTTTCAGTTTAGTGTAATCCGTGGATCAAACACAAAAAAACTTATGCATAAATTAAAATGTCTTGAATATTGAATTTTTACCTTAGTATAGTATATTATGAATTTTCAAATATTGGAGAACCACAATGTTTTAAGAAGAATTCTTCGACTCATTTGAATACACGAATATAATATACACATCCACACATGTTCTGTACTAATTTAAAGTTTTTTGATACTGTTACTAGCTAGTCATGTAGCCATATTATTTAATGAGTATGCAAGAAGCCAATTCCAAACTTTATGAAGCGGTCAAACTTCACACTTATAGAGTAGATCTTTTTAATCTTGTTCTTGCATTTGCAATTTTATTAAAAAAAAAAAACTAGAAAATGATAAACATCAACCTAACATCACTTACAAGTCTAAACACACACCTCGAAAGAATATATAATTATTAGATATTGAAAACCCTATAAGTTATTATGTATTACGTATATGTAATACAAAATTACATCAAAACCCTAATAGATCACAAACCTTATATACAATCGGGTTGTAACCTAACTATACTCTAATATTACATCGATTAGTATTTATAATACAAAAGTCACATCAATAATAATGTGTAATAATGATGTGTAATATTGTAATCCGGCTGTACTAACCTAACTATACTCTAATAATAATGTGTAATATTGTAATCTAATGTCTGGGTGTGAGCTTACAACATTAAATTCTTCTAATATTTTATTAAAAAAAAAATGGGTATCCTACCATACATACACACACTGTTGAGTAATTGTCTGGTTAGTAAGAACACTTGTAATTGTACGTTGTGGGGTGTGTTCTGCATCCACGGCGACCGTCACCATTACGGATGACGCATCATCGTGGTGCGTCGTGTCGCCATCATTACGGATGACGCATCATAATGGGGCGTCGTGTTGGGGAAGACAAGTTGAGAAGTGAAGTTTATTTGGTCGCTAACTATGATTGATGAAACACCAAAAGCCGAAAATAATGATTAGACATTTCATGCATCGACACAATCAACAACCAATGATTTTGTGCATTTTCATATTACAATCAACAACCAATGATTTTGTGCATTTTCATATTACAGTCAGTTAAACAAGTTTTCAAAAGGTATTCTGATATTTTTTTGGTTAACATGATAATAATTACATATTTTTGTATGTGTATTATGAAATCTATATGTTAAGAGTGATGATATATCCACCAAACTTTTTTATAAATCCACCATTATTATGCATTGAGAACTTGTACTGTACAATAAACACTGCACAGTTTTGGTGGATCTATAAAAAAATGTGGTGATATATCACTACCCATATGTAAAATGAGACGGAATAGTGGTTTATGTAGTTAACAAATAGGCATGAACAAAACCCGATTTTTGGGAAAACCGGTTCGGGTTGAAAAATCGAACCGGTTTTTAGTCAATAGTCAATAACCGGTTTTTTCAAAAACCAGTTTGGAACCGAACCGGTTTGGGAGGGTAAAAAACCCTAACCGATTGTAACCGGTTTGGACCGATTTGGAACCGTTTCGGGTTCAAAAACCGGTTTGTAACCGGTTTACCTATATAATTCGGTTTTTTTCCGATCGTTGAGTGTTTTAGGGAAAACAACGTATTCTTCAAAAAAATTTCGATAGAATGTTAGTACATTAGGTATGGAAACATAACTTAACAATAACTTTTAACAAAGTCTCCTAAATCTTCATAAAAATATTATTTAAACCAATAATTCTATATAATTCAATCTTCTTCGAACGTTAAGCGTTTTAGGGAAAACCAACGTATTCTTCAAAAAAAATTCGATAGAATGTTAGTACATTAGGTATGGAAACATAACTTAACAATAACTTTTAACAAAGTCTTCTAAATCTTCATAAAAATATTATTTAAACCAATAATTCTATATAATTCAATCTTCTTCGAGCGTTAAGCGTTTTAGAGAAAAACAACGTAATCTTCAAAAAAATTTCGATAGAATGCTAGTACATTAGGAATGGAAACATATCTTAACAATAACTTTAAACAAAGTCTTCTAAATCTTCATAAAAATATTCTTGAAACAAATAAGTCTTCAAAATCTTCAACTTTTATTAATCTTCAATTCTTCTAACATCTTCAATTTGCGTAGTCTTCAAAAGTCAAAATCTTCTTCGGAGGTAGCCTCTCGCGAACCTTCATCGAGAGCAATTTCTCCATCGGAAAGTGATATTGTCATACCCGCTTCCACCTCGATATCGTGTATATCTCCTTCGTATTCCAATTCACCTTCAAGACTTGAAACGTTTTGTATACGTTTCGCGGCGTCTAAGTGATCCTTCAAGCAAATACAAATCTCTAATGAGGCCGGTGTGAGTCTTGTTCTTCGTATAGATAATATCCTGCCACTAAGAGAAAAAGCGGATTCCGAAGCTACCGTAGAAGCTTGGACGGTTAGTAAATCTCGGGCCATGATGGTTAGAATGGGAAATTGAGATTCCCTCCCTTTCCACCAAGCCAAAATATCAAAATGTGCGAATTCTTCGGGTCCCATTGAGGCTAAAAAATCCGTTCCGGTATATCTCCCATATTCACTAGTGGCATTTTGATTATCATCACCCCTTGTCCGTTTATGGTTTTCTTGTCTTAAACTATTATATAAATTAATCATTTGATCTCGGGAAGAAGATGAACCAAACATTGTGGAAGCCGAACTAGAAGAAACCATTGTTGTTGAACTATATTTTTGAAAATATTGGCCAAATTAATCTTTAAAAGATTTGTTAACAGATTCTTTTGTATTTTGTGCAAAAAATGGGTTCTCATCATTCAAATCGAAATCGTTACAAATGTTATCGATAAGCAATTCCACCCCGGAAATGTTCAAACATGGGTTTAATGCGGCGGCACAAGTAATTACCTGTCGCACCCCCAAATTATGATGCAGCGGAAGTCGGGTCGGGACGCGACTAATCATGGATCATTACACAAAGTTACATCGAACGACCACTATATGTGTCGTTTTGAAATTAGTACCAAATTAGTACATTAATAATTAAATTGTTTACAGCAATTTCTGAGTTCGCGAATAAATGTAGAGATTTTAATACATAACTAATAATACAAAATAGTAATGCAAGGAAATCTCCAATGTTTGTAAATCATGCGACTCGAGCTATGGTGATCCTGGAGTAATCCTACTCCTGATGTGAACCTGAGAATACATACTAAAATGGTCAACAATAATGTTGGTGAGTTCATAGGTTTAGATATCAAAATGTAAATGTGAACCACGAGATTTCATATGAGTTGCACGCATGCAAAATAATGTATACTATTGCCATGAGCTCATAGTCCGAAACTTAACCAATATGAGTTTGCCTCCTGCAGATGCCTAATCCAGAACATCCGTATGAACAAATAATAAAGTGCCCGTTTGACCAGTTAGAGCTACTAACCCGGACGGGGATGGTCAATCCCAAATAGTACTATTCTTTAATACTCGCGCTAAGATCCATACTAACGAAACTATGATGTGTAGAGGACTTTTGTGTGGATTATGAAAGAGAAACTCATGTAATCCGTATATGTGTAAATCTGTACTCGTGTTCATGAAAATAGTGTATGTATTCTCACCCCAATAGTTAAAACAGTAAAAGTGGGGCTATGAGACTCACCTGAGTCTTGAAAGCGTGCGTTTAAATTAATAAACGTATGTCCAAAGAGGTAACCTTCTGGCGCCCTAAACGCACAAGGTTATATATGAGTGAATGTCTCAAAAGGTCATTCATGCTAGTTGTCCACTCAACTAGTTATGTTCGATGTTGTTTGTTCCATAATTACGTTTAGAAAAACATGTACGGCCCGTTGGTGAAGAGTTTGAAAATGATATTGATTCTCAAATTAATATTATCATGATTGTTTTGTGTTTTAAGTTGATAAGGTTAATATACCTTAGGTGTCTTCAAGTTGTCCCTGTAAGTATTTAACTTTGATTGTTACGGATAATAAAATAAAGTAGTGAGTTGGTTGATTATTCGGGTTCCAAGTTAATACTGTTTGGTTTGGTGTTCTATGGTTAATACTGTTGACTAATGTGTCGCTAGTTAATACTGTTGGTCTTTGTGTCGCTAGTTAATACTGTTGGTTATAATTGTTGCGACACAAGTTAGTATTGCTGGTTATAATTGTTGCGACACAAGTTAGTACTGCTGGTTATAATTGTTGCGACACAAAGGTTATGTCGCAGGTTAATACTGTTGGGTTAATTCTGCTGGTTTCAAAGGTAGCGACATAAGGATTGTGTCGCTAATTCCACAGACTGAAGGTTTCACATAGTTTCTACTGCTCGTTTTGTTTCTACTGTTCTCTTAGTTTCTACTGCTTTCTTAGTTTCTACTGCTTGCTTAGTTTCTACTGTTCTCTTAGTTTCTACTGCTCTCTTAGTTTCTACTGTTCTCTTAGTTTCTACTGCTCGCGTGGTTTCTACTGTTGGTTCTTTTCTTTTATTACTACTACTAGTTCATTTCCATTATTAGTACTGCTAGTTCATTTACATTATTAGTACTCTTAAGTTGTTTACATTATTAGTACTGCTAGTTCATTTTACTCGGTTACTACTGTTAGTGTATTTCCTTAGTTTCCACTGCTAGTTCATTTTACCCGGTTACCACTGTTAGTGTATTTCCTTAGTTTCCACTGCTAGTTCATTTTACTCGGTTATCACTGTTAGTATATCTCCTTAGTTTCCACTGTTAGTTATTTTACTTTATTACTACTGCTAGTGTATTTCCTCGGTTACCACTGTTAGCGTATATCCTTAGTTTCTACTGTTAGTTCATTTTACTCACCACTGCTAGTGTATTTCTACTGTTTGTTTCTGGGAAATCATTTTCGCTCACGGGTTTAGATTTAGAAATTTCGCCTTAGACCCGAGGCTTTTACACGTTAAATCTTACTATTTTTACACACGTAAAAGTAGGCCGGTTTTCGGTAAGAAATTATAAATGGTTTTCTGGTAAGTTTCTTTAAGAAGTTTGTTTTAAGATTCTTTCAAGTGGGTTTTCAGTTTATACTTCGTGAGTGAACTTACTAGCATGTTAAACCCAGAAAATCTTACGAATAACAAAATAAGTTGAGAAAAGTGTGTTCTTACCCGAAAAATGTGTGACGAACAAGTTGTGAATGAAAAATCGTGAAGCTTGACTCCTAGTTCCCCGTTAATCTTCTTGTGATTTTTGGTGAGATATGAGAGTAAAAGTGAAAGAAAATGCTTTCTGTTTGTGTTTGCTGTGGGGAGGGAAATGAGGGTAAGTTTTGGGTAAAGTCTTCTAAGATTTTGATCAATGAAAAGTTGGATTGTGTGTGTAAGTAACTAAAATGATGATATTCTCTGGGGGTGTGTATGGAGCCGGTCTAGGGGTCCTAGACTTTGCAGACTTTTATCTTGTGTGGGTTCCCACCTTATTTCTCACTTGACTATTAATTTAATTGATTGTTTGTTTAATTAAAATTGTTACGTTTTAACTTGTGTTTCCTTTGTGTTTTCGAGTTGGTTTGCGTTACGTATCGTACGTTTTGCATAAAACGTAAAGTGTTCGTATATTATTATATAATAATAATATAATATAAATAACTACTATTTAATTATAAAATAGGTTTACATTATTTATGAAAAAGGGTTTTCACCAACGTCCATATAAATCGAGTCGGACTCCATCCGATTGAAATTGCGTAATTAAAATTTAATTACGTATGAGTGTATAATACAATATACAAAATGTTCCGTAATTAGTCCTATTTCACACTAATTACAAGTGGTAATAACCAATAATTTATTACTAATGACGGCCTAATTTGCCGGGTGTCACATTACCGGTGGAATCTCTTTAAAATATTTTCGTAGTTTTGCTTTCATGGGAGCCACCATTATTGCATATACATTACCATAAAATTCGTATTCGCTTAGTTTTGAACTCATTAAAAATATTTGATTAAGTACCAAATGACTCGTGTGAAACGCCCCTAAACTCTTTTTTTTATAATCCCTTTAATAATACGCGATCCTAGCATAAGTCTGGGATCGCGTACTTGTACTTGAAAACAAACCAGAAATTTTGCTTCACTATTACGCGATCCTAGCTATACACTGGGATCGCGTTTTTGTGCATGAAATCACAATAGAAACTTTTCTTCAGTATTACGCGATCCTAGCATGCTACTGGGATCGCGTATTCATGCTTGGTTTTTAAACAGAAAACTTTTCCTTTATAATACGCGATCCTAACTATCTTCTGGGATCGCGTATTTGTGCTTGGACTTGAATCTCAGAAAAACTCAAGTTTTTGACTCAACTTTGTACGCGCATAAGTTTTGATTCGTTTAGAATGAAGACACGAAACTTTGCAGATATCTTTCATATGACATTCACGCTAATGACGGTTTTGGACTTAAATCTGAAAAATGGCTATTTGGGTACTTTTTGAACTAATTCTTGGCATCAATTTGATTCAACAATTACTACCACTTTACAATCACTCATTTTGCATATCTCAACATAACCATACATATCAAATGTCCAAACCATCACTTTGGCTAGTTTTAACAACATGATCCGTTGGGAGACCCATTTTGACCCCTTTAGAGAACTTCAACCATTTAACATAATCAACATTTTGAAAGTGGTTATTTCAACCCAATATACTTCCATCATCATTCTTTACATAATGCATATCGTTACAAAGTTGACCATGTACAAAAGTAATAACTATACGATTTGGGCGTTTCTATGCATCAAGAGCATGATTCAAAAGGATTACTTACTATAAGATATAGCAAGCCACCACTATTCTCTTTTAGGCTTCTTCCCCAAATCACCCCTTGCCCCACTTTGCTCACCTACATACATAAACAACATAACTATAAGCAATATGCTTAGTAAGTAAAAGAAAGTATAACATCAACATCAACATTAACATTAACATAACAACATAACATGAATTAAGGATCCTCAATTCTTTACATATTGACTCAAAGAGTCCATACCATGGTGTCAAGGCATAACATTTGAGGTTTCTCAAGTCTCAAAGTCACCCTTGAATTCCACCATTTAGTGTGATCATTGACTACTCTTGTATCTCAATGATCACACTTCATCCACAACATACCAAAAGTAAATACTTGACTACTCAATGTAATCCAAGCAGGAAAAATAAAAAGGATACGATAAATTAAATAATTAGGGAGTCATTTCAACATAAATCATACATCCATTACTTACCTTACAAAATGATCAATTAAGCAAAAGCAAAAGCAACCATTTCCACTTTCAATCACCTATACATGTCAATACACATACAAGAGTTACTTACAACTCCCTTTCAAATTACTAAAGTTTAACTAGCTAGAATTCAAGTGGGTTATTTCTCACCACTATAATTTCTAACTAGTAAACCTTATACTTATACATGTACAAACACATACACCTAATGGTGATTTAGTTGTTAGTTTATATCAACAACAATTCATCATCACCATAACGTTCCTCTACCTACACATTTACATACAATCTATTAATTCTCATATTATTATGAGCTTATCTCTTTTCTACTTAGAAATCATTATTACTAGTTCATAATAACTAAAAATCATTACTTTAATCATCCTACACCCATAACCTACCTTTCCCTAAATTTTCATATTTAGGGTTCATTACCCATAACTCATATAACAACTAAATTAAGGGTGTGGAGTATGATTCTTACCTTAGGGATGTAGAATTAGGTATTAAAACCTTCAATTTCAAGAACCCTAGCTTCAATTGTGTGACACCCTGCGAATTAGGCTGTCATTAGTAATTAATCGTAGATTATTACTACTTGTAATTAGTGTGAAATAGGACTAATTATGGAACATTTTGTATACTGTATTATACGCTCATACGTAATTAAAATTTAATTAAGCAATTTCAATCGGATGGAATCCGACCCAGTAAATACGGACGTTGGTGAAAAACTTTTCATAAATAACGTAAATCTATTTTATAATTAAATAGTAGTTATTTACATTATATTATTATATCATATAATAATATACGAACACTTTACGTTTTATTCAAAACGTACCATACGTAACGCAAACCCGCCCGAAAACAAAAAGGGAAACACAAATTAAAATGTAACAATTTAGCTAAACAAACAAATTAATTAAAGGGGCAAGTGAGGAAAAATCGAGTGGACCCACACATGAGATAAAAGTCTGCAAAGTCTAGGACCCCTAGACCGGCCCCATACACTTCCCCAGAGAATATCATCATTTTAGTTACTTACACACACAACTCAACTTTTCATTGATCAAAATCTTCAGAAAACTTTACCCAAAACTCTCTCTCATTTCTCTCCTCACGGCAAACACAATCAGAAAACATTTTTCACTTTTACTCTCAAATCTCACCAAAAATCACAAGAAGATTAACGGGGAACTAGGAGTCAAGCTTCACGATTTTTCATTCACACCCTGTTCGTCACACATTTTCGGGTAAGGACACACTTTTCTCAACCTCCCTTTGTTATTCGTAAGATTTTGTTTATTTAACATGCTAGTAAGTTCACTCACGAAGTATAAACTGAAAACCCACTTGAAAGAATCTTAAAACAAACTTCTTAAAGAAACTTACCAGAAAACCATTTATAACTTCTTACCGAAAATCCACTTACTTTTACGTGTGTAAAAATAGTAAGATTTAACGTGTAAAAGCTTCGGGTCCAAAGCGAAATTTCTAAATCTAAACCCGTGAACGAAAATGATTTCCCAGAAACAAACAGTAGAAATACACTAGCAGTGGTAAGTAACATGAACTAACAATAGAAACTAAGGAAATACGCTAGCAGTGGTAACCGGGTAAAAATGAACTAGCAGTGGAAACTACAGAAATACACTAACAGTAGTAACCGAGTAAAAATGAGCTAGCAGTGGAAACTAAGGAATTACACTAGCAGTAGTAATCGGGTAAGTGCACTAGCAGTACTAATAATGTAATTGCACTAGCAGTACTAATAACGTAAACGACCTAGCAGTACTAATAATGTAAATGAACTAGCAGTATTAATAATGAAAATGAACTAACAGTACTAATAAAGGAAAAGAACCAACAGTAGAAGCTAAGCGAGCAGTAGAAACTAAGAAGAACAGTAGAAACTAAGAGAACAGTAGAAACTAAACGAGCAGTAGAAACTATGTGAAACCTTCAGTCTGTGGAATTAGAGACATAACCCTTGTGTCGCTACCTTTGAAACCAGCAGTATTAACTCAACAGTATTAACCTGCGACATAACCCTTGCGTCGCAACATTATAACTAGCAGTAGTAACTAGCAACACTAACCTCTATGTCGCAACATTTATAACCAACAGTATTAACTAGCGACACAAAGACCAACAGTATTAACTAGCGACACAAAAACCAACACTATTAACTAGCGACACAAAGACCAACACTATTAACTAACGACATTAGCCTTAGTGTCGCATTAACCTTAGTGTCGCACTAGCCAGACAGTATAAACTCTAGTGACACATTAATCAACAGTATTAACCATTGAACACCAAACCAACAGTATTAACTTGGAACCCGAATAATCAACCAACTCACTACTTTATTTTATTATCCGTAATAATCAAAGTTAAATACTTACAGAGACAACTTGGAAACACCTAAGACATATTAACCTTATCAACTTGAAACACAAAACAATCATGATAATATTAATTGAGAATTAATATCATTTCAAACTCTTCACCAACGGGCCGTACATGTTTTTCTAAACGTAATCATGGAACAAACAACATCGAACATAACTAGTTGAGTGGACAACTAGCATGAATGATATTTTGAGCATTCACTCATATATAACCTTGTGCGTTTAGGGCGCCAGAAGGTTACATCTTTGGATATACGTTTATTGATTTAAACGCACGCTTTCAAGACTCAGGTGAGTCTCATAGCCCCTCTTTTACTATTTTTAAATATTGGGGTGAGAATACATACACTATTTTCATGAACACGAGTACAGAAACACACATATACGGATTGCATGAGTTTCACTTTCATAATCCACAAAAGTCCTCTACACATCATAGTTTCGTTAGTATGGATCTTAGCGCGAGTATAAATGGATAGATCTATTTGGGATTGACCATCCTCGTCCGGGTTAGAAGCACTAACTGGTCAAACGGACGCATTATTATTTGTTCATACGGATGTTCTGGATTAGGCATCTGCAGGAGGCAAACTCATTTGGTTAAGCTTCAGACTATGAGCTCATGGCAATAGTATACATTATTTTGCATGCGTGCAACTCATATGAAATCTCGTGGTTCACATTTACATTTTGATGTCTAAACCTATGAACTCACCAACATTATTGTTGACCATTTTAGTATGTATTCTCAGGTTCACAACAGGAGTAGGACTACTCTAGGACACCATAGCTCGAGTCGCATGATTTACAAACTTTGGAGATTTCCTTGCATTACTATTTTGTATTATTAGTTATGTATTAAAATCTCTACAATTATTCGCGAATTCAGAAGTTGATGTAAACAATTTGATTATCAATGTACTATCTTTGTACTGTTTTCAAAACGACGCATATAGTGGTCGTTCGATGTAACTTTGTGTAATGATTTTTGATTAGTCGCGCCCCGACCCGACTTCCGCTGCATCATAATTTGGGGGTGCGACAGATTGGTTTCTCCTCCTTCCTTCCCTTTGCTCTAAACCGTATATACACACACACTCTTATGAATATGAAAGTTTCCAGACTTTAGAAGAAGGAGGGGATATATTTGGCATAATTTCACTTGCCACCCTCTACTTACATCACTTAATACATTAAGCCCCTCAACTAATAACTCTTTAATATTCCTAACCAAGTACAATTATAATAATTTAATAACATACATTTATATAAATATAAAACTTACAAATTTTGAGGTGTTACATCGTGGGATAATAAACACCCGATAATAAATTAGTTGCGATTTTAAAAATTTTGATCAATTCGGTTATCTTTTGAATAACCTCCCAACATTCGGAGGAAAATGGTGTTGCAAGACCTTTTTGAACAAGTTGATCATGAAAAACGTATAAAGTGTCGCATTGGCGTAAACCACATACAAACATGTTGTAAGTCGAATTCCATCTTACGGGCATGTCCCAATTAGGGGTTAAAAAAATGGAATCCGTTTCCTTACACAATCTCATATAATATTTGTATCTAGCCTTACCCGAACAAAATATATCTTGTAACATAGTTTTATACGCGTTTTTTACTACGCTTATTTGTTCAACCGCTAGTCCGTCTTGCACAACCAAGTTAATGATGTGTGCAACACATCTACTATGGTAGAAAATGCCTTTCAAAGGTGGTTCATATTTTAGTATTAATCTATGAACGGCGTTTGTATTATTAGTCGCGTTATCAAACGAGATTGAAAAAACCTTTTGTTCTATTTAAAACATTTTCATTACATCTCGTAACATGTAAAATAAGTTTTTACCCGTGTGAGGATCGTCAAAGTTTTCAAAAGCAATGGTACGTTTCATCATTTGCCAAGTTGCGGGATCAACCCAATGCGCGGTAACACAAAGGTACGAACCGGGAAAACCATGAGGAGCCGACCAAACATCGGTTGTTAATGATACACTTGTATTTAAGTTTTCAAAACCGATTATTAGTTGTCTTTTAGCATTTTTCCACAATTTAAGAGCATCACGTCTAAGAGTAAGACGACTTACATGATTATATCGTGGTTGAAGAGTATTTTGAATGACCCTAGTAAGCCGAGGGTTGTCGAAGTGGTTGAACGGCAAGGCTTCTTGAATCACAAAGCCGGCAAATGCTTCTCGACACCGCTCCGCTTCGTATGCAAAAATACCCCCATCTCGTGACATGGTTGCTTGACCCGACTCCGGATTACTTTTGACTCCATCACAATACTTTGTAGCATATGATTTCAACGTTGAGTTGGAGTCGGCTTTCAAAAATTTCCCGCAACATTTACAAAATGCCTTAGTCGAACCATCCGACAACAACACTTTGTCGTAATTACACCAAATCTCCGGATTTTGTTTGGTTACCAAAACTTGAACAACAGTTGGTGCATTTGAAGAACCAACACCGGCGGAAGTTGAAGAAGATTGGGTTGCCATTTTGAGAGCGTTTTGAGAGTTTCGTACGTAAATCGTAAGCGTTTTGAGTGTTTAAAGACTAGAATGAGCAAGACTGAATGTTGTGACTAAACCATACCCAAGGTATCTATTTATACTGATTTTAGGATGGCAAAATGGTAAAAAAAAAACACAAAAAAGCTCCAAAACGGCTACTTTTTCGAAAAAAACGGCTATATTCAATCAACTCCAAAAACCGGTTCCAAACCGGTTCGGGTAAAACCGGTTCCAAACCGGTTCACCAACGGAAACATCCAAACCGGTTCCCAAACCGCCGGTTTTTGTAAAAACCGAACCGGTTTTGACCGGTTTCAAGTTCGGTTTTTTTTCGGTTTCAGTTTCCGAACCGGTTTTTTTATCACGCCTAATAACAAAGATGTGTTGTATTATGTCATCATATGTGATGATGATAGAGAAACAAGTTACTTGCATGGGCCAAGTTTTTTTAATTAGTCCATTTTCAGAAGCTGGGCCAAAACTTGATATTAAGCAAAATACAAATTGAAGGCCCAAACTCTTTCGCACCATTCCACTTCCCCAACTTGCACATGTTCACATTCAGCTCTGATTCTCATTACTGGACCGATTCAGCAAATGCGCTCCCTTTATTGTATAATCTTCTTCTTAAACAGGTAAACATCTCATCTCATTTTATTTTAATTTATTTATATTTTATTTTATTATATTAATAAAATAAAATATGATGATACTTCTTATTCCTTACGTGACGACCCCTTTAGAAAAAAAATGTGACTTTATTCCTTTTTGTGGTAATTTCTTTAGTACTCTCCTAGTCATTGACTAAGTGATGCCCGCAACGTGTTTGTTAAAATGCCTAGGTGAGGTTTGTGGTTAGATCCTGTTTTGCTTGGTTTACAGAACTTGTTAATGGGTCATAGGAAGAGGCAATAGCTGTTAATGCTTGAGTTATAGGCGCACTTATGCAGCAAGGGATTACACGATCAACCACACTAAATTGTTAATCATCCACTTTACTAGACCAAATATCTGAAACACAGAAGTGTATGGTAACTTGTATGTGACCTGCTTTTGAAGACTTGTATGCGTCTGTTTATTACGTTTAATGGATAACTAAAAAGGTGCTTTAGGTTATCAGATTTTTCTTTTGGGAGAATTATAAGGTTAATGCTTTTTATTTCTTTTTTAAGCATCGTATGTGTCCCACTGAGCCTCTATTATCAATGTTTTAATCTTAAATTGTATATTTCACAGGTTGACAATGGTTAGTTTCATCAAATTATCTACTAGTTATTGGCGAGTTCATTTTTCACCACTACTAACCACGACAACTGTATTTGGAATAACTAGGCATTATCATCTCCACATAGACCGAACTTCGAAATTCGAACCATTTGATTCAGTTCAGGGTGTTGGCCGAAACATTGTGGCTGTTTTTTGGGACTTAGATAACAAACCTCCAAAATCAGTATCTCCATTTGATGCTGCTATTAGGCTGAAAAAGGCTGCTGAATCATTTGGGGCTGTTCGTTACAAAATAGCTTATGCTAATCAACATTCATTTGATTATGTTCCTCCACAGATTAGGGAACATAGGAGAGATAGGAAAACTTTAAATCGGCTGGAAAACAAGGGCGTTGTGAAACCGGTTGATCCATATATATGTCGTATTTGTGGGAGGAAGTTCTATAACAATGAGAAGCTTATAAACCATTTTAAGCAAATTCACGAGCGAGAACACATAAAACGAGTGAGCCAAATTGAATCAGCTAGAGGTAGTCAAAGGGTAAAGTTAGTGGGCAAATACTCCATGAAAATGGAAAAGTATAATAATGTTGCAAGAGATATTTTAACTCCAAAAGTTGGGTATGGATTGGGAGACGAGTTAAAACGGGCAGGATATTGGGTTAGTACAGTTTCAAATAAACCACAGGCTGCAGATGTCGCATTGAAAAATCACATGGTGGATATGATGGATAGACGCCAGATGGAGTGCTTGATACTTGTGTCAGATGATTATGATTTTGTGGAGGTTTTAGAAGAGGCAAAATTGAGATGTTTAAAAACAGTGGTCGTGGGTGATAGCAATGATGGGGCTCTTAAGAGGGTTTCTGATGCCGCTTATTCATGGCAGGAGATCATCATGGGAAAGGCTAAAAAGGAAGCGGTATCGGTTGTGGGGAAGTGGAAAGATCGTGATGTTTTAAAAAGGTTGGAGTGGACATATAATTATGACAGGGAAAGGAAGTTATATGGTTCATTTTCTGAGGATGACTGTCAGAATGACGATTTGGATGCAAGTAATTTGGTTTCTGAGGAAGATGATGGAAATAAAAGGGATGAAAGTCGTGCCTGGTGGAAACTTGAGTCAGATTCGGACACTGCATCTTCCTAATTAATGATACTGTCATGGAGACTTGAATCTCAATAGGTTGCATTTTGAAGTTGATAATTCTATATATGCATGATGAAGTTATATGTTAGTATTAATTAGTTCTTATGGCATGCTCCGGGTTGGCGGGTTTGACAATTTACAAAAGAGATCGGAACAATGGCTACTTGAGGTATAGTGAATTTTGACTCCTTTGCCTCTTGGGGAGAATGATTTTGGGATTGTTTGGGGAATAATGGAGTAATGCATTTTAGATAAGGAGATCTTGTGACATACTGTCTACATGGGGTTAAGTTGGAATTGTTTATGAGTTTCTGATAATCAGCTCAATCCTAATAAGTTGCTACACGGATTTGGAAAAGTTAACAATGTTAAAAGTGGGCATTACCTCGGCATGGACTTGGAAATATTGATGTAAAAGAACATGTAGCATGGCCAGGGAATTTGAGCCCATCCAACACGGTGAGTTTCACAGTTAGTCATAAGATTGGAATGGATCATACTCCGACTTTGCGAAGAGCAGTAGGTTTGGAAGAGATGCTGGTTGGCTATTAGGCATAACTCTTCATCCCTTTTGAAGATTTTTTGAAACTTCAGAATGAAGATACTGGATGAATTAAATGTATCAACGACTGTAAGTTTGGTACTAAAATTATTGTTTATTGATCATAGACAATTCATAGTTTATACTTGATACTTATTCAAGCCAACTTCTTCTGCGAGTATTGCACCATTAAATGCAGATTCAGGGTTGGTTTTATGCTCATGTCTGTATTATTATTATTTTTTTTTTTTTATCAGATTAGCTTAACAAAAAAAAGACTATCCCAACAAACATCATCCATGGCCAATGTCTAAACGTCAACATGTGACCAAGGTCATCATCATGAAGGCTCAAAACGCCTCAAACAAATATAGATAACACAATAGAAAAATCAACTTCTTATGTTTTAACTGTTCTGTTACAACTATAGATATAGATATAGATATGATATCAGTAGAATGAATATACTGGAATTCAATACGAGTAATAAAATACATAAAAAATTACACGTGAATAAAGCTGGCAATTTCTGCCCATACACTGAATGTTTGGGTGGTAATGGGTATTTCGCAATAACTTTTGGGTGGCTGTGGGCCGGGGATGTTCTTAAGGGTTTGGATGGGCAAAAATTAAAACTCCGTGGGTGCAAATGGGCAAAGATATGAAAAGTGGTGGACTGTTATGGACTTATGGGTGAAAACATGAGGAGCGTGCTCGCCAACTTTTTAGTTATACCACTTTTTATTTTTTTAATCTTTTTTAATTATTTACTTATTTCAATTTATTTACGTATATTATATTTGTGAGACTGAGTAAACAACGTTAAAAAAAAGTTTATTTCTGGGTAATATAATTTATATTTTCTTCTATTTAAAATTATTATAATTATAATATAATATATATGATAGGATGATATGATACAAAACAAACTGTAAAAATAAAAATTATATTATCAAAGATTGAAATCTGTACATAGTGCTCCAAAAGTTGTACAATTAACAAATATTATATTTCTTTAGCGCACATATAAATTTGGTTGTCAACATTGCACATAAATATGACATAATATAGATGAAAGCGTATAAACTTTTATTTTCTTACATCGACTATTATTATTTTTATTGACGCATAAATACTTCTATAGAATTATACGCCGTAACTATTATCGAACGGAACACTCGTGTATATGATAGTTTTAAACTTTGAGTATATCATTATTACTAGTTTAATGTGTATTTGAAATTGAAATTTGATTATGAAGGAATTAATGATGAAAACAAAACCTCTCGCAATGTGTTGTGTATCCAAAATATTAGCACTAAGAACATTTGAAAATAATATTGAACTAACTTTACTTTTGTAAGTTATTTTATAATTTCTTAAAAACTGCATGTTTAGACCTGAGCCCGTTTAGACCCGTACGGCCGTACCCATTTAAACCCGAACCCGTCTAGACCCGTACCCGTCTAGATCTGAACCCGTTTAAACTTGTACCCGTTTAGACACAGCTACCCAAACCAACCCCCGCCCGTTTCGCCACCTATACACGTGAACACATAATTCTTTAATCAAAATAAGTTAATATCATTTAAACCATTATTTATTAAAAGAGAAAAATCGTTTCCCAATAAACAATTTTATTTAGCTTCACACATCTTTCAATTTTATTGATGCTAGACTTCATTGTCTCTGTCAACGTCCACCTTATCTTAGATGTATTGTCCAAACAAAAAGAAGTTTACGTACGACAACTTTTAAATTGGGTTTCTGCCATTTTAACTTTTTTAATGATATCGTTTAACTTTATTTGTTTTCGCTGGAAAACCTGCAACTTCGGTGATTCAGGGCGGCAGCGCTGGTTTAGATCTCGTCGGAAAATGTGTTTGACCTATGCAGATGAAGAATATGGTTGAGACCTGGACAAAGATGACGAAACCCAGCTGCGGTGGCGACATCGTATAGTACGTACACAAAGAAGACGACTGAGAACTTGCAAGCGTTCTTCGGTGGATCCCGACGTTCGTGGTGGATGCCGGCGTTCGCGTAGATTGCAACAAACGTACATGTGTGGGTTGAGATTAGACAGAAAATTAAAGTTGTATTAGTTGTTTAAAATAATTGATAAAAAGGACACGGGACAGCTTTTGATTAATCCTACCATTACTACCTTAACAACTGATCTTTGTGAAGCAAACATGCTTGGGAATGATTCCACGTTTGTTTGTTAAAATTAACGTCCTCTCATAAATTATTTATGAGAATGACTTGCATCATGTGTGTCGTTGACGAGGTCAACCCCAAGAAGTAGCTACAATTTTTAATCAGATATTATACTTGTACTTAATTTCTTAAAAAGAATATTTTTAACCACCAACAATATTAAAATGAAACAAACACAGGAACATATGATAAACTCTGTTTTCTTTTTCTTCATCTTCTATAATGGTAAGTGCGTAAGGTTTTGTTCTAATGTAATGAAATTTTATTGCATATTTGCAGGAGCTTCAGGGAATACTATTACTGTTGTTAACGACTGTGACTTCACTGTTTGGCCTGGAATATTCACCGACTACCAAGATCTCAATATCGCCGGATTTGAGCTCACAATGGGTGCTTCACGCTCATTTCAATTTCGGGAATTCTGGCGGGGTATAGCAGCATAGATATCTGGGGTAGAACAGGTCGCGTGTTCAATGGGTCTAGTCGTTGGTCGTGCGCCACTGGTGACTGCGGTTCTGGTGAAATGGAGTGCAATGGAAGAATCTACACACAAACTATATATTTCATGATGAAAATTAATGACTATAATATGTTTGAAGGAATTGGTGAGGTTAATATCATACAAACTATATAAAAAGCAACTGCAAGTGAATGGCACATTGGCACTGTATAACATTTCATATTTAAAAGCTGTTAACAATGAACCCCTAATCAACTTCACGTCATATATGATTTGCGATGACACATATTCTCTTTATAGTTTTCAATTTTCGGGAACTGATTTTGCAACGACCTCTGCGATGGTTCTTTTATTGCCACTGAGCCACATTCCATTGCAAACTGACACTAATCCGTCACAAAGTTTAGTCAATGTCTGACTTTTATTTTGCTCTGCCATTTCATCGTAAAGCTGTCACCGTGTCCAAATTTGCAACAACCTAATTTCCGTCCCAAAATCCCAATCTTAATTGCCTCTTTATACAGTTGTCATTTACACGGATAGATACAGATCTTTGCAGAACCTTGAATTA
The DNA here is from genome assembly GCA_963930675.1 of Gnaphalium uliginosum. Taxonomy (NCBI): domain Eukaryota; kingdom Viridiplantae; phylum Streptophyta; class Magnoliopsida; order Asterales; family Asteraceae; genus Gnaphalium; species Gnaphalium uliginosum. Next base: position 12,202,883 of record OZ005684.1, read on the forward strand.
TATCGTATGAATATCTAAAAAAGATGTAGCAAATCTAGTCCAATCCATGGAGATAAGTGGGGCAACTTGGAAAAATGAATGCATATAGGCAAAATCTATTTGTAAAAAAAAAAATCTACAAATAAAAAATCAGAAAAAGACTAGCTAGTCGATAAAATAGTAGGACCATGGTCACCCATTCGACATTTCATTGCCCGTCTTTGTATGTGTATCGTTGACGAGATCAATCCCAAGGTTCAGATGAAGTAGTACTTTTGATCAGATACTATACTTCAGTTTTGAAAAACAAATTAAGTTTGTAACCAACAACCAAAATGAAACATAAAAAAGCACAAGCACATGTGATAAACTCTGTTTTCTTTTTCTTCATCTTCTATAATGGTAATTATATAGACGCATTTTGTATTCAGTATATCACTAATTAACAGTAAAATGCTAAGTTTGTGTTGTTATTTAATGCAATTTCCATCCATATTTGCAGGAGCTTCAGGGACTACAACTATTACGGTTGTCAACAACTGTGGGTTCACTGTTTGGCCTGGAATCTCAGGTGACCCTGCTATCAATATCACCGGATTCAAACTCACCGAGGGTAGTTCACGCTCCTTGAAAGTGTCGGAAAAATGGTTGGGTAGACTGTGGGGTAGGACTGGTTGCACCTTCAATGGGTCGGGTCATGGGTCGTGTAAAACGGGTGATTGTGGCTCTGGTCACATGGAGTGCAATGGAAGATCAGCAACCCCACCTGTTACGATTGCAGAGTTCGACATCTGGGAATTATGTTATTATAATGTCAGTCTCATTGAAGGCTATAATTTACAGATGACTGTGGAGGCTATTGGTGGGTCAGGTTTAGGTGAACTTGAATGTGCAAAAACAGGCTGCGTTGAAGATTTAAATCAACGGTGCCCGATGGAGCTGAGGTTGGAGGGTGGAGGAGGGTGTAAGAGTGCTTGCCAAGCTTTTGGTACGCCGAAGCATTGTTGCAACAGCTCTCTTGCATTTAATAGGGAGTGGGAACAGACATCATACACGAAGTTGTTTAAATCAGCTTGCCCAAGATCATACAGTTTCAATATCTTTAGTGACGATTTTTAGATCAACAGTATTCGTGTACAGGTGCCGATTACACTGTGAAATTTTGTCCCCCTGCTGACACATTTTCAACAATCAAAGTTGGCAGGCAGCTCTGGTCCAATGACCAGCTGGTTTCGTGGAAATTTCACGTTAGGGTTCTTCAGTCAGAGTTACCTGGGCATTTGGTACACCCATGATGATCAATCGAGGAAAGTGTGGGTTGCCAACCCTAACAAACCAATTCTATCCACTTCAGGCAGCTATGCCCTCTCTATCGACTACAACACGGGGAACTTGATCATCACTACTGGAGAGGCAACTCTTATGAATATTACTGATGTTCAAGGTGGCCCAAACCCAAACGTGACTGCAACGCTTGAAGACAATGGTAATTTCTGACTGATCAACGGAAATGATAAGAGGGTTTTGTGGCAGAGTTTTGATCACCTGACAAATGTGCTTTTACCGGGTATGAAGCTTGTGTCTAATTTGACATCAGGGCAGAACTGGACCCTGACTTCTTGGTTGAATGATGAATCTCCTGATTACGGAGCTTTTACTTTAAGCTGGGAAGCCATCAATGAAACATTTCAGGTATTAATGATCCGACGACGTGGCCAACCTTATTGGACTAGTGAAAATATATATTTTCAAACATCGTTTTATTATCTGTTTAGGTTAGCTCCTTCAGGTAGGGAACCTTACTATACTGTGACTTCTGTTTACAACAAAGAAGAAATGTACTTTAGCTATAACAGTAGAAGTTATCTTGAGTTACCTATGTGGATTTTGACACCAGAAGGACAAGTTACAGACGACAACTCTGTTTTATGGACCCCTGAATTTTGTTATGGTTACGATTCATATAACGGTTGTGCAGAGTCGAGTTTGTCCGAATGCAGGAGAGGGACTGATGAATTTAACAAAATAACTGGAGAGTTTGATCCTGATATAATAAGTGCTACGGATAGTAACTTTAGCCTAAGCATTACTGATTGTTTTGAAAAATGCTGGAATGATTGCAGTTGTGTCGGATTTAATTCCCATACCGACCAAGGAACAGGTTGCGATTTTTGGAGCGGAAGCAGTAGTTTTGTAGTAGTGTCTGAATTTACTTCAGTGTATGTCCTCAGTTACGTAAATCTGATTTATTCGAGTACAGGTAAGAAGCTTGGATCTACCAATGCTACTATTTGAGTTGTTTGGCATCTAAACATGTCATTGTGCAGGAAAGAAAAACAAAAGACATAGGAACCGCATATGGATACTGATCACTTGTGTGGCCATTTCTTCAGTTTTACTATGTTTTGGGCTTTTTTTTATGGTATATGAAGAAGAGAAAACAAAAACGAGAAGGTATTGAACTTTAAATGATGATAACTTTTATCTACCTTTTGTTTGTAAGTTATAGTTTTCTCTTTTTTAGTTATTTGTATTGATTGTAGGAGACGAGAGACGGAAGAGAGATAAACACTTCCCTGAACTAACTGTCTCTGAAAGCTTTAAGGACGTACATCAGCTTGAAAGCAATGTCAGGAATGGAATTGATGAGTTATTATTCAGCTTTCCCACTATCATGGCAGCCACATATGATTTCTCAGTTGAAAATAAGCTCGGACAGGGTGGTTTTGGACCTGTGTACAAGGTCTTCTTTTACTTTAACAGCAATCCGGCCAATTTCGTATAATTGTTCAATTCATTTATTTTGTCTCTTTTGCTATCAAACAATGGTATATATTATAAAATTACAATAACAGGGAAAACTAAGCGATGGACGAGAAATTGCAGTCAAAAGGCTTTCAAAAAATTCACAGCAAGGACTTGCGGAATTCAATAATGAACTAATACTCATAGCCAACCTCCAACATACAAACCTTGTTCGGGTTCTTGGTTATTGCACTGACAGGGAAGAAAAGATGTTTATTTATGAGTATATGCCTAACAAAAGCTTAGATCTTTTTATCTTCGGTATGCGGTTTTTGTAACCTAAGCTCATATGACATTTTGTTGTTGTCCTTTCCCTAATTAATAATATATATTTTTGTTGTATTTTAGATGAGAACAGAAAGAATGAGCTGGATTGGCCTGAACGGTTTAACATAATCGAAGGAATTGCTCAGGGGTTGCTATACCTGCATAAGTACTCAAGAATGCGAGTTATACATAGAGATCTAAAAGCTAGTAACATCCTCTTAGATGAGAGTATGAACCCCAAGATATCAGATTTTGGTATGGCCAGAATCTTTAAGAATAACGAGACTGAAGCAATGACTAGGTATCATGCAGGAACATAGTAAGTTGCCTCATTCCTTTTACGATATCAAGGCTTTTTATTATATTAGGATCATTGTAATGCCCGTTCAGTACCTTTTAAATCAAATTTCATTTGTCGGATTTCATCTAATTCAATTCCTTGAATCGTTTAATGAGTCGATTTACTCCGTATTATGCTTAGTGGCTATATGTCTCCGAGTATGCAATGGAAGGGACTTTCTCTATAAAGTCTGATATCTTCAGCTTTGGAGTCCTCATCTTGGAAATTATCAGTGGAAGAAGAATTACTAGTACTTCTGTTCATCTTGATCGAACATACAATCTTATTGGATATGTAAGCTCTATATAAATTAATTTTCAATATCTTTCCATAGTACCATACTATATAACTAAACTACAAGTTTTTAAACCTCTGTATACACACGGGCGTGTTTAATATTAATATTAATATTCATAACGTATTCGGAATGTGTTTTTAGTTTAGATATAAATACATTCTTTTTCTATATAAGTTATTTATTTGAATTTACTTGCTTTTTAAATGATGATTTATGATGTTATCATCTTCAAAATTTTAGTCAATTTAATAAAATTAAACACTTTTATTGAACAATTGAATATTTTACGAAATTATAAACCGCTTCGTATATTATATTATACTATATTTAAGATTAGTTGACCTATGCAATACAAGTAATAATAAATGTTTTGATTTAGGCATGGGAGCTATGGCAACAGGGGAATGCATTGGAGTTGATGGATCCAACACTTGAACATACTTGCGTTATACAACAATCCTTGAGGACTGTTCATTTGACACTTCTCTGTGTACAAGAAAGAGCAACTGATAGACCAACGACTACAGATATGATCTCAAAGCTTCTTAATGACACCATATCGTTACCTACTCCAAACAAACTGGCATTCTTCACAAGCAATGTCGAGTTAACTTCAGATGAAATTAAACCGAAAGATTGCTCTATAAACAAGATGACCATCAGTGTTATGGAGGGTCGATAAGCCTTAAAGGTAGTTGCTTTTCTTATATATTTTTTTATCATTACATTACCTGGGTAATAGTAGTAATATTATTACTATTGATACAATATATTTTACAAACTATATAAAGTTTAAGGCAACTGCAAGTGAATAACAGTATAACACTGTAACATTTTGTTGAAAGTATGTATAATTGTTTCAATCTTTTCCTTGTTATATTTGTTCTTTTATTGATTATTGTTTTATGCAGAAAATATAAGTTCAGGGACCTTGCTGTCATTTCTGATAGTTGATGTGCACAAGAATGTGTCAGAGGGCCTCATTTGCATAAGTGAAGATTTCAAGCCTCATTTGCATAAGTGAAGACTTCAAGCCTCATTTGCATAAGTGAAGACTTTAAGGGTTTAATGTGTAACAATTTGTATTTTGTGTTTATATTAGTTTTGGTTTATTTTCTTTTTTTTATTATCTTTCTGTAATCTCTCTCTGGTTCACGGTATACACCAAAATTAGTGTTTGTGGTTCTTGTGAGTGTTTATGATCGTCACCTGCTGGTTGATTGATCATCTGAGGGTTTTGAGTCTGTAGTGAGATTTTGTCTTGTTTTTGGGTTTATAACCCGGTTTGGTTAATAAAGAATTATTCATATATGATTGTGTGTTTGTTCTTCTATTTCTGTGATTGTTGTTGATACATCTGGTTGAGATTATTATTGTCTACATAGTATCAGAGCGATACAGTTAGATCGCATTGTGTGGATTTAATATATTGAAGAAGTTTCTTGAATTAGGGTTTCAGAAATTTGGGATTTCTTAGATCTAAAATTATTTGTGATTTGTTTGGGTTCGGTTGTGATCAAAATTAGGGTTTTTTAGGGTTTCATCCTGAAACATGTTGGTGATCTCACTCTATTCTTGGCTGTTCCAAAATAGATCTCTTATCTTCTGCTGTATTCTTCTTAGATTACTACACGAAGTACTTTGTGAGGAAATTCCAACCCTCTTTTTTGTATCTCTGTGACAAAAAGTGTTAATTACGTGTTCTGCAATTGATAATTGCTATTTGTTCTTAAATTCTGTTAATATTGTGTGTTGTTTATCTAGGTTGTTACTAACCTTCTTCTGTTACAGAGAGGTTCTTAAGGAAGACCTAGGGTGAATTACCTTTGAGAATTCATCTGTACAGATCCTTACTTAAGTTACATGTGCATTTTATAGGCAGTTGTGTGTTCTGCATTCTTGTTGTCTATTGTGCTACATGGTTTTGTGTTTTATCTGATTTTCTTTTCTAGTTGCTTATTAATTGCTGCTATGGTGGGTGAAACTCCTGGGGGTCAAAGATCACTAAATGAGTGATCTTGACGTTGGTGACCCTCTATATCTTCATGCTAGTAATACTAGTACCACTGCCCGTATCTCTCTAAAGCTTAAGGGCACGGATAACTATAATGTGTGGAGCAGAGCAATGTTACTTGCTCTGCAAACCAAGAACAAGATTGGTTTTATTGATGGTTCAGTTACTAGAACGGAACTAATGTTGTTCTTGGTATGCAATGGGACAAATGCAATTCTGTTGTACTTTCCTGGATTCTGAATTCAATCTCAGAAGAATTGTTTTCTGGTCAAGTGTTTTCTCAACTTGCTAAGACTTTATGGGATGAACCTAAAAGAAATTTATGACAAAATTGATGGCTCAATAACCTTCAATCTACATCATAAGCCAAATACTATTTCTCAAAATAGTTCATCAATATCTGATTATTATCATAAACTTAATTCTCTTTGAAAGCAATATGACGCTTTAATCAAATTTCCAATATGTACTTGTCATGCTAATACTGAGTTCAAAATACATAATGACTTGATCAAGCTTAAGTAATTCTTAATGGGATTGGATGATTCTTATATGACTCAATCCTTCCAATTACCTTCCAGCAAGTCCACTTGCATATTTTAGTATATCGACATACATTAAAGTTGTCTAAACCATCATTTTAACTAGTTTTAACGAAACGACCCGTTGGGAGATCTATTTTGACCCGTTTGGAAAATCAATGACAAATTGAGCTATTAGGCTTCTAAACCAACTACATGTCCACTACTCGTTTTTACACTGTAACATTCAACTACGTGTTTTATCAAAATACAACCGGGCAGTTTACACAACATGGTAATCAAGACGACAATTCAAAAGAGAATAAAACTTGTTAAACCATACATAGCAAGCTTCAATCCACGCTATCTCATCACAACCTCTTTACCCACCCTCTGTCCACTTGGTTCAACCGAACCACTTGCACCTACAACAATAAACATCTGGACGGGTAAGCAAAACGCTTAGTGAGTATACCGGCAATTAAATGAATAATCCACAAATTAAGCAACACATGGCAATTATCAACAACACATATTTGCTTAGACAGATATCTATTGACCAATTGTAGAGATTATTCTTTCACTATGCGGATCCGCTATCAACTTTCCACTTAGTACCGTACAATATCAAGAACGAGTACTATAACAACATCATGCGCAATGCACATATTCAACAACATCAACACTATGCTAACAAAGTTAGCTTCAACATCATGTGCAATGCACATATTCAACAACATCAACACTATGCGAACAAAGTTAGCTAATTTGTCAACAACAAATCTCTACAATGCTCATTCCACATAATTCCACATATATTAACAACTTCTTTCAACATATAATCACGTCTTGCAACAATCATAAATAATCAACAAATATGGAATACAACAATTAACTTCCCTCGGTTGTGTGAACCTCTTGCACGTATGCAATCCGGAATTACACAACCATTACCCATTTAACCCCCATATCACTCACTTTTGCCTCGATTACCCGAAAGCATGAGATACACATAAGCACCACTTCCTTTAGCACCTAAACAATCATAACACATTATATAAATATTCACATATAAAAAGTACTCATGCTCTTAATTGATTTAAAGTGTTTACACTTTTAACTCCAATTTATGCATTTTAGTACAGCTCCAACTAGCTGTTTTGGACAACATTTTTTGACCTTCTAACCCTTTCCAAAATGAATATATTTTATATCGTTTCGAAGGTATTCCAACATACTTCATTTACCATTTTTAACTTCGTATGATCGGTTTGACTTTTAAAGTCAAACCGAACACAATTATCAATTTAGGCATAATTCAAATTATAGTTTAACAACTCTTTCCACTACTTTAAACATCATTAGTTACTTCAATTCAACTCAATTAAACTAACCATAGGGTGAGCTACCCTCAATTTGTAGGAATTCATCAAAACCCTCTTTAGTTATAATTGAACAATTAACTAATTTCATCTTTTAATTCAACTATGAATCGATAACTATGATTACTAGACTTCATTAACATCATTTGAGCACAACCCACCCACCTATCAATTCGTTCAATTCATACCCAAACCCCCAATTCATCATATCTCTTAAAATTTAAGCTAGAATAATCAAGAATACTTACTTACTTTAGGTTAGGGATGAGAATTACTACTTGAATTCGACTTCTTCAAGCTTAATTTGATGTTTCCCGTTGATTTCTTTCTCCTCCCTCTCTCTCCCTCTTTCTAGAAGTTTTTGTGTTCTAATTATCAATAATAGGAACGTAAATGTATGTATATGGTTATTTATTTAAGTTAGTTTATATTTTAAACGGGTATTTACACTCTTAGCCCCTCTAGTCCCGTTTATTTAAAATTACATTACTTAATTGGTTACTCCCGACTTATTATTTTGGTAATTTAAATACTTCACACGACTACGTATAGTACACATTCATTTATACAACAACTTATAAATTAAAGCATTTACGTATATTATAGTATTACTTCAAATTTTGGGGTGTTACACTTTATCTTCTAGAAACATATTCATTGTTCTTCTTGTTTATGTGGATGATATTATCATAACTGGTAATAATATTTCTGAAATTGATAAAGTCAAAGAGTTTCTCAAAACCAAGTTCATGATCAAAGATCTGGTGAATTAAAATATTTTCTTGGTACGGAAATTCTTAAATCAAAAGATGGTGTTTGTATGTCTCAAAGAAAATATTGTTTGGAACTATTAAGTGAGTTCGGTATGCTAGGTGGTAAGCCTATGCAAACTCCTTAGGAATCTAACTCTATTTTAAGTTCTTGTGAATCTTATAGTGATAAAGCTTTGCCTGATATATCTCAATATACAAAGTTAATTGGAAAATTGATTTATCTGACTTTGACAAGATCAGATATTTCTTATTTTGTTCAATGTCTTAGCCAGTATATGCATGCTCATCTTCAATCACATGTTAAGGCAGCCTTTGGAGTTAAGATATCTTAAGCTTGCTCCAGGTAAAGGTGTTCATATAAGGAAATCCGAATGTATGTTTAATTTATATGCATATACTGATGCTGATTGGGGTAAATGTCTTAGATCTAAAAGAATCAGGTTTCTGGTTATTGCTTTTTTTTTGTGGATCATTGCTTTTATGGAAAAGTAAAAAGCAACCAACTGTATCTAGGTCCTCTACTGAATCTGAATATAGATCTTTAGCTGCCACAACTTGTGAAATCATTTGGGTTGTGAAGTTGCTTTCTGATCTTAAATTAAACACTATTTTGTGATAATAAGTATGCTTTACTGTTGGCTGCCAACCTTTTATTTTATGAAAGATTAAAACATTTTAAAATAGATATTCATGTTGTTAGAGAAAAATGTTTAGTTGAAATAATCAAAACCGAGTTTGTTGATTCCAATAAACAATTGGGATATTTTTATCAAAGGTTTAAATAAATCTCAACACAATTTCTTATGTGATAATCTGGACATGATAAACTTGTACAAGGATAAGATTGAGGGAGGACGTTGAAAGTATGTTTTTATGTTTCAATCTTTTTCTTTTTCTTGTTACATTTGTTTGCTTTTATTGATTATTGTTTTATGTAGAAAATATAAGTTTAGGGACCTTATTGTCATTTCTAATAGTTGATGTGCACAAGAATATGTGAGAGGGCCTCATTTGCATAAGTGAAGACTTCTAAGTGTTTAATGTGTAACAATTTGTATTTTGTGTTTATATTAGTTTTGGTTTATTTTCTTTTTTTATTATTATCTTTCTGTATTCTCTATTCTTCACGGTATACACCAAAATTAGGGTTTGTGGTTCTTGTGAGTGTTTATGATCGTCACCTGCTAGTTGATTGATCATCTATAGTGAGAATTTTTTCTTGTTTTTGAGTTTATAACCCGGTTTGGTTAATAAAGAATTATTCAGATCAAAAGTAGCCCTTGACGCGAGGGAACGCCAGATCTTATTGTGTGTTGATTTTTCTATTTCTGTGATTGTTGTTGATACATCGGGTTGAGATTATTATTTTCTACACATTTTATATGTTTATGGTCTGTGTTCAAGTAAGAAAATATATGTTATGTTCACATGATATGATATGATGCTATATATTAGAATGGGTTTTTTGCCGAAAAATGAATCAATAGTTTCCGTTTTTGCATTTTCGGGTATCAACTAATTTCGTTTTTTAAAAATGAACCATTAATTTAAAATCGAACATTTTCGGGTATAAGTAACCGTTTAAAACGGTAGTCATTTTCGGAATTCGTTGATAATGATTTTATAAAGGGTTTTTTTGCCGAAAAACGAATCAATAGTTCCCGTTTTTGCATTTTCGGATATCAACTAATTTTGTTTTTTGCCCAAAAATGAATCAATAGTTCCCCTTATTGCATTTTCGGGTCTCAACTAATTTTTTTGGGACCGGCTACCATTTTAAACGGTTACTTATATCCGAAAATGTTCGATTTTAAATGAGTGGTTCATTTTTAAAAAACAAAATTAGTTAATATCCGAAAAGACGAAAAAGAGAACTATTGATTTATTTTTCGACAAAAAACCTATTAGAATCTGCATTTTCAAAATAAACATAGGCAGAAGTAACACTTGTTGTCTTAATATTCAAATTCATCAAGTATTCGAAAGCGTTACTGCTTACAAACATTGAACCGATATGACGAATTTGATTTGAACTTGGATAAATCTTCAAAGTATACTTGAATTACGATTGGAATAGCTTATGATCATGTGCTCAAACCATTGTTTTGATTAATTGATATATATATATATATATATATATATATATATATATATATATATATATATATATATATATATATATATATATATATATATATATATATAGGGTTGAGTTCCGGTGAAAATAAGGAATTAAAATAGAAACGGTGAAAATGATCTCAACTTGTATTCACAATTGGTTTTAGTTGTGAACTTTTATTTTTTTCGCTTCACGTATATTTTTTTATTTACATTTTTTTTATTTTCCAAAAATTTTCATTGTGAACTTTTTTTTTTGCTTCACATGAATTAAAAAAAAATTTAACAGTGAAGCTTAATTTTCAACCTTCACAATTCATAAATTTTATGTGAAACTAAAATAAATAAGCTTCACATTTAACAATTAAGTGTGAAGCAAAAAAAAAATTAACTTCACACTTAATAAAATTGTGAATGTCAACTGTTTTTACCGTTTTTATTTTATCTCCGCCTCTTTTTATATATATATTTTGATCTAAGGGTTGGGATCTGTTTTCACCATTTTTATTTTATCACCTTATTTTCACATGATGCTATACTTATATATATATATATATATATATATATATATATATATATATATATATATATATAGTTTGGAATAAGAATAGGATTGTGAAGTCCAGCATAAGTCCAAAAGGTAGACTTTTTTCTGGTGACCATTTAACTTAAGTGGACCATTACTGTGGTGCAAACTTGCAAATCATTGTGGGTTCCTGTTTTTTAAATCTTCTGACTTATGGGTCTCTCCTAAAAGGATCTTTTAGTGGGACATACATGTATTAATACTAATAATTGGCATAAGAAATTAAGAACTGTTATTATTATTATTATTATTTTATTATAGGCATAAATGTTTATGTATTTTTCTATTGCCACTTTAATGGAGGTCTCTTATTTTTCCCAGAAGATAACAAAAATCTATAGTGCAAAACAGCTAACTATTTACAGTATTAAATATACCAACTATAGAAAGGTGTATTGTTAAGAAACAACCAGTAAAGCACCCAAACAATGCATCAACACTATTTAAATCCGAAACAAAGTTTTTGACAAAGAATTATCTTCCACAACACTACTTCTCATTCGATTTTATTTCATCCGTTTGAACACAAATACAACCAAAATAATCAGTTTTGCAAATTTACAAACTACAATGACACTGTACCATTCACGCTAAAAAGATCTCGGATTGTTCATATACCAAAAAATTTAGAGGTGCCCACCATGACGGTTTGGTAAGATTGGAAATGCTTTCGTAGGAACATCATTTATAGGATACACTTTTCAGAGTTGTTATTATTGTTGTCACCTTAATATTTTCTGAGAAAAAAAAAACCTTAATCACTAAGCATAATATCAAGGGATAAACAATGTGCATAGAATTTTGATGAATTGCATAGCTTTTTTATATTTGATTTTATTTTTGCACTTTATTTAAGTTGAGATTGTATTTTTCAACAAGATCTCATTGTTATGCTCCAATAAAAAAAATCGAATAGTTTGTACTTTCAAAGATCCAAATTTGTATTAGTTTATTGACCAAACAGATAAATGCATTTTTCTCATAAAATGAACTATACACTCAATATGTAGGTAAATTATCGATGTTCGATCCTAAAGATACCTCAACTAAATGGCTTTGCCTATGACCCAATAATCGTTTTCATCGATCATCACCTTGTTTTTGAATTTAAAAATGGAAAATCCATGATATATATCAGTTGATTAAATAACGTGACATCAAAATCATAAGATTGAAAAATTCTCAACCAAAAGGAGAAATAACGATCATAACTAGGCAACGATATTGAAACAAGCAACAAAAGAATTGTTACTCCGTACCCCATAAAAATTCATATTTCATTTAATACCACATACGCATCATTGCACCATTTCAATATGTGGCCACAAACTAACACCCTCGACCATGGACTTGAGTACTACCGAACAAAATGATAATCCACATAAGAATGAACAATTGAACGCTACTACTTTTGATTTATGAAATAAAAATTAATTGTTAAACAGAAACCTTGGGACGCCAAGCTAGACAAGTGAGACTGCATTTTTATATAGCATATAGTAATATTGCAAAATATTATTGGGTATAAAAAATAAAAATATTACCATTTCCCTAATATAATATTGGATGTTACAAAGAGGATTCTAAAAAATTTGACTCGCTATATCATTTATTGAGTCTCATAATTTAGTTTTTACACTTTTATTTTCATAATTAAATTAAATTAAATTAATTAATATCTTTGAGTTTTTAATGAAAGGAGGTATTTTGAAATTTGCTCATATGCCATGATTAAAGTTTAAGGGTAAAAGGGGAAATGGTTGATAAAACACATGTTTTAGATATTAAACAAATGTTGATGGACAAAAATTATCTTTTATCTTATAAGATCAATGGAATGAACAGTTGCATCACTTTCGGTCTAATTGAATATGTAATTGATTTGCAAATATTTTGTGAAAACATTACCTTCAATTTACTCTAATTAAATGTAAATGTCTAATACTATTTTTGTTTTTATTTTTTTTGCAAATGATTATTGTTGTCAACGCACTAAATGTAAATGGCACTAAAGTTTTGTGTTGCGGACTAATAGGAAATAAAACAAATATTTATATTTTATATTATCCTCTTAAATATACATATTCAATCTTTGAATTAAAGTACTAAATGTAAATAATATTTTCCGTTATTTTTTTAGACGATAAGGATGATTATTTCACTGAAATATTATTATATAAAAAACTTTCAGTTTTTCTACCTACCTTAGATCAAACCTTCTACCTTGATTCTCAAAGAAAACTTAAGAAAGCCTTACCATATAAAAATAAATAGATAAGCAATTAAAACTTTTCATATGTTATGTTTTCTAAGTGCAATTACAGAATTGTTACGATCTCGATCCATAAAACTGATAAAGTTCAATGTAAAATGTTAAAAAAATGTAGAATGAATGAATCAATAGGATTGCTCCATTTCAATTACTCATTTTTATTTTTTTTTCTAAATCTAAATATCTCACAAACTGTATGTCCATAAATTATAAAAATTACACCGTTAAAATCAGCATATTTTTATCTTTAATTAGAGATCTTACATGACATACTTTCGACGAACTCTTTTTTCCATTTTCTAATGGGTATGTGAAATTCGTAATAATAAATCACATGTGATTTAACACTCACATGTGAATATATTTACAATCAAATTATAAGTTTTAAATCACTATCTATTATAATCACATGTGAATAATCAAATTTACAAATTATAAGTTTTAAATCACATAAAAATAATTTATTTGATAATTTAATAAATTTTCAGAAAAAAATTTAGTTATAATCACATGTGATTAAATATTAAATTAGTAATCACATTTGAATAAAGTGTAAATAAATACGAATTTTAAATAATTGTTTATAATTATACATGTAAATAAATATAACCGTGAAATCACATGAATTATCAGTTATTATCACATAATTCATTTGAAAAACATATGTGATTAAACCTCAAATCAATAATCACATGTGATTTTGATCGTAAACGAATACAATTTCTAAAATCTTATTTATATTTGTTTATATGAATGAATAATCAGTTATAATCATGTGTGAGTTAACATCCACAATTGATGAATAGTCGTGTACCAGTTATATTTACTCATAAATCAAATGTGATTATATATAAAATCACATGTGATTATATAAGTCACATTTTCTACGACCCAACAAAAATGAAAAAAAAAAGTTGTCAAAAGTATAGCTTGTGGGATCTCTAATTGAAGAGAAAAAGACGCTGATTTTGAATATGTGGTCATGCCGTTTGTGATATATTTAATTTTAAAGATACGAGTGAAAATTGAGTTTAAAAAAAAATGAAGCAATCCTATTGGTTCTCTCATTCTTCAATCTTTTAGCATTCTACGTTAAACTTACCTCACGACATGTATTTCAAGATGATTATTTCATTAAATGTGAAATATTAAATGTATTTATTTATTAACAATAAACAAAATAAAAGAATAGTATCATTTTTTAACTTGTTACTAGCTTAATTAACCTTGTACTCTTGTAATGTAATGTAAATGAATGATGAATGATGAATGATATACATCATACATGTGCTGTTAGCAACATCAAAATAAGTGTCGCTAAGTCAGAGCTGGTCCTCTAACTTTCTAACTTATACACAACTCGTCCCTAATATACCATGCATCATTTTCCCTTATTTTAGTGTAGATAAAAAATCATATAACTTTCATTCATTCATTCATTAAATATTTAAAGGAAAAGGTCAAAAACAGCATAATACAGAAAAGAAGGTTGAGAGAAGGCACATGAGATTACATCATTAAGTTGGTGCCACAACACACAAGACAAACCAATTCTAGTATAGAGCCAAAATGGAAGGTGATAATGCTTACAAAATTAGTATTCCGTGAACCTCTAACAATTGCTATATGTTTGTCTTAATTCTATGTCTATTAATCCAACTACATAAACTTAAGCTCTATTTGGTTTATGAATTCCGTGAAATTCAAGTCTTGGTCAATTTCATTTCATAAGAGTGTTTGATACAAAAATTAATTGAATTATATGTCACCAAACACACCGCTAACTTATTGATAGTAGCGGAGTAGCTAGGTGGTAAAATGAGCAGGTCGTAACCCTTTTGGCAATACCCTATCTCTCTTATAATCAAATGTTGAGGTTAATTATCAAATGAAATGTCAGAATATAGAATTAAAATAAAAAACAAATAACGAATTTACTTGAATTAATTAAAAGAGAAACACCTTTTTTTTTATTAAGTTCTTTTTTCTTATTGTTCTGCTTATAAATTCATTTGGCCTTTTGAAATAAAGTGTAATCAAAATCGACCAATTTACTCAGAGATGAAACAAAGTTGTTGTTGTTTATCTATAGTTTTCTCAAATATATATATGCGATCTTGCATAAAAGACAATTAGACAAGGAGTTTACTTAATTGAATTAACCTTAATATACAAGTATAAGTATTATTTTCGTTTTTAATATACAAACAAAACAAGGGTTAATATTATTTTTGACAATAATTTGGAAGGATTTAAGTGTGGACCATATAGCCAAAATCATGGCGCCAAGTTAGCAAGTTCCTCCCTCACATGGGTTATAAACAAAAAACCAAAATGAGCCATGATTAACAAATTGACTACCCAATTTGTATCCTTTTCCATTTTTTTGACAATATAATATAATATATTATATATATAACTTGTAAAAGTAGATAAAAACACCTAGAAAATTGAATTTTGTATTTATTATAGAACCAAAAGTAGTACGAGTGTATCATCATTCGAAGGCAGCTAACGAAAAACAATCCGTAATACACAAAGATGTTAATAAACATGTATACACAGAATAATTTCCTATAGATATTTTTTAAGGTAATTAAAAGTTCGATACATATAATTGAAAATGAAAATAACATTTGTTATTTTTTTAAAGTTTTGTGTATTTGAAAAGCTAAATGACATTCAGAAAATGCGTTTAAATGCAAGAGATGATATTTTATTGTCTAGAATAAGAAATGTAGGAAACTGTAAATCATTTGAAAGTTTATCCGGGAAACTCATATAATTTTTTAATTTTGTTAGAAAAATTTCCAAAAAACTAAAAGGGTTTTCGAGTTTTCCTTAACTAATTAGTTTTTCTTTCTTATATGTAGTTTGCCGTTAAAATTGATCCACACAAACAGAGTTATTTTGTGACAGTAAAAATGTTCTGATGGATCATCCCAAAAAAGAACTCCAAAAAGAAAACAGATCCCACAGTATTCACATCATCAAGAATGCTGCAAAAAGATTGTCCTTTTGTCAACTTACTAGTTCCCACAAACCTAAGCAAATCAAACCATAGAATAAACCCATGATCACTTTCTTTAAACTTTTCCCAATAATATATTGCAAGGATCATGCTAGCAATATTATAATATAAGACACAATAATTTTAAAAAATAAAAAAACTCCCATTTCCATAATTCCATTCCATCCCCACTTTCCACATGACACCAAAACAGAAACATTGTATACAAAAGTATTCTGTTTCTCATACCAATCAAAAAGGAAGTCTTTTTAACTTCAAATTCTTCATCTTTCCAATAACTTTTTGTTATGGCAAGTCTTGAAGATATTGGTGTTTCTGCTTTGATTAATATAATAAGTGCTTTTGCATTTTTACTGGCTTTTGCTGTTCTTAGAATTCAACCTGTTAATGACAGAGTTTATTTTCCTAAGTGGTACATTAATGGGGCAAGAACTAGTCCTAAACACAGAGGAAATTTTGTTGGTAAATTTGTTAATCTCAATTTCAGTACTTACCTTACTTTCCTTAATTGGATGCCTCAAGCTTTGAAGATGAAAGAGCCTGAGATTATAGAACATGCTGGTCTTGATTCTGCTGTTTTCTTGAGGATTTACATTCTTGGGTACTTATAAATCTACTTTATAAATCACAATTTGATAATTACTGTTGAAATGGTTATGAAACTTTGGATTTTTATTGTAATTCTCTTGAGAATTAACATTATTGAATGGTTCTAATTCATTTTCTCTATATGGGTTTTTGTTAAATTGTTTATAATTTGAGCTTAATTAGTCGCATATCTTGTTCAGTTGTGAATTTGTAGAGAAGCTTGTGAAAGTTTGGATTTTTATTGTCTTTCTCTTGGGAATTCACATTCTTGCATAATTCCAAATCCTTTTTTGCTACATGGGGTTTTGTTAATTAAGTGGAATTATTCATAATCTGAGCTTAATTAGTCAACTACCTTTAAATTGGGAATTTACAGTTTTCTTTTCCCAGCATACAGTCAAATTTTTTATTTAATTTTTATTTTACTCTTTTTTTTTTTTTGGCTTAACTTGCCTAGGGTAGTCTTCTTCTGTTTGATAATTTACTGTAATTTACTTATAAGTCTTGAGCTTACAGTTGTGTTTCTCTTATGTTGCCATTGTCACTAGATCCTAGTTATTGTTGCAGTGATTGTATTTGATTAGTGATTAAAAGATATACTTTGACTTTGACTTTGACATTTTGAGTCCAGTTAAATTATGCAATAATTAATCATTAACACTAATTTGCAGCTTAAAGATTTTTGGACCAGTCACTCTTGTTGCACTCTTGTTTCTAGTTCCAGTCAACGTATCTGGCGGGACTTTGTTTTTCCTGAGTAAAGAATTGGTGGTCAGTGACATTGATAAGCTTTCGATATCAAATGTTCAGCCTAAATCTCTGAAGTAAGTTTATGTTTTATGTAATGTATATGAATATAATTACATAAAAGAATGTTCAAAGAACCTGCATTTGACATTTGAGTGTTAAATGACCCAATATTTTATTTTTTTGCATACTTTTATATTAAGGGGTCGTAGCTATATCTTATAATTTCAGATTTTTTGCACACATTTCCATGATGTATACGTTCACATTTTGGATCTGCTACATGCTTTACAAGGAATATGATACGGTATCATCAATGAGACTGAGCTTTATGGCTTCAAAACATAGGCGAGCAGAGCAATTTACAGTAAGCAGTCACTCATTTTATCTCCATTATGTTACAAAAGTACAAAAGGTCACAGGTCTGAGTCATACTCTTAGAAACGGTCTATTGTAACATGAAACTAAAAGACCAGAAAGCTCATGGATTCAAGTCATGAAATTGAATTTTTTCGCATGAATTATATGATCCTGTTAGAGGTGGCAATTTTGAACCATTTACTTATAAGTGGTCGACTCGGGTTATGTTGTATTTGTAACGGCTCAAATGGGTGAAATCAATACATCTGGCTGTAATATTAATAGGGTCCTCAAATGGATAGAACTAGTCAAACTGGTCAAAAGTCATACATAGTCTCCAAAGTCTACTTTTAACGTATATACATAATCCTAAATCGCTTTATTGTAAAAAAAAAAAGGTTATTATAATGTAATGATATAGTTCTTGGAGTCATAAACACACACAGTTTATCTATAAAAGTGTTTTGGGTGAACTCAACCCAAAAAGTAACAGTCGGAACCTGTTTTGACCCGTTAGCGTAGCCGCTAGCCGGTTCCGTTCTGTTCTGCCACCTTATTCTTTGTCCTGACTCTTGAAATTTGTTTTGAAGGTTCTAGCCAGGAACATGCCTAATGGTCATTCTGTATCAGATAATGTGGAAAAATTCTTTAAAAAGAACCACCCCGATCACTACCTGTGTCACCAGGTAATATAATCGCCTGCTTTCAGCTATTAGTAATCTTTTTTAGTTTATTTTTTTAATACGTATCTTAAAGAATTTCTATGTAAACATGATTCCCAATTATTGTAATGTAGGTTGTTTACAACGCAAACAAGTTTGGTAGACTCGTTAGGAGAAGACATCGACTGCAAAATTGGCTAGACTATAATCAACTTAAGTTGGAGAGACATCCCGAAAAACGGCCAACCTTAAAGGTACTTGTGTGTTTTATGTACTTGTAGACATACATATTCAAACCAAAACCCGTGTAGCTTATAAGCCTCTTATATATGTTGTATAGTACTAAATTTATAATATTTTGGCCCTCAGACAGGCTTCCTTGGACTTTGGGGGAAGAAGGTCGATTCCATTGAATACTACAAGCAACAGATAAAAGATTTTGACCATAGAGTGAGTTTTTCTATTATTTAAAGCATCTTTTTTTCCTATATGCGATCTCCATCTGTTTGTGAAAGAACATAGAAACTTTTGACTCTCATGGTCAAACAGGTTGGATTCCAACTGCTAACTTGATGGAAACTTGGTATAGTTTCAGCAAGATGGTCGGATTGTGTAACGCGTCAAAATGGTTTGGGTTGAAACGGATTACGCATCATTATAGTACGAGTCCAAACAGGCCATGTCTCATTAACCCACTATTTTTGAGATTTTGTATACTTTTTTAATTACATTAGTTATGACTACAAAAACAATATTATGACTACAATCATTATTAAGTCTTGGAATAAAATTAGTCAATAGCTAAAGTTAAGTATAGACTTTCAGAGTTTCAGCAACTTTCATACCTTCGACCTCTTGCCCTTTTAGCGAAATATTTTAATTTGACCAGCTAAAGAAAAAGCACAACCCAAATTGGCTGCTTAGTAATTAAATGGGTCAGTATGGTCACCTCCGTTTTCCTGATTCAAGTTTACATTTTTCTGTACAATTGGGGGAAGAATCCTCAGTATTATTTGTTTTATATTAATTATATTACATTCTTGACATGATAGTTGACCATGGAACGCCAGAAAGTCTTAAAAGATCAAAAATGTATAATGCCAGCTGCGTTTGTATCATTCAACTCTCGATGGGGGGCAGCCGTGTGTGCACAAACTCAACAAAGCAAAAACCCGACTTTATGGTTAACAAATTGGGCCCCAGAACCTCGAGATGTTTACTGGAAAAATCTTGCTATACCATTTGTTTCTTTAAGCATCCGTAAACTAGTTATATCATTATCAGTCTTTGCTCTAGTTTTCTTCTACATGATACCCATTGCATTCGTTCAATCGCTTGCCAATCTTGAAGGTCTTGAAAGAGTTGCTCCTTTTCTCAGGCCAGTAGTTGAATTGTAAGTGAGGTCTTAATCTTTTTTTTTAGATCTTTTTGGGTTATAATTGATGTAAATATTTTGATTCGTCCTCTGCTTGCAGGAAATTGATCAAGTCTTTCCTCCAGGGTTTTCTTCCTGGTTTTGCTCTGAAGTTTTTTCTGTATATTCTTCCTACTGTTCTCATGGTTATGTCAAAGATCGAGGGTCATGTGGCGTTTTCGGTTTTGGAAAGGAGGACGGCTGCTAAATACTACTATTTCATGCTAGTGAATGTTTTCTTAGGGAGTATAGTAACTGGAACAGCGATTGAGCAGCTTCATTCTTTCATTCACCAATCGCCAACAGAGTAATATTTCTGAATATTCCCTCTAATTTTATCTTGATGACATGGTAGTTTAAAAGTTTGAGAAAATTATCAAACATTTCAGTCATTTCCTTTTTTGTACCGGTGACATTTTTTACCCATTTTGCTTTCGAATTGGTCGATTCAAGTTCTGTCAATCTCAAACGGGTCAAATGGATCAAGTAATAACTTAACATAAATACGAACGGGTCAAACGGATTAAATTTGATGCATACAACTGAGTAATTCAGAGTTATTTGCTCAATAAAGATTCAGACCGTTATTGTAATATTATAGTTTTTGCAAACATAATGCATTATCTATATGGAAAAAGGGACAAAGACGGTTTGATGGTCAACCCAACCCATATCATTGTGATCCATACTAAAAAATGACCTTATTTAACTTGAACCCGTTTTGACCCATTACCCAATCTGCCTATTTTGCTACCTCTACTTTTTAGGGATGTATTTTAGATTAGTTTAACATAAATGTCAATTCAAACGTTCATTGATTTTAATGCAGGATTCCAAGGACCATTGGTGTATCCATTCCAATGAAGGCTACGTTCTTTATTACGTATATAATGATTGACGGGTGGGCAGGAGTTGCTGCTGAGATTCTTCGGTTGAAGCCATTGGTCATCTTCCATCTTAAGAATATGTTCATTGTGAAAACAGAACGTGATAGAGAAAAGGCGATGGACCCGGGGAGTGTAGATTTCCCTGAAACTCTCCCTTCTCTCCAGTTATACTTCCTAATGGGCATTGTGTATGCTGTCGTTACTCCAATCCTTCTTCCTTTCATTCTCGTCTTCTTCGCTTTTGCATACTTCGTTTACCGCCACCAGGTACATTTCTATCACCCTCTTCATTTTATAATAGGGAAACTTATTCATAAAAGTAACATCCTTTTAAGTCAAATTATATTTTAGGAAAGATATCAAGGCCAGTGTTGTCCTTTTTTGTTTGTAGATTTATATAATCTATTTGCCCTTTAATACTGATTCTAAAAGTAACATTCCCTAATAATAGAAATGGACCTCAAAGTGTATTCCTAGTACTTGCAATTTTCCTTTTGCAATAACACTGTTTAGTTTCTATGCTATCTATATATTGATGCAGATAATTAACGTGTACAATCAAAAATACGAGAGTGCTGCTGCATTCTGGCCACACGTTCACAGTCGCATTATCGCAAGCTTGTTGATATCTCAATTACTTTTGTTGGGACTGCTTAGCACAAAAAAGGCTGCAAATTCGACTCCGCTTCTTGTTGCATTACCTATTTTGACCCTAACGTTCCACAAATACTGCAAGAATCGTTTTGAACCTGCTTTTCGAAAATACCCTCTTGAGGTAAAAGAATAACAATTCTACAGGTGGTAAAATGGGTAGATGACAAGAATAATTCTTATTTCTTGTCAATCTGGGACGGGCCAGAACAGAATGGGTTGACCCAAAAACATTAGTTTTTGTCCATTTTTATGCATTAAAAATACATGTATATGGGTGACTTTTGACCTGTTTAAACCATTGGACCAATTTGACCAGTTTCATGTTCACAATTTGCATTACCTCTTTTATTTGACCCATTAGAGATAAAATGCAACCCAAATTGACCTACTAATAATTAAACGGGCTAAAATTGCCAACACTATTCAATGATAACAAAGGGGAGTTTTTAGTCGTAAAACAGGAATGTTGTTAAATCTCAAAATGAATTTCTTCTCGTGTTGTGTTTTCTCAGGAAGCCATAGAAAAGGATGCACAAGACAAAGCATCGGAACCTGAAATCAACCTCAAGTCATACTTAGCAGACGCCTACTTACATCCAATATTTCATTCTTTCGAAGAAGTGGAGTTGTTAGAGGTAACAGTTGACAAGAACCTGGATCCCATCCCCAGTCAACCAACAACTGAGCCTGTTTCACCTTCCCGTTCCCGTTCCCCTTCTCCTCCCCATCACTTACATGAACAAGAACAGGAAGAAGAACAAGAACATGAAGAATCTGCAACAGTCCAGCATTATGAAGTTGGACCTCCGGCTAATGTGTATTACTTCGGATATGAACACCATGAAAACATCTTCCACTACAATATGGATGGCTACCAACAGACACAACACGATGTGCAGGAGTACGGTGTTGAGACACCAGGCGGTTATTATCATTTTTAAGCCCAATCGATCCCAAGCAGCTTGTGTGTGTGTATTCTTGTATAAGAGCTAACCAATTTACAAGATAGCCAGCCATATGAATGTGAATATTAATTGTTGATAGATGTAATTGACATATTAGTTTGCTCATAGTTCATAGTTCATATCAACACTCTTGGTTCATCTTTCTCCCTACCTTTTTCTGGGTGTCAAATATAATGTAAAAATATATAGTTATGTTTAAACAAAAGGGCTTAGTGACTGCGAATGCAACTAACTTGTGTCCGATATCTATTGTGTATATCCAACTTAGATTTGCTATTTTTAATGCATCAAACTTTCATAAAGGGTGTTTTAATGTATTTTGGTGACGTGTCACTCGTTTAAAGTGCCACGTGGCATCCGGAGAGTTTGACACATCATCAAAACATTACCAAAATACACTAAAACACACTTTTTGAAAATTTGATTCATTTAAAATAACAAACTTAAGTTGGGTACACACAATAGATATCGAGCACAAGTTAGTTGCATTCCCAGGCACTACGCCCTAAACAAAATTCAAACAAAAACATTATCAAATAAAAAAAAAGTCAGAAAGATACCATTGAGATTTTAATTAACACGCACCTCCTACAATGCTACAGATAATATCATGTAAAACATGTGTATCAACATCAAGTGTACCAAAAAGTATATGGGAAAATGAGTCGGTACTTTTAGCACAATGCGCTTGCAAGGCTAAATGAGGGGCTGTTTGGGATATACATCAAAGATAAAGGGTTAGAAATATAATTTTGTTTAGTACGTTGTGGCCACTGATATTTCCACTACGAGTGGTTGTACTATATTTATAAATAGTTGTAGTTTATGGTGGATCTATCAAGTTTTATGGTGAAAATATTATTGGCATGTACATAATTGAGGTGTTTTCAACGAGAGTGTTTAAAGTCGGATATCTGAATTTTGGATACCTGATTTCAGTATCCGAAATTTGCATATTCGAATTTTTGAATATTCGAACTCGAATATCCGAAATATCTGAAAATTGTTCTTTCGAAGATTTTAAATCAAAATTTGCAATAGAAATGGTTTGCTAATTACAAAACACCAACCAAACCAATTCATAATTATTCGAGTAATGAAATATTTGAATTTTTTATTGATGTGTTTGCAAAAATTTTGTCTTTTACGGCGGCAAAATTTACTATTTACAAAAAAAAGTAATAAATTTTCGGATATCAAATATCCGAAATTTCTAAAATTTACTATCGGAATACGAAAAATTCAGATATCCGAATTTAATCGTAGTCCGAAAACGGATATCCAAATGTTTAAAAATATTTCAGAGGCGATTCTCGAATTTTCGAATACTGATATTTTTGAACACCCATAATTTTTAGCAATATGATGGGTCATATATTCTTTTACAAATCAAAAGTAAACAAACTAAAAATTAATTTTTATCATAAAATACGACGTCAATTGTTTTTATTGGTGAGGAAACATGAGTCGCGACTCGCGTGTCATATATACAGAAAACGATCTAGACTTCCTTCTAATTAAGATTGACAAGTCAAGTTAAATTTGTCGATTTGGTTGTTGAATCTCTTCAATTCTACCAGTAAGTTTGTATTTAACCTTAAACTAGTTGAACATTTACCTAATCAACCTTAAAAGCCAACCTTTTCTTCTCATTTTTTATGATTTATGATGTCATGTCCGTGAAGGTTAGGCCAAAATGTAAAAGTACTAAAATCAAGTTCAATTCATGCAACTCCGATAGTTAGGAGTGTTCATCGTTTCGGTTTACGGTTTCTTCGGTTTTAAAATTTTAAGAGCAAAACTGAAAATCGAACCGAAAATCGAATTCAAACTTGTAAACCGAACCGAAAGATGAATTCGAATTCGGTTCGGTTTCGGTTAAAATCGAAAAAAAAATCGAATTAACCAAATAATCATAAAAAATGATTTCAGTTTGTAATTGTTAATGTGTTGGGTTTCACTAGTGCAGAAAGTGAAAGATGTAAAGTTAATTTATGGTTGAAATGTGAATAGATTTGTTTAAAAAATTTAAATAACACATATATACTACATATATTAATAATTTAATATATTATTAATTTGAATTCGCTTTTCAGTTTAACTGAATTCAAAACTTTAAAACCAAAAACCGAATTCAGATGTATAAACTGAACCGAAACCGAACCGAAAATCGAATTCAAATTCGGTTCGGATTTTTTTCGTTTTTAATTCGGTTCGATTTGCAGTTTAAACGGTTTTTCGGTCAAATATTGAACACCCTTATTCCATAACCAACATAAAGATTATGTCTTGTTTCGGTTGTTGTTTTATTAACCTTATTAGAAAATGTTTTGTTTTTTGTGGTTAAATAAGTTTTGTTAACAATTATAGATATGTTCAGAAAAAGAAGGAAAAGTTTGAAAGATTGTAAAAAAGGTAACCGACCCTCTGACTGCTCTCGCAATCGGTTTCATAGTTAACATGAGAAAGATAGATCGTGTAACTCGCGATTAAATGAATATGAGAACGAGGATTGAACCCGTAACCTCCGTCTTTATGATGCATGTCCCCCAACCACTAGACTATCATCGCAAAGACACTATAAAACATCATAACTAGCTACAAGCGGTGAAAACATACTTTATCCGCCTCATTTTATTGTCAACTAGATAATCATATGTATTAAAAAAGTGTAATGATTACATTGTTGACCGATGAAATTTAATTTTTATACATATAATAGTTGAAATTGAAATCGGACAATCATTACAGACATACTAAAATATTAGCTCGAGTATTGTTTATTTACACAATAAGCATGTTATAAAACTTTGTGGTAGTTGAAATTGCAATTCAGAAATAAAAACGTGGAGTAATGTGTCATATATGCATATATAAGCATAATAATGTGTCATGTATACTAGCATATTTAGAAATACAGAAAACGTATATTTTGATTTTGATTTTATATAATAAGAAAATAAGAAATTAGGTTATCTAATACGAGTAATTTCATTAAAACTCTATTAGACAGGTAACTATGGCCGACGTGCATGGTCAAGTGATAAGGCATCGTTATGTTTAGGTTCGAACTTCGTTATGTAAATAATTTACATAATTTGAGAGTGACTAGGGAAAATATTGAAAACGATCATAAGGATACATTGTTAGATCACGTACATCTAAATTAAAAAGAGACTCACCCTCTCGAATAACTTAAACAAAAAATAAAAATTGCATCCATCTATCCGTTTATAGAATAAATAGGTATAAGTAACAAATAATTCGCAATTTTCAATCTTTGATGATATAGCAAATACCAAAAGATTGAAAATCTAAAACAATAATAAAAGTTCTGTAAGTGGTGAATTTTTAAATGTTAGTTGATAATTGGAAGGTAGCTAAAATTAAATTAAAGAAAAAGGAAATCATAGTAATTCGGACATCTGAATTTTGAAGCTCTATATTCTTTTCCTACTTAAAACTTAAAAAGCATAATAATAAATAAAATTAAATTAATTAAAAGTCAATATAAACAAACATAAACGTTGGGTTGGACGACCCGCCCCGCCCCGCCCCGATCATATGGTCACCTTTACTTTCTTTTACTATATATGTAGGGTGTGCGTAACACAAAAAGTCACAAACAGAACAAATGTGCATAAAAAAATAGAGGGAATCTGGTTCTCCATAAAACGTTTTCTTCCATCATCACTATCCAAAATCCAATCAAACCTCAAATGGCAACCTTTTCTAAAACCCAATCAAATTACACTCATTCCCCAACCTATTTTCAAACCTCAATTCCCCAACCCATGTCTCACAACTGGTTCTCCAACCAAACAGGAATATACACCAGCAAACACCCACAAATCACCCTTCCATCTGACCCATTTCTTGACATTGTTTCCTTCATATTCTCACATAAACACACTGGCACAACAGCCCTCATTGATGCTGCATCCGGGGTCTCAATTTTATACAACGAACTCGAACCGTTGGTTCAATCTGTAGCCACTGGACTTCATTGCCACATGGGTGTTTCAAAAGGTGACGTTGTTTTAATCCTGTTACCGAATTCGATATACTACCCGGTTATATTGTTAGGTATTTTGTATCTTGGTGCTGTTGTAACTACCATGAATCCGTTTAGTAGTTTCTCTGAGATAAAAAAGCAAACACTTGGTTTGCATGTGAATGTGGGCTTTAGTTTGAGTCATAGAGCTGATGAGTTAAACTCGTTAGGAATTCAGTCCGTATCAGTGCCCAAAAATGTTAAACTTGACGTAAACAAAGATCAGTTTGCAACGTTTTATAAGTTAATATCGGGTGATCTTGATGTGGTTTTACGTCAAACGGTTATTAGGCAAGATGATACTGCTGCTATTTTGTATTCATCTGGTACTACTGGTGCTAGTAAAGGTGTTGTTTTGACTCATAGGAATTTGATTTCTGGAGTTGAGCTTTTTGTGAGGTTTGAAGCTTCACAATATGAGTTTCGACCCGAGGATAATGTGTATTTGGCTGTTGTGCCTATGTTTCATATTTATGGGCTAACACTTTTTACTCTGGGGATTTTGTCATTGGGTACTAAAACTGTTGTTATGAAGAAGTTTGGTTTTGATGAGATGGTGCGATGTATAGATAGGTACAAGGTGACTCATTTCCCAGTCGTGCCACCATTGGTGAGTGCGTTGACAAGGGCGGGAAAAGGTGAGTTTGGTAGACGTTTGACGAGTTTGAAGCAGGTTTCATGTGGTGCTGCACCTTTGAATACAAGAACTATAGAGGAGTTTATGCAGTGTTTTCCTCAAGTTGATTTCATTCAGGTAAAATAATTGCAATTGTTATCTCGATGGAAAATGGTCTTTTAGCACAAGTGCTGATAATGAGTCTTTGTTTTCAGGGTTATGGCATGAGTGAATCAACGGCTGTGGGGACACGCGGATTCAACACTCGAGATGTGCATAATTGTGCGTCGGCTGGACTATTGGCTCCAAATATGCAGGCTAAAGTGGTTGATTGGGTAACTGGTTTGTATTTGCCGCCTGGAAAGACTGGTGAACTTTGGTTACGTGGGCCAGCTATAATGAAAGGTAGCGTTAAATTTTAATTTTTGATAGTATTTCTTGTTTTTTTGATAACTTTGATAACATGAGTCTCGGGTACATATTTTGGTAGAGTACCTGAATAATGTGGAGGCAACTTCATTGACTATTGATAAGGATGGTTGGCTGCATACGGGAGACATTATTTACTTTGACCAAGATGGGTACTTGCATATTGTCGATCGTGTTAAAGAGATAATAAAGTATAAAGGGTTTCAGGTAATTTAATTAGTTAATGACTTTTTAGTACTAATACAAAGTAGTTAAAACCGACTGTTATGGAAACGAGTATAAGATTGAAGTATGGTAATGCAGATTGCTCCAGCTGATTTAGAGGATGTGCTAGCATCTCATCCAGCCATACTTGATGCTGCAGTAACAGGGTGAGTTTGACTATTTGAGATTTCAGAAAAAGTCAAGTTGCATTCATGGTTGACTTTAATGTTTGTTGAGGTAAGTTTTAGGAGACTGAGAGCTAATCTTGGATGAATCTCAGTTTGTTTTTATTAAGGGCTTAGTGCCTGGGAATGCAACTAACTTGTGCCCGATATCTATTGTGTGTACCCAACTTAGGTTTGCTATTTTTAATGCATCAAACTTTCAAAAAGGGTGTTTTAATGTATTTTGCTGATGTGTCACTCGTTTAAGGTGCCACGTGGCATCCGGAGAGTTTGACACATCACCAAAATACACTAAAACTCACTTTTTTAAAATTTAATTCATTAAAAGTAGCAAACCTAAGTTGGGTACACACAATAGATATTGAACCTTAGTTAGTTGCATTCCCAGGCACTAAGCCCTTTTATTAATGCAGTTAATATATATATGATTTTATGATGTGATCTTCTGTTGGCGCACTCACAACATGTCAAATTCAAGAAGTAGTTTTTCTGGCAAATGCAGTCCACTATATTTTAATTTGTACTTTTTGCATCAACTTTATGTGCTTATTCTCCAAAGTTTTTGGAATCAGATGACTTTGGAAGTCAAATCATACGCTTACTGACGAAATAGATGGCAACACTCTTATTTTTCTGTCTTTATTTGACCACGAATAAGGTCTATTGTTCTCCTTTATGGTCAGAATCATAACATGTCAATTCAAAATAGACTAATATGTGCTTTCAAATATAACTCCAATATTTTTCCCTTGGTACTTTTTCGGTTAAGGTTTTAGTGGTTATCATCTATATCTTGGAAGTGTAGGAAATCGTGGAAATCAAACATAGCACCCACTTGTTGACGAAATTTTTTTACTCGAAACAAGCAATCAGAATTTGAAGTTATTTTTACTTTTTCATTTGGAATTTGTGATTCCCATCTGGTACTATGTACCGTGCAGAGCCAGGGATGAGGAAGCCGGAGAGGTTCCTGTGGCATTTGTAACGAGGAGGCCAGGAGCTGAAGTTTCTGAGTCGAGCGTAATTGACTTTGTAGCAAAGCAGGTGACAATCATAATTTGTAAAAATGTAGTCCAAACAATCTCACAATATTGGCTGTAAGATAGAGGTGGAGAAATATGTGGGTCTGACGGGTTGGGTAATAGATAAAAAAGGGTAGCTTTTTGTATGGGTCAAAATGGGTCGGGCTAGATTCCAAAAAAATATCCACTTTCTGATTATAAAAAAACTATTGATGTGTGAATTATGATGTTAAAAAATATGTTATTGCAACAATTATCCAAATTTTCTAATAAAGTGATTTAGGAGATCTACATGCATTTAAATACACTTCGCCTCTGTGACTTTCAACCTTTTCGACCCGTTTTGTTTTTAGTTGACCCGTTAGAGATAAAACCTTAACCGAACTTGACCCATTTAAAGGTAACCGGGATAAAATATTCCACCTCTACTGCAAGATGATACATAGGTTACGGGTCAGTGTCTAATCAGTAATGTTTTCAGTTCATTCTAATGCTCTTGATCGGAAATGGGACAGGTGGCACCGTACAAGAACGTGAGAAGAGTGATTTTCACGAATGTGATACCAAGGTCTGCGGCTGGAAAGATTCTGCGAAGGCAACTGAAGGACATGTTATATTCAAGACTTTAATGTGTTTTTTCTATCTTCAATCAGCTACACGAAGCCCGTTTCAAGAAGCAATAAGCACTTGAAGGATAACATTAACTGGTAACTGATTATGGTTGTGCAGTGTATTTATGTTTACATAATACATTCTTATAAGAATTCACTGAATTTTCATAGAGTTAACATTAGGGTCAGGTTTGAGTAATGACAGTTCTATAACCCATAGAATTGGGTTGGGGGGGGGGGGGGGGGGGGGGGGGGGGTGGGGGCGTGGGGTTAATTTGTACGGTGAGCTACTTAATACCATGAAATATTCGATGTTATTCACATATTTATTTTTCTTAAATCTATAGTATGGAATAACCATCCTACATCCCAAGTTCGGTTTGTTAATAAGTCGAATTTAGATTGGATCACTTTATTTATAATCTATGGATCATATATGATCCGATCTGTGAAAGTACCATTCAATATTCTTCCTTTGTTGGATATCTTCCATAAAAATTCCACAATTTTAACAGACTATAGATTGTCCATGTGATTAGAACCTCATAGCTAATATTTTAGTATGTTAGTATAAATTTAGAAAAATTTAAATACAAGAATTATATTATTAATACCGAAAAGGATACATATTAAAGTCGTATGAACTGCTCAATCTACACCGATATCAATATAAATCAAGAAAAAAAAAACATATGTATGGCCAGTTTCCCATGGCTTTATTCTCCAAACTAGTTATTTCAGTTACCTCCGGGCCCTTCCTTGCCACGGTGTCCTCCACCACCGCCACTCCATCCCCCGTTATCACCTCTTCCATGACCACCACCGCCACTACTCCATCCTCCTTTATCACCTCCTCCATGGCCACCTCCACCGCCACTCCATCCCCCTTTGTCACCTCCTCCATGACCGCCACCTCCACCACTCCATCCGCCTTTGTCACCACCTCCATGACCGCCACCACCGCCACTCCATCCCCCTTTGTCACCTCCTCCATGACCGCCACCTCCGCCACTCCATCCGCCTTTGTCACCACCTCCATGACCGCCACCACCGCCACTCCATCCCCCTTTGTCACCTCCTCCATGACCGCCACCTCCGCCACTCCATCCGCCTTTGTCACCACCTCCATGACCGCCACCACCGCCACTCCATCCCCCTTTGTCACCTCCTCCATGACCGCCACCTCCACCACTCCATCCGCCTTTGTCACCACCTCCATGACCGCCACCACCGCCACTCCATCCTCCTTTGTCACCTCCATGACCGCCACCTCCACCACTCCATCCTCCTTTATTACCTCCTCCATGACCGTCTCCATGACCGCCACCTCCACCATTCCATCCTCCTTTGTCACCTCCTCCATGACCGCCACCTCCACCATTCCATCCTCCTTTGTCACCTCCTCCATGGCCTCCACCTCCACCACTCCATCCTCCTTTACTACCTCCTCCATGCCCGCCACCTCCACCGCTCCATCCTCCCTTGTCACCTCCTCCATGGCCACCTCCACCACCACTCCATCCACCCTTGTCACCTCCTCCATGGCCACCACCTCCTCCATGGCCACCACCTCCTCCATGGCCACCACCTCTACCATGACCACCACCTCCACCACTCCATCCATGACCACCATCACCGCCATTAAACCCTCCCTTACCTCCACTACCGTAGCCACACCATCCTCCCAAACAACCACCACCCTCTCCACCACCTTTTCCTCCACTTCCAAATCCAAATCCACCCCAACCATCCTTACCTCCTCCACCTACTTCTTGACTTTTTCCAACCGAATCCCCTAGACAAACATAAACAACAATAAGAACAAATCCATAAC
This sequence comes from Gnaphalium uliginosum, assembly GCA_963930675.1. Classification (NCBI taxonomy): domain Eukaryota; kingdom Viridiplantae; phylum Streptophyta; class Magnoliopsida; order Asterales; family Asteraceae; genus Gnaphalium; species Gnaphalium uliginosum. Next base: position 12,234,501 of record OZ005684.1, read on the forward strand.
AATCATTCAACAAATGTTAACTACAAACAAGTACTTACTTCTTTTCTTGTCATTTTCAACACTATGAGCCGTCACAGCAACAGAAACAATAAGAATAGATACGCACAGAAAAGCCGACAACACAAAACCACCCTTTGATTTCATTTTTAGAAACTGTATGTAAATACAAACGATCACTTATTCATTGGTTACGTACTGCGTATGATAAGCCCTTTTTATATACCAAAAAGCATTAATTACTTGCCTACTACTTACCTTCAACCCAATTCAGGTGGGAGTTACAAAACTGGATATGAGGTCATTTTCAAAACTCATACATCATGCTTTCTTGACTAAAATATCGAAAAGAGTTAGTGTCGTGACAAGTGGCAACAAAACTGACATGTGGAAAAATGTAACTGATACATCATGTAATGATCTTAAATAGGGTTTCATTTATGGATTGATATCTTTATGTTAAAAATCTTCATGGACTAATACACAAATGGAACTAAATACATATGGGATTCAACACTCATAACTCTTTATTTATAGTCAAGCTTTTGTTGCTTCAAGGGGTGCTGAGACCTTATTGGCTGCAATTTGTTCAAACAAATCTCGGATCTTCAATCCTACAATGGTCTGAAACAACCCAGTGCCATTATTACTGCCAGGAAAGTCAGCATGTTTCAGCATTTGTTGCGTGATTTCACCATAAAATTTAGTAGAAATATTGCTCAAATGGCTTTCAACATAGATTAGTTCATCTAATCTGTCAAATTGCCCATCCATTTCCAACACAGAAACCTGCAAAAAGATGAAAAGTTCGGTTAAATTATCTGCATTCAGAGGTGTGTTTTTGGCTATATATGGTGTAGATTTACCTCATGACCGAAGTAAGCATCTGGGCCATAGGCGAATTTGATGCCAGGATACGAGCAAGTGAGCTTTCTTCCACATGGGATCCATGAAATGGTGGAACCTTCATCAAATAAGTACACAGGGTTGAAGTATTGAACTCCTTCTTTCATGATCAGCTTCACTCTCAATACTTTTCCCTCATTGTCATCGGGAATCAGCTGTGTAGGCAACACTTCAATAACTGCATCTGCATATTGCTTTTGAGGATCTGCGTTCATGATCATGATCGTGATCATGCCATTAGTACAAATGTCGCAATTCCCATTTACTTATCAATGGGTTGATTTGAGTAATGTTTTACCTCTAACAGGAAGATTAGCTAAAAGGGAAACTGGCCAAATGGGTCAAACAAGTCGAAAAGTAACCCAAAGTCTAAATTATTGTTATCACGAAATTAAGTTATTAAGTAATTGATGTAATCATAACTAACACACCAATTGTGTATAAATGAATTAAACTTTGAGAGAAAAGATATTTGGGTCAACCTGACCCGACCCGTTTTGACCCAAAACCATTTTGTCCATTACCCAACCATCCAACTTAGCACCTCTAGTGCACATAGCTTGCAAGAAGCAATTAAGAATATAGTTCCCAATTATTATGTAAATTTTGAGGTGTATAGAATTACCAATATAAGCATCAAAATCTGGTTTTCTAGCCTCAATGCTAGCTTTAATGCTTTCAAGACTGTGTCCTCTCTCAGCCATATCCCTCTGCAGTTCAGTGATACATTCAGTATATTGTAAAACTGTTCATTCTTGCAGCTTGCAAACTGTTGTTGTAGTTTTTACAAGAACGATGGTTTGCAAACACACAATACCTGAATTTTCCAGGCAAATTTAACCTCATTACTGATGTCCAAGTAAATACTGAAGTCCAAGAGGTCTCTTACTCTCTGATCGTACCTACATATATTTGAGATAGTAAGCTTAACCTAAGGTTAGACCATATACTTTTTGAGTACATATTTTGAAAATGTATACTTAATACATACCTCATAAATTCATTTCAAATCTTTACATCATTATTGTTGTACTTTACATCATTACATTTAGTGCATTAATTGCTTATAAGGGTTTTAAAATAGAAAATAAAGTGTATGGGGGTCAAACGGACCTAACCTATACTAGTCAATTATTCGTTTTGACCCTTTACCGAATTAGCCACTTGACCCATTTTTGCTACGAACTTATAAAAGCACATTTCAATGAATATTACGTGCTTCATTGCTTCCTAGTTATTCATTAAAGATGCAAGCACGGTTACTTTATATATAGTTATTCACTCAGAACTATCCACGCGTTCATAAAAACTCAAAACCTCACTAAGAAAGTCTTACCAATCAGGCAGAACCAGCTATAGAGAAGGGTAAAAAAGTAAAATGTACGTCTCATGTATAGACATTAGCACATATGAAAAATTAATAAATTTGATCTAATGATGGCACCACAGCTGCAACACGCTGCCCTAAGGAGGTGTTCCTTCTTGTTGATTTGAATCACGAAAATTCTAAGATAGCCAGTTTTAACATTTTTATAAGGATACATATATATATATATATATATATATATATATATATATATATATATATATATATATATATAATATTCAAAAGAAAATTTGCTAAGCTTGAGTACTATAAATTGATCAGAGTTCTGTCTTGTTTATAGTTCAGTTATTACCGTTGTTTAGATAATGTGAAGAAAATATAAATAAGACTATAGACATTGGTACTGACTATTGATATATCTATTCTGACAAAAAGGACGTCGCTAAAACAAAATGTGTGGGTATTTTTTAATTTTTTGTATTATAAGTTTTTTTATTTATCATAGCGCTTTAAAGCTTTATTTCAGAATGATCTTGATGATACAGTTATGTGTTATCAAAGACATGTCCAGTTGGATTCATCAAAGTAGTCAAGATTTGTTGATCAAAACCAAGTAGTACTAAAACATCCAACAAATGAGCGCATTTTATAGCTTTCCATTAATATCATGAAGATATATTTCATAATATTCTCAGCCATACAAATATATATCCACATAAGCCACCTTTGATATCTTCTTCCTACCCTCCACAAACAAACAGATCACTTTGATTACTAACTAAAGACTCAAAATTCATTCCATCAAACTTACTAAAATCTAACAAGAATTTCACTAAATGCACCAAGACTCCATGATCACATGCTCCAATGCTAACTACTAAATCTTTACATAAACTTACAAGCTTAAGAAACTTACATTGGGTGCAAACCTTCAATGACAAGAATCTTGGGTGGTTTAATGAGTTCAGGAGGGTCCAAAAGACCAGAAACATGGTTATAAATAGGCTTCTCAACAGCCACACCATTTTTAAGAGCCTTAACTTGTTCATACATAAGATCAAAGTCATTGGCTCTTGGATCAAGTGCAGTCACACCTTTTTCTTTTCTTCCAGTTCTATCTAAAGAATGATAATCATCTAAACATATAACAGTTGTTGTATCACTTATAAGTGTGTTTGAATCAGGGTTCCCACCTTTTGGTGGTGAAGCTGCACCACCAAATACACTGGTTAACCTTCTCATAAAAGTACTCTTCCCACAACCAGAATCAGCTGCAAGTCCAATTACTATTGTGTCACCTGAACATGTGATTTCACCACCTCTAAATCTGACACTATCAGTACTTTTTTTACTACCATTGGTGTAGAAAAAAACCTGCTTTTGGTTGAATCCCATGTGGGTTTTTGTGGGTGATGAGATTGAACATGATGTGTTGAGAGGTTGGACTGTGTACACTGTGCACACTACCATGTTTGATTGTTTTTCTCTTTCTCTTGTTTCTTGAAATTTTAGAGAGAAAAAGATTGAAGCTTTTTCAATGTGTGATTCAAGATTTGTATGTGGTTATTCTCTTTAAAGGATCTAAGGGATATACTCATATAATTTTTCTAAAGATGCAATATTGAAATAATGTATGGTCTAAAAAGATAATTTACAACTAAAGATTCATACAGTATAACTCCCTTGAAGTAAAAATTAACAGATGGAAGTATGGGAATAAAGAGGTAAATGTGGGGTGTCATTAGTTTTATGGGTTTCTATGACTACCCTTGGTTTTGGACAAAATTGGAGGTAATTTTAAGGTAGGAAGAAATAGGTCATGATGGAGGTTCTTACAAGGCTATAAGGGTATAGTTGTCATTTTAAGGTTTAGTTAAAATGATGAAAGTAGATGAGATGATAAAACATAGGCATGGATGGTTAGTTGACATGCCATATGGCATCATGTTATTGGCTGATTATAGATGAGAATGATAATGTGTGGATTGTAGTGGATTTGGGTTATATTTCTTCAATTTCAACATTGTACTTCTTGTAAGTTAACACTATACGTTATCTTGATCAGATCCGTCAAGTACAGAAGAGTTATTGCAATCATTGGTGTGGCACATTTTTTTCATAAAGATACATATGCATGTATTATATGCGCATACGTGCACATTTAACGCACTTTGAGTACGTGTTTCGAAGGATTTTGTATTGGATTTTGGCCGACGATGAGGGGTTGATAGGTGGTGATTTATCATAGCAAGTAATCAACGGTGATTAGTAGTGATTAAAGTTATGCCTTGTACTCTTATCGTAAACAGGGTACATAACTAGTGGTGATCCAAATCCGATTTCAAGATTATGAGCATAAAATTAGAAGACAAAAGATGCATGACAGGCCATATGTAATGTTTTAAATAATTAAGCTTAATAACAACATCATTTTCCTGTTTGCATCAGTTGAAAACTTAACAAAGCTAGTTAGGTTATTGGTGTTGGTATATATGTTGATGTTGCGTCGTCTCCGACTCATAATCATTTCTACTTTTACTGACAATGCGTGGTAAATAAAAATAAAATGTGCAAATAGAATAACTCAAAAACTTAGAGCAAAGAAGATGTGAGGCATTGATGCTGTTAGCATGGGACAGTCAAGTTTAACGGCTGAAGATGAAGAACAACGAAGATGGTAATAACGTTGTAATTTAATCATACTTGAAAGCAACTTAATTAATAAGCTGATAAACACATGTCAAATAGTTTTGTGAACACGACTTAAACAAGTTGAGAAACAGAAGTTGTCTGCATTCATCCAAATATTCAAAGTTTGTTAATTAACTGCACCATGAATCAATGTTTAAGTAATAATCAAATCCCAATTAACCCCAACCAACGCTGAGTTATCATATATTGTCTTATATAGATAGATTAGGGCACACAAAAAAAAAAAAAAAAAACACTTGAGAATTTGTATATTCTGACATGTTTGCAAAAGAGACCTGTTTTCAAAACAAAGGTTTGTCAAGATTCTTTCAGCTTATATTTTAAATGCATATGGTAAAACCATTTGTACATTAGGGGCCTCACATAGTTAACTTGTTACTTGCTAGCAAGAAAAATGAGATCTCCGCTTCTGTTTCTGATGCTTATTCATCTTCTTTGGCTTTTGCACAACAAGATGATAGTTCATACCCACCTCCATATGGTGAGAATATGGATTCTTGCAGTGAAAATGGCGATGAACTGATTCCTTTGAGGACAGAAGTTTATGGAAATGGAAGAATTTTTTATATTAGTAATTACACATAAGATTACTTCAGAAACATTGACTGGGCATCCTGAGGGAGTTGTGGATCACCTTTAACTCTATGCAAGTATGAAGAATGGATCAATTCATAACTTTTCGATTATAAAGTTACCTGCTCATGTTGGCACTCATGTTGATACACCTGGACATATGGTTGAAAGTTACTTTGATGCTGGGTTCGATGTTGATAGTCTAGATTTAGATGTGCTCAATGGTATCAAAATATGTCCCTTATGTTAAGTTTAGATCCTGTTTATGGTATGAATGATATTTTATGGCACTATTTGGTTTTCCGTTTTTTTGTTTATAGGTCCTGCAGTTGTGGTTGATGTTCCGAGGAACAAGAACATAACAGGTATTTATTTGCTTAAAGTTCATTAAAAGTGATATTTTAAACAACGTACTTTCTGATAATAAGAAGTTGTTAAAATATTGCAGCTGAGGTTATGAAGTCGTTGAACATTCCCAAGGGAGTAAGGTGTGTGCTTTTCAGAACATTAAACACCGATCGGTACCTTCCTGTCATTTTACTAGCATCAATTATCGTATAATGTTTGTTATAAATGTTATTATCACTTAAAGTTCAAACTGATAGCTGAAATGTTGAAAATTTAATGTTAATCCATGGATCCTTTTGAACCAGTCTGGCTGCAGGAATTGTATTTGGTTTACTATGGAAATATGATGGTTGCCTCTTGACTAATTGACCCTAAATAATGCGAAGCTAACAGATTTTTAAATATCTTGGGTTGATTTGTTACAGGCGTCTTATGTGGAAAAAGGAGCTTGATTTAAGCTTTGTGGGATTCACTTTGGATGGTGCACAGTGGCTTAAGGACAATACTGACATCAAACTTGTTGGTAACTCTCATATTTGAACATCCATGGATTGTCCTTGTTTTAGTTATCAAAAACTCAACCTTTCGTATTTGACAATACACACACATAAACACACCGAGGATTCAGAGACTCATTTTTTCCAATTTTTGTAGGTCTTGACTACTTGTCAGTTGGTGCCTTTGATGATATGATTCCCGTTCATCATGTCCTCTTAGACAGCATTGTAAGAATTTATATATATATATTCACTAATTTTCTGATCATGGGGCATAGTGAAATTAGAAATTTATCAGCAAGAGTGTCTTATGTTTTTCTAAATTAGACATGTTCAGAATTAAAACTTGCTGGATATATACCCTGATCTGTAAATGTCTCAACTTGGCCACTTTAGCTTGGTTGGGTAACAGGTCAACACGGGTGAATTACTTGTACGGATCTGGTTGGTTGATCCGAAACGCTTTTTGTCCAACATATTATTAATATTTTACAAATAGATAGTGTGTAAAATATGTTAACAAAAGTTGTATTATATCAATAATAATGATGATTTAGGAGGTTTTATGCATTAAAATAACATTTTGGCCTTATCTAAAAAAAAAGTACATTACACTTTTGGTGACTTTCGACCCATTTGACCCGATTCTTGTAAGCTAATTTTCAGATGTTACTTGTTAGCTAGAAAATCAACCCAGATCGATCCATTTATAAGTGAATGGGTCAAAACTTCCACCTATGTTGATTTGAGATGTAAGATAAAAGCTATTATATATAGTTGAGAATGAAGTTATCATGTAAGGCCGTCTATAATCTTTATGTCGGTTTTCTTATTATAATATGCAACACGCGATAAGAATCTTAGCAATGACATAAAAATCAGTATATACATATTTAACATTTCTACCTTTTATGTTCAAGATATCATTATCATAGAAGCTTTGAAACTTGATGATGTAGAAGCAGGAATATATTATGTTCACTGCTTAACCTTAAGGTTAGTAGGTGCAGAAGGATGTCCTATAAGATGCATCCTCATCAAGTGATTCGAAACCAATTTCCAAGTTGCTTAGATTGCAAGCAATAAAATGACGCGACTCACATTATCGCATCATGTATGATTACATACTTATGAATCATCACATTAGACTAACAGTGTCAATGTGTATGTCTGGAGCATATTTCGAGTAATTTTTATGTGTCCTAATAAACTATGCAAACTTTGGAATTCTTGGGCATCCAAAAATACTGTAAGCTTGATTCATGGATCAGCATGTTCTGTTTTCTTCTTTACATGTGATTTTTAAGGGTGCAGATAACCAATGGCTAATGGTTTGGTCAGTTTAGTTGACAGTTTGACCATGAAAAGGATTGAGAATGTGGAAGTATAGTTGCTTTGAAATTGTAAATTTGTTTTGAAACAACCCAAAAGGGAAATGTTCATTTTAACATGTATACTGTATTCTTGCACAGCTTTGTGTATTCAATAGTGTAACACTACCTGAAAATAGTAATTGAAAATGAAAAGCATAAAACTGTAAATCTGTAACAATACAACCATTTCTCTTTATAAGGTTACGTCACCCCGATAACATGACCAGTGGCGGATCTAGGACATAAAAACGCATGGTTCATTAATACCTTGACCCTATTACTTGGTTGCGACGATAACCTAACATTGACAGACAAATCGGGTCAGGTCATTAAAACGAATCATAAACATAGATTCATTAATAATACGGAGTATTAATTAGTGAATGTTCTTACAATTGTTCTCGACGAGGTTTCATACCTTGTAAATGATTCATAAATGACAAATTACTAATCCCATCTAATACTTCTTTTTCAATATATCACCAAATAAAATACGTCAACTTGATAATGGTGTAAGTTACTAACCAGTTATTGAAACATATCAATTTGTTAGTCGTTAACTTATCACAAGTTGCATATAAAGCATATAATGTCACTGCATCCAAGGTTTAAAAATAAGGCAGTTTTTAATCTTACTTCCTCAAAACCAATTTGCAAATTATTTGTTTCAATATGCATGAGATATTATAAAAAATAATTAATGACATGAGTAGTGAGTTGCTATCCAAGACAACTATGAACCACTTTTCAATATGCATAGCAGCTAATATATACATATACATATACATATAGAATTAAAATAGATTAACTTCAAACTGGGCAATATAAATTAACTTCAAGGAAAGGATACGGAGTATTTGGGATTCATGGGCTAAATTAGTAGTACTTGGGCTTTTCTTGGGCCAAGGTAGGTCCTCTTAATTTTTTAACCTGGTTCCTACATATAAATATTTAATCCTTTGGTAAAAAAATTCAAGTTTACGGTGGGTCAAATGACCCATGTACTAGAAGTCTGGATCCGCCCTTAAACACAACACAATGAGCAAAATTCATACACGAAACCTCTTTTGCATTAGATTCAATTTCGTAAATATAATATCAGACCAGGGCGAATTTAGAAGGGGCCCCTCAATAAATCTAAAATTACATGAAAGAAAAAAAAATTCTTATTTAGTTAGTGACATGTTAAACTTTTGCCGCAACCCCCCCCTAAATAATATATACTCGTAAAAAATAATAATTTACCCCTCTGTATATGATATTCTAGCTTCACCCCTGAATAAATGAGTAAATTATTAATTTATATTTTACTTAAGTAATTAATTAATGTATATATTACATTATCATGCTATGCATCAACTAATAAATCTATGCCCTGCCTCATTTTCACCATTATTGGGTTCCCTGAACAGTTTGTGCTGGTCGTTACTTTACCTGCTTTTTTTGATGGACCCCATTTTTATTATTTGTTTAATCTGCATAAGTTGGTTTACGTTTTAACTTTTAAGAAGCATCCGAATTCTGTCAAGTATATTTATATATCTTCGTATAAATTAAAATAATAAATAAATTATTATTCATTTTTAAAAAAATGATATATAAAACCTACGTAACACGTATACATGAACATGATCGTATAAGCCGAAAGGAATATCACATTAAAAAATTAGAAAATAATATAATTAAAAAGAAAATTGAATTGACAGAAAGAATCCAACTAAAACTACCTAGCTAAGCTACCCACCGTCCCTCCAATCTTCATACGATCCCTCTCTGCTACTGTCTCTCTTTTTCTCTCTCTTTCATCTACAAAATACCATTTCTTTTAGTATTATTGGATACAAAAATTGTGGGCAACCTGACAAGAATAACCCAAGTGTCACGTTTGGAACCACTATTAATCTTCTTTTACATGTTTGCTGAAAATTAAAGCAAGCATATATAAGTATAATAACAATATTCTGTCAGTCAGAGAGTCAAACAACAAGAAATATATGATGGTGGGTTTATTCTCAAGGTTTTCTGTCAGCAGATACGGTGGTGGTCATCGTCGCTCACAAAGTACTGCTGCAATCGTAAGCAACCAAACCTTCTGTAGTTTTCTTTTAGTATTTACGATTATGATTCATGGTTGACATTTGAGAGTTTGAAGTTTTTGGGAGTTTGACTTTTGATTAGTCAATAGTTTGAAGATTATCTTTACTGTGGTTCTCAAGTATACAATTTCTGTGGTCAGTGTTTACACAAGAAAAAATTGAACATGTGAAGTCAACTTCTGATTTTTGTCTATATAAGCATATTTGACTCCAGATGGTCAAATGAGTTTACAGTTAAAGTAAAAATGGACAATAAAAGAACTGCAAGAACACTCAAATTTTGTAAATTCTAATCATATATATATATATATATATATATATATATATATATATATATATATATATATATAGGGTTGGGTTGAAAACAACGAGTTAAAATAAAAACGGTGAAAACGATCTTAATTTTCATTCACAATTTACTGTTAGTTGTGAATCTTCATTTTTATTGCTTCGTATAAATTTTTAGTTGTGAACCTTTATATTTTTTTGCTTCACAAATTTTTTTTACTTGTAAACCTTTATTTTCTTTAACTTCACGTAAATTTACAAATGAGTGAAGCTTTATTCTTTTTAGCTTCACAAATTTTTATAGTTATGAACCTTTATTTTTTTTAGCTTCACAAATTTTTTTTAGTAAAGAACCTTAATTTTTTTTTAGCTTCACAATTTTTTTTAGTTGTGAACCTTAATTTTTTTTAGCTTCACAAAGAAATATATTTTGTGAACCTTTATTTATATTTGCTTCACGTAAATTTTCAAATGTGAACCCTTATTTTTTTTGTTTTCATCGTTTTTTTTATCTCCACCCCCTTTTATATATATATATATATATATATATATATATATATATATATATATATATATATATATATTTTGATCCAATGGCTAAAAAGTGTTTTCACCGTTTTTATTTTATTCCATTGTTTTCACATGATCCCATATATATATATATATATATATATATATATATATATATATATAGATAAATTTATAAATATATAAATGTTACATTTTTTATATCTCAAAATAAATATAGACAAATAGATGTATAGATACAGATGTTTCTGTAACTCTGTAAGTTGAGAAATTGCAGATGAACAATTTGCATATATGCACAATAGACGCACAAATCGAAAGTTGTGATTTTGTTGACTTTAATGTTTTAAGCTGTTATAGAACACTTCATTAGGGATATAAAAGCATAGATTATGCTAAAATTTATCAGTGAATATCGGTTTATTCAACCAAATACAGTATTCATCAAAGATATACATTAGTTTAGTTTAGTTTAGCTGTCTTTTGAATACATCAACCATAAATTTGGGATTGGGTTCTGCTGTTGAGAAGGGGAGTCAAATCTATTATATTCCAAATGCAAATTTGATGGAGGTGTTTGCACAAGGAACTCTTTGGATACAAAAAACTAATGATGCTAGAACTTGTAGTTCTTTTGCTCGTTGACTTGTCATGGTTCACAGTTAAACAAGCCTGATAGAGCGAGAATAAGTCATTCTCAATGAAATAAAGTGTCAAAAAGGTAGTTGTGCTAATCTTCTATTTAGATGTTGATGGATTGAGATTCTTTCAACTTATTTTTCAACATAGTAAGTTTTTGATTTTTGGACAAATGGATTCTGTTCTCATTGTCTGTTAATTTAGGGGTAATTGGCTTGTTGACTTGTTTTTCTGATTGTATGTTTGATTGCTTAATCTCGTGAAGGATGAAAGGGAGATTGTTCCCCAAGATACAGTGGCTATAGAAACTATGAGTAATGTCGCAGGAGTTATGTCTACTTCTCATCATGGAATTGAAGTAGCAGTTGAGTTTAAGCCTGTCGAGCACCCCCTTGAGCCTCTTGACGTTGATCAACCCATTCAGTGCCCGTTGCCCGAACCTTCAATACTCAATGTAAGCATTCATACAACTTTTTTATTTTTGCATTTACTTGCAAAAGCATTTGGTTTTCTATTCTCCAACTGTACATAGATTCTTTGGTTGTGCTCCTGCTTCTACACACATTGAAACTATGTTGACTTTTCGTAACAGTCGAAAAACCAATCTGATTTTGCTAATTGTGTTTCTTTTTCTATAATTCTATTTGAATTTTGGTTTTGTTAATTATTCGTGTGGAGCTGGTCCTCTAAACTTTCCGTAGAATAGCTGCTTTTTGACTTTTAAAACCAAGCAAGTACTTTTGTACACAAAATTGATATGGATTTTGTTATAATTATAACATCACTCCGTCTGGTATTTTCATACAGTTCAATGTACTTTTGGCAAGAAAAACTGGTTATTTGACTTTAAACTGTCAATGTATTTTCATCCTAAAAACTGTCAACATGCAGTTATGTGTTTTTAGTTAATTTTCAGATTGTGTTCCCTGATTTATTTGTTTTGTTACATAAAAGGATGGAAGAATATGGAAAGAGCGCGTATCTGCAGGGGTGCATAGGAGGGCTGACTTGTCCATGATGGAGGAAGAAGCAGGGGCCCCACCTCAACCCGAAACTCCTAGAATGAAATCACGACCTCGAACAAATCGCATGATACTACCATCAATTAGTGCACCTGAACATAATATTCTCAAACTTCTTGAAGAATCCGGGATGTAAGTTTATGCCGCGATTTCCTGCAAAATCCGTTCGCTCTATATTTCATAGATTCCCTGATTTCTCTTACATTTACCGACATCCCCCTACATGTATTATTCCCAAAACATGAACACATGCACATACATTATGTATATACGCTAAAGCTGTCTACGGCTCGTAGCTTCTTATACATGTAATTGATATATATTGGTCTGTTGTATATGTGGGAAATTTCGACTAATTTACTTATCAAATTACCTAACATATAATCGCTAATAACGTTTGAAATTAACCACATTTTTTTATTAAATTTTCATTTGGAGGTCTATGTAAACACATTTCATTAGATCTCAATCAAGTATGTAGTTCAACAACATTATATTTTATACGTTCACGATGATAACAATAAGTCTGAATGTGTTATTATCTAAATTTAACGTAACATAGTGTTTGACAATCAAGATGTTAGACTGTAAGAGTTTGATACTTGATTGCTTATATCATGTCTAATATTAGAGTTAGACTAGACAAACAAAAAAGAATATACTTCTTTGTTCAAATGATAACTTTTATAGATACGTGCATCAAAGTGTACGGATTATTACGTGTATTAAGGTATAATAGAGAAACAGCTTATGATTTTTCTTAAAAGTTCGAGGACGAAATATATATATATAAACTGTTAGCATTTGATGCACCTTTTATATATGTTGTTAACAACATATATGATATTCTCTCAAATATATTAATAATACAACTCAAAGTTATAATTAAAGCTATTTTTGGTTTTTACCAAAGTGCACATTATTTAAACTTGTTAGAGCACACGGACTGGAAGGCCAAATTATCAACGTTGACACCTTGAACGTCAAGGAGTCGGCGTTCGTCACTCTCCGTCAGTGTTCAAGGTCAGCGTTCATTTTCAATGTTCACTCTTGAACGTTGCGTTCAGAAGTTTTGTTTTATTTTTTTTATTTGTTTTTCCTTTTTCTTATTGGTTTAAAACTAGTTTGTGGAACCATTTGAACTTGACTCGAACATTGAATCACTCCTTTTAAAATCGTATCCGTATTAAACTTCACTGTTCAATTGACCATCAAGCTAAACACCGAACATAAGGGCAACCAATATAAGAGCTAAATAGTAAAGGACCAATAGATCAATAATACAATCACGAACTTGGTTTACCATATGAATTGTATTATAGATTATAGATATTTGATTGTTACATAGATAAAGTTTATTTTGTCAGAGTAATAACACACAAGCTTTTAATATCATTTTACAAAGAATCTCCTTTCTAGCATATGTTCTATGTAGTTTCTATCTCGTTACCATTTTCACTAAAAATTTTAAATGTAACATTCTCCTTATAGCACTTGATATCCTAAATATCTATCATTTATTATTATTTTTTTTTGCTAAAAACGTGAATTTTGATAAATTATCCACCCTGCATTAAAAGCTTGTATTGTATAGATCAGTAATGCACATTTTTTGTGAATTAATAAAAAACGATAATGGATAATATATCATTAATCTAAAATTAGATGATATTTACCTGTGTAACTTCTTAGATTAAAATACACCTTAATTTTTTATTTTGTTTCTAACTCTAACAAGTTTATAAAACGAGTTAACCCGTCACTTAACTCGTTTTATTTAGGACTTCTCTCCGTTCCATCAAGGAAAAAGTTAATTTAATTTGTTGTTTGATGCCCGAACGGGTCGTGGGTCGGGTCAAACCCAAATATTTACATCAATAGAATTCATCCTCAAATCGACTTCTTGTTTCTTTGAGGAAAAGAAAACTATCAAACTGCATCAAATTAGGGTTTATATTCAAATCCACTTCCTTAATCGTCGGAATCAATCAGGCGATGGCAGCTCTTCAATACCTAGATTCACTTCGTACTACTCACCCTGAACTCTCCGAGTGGTACAATACGCTTGCCGATTTGTACCAAAGGAAGCTATGGCATCAACTCACCCTCAAACTCGAGCAATTCGTTGCACTCGCTGTTTTTCAGGTATATTTTATCGTGAAATTGAGCTTATGGACTGTTTGTATTACTACATCTAGGGTTAATTTTGATTCAATTAGAATAGAGATTTGAGTTTGTGTGTGCTGGAACTTTGACTTTGATGTATTATTAGTATAATTTTTGGCACTATAATTGATATGAGTTGTGTGAGTATAGACGCAGAGTTGCTAATTTGATTAAATTTTGGAAATATATTTGTATATATGTACTGTGTAGTAATAGAAAAGTGTTCATGTTGAATCTGTGCTGTAGTGAAAGGATATGAATGATGATTTGTGAATGCTAGGGTTGAAGATTCTGAAAATTGAGGATATAGGGTGAGATTATGTATTGTGAATGTACTAGCATGGTAGCGAATAGTTTCTGGCATTTTCTCGCTTATTTTGGAGGTTTTCGTCAGTGGATCAGTGGATGGTGGGGTTTGGTTTAAGAGATGAGGAAGGGAGAGTGGTGTCCTATTGAACCTCCTTATCATAAGATTGTACCTCCATTGTACCTGCATAATATAGCATTGACGATGGCATGGTGGTGGTGGTAAGAGGAGGAAAGATATGTTCATTTTGTTGGTGTGTGCTTTAAAGGTGTGTAGTATGCGTTTTCTGTTGGTTTTTATTTATATAGTAAGAGAGAGAAGGTGGCTGTTTAATTATAAGAATAGAGATATTAACCTATTAAGAGGTTGATCAAATTTGTTTTATATACGTATTATAGATAGATAGATAAAGTTACAGTAATTGAGTTTACAATCAAGCTAATGAAGGAAGGAAAGTGCTATGTAGTCATAATCTCATATGGTAGATATTTTGTATTTAGTATAGAAGTTTAGTAATTAATAAGGAAGGCTTTAAGTTTTTATTTAACAAAAAAAAAAAAAAAAAAGAGAGCATAGTTACCCTCCTGAAGTCCTTGTATTCTTGGTATGTAATCTGGAAATATGGTCAATACTGCATTCAGCATTTACTCATCTCGACCTCTTCGGAAAATGATGAAATGGATCATTGGTTTGGGGATTTGGCATGTGTGAGAAAACACCCCTGTATCCTAATGTTAATGCTGCATGCAAGTTGACGTCCTTCGAAATCTGAAAAGTAATATGTATGGTCGCAAAATGTGTAGTTCGTTTTAAGAATGGAGTGAGTATACAGATGGCCGAGGTGATCAGGAGAGGAGTTTCAACTTTCAATGCTTTGGTTTGCCTGATTGAACTAAAGAAAGAGTGAATAGTTAAAACACTTGGGAGTACAATTATTTCTAAAAAGTTCAAGACATATTCAAAGCTGTCTCGAGACATGTAGCATATAACATGTGTGATAGTTCTGATTGTGTGCATAAATATGTTAAGAGACATGTAGCCTATAACACTTGTACAATTATTTCTATTAAGTTTAAGAAATGTTTAAAAGTTCTGTAAAAGATGCCTCATTTTATTTTCTTTGATGCCATGGATATGTTTGCTCTTAGTGACTTCATTTAGCAGAACATGTTATAGGTCACTCATGTTAACTGTTTGCAGCTGTCCAGAGTCCAAACATTTATGCTCATGCAACTCACCCCTAATTTATTTCAGGCGGGTGATGCTCTTATACAACTCTATCACAATTTCATCACCGACTTCGAGACTAAGATCAATCTTCTCAAGCTTGCACATTTTGCTGTTATAGTCTCTCGCCAGTATTCAGAAAAAGAAGCTGCCATCAGCTATCTTGAAGGAGTGATTGAAAAGCTTCGAGCTACAAAAGAGACACGTATAGAGGAGCCAATCCTTTATATTAAGATGCAAATAGCCATCTTTAATCTTGAGAAAGGAGATCAAAAGGAGTGCAAAAATCTGCTAGAAGATGGGAAGAGTACCCTTGATAGCATGACTGACATTGACCCATCCGTATATGCTAACTATTATTGGGTGTCATCCCAGTACCATAAATCTCGCCAGGAGTTTGCCGAGTTCTACAAGAACTCTTTACTTTATTTGGCCTACACCTCCGTGGAGTCTCTGTCAGATTCATTTAAGCTGGTATGTTTTTATATCTACAGTAAGGTTTATCCTTTCCTTTAGTTTAGATAATTAATTTAATTAGAGAAGTCATGGTTCTCCTTTTAGATTAGGATTATTAATTGCATTTTTTTGTTGAGTTAGGGTTCTTAGTTTTACTCTTATATAAGAGAGGTTAGCAATTATGCTTAACTTAATTATTAAAGTTGATTCAAAATTATATCGACTTTGTTCTCAAGAGTATGTCACTATGAGAGCCAGCCGGCTTCTTTCGATGAACCTTTATTGTTAGTTATTTAATGTTTTCATTGCTATTTATCAAAATATCGTACTCGGGACCCTATTGTATACTTTTCATGACGATTTGAATGTTTGGCCCCCAAATAATTGGTGATTGCCTTATTGGAATCAGCGAGTGTTTCCAGTTTTGTATCTCACTATTTTATGTTCTCTTTCGTTAGGATCTTGCATTTGATCTATCACTATCTGCTTTGCTGGGAGACAACATTTACAACTTTGGAGAACTGCTTGCACATCCAATAGTGAGTTCATCTCATCACCTTTTGACATGGCCTGTTCTCTCGTTCTGTGTTTTACAGCATGACCACCTTTACTTTAAGCTCATTTTGATTTTATTCAAACTATATCTCTTACATTATGTTAGATCCAATATTTAAGTTTGTAATCCTGCTATCCAGATAGTTCACACAATCGATTTCTAATGTGTTAAAATAAAGCGGAAGATGGTCTCCACAAGTATTTGAAGCAATTGTATTGGAATCACATTTGCTGATTGCATACATATACACTTGAATATCTTGATTAGTTGATATTCAAATGCGTAGTGCAATTGAAGACCGTAGGTTCTTCATATACTTAAAGTTCACCTGATCTTTTAAGGAAGTTCTGTAAATAAATCACAGAAGTTAAGAACGCATGAATTGATTGAAAACATATTCTTTTACTAGCAAAAAAGTGTCTGTACATCGTTTTATCACTACTGAACAAATTTTACTGATGAAAAAAAGAACTTGCCTGGGAATTATTTAATCAGTATGCTGTATTTGAACCTGTGCAGATAAAAAGTCTGATAGGGACGAAGGTTGAATGGCTCTACTACATTCTTGAAGCATTCAACTCAGGAGATCTTGTTCGCTATCAAGAACTATGCCGTGTTCATGCTGCTTCTCTTAATGCCCAGCCTGCTTTGGTGGAGAATGAGAAAAAGCTTCTAGAAAAGATTAACATTCTCTGTTTGATGGAAATCATCTTCAGGTTTCTAGTTTCCTTGCAAAATCTCTACATTTTTTTGACTTAAAACGTTGTGTACAGATGATCTCAGATGATGAATATGGCTGACAAGTTGTTTCTAATACATTTGTTGCTTGCAGTCGACCATCAGAAGACAGAACCATTCCATTGAATATCATTGCAGAGCGGACAAAACTGATAGTTGAAGATGTGGAATACCTTCTCATGAAGAGTTTATCTGTAAGTGCTTGTTCCTTGGTCAATGGAATTTTAACTCTTTTAAACATTAAAATGTTCATGAATGGATCAATTCTTAGCCAAGGTTGTAAAAGTCGCTAGTTGGGGACTAGTCGGTCAGGACATTGTATGGACTAATCGGCCAAGTCGGGGACTAATTGGGACTAGTCGGTTTTGACTTTTTTTTACTTTGTAAGTAATAAATTTCAAAATTATGTGTAAATATAGATGAGAACCATGAACATAAACATAAATAAACATAAATCTTAACATAATTTTCTTGAAACATAAACTTAATCGTTCAAACACTTGAAACATAAATATTTGTTACTCGATTCATTCTTCATTCTCTTCCATGATTTGAACTCCGACGTTTGTTTGTATCTAGGTATCTCAGAAGAAAATAGCGGCCCAACAAATGTGTTCCGAAACCCTAATTTTAATTCATTAAAAAAATCTTGACCAACTTTACTTTGACCAATTTGACCATCTTTGACCGAAAAATCCGACTTTGACCGAATAAATCCGACTTTGACTGACTAAATCCGCCTTTGACCGTTGACCGACACTGACTTTTGTTGACTGACTTTTTAGACCGACTTAGGCCTAGTCGAGTCGGACTACACCCAAATGGTTTTACAACACTGTTTTTAGCGAGTCATTTCTAAAAATTTAACATAAAAGTGGCTGAAATGGGGTCAAACGAGTCAAAAGTCGTTTGAAGTGTATATTAGTGCATAAAACCCTCATATTATTCAAATTGTATTATTGTGATGTTGCAGGTGCATCTTATTGAGGGGATAATTGATCAAGTTGAGGGAACGGTTTACGTGTCATGGGTGCAACCTAGAGTTTTGGGTATAAGTCAAATAAAATCTTTGCGTGATCGGCTAGACAGCTGGGTTGGGAAGGTACACACGGCTTTGACATCTGTTGAAGCAGAGACACCTGATCTAGTTGCATCTTAAAGTCCTTTCATTTCTACATGTCTTCTCTTGTTTTGTAACTCTCTTGAAAGCCCTAAGAATAGCTTGCCACAGTGTCGTTAAAGATGAAGTTATTAGTGCTGAGGTTATTTTGGGTGAACTCTGTGCAAGATACCTATTCGTTTTCGTTTCTTCAAGGAGTTTATCTTTGAACGAAGACTTCTGTACTTTACTTTCAGCTTTGGACTTATGGTTGGAGTTTATTATCAATTAATGTTACTATATTCAAGCGGGAAAAAAAGTTCTTGTTTCGTACCTGTTTTTCGTGAAAGTCTTGCTTATCGCACTAACTGATAATATCTTTAATATTATCTTAATTCCGTAAGCTCATATACTATGTTTATGTTTTAGGGGTTTTTTTCCCACCTGATTAAAGATGTTAATTCTAAAGATTTTTATATGTAAGATCAAATCGCACCATTTAAAAAGTATGTGT
Organism: Gnaphalium uliginosum; assembly: GCA_963930675.1. Classification (NCBI taxonomy): domain Eukaryota; kingdom Viridiplantae; phylum Streptophyta; class Magnoliopsida; order Asterales; family Asteraceae; genus Gnaphalium; species Gnaphalium uliginosum. The sequence goes on from OZ005684.1 coordinate 12,253,870, forward strand.
CCTTATGTGACTAAGACTCTTGAGACTGGGGTCATACACTACAACAATGAAATATTAGCCCAATCCTTGAAAAGTACAATAGTATTTGCATTCAGTCCACAAACTAGTTTCATATTTGGAGGTGTATCAGGTGATACACGGTCAATTTGAGCAGGTAGCCATGGATTCGTGATTCCGATTCGTGGTCAACCGGCCGGTTGAGGTGATGCTTACCTAGTAATAAACTCGTTCATAACATTAATACAAGTTTAAAACCTCATATTCTTAAAGATATTCGTCTTTGCTAATGGGTAAACGAAAATTTATTTAAATGATGATGTGTACAGAACTTCATAACAAGAGCATCTCCAATGCTCCTAGTAGACATCGTATAAAAAGTTTGTGTCGGAGTTCAAAGCTAAATATTCGCATCGGAGTGCTTTAAAGAATTTTTTTTCACTCATTTGTTCTTTAATTAACCTATTCCAATATTTTGTGATTGCAAGTTTAATTTCTTATATATAGTTGAGTAGCAGGTATTGAAAAATATTTACAGGTAATGTAATGATTTTGGGATAGTGTATGTGAAATAACAAAGAAAATAAGAAATAAATTTATACTTTTTGTTTTTTATACTCCGAAAAAAGAAAAGAAAAAAAAAACACGAATACACGATGATCGAATATGAAGCTCTTTATACCAAATTTGACAACTATAGTACCGAACAGAACTGTCGTCTCCGCCGCTTAAACCCTAAACCACCACCACCATTTCACCGGAGATGGAACCCAACCTCCACCTTCTACAGCCACCTACAGCCATCACCACCACAAACGAACAGATCAAACCACCGTCACGTCAACCAAAACGTTTCATAAAAAACCAAATCCCCGATTCAATAACCAACAACCCAGCTTTAAACGCCGCCATCGCCCTCCTTCCTTCCAACTACAATTTCGAAATCCACAAATCCATCTGGCGCATCCAATCCACCTCCTCCAAGCGCGTTGCTCTTCAGTTCCCCGAAGGCCTCCTCATGTACTCCTTAGTCATCTCCGACATCATCACCACTTTCGCTGACGTGGAACGTTGTTTCGTCCTCGGTGATGTCACTTACGGCGCGTGTTGCGTCGACGACCTCTCCGCGGCCGCACTCGACGCCGATCTGTTGATTCATTACGGACACAGCTGTCTCGTACCGGTAGATAACACTGTTATCCCCTGTTTATATGTTTTCGTCGATATTAAAATTGATGTTAATCGGTTAATTGATACTCTTAAGTTGAATTTTGGTAATGAAATTGATAAGAAACAGTTTATTATAGCTGGAACGATACAGTTTGCGACTGCTATTAGAGCGGTTAAATCTGAATTGGAAGTGTTAGGGTTTAAGGTTTTGATTCCGCAATCGAAGCCGTTGTCGGCTGGTGAAGTTTTAGGGTGTACGGCACCAAGTATATCATTGAGTCAGTTTGATAAGGAACGTGAAGTGGTTCTAGTATTTGTTGCAGACGGTAGGTTTCATTTAGAAGCGTTCATGATTGCAAATCCTACGATTAAGGCGTTTCGCTATGATCCATATATGGGATCGCTGTTTCTTGAAGAGTATGATCATAAAGGAATGAAAGAGTGTAGAATGAATGCGATATTAAAATCACGAAATGCGAAGAATTGGGGGATTGTTTTAGGGACTTTAGGAAGACAAGGGAATCCGAGAATACTCGATAGATTAGAAAAGAAAATGAGGGAGAAGGGTTTATTGTGGACGATTGTGTTAATGTCGGAACTTTCTCCTACTAGAATCGCTTTGTTTGGTGATTCAGTTGATGCATGGATTCAAATTGCTTGCCCTAGGTTGTCGATTGATTGGGGGGATGCGTTTGTTACACCCTTGTTGACACCATTTGAGGCGGAAATTGCACTTGGGGATCTTCCTGGTTGGTGGGAGAAGAAAGCTGTGGTTAAAGCTGATTACGATTTGAATTCAGGTTGCAATAATGGTGGTGGCTGTTGCCATAAGACTGAAACTTGTTGCGGTAATAATGAGAGTAGATTAAAGTGTGTTGAAGAGGATGGTGTTGATTATCCGATGGATTATTATTCTCAGGATGGTGGAGGGTGGAATTCTTGTTACTCGAAGAAGCCAAGTCGGCCTTCACGTAGGAATAATGTGTTGAAATGATGAGTTATTATGGGGTTATTTCAATTTTGAAAGTGTGGTGTTATATGAAGGAAATGAACCCATTCACACAAAGGAACTGAAACAGCAGAAGAAGCTTGATACTCAGAGAGAATGCAGTCTCTGAAGCACATTGTGGTTTTGATAACTTATGCCTGCATCTACATCCAAGTGTGTTGTTGACCCTTCACAATATGGGGTTTACAATCAGTGAGTGAAGTGAGTTCTCCTAACCTTCTGCTATTCTGCTAATATTATGAGGATGATTCTGTATTTTTTGTTTCTATATCTGTGATTCAATATAGTTTTTTGATCTTGTTGCTTAATGTGGCTTTACTAGCAATCCTTTAAATATTGTTGAATGTTATTTGGGGTAATGACTGGAGTTATATTGTATGTAGCTTTGGTTTGGTTGTTTTAATAATAATGCTATGCCATTAAACAATTTTTTCTACTATTAAACTTTATGAACATTTCAACTGTGTGGTTCTAGCTTATCACTCTACCCTTGCAAATACAACCATGTGATGAATACTTAAAAAGTTCCCTACGTATCTACGATGATCACTATACTTGATCTAGCAAAGCACAAATGAAGCCAATCAGGAAGTTCTGTGCGCCTTTAAATTTAGCACTTTACTTGCAACCTCCTTTTTAATATGATGTCGTTTAATGGTATTGTCTCACATTATGCCATTCGATTTGATGTAAAATTGAAAAATCCCTATTGAAAGGACCTTAAAGTTCAAAGATATTTATCTAAGGAAAACATGTTCAATAGTTTCATATGGCTGCTTATGAAGTTTTTGGGTCTTTGAAAAAGTGCAACAAAACCTCCAAATATATTTCCATAGTTTCATATGGCTGCTTATGAAGTTTTTGGGTTAAATTTAAAGGCATTGCTTTTAACCCATATTTTATAGATATTGTTTACCATGATCAATATCTGTGTGTGATCTTCGATCTTGCACCATTGTCATCATAGACAAGGCCATTTTCTGTCTTCATCTCTTTCGTGATGATCAAAGCAAATATCAATTAGCATAACCAATTTGCCAGAACTGTCGGCCTTGAGAGAAAAGGAATTGAATGAAAGAATAGGAGTCTTTCAATCAGTTGTCCCAAAAATGCCATTTGGAACTTTGATGGTGACTTTAAGAATCCCATGTGAAATTTTGAACCTTAACTACCAAATGGACATAAACAAATCTATCTGCTAGCAATTATTTTGGCAAGAGCACAACTAACGTTTTGGAAGTTTTTAGAAGGATTGTTGTTATTGAAGATTATAGATATAAAATTAAAATAGAACTGCAAATGTCAATTGACTACAAATTTGAAGAGGGGAGATCACTAGGTCTGGTACTCTGTGTTCGCTCAAGAAAAATCTGGAGCTCTATTTTCATGTGGAGCCCATATACTAAAAAAAGCATTATCCTATCCATTATCTACATGATAATGTCCCCTACAATTCATGGATCAGATCCCTACTCAATTCTCCCCCAAGGAGAAATCATAAAATAGAAGCATACCCATCAATTCACAAAGAAAAATTCCTATTTTTAACTATTCACTAACAAAAAGAAGTTTTACTTCTCTCCCCACCCAACACACAAACACATACAAACACACCCATTAATGGTGCATATGTGATATAATGGCTGGGGCATCAGTGCACCACAACCTATTCTTACCACAACCACAGGAAGATCAACATCACAAAAAAATATTTGACTTCACCTCAAGAGAACAAGAATGCATTTCTCTTTTGAAAAAATGCAAAAACATGCAGGAATTGAAGCAATCCCACTGTCTAATTCTCAAATTGGGTCTAGTTTGGAGCTCTTTCTGCACAAGCAATCTTGTCTCAACTTGTGCCTTATCTAACTGGTGCAGCATGGACTATGCCACCTTGATTTTCGAACAAATCGACAATCCAAATTCGTATCAATTCAACACAATGATTAGAGGGCATATCAAAGATTTGAATCTAGATGAAGCTATTATGTTATATAATCAAATGCTTGAACTAGGAATTCAACCAAACAATTTCACATATCCATCACTTCTTAAAGGGTGTGCTTGTTTAAACAGACTTAAAGAAGGAATGCAGTTTCATGGCAATGTTTTCAAGAATGGACTTGAAGATGATGTGTTTGTGCAGAACAGTTTGATAAGTATGTATGGAAAGTGTGGTGCAATAACACAATCTTGTTCGGTTTTCAAACAAATGGATGATTTTGATAGAAGTTTGGCTACTTGGAGTGCACTTATTGCAGCTCATGCTAGTAAGGGAATGTGGAGTGGGTGTCTTAGCCTGTTCCAAGAGCTGACAAGTCAAAATTGCTGGAGGGCTGAGGAGAGTGTGTTAGTTAGTGTCCTATCTTCATGTACCAATTTGGGTGCCTTAGATTCCGGAAGGACTACACACGGTTTTATGATAAGGAACCTAAGTGGATTGAACGTGATTGTCGAAACTTCTATACTGGATATGTACCTAAAATGTGGAGCTTTATTCAAAGGGTTGACCATCTTTGAAAGAATGAAGGAGAAGAACCAATGGTCTTACAGTGTCATGATTTCAGGGATGGCATTCAATGGTTATGGCACAGAAGCTCTAAGACTATTTTCGGAAATGATTGAAAAAGGATTTGAACCAGATGAAGTAATTTATGTAGGTGTCTTGACGGCTTGTAGTCAAACGGGCCTAGTTGAAAAAGGTCTTGACTTTTTCATAAAGATGAAAGTTGACCACAAAATCAAGCCTACAATTCAACACTACGGGTGTTTGGTGGATCTCATGGCTAAAGCAGGAAAAGTCAAAGAAGCTTTTGAACTCATAAAGAACATGCCGATGGAAGCAAATAATGTCTTGTGGTATAGTCTACTTGGTGCTTGTAGGGTTCATCAAGATCTGGAATTAGGGGGAAAAGTTGCACAAAAGCTACTAAATTTGAAGTCAGAAACTCATAGTCCTTATGTGATACTATCAAATATGTATGCAAAAGCTCGAAAATGGGAGAATGTAGCTTTGACCCGAAGAGAAATGGGTCAAACGGGGTTGATGAAAATGCCTGGTTTTAGCTTTATTCACATTAAAAGAAAGGTATACAAGTTTGTATCGAATGACAAAATGTGGGCCCACTGTGAAGGGGTATCTGACATGATTTACCAGATGGAATGGCAACTGAAATTTGAAGGGTATTCTCCAGATACATCAGAAGTGTTGCTTGATGTCGATGAAGAAGAGAAGATACAAAGATTGAGTAGACACAGTCAGAAATTGGCAACTGCATTTGGGCTGATACATACTTCACAGGGTTCACCAATTAGGATAGTTAGAAACATAAGAATGTGTAAGGATTGTCATACATATACTAAAATGATTTCATCAATCTTTGAAAGAAGAATTATTGTTAGGGATAGAAATAGATTTCATCATTTTGAAGATGGAACTTGCTCTTGTAAAGATTTTTGGTAATAGAATTTTTCTACTTTTTATCTATTCTGTCTTTCACTTTTAGTTTTTCATTTTCAAACTTGCTCTTGTATAGCATTATATGCAAAGTTCGTATCTCAACTGTTTTATTTATGTGTTACAATTCGCAAAAAATACAACAATAAAACTGCTTTTATTGGTCTCCGGAAAGTGACCATATCTTACTCTCAAGACAAAAATATGGAAATTATGATGTATGAATAAATAACAAATGCACATCACTCGATCCTAACTGAAGAAATACCTGAAGTGATTTGATTAGTTCGTGGATCAGCATTCTCTATAGAAACACCGCGAGGATCTTCTCTTACTAGCAACGCCAGAACATTGTGCGAACTCCATGCTTTAGCCAAGTTATTGCCTGAATCTCCTAAAGTAACTGCAAATACAGCATCAAATCCTCCTGCTCCAGGAACACCAGCCAACAGGACTCCAGGCATGTTCATGGTGGCATCCAAAAGCTCTGTTTGTGATTCAGGTTCTATCTGCAGAAAGAAAAATAATTGATATAATGAAACAAAATCAATCCAAAGACTATGTTTGTGCATCCATCTGTATCATGCTCATTTCATAGTATGAAAAACGAAAGAAAATGGTACAATTTCTGTAGGAAGGAGATGTCAAATTAAGGATAAGAGAATTTACAGGGATTCCTGCAGCCAACCCCATCAACTTCATGTGACACCTGATGGTAAGCATGGCTTCCCTTGCTCCAAATAAAGCTTTCACAATTTCTTGGCTGATTGCTTCACTGGCTTGCTCTATCCACTGTCATTATGCAACATGTGCTCTTTAAGATCAGATAAAAAAAATCTATTATAACATTTTGTGAACTACCTTCTCTGGTTGGTACATGCTGCAGTAGTAGATGACACCTTTATACGTTTCCCAATGTTCTTCTGCTAATTTGCTTAACAGATTTAATTGTGCTTCAAGTGTCGTATTTGCCTCTGATAACTGTTTCCACGTGTCTAATGACTTCTGTGGGTCTGATTTTTGCCAATTTTTTACAGCACCAACCATAGATGGAGTTGATGATCCTCCAGTACCTGGTTCACCTAGTAACTATAATTTGCAAAATGATTAATTAGACAAATATATAATCGTAAGAAGCCATAAACATATATTGTTAAGTGCACAAGTTCAATGCTGTTAAAGTGTACCGAATGTACGCATGAAATTAGAGATTCCTTGAAATAACTCAGCCATTTACCAGATTCATTAATGGTGGTAACGAAAATTTGGTCCTTTCATGATCCCACTTGCCCTTTAAGATATCGGCAACCACTTCTTCAAGTGGCATAGCCCTGAGTGCATTCTACAACTCAGAAAGATCAAATGAGAAAATACTTGAAATGTCAAAAACCGTTAATGAAATTCAGTTAAGTTAATTAAGGGGGTGGTAGGATTTGCTTCTGTAACTTAAAGTGCAGCATTCACTTTTCCAATGACTGGATACACAGATTCAGTTTCTGATTATTTAGGGGTCAAATAATCAATTTAGGATAACCTTTTATACTAGCTGCAACAACTATCCAAGGGTAAAATAAAATTTAATCTTTTTTACTTTGTTTCAGAAAATGACTTCCACTAATTCAGAAAATTCATTTTTCTTATTTAATCCGTTCATGTTTAAAATTAATCAGAATCTACCAAACACTTGAACATCTTATTTATCTGATGATAACAAATTAACAATGTTAAACAACAAAAGCAAATCCAAACAGTACTTCTACAGCCCCTCTAAAAAAGTACACATGCACACACAGCAAACCTGAGCAGAAGAAATAACTTCGGGTGAAAATCGAACGTAACGGTGACTTCCATAAACAGCTGAGCTAACATCAAATCCACTGCCAACTTTTCCCTGAGCCATACAGTGAGCAGTTTGGGCTATAATATGCACCACATCCAAATTTTCTTGATGTTGGGCTCCACTGTAGGAAGTAAGATCGACAACTCCTAAGTAATTAAGTAAAGCAGCAACCACAGCCGTTGTCATAGCTGCAGAAGAACCCAAACCAGTTTTTGCAACTTCAGGCTTTGAATTTTGACCGTTTGACTCTTCGGAGTTAAAGGTAATTGAAGTAAAGGGCGGGAGCGATGCTAATGATTCTGGGGTTAATGGGAGGCCAAGTGCTTCAATCTATATAATAAGAAGGAGCAGAACATTATTTTATAGACTTATTAGTTGTCTTAATGGTGATAAAAGGTATTAATTTTCCAAATAATATGACAGCTGAGGTTCATTACTGCTTAAATTTGTTATATTAAAAACCTGATTCCGGTAGGAATAGAAGTCATTGCCGCCCAAAATTGTGATGTCAAAACCTGCGCAACTAGTTGCATATTAGACAGTAAATAGTGATGAAAAAACTCTTCAGTGTTAAATTATAACCATCAAAACTTACCTTGCAAAAGAAGTTTCTGCAGTAAATCCTTCTTGTCGTTATCAACTGTTGCATAAGCTGCTGCAACAGCATATTGCACTGCATATTCCACAAAAGGGTTTCTTGTTTCACTGAGAAATACAAGCCAAAAGGTGTGATAGATGCATTAGAGCATGCAATTTAATTTTCATATTGAGCTTCCCAAGGTAATAAATGAATAATGATTATCCATAACGAGTCGGATGGGCCTCAAAAAACTAAGATAAAAGGGAATGGATCAATTGAGTTGTACGGGTTGAAAGTCACCTAAAGCGTATATCTAATGCTTACAGACTCTTAAACCATTCCGTTAAGAAAGGACGAAAAGTTATATTAAGGCTTTGTTATCATATTTGACGCATTAAATATCTATACAAAATGGATAAAATGGGCAAAAGAATCTCTGCAGTTCAACCAACCCGTACCAAAGATAATTCGTTTCAACCCAAAACTTTTTTTAACGCATTATGCAACTTGCCTGACCCGCCCATTTTTCTCTACAGAGAGTGGATCAAGAATCTAACACATTAAACACATAAAGTTACAATCAACACCCATTTTTAAAATAAAGGACACAAGAAGGAAAACCATCCGGTAATAATACTTGCCTCGAGGTGCACTGAAGAGTAAAGTGCTTTAGTGACATTTTATAAAGAGTTTCTCGGCCCATCTGAGGAGAAGTTAACTTCAGATCTGTCCAAGACTGAAAGGTGACAAAAGAGTGAGAAGGACATAATACATTATGAATCCGATATAAAAAACACCAAGAGTCGGTTAAGCACTAAAAGTTGAATATCTAACAAGCAATCAGCGTCATATAATAGATTTATACGTCGACATCAGCCAAGAATAATGGAAAGAAACACACGGAGCTGATAAAAGTACATAAGCAACTAGTTTCCAAATCTCATTTGTTATCTATTAGCATCAGTTCGCTCTGAATGAGATAGATCGCTACAACTATATACATATGGCCACATGAGAAAGAAAAAATGTTAATTGGTGATCTTTAAGAAGTTAACATATGTAAAACTATAATGCGTGCTAAATGGACACATTATATAATAACAATTGGAATCACATAACTCGTATAGTTGAGAGCTGAATAAGGCGATCAAAAGAAACACCAAAGCTGAAAGAAAGAAAATACACACCCAAAGCCAACACTCTGGTCTGAGTTCATCATAAAGTGGCTTAACAATTGCGTAAAATCGAGCATTTGTACTTAGTACAATCCCGGCATTAGGCCTTTCCAAAACCAAGTAACCACCTGTAATCAAAACCTTCCCAGGAGAAGATGCAATCCTAACAGCAAAAGAAAAATAACAATAATAATCAGCACAAACCGAATCAATCTCGTACAAGCCTTTTTTATGATCCAAAATTCATTTATAGATGCTTGAGTTTACAACAGTTTGAACTTTAAAATAATTTGGAAAAATGTCAATTTCGAAAATACTAACTACAAAAGAATAATTGTTGCAAAATAAAGATGGGAGCATAGTGCATTTGGCTAAAACTGACGGCTTTAACTAACTAGAAATTAGAAGACTTACACTGTCATTTCTTCTTGTATGTTATGTTCCAACCCCAGCTGTTACAAGTAAGATTTAAACAATACAAATCAATTAGATAACAAGTGATAGATCAAAGTTATAAAGACCAAGATGGGCAACACTAATATCAGTTTTGTTACAGAAGTGTAACTACATTAATCTCAATTAGTTAAAGGGATGAATTGGGTAATCTTATATCCACTTTTACTATAAGAAATTGCAACTTGGTTTGAGATTACAATCGAGAAGTGGAAATTGGACTTGTATAAACTAAAATCTGAAGACCCTTTAAAATTGAATATTGAAATTGATCACGGAACTAATCAAATTTGAATCTTGTGACTGACAGATAATGATTCAATGTTAATTTACCTCACAAGCAGATGATAGAGAGTCGTGTGTAAGTAGTGAATCAGTAATGTGTTGGTAGAGTTGAAGGTGAGGGAAGAATTGGTGGTGTTGTTGAGCTATGGCGGTCAACAAGAGGCGAGTCTACAGGATTTATTTGCTATTTTAGTTGGATCAAATCGATCATTAATGGGCTTTTAGGAATGTTAACGGCGGATTTGAGATGGGGAGTGGTGACCGGTGACCCCAATTCAAATTCGTTAATAAAAAAAATCCCCCAAACTCTAACGGGGTCGGGATATTTCAACGGCATTTTTATGTTAATAATATTCTAATTTTGAGATTTTTGCTGATTTTTTTAACAATATTATCTAACGATGCATAAAGTAATATTCCCTTTTTCTAAAAACAAACTAATATAATGATCAAGACAATATATCGTAGTTGGTTTACATTAATAATACAAATACAAGGTTCAAAATTACCAGTTCATCACAAAATGGTCTTAGAATATTCCGACTATATCACAAGACACTAAGTCAACACAACAAGAGTAATCAAAACAATATAAGTAATCAAAACAACACGAGTAATTAAAGTTGGGTTTCACGATCATCATAATATAAGGCAAAACAAAATGTAGTAGGAAGTATTAAGGATATATGCAAATATTATTATAACATATTATATTATATTATATATAATATATTTCGGGGCGGGGCGGAGCAGGGATGATCTTACCCATTCTCCATCTCGTACCCGATAAGAATTCTCATTTTGTGCCCCAAAATTCGACCCGAAATTCGAAATGTCATCCCCAATCCGACCCGAAAAGTGCGGAGTTCAGAGATCCCCATTGAATTCGGGTGCTTTTGTCATCCCTAGTTGCTTTACTTCTTGTTCGTTTCGTTCGCCGTCCCTCATCCATCATGAAATGACTAAAATACCCTTAAAAATTTTAAGATACTTTTACCCTTTGAGGGACAGCGAGTAAAATGAAAAACCGGCTCAAGGAACTGAACCCGCAAAAAATTCAATCCTGCGACGGAAAGTGAAATTAATAACATACTTCAGAGACGGAGAATGTAATTTACTCTTAAAAATACATATATACTATACACACATATTAGTAAAAAAAATTGTCTTTGCTTAAAGACTATATTTTTCAAGCCATTGCTAGAAAAGTCTTTCACACCAATAATAAAAGGTTTTTCAAAAACTATATTTTCAGAAAAAACTTCAAACATATCTAGATATGCTCAGTTAAGTGATATGTAAATCAAAAGTATCTAGTGTTCCATTTAGTTGGTGATACACTCTCTTCAACAGGTACTTTTTATAATCTCATTTAGCGTAGATAACGGACTCCTATTCATTAGTAGAATTGGACGAAACAGGAACGGTACAAATCGTTGCTAAAGGCCCCAAAATCGTCGCTATAAGTATTCAGGGACGACTTCAATCATAAACCTAAACCATAAACGTTAGACCCTAAACACTGAACTATAAACCCTGAACGATAAACCTTAAACAATAAACCCTAAACGATAAACACTCAATGATAAACCCTAAGACAACCAAACTACTTTTATAATTTCATTATTTATTATAGAAGTTTATATGTCATATTATTAATCAAAACGATGCCATCATAAACCTAAACGCTAAACCCAAAACTCCTAATCGATAAACCATAAACACTAAATCCTAAACTACCTAGCTAACTACTTCTATTATTACATAATTTAACATATAAAAGTTTAGTTGTCGTATTTTCATAACGATAAACTCTAAACGATAAACTTTAAACAACCTATAACACTTTAAACGATAAACTTTAGACCCCAAACAATTGAAGTACTTTTATAATTGCATAATTCATCATATAAAAGTTTAGATGTCGTATTGTGAATCAAAACGACATAAAAATAAACATGAACCTTAAACGCTAAACTCCAAACCCTAAACTATAAACCCTAAACGATAAACCCTCAGCGATAGACCCTAAACAATCGAAGTACTTTTATAATTGCATAATTTATCATATAAAGGTTTAGATGTCGTATTGTGAATCAAAACGACGTAATCATAAACCTAAATCTTAAACGCTAAACCCCAAACCCTAAACTATAAACCCTAACGATAAACCCTCGATGATATAGAAACCCTAAACAGTCCAACTACTTTTATAATTACATATTTTATCATTTTAAATTTTATATTTCGTATTGTTAATCAAAACGATGTCATCATAAACCTAAACACTAAACCCCAAACCCTTAATCGATAAACAATAAACACTAAATCCTAAAAAACCTAGCTAACTCCTTTATAATTACATAATTTATTATATGAAAGTTTAAATGTCGTATTGTCAATTAAAACGGCGTAATCATAACGATAAACTCTAAATGATAAACTAGACGCATTAATTTACTTCCATACATACATTACTTTATCATATAATAGTTATTCGGTGATAATTTTTATTTTAATTTATAAATAAAATGAGAGCAAAATTTTCATTTTGGAGCTAATAAAAAATAAAAAAGTAAATCAAAATATCTTTAGGGATGATTTTATCGTTCCTAAAGGGTGCAAGGAAAAACGAGTTCTTTTGGAAGTAAAATGAAAAAGTAAAAATAGAATAAAATACCTTTAGCAACGATTTTATCGTCCCTAAAGGTTGTGCGGGAAAACAAAAAAAATTTAGAGCCAAAATAAAAAAGTAAAAATAGAATAAAATACCTTTAGCAACGATTTTATCGTTCCTAAAGGGTGCGCGAGAAAGCGAAATTTTTTGGAACCAAATTAAAAAAGTAAAAAAAATTAAAATCTCTTTAGCAACGAGGTTTATCGTTGCTATAGGGTTTGGTCAAACGTTTGACTCGTCCTTGGTCACCACGGGAATATTTTTGTCGTTTAGTGGCCTTTTGCAACGATTTTAGTCGTACCTAAACTCCCGCGTCTTCTTTTCTCATTTTTCTTGTAGTTCTAAATAATCAAGTGGTGAAGACTTAAAAATCTCCAAGGAGATCCAATTTCAATCCTTACTCGCTACAACTTTAGGGTTAACTTTCAAGCGTGTAGCTTAATATGTTTCGCAGGGGAACTTTGCAAGAAATTGTCATAGTTCCCGTATAAGAGAAAACTCTCTTTAGCGAGTTGATGTCAGTACGAAGGGTAAGTTACGCATTGTAATATTTTTGCAAGAAAATTAATCAAACATCCCCAACGGGTCCTAAGTCGAAGCCGAGGGAATTGTTAACTAGGTACATCCCAGCCGACCATCGTTTGAGATAAGGGATGGAACTTGCACCGAGGGAGTGTTTTTCAATCTTCATACACACAAAAGGCGAGTATGGAAAATCAAATAAGCATATATAAATGTGACGATTTATAATTAAGATTATATGTTTGGAGCATGTTTGAAGTAAAAAGCTTATAATAATCCTTTTAACTACTTTTAGTAACTAAAATATTCCAACTCCGTCATCGAAAATCAGTCATATCTTTATCTCCTACCAAATATAAAAGCACGTCTAGAAGTAGACACGTACATAGGGATGGCTCGAGGATAAGACCAATAAAATTTTAGGCTCACGAATTTATAAGGCTCTAAAATTTTTTGTGCCATGTATTAATATAAGATAATGACAATGACCTTCAACGTTTTTTGATCTTTTAAGGCCTCAAAGAATATAAACTTTAGAAGATTATGTCTACTTTATCTGTGGAGTATAAAGCCTCAAAGATTTTAAGTTGTAAAATATTAGGCTTATTTTAAGTGAAAAAAAGACTAGGCTAATCACACAATTCTAAATATTTTCATTAAAAGGTTTCAATGTTATATTTCTCATATCATTAAAGTAATTTAATCATAACCTTCTTTGTTTATACGTTTGAATTTTCATAATTTTTTTTACGCACTATCATTTATCATATTGCTCTAATAACATGGTTAATCATTGAAACATGACTTGTGGTTAAGTGGATGAATTAATTTGAATTGCATAATGAGTTTAATTTAATGTTTTACTTAATATATGGTCGTTAAATTCAACATAAAATTCGACATTAATATTCCATCTAAAGTTCTTTAGGAAGAAAGCACAACATTACTGATATAAATATTATTAAAATTAGTGTAGTATTTAAAGGTAATATAGATAAAATAAGTAAAAGTATTGCTATATTTTACATTTCTAGCAAAAAAAACTTGACCTACATTATATTAATCCATAGAAAAAAAAATGTAAATCCCTAAGTCTAATTTCTTTTCAAAACTTATACTACTTATTATAAAAGTAAAAGATTGGAGATGATTTTTTATAAAAATTAAAATGGCACTTGCTTTTGTAGTTTTTTTCTGTATATGAAAACATACTAAATCATTAACAAATTGTTGTAGTCGACGTATTATATCACAATGGAATGGAAGAACGGGCCTTTTTTTTAATCTAAAAATAGATTATCTATAATTTACGGAACAAATTTTATTAAATGTGCATAAAAAGGTTAGAAAAATAATCCAATTACATCGTATCAATAAGGTATTATATTTTAAGTTCGCTTTAGACCTCGGGAGATCTTATATTTTAAGTTCGCTTTAGACCTCGGAAGATCTTGAGCTGCTCCTGTCAATACGTCAAGTAGAAACAAACTACTTATTCTTTACCCTAACAATTGTCTTATAGTCAAAGACAAGCAAAAACAATAAATAAATGTTGAACCCTACCTACCTACATTTTTAGACATACGTAGAATATTGTTCAACTACAAACCTACAAATTTGGAAATTTGGGGATTCAAGTCGATTATTTCACTCAAACATGACGGTGATGACAAGTGTTCAATATTTAGGACATACATGTATCGAACGAGTTCTTTAATTCTAGCTTCCGACCAGCTCATGTAAAAATTTCTAAATTGAGTTACCAACTTTTTGTTTGCTTTTGTGTCGTGGCATGATTATAATTTGTCATCTATCTCTCAATAATCGTCGTGTCACGTTCGCCTTATTTGAAAATAAATTAAAAGAAAATGATACGATAGAGGTTAAGACATACATAAATCTAGAACTAAAAAAGCCTAATTAAAAATATTTAAATCTATGCCTAATCATACATTTTTTGACACATGTACTTCATTTATTCTCTCTTTTTATATTTATCAATTATTTTAACAAGTACACCAATCAAATTTTAGGTCTACTTTTAGGTTTATATAATTAGGTTCATCAAACATTTTTCTACATAAATACTTAAATACTCGTACTTAAACATTACAAACTTCATCTTCGCTACCCCTGTTCCCTGATAGTTGATTTAAGTAAAATAATTTATGCATTTTCGAATATTTTAATGACGATCCTAAGACATGTCGTTTACAAAATTCTTAATTGAATGCTTGTACATATATGTTTGGAGTAAACATAATTCAATAATGACGTACTTTTAGTTGATTAATATACATCCAACATGTACCCTGAAAAAAAAATCAATTGTTCAAATTATTTCTTCAGGGGATTAGAAAATTATTTATTTATTTTGCATGCTTATTTTACACCAGAAAATTTATTTTATTATTATTATTTTTTTCGCGCGCATTATGTACCTTAAGCTAGTTTCTACTAAGGGTCCCCTTACGATACTATACCCTTCAAGTCTCAACAACAAAGGCTTTAAAGGCTAGCTTCCAAATTAATACTTGACTATATAAAGGCTTCAATATATATACTTGATCTTATGTATACTACTCACCTAATTAATACACACACAAAACACACACAAAACACAAACAAAAATGGGGTTAAAGAGCAAAGTATTGATCGTAGGTGGTACCGGATACTTGGGAAAAAGACTAGTGAAAGCCAGTTTAGAACAAGGCCATGAAACATACGTTCTCCGACGCCCAGAAATTGGCGTCGACATTGAGAAAATCCAAATGCTACTTTCCTTCAAGAAGCAAGGAGCTCATCTCGTCATTGGCTCGTTTAATGATCATCACAGCCTTGTTGAAGCCGTGAAGCAAGTCGATGTAGTGATATGTGCAGTTTCTGGTGTCCATATTCGTAGCCATCAAATTCTCCTTCAGCTTAAACTTGTTGATGCCATCAAAGAAGCTGGAAACATTAAGGTATATATTTAACAAATTTATATTTATAATTTGTCCCAAAATTGATGTCAACGTTTATGTGTTACAAATTTTATCCATACATTTTTATGAACATTTAATAATAACATGCTTAGAGGTTTTTTCCATCGGAATTTGGCACTGATCCTGCAAGAATGGCGGATGCTTTAGAACCAGGACGAGTGACCTTTGATGACAAAATGCTGGTGCGGAAAGCTATTGAAGATGCTGGGATTCCATTCACATATGTATCTGCGAATTGCTTCGCAGGTTACATGGTTGGAGGGTTGTGTCAACCGGGCCAAATTCTTCCTTCGAGGGAATCAGTCACCTTCCTTGGAGACGGCAATAAAAAATGTACGTTGAA
The DNA here is from genome assembly GCA_963930675.1 of Gnaphalium uliginosum. NCBI lineage: Eukaryota > Viridiplantae > Streptophyta > Magnoliopsida > Asterales > Asteraceae > Gnaphalium > Gnaphalium uliginosum. Next base: position 12,270,362 of record OZ005684.1, read on the forward strand.
AAACTATATATTTGTAGATATCATTTGGGGAAGAATTGCACTAAGAACTAATATAAGAATTAATCTGGACCGATCATTTTGTGCGTGTAGCGATATTTGTTGATGAAGATGACATAGCTGCGTATACCATAAGAATGATAGACGATCCACGAACTTGTAACAAAACAGTCTACATTAGACCACCCGAAAACATTCTTTCGCAGAAAGAAGTTGTGCAACTCTGGGAGAAACTCATCGGGAAACAACTCGAAAAGTCATATCTCTCCGAGCAAGACTTTTTCAATATCATGAAAGGTGAAACAATCTATAAATTAATTTCACAATGCATTTCTCTATTTCTAACTAAGTGGCTTTTATATTCATGCGGAAGCACGAACATTGTACTAATTAAATTAAGAGTCTGTTGAGTTGTGTATGAAACAAACCAAAAGATTAGGCCCACTTGTTAAGCCCAAAAGAAACATGATTTCATTAAGCTCATAGTACTATTTCGGGCCTATTTCGCAAAGTTCTACTTCAAGCCCAATTTAACTCTGTTTTTCTTTCTTTTTCCCAAGTTCCCAAAATATGTTCATGTATTCTAAAAAACTAAAAAAAGTTGCCTACAACTTAAAAAATATAGAAATTGTTTCTCATTAATCCATTACTAATGACACATAGTAGATGCAAACTATTGTTAAGGATAGTGATTAGTTTCATTTGTGTTCTTAATTAAGGTTATTTTGTGGAAATGTTTTGAGACATTAATTACAGGTCAGGGGTACGAGGAGCAGGTGGGGTTGACTCATTACTATCATGTATACTACCAAGGTTGTCTTGCAAATTTTGAGATCGAGAAAAATGATGAAGAGGCTTCTATTCTCTACCCTGATATCAAATACACCAAAGTAGAAGAATACCTCAAACAGTACCTTTAAAAGATTCCGTCTTAATTTACTTTCCATTTGATTATTGCGAATGTAAATTTCAATAGTCAATTTTATACCATGTATTGTTTACTTCAATATAACCGCTAGGTTAAAGACTCTACGATAAATATCATATATCAATAAGGAGAAGGCGAATTTAAGTAGAAAAATCGTGAAAGAATATAATTCACAACCATTTCCTTAGAAATTGTTTTGGTCGATTTTTGACAGTAATATTACCTCAAATCTTAACTGAAAAACGTAACTAATTTACTTTTTAATATATTACTACATGCTTAATATTATGTTTGTTTAATATTAACTAATCATGTATTCACACAATCTCAAACACCTTGTTATAAAACAAGTCTTAATCTTAGGGTTGGTAGGTGTGAAATTGTTTAATGAGACGTAACGTAAGTTTGAAATTTTAAATACAAGTTTACATCAAAACCGATCGAGTCGTGAGAATAGGTCAAAATATAAGATTTACGGAATCCAAAGGTCGTCCGTGACTTGAACATTAATTTTCAATCAATTTTATTTATATTTATATTTATATTTATACGGTGGAATTGGGTATAAAAAAGTCAGATTTGCTGTATTTTAAGATAAATTTGTTTATTATAAACGTTCAACTTAACTGCATCTTACCAACAACTATATTTTAACAACACCGTATTTTAACAAAACTGAATTTTACACCTATAAAATTTGACTATCTTTAACAATACTGCATTTTATCTCTACAAAATTGTCTTAATAGACAACAAATCCGACATGCTCATTCATTTTCTTCATTTGAGGTCTTCCCCTCAGAACTTTACCATTATTTTTGCATTTCTATATTTAAGACAAGGTACTTAGTAATGTGCTCTTAATCAGTTGACCAATTGACACCTAAATAAAATCTTACCAATTAAACATTTAACCATTTAACTTTTACACATGTGTATAAATAGTCCCTTCTTTAAAACTAACTAACACATATTTTTGTATATTATGAACTGCACACTTTATTTTTCCTGAAGACAAATTCAGTAGCTATTAGTCAAATGTCCGAAAAGTCACGGCTCAATCGTTTAATATGTCGCGGAGTATTTCATTTCTTTGTTTCCAAAGTTTTCGAAAGTTAAAAGGGCGAATCTGTCATCATCTACAATTTACCAAATTGAACGGAAAATTTAAAACCAACTTTTCAACATCATAAAAAAAAAATCCTAAGAACTGCAAACAAAAATACCATCACCAGTCACCACAAAACCAAAGATGCAAGAAACATCCAAACACAAGACCACAACTACATACACGATAGAAAACAACCCAAATTACAAGATGTAAACTGGTCTAGCAAAAACAACAAAAACCATAAGAAGACAACGAACATCTCTGACCCAAACTTTGACAAAAATCAGGGCCGTCACCTAATTAACAGCGGCCATGTACGAAATCTCAAAACGAGGTCTCAAAATAGTAATATTAATTTATTTTAATCTGTGTAACTGAAATAACGAGATGCCTGTAACATTTTTTTTCTCTATTTTTTCAAGTAAAACTAGATAAGATAATGAAAATGTGATTTCATTGTTTTCCAATATTCTTTTGGCCGATCGAACTTACGAGATAAGAATTTAGAAAAAATAATTATGTGTTTCAATAGAAGGTTAGGTTTGAATTTCATTTACATTTTTGTTAGTATTATTTGAATTGTGATAATCATTATTCATATTTTGATTATCAACGTTTACATTTTCATTATTATCATCTATATTCTGATTATTATTCTTCACTGGTTAACATCATTTACATTTGCATTATTAATATCTGTATTTTGATAACTATTATGACTTTTTTCTTGACATATGTATTAATGACTACATTTTGAGATTGAATTAGTTGTTCTGTTATTTTTCATTTTCTAAACATTCTTTATATCCATATTTAAATTTTATAATTCATGTAGTTCAAATAAATGGAAACAAGATAAGTAAAAGAGTTAGTGATCAAGACACTAAGCATAATAAGCACGAAGAAAATAACAAAAATGCTCCAACAAGTTAGCAATGCGATCGTATCCAATCCTAGATATATATACGTATTAATAAATTATCATAGGTGCATTGAAAAATGAAGGTGAGGTTAAAACGAAGTGTATTAAAAATAGTTTTATTGTTATTTACACTTCACATGATCAAGTTGACAATTACACACGTTACATACGTGTTAAAAATTTGAGAAGTTCAATATGTGATTTAACACTTCATGCAAATAATCACTTCATGCAATTTTATTTTGTGTTTGCAATCATATTTTATTTGGAGGCCCCTCAAAATCATATTTGTATATATATACAAACAATTACTAATATAGATACATATAATACACTATGTACGACAAGAGAGTTCTGACGAATCCACAAAGCCATCCCAATACACCCAAAACCAGATACCCATCCCCGACTTTCTTCCACTGACTCGATGACAAAAATAAACCTATAAAAGTTGAAGGACAAAATCAATCATGCCTGCATGTGTATTGATGGCAATTTTATTATTTAATTCAACCTTCTCAAAAATACATTGAACGTTTCATATAATTCGATTGATCGATACCTAATACGGAGTAAATAATTTGTATTGACATCTTAATTGTATATTTGTATGTTAAAATTATTGAGAGAGATAAAATAGTTATTATTATAATTATATATATTTGGAGATAAGCAGGGACTGATCAATGTCGTTTAGTCCGACTCAGCGGATTAACCAACTCGATCAGATTATGTATTAGTAATTCTGGTCGAGATGAATTGATTAGCTACTCTAATATTCAAACACAGTTACATACTTCTATTCATGAATCATTTTATGTTTCTAAATGTCACTTCCTTATTAAAGACATGTATAAATACTTATACTCATACGATAACTCGATTTACCTTCTTCCATATCAGTTAAAGCACAATCTTTAAACTTATTTATGACAACGATAATGACTTTCGTTAACAAAACCATTTAGACTAATTAATCATCTCCACAAAGTTATTGCTCCTTTTTATTGTATATTAATATATATACTAATACTAATAATATATATTAATTAATTAATATTAATATATGTAAGTTAGTATTTCTTTTCTAAAAATGTCATTTTGACAGATAGAGTTCATATCATGTTTTATAGGACTACAACATGCGACAGAAAAGGACAACTTAACCCACCGAACTAACGAATTAGCGAACCGGCCATATAGTCCATACAAAAAGAAATGTTCGATCGACACCTATAATTTAAGTGTCAATTAAAAGATTGTGTAAGTAAGTGCCATCTTTAAGAGTGGATGATATCCTCGACCTTTCAGAATCTCGAGATCATAGTGTGCATGTATATACATATAATTTGATTCGATTGTTATTGAAAAAAATAAATATATTTTACCTTAGGTTGTTTTAAAGTTGATTGAACCGGAAAAATAATAATTAAAAATATATATATAGTAGCTAGATATACGACATTCTTTCGACTATTAATTAATTTTTGCAGACGCCCTCTGAAAATTTAAAGTTGGTCCTAATGTACGTTAAAATACGTACAGAAAATTGAGATACCTATTTGTGTAGTTTGTGGAAAACTAATTTGTCTTCAAGTTGTTATCTTTATGTCTATTTCAACTCTAATGCAATATATAACATTTAATGAAGTACTAAACATTATTCAAGTTAACTTATACATGTGTACATGCGCACATTATTATAATAGCATAGACTATATAGGTTCTTTAAATATTATATTTTATGTCATCGATAGTAATCAGTACGTATCTGATTATGTCATCGTATATATATTGAGGTATTATTTAATCAGATTAAATAGTTTAGCTAACAACTTTTACCAAACATAATAACAATAGTAATTAATCGAATGGTTGGTATATGTGATTTACACACGTTCGGACCGTTAGTTCATGTTATTTAAAAACTCAAACATTGTTGCGCATTTTTCATCATTCGTTAAACTTAACAATTCAACCGTTAAATATATTGAAATTATCAAAATATGCTTACTTTTTATTTTTAATTCATTTTTTTTATTTTCTAATGTTCTTTTCTAAATGCATTCAAAAATAAAAGTCATATATTTAATGGTTGCATTGTGAAATTTATTGGAGGATGACTTAATTAATGCGCAACAACGTTTGAGTTTTTAAATTGTCAGTTCAAAAAATTAAGTACAAAATCTAACGGTACAAATGTGTGTAACCATATAGACCAAAAACATTATAACAATCTCTTGTTGGTTTCTATTTATTGACGTGTTTAAGATTAAGAACAATCAAATGAAAATATATTATGCCACATGAACGGCTTTTTAAACAGTTGCCGTTCATATTATCGAAAAGAAAATGAACACATGCCGCCCATAAACGTTATTCATACTTTTTTCATGTAAACATTATAATAAAAAACACACTTGCCGATCGATATTTTACAAATATATAAAAATAATAAAGATTCTTGATCGACCATAAAATATATTGTGAAGATAAACAAATTAAAGTTGAAAAGAAAAAGTCACATTTAGAGTACACACCCACAATGAACTAATGTGTCAAGAACTCGAGATTAATGTGCGACGAAAAGACACTTAAATAATTTATCTAACTACCAATTGAGTGATTAAAGTGAAACCGCCCGTCCACTAGAACGCATTTATATTAAAAATGGAACAAAAGCTTTTTAAATTTTTATCATATAAAAAGAAAAAGAGACATATCCGGTATCCACCACGTTTTATGGTAAACTAATAATATTAAATAGAATTAATGTCATATTTTTCTAAATAAAGTAGTTTACTGCTCATATATTACACGGTTTTACCACAAGTTATCCGGTGAGAGTTACTTTTCTTTTTCTTCAGATGTGTGACCTAACCGCGTTTTTTTTTTTTCAATCTTTCCTTAAACACCACCAAGATGTTGATAATATAGTATAATTGGACTTACTCGAGATTAAAAGGTATTTCAAGTTAAACTATAAAACGAGTTGTAAAGTATGGAGTGGACTTGTTTAAACTAATTTGAACCGTCACTAGAAGACGGTGATCAAGGGGGTTGTACCCTCTGCTGGGTCAATGGGCCCCTCGCGGGAGTCTAAGTGATGTGTATGTTCGTCAAGATTCACACATTTTCTCGAAATGGTACGTTTGTCCATTAATTTAATCGCTAAAACTGATTTCGTATATAACAGAATTAACACATAATCGTTTGATCTATCTAGAACTCATGAAAACACAACATAATCTCTTTGCTACGCTCAATAATCTCTGTCAAGATATTGTGAGTGATTTTTTGAATTATCCAAATGAGAATTTCGTGATATCTAAACACTGCATGGTCAAATACTTTATTGTGAAAGTTATTATACATAATTTAGATATTTGTCCAAATCATAGTTACAGCTCATTGCATATTTCTAACATAAGAACATAAGAGGTTTACCTGAATAGGTTCGAACATGATACTTTTTATAAGCGCATCATAATGACTCACCCATACGTATGCATATTTAAAATTTTAAAATAATTTTAATTAATTATTATTATATTATTAAAGATAAAAGATAAAAATAATGAAACAGTTAATATGGGATACATAACGTGTAACTTAATTAATTACTACTCTAGCTGTCCCATTAGATTGCCAAATCCTCTACCAATTTACTAATTAATTAATTGAAAAGATACGATTAGGCTTTCCATATCCATCAAATTTCAACAACAATATATGGCTTTTAAGATTATAAAACAATGACTCTAAAGGCTATAAATCTTGATTATAAATAACATCATCACCCACACGGTTCTCATTGAATGTACTATACTCATCACAAATAAAACACTCATAAAAAAGGGGATGAAGAGCAAAGTTTTGATCATTGGTGGTACCGGATACATTGGCAAGAGGCTAGTAAAAGCCAGTTTAGAACAAGGCCATGAAACATACGTTCTCAAACGACGAGAAATCGGTCTCGATATTGAGAAAATTCAGATGCTACTTTCCTTCAAGAAGCAAGGGGCTCATCTCGTCAATGGCTCGTTCAACGATCATCGTAGCCTCGTTGAAGCCATTAAGCAAGTCGACGTCGTGATATGTTCTATTTCTGGTGTCCATTTTCGTAGCCATCAAATCCACCTTCAGCTTAAACTTGTTGATGCCATCAAAGAGGCTGGAAACATTAAGGTACAATATTAAATTTATTTATTATATAGATTTTCTTTTTTGGTATATTGAGACTGTTTGTGTAATCACGAGTTAATAAACTAGTAACACTATAATAATAATAAATATATGCATGTTAGCGGTTTTTGCCATCGGAGTTTGGTACGGATCCATCAAGAATGGCGGATGCAATGGAACCAGGACGAGAGACGTTTACAGAAAAAATGGTGGTGAGAAAAGCGATTGAAGACGCTGGGATCCCATTCACGTACGTGTCAGCAAATTGTTTCGCGGGCTACTTTGTCGGAGGGTTGTGTCAATTTGGCCACATTCTTCCTGCAACGGATTCAGTCGTCTTGTTTGGAGATGGCAATCAGAAATGTAAGTTAATTGTAACTTCTATATATATACCTGCATCTTGATCTAACTGGTTAAATTTCGTGATAATTTTCACGTAAAATTATGAGTTAGAACTAATTTTAACTAACTTTAGTCGATTTGTTCACATGTAAACGGTTTAAAACTGACCACATGTGAAAATAAGTCGTTTTATATGTAATTTTACGATTTTTGATGTGTTTTTGTTTCTCATTCGTATATGTATTAACATTCACATGTAAATGAATTTAATCACATATATATGAACTAACATGTAATCTTGTATTTTTCACTGAGTACTTAAATTTTATTTGATTATCACTTGAACATTCCCTTGCATGTTTGTTTATTAATAATAGATACATTTTGTAGCTATTTTTGTGGATGAAGATGACATAGCAACATACACCATCAAAACTATAGACGATCCCCGAACTGTCAACAAGACGCTATACCTCAGGCCGCCAGCAAACATTCTATCGCAACGACAAGTTGTCGAAATTTGGGAGAAGCTCATTGGAAAACAACTCAAGAAGACATGTCTCCCAGAGGAACAATTTCTCAGTAGCATAAAAGGTGACACCATTTTTTTATGTTGTTGTTTTTCATAATTGCATGCATCTTTTGACCTAATTAACCATATCCTGAATGACAGACTTATTGGCATGTGGTCTGAGATTGACTTATCTGCACCATCATATTGACTATAGTCAGCTAACGGATAATATTCATTTTGTTTTGGCATGCACTTGCATCATTTTATATGTTTTCGTTAACCCGTATATTATTACAAGATGAGATACGCGATTTATAACAATATATTATATTATGCAACATATTTACAATGTGAAGGAAACAAATTGCATTCTTGATAAAATAATTCTATAAAGAAAATAACTCACACACAGCACCACAAATATATAGCCACAAACATTTTACATGAATATATACATTTGTCCAGCCCGTAGACTTGAACCCACAAAATCATGGTTGAAGGGCCACCCATACCGCTAGGCCAATGACCCTTTGGTGATACGACAAATTAAAATGTCGCAATAAATTGTAAAAAAAATAGATAATACGTGGTTCCTTGACATATATAGATTATGAGGCTTTTTTCAGTTATTAACGGTTAAATGCATGTGTTGGTTCCTTGCAGGGCAAGAGCGTGCTGTCCAGGCAGGGATGACTCATTACTACCATTTTTTTTACCAAGGTTGTTTGGCGAATTTCGAGATTGGAGATGATGCTGAAGAGGCTTCTAATCTCTACCCAGAAGTCAACTACACCACAGTCAAGGATTACCTCAAGCAATACGTTTGATTATTGTCAGTGAATTCGATCATCTGCGTATTCTTTTGTTTCAAGTGATCAATGTGTCTTTGAGTGATGTTACATTATCTATGTAATTACGTATGTTATACGAAATAAGAGCACGGTATTTCATGATCATCAACGAATTGAATTGTATCTTAGCTTCTTCTGTAATTCGTGCAAATTAATTAAGATAAGCGCACATCTTGGGTTTGACTTTCTGATATCCTCACAAGAGGTCTCAGGTTCAAACATCAGTAGTTGCAAATCTCGGGGTGGCCAGAGAAAGGGTCGGAAACGGTTGCGGATACCAAGATCATGTCGTGTACATCGAAGTAAAAATATTCGCCCTCCCCAAATAACCTCAACAGGGAAAACATCTCCGTTTACCCATTTAAACAAGATTAGCATATTTTTTTAGATAAATGATACAACGACTTGCAAATATATCTAAAGATTCGCCTAATATTACAAGTCATTTATCCAGCATGGTGTTTAAAAATGGATTGTCTTTAAAAATCATTGATCATTTGTCGTTATATTCACCTAATCGATCTCAAATGGAATTAAACTTACAATTAGATCAATTCTTTAGGTGTATTCAACATTTTTAATTATGTGATATAAAATAAAATGTGGTAGGAAAATGATAAATGACCTAAAAAATAGACTTAAAGATATTGACATAATTAATAATAACAGGGACAGAGGCGGCATATGTTAGGGGTTACTTAACCCCACTAAAATCTTTAATAAAAGCTACATTTTTCAATGGATTATATAAAATTATCTCATCAGAATGTACGATGAATCCACGGATAAATCAATTATAGTGTAAATCAATGTTGTGTATATTGACAGTAAGTTTTAAGAATTTGTTAATGTCGATAAGAAGATTAGAACTGATATTCTTGTAGCTGTTTGAAGTAATAAATTTGGGATAGCATATTAGACGCAACATTCTGTAGTAATTGTATGATTTAAACTGCATATTTATTGTGCATTAAGTTATAAATTAAACGTGAGTTGGAGAAATTACAACTTTCTGTAAGACGCTTTGTATGCATATGTTCACAAATCACAAGTCTTGATAAAATACAAAATGATACGCATAATACCTCAACATAGTTCAACACAATTATGCAAAATGAATTCTACATAGTATAAAAACAATTATCATGTCATGTTTGATAATATCAGTTTTCTTTTTTCCTTTTTTTTTCCAACATGTAAGCGATAAAACAAAATTCAAAGTAAACACAGGGATTAAAAAGAATATTGTGTACCGTATACGTGCCATATGTACATGTATAGCAAGTTATGATGTATAATAAGATTTCTAAGAACATATATGCCATTAAGAAATTATAATTAAGTGTGACTGACTCTGTACAATTTGACTATACTAATCAGCAAGTACAAAAAGATAAAGTAATTAGAATTCAAAAACACACGACTAACAAATTATATTTTACTTTCACTCGGTATGTGCAAATTTTCTGATTATAATAATTGGCAAGTACAAATATATATTATATATGTATATGTATATTGATAAAAGAAAAAAATTAAGTTGAAGAAGATGATCTTATTGTTACCCGTACCGTTCGACGGGTTGAGTTTTCTTCCGGGGGTGAAAGGAACAATTACAAAAAGGTTACTAACTAAAAGTCACAAATGTTATATACGAAATAGTATAATTTCATGTTCATTATTCTTTACATATAGAAATGGATCAAAACCTATAAATCTCAAAAGATATTGAGGGAAAGGAGACACAAATAAGAGGGGCAGGGGGTCACTTGAGGGCCAACATGCATTTCGAGTCATATTCGGGTTTCACAATTCGAATTGTACCACTTACATGTCTTGAAATTAATGAAATGAATTAGGTCAATGTAGCAGAGTGTCACATTCCATCTGCTCGTATTCTTATCTTCAAAGTAACTGCTTTACATTGTCCCCTCGGTTTGTTAATTGCTGCCAATGAAATCAAAAACAGATTATGATCATGACAATGAAAATGAAACTGAAGTTTCTGAAAATAAAGTGACACCAATGCTACCTCCTGTCCCACAAGTAACTTGCTGGTAGATTTCAAGACAATCTCTATGTACCTAATAGTTTGATAGATCAGGACGGTTAATTTAACCTACCTTAACCGAATTAAATAAAATATTGGAAAATATTCCAATTAAAATCAAAGTTAGAATGGGTACAAACCAGTTCAATGAAATCCATTTGTACTTCGATATCACAGAGGTCACTCATCTGGTTCCAATTTGGGAACAATTGCAGATTTTAGCTCTAGATGGGAAACCCTAACAGCGCCTATAAGCCGCTCTGGCAACTCATCAGCTGTGTTTGCCTGATGAAAAAAAATAATAATAATTCAGAGCATTTATGTTTTGCTTATAACACTATGTACTTATGCTTTCTTTTTTAAATTACTAAATACAAGGCATGATTGTAGATAATTTGATCAATAATAGAAAATAAACATGTTACAATCTCACGTCATTAACTTTATCCTCTTGTTGTAAATCTTGAAGGATAATGGAGGAAAGAAGAATACAAGACTAGAAAAATATTCATTATCGGATAATTAGCTCAAAGAAAACAGATTGTAGAAGATAATATTTGGATATGCTTTTGAACTTTGAAGTTGAAATAATTTAATGTAGTGTTTGGAAAAGTGATGATTTTTGAAGAAAATAATAGAAAAACTGACAAAAAAGACAATGTTTGTGAAAGCAGAAGAGACATTTTGTGAAGTGCGAGTAAAAGCTCAAAATAAGTTAAAAGGGGTAAATAGGTTCTTTTAGTTTTATCACTAGATAAATCTGAATATCTGATAATAGTTCGAACACAAATAAACAAACACCCAGTATACACATGTTGGCCTTGAAATCGAGTTAAAAATTCAAATTTGATCAACATACCTGTACAAGGAAAGCCATATCAACTACAAGGCTAGTGATAACACCAACTACAAGACCCAGGACGCCATTAGCAACAGTAGAAGAACCAATGTCAACATCAATCTGTCAATTGGAAAAACAATATCAATATCCTAGGGAAAAAGAGGGACAAGAAAATGTGTATGCAATTTAATGGCTACAATGTTACTATTGTGTACGTTTATCCATATGCTTAATGCAGAATGTGAAAAGTAAGATTACCTCCAAGTAATTGGTACCACGGATGTAGTTACAGTCAACCGCTTTTCCCAAAAGACAAGGGGTGCTTCCAACGCTCTGGCGCACTATCCAGGACCCCTGGCATATTCATCAGTGATTACTAACAAAGTCAAGTTAAAAGCTTAGACCTCATGCATGCTTCAGAAAATCATTAATAATTAGAGTATAGTAGAGGTGGTAAGAAGGGTTGGTAGATCGAAGCAGCCTTGGCCGGGTTGGGTCCACTGGCAAATACTTTTTTGTGAATTTTCTGAACTTTCTATATATAAGTAACATACTGATAATGATCAAAAAACCAATATTATTAGAATATAATCGAAACTGTGAATAACAGAATCAAGTCATACACATTAGTTAGACTAGTCATGACTGTTGACTGTGTATCCGTTTAGCACATTCCCCTTCTAGCTAAATACCTTATATAACCCATTTTATGATAAAACATGACCCAAATTGGCCCATACATAAATAAAGGTGTCGAATTTGCCACCTCTACAATAAAGTGCACTGGTGCAGAACCGACATTATATGGCATTCAAGCCAAAAATATGCACCTATTCAACAGTTGGATATTTAATAATAATTAATAGTAGTAGTGTGCGCACGTGAATGCTTATTTCGGCAGAACCACAGCATCATACAAATGATACCCATTATTATTTACAAGCTGTCATACGACATATTGGTTAAATAAGTAAAAGTGTCATAACCAACCTAACCCACAATACACAAAGCTTTACATGCTGTACTGTAGGATTTTTATTCTTTCTATATGTCAGATTAACAGAAACTAATTTAGATAACTGGTCAACAAGAGATAAATCAACTGAGATGAATACCTTAGGGACGGAGGGTATGAGCTTCATCCTACTATTACGGAACTCATCATCGCCATCAACAAACCGTTGCAAAAGAGAGCCAGGTGCTAATTCCTTGGTCACAAAGTAGAAAACCATGCTGTAGTTTGTTGAACCTGGGACCTTCAGTAGTAGAATATTAGAATTATTCCAAAGAAATTTCAGCAATAATAAAATCTCGCTATTTCAAACAGCTTACTTGGACATTGTACACCATGCAAAAATGTCCCTTTTGAGAGGCAACCTGTATAGAAATTACATAAATATAAGAACAATAAAACGAACCATACAAAAATTACAGTCAATAAGTGGCTCATATTTCAATTCAGGGAATCAATTCCTGAAAATAAGACTACAAGATAAACATTTATTTGTAGAAGTACTACAATCCCTATTAGTTCTCATATACTAAAAGTTAGAACTCTAATATCAACATCAATTTGACATTCCCATTAGCAAGTTGTCTTTAAACAGGAGTTAACTAGAACCGTGTGTATTTCATATGTTCAACCACCGTCATCTAATTGCAAAAAGTTATCTGGTTAAAGGCAATTGTGTGAACTAAATCTTTCTTAATCATTCTGGCGGGTTAGATATCATTCTCAGAACAAAATAATATAAAAATTATAAACATTTTTTTAACATGAATCCACAGAGAGAGAAACTAATCGGAAATCATTTCCTGCAGTAGTAAGAAATCAACAAAATAAATAAATAGCTTTAGAGCCTATAAAGGTTTAAGCACCTACTTGCGCTGCACAACCAGGACGTCTTGCAACATGGTCCATTCGTTTGGTGTCTTTAAACCAGTCAACAGCAACAAGATCCATAAGGGGCTTGCCTCCAGGCATCTTCACAAGCGCATTTAACATTACACAAATTAAATGAAGCGTGGCATACTAAGAAACATAGTATGAAGCCTCAATAAACAACAATATTACGGAATTAGATGTAACATACCTTGGATTTGTCATAGCAAAAACGCTTACTACGAAGTTTAAAGTTGTTTCCATTAGATATTCTCCAACAATCACGGGCATTTTCGTTATCATCTCGGCGAAGATTGCCCGAAAAGCAAGATAAGTCAATTTCAACCACAGGCTCTTCTTCAAAGGCTTCAATAAGTAAATTATATTGTAAGTAAATAGCTCTTTGATTCTACAGTTATGCAAATTAAGGAAAAATTGTTTTCACAAATAGGGAATAATGTATACATAGTCCACCCAAGTACTCAGAAAGTTACACTTAGACCACCCGGATATCAAAACAGTATTACATGCCAGCCAGGTATCAAATTGATTTTGTGTATGCTAATTCCGGCAAAAAACTTGCCAGATGACATTCCATCAAAATTTCAAAGATAAAACACATATGTCCGTATTAGCATGTTAAAGGATATAGAAGTGTTTGATAAGTAAAAAAGTACAGGTTTTTTTAAAAGTTATGAGGCATTTTTGTCTAATTACAATTCCCAAGCAGATTTTGGACCAGAAATTACATAAACAGAACCAATCTCATGTTTGGATGGCATGTAACGCTTTATAATTTGGGTGGCCATAGTGGCCTATGCATACATTATCCAATATAATAATCATATTCAAGTATACTCACCAGTCCGTTTGGTCTCTGGCTCAACGGTATATGCCTGAAAAAGATCAAAATCGGAATCAGAAAATATAGAAGTGTTAAACGAAAGTAATAAGTAACCAATTCATGACCTCGTCTTCAGGGATTTGGAAATCTTCATCCTCATCTGAGTACTCATCCATCATTTTTGCAGCATTATCAAGTGACTGGTTTCGATTATGAACGGAAGTCAACTGGATTTTATGTGTCCTTTTTGTAGGAACAGAACACGAAGCCATATTAACCATAACGGGAATTCTTGGGGGAGCAGTTCTTTCATCAGTCTGAGCAAAGTATTCCCGCAGGCCTATTAAAATCAAAATAGATAAGAATTAATTCATTTACCAATTGCATATCTAATCTAATTAAATATGTGATATACTGGAACTCCCTCACCAGCAACACTATTTAACATTTGTAGCAGGCAATGTTGCTGAAACGATGATACATAACCCACACCCCATCCCTTTAAATCAATCTGCATAAGATGCTGAACTTGTGATCTGGGCCTTCCATTTCGGGGTTTGAGAGGGGAAATATTAAACCCTCCACCTAGTTCAAGATTAAAGATTTATAATTGCAAGTCTGACATGGTTCCGAATAATAAAAAATTAAAATTATTCCGTATTAATATTTTTTTTTATTATATAAAAGAGGAGAGATTACTCTCGATATGAGCGCGCACATATCCTGGCTGTGGGCCACAGTTCTCATGCTCCCTTGAGCAAAATAGTACAACTGCAGATAACAAATATAGATTGGAAAGTTAAAAATCATGATTGGAAAAACTAAGAAGCATATATTAATGTACGCACTCACCATAACTCCCATCATCATTTCGGCGCCAATATCGCACATAACATAGGTCGCGTGGCCACACAAACCTTCCATAGAAACCCAAAAAAGAAGTGTTATTTGGTCATCAAAGAGATTAGTTTGACTTTTGTCTTCTAGCAGTTTTGCATACAATAGCCTAATGTTTATATTTATAAGGCGATAGACAGCAGGGATAGAGCAACCAAACAAACTGTTTACTTCTATATATACAAAGTACAAATAGCAAGCACGGGCCAAAAGACGACAACCGACTATTGATAAGTTAACTTAAATACTTAAAGACATAATGGCTTGTAAGCTATAAGATGGTAGAAGTTATTATTTTTTCGTCATCAGTTAGAATGTTCACAATCGGGAACATCTATAGGTGCACCTTTTGCAATCTATATACCCTAGACACACAAACACACCAAGAGCAAGAATGTATTACGTGGGGAACCAATCAAGCTGAAGCCTATGATACAAAATTGCTGTATGTCCATCCACTTCATCCACCAAGCTACCATCCTGGAAACTACAATCCCACCTGCACATGTAAGCATTTTAATTTAGAATGATAAGATATCATGCGAAGCAATAACTAGAAGGATACTCTGGCAAATACTAGTGTTAATATTGTTTATTTTAAAGCGTTTATCAGCTAAAAAAGCAGTTTGAAATAAGCAGGTCCCAAGCTGCTTATTAAAAACTGCTCATCAATCCCAAAATTAGCAGTAGCCATCCAAACACTCCAAACTGCTTATTTGCATTGGTAAAATGCAATAAGCATGGTTTGTATAAAAAGCAGTCCCCAAACACCCTCCGAGACATAAGATCTATAGCCTAGATATTGGAATCAAACTTTAGACAGATTCTATTCACTTGCATAATTTTGTGGGATGGCGATATAATTATTATTATTATTTTTCCTCCTATGTTTTTAAGATATTAGCTTTCTACCTAAAATACTTTTAATTGAAATTTTGATACTTGTTTACATAGTAGTATAGAACTGTAAAAGAATGTTATTTGTTACAGCAACCAAGGAAGAGTGGAGAGTTGAAAAAGACTCATGTCATACGCTTATTTTCAAATATCGCCTGTTCTAAATACCATTATCATGACGAGCAAAGCAACTTCCTCAAAATGATCAAGAAAGCTACAAGACCTTGTCTACATCACTACTTTCTATATCTCTAAGACAAGTAAAACATTGATTCCAAGGCAGCTGTTAGTTACAGTTCTACATCTAACCAAGGAACGGATCTTCATCCTACTAATATTGCTTTTGATTACACATGCTATACTCGTTCTCTGCTTTCAGGGGGACTACTACCATTTCTTATGTGATAAAGCTTGAGTGAACATTTTTAGAAAAGATTAATAGATAAGAAATAGAAAATGATTGCTTACTCAGAGCGTGTTCCATCCATGCTCATTACAAGCTCAAAAATTTCTTCACAACTGGCTTCCACAACACCAACAGCCTTCATAGCCCTGCTACAGCTCTTTGGCTACATGGAATAGAATAGCATGTGAATGTCCGTGATGATAAATGTGCAATATAAGATTAATGGATGAATAGGAAAATAAGCCATACAAGGAAATCAACTTCAAGAAGCTCTTCAAAGATACGAAGTCCTGCATGAAATTTTAGGCAAAATTATTGGTAACCCAGATCACCCATTACAACCAATACTTAGCTGCCTAATTTTTTCAAATATACAATAAAGTACCATTTTGGCATTGAAGAAGCCGCCAATGTTTCCTTGAAAATGCCTGATTGTTGGTATTTTGGCTTGCCAATGTTGAACTTTCTTGGGTCCAATCCAATATAGATTCAGGAGGGCCTACCAATAGATATATTAATAACTTAATAAATATACAGGAAAAGATAACCAACATACGGCTTATGGAGGAAGAAAACTAATCACCATTCCCAATGGTAGTTCTTCGCATCAAACTTGGTCTGGCATCTTCTTCATCTTCAGCTGCACTGTACCTACAAATGAACAAGTGCTTACAAAAATTAATTGAATACACCATAAAATAGAAAATAATAACAAATAGAAGCCCCTTCTTGCTTTTCTAGTTATGTATTTTTGTAAAAAGTGATAAAATTTAACATGCAAAACTTAATGAATTTTACTTACTGGCTTTCCTGATCAGATGAGGAGGCATTCCTTCCGCTATCCATTCCAGACTTATATTCAAAAGAATGGTATTTATTCCCGTTGGCAACTAGTGACTCCTGATGCTGCAAATCATTGAGATGACGTTAGCTTTTACAAGAACTTAGCTATAAAACTACAAATATCTGGATACGCAAACATCTTGTCCTACCAACGATACTAGTTTGCAAAGAAGATATACCTGATCAATAACAGACTCAATTTTTTCTTTCCAGATAAGTGCCTCCTGGATGTTGAAAGCCGCCATCTGAAACAGAAGAGACAGTTTTTATGTAACTCTGAACTATAAATAAATTTAAGTTGCATTTTTTTATTAGTCCAACTGCTCTGAAGCGTGTAACAGAGATCAATTAACATGTTAAAGTGACAATATATCAAGCTTTCAGAACTGCTAAACAGCCCCCAAAAGAAGCAGAGGCACTTTTTGCTATTTCATCTTTCCAACACATGCAAAGAAGCTTGGGTCACAATAAAGTAAATCTAGAACTTAACTGCAAAAGCAAGTAAAGAATATATACCGTAATCCGATGGTATTTCTCCTTCTTGTTGTAAATAGATAATACATATACCATCTGTTGCAAGAAAAATATGTGAAGTAACTTTAACACGGTCTGTTTACAGCAGATATTATTGCAAGTTCCATCCATATAAGATAATAAAAAAAGATGGACTGCCATCTCATAGTACTAGGATTAAATAAGCTTCAGTACTGAATATACATGGCGACAAGTGAACATGTAAAGAGAAAAACAAACTAACGAAATGAAGTCAACTACTGATATCGTGATGTGTGTTTGTCTTTGTATGCATCACAGCACCAACTTGCTAACAAAGATCGACAAGGTCCTTCTGATTAATTTGGTTTATTTTTTCATGTAGAACTCGAGGAAATTGGAGTTCCTATTAACGATATGTGATATTTGGTCTCTTGATTGAGACTGCTATTTGAGGATTACTGAGGAAAGCATCGTAAGCAGCCTTCCTCTGGCAAAGCAAAGAGGCTTTCTTGCTCAAACACATGACCTTCTAGTCACAATAGACTAACCTTATGCAACCTTTTCCTGTTATGTTATTGTACTCAACAGGTTGTAGTTTGACAGTAGTATTCTGATTTCCCTATAATTTTTGTTTCTGTTGTAAAATTATACTCATGATTCTCGCCTTTGGAATAGTACTTAGTAAAGATGTACAGCCTAGCTTTTGGCGACATCTGTCACAACTATCAAATGACAAACTGAAACTAAAAAAGGCATATGTTGACTATATATTCATTGCATCAGGCAAAATCGTAAGTGTATCAGTAGTTTTAGTAGTTGACTATGGGGGTGTTTGGCTAAGCTTTTCAAGAATGGCTTAAGCTGTAGGAAAAAGCCTCACATTTGGGGCTTCAGCTCTTTAGCTTTTCAACCACAAAAAAGCTTATAAGCTATGTAAAAAAGCTCCTCCAAACACCTTCAGGAGCTTTTTAGCTGTAAGATAACACAACAAGCTAAAATACTCATCAGATAAAGCTCCCCCAAACACCCCCTACATATTGTTAATCTGATTTTCTCGTCACATATTCTCATATTCCCTAGTCAGCGTCATTAGGGGTTCTTGCATATACTTTTAACTTCCAAACCACACATAAACTATAAAACCAGCAAAAACTAACTAAAAGAGACTCACATGTCCATGTTGGGTTTTCAAACCTCGGTCCTCCACTCTACAGTTGCCATCGATAACCAAAGTTTTAATTGGAACCTAATGAAAAAACAAAGAATACATCAATATACATACATATAATGGTAATCATTACAAAATCAAAAATACAAAAAACTCATATTTGCGTATGTGTTCTTGCCACCCTGCTTTCAACTAAAATTCAATGTTGCTGTTATCAAAAACACATGGCAGTAACACAATTAACAGAAATAATCACAAGTTAATACAGAGGTAAACTTCATAATTAGCAAATACCACATTGTCTTGAGGCTTCCTCTTGTAGTAAGCAAGTAATCTCGATTCAAGTACGAAATACCTCATATGTATAAACGATCTCCCAATCTTCCTCCTCCCATATCTCACCATCCATCCATCATAAACCACCTTCGAATTCGACATCTCAAAAAAATCCTCTTCAGTCCTTCCAATCCTCAAAAATCAACAATTAACCACTACTCATTTAACCTAAAACCCCCAAAACTCATCAATCAACTCCAAAACCTTAAAACCTAAACCTCACAATTCAAAAATTTTAAAATTCAAACTCACTCAATCAAATTCACTTCAAAAATTCAATCCACGACAGCGATCGGGCGAATCTAAACTTCACCGATTCGCCTACCAAACTTGAGCATAAAATAACAATTCGAATTTAACCTACAAAACTGAAATTGAAACGAACATAAACAAAAATTATACACCAGTTACAGTAAGCTATATATAATATTAACAAGTGCGTCGCTGTGAGAATTGAATATAGATGATGATGAACTTACGATCTGCGAAGTTGCGGTGAGGATTGAGAGACGACGATGCCGGCCGGCGAGTAAGTAGTGACGGCGGTGATGATTGTACAGATACAGAGAGAGAATTATAGAGACAGTGGGATCATCAAACAAACCGCAGGAGAATTCTGACTTATTTGGAATATATAATTTAATATTTAATTACTAAAATTTGAAAGATTTGGGGTGGGACTTTGGGAGGATTGAATTGAAGTTTGTAGTACTACTATTACTATTTACTATACTAGTAGTAGGCCAACTGGAAAAATAAAATATAAAATGTTGATGGTCTCGTCTTTGTCTGCGTTTCATTTCTACACCAAATTTGATGTTGTGGTGTTTAGGGTGTATCTCGATTTCGTAAGTATCAGATTTTAATAAATATCGCGAATAAATGTTTGTGATCATTTTAATAAATTCGGTTAACCGGTCACATTCTCGGTTCAATTATCCGTCGGACCAATTATAATAATACACAAATACATATTCATTGGTAAGTATTAATTATATTTCAAGCATTATGATCATTTTAATATCAAATAATAAGCATTTTACTCTATAAAATTATGTATTCATGTTGTACGTATATAAATATTATGATATGAAGATAATTAAAACCAAATAATATTATCATGCCAAAATAAAGCTAGTAAAATATATTATGAGTTAAAAAGAAATATAAATGGTTTATTTTAAGTAAAAGTATATATTATATATCTATGTATAAATAATAATAATAATAAATAATAAATATTTATGTATTTTATGTATTATAACCGGATTAATATTCAAGAATCTAACACAAACTTTTCTTCCAACCATTCCATTGTGAATTGGGGGAAAAGTAGAATCTTAAAAGAAAGATTCCAACAAACAAAGACCCCTCAAAATCTCCGCCACTAGAAAAGCAGCGTACGAACAGATTTTGATATTAGTCATTAAAAACATATGGAGGTGATTATCATGCATTCAATCTAATCAATAAATTAAAACCACAAATTATATGAAAAAGGGACTATATCAAGTAACAGTTTAGTTTATGGTTGATACAAAGGTGTTTGAGGACACGAGTTGAGTATTTTGACTCGTTTAATAGTTGTTTGGCTCGAGTTTAGAATTTGATTGAACTTTTGAAATTGTGTTTAAGTTTGAGTTAGACTCGAATCTGAACTTTTGTAATTGTGTTCAAGTTTGAGCTCGAAAATTCAATTACTATTTGACCTCTTAGGTCGTTTACATATCAAGAGACTTGTTCAGGTACTCGAGGTAGGCTTGTTCAGGTACTCGAGATTGATACTTGATAAATTAATTAATTAGCTTTACTAAGCCCGTTAGAAAACATAAACATAAACTCTTTTAAACTTGAATCAAGTTCATGAAACACATTTTCAACAATTAATTATAATAATAAACATGTATGAGCGTTAATTGCTTATTAACAAAGAAAACAAATATGTAAGTTGATATACGAGTCTTTTGTATTTACAATGTTCTCTTTGCATATAAATTCGTTCACTCGTCTAATATGAGATGAATTTTAAGTTAATTTGTCATCAAACTTGGACCCGATCTATAACAAAGATGTTGGGCAACAATGCGTGTTCCATATTTGTCATCTTAGGTTAACCACAACCAAAATATGAATGAGACCTTTACATATGTGTATCAAGTTAGAAAAGGATATGATATGATTATTATTATACTATAAATAAATAAGTTATTGGTTTTCATTAAATCCAAGATCAGGCCCAACTCAAACTTTCCTGGACTGGGCCTTATCACTTATGCACCTGTTAGATCATTTCATCATATTGAACATATTACAGTTTTATATAGTCGTGTTCGAAAAACCGAAACCGAAATCGAAATCGAAAAAAAAAACGAAAGCGTAACAGTCAAAATCGGTTTTTGACCGAAACGGATTCGGTTTTTGGAAAAAATGGCGGTTCGTAACCGATTTGTATTATTACCATTAAGAACCAGTTCGGTTCAGTTTTTTTCAAACCGGTTAATAACCGGTTTTTGTAAACTAGCCGTTAAAAAATGAGATTATTGTTTCTAGCCGTTTTTTTTATTTTTTTTTTACCATTTTGCCATCCCAAATTTAGTATAAATAGATATGTTGAGTTTGGTTTAGTCACAACGCTCAAACACTCAAAACACATACAAAAATCTCATTTCTCAAATGGCGACTCAATGTTCTTCAACTTCCACCGGTGTTGATTCTTCAAATGCACCAACGATTGTTCAAATTTTAGAAACAAAACGAAACCAAGAGGTGTGTGTAATTTCAACAAAGTGTTGTTGTCGGATGGCTCGATTAAGGCTCATTGTAAACGTTGCGGAAAGTTTTTGAAACAAGATTCCAACTCAACATTGAAGCAACATAAAGAAAAGTTTTGCGATGCACTCAAATCTAATCAGGAAGTGGGTCAAGCATCTATGTCACGAGATGGAGGTATATTTACATATGAGGCGGAGCGGTGTCGAGAACAATTTGCAAGCTATGTGACTCAAGAAGGTTTGCCGTTCAACCACTTCGACAACCCTCAGTTTACTAAGATGATTCAAAGTACTCTTCAACCACGATATAATCAAGTAAGTCGTGCTACTCTTAGACGTGATTGTATTAAATTATGGAAAAATGCTAAAATACAACTAGTAAATGGTTTTGAAAACTTAAATACAAGTGTAAACTTAACAATCAATGTTTGGTCGACTCCTCATGGTTTGTCCGGTTCGTACATTTGTGTTACCGCGCATTGGGTTGACCCCGGTAACGTGGCAAATGATGAAGTGTACGATTGCTTTTGAAAACTTTGAGTATCCTCACACGGGTCAAAATTTATTTTATATGTTATGAGATGTAACAAAAGAGTTTAAATTAGAAAAAAAGGTTTTTCAATCCCATTTGATAACGCGAGTAATAATACAAACGTCGTAGGAAGACTAATACTAAAATACCAACAATCTTTAAAGGGCGTTTTTTATCATAGTCAATGTGTTGAACACATCATAAACTTGGTTGTGCAAGACGGACTAGCGGTTGAACAGATAACTTTCATAAAAGACGTTTTTAAAACTATGTTACAAGATATATTTTGTAAGGGTAAAGTTGGATATAAACATTATATGAAATTGCGTAAGGATACGGATTCCATTTTTTTAACCCCTAATTGGGACGTTCCTACAAGATGGAATTCGACTTATAAAATGTTTTTATGTGGTTTACGTCAACGCCTAACTTTACAAAGTTTTCATGATGAACTTGCCAATAAGGGTAAAGCTACACCATTTTCAAATCAATATTGGGATGTTATTATAAAAATAATCGAATTGCTCAAAGTTTTTAAAACTGTAACAACTTTATTATCCCACGAGTCTTTTGGTACTTAATCAAATTTATTTAATGTGTGAAAAATTAAGCGAATATGAATTTAATGGTGATGTATATGCAATAATGGTTTCATTCATGAATGAAAAACTAAGAAAATATTTCAGATAAATGTCAACGATAATTACTTGTACCGCCGCATTGAACCCATTACTATAATCTTTTATATTATACGTTCATCTCTAAAATTTTAAATTTCAAATCGTTTATAAAAATATAACATTTTGTTATCGTTTAAATTGTATAACAAATTTGATCTTCACAAAAGGAATCGCAAGGACGAGTAGGTTCATGATATTAGAGAATATTATTTATAGAATTTATTTATTTATTTATAAATTATTAAAGAATACCTTTTATAGATTTGATAAAAATACAAGGCTATAACGTTGCACTTTTTTTGAAGCTAATTAAGTAACCAACGAATCTTAAATTAATATTCGCAGTGTATCAGTAACGTATTTTAAATTTAAATATTGAATATCGATTGATATTGATACATTCTTTCCTATATAAGTAATTTGTTTGAAATTAGTTTCTTTTTAAATGATAATTTATAATGTCAAAATCTTTAACAAAATCTAATAATTTTATTGATTAATTGATGACATCGTCGACCGTTTCCGATATTATATTTAAGAAACTGAAATATATACATGTAATTGGCATTCTTTACATAGATTAAATAATTTATATGTACAATAAAAAATCAAAGAATTTCAATGAATCAAATTTTATGAAACAGCAAGGTATGCTATGAGCTTCAACTTCATGCTTGCTATCGTTCAAACAAAATCCCATTCGATGTTAGAATCAGACCAGCTTAATTTCGATCAATTCGTTTCATCTGAGCAGCCTATGCGAATGTTTGAGAAGATTATTCAATGGCGTGTTTCGTGCATTTTGCAATATGTTCTTCACCTTTTCTGTCATCTGTTTCAAGCAATGAACAACGAAAAATGATCAGAGAAAAGGCAAATCTTGTTTTATCTAAGGCTCCAATTTTACCCCGTAGCACGGTTCATAATAATTATTGAACCTTTCCAAGACTTCCGGTTGGATAGGGGACTACTCGATGACGATTTAGTACTGAAGGCGATTTTCGACTTGTTTCTTCACCATTAGGCAATTTGCTCCTACTTCTTGTTGTCATCATTGGTGTTGAATCTTGAGGCCATCTTCTGTTTATTGTAATCGGCGTACTTGGTACGCTCGGTTCCTAATTTTTTCACAAAAATCTAATCAATATCAATATCCATCTTATAACAAATGGAAATTAATTAATAGAATGAAGCTTGATGAAGAAAATTAAATACCATTACAACATTGCTTCTACTTCTAGTTGTGATGTTGGGAGATGAGTTATGTTGCCATTGATCTTCAAGAATGCCAGGAAGCGACGATTCCTTGAATTATGTAACACGGAAAATTAACATCAATGTAAAAACACAAGAATTCGACATATAGCTAGTTAAGGATATAAAAGCTTATAAATTTGCGAGTTTAAATTTTGTTAATTACCAGAAACAAGACCGTAGCGCAATGCTTTAGAACTTCAAGATTCATTCTAACATCATCAAGACTCCTGTAAATTAACGAATTTTCCATCTTGATCAATTATTAATCGACCCATTAATTTCGTGTACAAACAAGAAAATTATATGTTATTCATGTACCTGTGTTTTTGTTCACCAAGTCCAAAATAATTAGCCAAAGAAGCCATCTTCATGTCACCAGCTCGTTTTCCAAATTTGTCCGATAAAACCCCTAAAGAATCGATCAAGGCTACAGGCTCAGGTGCAGGTCGACCAATTTCCTTAAACGCTTCTCTAATCCTAACACAATCGAACCGTCTAATATTATGTCCAGCCCATATTCTACCATTCAAAATCTCAAATATTTTATCCGCAACTTCTTCAAATAAAGGAGCTCCTAAAACCGACCCTCGTGAGATCCCATGACACCTTGCAGGGTTCACCCCAACTGCAGTCAAATCACCTGGTCGAATCAACGTGCAATAACTCTCGATCTCAACTAGCTTTCGTGGACAAATCACCATTGCTCCAAACTCTAGCACCCAAAACTTTTGTCCAGGTTTTCTTGGGACGTTTGTTTCCAAATCGAAGAATACTATTTCATTCGACATTATTTCTTGCATAAAAATGAAGCTAAAAACTTGTAAATTTTGGTTGAGATTGAAAATGAGAGAATAACTAATTAACTAACTTTGCATGTGTTGGATACATGTACGCATTTACATATTATATGTTATATATAGAGAGAGATAACAGAAATGCATGGATAAATGATTGATTTACTTGTAGTTCAAGTTAAACAATAGTTAGAAACAAATGGAGGTTTAGGGTTTTGAAGAAGTCCTTCTGGGAAAGTAAACCAAAATCCAGGTAACAATGATGATGAAGAGAATTTACGTTTCCTTTCTGTATGTATAAATATAATGATGATGAAGGGGATGTTTTTTTTTTTAGAAATATTAATAATTAGGACTGAATTTACAAAAGTGACCCTGGATGGAAGCAAAGTGTAGTCATGCAAGAAACTGGTTAACTCATGGGTTACGTAAGGTTGAACCATGTTTGGGTTACCCAATAGAATGGCTCACGTTTTTATATTGCTTTGAAATATTCTTTGACCAGGGGTAGTATCGTCAAATAAATTATTGGCCGAGCTTGGTTATGAATATAGTCATATAAGGTCAAAATGTCAAATACATGCCATTCTTGCATTTGGTTAGAGAAATGTTACCACTAAAAACCCTTTTTAGCACTAAAAATCTAAAATAGCATAAACGCATTTCCTTACTCGGATAATTTACATTTTAAACTATTTTACAAAATAATTGTATGTTTTAAATTTAACCGTTTTGATTAATTTGTAAAAGAGTTTCGACACCAATATGGTTAACGTTTATTTTATTTTATTTTTCTTTCTTTTTTTTATGGTAGCAATAGTTAAGGTTACAATGCATATTCTTTTTTTTTTAACAGCAAACAAATCACTTATATATATAAAACTAGCAAGGAGCTAGGAATACATAAGAGATTTTAACCAATCATACCAACTACTAATCTTACCACCTCTATATCTAAGCCAAGAAAAGGAATACAAACGAATGTTATCGAACATGTCCTCTATTCTCATAGAATGAGAGTTAAAGATGACATTATTCCAATAACACCCATAAAGAAGACACAATAATGACAAAAATACGTTTCTTCTTCGCTATAGAAGTATGCCACGAGTTCAACCAATCACACCACTCCAAGACAGTATCAAATTAAGACATAGAAATGTCACACCATATACGAACGAGACGCCATATGCTTCGAGCATCATCACAGTTGTAAAAAATGTGTTGATTGGATTCCACATTTCCTTGGTACAATGGGCACGAAATATCCTGAATTTTCATACCTCGCAATGAAAGGTTTAACCGATGCGGGAGTCTATCCAAAGACAAACGCCAAATAAATATGTTAACTTTCCGTGGTAAGGTTTTTTCCCATGTCGTTGAAGGAACCATAGAAGGCAGAAAATGATCATCATAAAGTATCATAGAAGGCAGAAAATGAAAGGTTTACGATGTATATTCTGTATAAAAGTATCATTGATAAACATCATAATTCCATAACTTGGTCTATAAATGGAATGCGTATGTTTTGATTTTATTATATATGGCAAGTTTAAATGTAATGTATGTTTTGATTCTTATTATATATGACAAGTTTTGTGACCGTTAACTAGTTGTGTTTTATACTTCTTTCGTTTCAAAAATTATTACCCGATATATTTTTTGAGGTTATGATAAGTTGGGTAAAATAGAGAGTTTAATGAGTTTCAATAGTTATTTAATGAGTTTAATAGTAATAATGTAAATATTTATTTTTACATATAACTATCGGGGGCTTGGGCAAATTAATATTAGAACCCAAAATATCTTCAAGTCAATGTTTTGTAATAATATATGTATATCAAATGAAATATTCAGTAATCAATAATAATAAATGGGATTTGATCGATAATCAATAAACTTACCATGTCTAAGTTAGAACAAAGGGTTAATTAGCAAATCGTTTATCTATTTTAGAAGAAGTGTCTGATTAATTACTAATTAATTAGATACTTAATGATATTCACTCCGTCTCAATTTAATTGTTCACTAAATCATTATCCGTACGATGTATGGATAGATTAAACGAGTGTAAATTTAAAAATTTGTTATAATTGACATGAAGTTTACAAGTAAAATTAAATTGTCTTATTGAGCTAATATAAAATGTGATATGCACAAATGTCTTCAGATTCAATAAAAAATATTTTATACTTATAAAGTTAACACTAATTATCCATCTTAAATATAATATAGAGAACACTATATGATGTTATCAAAAAATCAATTAATCAATAGGATTGCTTGATTTTTTAAATCAGTTAAAGTTTAGGGCATGATGACATCATAAATTATATTACAAAGAAGAATTAAATAAAACCCAACTGATCAAGTAGTGATCTAGAAGAGAATGATTATGGGAGATATGACTCGGTTAGGGTCGAAAATAGCCGGTTTTATGTTTGTGTTGGCCATATTCCAACAATGGGTTCCAGAAGCGCTTGGTAATTTTCTTCAAAAATATTTTCAAAGGCTTGTAAGTTCTTTATACCCTTATATCACTATAACTTTTCATGAATACCAAGTAGATGATTTTAAGCGAAGCATGGCCTATATGGCCATCGAAAGATACCTGAGTGCTCACTCCTCCTATGGAGCTAAACAGCTCAAAGCGAATATGATCAACAACTACAAATCTGTTTTCCTGAGCATCGACGACTACGAAGAAGTCACAGATGAGTTTAAAGGCATCAAGATCTGGTGGAGTTCGAGCAAACAGATCCCGCAACAAAAGGCTCTCTTTACCTATCATGATGATGAAGAGAAGCGGTACTACAAGCTTACTTGCCACCAAAAACACCGAGACATCGTCACTGATGTTTACGTGCAGCATGTGATTGATGAAGGCAAGGCCATTGCAGCCAAAACAAGGCAACGCAAGCTTTATACCAATAACAAGAGAACCAGTTGGAGCCACATCATATTCGAGCACCCTTCTACCTTTGATACTCTTGCAATGGACCCGAAAAAGAAGAAGAATATTTTTGAATGATATTATGACGTTCAGCAAGTCGAAAGAGTACTAAAAGAAGGTGGGTAAGTCTTGGAAGAGAGGATATCTCCTTTATGGCCCCCCTGGAACCGGAAAGTCTAGCATGATTGCTGCCATGGCTAATCTTCTTGATTATGATATTTATGATCTTGAATTAACCTCCGTGCAAGATAATACGGATTTAAGAAAGCTACTCATCGGCACATCAAGTAAGTCTATAATTGTGATAGAGGATATCGATTGTCCACTTGATCTCACGGGTCAAAGGAAGGAGAAAAAGGAGGACAATACCAAGGAGAAGAAGAATCCAATTCAAAAAGAAGAAGAGGATAAGAAAAAAAAGGGAAGTGAAGTAACTTTGTCAGGGCTGCTAAATTTCATTGATGGGCTGTGGTCAGCATGTGGTAGCGAAAGGCTGATTGTGTTCACAACAAACCATATCGAAAAGCTTGACCCTGCCCTCATTAGGAGAGGAAGGATGGATATGCATATTGAGATGTCCTACTGTTGTTTTGAAACGTTCAAGGTACTCGCAAAGAACTATTGGGATCTGGAATCACACGAGTTGTTTGCAACCATTAGTCAACTGTTAGAGGAGACCAACATGACTCCAGCCGATGTTGCTGAAAATTTGATGCCAAAGTCAGCTGAAGAGACTGTTGAGAGTTGCTTAAATTACCTGATCCAATCTCTTGAGAATGCAAAAGAAAAAGTAGGGGTGAAATCTGAGGAGGATGCGAGTGGTAAAGCTGGTGGCGGATCTAGGAAAAAGATTCGCTGGTGGCACCGTTTCTACAGAAATAACAAAGGAAAGGAAAGTCTGTAGGTAATTTAACTTTATATATTCTTTTGAACTAGTCTAATTCTTTTTACCAAATTTTCATTACTGATACGTCGCTGAAAGTAGGTAAAAAGAGTGAACAGAACGATGGGATGATCCATTATACAAGACACTGCACATTCTAACGATGTAGAATCAACCGAGAAAGAATCAAGTGATTTAAATTTATGGCTGTTTTTCTAAACATTTTACATATTGTGAGATTACTACCCTCAAGCAAATTAGTCACAATTTGGGCCAATTTATTTTTTTTACATTTCAGATTGTTTACAAGTGTTGTACATCTGCTTTCTTAAGCAGCTTTATCAATAGAATTTCCAAACAATATTGTTCATTGAAACAAATGCAAACAATCGATTAATTAACAAAACAAGTTGACCAAAATTCAGCTCAATCTCCATGCACCAAATTCAAAGCCACAAGTAATATTTGAAATACAGCCTCAATCTCATGCAACTATACAACACTAAAACTAAAGCTAGAATACATGTAAACAAGTTGAATTAAAATGTAACTAAATTCACATATAAACAGGTTGAATCAAATTTGTAACCGATTGTGTAACTGATCGAAACATAAACAGGTTGAACTAATGACCTAACCATTAAATTAAACATGAAACTAATCATTAAACCGTAAAATTGAGATATAAAGAGTATGAAATAATGACCTAATCATAAAGTTGAACATGAAACAAAACTTAAAACAATAAAATTAGACACGAAATTGAGATATCAGGTTGAAAGCAAACGCAATTAAACGTACAGATCTGCTCGATGATGACGGTAACGGCGCCAGAAACAGAGGCCGTGACGGTGGGTCGATTCTGGCCGGTGACTGGTGAGGTAGACTCGAAAGAGATACAGAGATTAGTTTCAACTTTTAGAAAGAGGAGATGACCGTGAGCCCTAAACAGAACAACAATGATAAGGTTATGTAATCACGACAAGTTTACTACTCCGTATACGATAAATTTTGTGAAATCCATTTGGAATTTTGCATGCTTAAATCGATATTATGTTACTACTCCTACTGCTCTTTTATTGTCGCTATCATCAAGTAAAATAATGTCTGTGTTTGCGGTGATCATTTGCTTATTTTTTATTTTTAAATGCGTATTTTTTAATAAATAAGCCGATAATCAGTTTTCAGGAAAAATATTTGAATCTGTTTATCTGCTATCAAAATAAGCAAATAAGCAGATAAACACTTATTTAAGCAATCTCAAATACCCCTTAAACATTAAGCTATTTCTTGTACATATTTTTGTACATTACAAATAAGTTAGAAATTGAGTTTATTTCAACCTTATGAAACTCCCTTCATAAATAATTAAACTAAGTTCATTCAAACACTAATATGTTATCGTATTGAACTGAGCTAATAAGACCATCCACAATGGTGTCCATACATCAAGTCCATAGCCTATGTGGCATATTTATTGAAGAGGTGACAACTTTCTCTATGGACAAGGATGTTAAAGTCCATGGAGATGGACACTCATGGACTCCATAAAAGATAAATAGTTGATGAGTCCTATTGATGTGGCATAACACCGTGGATGCTCTAAGCTCCAAAAATAATACGTTCGTAACACTCCCCAAGTGTCTAAACGATATTTCATACAAGAGAGAGCATACGCAAACATATCACATTTTCCATATGGACTTGTTCTCTGGGTCACTTTTTCCATGCCCTTTTCTATATAAAATAATTTGTTTTGTACGTTCCACTAGTTCGAAACAATCAAGATTATTTATTTGCATGATTACATCTCTATTAATATACTAATTTTCCTTTCCTTGTGAATTATAACAAGTGTCACTTTTCCAACAATATTACCATGATGTCATGGTTCATGAGTCTGCTCCAATATTGGGGACGGTTCCTTTTGGCCGAAATAACCTTAATTTTTAGTCAACTTGAAGAGTTGACTACCAATTTCAACATTTTACATGTCAAATGGACTTCTACAAAATTTCAATTACAAGATTACACTAATAAAAGTCCATGAGACACTTGTTACACATATCATTGTTTCTATATTAAACGCCACTTGACTCATGTCCAATTATATAATCGGTTTTGGACTTGACTAAGCAAAAAATTTCATTTAACCACCAATCTTTTCTAAATTAAAAGCATATCATCCTATCACACCATAGTTGGTAGTCAAAGTCAATGAAAGACAATATATTTTTAAAGACCACCAGTTTAATATATCATTTGTTTGCGAAACAAGAAAGTGCTGCCGTGCTGGATATTGCAACTACCATGCATTTTCTCATGGGTATGTTCTAAGAAACTTCGTGTCGAATTAACCTTTCATGTTAATTGGTAGACACATATAAGGGTGGCTACCTTTTTCGTCATTTTTATATGCGAAATATGACTTCTAGCACAAAACGACCATTACAAGATTACAAAATAAAAAATAAAAAATTTAAAAGAAAAATAGAAAGACTTGAAGCATGCTAAATGCCACTTCACTCAATGCTATAAATTAACTTGTATCACAAACATCTCTCATTACTACCTCTTAACAAAAACCATTCTACCAAATATTTTGTGAGCAAGAAGATGGTGATGATGGGTGAATTAGGGTCTGTGATGGCTGTATTTATGTTCATTTGGGCGATATTTCGGCAACTATTTCCAGACGAGCTTCAAAGGGATGTTCGAAAATACGTTAACAAAGTTGTTACTTATTTCTACCCGTATGTTGAAATCACTTTTCATGAATACCAAGTAGACAGCTGGTTTGAGCGAAGTAAAGCGTTTGTGTCCATCGAACGGTACCTTAGTACCCACTCGTCCAATGGAGCTAAACGGCTCAAAGCAAACGTGGTGAAGGACTGTGAATCAGTTGTTTTGAGCATGGATGACTATGAAGAAGTCATAGATGAATTCAAGGGTATTCAAATATGGTGGACTTCAAGCAAAAAAATCCCAAAACAACAAGCTCTTTTTTCGTATCGTGGAGATGAAGAAAATCGGTTTTACAAGCTCACTTGTAAAAGAGAGCATCGTGATATTATCACGAATGTTTACTTGAAACATGTACTCGATGAAGGAAAGGCTATTGCGGTGAGAACAAGACAACGCAAGCTTTATACTAATAACAAGAGTGAACACTGGTATGGTTATAAGAGGACTATGTGGAGTCATATCGTATTTGAGCATCCTTCTACTTTTGATACTCTTGCAATGGACCCGGAAAAGAAGAAGAATATTTTGAACGATCTTATGACGTTTAGCAAGTCGAAAGACTATTACAAGAAGGTCGGTAAGTCGTGGAAGCGTGGTTATCTTTTGTACGGTCCACCAGGAACTGGGAAGTCTAGTATGATTGCAGCTATGGCTAACCTTTTAGAGTATGATATCTATGATCTTGAATTAACTTCTGTGAAAGATAACACTGATTTGAGGAAGCTGCTTATTGAGACGTCAAGTAAGTCGATAATTGTGATAGAGGATATCGATTGTTCACTTGATCTCACGGGCCAAAGGAAGAAGATAAAGGAAGAAGATAAAGATGATGATGAAAAGGATCCAATTAAGAAAAAAGAAAAGGAAGTAAAGGGTGATCAGAAGAATAAGGGAAGTGAAGTGACTTTATCTGGACTGCTAAACTTCATTGATGGGCTATGGTCGGCTTGTGGTAGTGAGAGACTAATCGTGTTCACAACGAATTATGTTGAAAAGCTTGATCCTGCTCTCATCAGAAGAGGACGAATGGATAAACATATCGAGCTTTCTTACTGTTGTTATGAAACGTTTAAGGTGCTCGCTAAGAACTATTTGGATATTGAATCGCACAAGTTATTTGAAACTATCGGACGAATGTTGAAAGAGACCAACATGACTCCAGCTGATGTGGCCGAGAATTTGATGCCTAAGTCGGATGAAGAGAATGCAGACGTTTGCTTGAACAATTTGATTAAATCGTTGGAGGACGTTAAAGAGGAAGCGAGACTCAAAGCTGAGGAGGATGCTAGGATCAAAGCTGAAGAGGAAGCATCTAAGTTAAAAGCTGAACAAGAAAAGAAGGATGAAAAACTACAAGTTACTGATGCAAATTTAGCTGATGAAAAAGAAAAGAAGGATGATAAAGTACAAGTTAATGGTGCAAAAGAAAATGGTGTCATTGTTTCATGAACATCAAGAAGATTATGATTTGAAGTCAGGATGTTTTTTTATATTTAATTACTTATATTTTCTGTTGTATGTTGTAGCTCAATATGTTAATTTATTTGATGTAAACATGTAAAAAAGAAAAATAGAAAAAATAGTAACCGTGTAGTGTATTTATATGTGTTGTCAAGTATGAAGTATCATTCATATATAGGTTAATTTTATAATAAATAAATAAATTGTTCTTATATTTGAAAGAATTCATTTCATATAAGCATGAATTAATTACAGGAATCACGCAAAACTATGTTTATAATATAATATAATATTTGTATTTATATTTATATTTATAATAATAATTACATTATGTTATTTCAATGGATCAAAAGATGATTTGCTGTGAATCTAAAAGACAAAATTCAGCAATAATGTTTAATGGATCCGAAGAGGTACTTAATTAGGTTTATAATTGTTAATTAGGTGGTTCATGTGTCACATTTGTTTATTTAGAAGCATGCATGCGCTTAAATATCTTTAAGTAAGGTATTTAAACCATTTTTATTATTATTACTAGATCATAACCCGCAAAATTTGCGAGCTAAGACATTGATCTGCGAAATAATGATGAAAATTATAAGTTGATTAAGAAATTATTACTACTACGAGTTAAGTATGATAAACTAATATTATTGTGTTTAATATGGCATATATGTAGGGTCATTACGAGTTTACAGTAACTTGTAAAGTCCTACTACTTTATACTAATAAATTGGTATGCGGAACCAAAAATGAAACACACGAATAATAACAACATATTTTTTTAAATGCAAACTGTGTTGAATAAGTCGAAATTAGTAGCACTAAAAACGAAATATAAACATATGGTATTTTATATAAATTTTTAGGTTATATAACACTATAGATTTGAAATATGTGAACATGTCGGATTTGTGCCGCCAAATTATATACGAAGTATTTTTTATAAAAAACAATCAATAATCAACTATTGTTAATAGAGGGATATTATAATTATAATATAATATAGGTCAAACTGTATTTTAGTACCCTCAACTTGGATGACTAGATTTTTTAGTACCCTGAATTATTAAGGGTATAGTACCCTGAACTTAACAAAATGGTCACTCTAGTACCTTGACTCAGTTGACTCGGTACATGTGATTGTCACGTGACTTTTTCTGTTAAATAAACTAACGGACGTTTTGATACGGTTATATTTCATCACTTTCAAGTATATATTTCCTGCTATATTTTGGGTATATTATCATAATCAATTCCACCAATTGGATAAAAGTGCGTGAATACTAATAGTTATCGATATAGATCGGCGGCTTTCACAAAATATAAAATTCCATCCATTTTTATATTATAATAATAAGTGCAATTTGTTCTCTTAGTCAAACTCATATAAACTCAAATTGGGCATAAGGTACAACTAGAACACAAAGAAAGCCAATGATTGTGATACAGAGCATGAATTTAAAAGTAAGAATTAAAATTTCAAGAATTCTTACCACGTAGTTTTTATAAAATTTGACCTCATACAACATCCACATGAAGTAGCAAGTTCATCTCACACACTCTCTCTCTCTCTCTAATTGATCGAATTTATTAAACCCTAATTTTGAATATGGTGCCTACATATAGTATCAATGGTTTTCAGAAGAATAAGAAGCAATTTGTACATAAAACGAGAAGAATAAGAAGTGATATGTATATTAAACGAGGCTTACAGTCGTTGCTAAATTCCATTTGCAATGTTTTACTGTCAAATTTTGGAGGCAATAAATTTTGAGGTGGAGAAGATGAACACTTAAGTGTAAGTGAAATACAATAGAAAAAGATGATAAAAAGGATAAAAATGGGTGTCAAACCTAAACCTAAGCCAAACAAACGTCCGTTAGTTTATTTAACAGAAAAAGTCACGTGACAATCACATGTACCGAGTCAACTGAGTCAAGGTACTAGAGTGACCATATGGTCAAGTTCAGGGTACTATCATATCCCTTTAATAATTCAGGGTACTAAAAAACCTAGTCATCCAAGTTGAGGGTATTAAAATACATTTTGGCCTATAATATATAATATCATATTTAAAAATGATTAAGGTTTTTATTATTTATATAAACGCTCACATAGATAAAAACTTAATAGAAAGGTACGGTTTATATATTTTATATGCAAATATGTGGTTGTATATAATATAAAATATAAAATTAATATCAATAATTTGCATTTATCATCAATAAGCTAACGACCATAATAAAAGATAAGTATTATGTGAACTAAAATAAACAAACACAAAGTTCAACATTTAGAATAATAAAATATTGTAACATATTTAGGTAAAAAGTCTAAAATATCAAGTATTCACGAGATTGATTCAATTTCGCTTAAGTATCGCGGCCTTAGTACTTATAGACTGAAGCCTAGTGAAGTAGTCTGATATTGAAAGCCACGCCAGTGCAGATTGTCGTGTAGTCAAAATTGCGTGAACTCCATTTAAAATACTTTCCCATGCACGATCAACCTAAACATGTGATTTTTAACATAAAAAGATATGGATACGACTTGTGTACATATAATCTTCCATTGCTCCTAACTTTCCCATAGCCTTAGACATTTGAGACATGTAACTCGACTAATTTGATGATTGAGTTGTTGATGGCATAACACCATTAACCATTGAGTCCCCCATAGTTTGTTGCAATTTTACAATGGCATCAAATAAAACTTTTTCTTCGGTAGTCACTTTCTCTTTCAAAAAATGGGTGTCAATTGCATTTCAGTCAGTTCTACTTGGTTCTAAATTAACTGAAATTATTATTTAACCATGTTGATTATTAATGTTAACAACTGATTTTGTGGTATACATATAAGTCAACTTTAAATTATAATAGAGGTTATTAAACGTAAGGTGTTTATACTAGATACTTGAAGATCCATTGTTACCAACTGCATTATATATCATATTGGATGACTTATGTTGAAGATGAACGATTGGATATGTAGTTTGGCTGACCGGATTGATTCTGGTAAATTTACTGTTATTTGTAGTCAAGGCTTTCTTTGATGTTGTAGGTGCAATACCTGCGATATATATAACATTTTAACTAAGATATTACTGTTATTTTAGAGTTTGATACTACTTACGTTTTCACAAGTAACCATTTATTTGACGTTAGTAATGAAGTTAATTTAGTGGTACTAATATATACAGTACCATCATTATTAATTTATAAATACACTAAAATTGTGTGTTGCATATGTGTACTACCGGTTAATTTTTGTTTATATAATAAATAATAGTGTAAATATCGTTATCCTAACTTAATACATAGCATATAATTTTTGTTCAATCTTAATACATTTTCAATACTACATCACATATTACAAATATTTATAGTCATGTTGAAATTTATATATGTTAACCTTAATAGCTTTAAACTACTTTTATCATAAAAACGTTAAATATAACTTTATACTTCTGTTAATAATAATTAAAATTAACTGATTGCTATTTTAAAAGATGGTTATTAACGTTTAATTAACTAACGACTACATTTTAATATCGACAAATTAACTATATTTGAAGTACCATCTTCTTTTAGAAAGCTCGTGTAATCATTGATTTGCATAATATATATAATATATTATATATTATATATATTATTATTGATTAAAAACAACTTTAAAATTGTTCACCCAAAACTTTTGTGTTTACCCAAAACAACTTTAATATTATTATTGCATAGAGTATTTACATGTATAGAGAATTATTGTTTATATTTGATAACACGTTACATATCACAAGGGTAAGATTGCTCACCATGAATCTCAAATTTGGGATAAAAAACCACCCATAACAGAGTTCTTTGTTAACTTTTAATCGTCGTCTAACAGTGATACACAATGAATTAAATAACAAGGAATTTAAAGTAAATAATAAACAATATGCATAGCCGTAGGTATAAATAGGAAACCAAATAGATTGACCAACTGGATGAAACGGAAAAAAATACACATCAATTTAGCATATAATTATATAATGGTTTGACCAACTAAAATGAATTTGGGTAGAAGGGCATAGTTGGAAATGACATGTTAATTTGGGTGTAGATTAATCAATCAATCAATGGAATCAATATCAATCGATTAGATTAAAACTCTTTAAATCATTGAAAGCCATGATTAATTCTTAAGGTCCTATTTTCATTTTCATGATGATTAATTAATATAGGTTTTATTTTATATATAAAGAGAGATTATTATTATTAATTATTATAATCTGAGGTGGCTCTTATGTCGACTTCTAAAGTCTAACCTACATTGTAAATCTTGAGGGTCAAATATCCCTCAAGCTAAATATAACCGTAAGAAAAATGATAGAGAGGCATAAATTGGTAAGTCTAAAAGAAGCCTGAAGATGTGATTGGTTAGTGTTAAAAAATGATAGGTGGAAATTAAGAGAGAGAAAATACATAAGTGATGTGTTAAATGGTGAATGGATCAGGTCTGTTTTTATTTTTAGTTCTATTTAACATTACTCTAACCATAAATATTGTTTAAATTATTAAGCAATTAATATTTGATTATCCAACAAATACCATCTAAATTGTTACGTCAAAAAATTACATATAGAAATAGCAATAATCGAAAACTTGATACACAATAAAAAATTTAAAAATTCGATACATACAATAAATTTTCGATCATAATTTATTACATTTCAGTACACTTAACTCATTTGTTTTGATACATACCTACCTACTCTAGTTTTACAATTGACTGAACGTATAGTACAGTGTAATGTGATGTTGTTATCGTGTAAAATCGTTATTAATATCCATTTTCATGCAATGAAAATATTTTTTACTACATTTGGGCGACTTTTTAAGTCTAGTTGTTTTACGCAAAAGTTCATACGA
The DNA here is from genome assembly GCA_963930675.1 of Gnaphalium uliginosum. Lineage (NCBI taxonomy): Eukaryota > Viridiplantae > Streptophyta > Magnoliopsida > Asterales > Asteraceae > Gnaphalium > Gnaphalium uliginosum. Next base: position 12,308,857 of record OZ005684.1, read on the forward strand.
CCGAATAAAGTAAACTTTCAAACCGTAGTTGGTAGTCCTAAGTCCATTTTTAGACAATCTTTTTATTAAAAAAAGACCACCGGCCAATACCATTAACTTGCAAAGCAACAAAATGATGCAAGTACTATGATGTCATGCTGGGTCAATCACATGTTTTTTTCTTGGGAACCTTCGGACTGGTTTACCCTTTCACATTGCCTTTCCAATATTCAATCTACATAAATAGATGACTTACTAAGTCGTCTTATGTTATACACCCTTAGTTTACATATTAACAAAACATTAAACATTTGTGTGAGTTGTGAGCAAGAAGAAGAAGATGATGTTTGATATGAGTCAGTTAGGGTCTGTGATGGCCGGAGTTATGTTCGTTTGGGCGATCGCCAGGCAATGGTTTCCAGACGAGTTTCGTGAGCATTTCGAAAAATATGTTCACAAAGTTATAAGTTATGTTTACCCGTATCTCGAAATCACTTTTCATGAATACCAAGGAGACGGGTTTGAGCGAAGCAAAGCGTATGTTTCCATTGAAAGATACCTCAGCGCCAATTCGTCCAATAAAGCTAAACGCCTCAAAGCAAATTTTGTTAAGGACTGCGAGCCCATAGTACTGAGCATGGATGACTATGAGGAGGTCACAGATGAGTTCAAAGGAATCAAGATCTGGTGGACTTCAAGCAAAACTATCCCTCAACAGCGGGCTCTGTTTTCGAGCCGTGATGATGATGAAAAGAGGTACTACAAGCTCACTTGTAAAAGAGAACACCGCGAAATTGTTACCAAATCTTACTTACAACATGTGCTAGATGAGGGAAAGGCTATTGCGGTACAAACAAGACAACGCAAGCTCCATACCAACAACAAGAGCGAAAACTGGTCTGGTTACAAAAGGACTATGTGGAGTCACATCATTTTCGAGCACCCGTCTACCTTTGATACTCTTGCAATGGACCCGAAAAAGAAGAAAGATATTTTGGACGATCTTACGGCGTTTAGCAAGTCGAAAGATTACTATAAGAAGGTTGGTAAGTCGTGGAAGCGTGGTTATCTTTTATACGGTCCGCCAGGAACCGGAAAGTCTAGTATGATTGCTGCCATGGCTAACTTTCTTGAGTATGATATTTATGATCTTGAGTTAACTTCTGTGAAAGATAACACAGATTTAAGGAAGCTGCTTATCGAGACATCAAGTAAGTCGATAATTGTGATCGAAGATATCGACTGTTCGCTTGATCTAACGGGTCAGAGGAAGAAGAAGAAGGATGATAGTAAAGATGATGAGAAGGATCCAATTAAGAAAAAGGAAAAGGAAGAAAAGGGTCCAAAGGAAAAGGGAAGTGAAGTGACTCTGTCTGGGCTGTTGAACTTCATTGATGGGCTATGGTCAGCTTGTGGTAGTGAGAGATTGATCGTGTTCACAACGAATTATGTTGAAAAGCTTGATCCTGCGCTCATTAGGAGAGGACGAATGGATAAGCATATCGAGATGTCTTACTGTTGTTATGAAGCGTTTAAGGTTCTTGCAAATAACTATCTGGATATTGAATCGCACGAGTTGTTTGGAACAATTGGTCGATTGCTAGAGGAGACGAACATGACTCCAGCTGATGTTGCTGAGAATTTGATGCCAAAATCAGTAGAAGAGAATGCTGATGTTTGCTTGACCAATTTGATCAAATCTTTGGAGGATGCAAAAGAGGAAGCAAGACTGAAAGCTGTGGAAGATGCCAGGATCAAAGCTGAGGAAGAAGCAGGTAGTAAGATTGAAGAAAATGGTGAAAAGGTACAAGAAATTTATGCAAAGTTAGCTGCTAAAGATGCTGAGAAGGTAAAAGTTAGTGATGTAAAAGAAAATGGTGCCATCAATGGATGAGTACAAAGTTGACCATAAACCGTGCTGCTAATAAATTTTAGTATCCTGTAGAAGTCTGTTTCTTGCTTAATTGTTTTTGTTTAGTAATCAAAAAGCATCATTGAAAGAATCATTTGTATAGTTTATATTTAGCTTCACAAGAATCCAAATTAGAACTTAATAGTCGCATGTCTATAACTGTGTAAGATACCTTTTGGGCATCTAGCAGTACCAAAAAAAAAATATACAACTCTCAAGTGGTTTATGGATCTTAAAATCTGAACAATATTCCAACGTGCAGGGTTGGTAAGTGTATATTTATATATTTGTTTTTTAAAAAAAATCTCAAACCATATCGAACATTTCATCGTGAAAAACTAGCCCAGACAAAACGGTTTATAAAACCAATTTGTGACCCATACAAGTAGATGCACACAAAGGAAAACATGAAGAACGAAAAGCAGTAGTAATGATGCTACCATGACTTGCTGTGAAAGGTGTATCTAGCTAAAAAATGTCTAACCTTTTAAGACGATTAATCATATAAATGTTGGCATATCGGGCTGTAACAATAGAGTTGAAGACACAACATTAACATTTGACAATTTTAGCCACACCATCTTATTTCTGTTCCTTAATAGTAATCAAGTTTAACTATAGATCAAATGAAGAGGTTTTTCAGTGAGGGACGACAATGGATTCTATAAGCTCTTGAAGTGGAGCCAACTCCTTGTTGTCGATCAAACCAAACTCCTGCATACAGAAACAAAAAAATAAGCAAAGAAAATATTGCTATAAATAAAATAGATTAAAAGGCTCAATAAAGGAAAAACTAGTCATAGTTTGATCCTATAATTGGTTATAAGTTTTATAACCAAAGTAAGGATTTGCATATATTGGAATAATTAATGTATATCAAGCTTGCTTATTACTGACTTACAGATGACTTACACAGGTAAACAATATGAAATGCTTAAAGCATGTATTAAGATGTGCTTCCTCCTTAAGACTCACAATCTTCTGAAAGTGTGTATGGTAGATATGAGCATATACGCGAAATAAGCGTTTAAATATCGTTTTCACGACATCTCTGAAATTGTTAGGAAATGGTGCACCTGAAAAGTAGTCATGTACAACTGTTATAACTTATAAACCAAAAGGTAAAATGAACTACAACAATTCATAAGAACAAATCTATACTACCTCCCTCAGTTCCAACAAAAGTTGCAACATTTGATTTGGCACATGACTTTTTCAAAATTGTTTGATTAACAATCAGATGTATACAATTCTCATCTCATAAAGAATTAAGATAATAAAAGAGGGATCTTGTGTCCCAAAATCAACACCATCAATAATTCGTTATGCAAACCTAAGGGTATGGACAACTGTAGCTTCAAAATTTCCAAAAATGGAATCATTGCAGGAACATTCCATGATGAAAATGGTTACAGTTTTATAATTTGAAAAAGGTATAAACTGAAACCCAGAGATTACCGAGCTTTTGAGGAAATATGGATTCATCATCCAATTGTGATTCAATCCAATTCATTAGGTACTCAACGTATTTTGGAGCTGAGACTTCAATGGGCTTCTTGATTTGCACACCATCAGCCCATCTGTATTCATACCTGAAAGTTTCATTTGCGTAAAATCAGAAACTCTGCAACTTATAAACATTTTAGATGTTCTGTAGATCTTTCATGCATAACAAAATATATTAAGGACGATTTCAGTTATTTACACTGTTTGTGATTTGAAGAAGTCATGAAACATAATTCGTACTATTGTACGTCATGTAGGAATATTTTGAGAAAGAACTTTCCGTATATACGCTATTAACTCAGAATCAACTAAATAAGGAAATACGAATTTAAAGTACTAAATAACAATACTTTTAATGTACAAATTATAGAGAACCTAAATTGGTTGATTTTAATAAAGCCTGAAGAGGGTTTGTTATAAGTCACCCATGAAATTGTGTGTGTGAAAGAGAACAATCATGTCTTATAACCACGCATAAAGCATTCTTAATATATGAAATGTGTGATAAAGTCATTGGCTTATATTGCTAAGACATACTTGGGGCCTGCAGTCATAGTTGGACAACTCTCCGGTGTACAAAACTCAGTTAACGTGCCATAAAGAAGATTCACCTGGTTGAAGAAATCCACAGCTGAAATCAAAAATCAAACCGCCTCAATCAAAACTGATTAACTAAGTCTACTGCTTCAACTCTAGTTGATGATCAAAATAAAACAAAAATAATAGTCCTAGGGTGTACAGATGTGTGTTTTGAAAATAATCGTGTGATATCGAATAATGAGAACTAGATAATCATATGTTTATGTGTTTGACAGATCATGATTATTTACGGGAACGGAAGAAAATAATTACCAAAAAGGAATCAGAAACACGATCTTTTAATCAGTATTCAATTGCAACGCACAAATCAAACTGCCCCCTACAGAATCGGAACATTCTTAAAATTTCATAACTTTTTCGGTACATATAGAGGACCTATATAAAGTTCCTTGTCTGTAAGGAAATTTCAAAGCACAGCTAATGTTGAATGGCGCGGTATGCTACAGTCTAGTATAATATACCGAAGCTGAAGACTACTTTACTCATAGAGAATTCAGACACAAAAAGAGGGAAGGAGAGTTACTGTTGACAGCAAGCCATTCATTTATATCCTCCCCTGGTGGAAGTCTTACAGCTTCTCGCAAGTTTCCACTACCCAAAGTAGCATCGATGTGTTTCCTTAGTTGTGCACCCTGTACAACACGATGAGATAAGTGTCTACAACCCTTAGGTTTAGAGTTCAAGTCTCTTTACAGACATAAGTGCATAACTTTGTTGACCGTTTGAAAAGTAAATATTGCCATGAATAAAGTAAAAAAGGACAGAGAGAGCTCAACCTTACTCCCTGAGGGCGCACTTTTTTTGGGACGAAATGTCCTCTGATTCCTGTAAAAATTGTAAAAGAAAAAAGTTGAATATTACTAGGTAGATAACATCAGTTGTCGATAATATGAACAAAAAGTAGCATGGCACCTATTACGAATTAGATTTCACGCAATCATAAGTTCATAACCACAGAGTATTTACGTTATCAATTATTTTCATGTAACACTCCTCAGAAAACCCCTAGGGTCAACATTCTCTCAATGTTAAATTTTATTTAATATTACTAGTGGATAACAATAAGTGATGCTTCCTTGATTATTAGACGGTCGAAATACGAGGATCTGATGATTCACTGAAGCATAATGTTCGGTCGATTACTCATACACACAATAAACTTCTTTTGCTATAAAAACTGCCCATATTTTATTATAAACCTAAGATAGCACCATACTTTTCAAGTGACAATAAGACATTGTTCAGTAACCCTCTCAAATCATAAAGAATTTTATTTGTAAATAGCAGATTTCCATGACTGGCATTTATAACAGTGGCAGTCTCTTAAGCACAATTGATATGTGAAAACTTAAACTTCTTTCAAGCAACTTCATCTCAAGCCTATAAGTTGCATACTAACAACACCTTCACTAACGAATAAAGTAATTGTGTTTTCTCATCATTTAAGAATATACGATCAAGATTCAACCTTTTTGGCTTCTCTAGAATTTCTCATAATCCTTTTGCTATAATTAACTACCAATAACCCCCATTAGACCGTTACTTCAAAAAAAAAAAATCTTTTAACATTTTTCCACAAAGTTGCACCTAAACGAGTAAACGAAGAAGCTGATCATTACAATAACCTTAAATCAACAAATTAATACATACCCATACCAAATTATCTCAACTAGATACTTAACTCACATAGACCTAACTAAAAAGAAGAATACGTAATCTTTTTATATCGAAACAATGCAAATTTTGAACTTTCAGGTCAAACCAATGACTTTTCAATTTGAAAATTCAATACTTGACATGAATTTCCAAACAAAATCCCTGATACAAATCTTTTTTCTAGTGAAACTGTTACGATCCCACATCGGCCAAGTATGGGATTGGTTGATAGCTTATAAGAGTAAGTGTCCCCTCCTCCTTCAAGCTAGCTTTTGGGAGTGAGTTCTACACTTGTGCTTATGGCATGATATGAGCCTAGTATGGGATTAGTTTCGTATCAGAAACCTCATCAATACAATGCAGGTCATCAAAAAATTCCAAATTTCAAGTTGAACAAAATTAATTGATTAATCACAAAATTAATTGATCAAATTAACAGATAGAATGTAATGACACAAATTGAGTATTATTTCAATCAATAAACACTAAACTTATCATGGTCAGGGCAAATCAGACATACCCAGATCAATAAATACGATTCAATGCATCAAACATAATCAAGTAAATGATTGACAAGGATTAAACTTGTAATAAACATATGCATATTTATATGTATGCAATTCGGCTTGCCTGCCGAGACCGAAAAGGCTCATGACTACGGAGAGAGGACAGAAGAAAAAGATTGAATTGATGGGTTCTTTGGAATTACAGAAGAAAGAAAAATGGGGGAAAAAGAGAGCAGCCGGGGCAAGGGAGGGGTGTTTTTTTTTTCTTTTTCTTTTTCTTTTTCTTTTGAGAAAATTACACGAATAGTCCTTTTGTTATACCGAAATTGTTAGTTTTGTTCTTTAAACTTTTATATTACACTTATAGTCCTTTATTTTGAAAAGTCGTTAAGTTTGCCCGTCAAATAAAGTCATGTATCATGAACATGTGGGAAAAAAATTAGTTACTATAATTATGTGTTTTATATCCCATCTTCAACATATATCTCTTTTATACCGTCACTTATATATATATATATATATATATATATACATACATATATATATATATATGTGTGTATGTATATATATATAAAGCAAAACCTTTAAATTGAGATTCAAACCACTAATGTCAATTACTTTGATATCACAACAACATAAACAACTAGACCTATAAATTAAAACCACCAATCAGAAGGAGGGAGAATAATGAAAAATGAGCACAGAAAATGATTATTGAGGAAGAAATTTTAGATCCTATGAGAATGAAATATATTTATTTTAACAAAGAAGGATAATGATGAAAGATTTTTATTTAATTAAAATTTCTTCCTGCATAAACCGATCTATTTGTGCAAACTAGACATACTTTTAAAAGTTTACTCTAATAGCACCTAATTGTTAAAAAGGAAAGAAAAAGGACTAAAAGAATTATATATGTCAAAATCAATTTGGTGTGACTTTTTTGAGTGAATGATATGAATATAAAATTGCTGTTGATTTTTTCTTTAGTTATGTAACATAACCAATTGAATAGAAAAAACTACACGGATTGTTCATGTGATTTGTTCTAAATAACACGTTGCGTTTTTAAAACTTTTTTTATATGGATCATCCCTGTGGTTTCCAAATGTTACAAGGATCGTCCTTTTGTCTAACAGGCGTTAGTCTGTCCCGTTAAATGTGAAGGTACCATGGTCATTTCATTAACTAAAAGACCGCAAGTGTAATTTTGAGCAAACTACAGGGACCATCCGTGTAAACTTGTTTTTTTCAAATTTTGAATTCATTTAATATTCTTTTTTAATTCTCCTTTTAATTTAATTAATTTATATTTCTAATAATCTTTTCACTTTAATTTAATTATTTCAATTCTTTCTATTCTTATGCTTATTTTTCTGGTTTGACAATTAAAATAAGATAGAGGATCAAAAGGGCAGCTTTCTTACGGAGGGAAGAGAGGGCAGGACATCCTAGCCCTTCATTTTCCTCATATACGATCCAAATTGTCTAGGATAGCACGCGGTTTATTTGGTATTTAGCTCAACTTGTGGACTAAAATGTAACATGTTATAAAAAGTGGAGGTCACTTTTAACTTCACATTTTATCTCTCCATATGGAAGACACATACTTACAGATCTAAAAAACCCCCATTTTGACTCTCCTTAAACAAGCTCACTTTGTATTTTCACAAAATTCATCACAAAACATGAACAACAACTTGAAAGAAATCTAAACAGAGCATAGAGTACGGAACGAAACAAGAAGAACAGCCGGATTTTGAAGATTCCATCACCGCCACCGCCACCCCTGCCGCCGCCGCCGCAGCTTCTGTCGTTACACTTTCGTTGAAATCTACTAGTATAGAACGTTAAGAATGGGAGATCGATCCTTCCTAGCGTTTAATCAAAGGTATTTTAGCTCGTGGTACTTTCACCATCGTTCACCGTCGCGTTTACGATGGCATCAATGTCGCCGGTGAGTCTACCGGGATTGTAAGGGAGTACGCAAAAGGAGATACCCGATTATACATTTTTACTGCATTTTATTTTCTGATTAGTCATCACTAATGAATCTTTATTTTTACTGCATTTTTCAGATTTGTTACTGCATATTATGTTTGATATTATGTTTATTGTTACTACATTTTATGTTTTATTCAATACTGCATTTTATTTTATGTTTAGTCATCACTAGTGGATCTTCATTTTTACTACATTTTATATATTTTTTTACTGCATGCTATATTTGATATGTTATTATTGTTATTGTATTTTATGTTTTATTCGCTACTGCATTTTTTTAATGTTTAGGCATCACTAGTGGATCTTAGTTTTTATTGTGTTTTTTATATTTATTTTATTGCATTATGTTTGATATGCTATTATTGTTACCGCACTTTATGTTTTATTCGCTACTGCATTTTGTATTTTTTATGTTATGAGCATTTTATCATCTTTTTAGTTCATTTTTTACTTTGTTTACTTTATTTTATGTTTGTTGTGTTGTAATTTTTTATTTGATACTGGAGGTTTTATCTTGTCTGTATTTTCTTTTTAGTATTATCAAAGAAAAAGATTTGAAAAAAAATAAAGAAAAAAGTTTTTATAAAAAAAAAGGAAAAAAAATCGTCGGAATTCGGAGGCGACTGGTGGTGGCCGGCAGGAGGTCATAGTTGGTGGTGGATGGTGGAGGTGAGTTGGTGTAAATGAAGAAAAGATAATATAAATAAAGTATAGGGATAAAAAATGAAAATATAAGATGACACATGACAATGTTTGATTAGTCACAAAACATGCTAACCATTCTTTCCATATGGGGTCTGCTCTACAGAACCTCATTCTTAAAATAATCAACTTAAATAATACTCCGTAACATATATATAGTAATAAAAATGTCTAATATGATAACATTGATGACAATTTAATGATTGTCATTACATACGTTACGACAATTTATAATGAATTATATAAAAATTATATACTATATTATTTAATTGTGTATTTTAAATTAGTTAAAAAAGATTTAGTGCCAAGATTTAGAGTAATACATTATATTTTTTATATGAGTATATTCACAAAAGATTATGCTTTTGCACTGTACAAATGCAATTTGATACACTATGTACATTAAAGATGCTTTAAGAACATCATAATTTTCTTCAAATAACCACTAACGATAACTGTCATATTTGACCAGCATTAGCAACCTACATATTTATTTTCTAGTTTGTTTTCGGTTTCCTTTTTCGTATCCAGTCAACTTAGTGAATGGTTTGTCAACGGTAAATCGTGACTTACAAAATTAAATTGAAAGGATTATTAAAAAAATAAATTAAATACAATTAAGAAAATGAATACTAAATGATTTTAAAATTAGGACATAAATTAAAATAATTAAATTAAGCTTTATAAGAAATTGAAATAATAAATAATTAAATTAAGTTGAAAAATTGTTTAAAATAATAAATGAATTAAATAAATACTATTAAAAAGAATATTAAATGAATTTAAATACTATCAGTTTTTTAAAATAATTCAATACTCTTATCATAATTATCAAAACTATGGATCGTAGGATCTTCATTGAAAATATTGCATACGTTTCATTAAAAATTATGGGGTGAATCAAATAAGAAGAAGTACATCTCATGTATATACAAACTAGTGTAAATTTCATCCGATGGACGGTTACGTAAGATATAATATATTTGATATTGCATGTAATACAATTAAAAATGATAATAATTTAATTATAAATTTATGTAAAGTAGTAAAATTGTATTAGCTTAAATATATTAGGTGAATTTGATAACACATAATACATGCACTCTTGTTATCTTTTGAAGATGAAATATTGTGATATTTGATATCATTATTTTCCTTAAACGATATTCTAATATTACTTTATTAGATAAACTCGTTAACTGTGGTTATTTTGTATTTTTGTGTATATAGAACATGTAGATGATTTCTAATATAATAATATTAGTTATTTTACATGTATGATTATCTATAATTTATAACTAACATATAATGTATTTTTACGTTAAACTAAAGGTCTAGATTTTATATGTTGTTAAAGTTACTATATTAAAATAACGTACTCCACACAATCAATTCATAACACATTTTTCTATCGATTTACATATATACTAAGTTAAAAAAACTAATCAACAGGAAAATGTTAACTACTTAGTAATTTAATCAATGGTTTAATTATTGAAATACTACTAAGAAAATAAACTTTATTAGAAAATTCACTTTATACGAAGTATTATTTCTATATATACCAGATACATATACATGAACCATAATATTCAAATAATCATCAACTCGAATCCTTGAATGCATATAAGTCCAATCTATGTTTGCACCTTATTTGTTGTGCAAAATTTTAGCAAGTCAAGAGGTTTCATACGTAAGTGTTGAATTTTAATGATTAATCGCGAAACAAAAAATTAATTAGATCATTATAGTCAAAATTTAAGTTGAAATTAGGGAGATATGGAGATGAAATAGATGCTTACATTTCCAATGGAGTTACCGTCCTATGGATTATTGGATGAGTAAAATGGTTTAGTAAATACATACAATTGATTGAAATAAATTAAAACTAAAGTATTTATTAGCATGATAATGATAATTATGATAATAGACCATTTATATCTTCATCATAATGGAAATCGAAGGACTATTCAATAGTAATACTATATGAAAGGTCTTATTTTAATGACATTATTAATATTTTTATTTGATTTAAGTAGTGATATAATAATTATTATTTTTTAAAAATTCAACCTTCTTACATGGAATTAAGAATTTACTATATTATGCGACATTATATTCTAGTTTATAGAATGCACTTACATTGGTTAAGGGGCTAGCCTATTACTATATAGGGAAGATATAATCTACATGGAAGCTTGTTCACTTTGATAAAACTAATTGTCATAATATTTACTATTTTTTTCATTTTCTTATATAATGGATGGTAATAATGGTAATGCTAATAATTTGTTAATGGAGATAAAATTTTGCAAATTGAATCAAACAAAATTTATTTTAAATGGATCTAGCTAATTTTATATTTTTAACAAAAAAATGCTTTAGTACGTGGAGAAACATGACAACGAAATCGATTAAAAACAACTAAATAAACATAAAAACATATTTCAATTCCACAACAACGCGCGAGCAAAAATATTCTCAGTTCATTATCATTCAAATCGATTGGCCATAGTTAACTGCATAATTTTTTGATCAATCTATTTCACTAATTTTTTCACTATATCCCACGGGTAACGTTAGTTTTGTTTGATCGGTATCATTTTTAGTTGTTTGATTTGATTTGATTTTTATTTATTTCTTTTAACAAATTTGGTGTGATTTACTTTGTAAGCGATTTCATCCCCACTTGCCAAATTCCTTAGTTACCACGCATGGACAAACCCTAGATCTGCTTGCCTCTTCAAAGGTAACCCCCCACCTTTCATCTCATCTTAATCTCTCTCCCCCATCCTTCCACGTATACATTTCACATAAATACTTACATACATACACAACATATATCTCTTCTCTCTATATATATTACACATATTTATATATCTAATAATTCCGTGTCTGTCTCCATCCATTTCAGATTTTTAAAATTTTTAAAAACGACAAGGGAAACCCAAGGAGATGAGTGGCAGTACGACAGTGGCGGTTGCAGGCGGTGGCGGTGGAATTTCCGGTTACCGGCCACCGTTTACGCCGGTGCAGTGGCAGGAGCTTGAACATCAAGCTTTGATATACAAATACTTAGTCGCAGGGGTTCCTGTTCCTTATGATCTTGTTGTTCCAATTAGAAGGAGCCTAGAAGCTTTATCTGCTAGGTTTTTTAATCATCCTAATTGTAAGTTAATATATCATTTTTGGGTATTATCTTTTCAATTTGTAAAAATTGGGCTTTTTTTTACTTGATTAATTGAGGTTTGACTTTTGAAGTCAATAGGTTACTTATTAGATAGGTAATCCATGAAAGAAGGTTTCTTTATTTGAATTAACTTATAGTTTAAGATCCATTTTTATATTTAAGTTGGATGAAGTTATACTTCTATAGGAAATTTTGATTCTTTTTATTTTTTATATTATTTGTTATCTATTTTTTATTTCTAATTTGAAAGGGTCAGCTGTAAGGAAAACTATCCTTTTTTTTTCTTCTTTTTCTAGCGCTTCCTGCTGTTTTATGTATGTATCTGCCTCTAGTGAGTTATGCTGGTGTCTTTGGTATTACATAGAGGTGTCAATTTCAACCCTTTTACTTGATCCGGGACACGGTTCATCTCTAAGGCCACTCCCAACAAGGGACTGAAACCAGGGACCGAAACCGACCGATCAGTTGGTGCCGACTAGGCGCCACATCAACTTTTTTCAAAACTGACTGAAACCTACTAACAACTGACTGATCACTGCCCAACAATGACACCGTCACTTCAATTTTTGGGCTCACATTTACCAATTTACCTTTATTTCTATACACTAGTCAAAAAACAAAAAACAAATAAAAAAAATGACGCCGCCCGTGCTGTGGTCGAATATCAGACTGAAACCACCGACGTTGCCAAAGTGACGAGGCCGTGCCAATGGTGTCACTAAAGTGACGGGCGTCAGTTGCAAAGTGACGGAGGAAGAGACTAACCGTTGGGAGGTCTAATGGATCTAATCAAAAAGTTATTTATAAGTACCATTTACTTGATTCGGGGTATGGTTTATCTCTAAAGGATCCAATTAAAAAACGGCGTAGTTTATAAGTAAACGGATCAAAAGTTGCCTGGAGGGTTCCTTTTATGCGTAGAACCTTTTAAATCTTTTGATTTTGAAAAACAGGTTATTACTGGAATAATATAATTTTGTAATTATATTTGGCAAGCTAGCTATATATAAAAACTAAATTTTTTGGACAAAAGTGTTTCAGATCAACACGTCCCGAAACGTTACGTCCTGCACCAAAGTTCCATGTTTTGGCTAATTTGGCCTGTAATCCAACCACCCGTTCTGCCACTTCCAGTATCAATATTGATTTAAAGCTTTATTAATATCTAGAACTCTTAGTTTAATTTCAGTTGATGCTTTACTTTCTGACTAATCTGATGTTTTCAATTTTGAACTTTAACAGCATTGGGCTATTGTTCATATTATGGGAAGAAGTTTGACCCTGAGCCAGGGAGGTGTAGGAGGACGGATGGGAAAAAATGGAGATGCGCTAAAGATGCCAATCCTGACTCCAAATACTGTGAGCGCCACATGCACCGTGGCAGAAACCGTTCAAGAAAGCCTGTGGAATCTCAATCTGCTTCTCAGTCATTGTCAACTGCAGTGTCAAATGTCACTACTGCAAGCAGCACTGGTAGTGGTAATAAAAGCTATCAAAGTCTTGGCAGTGGAAGCTTCCAGAACTCTCACTTGTATCCCACTTCAAATGCAGCCAGTTTTGATTATGGGGGAAATGTATCAAAGTTGCAGCTCCAGGCTGGTACCTATGGGATCAACAACAACAGCAATTTTAGGTACTTGTTTTCTGTTAATAACCATTTCTTTTTCATGGATGACATATCATTTATGCAATATTGTTATTCTTATATAGTTGTGAGAGTGTTTGGAATTGATTTTCTGTTTGTTAACCAGATTTTAATGTTAGGATAAACAGATCTTGCTACAACATAACCCTTACTCGTGAATTACCCGTTTAAACCCCGTCTTTTAACTTAATTTGATAGACCAAAATTCCCCATTGCCGACTCATTTCTCTTTTTCACAAACAAATGTGGTTTTTGTCATTTAGTCTATAAGTCCGTATCATTAGAATATGTCATACATTGAAGCATTCAATTATGTAATTAATAAGTATATAACTTCAATCAGCCTGTGCCTATCCAAGCACCATCTTCTACGGCATATTCTATTACAGCTGATTATGATTAGTAGTACATTTAGTATCATATAACAATCTAAACACCCTATAAGAGTGTCCAATTTGCATGTTTGATATGTTGGATACCTTTCGTCTGACTCAACTGTAAATAACTTGAAAATATTATTTTTGTTACCAAATGAAATGATAGGGGACGATGTATTATTTGTTAATATAGTTCCTCACATAGTGCATACCTGGTTTTACCGCTTAAGCAATACTTCATTTATACATGCATTCAGCGCATTGCAAGTGGCCCCACAAAATATATGAAATTATACACGCAGGAGTTATTCACATGATGAAATGAAAAACGTTTAATCTTCAAAATCAGTCTATGAGTCTATCGGTCATCTGATAACCATTCCTGGGGATTACACGTATAATGTAAGTAAAACCGACAATCTTTGTTTCAATAATAGATATCAAATTAGTAACAAATACTTACGCTAGTGATGTTAACAAAACATGTTTTGGCTATTTGCCATTTTTGAAAAATGTACAAAATTTTGCCACCTAACCAGGTATTTGGCAACAGTTGTTTAAAGAAGTTCTATCGTGACAGAATGCTGAGATGGACGGTTAGAATAGCTTCATCTAATAAGAAAAACTGAACATTGGCACTCACACTCTCGTGAAGAATTGTGAGGTGGACAGTTTTCAGTTATTTTTTATTGATGGCGTCTATTATCTACCTCAGCATTCTTTTAGGGATGTTTAATTGGACGACTGTTACCAAAATAGTCCATTGGGCTTACTTGTAGCTTACCAACAAATTATAAAGATGGGCATCAATCATTTCTAAATTATTATTTCATAAGTGCCCATGTATTCCCTGATGATTAATCAATTAATAACAACAATCATCCATATAGAACACTCCTATAGCATTACTTTACCAATCCCACTTCCAGGATAAGTATAGACAATGGCTGATTGAGTAAGCTTTTGTGACTAGGAAGAATCAAATTGACCTTTGATTTTTTGATGTCTGTACATGCTGAGTTTTGTTATGTTTGTGTTATATTTCATCCCAAGTTTTGTACTTCCGTTGATATTGGTCAAGTTTGTGTTATATTCCATTAAAAAAGATATATTGCTTAAGACCTCTGAAAATACTATAAAAAGATAAGATTATTATAGTAATAAAATCGTTTTTGTAATTATATGCAGGTACGATCAAGGACTAACGGTTGATGTCGATGATAGAAATTACTCTTCTGGAGCTTCAAGTGGGAGGGGTCTAGCCGTGGAATCTAATGCGGATAGTACATGGCGTCTGGTGCCTACTCAACTTGCCACAAGTTCCTTAATGGAATCAAGAGATGATTCTTATTTACAAACCAAATCCCCACAATTAACCATGGTTAATGTGTTTGATCCTGTAATTGATGCTACAGCAGGGTCAAAGCCAAGTCAGCAACATTGCTTATTTGGTAGCAAGATCGGAGAGTCAGTTGAAGTGAAAAATGAGCAACATTTGATGCGCCCTTTCTTCGATGAGTGGCCTGAGGCCAGGGAACCATGGTCCAGTCTTGATTCTGATGGCAAGAACTCGTTCTCCACAACTCAGCTATCCATGTCTACGGCTTCGGAATATTCTACTAGAAACGACTGCACCTCAAATGGTTTGTAAACTGTAATCGGTATGTTTATTGTATGTGGGTTATTACAAGTTTGAATACGAACTTACCGTTATATTTTTGTGTGCAGATGCTTAATAATGGATGTGATATCGTGATGCAAGTTTGTCCAAAGAAGATGTGTGTATTTGATTATGTTGTATGATCTTGGATTAAGCATGTTAATGTAACTTTATAGTCTTGCTGAGATGTTAGACTTTTGTCGTCTGCGGGTCAATGTGAATGTAGCCAAACTGGTTGCATCATCCAACAAATACATGTTTAAGCAACTCTATGGAATAAATGTTGGTGTATTTTGAGTTGTATATTTTTACATTTAAATGTAATTTTAGGGTTTGAACAAGAACACTTTGGGGATTGCCTTGGTTATTTGATGGGGTGATTGGATGTGCAATTAGAAAGTTATTATTGCTATTTTCTAGAATGAGAGACTGATCCAAGATATTAGTTGCATCAAACTAACCAAATCCTCTCTGCTGCTTAAAATATTGATTCTCTTCGTTCTAAAACGTCTTGCAAAAGTTGTAATTTTTAGCAAGTAAATGAGCTCTATGGAGCAAAACGTTCAAGAGTTCAGAAGATACATCCTTCAAGAGTCACATTGTGATACAAGAAACGCGTGGAGTGGTTTGATTCTGCAATCCAACATCATGCTTTAGGAAGTGTGATTAACATAAAATGTCCAAGTTAAATGAATCTTATATTACTTCTGACAAATAAATAATACATGCATAATGTGCCTTTTCTATTGTAGAATCAACTTTGAAACTCTGATTTTAGCATCATCTGGTCAAAGTTCTTGGAAGTTTACTACGTCACTAAGCTCTATTGTAATCTTAAACCCTGCAAGGGGGTTAATATATGCTTTCATATTTCAGCGGGGTTGGTTAATGCCACTTTTGAGTTGGTCAAAACAATCGAACACCATCTTTGCCTGAGAGGACATTAGTCTGCCGATCCCTGAAAAATATACCCTTTTGTCTACTGACTGTTCATGGTTGAAGGTAGACACCCATCTTTGCATACCAGAGACATCTACTCCACCATTAATACTAGTTGTGCCAAGAAGTCCGCTAGATCGAGCAAAGTCCACTGCACCACTTCTTGTAGCCATAAAAGCTGTAAAACACATGACAGGTTATGGGACTCATCTGATAATAAGCAAGATATGAGTTGGCAAATCAGATGAATTAGATAATGGGTCAAAATGAGTTCTTCTTAAGGCGGGTCAAAATGGGCTGCTTGGGTTGACCCACAAACATTTTGTAGATCCTTTTCTAATTCTATAATACTTAAGTGACTTACCCGTTTGACCCATTCAACCCATTTTCATTTTAGCTAAATATTTTACGTTTGCCCACATGACCCATTTCAGATAGAAGATATAACCCTAGTTGACACATACAAATGAATTCAAATTGCCACCTCTGGTCAAGATTATCATTTATGTAAGGGAGAACCTTGAGGTACATGTTCAAGCGGTAAGATGTATTCTGCAGTGTCTTATTGGGATTAGTTGTTTTGGTTAACCCTTGGCTCTTTTTGACTATGTAGAAAGTTGGATTATTTCTAGTCTTTGTAACCGTAATCTAATTTAAATAAATTTTTCCATATGTTATTTCCTTTATTTACAGCTTAGGGAGTGTCTTGAATTCCTTATTTGGTTTTTAAAGGACAAAATAACCAAGACAAAACTTCTCGCAAGCTCAAAACATCGCCAGTTTAACCTTTGAGGTTGAAAAGATTGATTTTCATCTTTATAATAAATATAAAATCTTCAATGTTGAAGAAACATAACTAATTCAGTTTATGGTGAAAAAATGTATATCCATCAATATTTCTAGCCTGGAAAAGGTAAAAGGTACCATGATATTTATAAGTCAACTGTTGGTAGAGGCATTAAGAATTTATTCAAGAAACTTCAACATGTAAAAGAATTAGGCCATTAGGGTTAGAGAAAATATGGGAGAAATGCACCACTAAAAGGAACTTTAAGGAGGCGATTTGCGGGAAGACCAACGCCAACACCAGCAAGAGTAATGCCAACACTAAAACCAACACCACAACCAGCACCAACATAACCAATGACTTCAGGGCCAAACCCAGGACCCCATCCAACCCCACAACCAAAGCCTATCCCCATACCCCAAAAGGCTCCAGATGTAGGATGCACAGGGTTCCATCTCTCGTACCTTCTGAACAACCCTTTTATGATCATTAATACCTGCACGCATCCATAACTGATTAATGATTTAAAATAAAATAATATCGAATTAGTAATTAAGTAATTGAAAAAAGAAGTATTCAAGCAACTTCCAGCTCTCTAAATCAACTATTCAAATTTAGTTATCCCTATAAAAATATACAACAGATTCATGCCTATTTTTTATCATTTAGGAATATAACAAATGTCTTGTACAAAACACCACTTAATCAATTCTATATCAATCCCTTTAAAGACATGAGGAACCATATATGTATCTAAAAAATGCATGCTTTTTTCAAGGCCACGAAAGTAAAACCAACATGTTAGAAAATGAAGAGTAGACAGTTATTTGTTCATCTATTTGAGTGCCAAGACAATAACCGATCCTAAGTGAATTAATCCACTAATTACAAGATTAGTTATGCATCTTAGGTATGCCCTCTGTGTGCAATTCACCTTATGTACATATATGTTTACAAGATCAATACCTTGTTTAGTTGATGCTGGAGATCAAATTCCAAATAGTAACTAGTAACAACATAAATTACAAAAATCATGCAATTATAGTGACTAATTTGAAAATAAAAAATTTAGTGTTCATTTAAACTTGAAATCAAATCCTAACAAACCACTAAGTAATACTTCACTTGACCTGAACAGTTTTCTGTAAAAAGCCTAATCACATTTTGAGATTTTATATTTTGCTGAAACCAAAAATATTACCTACACAAATAGTTAGGTGTGCAACCAATTAAGATTCTTACATAGTCAAAAGAAAGGCTATCAAAATTGTAAATATTCAAAAATTATACATCTGACGAGCACAATATGAAAATAACTACAGAAGTAGATAAATGTCGTGAATTATTAACATTAACATGATAATAAAAAAGAAACAATTATATATAAGCATATTACCATGTACAGAAGAAGATTGTAGATAAATGTTGTGATGATGATGATACAAGTGAGTAGAGCTCTGAAGAACAAGTTACCCGACCCGAATCGGTAGTGAAGTAAACCCGGTGTTGTATTTGTGTGGTGTGAGCGCCTTCGTTTTGTCCAATCGATTTCTATTTTAACGAGATTTATTTACAAGAAAGCCACAATAGTTTGTAACATTTCAAAATGATGGACATAATTTTGTTATCGTTGTTTTTAAGTAATACAACTAGTGAACTAGACAGCTTCTATGTGTGATTTTTTTTATCCAACCCGAATCCATCAAAGTTGGTGCACAAAGTATAATCCATCTATTTTGTTTCTGGTTAGATTATTTTAAAAAATGGTTAATTTGACCTCTGATTCAGTTTTATAATTAATGATACATTCCTTGTTTCACATTGACAACTTATAAATAAGTTGTTGCGTATATTAGTGCAAATCTCCCCGTGGACGCGTTTTAAGTTTTATGTATGAGCTCAATCAAGAACAAACCCGTGAGCTAGAGGTATCAAAGCGGACAATATCCATTAATGGGGTTGGTTCGTACGCTTGATGGGGTTAGTCGTATTTCTGAAATCATGAAATACATTATTGCCTTTGAATGAATAAGCAGTTTTAATTGTCTAAAAAACAATAAACCATGTAATGTATTTTTCATCCAAAAGAATTTATTTATTTTAACTTTTTATGTATAAATTTAAATTTAATAGAGTAGGTTTTATTTAAAGCTCCTTAAATCCAATTATCCAACCCCATTGTTTATATACACTAGTATAAAGAGCTAATTGGCTATTACTATAAGAGAGGTGATAAATACAACAAAAAAAGTGATTCATACACCACATATATGATATTGTGTACTTGTATTATAAGCAAAAACTGTTGTACTGTTGGTGCATAAATCACTTTTTTTTTTGTTGTATTTATACACTCCCTTACAATAAAAGATATTAATTAAACATTAGTCTTGTTTATTGTGGATAATGGAAATTGGATCCAAGATGTATATGTTGAAAGTGGATTAGGAATTGGGTCAAGATTCCCTAATCCATTTTAGCAATTATCATCCGATCCATTCAAACCACTCCCAGATGTCTTTTTTCAGTTATTATATTGATCATTGCCTCATCATATGTTATTAGCCTTCTGATTGGATGATAATTAAATGGCTGTATAGGTAAATGGGTTAAAACTCAAAACAAATATATGAATGGGTCGGATTAGGTCAGTTTGATCAGAATGCAAATTTATGTTGCATCATCTGTTCATTTCTTGAAAGTTTGTAATTATTCATTATTCATTGTGTTTATATGATAGTAAAGACTATAATTATCAAAAAGTTTAATATGACAAGCCCAAATGTTTTACCTATAATATGCATAAACTTTAGGCAATATTCTGTATCGTTTTAATTGGAAAGACCCTAGGTCGTGAATCACCGTCGACATGAGAGATATTGGGTTCGTAAATAATCAATAGTTTTAGAGTTTTATAATATAGAACGCGTTTTAGGGTCAGGGTGCACCTTAGCTCTCATAAAATTCTTGTAGCTAAACTATATAGTTAAACGTACTTGACAAAACGAGCTAAAATTGTTACACATACTTCTTGTCATCTTTTACTTTTTTCTAGAGCTCAAATGATTCAAATAGCTACAAAAGTATTTATCAATATTTATAACACAAAAAATACATGTCATAAATCGGCTAAATATAAGTTTTAAGACACATTTGTGAGAGCAAAATCATACAATCATATAAATAAAATGTAAAGTTTAAACTAAAGATTTTGTATTATCCTCGACAGATTTTCTACCACTTCAGTAAAGTCAACACAACAAATCGCATTCTTATTGACATTTGATGGAGTGGGAATCACCCTACATATGAACCAACATGGTTTTTTTCATCAATATGTCACAGAAATCAAATAGTACCAAATGCACACAATATCCATGGTCTACTTTTACATGTAGACATCACCTAAATGCCGAAATCAAGTAACTTAAACACTACCCCATTTTTAAAGCTTTACAACAAAACACCTAAATTTGACATAGTGGTTGAGGAGTTGTTACACAAAATAAAAACTATTTGCCCCTAAAACAAATCCTCATGACCAATACTTATACTCCATTTCATTCTCCTTTCAATATCATAACTTACATCACTGAAAATGAAAAACTCTTCGAAATCAAGATCTTGGCAACCTTTTATAGCAAACTGTTGTTCTGTTGAAGACCATACGGTCTTCGACAATTTTAGTAGGTGTAAGACTTCTACGTCTCTTGCATCTGATTATTCAAAGAATGTGACACCTTCACCGTCTTTTAGACACATATCGTTCTCCGACCTTAGTCATTCTTCTTCTATACGTATAAACGAAGACATAGCACATACTTTTGGTCCTGATTTGTTTGACTTCAAACTTAGTGAGTTGAAAGCGATAACTCAGAATTTTTCAAGCAATTTCTTGCTTGGAGAAGGTGGTTTTGGTACGGTCCATAAAGGCTACGTTGATGATAACATGAGGTCTGGATTGAAGGCTCAAGCTGTTGCAGTTAAACTTCTTGACATTGAAGGGTTGCAAGGACATCGTGAATGGCTTGTAAGTTTGAATGAATGATGTTGTTATGATTTAAATAATACGGAGTATATATTAGTGACTATATTAAATATGTTTGTTTTTGGGTATCATTAAAGGCGGAAGTAATATTTCTTGGGCAACTTAGGCACCCTAACTTAGTAAAACTGATTGGATATTGTTGTGAAGAAGAAGAAAGACTCCTTGTTTACGAGTTCATGCCTCGTGGAAGCTTGGAAAACCATTTGTTCAAGAGTAAGCTCATTTTGTCCTTGTAGAAGTTTTCAATAGTAGTAATAATTTTGTTGTATAATAAGTGACAAAGGTTGATAAACAGGGATATCTGTTTGCTTACCATGGGGAAACAGATTAAAGATTGCGATAGGTGCAGCCAAAGGGCTTGCGTTCTTGCATGGTGCTGACAAGCCTGTCATATATCGCGATTTCAAGACTTCCAACATCTTACTTGATTCTGTATGCTTATATATCCTTTAAAACTTTATGACCAAAAAGTATATATATATATATATATATATATATATATATATATATATATATAATATATAATATATATATATATATAGTTATATATATATATAGTTATATACATATAGCTATAAATGTTACACAATAGCTTATTGTATATCATTTTAAAAGTAAAAATGTTTACTCCATTTAAATAATTGACAGGATTTTAATGCAAAGTTATCAGATTTTGGGCTGGCAACAATGGGCCCAGAAGGATCAAACACTCATGTGACAACTAGAGTTATGGGTACTTATGGTTATGCAGCCCCTGAATATGTCACTACTGGTATTGCTCTCACCTATAGTTCAAATAAACCTTTTTGGTTCAGCATGATTAACTGTTATTTGATTTTTAAGAACTAAAACAAAATGAATCGAATTATGAAAGTGTGTAAAATAAATATATAGAGTAAGTTATTTCTGGCTTTGTAAGGCTATGCATTACTTATGTATAAGCTATTAGAAGCTTGTAAGCATTATGATGCTACTAACGATTGAACTAAATGTAAAAATGTAGGCCATTTGACCACAAAGAGCGATATTTACAGTTTTGGAGTGGTGTTGCTAGAACTACTAACCGGGAAAAGGGCAATGGACAGAACTAGGCCCAAGAATGAACAATATCTTGTGGATTGGGTAAAACCATACTTGACTAGTAGTCGAAGATTGCGTTGTATCATTGACCCAAAGTTAGCAGGGCAATATTCGGTCAGGGGAACCAAGGAGATGGCTCTTTTGGCTCTATACTGTGTGAACTTGAACCCAAAAGATAGGCCCAAAATGACTGAGATCATTGAAACACTTGAAGGTCTCCAAAACTTGAAGGACATGGCTATTAGTTGTGGGCACTGGCCCGCAACTACACATAGGACTACAAGAAATGCGGTTTTTAATCCGAAAGCAGGAAGAAAAGAAATGAATGGTGGTCGCATATATTGGAAACAAACTCCGGTTAACACCATAAAATCGAAAGGATAATGAGTACAAATATAAATGAAGTTATTAAGAATGTATGAAGGTAAATCAACATATGATACTACTTATGTACAAAAGCTTATATAATAAGTTATTATATATTATATATGCATTTAAATTTTGACAAATATGTGAGTTCATGAATGTACACAGGGCTGCCAATTTCCGACTCGACCCGAAACCCGACACGAACCCAACTCGAAAATATTAAGGTTGGGTCGAAGTTTTTTGACCCGCGAACCCGTCAACTTGAAACTCGCCAACCTGACTATTTTTTGGGTCGGGTTTGGGTCACCTAATGAGTTTTTGGGTTGACCTGACAACTCAAATAAATTTAAATGTGGTTTAAGATTTAGAAATTTTATTTTAATATAATAATCTAACATGTTTAATGGTGTTTTAGTATTAACTTTTGATCAACATACTAGGTGATATGATTTTTTTTTTAATTTTATAAATATTTTTATGCTTATTAATGATGAATTATAATTTTAGAGGTCGACCCATGTGACCTATTTGATCCGAAATTAATACGTTAATAGAAAATGATCCGAAAACATGTTGATCCCACTAGATAAATGGGTAATTTGGGTCGAGTTGGGTTGGGTCAGGGTTGGGTTGAAATACTCAACCCGGTTATAAAATCAGGTCGGATTTGGGTCGACTAGTTCTGACTCACCAAGTCGATAATCCGAGTGGGTCAACTCGAGCTAACCAAAATTGCCACCTCTAAATGTACAACCACTTTTATCATGTTTTGTCTCTTAGTTAATTTATAGCTTTCTATTACTAAGACATTTTAATTTTATGGAGAAATGCTTAACCATTAATTAGTGGACTTCTTAATTTCACTAAGCCAGTAAATATAAACCATCTTATTTCATGAATTCGGTCTATGTAGAAATATTGGATTTATATGAGGAAGGCCAAGCATAGATTCAAATGTAATTAGCCTTCAACAAAATTAACATGCAGTTATTGTTCATGTAGCAAACAAAAAAAAACTCAAATAAATAAAAAAGTGACAAGAATATAATTTTTTTAGTTTTAACATTACCGTAGTACATGACCATAAACATCTCTACATTGTTTAAAATATGATTATCACTATTTTTTAAATGATAAATAATTAATAATTATTTTCGAACAGAATAAAATAGTATGATAGAGAATAACTTTGGGACGAATGTAATAGCTTTTACGATAAATTTCATTTAAAAACTACTGTATATGATTTAAATTTTTTTTAGTCGAGAGACGAAAAAAATCATCTTTAAGAAAGAGAGATTATAAGTTCAGTTTTTACTAAAAATGAGAAAGATGATAGAAAATTTTGAAAAATGTAGCAACTATAACTAGTAAAATTTAGTAGTAGAAGAAATCAAATAGGATTTCTAGAAAAGAATAAGAAAAATTTCTTGCATATTAAAATTTTCTATATAACAAAAAATATTTTAGTTTCCTTGACTATTTCTTATACTTCTATTAATTTAGTAACAACATTTTAAACTAAACAAAAGTATCCAAATTTAACACATTTTTTCCCAAAGTTGCCAAATTGAAAAACATAATCAAAATAGTGTGCTACATCGGCTTAAAATTCTTCAATTGGCTTCCTCCGCCCCAAACCCTACACCAGGGTTTTGCGGTTCATCAAATTACCAACCAAGATCTCGTGGCCTTTTCTCAAACACTAATGGCACCATCTCCACCACCATGAATCATCATCATCTTTCATCTAACAAATTCATCCCCAAAAAACCCTGTTCTTCAATCCTTCTTTTCATGGATTTAAAAAGACTCAAAATTTCATCAATTAAAAGAAACCCATTTCAATCTACTACGTCGACCCAACACACCCATTCTAAAATTTCACCCAAACAACCACCCCCATCAGTCAACAATCATCAAGATTTAAGAAAGTCGGTAACTTTACTTCTTTCGAACCCTTCTTCATCTATAGATACAACATCTGTATCTAAACATATACTTGCACATTTATCTCCACTTCATTTTGATTCTTTGTTTTTTGATATTAGGTCTTCTGTTAAACCTAGAACTGCTTTTCAATTCTTTTATTTTGCTACACAATCTTGTGGGTTTAAATTCACTATCAAATCTTATTGTTTGTTGATTCATTTACTACTTGATTCGAAACTCGAATCGCCAGCTAGGTTACTTTTAATTCAGCTAATTGATGGTAAGTTACCTGTTTTAGCTTATAATGTTGATGATTCTAAGACTAAACATACTGAGATTGCTACTACATTTGTGGAATTTTATCATAAGTTTGAGGATTCGGTTGGTACACGGACGTTTGATTTGTTGATTCATGTTTATTGTACACAATTTAAAGGTTATGCTTCCGGGCTTGAAAATGCGTCGGATGTGGTCAAGTTGATTTCAGAAAAGGGTGTGTTTCCGTCTTTAAACACTTGTAATTTCCTTTTGAATTGTTTAGTGAAGTCGAACTTGCTTCAAAAATGTCATGAAGTATTTAGTGTTTTACGTAAAGGTATTCAAGCAGATGTTTATTTGTTTACGACCGCAATTAATGCCTTGTGTAAAGATGGGAGGATTAAAGATGCTATGAGGGTTTTATCTGAAATGGAAGAAATAGGTGTTTTGCCAAATGTTGTGACGTATAATAATATCATTCATGGTCTTTGCAATAATCGTGATTTGGAAGAAGCATTTCGGGTCAAAGAGAAAATGATCAAGAAAGGTGTAAGTCCTAGTCTTATTACATATAGTGTAATTATTAATGGTTTGTTGAAAATCGAGAAATATAATGAAGCGGGTCGTGTTTTAAGTGAGATGACGGCTAATGGATTTGTTCCAAATGAGGTTGTTTATAATACATTGATAAACGGGTACTGTAAAATGGGCGACATGAAGAAAGCATTGAATGTTAGGGATGATATGTTATCAAAGAGAGTATATCCAAATTCAGTCACTTTGAACACACTTATCAAAGGTTTCTGTTATACGAATCAAATGAGTGAGGCTGAGAAGCTTCTAGAAGAAATGATATCACTTGGTTTAACCGTAAATGCTGGTTCATTTACATCCGTTATTCACTGGCTCTGCAAGTGTTCAAAATTGGAGTCAACACTTCGTTTTCTTAATGAAATGTTGTTAAGAGATTTAAGACCGAATGATAGTTTGCTGACAACAATAGTTAGTGGGCTTTGTAAGCATGGTAAGCATTCCGAAGCGGTTGATCTTTGGTTTAAGCTGCTTGAAAAACATATTTCTCCAAATATCGTGACATCAAACACTCTTACTCATGGTCTTTGTGAATCTGGGAATGTTGAGGATGCAATAAAGATTCATAAAGAGATGGTACAAAGAGGTTTTAGTTTGGATAGAATTACATATAACACGTTAATTTCATGGCATTGCAAAGAGTCAAGATATGAGGAAGGTTTGCAATTAAGTGAAGAAATGGTCAAACAAGGGGTTTTACCGGATACTTTGACTTACACGTCACTTATAAATGGGTTATGCAAAAAGGGTAAAATGGATGAAGCCGTGATGTTATTGGAAAAGTGTAAATTTCAAGGTTTGATTCCGGATGTTTATACTTACGGTGTTTTGATCGAAGGGTTCTGTAAGAATAATGAAATCCAGAAGGCTAAAGATTTATTTAATGAGCTGGTTAACAAGAAAGTGGCAGTCAATTCTTTTATCTATAATACACTTATTAGAGCGTATTCCGCAAGTGGTGATATAACAGAGTCTGTTAGACTTTTTAATGACATGAAAAGTAAAGGTATTCAACTGAATTCCGTCACTTATTCTTCTTTAATTCATGGATATTCAAGGAACGGACGTGTAGAGGATGCAAAGATTATTATTGATGAAATGAGGAAAGAGGGTATATCACCAAACGTTGTGTGTTATACTGCTTTAATCAATGGTTATTGTAAGATGGGTCAGATGGATAAAGTGGTTAGCACGTTGCAGGAAATGTCTTTGTATGGCATATACCCTAATAAATTTACGTATACTGTCATGATTAATGGGTATGTCCAACTTGGTCAAACAGAAATAGCTAGGAAGCTTCTTGGTGAGATGGAAGAAAAGGGAGTTGTTCCTGATGTTGTTACTTATAATACACTTGCTAACGGGTTTTCAAAGGAAGGGAAGATTGAGGATGCTGTACAAGTTTTTGATGACATGTCTCGAAAAGGTGTAGATTTAGATGAAATAACATACACTAGTTTAATTCATGGATGGAGCAAGAAATCAGCTGTTGAAAATCAAGAATGATCAAAGGCTCCTAATTGGTAGGTCCTCAATTTTGGATTAGATTTTTAGACTGATATCGCTTTTGTAATTTACTTCATAAGTGGATGAAAATATATACACACTTACTTTATAGTTTAAGTTTGTGGAGGTGCTTGTTTCTCGAGAACTTGTACTTCCTTTAATTTGAAATCTATTTAGATTAGCTGATTCAAATGTACTTTGAAACAAAACATAAGAAATATATTTGTGAATATGATATTCAGTTTGATTGTATAATTTGTCAAGTAAGATAAACAGGGTAAAAAGTTGTTTTATCTTCACAGGAAATAAGACATTTGACCTCTTTTGGTGATAAATTTGCTACATCTTTGAGCGTATATATGTCATGGTAAGTCATCTCTTATAGTTGCTGTTTCTTAAATTCTAAATGCAATGTTTGACGGTAAACATGAAAATTTGGACTACACATTGTTACCATAATTAATGATCATTTTTTTGGTTGTATGGTTTCACTTTTTTTTCTGTTCAAATAAATGTCGGAATTATTTGTAGCCTTAAATCTTCAAAAAGCATGCATCTGCTTTTCAGTTGTAGATGTCTATATTATTTAATATATCAACTCTCAAAATGAACTGTATTTTCATTAGCCATCAACAGTTTATAATGGTTGAACTATCTGAAGTAAAAAAAACGTTGTTCCGTGTAAGTAGTTATTTGGAAGATAATAATTTTTCTAACATTTGTTTTAGTATGCTGCAGTGTGCAGTAGTACATCAACTTGTAAAGGTTACTCCAAGGAGGGTCGGGAAATGCTGCAGAGTTTCTGCGAAGAGGCAAGTTTTATATTGTAACTGTTGATACGAGAATGAGAAACTTCAGTATCAAGTGTTTTTTTACATTTGTTATGATTTATCTTGTACAAATCCAGGGTTAAGCTATCTTGGGATATATCAGGAACCATGAAATGTAATTGAAGTCAAACAGATACTTGGGAAGGAAGGACATATACATGGAGAGAACTGTGAGTGCTGGACTGCTGGTTGCTTAATGCTTAGATTCTTCTCTTTTGGATGCGTTCTATCAGGTGAGAAAGTTGTTAAATTATATGTAGTTATGCAAGCATCTGTGTATGTGTGTTTGGGTTGTTTTTACATTCTACCATGGTTGGCATGGCCATTTTGAGAAGTAATGTCTTAAATAACTTATAGATGAAACCATGAGAGTATATATCAATGTGCAAAAATTCAGAATGCACACAGAACCATGAGTAGATTTTATGAGATTTCTGTGATTGAGAGGTTTTCTTGACGTGATCATAAAAAAATTTCCAGTTTTTTTTATTTATCTATTACATGAACCAAACATGCCTCTAAGAAAGTTAAATAAGTTGCTGTTAATTTTAAGCAAATCTTTTAGATATGACCCTATGATTCTAAACTACCAATCATGAGCACATGGAAAATAGTCGAGATTAAAAGACAAAGGGATAGGCTGATATAAGCAAATTAGTAGTGTGGAGGTAGTTATTGATGTCAATTTTGCATATGCCATATATTTGGGGTTAAATAACTCTATATAAAGATGATTCTCAGAAGTTGTAGCTGGAGTGCATATTGTGTTTTTTTGCAGCTATCGGGAATGTATATAAAGCGCAAGTGCGCAACAATTAGGAAGAGGTGTTCTAGTGATCTCTTATTCACTTACCGTCATTTGCTTACAGCTTATTAACAACTCTGTCATATCTGATTAAATGTTGTGTTTGTTTGTTTCTTAGATTTTGAACAAACTAGTTGATTTCGGAACTATTAATGTAACATAATTGTCCACTGCTTCAATTCAGATTGGTGCCATTTGAAATAGATGATCAGATTCAAGAAAGCAGTTACTCCTGTTACCTTGAAGCATCACAAACCATCCTACTGACTTGTGGATATTGATTTTGCTGCCTTTCTGGCTACAATTGGCCTCTACAAAACTAAAATTGTGCATGACGTCCAATTGATCCTCCTTGATGTTGAGAAAGTGCTTCGCTTTTTTCAATTTTTGCTATTAGAAAGGAACATGAAGCATCATCATCAGAGTTTAATATAGAGGATTGAACATATGCAAGTGGATTAATGTATGTATCTGTATGTCTTATGAAATAATCGGCTCATGAAACACAGATTCGTGCTCATGTGGTTAGTTAAGATTGTAAATGGAATGTAAACACTCTTTTGTACCCATAAAAGTAAATGATTCTACACATACTTTTACTCATTTGCCTAAATGTCATGGCAACCGAACTATGTATAATTCTGGCTGAAACGATAATACTCAACCAGAAAATACTTACCAAAAGTTCTAGAACGAAAAAAATCTGGCAGTACAAGGAACAGTTGGCATAGCGAAATACACATTACATGCATCTACCTTCGGCTATTTTCAGTTGATTTCGAAACTTGTTCTGAAAAGCCTCTTTTGCCTTCTTGAAGCTTAGTGTTACATGATGCATTGCACGTGCTCAAGCGCATTGTGTGATGGATCATTTTTGTGTGTGACCAAGTACATTATGAACTCAAATTTCTTTGAACCTGTTGTGCTACAACTCAACAAAAAAAGAAACTGTGAATTCAACTGTTTGAGTTATAGCACATGCTCTGCTAGTCTGCTTTTGTAAGTGAAGCTTGTGGCGTCTCTTGGGGATGCTTAAGATCAAGTGAGTTTTTGTTTTTGCGGATTAGAAGCTTTCGTAGAAGCATGCAATAACAATGCCATACAATGCTTTCTGTCTGTTTTATATATAAGTTTAGACGTTTAGTAGGCTATTTATTTTCACAAAATAAATAAATAAATAATATTAATACTCAATGATATAAGTTGACTAGATTTTCATGTCTGTGCGATGTACGGGTTTTAAATTATTGTCTTGAATTTTACAGATTTGTTCTACGTAAGAGTTATATTATTTTATTGTGAAGCGTGCGCATCTTATTATTTTATGTTTTTCATTTATTAATTTTATATCTTATGTAATAATCAAGATTTTATACTTCACAGTTTGATATAAAATGAGGAATGCAAAATTTAGTTTTAAAAAATTAGCACTCTTATTTTAAACTGTAAAAATATCTTCGAGTCAAAAGTCGTTAGCAAGAATTATATTGTACATAAACTAAATTCATACGTATTATTAATCACTTTTGCAGTAGAACGATATACTATAAATTTTGCGATACAGTTCTACTTATAACATCTATCCTTTGATGAAAAATGCAATTTTGAGGAAGATATTTATATTAGGAAGCAATAAAAAGGATAAGATGTTTGTAGACTTATAGATACCACAACCAACAATAGTTCTAGATTTATTGACAAATGCACTTAGGAATTAGAAAAAATAAGAAGACGAATTACTCATTTTCTCAATTGGATATAACTATATAAAGTGATAGTTATAGTCATAGCCATTTAACAAATATCCTCGACCAAGAATGTACCATAACTTATGTTGGATATATCATTGTATCTTATAAGTAAGATTTACCGAAAAACATATAACGAATTATGCTTAGGAAAACATAGCTAATTACAAAAAAACGTGATAGATATGAAAAATCAATATTTGAAGCTAAATTAAAACATTATCTACAACTATGAATCATGCCATTTTCTATGCATGTTATGTTATTTTTCTCTTGGCATTAACGAAAAGCGTAACTAAATGAACTCAAATAACACATAGACATCCATGGACTCAATCACATCTACAAGAATAAACCATAATGGTACAAAAGTGAAAAGATGTAAAAGACAAAAAAAAAAAAATCATAACGCTTATAAGTACACCCAAAACATCATACAATAGAATGAAGTAACAGCTCAAAATTACTTCTACATTTGGGTGATCGAAAAGAACCGAAAACTGTTCAAATGATTGCTTAATAATATGACGATCTACATAATTGAATCGTATCATTCATGTGGAAATGAGATGTAGTATTTATAGATAACAAATACTCTTAATTTAATGTGCTATAAAATATGCATTAAGTGTTTCATGAAGTATATGAAAAGATGATCAATTATAACAATAGGTTCTTTCAATTTAATTTTTCTAATTAAAATGCATGAATCATGAGTTGTTTTGAATTCCTACATGCAATTAGACAACCTTTAGAGTTTCTCCTATTTTATTAGGGAACATGAAAGGATTGAGTTGATATATTTTTCAATCACTATCATCAAAACTATAAATTTATGAAAGAACTCAAATTGATTATTAATTTAATTTGAAATGCATACATAATAACCGGTTGTCTTAACTCGTTGAATGCAAATAGATAACCGAATTTCTCCATTGTTCTTATGGACAACGAAATGATTAAAACAATTGTTTATGACAATATTAAAATTAAGTTAAATCTATACCATTATTTATGTAAGATAATGCTATTATCTGCATTTAATTAAGTTAATTATACCATTATATATTATACTATCAATTAGTATAGTGAGTAAATCTTTTACCTTTTTACTATTTTTTACCATCATTTATTTCAATTAGTATATTGAGTAATTAAATTCTTTACCTTTTTACTATTTTTTACCATTATTTATTATAGTGATTAACTAATCATAACTACACCAAAACTCAAAATTTAGTGTACTGTATGTGTTCATGATGTTTTGACTTTTGAGTCTAATGTATTGTGTTATGATTTCCTTATATCTCCTTTGATGAAGTATAGCATTTTCTTTCCTCACAAAATAAACGACATCAACTATAATATTCTCTTCGTCTCATAATAAGTGTTCATATTTTATTTTAGGTTGTCTCAAAATAAGTGTCGACTTTGTATTTTAACCAATCAAAATAGATTTTAGTGGGTAATGATGATATTTAATTGATGAAGAGTAGAGTTAATGGAGTTTCCCAAAATTGCATGCGTTTTTAAAGTTAAAATTTATTATGGGACTGAAAGAGTATTATTTAAAATGTCAATCGTTTACTATAATTCTTATATACTCTACACATAACAAAATCTAATCTAATCTAATCTAGTTTTAATAAGAAAATAATTAGAAAAACAATAATAAATATCATACTATTACGTCTAAAATAGAATTCATGTTGTACAGTAGCACTCTTTTTTTATTAAAAAATAGGGTAAATTACACTGCGTATCCCCGTGATTTTTCATTTTATCATTGTGTGTCCCTCCCAAGTTTTTATTACGCTGCTTGTCCCCGTGGTTAGTCTTTTTTCTCAAGTTTATCCCTCCCTCGTTAAATCTAACGGATGAACCATTATCTCGTAAAAAATAACTAAAATATCCTTCTTTGTCACTACTAAATTCGTACTCCGTATTTACTCAGTAACATCATCATCATTGCTATACAACTACATTCACCTAACTTTACCAGTGAACCATTCAAATAATTACCAAATCGAAACCCCAAATCTTGCGTTAAGTGGAAGAGGGCCGGAAAGTTGCAATCGACCAACGACGTCACCATTGTCGGAGTGCGAGACCGTCGCCACCCTTGTCTCTACACAAACTCATCGCCACCGTCCTTGAACGGAACTGTCATCGAAGCCGTCACCGTCCGTGTGTAGATCCACCTCCCCGTCACATAAATTAGTGAAGAATCTTAGATATTTGTTACAATATTCTTACTAATGATTTGGTTGGTTTTTTAATTTGTTTGTGCTTCTGATTTCAATATGGGATTAGGGATTTTAAAAGTTTTGAATTTTTTCTCCTGAATTTTTGAATTGATGATTAGTTTGAAATGGAATAGAAGATAAAGAAAGGTGAGATGATGATGTGCCCTGACGATGGTGGTGTTGATGTTGTTGTGAATGGGTTTAATTAATCATAATGGGCCTTTGATTGTGGAGGGGACACGGGGGGTTGGATCGGAGGGAGAAAGGAGAGCCAAAGAAGGTATTTTGGTTATATTTATCATCCGTTAAATTTAACGAGGGAAGGACAAACTTGAGAAAAAAAACTAACCACGGGGACAAGTAGTGTAATAAAAACTTGGAAGGAACACACAACTATAAAATGACAACTATAAAATGAAAAACCACATGGATATGCATTGTAATTTATCCTGAAAAATAATATACATGTAATTATTTAATTCCCGTAGGCCCCAGCCAATAATCACATTTGCCAAAAGTTAAAAACAAAATAATTACCCGAACAATAACAGTAACCGATTTGTATTTCCCAATTAATTTCAAATTTAATATTTTAATCAATCAATTAAAGAGAGGGACCAACCAAAATGAAGACTATAAATACACTGCCATTTCTGGTACTTGAAACCTTTTTCAGAACTACTGCATCTTTTCAATTGACCAAATTAACTTTAATTTCAATAAACTACATTCAATTTTTCTAAATCACAGTCTCACAGCTACACATATCATTCGTCGCATTGTTTTCGATTCTCACAGGTATCAATTTCAACTCATTTGTACTTCAATTTCATGTAAACCTGTTTATATCTGTTCATGTGAATCAGCTATTTATTGAGTTAATTTCGTGATCGTATTTACGTAAACATGTTAAATTAGAGGTTCATGTTTCCGGAATAGATATACATTTCGAATTGTGTGATTAAACGAGTAATTATTGAGATATACATATAGAATTATGTACGTCTATCAGTCTACGTAAAAGCATAGGTTCCGTACGGATGTATTCATGAGGTTTTGTTCAGTAAGTTATTGATTAATGGAGACGAAGATATAAGTTTATTAATGTAGCTAACAGTAACTCATCGTTATGCTTCTGTTAATTAACACAATTATTGATTTAATTTATGTATCTACTTTTGGTTGGTGTACACTTTATTATGAATATTATTTATCTTCATCAAGAAGTAAATCATTCAATTTTGTACCAAAAGTTTAGTACTTAAAAAGTATATATAGATGTATAACTGTACACTATTGGAGTTATACTTGTATGTGTGTGATCTATTTTTTTCATTTTTATGTTTGATCAATTGTCATTTGGCAGCATGGTGAATAAAATGGCATGCCGATGGCTATGTGCAATACTGGTCGGTTTACTAAGCGTAACGGAAACACTCGGTTTCTATGTCGATATTACGTTTCTTGAAAGTGCATTGGAAAAAGGAGCTGGTATAAAACCGTAATTTTCCTTTTCTCTCTTTAAAAAATGGAATAGTTGAACTTAGTATGGATTTTATTGTGAAATGTAACATGCTTTGGGTAATAATTTGTGAAATTCCGCAGTTTGTTTGGATGGAAGCCCCCCTGCGTATCATTGGGACATGGGATCTGGTGCAGGAAGTAACAATTGGTTAATACACATTGAGGTTCTTTTCTCATTGCTTATTATGTAAAAGTTTGTGCCATGTTCGGTGTTTTATGCATATTTTTGTTTATGTGATAAGCATGTATGTGTATGAATTGACTAGAATGTCTGAATGTGTTAATACTTGTGCTTAAGATATAACAATTTAGGATTTAAAGTTATTGATACTATTTTGGCTCTAATTTATACTATAACTTTATGATTGTATATAAGAGTGACACTGGTAACCCTTTGAAAATGAATACTAGGGAGGAGGATGGTGCAACAATATCACTACTTGCCTAGCCCGTAGTGGGACCCGTCTAGGCTCATCCGCTCAAATGGCAGAACAAGTTGCTTTCTCAGGGATTTTAAGTAATCAGCCACAATACAACCCTGGTATTAAGTTTATTCCATCTTCAGCGAGATGTAATGCTTCAAAACGTTTTCTTCTATATTTGTTTCAATCTTTTTTCCAGATTTTTATAATTGGAACAAGATCAAGGTGAGATACTGTGATGGTGCCTCCTTTACTAGTGATGTGGAAGAAGTTAATCCAGTAAGTCCTACAATAATTTTACCTTTAAAAACTATTTTATTTTCTTTTTATTTCTTAACTTTCTTTATAATTTGCAAAATAGATGACTTATTTTATTTACATCTTAAATCTCTTTAGAAAACTAATCTGCACTTTAGAGGAGCAAGGATATTTTATGCCGTCATTGATGATTTGCTAGAAAAAGGAATGAATAATGCTGAAAATGTATGATCGGTGATCCCTTTTTTATTTCCTTTAGCGCGCCCTGATGTTACATGTTTGTTTGATAACTAGTAGAACTTTATGAATAGGCCATTCTCTCTGGTTGTTCAGCTGGTGGGTTGACTTCCATATTACATTGTGATAACTTTAAATCACTCTTACCTGCAAGTACCACAGTGAAGTGTCTTTCCGACGCTGGTTATTTCATTAATTCGTAAGATTCACCCAAAGTTCTTTCTTTTACCTTCATGTTCTTCTTATCTGCCATAATATACATTGTTCATAAACAGGCGGGATCTTTTTGGAACGAGACGCCTTGAGGCCTTTTATGAAGACGTGGTCAAGACACATGTATTTTCTTATTTCCTTTGTAGAACTGGATTTTCACTATTAGCCTTGTCATGTCGCATATCTATAATTTGTTGATCATACTTTAATTAATGTTGTAACATCATTTTATGTTTATCGTATCCTTTTGTTCCTGATTATTATCAACATCTAGATCTATTGATGTTTTCTTTCAGGTTTTTGATCTGTTTATTTTCTTCTGCTGTAGGGGTCTGCTGTTAATTTGCCTAGATCCTGTACTTCGAAGATGAAAAATAGTTTAGTAAGAAAGAATGTGTTAGTAACGCCCCCAATAATTATACGTCAGTTTCAAATGCTTTACATCTTTTTGGTTTTTGCAGTGCTTTTTCCCCGAGAACATGATCCAAGAAGTAGAAACACCAATTTTTCTAATAAATGCGGCCTATGATTCATGGCAGGTCAGAATATTTTACGGTTCATAGCTACACCAGTTGGTTTTGACAGTTTAGGATATCTTATAATCTTTATATAGAAAGACAAGACCACCCAATTGTCTCTACAGGTATTGAAGTTTTATTCTTCATTTTTTCTTGATACAATTTTGGTTTGCATTTTTACAGATAAAGAATGCACTGGCTCCTGGGGTTGCTGATCCCCATGGTACCTGGCACAACTGCAAAATTGATATCGAGAAGTGTTCATCTGATCAAATTCAGATCATGCAAGGTTATTAATCACCATAACCTTTTCGTTAAACTTCAGCTTTCTTTACACTTGAAATCAAGTTCTAGTCATTTTACGTAGACCTTTTCTTGTTCGTCCCAACGCCAGTTTACTGAGCGCTGAGCTCCAAAATCTCCAATTCCTGGTGAGATGCATGGAAAACACGTATAGTTGGAATGCCATTTTCCTTTTCTACTTTACCATGGAAAATACAATCCATTGACATCTACTAGAGCCATAGAGGTGGCAATTTTGATCCATTTCAGGATTGGGTCGATTCAGATTAACTTATATATCTCTAACGGATAAAAGAAAATAATTTAGCTAAAAAGGAAATTTGTCATATGGATGCCGAAGTGTGTTGTGCATACAACCTATTAAAACACTCTATTCAATAGATCAGAATTTTTTATTTATTATTTCTTTTTATTTTATAAAATTATATAGCTTTTACTAATTATGTCCAACACACTCGATAAACAAATATATATTTTGATACGGATTTAGTTTCACAGATTTCAGATTGGAGTTCTTAAGTGCATTAGATGGATTCTTTGGCACCTCTTCACCAAGAGGGATGTTCATCAACTCTTGCTATGCCCACTGCCAAACTGAAATGCAAGAGACATGGCTAATGAGTGATTCACCAATGTTGAGTAACAAGGTAAAGTGGACCTGTTTCTTATCTAAGTTTTATCCTAAAAGTCAAGAGGTGACAGTTTTGATCCATTCATTCAGGAATGAGCTGATTTGGGTTATGGTTTATTGCTAATGGAAAAATGTGTCAAATCAGAAAAAGAAAGAAAAAAAAAGAAAAAAGGAAACGAGTCCAACGGGTGAAAGTCCCCTATGTGTTTTTTCTTTCTGTCAATATTTAAAACAATTTCGACCCGAAAAAACCGTTTTGGCCTGTTAACTACACGTTCACTTTGCCACTTCTATTGTAAACGTTGATAAATATGTCTTTGTAACTGATGCGAACAACACAACTTACTACAGACAATTGGACAAGCAGTTGGAGACTGGTTTTATGACCGGAGTCCATTTGAAGAGCTAGACTGCCCATACCCCTGTGATAAAACATGCCATAATCGTGTGTTTCAATAATAATCAGTCACATCAGACACGATCATCCATGCATACACATTCTTTGGACAGCAAATAGCAATTACACATATGCGCACAACATTTATTGTGATCAGATATGGTAAGTCAATTTTTGGATCTGCAAAGCGTGTGAGAAAACAAGTTGTTTCTTGCTTGCTTTAGTTTAGAGTGGTACAGATTCGAGTTGAAATTTAAACATCAAGGTGTGAACAGTGTATACAAAGTGTGGTTGCTGTATCCTTTATTGATCATGTAATTTACATGAAAGATTCTTAGCAGCCTTAATTATGCTGTTAAAACCTTCTTCATTTAGCATTCTTGTTGTCTGATTTAGTAATATCTCTACTCGCTAGGGCGGGCGAGCCTGATGTTGTGGTTAACAGAACCTTAACCCAAATGAATCATATATTTAGTTATTTTTTTAAAAATGAATCTGTTTAGGTTATATTTGATCTTAGATCGATCTCGGAAATATGAAATTCTCCTGTAAATATTAAACAGGTCATGTTTAAAAACTTAACTGCCTGAAAAGTTTCCAATCTCTTAAAATGTTGTATTAATAGAACTTAACAATTCAAAGGGTATTTTAGTAAACTTTCTCTTCAACCAAGTGAGTGAAAAAAACATCCTGGAAATTTTATCATCCAAATTATGCTCATAGACTAACTTAGTCAAGTGAGACTTAAGAATAAGCCATTTAACTAAAAGTTCGGTCAAGATTCACACAAACACATTCTCATTTGTAAACAAAATATTTATCTACAACAAAATTCCTTTAGTCCGAATAAGTAGTTATTTATAGTTTACTACTTCAGTCACATTTTAATTTTTCACGTTAATATTTCTATTTGTCTCCACTTGTAAAAAAAAACTAATAAAAATAATTAAACTCTATTTTACCCTTATTTATTACTCACAATCATACAGTTTCTCAATAATTTTCAGTCAAACTTACTTTAAATAAACAACTTAATATATAATTCATCACTCTATCTTAAATCAAACAAAAATTTTTAAACGAAAATTATAATGCTCAACCGTCTATGCAATCACAATCCTTCCTAACATCACTATCATGATCCGATTCTAGTTTTAATCTGAATTTCTCTTTCGATCGTTCTGATTAATCAATTCAAGATACGCAACTATGTTGAAATATTCATTTCATAGAGCTAATATTGGAAAGATGCTGATGCCTGATGGAAGCCGAGGACATAAAGCAAAAGGACTAAAGAGACACTATTTGAAAGCTGGAGGTCTGGAAGTATGAAGTTGCAAAGCTTGAGGGCTTCTCTTCAAATAAGAGAGTGAAAAGTATAAATTCATAAATTTAGAATTATTTTCTCTTGATCAAGACAATTCATACTTTGTATCAAAATTACAAAATCCCTAATTTATGTTACTGTCTGTTCTTATGAACGATTACTTCTGAATATTTACCATTCATCAATTTGGTGAATGGTTAGTCTATTTCTGTGTGATTGAGTGCGTATTGTAGTGACTTTTAATTTGTATTCGTTTTCAGATTTCAGATTTCTTTAGTAAAGCATTCGATTGATTTTGAGTTATATGTGTTCTTAAAATTGTTCTTGATATCTATTTGAGTGATTTTAACAAATTCCTATAGTGGCATAAAATGAAGTCATCGTAAATTAAATTTAGTAGGCCCATTTTGTATGCATGTGACACGTCTTTTGAATTATTGGAAAAGTGGATACCATGATTCATCATATCATTCATTTATTTTGCTCGACCGATCACTTTGTGTCGCACTATATATTCTTTCATGTGAACGACTTTAGCTATTTTAGGTCGATTAAGAAATTGGGAAACAATACGCTTTTTGACAAAACAACTTTCATATCATATACTAATTGAAACAAATTAGTTAGGTATATGAACATAACAATTGGTAATTCCAAATTAGGTATATTTGTAATATTTAATCCTAAGTGACCATAACTTAGAAATTGACCATGCATAAGATCGAATATTAAATCTTTTCGTGAAGACATAGTATTAAACATCGATTTCTAGACCATGTGATAATTGATTTGGTAGTTGGTGCAATTAATTAATATATTTTTAACAATGAAGGTTTAAAAATACATATTTTAATAAAGTTATTATTGCTTTTATGAAAATAATATGAAATTTTAGAAAGAAAAAAAAAAAGATAAACAGTTATTTGAAACAACTAATCCTGTTGGTTGCTAAATTTATACTTTTTTAACATCCTACATTGTTGGATCTCTAATCGAAGAGAAAAAAAACGCTAATTTCGAATATGTAACTTTTATAATTTTTAGTCATGCCATTTGTGAGATATTTAATTTTAAAAATTCGAGTGAAAATTGAATTTTAAAGAAAATGAAGCATTTCTATTGGTTCTCTCATTCTATATTTTTTTTTCAATTAGTTCTCTCATTCTATTTTTTTAGCATTCTACATTGAACTCACCCCTCTTTTTTTTTCTATCTCTCTCTCTCTCTCTCTCTCTCTCTCTATATATATATATATATATATATATATATATATATATATATATGGAAAAGTTTAAATGAGAACCACTATAAAGTTGAGAACTATAAGGAATAAGTAAATGTTCATATGTGATTAACTTTATACACACGTGAACACTAATATTTGTTCAAATGAGAAACAAAAAAACGTCAAAAATGTAAAATTGCGTATAAAAACATATATGTTCACAACTGAACAGTTCATATGTGAGCAAATCGGTTAAAGTTAGTTAAAATAAGTTTTAACACATTATTTTTTGATTTTCAAGGTTTTAATGATTTTTGGTAGCATTTTTATAAATATTTTGACATTATCACATGTGAACAATCACATATTCGAGTGATTTTCACAAGTTTTCAATTTATTAGTGGTTCTCATTTGTTCCTCCACTAAATATATATATATGATTGGTATCTTGTGAAAACAAGGGGATAAAATAAAAATGGTGAAAATAGATCCCAGGCTTTGAATAAAAAAATATATATAAAAAGTGGTGGAGATAAAATAAAAACGGTAAAAATAGTTGACCTTCACAATTTTATGAAGTGTGAACATGAATTGTTTTTGCTTCATACTTAATTTTTAAATGTGAAGCTACTTTTTTACTTCACATAAAATTTATGAATTGTGAAGGTTAGAAATTAAGCTTCATACATTCATAAATTTATGTCAAGTCAAACAAATTAAGCTTCACAGTTAATATTATTTTTAAAATTTGTGTGAAGCAAAAAAAAAAAAAAGGTTCACAATGAAAACTTTTTGAAAAACAAAAAAAATAAAAGGGTTCACAGTAAAAAATGTATGTGAGGCGAAGAAAATAAAAGTTCACAGCTAAAAAAAATTGTAAATACAAATTGAGATCGTTTTCACCGTTTTTATTTTAACTTATTACTTTGACCAGAAATCATCCTTTTATACACACACACACACGAGTATTACAAAAGCTAAAATGGAAATGTTAGAATTAAGGTTACTAAAAATAGAAAGGTCAAATGATTTATAGTATTATAGATTATCCGCGTTAAGCCGCGAAGTAAAAAATGATAAGAAAACGAAAAAAAGTGTTTAAGTGAATTAATGAAAATTATATGTGTAATGAATATTAAAAAAGTTAAAAATGGAAATATTAAAATTTTAAGGTTACTAAAATTAAAAAATCAAATGCTTTATATTATAATAGAGATAGAGATATAGATATAGATATAGATAATTTTCATTATATGATTACTACAAAAATATAAAATATTTAGTACTCGCAGCTTTTAACTGTTTAAGTTTAAGAAACTCATATTCCATGATAACTTAAACAATTCAATGTCACCACAAAAGTGTTTTGTTTCGAAATCCATTTGTTTTTGTGATAACACAATAAGAGAAAATAATATAAAGAAGATAAAGAAATTGCAATAAAAGAGCGCGTGAAGGAGGGAAAAGTATAAAAAAGTAAAAAGAAAGCAATAATACAATAAAGATAAAAAGTATAAAATGATCATAAAATCTTTGTTATTCTTTATCCAAATATTTCATTAAGAAAAATAATTATTGTGTCTAACCTTGTATGTTTAAAAGTGTGTCTAAAGATTCGATTCACGAATATGATAGAATGATTGATATATAATAAATAGAAAAGATACGTATAATTCATGTGCTGATGTGCACATTGTACACTATAAATGCACCAAAATTATTTACTTATCATCTTAAAACATATGGATTAAACATATATTTTTGTCACATTTGGAATTACTATATTACTATTAAATATGGTACCGAAAAACTTCCTAATCAATGTAAATGTATTATTGGTAGCCTATAATTAATGCATTGCTTCCTAAACACATATGGTTTGCAAATTGCAACGTGCCAATTAAGTTGCCAACATGCATAAAAACCAACTATACTTTATATTATTATATATAACTTTAATTTAATACGTTTGTTTCAACTTAAGTTACCCAATAAATACACATATCCATGATAAAAACTTGCGTAACAAATGAAAAACAAATAGTGTTATACGTATAGATTCAACGTATTGTGCCACTTAAAGGACCGTTGGTTGTCTTAAAGTTTGCAACAATAATAATAATAATAATAATAATAATAATAATAATAATAATAATAATAATAATAGTAATTAAGATGGCATCCAGCTATCACGTTTGTATGTTTGTATGTCTTTTTTAGAAGACTTTATAGATGCATGGTCCTCGAATCCTTGTCTCTGTCGGTGGCCATTTTTATTCATTTTATTACGCGTAAAAGCGAAAGTTCCATATCCATCCACTTTTAATTTAATTTACGCGTCCCCGATCCGCCATTTTTATTTATTTAATATCTTTTCATCAGTATAAACATTAAACTGAACAATCACCTGCAGTCACTCTAAACTCAGTCACTAAAACCAGCTCCATAATTACTCAGATCAAGAACTAAAAATATATATCTGTTTTGGTTTCATTTCTCAGGTATGAAAATGAAATGATGATTCATTAGCTTTGTATATACTGTTTGTATGTTTAAATTCATGAGGTGATGTAGTTAGCTAGATGGATAAGCATTGAAACTCATTTAGATTTTTAGATTCTAAAAATGTTACTGTCATCATATTAAATAACACCTATAAGATATAAGATGTTAATTTTTTGGGTTTAAAAGTTGACTTAAATGACCACTAAAGTCAATATTAGTATTAATTAAAAGTGGGTGTATGTCAAGATTTTGAAAGAGACTTGCAAAAAGTGTATTAAGGGTGTGTATACATGGTTTATATTTAAAGTTGTATATATAATATGTACTAATTTGTATCAATTTCATTGATTAATTTGTTTGAAATCTCTAGGTATGATGAATGAAAGAGGAGGTAAATGGTTATGCATAGTGTTGGTGGGATTATTAAGCTTGTTGACCATTGAAGCTTATGATGTTGGACTTACTTTTCTTGATAGTGCTGTTGCTAAAGGAGCTGGTAATTAAACTATCATCATTTATATAAGAAATCTTTAAACTTTAATATGTTTTCGGGTTTCTGTTACATGGATTTGAGTTGAAATTTCTGGTTGTTTTTCAGTTTGTTTGGATGGAAGTCCACCGGCTTATCATTTGGACAGGGGGTTCGGTGCTGGAATCGACAACTGGTTGGTGTTTTTCGAGGTTAGTTCTTGATCCATATGTTCCTGAGTTAATGTGATTGTTTTTGGATTTGATTTTTAAACCATATAATTGCGGGTCAGCATTTTCGGTTATTAACGTTCTGCTAGTTTTATGAT
Organism: Gnaphalium uliginosum; assembly: GCA_963930675.1. Taxonomy (NCBI): domain Eukaryota; kingdom Viridiplantae; phylum Streptophyta; class Magnoliopsida; order Asterales; family Asteraceae; genus Gnaphalium; species Gnaphalium uliginosum. The sequence goes on from OZ005684.1 coordinate 12,352,090, forward strand.
TGAAAAACATCAAACGTTTGGATGTATAAATAACAATCCATAATAGTTTATGACGATTGTTCTTTCTATAGTCGGAGCAGAATGCATGTACAAGAACCTACTTTCAGTCAGTTTCTATTTTAGGAAATGTACTTTCAAAATCAACATTTAATGACATATGTTATAATTATAAGTTTTTAATAAAACTAGATAGGCTAAAATAAAAATTGATAGGAATTATAGTCCTACTCCTATAATTTTTTATTTTTATTTATTTTTTAGTGAAAATTCTGATTTACTTCCCTTTTTGAAATATTAGGGTGGAGGTTGGTGCAACAATGTCACAAATTGCCTTGCCCGTAGAGATACTCGTTTGGGTTCCTCCAAGCAAATGTTGAAAACAGAGACCTTCTCGGGGATGTTTCACAACAAGGCAAAATATAATCCTGGTATGTGTTCGATTTAGCTTCTTTAATAATTATAAATGCAACAAGTAGTTTCTTTCTTATATTGTGTTCTTGTTTCCAGATTTTTATAACTGGAATAGGCTCAAGGTTCGGTATTGTGATGGAGCTTCTTTTACTGGTGATGTGGAAGCAGTCGACCCTGTAAGTCACAATCTTAGAACAAAAATCTTAGTTGCTTGTATTTTGTGGCGTCTAGTAATGTGGCACTTTCAACCCATGTATGGCTTAATGGGTTGAGTATTCAGTTAGAGTTTCTCTTTAACACGCCTAAACTGGTCTGCGGTGTATTCAAAATGACCACAACTATCTTGATCAAAATTTTACAAGTATTTTGTATTATTGTAATGATGATATTTAACTCCTTAATAATTGTAACATTTTATAGAAATCAAATGTGTTCGCGGGTCCGACCTGTCTCAACCCGTACTAATAAGTTATACCTGACATGTCACCCATTTTGCACCTTGAGCATCTAGGAATTAACAGCATTATTTTTATTCTGTTTTCAGAAAACCAATCTTCACTTCAGAGGAGCAAGGATTTTCCGTGCTGTTATTGACGATTTGTTAGCAAAAGGGATGAAGAACGCTAAGAATGTAAACTCATACTCTAAATGTTTCTATTTATTCCTCAAATCACATTTACTATTGTGATTTATTAATTAACTAATTTTAACTTTTGTGTAACAGGCCATGCTAGCTGGATGTTCAGCTGGTGGATTAACTGCCATACTGCAGTGCGATAATTTCAGATCGCTTTTACCTGCATCCACTAAAGTGAAATGCCTTGCCGATGCTGGTTTTTTCATTAATGGGTAAGTTACGATTCCTTCCATTTTCAAATGTTTTTTTTCATGTTATCGCTTTGATTTTCAGTTAACATTTTTGTTTCATAAACAGGAAAACAATTATAGGAACAAGTCACATTGAAGGCTTCTATGCAGATGTTGTTAAGACACATGTACCTTTCTAATCCCCTTTTCTTTTTTATTTTGCTGTCATCTTCAAATTATATCATAAATCATTCGTCATCAAATTTTTTTTAATATTTTATTCTTATAACCATTAGGGATCGGCTAAAGTTTTGTCTCCAGCTTGCACGTCGAAAATGAGTCCTGGTCTGGTAAGACCAAATGTCATGATAACTCCTTCAAAAGTATGTTAATCTTCTATATCAAAAGATAACATGTATTGTGTTTTTTGCAGTGCTTTTTCCCACAAAACATGGTGCAATACATCAAAACACCAATTTTCTTGATAAATGCGGCCTATGATTCATGGCAGGTTAGATGAGCTTAATTACTTCATATAAACTGCAAATTTAAGCATTGGTTTCTATAGTATATATTTTAGTAGGTGATTTATGGCATTTGTTCTACTTAATTATAACATAAGTTTTATATAACTATAGGTAAAGAATATATTGGCCCCAGGAGTTGCTGATCGCAAAGGCACATGGCGTGAATGCAAACTTGACATAACAAAGTGTTCATCCGCTCAACTCAATGTCCTACAAGGTAAAATACTGTTTTCTTTTTAATACCTTTTATTCAGGTATCAAATAATGGGGGTCAAGTAACATGTCAAAACATGCGGGGATGGCCGGCTTCGGTCGACTCGCAAGCACTTCTTTTCCAGTTCTATGTTAAAATAATTAATGCATTAATTATGCTTACTAAAAGAAATGATTACAACAAAATAATATGAATATTGAATAATTGTATTCTTAAAAACTAGACTTTGGGTGACTTTCCACCTATTTGACCAGTCCCCCTCTCGACTATTACAGAGTATTCTATTAGATTCATTTAAGCTAAAACATAATACAAATCGGCCCGCCCATTACAAGTGAATGGGTTGAAATTGCCACCTCTAAATCCATTTAACTAATAATACCACCCCTAACCGATATTTCTGTTTTATTTCAATTCACAGGGTACAGACAGGAGTTCTTAAAGGCACTGACTGGATTCGGTAACTCTCCTTCCAGAGGAATGTTCATTAACTCTTGCTATTCCCACTGCCAAACTGGAACTCAAGAAACATGGTTGAGAAATGATTCACCATTATTGAGCAACACGGTAACTTCACTTTCTTTCTTTACTAGAATTGTTACATCTAGTTACTCAAACTTTGTGTTATGGTCATTAATAAGGGTAAAAGGTAAATTTGGGTCTAACGTTTAGTTTATCTGTTACTCTTTTTTTTTTTTTTTTTTTTTTTCAGACTATTGCTAAAGCGGTTGGTGACTGGTACTATGAGAGGGGTACATTTCAAAAGATAGACTGTCCATACCCATGTGACAAAACTTGCCATAACCGTGTTTTCGAGTAGAAGTTGGCATCATTTAATTTATGTAAACGAGATAAGATACGTTTCAGTACACATTCTTTGATGCGGGTTTCGTGCTGGTGTTAGAGATAGACGGACTGCTTATATCGTAAGGTTGGGTTCCCGAATAATGGAAGGAATCTGCTGCCTCCTTTTAATCATACTTGAACAAAATTTAAGAATTAATTGTATTATATATTATATATAAGAGAAGATCACCAATGTGTTAGTGTTGGTGTGTTCTCATGTTCTTTTGGATGATTTTAATCAATAAATGAGGTTTTTATGTGTTTCTTTGTGATCTAAATGCACATTTCTGGTCATGTATGATCTTTAGACTTGGGATCTTATAACAAAGAAATAATGACAAATATTGCTTGAAATGGGTCAATGTCTATTTAATACTTTTACTACCCAACAAACCAATTATTAACCTATTGTTGTTTTTTTTTTTTTTTTTTTTTTTTTTTTTTTTTTTTTTTTTTTAATTTAAAAGTAAAAGTAAAATATATATTGTTGCAGTGAACACCAAAGAAAATATAAATAGAAATGACTATTTGATCTTTTTTGTTTTTCTTTTTTCTTGAACGAAGACTATTTGATCCAATTACTAAGAAATAATTGATTTATGATATGATATTTTTAATACGCTAACTTAAGAAGGAAAAGAAAAATAGCTATATATATTTATTTTTTTACTAATTTTTTCCAAAGAAGTGTACATAAAAAAGCCCAAGTGGACCCAATCCAGATATTCAAAATATCCCAAGTTATCTTATTCAATTTATAAAGAATATTAAAGATTTTAAATACTATTAGAGTAAATACTACTATTTTGCAATAATTGTACATGAATATTTCCACGAGATTAAAACTTAAATATAAAAGCGTTGACAATTTGAGTATAAAAGTACCATGTCTACGTGTCGATTAGATGTCAATGGGATCATGACGGTTCCTAGTTTGGTTGTATATGTTACTTACGTGTTATTACTCAACAATCTTTTGCATGTTCCTTCTTTTTTGAAATAGATCAATCATCAATGCGGCAACGATTAAAAGAAAAGTATATGTGTGTCAAAAATTCATTTACAATTTAATTACAAATATGATATCGAGTTTAATAGTTAAATGCCATGTGAATTTTGAAGTGCGATATTATTAAGTTTAAACAAATATATGTACAAAGACATAAGTCCATAAAATATTGTAAATAATAAAATGAAAATATGTCTTTTTCTTCCCCCCTAGGCCTCCTAATTCTTCGTTTTTCTATTTGATGTTTCACACATACATATAAAGTATCGTTTAATGACTTTAGAAACGTAGATAGCAATGACGATAATCATAAATTGGGAGTGTGTGTTTTCTAGAACTCCTTACAACCAAATGTGAGGTGTTTTATTTAATTCAAAGTTTTAATATCTTTTCATCGTCCTCGATGGTTAACCATTGCCGATCTATAACCGACAACGGATCAATCGATAGTCAATTTAGCTTAAAACTGATAGATTTTGAATTCCATAAGACTTGCATGTTGTTTTTGATTAATTTCAACCCATAACTTACTCAAGCTCAACAGTCAAAAACCCATTCCACACTAGTTAACCTTTTATGCCCTACTACCTATTTTCTAAACTTTTTTAATCGACAGCCTTTCATATTTAGAGTTTCTTAAAATAAAAAATAAAATAAAATAAGCACAAAAATGATCTCATTAATTAATTAATTGTACCTTAAAAATAAAACAAGTAGCATTGGGCAAAATGACGCAAAGCGCCCCCCAAAACATCACTACAACTTCCATCAGTACAAACAATCACCCCCTTTACATTCAAATCCCTCAGATTCTGCCATTACACATGTGTACGGCGGTTTACCGTTAACCCAACCCCAATCTCCGCCACCTCAATCTTTCCGGCATCACAATGTCGGCATACACTCTCTCTATCCATTTATTCATTTCAAGAATAAATACAAAAACCGCCATTTTTAATAAACATATGTATTAAATAAATAAAAAAATCTGGATCTGAAACCTTTTTTTCGCCAAACTTCATTTTCTAAACACCTTAAATTAAAAAAGATGAAAACTTTGGAGAGTTAATTGATTTTCGGTTTGTGGGTATTTGAGATATAAAGAAATGGGATCGACTAGTAGTAAATCTATTGATCCTGAAAAGCCGGTGACGACGGTCGGTGGTCGCCGGAGTTACTCAAGAAATGTGTTTCAAGCTTCTTGTATACGAACCACATCTGGATCTTCGGATACCAATAGTGATGTAGATGATGATGATGATAACAATGGGGATATTGATGATGACCAGGTATCTTATTTTTTATCTTTTGGTGTTCTATACAATACAATCATTATCTAATTAAATTGAATATTTGATTACTTATGTACTATTGAAGTTAAAGTTTGTTACCTTTTTAAGTAATTGAATGTTGGTTAATAGTTGTGATATTTGTTATGTACACAACATAGAGTGTATGTTGATGGCCTATTGAATTTGGATAAATTATCATGATTTATCACGAAAATACATTCGTTTATAAGTACTGAAGGAACTGTTAATTATTGGGTGTAAAATGGTTTTGCTTAATCCAAATTTGTGAAGAAACTAGTGATATAGGTCCCCATTGAATTTGTAGTTGCTAATTTATGTTAATTTTTGAAAAATGGTTGCTGTGCTGATGAGTTGATAGCCGATCTTTTGAACTCTTTAGGTATCTAATCATCGGGCCAAAGAAAATGGTATTGAAGGCAATCATTCAAACATGGGCACATCAAAGTTGAAAGGTAAATTAGACCGGAACAAAAAATGCAAAACGAGACTAACTGATAAAAGGACAGTGTATCAAGAAACACAGCTTAGTGAATGGGGTGAATCAAGCCTGAGTGGCAGTGTATCGAGAAACGGGAGTGGTTCTTTACGTAACCGGTCAAGTCGTTTCCTTTCTCGATTTAGTTTCTTTCCTGGTAATACAAGCTCACGTTCTTCGAGGGCTTATCCAGCATCTTCTACAAGTTCAATAATATCGAATGATGATGATCTTCATTCTAGTCGTATTGGGAATAAAACTAAAACCCGTCAAGGCTGTGAGCTTTTTCCATCATGTTTCATGCCAACGTCTCCTGAACCACGAGATGACAATTCAGATTCTGATGATAGTGATGTAAGTTCTATCCATGAATTGGGTCGGAATAGTAATAACAATGGAATGGAATCTAATGGGAATGTATTATCTCCAAGAAATGGTAATAGGCGAATGGAAGCCCGAGAGCCCGTTGAACAAAACGTTAGGTTTAGTAGAACTTTAAGTGTTGGAAGACTGCGTGACAGAGTTCTTCATAGACCCACATTTCCTGAATTAGCATCTTTTCCTATGCAATCAGAAAGGGAAGTGGTGAGTGGTGGTGAAGTTCGTGAAATGGGGTCACGGTTGTCTAATGAAAATGTGATGATACCCGCAACTTCTTCTAGTTATACTTCATCTACCACGTCTAACTCTTTGTACGGGAATCATGATTTTGAAGTTGAAAATATGAATGCCAGAGAAACAAGCTATACTAACCTTTTGGAACACAGAGCAAACTTTCTTGAACGAAGAAGACGAATAAGATCACAGGTAAAACTGCTACTTTGTAATTAGAGGTTTTTCGTAAATTGCAATGATAATTTCTATAAATTATTTATTAAGCGGACACAAAAGAGTTGACAGGTCTATCCGACCAGCTTGTTAGACAAATACTAAGCCACTAAAAGTTAACATGTTCAACATTAACCCGTTTTGATTTGTTACCCAACCCACCCAGTTCCACCTGTAAATTGCCGATGAATGGGCAGATTTGGGTTATGTTTTATCCCAAATGGGTCAAATAAAAAAAAGTATATAAAACGAAATGAATCAGATGGTAGCTAGACAGTCTAATGTGCTGAAAAGTCATCCTATGATTAGATTTAAAATCGTACAATCTTCAAAATTGCTTATTGCACATTTAGATCATAACTATAAAGCATTTGCCGTAGTCTCTATAGCATATCCAACGCATGAATCACTAATCTGAAATTAAAAACTGGGACAAGAAAGTATTTATGGGTCAAATGGACCTGATCCAACCCCTGTACCCCATCTTAACGTGGTACTCAACCTGCCTGACCCCACCCATCTTGCCATCTCTATGATGTTCATATAGTAATGAGCTAACGTGATGTAGGTACATGCATTGCAGAGGATGGGAAGTCGTTTTGAGAATCTGTCTGGTCATGAACGGTCTTGTATTATGTCTGGTCAACATCGAACGGGACATTGCACATGCCGTCTCAATAATCAAGATCCAAATGATGGAGCCAGTGCTAGGGGTAGCATATCAAGAATTGTTTTATTGGCTGAAGCTCTCTTTGAGGTGATGTCATGTTTATAAAGGATGATGCCTTTAATTTATTTTTTTCTATGTGTTGAACCTCGGACTTATTTTAATTAGGTTTTGGATGAAATTCACCAGCAATCTGTAGTTTCTTCATCTCGACCTGCACTATCTTCAATTGGATCAGTTTCGGCCCCAATTGAAGTTGTGGAAGCACTTCCTGTTAAGCTGTACCGCAAGTTGCCAAAGCATTTAAACGAAGATGATGCACAGTATGTGTTTTTTCTTATCATTTTATTTGCTTTATCATTATATAACAAAGAAGATGAATCTGATATTTGAGATCCTATTATCCTAACTTTATATCAAGTGTGCCAAGTAGAGATTCCATGTTAATTTTGAATTGATCTTGGTTCATTTTAGTCTAATGTAGTGTTCTATCTTTGTTATACAAAGTTTATATATGTAATTTAAGAATCATAGACCATTTGGAATCTAGGTTTTATTTTTTTGCAAATCTTTTATTCCCAACTTCTCACAAAGTGGATGAGAATTGGTGCTTAAGCATCATCTCTTAAGGATTTTAGTTTATCATTAGATGTTCCTACTCCTATCATTGTGCATTAACTTGCTATTGTTTTGTACATAGAATGAGTTAAAAAAATACTTGGGTTAGAATCAGGGTGTAGTTTGGGTTACATTAATGTAGTGCTCACAGACTCATATTACTTCATATTAAGGTTTTCAACTGGTAAATAGAGACATTCTTTTGAATAAATATAGTTGCATGCTATCCAAACATCATCTTAGAATTTGAATATTTGTTTGAAAACACTCACATGATATTCAAACATTATTAGGATGTGAATATTCTGAGTTCTTCACTTTGCGTTTAACCATATAACGAAAAATGGTGTTTGTTATAATTCCTACTCTATTTAAGTTGCAAACAAATCGTCATTTCTATGAAAATTTGAAAGATAAAGGGATGAGCTTTTGGGGAGAAAGTGTGCGAGAAAAACATGTACTTGCCACCTTTTATCCATTATTATAACTTATAGAATCTTTTAAAAACTGTTCAAGTTTTACTTGTTTAATTTACATCAAGTCAAATATATCAAAAGGTTTGTCACTTGTTTTTATTTGTGAGGTAGTTAAGAAAGGTAAATGATCGTTTTTCGCTAGAATTTGGGCTTCTTTGAAGTTCTATATGTTTAAGTGTTTGAGGCTCATGGTTTCCAAGTTTATTTAAGGACAGAGCTTTACATGTAATGATGACAATTGACAAATGATTATAAGTTTGAGCATGAATCTTTCTTAAAAGAAATGACAAAAAATCACGGGACATTTCAAGTTGCATTATGCTGTAAGTACTACGAAACAAGATTGAGTTATTTGTTGCTCTATACCCTCGATCTTGTGGTAATCCACTAAGCTTTCTGTTTGTCGTGTTTACAGGTGTTATATTTGCCTTGTTGAATATGAGAATGGAGATGAAGTTAGGGTGCTTCCATGCCATCATGAGTTTCATAGATTATGCATCGACAAATGGCTCAAGGAAATTCACAGGTCAATTTCTTCTATAGTTTATCTTTTAGGTCATCATCGATCAAGTTTACCTTATTTACCTTATTTGTTTCCAGAAAAAGTCATAAAAATAAATTTTTATAGGTTAGTTCGAACTTCGAAGTAATGTCATCTTTTAAAGGACTAAAAATTATTGATAGCCACCAATTAAAGTTATCTAGATTTGTGGATTCATTTTTAGTAAAAAGGGCTAGCCTTCACTTCTGGTAAAAGGTTTTAACGTATGTAAGTTTGATGAAACAGGATTTGCCCATTATGTCGTGGGGATGTTTGTAAAACTGGATCATTGCGTGTCGAGTGATGACAGTTACAAAGGACCCTTTTTCCAACCTGCCTGCGCCGTACTTCAAAGTGTGCAAGGTGTTTCAGGGTGTGCAAGTAATGTGATTGTGCAGGGTTTCTAAATCTTTAGAGTCTCCAAATTTATTACTTCGATACTAGTATATTCGAGCGAGAAAAAAAAGTTAACGTGTTCAATATACTTTGTTTGTCGAAACTATTGGTTTCACATTAGTTGATCACATTTTGATACTATCTTACTTCAAAGTTCATACTATAGTACTATTGCATATATATTTGCGATTCTTTTTCGTTATAAGACTCAAACTTTTTGATTAATTACGTGAAACCTTAAGCGTCCATCTAATCAGTCACAATAATCTTTAAGGGATACATCTTTAGAATAATTAAAATAATAATAATAAAAAAAACAAAAAATTAAAAAATAAATAAATAATTATTTGCTCTATCTTTATACGTTACTGGCATAATACCCCGTGCAATGGGAAGGTAAAAGTGATGGTGGTATATGGCGGTGCAACACGCCAGTGAAATTTGAAATTTGTTGTATTATTTTGTACCAAGTATTATTTTATTTATATGATAATATTAATTAATATAATAAAGGGATGTTGGATTTTATATGGTAAATTAGCAATAGATGTATGTAGATTATTAGTAAGGGATAGGTTTTTATTAATGTAAATGTCTTTACTGAGTTAAGGGTAATTTAAATTTTTTTGCTGGTGAGTCTATTTTTACGATAATAAAGAAATGTTTTTTAGATAGTAGAAATAATCTTTATCATTCAATATATTTTTACATAAACTTTACTTATATAGTTACTCATACTCATTTATATGTAAAGATAAATTTTCTGATTTAAATTGCAAGAAGTTAGAGATTAAAGTAAACCCCGACTTGATAAAAAAAAAAAACTTCAAATATGACAATAAGCATATTTGATAAAACTAAAAACAAAACTACATCCTCTTGCAAGTTGAAGCTACAATCATAGAGCGTATGATGCACCTATTGTAAGACAAAGTACGATGGAAAAACATATTTATTTTATAAATTGTACGGGTAATTAACTCATGTATCGGACTTCATTGACATAAACTTACGCTAAAAAAATCTTATAATGATAAAACTGATGTACAGTAAAAAAAATTAAACGTGTTAAAATCATAGTTTGGAAGTGTTTTTTACACCAAAGTGATATGAATATCATAAAATCGCTGTATTAATGCATATCGTACGACATCATGTATGTATTAGACGTCACTTATCTAACACATGTAAACTATGATATAAGAAATACAATCACCTTTTGATTGTCTACCATTGTGGTTAATTACTGACACTTTACTCCACGTCTTCTGCATATGAAAGTATTCTCCCAAAAAACCAATTCATGGTACTACACTACATAGAAGCGATAGCTACGACCACCCTCTCTCATCCGAAGCCATCGTAACATAACATATGTATCAACGATTCCAAAAAAGGACAGGAAATTAGATCCATCCCTGGAGGCATAAGTCCTTCTTTTTTTTTGGTATTCTACGTGCACTCTTGTGGATCCTCTGACTCCCAATCGGGTTGCCTTCTCAGGTCTCGCCGGTGTTGCCTGTAGGTCATGATGTGCCTTGAGGTAATATCTCAGCCGATGGGAGTCCCTCAGGTATGCCTAGTAGTAACGAGTACCATACTATACAACCACCTACAGAGACAGGACAAAAGGAGTGGCACACTTAAAGAGTACGAACCAATCTCGATAGTAAGCATTGGGCGGGCGATAGGGAGGACGGTCTCTGGATTTACTATTACTCCCGATCTGAAGCACCCCTTTTCCATGAAACCTCCACGAATAAAGAAACAACAAGGAGCAGCTCCTTTGTCACTCTACAATCCTCCTGCTTGATAATCAGTCGATTTTTGAGCACTTGGCGCACGGAAAGCTTGCCTCTCCTTCTTTGTATAGTATGTTCGTGTGTTAAGAGAGAAGCGAGCTGCGCTAGCCTATTACGTTTTTCAGCAGCAACCTACGGTCTCGGATCTTGACCGGGTCCGAGCTTCCCAAGCCTACAGGCTGCACTCCATCTTTCTTCCCCCTATTTCTTTTGATTTGGAAGTCGTGTTCGTCGTTTCTTGAAAGTATCTTTTTTCTGGAATGGATAAATAACACATAAATCGAGGGCTATGCGGATCCTCAGACATCGAGAGGGAACGAGGACGATTCCACATATCGAGGTCGGTAAGTGAAGTTGCAAGCCTAAGCCAAGAAGGTACGAACGAAGTGACGCCGGTGCGTAGGGCCGATCCCCGTGTGCTAGAGGGAGTATTCTGCTCTAAGCTCCGAAATCGAAGGACTTCATATGTGCTGAGGACTTAGTATTGATTCAAGACTGAAGAGTGGGTTAGATTTGTATGGGTAAATGAAATTCCATCAAAAGTTCAATGATTCATTTGGATAGCCTGTCAAGACCGTACACCGGCAAACAACTTCTGATGCAAATTTAAGAAACATAATATCTGACAGTGTTAGATGGTGCATGTCATATGGTGTGACCGTGTGGGAAAGAATCTGACTTTTTCACTTTCGGGAAGGTTGCTATTTTGGTGGCATGTTCGTTGAGTATTACCTGGTTCATTTGAATTCTTTGTACAAGATTGGATTGAAAGTATGAATTCTAGTATGAGAAAGTTGTGGTAGATTATTGGTTCATGCGCTGCTTGGAGATATGGATAGATCGAAAAGAAGGTACTTTTAACCATCGATATCAATGTTAAGTTGATCATTGACGGCTAATACCATTAATAGAAAAACGTTCCGGTGTGTGTTGGAACTTAGAGTATGTTATGTTTCACAACTTCAGCCTTTTTTTGGGTAAAAGAGGGCGGAACCTCCGGTAAAGGTTTATAAAAATTCTTGCGATTTACAACTGTCATGTGAAAACAAACACCACCAAAGATCAACACATGCCTTGATCTCCTACGCTAGCCTAAACAATATGAATGTACCAAAATTGAACCTTGAAACTAAGACACACCCTGGTTTGATCAAACCTACTCAAAAACAATGAAATATACTCTAACATACAAGAAAAAGTTAGACCATGCACACAATTGACCTGCATGAGCAATTTCGATTTTCTTTAAGCTTCCACATCTCTGCCACCCTTATCATATCCCTTGTTGGCTTCAGTTTGAGACTTGGTTATTTCAATCTGACTACATCATAATTTTATTGAGCAACCTGATCAATTGATTGGGTACGAGTCTTGTGAACTCTTACATTCCTTTCTCACAAAACATGGTACACCGTGGATGCAACGACCAATCTCCCAATTATACTCCACACTGTATTTCCTTTTGATCGACGGATCAATACATTAAAAACATCTTCCCAAACTTTTGAAACTCTCTCCATTGCTGCAAAAGCCTTCACTTTTCCCATACTTGTTTTGGAAAGCAATACTGAAAAAATAGATGATCGTGACTATCTTTTTGACCGTGGATTTTACATAGCCATATGTAAATTCATATCATTAATAGCGTATCTAGGTTTATTTCGTGTATTGTTCTCGAAACATCTTTGAGTTTGACACTATTTAAGCACAAAGATACACGGTTGTTTGAGATTGTTTATTTGTAAATACTTTTTCTTCGTACTATTTCGTGCTAGTAGTTTATGTTGTTGTAAATACAATACAAGTAATAAGAAAGTAAAATAAGCTATCCAAACAAACCAATTTGTTTATTTCTAAAAAAAGAAAAAATCTACCAAGCAAAACATACAGTTTTCTTCGTTTTGTCTTCCGTCCCCAAAATAAACCCTAGCCCCTTACTTCCATCAAACTAACACAGCCAATCTAAATTCAATTCAACCAGAATGGTGTGCATTCGCAAAGCAACAATTGACGACCTACTTGCAATGCAAGCTTGCAATCTCTTCTGTCTACCTGAAAACTACCAGATGAAATACTATTTCTACCACATTCTTTCATGGCCGCAGCTCCTTTACGTCGCCGAAGATTACGGCGGTAAGATCGTCGGATACGTACTCGCCAAAATGGAGGAAGAAACCACTGAGTGTCACGGCCATATTACGTCACTCGCGGTTCTCCGTACGCACCGTAAGTTAGGGCTTGCAACTAAACTCATGGCCGCTGCACAAAACGCCATGGAACAGGTTTATTTTATTTTATTTATTTTTTATTTTAATTTTATAAATTAGGATTCAAGTCTAGAGTTAGGATCCGAAAAGAACTTATGTATATGTAATTATGAATCATATAAGCTGACAAAAAATTATTTGCAACCCAATTGTATGTACGTACATAATTAAGCATAAAATAGAACAAAATCTAACAATTAAACATTTCGCAAATGTTATTTTTTCAAGAATTTCGAAATATGGTATATATACATACATAATATCGCAGCCTAATTTTATATACATAAGTAATTTAGCATAAAAATATAGAATTTGGCACAAAGTATCAAGAATTTCTCAAAGTATCGTATATACATACATACAAAGTATCAAGAATTTCTCAAATATTGAAGTCTTTGATAAAGCTTTTGGACACCGAAAACGTACAATTCACAATTTTGATGGTTGTGCGTCTTATATTGTATTAATTAATAAATGCAGCGGAATGCAGTTGCAACTGTTAATTTATTGACTTCTTCTATGATGAATGCTTTAAAAGTTAAAACTCTATCTAACATTCTAATGGAGCTATACAACTATCATGTTTGTGTATCGGTATTCAAATTGTGATATTTGATTGTTGGTTCTTACTTATATTTCAGTATTTATGTGATGATAGTAGGTTTTTGTGCTGAAGTGTGTGATTTGATTATAGTTGATTGTATTGTTTATGTGGTGTTATGTGTTTTGTGTTAAAAATTAGAACACTCGAGTAACTTCATACTTATTTATTATGTGAGTTTTGATAAGGTTTAGTTTTAGTAAATGGTGCTAGTTCAATAGTGTTTGGCTTTATTGTTATGATTATCCTTGGAATTTGGTGTTTTTATGATCAGGTTGATGTATTTTGATGTGGCTTTTTGTACCTTTGTATATGTGAAGACAATAAGTTGTTAACTCATTTGATGGCTTAATGTATTATGTGGGTATGGTTCACGTTTTAAAAGTTTTTAAGTGGTAAACGTTTATGCAAGTATGCTCAAAGCTTCTTTAATTGTGAAAGTGTTCAGAAATGATTATTAATTCATTACCTTGTGGAGTTATATAATGGGATATAGTTTTGGACTTTTGGGGTTTTAACGTTAGCTTGTATATCATAAGAGTTCACTAATGCAATTCTAAGTTTGTCGTACATGAGGATTCATTCAATTTTTTCTTCTTTTATTAAATCATACCACCTTCTATTCTGTGAGTAAAATGCACGTCTTTTCTGTTGATAAAAATATAGGTGTTTGGTGCCGAGTATGTGTCACTACATGTGAGAAAGAGTAACCGGGCAGCATTCAATTTGTACACCGAGACACTAGGGTACAAGATCCATGACATGGAGGCCAAATATTATGCAGATGGAGAGGATGCATATGATATGAGGAAACAATTGAAGGGCAAGCAACAACATCAGCATCAACATCAACACCACAACCACCACCATGCTGGTGGTTGCTGCTCTTGAGAGGCAAAGGCAGAATGATCAATGATAAGGTAATTGTTAGTTGTAGAAGAAAAAATTTAAGTTCTGAATTGTTTATTGAATGATTCATATACGAGGCCAATGGTTGACTTGAGACTAAATTGCTATATATTTGCCTTGAACCCTTGAATGCTGATGACATCACTCATTTCATATCCACGCTAGTGCCTAAATTGATACCGTTGTTTCCTTTTATACTTGAGGTAAATATCGGAAAGTCAATGCTGTTACTTGACTTAATTGAACTTGTTAGATATCTGACTTGACTTTGGAAACTATTCAACTGAACTTGATGAAACACATCTTGCAGAAATAACCTCAAGCAAAATGAAGGAATGATTCAAACTGGAACAACTTGGGTCTCACATTCTCTGGTGCATTTGGTGTTAAGAAATCGGAGATGCTAGGACATTGTTACACTGTTATGTTAATTACAAGTACTGTTATTTTGCAGAATTTTTTAAATTATCGACTATTTTACTCAGTTTCAGCATTATATATTATTTTTGGAATTGGTTTTGGTGATCTCTTCCGATTTATCTTTGTTGAATGTTATTTTAGACACACATTTGTGTTTTGGAGGCAGAAAATGTCTTCAGCTGGGCGTTCAGTCATTCAAATCAGCGACCTATGATGACTGAGGTTGTTGGCAGTCTTGACCTGGCATGTCATTTCGAAAAAAGAAAAAAAAACCCTTCTGTTCATGGAGGGAGCTTCATAAAGGAAGTATGGCCATATTCTTTCACTCGAAGGTCGTTTTGAATCTGAATCAGTTGGTCAACTCATATAACAGAAAGTGAAGTTAATGTCGGTGAAGCTATCAGTGAGATTGTTAGCATACCAGTTTCCACTCTTGTAACTGAAGCTGAAGTAGACTGACGAGCGTCTAGAAAGATAAGATGCTAATGTTGATCCACTTCCTGCAAACGTGATCTTTTTATCATGTAAATGTATTCTGTATTATATAAATTCCCCCGCAACACTCTGGTACATAAGGAAAAAAAAGGCAGAACCCGTGCCAAACATTATTAGATAAGTAATCACCATGCCAAACATTATTAGATAAGTAATCACCATGTGAATATTGTACCTTTCAGTTTCGGTGGATCTATTAAAAGTTTTGATGGAAATATTATTGCACATGTCAATATGACTTGTGCAAAATGTATTAGGTACCATATTTCCACTTTCTTATGCTTACTTCTGTCAAAATTTTTATTTTTTTTCCCATTTTTGTTTAGGATAAAGTTCAGAGGAGCAGCCCATGTACGAGGGTCAGAAGTGGCAGCTAACTCTTCATATCAGCCCTTGATTTTTTCGATCAACAGTTCAGATCACTGCATTTTAAACGTAAAATGCAGTGAATTTAAAATGCATTGAATCTGCGTAAAATGCAGTGAATATGAACCGTTGATCGAAAAAATCAGGGGCTAAGATTAAGTCTGTCTCTCCAGTCCCTCATATAGGGGCGGCTCCTCTTATCCCACATCTTTATATATTTGGCAAAACATTGCCTTTTTGCCGAAACAAGAAACTTTTTTATTGTTTGCGATTTTGTGCATTAGTTTTTATTTAGTGCTAAATAATGGATTTATAAACAATTATTGTTTGCGAAAGAGGCAACCATCGGTGTTCCTGATGATGTATATATGTATTTGAAACTTTATTTTATCATCATTACTCTATAAAGTAATCACCATGTGAATAGTGCATCTTTTAGTGATTGACGAGTATATATCCAAGTTTCCACCTATTACAGTCAACCCCCCCTAAAATATTATCATGCCATTCATGCTTTTAGAATCCAGATCATGTCAACTGCTTAGTGTTTTCCATCGGTTTACCATCTATTTACTGAACTATATATAATTGATCTTAGTTCTCGTGTTTTAGTGGTAGATTGAGATTGATTAACCATGGCTCGACTAGTTTCTAGCTGGTCTAATGGAATTCAAACTGTTCCTGAAGATTACATAATGCCACCCGAAAGGACTGGTGATTTTGTTGCAGTTTGCAAGGATATTCCTGTGATTGATCTTCAAAAAGATCGCTCTGAGACTGTCCAACATATTCTAAAAGCATATCAAGAATTTGGTGTATTTCAGGTCTTTCTCCAACCCTATATATGTTGGTATATTCTATTAATAACTACTTGTTTTTTATATTATTGATGATCATTAGCAGGTAGTCAATCATGGAGTTTCGGATAAGATGATGGCAGACTTGAACGTATTGTACGATGAGCTCTTTAACATACAGGTTGAGGAAAAGTTGCAGAAATTTGGTAAGGAGTGTGTACTTTTCACTAGTACTTTGCGTTACACGAAAGAGGATGTTCATTAGTGGAAGGACACTTTGAAGCACTTGTGTCATCCTTTAGAAGAACACACACCATCTTGGCCTGATAAACCAGACAGATACAGGTAATGCATAACTGGATCGATCTCAATTAGTGGCAACAACTACTACTATTATTATTCTCGATCGCATGATAACTATGTAGCTATTATATTCAAAGGTGTACAAATAGGTGTTATAAGAGTTTTTTTTTTTTTTTTTTTTTTTTTTTTTTTTTTTTTTTTTTTTTGTGTGTGTGGAACTGCTAAAGTAAATATGTGAGTAAATGCTTGAAAAAGGTACTTTCTTTGTATTCATTTATGTAATTTAGGGAAGAGGTGGGGAGATATGCGGTTGAAAGTGCGAAAACTGGGATTGAAGATTTTGAATTTGATCGAGGAAGGACTTGGACTAAAAAAAGGTTACCTTGACGAAGTGAGTCAGAAACAGACAATGGTGATTAACCGTGACCCACCTGCCCAGACCCAAGTTTAACCATGGGCCTTGATGCTCACAATGATCCTAATCTCAACAAGACCAATCTGGGCGACAAATACTAAAGGATGGGAAATGGTTGGGTGTTGAACCCATTCCTAATGCTTTTGTGGTGAACATTGCTTACCAATTCCAGGTACAGATTAATTAAGCTCATGAATTAACATTATAATATTCAACCATCAAAACATGAACTTTGTAATTTGGCAAACTTTTTTTTCATGTAGATTATAAGCAACGACAAGCTAAAAAGGGGGAATATCGTGTGGTTTTGAATCAACTACAGCTCGAACATCCATTTGTACATTTTTTTGTCCAAATAATCCAGGTCATGCGACCGTTATAGAGCCTGCAAAAGAGCTTGTCACAAAAAGCAGTCCCCAGATATTCAAATCACATATATAATATATATGACGAGTTTGTAGACAATTATTTTGCCTTCATGGCCAAACCTCATCCTCGAAGTGGATCACCGCTGGATCTTTTCCGGCTCTAAACTGCTATTCTGATACAGGAAGCTTGTTGGTTGTAACTTCAATTTTTAATATCAGATCTACGGATCTTGAAATAAATGAAAAGTTGAATAGAAACACTTACAATTTCATGTTGTTTTCATGTATAGCATTTCATTTACGAACTTCAAAAGAAACAAATGAACTAAATAGCCTTATAGTCATGTTCTGTTTATAAATGAAAGAATCCTTTCTTTCTTGAAATGAGAATGCTAGCTCAAAATGGCCAAAAATCACGCTCATTGGATAACTAGAAATAATTCGGATCTATGTATTCAAACATGCCATATTCTCACGCGTCATGTATCTTCGTGTCTGGTTAATTAGTCGCCAATCCAAAGTCTGAAATCTTGGTGCATAATATTTATTCATCAAATTGTTGGAGCTTTTCAAGTCAAGGTGTACGAGTCACTGTGGTGTTTCAGTGCCATTTCGAAGGTAATTCAGTCCAAGTGCAGCTCCTATGTATAGCCTCGTAAAGCAAACGCAAACCATCCTGATACATCAATTTGGCGATTGAACCTACTAGTGGATTACTGATTGCTACTCTCACCATCTGTTCACAGTTCACCCACCCCTTCCGTTGCCTGATTTGGCTGCTGCTTATAATCACTACTTTGGCTTGATTGATGCTCATGGAAATGCTGATCTTTCTAATTGTCTGAAGCAATTCTCTACCATATGAACAAAATTAAGGGCTATCAGAGTAACTCTCTCGTTATTTTGCAGTAATCTGATCTTCAATGCTGCATTGCTGCTGAATGCTAATCAAATAATTTTGGGTTAGTCTTGCTCAAGACTTGAACCTTTGACTCATATAATTATACACGTTTCCATTGTACGCAATGAACTTTCAATTTATTAATGTTGTATATATTTTGATGATGTATAACTTATAAGAATGTTACGTGACATCTTATATAGATGACACATTAGTGAAAGTACTATAACTACATACAATATCAATGAATAACAAGTTTATTACACAATTGAAGATCTGAATAGTTCGATATACACAACATTCTCTGAAAAGGCCTTACCTCCTATAAATTCATTGGGTTAATACACACGTAGGACATTAAACTTTGCCAAACTGTTTGATTGGGGTAATTATCTTTGTTTGTTAATAAAGCAATAACTTGACTATGAAACCGGTTAAAACATTAGGTCTTTCCGGTTCTACCGGTTATTATCTGATGTGGTTTTGATTTTCATATATGTACATGGGGTTAATACACACGTAAGATATTAAACTTTGCAAAAATATTCACGTAGGGCATTAAACTTTGTGAAAATGTTCGATTGTGGTAATTATTTTTGTTTGTTAATACACACGTGGATTGAGAAATTGAATAACAACACGTAACATGTCACCTAAATGCCTGGAATGAATAAGTTTCTTAACTTTAGTATCCACGGAGTCTTTTCCATGTAGTTAAGTTATGACTTTGTTAACAAACAAAGGTAATTACCCAAATCGAACATTTTCGGAACATTTAATGTCATACGTGTGTATTAACACGTTTTGTATGTTATACGCATATTGTGAGGGGAACCCTCTCTTTCTTCCCTTTTTAATCATTATGACAGGAAACGTTCAACTTGACTAAAATTCCTTATTTGTAGAGTAAATTACATTTCTCATCAATGACGATTGTCTACATTTTACTCCTCGTCTCCGGGTTGAATTTTTTGCGGGTTCAATCCCTTAACCCGAGTTTCCGTTTCACTCCTAGTCCTCATCCCACATGAAATTACTCTTATTTTTAGAATGACGGTCATACAACATATTCCATACAATTCACACATTATATATATATATATATATATATATATATATATATATATATATATATATATATATATATATATATATATATATATATATATATAGTGAGAGGTTCAAATCAGAACCAAATAAAAGTTGAAACTTGTGAGAACTACTAGATAATGTATTTGTTCGCATGTGATTCCTCAATTCATATGTGAACATTAATATATGATACATTTAGAAAGAAAAAAAATGCTAAAAACTCTAAAAATTACGTCGTAAAACACATTTGAACCGATTTGTTCACATGATCGTTCACAAGTGAATACATATATGTATATGTATATATATGTATATATATATATATATATATGTATACGAACGATTTTTATGTTTTTTGATATACGTATACGTCTCCAATCTCTTCAAAACCACCACCGCACATGTACCGCAGCTTTCTCCGATTTGCTTGAAAATTGTCACTGCTCACCGTTGTCGTCTCCATTTACTTTACAATTTTTGATTGCAGCTGCTACAACTTCGATATGATATGTCAATTGAAGAAGGCGGCAACGATTTCACATCTTTTCATAAGCGATGATAAAAATTTGTAACCGTTTCTGTCTCTTTTTACCGTTGATGTTTTCCGGCCACAACCACTCACTTATATTGGCTCACCGCTGCGAATCTTCGTTGTAGAACTGCCGGTGGTACATCGTCGTTCATCACCGCAAGCAATCGAAAATCGTTCGTAGGTGAAAAGATGTGTTTGAACCAGGTGCAGAATCGATTCTGCACCTATGAACCAGGTGCATAATCGATTCTGCACTCATGAACCAGGTGCATAATGAACGCGTGCAAATTTTTTAAAGATGATGAAAAACTAAGTTTTTGATATATACTATGTTTGATTGAAAAATTCATTAAATTTAATTTGATTTCATGTAACTGGGTTTCTTTTGAAGACAAAAACAATGCTAGGTTTGAAGAAGTGGAAAAGAAAAGTGTGCGGCCTTTTAAAACAGTGAAAAGTTTCCTAATTTGCTCAGTTCTCACGGGTTGATGGTTCTCACCAGATCCTCACCCTATATATATATATATATATATATATATATATATATATATATATATATATATATATATATATATGAACCAGATCTAGAGGGAAACACTATTTTCTGGGGAAGAGGGAAGTTACACATTCATCAACGATGAATGTTAACGAATTCCCTTAATATTCATCGTCTGATATTATAAGTTATAAAAAATAGTATATTGATGAATATTAGTAGTTATAACATCGGTTTTGATTAATATTTATTGGTAAAAATATGATTTTATACGTTTTGATTATCATTCATCGTTAACGGGTGTTAACGAATAATTTTTCAAATAAAATGATAATATCCATCGGTTAACATTCATCAACGATGAATATTAGAAAATTCTCTTTATATTCATCATATGATATTATAAGTTATAAAAAGTAGTTTAAATATGAATATCAGTAGTTATAACATCGGTTTTGATTAATACTTCTTGGTAAAAATATATTTTTTTACGTGTGATTATCATTCATCGCGAATTAATGGTTAACTTTCCGCATTCCCTCAAAAAATTATTTTCCTCTTGATCCCTACCCTATATATATAATTATATATATATATATATATATATATATATATATATCTTATGTCTCTACCTAGACTTGAACCACAACAGGTAGACTTGAACCACAACCTCTGTTAGACTTTTTTTTTTTTTTTTTTAGTTTAATTGCATTGTTGTTACCATCTCAAGAATTAATATGAATTGGTCAATTCGGTTCCTATATTACTGGTATGTCTAAAGATTAAAGAGATTCGATATTCAATATATGGGAATCTTATAATATAAAAATTAGGGAGTGGGAACCATGAATATTCGTCATGGGACGTGTAAGACCGTGTAACCCACATTTTCCATACGCATTGAAATATCTGTTTCAATTCATGTGTTGGTTATTACAATAATATATAATAATAATTATTATTATTATTATTATTATTATTATTATTATTATTATTCAAATATAAGGTGATGGTTTAAGTTTACACGATACAATATTGAGGAAGAATGCTTCGGAAAAAAAAATAAAAATAAACAAAAGTTGTTTGGTAAACAAACATTGTATTCTCGAGTTTGTTTTCGGTGAAAAAGAAAGAAGGAGAGTTGATTTGAAACTTGAGTTTGTTTTCGGTGAAAAAGAAAGAAAGAGAGTTGATTTGAAACAGTCAAAGGGAAAAGAAAAGAAGATTAAGGAAGACGAGGGGAGGTCCAATGCACATTTCTTTTAACATCCTCCTCTTATATTTGGAGATGATGATTAGGAATGAACATTTTTTTTTCCTTTTCTTTTCTTCTCAACTTAAGAACACAACTTCATGATTCAGCTTCCCTCAGTTTATCTTATTTTCTTTTCGTTTTTACTCACTTCAAACTCGGGAACAAAGTAAAAATGATGAGAGTTTATTGAAAAAATAAGCTCTTAAAATTAAGCTACACCAACTAGCTTTTAGAAATGTTTGATGAACCTAATTATATAAACCAAAAAGTAGACTTAAAAATTTGATTGATGCACTTGTTAAAATGATTGATAAATATAATGAGAGGGAATAAGTGGAGTACATATGTCAAAAACTATACGGTTAGATCTAGATTTAGCTCTTGCTAGTTAGGCTTGTTTAGTATCACTCGAAAAGAAAAAATAGAGCTTATGGAATGTGATATTGCATAACTATCCCTATATGACATATCTTTGTGTTTTACTTTTTTGTCATTTCACATTAATTCACATTTTAAGCTTCAGTTCTAGATACATGATCAGATACTTATAAAACAAATATAAGCTCCAACTTCTAGCTCACAATATAAGCTTCAGCAACCATACTAATTACACCAAACACCCCCAACAAGTATAATGTTTTGGTTAAAACGTGACAATACATTGTTACTTATTTTATAAAACACTATATTTTGGTTACAAAACCCAAGTAGGACGAGGAATATGGAGTGTAAAATAACGGTAGATGTTGACTTGTAGAAAACAATACTCGCAGATGATCATGATAGTACGAAGTAGTTTCTTAGACAACGACGGATGTTGACTTTGATAAACAAGAGATGAAAGTTGAACAGAATAGATTTAAATTTAAAACAACACGTACAGGTTGTTAATTTTTTATCAAATATCAAATAAAGATGGATGGACGGATCATGGATGTTGGCTTTCGAGTTCTATATATGAACGGGTCTTGATTGTGCTGTTTCGAATGATGATTAAATGTAATTATATCAAAGGGTACGCAGCCTAACAGTACGTAAAAAGTTATGAATTCAAGCTTCACGGGTGTCGAAGTACACATTTATATATATGTGGATGTATATAATACGTCGGATAAATGTAATTATAGTTGTGCTAAATAGTGCCTATATTCAAATGAATTATTTAATTACTCCGTAGATTTTAGTGAAGACGCCCAATGTGAAGAACCTGCTGCGTGACTCTTGATATAAATTAGAATTAGAATTAGATTAGATTAGATTAGATGATGTAGTATGCTTCAGTTCTGATTTGTTTTGGAATTCTGATTTGTATGGGATAAGATTCCATTAACTATTAGGATACTTCTTATTCCATAACAAACGGTATAATCTTATCTTAATTTATTATATAGTATTTTATTAAAGTAATTAAAACTAAACAGAGTTTTGTTGTTTTATTAAATTAAAATTTAAAACGAATAATGAAATAAATACTAAATTGTGATTGATTAACCCTTATATTAGAAAGTACTGAACAAAAAGTCATTTAATTATTATCATCTAATAGAATGATGTTTAATTGAGAATCACAAGAAAATTAAGATTCGTGATAACCACAATTACATGTTAGTTCATACATGATCATGTCAAAATATTTTAACAAAAAGTTCATAAGAATATATATATATATATATATATATATATATATATATATATATATATAGAGGTTGGTTTTAATCTCGAGATTTGACTCGCGCACATTAAAGGTTCCACTTAATCAGAATCGAATTGATCGATAAAAGTTTAATTTATTGGCATCTTTAAATTAAAAAATCCTTATCCCCGTTTGGTTAGCAAAATGCCAAAATGTTTTTGAAAGAATTGGAGTGTGTAAAAAATAATTTGAATCTGAAATAAATGAAATTTGAAAAAAAATCGAATTTGGAGGAATTAGAATTCAAATGAACTAGAATCTGTCAATCATATATGGTTGATAGAAAAATGGAATGAAATTCGAATTAGTTAATGATAATAATAGATAATTTTTTAATAAAATAGGTTTAATGTCAAACATAAATTAATTATATTATATAATAAAATAATATTAAAAGTTGATTATTATAAACATATAAATCGTTATTATATTTATATATTTATATATAATTAATATTAATAGTAAATTTTAATTAACTATTAAATTAATTTAGGTGTACGATTCATTATATTATATATACAATAAAATAATAATAATAAAAAGTTACAATATATGCTTAATTGTAAAATTATTATAAAAATACAATTTTGTAGTTTAATTTTAATATGATATAAGATAAAAATAAAAATATAATAAAACTATTAGAAGAAAGATTATTTAATAGAGAAAATTATGAAAATAGACGGTTGATGAGAGTATTTTCACTAAATAGACCGTGTCAGTGATTTTTTTTCAGAAAAAATGACAATTTCGCCGAAATTAAAAGACCCTTTTAGCGATTCGGCGAAATCAATATAGCCCAATAAATGCTTGTCACGTGTCCCCAAGTTTCGCCGGTCAACACAATTTCGTCAGTCAACGCTTTTTCACCTGCCACTATATTTCGCCACGTGTAACAAAAAAATCGCCGAAATAGAAATTATTTTAGGCGATTCGGCGATTTAAAAAAAAAAAAAGAAATGCATGCTGTCACTGAATAATGGCTATACTCAGGGGTTTTCACATTTTTCAACACATTTAAATATTTAAGTTATTAGTACAAGAGTTAAGATGAAAAGAAACGTGACGAGCATTTATTGGGCTATATTAATTTTGCCAAATAGCCTAATGGATTTTTAGTTTAGGCGAAATTGTCGTCTATTTTTGAAAATAATCTCTGACACGGTCTATTTAGTGAACACACCCCCTTTGACCGTTTATTTCTGTAATTTTCTCTATTTAATAATATTGATGATATTATTAGTAAAATTTTATTCCAAAATAATTATTTGTATTAAAACTCTTGAATTTTAATATGTCAATCGAAAAAGATACGAAATGAAATTTATATTTCAATTTTATCATATTCTTACCAATTTCGGAGATTAAATCAAAAAAAGGGACCTCGGTTTAAAAGGGAAAATGTTTATGCCTTCTTTTTATTTTTTTATTTGGTAAAGTTAAGAGGAAAACGTCATATATGAGAAGAATGATGAGAAGAAACGAGTCCAACTACAATATGTCATGTGTCACCATTGTCATTTTGACTTTTAATCCTCCACATTTCTCCTATTTTAGTTTCAACGACTTTCTCCATCACTCTCTCCTACCCCACCACCACCTGCTACAACCTCCCACCGGCTGCCGCCGTCACAAGTCGTCGTCGGATTCCGGCGATCGTTTTTGTTTAATATATATATTTAAAATTTTAACTTTTTTTAAAAAAAAAATGTATGATATATATTATTATTTTCGGATTCCGGCGACCAGTGCCAGCATGTGGTGGTAGGTGTGGGTGGGGAGAAGGAAGGAAGTAGGAGGAAGAAAAGAAAGTAGAAGGGTGAAAAAGAAAAAAAAGAAGTAGTGAAATTTAAAGTTACGTTTTTTTTTCTTAACTATTACCTTCACTTTTCCAAAGTGCTATCTCTTCTAACAATTTGATATGTGATAAGAGATGATCTAATATCTCAATTTTTCTTCTCGTTCTCTATATAACCCTTCTTCTGTGATCCCCAATATTTTTTATTTTTAATAAATGAAAATCCAAATGTAAAAGTAGAAGAAGTTGATGGACCGAAGATATCTAGTTTTTTAGACAAAGCAACCTATGATGCATCGAAACGACAGATATCCTTACTCCATTAGAAATATGTCCAAGGGCAAAAGGTGTACAATCGATAATACTTGAAGGATAATTGTTGTAATAATTCAGCCTACAAATAACACCGTTCAATAAAAGATGCCGCGGGAAACAATTCGTTTATCACGAGTTCCTGTTAGCTCTTCTTCTTCTTCTTCTTCTTCTTCTGTTTGGACCGATCACGTCAAAGGTACCTTTGGACCGATCGACCCAAATTATTTGTACACGGGCATACTGACAAGAAACACTGATGTTTATGCCTTTGGGGTCGTATTGCTTGAGGTGTTGTGTGGCAAGCCCGCCGTGGACAAGCTTTTGAATAAGGCTTTAGCAGTTTGGGCTCAAGAGCGTATCAAACAAGGTAAACTCATTCAGATTCTTGATTCTAGTTTGAGAGACCATATTTCGAGGAGTTCGTTGAAGGAGTTCTCGCGCATTGCAACTCGATGTTTGCTTAGTCATCCAGACCAGCGGCCGAAAATGAGTGAGGTTATAACCGGTCTTGACCTAGTGTGTCACACCCCCTGATTTGTACAGCGGAAGCGGTTCGGGTCGGGGCGTGACTAATCAAGTAATCACAACACAAAGGTAAAAGCGAACGACTCTATATGAGACGTTTATAAAATAGTACAAAAGTAGTTACATTGAAATACTTTAAAAGTTTACTTTAGCCTCGAGTTCGCGAAATAATATCTTGAAGATTTTAGTACATAACGAAATATTTCAAAAATAATATATGAACATCTTCATATACGTATAATGCATGCGACTCGATGTAGCTAGCAATCTTGTGAGCAATCCTACTGTTGCTGAGTACCTGAGAATACAAAGCTAAAAGGGTCAACCAAACGGTTGGTGAATCTCACAGGTTTAACAGTAAAAACATAGTTATGAAACACAAGATTTATCCGTGATTTGCAATCAAGCAAATAAAGTAAACAAAATTAATGTTTCCGAAATTGCCATGAGCCCACGGTTCGAAGCCTAACCCGTTTTGTGCCTCCCGGAGGTGTCTAATCCGAAACACCTTTATGACAAATACTAGAGTGCCCGTTTTTAACTTGGTTATAGCTAGTAACCCGGACGGGGGTGTCATTCCCATAATAGATCTATTCTCTAGCACTCGCGCCTTCGCAGTTAACGAACCATGTGTGTTGAGGACTTTTAATGGATTAAAAACAACTCATACAATCTTGTAAAAATAATCGAGTACTTGTGTTCATTAAAAACAGTTAAGCATTTGTATCTCACCCCAAAGTATATAAAACAGTAAAAGTAAAAGTGGGGCTGTAAGACTCACCTGATATTAGTAAGCAAGTATAGCAATTAGCAAGTAGATAACAAATAGCGGGTGTCTGTGTCCCGTAAGGAAACCTTCTAGCGCCCTAAACGCATTAAGTGGTGTAAGTGGATGTCTCAAAAGACCATCTATAGTGATTGTATAAGTGGAGGTTAATGTCCACTTAAGCCAATCATGTAGGTGGAGGGTTAATGTCCACCTAAGTTAGTTCACACAATTAGAAACGTCCAATTGTTCAGTTATCGTTTGTGTTTAGAAAAACATGTACAGGCCGTTGGTGATATTTTGTGAAAACACAGATTTGATTAGTTATGTTAGGCATATTTCTACTCTCCAGTTATGTTAAGTAATCAGTGTGGCAAGGGGCGAAGCCCATTAATGACGGGGGTCCGGGGGCAGCGCCCCTGGTAGCGGGGTCCAAGGGGTGGCAACCCCTGGCGGGGTCCAAGGGGCAGAGCCCCTGGCTGGGTTACAAGTATTTTACAAGCCTTTGTGTCGCATAACACCTTAGTGTCGCATATAGCGACACTAACCCAGTGTCGCTAAAAACACAAAATCCATGCATTTTTGGTTAAAGCAATATAAGCATAAATAAAGGCTTGTGTCGCAGACTACTGGGCTTCTGCGACACAGAGGTCTAAAACAGATCGGTTTTGTGCATTTTATTTCGGGTTCCAAATGTTCAAATAAAAATTCAAGAAAAATATATGTTGTTCCTTAGTATGTTAGCTTTCTAAATTAATTTTTCCAGAATTTTTAGGTACTCCTAAGTATTTTTAAATATTTCGTTTGTTCCCTAAGGTCAGAAAGTGACCAATCCGGATACATGCAACAAGATCGGATTTCTGGGCAAAATCTACACATTTTCAGAAAAAGTTATCTAAACTACATTTGTACCTAACAAAATTTGTGAACTTTTGGCGGTGATTTCAGGTCATTTGGAGGTGTATATCTCGAGTTATGATTAAAACAAGAGAGGTAAAATTTCTGTCCTTTTTGACAGCCCGGACACATGTTTTTGTAAAAATCATTTCGGGTATCAAACGAGCTCCAAAAATTATGAAACCACTTGGAAATGAAAGCTAACTTCTTAAAATTAATTTTTGCCTTTTAAATCGTCCATTTTGGTCAAGTTTTGAGGGAGAAACAGCCCCTCAAAGTCGAGCTACTTTTCTGCCCGAAATTGCATGTTTTGTTCTTGAACATTTTAAGCCATGAAAAACGTTTTTATGCTATATTTTGGACATTTCTTTGTTATGTGAACCTTTTAACATGTTTATAGGGGTGTTACAAGTATTTTGGAAGAGTTTTGAAGTCCTTACAAATGTTAAACAATCGAGCAAGAGGAGAAAGATGATGTTGGAAGTTTGATCTTGGTTTTTGGCTTGCTTTCTTCTTGAAACTTGGATGGATGATGACGGTGGTAGGTGGTTGTTGGTGGTGGCAGGTGGTGTTTGAGGGTGGTAGGGCTGAAATTTCTTGAGAGAGAGGAGGGGAGGAGAGTAGAGAGAAAGAGTGTGAGTTTTGTGTGTGTAAAAGTGAGAGTTTGTAAGTGTGGTGTGGTTTTAAAAAGGGAGAGGAGGAGAAGGGGCCATGGGCCGAATTTGGGCTGGGCTGGGCCAGTTATGGGCCTGGCCCATGGTGGTTCTCGGGCCCGTGACTTGCTCCTCAATTTCGTGTTATTTTACTCGTTCGGTTAGACGTTAATCGCGTGTGTAAAAAAATTAAATCGTTAACGTTTAACTTTTGTGTTTTATTTTTGATACAAATCACTATTTTAATTTGACCAATATATTTAGAATACTTCATTGAACCTTCTTAAAATATTTGTCGGTTTCGTTTGGGAGTCGGGCGCGATTCGCGCGTTTTCGTTGCGTTTGTTACGTTTTAAGCAAAACGTCTAGGTTTTTCGTATATTATTATTTAATAACAATAATATAGGGTAAATAATTACTATTTAATTTATAAAATAGATTTACATTATTTATGAAAGTGTATCATCAATGCCGTATAGATTGTCGGACTCAGTCTGTTCGTTTCGCGTAATTACAGATAAACACATAATCACGTAAGTGTATGTTCAAATATACAGGTAATTACAGGTATTTAGCCTAATACCAACTAAATACAAGTAATTAGGGTTTCCAGCTAGGTTTAACAATTAACCTAAAGTGTCGGGTGTCACATAGTGGCAAATGGAGTATGGGATTTAGTAGAAGGAACAGGTACATCAAAGGAGATTGATGTAAAAAAGGATAGTTCTGCGTCAGCATACCTATTTCAAGGGTTATCAGAAGATTTGCAAATGCAAGTTGTGAGATGTGAAACAACAAAAAAATTTGGGACTCTCTAAAATCTAGATTTATTGGGACAGAAAATGTACAACAGGCACACTCCCAACAACTTAAATCAGAATTTGAAAGACTTGTAATGAAAGAAGATGAATCAATAGATTCATTTGCCGGGAAGTTGATGAGTATTATTACAAAGGGTGTTACATGTGGATTAACGTTTGACGAGCAAACAAAAGTACGGAAAGTACTTAATGCAGTACCAGAAAAATTTGTACCAGTAGTAGCAACCATTGAAATGATTGTTGATTTTAAAACTGTAAAGTTGGAGGAGATTATCGGGAAACTTAAGACTTATGAAGAAAGGATTAAGTTCAGAAAAGGAAGTCAGGAAGATAATAGTGAGAAGTTGTTGTTCACACCTCAAGGGAATGACAGAATTTATGAACGCAACCATGGAAAATATGGACAAGTTTCGTCACAAGGACGAGGAAGAGGGAGATATAAAGGTGAAAGACACACCGCAGATGAGTCGGAAGAAACCAACAACAAACCACGAAGGAATGGTGATAAGTCGCAAATAAATTGTTACAAGTGTGGAAAGCTTGGACACTGTGCTTATGAATGTGCAAGCAAGAAAAAAGAGGAATTTGCAGCACTCATAATGAAGAATGATGATGAACCGGCACTACTAATGTGCCTAATTGACGACAATTAGAAAGTTAGAAAGCTTGGTCGTGTGATATGATCAAAGCAAAGCCGTGTGATGCGGAAAATAACCTGTGAAAGGTGTAGTCAATTCAGTGAATGAATTAAAAGGAAACACGTGTGATACGGTTTCAATCCGTGAAGGATCAAATATATATATATATATATATATATACATATATATATATATATATATATATATTATGTGATAGATTATGAAAGGAAAAACTGTTGTGATGCAAAGTTGAGAAACTACGAAAGCAAGTTTGTGTGAAGCAAAGTTCATGAGAAGCAAATTTCGTGAGGAACAAGTTAAATTGAAGAATGAAGATGGTGTGAAGTCATCAAAGATTTATTCAAGACAAAGCTTTTGCCACAAGTTGCGAAAACTTGGATCAAGTATGCAGACTTTGGCATTTGACATTAGGGGGGAATATGTTGGACTGTAATATCAAACGGGCCAAAGCCCGGTTTGTTTCTGCATAGGTCCGCAGGAAGAGACACAACAGAAAAAGAAAAGGTGGCAGTTAACAACCAAAGGGTGTGACTTTTGGCAAGAGATACAACCTCCAGTAACCACGAACCGAACCATTGTGATAGTTGGATGGCACTTTTTCGTTATGTATATTTGTGTATTAGATTAACAGAAAGTGTAACCACAAAAATACAGTAATTATAAACCTTTGTTCTGATTAATAAAGAGTGATTCTTTATATAATTTGTGTTCAATTACATCCCTGGGCAACAAGGGAGAATCATCAATATCTTACATCTTTTAATGTTTACGTTGTTTTAGCTGTTTACAGTTTGGGTGAGGGTTCTTATAGATTTTTGCTTTGACTTAACAAAATTTTCGTGTTATAATCTAATAAAGAAACACTAATTTTCGTGTTAGCTTCTTTGTGATAAATTTCTGTGTACCACGAGGACCTGCATATCCCTAATGTGCTTGTGCAGCATTATAGAATTGAGTGATTTGCATCCTACGGTTACTTATATCCATTTACAAGATTCACATTGAAGTATGCTTGTGCAGTTGTGCTTTCCTCGCGAGGCAGATCTGTTTTTCCTAACATAGAATAGAATAAGATTATGAAAACAAGAAAACATGTTGAATCTAATGATTAATTGTGAATTAAGTCAAAGGATAATGTTTTGTAGAGATCATCAGTTTGATCGATTTCAGTAAAATTAATAGTTTATCCTTAAATAATTCATATCAAGTCACGTTATGTTCATCAACAACTCTAATACTCGGTTTACCTCGTGTATGTATAGTCCTTCATGATTCACAAATGAAGGTGTACGTGCACAACATTAGAGCTTTGTTCAAAGCTTACATTATCTGGACACAATAGTATTACACAAATCGCGGTTATTTCTATGTTCAATAGCATATAAACAGCAGGGGTTTAAACCTCCGCAGTTTGTAACTTGGAACATTATTTATCAAAGTTTGAAGGAGTTAGAATCGTTGTAGTTTACTAGGGTCATTTTTAGTCAAATTATTATTTTGGGTCATTGTAAGTTGTAAATTGTATGTTGTAACTAGTATCTTTCTAGGTTTATTTAGAGTAAATTATTTAAATCATTCATATAGTCCCATCAAAATCGTTCTTCACTTTCAAAAAGTATTTTAGTAGTCCACTTTTTAAACTTTTGTTCACTGATATTTCAAAATGAACTATTAAAATAATTTATTTCTATGAAACGCTTGTTACCGGTAGTCTAAACTGGACTATAGATGAACAAAAAATTTCAAAAAAATGACTATTCAAATAGATTTTGGAAGTCAGGACTTAGTGAGGCAAAGTGAAAAGCACTTAAATAATTTACTCTTTTATTTATAATACTTATCCTTCTACTTATTATATGTATGTGAATGCCTTTCAAAAAAAGAAAGAAAAAAGTCACTTGTTCAGAGCAGGGTGACATAAACGCCTATTATTTCTAGTCAATATTGGATTACAAAGCTACAGATCTTGAAATTATAATAAATTTGAATAGAATAATTATAATCTCATGTTATTTTTCACATGTAGCATTATATTTACTAAAACAATATACAATATATAGTTCTATAAAGATTCATAATACAATTATGAAGGGAGTTTGGGGGGAATAACATGAAGGCGGCATAAATCATCATTGTTATAACCTGTTCTCATCATAGTTTAAGGTTATGCTAGAAAAAGTATTCGTAGTAATCATTTTTCCATCGTTAGCGAAGCATTTGAAGAGGCTACCTTCTCGGTCATTACAATCTGTTGGTACAAGTTCTACCGAAAGGTAGATTCCTACATCATCTAATACAACTGTATATGTTTTATCATTTGCCCCTTTTATGTACCAGGAAGATCCATTTGATAAAGAGCGAACCCACTGTAACGTGCAATGGATTGCACCGTTTACATATAACCCGAAAACTTCCAGTGTTTGTCCCGGAAAAGCATACCCACGAATTTCTAGTTTCTCTATTGCTGGAAGTGGATAGTAATAATCATCTTCCTCTTTGACACCCCATATTTCGTCTACTTTACCTTCTATTGTATTATCAATACCCAAACTTTTAAAGTCAAAAGAAACTAGTGAGCGAAATAGCCGTATTGTGTTTAATGAAGAATACTTTCTTTCTTGTAATGACAATGCTAGCTCAAGACACCTTAAAACCTCGTTCATTATAGGGCGCTTTGTTGGATAACTATGCAAACATTGATTTGCAATATGAGAAAACTCCTTTAAAGAACTCTTTGAAATGTGATCCCTCAAACTAGAATCGATAATCTCAGTTAGTTTCCCTTGTTTTATACGGTCTTGCGCCCATGGCACCAAACCTATATCAAGACTCCTGTCGACAGCAGGCTTTCCACACAACACCTCGAGCAACACCACCCCAAAGGCATAAACATCGGATTTCCTTGTTAGTTTGCCTGTGTAGAAATAATTTGGGTCCATGTACCCAAACGTGCCTTTAACTACTGTGTCGACATATGTACATGGCTGGTTAATCGGGCCTATTTTAGCCAACCCAAAGTCAGAAATCTTGGCTGCATAATTTCTATCCAACAAAATGTTGGAGCTTTTCACATCACGGTGTATGACTCCATGTAGTGTCCCAGTACCAGTGTGAAGGTAATCCAGTCCACGTGCAGCTCCTATGCATATCTTGAGTCGTTGAGGCCAAGTCAAAAGTGCACGCTTGTTGTAGAGATGATCCGAAAGGGTTCCATTAGGCATGTATTCATAAACAAGGGCCATCTCTTTCCCATCATTGCAATAACCAATCAAAGACACGAGGTTACAATGGCGCAACCTTGAAAGCATCTTGAGTTCGGCCCAAAATTCAGGAGCTCCTTGAGCCGACATGGAATGCAACCTCTTGATAGCGTGGATATTAGGCCTTGGTCCATCAAAGATCTCTCCTTTATATACCTTCCCAAATCCTCCACGACCAATGCACCGTCTATCGTCAAAGTTCCACGTTGCTAATTGAAGCTCGCCAACTGAAAAGCAGCGGCACGGTTGCTCTGGGGCATGGGGTAACTGGGGGCATTGCAAATGATCTTCGTTGGTAGTTTCAGTTAACATCATTTTGTAATCCCTGCCTCCAAAGTAGCTTTGTCCTAAAATAAATAACCAAATGACTTGAGACTATGTAGACAACATATTATGATGATTTTTCTACTACTATTTAGGTCTCAGGTAATGTTGATTTTTTTAACCTCATATTATGAAGTCACGTTCGCCTTTTAAAACGAAAATAAAATGAAATGAAATTTACTCGATTTACCTAGAAGGGGCGCTTTGCATATTTATGTTGATTAATGACCCATTGAAAGCGGTGTCTAAAAAAAAATCTTTTAATCATTTTGCGAATTCTTTTTACTGTGCATCAGTCTCACAACTAGGGATGACAACGGGTGAAAATTGTTGGGATCTCATTTCTCATTCCAATCCCCATTTCTAATTCCACATCCCCACCCGGCCACCTCCACCCCCATCCCCGCCATCAGGGATTGAATTTGCATCCCATGTTCGTCCCCTACGGAGATCGGGAATCCCAATCGGGTATTTTGGAATTTCTTTTCCCGCTCTCAATTTAACATTAGATAAATAAACAAACTTTCAAAATGACAACACTAATTGATGTGGGTCCTAGAGTGGAGGATCGGGCCCTTATGTTTTTAGAGGCCCATGATCGAGTGACAAAAGGAGTTTCACGAAAATGACCATAACTTGGACTACGAGACTCCATTTTTACCACTTTTGATGCCCAAAAACGCGTTCTAGAAGGAGTTGTGGACACTTTGATATTTTTTATGTTTATTTTTGGGTTTTGTTTTTGGGCTTGTGTTTGGCACGGAACTCTTTTTAGGCTCGTTCAAATTTCTGTTTCTTATTTAGGGTTTTCTTGTGAACATGGAGGAGTTAGTTATCATTTTTAATAAAATTTGATAGTTATCATTTTTAATAAAATTTGAATTTTCTCTCAAGTTGTGTTCATCAACTGAGTTGAATCAATCCTAACTGCGGTATTCTTTGAATCGGTGTGTGTTGGAAGAGGTTATCCTGGTACTCTGTGAATGAACGTGTTTAATCTATGTTTCGTTTATTTGTACACTGCGTCACTAATGCATAAAATATATCATTTAAACTCTTATGATTTATTGCAAGACTAAATATGACGAGAGGTAATAAGATGTCTAAGGTTTTTTATGAATTGAAAATCAATTTGAGTAACACATTACTAAGATGTGAACACGACTTTGACAATATGAAGCGTTGGGTTGAAAAAATTGAAGCCCACAGTAGATAAAAATATTAGGAATTTTAAAAATCAAGAATAATATATATATATATATATATTAACAGGATAAAAAAAGAAAATTTAGGGAGAGAATAGGGAAAATGATTTTTTGTTACTATGATTCAATATTTTATTGATATGATTCAAATTTTTATTAATAGAATTATATATTTTATTATTTTGGTTCAATATTTTATTAATAAGATTTAGTCCTTTGTTGCTATGATTCGAAAGTTTATAGTAATAAAAAATTGAATCTTAGAATAAAAGTACTGAATCATAGTAACAAAAAATCATTCTTCCTCTTCTCTCCCTAAAAAACCTTCTCCCTTTATCCCACTTATATATATATATATATATATATATTAGTGGGATAATCTAATGAGAAGCACTTTTTTGGAGGGACGGGAGAAGTGTAATATTTATCACAGAGCATCTTAACTTCTCCAATATAAATGTCAAAAAATAAAAAAGTGAAATTTAATAAATGTTGATCAAAATCGATACTATGAATGTTAAGATTCTTTGATAAATTCTTTTGTAGGCTATAACATCAATTGAAGAATATTATATCCAACATTGTTAATATTTTAATCACGATGAATATTAGTTAACATTTATTATGATGAATGTTAAATTAAAATTAATTGTCAAAATGTTATTTTTAACATTCATCGTGGAGAATGTTAGTTAACATTCATTATAATGAATGTTTATAATTTATTAAATAATATTCATCAACCAATGTTATGACTTACATATGAAATTTATCCGTGACTATATTCTTTATAGCATCGATTTTCATTACTATTTATTGGTAGAATTCATTTTTTATTGACATTTGATTGGTAAAGGTAAGATGCTTCTTGACGAATAATAACATTTTCTTCTTCTCAAAAAAAGTGATTTCCTCTTGAACGTTCCCCTTTATATATGTATATATACATTTCCTCAGGTCCGCCTCATGGCATCCAAGTTGATAGAAAAAAGGGGATACGAAATAACCATAGCGGATGATGGACGTCATGTCCTGGCTAAACCTATTGATGGTAGAGGTGAAATTTCGTCTTCTGAATATATATATATATATATATATATATATATATATATATATATATATATATATATATATATATATATAATTAAAATGTACATAAATTAAGCTATGCAATATTTATATTTATATAATATATATAATTTGGGTACGGGTTCATAGACACCATAAAATCACCATCAGATGCGGGTTATGGGATAGGTATGGGACCCAAGGGGTATTCTCATCCCGGCCCCATCTCCGATTTTCGAATTCGGGGATTCCATGTCCCCGTCCTCGTCCCCGTCCCCGGTCAACTCTGGAATTTTCCGGTCAAATCGGGTGTAGGTATCGGATTTCTCATCGAGTGCGAGTCTTTTTTCCATCTCTACTCACATTTAGTTCCCTTTACTTTCAAGACACTAAAAACTTTTAATTAATTGTCAAAATGCTACCAGGGTATTATCACGAAAACTGATTATAAATAATAATTAAACTTTTCCAGATCAGTTCTGGATGGTTAGCTGACGAATTGCATATGGTGTATAGAAAATGTGCGCTTCTAAAATAATATAAAATAAAAAAGAAAGGATAAATGCCCCGAGAGAGAATGATAATGGAGATGTATTGCGACCTTTTCCTGTTCATCAACCCTCATGATCAGACCATGTCCCTAAGATTTGATAAAAGAAAGGTGAAAGACGAACATCCCCCAACAAGTCGTATGGGGTGGGGGTGGAACAGCCCCCGACAAGTTGTATGGGGTGGGGTTGCTATTGACGTGCCCCTAAGAGAATAAATGGTCCTCTACACAACAATTTGATTCTCGTATCAATAGGGAGGGAACAACAAGGGATGACATCAGATGTAGGATCTTCGAACGGTCTTCTGTCTCCGTGGCTCCTGACCTTGGACGATGGGATTCCGAGAACATGACCCTTTTTCGTAACTTTCAGTTCTAGGCCTCGTATTTCAAATAAGGACTACGACTAAGAGAAAGCAACCCCCAAATATTAGCTTTCGTGCTCAGCCTAAAGATCCTATCCTCTTGTAGCGAGTTGTTCCAAAGAATCAAAACGGCCGATGATTATCTCTCATTTCTCGTGAATTTTCTCTATTTTGCTCAGTTGGTGAGCTGGAGCAAAAACCAATCAAACTCGGAAAGATAGGTAGATCTAGCGCACCTTCGCGCGCATATCTACATTCCGTCGTCCATCCATGGTTAAGGATAAAACAACATCTTTCGCAGTTTCGTTGGCAAAACCAACGAAAATCTCATATCGACTTTCTTTCGCCCTACTCTAAGGGTACTTTAAAGATTTTGATATCTTTTTTATATTATATAAAAGGCCTTAGAATACTAAAAGGTGAAGGAAACTAAGTTCGCTTTCTAAAAAAGAAAAATAAATGACTATAAGAAACCAAGATTATCAACTCTTAAACAATGTATATTCTACCTTATAAAAAGAGAAATTTTAGAAACAGAAACGAAAGAACTTCACTCATCGGGAAACGTGATTCTATGTCCTGTGATCTTTAATTTTGAAGCATCAAGGCATCAAAAAAAGTTCCAAATCTGAATGGTCCTTTCTTATGATGATGAAATATAAAAAATTCCGTTAAATCGATTAGCAAAACAGTTAATTATCTAAAATGAAAATTTGATGAGTTTGGCACTTTTTTGTGCCATTTTACCATAGAAAATATAGAATCAACGAAACATCGATATGTTTTAATCAAGTTATATCTTCTTGATCGTATCAACGATAATAATCATCATAGTGAAAAAAAACTTACCAAAAGGAGGAAGATGAACAAACCAAAGAGTTCGAAAAAGAATCTAACGGTACGTAAAGTAGCAGAAACAAGCGATTAACATAGTATTTTCATTGTAACTGCAGTTTGTGAATGTTTTCTTTCCATTTGTCTTTTTTGACTTGTTTCCTTCTGATTTTTGTATCCTAGAAACAGAACCAAGAATATGAAGTGGTAGATTAATACCTTGAAAATACACGATACTAAAATCCAAGATCGTGGGGCTTAGGGTTTCTAAGTTTACCTTGTAATCATTATAAATAGTGGATCAATAACACATAATCCTTACGGGGTTTTCATTATTTAACACAAGATTATATGAGTCGATGATGAAAGCAATCGAAAAAGTTAGTTTTGTTAATATTGTAAGGTTAATCCAAGATCTTTTTTGACTTGTTTCCTTCCGTGTTATGAATTTCTTTGAAATTTCTTTTTCTTCTCTTTGATTAATTCTATATAGGTGGTTAAATTCCCACTTTATGAAAAACTCTATACATTTTTCCAATATGTATTTTCAGTCTATGCTATTTCACTTTAAATACATAAAAACAAACCTCTATTTTTTTTTCTTTTCTCAAAATGAAACACAAAAAATATCCACTCTTAGTTATTACTTTCTTTATAAATAAAGATGAAATTTAGCAAATTTAAAATTAATTTAAAAACATCTTTTTGTCTTTACACCTTATGTAGCAAAGAATAAAAATAGTTATAAATTTCAGTAGGTAATGCACGCGAAATATTATATACAAGTATCTAGGTAAAACCTATAAAATTTCGTATGAAGTCATTTTCTTCATCTTATCTTAATATAGTTTTAGCCCAACAAACAAAACTTGTCGAAGTTGTAATGCAATAATTATTTGGAAGACAGTGGTGGTTTCAATGAAAAATGCTAAAAAAGTAAAGAATGATATAATCAATAGGATTGTTCAATTTGCTTTAAAACTCAATTTTCACTCGTATCTTTAAAATCAAATATCTTACA
This sequence comes from Gnaphalium uliginosum, assembly GCA_963930675.1. Classification (NCBI taxonomy): domain Eukaryota; kingdom Viridiplantae; phylum Streptophyta; class Magnoliopsida; order Asterales; family Asteraceae; genus Gnaphalium; species Gnaphalium uliginosum. The sequence goes on from OZ005684.1 coordinate 12,390,991, forward strand.
AATGTCATGACTCATGACTAAAAATTATAAAAATTACATATTCGAAATCAGCGTCTTTTTCTCTTCGATTAGAGATCCAACAAACTATACTTTCCACAAATTTTTTTTCATTTTTGTTGTGTCGTAGAAACTGTGACTTATATAATCACATGTGATTTTATTTCTAATCACGTGTGATTTTATTTCTAATCACGTGTGATTTATGAGTAAATATAACATCGGTACACGCCTATTCATCAATGGTGGATGTTAACGCATACATGATTACAACTTATTATTCATTCACATAAACAAATATAAATAAGATCTTAAAAATTGCATTCGTTTACGGTCAAAATCACATGTGATTATTGATTTGAAGTTTAATAACATTTGTTTATAAATGAAACATGTGATAATAACTGATAATTTACATGTGATTTCACATTTATATTTATTACATGTATAATTATAGAAAATTATTGAAATCCATATTTATTTACACATTAATCACATGTGATTACTAATTTAATAATTAATCACACGTGATTACAACTAAAATTTTCTCTGTAGGTTTTTTAAATTATCAAATAAATTATTATTATGTGATTTTAAACTTATCATTTGTAAATTTGATTATTCACATGTGATTAGAGCCAGTGATTTAAATCGTATAATTTGATTGTAAATATAGAGTTTATAGACTGGATTACCAAGATACTTTCTTTTTTGTCCTGAGATCACCATTGTACCCATTTTATTACCGTTGTCAACAACTTACTTTCAAATTATGTGTTAATGTCACCATATTCTTTTTACTTACCTAGAGTAAATGACGTGTCAATGTCAGATATGATATTATAATCCACCTAATTAAATTTTTTATAGATGGCTGCCACGTCATTAAAGTATTCTTTAAATACAAGGGACAAAAGCACCGCTTCTTCATTTCACTCATTCTCCCCAATTCTAAACCCTAATATTGACGAAAAAATATCTCCGATTTCAACGGGATCTTCTTCATTAATCCGATCGAGCAACAGGGGTTTATGTGATTGTGAGAATCCGCTACCGGAGAACTCCCCGGACGGTACATAGAGGCTGTTTTCACCACTGCCGGTATGATATTAGTGTTTACTTTATAAATTTAATAAAATAAAATAGCTACTTTTTTCTAAAATTTTAATTAAATTCCTTTGAATTAAGCTTTTATTTTCCTGTGAGTTTTGTTCCTAATATAAATTTATTAGGGAGTTGTGACTTGTGAAAAAGTGCATTAATAGTAAAAAAACGTTTTAGTAAATTTTAGATACTTTTTCAATAAATTAAAACACTACTCCGTAAAACAATAAAGGGTTTATAGACTGGATTACCAAGATATTTTCTTTTTTTTCCCGAGATCACCATTGTACCTATTTTATTACCATTGTCAATAATTTACTTTCAAATTATTTGTTAATACACGTGTATTTGTAAATCCAGGTGTCATTAAAAAAAAATGAAAAATGCTGACAAATACAAAAGTGACCGGCTTAGCCGGTTACCGGTTAACAAATGGTGATATTGGGACAAGATTTGAAAGTAATTTGTTTACAATGGTAATAAAATGGGTACAATGGTGATCTCGGGACAAAATAAAAAGTATCTTAGTACTCATGTCCATAAACCCGTAAATATAATCACATATTTAACATAGGAATTTCAAATATCCATTACAAAATGAAAAAAAAAAGTTTGTCAAAAGTATGTCATGTGAGATTAAAGATGAAAAAACGCTGATTTTAACGGTGTAATTTTTATAATTTATAGATATACGGTTTGTGAGATATTTAGATTAAAAAAAAAGTGAAAATGGGTAATTGAAATAGAACATTCTTATTGGTTCCTCCATTCTTCATTTTTTTGTCATTCTTTATTGAACTTTCCTCTACGATCAAAATGATAACGAGCCTTTTTTATTGGCAGAGTACTTTTACCTATATACCTGTGATTTCAGTAATTCATCTAAACAAATCAATAATATGGTAACTTACTTGAACATTTATGCAAAGTAGAATAACATATTTGTCTGTTAACTCATTAAAAAAAGGCATGTATTTTTTCCATAGATCGTAAAAGAAGCGTAAACTGGGAATTAACTTTTTATAGACTCTGCATTTAACCTCTTATTCTCGTCCAATATTTTAAAAACCAATTCAACCGGTCAGACCGAAATTTTGAAGAAAAACGGCCCATATTTAACCACTTTTTGAGTATATTTTGAAGGTGGTCTAGCCGCCCGGTTTTTCAATCGAACCGGGTTGAACCGAGAACCGGATTCAACCGGAATAGTTTTTTAAAAAAATTTTCACTTTTATTATATTGTTTGCTTTTATTTTGTTAGACTTAAAGTTGGAAAAAAAAATTAAAGTGCGTATTGTTCCTTCACCTCCTCTCTGACCATACCAACAAAAATCAAACCCTAGAAACGAATTCCAGCCAAATCCGGCCGCCTCCCTCCACTTCTGCCTCCTCACGCCACCACTGACCCCCGCCGACCTTCTCCATCCGTCTCCGGCTGATTTTCCGGCCAAACTTCTATCTATTAATGTATCATGTAGTTTTAAATTTTAATTTATGTTTATAAGTGTTAATTATATGTTATATTTGATGTTAAATTGTTAGTTCTTTTTGCTATGTTGGAACTAGTTTGATTAAAATAATAGTAGGTTTTATCAAAGTAGATGTTAAGTTTTAATTAGTTTATTAGTTGTTAAATTAGTTGCTAAATGGAAGAAAATGACATGTATGTATAATTGTTAGTGTATTTAGTTGTTAAATTGTATACTTATAAGTTTTAATTAGATGTTAGATTGTTACTATTTTGTAAGTGTATGTATAATTGTTCGTGTATTTAGTTGTTAAATTGTAATGCATGATTATTTATACATGTTATCATTTTTTATAAATGTTTTTATAGGCTTAAAATTGATATGGGATCTTTCGACCCGATGAATTGTGAATGTATTAATGAAGATACGGAATGTTGGGTTGTTGAAGAAGTTCCGGAGGGAGAACTTGACATTAATGAATTTGAAGATATGCTTGATGGGGAAGAACAAGAATTGACTTCTCAAACGCAAGGTTTCATATTTACATATTATATTACTAAGTGGTATCATTTTAGGTATCTTATTACTCTATTATGTTATATTAACACTTCTTATTTGATATAATTGAAAAAGAAAGTGATTTTGGTCTAGTTGACGAGGACGAAGATGATAGTGAATGACATCCACTTAGTGAGACGGAATTAATGCATATAACACTTCTATGACTCGAAAGAAAGGTATTTATACACTAACTTTTTACTTTTTGAATTTATCGTGATGTATTTATATGTAAATTTTTTATTTGATGTTGTAGGAAATGAATATAATGATGTTGTGACGTTTGGATTGATGTTGCGATAATTTGGATTGATATTGATGTGTTTGAAATTTTGAAACTTGTTTGAACTATTTAAGGTTTAGTTATGGAATGTCATTTAGATCAACTTGTATTCACGTTAGATTGTATGAGTTTAATGTTGTATTGTATGTGTTTTTAAAGGTTTTTATTCATATTTTCTGTCCGGATTACACTATATATACGATCTATATGATATATTCTGTTAAGTTTCTGTCCAATCTATATATTCTGTCAAGTTTGTGTCTAAATTTCCACTAAACCGTAAAAAATCGATTTTCAAATCATTGTCGTCGTCCATTTATTTACCGGTAAACTGACCAATTTGAATTTACAACCCCACACTGCACTACAGTACACGGTGCACTACACGCTGTCTACACGTACATCTACACTTTTAACAGAGATTTTAGAGATCACGTGGCACTATTTCTCTTTCTAAAAACAGAAACGTAAGCACCTTTACAGATCCCGGTTCGCCACTAAAAATCCAATCCCAAAATCTAGGGTTTCAATTCAAATCTCAATTCCACCATTTTCTCCCTTACTTTCCACCAATCATGTCAAAGATCTCTAACTCCGGTTACGCCGGAATCCCTACCACCACCGCCTCCACCACCACCGCCTCCACCACCACCACCCCATCTACATTCTTCGCTCAAGCTCGATTACACACCGAAAACTTCGTCGCCAAACGCCGTCCATGGCGCGACTTCTTCGATTACTCCGCAATTTCTCGTCCGATCAGCTATGACGATGCAGTTTCACGAATCAGACAAAACCTCAACTACTTTCGAGTCAATTACGCTATGGTGATGCTACTAATTATATTCATGAGCTTAGTTTACCATCCGATTTCGATGATTATATTCTTAATTGTATTCGTTGCGTGGTTTTTTCTTTATTTCTTTCGTGACGCGCGCAGTCCTATTATGATATTTAACCGCGTTGTTGATGATCGTGTTGTGCTGATCGGTTTGAGTTTGTTGACTGTATTTGCGTTGGCGTTTACTAATGTTGGAGTGAATGTGTTGGTTTCGTTGATTATTGTGGTTGCGGTTGTGGCATTGCACGCTGCGTTTAGGTGTCCCGATGATTTGTTTTTGGATGAACATGATGCAGTTGAAGGCGGTTTGCTTTCTGTTGTTGGTAATGATTCTGCAGTACGATCAACTTACAGCTTAAACTAATTCAAGTATGTTACAGTTATGTGATTCTGTTGGGCAATGGCCCTTGTGTTGTATAATTGATGAGGGGATGTATGATATATCTTTTGTTGTTTCGGCTGGCCAAATTTATATTGCTGTCTTTATCAAGTGCCCCTGTTTCTTAAAAGAGTGAATGTAGTTTGAGCTGTACGTTTAATATAAGCGAGACTGCGAGGGCAGAATTTCAACTTTCCTGCCTGTGGATTACTGGAGCATTCATTTTGTTTTACATTTAGGTTTAAACTTGGTTAGATGTATTATTGTATGTTGATAGAATGCTTTAGTGATGATCGTGTACCATGCTGTAGTAATCCTTCAATTCAATGTCATTCTTTGTTTATTCAGAGTGTTGTATTGGTTATGACATTTGATAGCATACGTGTTATAGTTACAGATGATGCTCAAATTTTGTACCTTTTGAATTGTTTTTTGTATACAAGTTGCAAACAGAAGTCCTTTCTGTTTTTATGCAATTATACTGCAATGAATTTGGATTACAAGTGGTAAAGAATCAAAGAATGTGTTCTTGTGTACAACCGTCAAGTTTCAGCTTTCAAGAACAATTTGTGATCTTGGAACAGCTGACTTTGTATATGTATTAATGTATGATGTCTCTACCATAGTACTTGAACAGTAATGTTGTCTTGCGACCTCTTGTCAAGTGAATTGTAAATCTTCATATGAAGGATTAGAAATGCTTGCACATGGAAATGCTTTTCGTTGGTCTCTCTTTTTGAAAAACATGTCTCTTGTGACAAACTCACGCAGGGATGGATCGTCAAATTAGAAAGCAAGGTAACCAAACAGCAAGGTGAGTCCGCTAATACATGGTATAGTGGTTTCAAACTTTCACTAGTGCTTGAATCTTGCAGGTTGCTAACAATTTCTATCATGCTATTCTCTATTTTTTTAGTTCTGGACTTCTGGGCAACTATTCAAGATATTTTTGGTTCAATTGCGGTAAATATTTGTATATCAGTTGCCATTTAAGCATATTTAGGATTCAAGCAGTTAATCCTTTCTATGGGAAACTTGTGATGGTCAATTACAAGTGTTTTTTTAATGCAGTTGCTCACTTATTGATCATGATTCATGAAGTTATCTACATTTTCAGAAAGCTTGTGTGTTGTGACAATCTTCAGGGTGGGAAATAGATATTTTTGGGACATATTTTCATCACAGTTTGACATGGTAAATTAACCACTTGCACGCACCCTTAGTTGTTTGCTTTGTGGAGAGAACATAGAAGAGTAGAGAACTACTATCAAGTGATCATCGTGACCATTAAAACCATCACCATCGTCCGGTGTCTAAGTTGATGCCAAAGGAAGGAGATAAATGGGTGTCAAATTCAGATCTGCAAAATAAAATCTGATTGAATTCATGTGTGGTCGCTGTGCCGGAATTCATGGATCTAGCTTAAAATCACAATCATCTGTTCTTTGGTAACTTGGGCCACCGGTTTTGTTTCTAGCAAACTTTTCTGATTTACCTGTTTTTGTCTCCGGCCTAATCGTCTCTGGTAATCAAAACTTTTGCGACAGCGGTGCTAACAAAGGAAGACGGTTAGGGTTGCTGGAGTTTGCAACAATTACCGAAGGAGGAGGTGGGGTTGCTGAAGTTTACTGGAGCCTGCAGAAATTGCCGGAGTATAGTACCGTTATCTTCAAAACCCATGTTCCAACGACCTCGTAAACTCCGGCAACATCACGCCGGCGGCTAACTCTCTTTGCACAAGCTTCAATTTCGGTTTAACATTTGTTTAGATTTTATTAGTTAATGTGTTTGAATTTTTCAGATTTGTATGTTGGTAAGTTTGTTCGCTAAATATATTATACCTTGGATTTAGACTTGGTCAAATATTTGTTATGAGATTTGTTAGATATAAACTATGATTTAATATAAGCTAGTGGTGATCATGGTATGAAATGTTTGATAAATGAATTGTGCAGGCTAGATGGGGTGATGAAATAATGGATCGATTTGCTTTTTCACGGTGGTGAAACGAAAGGATTGAAAAATCAATTAGGGGAACTGGAAGTTACTTGTATTATTTATTTATTTATTTTATTATTGAATAAAAAAACAAAAGAAACAATTAAATAAATAAAAATGTTATTTTAATTATTTTAAGTGGATGATCGATCATTTTTAAGTAAATATCAAAGTTAGCAGACCGAAAACCTAAAATAAAAGATTGCTTTAATATAAAAGATTGCTTTAATATAAGATTGCTTTAAAAGAAAAAAATATATATGTGATATACAACTTATGTGTCAGATAGATACAAAATTTTTTATAATATATATTACATATTACATATTTTTTAAAAATTATCTCATATTAAAAAGAAGTTTTAATAAATTTAATATAAATTTTTGATTAAAAAAAAATAGTTAATTATTTTTTTTATTCTGGTACGGCTGTTTTATACGGTTCACTGGATATATAATTGACCTCCCGCGCTGAATTGCAAATAAAGTGTATAATTTATAATTGGCAATTTTCACTGCCTTCGTGTCTCCTTGAGGTGCTCAATTTTTCTGGTGCCTCACACAAACACACACATATCAACTGCTCCAGGTAATAATCATTCATTTCTGTTAATTTTTAGTCGTAATTATTTATCTGAAACTGAAACAAATCCAATACTTGATTTTGTTGTCTGTTTATATATGTATGGATACCACTTCATATTGTTCGTTAAGTATTTATTACAAATACCTAATGTTTTAGGGTATATCTATATCTATCTCTATATATAAAATTGTAGTATCTAATTATTCAATTAATGCTTACGTTTTATTAGGTTAGGTCCGTTTCCATGAAATTGGCAATCTGAGTAGTTGCAAATTATGAGCAATTTTACTTTTGAGGTCAGACTTGTTGCTTTAGAAAATATATGATATTAATTTATGAATGTTGTTAGGTATTTTACAACTATGTTTTCGATTTGTGTTGTTTTTGGTTTTCCATTTGTTCCTGATATGTTAGCCCTAGAACTATTCATATTATTTAATCGTGCGAACATCAAGTTTATATGTTTTCTGTATTACTCTTAACAAATTGCGCTGATGTACCGATCCAGAAACAGATTAGAATGATAAGAAAGATAGCCTAGTTTTAACAATTTGAATATGAATTGAGAACGTAGAGAGTATAAGTTGAATATTAGTCATCTCGACTTCAAAAGTGAATTTGTGCTGCTTTTAGACTGTAGTAACAGGTTCCAATAGCTTAATGGATATTTTGTCTGTGGGTATTATGTTGTTGACCTATGAATGAAAAACTGTGCCACATATTAAGGGCTGATAAATTTGTATTTTTGCGATGATTTGATGCTAATATACATGTTAAACTGCAGTAAAAATGACGATAGCATCTACCGGAACCTGTACATGTGGCTCAATGCAACTAGCTGCATCCTCATTTAAGCCCCGGCATGTCCCCCATGACAATTTTTATCTTAAGAGTTTGAATTCCCAGATGCAGCAGCAACGGCCTAGGTGGTTTAAATTTTCTAATGAAAAAATAAGTAATTTAAGTGCTTCGGGTCGCTCGTTGAGGATGATTTTAAATGGTTATGTCGGGAGAGACACGTACAGGATGAAGAAGGATAGTGATGATAAGATGTATAGGAGGCTTGATTCATGTTTGGTCATTCCTCCTCCGAAAGGCATGAAGCCAAAAGCAATCATTAAGTTCCTTGGTGGTGCATTTATAGGAGCAGTTCCCGAAGTCACCTATAGGTGTGCTTTTTATTCCTCGTACTGGCGCTACTTCAATTGTTAGTATTGTTTATTTTCAGTTATGGGTCAACTTTGTAAAACTCATTTATCTGTTTTATTACTTGCATGGGAACAGATATCCAGTTACTTTAAGAAATTGGAGAGTATCTATTTATATTTACAACACAAATGATAAAATATATTGATGTTCTCTCCATTTCTGCATGTCATGCTCATCTGTGGAGTTTGTTATAGCTCTATAACTTTCATAGAACAAATGAAAGATTTTGGTCTTCTTTCCCCGTAGAGGATCTGTTACTGAGTTGCTTCATACAAACTCTGATATTTGTTTGCAGCTATCTTCTAGGGCTACTGGCAAATGAAGGCTATCTCATTATTTCAGTACCATATAATGTGACTTTTGATCACTCTCAAGCTACTAGAGAAGTTTATGAGAGGTTTCATTCTTGCTTGAGTTCAGTGTTAATATCTGGACTGCCCAATGATGGCTTGCTAGCAGCTGAACTTGTTGATCTTCCTCTTTATTCTGTTGGTCATAGGTGCGCAGATTATATGCAATTACTTTACTGTCTTATTTAGAGTTTAGTTGTAGAAGGATCTAGAACCTCTATATTTTGGTTCCTATATCATATCTCACAGTCATTTGTTATTTTTTATATTTACTATTTGGCATTAATGTTAATTGCAAAAAGTTTCTGAAGTATTTCTCAGTGAAAACGTTAACTGCCAAATACATCTCGCATCCTCTCACTAGTGTATTGCACTTATGTAAAAAATTATGTAGTAACGGTGCCCTACTTCAAGTACTCACCGGAAGCTATTTCTCAGTGAAGATTCCAAAGGTTTGTTTGATGCCTTCTTTGTTCTTTCTAAGTGATATACTCTAATTGTGGAGATCTAATACCATCAGTTGTAGAACGTGATGTGCTCTTTATATCCCTATATATACATTATTATTATTGTTTGGAGATTGATTGAATGTTGCCTGTATTGTGGAAGGCTAATGTGATAATATCATACAACAATAGGCCTGCAACAGAGGCAGTACCCTACTTCGAGCAGGTAATGTGAGTTTTTTTATTATTCACTGTACTTATTGTTCTGTTTTTTGTCCTAATCGTCACATTTTCTTAGTTTTTTTAGAAAAATGACTTGTTCAATCACTTTATCAGATGGGGGCAGTGAACGTTATCAGATAGACAACGACAATCACTAAAAAAATTGTTTGCCTGTTTAAGGGTTAAGCTTGCGTGCTTATAAAAAAAACACAGATTTAGAACTGATTGGAAGGTTTATTTCAGAAAATGCTGGAAGTACCATTGTTGGCCATCATTAAGATAACTCATTATAAATTAATGTTACATCAGATTACTAAAGTATTGAAATATTTTTTATTACTAGCATAAATTACTGCTTCAGTTTCCAAAGCTTGTCATAATTTTTTCGAACTTTCGCAGTTGGGTCCTATAGTAAGCCAGTTGATGCCTGCTGTGGAAGCATCTCCTGTATCTTCCATGGCTAAGGGTGCTGCAGGTAGTCATTTTCAGACTTTTGTTTCTTGTTTTTCTAAAAACATATTAACAATTAATTATCTTCGGCATAGAAATCTGCTTTTGAACTGTTATTTCTTCTCGTGAATGAGAAATTTATTTTCTAAAATGAATAGTTTTCTTTTAGTAACTTTTTTAACGAAAGCCATTGATACTAAATGTTTATCCTTTGAGATGCTCACGGAAGTTTTAGATACATGTTTTTCTTCATGTTTGAAAGGATAGAAAGGCTCTGTTTAGGACTTTAGGTAATCACGCTTGCTTTTAAATGAATAATCATAAATAATCCGTCTCTCATTATGTGCATTATCTTTTTATCATTCTATATGCAGATGCATGGAAAGCATTGCTTGATGCAGCTGAAACAATGACACCTGATTATGATCCTGAAGCCAGGCTTTCATTGGACAAATTTGTTGATCAGTTGCCTTCAGTTTTTAATCAGGTACTATTCTGTCTTATTGCACTTCAATATAGGAAATGTAAAGGGACTTCACCCAATAGTTCCCGCTTCCCAGATTGCTAATTGTTGTTTGTCATTACCTTGCCAGATTAAATTAGGGAAATTTACATAGAAGGGTAATATACTACAGGCCAATGCCTACTTGGGGACATGTACTTCACTTTTGCCCACAAAAGGGTAATTAACTTTTTAAATTTATAAAAGAACTTTTTGTCACAATTATGTTACCCTTTCATGCAATTCCCTTTCTTTGGGCTGCTTAACTGGGCAAAGTCAAGTACATTACCATCTATGCAATTTTCCACTAAACGTACAAGTCTACATGAATTAACAATCAAGTTTTAGTTTATATAACTTCTCTTGTTATTTTTGAACATATATCAAGTTTTATATGCTAGAAGTGTTGTTTGATCACTAGAAGAATTTCATTTCTGACAGGTTGCTCAAGGAATTTCAGAATTTAAGCCAACGCCAACTGAGAATCGAGAATGTTGCAAGAATTCATATAATGTCCAGAAAACACTTCTGGTACTTTTGTGTTTCTCATGGTAGATTTGTTAGTTTTCCCTGTGCTGTTTTACTTAATCATAGTTGTTTCACTTGTTTGTTTCAGGTGAAGTTTAATGTTGATGCCATAGATGAGACAGATCTCCTTGAGGAGACTTTGAGGCCTCGTGTGGAAGCTACAGGTGGAACACTAGAAAAAGTTTCACTAAGTGGTAACCATATCACACCTTGCATCCAGGTAATGTATTTTCACGTTGTCTGGGCATGATATTTTTGTTGATGTAAACACTAAACAGAGGTCATATAATTTCTTCCCAAATCCCAACTCTTGTTGTAGTTAGTTAAATTTCTATCACTATCAGATTGGACCTGCAAATATTTGTGTCCATCTATTTGTGAATAGTTGATACATCAGATATGATTACAAACACTATATTATTATAATTATAAACCTTCATAAATAAGTTGGTTTAGGAGGCTGTAAGCATTAAACAACAATTTTGGTCACTATTAACCCATATGACACATTTTTCTTAGCTAAAATTATGTAATTTGACATATTAGGGATTAATCTTTCCGCAACAGGACCCATTCTAAATTGTAAGTAAATGGGTCGAAATTGCCAAATATAATAATTACTAAAATGGTAATGAATTGCGACCTGTTCTCAAATATGACTTCATGAGGTACCACTTTTACAATATACGATTTATTTGTCACTTTTTGTGTGATCAGGAACCAAAACTCCAAGTAGGTGATGTATACACTCCAGCAGATGCGATTGCACAAAGACTCAAGACTCTTTCACTAAACGAGACAAAAATTCTTGCCAGAACAATTGCAGACTGGTTTAGCAGCATCAACTAGTTAGGTAAGTGACTAGATTCAGAAAGTTAAAACTAAACTAACTTCAACCAAATTGGTGGAGCTTCTGCTTATGAATTTGCGACATTTTGTTGTATATATTGTGAAAAACTAAACTTGTTTGTGAATATAAAATCAGAACATGCGTACATCTACATTTGTAAAGTGTAATTAATTGTCACTGTACTTTGTTTTATAACAACTTATTTATTATTTATATGACCTTGGTAGCTGGATAAGGATCAGAAATGTAGAATGGTTTATGTAAGAAGGGATGATAGTTGGCTTTTGTGTTAATGATTCAATCCCCAAAACAAGACAGGACGGGTTGAGTCGACCCGCAGACACTTGTTTTTTCTCGGAAAAGCTGTAGATAGCTATTGTGTTAACAGTGGTTAGAAAAACTATATTATAATCTGATGTTCTTTTGATACAGTGGTTATTATTAGGTCTTGAGCAATTTAATACATTTCGGATGTGACTTTCAAACTGTGTGACCTGTTTCCTGTTTGGTTAAACCATTTAGCTTGACCCATTAGACAGAACACAACCCTAATCGACTCATTTTTATTCAACTTGGTGGCAAGTGCCACTTGTATTTCGACCCTGGAGCTCATTCTCATTCAACTTGAAACAACCACTGCTGCACAATTTGACCCATCAAGCAACGTTTTTAGCTCACTTGGTCAACTTTAATAAATTGTTAACAATAATTCACTAGTTGTATGCACCTCCTACTCACAAATTGCCATGACTGCATAGACCCCCTTAAGAAGTGTTGAGAATAGAAATGTTGAAAACCAAGTCTTAGAAATTACTAAAAATAAAACACCAAAGCAAAATGCTTTATATATGGTATAGAATAGATAAGGATATAGATACATAAATAGATAACGGTCAACTGTTAAACGTGAGTCAGCAAGTGTTTTTAGTTTGGCTCAGTTTCATCCATGCTTCTGGTTTCTTCTGATCAACCCATAATTCACTTATCCATGGCATAATTTATAGTACGTATTTCATTAAAAGCATATAAGAACATTTACAAGACGAGGCTACTATAATGTTATTGAGATCAAGGGGTGTCTGTAGGGGACGAAAAATAAGCCTCCTTTCCAAGACAACATCCAGAGCTTCTACTAGGTGTTGTTGTCACTGATTTTGTATTTTGTTCATCACTAAAAAATGCTGTATCAGAAGAAGCCTCTTCTGTTTTTAACAAACTGGACTTCCCCTCTATATGATCCATTTTATCAATTAGTGTGTGCCTTCTTGGTATCTTCAAAGTTGATATACTTGAAATCCCGGGAATAATAATCCCTGGAAGGCTGCCTGTTGCCATGGACGATTTGGGGTCGCTTAAAATGTCTTCTTGAGAGACGTCTCCTATTCTTGTTAGTATGCTGAATGCCAAGTTTTCGAGAACTCGAGAATAAGCTTCCAAGATTGCATGGGCGACATCCTAAAATAATGAAAGATAACCAATCTGATTCTTTTCTTCTACACTATGTGAAAGATTTGAATAAAAAAATGTAGCATATTAGAGATTTACTCACCTTGCCATATTGGATTTTCATGACATCAAGAAACTTTTGAGGGAGATTAGGGTATCGAATCTGGATTTCGCGTGAAAGATCTTCAGCTCGGTTTATTAACAACTCCACTTTGTCAACTTCAGAAACAGAATCTTTGAAAGACCATGATGTTCTGGCTGGAGATTTACCACTGTCATGTTCCTTAATCTTGTCTTTCCATGCATGTATTGCTGCTTCCAATCTGTTAATGACATCGAGGGCGCTGTTTTCAGATTTTAAATGCAGTGAGCTGAGCATACTGGAAGCCGAGGAGGAAACTCTGCTTAGTATCCTATAAAGATCCTCGCCGAGGCTTGCCTTACCAGACTGTAGAAGGGAAAACAAGTCAATAGTAGGGATCCGGAGCTGAAGATAACTAGTGATACTGTGAAGGATTGCAAAACAAATTGGGTTTTTGGATTACCTTGGGAAGTGCATCTTCAATGATCTTCGGTATTGGCATTTCAAGCAAGATGGTCTCATTAATTGATTTAGCAGCTTTGAAAATTTGATGCACCAATTTGGCCTGATTAAGCAATTTCTTCCTTTCACCATCTGATAGACCTCCTATGGGCACTTGTGGTGTTGGAAGCCACCATCTTTTGCTTTGCTTCAGATTTTTACTTCTTCCTTCAGCTCGGCTACCACTTTCCTCATACCAAAATTCTGTCTCGGTCATTGAATCCAGTGTTTCCTGTCAGTATGTTTATGCATACTTGATAACTTTAGACAAACATCGGTATTGGATACAGTTGTTTCTAATGAGAATGAAGAGATCACCTACAAGAAGCATGGAGTCCAACTTCCGTAATGCTGGGAGATTCAAATGAACATCTCCACGAGCTTTTGGTGTCATTATCTGTGAATGAAGATTTAGTGTTTAAGATTTATATGTATAAGAATAAAGAGAAAGTAGTTGAGAATTGAACGAAAAAGATACCTCTAATATCCTGCCGTCTGAACCACATTGCTTAGCTGGAATTAACTGAACCATATAGTTGGTAGGAGAAAGAAACCACTCCATTTCTCTTCTCCATTTATTCTTTTTCTCCTCTGGCAGAGGCTCAAGTTTCCATAGCTCACCGAAAACAGTTCCTATCCATCCACAGAATTATCATAAGACGTTTTCATGTCATACTTACAATTGTCACGAATGTGACCATAATTGCGTCCACTATTCCTTGTGGAAATAGCGTTACAGAGAAATTAATACCGGCTAGATTTGTTATGGCATTGGACAAAGCCAATGCAGGGGAGACTCCATTGCGTCCTCCAGTAGTATCTTCACCTAACAGGAGTTTTCCAAATTTTTCTTTAATATCTTCCACATCTGAGTATGGAACTGTATATGATGGGTTCTCTTTGTCAACGAATTGATGTGGGCAATTTGAGTACTCCCATTCGTCCGGTCCATGTTCATCCCTCTTCTTCATACTCCACTGAGAAAAAAATGAACCAGAAGGATTATTGCTAGAACAACAGCTGGAGGGTGAGTCTGTTGGGCATATGTCTTCTTTACTTGCAACACTTTCATCCTCGTAAGAGGTAGCATTTAGAATGCAGCTCTCAAGCCCATTGTAAGTCATTATTCCTGAACATTTCCAACTTCATTTTGTAAGCTTATAGCAAGTTGATTAGTACAATTTGCAAAAAGCAAATCGTTAGGCGTTATTATGTTGATTTACCGAGAGTACTAAGCGGCGTAAATATATTTGATTTTTGGTCAACTAAATCAATCAAATACGAGTCCATCATTACATCAAATTAGATTGAGATAAACCTCTCGCGTAGAAGAAAATGATGCAACTGAACAATGGTACGAGTCCATTGGATGATGTAAAGTTGTAAACTTCAATTATGAATTTTTGGTTTCGTATTAATCCATTATATATATTTTTTCTTACAAGACGTGCATTTAAATGATTCATCTAAACTATTTCTTATTAAATGGTCAAGCTTATTTCATATTCTATTTCTTATTAGGCTGTTTGGATCTGGAGTGGTTAGAGATCTGCGTAAATGTATATACGTGTGTTGTATGATATTTTAATGCATTATTTCTGTTTTAAACTCTTGGATCTGCAGACTGATAAGCAGGAGGATGTACAATTATTTGTTTCTGACTATTTTGTGGTTTTAATGGCATTAAAATATCCCCCATGTTGTAATACTAACATTTAAAATTTGTGGTATGAACTGTTCGTGAGTCAGTGACTCGTGATAGCTGTATTCTCCATGTTTCTAGATATGCTATATTACTAATGATGATGATGATGACGATGATACAGCTAAATATATAGATAGTATACTTATTAACCGATTTTAATGTCACATATATAGTAATTCATGATAAGTATAAATGTACAACATGTTAACACAAAAACTGATCATTTGGGGGGTGTTTACAATCTCAAATAGACGACTACTTAAACGAAATACTTTTTTTCTTAAACTCTTATTAATCTAGTAAGCATAGGTATGTTTGATGAGGAATTGTTGTACGTATTCTCAACCAAAGGGTCGACAAATTAAATAAAAAGGATAAATTTGTAGTCTTTAATGTGATGTAGGTATACGAGATAGATGTGTTATACATTATACTCCCCGTATATGTTATTAGTGTTTTGAGTCTGGTGTCCCCACTATCATTTATGAAATAGGTTAGGGACGTTTGTTTGGTAGTTGGTACTAGCATGTCACACAATGTACCATATCGCAATTAAGGGACACCAGTCAAATTTTAATTTTTAAACAAGAAACCTGACATTTTCCGTGGATTCTGCCATGGGGTGATCTGACATATCACTATCACTTTTAATTATGGATTTCTTTGCCTTTTTCTTTCCGATAGTTAACTTTTTTGAGGAGCAATGATTCCATTTACCATTCTCAGCAAGAGAGTTCTTTTGTTCAAACTCCTTTTTATCAAACTTTTTTAAGTAATATTACTTAAAAAGCGTTTATTTGCAATTTTAAAATTTGACTTGGAAAAGGTCTATTCCTGGCAAAAAGGCACAAAATTGTGGTTCTCTCTCTTTTAAAATCAAAGTTTACTCCATTAACATACCTTTTGCTTTATATTTCATATTTAATATATAACTAGAACATATGTACTAGGATCATGCCAAATTTTATATGTACTCCATCATTTTAGTTTTGGATTTTGTTTTATGTGTAAAGTTAATGACAACTTTAGAAATTAAGGAAGGAAGTGAGCATACTGTCAGGTGGTTGGTCAAAGTCCATACTGTTGCTGATCCCCCTGTTCCATGTACAGCAATTCAACCTCCTCCTCAATAACACCATCCCACAACGTTAATGAATTCCTAAGATTTTCACAGGCTCACTGAAATTATCGAGTCAACAAGTCCACCAGGCGGTATCTGCATCGCGTACAACAAGAAAAAAGCCAATAAGTTTACGAATTCGTTACTGTGTTTGCAAATAAACATCCCCATGGAGGTGGCTCCATGATCGTTTTGGATACATAGCATTTGTGTTCTCAAGTTCATATTAGTTTTTGTAGGCTGTTAAACCAGTTCTTCAACTCACTGAATAAAGAGATTAATGATTAATGTAATATAGTTCACACAATATGACAAATTAAAAACAATGGTTTATAAATTTGTTAGATTCATAGAGGTTGCAGAATGAATACTGCATTGTGGGGGTGTTTGGCCTGACTTTTTTAGGAGGCTTTTTAACTTATTGAGTTATTATACAGCTAAAAAACTCTTTTGATGGTGCTTGGAAGAGCTTTTGTTAAAGAGTTTCTCAAAATTTGTGGGGTAAATAAGTTGAAAAGTCAAAAATCCTAGTTTCCTGACTTTTAGATAACACAAAAGCTAAAAAGCATAACTTAACCTAAACACCCTCCACATGTATGATTTATGGAATTCTTATAAAACTGTTGCATTGTACTTTATAGAATCATAGGTAAAACACTTTCAAGTCTGCAACACATGGAGTATTACTCTGTTTACAACTGCATTACAGTTATAAAGATAATTAATACTCCTAAATTAATAAAATTTATTTCTAATTTTATCATCACTCTCATCAGTAATAAAAACTGTATCAAATCAAATTCATTTCATTAAATGATATATATATATATATATATAATATATATATATATATATATTGATTTAACTTTTTAATTCCCACTACTTAATGCATGAAAAACGATTTGCATTCTCACTAATGACTATCATCAAAATCCATAATCATCTTTTATTTCATAATTAATATACTAATTATTGAAACAATAAAACAAAAATTACAAGTAACTAAGTTAATAAACAGCATGATGATGTTAATGAAGACAAATACAACCGATATAAACCTCATCATCATCTTAGAAAACTCGAAGAAACGAACCGAAATTGCTAGCGAGTTTAATCGATACACATATAGTTATAGATACAAAATGAAATACGTAAACGTTAATCAAGCAACATTACGCACAGATTTCAACATTTTAGTAACCAGATCGATAACAGCATCAAATTTCCCCAAATAAATATCGAATCTACTGATTTCTAACAAAATTATCTCAACATCAACATAATATCAGATACAACTAATAAAAACGTACCGTATGGATTTCGTAACCGATTTCTCGTACAAATTTATCCTTTAATCGATAGTTAGCTAAAATGCCAAATAAAAAGCGTTGATAAGTGGCATGTGCACCGCCATTGATGAAGAATGTGTGTGTGAGAAAGAACGGAATTGAGAAATTAAAGTCAAAATTAGTAGGTAACAGGAGCAGCAGCTATTGAATTACAAGTCATGCTATACACACAATTACACACTGTTACTTATTGTGTGTGTTTTTGAGTGTGTGTCAGTAGGTGTGGTGGGTACGGTAAAGGATTTGGCTAAATAGTACGGGTTTTGGACTTGGGAATCGGATCCACTGGAACGTTGAATTTATAAATTTGGATTTATTGATGACCCCTAAACTATTTTTACTCGGTTAAAAAATACTAGCGACTAGTCGTATATTGTGTAAAAAAGTATAATACCTAAATTTGGATATTTAATACGGAGTACAAATCAGTAAATTTAGATGTTTCAAGTATTCAACTTTCATTTGGAGAAAATTACAAAAAAATCGTTCTTTAAATTTAACTCAAATTTGACTGGCAGTTCTTTATAAAATTTAATTACATCAATGTTCATTTGGAGAACACGATTCTTGAATTCACATTCCCCGTGGAATGAACCTGAACTTACTGTAGCTATTCTACATACGATAGGGTATACTTACCTCGTTGTGTATTGTTTAATTACCGTATTTTTAAGTTTATTTCAATAACTAGATTTTACACATCACAGTTCAATCCAGAAAAACAACTCACCGAGTTCGTCACGATCCAAAAAAAACGAGTCTATCGATCTCGATAACATGTTGCAAACAAATTCTAAAATCGTGTCGTTCCAGTTGTTTCCCCCTATGATTATCTTCAACCGAATCTAGATCCACTATGATTATTTAGCCATAATAACCCTAGCTCTCCATCTTCTAATAAAACCTTTACCATCAGCAAACAATTTTGATCATGTTTTCATCTGCTATTGTTCCCAATCGCTCAACCTTGAGCTCTGATACCAGTTGTTAGGAATTACAACGGAAACATCCAACTAACAACAACCTATTGTTAACAAAAAACAAACCCAACAAACGCTCGTGTAATTGCGTTACACCCACAAACAATAAACGGATAGACAAATCGCCAACTAAACAATTAAATAAAGCAAACAAGATAATAAACACGAACAACATGACACAAGGATTTAACGTGGTTATGTCCAATCTCCAACTTGAGATTGACTTAGTCCACGGGGCCAAACCGAGATATTTTTCTTTATTATTTTCGTTTCAAGAGTTTACAATATACAGTGTATGTTTATATAGGAAGTATATAACTTTGTGAACAAGAAAACATCAAATCTGACCGACCTAAATTTCGCCAGGTGATCAAAGATTTCGTCAGGTGAAATTCTCTTACTCAGTTTTTCTCGTTTTCTTCTTGAAAAGCATCACAATCCCAATAATATGTACTCCTAAGTTTTGGATAGACTAATTAACGTTTACCATCATTTAATTCGCAAGATAACTAATTGATCGGAATTTTTTTTTCGTCATACCACTATATTTGATTCATATATTAAGCGCGATGATATATTTTATTGGGGTTAACATACCCATAGGTAATTATATTTGCGAAAATGTTTACTAAGGTACTATAATTATTTACGTATCTATTAACCCTTCATATTGCCTCATAACATGGTAATTATGGTAGTTAAAAAGTAAAAATAAAATAAAAATAAACATATATATTATGTTGATAATAGATTCTATAAAATATGGATGACAAAATACATGTTAAACTATAAAATATATGAAGTGTTCACATGTGCATATATCAAATGTGCACATGTGAACGAAAAATATAAATTTGATTTTAAAGATTATTTCGATGTTTTCTCGAACTATTTTACTTTTAACCTTAGTCTACATCAATGGTCATATGTGATTGAATCGTGAAATATATTAAAATCCATATAATTTAAAAGTTCTCGCCGTTCTGTACCTTTTTGTAGTTCTCATTTGAACATTTGACTATATATATATATATATATATATATATATATATATATATATATATGATGGAATGTTCAAATGAGAACCACTTCAAAGTTGAGAACTTGTGAATACCACAAAAACATGTGATAGTTCACATGTGAACATTTATATTTGTTCGAATGAGAAACAAAAATTATCAAAAATCGCAAAATTCCGTATAAAATACGTAAAAACACATATGTTCACAACTGAACAGTTCACATGTGAACAAATCGGTTAAAGTTAGTTAAGTAAATTTTAACATATAGATTTTTAGTTTTAAAAGTTTCATCAATTCTTATTAACATTTTTAAACATATTTTGATATTATACATATATGAACAATTATGTATTTATGTGATTCTCGCAAGTTTTCAACTTTGAAGCGGTTTTCATTTGAACCTCAAAATATATATATGTGATAAAATAGGTTAATTTTATATGGAAAAACAGAGAAATAGAAATGATAGTAAACTTATAGAGCCTAGAGTGATGACACTAAAGACAAAATAAAGTCTATATATCCGTAGTATAACTATTTATGTACGTAGTACAACTATTTATTACAATGTATTTTGTGGATGTATCAAAAGTTACGATATAATATCATTAGCCCTTTTTAAACCGTGCACAATAAATAATAAATAAATAGAAATTATTACGATGTATTATATATATGCTGGTTGTACTAATAAGTAGTAAACTCTTACAGAAGATATAGTCAGCCAGTCTCAATATTTTTGAAATATGATGTATTATTAACTATTGTAAATCAAATCGAATTGACAATTTAAGCTTTTAGTTTTATATGTATTTTTTTTTTTTTGTTGTTGAAAACGCATCTTTTATTGATAATCTAGTGTTAGAAATATTTTATTAATAATTTACGAAAGGAATATGTCAATTTGTCAAATTTACTTCGGTATTTATTTAAGAATTGAAAAGGAAATAGGGGGATAGGAGAGGCGCCACATCCCACATTTTAAGGGCATAAATGTCGCCGTTGGGAGAGGGGCTACTGTCTCATGTCTCGACGCAATTTACTTACCATTATTTATTCTTTAATAATCGGAGTAATAAATACTAATATTCGATCCAACTTGTAATTTTTGAAGGTATAACTCGAGTAGCTCCGACTCAAACTCGACTTGTACAGATCTTGAATAGCTTGTGCGTTGTCTCGTCTCGTTTATACCCCTAACATATATAATATGCATTTGTTATGTATTCGGATGTACCTTTTTATATATAACTGGTAACAATTGGTATTTTCTTATATATATATATATATATATAATATATGATACACGAAAATATTCATATGGAACCGCATATATTGAAGTAAAAAAGAGTGTGTTAGAATATGTATACATATATCGAGTGGTTACAAAAAATGTGAAATTAATAATCGGATGTAGTGTTTTGTCTTTGGGGTACCCACACATGTATAAGTTTTGCAAGAAACAAAGTCATAGCCACCACATTTTGTCTCCCTAACATTCCTCAATCTGTCTTGTTACTAATGTCAAAACAAAACAAGTTTGAATTCAGTTCATAGCACTTGTACTTTTGATTTATTTACTAGAAAGTGGGTTGAGTCTACTAGCACTCTAGTTATCTTTTTTTATCTTCATAAAGTCAAATGAATTAAGTTATTAAACTAATTTATTTACTAAGTAAGCATAAATAAATAAACCTGTATTAAAGTAAAATGAGAGAATGAGTTTAGTTAATTATAGGAATGTGTGTTGTCTCAAGCACCAATTAATGCCAACTTTCACTCTTGAATGTATCAACTTGTTAAATAAAATACTGGATCCATAATGACCTATTTCTAGAGCACAAAAAAACTATGAGAACACCCAAGCAAAGATAAGGTACGTCTCTTTTCTCGCCATACAAATTGTACGTGACATACATACAAGTTCAAACAATAGATGCTACATTTGTGAGTCATAAAAGTTTGTCTTTTTCTTTTTCAAACGAATAATTAAAACGTTTTCATCTTTGCAAGATAGAAATCGTACGTATAAGATCTAGATCGTAAAATCCTACTTTAATAAAAATACTCCTATTATATAAAAAATAAACATATAAATAGAAAATGTTATTATAAAATTAAAAAGATCCTGCGATCTTGGATTTATGACCGATTTTACGATCTTGTTAACTATCTTACAATCAATATTTACGATCTCACGATCTTACGTACAATCCTATGAAAATTACGATCCTATAATGATCCAACACGTTTTTGTGAAGTAGGATCGTACTATTCTACGATTAAGATCATGTCATACAATCAAGATCGCGATCTCGATAGCCTTGAAATAAACAAATTGAAATATTGGAACAACATTGAGTGGTCACTGATGGAATTGAGACACCGTATTGGGAACATGGGCTGTATTTCAGTGGGCTGGTTGGCTCAGAAACAGTCATGTTTTAGATGCAACAAACTAACAGCCATGAAGACACTAAAAATTCTTCACAAGTATCATGTACAAATTTTAGCATATTTTTAATTTAGGTTTTCATGGACATAAACATTCCTAAACACCATAGCAGGACCATCAAACATGCCTCAATTTGCGAGTCAATTACAAACATATACTTTACTAGAAGGAGACAGAATGTTGGTTACAATCCTATCTTACTGATGACGATCATAAAAATCCGAAACGGTAAGTCACTGCAACTCAAACATCAGTGAGAATATAAATACGATGTAAATATAAATTAGGGACCATTCGAAACAGATTTAGTCGCTAGTTTTAAACCGAAGGCCGAATCACTTGAACTCTTGATTGATTATTGATGCATATGATAGGTTTTAACTACACGAACTTAAGCTAACGAAAGCAACGACTTCACCAGCAAAAGGCGTCATGACCTGCAAGCATGAAGAAGCAGATAATAATACCATATAGTTTATATGTGCAACATGATAAAAAATAGAATAGAATAAAACAAGAAAAGCATGCGTAAACTTTCAATAATAATGATTCTGATATCTAAGTAGTCCAAATCCTTCTTTATGTATGCCGTGGTTGAAGATTAATAATTTCACCGCTATCTCAGACATGCTTGATAGAGCTCGGAACTAGTAATCATTCACATGAAAATCATGTACATGACCATCTTTCGATAGTAGGTTTGCACGGTGGCTGGAACCGTTCTCGAGCTGCACCAAGCAAGTCAGAGACCACGGTGATTAGCGACTAACAGAGAAGTATTGGTCTTCATCTCTCAATTGAACTGCGTACATAATGAAGTGGAAACCATTTATATAGGCTAAGATCCGACTGTCATGAGAATAATGTGAACTGAATATGCATAAAAACATGCAAGCACTCAGGCACAGATTAACATGGCATGGGAACAAAAATGTGAAATGAAGACTCAATAAGTCTAGTTCAGTTTGGTGTGGAAAATGTGAACCACATAGTGACAAAGTCTCTTTCATGGTTTAGAAAATGTGAACCAGATGCAGACAATTTCAAATACGAAACTTATTAGATACACTCTCGTGTATTCAGAAGCTTTTAGTTCCTGAAAACTTTCTTTTTGGATTAATTAAAATAGTAGTTACAAATGTGACTCGCATGTAAAACACATGAATAGTGTGATAAAAAGTAAAATACCTGAATATGTTATTGAAGGACCAGTAAATGTGTATCATATATCAAGGCAAATGGCGGTGCAAGTACTTTAGCAATTAATGCCATCCATGAGAAACCACTTTCTTGTGTTACCTTTTCGGAGAACAGGAGATAGATGATGGAGCCGCGTCAATACTCGCAACTGGACGCCTTCGCGCAATTGTTCCTTATCATATTATAAGAATAAAGACAGTCTAAACATTCTCAAAATACTATGAACTCTCCTATAGTAATTACACCTCTTTGTATAGGATAAAGAAAACAACCTTTATTTAATTTTTACTGATGTGGGATAAACATCCAAACTAAAACGGATCCCTTTTTATAGCAAACTTGGGTTCCATTCGATACTAATAGCCGTCACAGAAAAGAAAAAAGTGCATAGGTGGTGCAACCCCTAGAAGCATAAAAACTCCTCACGCAGAAGCATAAAGCAATTATAGAAAAGCTGAGGGGGTTTACTCCTCCAAATGAACTAGTTGACCAAAATCCATACATGGAAGAGTGGGCACCAAAAACCCAAAAGACCATGTGGTGAAGACCGGTGAGATTAGAACTTATGGAATTTTTACCAACCCTCTATACATCACTCGAACCCTGTATCAAAAGATGCCCATCCATTACTAGATCATAAAGTAAACAGAGTCAACTTAGCATCATGACTAAAGAATAGACACAATTATCAGTTCATATGCCACGAGTATAACAGCGAAAATGAATTCCTCTGTTCTAATATTGAACTTGAGTCCATGCATACTTTATTTATAGTGACACAAACTTGAGTCCATGCACACTTTCATAGTGAAACAGAAGTATCCAAAATGAATAAGTGAAGGATGATCATCACCTCCCAGTAACATGTTGCCTACAAACATTGGAGACAGACAGCTCAAATTCCTCAAAGTACACCCGGATTATAATATTTTAGCAAATTAAAAAGAAATGTCATAAAGCTTTGCAATGAGCAGCAGTGTTCTGCATTTATATGCATTTTGCTGTGTTGCTAATGTGTGGAAGTGAGTTGCACCTGCACAAGCATGAAGGTTCACTAAAACATGACCTTACTGAACAAATAGACCAAAAATGTGCAGCATGTATGAGTAACGCTAGAACTTTCTCTCTTTCTGTATATTCTAAAAAACTGTGGAGGGGTACTGATTATTGACAAACTAATTACAGGAATGCAGTAAATACAGCAAATGGAAACTGTTGGAATATTAGCTTTAATTCTAAGCAATATATTCTGTGTAGAGAAGGATTTCTTCACAGATTCTAGATCTTTTATCATGAGGGGCCCATATATTTTACTCCATCATCATGGTAGGAGGTAAAAGGCTCCCATACGCAACAAGTATCCTAGATAGCCAGACTCCCCAGAGTATGTGAATTCAAGTAGGGTAATCTGTTATCTACAGCAAGTGTATCATATGTGGTTTCCAATTCCATTATACTATTCTAAACAAGCCGACTCTGTACGACCTCTTTAGCAAAATTGCACCGAGTTGGATATTATTAATCATCTAGGTGATGGCATCCCTTGGTAATCCAATAATTTTCGTATGAGAAACCATAATTGAATTATTATATTTTATTTTAGAAATAATGGCTGCTAAAAGCATCAGCGTCCAGATAATTGAATAACTCTGCTGCAACGAACTTCCAGTTGCATGCTTTCACTAGAAATCCGTATGAATATGATGGACTTACATTTAGAAACTACAACTCCTTTGGTGTTTAGTCCTAAAGTTTCATGCCCTAATTCATTCTCTGATTTATACTTTCTGGAAATCTAGTATAATTTTTCTGTAACAAATAGACAATAATAAGGTCCATAATCAAAGAGAAAATCAAATAGGTTAGGTTACTTAATCACAACAAACCAGTCTGTCTGCTAACGATACCAGGATAATCAAAAGTACTGCTCTGATGTCCTGGCAACAATAAGGCAACAGATGTTAATCCAATCCAAAGGAAATACCTAGTGAAGAAGAAAAGCATATTGATTTAGCTGAATCAACAATGGAAAATGAATCTGCAACAGTGTCAGCCATATCATACAAAAATAAAATCTTATTTCAGCGCAATGAGATATAAGAGGATTGACCTTACAAACTGGTCTTAAGGACACAATAGCATTGGATAGAAAGTTAACGTAGAAAGACAGTGCCACAGTGGTGTTCAAAATGTAGCAAGTATAAAACGCAAATTGAATACTATTAAAGAAATGACATGAATAGTATCTTAGTATTGAAGATTCATTTATATTCTAACACCAACCTTGATATAAAATTCCAGAATCAGCTTTAAAACAAAGTAGATGGCATGCTTGTAAACAACATATTTTACCATGACTATTTAAAACCAATTAAAGGCATAGCATATGGTTTGCTATTTTAACATGCCTCTCATTTAAGGCAACTAGTCAAATAAATTATATTTTGAAAATTTTGATCACAATTGTGGCATAAATTACTAAAAAATAACTTTGTCAAGGGAATACAATGTCGTTCTCAGTTCCTAAAAATGTAATGCACAACCGAATTGTATTCGAGACTGCACTATAGGGTGCCAAATCAAAATTAAGGCACATGTTTGCCCAGTCAAACATCAAAAGGAGCACATCTTTTCACAATCAATTCTTCCCTAAACAGTAAGACTCGTTTAAGTAAATTACATAACACAGATATCATGTAATCGGCTAGAGAACTTCTCCCAGATACTAAACATGGTAGAAAACAAAATAAAACCACAACTTCGATAAGGTTCCCTTACATTAGAGAAAACGAAGGCATATAACTTATGCAGAAAAAAGATTCTTATCAGATCACCTTAAACACAAAATTAATAGATAGCAAAGTAAAGCCAGAAAAACCGCTAAAAGATCATATCTTTAACCGGAAAGGTAGCCTAGAATACTTAGCTATCATCTCCAAATTTTATGTAGCATAAACACCAATTGCATAAACAGAACAATCTTATTGTTATCCAGATTTCTATTAGCATTTATGATATATAATTAAAATATATACCGCACTGCCAAAAAAGACAGTTTCCTTCACTGCGATGAGCCGATGACTATTTCCCGATTTCTATTTCTATCATGTCATCTCCACATTTACTAGCATTAAATAAGTACATCCATAAACACATTTTCATATTCAATGTCTAGCCTAACACTTTCCAATATACAAAATTACACAATATAAAAGAATCCAAGTTGTACTTGAAAAGCAACCTAATTCAATCAATCTACCAAAAAAGCAACCTACTTTACTCATTCCGCACTTAAAGAGACAACTTTCAGCACCAATAGAATCCACTATTCACAAAAGTACCAATAAACTAAGGAGAAAAAAACAGAGATCTACATTATATAATACAATTAAACAACAAATCAATACAGTATGCAGCAAACGAACCTGAATTTACAGATCCATACATACTCAAAATTAGTTCCTGAATTCAAATCAAGTATCATCCAGAAGCTCCTAATATTAATTCACAGCAGTTTCTGATTCAGTTGATACAAGGCGGGACCGGTATTCACCGAATAACGGCAATCAACTCCACAACGCTGCCGGTAAAGTAACATCGCCGGCGAAACCGTTCCCGACCTGTACCAAGCGAATTAGAAGACTACCGTGAAAATCAAATAATTTCTAGCTTCAATCAGCTACCGATATATACAAATCTATCTATATCTATAATAGATCTGCATGTCATGTAAATTCAAGTGTTTTTTTTCTAGAGAGAGAAACCAAGGCAAGAACCGAACCCTATCTGTTTAGAGAGATATTTTTTCAGTTTTTGTTGATGGAGAGAACAAGTCGGTTACTTATAAACTAAACAGACGAATAGAATGACGCCACGTGGATAAAGCATAACGATTTGGAAATATGCAGAAACAAGTGGGTGAATAGAGTATTTTGACTATTCTCTGCCAAAAGCCCGAAAATAGCTTAAGCTGCCTGACGTTTGTTTAAGAGAAAAATGTTTTGGTACCGAGTCGACGAGTACATTAACCTCCCTATGTTCCGTGTCAGACATATTTTCTCTATTATGATCGTTGAACCCGCAGAAATAAACTAGCGGATGTACGGGAAATAAAATTCAATAAAATCACGCCACATGTACAAGATATTCCGCAGTCAACCAAATATCTCGCGGTTAATGACTAATTCCCGCAGAACAATTCCAAATTAAAATACCCGCAGTTTCTCTAAAGATCCTGCAGGTTTAATAACAAATACGCCACGTGTACAATAGATCTCGCAGTCAACCAAACATCTCGTAGTCAACCTATATACCCGCGGTTTTTCTTGATACCCGGCAGCTTTTTTCTAAAGTTAAAATACCCGCGGTTTTTGTTGATATCCCACTGTTTTCATTGATATCCCGCAGTTGCAATTTTCGATTTTTGTGCCTGCGGGTTTTGTTGACAGTGGACCGCGGTTATTTTAATATTTTCCAATCGAAGAAAAAGTGGTTCCAAAGTCGCTGACACTTTAAATTCCGGTCATTCCCTAAAAAATTCCGGCTATTTTAGTTTTTTGTTCTAATCGCACAAACATCCCGGAATTGCAGACAAAGAAAAAAAATAAATATTCCCGCTTGAAATCGGGGGAAAAAAACAACTTTCATTCGAAAATGGAAAAACCGGCGGGTATTTGAAAGAAAATGTTGGATCTTTGAACAAACAACGGATATTTAGCCGCGGGTATTACAAGGGAACTGTGAGATCTTTGATTAAACAACGGGTATTTCACATTTGAAAAATGCGGGATTTTGAACAAACGGCGGGTAATGTGAATGCGGGCATTAGTCATTGGCCGCAGGATTTCACCTTGACTGCGGGATCTCACCTTGACCGCGGGATCTCTTGTACATGGGGCGTCGTTTTATTGGCTAAAAATACCCGCGGCTCCGCTGGCTCGATTCTGCGGGATCAATGACTAGTGTGAAGCAAATATGTTTGACAATGACCATGAGGGGTAAAGACTTGCGTTGACTGACCACCTCAAAAAATTTCTGTTTGTTTAATTGAAGTTGTCTCTTTGTACAAAAATCTTTAGGTAAAATTGATATACTTGTAATGATAGTGGGGAACTTGTGACTTGAAATTTCAATTTGTCGTTAGTGATTCAATTCGAGTTCTAAGAGTCAGTATTTTAATATATATATATATATATATATATATATATATATATATGTGTGTGTGTGTGTGTGTGTGTGTGTGTGTGTGTTTTATATATTAAAATTTTTGTTTCTGTAAAAATAAAACATAGTGAGAGACGGTAGTTAAATCGTTAATTGACAACCAACACAAAGTTTTAAAATAAATTATAGTTATTTCTTTCTATATTTTATCCTTTAATTTTTTGTGTTACATCACAATAAAAGTTTATTTGATTTTCTGACTCGTAGAGTCGTACAAGACTCGGAAGAATCACACACAACTTGGAAAATTCAATAAACGATTTGTAAAAGTCAAAGTCATTTAAAAGTCCGGGTTTGAGTCGCCTCTTTTTTTGAATTTTTCACTCGACTCGTAAAGGTCAATTCGCGACACGTAAGAGTGTAACATGGATCGATCCGGATGAATCGTGGACCGATCCAAGTATTGATCCATCATAATAGATTGATTTATTGGATCATTAATTGATTAATGAATATAAATTTTGATCCGATAAGTCATTTAATTGGATTGGATCAGATCGGATATAGATCATAATTTGATCCATTAAGAGAATTATTACATGGTAAGAAGGTAATTTATATACTCAACTTTTTTATGCGTGTACACTACAAATGTCACATATTTAATATATATGTTAATAATATAATATTGTAGTGTGTATATTGGAGTGAGTGTTTATCATTAAAATCTCATATATATATATATATATATATATATATATATATATATATATATATATTTTTTGGGGAAGGATCAAGAGGGAAGTTCTAAATTTGAGGGAATGAGGGAAGCAAACCTCAACCACACATTTCCTTGTATCTTCTCTAACTCATATACAATACTCATTTCATCAATGTTTGTTTAAAATTCAAAATAAAGCATGTAAATCAATCAAAACATTATAAATTTCAAATTCATCAAAGTCATTCATACATATCTTCAATTCGTCATAATTCATATTCATTAAATATTAAGAATTTTGGGTATAACTTTTGGGTTTTTGTGAATATTTTGATTCACCAATGAATACAATAAAATTAAAGGAATTTCAACATACAAAACTTATAAACAAATAATTAATTTAATTATAGTTGTCATTAACCATCAAATTTCACAAAAAAAAAAAAAATTAGAATATGAACATTCATTTGGAATGAATGTTGATCAAAATTACAATTAATATTCATAAACAATAATTTATGATGAATATTAACTTATATATGTTTTTATACATTGTTGAACGAGATAACTTAACATTAATCAGTGTATAATAATGTATATGAGTTAACATTCATCGTAAAAGAATGTTTAGTAATATTAAGTTGTAATTTTGATTAACATTCTTTTCAAATGAATATTAATATTCTAAATTTTTTTTGAGTTATTTACAATTTGCCACCGCATTGACTTTTGAGTTGACCAGAATGTATGGCTAGGAATAGTTTTCCTCCTTCCCCCATTTTTTTACTTCCCCCTTGATTCCCACCCTATATATATATATATATATATATATATATATATATATATATATATATATATATATATCAGATATTAAACCCATATATACACACGCACCATTGAATTTGTATTTAATTTTAATAAATCGGGTATGTAATAAAGTTTCAACGTTTCATACGTGCTATAAATTATGCAATGAAGTTTAAAATTAAATTAAGGTAGTTTGTATATTTAACATTAGTTGGTGTTATATCATTGTTACTTTTTGTATACAATTTCGGGTATGTACATGGTAACTGAACGTATTTATTGGATAATACAATTTCGCCCCCTGCGACACTTCTAACAGTGTCGCTAAGCAGCAGTAATTTCAGCTAACTTTAAAATTTGAAAATTTTGGGGTGTTACAGGTCTTCGGTTCGAATTTTAACCGAAATCGAATATGATAATTGGTTTTCGGTTCGGTGATTGGTTTGATCATTGTTGATTCGGTTAAACCGAGAAAACCGACTATAATATAATATATATATATATATATATATATATATATATATATTTATATCATTTAGAGATAATAATAATCTGTTACATATAAACAAACTTCATTTATATTTTCTCCAACTATGTAAGCAAACAACCGGACTCAAACAAACTTTACCTTAGGAAGTTATAATTCCTAAGCTAGTTTGCTTATGAATTGTTATTAGCCACTGAACTTTGTTTTTGGTTTGGATTTGTTTATGGAGTTTGTGGGTGCATACATTTACTCTTTAATTTTATTTAATGTGATGATGATATTGTGATGAGGAAGTTATAATTTGTAAATTCTTTATCTTATATTGTAATTCGGTTTTTTCGGTTTAAACTGGAAATCGAATCGAATTGGATAACGGTCTTCGGTTCGGTTATTTCACATTTTTAAATGGTTCGGTTCGGTCTTTGATTAGCGCCTTAAAAAATTTTAAACCAAAAACACCGAACCGACTAAACTAATGAAACCGAAAACCGAACCGATAGACACCCCTAGTTTGAGTTCATTATCTTTCTAAAATTACGGGGATGCCATGGGGAGCAGTTGAGGGGAACCAGTGTAATAGTGAGGGTGTAACAGTAAACTCACGTGCAGGACGGTGAAAGAAACGGGTAGTGGGTTTTTTGTTTCTAGAAAAAGAGTTGAAAAATATCGGATCCGGGTTCAACGAACAAAAGCCGCAACTGGGTCACATGTATCTGATTGCGTACAGATGGAGGTTTCAGGTTTGTTGGGTTTAGGAATATTTTTTTATGTTAAAATTGGACAAATGCATAAGCATAAGTGCATAACTACAAACAAACATATTTGTTGGCCCAGAAAGTGTTGATTGTTTTTTTGGGCAATGTTTGGTGTTAATTAAATTTAAATATAATTTTGAATTATACTTTAATTAATAGACTTTATCGGATTCAGAATTTGAGGTGATCTGTAGTATTTGTATTCTAATTTTCTTGAATTTCGAGCACAAACAAAAAATTCAATTAATTTTTTTAAAAAATTATATTTCGTATTATGAATCCGTAGTAAAAGAAATATATTTTAGAAAATTATCTCTTCTAATATGTATATATGTTATTTTGTAAAACAAATTTGTTGATCAATCTATAAGAAGTGGTGTGTATACATCAATATCCTCAAATAAGACACAAAGTACGACACCATATAATCATAAACTTACGATTGTCGTGTACATATTAATTCTGGTGTTGGTCGAAATTATTTCTCTATCTTTTTAGGTTTAATCAAACTTCTAAAGGTTTTATCTTTAAAATTAGACACTTAATCTCCTCATACCTTATAAATAAATACGTATTAATCACAATGTACAAACTATACACTTTCAAAATATACACATACAAATACTCTCAGACATATTTTAGTTTTCCTTGTACGATCGTTAGTGTTGCCACCACCAATATCGTTGAACCTGCAACAACCATAATTCCTTGAAATTGTTGAAAGGAGTCGATGATTTCTATCTCTTTACCTAAATACAATCGTAGAGTTACGTTAACATTAAACATAACGGTATTTGAGGAATTTATTTATCTTAGAAGTCGTGAGTTCAAGTCTTGTGAAAGACAACGTATATATTCATGTGATTTACATTATATGTGATCTAAATTAGTTTGAAGTTTGTCTTTTCAATGAAAAATATGTTAGTAAAGACAAAAAATACAAATTTCTGGTATAAAATATCCATATTTAAAAAAATAAATATTCAATAATGGAAACATTGCCATATTGCCATAATAGTTTTAAGCCCGTGCGATGCACGACAATTTAAAACATACAAAGTTTATTCCTATTAATCTAATCAAATTAATTAATTATTAAGCGATTTGCTAAATATAATTGTGTTTATTACGTAGTATAAAAACAATGTGAGATGTTCATCGTAATATGATAAATATTTTACACAAAGTCCATGTTATTATACTAAATATAAGATCGTAACTAAATATATGTCAAATTGTTTATCGATATTTTATTTTCTAATTAATTATTATTAATAAAAAAAATAATAATACTAATTAAATAATATGTAGAAGTTTGTTTTCATATGGGACTCCTTCTTTCCATATTATTATTTATATTTATTAATTATTAAAAAATAATAAAATAATTATATAATATTAATTAAATAATTTGTTAACTGAAATTAAAATGTTGACACGTGTCATTCGTGCTTACGTTGCAAATTCTGAAGTTTTCTTTTATACTCCTTTAATATATATATATATATATATATATATATATATATATATATATATATATATATATATAGATTGTCATGTCTTATTTAAATGTTCCCATCTAAAGTATGTTTGACTACGGATTCAAGATTTCAAAGCATAATAATAACAATAATAAATGATTTTAAAAAGACAACATGGGTTATACCAAATTTAATAATGGCCTCATTAACAATCACTACACGATATTAGATATTAGATATTAGATATTTAGATATAATAATAATAATAATAATAATAATAATAATAATAATAATAATAATAATAATAATAATAATATAAATATAAATAATATATATTAAAGAATCTTATTTAATGGAATGAAACATTGGCAATCCATCAATTGAAGGATCCGATACAAAAATTCATGGTTTTCATATGATTTAGAGAAATTGTCACAATTTTCAAAGACTTATGTTAGCTTTTCATACTTAGTTGCGGCAAGAACTTTAAAAAATGGACTTTCAAATAAGTAAAAATAAATGTTATTTGGATTATCAAACTATATTTCCAATAATAAAATATGGTCATTGCAAGTTTAACTATCTATATATCTATTTAAAACTTAGATATATAATTACTGGCTACATATTTCTCAAATAATATACTTCTGATCAAGGATGAAGCTAAAATATTCGAGAGGTCAAATTTTTATTTTTTTCTTTTCTTTTTTACAATTTTAAGGGGGTAAAATTTTTAAAATATTTTAAATACCTATACAAATCTACTTTCTTACATAAATTGAAATTGTTTCAGAGGACAGTTGACTCCTCTTTCCACCTTCTAAATCCATCCGTGCTTATTATGATATAGATTAAGAATAGCTTGAAATGTTAACAATCTATTAGATAATGATTGTGAATACCCCCTTTACGCATTATGAACATATACGAGATTCGTATCTTGTCTAAGAATGCGGAATCTTTCTAGACTAGATTATGAGATTAACAAGCTAACTAACGAATACGCGAACAATAAACAAACATCAATACAGAAATAACTAGATCCAAACATTCATTTATACATTAATCATAAAGATTACAGTGTCAAAGAAATATACACGAGACTAGCCTAAGATATGCCTACTTCACATCTATTGTTTCTCTCGTCCGGAAAACAATAGCTGCAGCCTCTACAATTCTCTTCTTGAATCCTGACCGGACATACTCTGTTCTCTCTTCACTCATTCACGATCGCTTTGAAACCCTAACCGAACACCTTTATTTATACTTGTATAAGTTCGTCGGGCTTGAGCCTAGCGAACATACACAAGTTCGCTGGCCCACTTTCCTAACGTATGTTCGTGGGTTCTAGGTTTTTTCGTGAATTGCATAGCGATGGTCACAAAATGCACCAACATATAATGAATATAATTCCTCTATAAATAAATTAGCTTGTATACAAGAAAAAGAAAAATATTAACAGTTATGACACGAGAAATATTGCAATTAAAAAGTTTAATGGGTCACTTTTTTTATG
The DNA here is from genome assembly GCA_963930675.1 of Gnaphalium uliginosum. Taxonomy (NCBI): domain Eukaryota; kingdom Viridiplantae; phylum Streptophyta; class Magnoliopsida; order Asterales; family Asteraceae; genus Gnaphalium; species Gnaphalium uliginosum. The sequence goes on from OZ005684.1 coordinate 12,425,552, forward strand.
TTTCATCTTTTGACGTATGATTCTTTAAGGAAAAGGTAAATCATATAGTACATAAAATCGTGTTTGAAAAATGGATGTCGTGTGGATATCATCATTAGAAGATTTCTTTTCGTTATTAAATGGCTTTTTTGGTTAAAAGTAATTTAATTATTAGTAATTTCTTATATTATTTGTCATTATTTCCTAATCAAATATCATGCCACATCAAGAAACTACAAGAAGGTTTTAAAAGAAAACGATAGTTCATGCATGATGACTAGTGTGCACAATGACTTATCGATGGTGCCACAATTTAAGTTGGATATGGAAGTAGATGATGACAAAAAAGAATATACTAATCTTATATAATATCTCCAGCTTATTATTATTAATTATTATTATTATTATTATAGTATCGCGCGCTCTTCAAATATAATTTGTTAATTATGTGTCTTCTTTAAACAGTTTTCGACCTATTAGAAACTGTTATATTATGAGTTAGTACGTAGATGTTTTGTTGTAATCCCACTTTAATATTGTGACACATAAATATAAAATGCGACAATTGTATTTTGTGAGGTGAAATGGATGTCATTTAAAGTCCAAGTCGGAAAGCAAGAAATGGCAAAAATCAAAAGTTATATTTTTCCTTCTCCTTAGTCAAACTCAAACACATGGGTCACTGAAATATTGTTAGTGGACGAGTTTATATCATAATATATATCAACTTTTTTATTTTATCTTATTTTATTATTAAAAAAACTATGTTAATAACCTACGACAACGCAGATTAACACATTTTTATCGGTAAATGTAACAATAAAAAGTATTATACCACAGAAAAGAAAGTCACTAATATTCTAAGAATTCAAAATAACAATTACTTGAACCATAGTCGTAAACAAATATATTTGATTCGTTGTATAACTTCCATGCATAGTGTCGACTCGTGACTCGTATCGTGACTCGTTTTTTCGATTTTTGACTCGTGACTCGAATCGTGACTCGACTCGTAAGAGTCGAAATTTTTTTTAAAAATATGTATATTATATATTATATATATTATAAATATATAAATAGAATATTAGTATAGTTTAAAAAGTAATTATAATATTCTGAGTGATGAAAAATTGTGAATCATATCGAAAATAGGTATTCAATTTTATGAAAGGTTCAAGTATTGTTATTTTATGTATATTTAATTTAATGTTGCAAGCAAAATTTACACTAAAGTTTTCCCGTATTTGGGAGTTAGAAAGAAAAATATTTACGTTGGGCCAAGAAAATTATCACTTTGGTTTGTGGGCCTTGGTCAGTGGGCTTTAAAATGACATTCCCGTACTTAAATGATCAAATCCTAAAATTATATGTCAGCCGTAAAGCCAACCACCCATCGTCTTCAACCTTATTCTAAACCTTAGAAATCTCACAGGGCGAAAATCAACCAAAAGTCACCAAAGAAACTTCAGTAAGTTTGTTACTTTCATCTGTAAGTTGTAATAACTCTTTTCATTGGTCTCTTCTGGCCAGATCCAAAGAAAAATGCTAACTATAACTATGTTTACTGACTCGTATGATTTCCGAGTTGACTCGAATCGGAACGAGGTCGCTGGCATTTCCGAGTCAGATGTGCGATTTGACTCTTTTTCTTCGTTTTTAACTCGACTCGTACGAGTCGACTCGTGACTCGTACGAGTCTAACAACTATACTTCCACGTAGACTACAATCTTGGTGGTGTTTGTGACAATATCATAATCGTCTAATATCAACACCTTCAAATAAAAGTAAGCTAATAATTTACGATGCCAAAACCAACTTATTTGCAAAATAAAATTCATTATTATTATTACTATTGTGCTAAAAAGATCCAAGGTTTGTATCATTATGTACTTCCAAAATCATTTTATCATAAGCCATTTAATGACAACGTCCACCCATTATCTCTACTACATTTACCAAAGTAAATGTACACTCACTTGTTACTATACCAACTCAAAGAAAATAAAAATAATACATAGAGGTATGGACATGCATATTTTTAATTTAAATTTTAAAATATTAGTAATAAGAAAATAAAAATATAAACACAACCACAAATGTCTATGTCTAATAACATTTAAAAGAGAAAACTTTTAACATTTTGAAATGAAATTTTAGAAACGTACTAAATATAACATATAGTTATTATAATTATAATTATAATGATATGAGTATTATCAATAGAGTCAAAATGTAAAAAATGTAGTCTCTTGCAAAGTGAGTTAATTTGATCTTAAAAAAATCAACTATAGGTTTAAAATACTACAAAAGAAAGTTTAATAAAAAAAATATGTGGTTATAAGGTATGTTATAAAAACTAAATCGATTTAAAATGATGTTTACTATTTTAATTCAAAATATAGAGTTCTTAAATTCTTGAAGCTTTATAATTATGATATGTTGAGTGTTTTCCGTTACATATATATTAAATCAATTTAATGAGCTAAAATTGGTTCTAGACCGAATTCTGGGAAAATCGATTAAAAGTACGATACATATTTAAATTGGATATCTAATTGGGTACAAATCTTTTACAAAGAGAGTAATCCAATTTCATCGAATTGATAAAGTCAAAACCTATATCAATAAACACGCACTACTATAGTGTCTGAAAAATGAAATTCTTCTACGTTTTTGAGTTCCGTAAAATGAGCGAACAACCGATAATAGAAGTACTTTGTGTTTCTATAAATATACGTTTTTATGTCCCGCCGCAACGCGCGGGTAAAAAAACTTGTCTACAACACTATAGAAAAGGGCATGGCATATGACAATGGAATTGATAAACTACATAATCATCCGATCCTAAGACAACACCCATTAAAGATAGTGTTCCACGTTAAGAGTTGTAATTAATATACACATTTTTTACTTCAATTGGTACATATATATTTTATTGGTACAAAAGTTACAACTAACAATGTGACCATAGATTTTTGTACACACGAGAAACAAACAATGGCACTACAAAAACATCTCAGACCAATTGATCCAACGAATTGCACCAATTCGTTATTAAAGCTACAAAAAAAGCATACAAAGAGCAATCACCTGCAATAAGAGAAGACAGTATGAACATTTTTTATTTGTTCTATTTCTTAGTTTTGACCATCAGAGTTGAAAAAATTAGAACAATTTGAAGAAATATCTCATATCAAATGACTAATTCAATTGAGATGTGATGTAACTCTAAGGAAGTGTACAGAAATAAAAGCTATTTAACAGTAAGAACATTTATAAGGTTATCAACCAATATACCAAGTTACAATGATTAACCCACGTAGGGAAAACTAGTTTTAAAAATAAAACGTCTATGTCGTCAACATTATGATTATCCATTCTTCTTACAGTAGCATAACAAACAAAGAGTAACTTGTAAAAAAAATGATATGTCCATCAACAGCTAATTAATATATATGTAGTAAATGTAATCTATTATAGTATATGATATAGGTGGCAACTTTAGGCCATTAGATGAGACTTTTAGAGAAAACTCCACTTAATGATACAAAACCAAAGTTTTACGCATTAAAAGAAGTGAATAACAATGACATTTGTCAAGCAAAATCAAACGCATTACCAAGTACCTCATGTGACCAAATAGAACTCAAACTTTTAGACTTTTGCTATAACATGATTGCAACAAATAAAAAATTTGAGCCCAAGATATGGGACTCAAAAACATACAGTTATGCAAATAAATAGCTGAACTACACTACTGTTGTCATGCCCACCTTCATCATGTCTGGGTGTTCACAACTCCACCACTTGTAGAGTTATAGATAGTACATATGTGTTGAGAAGTACATCGTCCCTCTTCCTCATACTTTATCATATAATGTGACACCATTAACATCATTAGTCTTGCAAATATCTTAAATCGTTATAAAAAATAGCCAAACTTGTAATAGAATCTTTCGTGCTATGATAAGGACGAATTACCTTTAATCGAAAATAAATAAACTTTTGTGCAACTTTTAAAGACATGTTATTTAAACTAAGTAGAGCTTTCATCGTTAAAGTTAAGTCAAACATGGTCCATTGCACCAGGCAGTATATTTAAAAAAGACTCGCCAAAAGTTAAGTACTTGGATATTAGTGGCATCTCCATAATAAACTGCAAGGTTGTTCACTTACTCTCCAAGTTAGTCCTGCTCAAATTTAAGAATTTGAAATAAACTAAGTAAATTTGACTGAAACAGCATGTATCAATTCAACCAACAAAATTATAAAAATGCAATGCTACAAAAAAATAGCACTCTGCAAGTAAAGTCCAAATAATCAATTGTATATATAAAAGATATGAGCTAAACAAAATTACAATAGTAGAACGCTAAAATCATCGGCGTGACATCTAATAATTATAAACAATAGTAGAACACTAAATCATCAATAAAGGAGTCTAACTATGTATGTGTATGCTATATGTTGTGTCTAGAAAGTTACCCATAATTTATTCCAATTACCAAAAACTTCAACTTTAATCTATTATCCTAAATTCATTAAGCTAAAATGCAATAATCTCAACCTTATTACTTCATTCACATTGTGTCAAGTTTTTAAAATTTGGTCTATGCCACCACTAATATACTAACAATTATACTCATAGAGTAAGAAAGCAAGGTGGTGCACTTGTATGTAACCATAAAACTGTTTGTGACATAAAGACGGATAATTAACCTTATAGTCAAAAGTAGCCATTCAATGTGACATGTGTGGCTCATTTGTAAACCGAAAAAAGGAATTATAACTATCGCAACATAACATAGACATAAGAAATAACAAAAATTACAATATCTAACCAATTTACCTGATTATTAGCTTTGGCACTAAGATTCTCAGATAACTCACAGCTAAGATTCTTTTGAAGACTCTCGTCAGCCAATACCCTTCAAATAAGCATCAATTTTAACAATTTTCGACAAAAGAACCAACGTTATCAAAGTTAGTAATCAATGAAAATAATGATTAATTAGTTGATAAGTAACAATAGTATATACTTTAGGATCAATAAAGTCAGCACCAAACTCTTAATTTGCAGTAGGAATTTTAATAGTTTCGGCTGATTGGGAAGGAACTTCTTTAGGTCCCATTGCCATACTAAAATTCTTTATAAGCATCCATTAATATTTTTTGCTACTACTAAAACCTAATTTACATATCATAGCCATTATCAAAATATCATTAGCAAACCAATAATGCGAAAGATGTACCCAAAACATATTTCTCGTCTTTAAAATTTATAACATGCTATTACATGTACCCAAAAAGCCAAAACAGATTTACTTTTAAAAATTCTCATGATCAAAATATGAGTTATGAAACTTACATGATTCTATTTCTTCTGCTATATGACAAATCAAAATGATAAGAATGTAGTATGAACAAACATTAAGGTAGAAAAGGAAATTGAAGTGAGGATATATGGCTAATTCTTGAAGTTTTTCACTTCCTTCCATTACAAATTCCATCATAGATATTAAATGCTTAAAATCATCCGGCACCTTTTGCTCCTACATATGACAAAACAGAGTCAATATTAACACCTTGATCCATATGACACCATTTGCATATGAACATATATATCCAAAAGTAATAAATAAAACGGATAATAGAAACTGTATTAATGAAATATTATTGTGATAAAGACATTAATGATACATTTTGGCATACAATAAGGATTAGAATGTTCCAAATATATAAACTTCTTTGATTGCCATTGTATTATCTACCACAATTATGATATCCTCTTCACCAAGTTACAATGACATATTTTCTGACCAACATCAACTATGAAGAACAAACTAAAAAAAGAAGCAAACATAAAAAAAAACAATAACCATTGAAACCCGTTGCAAAACGAATTAAAATTACCATTCATTCATAAAAACAAAATCGGCCTTGTCTACAATAGGTAGTAATCTGCAAATAAATCTTATAAACATAATCTACTCATGAACAATTGCAAATAAAATACAAATACTTTTTCATATATCGGAGTAGTAAATAAGCAAAAAAATAACAAACTTCACTTCTAGAAACGAAGTCGAGGACAGCACTCAAAGCATCTGCAGACAAAACTAAAGCAAAGACCAAAACCAAAACAATCCATTAAATCAACCCTTGAAACATAATTAGATCTTAATTAGAACAAAACCCTATTATCTATAAATCACACGTGGTCAATTAGTTAGACGCGAATTAAACAAAAATTAAGAATGCAAGAATGGTATGGACACAAAAGATGAAAATTTTACCTTAGAGACAAATGGATCGAAGCTTTTAAGCGAATTTGATTTTCAAATATAAGGATTCAAATTCTTGGTTTATGGGTGATCGTGAATTCCAGTAGAGTTTGGGAGATAGGGTTTTCTTATTGACGAATAGATTTTATTTTATTTCAATTTAAATTTTAAATATAAGTTAACAATTTAAGAAAAAGATATAGATAATAAAGATTGGCCGGCATTTTTTTTGTTTGTTAATTATAGTAAAAAATTTAATTAAAAACTTCAACAAATATTTAGGGGGTGAAAAGTGTAATTATCTAAATCAAATATAGAGTGTTGGATCGCAAGGAAAAAACCCATCGAAGGGTCCAAAATGTTCCATAGTATTCTGTTCTAATTATATAAATAAATATAAAATAAATAATATATATATATATATATATATATATATATATATATATATAAAGATATTGTTGTTAATGTTTGATTTTATTATTATTTAATGATAATAATAATAATAATAATAATAATAATAATAATAATAATCATGTTAGTAAAGACTCTCTCAAACCGCTTATTAAAATATAAATTAAGGCCAGGTCCCTGAATCTCACTTATATAAAGCGAGTTGTATGTAATTTCACTTATAAATTATTGTTTGTTCAGTGTCTTCATAAGACTGTCCTTAAACATATAAAAAGGAACTCGTCCGAAAATATACGATAATTAAATTAGATTTTCTAATGCTAATCGACCACTAAAACATACATTTAATCTATACTAATATATAATATATTGTGATTGTGATTTTTTTTTCTAAATGAAATTTACTAATTTATTCATAACATTATTATTAGTATTTTAAAAATCTACTTGAAATTATTAATATATCCATACATAGATATATAATTCTTATTTATACTACTACTAGATTATAACCTTCAAATTCGCGAGCTACCATATGAATTTAATACAAAATTTATATTATATTTCTATTATATTATGTAATTTTCAAATGACATACTTATGCGGTTAATATCACGTAATTTTCAAATGACATATTTGTGTAAAAGCATTTTATGTTCTTACCATCACATTATTTGTATTTATATTTCTTTTTTATTTTTTTGAAATGTTTTCACAAAGTTCACAATTTTTCAAAAAAAAAAAAAAAGTCTTTCAATGGGACTAGATCAAGAGACTATACTTTGATATCTCATTATTATAAGGTATCCAACCGATCAGGAAAACTAAAGGTAACATAACCACCAAAAGAAAATTAACAGTAAGTTATCATGTTTTCTAGAGCAGTTAACATATTTTGATCATGTTTTTTTTTTTTTATTATATTTGGAGTTTATAATAAAATTCTAAATTCATTATGGTCTGATAGCTTTTTGAGATGAACGGAAAGATGGTTGCTAGCAAGCCTCTGAATGTTGCGCTTGCACAATACAAGGAAGATATAATGACAATGTTGCAGACACAGTTCTCACATATGTGTCCAACTGCTATGGCACAACTGTAGCACCTCGTAAATGTACATACCTGGTGGTCCAGGTCAAGAGCAACAAATATTTTATGGTCAACAACCTACATTCATTCCTCCTTAAGTAATCCCATTTATTGTACTTGTATTGTACAAATTTCATAAATGACTGTTCACTTCATATATGGAATATATTATAACGTTGTTTTGCATCATCATACCACAATTTATAAGTAGATTTTATAATGTGTAACAATCTAGCAATACAGTGTATTGCTTTATGATCCTTAAAATTGGATGTTAAGCCAAAATAAGAAGCAGTAGAATGGGTTGTACGTCACCTTTAATTTATTTTAAATGCAAAGTACCTCCTAATTTATTTAAAGAAGATGTAAATAGTTATTATTGTATCAATATTGCTATGTAATTGCCATCAATACATTACATATGTATTTATATATTTCAAAGGGAAAATTACCGAAAATTGAACAACTAATCAACTTTTTTAAATTATGAGGTATCAACTAACTTTTTATGTTTCTAAATGAATCACTAATTTAAAACAACACATTAAAGGTATATGTCCAATTTATGCACATTTATTTCTTCAAATAACTACACCTAAAGATTGAAAAATGGCATTTAACTTTACATTATAAGCTTTTTGTACATTAAAATTGGTAGTTAGCTTTAGATTACCATTCATAATTGGTAACATATACCCTTTAATGTGTAATTTTAAATTAGCAATCTCGTTTTAACACAAAAAATTAATCGATACCCAAAAATGCAAAAAAGTAAATTAGTTGTTCATTTTTCGACAATTTACCCTGTTTTCTAACAATGGATAAAAAATTGTTTCTGGGTCAAACCCATCAAACGGCACTAGAATGACACATTTTGACTCCGACATGTTTTGACCTATTACTTACCTGCATGACCCACCTTGCTTACCAACTTTAGTTGAAACTACATGTTGTTGTGTTTGTCTTTAATGAAGCTCATATTAAATGATTCCAAGTTGAGCGAAAAAGAATTCTCAAACCGATTGAAATAAGATGGGAATGATTATTATGACTTAATGAAATTGATTCTTTATTAATTTTGTTTGTTAAGTATTGAGTATTTGATTGTTAATTTAATAAGATGCAAATATACAACTAATTTAATTCCATTCACAAATCAATGTCCACGGAGAGTTTTAGCCAAATGTACGTGTGGTACAAACATAATTACTAAATACAATTGTCCTTGAAAATATATCCCTAACTAAAGTATTTATTAAAATTTCTATTTTAACTCATGCAAAATAATATAAAATAAAAATGTATGTACTTCATCATTGTCAATTTGCGTCATCCACTTCTTTCCATGCTGTCATTTCGGATTTATTTACTCCGCTAATTTTAGATGTCTTTTCATTTCACTTTTGGTTAATGTTATCATTTATTTTGTGCTTATTAATTTTGGTTAATGTGATAATTGATTTTGTGCTTATTCACGTTTAATTTTATAAGTTATTCTTTATTTTGATTTTTGTTGATTTCTGTTGTGGTACTAAATGTAGAACTCAAAAGTCAGTTTTGATTGACAAATAAAGGAGTAACTACATCCAAGTATAAGAAATTGATTGAATATGTTTGAAGTTTTCTATTAAAACCGGTTTACGACTTAGAAAAATATTTTTTCTTACAAATAAAACTCATATTTGTTAAAGAGATATTACTCCATAATAGTTGTGACATTTTTAATTCTTAAATGTACATATAGATAGTTAATTTAAGTGATGGTATGGATAAAAAAGAATTGTGATTAAAAAAGTTACATTTAATGATTATAAAATGTAAAAGTTAAATAGAAAAATATGAGATCGATATATATTTTAAAAAACACATGTAGTTGGCAATTATATTTGTGTTACACATGTATTTGGTTAATAACTCTATTTAATGGTAATTTAGACATTTGGTCAACTCCTCTCCAGTATTTAGATAATCATTTTTCCAAGTTAAGATCAATGGTCTAGATAAAAAGTTCTAATTTATCAATGATGAGGATTAACTTATGGATTACTAAGAATAAAATGACTACCTAAATATGGGTTTTTTTCTTTAATATATAAGAGAGATTATTAGAACTTAAACTAATAAACATATGATATAACTTTTTAACCGTAAAGAGTTATGGGACGTATCAATAATGGAAGGAAAGGTCGGAACGAGACGAGCATGTTAACAACTGTATTTCATATGGTTTTTGAGCTATTCGACCAATTTTTACTTTACTCCATCCGTCACATTTATACTGTTCACAAAAAAAATAAACAATTTTAAATACGTTTAATTGATTAGGCTTTTAGTTAATACAACATCTTCTTCGTTTTTACACATTTGTAGTCAAGTTCCATTTCTAAAGCATCCAAAATCAATTTCTCCCCAATTTTTACACGTCTTTTAAGTGTCGTAAAAAATTACAAACGAACTCTTGATAGTGTTTTTATGAAATTATATATTTATGCTTTTATTTAAATTTTTAATTTCTTTTTATACAGTAAATTCCTATATTCGAGAGTTTCAATTTTTTGATTAAATTTTACGATTTCAATTTCAATTTCACATACATAATGCTTAGAGGTAATTTTCTCATTTAAAAAAATATCATATCGTCGTGTATTGTCTTATAAATTTTAATTATGATTTACATACTAGTTATCAATGAATATGAAGCTTAAATTCTTTATTCATCGCATCTCATGAGTATTCTATTAATGATTCATGTTTCAATGAAACAACTTTAATTTATATATAATTTATATATATTAAGAACAAATATATATACTTGGGTCATAAACTATTAGTTAACACCACCTTGAGCCAAAAACACATGATTATTCATTCCCTTGAGCAATTACATACAACTTTTTATGAACAAGTGTTTATATATGCAAACCAAACAAAAAATTTCTCAAAAATATCTAAACTTATTATCAAAGAAGAAACTGTATATATAATCATCAGCTAATGTGATTTATTGCTACAATGTGGAAACACAGCACTATTATTAATGGGCAACCAAATCTCACAATTAATATGAACCCAAAACTTAACCGAACCCAATGGGCCAACCCTCCATCTAGTTCTCGAAGTCCCTTTCACAAAAAACGGCATCGTTTGATTCGTTGCCAACGACTGCTGAGTCAAGCGCTGTCCCTCTTTCCCCAACGGTATCGAATAAGATTCAACCACATAATTCAACTCTTGTGTCGTATTCTTCTTTACTTCAAACGGATCAGCCACGAGCTCAGCAATATCGAGCCCGTGGTACCCAACTATTAGTTTCGTGTCATAGAAACTAACATGTGCTTTCATGTTATGGTTTTCTGCTTTTACATTGATTATTATGCGGACAGAGAGAACTCCCGCTTGGCTGTAGGCGTAATTGTCAAGACGAGCAGCGTGAACGTAGAGAAGAGGGACTTTGGGCCGAATAGCGAGGTATCCAACGAAAACCACAATACCAGCCACAATGATAATGGTGGCTAAAATGGCACAAATGAAGGCGAAGCACCAAATGAGAGGGTTGGTGCGGCGTTGTGGGCGGAGGACCGGTGGTTTTGGCATTGTGGGAAGTTGAGTGGGGCCTCATAGAAGGTGATGAATGAATTGTTAATGATGTGAGTAGGGTTAGGATGTTTTGAAGGGTGTAGGTGAAAGGAAGGTATATGATCAAGAGTCAAGATGCTATTTTGAGGTGTAACGAAAAAGTTATTATACTATAATAAGGTATATAAGTTACCTATATGTAAAGCTACTATCTTGGAATGTTAGATATTGACGGTACAATCTTTTATTGGAAGGTAAGATTTTGTAACAAATCATGTGTGAAACATGAGGTCAAATGAAAGTGTGACGAATTTTGTGTAAATGTATTTGTTTATGATGTGAGAAGGGTAGGTGTAGGTGAAAGGAAGGTATATGATGAAGATGCTATATTGGGGGTGAAAAGGAAAAAGTTAAGGTTCTTTACCTATATGCAAAGCTAGTTTCTGGCATATATTGTTACCTATATGTTGCGAATAACATACTACTATGTGCTAAATAATGATATTGGACAATATGAATGACCGGAGAGATCTACGTTAAGTGTATGAAAATCATTTTTCAAATACTTATTTCAACCCTAATTGTCTGGGTTCACGAAATTCAACATTGGATAATTCAAGAGATTATTTAAAAATTATTGGTAACAAAAAATCTGGATCCGTTTGTTTGTGTGGGATAGGTTACTAATGGAGTTTCCTGTTCACGATTATGTTATTTATGTTATTTATTTGATCGATTCAAACACTATACCTACAGTTTTAGGCAAAGAAACAGAATATCGTGGTAAAATGTAATTACTTATCTCGGATATGTACTCCATATCCATATCACCTGATCTTTATTTACTAATCCACTAATACACAAAAATATACAAAATGACCTAGAGACCAATTCAGACCGTGGTATCAATTCGGTACTTTTTACTAGGCACTAATTGATCAAGGTAGTTAGGCGTTGGTCTGATGGAGCCACGGAGGAATGGAGCTTTCTCTTTAATTTTAAAAACAGAGTAAAACAAAGATGCACAACAATAACAAAATACTACGGAGCAAAATAGAAGATCGGTGGATGTGAATGTTGAAACTAAAGAATCATTAAAAGATACTATGATTTTGTCATCGATAAAAATGTTAGTGGCTACAAAAGTGTAGTTTGCTTACTACAATTAGGGTTGTTCATGTCCAAAACCGGACCGGACGGGGTTAAGACCGAACCGGTCAGAGACCCGAACTATTAGAAAAACAAGGACCGAGGACCGGACCAACTACATATGGTTCGGTTTCGGTCCGGTTCCACTTTGGCGTAAGCCCTTATAATTAATTTATAAATTTGACGTAATCACTTGCTTTGATATTATATGAGATATCGATTTACAAAAGACAAAATAATTAAGGCATAACACTTAGTCATGTAACAATATTTAAAGAATCTATACATTAATCTTCGATTCGGTTATTTTTCTGTTTGTTTTTTGGGTTCGGTTCGGACCGACCCGAGACCCGAAAATGTACTAATTGAAGGACCGAGGACCGGACCAAATATTCTCAATTATTTCGGGTGTGATTCTGATCCGGTTCGATTCTCGGATATTTTCAGTTATACTCAAAATTTGCACACCCTAACTACAATCGTAAAGCACCTGCGAACGCAGATAAAGTGATATTGTGGTATTCATCTAAGAAACGCATGTTTTTCTAAGAATAAAATTGCGTTGCCCATCTCATGCTTTCCACGTGTCTCGTGAGATATTCATCCATGATACACAATTATTAGTTTTTCTAAACTAATCTTATCTTATTTTTTAATATGACATCCTATACTAAATTACTAATCATATATTTGATTCATACGGTGATACGGATCAATATGATTACCATGTTACGTTATAGACAACAATACGGAGTGAATAAGATTGGCATCAATTATACGATCACATGAGCATGTCCGACAATTGTAGTGAATGATTTCTTTTATGATTGCTAACGGAAGATGAAGCCAAGCTGTCAATACTAAGTTACATATTTCAATCAATGAGTGTGTGTACAGTTGCTTGGTCAGATACAGATACGGACATGATTTGGTTTAGCCAGGTTAATCGACCAAACCGGTCGGATTTGACAAGTTTACAAACTAAACCAGTCGTCACATTATGGCCAAACTGCCAAAGATGATTTGCTTTGGCCACCTTTTATGGTTTGAATTCATATCTGAAATGGAGGGTAAAACACGAGGCAAAGCATTCCAACCCCTGTGAACAAAAAAATAGCCAAAATATATCTTACCACACTCATCTTTATGAATGACCAAGTTTTATACTATCGTGAATTATTAAAGTTGTAGCATAGTACCTGAACTTAAAAAAAAGCTCACTTAGTGTATGTTATCAAACAGAAAGATCACTTAGGAAAAGTCATAAATTTCGTTCCTCTCAATGGAAAGGACATTCATCTATGTGGGCAACAATAAGAAGCACGGAACGTAAGCTTCACATCATACCTGAGTTATTTTATTATCCTCAAAGTCGTGTAGGACCATTTAGCCTACGTCAACCTAGCTACCATTCAGCGCACGCCAACCTAGCTACCATTCAGCGCACGCCAACCTAGCTACCATTCAGCGCACGCCAACCTAGCTACCATTCAGCGCACGCCAACCTAGCTACCATTCAGCGCACGCCAACCTAGGTACACTACGTGCATGCTCTTGGTAACTATAATGGTAAACACATTGAAAACAATTGTTCGCATCTATTAATGGCTTCGATCACAAGTCGACGTCTTAAAAGGGTCTCAATTAGTTAAGCAAGCCGAACAAGATGGGTAACCTAGTCCCTATATCAGAAACGAATGATACTGGAAGATACAAAAAGACAATTGTCACTACGATCATTACGATTTCTTTCAGGCGCATCAGAACTAGAAACCAGAAAGTGGACAGAATAGTAACAAAAGACACACATGTGTGTTGTCAACAACCAAGAGATTCTATGGTTGGGAAAGTAATTGATGAAGTTAAAATCCAAATCAAGAAAAGATGACTGATTAAGAGAGGATGACTACTTCAATGAAATGAAAGAGAATGCAAGAAACAAGTCAATAGAAAAACATTAAATCTTCACAAATTCAAGAAATTAGCAGTTAACCATGAAAAACGTTCCTGCCCTAATATTGAAGTTCTTCCATCCATGTAAAAAAATCACTAAAAGCACTACTAATAACAGAGAAAGACTTCTAAGAAGATCTCCATTTCTTATCAAGATCGTCATATATTTCCCGACCTTTTCTACCCTCCTTGAGGCAAGCGATCTTCAACTTCTCCATTGTAGACTCATAGATCTTATTTCTACCTCTCAGCATTTTATCAGCATTTCTCATCATTTCTGTCAGCCTACCCATACTAGCAAGCCCATTAAGTAAAGCATTTGCACTATCATCTATTGGGGTAACACCATCCTTCTTCATATAGAACCAAATCTCATACGCCATCTCAGGATCATAACCGTCGAAGAACATTAAAATGGCATCAGCACAATTTGCAGGAGTTGGCGGCTGTTCATTCTTGATCATCTCAAAGAAAAACTTGCCTGCTTCCTTCACCCTGTTGCTTTTTATCAGACATTGAAAAATTATGTTGTAGCTTAAGGAATCAGCGAAAACTCCAATGAAAGGCATTGAATCAAGCAATTGAAAAGCGCTAGCTATTTCATTGTTATTGCAAAACAAACCGATCATCGCATTATACATGACCACATTTGGGGTTAATCCACTCTCCACCATCATATCCCATAGTGATAAAGCATTAGCAGAATCATTCTGCTTAATGAGAACATCAAGAGCGTTAGAGAAGAATTTTAAATCTGGTAAGCAGTTTTTCCCCTTCATGACTTGAAGAAACTTAAGAGCCTCGTCAACTTGTGAACCTCGAACTAGAGTACTCAAAAAAGCCACGTAAGCCGCCATGTTTTGTGGACGCCACCCAACACGAATCACCATCTCGCCAAACATTGTTTTCGCCTTAGCCAAATTCCCTTCTTTCTCACACGCTTCCAACAAAATAGCATACGAGTCTCCATCTAGCTGTATTTTAGTCTTAACTTTTTCAAAGAACTCAAATGCT
Source organism: Gnaphalium uliginosum (assembly GCA_963930675.1). Classification (NCBI taxonomy): domain Eukaryota; kingdom Viridiplantae; phylum Streptophyta; class Magnoliopsida; order Asterales; family Asteraceae; genus Gnaphalium; species Gnaphalium uliginosum. Next base: position 12,441,008 of record OZ005684.1, read on the forward strand.
TTTGCATTTGCAGTCTGAGAATTCTCTCTACACATCGCATTCAAAAGAGAGTTAACAGCCACAACATCAGGCTGAACTCCATGCTTTTCCATCACATCAAACGTCATTGTAGCTTCATAAAACTTCCCAGCCTCACAATAACTCCCGAAAACTGAAACAAACGTTGCCAATGATATTACCCCCTCTTCCTTCATCGTCCTAATAGCATCCCACATCGGGTCAAACATCTGATTCTTCCCAAGCAAATCCACCATTAAATTCCACACAAAAGACGAATGTCTTTGCTTCGAACCAATCCACTTGAAAAATACCACAGCAGCCGCAGGACATCCGTACGAAAACTTAAGCACTTCTTCTACAAGCTCAGGCTCAAAATTCATTGCCATTGTAGATAATGCAGTTTCAACTTCCCCAGGATAAACCCTAGCTAGCATTTCACATACAGTTCTCGCTTTCGGCGCTAAATCGAATGTATCGAGATATGATGGAAATTTTTTTGGCGGTTTATCATTTTGTTGTTCTAAAGGTTGCCTGAATGGTACAGTTTCCATCACTTTTAAACCTAGGGTAACCTATACGTATAGATCATAATAATGTCATATACATACAAACAAACACATAGCAATATCACTTTCTATGTAACTAAATTGAATTACTGAGATGTAATCAATATAAAATCAATACAATTCGAGAAGTTATTAATACAGTAATTAATAAAACCCTAAACTGTATACAAGTTAGGGGTTTCGTTGTTCGTATGAAGCTGTGAAAACTTACAGCTTGAATGATTGAATGTTAGATATGTGTACGGAACTCGCTTTGTTGATGTGGCACACTCGGAGAGTATCCTAACTGCCGGAAAAAGTAATCCGATTGCCGGAAATATGGATATTAATATCCACAATCTTCAAAATGAAACCAGCGGTTTTATTTTAGGTATGGTAAATTTTAAAAGAAATGATAAGCGTAACTTTTTTACAGTAAGTTATCATTGTAGAATTTTGTATTCTTTTTTTGTTAGAAATTTGTGTTGCAGAAAGTTTGTAGTGTATACGTGTTATAGTTATTCGCACTATCTTTTATTATTTATTATTATTATTATTATATAATTAAAAGAGGATAAAACGGAGAAGTTTGGACTATCATTAGGTCCTTTCATTAACGATGAACGATCTAGATTTATTCATCCTAATTTACACTTTGCACCCCTAATTCTTTATTAACCTTTGAACTCAAACCCTAAAATAAATCAGAGAACAAACACGTATGAAAATCACGGCAACGCTCTGCGATTTCTTCATGGTTCAAGAAATTAGAGTTTTTTCTTCACAATTTCATTTACAAACAACAATTATCGATCGAATGTTATTGTAATCATTTTGTCATCTTCTCCCACTTGCAGCCGTACATCAAAAACTTCGACCGACTTCCGATCGCCTTCAAAAATTGCAAACCGTCTTTATGTTTGTTCGATTTAATCAATGTATAATATATTCAGTAGATTTTCAATCCTGAAAATTGTGTTGCGTTAAACGAGAACTTTAGTGCTAATACAATATTTTATTATGTTTTTCCTGTCTAGGAAAGATGTGTAGAAGTGAAGGATGTATGTTGACCATAAAGAATCATAGAATACTTGGACTATTGGCACATAAAATATGGTTTCAAATCGAAGTATTCAATTTTGACTACACTGGTAAATCTTTATTCCCTACTTCAATTTTAGTTTGATGGATTTCAAAGAGAAAGTTGTGGATATTTTTATTACAAAAAAGTTGTGAATATTTTTATTACAAAAAAGTTGTGAATATTTTTATTACAAAAAAGTTTGTGAATATTTTTGTTGCTCTGTATTAAGAAGTAATCTAATTAAGATCTAATTAGGTATGAAAACTATTAGAATTGAAACCCTGAGTCTATTTGTTGCTCTGTTTTCACTTTGAGTTAAAGCTTGTATCTTTGGATGGTTTCTAATTATTATTAACGTTTTTTATTTTATATATTCATGTGAAGTTGAAGATGAAACCTTTTCTGATACAAACCCCCTCTTTGTTCATTTATATCTTATGGTAAGTCATGTCTCTCATTTAAAATCTATAATTTTTGTTATTGAGTGCATTTAAATGGAAAACATACGCATATAAGTTGTTTGATGAAATGCCTGAATAAGAACATAACACTAAAATGCATGTTCAATTTGGCATCGAGTTCAAATTCTTACTTTGAGTTTTGTTTCAATGCTCCAAAATCTAGGTTCTAAAAACCATGTATAAGATTGGTATTTGTATCTTATATTCATTATATTATAGCTTTTATATAAAATAAATTTAGTATGAGCTAATTGTCATACACGTCAACTCTTCAGGCAGTGTAACATAAGCACTATTAGGCTCATGAATCTTGAAATTTGTAGGTTTATTATGCGTGAGGGTCTGGCACTTGACAAATTAAAGAGGTATATGTCATATGTTTATTTCTTATTGATTTTCAAACAAATCTTTGTTAGCTGTAGCCTGTAGGTATGAACATCAAAATATTTTAATGTTTAACTTGATCCAAACTCTAGATGTAAGTGTAGGCATTTGTAGGATAGGGGTGCATTATACTTTTGGGAACCACAACCCTAAACTTTGTCAGGACGAGTTTGATTCGCTTTAATGTAAGAATATAGTAGCAACAGATAGTAGTTTTATTTTGACCCAATTGGCCTTATATAATGTAAAACGAACTTCTGTTTTGATTTGATCGTTAATGTAAGCTCCTAAAAGCAACATTTTTTCTATGACGAGTTGTATTGCTATATGTATGGTATTAACTATTAACGATCATTAGTGGATGGGGATGCTAGCTAACAATGTGTTTGGAGCCATGGAAGGAGACCTCACGAAACCAAGAATTGCAGAGGTAAACCTTGAAAATTAGTATTTGATAAACATAAAAATGTCTATGAATCTATTATAATAACAAAAATAGCGATACGATGCATCGAACCCTATGAATATAAGGTCCACTTATTTCGTTGATTAAAAATTTTCATCAGATCTGTATGTTTCAATCTAAATGATTTTTCAGGTTGATGAGCTTTTGTCAAAGCGAGTAAAAGTGGATGTATACAACGACCAAGTATGATCTTTTTGCCAAGTAATTACTAATTAGAATTACCTCAATATACATTTGACAAATTACATATTCTACGACTTATCTTTTAGTGACAAATTGATTTAATTTGTGCTATAGAGGGAACAGAGGCATGGTTTAATATGATCAAGTATGTTTTAATTTTGTGGGTTGTTATGTCAATTTCATTAGTAGTTTAGATTTAGTAGTTGTTCTTTTATAATAAAGTAGTTGTTGCGAAAGGCTCTTTCTCTCTAAAGGCCTTAACGTCAATTACCGATGAAAGTTGTCTTACAAAGATTGGGCTTGAAGAAGTTGCTTTCTAGATGCAATTTAGAGCGATTTGAAGTTTACGGTATGCATTATTCAGCTTACTCATCAATTACTTTCTCAAAAATCATGAGCAAATTGTACATGAGAGAATTGAAATGGCTAGATGCTTCATTTGCATTAAAATTGCTCTTTCGATTAGTTTTGTCCGTATTATGTTCCTGTTAAAAGCCGCAAGAGCTTCTGGTTCTCTCAATCTATCAAATCGATCTCTCAAGTAATCACATTTCTCAATTCTAGATTATTTCTAAACTTTCATAATTCATTTCATTGAATAAATTATTTTTTTATTATTATTTTATGCACAATGGGCTACTTCAAGATTTGATCTTTTTGTATCAAAGAAGTGCCAGATGAGGTACATAAAAGTTTGGATGCAGTTGGTAAAGGTCAAAATTGGTGGGAGGTATATTTCATATACATGTACTTTACTAGTTATACAATTTGTTTTTTCTTAAAGTAGATTTGTTAGTTTTGTTACCTTAATGATGCAGGCAATTAGTCACAAAAACTAATGTTCGTAATGAAATTGAATTGATAAAGCAAAAATAAAAAACTTACCCTTATTGTCCGTGTTGAATGTTTGCCATAACAAGCTTTCCCATCTTCCAGCTGCTATTGGAGAGTAACATACTCTTTAGCCTTTTGATTTAAACTGTTTCATTTTTTGTTGTTGGTTGTCATGTATTTTCTTTATGTTTATTGTCAGGCTTAAATCACTTTAGTCGTTATACGTGTCGAATAATCTGCTACTTGAGCATTTATTGTATATCGGTTTGTATGAATATCATTTATGCATAGACTGTAATTGCAATAAAGCATATCATTTTATGAAAAGTTGTGAAATCTAGATGAATATTTTCATCGGCACACGGCAACCAACTTAAAGATATTCCAGGCTCCCTTGGAAATTGCTTGGTCCGAGCAGACCTCAAGGTGACTGTAGGACACCATATGTATTGAAATCTACACTTATGAATTGTGATTTGATGTACATAAAGATAATTGTTAGTGTGCTTACTTCTTATTTTATTTTTATTGCAATGCACCTGGTTTGGAATGCCTAATTTTTATATTTTAACTGTTAGTGTTTCATTCTAGGCATCAAACAATCACCTCACCAGCTTGCCAGAAGATCTAACCAATTGTCCAAAAATGTCAAAGTTGGATATAGAGGTTTCTTTCTTTTCATATGCTAATTAACTTCTCCCTTTCTGATTTGTTTCTTATTTTTGCATCCATGATGCAAGGTTTTGATTTGTCTTATGGGTTGCTTGACGTTTGCTGATACTTTTTCAATTTTTGTTTATTCAAAAGTGCAGTTTTTTGGGCCGAGTCTTTCATGTTCTTTTAGTTTATAAATGAAGTTTGATATGCATGTATCCAATGTCTAATGCAGACCATCATTTGGGTGGGCAACATGGGATCTGATAGCTATGGTTGAGAATGTGAAGCATGATGGACCTGCAACCTACTCTTTAACATTTGTGTGGAATGAACATGAGGTTCCTTAGTGATATAAGCATTGATCTCTTTGAATTAGATGTGTTATATCTGCCATACAAATTTTGGTCTGCTATGTAGAACTGATTGGAGATTTAACTGGTCGGAAAAAACAGATTAAAGCATCCCACAAGGGCGGCCCAAGGAAGCAAAGCTTTCGTTAGTTGTTAGATATTGTCAGCTTTGACCTACTTCATATATGGACACATTAATAAATGTCAATTATTTGGTAACTTGATGTTTACTTTATATTTATAATATTTTGTAACTTATTTAATTTTCTAAAACATGTATAATTGAATTGAGTTGGTCATGTGAATTTGGTAGCAATTTTACATGTCTACGGTATGTTGGGAACTTCATATCTACTTTATTATAGTTACGAAATAGCTATAAAAGCTACAAGTCTAATGTATGTTGGAAACTTCATGTCTATGTAATAATAATAAAGCTCAACTTTTTTTTACTCATATTTTACTTATGGAGTATTACATAAAGGGTGATGAGATTTTTATGATTTGTTTTGATAAATCAACCAAAATTATGTATCAAGTAGTTGGTTAACATCCTTCATATTTTTTAATCTCAGAACATATTCAATAATGATAATGACATAGCATTCTTCTTACAATATATAAATGTGGTTTAAACTTAATTTTTATCGAAAGGAAAAAAAATGTATAATATCGTGTAGCTGTGACTCCATAAATAAATTATTTGACATATGAAAATACATTTCACACAACAATTGATATATTTGTTTATCTTAAAGGTTCAAATTTTTAATTGAAAATTTTACAAAGTCACATGTTAAAGCCCGCGAGTTCTTCACCTAGTACGATTTAATAATATTTAAAAATTAATAAATAATAAGTGATTAATCGTTGCAAGGCTGATATGTGCTGTAGAAAACATATAAAAATAAATATGATGTACTATTATAGATAACACTTGAAATATACAAAATCACAGAAATTATAAACAAATAGCATGTCAATATACATAGGTACATTATAGATATCGTGTTCAAGTTAACATTTGATATATAAAAAATACATAATAGAGGAATGTTAAATTATATCTAAAATAACAAAATCCAAACACACATGAAGTAATGAAGAAATTAGTTTAAGATCATTAATAAAGAAATCATCTACATATAGAAATTTCTTATGTTTAGAAATAGATATATAATATTATGTGTTGACTTATATATATATATATATATATATATATATATATATATATATATTAATAATTTTCTATATATGTTATGTTTTGAGTAACTTTTCATTTTTAAAATTTTAGTGTAAAATATTTTTATAGGAAAGTTTGAGTGAGTGGATTTATATTTTACAGTGCATATTGTTTTTTCTAATGTTAAGTACGCACAAATGTATCAAACAATAGTCTGATATTGATAGTATGTAGCGAGCTATCCGAATACAACGAATGTCAAACTATAGTTTGATATATTTGCGCACACTAAACCTTTTTTCTAACGTATAATAGCTCATTTTTTTAGATATATGTTTGCTCTTCCTAAATATTCTAAATCGCTTTGCACTATTTTTTTCCTTAAATTTGAAGGTCCATCAAATCTTTTGGATTCGATTATATTATTTCGTAGTACAGTAACTTAGTGTCGATATTTAACGTACTGTTGGATACTTTTACTATGTTGCTTTTTTCATATTTTACTTGTTCCATAAAATCTTCCTATTTCAGTATTTCTTAATTTTTAAATTTTTCTTATTAAACTAGAAAATTGAACACGCTAACTTTTCTAAATGTGGCCTGATTTCAATAACCGGAGGATCTTAAATATTTTATTATCAAAAAAATCACTTAGGATGGTTTCTCAAGCTATTCGGTAGTAAATTTTAATAGTACCTAAAGAACAAATATAAATTTCATATTTTCATAGTCTCAAAATAAGACCACTCTCAACAGTTGCTTTTTCAGTTTTGTCAGCTCAGCGTCACGTCATCACAATCAAAACTGATAAAAAACTGACTAAGCACTGCCAACAGTCCTTTCTTCACTTTCATTTCTGGGACCCACTGACTATTAATTTAATTTTTTAGACACAAATTAAATAAAACCTATTTCATTAAACTTAAAAAACATTACATTAATTAAAATAAAAATATTATAATAATTAAAATAAAACAATACAATAAGTAAAAAAAATTACATTTATTGAAAACAACTAAATAAACTAAGCACGGTTTTGACGACGGAAGCTACGTGGGAGGTGCCAAATGTGTTCGATGAGAGCATTACGAAGTTGATGATGAACCATTTGGTCGCGTAGTTCCTTGTCCATGCGCATTTGTGTTGCAACCCTCTCGTCCCACGTACGTCCTGGTCTGTTTATCGGGTCCTACAAATAATCTTCCTCAAGTTGACATATATTGCGTCTGTTGTCCTCGGTGATCATGTTGTGTAAGACAACACACGTGTACATGATTCGTTTAATTTTGTTGACGTTATATGGCCTTGCAGGATTTTTAATAATTGTTGCATAAAATCGTCTTCGGAGGAGCTCGAATAGGAGCTTGAATCCATTGTTACGATTTATAGAAAAATGATGAATTATATAGAATAATTGGGTAGAATAATGTATTTGATTGAGATAATGGAAGAGAAAATTGTGTGTGAATTAGAGTTTAGTTGTGTGTTTATTTATAGTGTGTTTGGGGTTGGATAAAAGGAGTAAAAAAAATATTATTTAAAAAACCAAACGGATATATTACTGTTATATTTTTATTTATTTATTATTTTTTTATACTAACGGCTAGAATTCAGAAAAAATAACAAGTGGGACCCAACCCCACCTCGTCGCCTTTCATGGCCAAACCGAAGAGGACCAACCGATGAAGCAACCGACGATGCAACCGACGAAGCCGTGCCATCAGCGTCGGTTCACCGGCATTCGTCGGTTCCCCAACTGATTAAGCCGTTGGGAACGGTCTAAGGTAGTCATTTTTACACAACTTTTATTGACGCATATATCATACAAGAAACATGAATTTTAATGTAAAAATCACTACCCTTTCACGTATTTTAGCTTCTATTTTGGAAAGTAAAAATGTAAGGGAAGTGATCAATACAACATGAATTTTGATTCATATAACATAATTGTGTATCAATGAGTTGTACTATATGCATTAACTGTAAAATTTTATTGTATGAACTAAAATCTATGTTGTATTTATAACACTCTTTATGTAAATAACATGAGGAGTATAAGTACTTTCTTGGGTTGACCCATGAAGTAGCTATACAAAGGGGCATACTATTTGCATCAATGTTTTGAAAACCGGTTCAACCGGTCCGGTCTGATCGGTCGAACCGAAATATCGAAGCTTTCCGGCCGGTTGTAAACCGGTTTTTGACCATTATTGACATTGGCGCGAACCGCCGGTCCGACCGGGAACCGGGCGGTTGAACCGGAACCGGAACCGAAACCAGTTTTCAACTTTTATTTATTTTTTTTTTTGTTTTTTTATTTGGATTGATAGTAATGTGTTTGAACTTTGAATTAAGACTTGTATTCATGTTGAACTACTTAAGGTTTAGATTAGTAATGTTGTTTGCTCGTTTTGAAGTTTGAAACTTATATTCACGTTGATATGTATAGTTTTGGTATTGAATTGTATGCGTTTTGTATATTTATTAAATTGTATTGTTGTTTTATATGTGTTTCTATGTGTGTTTTAAACAATGTTAAGGTTAAATGTATATTTAGTAGTATTGTAAAAATAAAAAAAAATAAAAAAACACATAAAAATCGAAACCGGTTAAACCGGCCGATTCGACCGGTCCAACCGGAAATGGAAGCCCCTCCGGTTTGACTATAAAACCGGTTTTCAAAATATTGATTTGCACATCCCTATTTACTGATTGCATACCCCCTACCCCATCAGATCGTCCTTTTTTTATTTTTTATCCAAATTCCTAATTGCACACCCTCCCTAACTATCAAATCGATTTTCATAATTTTGTTTTAATATTTTTAAGGGATTCATATTTTATAAAAATAATACGTTTTTATAAAAAAAAATTATGTTTTAAAATGTTACAGGGATTCATTATGTGTCGGTGGAGTTACAGGGACAATACCCGATGCCTCCAATTATGACACTATGGTGTTACTATAGACAACTGTGTGCAGCTGAATGGAAGACCATGTATAAGAATCGCCTAGATATGTACACTCAACAAAACTCGAGAGAAAATTTCAATCCTGCAGATTTTATTTATGTTTAGAAGATAAAAGTTTATTTTTATGTATTTTTATTTAGTCGATTAAGTATTGTAAACTATTGTCTAATATATTTAATAAAAATGTAGTCGATTGACCAATGAATGGTTGATTTATAAAAAAAATTTAAAACATAAATTGTTTTATATAATAATAAAAAAAACATTTAATTGATTTGACGGGAGTGTGCGTCCAAAAATAGAAGGGTATCCAAATAGAATTGGCCCCGTACAAATTACAAATGCTATTTATTGAAAATAATTTAGAAAGGACAGCACAGGCAAAACCAGAGATGAACAAACAGTTAGACTAGCCCAAAACAATATCGTCCGCTCAAAAGGGATCAGCCCAAGTGCCAAAAGATGAATTACTTAAGTCTATTTTTAAATTTATTTAACGTTATTCATTTACAAATGATAAGTATGTCTAAATTTGTTGTCATAAAATTAACTTAAATCAGGTTAATAGACAAGAATGAGGTTCAAATGAGAATTGAGGAACCAATAAAATTGTGACACGTGTCACAAAAATTCAATTTTAATCACGTTTTTAAAAATAAATATCACAAGAATGATTCAATAAAAAAAAATCTGCACCATAAAAGTCAATATTTTTTTTTCTCTTCGATTAAACATCTCACATGATATACTTTTTACGATTTTTTATGAGTTTTACAAATTGTACAATATTAGTATCACATGTGATACTCGTTGGTATCACGTGTGATAGTCATTGGTATCAAATGTGATAGTAGTTTACAAAACTCACTAAAAACGGGAAAAAAATCGCCGAAAGTATTCCTTGTGAGATATATAATCGAAGAGAAAAAAAACGTTGATTTTTATGGTGAAATTTTTATAATTTACCGACTTATCATTTATGAGATATTTAAATTCAAATCATTGATGATTTAAACATAAAAAACTAAGTTGTAATCACATGCGATTGAACATCAAAGTATCAATCACATAAGATTAAAGAGTAATTAAAATACGAATTTTAAATTATTGACAATAATTATCCAATTAAATAAAAATAAGTTGAAATCATATATGAATTATCATATATCGGTAACTTGTTTATCAAATATTAATTTTTAATTAAAAATTATATTTGATTATATACAAATTCACATGTGATTATATACAAAATCATATGTGATTAAATATAAACTAACCATCACATGTGATTTTTGATAAATAAACAAAAAAAAAACACATGCAATTCTAAAATTTTTATTTATAATTATTAATTTGATGAATATTAACTCGTAATCACATATTAATTAACATATTCCTCGAATAAATAATCATGTACATATTTGAACTTTTTATCATAAATCACATATGATTATATTTTTAAGATCCCGACAAGAAAAGGGAAAAAAAAATTGTCAGAAGTATGACTTGTGAGATCTATAATTAAAGATATAAGAACTCTGACTTTCTCAAACATGGGGATAAAATAGTTTCGGGAGTTAAACTAGACTCTCGAAGTCAAAACTATTGTGTAAACTTTCTAACAAGGGATATCATATATGTTCTAAATAACATTCATGTGTTGTTGATCAATCGTACTCTTTACACTTCATATTCTTCATCTTGTTCATATTCAAATATTTATTTATAGAATAACATCTGATATATGTGTTGTTAATAATACATATGATTTTCTTTTATAAAATACAGAAAAATAGTATGAATATAAAGTTATAAATGATAGTAGGCTTATAATTACACCAATGTTTTACTATAATATTCTTCCTCTCTAGAATTCTTGCACTTTACTCTTTATTTATAATCTTCACTCTCGAAACAACTCGTGTTCTTTTATTAACTACTTGAGTCTAGATCGATATTTTCAGTCACATAAAAGGTTGCAATGTCATTTCTACTACCACATTGGCACACTACTAGTGTGAGATTTCCGAATGTCGAATTTAAATCTTAGTCAACCGTACCGTAGATCATAGGTTTGGAAACACTTTGAACGTGTCTTTATAGACAAAAATGTTTCTCCCAGTGCAAAAAGTGTATAAAAAACGAAGTATATTTTCACGAACTCTATGATGAAAATCATGAAATATTATTTAGAAGGTGTTTCTAAATGGTTAAGTTTACCTATGGTTTCAAGAGTAAAGAACAAATACATGTTGAATGAAACAACGTTTCAAGAGTAAAGAACAAATACAAGTTGAATGAAACGACGTTACGTACTATTATTTATGTATTTTTAAATATAAAAAATAAAGAATTACATATGCCTTTAAACGAACTACGTAGGAATCAAATAACACAAAAGACAGATAATATAACATCCCATGAGGTCAACCATCCTGAGACAAGTGGCAACCACACACGGACTTCTCGGGATGTCACGCATATATCTTGGTACTACTCTCTCTTAAAAGCGTTTAAACAGATCGAGTTCTCATGAGATATATTATGTTTGTACTCCCAAAACGTGTTGCATATGATAAGGACAAGATTTTCTTATAAGTTTTCGAATCTCTCACGTCCACACCCGCGAAGTGGGATTCACCTAAAGTGTTAGACTGTTAGGGATAGACGACTTATGTGTGTCGCTAACATTATGTAGTTAGTAACTTGGTGAAAAGCACCATTGCTCTAGATAAAAGCCTTCTTTTAAAACCATTGCCACACAAAACATGACGACACACTTTAATGGCTATCATGATTAAAAAATAGTGTGGCTATCTCAATTGTATGAGGTCAATATCGACGTAACCGCAACGAGGGTTTAATAATAATAATAATAATGGATACTAAAAGGGCGTGCATGGATTTGCGTATATAAATTTGTTGGCTTAAACACATATGCGATATATATGCACCGACGAGTTTTTTGGGTAAGGTTCTGAAGAGAAGGTGGACAATGTCGGATTTGCTATATTTTAAGATAAATTTATAAGGTAAAGCTTAGTGTTGTTAAGATATAGGTAAATTTTATAGGTGTAAAATGCAGTGTTGTTAAAATGCAGTTGTTGATAAGATGAAGTGAATTTGAGTGTACAAACCAATTTGTAAGAACGATCTTTTCATTTTTAATTTCGATCTTCCTCTCAATCCCCTCCTTTGAGTCATTCTCCTCTTATCCTACACCAATTTTTTTTTTTACTATAACTTCTTGGGAATGGTTATTGTAGAATAATTCTTTATGGTAGAAAACATAAGAACGGTATTTTCATTTTTAATTTCATTATATGTACACTTTTTGCAAAATAAATAATATCAATATTGTTAGAATTTTATTCTCTTGAATATGCAATTGATTTATATATATATATATATATATATATATATATATATAATATATATACACACACAATTTAAAGTTGTGTATCACAACTTTTTAGTGTGATAATCTGATACACACTAAAACTTTTATAATATGTATCATATTTAAAAAAAAAAAAACTATTTCATCTTAAACAACATAAAATTCTAATAATTTTGATGTAAAATTATGCGTTTCTACCGTTCTTACCATAACAAAGTGTTTCTATTTGAATCTTTTTTGTAATTTCTATTACACCTTGTTCTTTCTAGTTTGTTTAATTGATTCCAACCAAGCTGGACTGTGTTGGCATCCTAGTCACTTTCCCACAAAATTTTGAAGGTACTTTCTTGCAATCTCATTTTAAGTTAATACAAAAACACACAAAAGGATGTCTAAATAAAAGATCCGCATGCTAGCATGTATCTAGATGTATGAACGATTAATCATAATACACGATTCAGTATCAGAAATCGAGTTACCCGGCATAAGTCCTAGACTATTAGACATTTTGGATTGTATCACATTCAAACTCGTTTTATTAATTAGTTCGTATCGTGTCTATAGTTGTTTCTTTGTTTATTTGTTTATTGTACTTTTTCACGAATCTATGCCTTTTGGTACTTTTCGTGTCAATCCGACCCTACGAACATCTATGCACGATTTTCAAATCCACCTATGGAAACGTGACACCTGTACACCATTTTGACATATATCTTCATCAAATCATTAGGTTAGTCTAGTGGAAGAAGCATTTTCTTGATAACATATAAAATTGTACGATGATCTTGTTGAAAACCGCAAGATCTTTAAAACTACTAAACTAAACAAAAACCTAAAATGCAAAAAAAAAAAGAAAAAAAATGTTCAAAGTGGTCTCTAATTAAATTAAAAACCTATTTTAGTGGTGTCCTGGGACCGGAACTATCTGCACTTTCGAGTGAAATGAGAAACATTTGTGTTTTCATAAAATGGAAATATTCCCAATGTTATCAAGGCACCTTCTATTTTTAATGACGTTTTTATTTACATGCCCATGATCTATGGTTTAATATTAATAAAATAATAATTAGCCATAATTCACTTTGCTTATACAATTTATTTGTAAGTGATTAAGCATATGTCATATTGAGTGCAAAGTAACGAGGGTTTATGGGTGATTATTTTTTAACACTCTGACGTACTTGTAAATTTGGTTTGAGATTAACTCAATCGAGGACGGCTAAGGGATTAGTCCTCAAAAATATACAGTGAGATATTTTTGAGTGTATGGGGTATTTGAAATCAATGAGGGCAAGTAATAGTTTATACAGTGAAACCCTACTTTGTAGAATGTTCTACAAAAATGTTATGGGAATGAAAACATTATCCATGCTTATGTGGACCAATGATATGGGTCGACCAAGTTAGTCGGGTAATCATGCATATAACACCTGTATGAGATATCCTCAGTTGTACTATTGTCTGGAGATTATACAAAATGTGTGTTGGTTGAGCTCAGGAATAGTACGATATATGCTCCGATGATGCATCCACCACGGAATCAGCTCTTAGGGAATGAACCGTGACGTTAGCGGGATCTAGACTGAAAAGTGAAGTCCAAGGTCTGAACTCCGAGCCAATGTTCATTAAACTGATTCTGCACGATTTTATTTGGGCGTCATCGCAAATCATTAATTAGGATTCTACAATGGTATAATGTGCTTGCTTGATCTATTATACAAAACTATTAACAATTTATTCCTTGGTACTTATTACGGAGCATATATATCGAATAAAGAGTTTTGCTAATATGTGCCCTTTATATCGATATGATAAGAATCTGTCAATTAATCGAAATCTTATTGTTAATATCGATAGATGCATGTAATAAACTTGAAAACTAACCATAATTGTTGTGAATTAAATCAATTTTAGTCCATTAAAGACTTTTTAGACACACATTAATTAGCAATTTGGGTGTAGACATGGTACGTATGGAACATCTCATCAACCACTCACTAAGTCACTAGTATTAAAAAATATCTTTGGTTACATTTAAGTAATTATAATAGTTATCTTCCATTGAAATTTCAAGTTTAAACTCTTCTCTTTTGTAATCCGAAAATAAATTTGTGGTCAAATGTGACGTAAATAACATGTATATATGGTGATCAAATGAATGATTTTTTTTAATCATATTACGAAAACTTAATATTGAAGTTTAACGATCGAGATGGTATATATTTTTATCGAAAACTTTACAATTTCAATATGAATAGTGTTACATAATTTTTTTCTTCGATGTTACTTAACTAATTAAACTTATGCTTATGATTAAACACTTGCAATTTAACTCAAAATCACAATTCTATTCTTATTTCATTTCATATTGTATATATGTCTACCAATTACATTCTAATATTAACTAAATATATATTTATAGGCTAACAATCTTACTAGAAAAGTAATCTAATCCTAATACTAATTGGAAACAATATAAAACTAATCTAGATAAATATTAACTAAATATAATTAAACAATATCTGTAAAATATATTCTCTAACACCTTCTAGTGAATTTGCGATCACATGAAAAAGGTACAGTAAATCATATAGCCATGGTTAAAGGAACGTAGGGAAAAGAATTGACAGATTACCTCCACATCAATGAGGAACATGTTAAGGTTATTAGGTTATTGAAAAGATGAGGAACATTGCTTCGTCTGATATTTTTATGAAAAGTCATTCTTCACAATTTTCACATGATATTTTCACGATTTTTTAAATATATAAACAATAAACAATGTAGTGGCGACCTTGCACAATGCATATAAATAACACACTATATGACTTTTTTTAGATCAACATTCACTTACCAAAGTCCATACAGCAACATTATTACAATCATCCTTACTAGCTAAGAGGTGTGAAACTCCATCATGAACACGCTACCTTTATGTGTATTTCTTTTGCTTTCCTCTCAAGGTTTTCGTGCAATCGAAGCATCAAGAGCACAAAAAATATTTCCACCAACTTTACCTATTGAAACGTTAACTTATCCTAATCCTTCTCCTACAAATGAGCGCTACCAAAAATATATACTACAGGCTTTCAGACCAACCTGTCCAGGACCAAGCCCCGGGGTTGGCCATAAAAGTCCACCTAACCATTGTTAGATGCTTTTATCAAATCGGAAGACGTCACATCATGGTTGATTATTTGGGATTTCATGTGTAGATTAAGATTTGGTTGAGAATACAAATTTCGTTTGGATAGTGAAGAACAGGTACTTTCATGGCAATCTTTTTTAACTAGGTGATTGATCAAGGCTTTCATGCAATGTAATGAAGATTGAGATTGCTATTGTCTCTTAGTTATGCATTGGATTTTCATTTGGAATGTGGTTTGGGGATTTTAGTTCCGACTTGCGGATGTTATACGAATATTTTACGTTGTACCTAAAAGTTTGTGTCTGTACAAAAGTAAGTGTAACTTATTTCAATATTATATAAATAAATTTATTTAAGCTTAATCTTGAAAGTTTAATTGGAATCCATTATCTTAGGACATTTTCACATTTGAAATACACAACTCGTGTATTTTATCGATGTATATTGATGTGAATCATCAACATGAGAAATAGTTTGTAACCTTAAATTTAGATTAGTTGCAACATAATATGAATCACCATGAAAGTTTCATCATAACGATATATGTGAATTATAGAGATGGCAATATAGTTACTTATTACAAATCTAATAAAATAATATAGAAATATATTAGAAATAAAAATAAATTATTATCGGGTTAATGATATAACCCAAACTAGTTCTAATGTTTGGCAAAAGACTTCTTCCTCCAGACCGTAAGGCCCAATTTGTTAGCCCATTTTGTATCATAGGCCGTCACGAACAAGCATAAGACAGCCCATTCATCTTGTGGCTATCTCCGTATTATGTTCACCTCAAGTGCCACCAAGTAGGAACCACTGAACTTGCAGATCCTCTCAATTTTACAGCTCATTTTTGTTGATGCTTTTGTTCTCAAAAACAGAACAAAAGAAAAACTAGTATATATATACTTACTTTGGAAATTAAAAAGTCACAATTATCTTTTTGTATGAAAATGTTGAACCAATTCAGCTCGATTTGATCAAGAATTTTGCCCAAAATTGATAGTGTTGAAGCGTGTTCACCAGTAATAGTCCCTAAATTAAAACTCGTAACAACTACTAATCATTTTTACTATTAATATAGGACAGTCGTTTCTATTCTCATTATAAGTCGATTTTTATAGAAAAAGATATTGATACATACAAGTAAAGTACAAGCTTTCTATAATTATAATGCAAGCTAACAATATATGAACTTTTAAACATAATAAATTAGTATTTTTCTCCCAACAATAACACTAGGGAATGCTTGGCTGAGGGTATTAGCCTATTAGGGGTGGAGAATGGGAAAGATAATAAATGAAGGGGTTTGGTATCCTATAATGGCTTCGTTGTCCATTAAAGGGTAATCACTCATTCCCTTTCAAATTGGAGGGTGGATATCATTACCTATCATTATCCCGACATATAACATTTATATAAATTCATCTCAACTTGTCAATCCGCTAACCGACACCAGTCAACCCATTTATTTTTTCAAGTCGTGCTCGGGGTCAAGGTTTGGGTTAACGGGTCAACACGCTAACCCAAAAGTAACCCACGAAATTCGACCCGTTTGACGCGAAATCAACCCGCCTACCAATATTAATTCGAAACCCGCCAACCCGTTTAACTTTTGGGGTTAGGCTCGGTTTAAGGTTCGAGCTAACGAGTTAACCTATCAGTCCAAAGGTAACCCAGTAAATTTGTCCCGTTTGACGCAAAACCAACCCACCAATCGATATTAACTCGAAACCTGCCAACCCATTTAGTTATTCGGATTGGGCTCAATTGAAGGTTAGAATTAAATTTGACCCATTTGACGCGAAATTAACCTATAAATGATATTAACTCAAAACCAACATGATTATCTTGTTTACCTAAACGGATTATGAAGATCGTGTCCAGATTGGGTACTTTCAACCTGCCAACCCATTTATCTAATTATGTCAGATTCGAATTATATACTTTAGACCTGTGAACTTAACTCAACCCAATTTATCACTCTTACTTGTGATGATTATTGTAAGAATTAAGCAACATAAATGACAAAAATATCACTAAATAATAGTCATTGCATTGCTTAATATTTCCTTAAATTCCCTTATCTTTCCCATTTCCATTCCCTACTTTAAACCAATTGCACCCTAATCCAATACAACTATTGCTAATTACAAATACACATCCATGTAAACCCCAAAATACAAACCCAAAGGCCACGTGCCTTACACGCGTCTCTCCAAATTCAACATCTTCATCTCTTTTCAACAAAACCTTCCCCCAATTTTCACTATCACTCACAATTTCCTGATCTATCGTCTTTTACTGCATCATCAACCTCAAAACCCTAATTAACACAATTCACTGCAAATCTGGAGCAATTAAAAACAATCGGTAGGGAGCTTGCAATGAGCTCCCAAGGCGGATTCGGTCAATCTAAAGAATTCCTCGATCTCGTCAAATCAATCGGTGAAGCTCGATCCAAATCCGAAGAAGACCGTATCGTTATCCACGAGATCGAAACCCTAAAACGTCGAATCAATGAACCTGACATACCTAAACGTAAAATGAAAGAGTATATAATCCGTCTTGTATATATCGAGATGTTAGGTCATGATGCATCGTTTGGTTACATTCATGCTGTTAAAATGACTCATGATGATTCGTTATTACTTAAACGTACTGGTTATTTAGCTGTTACTTTGTTTTTAAATGAAGATCATGATTTGATTATATTGATTGTGAATACGATTCAAAAGGATTTGAAATCTGATAACTATTTAGTTGTTTGTGCTGCGTTGAATGCGTGCTGTAAGTTGATTAATGAGGAAACTATACCTGCTGTGATTCAGCAAGTTGTTGAGTTGTTAGGGCATCAAAAGGAAGCTGTTAGGAAGAAAGCTGTGATGGCGTTGCATAGTTTTTATCAGAGATCTCCGTCTTCTGTCAATCATCTTGTGGCAAATTTCCGGAAGGTTGGTGCTTTATGACTGGTTATGTACATTTTTACCTCTATGTATAGATGTAATCATACCGGCATTGTAACAAGAACTATGATAGACACGGTACTGTCTGTTACAAGTTCTGTTTAGTTAGACCTTTTTATTCTTGAATTGGGGTGGAATCTGGTGTTTGTAACGATATATTGCACATCTCCTGCATTAATTAGTTAGCTTGTTTTTTTATGGTTTATTCACCTCAAAATGAAGTAAGCTTATTAGAATGGGAATTCTAAGTTAACAGTCTTAACATATACACAATTCAATTCATCTTACAAGTTAAAAAGCCAAGTGATATTTGAACTGAGGTTACTTTGCGAATACGAAACTAGTATTTTATTAAATTTAATGATACACAGAGAGGCTAAAACAACACAACTTTTCAAATTAACTATATGTATTAACGGCTCAAACTATATCATCTTACTTAATCCTGGGTCATTTAATATATTATTCGAGGAGTTGAAATTGTGAGAGTCATGGGAAGCATCTGCCTAATCACACAGTTGACCCATGTCATGAAACATATAATCGGGTATTTTAGGGAGCACAATAATCTTATCTTAGCTCATATCTTATCACATGTGCTCCCTTTTGTTGATGATCGGGTTGCACACTGAAATGAGTTGCAACATATGTCTATCAATGCGATTAATTGAATTTTGTGAAGTATTTCAAATTGTCTCTCTTAGTTGTTTATGGAAACATTATTGTGAATTTGTGATAAAGATCAACGTTTTCTGATCCCTGATTTGTACATTTTCTATTTTGCAGAAACTATGTGATAACGACCCTGGTGTAATGGGTGCTACACTTTGCCCTCTACACGACCTTATCACAATTGATGTAAATCCATACAAGGATCTAGTTGTAAGCTTTGTGAACATTCTTAAACAAGTTGCCGAGCGCAGATTGCCCAAAAGTTATGACTATCATCAGACACCTGCTCCTTTCATACAGGTATCCACTTCGTATACTGTATATGTAGACCTTATAAATCCCTCTTAGAAAATACTGCGTATGTTATACTCTTCCTGTTAAAGAAATGCAACACTTTCCTATTTGGGTTGTTTCTTAAGGAATGTAATATTTATTTTTAATTTAGGGGGGTGTTTGGGATTGCTTAAATAAGTGCTTATCTTCTTATTTGCTTATTTTGACATAAGATAAGCAGATCCAAACACATTTATGAAAACTGCTTATCTGCTTATTTATTAAGGAATAAGCACTTAAAAAATAAGCATGGTGCCACCTACATATTTTTTAAGCACACAAGTGCATATAATAAGCAATTCCAAACACCCTATTAACTGTTCATCTCAACTTTCTTTGCGCATTAGCAATGATCACTTGAAACTACTAATTCTAATTCCGGTCACATTTCTTTTAAAAACTTCTGTCTTTGTAAAGGTTTATCTTTGAGATCTGATCCGTAGTCAACAATATTATGTGTCAACTCTTCTAGCTGGTGCATAAATGCATATGATGAGATGACCAAATTACCAGTATTATCAATTTATTTTAGTATAAATTAATTATGTCACTGGGATACAAGAATGGGCTAATTTGATAGTTTTGACTAATGTGGACACATTAAGTAACAATAAAAACTTCATTAGAAATTTGATTTCAAGTTTGCCTATATCTTCTGTGTATGTATCAATCATGAAATAAGCATTTGTATGGGTTGGGTTCTAAACTTCTATACATATATGCATATAACATATATAAACGCACCTCCATATCCTTAATTTAGACCGTCCAAAGGAAATCATCATGCTTGTATTGTACTGACATCTGTTGATTAAGTTTCTCAGTCGTACTTGTGTTTGTAACTCGGCATAACTAAAAGTGTGCATAACACATGTATGCAAATGTAGAGGTATGAAGAACAAATTGAGGAAGTTCCTATTCTATTTTTCTTCGTTAAGATAGCAGTAAAGAAGTGCTGAATGCCCATTCAACAAAGTTGAGGCATCTATGAGAGTTCTAGCTCCTAGTTTCTGAACCTACACATGTCTTTTTCTGCATTGCACTGTTCAGACAGTTGCATCACTTTCGGAAAGGATGAGAAAGTGAAAAGATTACCATGCCTATGGTAGCTAGAAGTGGTTAATCCACATAAGCAGAATGTCCTGAATTGCAAGTGAGCCAGTTTAACATGCCAAATGGCACTGATTGCACAGAACGAGAGTCATTTCCTGATTGAATGTGAGCCAGTGACCAGCCACATCGAATAGATTGAAATAAGCATATGGAGACAACAGAAAATATATAAAAACATTTCACGAAATTCCGGTTCTTTGCTAAACCACTTGTAACATGTATATGGACGTAGGTAGAACTTGCATATCTTCCCTATTAAATCTTGTTTTGACATTCATCCAGCTCTTTAGACATACTCATGAAACTCACGTTGGGTGTCAGTGTGGTCTAAGATCTTTGGATGGATAATTAAAGCACTGGCACCTAAAAGCGAACATTCTTTGAGTCTTACCCGAACTAAGTCTAGGAATGGGCCCAACATTTGTTTAGCGCAACATGAGTAACACAATAATAAAAAGTGTCTATTGACCCACATGGAAAATATATACCATATATATGATACTTGATACATATTATTAGAATTACAATACGAGTGTTTGACGTATAGAATTCCAGGCAGACGTTGGGGATTTTGAGAACTTAAACACGCCAACTAGTCAATGATAAAGAATCAGTAATATGATATAAAGTATTTTTGATCTGGATTATTGATATCCTTAACTTGAGTTCGGAATTTTTTGAAAGTATATCTTAGTTTTTCCATTATAACTGGTAGTTTTAATATGCAGATTAAGTTGCTAAAAATCCTTTCATTACTCGGTAGTGGAGACAAAAAGTCCAGTGAGCAAATGTATACTGTCATCGGCGACATAATGAGGAAGAGTGACGCATCTAGTAACATAGGAAATGCCATTCTTTATGAATGCATATGCTGCATCTCTTCTATACAGCCGAGTCCCAAGTTATTGGAAGCAGCTGCTGATGCAATTGCTAAATTTCTCAAGGTATTGCCTTACATTTGTACTTAAATATATATTTTGGCACTTGAAGTGTATTGTTGGTTTATATACTCCGAGTATTATTTGCTAATTTCTCTTCATTGTAGAGTGATAGTCATAATTTGAAGTATATGGGTATCGATGCTCTTGGCCGATTGATACGCATAAGTCCAGATATTGCTGAACAACACCAACTTGCTGTAATCGATTGCTTAGAGGTGAGTAGATTCAGTATCTCATATTTCAATCTGAAATGATTACTACTTTTCTATAAAACTGGAACTAGAAGTACAGTATTTCTTGTTGAGTAGATGGGTCTGTCTAAATAATTTTATATTCGAGTAACTGGGTGCAAGATATAGCTTGCTCAAAGTAGAGCTGGGCCAGGTGGCGTTTAAATCATTTTACTTATGAATGGGTCTTGTCGGGCTATAAAGAACAGTTAGAAACGAAAGATAATCAGGTCGAATGGGTCAAACGGATTAAAAGAAGCCTGATGCGTTTTAATTCTCACAGCCTTGTAAGTTGTCTTATTGTAAAAAAGAATGTATTATTTTAATGAAAACATGATATTTAATCATATTCAATGCATTAGTATCTATGAAAAGGGAGAAAAAAGATTGGTGGTTCAACCCATCCTGACCCATTCTAAAAATAACTCGTCTCAACCCGAACTGCCCACTTTTCCATCAGAGTATTGAAGTCATGTTTCTCCATGAAAACACTAACATATATTTAACGTATTGAGTTTTCATTGACTTGTTAATACAGGACCCTGATGATACTTTAAAGAGGAAGACCTTCGAGCTGCTTTATAAAATGACAAAATCCTCCAATGTGGAAGTGATAGTGGAACGTATGATTGATTACATGATTAGCATAAATGATAGCCATTACAAAACTGAAACAGCATCGAGATGTGTGGAGCTTGCGGAACAATTTGCTCCCAGCAACCATTGGTTTATCCAGGTTTATACACACATACACTTCAGTTTATTTCAATAGCCAATTTTCATAGAATTGTTTGAATGTTTACCTACTTTCTGGACTTTACAGACGATGAACAAAGTCTTCCAGCATGCTGGTGATCTGGTGAACCCTAAGGTGGCACATAATTTGATGCGGTTGATTGCCGAGGGATTTGGAGAGGATGATGATATGGCAGATAGTCAGTTGAGATCATCCGCTGTATGTAATATGTTAAATATGTGACATTTACTTGTCTTATTTACAGTTGATCTTGAGGTTTATTTCAACTATATATTTCAAATTTCAGATATAAAAAATAAATAAATAAATAGTAACTGTGGGCATCTTGGATTCTTCGATGCAGGTGGAATCTTACCTGAAAATAGTTGATGAGCCAAAGCTTCCCTCTGCATTTCTCCAGGTAAGTTTTGGCATTTGTAGGTTCTATAATTACTCCATTATTTGGCGTTCATCTCATACTTCAGCTTTGTTTGGCAACAGGTGATATGTTGGGTGTTGGGTGAATACGGAACTGCAGATGGTAAATATTCTGCTTCCTACATCAGTGGCAAGTTATGTGACGTGGCAGAAGCACATTCAAGTGATGATATAGTAAAGGTATTTATTCGAGCTTATGTTAGCACTAAGTGGTGTATATTGGCATCTTCTACTGCATTTCTCCAAAAAAAATTTTGCCTAATTAATTTTTTGGTTTTTACAACGACTACTAGCTAATTTTGTGTGCTAACACCAGCAGCTGTGTCATATGTATCCACGATTATCTAAGTGTCATTTACATTATATTAGGGTTGTATGGTTGTTTTTCTTCAAATATGCATCCTTTGTATATGTTCGGTGAGAGTAGACTTGCAATAGTTAATTTCTTTGAATGTCTACTAGATGTGTGTACATGTGGTCTCGTAATTCGGACTATACTGGTATTTGATTTTGAAAGGGTTAATTACATATTTCCCCTACTTAAACCACACAAATATCAAATATACCCAACAAAATTAAAAAATTACATATATACCCAAATCACGAATTATATTTATAATAATAAACTTTAAATCATTAATAAATTCCAAAATTTTTGTTAATGACTATTATACCCTTATATTCCTATATATCCCTGACCCTCGTTCTTTAAACCCTAAAATCTCTACGACAAACAAATCTAAAATCAACCAAATATATTAAAATCACAAAATTATAAAACGAGTTCCATGAAATAAGAAATATATTATTTATTGTTTTGTTGCTGTACGGATATTTTAGGTACAAACTGATATTGACCTTTTGATATTGCCCCGATAGTTTTCAAAACAATTAACTGAATTGTTCTTAACATCACAGCCGTATATCTCATTAGATGTGTAATAGTAGTGAATATTTTGTAATTAGCCTTTGGTTGTTTCTATGTAACATTAATAGTAATTTATTAATGTACTAAATAAATATGCAAATGAACTCGTGAAGTAATCCTACGATGGTTTTTGATTTGTTTGGTGCAGAGGGTATTAAGATAGAGGGAGAGAGATAGAGAAAATAAGGATATAATTGTCATTTATGGATATATAAATAGTTTTGTTGATTTTAAATTTTATTATTATAAATAAAATTAGTGATTTGGGTATATCTGTAATTTTTTAGTTGGGTATATATGATATTTATATGGTTTAAGCAGGGAAAATATGTAATTAACCCATTTTGAAAATAGTACCACAATCTACATACCACACTTTGAAAATGTATGTAATGAAATTTTTTAGAAGTAACTCTAATATTGATTAAATAATGTGACACAGCAATATGATATTAAATTAGTAAACTAACCATATTTTTTATGGATATCATTATAGAGTACTTTACTTTATATCAAATCTATCAACCTGCTTAAGTTATTTGTAGATTAAAACTGTTATGTAATTATTCTTTATGTATTGTATTACATACATCTGTAAGTTGCATTATTGTGAATGAAATGTTGTCATTTGAGTTCAACGATGAGCACCATGTCCTTGTGACCTTATCATGATTTTTGAGTATATAACAAGTTCCTTCTGTTTTTTATCTTAAAGGCATATGCAGTAACAGCACTCATGAAAGTATATTCTTTTGAAATAGCAGCTGGAAGGAAATTTAGTTTGCTACCAGAGGTCAGTTAATGCCTACCCATCTTTCATGACGTTTTTTTGGCTACTAGTAGTATGAAACTAAGTTTTATGACTTCAACTGTTAATCCTCAATATACAATTTATGATTATTATTCCAGTGCCAGTCGTTGCTCGAGGAATTGTTTGCATCTCACTCATCTGATCTCCAGCAACGCGCATATGAATTTCAAGCAATTATTGATCTTGATGCTAATGCCTTAGAGAATATTATGCCATTAGATGCAAGCTGTGAAGACATTGAGGTAATCTTTTGTGCATCCTGTTATTTCTAAGCTGATAAGTTTGTCTTAATTTTCTGATAACGTCAACCAATTTGAAGAAATTTAAAATATTTGTCTTGCTGCAGATTGATAAGAGCCTTTCGTTTCTCAATAGTCATGTCCAAAAGTCGTTAGAGGAGGGTGCTGAACCGTATATCCCTGAGAGTGAACGGTCTGGAACTCTAAATATCAGTAACATTGGGCATCAAAACCCGTACGAGTCATCAGCTCATTCCCTTAGGTTTGAGGCTTATGAGGTTCCAAAACCTGTGGTTCCAACAAGGATACCCCCAACAATTTCTTACCCAACTGAACTAGTACCTGTAAACGTGCCAGAGCCTTCTTATCAACCATCTGCTCAAACAACCTTGTCTATGGGCCCCGTATCTGATGCAGGCTCAAATGAACTCAGATTACGGCTTGATGGGGTACAAAAGAAGTGGGGTAAACCCGCATACTCAACTGGTGCATCGTCATCCACCTCAAACTTTGAGTCCCACAGGAGCACGTCTAATGGTGCAACACAAGATACTGTGGTATTTAAATCACGTGAACCAAGACAGCCACATGTCGAGGTCTCGGAAGAAAAGCAAAAACTTGCTGCATCACTGTTTGGGGGACCAACTTCAAGGTCTGAAAGGAAGCAATCTGGTGGTGCTGCGGGTCATAGTAAGGCTTCAAGAACAACCAATCACGTGGAAGATAAAGTTCGGCCTGTGACCACAGCCGTAACCACAATGGCTCAGCCGCCTCCACCTGACTTGCTCGATTTGGGTGAACCAACTGGGGCTGTGAGTGGCTACTCATCTGCTGTGGATCCATTTAAGCAACTGGAAGGTCTTCTTGATGTGAGCCAAGATGGTAATGCTGCTGCTACCACTTCTAATGGTTCTGATCTTATGTCACTCTATTCAGATGCATCTACAAACGGGCAGAATCAGAATCTCAACCAGTTATTAAATGAAAAGGATAATGTTAATCCCACGAATGCTCCACCAAACACCAACAACAAAACAGCATCACTGACCAAGGGTCCAAGCCTGAAAGATGCTTTGGACAAAGACGCACTAGTGAGACAAATGGGCGTGAACCCGACAAGCCAGAATCCTAATCTATTTAGTGATTTGTTTGGTTAATAAGTATTCATAAGACAAACTTTATATATCACAAGTTAAACTTACATGCTCTAAGAAGTTCGTTTTTGGAAGATAAAAGAAGATATAAAGGAAGCATGTGTTTGGGCTGTTCGTGTTGGAGGGGTTCCGTGCTGGTTTCACGTTATGTGGCACTGTGGCATAGCTGGTATCTCCAAGTAAAAATTTGCATGTTATTGTTATAAAGTTGTGTTTTATTAAGATTCACCTGTTTGTGTTTTCTTATAATTACTGGGAGAGGAGTTACTGTATTTTAGGGGAAAGAGTGTTCTTTTTGCTTCATATGCATGAAACTTAGTGTACATTTTGCCTTCATGCATTAAAAATGTTGTAAGGCTCATTGATTTGACACAGGATGTCGCAGTATTCACTGAATAAATCCAGATAATATTCTGCGGCGTTCTTTAACTTGTCTTTCGGGTCACTGGTTTTATGTATTCTGCAGGAAGTATAGTAAATCTTGTGTTCGCTCGTTGTTAGGGTATTCACCAGTTGAATTGAAATAACACGACGCAACGTTTTTTTTACCTTATGCTGGCTTCCAAAATTTTGAGTTTTACAACTAATTGGGGTCTGATTCTGTTGTTGGATTGATTACTAGTTAAACTTAATTTTGTAGGGACTAATGCTTCTTTCAACTTACTCATTTCAGAATCAAACACAAATAGCAAAGTTTCTTCATTTTTAGTGGTTTCTCAATACAGAATCTTTTTGTAGAGAGAAAGTTCCTCGGTTACTGTCTTATTCAGGCAGATATTTTGGGTGTGTTTGATACTAAGGGGCTGGAGGTGAAGTTTATGGCTGGGGTTTGAGCTTCTATTCAAAAATCACTTCAAAAAGCTTCTTGTTTAAGATTTTCTGAGAGCTTATTTATTCAAAAACATCATTTTTTTGTTTTGCCAAACAAAGCTTATGGGTTAAGGTTTATTAAAAGTAGAAACTCAAGCTCATGAAAGTCTTGCGCCAAAAGGTGTAAACTGATCGAAACTAGTTAGGTCAATGCAGTGTACAAAATATGTAAAAGTGGATGCCACGTTTGCAAATACTGCTAACCTGAAAAAAGTCTTTTAACTAATATCGTGTTATTCAAAAATGTAATATCCCCAGTTTTAGTGTTGGATTTTGATTCATCCATAATGTAGGATCATGATTAGAAAATCGAATTAAATGCTGTATGTGTTAACTCCTGATTCTAGATTTAGTGCCTGGTTGTGAGCTTTTGTGGATGTACTTGTAAGTGATGTACGTTGCTATAAGGTGGTGGTAGGAGAAAAATCTAGTTGGTAATACAGGGGAAGTGGGTGGAGAGTGGCATGTATGTCATCGGTGTTTCGAGGCTGACTCGCAAAAGGGATATAACTAACAAGCATTGCTCAATAAAGGGGATATCATCACACTTCTACGAATTCGTTCTCTTTATTGGTACGAAACTTGCATTTTTGTCCATGTCACTAAGAATTTCTTATCGATCGAATGCCATGTCATGTATCCCGGTCCTTTCTCATCTTTACTTGTGATTTTGTCATGTGTCACAACTCTGTTAGATATATTGTCAGAAAACATATCTTAATCCTAACAAAATCGAAAATTAAATAACCTCAAAAGACCATTAAGCATTATTCCAAACTAAACCTTCTAGCTCAATTCAAAAATGAAAATATTCCAGGATAACTCATAAGATTATTCTATGACATCATTTATTTACATGTCAGTTATTATTATTATTATTAAAATTAACTCAAATGGCTAAAAGTTTGCCCAGTTGAAGCTGATCCTGCCGTATTTTCTTGAATTCTGGAAATTTTTAAATCGGAATTCTAGTATCGGTATCATCTCAGTTTTATAGCGAGATACGTTGAAGGTACAGTAGCTTATGTGTCCCATCTGTATGCGAACTGACAACTAAAATCATTTAATTCACCGGCTTTAATTTTGTTTTAATGTCAATGGGTACCCCTCATTTAACATACTTTTGTCAAACAACTCTATAATAAATGTTAGCATAGGTGTCACTTACTGGATCCATTGTTTTGTTCTTGGGCACAAACATTTTTGCAAATGATAAAAAGACTTTTCTAATTATTTCCATTGTTAAATAATGACATATAAATTTAAATTATGTCTATTTAATATGCTTGTAAATTTTTTGAAGTGGAGATAAAAATCAAGAAAATACATACATAATTTGTCAATTGAAAATTGGTTAGATATATTTGTAGGTTTATAATATAATATTGGATACATTTAAACATTAAAATGTTCATTAATAGTTTCTAATAAAAACACTCCAACAATACTTAATCCGGCCACGGACAAAGTATAAGAGATGTAAAATTTTAAACAGTTATACCTCTATTCGAGAGTAAAGAGAGTAAAGAAACTACTTACAGAAAAATTTACGATTTCGATATAAACACCATGAATTGGAATCACTAAAGATGTCCTATATACAAAAGTTTGCTTTAAAAAATGTAAATTCGTACTTAACCCATTTGTTTACTCATAATAACATGTCATCTAAACACGTGGACCCCAAGCATGGGACTTTTAGCATTAGCATAATATTGGTCAAAGGCGGTGTTAAAATAAACATTTACAAAGAACAATTTTGGTGGTTTTATATGATCATTAAGGAGCCGTTCAAGAATTATTTACAATCTTTGAATGTCATCTTAAAAGCTTACATTTGTTTTTGTTAGTTATTCCAAATCCAACTCCTCAATTATGATTCTGTTTCTGAGTGGAAGCATAAAACATTATTTGGTCAAACTATAACAAGTATGACGTCATAGAGTGACAAGTGTAGTTGAATCAATATTTAATAGTTTGAGTTCTAAAGTCAACTACGTATGTTTGTAGTTTCATTATGGAGTGTTCATTGATTTTATTAATTAATCGTATTACTAATTATCAACTGCTACACAAGTGTATAGATGATTGCTTGCAAGTCAATATGGTTTAATGGATATTTACATTGTATCCATTTGACCATCAAAATATTAGGATTAAATGAAATATATACAGGGCTGACAATTTTTGACTCAATCTGAAATCCGACTCGAAAATGAGTAGGTTTGGGTCGGAGTTTTTGACCTGTGAATCCGAAACCCCACAACCTGATGTCTTTTTGAGTCGGATTCGAGTCACTTAAAGATTTTTCGGATCAACCCGACAACTCGACCTTCTAACTTTAATTTAGTTTAAATTCTATTTTAATTTTTATATATGATGAATAAAGTTTTGTACCTTTTTATAATGTATAATGCGTTTCAATTCTTAATTAAAATTTAATTTAAAAATGTTTGATACTTTTATGTTTTGGCAGAAGTTGAATTAATGAATGTTTTGGTATTTTATTTAAATATATGTAATAGGTATTATAATTATTTTTGGAATTCTATAACCATTTTTATGCTTGAAAAAATTGACGCATTTGACCAGAAATTGACACGTAATCGAACTGACCGTTAACTTGTTAACCTGATTAAATAATGAGTTAGTTGGGTCGAGTCTCAGTTAGCAGGTTTTAGATTGGGTGGAAATAGTCAACTCGATTATAAAGCCGGATTGAGTTTGGGTTTACTAGTTTTGGCCTGCGAACTTGCAAACCCGAAACCATCAATCCAACTCGACCCGAATTGGACACCCCTAAATATACGTGCCCTTTAAAGTAGCCATTAATCTGACTTCACTATCTCAAGTTATTTCCAACACATCTATATAAATATAATAATTACAACTAGCTACTGTTGTTTGTAACAGAAAAATGATGAGATTCTTTTTAGTGTTTACCGTATGTATAAAGATTAAAAGTTGCACAAAGTGATAGTTTATGCATTGTTGATTGTTGACCATGATTACAATCCTTAAAAATTGCATTAACGACCTGGACTTCATGCACTATGTCTGGGAATCAAAATTTCACATGAGATCGATCTAATTGAAGACTTTTTATACCTCTTGAACTTAAAAACAAATCTAAGTAACCATTGTTTTGCTTATAATAAGATATCATCTTAACACGTAGCAGAAGCATGCTTAATTTGCATAATATATGGTTTTGGTCAAAATAGGTATCAATTAATCGATGTTGAAAAGTGAATTTTGAGTGAACCAGGTATGCATTTTCCTGAATAAAGCCTGGTCTAGATCATATACTACGTAATAATATATTTAAATTTTTGTTCCAATGAACTTTTTATTGTATATTTTAGTGCATAATAATATCATTTAATTTGTTCATACTTTTTTTACACTTTAAAAAGTGTGTAAAATTGTTCACACGTGTATAGAATTATACATTAATAAATGGAAAAATATACAAGCATTCTATACATATACAAATGTAAGAGTAAATTGTATAAATGGTCCCTGAGATTTACACACATTCTCACTGTTAGTTTATGTGTGATGTTTGTTGAATGAACAGTATAAAAACTCAAAAGTTATTGCACGATTAGTCCCTCCTCTAACTAATGACTAAGTACCCTTGGTGATACGTGCTCAACATATCTATTTTGCTCGGCGAAAGAAGGATATTTTAGTCATTTTAAGTAGAGGAAGAACTGAACGTGCAACAATTTTTGAGTTTTTAGGCTGTTCATGCAACAAACAATGCACAAGGACAAACGGTGAGAATGTGTATAAATCATCGAGACCAATAATACAATTTACTCTAAATGTTCCACACTTTCTCTTGTGTGGGAGAATAGAATTAGGTGTGATAAATTGATTTTTCTTCACACTTACAATTGTGATTTTTTTTTTATACAAATACAAATGTGAAAAATCTTAAAATTTTTAAAATTTGTTCACCACTTATTAATGTAACCAGTTTATACACATTTATAAGTGTAGATAAACTCAAAAAAATTTACAGACTTTCTAGAACAACGGAGAAAAAAATGTGGCAAAATTAACATTTTTCTGTAGTGATATTGGTGGATTAGTGGACATGCGTTAAATGATGCGAAGTGCATAACCGGTTAAATTACTACATTTCAAGATCAACTAAAATGGTAAGGTCAAGCGGCCACACCCCCTTGTGAGATCCTAGTGGCAACGCCCCTAGTCGGTCTAAGGGGCAAAGCCACATAGCTCATGACTGCTGTAAAAAGTAATTGTTTAATAACTGCATTTTAGTAGGAAAATATCATGGCATAATCTAGACACTTTTTACACACACATAAACGCATACGGATTCCGATTTTGATGTCAAAACATAATCACTTATGTGAGTTTTATCCCGAAGTGAATTTTGTGAACCCATACGTCAATTATTTTTTATTATATGTATGAGAGGAGTCCAATAACAAGCAAGTTGTGGTTCAGGTATTGTCTGAGTGAGAGTGAGATATGCTGTAAATCATTCTGGACAAATAACAATTTTTGTGTACAAGTAATTGCACTTAAAGTCGTTCAATAATTGTTCAAAGAAGTTTTAAGTAACTTTCTTCCATCGTTAAAATTATAAATAATTATTTTCCTTTTGTTTGATCATTTGGTTATTTCATCAAGCACACGACTAACACGCGAGATCAAAATCATCTAACCCTTGGTTAAAATAATAATTGAACCCAGGACTTATCTTATGTTACATAATTGAAAAAATATATGGCTTTGTAGATTAGTATGTAACATTTCCAACTCCGACTCCAACTCCAACTCCTCAGTCATTATTTCATTTTCATGTTAATTCATACACATGATTTAGTCAATCTACAAAATTTGGCATCACAAGTTGACAACCGTACTCAAATCAATATTAAAATCATAATCGAGCTTTAAAGTCAGCTACTTAATAATGATGTTTGTGTTTCATACATTTATTAAATTAAATTGATTAATAGTTGTCAACGTACTACTACTATACATATGTTGACGTTATTTAATTGGAAGTCAATATAATAAAAAGTTACTCGTATATAATAGGCAGTTGACTATAAAATGATGATGTGCGACAATACGCATTGTATTGATCAAGTGAAGTGATGGATGTCGATAGCTATATTATTAATTATTAATTATTAATTATTAATAATTAATAATTTAGTAATTAGATCTAAACATATTTGAACATTTTTAATATATTATTATTAAATAACTTAATGTCAATACATATCTAAACAAAAGTGAATTTAAACACGATTTTTATCATACAATTAAATTATATTTTACTTTTCTTACTTGAACGTGGCATACTATCACATAAAAATAAATAAATGCAAATAAAAATTTAATTCACCTGCCACTCCTCAAATACCAAGATATGTACTTATACAAACACGTACATGTACATTTTCTTTTGAATTGGAATAGATTGCACCAAATATGGTAAGCAAATTTAGAAGACAAAACACCATATAAAGTAGATGGCAACTTAAGCAACAAAAATGATATGAGAAATACCAATAAAAATATCGACAACCTTAAACACAAATCTTATTTCAAAATACTTAATTTTTTATAGGATTTTTCTTAACATAGCACTTAGGGCTGTCATTAATGTGATTAAAAGTATTATACATGATAGTTAAATATTAATTCTAAGGGGCAGTTACTTTTTATTATACAAGACTTTTAAGCGTGTTAAAAACAGTCATAAGGGATGTGCTTAGAAAAATCATTTTTTATAAACTAAAAGGGTATCATATAGAAACAAGTAGGAGTGTCAATTCAAGTTAGATTGGGTTGGAGAAATTATCCAATTCAACCCTACCTATTTGATAAATGGGTTGTCGGGTCAAAAGTAGAAGCGGATATAGAAGGAGGCTAGTCGTCCCTTTAAGAAATTTGAAATTACAATATATATATTTTTAACATTTTTAGTAATAGTTTAAAATCTTTGTCTCATTAAATGAGAAAGAAGAAAAAATAAATTGGTCAAAACTATTCAACTCGAATCCGACAGACGTAACCTATTTAGTTAAACTCACATATAATTAAAGCAAAGAGACAATAAATAAGCAAAAAGAAATATGTAGGGATCATAAGAGATAATATGAAAAATAATTAACAAAATAATAATTATAAAATGCCTTGCGGACTTGTACAAGAATAGTCAATGAAAAGCTCGAACATTTCATCACCCTAAACACATATTACCTAACACTCCCCAAATATTTATTTATTACAAAATCACCACAAATCTTTCCTTTTTTCACTTGTGAACTAAGAAGACCTTTTCTATATACATTTTGCTGTCCTTGTACTCTTCGTTACGCCTTGGAAATGCACAAAATTTATGTGTCTTCACGGTTTGGTTTCTCTTTATGTACTTCAACTAAATAATCAATGGTCAAACTATTGTTGATAGTTGACTTTGTCAATAGCTACTACTTGAGGGAGAGTTTAATGGGCAAGCCATTTTGGGGTAGTGCAAATGGTGCATATTGAATCCCATTCTGTGGGCCAACCAATGACCACCTGCATAATATCAGAAGTTACTTCATTAGCCCATCTTAACATTTCTATATCATGATTCAACTTTCTAAAACATTATTTCTAATAAATTATTTTAGAGATAAGAAAATTGAATTATAAAAACATAAAAGAAGATCTATTTGTGTTTCACAAACCTGTACTTTGTGGTCAAATGATGTAAGAGCACTAATATCTCCAGCTTAGCTAGTTCATTTCCTGGACATGAGTGGATCCCACTGCCAAATGGCATAAATGTATTGGCTTTTGGTGCAACCTGTCAAGTTAACACTATTTCAGTGCCCACTTCCCATGTAGTACTACTAGAAAATATCCCACCCACCATCTCATTTTCAATATCTAACCTTTAAAGTATACAATATAAGTAGAAAAACTAATAAAAATAAAAACTACTACTATTTTACTGTTATTTTTACCTGGAATCTTGATGGATCAAATTTCTCTGGATCAGGGAAATTATCTGCACTGTGGTGAATGTTTCTGAACAGTGGCAATACTTTCCATCCTTTTGGAATAAGGTACCCTGAAAGTACATGTTTTTTTAAATAAAAGTTAACCTATTTTCTAGAGCTACCAAAAAATAAACTTTTAATGCAGAACTACTTATTTATTTATGGTTTTTATAGGGAAAAAAATATATATTTGAAAACAAACCTTCAAATTCAACATCTTCAACAGCTTCTCTGAAGGTAAAAGATAAGATAGAAGCAACTCTGAGTGTCTCTTGAATGACTCTTAAAGTTATAGGCATCTTCTTGGTATCTGCCCAACTCAAATTCTTGTCTTCACTACCCTCATCTTGATCCCTCTTTATTGCCTCTTGCTCCTCCTATCAAATTCATAAAATAACCAAACATATTAATTATTGATTTCTAGATTTTATAAAGAGGGATTTTATTACGTTTTAATATAATAGATAAACAGTTTTCAAAAGTGTTTCTAGTCTGGAAATTGTTTATCTGCTTATTTAAAAAACGTTACACTTTTGGTACTTAAAAAACGTTACACCTTTAGTACGAAAGAAAGTTTCTTACTGTGACTGATTGTAGAACGGCTGGATTTTCAGCTAAGTACTTGATGATCCATGTTAATACACTAGCGGTTGTATCTCTAGCCGCAAAAATGACACCAATGATGTTATCGGCTATTTGTTCGTCGGTGAGTCCTTCTTTGTCTTCCATGAAAGAACTTAATAAATCATTGTGTGGTTCTTTCGTCATTTTCCTTCTACCCGAAATAATTTTGGCCAAGATCTGGGCCAGTTCTTTTCTAGCCTTCATTGATTTGTGAAACAACGTTCCCGGAAGATTAATTGGCATTGAATTATAACCTTTTTCAAGAATGTAGTAACATGTTTTTAAATCTTCCCTACTGTTGAGCACCTCATCTTTTCCCAGAATTGAAAGCAATGCAACATTGAATGTAAACTGAAGAAATAAAAAGGAAAAACTAATTAGAAAGATTGTTTTAATACATAATTTCTAATTTAATTAGGAGATCATTCATCCTGGTACTATTTCAAACACGATACTATTTTTGTCTGCCTCCTTTTCAATTTAATAAAGTTTTGAGTAGCACCAATGTTTAGACGTTTTGTTTACTTACAATTTTCATTTCTTGGAAAGTGTTGATCAATCGGTTTTCCCATGAGCCAAGGGCGTCTACGACGATGGATTCAATGTCAGAAACAAAGTGTTTGATAGATTCCGGTGTGAATGCTCGTAGAACAAGACGTCTTAGCTTAAAATGGTAGTCACCCTGATGAAAGAAGATGGCTTGTTTACCAATCATTCTTTCTTTGCTAGCAGGAAATGTAGGCTTAAAAATATGAGATTTGGTCACCAACACAAGTTTAGCAGCTGCAGGGCTTGAAATCATCACACATCTACATCCTAATATGTGTGTTTTGAATATTGATCCATACCTGCAAACAAAATTCAAGTATTTGGTTAGTTTATTTTTATTTTAACCGTCAGAACTCACAACTTTTTGGCTGATAGGGCACGCATGGTACTGCTTGAGCTATGCGCGTTCTAACTAGTTAAAAGTAGACTGTGTCTAAATTTGGAGATGAAAAGAGTAAAAAAGACTCACTTTTTCACTTTGGATGTGAAAAACACATTCGGGTTTTGTGAGTAGAGTTCAAAGGTTTCACCGATATACGGCCAACCTAGGGTGCCCGGAGGGAGTGGAAGCGTTCTTCGACGCCCGTCAGCTGAGGAGGTCAAGACGAAGAAAGAGAAGAAAATAATAAAAAATAAAGAAACCGAGATGGTAATAGTGATAAATTCCATGGTTTTGGTGGTTAGTATGGAATTGTAGTAGAGTGTGGAGAAATTAAGGGGAGAGAAAGGGGGTATGTATAGTTAAGGGATGGAAGTGAGGGTGCACCGTAACAGATGGACGCTCACACATATAATAATACCTCCATGTCATCTAATTGATCAATAGAGTACGAATTGAGACATAATGTTTGTGGGATGCATGGTTTCTTGTGGGTCTAAAATCTAAATTTGTTTTCTTTGAATTTTTGCATGTTTGAATTAAACAATAAAAAAAATGCAATACTTTAGTATATACCATTTGAAGTAAGTAAGTAACATGAACACATCATGGTGTTATGTGATATTTATATCCACAAGTTGTTGGAACAAATTGTAAGCATTTCATTCATATTCTGGTTGGTGAGTTGATCTGACCCTACTCATTTAGATAGTTTAGTTCTTGTTTTCAATTTACGTTCGGACGTGGTTCTAACCCGATACTCACCTCTAGATATGCATATTCGTGTTTAATTAGTTTAACATAGACTTCTATACTTAATATCAAGCGAATAAAATCTTCTTCTAACTATAGTGTTTAACTACTAAGAAGAATTATGAATGTTAGCTAGGGGTGAATGCATGCAAATAAGAGGAGATTTAATTGCATTAACTGACTTTTCTTTCAAACTACTGATAACCGGTAACGATGAAAGGTTCACACAGCCTGTCCCTAACGTCAACATATGAATGACAATGTTGACTACGTTGCGGACTGACTCAGAGGCCCGTTAACGAGAGCGGTCACCAATATTTGAAAACATGACAATTTTCTTGCAAAGTCATTTCTTGTGAAACCAACTATCTACACACCAAAAATTGTAGTTAGTGAGAATTGAATATAACCAAATGACTTTTAGTTTATCGCCTTTTGTGATCCACTAATTTTTTTTTTTCTTTTTTTTTTTTTTTTTGTATTGATAAGTGTAAATGGTCCCCGACATACGGTTTCAGACCCATCGTTTATAGAATTATATATCTTTTACACTTGTTGAATTCTTCTTCTCTTAAGGTTAGCTGATTATTAGAACATGTTTTGCAGCTAATAATATATTTTCCAGGTTGTTTCATCAAAATGATCTGTTTCTGTCTTACCATATCAAGGTTGTACTCAATTCTTGTTAAGAAACCACTTTATTGAATAGCACTTTTAATATTAAAGATGTACAAATTCGATTTCTATTTAAAAACACGTGTCATTGGAAACGCATAAAGGGCGTGGGCTGAGAAGGCCGTGAAAGATAGTTGGGTTGACCATAAAACAGCCCATGATAGATCATGATTAATGGGTGCGTTTCCGTACCGCCATAAAACAGTGACTAATTTACACTTAGACCCCATCATCTTTCTAACAAACACGCTTTAATCCTTGTGCCATTCAGATTTTTATATGATATTCCATAATAAATTACTCTCTCCGTCTCATTACAAGTATAATGTTTTGACTTAATAAATTCTTTTTTTTTCAACTTTGACCTTAAATATTTTTATTTGTGTTAAATAATACTTGATGCAAAATTTATGAATGGATTGAGTTTTAAATATATTTTCGTTGGTATAATTTTTATCAGGTATTATATAACATAAAAAAATATATTTAATGTCAAAGTTGAAAAAGAAAGACTTTATTAAGTTGAAAAAGAAAGGCTTTATTAAGTCAAGAGAGAACACTTGTAATGAAACGAAGAGAGTAACAAACATTGAATTGTAACTCCGTTTTGTTTGGTTAACATATACTATAAGGGCAGATGTTAAACTTCGTTTAACGGACTAAAAGTTTATATGCATTAAATTAACTCTTTAATTTCCTTTTATATATGTATATATATTAATTGCATTTGGTGTCAATCATGACAGCACTTAAGTATAATTAATAATTCATAACCTACGCCCTTACGGCATAAGTTAGACATTTCCTATTTTAAAAGTTTTTATTGCTTAAATTAATTAACCTCCTTAGTGGTATTTTAATTTTCATTAAAACGACTCTAGTTAGCAAGCACTAAGGTAATCTAAATTCGATTGAAATAAAATGACAACCGACTTAGCGGTAATCGAGCGACTTAGCGGTAATCGAGATGTCCCTCCAATCATGAAATTAGGGATTCAATTGTCGAGGTTGGGACAATTTATATATTTATAATAAATTTATATATTTATAATGGTGTGTGTGTGAAGTTTTGCCTTAAAAAGTGAAAGAAAAAAGGAGGATCAATAAGTCATGTTATAAATCAATTGGACCCATTTATGTTTTATCTCAGTACTTCTATTAGCTACCCGAAGGAATACAGTATCTCGACGTCATCACATAACAAGTTGTCGAGGTCAGCTCATGAATTTCGGTGACCCTGTAGAAATCACATTTAGGTCTGATATACGCAGTTCGAAAATATGTACTAGTTTATGAACATTTTAATAAATAAAATATAAATATTAGTGTTAATTTTCACAATCGATAAAAGTAACTATTTTCATTTTCATATAAAATTGCAAGTCTTTGATTGTTATTTGAATTAAAATTGTTGATCAAACCTTTATAACCAACATTTTTCATGAGGCGTACTTTTTTCAATTTTTTCATTCTTGACGAGAAATGATTGTTTTCTCGATCGACCTTGAAACTATGATAATAACAAATGACGTTAATATCGGAGGCCCTCATAAGTTAGTAACGATGTGCACGGGCAGATATTGCACATGTCGATATCCTTTGCTGCAAGTCACCTCTCTTTTTTGGCCATATGTTGAACGTGGTTGTGTCTTATATATGTAGTCAAAGAACCTGCGTACACTAGTTTGGATAACATAAATGCATTGATCGTATAGTAAGCTAGGCTTCTACATTTGGACCAAATAACCTAGAAGAAGTACCCAACAGAGGTGAAGCTAATTGTGCCCAAATTTATTCCATAACATTCTTTTTCTTACATATATGGTAGTAGAATATAAGATTGGTGATGGAAATGTTTGCCCATTTTATCCCAACCGAATATTTCGTGGTTCAAAATAACGAATTTCATTCCCTGGAAATTTGAAGGAAGTCTCCATCAAGTATATATTGAGATTAATGGAATTCTATATTTCCAATTGACATTTGTCATGATTTTATGCTATATGCATCCTATCTTTCTATTTAAAACACTTGCCTTATTACTCCAAAATACCTTTTATAAGTGCATGCTCCTTTTCACCACTAACGTGTATATGCTCTAGCTAGCTAGCTAGTAACTGTCCAATCTTTAATCTAACTGAAAATTAACATGACCTTTTTGATCAATATTAATATTATGTCTGTCTCATAATAAGTGTTCACGATCAGATTGTATAAAATTTAATAAAATTATAATCAACATATTGTGTAAGAGAAAATCGACAGTCTTACCCTTACATTTTGCATAGTTTGTTTTCTATGAATCAGTTTTGTGAAAACGTAAATTATAAGTAAATTGATAAAGTTAATATATTACTTATAAAAGTGGACACGTATTTTCGAATAACTTAAAATGAAAAGGTGGACAATTATTTTAGACGGTGGGAATACTAGTTAAAGATGTATGGCACATAACTTGTCGATTACTTAATAGATTGTGTCCTTATGTCTTTAACTGATCATAGCTAACTAAAATCATGTCAAATTTGCATACATTAAGATCACCATAAAAGGATTAAATCCAACAATCACTACTATGGCAAATATAGATATGAATCCTTAACAAGATCACTAAAGAATCTAATGCAACTAGACCAAACAATATATTGTCTCAAAATATATATATATATAATGCCGTTGGTGCAATCTGAAGTCACCATCTAGCTTGCACCAAATAAGGTTAGAATTTAATATAATTATTTTTTCAAAATGAATTTAATTATTATAATACTTCATAAGCCAAACGAAACTTTGCATGTGTTGCACTTTATGTTGCAAAATGTTAAAATGTGATTCCAAGATTAAACTATATTTGTTTTCGAGGGAACTTTTTAAATATAAGTGCGATTCATATTCAATATTATGGAGAAGATATATATAACTGTTGTGCATGAAGCACTATATATATATATATATATATATATATATATATATATATATATATATTTTGATGTTTAAAGTGGACAATTTGGTAATATCATATCTTAATCCACTCTAAATCTATGCAAAGCGTACGTGTGGTTTACTCGTTCCACTTGCAGCTATATATATATATATATATATATACTTTAATATATTCCTTGTATATAACAACACGTACTGATGCGTATTCCTTGTATATGTTTACCTTTGTAAAATTTGAAATTGAATACATATAATATATTCTCATGAAAAATATTGTTCCCTGATCGTTATTACTAAATCATGCATATTATTAATTAATAGTAGAAGTTAGTCTAATTAACTAGTTAAGATTCTAGAAAATTTTGAGGCAGCCTCAGACGTGTGGTTTAGTTGGTTCGAAGGCCCCGGAGGACACTGCTTGAAAAAGAGCATGTTTTTCTACATGGGCTAACAGTCTGCTAATTAGTGGGCTGGGGATAGTTTAGAACGTATGCTCAACGTACATTACTTTCTACATATTATATATGCCAGGGGCGGAGCGTGTGGGTCAATTGGCGTCACTTACGATTATAACGCCTTTGCAAAAAGAAGAGGCTTGAAGTGAATGCTTGTTACTGGTTGCTTGTATCAGGGGCAGATCTAGAGGCGGAAAGAGTGGGCAAAAATTTCAATTTATGTAAAAAAATAATTTATTATGAATATTTAGTGACATTTTAAAATTTTGGCACCTTTTAAATTATAGAACATAGAAGAAAAGAAATGCCCCTTCAAGTAGAAAATTGCATCAACACTTGTCATAATAGGTGTTGGTGCATTTGAATCAATAGCTCATGATAAACTGCTCGTGTAGAAGCAGAAGTAACAAAGTGTAGTATATTTTAACTATCCACGAAATTATATTTGCATGAATACATACACCGTAGTAATTCGTTTAAACTTTTAAGTTCATCATATCAAACAAGTTTGTTCGTTGTTGTATCATATCTATTCGAAATCCATGTTAATGAGAGAAGGTTTCGCATTAAACAAGTTCATCAAACAAGTGTATGTGTTGTTTTTACTTCGAATGCATGCGTTCAAATAACCTTTATCTCTATGTCTCCACATCAAACAAAATTTTATCAAGTTTTTGTATAAAGAGATCATCTTCAAGTTTAAGAAACTTATTTGAAGTTTAAGAAACAATGTATCACGAAATTAGCTAGGTAGAAACTCAATCTTTGGTTCGTTCATAATGAGACTGATCGAGATCGAGAAATGGTACGCAGTCTCATATTTTTCTATTGTTAACTAAAACAACATCAATGATTAATTATAATTGCAACTCATTAGATAGAAAATTATTGTGAGGTAGATATGAAATGAAATGATATATTCCATGATCTCCCTCTTTTTGATCAAAAATCATTAAGAAAACAGGTTTGTTGATCCACCACCACACATTCCCAGTCAATATCTTCTTCCTTTTTGAATGCATATTACAAAGAGACACTTGTTCGTTCGGTTTGCTACAATATCTCACCAATAATTTGGATTCAATTCCTTTTCTTCCGGAGATATCAGTATCTTTTCTATTATTCAATGCACACCTTTTGAGACTATATATGTTGATAACATACGTGTAACTTATCATTTATCAATAATCATTAATAATTGTGACATTTTATCATTTTTCAATCCAATGATATGATGTAGTTAGTTGGTTAGGGCCACTTATTGTGGCATTTTCTTGCAGCCATCCTTCACCCAAGAGACGCTCATTAATCTTCATATATATAGGCAGCGATCCATTCTTCTTGCGTTCGTGCGTCTTTTGTTTTTTCTCCTTTTTGGGTATAAAGCAAATGTGTTATTAATGAATGCGGGTCTCATTTAGTGAGTTTTAGTTATGTTATGATAGAGACTAATTGTGTATGTCCTGGCGACGTGATGTATAGACAGAGATATGTCTTTTAAATTTATGCCTTTCTAGTCTTGACAGTAAACTCCCTAACAGTCGTATATTAATTGGCA
The DNA here is from genome assembly GCA_963930675.1 of Gnaphalium uliginosum. NCBI lineage: Eukaryota > Viridiplantae > Streptophyta > Magnoliopsida > Asterales > Asteraceae > Gnaphalium > Gnaphalium uliginosum. Next base: position 12,483,088 of record OZ005684.1, read on the forward strand.
ATCTTGCGCTCGAGAACAATTTTCATATCTATCCATGGACCAGTCTATATCAGTTCATTAACGGATGTCATGAACGAATTTGATTTATATACCAAACATATGCTATAATGTACTCTTATTACGAGTATTAAGCTTTGTGAATTGTAGTGTATGAATCAACTTTTTTGATGTAATTATTAGTGTGCATGCCCTTGTTAAAGGACGTGACTGTCTCAATTAGTAAATGTGGTTAACAAAATAAAACTTTAGATGCTTCTTCCCTCTTTATCATTTGTTTGAGAAAACCTAATTGGAAATTATCTATGAATATTTTACCTTTTCTTATTTATATAAATAAAATTAAATAATCCAACAAACTCGATCTTAACTAAAGGAAAGTGAGTTTTTGGACTGAAAGGTGCTTGATCCTTGCGATCTTATCATGGTGAGAGAGGTCCAGATCTTTTTTTGTTGCCAAAGTTATTTTCTCATATATGTATATTAACTTATATTGTTTGTAAGCCCTTGAGTCACAAAAATAAATAAGAAATCTCACTAAAAGAAGTTATGATCGGATATAATCACATAAATTTTAGTTTTCAAATTGTTCGTTTATTATCTTGATTCGTTTACATGCATGTACGTTGGTTGGGTCGTTTGATCCTAGCGAACAACTAATATCAGAGTGATCAATCTTTAGTTTTCCAACACTTTCGTTATCAAAGCACCTTTTCTCTAGCCACGTACGTCCTAATGAGTCAACAAACTTTTTTCATCAAACAGATAGAGAGAGAAAATGTGCTTTGATAACTGGATGGCTAATGTTCTATCAAAATCATCCTTTAATTTCCCGAATCCCAATATATGGCAAATTAAAGGATGATTTTGATAGAACATTAGCCTTTAAGCCAAATTAAAACTGGATGGCTGATTCTTTATAGCTAGGTGTGGTATAGTCAGTGGCAGATCCAGAATTTTTTGTTGACGTGGACATGAAAAAATTACTTAAAAATTGTGTATTACAGAGAGTAAAAGAACATAAAACGTCATCGAAGTTGTCAATCAACGTTAATCAACAACAAAAAATAACTTAAACAATTAGCTTTAAAGTGTATTCTTCAATCAGATTTATAAATGTATTTAAAGAATCTTATGTTTTTTTTAGTTTAAATTTGTATATATCATCTTTACTTGCGAGAAAGTTGATTTTTCATAGCTGTAGATTAAAAGTCTTTACTTCTCCATTATTTTTCATAAACTCAAGGGACTTCACATTTTTTTTAACATTAGTATCAAGAAGTTTATATTTCATCAAGTTAATATTAATAATAATAATAAAAAACAATAGAAAAATAAAAGTACACGGACTAGTTTTTTTTATATAATATACTGATGTTTTTGATTTTCATTGAATATATTAGTTGAAGTAAGAGTCAAATTAATTATTTATATAGTTGAGGCTAAAATGTGTATTTTAACAAATATAAAGGATTTAAAGGGAACATGTGATAACCACGTAAAAATAATAAGTGGAGCCATTGGGTTATCTCCCCCACATTATCTCCCTACAAGTATTTCACTTAAAACCACTTCCATTAAACTCCATGAAAATGACCAGCTTAGCTTCATTTTTCTTTCCTTTTTTCCTTTATTTTATGTTTTAGTTTCCATACGAACTTAGCAAAGGTTAACAACAAGAGAGGTGGGGGCTAAGTAGCAAATCCACTCTTTTTTGCACTAAACTCGAGATATAAATACTTTAAATAATTGAGTCGTAGGGGGCTCTTGACCCCGTTTGCCCCGCATTGGATCTACCCCTGGGTATAGTAATATATAGTTGGTCAACTATTGATCACAAAAGACATATCAAGATTTCAAATTCATAAAAACAACTCACGACGTACTTTTTGTTGAGCATATATCGTGATATTTGGAGATTGGATACATTATATATACAAGATACTGCATGTTGATTAGAAGATATTGTTGTTTACAAATATTACTTTCAAAATATGCATGGATGTGTACAAAATGGCAAATGTGCAACATCAACAATATATCCCACTGCTGACTTTTGGTTTTTTCACGCCTTTGTGCATGGCTAATCACTGATCAGCACGCATACAACACCAAATATCACCAACTTATAATAAGTCTCCTATACTTAATTTAATATTAAATAAAATATAAATATATATTGATATACATATCACAACTTGCAATTGTTTACTATACATATTTATATTAGAGTTATGTGCATGGTTTGTTCATGTGGTTAAAACACAATTGCACGGTAAATTTTTGTACTTTGTATTTTGCATCGCCAGTCCAAAAACATAAAAGTTATTGCGCGCTCAGTCCCCCCTTCAATTAAAATGTCAAACTATTATTTAAATAATAGGAAATTAAGGGGATGATAGTCATTTTAGTTGGAGGATGACCGAACGCGCAACAATTTTTACGTTATTAAACTGTCAGTACAAAAAGTAAAAATAGAGACCAATGGTATAATTGTTTGTAAATCACATGACGAACCATGCAATTAACTCTCTGTATTAAAACGGATTATATGAAAAATATGATATATTGATATATGATATTTCAATTTATATATCTTAAAATTCAAAATCTGTGGGTAGTAAAGCAAAACCAGTGACTTATAGCAGTTTGTGGGAAACAAGCTCGTCGTATAGTGATAAACGGTAATAAATTTAAATTATAAGTAGCATCTTCAAAGTGTTGACTGGTTTTTTATATTTTATAATACGAACATTTAATTATTTAGTTCAGTTTTTGAGGTGTGATCTGAATTCTCAACATATTCCGATCGGCTACGTACATTTAATTTCAAGTTTGTCAAAATCATATATATATATATATATATATATATATATATATATATATATATATATATATATATATATATATATAAGTTCATAATTATCGGTTCAGTGACTCGTAGTTAGGTTAGCTTAATTAGCTCCTTGTATATAAGCTTGTAATCACAATTAATCAATACAAGAGTTTACAATTTACTCTTCAATATTCCGGTTTTGATGTGGTATCAGAGCTTTGGCTCGTTGACAAAAACAATTTTTTTTTTCAGGTTTGAAGTCTTTGGATCTAATCTTGGGTTTTGGGAACGGAAAACTGGCTATAAAGCCAAACAAAAGTTAAATAATATCCCCTCTTTGAACACTTTTTATATAAGCTTATTTTCAGGCCAAGCAAGGGCACATTGGTCTCAAGGGTACATTATATTATTAGATGTTAGCTAGCCTACATTGCGCTACACGCCTCACTAATTCATACTAACTCCTTACGTATATAATGTTAATGGAATATATAAACTTTTATTTGATGATTGTAAATTTCAAGCTAAATATACATGGATGTGATCAAGAGAGACTCAAAAAGTCACCACCAAGTAGTAATTTGTGACTGGATGTCTGGATGACACTCCAAAAAAATGTAAATTGACTGATCATTCACTACCACATTAAAAGAAATAAAAATTAATTAAAAACAAACGAAAGAGAAAGGTACGTGGTGTCACCGTTACGTGTCTTCTTAGCAACATTCAGCAAAAGTTACAATCACTTTAATGACCATTACTGTCATTTTAACATAAGTTGGGTTTGTTTATAGCTAGTGTTGCGATACACACAGACACAATATTTTGTCTTTTGTGTTACGCAATCGAAAGAAATTATATTGGTTGATCTATTATTTAGATTGTTTGAGTTCTTTGAAACTGTATTTAATGTGTTTCAAAGAATTTTGTTATACATGATGATTACATCGTATTAAAGGGTATTTTCTTTGAGAGAACTCAAAAGTTATATATAAGATAGATTTTTCATGCCCGTGCGATGTACGGGTCTTAAACTTTATCGATTTATTGAAGGTGTAACTATTTTATTAAGAAACATCTAAGATAAAAATGTATGGCAATTCAATCTTTTTTATATATATCATATATGTAGTTACGTCATACATATGATATTTGACACCTTAATATTCTAAAAGTTAAGTAATAAAAATACTTACTGCAAAATATATCTAATTGTAGTCATGAAATAAAATTTATATCTATTTCCCTTCTTTACCTACATCAATTACAACCAAAAGATCATGTATCAATTGCCTCATCTCTCACTCTTTCATTAGAGGTATCTCATCCGTTTGAGAAAACTGCTTATTTCCTCATCTCATTACTAACCATCTGCAATTGCTTTAACTGCTTTTTGGCATCACGATATTGAGACCATTAACATATTGTCTCGGATCCTTGTTGATCTCCATGTAAACTTAATTTTGCAATTTTCTTCTATTTTATATTTTTATTTTCGCAAGGTTTAAAATTAAATTATAAAAATATCAATACATAACAAATAAGAACAATACATTTATGAACATAAAACTATATCTTTCACTACTAAAGAGATTTTTTCATTTTGAAAGTTAATGATAACACATCTCTCGTTTTGCTTTTATTATTTTATTATTTTTTTTCTTTTACATTTTCTCTAATCAATCTTTATTCACCTTGAGAGTCAAATACATAGACATACACATGCTTCACTCATTCTTGACGGATATATGATACACCATATTCTTTGAATCAACGAACTAATCAGTTGGAACGTTGCATGACACATAAATATATGGTTAATTAGAGACATTGACACAATAGACACACTGAACTGATAAGTAAAGTCAGTGCTAATTGAATATCTATTTCTCAATTATTAAACTACGTACTACCGCTTATTGTTGTAGATATGACACCCTTTGTTCCATCCCATGTAAACTTTCGAATTGTCATCACTTTCCTTAGCCAAGGCATACGTCCTCCTGTTAGCAATTGAACAATTAATAGTTTAGAATCAGACTTAAAATAGCAATTACTTTATTATGAGAAAGCAGAGTATTTGATAAATAGATAAAGTCGCTAATACGTTTTGTTATGACATGTGCCTTTATTCGATTATAAATTAAAGACGGTAAAATTTCTAGACAAACCATTGATAAATAAATATGGCTAGTAAAAGGTTTAAACAATTTATTTGGTGAGAAATTTTTCTCTCTCAATAGAGTTGGAAAATAAAAGATCCATTTGTACGTAAGCCTATTAATATGAGTGAAATGAAGATAATTAACTCCACAATTTACTACCTTTATTTATCATGATTAAACTCAAAAAAATATAGTATTATATTATAGATTCTTCATGTTTTAAAATTCTTCATGTTTTATAAAAATTATAGTTAAGTTATATTAAACAAAGGACTTTTTTTTTAATCTTTTTATCAAAATTTATTATAAGGGTTGATCATGACAATTAAACAAAGAGCTTAAAACTTTTTATCTTTTTACCATCATTTATATAAGGGTTAATCATCACAATTAAACAAATGGCTCTAATTTTTTTTTTTAATCTTTTTATCAACATTTATTGTAAGGGTTAATAATTATAATTAATCATCATAATTAATTTAAGGACTCAAAATTTATAGCACTGTAGATCGTAGATTTGATCGATTGATTTGATAAAGACAGAATAAACGTAAAAAGAAGAAATTATACTTTGACAAAAGTCCTCCGAATAATGGGTTTGGTTTACTGCCGAGCTTGGGCTAGATAAAAGGGCTAAGCCGTTGCGAAGTTTCTTATGAGCCCAAAAGGTAGTATAAGCTTTTGGCCATGAATCATTCCGGCATTCCCTTCTTTTTCTTCAGGCCCAAAAAGTAATTTCTTGTCCCTGGAAATCAATTTTGTTTTTAAATAGAAATAAAACAGTGATATCTTGCATCACTTCTCTGTTTACAAAGAATGTTCTATACACAATATAGGCCTGATGCACCTATATAATTATACCTAAACAAAACTTGTGTACTTTTATCTTTTTTTTAAACAATAAACCTAATCATATGGGCAAATCGGCTTCAGATGAATGCTCCATACAACTTGATAACCTATACGCAATTTCCGCCATATTTGGTCTAGCCATCGAGTTCTCTAGCAATGCCAAGTTGGCCACATGTACTAAAACTCTAAGTTGTTCCACATTCACTTGACCATTTAACTTTGGATCCAACATTCCCATCATAACATCCACATCTTGATTTTTCCTACACTCGTTCGTCCACTCAGCTAGTGTTACTGAGCCTTGTAACGACTTCATCCCAGTTACAAGTTCGAGCAATAAAACACCAAAGCTATAAACGTCACTCTTAGGTGATACTAATCCTGTGTTGAGGTAATTGGTATCAACATAGCCTAAAGAACCGCGTATAATTGTTGGCGTTTGAGCACTATAAGAATCATGACCTAATTTGCATAGGCCAAAGTCGGCTAGTTTAGCATGATTGTCGTTAATTAGGAGGATGTTGGATGACTTCACGTCTCTATGGATGACTGGAGGGTCTGCGACTGAGTGGAGGTAGTCGAGGGCGTATGCAATGTCTAGGGCAATGCTTAAACGACTCGACCATGAGAGAGTTCCAGATAGTTTGCCTTTGTTGGTATGTAGCCGATCAAAGAGGCTTTTGTTTGGTATATATTCTAGTAGAAGAAGCTGCTCACCTATTGCAATTCATACACATAAAAACGTTCTAAATACAAATTTATATAAAAAGGATGACAAATATGCAGTTAACATCACCCAAGTTTAGTATATATTATTTTTATTTTTTTAGAACATGGGCATTTTTACGTTTGTTTCCACTAAGAAAGAATACTTAGTTTTTGACAATATAACCCCTATTAAAAAGTACCATAATCCTAAGACAATTTGGAGTACAAAACTAAGAATATGCATTCTTAAATTTCTTGTAATCTTGTCTAGATTATTTATTTGTTTCTCTGTATGTCCGTTTGGTTGTATACGACTTAATATACAAGACAAATAGATTATAAGAACGTATACATGACAAACCATCAGTTTATATAAGTCGTACAATAAGAAAAAAAAAATTAAAATATAATATTTTTAAATTGTTGCTGTTTCTAAAAGGCATCTATTTATTGAAACAAACCAAAACAAATGTGCAGTTTGTTGATAATTTAAAATGATACTCCTAAAGCCACCATTGTCCAGGGCTTTCATGGTCTAAACACAAAAACTATTTCATATATTTTTAGTTAGCAAAATTAAATTATGAACATTTTTATAGATAATGATCAATTCCTCTGTTTTATATACATGCTAATGTTGATAAAATTCCTCTATTTTAGTGAATTTTTATTAATTTCATACATTTGAGTCAAAAAATAATCGTTATTTTTAGGTAACTTAACCAGAAAAAACCTCATTAGTTAACCTGTTTTACAAGGCTAGTCAATTCTTTCATGAGCTTTATTATTGGAAGTGACTTGTGAGATAGATTTAACATTAAGAATTAAAAATTTGGAACTTTTTATGGTTGATCATGATTCGACGTTGACATGCTAAGGAATGATATTATTCAATTTCATAACACGTACTTGATCAACCTAAAGATTGTTGGCTAAAATAAGTTAAAAGTAAGGTAGATTAATAAATACAATTAAGATAAGTTAACCAATAAACGAGAAATGATTGAACTAACCTTTATCTAAGCAAAAACCCAACAATGCAACCAAGTTAGGGTGAGAAATCCTAAGCAAGATGGAAACTTCATCAAGAAACATTTTCTGGTAACCACCCCTCTCCTCCATCACTCTTTTCACCGCACCAAACTGCCCATCACCGAGCTCGGCAAGATAAACATATGATGTGGCACCAACACCTATTCTTATTCGAAAATCCCTTGTTGCCATCTTGATTTCTTCAAGTGCATAAGTCCTAATACTCTTGGTAGTAGATAATGAAGATAACCCTATGCTCTTTTGATCATGGTCACCTTGTGCTTTAGCCAAAGATCTTGCTTGTGCTTTGGTGTCTACATAAACTGCCCATTTTCTCAAGATGATGGTGAGCAAAATGACCAATATTATTGCTCCTCCTACCAATAAGTTTTTTGTTGATGTTATGTCAAATCCAGAATGCAATCCCATGATTGATTGATCTTTGACCTATTAACTCAAACCCAAATTTGAAAATAATAATATATATATATATATATATATATATTTTTTATCTTAACTCACCCATGATAGGAGATGAAGTTTTATTCATGAGAGATGAGAGAATTATGAAGTGTTAGAGAGGTAGGTTGGGAGTTTATTAAAAATCCTTTGGTTTGGATTTTAGTAAAATTGTTGATGTAATTCATTAGTCAAGCAAGTCAATACATTGTTTGATGCATAAGTACATATGCACTTAGGGGTCTTAATTGTGTCTTACTTAATATACCGTTGATTTTATTAATTAATCCGACAAATATATATATATCTATTATCTAGCAAACCAAAACATAGTTCAAGTACTTTGAACATAACATCAAGATATGGTTAACCCTTATCTTGAATTCTTGATTCTATATTATTTATTTTTTAGAATGCACTTCAATATATATGAACTCCTTTCCTTCTCTTTTACTTATTTTATTTTTTAATTAAAGTTTCCAAGAATAATTTGAGATGAGTAAAAAGTCAAGGATTGAATAGGCGCAGCCATGTTTTAGAAGACCCATAAGAAGTTGTGCTTGGACCTCTTATGACCGGGTTTTAATCATGACGATATAGATGTATATAACCTATGAAGATCTGCAAGATGAGTTTATCTGGCAACGTTTAAGGTGATAAGGTGGTAGTGTTTGAGAGTATGGATTGATTTTATATAGTAGTGATCGGTATCATAGGCCGGGTGTGATTGAGTAACCGGGTATATTACATGATGTAGAATAAGTGAATAACATTTTATACATAAAACTACGGTGCAGTTGAATGCATAAATGTTAAGTGTCGTTGAGAATATTTTTTTAAAAAAAAAATATTACAGTTATCTTATATCTCATTTTGGCTATACTACAACCAAAATGTTCATGCAATTAACTACACAAATGATTTCCCTGTGCAACAAAGTTTTATTTTATGATATTGAAATTGAATGTTATTGGGCCATCTGATTTGGACTCAAGACTTGCATGTATCATTGGAACCTTGGGATGTAAAGGTGTATTTGGGCTGATACCTAATTACAGGGTCATCCAAGTCACTTCACTATTTTATATACTATGCTGTATTGACCAGGTTCTTTAATTAATTATTTTCATGACCAAAAGGGAAGGAGTTGATTTTACCTTCATGTGGAGTTAATATATACTTCAAATCATGAATCATTAAATTTGACCAAGACTATTTCAAATTGATTTAATTACTATTTAGAGATAACAACTCCTCAGAAAAGGACACTTGAAATTAGTTATGTTGCCTTTTATAACACTTCAACAATATGAAGTAATGCATATTGTGGTAGTTTTTCAAGCAACTTGTTCAACAAACCGTTCTGAATAGGACTTGATACCGTTTAGCCAGACGCTCGTGGGCCATAATTACAATTTCGAAACAAGGAGTATATATAGTTCGAAGTTCTAAACAGATCTAGACATAACAGAACCACCAATTCACTGGGACACAGCTGTTTGATCACAAGTTTTACTCTCATCAAGAAACATGAACAAATTTAACCCTTAATCAATTGAAACATGGTTACCAATCTGGTTTACAACTTTATATAGAGTATTTACCATTTTAGAGTTTTGCTTTTCTACTGTTATTTTCTTTCAACGTGCTAGATCAATGCTAGTATTGGTCATTGTTGCACCAGGAGACCCGACTTGAGGGACAACACCATCTGGTTCTGTGAAGTACATAGCCACTGGCATATTCTTTGGAAGAATTGGGAGTGCACCTTCGAACTTAAGCACTTGAATCGCTTGTCGAATAGATGGTCTCTTAGTTTGGTCAGGGTGGGCACACCATAACCCAACCATCATCAAACACTCAACTTGTTCAGCATCATATTCATCGCCCAATAATGGATCCACACAAGAAAGTAGCTCGCCTTTTCCATATAAATCCCAAACCCTTTTCACTAAACCAAGATTAAAATTCCAATCCATTCCATCCATCACTTTCCGTCCACAAGCGATTTCTAATGCAACTACACCAAAACTATACACATCTGACTCTTTACTCGCTTTTCCTGTTGTTATGTACTCAGGAGCCATGTAGCCTAAAGTTCCAGCTAAACCAGTTGTTTGTGGACCCAATTCATGTTCCATGAATCTAGCTAGCCCGAAATCTCCAAGCTTCACATTAAACGATGAATCAAGCATGATGTTGCTCGGTTTAATATCTCGATGCACCACACATTGTTCCCACTCTTCGTGGAGATAAAGTAATGCTGAGGCTAAACCTGTTGCAATTTTATACCTCACATCCCATTGAAGACCATTTTTTTGGCCAAATAGGTGTGAATCAAGGCTTCCATTTGGCATATACTCGTAAACTAGCAAGAATTGAGTTTCATCATGACACCAACCAAGAAGTTGCACCAAGTTTCGGTGCCTTAAACTACTATTGATCTTTACTTCAGTCATGTATTCCTTTTTCCCCTGTTTAGAACCCTGCGAAATTTTCTTAACAGCAATTGCAATCGCTTCACAGGGTAAGAAACCCTTGTAAACACAACCAAATCCTCCTTCACCCAACTTTCGGTCATCGGAGAAGTTATTGGTAGCCAAAATGAGATCACCATAAGAATATCTTTTAGCTGATCCACTTTGAAAATCATCGTTTATCATTGATGTCAATGAAACTGTCTCTAGTTCCGGTGTGGTTTTTCTTTCTCGTTTTAATATTTTAATACAAGCTATAATACCTCCAATAACTAGAACACCAAGTGGGACTGTTAACCCAACTGCAAGTTTCCATTTTTTCGACTTACCTTTACTTTCTTCTACTATATTCAAGCTCGAATCGAACTTCCAGTATTCAAGTGTATGTTGTTCAACAGAACTACCAGTAGCAGCCGAAAATCCAATTGTTACCCACTCGGTAAGAACTTCTCTGAGGTCAACTTGATACGAAAGACTTGAATTTTCATCCCCATAGCCCCAAATCAGGTCTAGAATTTGTGTAGTACTATTGTACGAAATCCAAGCATCCGTACGTTCTGTACTACGCATACTAGCATTCCAAGCCGTATATTTAGCAGAACGAAGTGAGTTCTTGTTGATACCCACATGTCCAAATGCAGGATCCCACTCACTATTTACAAAAGTATCAAACTCAACAAAAATCATTTGATTAAGTGGCGAATCAGTGTAAGTTCTGTTGACTAGGCCTAAAAAGCCAGCAGCAGAATTGGGTGGGATTTGAAAGTTGTCTGGTGCTAGAAAGAAAGTAATCCCATCACCATACATAGATTGATTTAATGTATCGACGGTGAAAGTGAAATGAGTGGCGAAATCTGAGAGTTTTCCAGATTTTTTGTCCCATATATGAATTGGCTTGGCGTATTTGGCTTGGCCAACACGAGTGAAGTAATTGACTTCATTGAAGTGTATGATGCCGTTAGAAGGCGCTGCATCACCTGAATAGACGATATTTGGTGCATCATTCGCAAAACTTGTGATCTCGAAAGATACTGATTTAGAAAACGGAAAGAACAGCATGAAACAACTGATTATAATAAAAATGATGCAAGGAGTTTTATGCAACGGAACCATGATTAAGAAAGATTGTATGCAGGAGATGTTTGTGTGATTAAACTGCAATTAATCATGTCCAAAAAAAATATGATCCAAAAGTTAGTGATAATACGTGTGACATGTCATTATCTTTGGAATATATTTCAACCATTTACTTACTTTTCTATGAATGTTTATAGACTTTTGAGGATTAGAAATTGAATATTTCAAACCGCCAAAATTGAACATGTAAATGTCTTGACTTGACCTTCAAGTAATTAAAAATGAGCATATTTTTAATTAGAAAAGCGCGGGAAAAGACAACCGTGTATTCGTGGAAAATAACAGAACATTCGAGTTAACGTTGACTTGGTGCTCTTACTAGCATTATAAAATATGATATGATATGATGGAAATAGAAGTCCAGTGGATCAATCTCTTTTGACTATACTGATTTAGATGATAAGTTTATGATTTACTTCATTGTTTGAATATTAAATTAAGAGTGCGGTATGTAATTTCTAATTTTTCTGTTTTCTTATTCTTATTTGTTAGATAGTTTATGATTTATGGTCTAGTGGTAAGAGGCGCCCAAATGACTTTCTAGAGATCACGGGTTCGATCCCTCCCTAGGTAAACATTTACAAGATGGTCGAGGGAAGGTTCGGAAACGATCACTGTAACAGTTAAGTACTGTACATCACGAGTATAAGCTCGGTCACCTCAAAAAACCTTTTATAAATGTGAATGCCCCTTTTTTAAAAATAAAAAAAAAGTTTATGATTTACGGCTACAACAAGGTTTTTCGCTCAATATGATGGCTCAAGCCAGGAATTGGGTTGGGTTAAGCCTGGATCTAATGGATATGTTGCGTGGGCTGGGCTTACCAGATGCCCAGATACCTGGTTTTACTATCAGATCGAGATCTATAAAAAAAATACAATTATTTCAATCTAGCAGATGATGCATACCATTAAAAAAAAGGGGTGTAGACTGTTGAGGACAAAACCATCTAATCTAGGATTAACATTAACATTAACAATTAACAATATAAATATATATGGTGTCATTAATGGAGATTTGCAGGTTTCTAGGAGAAGGTGATGGTGGGGGTCATGTGCAAACACACGTGATCAACATTGTTTTGTGTTGTCTCGATCTCTTCGGTTGATCGACTCTTCAACTCTCTCGAAAATATTTATTCCGTACGACCCACTAATTCTAATAATTTTGAAATTATTGTTTTTAAATTTTCCCAACATATGCTTGCTCTCATAACAATCTTTTTTGCGATATTCAATGTTACATACAAAAATAATCAAGCTGATAGATTACATAATTGGTCAACCAAGATACGAAGATGACAAAATGATTAATCCAACAAAATTAATGTTAATTATTATCTTGAACTTTGTTAATGAATCAAGATGATAAATAAAAAGTGGGAATTAGTAGTCTCCTTATGAAGTAAAGCTTATGTGGCGGTGGGTTTGGTCACTTTGAAATAGTAGCCCAACGAAAATAGTGTTGAAACAACGGCTAAAAAAAAAGTTCGAATTAGTCTTCTATAATTCAGTTCAGTTTTGTGGCAACAGTTCTAGCAATAAATTGCAACAAGAAAACGAAATTATATTAAGCTTAACGTTTTGATCACGGAATTAACGGTGAATACCTGTTATTTTTCTACTATGTATATCAGTAAATATTATATGTGATTACAACAATTGTGACAACAAATCATCAGTGGTTATATGATATAATCATTTTGTAAATTTCACTCTTTATAGATAATTATATTGTACTATGCTTCCGACTCCGAGTCCTCATTAATTTGACGTTTGTCTCCTCCAAGTATCTGTTTAATCTCTTCCTCTTTCTTGTCGAAAAAATCAATAAAATCCTTGAAGCTGTCTAAACAACAGAACCTTCTGCTGCTGCTTCTTGATATCACTGAGTCTGGTTCAACTGTCTCATGTGCCTTTTCACCATCTGGATAATACTGACGATAAACACACATAATCCTACAGAAGAAAATGCAAATAGAAATGAGGCAAGCATACTGCAGACTAAGAATAGGCCCCAAAAGTTGTTTAAATAGAGGCTTTTCCCTTCGAGTTTGGTAGTTTCTGACGAGCATACAGTGGAAGAGAGCCATTCGTTGTAGGTCTCCATTTTCTGACAGTTGGAGGATTGATGTTGATAGATCAACTGCTATAGGAGACTCTCTTTGTAATGCCTGCATTTAAATTTTGACTATTCAAGTCAAACCAACTAAGTTTCAACTTTAAATTTTTTGAATTTTTAAATTTTGTAATGCAACTTTGACAATAATGATATGAATTTTTGAAAACTTTAGGACACTTAACAGCATTAAAACTTTTAACAAAATTTGAATTAAACTTATATTTAGTACATGCTACGTTTGACTCTTTAAGACAAATGCATTCTTGAACTGTTGCTGAATTCCCAAAAAAAAGAAGAAGATGTAGTTTGACTCTTGGAGTCAAACTATATTTTCTTTTCCTAGGAAAAATGCTTTCTTTAACTTAATAGGAAACAAGTGACTTACAAAACCCCAACCGCTTTTGGTGAACTCCTGACCAACAATCCTGAACTCGCATTTAGTGTAACGCATGAAGAGTTCAAAGGAAGGAAGCTCATCAACAATGGTAGCCACACCACCATCTTTTGGACCTAAATGAAGCGTATTTAAGTACTCTGCCTCGCAATATTAAGCTCTCGAATCAAATAATTATAAGTAAAAGTTCCTTCTTGAACTCCAATTGGGTCGTTACTTGAAATCAAACTATCTAAACCTTCAATGTTTGTAGTCAGTTATTGCACTGTAAGGATTGATGTCAAGCTAGCGGTGTAACTTGAATTAATAATCAACACTACAAACAGCCACATGATCAATACAAACCGCCCCAACATGCTCACGGGGTTCTGTCCTGCATATGTAAAAATCCGAGTTTAAACTTATGCTTGGTAAGATTTTGTGGTTTAATTTATGCAAGTTTCATACTTACAGTGTGAGAAGACAAAGTCGAAAATCTAAACCCCGAAAATTTAAGCAAAATCCGTTTGTATCAGATACTATGGCATAGTCAAGTGCATGAAAACAGAGGAGTACTGACCACGAAACTGTAGTGACCTGTCGCCTAGGTGGTCCACGATAAAAAGAAAGAATCCTCCAGTGACAAGCCACATTTCAATGGTGAATGGACTGAGGAAGACCCAGTTTGGGCTTGGACGTGTTGACAGGAACAACGATGACCAGCCCGGACGTTATATAAGGCTGCCTAAAGTCAACTATCTTCGTTCAGTTTGTAATTATTGTAACATCTCCTACTGCTACATCGAACTCCTGACAACATTGAAAAATCAAGATAATGTTATACGCATATACTTTTGAAAATTAAAGATACGAGCTTTCGGAAAAGTACCAACATTTTCAGCAACAGCTATTACAAGGTCAGTATAGCTTGGGTTTTTAAGTCCATCGCCGTATAAAATGTATTCAGGAGTGACATGATAAGGAAGTAAATTCATAGCATCTTCAAAGACATCAATACAATAACCTCTAACGCCTTTAGGAGAATCGTCTTCTGTCACAACTTCTTTATAACTATAGCCATAGAGCATAGCCACTCTCAAAGCCTTTCCATTGCTCGGATAAGCCCATCCTCGCGGCTTTTAGTTTTACTCATTTCACCGGGCCAAATTGCGCTATAAAGACGCTGATCACCTGCAGATGTGTTGGCATACTTCTTTGCATACACTGATTCAGGTGCAACAATTGAGAGACCTGAAGAGTTTGACCAATATCCAAGAGTCCGTAAACGGGTCCCAACTATGTTCACAATATCATAAGCATGATTCATCAAGTTCTTGTCTTGGTCAAACTTCACCAGACCGGTCAAACCCATAAATGTCTTGGCTAGAAGTAATATCAGAAGTTGTTCTCCTTCATTAAAAGTCTTAAGAGACGAAAATTGAAGCTTGCCTCTATTAGTATTTCGTTGTTTAGAATCATAAGAAATACTTCCTCCAGATTTCAAAAATCTATCAAGAGCGTATGCAAGTAACCATACAGAATAATAAGCATAAAGAGCGTAAGAATTAAAGCTAGTTGTCTGTTTTTCTTTAATACTCTGCCACTTGGCTGTAAAAGATTCCTGGATATCAGAATTTGGCACATGTTGGTGCAATGATACAACCTTTTGCACCAGGTCCAAACTCTTAAGATCTGGCAATTCAGATGAATCCAAAACCGCCAAGAGCCAATCTGTAGTAACCCAAACATAACCACTTGCCATCATTCCAAGTTTCTTTGCAACAGTAAAGATCTCAAGACCCATAAATCATACATTCCATCATATTCACTCTACTTAATAGTTCAATAATCTCAATATGAGAGGCACCTGGATTTAATGAAGCTTTATAATAAATCTTGGCTCGTTTCTTGGAAAGGGCGTCACTGAAGGCCAAAATCCCATTTCTACATAATCGTCGTCCACAGATATGACAATGACCTCTTTCCAATCATAATATAGAATGAAGTCGGTTATGGCAGACATTTGATTGTAGTCGTTTAGTGTGGTGTGGATAAAGTAAGGATACTGAAGACCAAAAAGTGTCGGGTCTGATGCACCACACAAAAGGAGTGGTATGTGAAGTTCATTAACGACATGAGATATTAAGCGTGCTATAATTGAGGAATGTGGGCCTATTACAGCCACCACATCATTCTCCATCAACTCCAAAGCTACATAAATAAAGAAAATTAGTAAATCAAAACACAAAGTGGATCAACAATTTGTTTGGTTCCAATATTGTTGCTAGAATGCTTTTTCTTTATCGTATAATTTGTGAATTTAGTAACACAAGATGAATATAACAAGGTTAGTTTCACGACGTCCTTCACCATGAACAAACAATATTTTATTACTTGAGATTTTTGGATGGTACATGGTATGTGAGAGAAGCTCACCGCAATTGATCAAATTAATGAAGTTATGACATTATGAAAACAGACAATAGGTTACATCACGTGTAACTTTAGGCAACGATGCAGAACACATGAAACACGGAACAAATTGCAAGAAAACGAGCAAACTTTAAACAAATGTGACTTATGGAAACAAATAAGTTTGAGATAAAGTGAAGGTACCTTGAATGGTACCAAGAAATCCACTGCAATTGGTATCATACAATATAAGGTTCAATTGGGTTCCTTGAATAATGGTTGGATTAGAGTTGACATCATCAATGGTAGCTGCAATAGCAGGCTTCACAGAACACCCAATAACTGAATTCACTGTAAACAAAGCTCCAACATTCACAATACGAGGACTTGAATAGTTGATGGAACTGTTGTATACACCACCACCATCACCCACATATAAAAAACAAAGAAAATGACCCTTCTTCCCATTCTTGGAACATGAATATCTGTAAAAGGTAAAACCTGGTTACACTAGATGTAGACCAATGGTAAAACATGAATATCCGTAAAAGGTAAAACTCGTCCCATTGTGAAGGTTTGGAGAGAGATCCAAGTGGAATCTCATTCAAATGCAAGAATCTTTCTACTCGCTTAGGCTAAAATCTTAAAGTGGACTGACTGGATTTGCAATCCAAGTTCTTGTCCGGATAACACCATGTAACTCTACATTTCTAACGTCTTGCTACCTTAATACAAAATGCAGTTCAAAAAAGAAAGAAAACAAAAATAGCACGTTGCTTCACATGACAAACATGATTATTATCGACAAAATTTTAGACTAAATTATACGATTAACAAAATGATCATGCAATTTTATTAACCTCTGACCAAGTAGCAAAAAAAAAGCCAGAGTATGATCATCCCTACAACTTTTCTAATTTCTAGAGGTGTTATAAAATGCGAATTCAAAACCATAAGCTACATATATTTTAGATTAATTAACTAGTAAATCTTAGACTATGCTCCCGGGTCCCTGGTAACTTGTTTCACCTCTTCCTCTTTCTTATCATAGAAATCAATCAAGTCTTTGAAGGACCATCTGTTTCTGGACATTGCTGAGTCCGGTTCGACGCTCTCATTAGCCGCTTCTTCGTCAGCATTGTACTGATGATACTCGCATAACATCCTACTAAAGAAAATGGTGATAGAAATGAGGCAAGCAATGCCACAGATGAGGAACAAGCCCCAGAAGTTGTATAGAGAGAGGCTTTTCCCTTCAACTTTGGTAGTTTGAGTTGAGCACATAGTGGAAGAGAGCCATTTGTCGTGGATTCGTTGTAGGTCACCGTTTTCTGAGAGTTGGAGAATTGCTGTTGATAGATCAGCTGCTATTGGAGAGTCTCTTTGAAATGCCTGCTATGCAATTAGGCTTTTTAAGTCAAACAAACTAAATTTTCAAATTAAGCATTGATATTAAATTTCTTGAGACCATAACTATGCCTAAAAAGAACATCAGACATATGGAATGAAAATTATACTTGGAACATCCTTAGTTTTATTTGGCTTCAAAAGTCAAATCACAATTATGTTTTTAGGTAAACTGCATTTTGAGCTATGTTCCCTTACTTCCTAAAAGTATTGTAGTTTGACTTTTGAAGTTAAACTAACAAATTTACTACTTCATTTTCATATGTTATCTTGAACCTTTTCAGAAGGATATAAAACTAATCTTGCTTTTCAAAACAGGGGAAAAGTAACTTACAAAACCCCAGCCGCTTTTCGTAAACTCCTGACCAACAATCCTGAAATCGCAATTGCTGTACCGCATGAAGAGCTCAACATAAGGAAGCTCATCAAGGATGGCAGCAACACCACCATCATTTGGACCTGAGTTAAGCGCATTTGCATACTCCACCTCGTTGTTCAATAGTTTGACCCTAGACTCTGCGATATTCAGCTCTTTAGTCAAATAATTATAAGCAAAAGTTCCACCTTGAACTCCTATTGGATCGTTGCCTGAGATCAAGCTATCTATCCCTGCAATGCTAGCAGTCAGTTGCTGTACTGTGAGGGTTGATGTCAAGCTTGCTGTGTAACTTGCATTTATAATTAAAACTACAAACAGCCACAAAAGCAGTACAAATCGTCCCAATGTGCTCACTGTGTTCTCTCCTGCATACATAAGAATCCCACTTTAAATTTTTCTTCTTTAAGATTATTGTGGTTGAGTCACAAACTTTACTTACGGTGTGAAAAGAACATCGTGGAGAAGCTAAACCTGGAAATTTTAAGCAAAAACCGTCCATATTAGTTGCGATGATGGAATTTAATTAAGAAAAGTGTAAGTGTTTGCAACTAGACAACATATATGCTAACCACAAAACTGTGACGATTTGTCTCCTCAGTGGTCCACGAAATTGATCATTGAACCGATGCTCTAGAATCCAAATAATGAATCCAATGAGAAGGAAGAAACTACCAGTGACCAGCCACATTCTAAACGTAAATGGCCTGAGAAAGGCCCATGGATTGGGTACCGATTTGTTGACCGGAGCAACTATGACAAGCCCAGATTCTATGTAAGACCGCGTAAAGTCAACTAATTTCGTTCTGTTTGTAGTGATAATAATATCTCCAACTGCTGCATCATACTTCTGAGAACAGATACAAATCAAAATAATGTTATACTCCTATCTTTGGACTTAAAAAGATTGAAAGTTATTTTCAATAACTAAACATTTGGTATCAAATTTTGTTTTGTTTGACTTAAAAAGGTCAAACTGTATGACAATCCACAGAAACATTAACATGAAAGTACTTACATTTTCAGCAACAGCTTTCACAAGATCGTTATAGTTTGGATTACTTTGACCATCTCCGTATAAAAAGTATTCTGGGTTGACAGGGTAAGGAAGTAAACTCACAGCAGCTTGAAAGACGTCAATGCAATATCCTCTTACACCTTGAGGAGACTTATCTTTTGTCACAACTTCTTTGAAGCTATATCCATATGGCACAGCAACTCTCAAAGGCTTTCCATTGTTGGGAAAGACCCATCCTCGAGGCTTTTTACTCATTCCACCAGGCCAAATTATGCTATAAAGACGTTGATCACTGACAGATATGTTTAAATTCTTTGCATACAATGATTCAGGAGCAGCAATTGAGAGACCAGAATGGGTTGACCAATACCCAATAGTCCTTAAACCGGTTCCACCTATGTTAATGATATCATAAGCCGGATGCATCAAGTTCTTGTGCTTGTCAAACTTCACCTCACCCGTCAAACCCATGAATGTCGTGTCGAAAAGTGATTTAAGAAACTGTTCTCCTTCATTAAAAGTCCTAAGAGCCGAAAATTGAAGCTTACCTCCATTAGTATTTACGAGTCCAGAATCATTAGAAAACGTGATACTTCCTCCAGATTTCAAAAATTTATCAAGAGCATGTGCAAGCAACCATACAGAATCATAAGCATAAAGAGCATACGAATTAAAGCTAGATATATTTTTGTCTTTGATATTCTTCCATTTAGTTGAAAATGACTTCTTGATATCAGAATTTGCCGTATGTTGGCGTAATGAGATAACCCCTTGTATGTGATCCATGGTCATAGCATCTGGCACTTCTGATGAATCCAAAATCGCTAGAAGCCAGTCGGTAGTAATCCAAACATAGCCACTTGTCATCATCCCAAGCTTCTTTGCCACCGCTAAAATATCAAGACCAGAGTCAGGACTTGCGTGAACAACATAAACTCGACACTCCATCAAATTGACTCTAGTTAGTAGTTCAGTGATGTCACTTTGAGAAGCACCAGGAGAAAATGAAGCTTTATAGGAAATCTTGGCTCGTTTCTTTGAAAGGGCGTCGCTTAAGGCCAAAATCCCGTTTCTACCATACTCATCATCAACATATATCGCAATTACATCTTTCCACTCGAAATATATAACTAAGTCTGTTATGGAAGACATTTGGTAATAGTCGCTTTGTGTGGTGCGGACAAAATAAGGGTATTGAAGAGCTGAAAGTGTAGGGTCTGTTGCACCAAATGAAAGGAGTGGTATTTGAAGTTCATTCACGACATGTGAAATTAAATGTGCTATAACAGAGGATTGTGGCCCTATGGCAGCCACCACGTCATTCTCCATTAATTGCATAGCTATATCAGTAAGGAAAGACATTAACAACTTGATCACATATCGCACCTAAAGGTACGTACGAAATTAAAAGTAGCAAACACGTATCTTTTTTTTAGAGGTAATAAGTTACCTTCAATGGTGCCAAGAAATGAACTGCAGTTGGTATCATACGAAATAAGGTTCAACCAAGTTCCTGGAAGGATAGTTGGACTAGAATTAACATCATCAATGGCAGCTGCAATAGAAGGCTTCACAGAACGCCCGATAACTGAATTCACTGTAAACAAAGCTCCAACATTCACAACACTAGGCCTTGAAGAGATTGATGATGAAGATTGAATAGTTGTATTTACAGTTTTACCCATGACTGCCATGGGTGCCATCACCATCACCCAAATGCAAAACACCAAGTAAATCACTCTCGGTCTCAATCTTCTCATATCTTTTGAAGCTAAAATCTATTCACAGTAAATGAAATCCAAAACTCAAGATTAATAATTTGCGAAAAAAGGCATGGTCATATGGACAACAAATAATATAGAAATTAGAGATCACAGTCAAAGCTAACAATAAAGGGAAAACCTTGAAAATAAAAGAAAGTTAACTGATTTTTATAACCTTAAAACTTAGTTACTTGAAAAGACAGAATTTGTCGAACACTCAAATCATTACTAATCCAATTCGTATGACTTCAAACAAAAGCACATTCAAATCGGCACCATTTCCTACAACTCATTTTTTGCAGTTTGCTTCTCATTATATAGTATCAAATAATCACATTCAAAACACAAATCAAAAAAAGAAAACAAATAAGCATTACTACTTACAATGTTAGTCATTTCACATATTGATTACAGAAAGCAGAATGCCACGCAATCTATTTTGGGTCGAGGTGAATGGTGGTAATATGGGTTTTGGTTATACGAGTTCTGCCTTTTCTTTAAATTCTTGAACTAATAAAATCTAACCAATAGATTATCAAATAAATTCCTTGTCTTTGGAACTATGAATCCAACGAAGCAACTTGGCAGCAAGTTATTATGTAAATAGATGTTATGCCACATGGTATACCAGTAAATGTATATACATTAAGCCATTAAGGCACGATGCACATCAAACATTATTCTTCAGTCAATATAAGCATCAGGGTTCTGCATAAACATCCAAATAAAACAATTAACTATTCAAACATGCACAAGGCAAGAAATTGGGGAACTCAAATGAAGTATTAAATAATTATGAGAAAAGGATGCTAAATGTCTTGAAAGCAAAAAGGATCCAACACTTTAATCCATTGAGTGTGGTCTATACTTCTATATACTTTAATCTAAATCACGTGATTAGCCCGATATCAGTTTAATTATATTTCATTTTTCGGAGAGGAGTTGATGTTTTAAATTCTTGAAATTCGAGGTATATTGACCTTTCAAACGGGTAGTCGCTCATTTTATAAGTGTATATGTATAGATGAGATAGATGAACAATTAAATTGGATGATATTATCAAGAATATATCGATATTGATATGATCGATAATTTTTTCACATGTAACAGCTATAAGTAAAATTTGGTACCAAAATGATATTAAAAAAGCTATTCTCAGTCTCTTTTCGATTCTGTCCCCTTATATCCATAAACAGATTATGGAGCGGAGCCTTATAGAAGAAAATGCTATTCTATTTAATTAAATTTCAATATTGAACAAATCCGCTACAACGCATGCGAAAAGTTGTTAAATCTCATCACCAACAACGTGGTTTAGTTTGGTATTTCTGCGTCCTCTGGAATAGCATAAGACCAATCCAAACTATTATTCGTCTAGAACCTTCCACCTACGTCAACTCACTAGTTAACGTGGTTCGTATTTGGCACAACAAATTGTTTTGCTAATCAGCTTCAACACATGTTGTCAAATTATGAGATTGAGCTATGTTAAGATAACCAAAATACAAGTATTACTGAAAATTGTATGCTAAAAACTATGGTACCATATATAATCATTGGTCCGTTCGAGATTTTGAGAAAGCTACACATAAGAAGTGGTTCATGAATGTTATCAATTGAAGAAGGGTTGATTAAAAACAAATTCATTAATGTACTAACTTTGTACTTTTCACATAGTCATTGGGTCAAGTTCTTTTCACCTTTTTCGATGAGTTGTTTTTCATGCTGAGGTTTACTTCAACGCTAGGATCTCAACAAAAAGTATATACTAAGACTTTGGACTCATATGACATGTTTAAGCCTTTGTAGCTACTTTTTTCAACTGTGCTCGCTTAGCGATATAGTCATCAATAAAACACAACTCAAACCGACTTTTTTCAACACATTTTGCGTATGTAAAGAACCAAGTTTTCCCCATGATAAACTGGAGGACACATTTGATCTGAAGCACGAACAACAAGCAATACACTATAAGCAAATGCAGTGCAAGGATCAATCCACCACTAATAGTACCACTTGAACCGGCTAATGAACTAACCACGTAGTTTGTATTTCACAGATCATTTAAGAACTATACATATCAAAATCCTAGCTTCTTAGTTCTCATCTAATAAATGTTTGTGCTCTTTCTACCACAATGCAAAACTCTTTCTTGTGTCTTCAAAGGATTGTGAAGCTAAATCAATCCGCTCACAATCCCAATGGATATCCGGAGTAACTAGAACCCATGTGAAAATAGTGCAAGACAACCATTGTTTACACAATTTTCATATGGCTCTAATGGCTCAGGATATACATCAAGGTTGTCGGCGGATTGAATTACCTTCACAATCCCTTAAAGATAAAACATAGAGTCTTATATCTCAGTAGGAAGAGCAATTAAGAAATTAGATGAAAATTAAGAAATTAGATGAAAATTAAGAAATTACAATTTAAACATGCTCAATCAAAACCTAAACCTAAGGTAACCTAAGCTAAAATAACATTATGCTGCAATTCACAATTTAAAACATTTTTAAAGCAGCAACTGAAACTTCAACCATTTACATCGTCCTGATCCACGGAGCAAAAGTTTTGAGGTCTTCTAATCCTTCCATCTGCGAAAAAAATTTACTATTAATGATCAATGACATTTCCATTAGTAAAAATAGTACACTAATTAACTAAATACTGATTGAAATTGAAAATTAAATTTAAAGCTAGAACCACAAATTACATACCTATTATACTCGTACAAACAATCGATCATTTTTTGAACATGATATGTTTATAAAAGTAGCAGGTACTTATAAAAGGGGGCGATACTAGAGAAATTGGTAAACCCTAGCCCGGAACAAGTGAAAATGGGCCGCAGGTGTTTGGTTACGAGTTACGACATTATGATGTGCTGTTGGGTTATTTGGTTTTCATAAAATCTAGGCCCAGTTTTGAACCGAAATAGTTTTTAGGTTGATATCCAATATCATCGTCAGTGTTTTTGGGAGCTTATTTTCATTGCGTGCTTATAAACAAATAACCTCAAATTTTATAGTTTATTTAACTTTCAATTTCACCTCACAAATAAGTAAATAAGTTCAAAAATAAGTTCCCCCAAAATATTAAAACATGAGTTTATTGTATACAAATAAACAAATACGCATGCAAAATAAGTGACTAAACACCCTCATATAATATACTTGGTTGTACTTGGTAGGCTAATAATATTAGAAGTTGGATAAATATATTGTTTACGGTTCAAACTTCAAAGTAATTTTGTGACATGTTTCTCGAAATGTTGGGGTTTGGGATTAATGTATGAGGATCATATTTTCTTTTCTTCTAATATTACGATAATATGTGCCAAATATCTCAAATTTGTTTATTACTTTTACAAATTTATTAAACTTTAGGAGATAACATATGTGCAAGTAACATCACTGAAAAAGGATAATGGGAGGGTACCCGTATCATATTTTAATGGTATGCATCCGCCCCACCCGCAAGGAGCATCAACGATCACTTGTCCACAAATCACTAACATATGATGAGGCACGAATTCAAACAACTGACATATCGATCACACATGTGGAACATTTGTGGTTACGACACCACTTGAAAAATTCCCAATTGGTGTAAGTAACAAGTAACATCACTAGCAAAGGGATGATACTTTCTAAACTCATGAGTTGTGAAATCGCAAATTGGCGTTACGTGACCTGTAAATCAATATGGGTTACAAGATAATGTTTGGGGTAAGGCGTGGCAAATTAAATAATTTAAAAGGTGCACGAATTTGTGTAGAGTTTTTGACTATATGAATCGAGATTTTGTATGCTTTTGGTAAAGTTGGTCTTGTGTATTTGGCACCATATTGTTTGCACTTATGTGGGTCAATGTGTGAATATTTTTATAATTCGCGACTATTGAAATCGCTATGTAAAATAATAATAAAAAAAAAAAAAAAAAAAAAAATTAACGGATATACTTTTATCTTAAACCATGAAATAAATTAACTTGTAATCTTGGGTAGAGAGCATCTCCCATAAACAATTTTTCCTGCATTTTTATCATAAAATTTGTTTGGTTTGATGCAACTCCTTAGAGATTGTACGTACATGCCTTTAACAAAGCCAAACAATAAAATATTATTATTTAAAATGGATTAGTACGTGAGAATGCATTTAACTTTAACTCAAACTCTATTGTGTGTATCCAACTTCATTTTAGTTTATTATGTGTATTCAACTTTCAAATATCGCTATTGTACGTATTTAATGGTACTTTTGATGATGTGTCATCTTTGTAGCATCCGTACAAGTTGTTACATCATCAAAAGTACTACATGATACATACAAATATAATATTTGAAAGATGAACACACATAATAGATCAAAATGAATGTAGATACACACAATAGAGTCTGAACTAAAGTTAAGTGCATTTTTACTTAATAGAACGGCATATAAGAAACTTAATTTTTAATAGCTCCAAAAACAGGTAGGTAGATTTTTTTTTTTTTTTCTAGTGGCTCGCCTAACAGGGACTAGCATTTAACATCTCTTAAAATGTTCTTGTATAAATGCATAATTAGTAGCTGTTTGATTTTTATCCCAACTATTCATAGCTTATGCCTGAAATGGTCAAAGAACTTGAGTCTGCAATTCATCGAGTAAGTTTTATTTTTCACATTTCAAGTATAAATTGTTCAAATACTTTTTTTTACAAAATATGAGTTGTAACATTATATGTTTACAGTTTACTTATGAAGATGATACGCATGATCTAGTCAATATGGCAAAGGCCGCAAAACTACAAAAGGAAATCGAACTAATTCTCTCTAAAAAAGTGCAATCGGAACTTGAACTTGTCTCACTTCTCTCCCAAATTGTTGAAGCCAAAGTGGAACCCGTTTCGGTTGTTTCCAAAAACAGTATGTTCCAAGAGGAGTACTCATTACTTACGTTAAAGAAAGAAGAAGTCGAAAATGAAATACACTCGCTCATGTCGGATAATAGTGTATCTCATGGAGTTGATCCCTTCAAAGATATACAACTTTTAGAGAAACTTCTAATACTTTTCTCCAAAGGAATGCAATTCCATGAGGAACTCGTCTCACTTGTGTCCAAATATATACAATCCCATGAGGAACCATTTCCGTTAACAGATGTACAGTTTGTAACGGAACAACAGCCATTTATATCCAACATGATGTTACGGCAGCTCGATAGTTATTCATATCTCTTCAAAGGTATTCTTGTTAGTACTGGTTTTTGTTTTCTTTGAATTATTAGTTAGTGCTGACTTTTGTTATTAAGTAGGCCATAACAGATACTCCGTAGCTTATAGAAAAAATGTCAGCTTAATATGTAATTTTTACTTGGCAGATTGCAAGTAAAGCAAAGAACAACTAGTTGAGAGTGAGGTTCCTGGATCAATGCGAGCAATGGGACATGAAACTGAAAGGGTTCAATGTTTCTATAATGTTTTTAGTTGTATGTTATGGTGTGAAATCAGTACTGTCTGGTTTTAATATGCTTAAGTAAAGGTTCTCAGAGTAAGGAAAAAAGATTAATGTCTACTTCAATGGTGAAGATGTGTATAATACAATGATGTGGGTTAAACATTTGATGGATTACACATATTTTAAATCTCATATTCTAGACGTGTATCATTATTCTTTCGGTTTTTGAAAAACCAATTTGGGCCTTCTTCTTCTTTTTTTGGATGATTTCCTACTAATAATGTTCACTAAATTTACTTGTAAACCTAAGATTATGCAACCAGTGCTCATAGGAGCCCAATGGAGTTAAGGTGCAAATTTACAGTTTAACCCCTTGTAGACAATCCCTATCTTCACCCTTATACACCTTGACCCAAAATAACAAACCTTTTGAGATGTTGCAACACTTCCATAGTTCCCTCTATAAGGTTGTTTATAATCACATACAAAATCAAGAGCTACAAACAATCACAGCTGTCAAATTTAACTTAAGTTGATAGTTGCACCATGCTGCACGAAATCAAATCCCAAATCTTGTGATTTAAAACAATCTAATCCTAACCTTAACCGGTGATCATTAAAACGTTCAAAACTAAATTAAATGGTTGAAGAACTCTCAAGTAGAATATACCGATACTAGCGTCCGAGCTTTCTGAGCAACCACTTCTTCCGTAATGAAGCATCTAATGCCAAAAAGGTCTTTGCTTTTTTCTCATCTTCAAGAATATCACAACCGTCTAACAAAAGATCATCATCTATGTCGGGTATAGCTTGAAGTGCATCAACTGCTTTTTCTATTGCACTGTAGTTCTTGTCTGTCTTTGAATTTACCAACTTGGAAACTACATTCGCCATATCTGTAAAAGCTTCCTTCATATCATCGCTATTGTTTCTTTGCGCTTTGCTACTACGTCCTAAAGCTAATGGCGACTTTTTTACCCGCTTTTTCTTGTTGGGTGTCTCGGTTTCTTTAGGCAGGATGTGAGGTTTATTATCAACTGTAACTGTCTCTATGCCCGTTTGAGTATCCGATTTTGTTGTTGACTTTCCAAAAATCGCAGATAAATCTTTATGGTGTCTCAAGATTGTACCCTTGTATGAAGTTGCATAAGGGTGTTCCTGTTGATCGTCACATAATAGATTATTAGCTAATTGAATATGCATTGGAACTATTAGTATTGACAATTTAAATGAATTTATATATCACCTTGCTATAAGCCTCCCAAGCGTCATCGTTAGCTACCACCATTTGGCAAACATTATCCCAATAAAAACCATTTTGATTAAGCAGACTTTCGACATCATTAAACTGTTTCATGAAGTATGAAAATCGATCATGTAAAGCCCGATTGTCATACTGTATTTTACATCTCTCATTAAATAATGGTGTAATCTCCGTCCAAATCTGGTCATCAAAACTATGAACAATCTTAGTTCCTATTTTCTTCTCCATCATTAATTCAATAAAGCATTCATTCATTTCGGGTGTCCAATTGCTATTTTCTTTTTCTTCTGAAGATATCCAACTACTATTACCTTCACCTGCAAGAGGAATTAAAACATGCATAAAGACTTCACTAAATATTTAGGCAACTACATATGCAACAAAAACCAATATAACTCTACACTAAATCTGAAGTAAAATTATAAATGTTCCCATCATAGTATATGAATTTCAGAGCAAACATACATACCTATACTTGAGACAGTAGCAGTGCGTGCCAGATGACTATATCGTCCCTCAGAACTATTTTGACCATAAATAAGACACAGCTTATGGTAATTAGGCACAGTCTTAACTCTGTAACATCTTGCATCAGCATGTGTCTGCATACATTTCACGTTACAGAAGGAACAAAAGTTGACAAAAGGAAAAGCAATGTAACTATGTAAGTTTAGGCCTGAAAGATCCAACAAATAAAATGTTCACCTCCATGTAAGCATCCCAAATATGATCTTCGGCTACCACCATTTCTCGTGCATCGTCCCAAGAAAAGCCAGTCTCCCCTAAAAGGGTATTGATGTCGTTATACTGCCTCTTCAAATGTTTGTATCGATTCTTCAAGACATCTTTGTCGTGGTTAGAGCTAAAATTGGCATTAAATGACTTAACTATGTCAATCCAAGCTTGAGCAACAAATGTCTTCCCAATTCTGTTTCCTTTATTTACATGGTCTAGCAATAAGTCAATAAAATAACGGTCCATCGGGGGTGTCCAATGAGTTCTGGAGCGTTCACCACCTACAACAATGTTCGATTGAACTATATAAATCAAGTGGTTACTCTAGACATGCTAATTAATTATGGTTTGGATACAGTATTCACAACACAAGCATTAGAAGGTAAAAAAAAAAAAAAAGGAATTACGCACCAGTCTTTGGTCCTGCTATATCATCATCGTACTTATCCAAGTCGTTACTCAGAGATCCATCAACGACAGAACTTCCAAATATCAATTCCAAATCTTTATAATTTGGGAAAGATTTCGATCTATACGATCGTGCTTGTGGGTGTGCCTGTAATTAAGGATGACCAGAACACACTACATATAAACACGAAGGGGGATGACAACAACTATATAAAATGCCAAATCATCAAAGCGTTACCTTTATGTAAGCATGCCAAACATCATCCTCGGCATCTACCTTTTGCTCCATTTCATCCCAAGAAAAACCTTGTTGCTTGAGCAAAACCGTTATATCAATATAATACTTATACAATTTCTTGTACCGATGTCTTAAGACTCTTTTGGTATGCTGGGCGCCATATTTCGCATTGAATGAAGTGAGGATTTCGGTCCATGCTTCTCTGCAATACGCATTATTATTATCAAGTTTATTGCCTTTTTCTAGCTGACCTACCAACAACTCTGTGAGAAATTGATCCATGGCTAATGTCCAATCCGTCTTTGGACGCTCTGTATTGGATGGAGCTGGACTTCCTAGTCCATCACCTGCAAAACAGAAATACGCTAAGTTTTGACACAAACTTACCAGTTGAAATGGGTCGGGTCGGGTCGGGTTAGGTAGACCCGAAAACAGTTCTTGTCCGAAACTTATCATACATAAT
This sequence comes from Gnaphalium uliginosum, assembly GCA_963930675.1. Taxonomy (NCBI): domain Eukaryota; kingdom Viridiplantae; phylum Streptophyta; class Magnoliopsida; order Asterales; family Asteraceae; genus Gnaphalium; species Gnaphalium uliginosum. The sequence goes on from OZ005684.1 coordinate 12,512,769, forward strand.
TAGTGTCTCAAATAATTAATTATAGAAACTACATCATCTTTATCTGAATAAAATTATATAGAAAGGTTAACTCATTAATATACACTATGAGCTCTGTTTGACCCCTATAACCCATATGGCACTTATACTACTATGTTAATTTTTCTACTTCACTTGATTGACCCATTAGAGATAAAAATATAACCCATATTGACCCATTCATAGGTAAATGCATCAAAACCGCCACTTTAACATATTGTTACAGATAAATTCCAGATCTTTTACCTAGAAAAGATAAAAGCATACCTAAGTTCGCTCCATGGACTTCATCCTCAATATCCACATCATGACTTGAACGACTGTATCTTCCATCCGCAGTTGTATACCCATATATCACGCATAAATCACTAAAATTCTGCACTGCCTTTGTCTTGTATGGTCGTGCGTCCGGGCAACCCTGCATAACTCACCACACTAATATTGTAAACCTACATGTTTATAAAGTCAACACGTTCATATTATTATTATCGATAATATAGTCGTTCACCTTGAGGTAATCTTCCCAAACATAATCATCTGCAACCACCATACATCGAACTTCATCCCAAGCAAATCCACCTTGTCCCAGCATATTCTTAACATCGTTAAATTGCTTCCATATATTCGTATAACGGCTTTTTAACACATCCTTATCATACGTTGATCCAAATTTAGCATTAAAGACAGCAAGCATATCGGTCCAAGCTTGTTTGTTAAATGTATGTCCAACCCTATTCCCTTTATGCATATGTTCCAACATTAGGTCTACAAAATAACGTTCCATCGATGGAGTCCAGTATGTTCGTGACCGATCATTACTGCCAGGGATTTGGCTACCCATTGTCCCAATTAACAATACTATCAAACCATAGTATCTGCAAAGAATTAAAAAGCCATCATTTTTAGGCTAATCAAAGCACCCTAAAAACAGAACAAAATTAATGTCATGAATACAGTAATGACAGTCTATGAATGTAAGTATCATACCCATTGATTTCACTGGTAACAATTAGTCAATTACAAAGGCATGCTCTTAACAAAATGCCAAGTTAGTCACTAAAGAATTCTAAAAATAAAACCATAAAATTGTAGTATTATTTTTATGGCCAATTGATCAATGAGAATATAAAATATTTGAAGAAGCAGACGAGGTATATGCAAGTACTTACGAATGATGGTGTTTGTTTGTGGAAAGGGAGGGAATAGATCTGAGATGAATGGAGTGATTGGGGAAATGGAAACCCTAGTCCGGAATAGGGACAAATGGGCCGCTGGTGTTTGGTTACGAACCTACTTCGGTTTGATTTTTAGGTTTCAATTTAGATACTACCACGATACCGCGTATGTGGTGAAATATTAAATTAAATTAAATTTTTATATAACGGCCTTGATAACAGTTGGATGTTCATCTAATTGGTTTGGTATTACGTTTAAGAAATTCGGTAAAGGTTGTTCGCGGTATTTTGTTAAATTTAATTGAATTGAAAACTCAAATTCATTTTACAAAAAAATTTAGGTTCAAAAATAAATTGAACTCGAATTCACTGATTTATTTCACTTAAATAAAAAATTCACATTTTCTTAAAATTTTAATTCATTTGATGAAAATGAATTAAAATTTCATCAATAACATTCGACATATTTCTGTTTTTCGAAACCTTTTTTTTAGAAAAAAATATAAGTTTTTAAAGTTTTTATTCTTGAATAGAATTTGAGTCTCAAATCAAATCAAAGATTATCCAAAAATTTCTTTAAGTAGTGTTGAAACAAATTTTCTTTAAGAAAATTTATTTTATGATAAACCCACCCTAAAAACCATCAGAACAAAGAACTTTTAAAATTTAAGTTTGTAGCACAAAAAATAAATAAATTGTTAATAGTTATAAATAGTAAATTGGTTTGTACGCAATGAAATATTTTTATTTTAGTATTTGTTTAGTCATTTTGATTAATATAATAGTGGTAATTTAGACTTTAACATCTCTTATTCAAATTTTAAGATAAAAGAAAAAATGAATTATGTGTAGTTAAGGACTAGTAGAATATCCCAAAACTGAAAGTATCATAACATGTCATTACAAAATCGATGGTGGGGTCTCGAGTTTCGAGTTCTTAGTGACAGGTTGCGAGTTGTGGAGTTGTTTATTGAGTCTAGAGATTTAACGCACATCACCTTTTATTTTTGATTTGTTTTTTTATATTAAACTTTATGTACGTTAAATTGTAATCCTAAAACTTGATCAAAACTTTGAATTACTAGAATATAGAAACTGACAACATAACAATGAAATTAAACTTGTAAATAAAGGTGTTAACATAGAATTCCATTAAAACTAAATTTTTTATAAAAAATAAAAAATAAAAAATAAAAACTTACAATACGTATAAATTTGTGGGAAAGTCTTACGTGATCAAATAAGTTTTGCTACTTTTACTGAACTTTGTACGGTTATCGGCCTCCCTTAAATCAGGATTCATTGACATTGTTGGCAACTTGCTATTGGCATATTATTGGTGCTCTTTGATTTCGTGGTTTGTACTTAGTTGTTAGAACATTTTGTTATAGGTCATTTGTTTGTTCAGCGACCTTTATTCTACTCTGGGTATGTGAACTATTTACTACCTATGGGGGTTCCATAGGGGCGTTATTGTGGCACTGATGGCGTCACACTTCCGTAGCTGTGGATGGAGGTGTAGTGCCCAACGCCTCATTCACCTTTGGTGGTACATTGGATCTGCAGGTCCGTGTATCGTTTGATTTGTGTTTCAGAAGCTCGGTTTGTCGTACCCCTTTTGACTCTTGTTCGTTTGTTCAAATCTCGTTGATAAATCATTGTTATCATGTTCATCAAATATATTTGTTTGTACTGCTTTATTTCGCATACGCGCACTGGGCTTTCGGCTCAGTCGCATTTCTTTCCATGGGGCAGGTGATAGATTGGCAAAAAGGAAGGAGTCGGGAACAAGGATGTGCGGCGCAAGAGAAGTTAGTTCTAGTTGGCTTTAGACTATTATTTATTTCTTCATTACGATGGATCAATTTCGTATGAGAACTCTACAATGTACTTTCGATTGGGGATTTTGGAAACTTTGTTAAGTTTTTGTTTATATTATGAGTTTTGCTCTTTTGTATATCGTTTACGTGACCTTCGATTTTCGCCTTCGAAAATGGAGTGTTACATCTATCTGAAAGAAAAACATCCAATGTCAAATGCATTATATAATAGTATCCATATAAAAAAGTTTAAGTTAAAAGTAAATGTCATATATTAATTAGCTTATGATTTAATAATACTTGTGTTAATGAGAATTTAATAAATGTAGGGGTTTGTTAGTCATTTATATGAATTTTTTAAAAACTCCTAGTAAGAGGTAAATTAGTAAATTTTATCTTATAAAAAACAGCTTAAAATGCATTATATATAATAGTATAGATATATAGAACTTTAAGTTAAAATTAAATGTCATATATTAATTAGTTTTTGGTTTGATAATGTATGTATTAATGAGAATTTAAAAAGTGTAGGGGTATGTTATGTTGTTGGGATCGACCCCGATCGCATGACGCTCGTTGGGATCGATCCTCATCACAATAAATCACATAACTTTGTATAAGTCAATAATAAAACGCATAAACAAAATAAATATGAACACACAAACACTTTTTGAGTGGTCTCAAGGGAGATAAAAAACCACGGGACTCGTAGGCCACTTAACATCCATTATATGAAAGATATTACACAATTAGAGACGCTTAACTCTCGATATATTGAATATCCTCACACCACTCTTAACGGTTGATTACAATAACGGAATATGCGTCGTCGTTATTGAATCATCGAGACCACCACACGGGACGAATGGAGACTCTCGTACACTTTCTCCTTTGCTCAACCTCCTCACCTTAAATCCTACATCTAACTCCTATTTAAATAGGCAACACATAACTTGTCTATCAAGTTAAAATCTTCCCCAAGTTTAACTTGATTTCCAAATCGCTCTATATTAGGAAATTGAATCATATCCAAACAAATCCTCCCTAATTTAATTCCCTAAAATCTCCTCTATGACGTGGATAAGCTCTTCAACGATAATGAGCGCGATCTTCATCTTGTTGCCGCCGACTTTTACTCTCAGAACACGCCGCCAAACAAACTCATTGTTAGGAAGACTTTCGACACAAGGAACCCTCGTGATCAACATACTACACCGAGCCTCATCATCTTTGAACCTCACATCATCCATATCACTTTTCAACTCCATCAAACCCAATAGTTCTCTTCTGAAACAAAAGTTTGCGCAGAAAAATATCTACAAAACAGCAGCAACTTCGAAAAATTATATTTCCATATCTACATCTCTTATCACTACCAAAATCAACCACAACGTAAATCATTGTGTCTTGAACCCTCGATCCAAAAATCACGATGATCTAACAGTTAACAAACCAGAAAAACTCGTTTTCCCACAGCTGCGCAAGAAACTCCACAAATATCCAACGATTAACCCCAAAAATCATTGTATGCAACGTTTTTCGCGAGGGACAACCGAATCACTCCCAAGTTTGACGATCCAAGAGTGCCAAATCCTCAACTTTAACACCCTTTGGCCTATTCTCTGACAAGGGTTGATGTAGTTTCTTCTGAAATAGATAATCTTCTTTTTGCATCTTCCAAAACCCAAAATCATTCCCATCAAATCTGTCGATCTTGAACTTACCTTCGTCCGCCATTGATCCCAAACTTCAAACCTTGAAGCTCTGATACCAGTTGTTAGGAATTATGGACCCAAACAACACAACAATTGTTCACAATTGTAACCACACATTCAATAAACAGATAAAGTAAATGCGTAAAAGCAAATCGACACGAGGAATTAACGTGATTATATGCAATCGGGGTGATTGCTTTAGTCCACGGCCAACTTGAGAGTCTTTGATATTCCTTGTACCCCTAGTAAAGATCTGATTTTAAAATAAATAACAACAAAGTGATATAAAGACGTACTGCATATAAATAAATGTTTAACAATAAGGTGCACGGAGCATCTCTTTGCAAAACGTTAATAACCAGCAATGCTGACCGACAAACAAAATATATTTCAATGATTACCCTAACTTAAAAATATTTAATTACTATATATAGGGTCGGGATCAAGAGAGAAGTAATTTTTTGAGGGAAGAAGAGAAGTTAACCATTCATTTACGATGAATGATAATTAAACGTAAAAAAACATATTTTTACCAAGAAGTATTAATCAAAACCGATGTTATAACTACTAATATTCATATATAAACTACTTTTTATAACTTATAATATCATATGATGAATATAAAGAGAATTTTCTTATATTCATCGTTAATGAATGTTAACCGATGGATATTATCATTTGAAAAATTATTCGTTAACATTCGTCAACGATGAATGATAATCAAAACGTATAAAACCATATTTTTACCAATAAATATTAATCAAAACCGATGTTATAACTATTAATATTCATCAATAAACTATTTTTTATACTTTATAATATAATATGATGAATATTAAGGGAATTCGTTAATATTCATCGTTGATGAATGTGTAGCTTCCCTCTTTCTCAGAAAATAGTGTTTCCCTTCCCTCTGGATCCGGTCCATATATATATATATATATATATATATATATATATATATATATATATATATATATATGAAGCTTAGCCTTTACCAACAATGTTATAAAGGTTTTCTTTCTTTTCTTATATATGATAAATGATAATATGATATATGATATATGATGATGATGACTAGTGGTTCCCGGTTCGTAAAAACGTGAGCATACGTCTAATGATGACAGCAACCGCATTTTTACCAAAAGAAGAATGGATGTGGAAGACTCTACAAAAATCAAGGTCATATCCCTCTCTTTCTCAATAATGTAAAGTTTATTATTGTTCCATTTTTATAAGAGTATTTATTTTAGTAGTTGGTATTTCGGAAATAAGTTGCCATAAACAGAGTAGATATTGAGCTCATCTGAAATTCCCTAAGAATTTCATCCAATCTCTTTCATATCATAGATTTGATGATTATCCGTTAGTTATTACCATTTAGTTACTATACCAACAGTTTGTAACAGCATGAGGAGTGAAAATAGAATTATCTCTTTTTTCCAAGGGTTTAAAGTAAAATAAATAAATAAAAACCGGTTCAATGTTGGTTTGTGGTTTTCAGTGGTGTGTTAATGTAGCAGCGTTACTAATTGTTAAATTTGTTTCAGATTTGGAGTGGTGGCGGAGTTGCCTTTGAGACATAACTTCAGTTTTCATCTTGAACTTACATCTGCTTTATTATCACCTCTAACGAGTTATTCTTGTCACCTCATATACATACTACCTGAAAAATACAACTCGCTTGAAGGCCTTGTGGTAATACGTGTTACAGATTCAAGAACGGTTTGTCTATTTACATGGTCCTCCTCATACCCCCATTGTTGAATCCGTGGCTGATCAAAAGTTTCCCGTTCCAACAAGAACTCGAAAAATAAAAGGCCATCCAAAGTTAAGGATGGATGGATGGATGGAATTTCAATTTCTGGAAACACTGACATGCGTATTCAATTTGGTGGTCACGAAGACTAATTTTAATGGCCTTGTGGTTCAAGGAATTGAATTTAGGCAATATAACTTGTGACAAGTGATATATTTATTGATGATGATGATGATGACATTGGGAATGTACGTATGATTAATAATAATAGTTGCATTCCCTTCCATCTGTATTCTGTATGCAGCTCCTTTTACGGCCCAATTCAGCGCAATGTCTCATTTATCCAGACTTTTAGGCCTGGAGAAGTTTTAATGACGTTGAATAATAATAAATAAACTATAACACTTGTAACTATTACTTATATAAGTTGGTCATAAATTTAACCACCGGAAATTTGTTGGGAAGAAAATTATAACCATAGGAAACTACAATTCTTTTCAGTTTTATTTTATTTCAATTACATCAAAAATAGATCGTCAAAAACGATTGAATAATTAAAAATATAAAATCATTTCAATCACAACAACAATATTTATATTATAAGCTCACAAACAAGAAGTGATCCGGAGTGGCTTTTCATGAAGAGGAGGAATACTTTGTTCATTTCTGAAAAAATTATCCGGGTCAACGGCTGTTTTGACCTTCACCAATCTATCAAAGTTACCTTTAAAATACATCTTGCCGTAAACCTTGCCAGAGTTGTAAGCATTCGCACCGGTTCCAGTCATCACGCCGATATCCAAGTCTCTATAATTCAAGAATGCACATCTTGGATTTTTCGATACATATTTCGTCATGAATGCATACAAAACTCTAGTCTGATTCAAGTACTTTTCCTCTAGACTAGGATCATCTTCGACCCAATTCATCGAATATTGAATCTTGAACAAGTTTCCGGCACGATGAGGACACGGAGTCGCACCTTCAGGTAGTTCATTCATTCTTCCGCCATAAGGGTTTAAATAAAAACCACATTTACCCAATTCCGCCAACTTGTTAAAAATAGACACCCATCCTGATTTTGAAATCGGGCTTTGCACATAATCAGACTTTCGAATCAAAAAATTAACTGTATCAGAGTTGCGGTCTAGGAGTATCTCCTCGGGCAAGGTGTGATCTAAATTGGCCCAGTACAATACGGACTGGGCCCAACTTAATTCCAAACAATCTTCTTTTCTTACACCTAATTCCGGAAACCTTTTGTTCATTAAATCCAACAATTTGTTCGAATCACCCATGAAGTGTGCTATAAACGAAGCATGGACCGTTGTCCGACCGTTCTCTATAACCGGCATTAATATAACCCTAATAAATAACTCCGTATCCATTGCAGGCGCAACACCCTGCCATTTATGTACCAAGTTTATTGCATTTTCTGCAGCAGACTTGGTTATCTTGAATACAGTATTAACCTCTGGTACGCGAACTATTTTCACAGTGTACGATAATACAACACCAAAACTAGCACCACCGCCTCCACGAATAGCCCAAAAAAGATCCTCACCCATTGATTTCCTATCCAAAATTCGCCCTTTAACATCTACAATACGAGCATCAATCACTTGATCAACCGACAATCCGTATTTTCGAATCATGGTCCCATAACCGCCACCGCTTACATGTCCACCAACGCCAACCGTTGGACACACTCCAGCAGGGAACCCATGCACCTTACTCTTTTCCCAAATCCTATAATACAGTTCACCTAATTGAGCTCCAGTTTGCACAACCGCAGTTTCGGTTTCAATATCAACTTTAACATCATGTAAATTAAACATATCAAGCACAACAAAGTTCTTCTCATTTGATACATATGACCGTCCATCGTAATCATGTCCCCCGCTACGAATCTTGATTTGGACACCGAGTTTTTTGGCGCATTTAACGACGGCTTGAACATGGGATTCTTTAGTGGGGGTGACAATGATAACGGGTTTAGGTGTAGATATGGTGTTGAAACGGCGGTTTCTGATGGAAGCTTGTAAAACTGCGGTGAACGCCGTGTAGTTCACCATAGGACTGTAAACAATTGAGCATAATGTCGGGTCGGGTTCGGGTGACTGTTCATTAAGGCATTGAATGAAAGACTTATAAAATGAAGACATGGTTTTGTTGTAGTTAGTTTGCAAGGTTAAGGTAGTGATAATGGGCATAACTATTTTTATAGTAGAGTATATATAGCTAAATGAATTAAAAAATATATGAGCTTCATGTCACCTAACTCGGTTGAATTATTTTATACAAGGGACGTGATTTTTATATTATTTGGTGGATCTTGTTTACATTTATTTTGCTTTTGCAGTTTGTTTTCATTGAAGTCTCCAATCAAATATAAAATTAAAATGCACCTGTTGTGCACGTGAAAATATGCTTTTGGAGTTTTGTGAGGGTGTCTTGGGTCAGTTACTGGTGGAGGAGTGTCCGCCACGAGTTTCATCATAGACATGCTCACCGGTAGAGAAAGAACGACAAGCCGTTTAATATATTCTTTTATTTATTTATTTTCCGAAGGAAAACTAGTGAGTAATCTGTGATTGAACGTATTTTGAAACCGCAACTCAAATGGTGCAAGGGCCGGATAGCAAATGTGTAATTGATTACGAAATTACTCCTTAACAGCAATGTTTTGAAAACCGGTTGTACCGGTCCGGTCCGACCTGTTGAACCGGAATTTTGAAGGTTTTCGGTGCATTTTGATCCAGTTTTTGGCGATATTTGATTTTGGCGCGAACCGTCCGGTTTATCGGTTGAACCGGAAACCGAAATTGGTTTTGAATCGGTTTTCAAAAAAAAATTCTTTTTTTTCTACTTTTTTTCAAAAAACAAAACTATCAATAATACAAATCATTAATTGCCCATGCGAACCAATAAATTAGCTTTCTCCACCCTCAAATTCTATGTCTTCACTCGAAAAGATCAAAATTGAACCAATAGCTAGACTCTTTGTATTAAATTAATTAAACCGGTTGAACGGCTGTTCGACCGGAATCAGACCCCTTTTCGATTTGACTTAAAAATCGATTTTCAAAACATTGGGTAATAGAATTGTAGTCAATTTTCTCAAACAAAGTTTAATCCCTTCAAGTTGATTGATATTTACACCATCACTTATTTCAGTTACTTTTGTTATAGAATATATACCAAATAATATTAATTATTAATAAAAATTTAAAAGACAGAGATGTCCTAATTATTACAGTTTTAAATAATCAAAAGGAGCCAGCTCCAATCAACTTGGTAGTAAGAAAGAACCCGAGTCGATGTGTGGGGCGTGGGAGTAGGTGTTGTATATGTTCCTTACTTTTTCTAAAATCTAAATATATATATATATATATATATATATATATATATATATATAGGGTGGGGATAAAGAGGGAATTAAAAAAATTGGGGAAGGAGAGAAGCTATTTCTAACCATACATTATGGTCAACTTAAAAGTCAATGCGGTGACAAAATTGTAAATAACTCAAAAATATTTCGGCATATTAATATTCATTTGCAAAGAATGTTAATCAAAATTACAACTTAATATTTTTAAACATTCTTTTACGATGAATGTTAACTCATATACATTATTATACACTAATGAATGTTAAGTTATCTCGTTCAACAATGTATAAAAACATATATAAGTTAATATTCATCATAAATTATTGTTTATGAATATTAATTGTAATTTTGATCAACATTTATTCCAAATGAATGTTAATGTTCTAACTTTTTTTTTTTGTGAAATTCGATGGTTGATGACGACTATAATTAAATTAAGTACTTGTTTATAAGTTTTGTATGTTGAAATTCGTTTAATTTTATTGTATTCATTGGTGAATCAAAATTTTCACAAAAACCCAAAAGTTATACCGAAAATTCTTAATATTTAATGAATATGAATTATGACGAATTGAAGATATGTATGAATGCCTTTGATGAATTTGAAATTTATAATGTTTTGATTGATTTACATGCTTTAATTTTGAATTTTAAATAAAAATTGATGAAATGAGTATTGTATATGAGTTGGAGAAGATACAAGAAAATGTGTGGTTGAGGTTTGCTTCTCTCCTTCTCTCAAATTTAGAGTTTCCCTCTTAATCATTTCCATATATATATATATATATATATATATATATATATATATATATATATATATATATATATATATATATAGAGAGAGAGAGAGAGAGAGTTTAGTTATCGTAAAAAAGTGTTTAAAATAAAAAAGATATATAAAAAGTGATGCACATAGATTTTCTTTGTATATATGATGATGCACAACGAGATTGATACATACATTGAGATATAGTACAGAGTAGTAAACTGATACATAGTAATTTGATACAATAAACATAATTCATGTTCCTTTGCTGGAAGTCACAAATAGCCCACGATTTGAACAATTGATAACCGTTAATTGTATGTATGCAAAGCTTATATGACTAAAATGCCATTTTATTAGTAAATAATTTTGTTTATTTGGAAGGAACACATGCCACTTTAATATGACTTTTTACCCGTCTTTAGTTTAGTGATATTTTTAGTTGAAACCGAAGAATGAAATTGTCATGTTCATATTTGGAGGTAGGTCTCCGTATTAAAACATTTGGTATTAAAGTCACTTACTTATTACTTTATTCGTTTTAATTTAAATATTTACATTATTATATTTATTTTTCGTAAAGAAAACTATGTACTTTCAAAAATAACTATGAAAAATCATTAAACTCTTAAATTTACACTTATTTATTACTACTATTAATAACTTAGTTTCTAAAAATTTCAAGTTAAATTTATCTTATATAAAGCTAAGGTAAAAATTACATTTTATCAATTTATTATAATTTTTTTTTGTTAAGTGACATTTAAATCGGAACTGAGAGAATATAAGATAATTATGTGTAACGTCACTAGAGATAACGTGTACATAATAAATAGTTGTACACGATGAATGTGAAAAACACATTATGTGTGCTTAGTTAACGTTTCCTTTTTAATAAATTATGTTCTTCAAGTTCATTTAATTAATTAATGAAATGAATATGTTCATAGACTACACCTATTATTTGATTGGGTTGGGACCCTTGACATGTATCCAAGAAAGGAGCTAACAAATGGAAATTATTTTACGATTGTATGTGATGACATAACAATTGGTCAACGAATTAAAGGGGGTAGGTAGTGTTTAGGAGAGTATCTATAATGCCACCTAATCATATTACTTTTCTATATGAAATTTTCACTCAAGCCGGCATCTCAAAAGTTTAAATCAACAGTATTAGGTTGTATCTGGATCGCGAAATTTAATAAAATTCAATAAAATTAGAAGCTTAAGATTATTCAATTAAGGCTGTTTAGTTCACGAATGAAATGATTTTGAAGTCATCAAATTCCTTTAGTGAAAAAAATTTACATTTCTTACGATTTCAACTTATTTGATTAATTTCAACTCCTTTGTTGAAAAATATTTTGCAAATCAAATATACTGTAAGTTGTTTAACTTATATACAGGGACTTGCATAAAAGTCAAACAATTAATCAAAAAGGAAGATGAATAATATGTATTTAAACTTTTAACATGAATTATCGTATAATTTAATGATCAAACAATATTTACCAAAAGACTACTCTCCAAATACTCTACGCCTAGACCAAATACTTACTACAAGATCTCGATCGAGTAGTCACCGTCTTGCGCTTTACGCACTGATATATGGTAAAGAAAATAAAATAAGAATTGCGGGCGGTTTTTCATAAGGTCTACAAGGGTACAAGGACCACCATCTGCCATTTTGCCGTTAATTGCATCGTCTATAATGTAGATAGAGACGACCGCACTCAACAGTGTAACATGTTGCAATGAAAATGCTCTTATAATAAAAGGGGTAGGTAGTTCCTGATATGTGGAGTACCATTTCTACAGCTTTTTATTTTACTATTTAAATGTACAATTTGATATAATGAAAAATTGATTTGCAATATACGAGTTTATTAAGCTATTTTTGTTTTTCTTTTTCCAAATATTATCTGAATAACACCAACGCAATCGTTGGTTGGGAAACTGACGAGCGAGTGACGTCGTTGTCACTCGGTTGAGGCTGTTGGTTGTGACGAGCAATTGACGGAGGTGGGTGGGGCCGCAACATTAATTTTTTTTGTAATGTAAAAAAATAAATGTATATTGGTAAATATGAGTCTCAAAAAATTTAATTGACCAGTCAGAGTTAACATTGTTTAGTTATTTTTCAGTCAATTTAAAAAAGTGTTAATGTGACATTGAATTGACACAAATTGATCAAGTCAATTTCAATCACCAGTCGAGAGGGGTCTTATAATTTTGTATAGATCAGTCATTGAAAGGCGAAAACTTATCAAGAAATAAATACGTAGTGGCTATTACGTTATAGCATTTTGTGCAGCAATGAATTGCTGAAAGCTCACAAAACTATGTGTCGTCCATGACTCATTTATGGGGACGAATTAAAATTGTTGGAAAATAAAGATGATATCATTGCATCTCTAGGAGGTTTTCTTGGTTTTTTTTTTAATTATAAAATAACCCTTTAAAAAACTCAAACCAATTGGAGCGTATAATTAAAATTTGATAAAAAGTTTATCAAAATTGTGCTATTGCTGAATAGTTCAATTGGCTAAATGTGTGTGTGATTTTTTTATAAAAAAGTATTTTAAAGAATTTATGTATTGAAGTAAAAAACTTTTTATTCAAACAAAGTTAAATTAAATCTTAATCGTCATTAAAAAACTTTTAGAAAGAGTTTATTGTCGGTGCCAATTCTAGTAGCCATTCACTTTTCAAATAATTACTCTGAAGATATTCTGATTATGATTACTAGTTTAAGACTCGCGACAACGCGGAAAATTTAAATTGAATTTATAAAATGAGTTGTTTTTTTAATATATGTTAATGTTAACATTAAACTATTATTAATAAAAATTCATTAAACAAGTCAATGATAATTTAGATATTTTCTTGTGAATTTGATTTTTTGTTTTACGTGGGTGAGAGATTTTAGGGATATTTTCTTACTTTTAGGAAACAAAATATTATGATTAGTTATGAAATAATTTTTTTCTTTTTAATTATATCCAATTTTTTTAATTTTAATTAAAATAATTAAGTATTATGAATTAATCTAGGTGGTCGGATCGATTTGAGAAAGTACAATTAATGATCAGGATTTCTCCATTGTATTCTGGTTTAAGTATATATCATAGATGATGATATAGTTTATTATTTGTGGCGTATGGTATGTTTTTATTAAAAATGGCCCATTAATAACTGGCATTACCGGTCCGGGTCCGGGTCCGAGTCCAGGTCCAGGTCCACCTTCCACTTCTTTAGTCTTTATTACTCGTAGTAAAATATACTCCGTGAGATAAAATGTTAAGTTTACTCCTACTAGAAAATGAGACTATATCCAACTAAAAATTAGAACTTATGGTCATTACACTATGCACTATCAAGATTATTTGAAGGATTCAAGTCTTTAATAACATTACTATGTGCCACATCACTTAGGACTTGTGTCCTTCAAATCTCTCCCTATAAAGACTTGAAGCAGAGAATATTTTTGAATCCCACAATTTACACATATTACACACAAAAAAAAATCATGAGGGCCCCACTTCCAATCTAAAACGTAGCGTTCCAAATGGAACGATGGCGTTGAAAACGGCACGAAAAAGACGTGAACGTGGACGGTGTAAAATGTCTCGATAGTAAGAGGTCTTAACCTTGTGTCTTCCAATTTTTCAGAACCAGGTTACGATATTTCATCTTCTACAACAAAATTCCTTTTGAACAGAGGAGGTCTTGCGAGGTTGGCGCTATTGAAATTATTGTGCTGTTCAATTGCACCTTCAAGTTCTCTTATGATCTTACCAATTGTTGGTCCAAGTGTCTAACCATTATTTCAAACATCACTACTCCAAAAGAGTACACATCAGACTTTTTTTGATAAAAAGTCCAATCTTCCAGTACGGCGGATCACAATATCCGAGTATACCAACACCATTGGATATGTTTCTGGTTGGTTGGCCGGGCCAATTTTTGACAAACCAAAATCAGAAACTTTAGCATTCCATTTGTCATCCCAAAGAATGTTTGAGCTTTTAATGTCTAGATGATGAAGAACTCTTTGTTGTGTTCCTTTAAGATCATGAAGATTGTTTAGAGCATGCGCAAAATGATGCTTAGTACCTACAAAATGAAAGGTCATTCCAATCTAAGGAAGGATGGTTGGATGGAAGTTCAAATTGGACATGTTTCAAGCAATGCCACTGGACTCATTAACCAAGATTTTACGTTAATCGTAGAGCAACATATTTTCCGCAAAAACAAGCTTTTTTGGTAATTGTTGTTGAAGGTGTTGAACTTAGAGCCTTGTAAATTTCCATTTCTTTCGCTTATTCGTCACTTCTTCATGTAATCATCATCGAAAAAGATCATATTTTGTTTTATTGGGATTGGGTCATGACATTGTAACCAACGAGCAAATTTAAAAGTCGGAATTGAAAACTGTTTTAAGCCATTCAAGAAGCATATGAAGTTGTGAATTGTGATTCGCCTTGTGAGCTGTGAGGAAAATAATTTACAAGTTTACGACTCGACCCATGATTAAATTTGATGACTGAGATTAAAAAAATTATATGAAAATCTTATTGATTGGTAAGGTGTTAATACATGACAAGACATCTTAAATTGTAAACATCGGTACGACATCCATTTTTAACATTCGTTATGAGATTAAGGAATTGTAAAATCCACTTCTTTAATGATTTTAAATTGGATGAATGATTTTGTGTTGCCACCGTTTCAAGAGTCAACGATCTAGACAATGTGGAGAAAGTAGAGGCTGACTTATGGGATGTTGAGGTGGGGTTCAAATGGAGACGAACGGTATTTTAGAACATACAATCACCAAAGTGACTGTTATTATTTATAATCTACTTGGATTGAAAATTTAGTTCAAATAGTTAAGATGTTGTATCTTTGTACAATATGTCATATGTTCAAACCTAAGGGTATGCTTATTTCTTTGTTATTAAACAAACATGTATATGTAGAAAGAAAGTTTAACATTTTGACAATGAATTAAGATGAAGTATGGGTATATAATGTATTAATGTACATGTGTGATTTACTCCATGCCCCTACATTTTTTATTATAATATTTATTTATCTTTTAAGATTTAATATTTTTTACTATGAAGTTTCAACAATTTAATACATTATACCTTATATTCAATTAGTAAAGGAAAGTGGCAAGTTATCATGAGATTTTAAAGAGCTTCTAGGTAATTTTACTATTAAAACATGATTTTTTGAGTTTCTCATGATATTGAACTTCTCGTGGTATATTTAAGGTTAACAAAGTCTTTTATCTTAATCCCTTTTAATAGATTATGTTAGATAAACTAAGAGTAGCTAGCATACCTTTTAAAATATATGTGTCTCTTATATAAAACTTGATTCATAAGATGTAACATTGTATACACTTCATACTTCATGTATATTTTTAAGTTTTTATTTTATTTTTAAGTGTTATTTGTTTAAATTATTACAAATTTTCTATTATTAAAAAATCAAATGTATATGAGAAGTAAGTTTTCTTTTGTTTAAATTAGTAATACATATAAAAAATAAATGATCATTGTGAGGTTTAACATATACTTTGCAAAATAAATTTTCTATTAAGATGTATATTAAATTCTTAGATGCAAGATTTAATTTGCATTTATTTTAGCGCAATAGATCATAAATATTATTAGAATGTATATATGCTTATCGGTTAATTGAACCCGTATTTTAGTGTCATTTTGTAAAGTTTGAGTTTTGTTCAAGATTCGAAAATTTAAGAATTTTTCTTATTCAGGTTAAAACACGTTACCAAAACCTGAACCTAACCCGAATAGGCCCAATCTTATTCGACTCAGTTTAGGGATAACTAACAAACTTGAAATAACCGAAACGCTAGCCTGAATAACTTGACCGAATAATATAAATGTTATGTTTTATTTTAAATTTGTATTTATTAATTTATTTTTAAAATTTTATAGTTTTAAAATCCCACCTCAAAGCGGTTTGAAAAATCCACGTTAATAACAATGAAAATGTTGGAAGTGAACAAACCGAATCACAAAATGGGCCTAATTTATTTATTTAATATGAAAACAAAAAGGAAAATATATTTGTGATAAGGTATTGGCCCAACTTGGAAAATCGGCCTGTTGTAAGCCTACAAGGATTCTCAATGGAGGGCATATGGAAGTCAACCACATGATTACATGAAGTCTTCTCGATACCCCATAAAACGGGTTACTTTACGACTCCTGGTTCTCTGATCCGTCATCAAAGACAAACTTTCACAAGGTGTCGTTTATGTTACATGGTAGAGTATTTGGAAATGGAGAAAAGAATTTATTCATGTGAAGGATGCTGATAAATCAAAGGTTATCGGTCTTAATATTTGGGTCCAATCTATGGCTTTTCTGTGGATTACAAGCAGGTGTGGTGAGGTTATAAAGTACTGTAGTAATTGACTTCGCAACCAATTTGACATCCTCGGTTGATGCAGTTTTCAGTTTTGGTGGTTGGTGGTGATTTTGGTTTTCAATGCCTCAATGGTTTTGCTCAAGTGTCAGCATGTCCGTGTTCATTAATTTCTAGTTTATAATGCATTTTTCTTTTGGTTTAAGATGACTCTCTACTTGTGGCCCATTGGTTCATGCTCATCCTTTTCTTTGTGGGAGATTTGGCCCGAATTAATAAAATTGCTGTTTTCTGGCACTTAAAGCAATATATATACAATAATAGGCAATAAAATGTATAAGCTCCCATTCATTTTCTTTTACCACTTATATGACCATACTAATGTTGAACATACAACATAAAAACGTATGTCATGCAACTAATCCCTAACTACAAAAGATAAATGTAAGATATAACCTTAAATTGTAACTATATGATCTTAGTTTTGATTTTATTAATTAAATATTATGAAATTTTGAACGCAAATAATTAGTTGTTAACAGCAATCTAAAGTAGATCAAAATTAACATTCGCGGGTGAAACTTGTCAAATTCTCATTCGAAGGATCAAATTGCTTAAAAGAGATAGTTCAAGGGCCAAGTAAATAAAATTTCGGTTTGGGTTACAACTATAAAACAACTCAAGCTTTTGCACGGAACTAAAAGAGTAAAAACATACAACGCTATTAACCCTAAACCCCCAAATCCAATCTATTTACGCCTCTCAATCAAAACCTACAAAATCTCGAATTTTTATCAAATCTATTTAATTTAATATCAGTCATCTTCTTCATCTATTAATTAAACCCTAATTTCACAGATCAGTCGTTATCATTGCCACCGTCTCACTGTCTTCACTCCGTCCATTAGGTAACCAATTTTTTTTTCACTCCGTCCATTAGGTAACCAATTTTTTTAATTGAAAAACGTTCATCTAATCGTATTTGTTTAATGCTGTGTATCGCAACAGAGCTGCTCAGAAAATTAGCTTATCTAGCTCAAATAAGCTAAAATTTATAAGCTTTTTTGGCTCTCACAAGTGGCTTATTGCATTTTGATAATGCAATAAGCTAAAAATCCTTCCCAAAATGCTGATTCAAAATTGTTTAATTACAGTTGTTTAAATGTATTTGAAATAGTAGTATGTGGTGGAGTAGATGTATTGTTTATGATTTTTTATTTGATTGATGTTCATTATCATGAGGATGTATGTATATAGACATATATTTATGGTTTTTAGTTTGTTGTTGTTTGGTGTATCTAGTATCTTGAGCAGGTTAAAACGGTTTTTTGTTTTTAATTTACGTGACTTCGCAAATGATTAAATTTGTATGGAAGTGGAAGATAGATATTATGTAAGTTTGTAAGTATACCAAATAGTTGACCCTCATATATAAATTTGTACATGCAACGCGATACGGATTGTGATACGTTTGTGTGTTGCTTAGATTTTGGTTTCTTTATCTGATTACTAATATGGAAAAGCTAATTACATAAATTTGACTATGGCTCTAAAAGTTTCTTCTACAGCATATTTATAGAAATCAATAATATGAATTTTGATAAACTAACTTGAAATATAAGAATTGGATAGAGGAATACTGCAAAGTAAATATGTTGGTTGTAACTTGAATTTGGAGGACTGCATGGCAGAGATGTCATTGTATATTATATTATACTTCCCGCTGTTATGGTTTCTGAAATCTGAACTACAAGCGAATACTAGCTAAAAAGCCCTCGCTGTTAATTTTCAACTTAGTTAACTAGTTAGTTTTTCAGGAAACATATTGTTCGATTAAACATTAATTGAAGTATTGAGAACCAAATATTATTCAAATCAATGTATATTGGATATGGTTCTGAGAAATCGAGGAGAGACTTACTAGACTTACTATACCCTGCACACATTTTCGCAATGTGATTTGCAACTAGGCAGTATATTAGTTCCAAATTCTGTTACTTCACAGTGGAGATATAGAGAATCCAATGAATGGGCATTTGGGTGGAAACTCTGTTTAGGCATTTCGTGAGTTAAAACTTATAAATATTATCTAATGCACTCCCTTTTTAAAACAAACATATATTGCTCCACTTTCACAGTCATAACTCATAAACATGTTCGGCCTAAGGCTGCTTGTTACTTTACATGGTAGATAGCATGATTAATCTCTAAATTGTTAATATATTGATTGTCATATCTCCTCACGTGTTTATAATATGTTTGTTTGAATCAACGGGATAATGCATTTTTAAGTGTCAAGTTTGTTGTTCTACGTGTTCAAACAACGGATTGCTATATTAAATCCAATGGATCTTTTGTACACTTTACTAGAACTTTATTCTGATCCAAAACTTGTTAATCTATGTGCTGTATGTTTGTTTAACTTGTAATTCCTAGTCGATCTTTATATCCATCTATTGAATAGCTATCATGGTTAGTATCGTGTACTGACATTTTCCTTTTCTCAATGTTAGCTTAAAGCTGTGGATGCTTGCGACACCATAAATATGACATCATGTGCAAGCATTCGTCTCATTACTTATTCAAATGAGCTTGTAAATGGAGAAACAATTTATGTCTCCTCAAATTGCCTTCCAATAAAGGCTTCACGCTTCGAACCTGCTGGGCATTCCTTCCACGATGTCGCACTTAAGCTCCGTGGGTACTATGAGGAAGAAAATGTACCTGATGATGATGAAAAGTTGCCTAAAGAGAAAGAAAATGATTATATGCAGTCATCAGATTCATATAGCAGCAAAGGTAAAAAGAAATCCAAGGACGGAGTGATTCAACAAGATCATTATGCTTTATTGGGTTTGGGTAATTTAAGGTATCTTGCAACCGAGGAGCAAATTCGAAAGAGTTACCGTGAAACTGCTTTAAAGCATCATCCTGACAAGCAGGCAGCTCTTCTTCTTGGAGAAGAAACCGAAGCTGCTAAACAAACAAAAAAAGATGAAATAGAAAATCGGTTTAAAGCCATTCAAGAAGCATATGAAGTATTGATGGACCCTGTGAGGAGAAGAATTTATGATTCAACTGATGAGTTTGACGATGAAATTCCTACCGATTGTTCCCCTCAAGACTTTTTTAAGGTATTTGGCCCTGCTTTTATGAGAAACGGACGGTGGTCAGTTGTTCAGCCAATTCCGTCAATAGGAGATGACAATACCCCATTTAAAGAAGTTGATGATTTCTATGATTTTTGGTTCGGCTTCAAAAGTTGGAGAGAATTCCCGCATGAAGATGAGTTTGATCTTGAACAAGCAGAATCACGTGACCATAAAAGATGGATGGAAAGACAGAATGCAAAGCTTTCAGAGAAGGCGAGAAAAGAGGAACATGTAAGGATACGTTCTTTAGTAGAAAACGCGTATAAACGGGATCCACGAGTAATAAAGAGAAAAGAAATGTTAAAAGCCGAGAAACAGAAGAAAAAGGAGGCCAAGTATATGGCAAAGAAACATGAAGAAGAGGAAGCTGCTAGAATTGCAGAAGAAAATAAGCGTAAGAAAGAAGAAGATGATAAACTGTCTGCTGAAGCTGCCTCAAATCAAAAGAAATTAAAAGAAAAAGAAAAGAAATTAT
Source organism: Gnaphalium uliginosum (assembly GCA_963930675.1). Lineage (NCBI taxonomy): Eukaryota > Viridiplantae > Streptophyta > Magnoliopsida > Asterales > Asteraceae > Gnaphalium > Gnaphalium uliginosum. The sequence goes on from OZ005684.1 coordinate 12,533,451, forward strand.
TGCGTAAAGAACGAACCCGGCTTCGAAGTCTCTCGAACCCTGTTGTGTCAAGTAACATGCTTAGTCTTAGTCAAGATGACGTCGAAAACATCTGTATGTCACTTGATATGTTACAGTTAAGAAACTTATGTGACAATATGGAAGGAAAAGAAGGGGATAGTCGAAGTCAAGCTGAGCTTTTAAAGGAGGCGATTAGTTCTGACCGTATTGAGAAAGATCGTGTGGCTAATAGTCAACAAAATGGACCTGTAAACGTCAAAGTCAACGGGATTGCTTCAAAAAGTAACTATGAGAAAAAAGAGAGACCTTGGGGGAAAGAAGAGATTGAGCTATTGAGGAAAGGAGTCGTAAAGTATCCTAAAGGAACATCGAGACGATGGGAGGTCGTATCTGAGTACATAGGCACTGGGCGGTCTGTGGAGGAGATTCTAAAAGCAACAAAAACTGTTTTATTACAAAAACCCGACTCAGCAAAAGCATTTGATTCTTTTCTTGAAAAAAGAAAACCGACAGTGTCAATTTCATCTCCCCTTACGACCAGGGAGGAGGTGGTGGGTGTTTCTTCTACACCTACACCCACCCAACCGAATGTGGTTCCAGCCCAAACTGAGGTGGTTCAACCCAAACCGAACCAAGATGCAGACAAAGTGGAGCCAGTTGGTTCAAGTTCAGACCAGGATGTATGGACTGCTGTGCAGGAAACAGCACTGGTTCAAGCTTTAAAAACATTTCCAAAAGAAACCAACCAGCGCTGGGAACGTGTTGCTGCTGCTGTACCGGGGAAAACAGTTAACCAATGCAAGAAGCAATTTGCATTGCTCAAGGAGAAATTCAGAAGCAAAAAAAAGTAATCACCTGATTGTATGTGAGTTCTTGAAGATTGCCAATGGCTTCATCATTTTTGCCGCTAGCCGAGTTGTGAAGTATTTAATGCACTTCGGTTCCCATGTCATTAAGGGTGTGCAAGTGGTGACTGAACAGGGCCTCTGCCCTCCAGATCTTAGGGGCTCCAAATTTACGATTAATCAATGCTAGTACATTTTAGTGGGAAAAAAGTTATGGTTCGGCACCTGTTTTCGACGAAAGTTTTGGTTGTCACCCTGATTAATAAAACTTCAATAGTATCTCATATCATATCATTCAATAAGTTATGTATGTGACTCATTTCTTATAAGATTTTGCCTTTTTATTACACAGATGAAATATTTGTTTCATCCTTACCTATTTATAATCATTATTATATGTTCAATAACGTTATATAAATGTTACTTGAATAGTATTCACCCAATTTTTTTTTCGTAAATACATAAAAAGAATTTTGGGGAGTTTTAATCCGACCCATTTACTTTTCTCATTTTATCTGTATTTATTATGCAATTTAATTAAGTTTTGTTCAATCATTGTAGCATGAGAATAAATGCGTGACCAATATTAGTGGCACAAAAGCGAATATTACCTCCCCACTGTGATCTTTTCTTCATGTAATTCCAACTTTTGAAATCAAACATTACCAAAAAAACAAAAATTTACAATCAAATGGAGTTAACACTTGATCAGCTTAAACAGTATGATGGCACAAATCCATCAAACCCCATATACATCAGTGTCAAGGGCCGAATCTTTGATGTCACCACAGGTAAATCGTTCTACGGTCCAGGTGGCTCTTACGCTATGTTCGCTGGTAAAGATGCCAGCAGAGCGCTAGCTAAGATGAGTAAGAATGATGAAGATGTTATCGGATCTCTTGATGGACTTAGTGAGAAGGAGACAGGAGTTCTGGATGACTGGGAGAAGAAATTCGAAGCTAAGTATCCAATTGTTGGCTCTCTTGTTGCTTAAGTATGTTAAATTTAAGAATAATCGATTTTGTGAATCGAAAATATGATATGCTTGAAGTCTTAAAATTGTGTGACTTGGTTCTTGAAATAATCTTGTTACATTTTTAGTTTGATATATAATAATTGATTGATGGTGTTTGGGTGTTTTTCATGTTTGTGATTACTTGTGGATGTTAGGAAGTTTGTTACAATTATTTGATGGTTTTCTTATCAAAGGGTTTACATCCTTCTTGGTATATGATATTCAACAAGACATATATGTTCACATGAAACATGTCTCCATGTGAGTAAAAAAATTAAATAATAATAATAATAAATAAATAAAGATTATCTTCATTGATAGAAAACTTCTTACAATTCTGTTAGGGTTGAATGTTGGATAACCATTTACCTTAGGTCCATTCATTTACTACATCAACGACGATTAAGGTACCGAATCAGCCAATTAATGTTAGATAGCTATCTTGTTCATCTTATGATTTTATCCATGTGAGCCATTGTCGATGAAATACAAATCTGCTTGATCGGTATATGTATATGTTGAAAACATTGACATGGTTGAAGTTAATCCCTTACGTGTTAGGTGATAATCAACGACATGAATGTCTCTCATAGTTTGAGATTATGACATGAAAAGACATCATATTACAACCAAAGTGTTTTTCTGCAGCATTCATGACGACAAAATGATAACATAGAAAATTACATTGCTTGTTATATCAATGTCTTTTTAGGTGTGAGTGGAAGGCTCATTTTTCATTGCCAATCACTTTCTAGCTACTTAGCTTATTTGATATGTACACCCCATTTTGTGAAGTCAGCCCGATTGAGGTTTTATAAATGCCATGAACTTTTTAAGCACATAAGCTAATAAGGTATCAAGCTTAAGCTCCATTTTATAAACTAAGCCAACCCCCCCCCCCCCCCCCCCCCCCCCCCTCCCTAATTTTAAGTCTCTGGTTGAACTTAACAAAATGATCTGCGATCATATCTACTTCTCTCGGCTCGATCTAAAACGTGTGGTTTACATCAGTTTTTTTGCTTTGGTTATGCGGCAAGTATCTTATTGCTTCGAAGTCTGAAAAACGACATGAATTCCTCATGATATATAGTGATGTGAACATAGAAGAACTTTTAATTCGTAGAAACTAGAAACAAGTGTTTGCTTTACATTGATAATCAAAAGTTAGGTTTCAAAATGACGGAATGGTGTATTTTTGTTGACCAACACGTTTGTTATTATTAAAGTTTCATTCAATATATTCCCCTTTTATAATATCCATTAATCACATGTTTGTCACGTTGACTCTCGTGTTGTGCTTTCACTTTTCGGTCACTTGGCGATTTGGTTCATAATCATTAATCTAAATATTTAAATTTAAATAATAAATTCATTGATTAGACCATTAGTGAATCAATTTTAGTTATTTTGGTTCATTATTGTTTAACAAATTCGAAAAATTAATGGACCAACTTCGTTTGTATCGGTGTGTTTTGAGTTGTATTGAACGTAAGTTTAATGTTAACCAAAAAAGAAAATAAAAGAACTGTGAGTCCTTAAGAGCACTAATCATGGAGACTCGAAGGACACAAGTGTTGGGTACGCCACATCACAAGGACATACCTAATACCCGAAACCCCATTTTCACTCTCTATAGAGGCATACTCCTAAGATATCAATTGAAAATCACGTTTACTAAAATACATTTATTCTTCGAAAATATCAAAAAGAAAAACGGGAAAAAAAGACCAACATCCACCGGAGGATGTATGCTAGAAGACGCCCCAGCCCGAAGGACATTTTGGTGCTTAGACCATCTCCAATGTATACAGTAAAACATTAAATTTGGTATTTTGGTGTAAAATTCATCTCCAACCAACTCATCAAATTTAGTGTAAATTTTATTGCGCACCAAATTTTTAAAGTTTTTGCACCAAATTTGATATAACACCAAACCTTGCACCAAATTTTATAATTTTCATTTTAACCATTTTGATTAAAATAATTTTATTATATGAGTCCAAACCCTAAAAAATAAAACTCATTATCATTCGTTTGAATACGTTATATTTTATCTACAAAGAGATCCGTCTCGAACTCATATACACAAATTTGTTTGTATACACTATACTTTGTTTATAATGAAACTTGAAACCTTGAACATATCCAACATATCATTCTTTTGAATAAATTATATATTATACTATACCAAAAAAAAAGTTCTTATTATCTACGGTTACACATATATACACATTGTATATAATGATAATTTTGATCGATTAGTTGCTTTTATATCAGTTGGTCAAATGCCCCTAATGAAGTAACTAGATGTAATATTTACCATTCGTTTTTAATAAATTTATCGTTGTAATGATATTAGTGATTAGATTTGAAAAATAAACATGTTATATTCATCGTCGAATTTTAATGAAATTATCGTTATAACTATATCACTTATTTATAAAATAATCAATTGAACTAAGTTATAATATAAAATAGTTTAGAGTGTAGTATGTAAATATTGTTAGTGTAGAAATTTGATGAAATGCAAATATATTCCTTAAAAAAATTCCATAGTGTTTGATTTGTATATTTGAGAAGGTCGGTATTTTCAAGAATCAAGATTCAACGTTCAAATTAATGGTCTTTGAAAGTTTGGTTTTATTAATATGTGAAGGGTTTTTTTTAATCTTTTTTGTTATTATCTTCTAGGGGTATTATAAGCCATCAGCTATGAGAAGATGGTCAAAGGCATTATGTCACAACTCATTATTCCACTATCCGAAGATAAAAATGTTGGTCAAAATGATTTTTTTAGTGCTCCTAATTGAATAGTATGGTCGGTTGGAAACAAAAAATAGCTCTATAGTCTCATGTTTATAGCATGAATGGAAAAGGCTCAAATAGATGAGAACTTGAAAAATCATCTTTTGTTACCCATGATTGCTTTATACGAAGTTAAATGATTTGCAGGTAAACACTTGCATCCCCTGTCAGTTGAGTATAAATTCATATAAGTAAGTAAAATCGATAAAAGCTTACGTCACATACATTATATGTTTATGTTTTTAATCAAGAATCACATAATTTACCATTTAAAAATCTTACGGTGGTAGGCTATACCACAATGTCAAAACATTGTCGATTCAGTTTGATTTTATTTGAGGGCGTCTACGATTGCTTATTTATAATCGGAGAAAAAAGTGTTTCGAAATTTTATTTGCCGCAAGTTAGAAGGTATTTGAAATGCTTATTTATAATTAGTTATCTGCTTAAAAGATATTTAAGTGCTTATTTCGTATAAAGGAATGGGTTAACTTAAATCGTACTCCGTATGTGATTTATTGTATCTAATTAATTAATTATATAACATTATAAATTCAATATTAGCCTAAATCAAACAAACGCTTTTCTCATACTACTCTAAACCCAAACAAAAATTAAACTTAACCCAAACGTAAACCATTAAACAACAAACCAAACAAACCCGGGCGTGATATACATGACCACCACCACCGCACACATACAACAATCACCACCATTTTCCGATTGGCTGTTTGTTAACGCATTTCCCTCTCAACAAAAACAATAAAAATAAAAGGGTATTTAACTTGTAAATCCATGGAATATTACCTCTCTTCCTAAATCCTCTCTCTGTGGCTACAAACCCCTCTTCATATTTCCTTCTTTCTTGATATAAAAACACAAACTTTATCCATTTTCACATCAACCCACTTGGTGAGTTTAGGTATTTTGTATAATTCATGTCACAAGTTTCAATCTTTCTTGAAAAATAACAAGACCCATATCCTTTTTTCAACTACATGACTGATTTCTTGTAGGAATTAGAACAATTACAACAATTACAAGAAATATATGTAGGTATGCAGTCATCATCTTCATCTTCTTCATCATCTGTATCTATAGAAACCAATAATGCCTTCAATTTTTTATCTAAATTGAGTAACATTGCATTTGATTCAAACTCTAAACAACTGAATTTAGATGGGTATTCTTCGATTTTATCTAATTTTGTGCACTATGATAGAAAAGTTGTGGATTTATGGGCTGGAGGGAGAAAAAAGTCATCAAAGATTGTGGGGTCTTTGAGTTCAGGAAGTAGAGGTGGTTCTAGTATTCATAGTTTTTTTAGTGAGTTTAATAAGTTTGTTAGGTTTCATTGCGATAGGATTCCACTTGCTTTCGCTTCTGTTAAGGTTAATTCAGAGAGTAGTGTATTAGGGGAAGAAAGTGGTGGTGTTTTGGAGAATGAAGCATTGCCTTTAAGTGGTTTTGAGTCTAATGGTAAGAAAAAGGTGCTCATTTTGATGAGTGATACTGGTGGTGGTCACAGGGCATCTGCTGAAGCAATTAAGTGGGCGTTTAATGAGAAATTTGGTGATGAATATGAGGTTGGTTTCTTGAATATTTTGTTGGTCTTATAAATTGGAATGAAATTTGATGGAATGTGTGTTTTCAGGTGTTTGTGACTGATCTATGGACAGATCACACTCCATGGCCGTTTAATCAATTGCCAAGAAGTTATAATTTTTTGGTTAAACATGGATCTTTGTGGAGGATGACATATTATGCTTCTGCTCCTCGAGTTGTGCACCAATCGAATTTTGCTGCTACCTCCACATTCATAGCACGGTGAGAAATCGTGTCTTCTTCTTTGGCATTCAAATTGATTATCTTATACTATTGTTTTGTCCAGTTTCATTTAGTGGAGGTTGTATAGCTTCTCGAAAGTACATGAATTCTCATGTTTTGTCATGTTGCTAGTCTCTATGTTATTTGTAATTGCTATATGAAGCTTGATAAGGACATAAGGTTACTTATTCATAAAATGCTTGTTGGAAATAATAGGTCCATCTTCGTGTCTGTGCGTTTTGACTATCAATGAATAGGAACATATAGGGTGTTTGGATATGCGTTTTGAAAGTGATTATGAGATATTGTATATTTAATATCAGATAATTAATGGTAAAAAACAATGGTGTTGGAAATGGAGTTTTGATGTGCTTCTACCGCTTGTAGTTATAATATTCACTTTAGTTGGGTTAAGTCTTTGGCAACCTCTAATTGTATGAGTAATTTGTAGATAAAATATGGGTATATGTGTAATCTTACCCTGCCCTTTAATGATCAGTATTATTGGCTTGTTGCAGTTAGTAATCAAACTGAATACCTTTCCTGTAAATTATCAGATACTCTTAAGCATAAGTAGGTTAGCTAAACACTAAAAACCGATTATTGTGACTTGAAGTGGCAATAATCAGATAACCATTTCCAAAAGACACGCCCAAATACCCTGATAACAAGGGAGTATGAGCAACAATTGTCAATAGAACTTGAATAGATGTCTTACTTGCAATGATGTGTAAGTATTAACAATTTAACAGTTTAAAAGCAAAATATCATATGCATTGTTGACTTTCACGATTAATGCTCTAATTATTTATATGTATTGTCACAGAGAGGTTGCAAAAGGTCTAATGAAGTACCAGCCAGATATTATTATCAGTGTACACCCTCTAATGCAACATGTACCACTTCGTATCTTGAGGTCAAAGGGCCTGTTAGACAAGATTGTATTTACGACAGTCGTTACAGATTTAAGCACTTGCCATCCTACATGGTTTGTTTTGCACTTCAAACTTATTACTGATTACAACACATTATTTTGAACGTCAAAGTTGAGCCATTATCTGTTGTGTATAGGTTCCATAAGCTTGTAACGAGATGCTATTGCCCTACAGAAGAGGTAGCGAAACGGGCCTCAAAAGCTGGCCTCCAATCATCTCAGATAAAAGTTTATGGCCTCCCTGTTCGACCTTCTTTTGTTAAGCCTGTTAGGCCAAAGGTTCGAATCTCTATTAAAAAATAGTAGGGATTAGAGGTGGCAAAATGGGTGGGTTTGGTAATGGGTCGAATAAATGGGACAAAATGTCACCTTGAGTAAGAACGTTTGAATTAGGGAAAATTCATGAGTAACACTTGATAACAGTTTATTTAACAAAATAGCATCCAAATGTTGGTACCCTTGTTATGTCAAAACTCGAATTCCTAATGAGTTAAATCCGAAAATTTTAATGTTTCTTCACAACTTGAGTTGCATCAAAATCTTGAATCTCTTGTTAACTGAATTTATTCTTGTTTTTGGTTGGTTAGCATAACATCGATAGTTTTGTATGATTACTGAAAGTTATTGATTGTATTGGAATCAATAATTAATACACAATGTCTTTTTGTCTTAACCTTTGGAGGTTAAGTGCTATCAAAATAAAGGTTCATTTTAAATTGAGGTTAACCTTCATAGCGTACACTTTCACTTTTTTGGTCAAAATTAATGATTTTATGTGTTTGCATAGGATGAATTGAGGAAGGAGCTAGGTATGGATGAGGATCTCCCTGCTGTGTTATTGATGGGTGGTGGGGAGGGGATGGGTCCCATTGAAGCTACGGCTAAGGCACTAGGGAATGCTTTATATGATGAAAATCTTGGTGAGCCTATTGGTCAGGTACTTGTAATTTGTGGTCGCAACAAAAAACTAGCGAACAAATTGCTTTCAGCCGAGTGGAAAATTCCCGTCCAGGTATACCCATTAGCATCATCATTCGTTATCCTCATGATGAGCATCGATTCTACATTCATAGTTAACAATAATTAAAATTATGATTGCTCTAGTAAATAAACCATTTTGCAAATTAAACGAGCTTATGCCCAGAGCCCTTAAAACATAATTAGGAACAAGAGATGGCTTCTTTTTTCACTATAAGATAAATTTGGTCTTCCTTTTATACTATAAACAAAGTTTCAGTATGTTATTGAAGAAGTGATTCTAATGCATAATTATTTAAATAATTTCAGGTGAAAGGGTTTGTTACTAAGATGGAAGAATGCATGGGTGCTTGTGATTGTATTATTACCAAGGTAAACGGGGTTCCTTTCAAACTCTTTCAAAATTTGATTTGTATTATTTAAGTATTGTTTTTTTTTTAATCTCCAAAATGGTCAATTGTAAATTTGTAATACTCCATGCGTCCAATAATAGATGGACGGTGGACCAGTTTTCTTTATGGGATGTCCTGGAATAAACGCTTTGGTCATTCTTGAGATTTGGTTAAAGGTCAAACTGTTTGATTATAAAGCTTTTATTCATTCTAGGATGCAGGGAGTGCATTTTATGTACTTATTCAGTTCTCTCTAAACAAACAAAATGATTCTTGCCAACTTTGAAGCTATACTACTCTGCATAACTTATTTTACTATCAAGAGCAAAATGTCACATCGTCTAATGCAGATTTATTTCATTACTTATTTGTCTTTGGTAGGCTGGTCCGGGAACCATTGCTGAAGCTATGATCCGAGGACTCCCCATAATCCTAAACGATTACATTGCTGGGCAGGTAGTTTTGTTATGAAGAGTTGAATTTCTTTTATTATTCGTATGGGTAGGATTCGTATGTTTTTCATCTCTAAAATGAGGTACACAGCTCGGTGGATAGAGTTGCTAATTTGCTATATGAGTTCAAGTTAGAGATTTACCCTTCACACACTTTGTTGTTGCTTGTTTTTTGAAATAAATAAATAATTATGGTTTTAAATATGATTAACGATTTTGTTACTATGATAATCTATTTTTTTATTTTCTACATATAATAATCTAGTTTTTGAAATGTAATGGATCTAAGTTACCCCCTCTAGTTTATTTTCGCTCAACTGAGTGTCATTAACAATGTGTTTTTTTCAATTAATATAATAAGTTCGTGTTCTGCAGGAAGTTGGGAATGTACCATATGTGGTGGAAAATGGATGTGGAAAATTTTCAAAGTCGCCAAAAGAGATTGCCCACATTGTTGGTCAATGGTTTGGTCCAAAAGCACACGAGCTCAATGCTATGTCTCAAAATGCATTAAGGTTGGCAAGGCCTGACTCAGTTTTTAAAATCGTTCAAGATCTTCACGAGCTTGTTAAACAGAGAAGTTTAATGATGCAGTATGCGGCTGCAACTTGATAATTTGGTCGGCATCTATAGAATGACTCGAATGAGATTGATTATTAAGCTACTTTTGTAACCAAAACAATTTTGACTGCTCTTGAAGCAAGTTATGATTTAGAGGATTTTTTTTTCGCAACAAGCATATACATATGCAGACACTGCACTAAAGGTGTGCGATCATTACAAATGCACGAAAAACATATTATTCACTATGTATGATTATATCATGCAGGATTTAAGTGACTGCTGATAAAAATTTGTATACATTGTTCATGATATATATATATATATATATATATATATATATATATATATATATATATATATATATATATATATACATATACATATACATATTATATAGCATCTATTGTTTAAATAGTTTGTACCTTGTTTTTGATCAAATGAGTGCCTTATAGTTTGGCAACGGAAGTGTCAAACCAACTTAATGCTGATATCACCTTTCCTATGTTACTTGAGTAGAAGTAAATTTGACTTTATTGGTCAAACTAGTAATCCTTTTCGTACAGAACCCCAAAGCTTGTTTTCGGGGGCTCTAATTAGAGATTGAAATGGTAACTAGTGGGGTAAACACAAAAATGGTCTCCGTTTGACAATTAACCAAATCATGAATGAATAATCATGTCTTGGCATTGAGGATTTTTTTCTTCATTTGTAGATGTTCAAATGAGAGTCTACTACTAAAATCATCAACAGCGCTATTATGTGACAGACATGATAGGAGAAAGCAAAAGTTGATATGACCGCTAGTCCACCACGTATTTTCATCGTTTACTTTCACTTACACGCTTATTACACTTTTATAGTAGGTCATTGATCAACTATTAACTATGTAGTTGTTTAAATATGTACTTTAGTCTTGGCTCGTTGATATTTAATTTATTTTGACGATGATAGGGAGTGTAAAAGGTGCAATGAGTTGCTGATGCTCTTATGTACATTTAAGATCAACTGATACGAAACTTGATAAACACAATCTATTTATTTTTTTTATTGTTGAATTCAATGATCGATTTATTTTTTTCCTGTTTTTCTTTTTCTAATCTTTTTGTCACGTGTTTCACCTTACTTACTTTTATACGTACATTGTCACGTGTTTCAACTTACTTGTTAAGGACATTTGTATACATACGTTTTAGGTATAAATATCATTATTGAATGGGTTATACTTTAGTAAAAAAAATATGGATCATTTGGGTTAGTTAGAGGAAGAAACTTACTAAAGGGATAAAAAGTGAAAATGAGCATTAGTTTAGGGACGGTTACTGAACATACTAATCCAACTGATATGAACAGAAAAACTATATAAAAAAACGCGGGTGGGCCACCGGTGAAAGTTGTAGTGCAGAAAGCCACAAGAAAACGGCAACCGCCAATCTATACATAATTATTATACACACTACGACCGCAAAGATAAAATTCATACACTTCTATATTGAATTAGAAATTAAATCAATGATTTCGAGTACATGTAGTAGTTGTTCCTGTAATCCGTTGCTAATTTCATCGAAATCATTTGTTACGGAAAGTTATTATCACCATCGTCACGGCGGTGTAAACCTAATCAAGAAACGTATCAATTTCAACGGAATTTTTGTGGTGAAAGCGTCAATGGTGGAATCATCGTCTTCAGAGAATTCATCTAATTTCACTAACCGTATGGAACAAGCTTGGTTAATTTCGCAGGTATTATACATAAACTGAAATGATTATCTATGGTTTCTATAGCTTGTTGATGTTTTTCCTTAATTAATGATTGATTAATTAATATATTTCCTAATAATTGAAGGTAAGCACGTCTAACATGTTACACGTGATTGTTTAGGGTTTGGTTATCCTGAAATTCGTGATATTAGGTAGTTTTTCTGTTCTCTGTTTTACTGTTACGTTAGGATGAATAGTGATAGATAAAGTTAGTGACTTGAATATGAGTTTTAGCCTAAATGAGAGCTTTTTTTGTCATGTTAGTATGGGACACATTAGGCATGAACATAATGTGATTTTATGTAACGAAAGGTTTTTTGATGGTAGCATTGAATGCACATGGTATTTGATTTGGATTCTAATTAAAAGTTGTGCTGATAGGATGCTAGTTACGGTAATGCAAATATTGTTATTGAGATTGAAACATTTAAAAAATTACAATGACCAAATTGTTATATTAATTAACATCTCATAGGCTCGTAGCATAGAAGATAATACGTAATCTGAAAAGAGTCCCTCAAAGCATGCATTTTCCGGGTTTTTATGTATCACTGTAGTTATGCTTATGCCTAAAACTTCTCTCAAATCAAATGATTATATAATGATCAGTAACGATCTGAAATACGGATGTTATTATCGATATAGAAGCTGAATTTGTATTTATAGTTTGGGGTTTTACATGTGTAAAGAGAAATGAAAAAGCCATCAAGTTTTCTCTCGTTGTTGTTGAAACTTGAAATAAGTTGTGAAATAAGGTTGAAATTTTTTATGAAAGTTCAAGTCAGGGAGGGTATGATATTAGTCGTCATTGCATGTCGCTAGCATTATGGTACATATAGTTTTATTGTTTTATCATGGGAGCAGTTGATAATAGATAGGGAAATGGCTCTTGTGGTTTATTTGTGGAAATAGAAACTAGAATGACCGCCTGACCGGCACAGGTAACAAATTTTGAAAGCATATACTATGAAGTGATGATATGCACCCATTACATACCCGTTTATAAAGTTAATCAAACTTTTCGACTCATATGTCGTCCGCATGAGCTCTGTGATGAGAGCCATGGTTTGGCAGAAAATTTAAAATTGCTTGGGGTAATGCTTTGCCATTTCCAGCTATTTAGGCAGGGGGCACAAAGGCCATTGATAAAAAACTTTGATTGTTTTTGCATGAGTTTAGCTACCACGTTTTTCTTCTGCAGTAAATCTTGCGTAAAAAGCTTAAGCTCACAGTTGGTTGAGAATGTAAAAATTTGTGATGATGTCACCGCTCACATGATTCTTTCATTTCCAGTTCTGTAACATTAAACCTTCAATCTTTCTTAAACTTTTAAGAATACAGTCTTGTGAAGACATGTTAGCATAAACAAGAGGCGACACTTTAGACTGTTGCAAATAGATGCAAAGTGATGTAACTCCAGTTGAGGAAGTATTCAAGAAAAAGAGATTTTATTCGGTGTATCATAATGGACGTGAATCTATGATTATATAAATCTACTATGCAACTATTGTTGTTTTGTTGATTTGTATATATATGTTGGCACCACAACGTTCTAAATTTCTGCTACTGATGAATCTTGCAGCAACCGAGGCCAGTTGCTTGTTCCTCTTGTGATTCCAATGGGCATGTTGAGTGCAAATGGTGCTGTGGCACAGGATTTTTCATTCTCGGTGATAACATGCTATGTGAAGTACCATCCAGAAATTCAACTTGCGTCATTTGTGCTGGAAAGGTGAATTTAAGTCTACATTTCTTTTAATAGAAAACAGGTCATAAAATACATGAGACAGTTGGGTTTAAGTTGGTTAAAAAACATGTCAGACTAAGAAAAATAGGTGTTAAGGTAGCAAAACTGCTAATATATGAAAATTTATGATGAAATTTACACAATGGCTAGTTGATTAAAACTTATGTTGAAAATTGAAGAAAAATTTGGATATTTATCAGCTGAGATTTATTGCTTTATCAAATTTGGACAGTATCTTAATTTGATACTTTACTAGTGAACTCGGATACGGTCTTTTATGTGTCACCTACATTCAGATTTTCGATACTCGTATTTTTTTTTTATTTTGGAAATTCACTAATATGCTAAATATATAACCAAAGGCATTTTGCTTTTATGATCATATGCTCTGTATCCAAGTAAAACTAGAACTTTGTGTGAAAATCTAAAGTTCAAACTAGATATTTATCCTATGAAATACTTCCAGTTTCGACTAGATTAAATAAATTAACCAGTTTATTTTCTAATGAGTTCGGGTCTAAGTGAGTAATTTTGTAGTGCAGATCTATAAATAACCAATACGATTATGAATGTTATATTATGTAACTACATATTTGATGATTCTTTCAGGGATCAACCTGTTGTGGCGATTGTAAGGGAACCGGATTTCGTGCCAAATGGTTGGAACAGCCCCCTGTCCAGTAGTAAGTAGTCTTCTTGGTTTTCCAAATGTAACACTGCAAATGTGAAAGGCCACACATTGTTTATGTACATGGTATACATTAGAGATTCTATTAATTTCTTACAATTTGTTGCGTTATAGCTCTGTATATATAGACCCTTTTGACAGTTGGGTGATCCATTAATAATACATTCTTTGTTTTCATCATTTAAAATCAATTCCATAATTTATTTGAAATCAAAATCAAAAGTCAGAACCCTCGATTTATATCCATCAAAACCAAAAGCCAAAATTTTTATAAATCTAACCCTGATGTAAAACTGTTGAAAGAAAAGAAAACATTACCCGAAACCCAAACCATATATGTGTTCATACACAACATAGCTGCTCAACAGAAAATAAGTTGCTTTTCATGGAATTAATGTTCTCGTTTGTCTGTACTCGCTAAGTGTAGCAACTAGGAACGAGTTATCGGTTTGAGGATGAGTGACCATGTTCCTCCATGAGAAGTTCGGCAGCAGAATATTACTCGTAAAAAGAGATGATTGCAGAGATTAAGGTGTGTTTGGCACAAACATTTTAAGAGATTATAGGAGATTGAACTTGTAGTTTTTACGATCTCAATCCCCTCATCTTCGTTTGTCAACAAAATTAAATTAGAGATTATTAAAAAAAGAATCCCTTTTTGAAGAAGTTTTTTTAAGTAGCTTATAAAAGAATCTCTAGATCTAGCTCCGGCCACAATCTTCCGCTCCAGCTAGCTAGTTGTTACCGAACATACCCTAAGGATAGAATAAGACTATTTATGGAGTGGTTTTGATTGGTTTTGAGTTTCGATCAAGAGTCAGAAAACTACTATTGGGCAGTACTTTAGGGTAAATGGTTTCAATTGCTCTAATTAGTTGGAGTAATATATATTTATCTAGCCATATTTATCTAGCTAAATTTCACCTTTTTATTTTATTTTTAGTATTTGTAAGAACTCCTTTTTTTCCTTTTTTATTTTTCTCTAAAAGTATATTAAATTTTGTATATTTTTCAGGCTGGGACATACTTCGTACTAATTAAACATTTATAAATAAATTTTAACATAGTTTCGTCACGTGACCAAGCATTTCAATAAGAAGCACAAAGAGAACAACAGATCATGGCTCCAAGACGGTCTTAGACAAACACTAAGTTTATTTTACCTACAACACGTAGCCTTGTTGATTTTGAAGATGCACGTAGATCTTTGAGAAGTTTATTGGGTTTAATTTCAACGGAGTTCAGAAAGAATCTCATTTAATTTGTTAGAATATTTTTGGTAAAGGTGGATCGATTGGTTGTACATACCAGACCATTTAAATGGGACGTTACTTGCGTTTGATTTATACGTTATGTGATAGGTTTGGATCGGACCGTCTTAAGTAAGCTAGTCTGGGTTGCCGATAGTTCAACCTTTTATGGAAGTAAACGGGTTAACATATAAGGATTAAACATTGATTTACACTCGATAAGATGTCCATGTTATAAGGAAGATTTTGAAAACGAGGCCCATACTTTTTTTAAGTGTCGAATCGTGGATAAAAGATTTATGAAAAACTTGTGGAAATTAATTAATGGGTATGGTTCTAAAAAAAATGAGAAGTTATGTAGAAAGATTGGAAGTCACATGTGTCATCCTCCCAATTCCATCTCTCTTACATTTTCTTTCTTCTTCCGTCCCCTCCTTTTTAGTTATCTTATATTTTTTACGTCTTTTTCTTTTTACTTTTTCTTTTCTTCGAACTTTTATTTAAAAAGTTTTAAATTTACTTTTTCGCTTAATATTTTTAAAAACCTTTAATTTTACATAATATTTTCAATGTTTTTATTTTATTTTTTTTCTTCTTTAATGTATTTAAACTGATTTAATTTTTTTTTTTTGTACTTCTTCATTTAAAATTCTTTAAACATTTAATTCACTTATAATACCTTTACTTAAATGATAATGTAGTATTTTTATATAAAAAAAATGTTGTACACCCGTCTAATTGAAATACGATGTACTAATTTTTTTAAGTATAAGCATAATGCATCACTCTAATTATTGCATGCATCATATTTAAAAGTCAAGTGCATCATAATAAAAAATATACTATGTTAATTGCATCGTAGTTGAAAGTGTAATGCATCATGTGTATAGTAAGTCAAGTGCATGATAGTTAAATGTCAAATGCATCATTATATATGTCAAGTGCATCAAAGTAAAATGTCAAATGCATCATAATAATATGCCATGATAATTAAAAGTCATGTGCATCATAATTAAAAGTCAAGTGCATGATAGTTAAATCTTAAGTGCATCATAGTTAAACATCAAGTGCATCATAATAATATATGCAATACGCCATAGTTAAAAGTCAAGTGCATTATAGTTAAATGTCAAATGCATCATCACTAAAAGTCAAATGCGCAATATTAAAAGTCAAAACGCAATAAAAAGAAGTAAAAAAAAAATGAAGCTAAAATCAGTTGCAAATATATTGAAAAAAAAATATAAAGTCAATTATTTATTAAATGCTTAAAACAAAACAAGAACAACTAAAAAAAAAAAAAAAAAAAAATCAAGTTAGAAACATGTTAAAAAGATTAAAAAAAGTTTAAAAAATATTAACAAAATAAGATAATAAGAAAAATATGAGAAGAAGTGGGAAGAAGTGGGAAGAAGAAGTGGGAGGAAAAAAGTGAGGGGGAGAAGGTGAGACACTTGTCACTTTCATTGACTTCCTATTTTCGTACCTAAAATTCTTTTTGTATTAGATCCAATCCTTTTTGTATTAATTAAATGGTTCCTTATCTATTAACAACATCGATGATGCTTTTAACATTCCGTCAACGGTCCATCTTCCGGGGAATCTTACCTGGATGTTGAGGACATATATATATTGAAATTAACAACATATTGTACAACTCATTGAAGCCGAGAAATGAAGTTGGATGACGTTAAACTAGGGGGTGTTTGGTTTGAATATGGGTTTCACTATTGGTATGGCAATACGTATGAGTTTTCCAAACATACCATCCCACTTGGGTTTGGCATATGTCCAAATTTAGGGGTTTAATTCCCAATTTCATTATTAAACTCATTAAACAAACATCCACAATCATACTCATTCCTATTCCATACCTTCAAAATCCACAATCCAAACACACCCTAGTTTCTTTACTTTGGATATATTGTACGTATATTGCGCCATAACAATTTTTTTTTTGTTCAACCTGCCAATATCAAGAATTGCAGTTCAGCTAGGAAAGTTATAATCCAACATATATTTCTTTTAATGCATTTTTAGGTAATATCTGTCCAGGGTATGAGACTCATGCGTCGAAATAGTGACAGATTCATTTTAATTTTCTGACGACTCATTGAAAAATCTTTTTACATAAACATTTTAACCTTTTCTGGATTGTTAAAAAGGTGTCAGGTCATTATGTTCAATTAGATTGCTTACTGGTGCATTCTGTAATTAGTTGATTTACTCTTGATCCTAGTGAGCAATAGTTGTCTAACCCTAATTGTATCAATAACCATAACGGTTAATTGATTAATCATTTCTTAGCCTTTAGATTTTAGTGTATTTCTAGCCTCTCCCTAAAGTTATGTTCCAACAATTTTAATAATTAACTATAAATCTCAAGTCCAAATGACCATTATACAACCAATTGTAAGTCGTAACCAACCATCAGAAACTGCCAACAACCGACAGTTAAATTGTAAACATTAACTAATCAATTTAAATTTTTAACTATTGTTTATTAACTACAAATGAATATTCGATTGTTAAACATATCCCTAAGAGGTCTAATAAATCAATTTCACTAATTAAGACCTTATTTTTCAACAAGCTTCTATAGCTTTCACTTAACAAACAAAACTTATATTTTTAGTTTTTGAAACATATCAATAATTTAAATTTTTATAACTACAATAAACTACCTCCGAAAGATACCTCATATCAATAAATTAAGGAATTGTATATAATGCAAATGAGGTTTTAGGTAGGAAGATATGAAGAGATTGAAAGTAATTATGATGCATATTACTTATAACTATGATCCATCTGATTTTTAACTACGATGTTCACTGATCACCAGCCACTGCCCCACCTTCCGGTGCCGAATTGCGGCTGCCACCATCATTGCTGGATTCTAACAGCCGAAAAATATATTATTATGATGCACTTTACTTTTAGCAATGCTGCACACAAATTTTAACTATCATACAACTTGACTTTTAACTATAACGCACCTCCTCGTTAACTCTCTATCTTTCTGACTAACTTCGTTTTCTCTCTATATCCGCACCCATAAATTAAAGTTAAGTAGCTGGTACAACTTTGTACTTTTTGTCTTGACTATGGTATAAAACTACAAACTTTACAACATCATTTTTGAAAAAGAAAAAATAAATAAATAAAAAAATAGACTAACCACGACCCAAATAAAAAAACCGTAGACAGCTCGTCTTGTATAATCTAATCTATTCCTGTGCTTGTCGCAAGGTAATTAATGGCGGACGATGCTGAAAGAAGGCTTCTTGAAGAACAACTGGAACTCCAATTACAAGAACAAAGAGAATCAAGTACCGCCATTAATGAAGCCCTAGCTTCTGACCCCCAAAATCCCGAATTACTCGAGGTTTTTATTTTACAGACAATCTCCTTGATTATTAACCTTTTTTCAAATATTGGATTCTTATGTATTGTACTATGAGGTGTTTTAGGTCACATACAGAAATAAATGATAGTTTTGATCTACAGAAATTTTGTTTGCTATTCATGTTTCGTTGCTACTCCGTAACTCTTAACTTAGGTTATTCACTGTTGTTGCTACAATGTTATGAGCTCATATCTTAAAATTTAGAGGTTGTGAGTTCAATTCTATTGGGAACATGTTACCATACTTGCAATAGCAAGATCACTCCAGTGGTTAAAATCATTAGTAACTTGGATTTGTGGAATTTATTACGAGTAGTCTTTATGTTGAATGTTGTTTCCAGAAATACACAAAGAACTGAAGTCTTTATCCAAGACATGATGCAAATTGAAATTTGTAAAGGACTTTCCTAGACTATTTTGATTTTCTTTATAACGTATATGTAGTAGATAGTAATAGATTAATAGCAAATTTCAACGATAACTTGTGAATGGAGAGCCTAATTTGGTAGGAGGAAGTGTTGTTAAATGTCTAGTGTTTCAGGATATGCATAATCTGATTGTGTCCAAATGGGTTGTGAACGAAAGTAGATGACATAGGGTATAGATAATGAGTCTATTGAGATAAATGTATATCATTTGTCTTTTGGTACAGATTATGTTATTAAAATTCTGTTAGATTCTTGACATCAATGATGAACTAAGAAATGCCTATTGATTCATAACCTAAAAGTCATGAGTTCAAATCCATTGCAGGGATATTCATGAACATTTTTAATCTTTTATCAGGTTCATGCAGAGCTTCTTCAAGCTATCAAAGATGCAGAAGAGGGACTGTTTGTCCTGAAACGGGCAAGGTTATTGCAAGAAGTTGATTTACTACAGAATACAACAAATGGTGGTAATGGGTTGAATCAAGATATTATTGACTCGAAAGAAGTAAAACTGGAACCTTTGAAGGAAGCTGAGGATGTGAATCAAGATCTTTTCGATTCCAAAGAAACAGATGTGGAACCACTGAAGGAATATTTTGTTGGATCGAAATGTAGATTTCGCCACTCTGATGGACGTTGGTACGACGGTTTAATTGTTGCAAAGGAAGGTTCTGTTGGTGCAAAAGTTTCTTTTCTTACTCCAACATCAGAGAACCAGTTGGTACGTTTACTTCTCTCCCTCTTAGGTTAGATTAGTGTTTATTAAACCACTTCATGTCTGTATATTGGTCCCATGCACTAACGTTTTGAGTTCTGCCACCATTTTTTGTAATTACTGAAGGAATGATAATACGTTTACCTGGTTTAACCAACTAATGCTATACCACCAAAATGCAGATTTGCAAGTTCTTCCTGCAACAACGGTGTCGATTCGGTACAAATTGCCGCTCATCACATGGTGCATATATTATCTTTTATAATTCTAATCGGTCAACCTTCAGATTTAGAGGTGGCAAAATGAGCGGGACAGGTTGGGTTTGGTAACAGGTCAACATGGGACTCTTTGGTACTCTTCAAAACAGATGCCAGGTTGGGTTGGGTTGACCCAAAACATTTTTTTGTCTAAAATTGTTACAGCCTTACAGGTAACCAGTGTACCAAATATGATTACAAAGGTTATTTTATTCGGTAATAATAATTTTTTGAATAAAATGATTTAGGACGGTTAATGTTATTTGAGATGCTCTTTGGGCTACTTTCAACCCATTTCACCTGTTCCCTTTTGAGCTTTTTTTTTTATATTACCTGTTTGACACATTAGAGATTTAGGATTTAAAACAAACCTGAATGGCTGAATCGTCTCATTCACTGGTGAATAGGTTGAAATGGCCACATCTATATAGAAAGGTTATTTGGCCCTGTATCCTGTTGTTCTTTGTGCTAGATATCTCAACGTATTTTGTTTTGGTTTGAATCAGGCATTGATCTACCTTTATCATCATTGAAAAGATATAATCCCACAACTTGGAGTCAGTTATTGGTGGGATCCACTGTATGGGCTACTTCTGACAGTAGAACTGGAATCTGGCGGGAAGCTGAACTTGAGTCATGGGATGATGACCACGGGTCGGGCCGGGTTGTTTTCCGAGATGATGGTAGCTCCTGTAATGTTGGAAACGATTCTATCTCTTTATCTGAATATGCCCAAATGAGTGATGATGAAGATGACAGCGGTTCATACTCAAATTCAGATCAATATGATCCTATCGATTGTGAAATAGAAGACACACCTGAAGGTTTAGGATATCTTGGTAGCTCAAATCTACAAAGAGGCATACAAACGGAAACCACAATTTTTGCAAAATGGGAAAATCACACACGAGGTATAGCTTCAAAAATGATGGCCAACATGGGTTTTCGTGAAGGAATGGGATTAGGGGCAAAAGGTCAAGGAAGATTGGACCCCATTTTGGTTAAAGTACTACCTCCAAAACAATCTCTTGATCATGCTCTTGAATCTGTTGAAAATAAAGATAAACAAGAGAAGAAACGAAGTAGAGGTGGGAAGAGAAAACGCGATAAGAAATTTGCAGCAGCAGCACGGGCTGCTAAACAAAAAGAGGAACCAGACTCGGATATTTTTAGTCTCATAAACACACAATTAGCAATGCATGATGAAGCATTGAAAGTTGGGTCGGTCAAGAAACAGCAAAAGAAAGATTTACAGGTGGGTAAGAATAGTGACAGACAGGCTCTGGTTGCTTTTGATGATGAGGTGAAGGAGTTGCGGGCCAGAGTTCAAAAATTGGAAGAAATGGCAACCCGAAACAAGAAAGATAAGGTGGTTTATGAGGCGGCTCTTAGGAAGCTTAACGAGACCCGGAAAAATTTGGCGGATGTTGAAGCCGCTCATGCATCGGCTTCTAATGCAGTTGCCAACAAAGAAAAGGAGAAAAGATGGCTTAAGTTTTGATGGGGATTTGACATTGTAACTTGAATTGTTATTATTGTCAATGCAATCTATTTTTTACAATATTGGCATAATAATGAAAGCTAGAAGGTGCATATCATCATGAAATATTAGATGTTGATTTGATCATAACTGGATGGATAATGTAGTGATTACTAGATTTGTCTATTTTTAGTGAAAGCATCTTTAATCAATTACATGTGTTTTAGGATTTCTGTTTGTATATGCTTAGGACAATCTTGTTTAACATTTGCTATCTGCTTATAACCCTAATATAGTCTGGAGGTTATAGTTGTTTTAATTTTAATGTTAATCCGGTTCTTTTCGTCGATTCCATTCAAGAAGCACTGGATTCGTTAAAATCTGGAATATGCATCTAAAAGTTGGAATCTCTAGTCAGAACTCAGAAGGACGTAAATATGCAAATTCCCACTTGAGTGTCAAAATGGATTGGTTGGGTAATGGATCAAAATGGGTTTGGATTTCTGTATGTCGCTTTGGGTTGACCGGAATCTCTTTTTCCAGAAATATTATTTTCTTATAATTAATCAATGTCTCAAAGATAATTAGAAAAGGTTATATCATTCCAATATTAATTTAATTATTCAAAATAACATGTGGTATTTCTATGAATTAAAAGTACAATTTAGACTTTCAACCCGTTTGACCCGTTTCCTTTTAATTTAATTTTTTATTTTACTCAATCGACTCGTAAAGATCCAACATAAGCCAACTCCACAGCCTATTCATCAGTAAATGGGCCAAAATGACCACCTCTATAGTCATAATCATACTTATTAGAACAACATGGGAACATTATGCCAAACCGTGCAGGAGATTGAACCAAATCTTGGAAAACTTGTTTGACCCTTTTACTATAAGTAAATAATACAGTATGTGTTATTCTATTTTAAATTCATCCAATTTGCCATTGTAACTCAGATATATATATCTCCTTTTTGAATATGCACTGATTTACTCTCCAACTAAAAACTAGTTTTTCATGTCACCAAACAAGGGAAGCGTTTCGGCTTAAACAAGATGATTGTCTACTTATGAATTAATATAGGAATGACAAATTGGGAAGTCACCAAGTCCGGTTTCTTTTTGACTAAATTGGGACTGTTGGGGCCAAAGTAGTCGAATATGGCATAACGGGAATAAATTAGCTCAGCAATACAAGGATCAAACAGATATTTTCTTTCCCCAATCCTACTTGTCATATAAAGGTCCCCTGTCCCACGAATATTGGTGGGTCTTCTGCATTGTGGACATGGCCCAATAGATCTCTAAGCACATGTTCTTAGATTTAATCTTATCAAAAAACATTTGGAAATTTATAGTTTGGTTAAATCTCTTGACCGCGGCTCCAAGAGTTATCGTTATCACGTCGTTATTATGTTTATTTGAAAGCATTTCTTGCAAAAGATACTAATATTCTTCCAAGGAGATTTGATATCTTTCGAGGACTAACGAGATAAGCTAATGGCGTATATGTGTGGGATTGAAGTAGTTGTTTCGATGACGTTTTTCGGTATCAAGTTGTTTGCAACAACAATAGTGGACTTTAAGTTCCCACATCCATAAGTATCTAGCCAGATGTATTTTATCATTAAAAACATAAAATTTCGCATTCAAAAGGAGTAAAACCTTCGACGTGCTCTCGTGGTCTCTATTGACTCATCATTTGGGTCTCAATAGACAAATACAAATATGTTGCTTTAAAGTCGTTGTCCCTTGATTTTGGGATGACACGTTCATATATTATAAATTTGACCAACACTTAAAAGATATGTTTAATTTATGTGCATTTTATTAATGGTATATATGATATATGATATGATTCTTGAATGGGCCGATACAGTTTTTAATATTTTCTCAAAGAAAAGTGCTTCTTAGATCCAAAAATATATGTTTAAATCTAGACTTAAAGATTTAATCGGTGAAGTACGATAGAATGATTGATTGAGAAAATGATAGAGATTAGAGGAATTCATACGTCATATGGATTATGATTAGTTTTACGCATATATTTTAGGTACAGTTAACATTACTCTTTTTTAAAATCATTAGCAACAAAAAAAAGAAATGATAATCATTTTTTCTTTTTACAATCTCCATATCTACAAGTATGTGACTCGGATATAACTTGACAATATTAAAGGCAATTAATTTTTGTATACCTAAATGTGTCAATGACACGTATTCGTGACTAATATACACATGCACCGTATCCAAAGGATTGTGACATTGGTTATGGACCTTTATAAAGGCCATTAAACTACAACCCCCTCTCTTAATTTGTTTGATTGCAACTGGCAACTTTCTAGTGGCCAACTTTGTTTTTGGGTTTCGTATCTTCATGACCAAATGGCACTTAATCCAAAACCATCGTTCGATTATTTTCATAACGTTTGTAACTTTTAATGTTGACAAAACAACCCCATTGAATGCCAATTAGAGCTCTCCGAGGTTCAAGACTGAGAAGGCCGAAAATTAACGTTTCATCATTTTCGGCGTCAGGCTAAGACGCTGAAAACAAACATTTTTTTTTTCAAAATACTGAGAAAATTAAATATTCTCTGCTCCCCACGTGCTTTTCACGATAACAATAAGTACATGTATTATTTAAAACATTTTAAATGAAAAATAATAATTCGTTCTATTGATTTGGCATACAACTAAATAAACTATCTAACATAAGTTTCAAAAGACATACAAATATAGCATTTTTTTTTCTTTTGGTTGTAAATCAGTAATCAGTAATTAGCAAAATTCAAATATCACAAATTAATATTAAAAATTAATTAATTAGATAAAACATCAGAATCAGCATCACCGTCGACGCTAGAATTACTACAGTCATCACCTTGCCACGTCCACACAATATCTTTCAACGCCGGTCTAACATCTTCTTCACAAAACTTTTCATACTCCAACGTATCACCGGAATCTTTCGTAAATTCAACCACCGTCATCTCCGCCGCCATCTCATACACCTCCGCCGTCACCGCCAACACTCCTTTCCGTCCTTCCTCCGTTCCTTCCATCTTTACTTTAAAATCATCCTCTCTCTCAACACTAAACCTCATCTCACGCGCCGCCGTTTCAATCCGCTCCACAATCGCCGCTGCCGAATATTTCGACGTAAAAATCGATGCTACTTTCTTCTTCTCGTTACTCTCAAACAACGTCGATAGATCGAATCCAGACGACATCGATGAAATCAGCTCAAACGCGTTAAAAAACGCCGGACTCGACGTCGATTTTTTCAACGATCCGCCAGGGTTATTCGGATTCAGATCTGAAGCTGAAGACGAAGTCGATATCCGTTTATTCAATAAACGAAACGAATTCGGTCTCGATAAACCTCGTCTGTACCACGGAACACGCATTATTCCTTGAATCGAGATCCGTCTCTCAGGATCCGCCATTAGAATCTTCGAGATCAGTTTACGAGTTTCCGGCGAGAACCACGGCGGAAACTCATACTCAGCTTTAAATATTTTTCTATACAAATTCATTAAATTCTCATCATGAAAAGGTAAAAATCCGGCTAATAAAACATACAAAACGACACCGCATGACCATATATCCGCTTTAGCACCGTCGTAACCTTTCTTCCGTAACACTTCCGGTGCGACGTAAGCAGGCGTACCACACTGCGTGTG
Organism: Gnaphalium uliginosum; assembly: GCA_963930675.1. Taxonomy (NCBI): domain Eukaryota; kingdom Viridiplantae; phylum Streptophyta; class Magnoliopsida; order Asterales; family Asteraceae; genus Gnaphalium; species Gnaphalium uliginosum. Next base: position 12,558,683 of record OZ005684.1, read on the forward strand.
CAGCAATCCATCGTAACGTTTCTGCTCCGGCAAAGCAGAGAATCCGAAATCTGTTATTTTCAAATCATCATTACTATTCAGAAGAAGATTTTCAGGTTTAATATCGCGGTGCGAAACACCGCGACTATGACAAAAATCAACCGCGCTAATCAACTGCTGAAAATACTTCCTAGCAACATCTTCTTTTAATCGACCGCCGTTTGATACTTTAGCGAATAATTCACCTCCAGAAACGTATTCCATAACGTAATAGATTTTCGATTTTGTAGCTAAAACTTCACGTAGTTCTACAATGTTTGGATGACGAACGAGACGTGTAGCTGAGATCTCGCGTTGGATCTGTTCAACCATGCCCTGATCTCTAATTTGATCTTTGTTGATTACTTTAATTGCGACGCTTTCGCCGGTGGAGATTTCACGGCCATAGTAAACTTTAGCGAAAGTGCCTTTTCCGATTAATCGTCCTTTTTCGTATTTGCCACCTAATAACATGTGTTTTTCGTCTTCCATTATAAATGAAATGAAATGAATATTAGAGTTCCATGAATGTAATCATGTGATTGATAATGGAAGAAAGGTTAGGGTTTTTTATTTATTTATTGGATGGATTATTTTTTATTTTTTAATTGGAAGGTTTGTGTAAATATGGGTTGAAGATGGGGGAATGGGCGGCAAGACAGAGTAGAAGTTGAATTTATTTTAGGTTTTGAGTAATTCACGTTATCCGGATTCGTTGATTTTTTCATCCTCAGTGAGTCACTATCGATTTATCGATTATCATACGTGGCAATTATACGAAATGATAAAAACTTCAAATTAGTCTGATTTTATTTTAAATATATTTTGAAGGCATATTTAAGTGATTGTATATTGTTTATCCAGAGTAAAATATTTCATCAATAAGATGGATTTGATTAACTATTGTTTATGCTCAATGGGAATTATATTATTTTAAAGACTACTTAAATTAAGTAGGCTTATTCTCTCTTATAATATATAACTAGTGTTAAACTCATCCGTTACACGATTAAAAATACTAAGTATGTAATAACAATTTATTAACAACAATATGAAATGTTCATATTTCATTCGGTGTATATAAAAACTATATATATGATGAAAAATATATTTAGAATCGAGTGTAAGTATTATAAGATGAGTTAAAAATAGGATAATACCCTTAATTGATTGTGAAATATTATGTCTGTCACATTTAGATAATTGTTGAAATGATGCGAAAACTTAATTCTTAAAAAGTAGGTTGTGTGAAATATATTTTTTTTATCAAAATATGAAAATATTATCACGTAATTTTTTTAGTAATTTACTTATATTACTAACTATATATAAGACATATTTTACTATTATTCAGTGTGATTGAACAATTAATATAAACTCAAGAGAAAAGATGATTAGAGTAGAACATTTTTTTAAAGAATGGAAGTACCAATGAAAATGCGCCACATGTACAAAAATCCATTTACCTTAAAGATCTTAAAAATTAATTATCTTACAAACGGCATATCGAAAAGTTATGAAAATTGCACCTTAAAATTCAGCGTTTTCTCCTCGACATCTCACAATTTATACTTTCGAAAAGTTTTTTTTCATTTTTTGGTGGGTTTTACAAATTACTAACAATGTGTTAGTGTTTGGTTGTACATTTGATTTAGGGTTACGATTAGGGTTTAGGGTTTAGGGTTCAGAGTTTAGAGTTTAGGGTTTAGCATGGTTTATTGTTTAGGGTTTGAAATTTAGCAGGGTTTAGATTTTAGATTTTAGTAGGATTTAGGATTTAGGGTTTAAGGTTTGGGGTTTAGAGTTTTGCAAAGGTTTAGGGTTTGAGGTTTGGGGTTTAGAATTTAGGATTTAGGGTTTTACAAAAACCCTAAACTCATTGGTTCTCCCATACTTTAAATAATTATTATACTCAAATGATTATATCTCATAAACTCAAATTGGAGTATATATAATACTAATGACTTTCTAAAATTATGGGTAAAATTTATTGAAGTAATTAAGACACACTAATGATCTTTTAAAAATATAAGTTTATAATACATTGGATATTTTTTACTTGTCAAGAACAAAGACATGCTACATAGGTAGTTAGTTATAGGATGCTAATGATAGAAAACAAAACTTTAAATTCTGTTAATTCCCTTCGTATATGACACTCAAATTATAATATACATTTTTTCTAGTTGAGTTGTTATAATTTGATCATATATATCATCTTGTAATATATATATATATATATATATATATATATATATATATATATATATACTTTTTTAATATTTGTGACCTTTAAAATTCTAAATCTATATTTATATAGGGTTTTAATAACTAATGCCCTTAGGGTCATTATAATTTATTATAAACGAGAAGGTTTGAACTTCAGTATATACTAGATTGTAATGATTAAAGTAATGTTAACCATTGACTTAGGGAGATTGGATATCAAAATCCAAATAAATATTAGTATAGAGTTTGACATCGATAACGAATTACAATCTTATTCTAATTGTAAACTCATATCAAATCATTTATATTTATTTGAATCTAAAACTTAATAATATAAAACAAAAATATCACATATTAGGTCTCATGAATCACATACATTTTCACTTAAATAATAAACAAGTTTATATATTAAAATTTCTTAGTGTATATTAAACATAACATTTATATAATGGAATGAACGTTTTGACATACAACTTAAATTAACTACTGATCAACGTTTTATTTTAGTAATTGATATAGATCGATAAACAATGGCCAAACAATAACAATAATTAAATAAGAACTAACCAAAATTCTCAAGGAGAGAAAATCTCTTATTAAATCAATACTTAAACTCTGTCAAAACGTAATGAAAAACAAACTCTAAAAACGTATTTGAGAAACCTAAGGAATCCCCACACAAAGATAATTATGGAATAAAAGGAAACAAAATCTAAATCTTCAAAATAAACCCCAGAAAACAGTAAATTGACGTTTTCGGCCAATTAATGACTCCGGAACGCCAAAAACTGACAGGGCTCGAGGCGAAGCGACCAACCTTGTTCGGTGGGCCGTTTTCGAGTGACCGTGAGAATTTCAGCCAATCCGTTATCGAAATCTATTTCGGAAAAATATGCTCCACACGTATTTGTCGCGTTGACTTTTCCGTTGACTGAACTATTCACCATCTCTGCATCAGTAATGATTCAACATAAAGTCAAATAAAATAAGTTTTATAAATATTAAAATCACTATTCTAAATTAAATTCATCACATAGACATTAAAATGTTATAAAATAACAAGATGATTCAAGCTCTCATCAATCATAAACATTCAAAGTTTTTAAAAACGTTATAGTCAAATTTAATGAACAAAATTTAAAAGATTTCACGAAAGTTTATTTTCATCTTTAACTGTGAGGTATGTTTGTTTTTTCATAATGATTTTCATTTGACCACTTTTGTTTCTTGTTATTTGTCGTAATATCAGCTCATCATTATAACATTAATTATTTGTATATAATATAATGAATGAATAAATTAATGTGATTTAATTTTTCTACCTCATCATCATACTCCTTCTTTAAAACATTAAAAGCAATCTTTCTCCTAGAACAACATCATCCAGTATTTTTTTTCTTAATCAACATTTTTTAACAATAAAATAAGAAGACCTTATCTATCTATCCCAACAATTAAAATGGGATATTAGGAAAACACGTGTCAGATATTTAGATCAACTGTACTCTAATTTCCCGCCATAATTTCCTCCTTCCTTGATGAATCGGCACTTATTTTCATTTTAATTTTAACTATTATTTTTTGATCATACGTACGGTTACACCCCCTTGATTTACGGTCCAATATTAACTGCTCAATCTCATCCTATTAATTTCATTTTGCAAATCTATTCACGTGATATTATGCCAATATATTTGCAAACAAACCCACAATTATCTAGAACTTCTATTTGTAAATTAATTTTGTATGAACAACTTTATTTGCAAATTGTACATCTAAAACCATTCAAATTTACGCTCTACTTTTTCGTACTTTAATTAATTTAATGCTTTGGCTTGCAAAATAAACAAATTAATTATCTTTTTTGTTTTTATTTTCGTTTTTCATGAAGAAAGAATTGATGAAAATGGCCATCAGAGTGTTCAATGCCTCATGGGTAATCTCGCTAACTTTATTTGATATAACTATGGATATATTGTTGGGTGTGTAATTGATCTAACTGATTAATTTTTTAAACTTATCATTCATCATTTGTTAGTATAATAATATATATTAACAATTTACCTTTTTTTCTTAGAACTGTACTTTTAAATTTTCATTTTCTATTTAATTGTTGAATTAAACAATATCTTTACAATAGTTTTGGAATTATCCACCATTATAGTCTATATCCAACTTTGACTAAATGAATACATTTTTGTTTACATTGCATAGGTTTGATCAAAATAAAAACATGACGATACTCCTTTAACTTTCATCAGCAAACTTGCATATATTTTCTGCGAAGAATGCCAGGCTTATTTAAAGTTTATAAAATAAAATTCATGAAATGATGTGGCCTGGTAGGTAATCCAATCATAATATCTTAGACTTCCTCTCTCATATTTACCTCTTTTAATGTTATTGGTCCACCTTAGTTTGTAAATTTTATTTTGTAAAAATTGTGTGAACATCTCATTTCTCATTCTCTACATTTCATTTTAAGCCAGTAACATTATTATTTTGTCTAACTTCTTTATATTTTTTCTAATAGTACGGAGTAATACTTTACAAACTAAAACATTTTTTTAATACAACCGTGCATCGCACGGGTAATAATCTAGTACTATATAATGACCGGTTCTTAGAAAACCATATTCATACTTACTATGATTTTGAATTCTTCATTTTTCTTCATTTTCCTATACACAATATTAGAAAATATATAGTTAGTCAATAATAAATAAGAAAACATGTAATTATATATAATACCCTTATGTTTACTTTGTTTTGTGATATGCAAATAAAATTGGGAAGAAAGAAGAAAAATGAATGAAAGTGAAGATATCTTGATACTTTTAAGATGTCGACATCTTACTATACTTTCAAGTCTGCAAATGAAGAATGAGAATCACACATTTCAATCACTTATAACCGCAGTGGAAGTCTTTGACATAATTTATATATGTCACGTATATTTTTTGTAAACTAATGAAGATATCGTCACATAAAACTTTTAATAATTTACTTTGTTTAGAAACTCTATATAAGACATAGTTTACTACTTATTAATATAGTTGAATTATTAATATAGAGTTACTCTATTAACTATATATATATAGAGAGAGAAACCGATGTATAAGTACTTTATATTTTGTATGTAAATAAATAAGTCTCTATACCGCTACAATTAATGTTCTCAATTTGAAGATATAGACGGGTTAACAATAACATATGGGAGTCTAACTAAATGCAAATGTGCAATACATTGCCACTAGTGATTAGTTGGTCAAAAATTTCGACTAATATCTTTATGAATTTGCAACCGGATAATTGAAGCAGTCGCTATTTAGTGACCAGAGTAAACGGTTTTGTAAATACAATGGGTTTTAATATACGAAAAATAGTAATTATTATCAAAATAAGCTATTTAAATGATGTGACTTGTTATGTGTACGTTAAGTTATTGGTCACAGTTAATTCCCACTGAAAATATATACTATGAAAAATGCTGTTTTTTGTATGCAACTAAAATAACGTAATGCTATCGATCTAAAATAGAAAAAGAAAAGAACGTATTTTGTAAGGCTTTAGCATGACATGACAGGGAATCATGGTTGTTTTCATATCTAAATTATTATGGCAATAATACAAAGAATGACGAGAAAAAGTCAAAACCATTAATATATTCTGTCTTAAAATCTATACTATTTAGTTTTATTTGAAAATGACAGTGATTGTATACAACTAAAAAAACTTATACACCAATAAAAAAATGTGTTTATGGTATTCTATAGCATAACACCATAAATCATAAATTTTCTTTATAGTGCACGAATCACAACTGATTTGAAAAAAGATAGTAAATAATTGCTATTTGAACTCGCACAAGTGCATTCCAACTTTTGGCCCTTTTTAATTTTAGTTTGTGAAATAAAAATATAACAATATTTTTATTTATTTATTTGCACTTGTTAGACATAAGTGAAATTTGTCACACCTAACATTTACCCTATCATTATTTACAAAAAAAAAGAGTTAATAAAAAAAATGCACCGTTAATTTTATTTAAAGGTGGTTATTTGTTAGAACAACCTCATTTTTTTATCTTATTTTCTGCTTTTTTGTATATTTTTATGCTGCTATTATAGTTGTTACCATACTCAACTTTGTATGTATTATATGCAATATGATCATATAAACGAATTTCCCTTAATATTTCGGTTTAGTTTTTTTCTTAATTATTATGAAGCATTTGTAGAGTGTGCAATGATATATTGTTAGTTGCATGCTCCAATGATTCACTTTTAGACGTTTACTACACTTATTTTGTTTTAAATTGTATGATACTTTCATATTGAAATTAGATTAGGTCAGATGGAGGATCATAGGGCAGGTCTCAAATGAGGAGCAAGAAGAATATATCAAATTTATTGTATTTTAGAAATAAATTTATAGGTGTAAAATGCAGTGATGTTAGAATGCAGTCAAATTTATAAGTGTAGGGTATGTTTGGCAAAACGAGCTGTAGGCTATAGCTGTAGCTGTAGGCTGTAGCTGTAGGCTGTAGCTGTAGGCTGTAGCTGTAGGCTGTAGCTTTTAATTGAAGTTGTAAGCTCTAGATATATTTTTTAAAATGTGTTTGGTAAAGTAGCTGTAACTGTAATTGAAATGAGTAAAATGATAATAAAGGACAATGATAAAATAAAATAAAATTAACTGGTATATATATATATAACGTATATAACTCATAATAATATAATATAAATAACTAAATTATTTATATTTTTGTTAACATATTCATTTTCTTATAATTAATGTAACATGTTAAAAAATATGTATAGTTAATAGTTATAATACGAAACTATTTTAATATGAAATAATATGTATAGTATATGTGTATATGAATATAAAAATAATAATAAATATAACTAAATATAAATTTGACAAATAATATTTTAGTGTAAGAAAAATGATAATGATTCAAATATCACCTCTTAATGTCAAAATTTATGTATATGTATTAAATATTTGATTTGATACAAAAGTGATTATGAGTTAATGTATTACATACTATATTTCGTGTAGTACTAATATGAATATGTCCACCTTTATCTTAAAAAGTATTTCTAATATTTTGAGGGACGTCAGGTTGTCAGTATTGTTAATAATTAACTAGCTTTAATTCCTTATTAATTTATTGAAAATAAAAAGGGAAATAACTTCGAAAAATCATTTGGAATACTAGTGCCGATAAACTAACTAGTCTCAAATTGTAAATATAAATGACGAGGGCAATCATATAAATATATTCACTAAAAGCTTTTTTCAATTTTCAAAGCTTGTAGGATTAGTTTTTCATTTACAAGCTTTTTGGAGCTTTTTAAAAAAAATAAAAGCTCAAAGCTCTTTTATCCAAACAAATCTTTTAGAAATGAGGAGCTTTTCAATTTGAAAACAAAAAGCTAAAGCTTCAAAAAGCTGTTAAAGGCTCTTCGCCAAACACACTCGTAAAATGCATTATGTTAAAATGCAGTTGTTGTTAAGATGTAGTAAATCTGTACGACAAATTTATTTATAAAATGTAGTAAATCCGGTCCGGTCTTATTGCCCCTCATTTGTGGTCTGCCCCTCAGAACCTTACCCTTGAAATTAAAAGGAAAATAAATAAACAATTCTAATTTTTCTATAATAAAAAAATAAAATAAAATTTGTTTCACTCATTAACTAATAATTAGTCCAATAATTTTGATACTCATTTGGTGAGGGTTCATTCAAAGGGAGGTTTAAAATTTTAAAAGGGTAGCAGGGGAAGAAGTTGACTTTTAGCCTAAAAACTTAAAACAGTTAGCCTTGTATATGATTGAAATTTATAGTTTAGTTGCAAGTCGCAACATACCAAACAATTTGTTCATGCTTTTCCCATTAATTCATAAAAGTAATAAGCAGATAAATGCAGAATTACTGATTTACTATCATAGAAGTTACTGTAATATACACACAAAAACGAAATGTGTTTATGGATTAGTTAGAAACAGAATATAATATACATGTTCATTGAACATAATTTATCATGCTTCCCATGTTCTATCCTTTTCATTTAAATTTAAATTTAAATAAATATAAAATAAAATACATATATATGCCCATGTCCCCCCTCAACTCAATGATTTGTGTGTATTTAATTATAAATAAAAATAACAATCATGGTATATTATTTATGTATATGTATATATGATTATACATGTCGTTTGTATGCAAGGGCGGTACTAGAACTTTTTCTACGCGGGGCAAAATTTGAGACGTTCATCACGTTGGGTTTCAAGTTTTTATATTGATTTTTACCGTAGTACCTAAATATCAAACTAAATATATTTTCGGTACCTAGCTACCTGATCTCGATGTAGTTTAATAGTGTCTCCAAAAAAGTCACGTTGAAATTATACTTGAGTTTTGTAAATTTATCTCTATTAGTTTATAAGTTCTCTATTGATGTTAGTATGAACTATACTGGATATGAATTTATTTATTTTTTTACTCATGTGAGATTCTTTATATGCTTAGATTTGAGAATAAGTAGCAAAAATATGATCATCCAAAAGCATAAAATTTTATAGTTGTCTTCATATCATATAATAATAATAATGGTAGAGTTTAAAATAAATTGATAAAGCTGGGAAAAAAACAATGAAAGGACGGGAGAAAGAAGAGAAATAAAAGCACCAGCGAAATGAAAAACAAAAAGCAAACAGAAAAAGAAAAGAAGCTAGTTGGACTTGAGCACGTGACTTTTTATATCCAAAAAAATGAGTAAACCACTAGGCTATGGTGGCAATTTTAAATATTGGACTTAATATATATTTTATATATACAAATACCGCCACTGTTTGTATGAGAAAGCTGAAATGAGTTAATTCTAGGTAATAAATTCGAAATTATGAGTTTTTTTTTTTATATATATAATCATCAGTATTTAATAAATAAGTATACGATTTTTTAAAGGATAATTAACTTTGAATAATATTTAAAATGCTAACTAGTAATGAGTGTGTGTGTGTGTTTCATGTTGCAACGAACTTGTTTGTATTCTTTAATACCTTAATATTAACACGTGTTTTGCTAAAACATTCTTATGGGGCAAATATATGATAAGGACAATGATATATTAAACATTTAAAACTAAATCTGTAAAGAAGACATAAAGATTTCATTGGTTAATGTGAAAAAATGATAAGTAAAAATTAAGAGAGAAAAAGATACACAAGTACTGTGTCAAATGACGAATAAATTACGTCTGTTTTTAGCATTTATATGTTTATATGTTTATATCTATAACCCTTATAAAGAGTTTACCCTTTTTTTCTTTAAACTTACACAAAGAAATATGCAAAATACCGAAATTACCCTAACATTGACTTAAATAAAGTTGAAAATAGTAGACTATTTTGGCAACTAATAACTATTTTAATTGGCTATAATTCAAATATTATACACAATCACTAATTATAAATATTTTTTTATTAATTAAATAATCACTACATATTCACACTATGAAATATGAAATATATAACAAATCACGTTATATTTAATATATTTCATAGTATATATTAAATTGGTTATAATGTATTCTTATAATTTCACACATGTTTCTTAGTATATATATAAACAATATAACAAATCATTGAATAAATATTAACACATGTTTGCGGTTTATAACAGATACTAAATTTATTACGTGAAAACCATGTTTTATTGATAATATGAACATAAAATTTATTATGTGAAAATATAAATTGACACGTAGTGTTGATATTCATCGTAACTCGAATTATGTTTCAACACTCACAATTTCAATAGGAATACAATACGTTAGATTTTAAAGTAAAGTTCCGCAACATTGTGCGGGTGTTCTACTAGTTTTGAATTACTCGTTTCGTAACTGATTGTATTCAGATTTTAATACTAGCCCTCTGGCAGCACGTCGCTTTTTTTTAGTATAAAATTATTTTTAAACAATACGTTATATGTAGTGGTCCCAAGTAGATCCGACTTACACCTTTAATTATTTTTATCGTATAACAAGTGAAGTCTTATTCTTAGTAGTACCACGTAACCCTTTTTCTAGTTTCTTCCTTAAATTTATTTCTTAATTTTTAAGTGAAATTATTAATTGCTTATAAAAAGAGATTTCCCAAAAAGGTATTTTAATATGAAATGATTTGTTAAGCAACCATACAACACCACCAAACCAAACCTACGTAATCCTCCTGTTAATTGTTAACTAACAGAATAAGTCACTTTCAGCACAGCCCCACCATAACTAATGAAATTAACTACCAATATAAGTTCATAACCAAAGGAAAATAAATCATTATGTCATAATTATTGCAGACCGAGATTTAGCAAATAACAATATCTCCGTAGATGCATTCCGATCCATCCAAATAAGCTTTAACATCAACCAAGTAAAATCAAAATTAAATACTACTACTGCTACTATAAGTCGCCTATACCAAACAAAATAAACATTAACTGACCATGTAAACGATATTTAGAAATTCCATTACAAACCAATATCCTTCAATAATGTCAAACTAAGAACAGATTCTTGACGCAACACTTTCGAAAAGATTAAATTTAAAGGTCTTGCACACTCAAACCTGCATTAAACATGATACAAAAATGTCAAATATAACTGAAGACAATTCGATAAGATTCAAATAACTTCATGTTTCTGGGTTGTAACGATGGATGTACTTATCACGATATAGAATATTAAATCTGTGAAGATTTTAAATGTTTATTACAGCTTTATATGAAACATGCACTTTTCAGTGATCGTCATACAGAAGTTGTAAGTTATGTTATGGTTTGCCAGTTACTTTGTGGATTTCAAAGAAATATAAATATAAATATATATTCAATAAAACGGCTTGAGCATGTAAGAACTTATATCTGCTTCGTCTAGTTAAAAACATTAATAACACTAGAGAAACTTCAGCCCATTATTTAACCACCAGCCCCATGCCTATATATGAAACCATACTAAATTTTATTAATCTAGAACGTTACGTTATGTGCTGCTTGGACCGGAATAACTAAAAACAAATTTATGTACCAAAATCAATGTTTTCGAAAGACAGAATCACCGAATCTTCCCTTTGCTATTACATACAATTTCATTGATTTAGATAGATAATTATCTTACTGGATTCTTAGATTACAGTTTATTCCTAGAATATGGGCATTTTAAAGTGCCCCAACTCAATTATCTTAGTGGGTTGTTTCATACTTTAACATCTGAGAGAATAAACAAGAGCAGCATACAAACCTGGAGGAAGAGATTGCTTCAACTTATCAGCCTTCTCCTTGTCAAAGACACACAAAGTGTAGAGGTACTTTGAGCAGCGAACCTTGAACTTTACCACATCCTTGCCTCTTTTGATCTTCACAGAGCGTGCATCCTTCCTTCTTGCCGTCAGAAGAAAATCCTTAATCTCGTGAATTTGCTTCGGCTGAAAATTTAAAACGGAGAATAAGCATCAAAACTAATATTCAAACTTTACTGCAAAAAAACAATTTAAAAAACTACACAAATTTACCATAAAAAATATTTTCAGACTGCACACAGATCAAAGTTACCAGAAAAAAATATATATAAGGAATACAATTTACTAGCAATATTACTTATAAAAGACAAACAGACATTTAGATAATACATGACTTAATAAACATAACATTTTTTATGATGCATAAATGGGAGCAAAACGGTATAATAAGATGCATACATGCAAATGCAAACAAATAATGCCATATGCAGAATATGTTTCCAGAAGCTTTAGAGCACAAACTAATGACAATAGTTCCATTATTATTTCGCACTACAGCTCATAACACTTAATTAAGTTAAACATTAGGTCCTGTAAGCTGCATGTTTTCATTTTGATAGGCCTACAAAATAAATTAAATTGGAAACTAATAGTAGCTGAAAAATAGCATAGCAATCTAGACCTGTTCAAATTTCTACAACAATGCATCTTACTCTGAATCCAAGTGCCGTTACGGAGGTCAAAGTTAACCATTCGATATGCACTCAAAAAAATTCAGTAACAATTTGTGCAGATATTTAAGGGCTCAAATCTACATTTTAACTAATACAGCAGTAAAACCCTAACATTAATAGGTTCTCATAACTATTTAACATTTGTAGCAAAAACATTTCAAATCAAAATTGACATCACCGATACTACGCAAACAGAAACAGGTAGCAATAAAACCCTAGAAACTATGAGCTATCATACGGCAATATTTACATATATGTACAGTGAAGATGCAGTCTACCATGGATTCTAGCTTATAGTATTGAAAAAGGTAAAAACTGAAATCAAATTGAAGGAAATTGAGAAAAAAAATAATACCATTTTTGCAGGTGGAGGATCTTACGGCAGCAGAAGTGAGACAATAAACCCTAATCTTTGTGAAACTATAAAGCTGGATGGTATCGACGGAGAATATGGGCTTGTCAACGATATAAATTGGGCCTTTCAAACAATCTTAATGGACTTTTTATCTATCCCTCTTGTAAAGCTAAATTAATGGTTTTTGAAAATTCTTTATTTGTCATCATTTGTCATCATTAAATGGATGTATAAAAGTATTAAATTTGCCAACAATAAACTTCACAAAAAAGTAGTTTCGACACACTCCAATCCAGAATTATTTGGTTCTTATGCGACATTTCCCCAAGTATCACAACTCGGGAATGTGACGTACGAATCGCGAGAAGTTGAAAGTAAATCTAAGACCTATTTCATAATTCATCACATTCACGACCTTACAAGACGTTTTTATTCTAGAAGAATGGTGTCACTTAGCTAAAGCCACAATCTCAACAATATAAGTTATGATATTGATAATTTGTTAGTAAATATTAACATTTTTGTGATTTGGGATGTTGTCTTTGGTGTTGCTTCTTAAGAATAAGATGTATAAAAAACGTGTGAGTGATGATAGTTTAACACTCCGAATTTGGTGTAATAGTATAACATACGTATATTATAAGTTGTTGTATAAAATTACATGTATTATTAGTAGTCAAGAAATATTTAAATTTGCCTAAATAATATTTTAAGTGGTGTATTTTAAAATGATTGGGACTAGAGGGATTAGGTGTGCAAATACCCAATTAAAACATTAAATAATATAACTACACACATGTATGTACATGAAGCCAGAGACTTCTAGAAAGAGAAGGAGAAATCGCGTGAAAGAGAAAGGGATGAGAAATCAGCTGCAAAAGACCAAATCAAACATAGATAAGTTGAATTCAAGCAAGAATCATCATCCCTAACATAAGGTGAGTAAGTATTCTTGAATATTTTGATCTAAATTTAAGGGAAAATGGTGATTTGAGGGTTTTGGGATGGATTGAACGAATTTATGAGTGGTTTATACTAAAAAATGATATTAATGGAGTATAGAAATCATAGTTATTGATCAAAAGTTGAATTAAAAATGAAATTGGTCAATTGTTCACCCATAGTCAAATGGAGTTTTGGTGGATCTTTGCAAATTAAGGGTAACCTACCCTATTATTAGTTTAAATGATGTTTGTCTTGTAAATTGTTCCTCTACTATCTATTCTTCTTACTGAGAACTTTGCGATACATTATGCATACCTTTTGACATACCGATGTAGACGGTCTCATGCTATTGTAGAATCCGATTTCCAAACAGTCATCCCCATATTATCACATAAATGGTCCCACCACAAAGTAGAAGAACTTGCAAATCTTATTTTCTTATGTTAAATTATTAATCGAAAGAACAACCAAACAGCTCATTGGGCTGCTCGTCATATCTTTTCACGTAGTTGTAATATTTCTTTTCCTTCACAAGTTACTTTTAATTTGAACTGATACATATGAACCTTAATTTTGTTTTAAAGCATGTTCTTGCTCAAAAGGAGTAAAATAAACCCTTCTCGAGGGCCCAATCACCCGTAAAGACCCGTACCTCCGTTCACTCCGACCCGTTTCTAATAACAGTCCGAAGCTTTCTAAAATCAGTTGCCGTCTCTACTCTCTGGTCTCCACTGACCCTCGGTTCCATGTAAACTTGAATTACTTCGAAAATAAAATAAAAATAATTGACAACTTCACAATCTTTTCGTTCAGGAAGATCACTGACATTTTCGATTTAGGTTTGTCGTTTTCCCAATCGTCTTAATCATATGCATTTATGTATTTCGCAATTGTAAACCTAATTTGTTGGTTTGTAATATCTATCTAGCTTGTAAGTTTCACATTTTAAGTGCCCTAGCTAGTCAATTATCATCAAAACCGCACCATGAGTTCTGTATACTTTACAGTTCTCAACTACAAATTAAGTCCCCAACACAATTTTGTATTTCGAACAAAAAAAGAGAGAAGAAATTATAGGTATTGTGGCTTTGCTTGCTTTGTTAATTGAATTGAAGAATTTGAGTGGAGCCCTTGTTTTAGTTTTAGATTGGTTGTAGTTGTTATTTTGTTAACTGTAATTATAATATTTGATATAATCACCGTTAGTTAAGTCATCTTCTCCAAAATACTCAGTGAGTGTCCTTAGAACTCATATTTTGCAAAATCTGAAATTGTGGATGTGTTTATAGAATTCAACCGAACACAATTGACTAATTGAGTTCCACTCCTTAAATCAAACATGACGATTGAAATTGCTTATTTTACACGATTATTATTAGTTATTTTAAGAGTAGATAAATATAAGGTTAAATTACATTTTCTCAAAAAACATCTTTCAACTAGACTATACTCAAGGTTGTCACTTTTGTCCTAATGACATTCCTCCGTCTAACTTTATTACGTTTTTATCGTTAAGTACCCACATGTGTCACGCACGTGAGGGTATTTTTGTCATTTTCTTTTTCTCACCCATTTAATTGACTTTTCACTTTTGCATTTTATACCTATTTAAAATAACTTATTTTTAAATGGATCGATTAAATATGTATAAAATGTAAAGGAAAATGTCGATTAAATGGGTGGGAAAAAGAAAAGGACAAAAATACCCTAACGGACGTCGCATATGTATAGACTTAACGACGGAAACGTAACAAAGTTGGACGAAGATTATTAATGAAGTTGGAGAATATTTTTGAAAAATTGAACAAACAATTTTTTTATAATTTACCCCGAATATAAATAAACATTCTTTAAAAGCCTACGCATATTTTTATTCTTTCGGTAATAAATACTTGACTCGCTTATTTTCTAAACAAACACCCCCTTAATCAAATTAGGTTTCTTTTTCACGTGGCCAATAGCTCAGAATAGACTTGCAATTTTTTTTTTATTCAATCGCGGTATCTTGTCCTCATAGTGAGGATTTTGTTACGACACTATAGATCTGTTAGAAAAACCATAGTTTGTTTTGATATCCGAGTAATTGTCTACAGTTTCAGTGAAAGAGTCAGAAAGAGGGCATCAATGGAAGAAGAATTAGATAAAGCAGTATTTACGTATTTGAAGAAAAGAGGATTTACACAAACTGAACAGGTTTTTCAGCAAGAACAGCAAAATAAGAACATCAAAAATGCTACTGATGTCTCGGATACTGATGTTACTAAACAAATCCTCACTTTTTCCCAGTACTTTCTCTACCCTCGCCTCACATTGTTCTTAACTAATGATTTGTGTATGTGTTGCTTTTGTGCTTCTAAGCTGAATTGAATTTTAAACTCTTCTTTAAAGAACTGACTACATAGATATATACGGCCAGCTTGGATTACTCTCTAGCAGTTACAAGCATATGCCAAGCTAGACGAATATAATAATTTTTAATGATTTTGTATCAACAAGTAGTAGATTTAATACCTGACTATAAAAATCAATATGTAGTTTCTTTCTGGAAACAAGACAATTCTAAGTTGCTGATATGAACTGTTAGTGTTAAATTTTTATACAATCATGTCAGGTGCGGTATCAAGTAATGAACATGTAAGCAATTGTAGAAGTATCAATTGGAATTTCATCATCGTCATGTTGTGGAATTACATTCTCTTATGAAGTTTTTTGTTTTTTTTTTTCGAATTTATTTTGCCACAAATGTTCATTTCAATAAGTAAGTATTGTTCAAAGGGGATGTGCAATTTTTACATTTTCATTATATATTACGGTCCTACCGAGTACTTCATTTGTTCTAAAAGGTACATTTCTTACATACTAGTTTGAACTTTGAAGAGAACCTGACGGATCAGTTGTTCACCATGAAAAATACTTCTTTCCATCATTCGATGTCAGCCAATGTTTCTTAATTTTATGAATTGTGTTTAATCCTGTACGTTATGCGTATTGAATGATTGCTGTTTCGTGTGGTTTATGTCTGTGTAACTTCTGTGGTTACTTTTTACGCCTTTTTATGTGTTCATAGCTTGATCAATGTTCATGCTTTCAGGTCAGAAAATATCCCTGCACTGTACCAAGATGGTTACAGCAAGTTGAGGTCTTGGACTTATAGTTCACTAGATTTGTACAAGGTGGGCCATATGCCGAATTGCTTCGTTCTCTTTATTCAGTAGTTATGTTTCATATAGCTGTTTATTAATGTTTTAATGTCAAAACAATGCAGCATGAATTGATTCGTGTTCTCTATCCAGTATTTATCCATTGTTTCATGGATCTTATAGCAAAAGGTCATCTTCAAGAAGGTAGGCATATTATATCCTGAATGCACAAAATATTATATTCATCATTTTAGTTGGAATTCTCACTTCACCCTTTAAATCGGTGCTTGGATTTTCAGCTCGAGCATTTTTTAGTAGCTTTCGCGAAGATCATGAAATGATGCATTCACGTGACCTCACAAAATTAGAAGGTGTTCTTTCTCCATCTCATCTTGAGGTTGATTACTAAACCCTAAACCTCTTAACTATGTGAAGTATCTTCAGTATGTCTGAATAAACTCCTTTTCAATGAGTATCCAGGAGATGGAGTTTGCTCATTCTCTAAGGCAGAGCAAAGTGAATATAAAGATATGTCAGGTTATATTTTGATCCTCATAAATTAAGACAATGATCCAATGCTATGTTCACTCGTATCAACATGCGGCTGATAGTAATCTATTTAGCCAATTATCATAACTACCTTTTAAAAAGATAATTTAAAACTGTTAAATAGCCAGCATTATATATTTATTGTTCTTCTGCAGTATTCTTATGAGCTTCTTCTACAATATCTTCACAAGACACAGTCAATTACGATGCTAGGTATCATCAATGAGCATATTGATTTCCAAGGCAAGTTCTATTACAATCTAATGTATATTTCTCACATGTATTCCAGTGTGTCCTTGGTTGTTTTCTGAGGCTCTGAAGTAATGAGGTTTTCCATATTTAGACATGTTGTTGTTGTTTTGACAGTTTCTCCTGGACAGCCTAGCTCAATTTCTGATGATGCCGAAGCCTTTTCGCTTGTTGGGAGTGGTCAGGATGCTGCTAATCTAATAAATCAGAAAGAAATACATTGGGGGGTTAGTCAATCTAAAAGTCTGTTTTTGCATTTCTGTTGTTACTTATTTCATATCCTGTAATTGGCTTTCATGTCATGTTTATCTCAACTTAGACTTTTCATAGTTGTCACAATCTTAAGATGCTTTGGCAGTGCTGATTTAGTTGACGCTTGTCACAATCTAAATATCCCTAGTAGTTTCATAGCATCGAAGCCTACTTCACTTGTACAATATAAACTTAAAATAAAGAATAATTAATCCAAAGCTACCCTTTGTGAAAAATGACATAAAAACAAGCTCTGCAGTTGCTTGAAGATTCACTAGAAGATCGGCTTGATAAGTCAGGGGGGCTGCTCTCAGATTCTGAGAAGACAGAAGGAGATGCCAAGGAAGGGGAGCTGGATGAGAATAAGGTAACCTTTTATGATGTCCCTGCTATAAAATTCACTTTGTAATTTTATCTGACCTACATAGGGGGTGTTTGAGATTTATTATTTTAAGATGCTCATCTGCTCTAAAATAACTAGGTACCAACCTGCTTAATTTTAAGTGCGTATTCCTTCCAATATACAGTTAGCAGATAAGTAATTATCAAAGATCCCTTGGTATCAACATGCTTACTTTTTTGTTTTCTTTTTTGTTTTTTGTTTTTTGTTTTGTTTTGTTTTGAAATGTGTTCTGCTATTTAGAAAAAATCATCGGAGGGTGGAAAGCAAGGTGGGCCCCTCAAGAAGTTAAAGAAGGACAAAGTTGCTGGTGTGACAGGGAAAGGTGCTCGAGGGGAAGGTGACAAAGCAGCAGCTGCCCCACGTGTCAAACCTGAGCTTGCATTGCCTACAATGTTTGTATATCTTTGTATTGCTCAGCAAGTATGCTTGCTTTGTTTCGTTTTATGTATATACAATTCTGTTTTGTATCGCAGACCAACGGACGTTGAAAATTCAATTCTGGAAGACCTTCGCAATCGTGTACAATTGAGCAATTCAACTCTTCCTTCAGTTTGTTTCTACACATTCATTAACACACATAACGGGTATGTATGTGTCTTGTTGCGAACAAACCTTTATCTTGAACCAAGTGTTTTGGATCTGCTTTGTGCTCAACTGTTTGATCTGTGTCAATTTGTTTCAGATTAAATTGTTCATCAATATCCCATGACGGTTCATTGGTTGCTGGAGGATTCTCAGATTCTTCGCTCAAGGTTTTCCATTTTTCCACTAACGTCGTATTTCTGATGCAACTGCAGCTTTGTATTGCTTCATCTTATTTCTAAACTTAATTTGTGTTCACTAGGTGTGGGATGTTGCAAAACTTGGGCGTATGAGTAGCTGTAAGTCATCAAATTTTACCCTTATATTTATAAAGTTACCTAATCCATATGTTGAATTGGAATAATAAAAACTAGCACTTGATGACGTATAGCAATAATTTGGGGTGTTAAAACTTGGCGGTGTCAGCTATTATGCAGGGTGAAAATGATTCGGCTCCAAGTGAGAACATCCTTGGATCAAATGGTGGAAAAAGAGCTTACACATTGTATCAGGGTCATTCCGGACCTGTTTATTCAGCCTCATTTAGTCCTTTTGGAGATTATCTTTTATCATCTTCAGCAGATTCAACAAGTAAAATATTTGAACACTGTTGCATGATCTATATGCTTCTGTAGATTGTAGAACCTACTGATCGGTTTATGATATACCGCAGTTCGATTGTGGAGCACAAAGTTTAATGCAAACGTCGTCTGCTACAAGGGTCACAATTACCCTGTATGGGATGTTCAGGTAGAAAACATTCTCCCATAATTTAAGCACTAAATATAAGTCCGTGTGACACCAAGTTGCAAGTTTTTTTTTTCATACAGAAAATATCCACATTTATCTTAAATTTACTTTTGCTACAGTTTTGCTTGATGGTTATATTTCATAACTATAACAAAAATGTGATTTTCATTTTGATGGTTACTTCTATGTTTTTCTATTTGAAAAATCACATATCTGAAAAATTCATTTATCTTTATTGTTTTGGACATTTTTCAAATTAAAAGAATTATGAAAATGAAAGCAAAAATAATCTATGCTATTTTAATACATGATGTATCTCCATTGTAAAACTGTGTATGCAGTTTAGTCCAGTGGGACATTATTTTGCAAGTGCATCTCATGACAGAACAGCGAGGGTGTGGTCAATGGATAGAATACAGCCTTTAAGGATATTAGCTGGACATCTATCAGATGTTGATGTGGGTAATCTTTGTATCTCATTTTTTATTTGTTTATAGTTCATCTTAAGAATGGTTCTTCTAAAGTGGATTTTGGGCAGTGTGTACAATGGCATATGAACTGCAATTACATTGCGACTGGATCTAGTGACAAGACTATTCGCATGTGGGATGTGCAAACTGGGAATTGCATGCGGATTTTCATTGGTCACAGGAGCTCCATCTTATCATTGGCAATGTCACCTGATGGTCGATACCTGGCATCTGGTGATGAAGATGGAACTATAATGATGTGGGATGTTTCTAGTGGCCGCTGTATCATTCCTCTTGTCGGCCATACGTCCTGTGTCTGGTCACTTGCTTTCAGGTAAACCCTTTTTTGGCCCAAGTGGTCCGTATTGGGTGGGCTTTTTGTTGATGTTTTGGGTTTGTCTGGGCGAAACATATCCAAACAGGTCTAAATGGGCTCAAACTAAATTAGTACTCAAGTATTTGCAAGTCAAAACCAGTCGGATAGGTTTGCCAACCAACACATCTTCGTCCTTTTATATTTCTGCAATAGAACACTTGAGGAGAGGTTGTAAGCACCTGTAATACTTTTGACCCATTGCATCACCATGGTAATAACTAATAAGTTTTAGAATCTAGAATTGCCATTTAGTTATCACTATACTCTGGTAGATTTTCAAACATCTGGTACTAGTTATTGTGTGATGTTTCAGCTGTGAGGGATCACTTCTTGCATCTGGCTCGGCTGATTCAACTGTCAAATTATGGGATGTAAATGCAAGTGCAAAACCACCAAAATCTGAAGAAACGTAAGCTTTTACAACAGTTTCCTCTCGTTTGTTTCTTAATTATATTTTACTTGTTCAAATTGTAGCACGTTGACACCTAATGTATTCTCTCTTCGGTCCCCCAGTAAAAGTGGAAGTACAAATAGGCTCAGATCACTCAAGACTCTGCCCACCAAATCCACCCCAGTTTATTCTTTAAGGGTAAGCATCATACTTTGATCAAATGTGTAATTTTACATCAATGACCTTTTGAGATGCATTTCTATGATCTATGCTGTCCATTTAAGTCTATTTTCCCTCAGATACATGTAAATCTAGAATAGTATGTCATTCTTTATCATGGAAACTTTTGTGCATCGTTAAGCATATGTTACGATCATGATGAGAGGGGAGAGTAAGTGGCTCTCCTGGTGTTAATATTCTTATTTTTCTTTTTTCTTTTGTACAGTTTTCGCGAAGGAATCTTCTTTTTGCTTCTGGGGCTCTTTCAACAAATGTGTAAAATGCCATTACAACAGGATGTGTTTTGGTCCAACATGAGTCCGTATGCACCGTCAACTAATTTCTATCTTGTAGTTCACTATACCCTAGTTATAGTGTCGCAACGATTATGTTTAACTCAGTAATTAGACCTTGCAGTTACAGTAAATTTTTGTCTTCACATGTTCCATTCAATTTTTGTTAACAAAATAATTTTTATCATTCACTACCTGTATATGGGCTTAATGTTATTCAATGGTAGTACTGTCCTTTCACAATAGCAAACAGTAGGGCAGTGTGAGGTGGCGGTAGTGGTACGTAATGGTGATAGTGATGTAAAAAGGTGATGAGAACATTAGAGTGTTTGTGTGTAAGTATGTATTTTGTGTAGAGTGTTTATTCATATCGTACAAGAAAAATTGGCTGTTTGATTCTAGGGGTAAAGATTGAAAGAGGCAGAGTTTTATAGATAGATAATGTAAGGTAACCGGTCAACCAGGTCTCGAAATCCATGATTGTCTTTAAACTTAAGAAATTTGACATTGTCAAGAAACTTTCTTAGGGTTAGTAGATTTGGTTGTCACGTGTGTGTACCAATCTTATTCCAGTTTTGGCTCTTCATGGAGTATTGTTTTGAATACATGGCAATCGCAATACCCACACTTTTCAAGTTCTTAAATATATATCTAGATCAGTCATAAGAGAATCAGTATCAGGTGCTTGAAAAAGCAAAATAAAGATGCTCGCATCATTAGCTCTTTGCTGAAAGGGTGCTATAAAGTTTCTAACATGATTAGTATGGACCATGAATCTGTCCTTGGGTCAGAACCACTTTTTACAGACATACATTCCAAGTCACAGATGTTGAATCAAAGAATGTTTACAACCCTAATTTTCATTGACAAAACAATGGAAGCTTGCTACTCATCAACGAAATTATCTAAATGATCCATACACACAACTCTAAGCTAATTTAAACAAGTTCAACTTTTGAGTGCAATCAACATATTATTATTATTCGCGAGACATACATATACAATATCAGCTTATTTAGCTGCAAAACAACAAAAGCAAGCTAGTACTTCAATTTAGATTTACATATACCGTACTTTTGGATTCTCTATTCTTGTTATATATTTCAAAACTACATATATACCGAAGCTTTCTGGAACATGAGTTCAACCGTGTCGACATGACAGGAGACAAAAGAAAATACTCTCAGGATAGGTGTGTACTATACGTTACATACCATAACTGCAAGTTGTCATCAGGATCGGATCTTCGTCGCTGGAAACACAATACCATGGAAACGGAAAGACAAGAAAGGGGTCATATGTGTACTTTACGTGAAGACAATTATACTACTATACTCTATTTACAAACATCGTGTATTGTCCACAAAGCAGTAATAGATTGAGAGAGTAAATGTGGGTTCCACTTGTTTTTAATACCTCTCTCGAGTACCAAAGCCACAACTTCCTGTCAAAACAAATAATCTTCAAATGTAAAATTGTTGGTTTTTCATGGTTAACTTCTCAGTTATTTCGGCAATGATAACAATTAATCAGCAACAGAAAAAAGCTAGACAAAACATGCCTAATTAATGACAATTAGACTGACTACAGAACTAATTAGCCTACGGGTCAGAAGAAGCTGAGGGTTTAGTATTAGAGCAGGAAAACTGATATTCTATAACATATTATGCTTTATCAAAAGGAGTCTACTTCAAAGACCATAAAGTCTCTGGTTCCTTTACTGTGAAATACTGAAAATCTATATACGGTCATCATTTGTCCTCCAGAAAACTACAACTCTTGCAGGTTTTACTGCTGAAGCATGTTTTCACCGTACCTTCAAAATAATTGATGTTTTCTTTGGCATACTTGAAAAAATGAAATGTGTACCTGTAGGCTGTAGCCATAGTGATCGAAATGAATGTATATATACAGAGGGCCAATACAGCACGGGCCAACACGTGTCAGAGAGGGTTCGACCAAGATTTGCATATATATGGGATAAAAGTGAAGAGACATTTGTGGGATATTATAAGTATCACAAGAGCGCAATGTCTACCTAGATATATAAAGGAGAGCTAGGACGATATATGTCCATATAAGCTGGTCCATCAAAAGCAGCTCAAGGACACAACATTCATTCTATACTACACCTCAAGGTCCAAACGGTTTCAAGAATGATATTGAAATAAAATGTCCCAAACAAGGTACGAGCCCGTGTATGCCCATGTGCTAGGGTAGTTCAAGATATTTTATTCATTCGTCATGTAAAACCTCAAAAAATCAACCACTAGCAGCGTACGCAATAATATGAGCACTGCAGCAAGACTACTACAATGACCGGTTCTAGAGTAGGCCATCAAGAGAACGCATGTATATATAACAACCCTTGAAAAAGGCAAATCCGGAAGTACACTTAAAAGTGTTTATGCAAAGATATGAATAAGTATGTTATTCACTTTTCAATGATTGTATATAAAAGTTGTCATATGATGAGAGAGAACTAACCAAGTGAATCCCACCTATAAGGTAAAGAAATGGCAAATATTTTTGAACAAGAACCTTTATAATTATATGACAGGTCACTTCTGGTACTTGGATTTTTTTAATGGCAACGGTTATATAAAATATTAAAATAGAGAGATGCTACGGGATACAAATAATGAGAAATAAACATCCTATCAAGAAGCCTAAAACAGAAACTCAAACTTCATCATAACACAATTTTGAAAGAAAACCAACGCCTAAAATAGGCTAACTAGAAAACGCCTACAACCTAGATTAACCTACACTAGACTTATCATAGTACAACACCAACAAACCACGGCTTACTAAACATTACAAATTATAACATCATTTTATAGAGCAATTTTAATGCCTTAATTATAACCGGAGAAGTTTACAAACAATATCATATCAAGAGACTAATCATAGCATAGGTTGAATAGATATAAGATGAGAGAAGAGGATGTATGTATTTGTCTTGCAAACTGAAAACCATTAGATTTAACTTCAACTGAATACTTCAGAGTACATAACTCTTCATATCCAGCTTCAAAGAATGTAGAGCAAGTGAAGACACGTGAGGCAAGGATACAATTGTAGACATGTGAAAACTCGGGAACAAAATTTTATGGTGTTTTGAAGTCTTGTGTTTTAAATAAAAAATCAAGGGCCGGAGACACTATCTTGCATAAAGAAAAACTGCTTCATTAACAGGCCACCCTAGTAGCTTATCACAATACCACTATCATTTTACTAATCTAAAAATCACACATGGATTCGACATGCAGGGGCCTCCACCCCTTAATTCCTCTTCATATCCCTTGGCATATATAAGCGAATAACATAGAGCTTCATCCCATAATCCTTTGAAACTAATCCTTCTTGCAATTTTATCTAAATGCTCTTATTCAGATCTGCTGTACTCATTTTCGCTATTGTTCTACTACGATTACAATCACTGGTGACTTCCAGTTTTTAGCTAACTTGCTTGTGGGCGGGGCATATTAAGGTTTTCTTTGTTAACTTGTTTTAGAATAATTGGTTCAAACTGTACTTGGCTTTATTTTGGGATGATATATAATAGGTTGCACGTACACTTGTTTATATATCTTCTATTCTTTTGTTCTTTGATGATATCCTTTTCTTTTCTAATGTACTATCCGTGCACTCTTTTTTACTTCATGGAACTTAATTCTTATCTAAAGAGACTAACTAGACAAATAGAATTGATGTACTTAAACAACAAACAATTAGAAAGCAGCGGAATCTAGTCAAATCTTATCTGTGTCTAAGATTGGTAATAGTTTCTGATGCTTAAGATACAGCGTAAGAACATTTGAAAACCTAAATTTTTTCCGTACGACCAAGATTTGACTGTGAGCTCAAAGTTCATCTAGAATCCTATTTAATTCTAGGTAGCAATTTCATAAGCCTGCTTCCGACCTTTGATTATCAACGAAAGGCTTAATGAACTTATCCACCAAGTAATAATATCGATATTGAAATCAGTATCTGTCCCTTACAAATCAAAATCCAACTGCCCAGTAGTTCATAAGGTAGTTCATGTATAAAAAGATGTTAATACTTCAACCATTGTAGTCAGTAGACTTTGATCAGTCTCAATAGCATGAAAATAAAGAAGATACAACATATGTTATATTAACTAGGTAAAGTTGAAGTCAGATAATATATATGGAGACATCCTTAGGTTTTTGATTCATAGCTACTTCACATTAGAAAAATCTTACATTTTAAAATGCATTATTGTATCATGCTGAAAACCAACTTTTAGCAACATTCAAGAGCCTCATACAGCAAGCTTCATTGGGGTCCCCCACAACTCATGGTCTTTCCAAGAGCCACAAAGGAACCAATATTTAAGAGGTGGAGAACAGTAAGAAAATGCACTTGCTGGTCTTTTAAAATTTGAAATTATCAAAATGTTTGAAGATTGATGTGCCAAGCCTTAGAAGTTAGAACACTAGTTATATTAAACAATTAATTTCACAGAAGCACTACTTTAGACTAAACTACTAAAATTTATGGTTCAATTCATAAACTAATTAACCCTTAATCATTTACAAAACATAAGCATATTGATCAGGAAAAATAACATGATCTACAAGATTGCAACCTTCAAACAGTAAAAACAACTGCAAATTATAAATAATATAAAGATATATTATATAGGTTTATAAGACTCTATCAAAATAGTAAGTAGGCCTCATGTTATATATCATTAAGTACTATAACCACCAAAGCTTACTTTCTAGAAAAATTCACAGTAGTGTATGTATACAAGATATTTAGCACATACATAACCTAGTGTAATTCCATTACAGGTAAATTAATCATCTTTCTTGAACTCAAAAGAACTTTACAATTGAAACCAAGCACTAAAAACTAAACAAATTGGTAATTAGACATATAAAGAATCTGCTGCAAACTATGATTACTTTCAAAACTTCAATTATTTGAACAACAAAAGTTTAAAAAACCCTAGAGAGTACTATAGTAGCTAGTGGTCAACTAAATTCACAGTAAAAATGTCAGTGAAAACTATCATATACAGCAACAAATGATGGCTAGCTTCAGAGTTAAAACAAGATGAATTTATAAGAAAAATAAGGAAAAAAAGAAAAAAAAACACAAAATACAAAATAAGAAGACACACATGCTATTTTATCACTGTTAACAGAAGAAACTCAGTCAAAGTGATGTGATGTGAAGATAGAATGTCATCTAAAAAACACAATAATTAGAAACATAGTCAACAGATTCAGTTGACTACGTGTTGAAATTATAGAAACAAACCTGACTTCTGGTTTTTCTTGATCAGTATCACCTTCTTCTAAAATCTTGAAATTATGGTTCACAATTCAGGATCTGCAAAATATAAAAAATCAAACAAGTAAAAAGGTTTCTTCTTTGGAATTAATATAAAGCAACAAATCAAACCATGCTCTTATATAGTTGCAAAAACCAAACAGAAGATACCTTTAGATCCAGATTAAGAAAGAAAGAAGAAAACAGTTTAGATACTGCATGTGAAAAGAAAAATTAAGAATGAAAAAGATAAGTGCTGTTAAGAAAATAGTGTACATAATAAATTAATTAAATGTCAGTTTTCCGTTGATTTTAAGCAGTAAACCATGAAAAGTCACGCTTTTATCAAACTAAACCCTATTATTACAATAAAAACTAGTCTATGAATAATTTAATATTAAAGTACAATAATCATTATTTTATTGATTGAAATCCAAAATAAAGATACTAAAACGAGAGACTGTTTCAGGTGTGTGTTTCTTCAACAACCCCCATCCTTCATTTTTGCCTCAAAGAATCCCAACACAAAAAGAATGTTTGATTTTGGAGAAAAAAAAAAGATTTATACCAAAAGCTAGCTATAGCAAAGAATGAAGGTGACAGATAGAGCAGTGAGCACCCAAAACAATCATACAAAAAATGTGTACAATTTGCCTTTGTGTGCTCACTCTCTTCTGTCAGCTCTATCAATTGTACTTAGCCATATAAAGTAACAATCCCATGAAATAAAACCATACAAAAACAGAAAATTAAATAAAAGGTTTAGTTTTTAAAGCCAGATCTGATATATTTGGATATATAACACAAATTAGCGAAACACCCATATAAGGAAATGTAACATCTAGGGTTTGAGTCACTTAAAAAAAAATTAAAAAGAAAAAAAAAAATACATAAACAAAAACATATCATTGATGATGCAAGAACTTTTGGTTTCTGGGCGATATAATTTAGCTAGTTTGTGTGCTTGGCGAATGATCAATTGAAGGAGGAAGAAATGAAACAGGTGTCTGATGCAGGTGTGGTGAACATATATATGAAACAGTACCGATTGATGATATATTTATAATATTAAAGGGAATCTGATAGAGAGATAAATGGGTGGTGAGGGTGAAGAAATGGGGAATCGGATTAGTGTGAGAAATGAACAGTTCCCATAGACTTTCGGGTTCTTATCGCCTTCCTTTTGGCATTTTAAATACTACATCCATTATCTTGGTTTAGTTTAATAAACCTGTTTTCATGACGTCTATATTTGAAGTTCATGTAACTATGCAAGTACAAATGGCAAAATAAAAATATCTGGCCTCTCTCAACATCAACCAATCATGTAGGTTGGGTTATTATCAAATTTTTATATTTATTATTATTTAAATATAGAATATTGAATATATTGAATTACATGATGCGTTAAGATCAAGGTTGTTAACATTTAGGATCTTACATGATATTATTTTCTTATTTGTAAAATCAAAATTGTAAAATTGATTCAGAATCTTAAGATTAGATATGAGTTTTAAAATATGTATGCAAAATACCAAATTAGTGAAATATGTATAGTTTAATAATATAAGAATAGTGTAATACTCCAATAAAGATTTAAGTTACTAAAAATGATGTAGATTTAAGTGTTAAGAAGGTTTTCTTTCACAATTTTAGATGTGTCTCGAACATTTATAGTCAAAACACTTCAAAGTGCTATTGACTTCAACTTCTTTGCAATTGAAAACCGTCAAGTAAGGTTCAACAAGCTTCTTTCAAAAAAAGGTTATTGTCTCGTATTAGAAAACTCAAAATGAAAGGCTTCCGGCCAACAAGAATCAATCTTGAAGAAAGAGGTATAGATCTAAACTCTACTAGATGTCCTACTTTTAATGATGCTCAAGAAATTGAATTTCATCGTTTTACAGAATGTTGGGTGGCTAAAGATGTATGAAAAAAATTACATTCACCAATATTCAAGATGTTATCACATGCTCAGCCCATATCCCAATTTGAGAAACATCGTGTAAAATTTGATGTTGTGATTCAACTGACTATTTGGATTCTATGGCATTATAGAAACAAGTGTATTTTCTCTCAAAGCGAAGGGATGACGTTTTAATTGATAATGTTAAAATCTTTTTTTTACCGGGATTTCTACTATAGAAAAAAAGCCAAATATTAATTGGATAGATAGATTGGATGTGCAATCCAAAATGTATATAATACAAAATTTTGTAACTCTTCCATTTTACTAGTATCTTACTAGCTAGATGTGATCAATAAATTTATGTTTCGTTAAAAAAATGATATGATACTTCAGATGTATGATTTTTTAGAAAATAAAAATAAAAATGGAAACTTTCGTATTTTATTAAAGTTGTTTCATATGTAAACATTTTTTTTTCAAAAACAATTAATGATTCTAACAAAATCAATATATAACTAACTTTTTAAAAAACAATCTTACAATACGCTCAAATGAACCATTACGGCCACACTTGAATAGACATCTAAATTCGAAATCATTAAATTACATCAAAAACGACACGAAAACTTTATAATCGTTACCTCTTAATCAACCGCATCATTTATTAAAGTATCACTATCATATATAATGCGGGTCCGTATTATACTACTTCATACGTATGGGTGAAAACAAGCCGAGCTGAGCTCAAGCTCGCCTAGACTCAAACTCATCTCGTTTAAAATTTACTGATCTTGAGCTCGAGCTCGGCTCGTTTAAAATTCACTGAGCTCGAGTTCGGCTCGTTTTGAGCCTAGTATGTAAAGATCGAGCTCGGCTCGTTTGATATTATACAGGCTCGAGCTCGGCTCGGACTCGACTTGTTTATTCCATAATATTCTTTATTTAAATAATTATTTTATTCATCAATA
Source organism: Gnaphalium uliginosum (assembly GCA_963930675.1). Classification (NCBI taxonomy): domain Eukaryota; kingdom Viridiplantae; phylum Streptophyta; class Magnoliopsida; order Asterales; family Asteraceae; genus Gnaphalium; species Gnaphalium uliginosum. Next base: position 12,588,133 of record OZ005684.1, read on the forward strand.
ATATTTATTTGTTTTTGTCTAATTTTTAGCTACATATAATACGATTAACTACCATTATATTAAGTGTTATATATGTAGATTATTATTGTATAATTATATATTATATTATTATATAAAAAATTATTAATGTATATAATTGAAAAGCTCGTTTACGCTCGCGAGCTTGTTCGAGCTCGATATAAGAAGCTCGAGCTCGTTTATTAAATGAGCTCCAAAATATGTTCAAGCTCGGGTTCGAGCTCGTTTAGGCTCGGCTTGAATTGAGCTTTTAACGAGTCGAACTCAAGTAGCTTGCGAGCTGACTCGACTCATTTACAACCCTATTCATACGTCCCAAAAAATTTTGTACATATTATTACTTTGTATTTGTCTCCTATAAGAGTGTCTACTTGAAAAAAATATATATTAAAAATCATTGAACTTCACATTTTATTCCGATTATTAACTTCGATTATTCATTTGTTAAATATTTTAAATCTAAAATATTTTGAATATAAGGTAAAAGTGACATTTATCTTTGTTGAAAATATTGGTTTTGAGACAAATGAAATAATAATTAGTAAAATATGAATCACAACGGATTGATATTACATTAATTAATCTTATGCAAAATATGAATCAACAAAAAAAACTTAGGTTTCTTCCTCCTAATAACATTGATATTTTGTTTAACATGTTTAATAAACTATAAATTTTTATTTCATTTCACATTTAGGTTTATTTTGGTGGAAGTGAGAACTATTCGATCCATTGGTATCAGAATATTGTGGATCATATTATACAAAGAAGATTTGGTGAACGAATTGTGGAGGAAAAATCAAGAAGAAATGATTTGAAGATTATAGATGTTGATCTGAATGCGATTTTAACAAATATATATGAGAGGAAAAGATTTAAGATTTTATTCAAACGTTTTATACTATGTAAAAAATAAAATAAACATTGTCTACTAAGTAAAATATAAATATAAAGTATTGTTTGGTAAACAAAAAAGAATGAGAATTGCTGAAAATAAATTCTTTTCAAATCTCTAAAAGATAGAAGTTTATTCAAATAGCGTATATGATCTATCAAAATAAATTACAACAACCAACTTTAGTCATAATTTCTTGTTCCAACAATCTCCAATACCAACTAATCATTACATTTGGCTTAGACTGGTGTCAACGGCTGTCGGTTTGATCGTCGGCGAAAACTAACGGGACCGACGCCGTTGGCACGACACCGTCGGTTTTTTTCGTCGAAAACAGACGGGAACGGACGAGGAAGAAGTGGGACCCACGACTTACTTTTTTTTTTTTTTATGTCCGTTTGTAATTTAGTTTTTTTCTTTAAATAATAATAATAAAATTTTAAAAACCAACCGTTGGCAATGGTTACTTTTTTTTTATTATTATTAAACTCAAAACTTTCCTTTTACACTATAAATAAATCTCTTTTCCACACATCTTTTTTCACTACAACCTACTACAACTTATCTACTTTCTTTCATACACAAACTTACATCTTCCATACACCACCACCAACTTAAAAATTGCCAAGAAATCAAAACAAAAATACACCACCACCAACTTCACAAGAATCCGATATGTGGAACCACCTTATGAATAATCCCATACCAAATGTTCAACCGAATCCACCCTTTTCACAAACTTGTTCATCTTCCGCTCAATCGAGCAACTCTTCACCTAATCAACCACTCAGGTTTGCATCATACTCACAACACCCACCATACCAACATTATCAAAATTACCAACATTACTCACCTTATCATCCACTCCCCCAAACCCCCTCGACTTTTGAAAACCAACCATTTTATTAACACCAACATGCACCCCCGGCTTTCTCTTCATTTCCACCAACCCCAATTAACTATCCACAATTCGGAAATATTAATACACCCCTCGAAAACCAACCCGAACCCGAACACCAACCCGTAGATAAGAAAGGAAAAAGGGTACAAGTAAAATGGTCAGACGAGGAGGCAGTTATATTGTCCGAACGATGGGTCCACGTATTCGAAAAAAGTGATGAAGGCAATTCACAAAGCTACGATACTTTTTGGCAAATAGTAGTAAACGACTACAATAAGGTGGCACCCGAAAAGCGTACGGTCAGTCAAATACAAGGAAAGTGAAATAAAATCCGCAAAGATGTCAAAGCTTTCATCGTCATCTACAACCACGCAACCGACCCGAGGCCAAGCGGAGCTTCGAAAAAAGACATTCTTGACGAGTGTTATAAACTATTTAAGTACCAACAAATACACAAATTTATATACAAGAAATGTTGGGATGTGTTAAAAGTTTATCCGAAATTCTATTCGGACGAGGGGGTCATGGCCAACCAGCGTACACACCAACCCCAAATCGACCCCATCAATCTTGGTGATGACATCCTTTCATCCGATCCTCTTGTCACTAACATGGAACGGTTATTCCAAGACAATCGGATTCGTCGTCCGCCCGGTCGTGAAATTTCAAGAAAAAGTCAAAAGAGTTCGGTTCGAGTGATGCGGCTACTTCTTCAAGAAGTTTGAAGGAAAAAGAACGTTCGGCTAATATCAAATATGCGGAAGCACAACAAAAAACAATGTCTACTATCGAATCAAATTTGGAAAAAAGACCATTCTCAAAACGTGAAAAATGCTTCATAAAAAAATACCGAAGGGTCTTTAAAAAAGGAGAAAAAAATTCTCCAAGAGGTGCGAAACACCGTGGTTAGTATGTATCAGTCGGATTACCAAACAGTTTTTGGTCAAGCTTCGAGTTCGATTCCGGTTCAAGAAATTGATTCTGACAAGGACTAGGAGGAACATGAGGACGAAGACGAAGCCGAAGATCTCGACGATTCGGAATAGACGACTAGTTTCACTTTATTTTTCAATAAATGTACTTTTTTTATTTATTTATTGTAATGTTTTATTTTTAATTGATGTAATCTTTTTTATTATAATATAAAGTTTTTTATTGAATTTTGTAATTTAAATAATTAAGGTAAATAATGTGTAGGGTCCAGAAAAAATCGAAGTGATGTTACTGTTGGCAGTGTAGTGTCAGTTTTGTAAATGCTGACGTGACGCTGATTTGACAAAAACTGGCGGCGTCAGTTGTGTTCACTGTTAGCAGTGATCTTATTATGGCTGTAGTTACTTATATTTAATTAATTAATGCTTCACTCCTAAACTGTTTTTTTTTTTAATTCAAGTTATAATTCAAATATGACATTGTCGATCTATATTTAACACATCAAGTATAAATTTTAGATGTTGACACAACGTTTGCAGTATGGGCAAAGATTGGTTTCACACCAATTACTTAATAGCAGTTATATATTAAGAAAAATGTTAGATAAGCTTGAATATAATGATCTAAAAATAAGCTTAAAATTTTAAGGGTAAGTTTTTCAGGAGAAAGGAGGAACATACCGAATTTACTGCATTTTAAAAATAAATTGTCACCAAAATTCACTGTATCTTACCAACGAAATACTGTATTTTAATAATACTGCATTTTACACCTGCATTTTAATATCAGTGCATTTTACACCTATAAAATTATTTTTAAAATGCAGTCAATCTAGTCTGACTTTCTTTCTCCTCATTTGAAGTCTTCTCTTCTAATCCTTAATCAAAATTGAATTGTTACACATGTTAAAATGATCGATGAATATACAAAAGAGATAATAAACAGAATTGATATGTTAAAAAGTGTATAGTTCAACTTGGTTTTATGCTTATGATTTAGGCCTAGCTATATAAACGTTCCAAGTTAATGTGATTGCCTGGTGGCTGCTGGTATGTACTTCAGGTGGGCGGCTGATGGAATCAAAGCAGACGTACAAGTCTTTAATTGAACCAACAATTGGGAATCTTTAATTTGTTTAATTTCAAATAATGGAATCATGGTGCATGTCACTGGTAGATGAACGTGTCTTAGGTACAATATGTCTTGCAAACCTTAAAATTATTTAATTTTAAAATACCATTTTTTTATTCGTAAATCGGTCCTATTACCATGTTCATTGCATCATAATTGTCTATTGATCAATTATTGTTTCGCATATTATAAAGTCAATGGATATACTTAAAATAATCAAAGGATGGTGTCTGTAAATGTATCTAATTACGACAAAAAGTATATTGGATGAATCTCATTTCATTTTGATCTATTGTGTATATAAAACTTTCAATTAATATTATTGTATGTGTACAATTTTTTATATTCGTTTTGGATAATGTGGTGGTGATATCATGACACATCATAGAAAATATTGGTTACCGGATAAATAAATCATATATACAGTAGCAATAGAGGAAAGTTTGATACACACTCGAATTTGATGAGAGACGGAGTTTAATTGGAAGAGTAGGTGAGAGGTTAGAGTTATATTATTCCGTAAACGTTGTTATGAACTAAAGATTAAGAAACATTGAGATGAAATGAGCAAATTGTTGGAAACGAGCTAGTCAATGATGCGCTTTTCTTAGACACATAATTTAGTACGTACTTTCTATGTTCAGATAAAGCGCGCGTATCTCAAGCGGTTCGATAAGGTTGCATAGGCTTTATCTCAAGAGGTTCGATAAGGTAGTATAGCACTCGTCCAGGACCCTTGAAGCTAAACTAAAAGTTACTTATCTACTTATACATTCCTGGCTAATCATGATCACACATCGTGATCTTTAAAGTTATATGGAGCCTTTTGTCTTTGTTTATTTGAATCTCAATTTGAAATACTATACAAAATAATGATAGAGATTTATCAACGAGACAAAGCATGGAACTGTATCAGCAAGAGGAAGTGACGATCGTTGACTTGAACATTTACCAACAAATGAACAGCCTAGTAACATGCTATTTCTTATTTGTAAATAGCAGATTTATACGTAAAAGTTTTAGGCTTACAATACTAATATTATTAAATTTAGTGGCTATAGTTTTATGAAAATAAGTTCTAACCAAAACATTTATATTAGAAATAAATAAAAATATACCTTTAAAATAATATCTTAAGTATAACTTTTTGTAAAATATTTATATGTTGTTTTTTCAAATAAAGTGTATAAGTATATATAGATATTATACTACAAATTCTGATGGGTTTGAAATGAATTTAAATTAGGGACTGCTATAATCTTACTATAAAATTTGAGAGGTTAAAATGAACCTAAATCAGGGACCTGTATACTTTTACTACAAATTATGAGGGGTTAAAATAGATTTTTAAATAATAACAGGTTAGAAACAAAAATGCAATAAAGCTTTGGGATCCGTGTCATCTTTCTCATTTTTAACCAAGTTAAGAAACTCCATTAAAATGCAACCGAAGCTCTGTTTTTTTTTTCTTTTTTTTCATTTTGCTGTATATCAAGTATATAATACTACTAAAAGTTCAGATAATAGAGGGACCGGCACCCCTTCCTGCCCTAACTATGTTCCGCCCTTGTTGACGATGCTATAGTTCCATATCAAGATAATACTGATTCGAAATCTAAAATTATACGTTGCAATGAAAGAATAAAAAATAATGATTGCACTTCTCTTCCTACATCATCATCTCTTCTTGAAGATGAAGTTGAAGCGACAGTAGAAGTTGGCAATTGTTTGGGCTTTGATATGATTGGTTGGAATGATGATATTTCAAAATTGATCAACGGTGAAGGTGCCAACAAATTTGCCCAATGAATATTGCATCTCTTAATATCTGTGGGGTTAGGGAGGATCATAAAAAGTTATGGGTGAAGCGGATTTGTTTAGAGAATAACATTAATTTTTTGGGTCTTCAAGAAACAATGACGAGTGAAGTTGATCGATTTCTCATTCATTCTTTATGGGGAGGGAATTCTTGTGAATATGCGTTTAAAAGATCTCAAGGAAAATCAGGAGGAATTATAGCAATATGGAATAACTACACTTTTTCCATGAAATCAACAATCGAAGGTGATGGATTCCTTGCTATAGAAGGTAAATGGATTTCTCTTGACACTACATGTACTATGATAATTGTTTATGCCCCTCAAGAGCTAAGGAAAAAGAAAAGGCTTTGGCAAGATATCTCAAATATAGTCTCTAAATCAAACACTCTCTCTATAGTTTGTGGAGACTTTAATGAGGTGAGATCTTGTAACGAAAGATTAGGATCGACTTTTTGTCCACTTGGAGCTAAGCATTTTAATGATTTCATTTTTAACTCGGGCCTTTGTGACCTCCACATGGGAGGAAAGAGATTCACTCGCATGAGTAAAGACGGGTTAAAATTGAGTAAAATTGATCGATTTTTAGTTTCTAGTCACTTTGTGGCTAAATGGCCTAATGCGGTTTGGAGTTGTAGTGGAGAAAAATCGTCCGGACCGGATGGTTTCACTTTCAAGTTGTTAAAGAAGCATTGGGATATTTTCGGGCAAGACATCAATTCCTATGTTCTTGAATTTCATAACTCGGCCTATATTCCAATTGGGTGCAATTCTTCCTTCATTTCCCTTATCCCAAAAGTTGACGATCCTCTTGAAATTGGGGATTATAGGCCCATTAGCCTAATTGGGTGCCAATACAAAATTATTGCAAAGGTTCTTGCAAATAGGCTTTTGCAAGTAATTCCATCGGTTGTTAGTGAAGTTCAAACGGCTTTCATTAAAGGGAGGCAAATTTTTGATGGGCCTTTGATGGTTGATGAAATCATAAAATGGGCGGAAAAAAAGAGGAAACAAATTTTGTTCTTCAAAGTTGACTTCCAAAAGGCATTTAACACCCTTAATTGGTCTTTCTTGGATTCTATTATGGGGCAAATGGGTTTCTCCAACATTGGAGAAACTTGATCAAAGGTTGCTTGCAAACGGCACATGGATCGGTCTTAGTGAACGGGTCTCCTTCCGAATAGAAAAGGGTCTTAGACAAGGTGATCCTCTCTCACCTTTTCTTTTTATTTTGGCGGTTGAAGCATTGCATGTCGCTCTTCTTGAGGCCAATCACAAAAACATATTTTGTGGTGTCAAGGTGGGTAATAATAAGGTGCCACTTTCTCATCTCCAATATGCGGATGATGCACTTATAATGGGTGAATGGTCGATTTCTAATGCTAGAAACATCTCTAGAATTCTTATTTGCTTTTATTTGGCCTCCGGTTTGAAAGTTAACTTGGCAAAGAGCAAACTTTTTGGTGTTGGGGTTACTCGATCGGAAGTGACACTTTTTGCAACAACAATTGGTTGTCTATCTTCGGAATTCCCTACGACATATCTTGGTCTCCCAATTGGGTGTAACATGAAAAAGTGCTCAAGTTGACTTCCAATCATCTCTAAGTTCCAAAAGAAGCTCTCTTCTTGAATTTCTAAAATCCTTTCTATTGGAGGAAGGCTCACTCTCATCAAATCCGTACTTGGAAGTCTAGGTATGTATTTTTTCTCAATTTATAAAGTTCCATCAAAAGTTCTTCATAAACTTGAAAGCTTAAGAAGGGCATTTTTTATGGGTGGTTCGATTGATGATAGAAAAATTGCATGGATTGCATGGAAAAAGGTTTTAGCGCCTCTTAAAAATGGTGGTCTTGGAATTGGTAGTCTCCAAGCTAGCAACCATGCCATGCTCGCCAAGTAGTGGTGGCGATTTCGGTTGGAACCTAATGCTTTGTGGTGCAAAATAATTAAATCTATTTATGGAGAGGATGGCGGTGTAACAAATGATTCTTCTCTTTTTAGATCATCAACTTCATGGGGTAATATCATTAAATTAAAAAGAGACCTCTCAAAAATAGATATAAATTTGCATTCTCTCTTTAAGAAAAAAATTGGTGATGGAAACTCCACGAGCTTTTGGCATGATGTTTGGATTGAAAACGAGCCTTTGAAAGTCTTTTACCAAAGACTATACTCCTTGGATTCTAACCCTCTTTGTTTGGTTAATGAGAGGGTAAGACCAATTGGGCCTATAGGAACTTGTAATTGGGCATGGAGGAGGCCGGCGGTCATAGGCCCGGAAATGGATCAAGTGAATGAGTTGGAAGGATTGCTCTCCCAATTGTGTTACAATAGTAGACCGGATACGTGGGAATTCATTATTGGTGAGGCCCGGATTTTTACGGTCAAATACCTTCGAAAGATCAATGATTCTAAAATCTTGATCAATGACAATACTCAAGTTAGATGGAATAAGCTCCTCCCAAAAAAGGTTATTATCTCATCTTGGAGAACTCAAAACGAACAACTCCCGACAAGGATCAATCTTGATCTAAGAGGTATTGATCTTAACTCTACTAGGTGTCCGGTTTGTGATGATGCTCTTGAAACGGAATTTCATCTTTTTGAAGAATGTAAGGTGGCAAAGGGTGTGTGGAAAAACATTTTCAAATGGTAGTCTTTGAAAGAAATCAACTTTTCAAACATTCACGAAGTTATCACGTGCTCGGATCACATCTTAATTCCGGAAAAGACCCGTGCTAAATTTGACGTTGTTGTGCAATCAACAATTTGGGTGCTATGGCGTTATAGGAATGAGCTCATTTTCACTCACAAGAAGCTAAGAAGTGAAGTTCTAAGTGATGATATCAAACTCATTTCTTTCACTTGGATCTCGAGTAGGGGGAAAACGTTATCTCTTAATTGGGTAGATTGGAATTGTAACTCAAATTGTATCTAATTGTACTTGTTTCTTCCTTCTAGTGTCTTGCTAGTTTTTAATGAATTTTTGCCATTAAAAAAAAAAGGATTGCTTCTTAAGCACTACCAGAAAATATATCCTGCATTTCAACGGAGTACAAATCGTTACTTTTATCAGTATACTAGTTAGATATCATACCATCGAGTCCGGAGCAGCAAGAGGCATTTGCAGCCTTTAACTTGTTTCTTAAATGCTTGCAAGTAGGAACAAAAACCTCCACTCCTGGGTGCCCCACGAACTGATCCCGAGGCCTACATGAAAAGGTAAATCGGTTCTCAAGTAGAGGGATCAAACAATTTTCCTTCACTTGGATCTCGAATATAGGGGAAAGAAGTTACTCCTCACCCCCTAATTGGTAATTGGTAAATTGGAATTATAACAAAGAGTGTACTTAATTGGTAAGAAAGACGTTATTTCTGGACTATCCACTTTCAACTGGTAGCATAAGCAGAGGACGAATGGTTTCAGATAACAAAGTAAAACTTGCAAACACACAAAACTGAGCAGCAGAAATGTTGCAAATCAAAAACCCAATCATCATTGACAAGGTTCTAAAAGAAAGAGTAGATCAAAGGTAACCAACAACTGATGCCAATACTCACCAGAAAAATCTACCACATAATCTAACTCCTTTATAACAAAGCCTAACCTACTAATAATAATAATAATAATAATAATAATAATAAATAATCATAACATTATCTCTACCAAAAGCCCAATACTTCTACGGAACAATACCATGAAACTCACTAACTTTTATCCTAAACACTATCGTCAACTGCTTATATCTGACAGCCCCATCAAAATAACCACAACACACTTCAACCCTCTAGCTCCTCTTCTTCCGTTTCTTTCCGGTCTTTGACCCGCTCTTTGTGGTCTCTGTTGACTTTCCTTTTGTGCTTTCTGGTGTTTTCACATCCTCAGGTTCTTTTGCATTAGATGAACCAGATTTTGACTTGGTGGGACCATTGGCATTTGATTTGCTGCCACCTTGAGGTGTTTTACCCTTTGACTTGTTGACCGTCTTTGGAGTTTCTTGTTTGGTCTTGACAACGGTTTTTGGTGTCTCTTCGTCTTCCTTAGACTTTCCAGCTGCTTTGGAAGAGGCGGCTGCATCAGACTTGCCACTAGTTTTCTTAGAAGTAGATTTTGCACCCGATTTGTCCATGGATTTATTATCTTTTAAAGCTGAGCCTTTTGACTTGCCAGATGAAGAAGCCCCACCCACTCTGCTTGTTACGTTTACAGGAGTCAGAATTGCTAATTGAGTTGAATATAAACGATAATTATAGAGATGAAGATAAAGATAAAACACACTTCTTAGCTGAAGCTTTATTCTTCTCTTGAGAAGCAGATGGTGCAGAATCTGTTTTTGATTTCTTCTTCTTGTGTCTGGAGAAGAACAGCAAAAAATGAGTAAAATAATCGAAAATTTACTAAAGAAAACTTGACTGATCAATGTAAGTAATTGTAAACTATTGTACATTAATAAAAAATATCTTTATGGTTGATACATAAGTAAATGGTCATCTTCAACTTTAAATATTTCAACAAGGGAATTTTGTCTTCAAATTACGTACTTCTCTTTGAGCAAACAATAGTGATACTAATTAATATAAATTTGCCACTCAAAGAGAAGCACTTCAAAACCCTCTCATGCACGTCTATCACCTGACACATAATTAGATTAAACTATCCAAATTATATTCTTCTTTTGGCATCTATATATATATATATATATATATATATATATATATATATATATATATACATATATACATACATACATACATACATACATACATACATATAAGTGCACATTGGCTATCACACTGGTATGCTCTATGATTTTTCCTTCTCTTCCTATCGAAATGTAGGGTACAATAGCTTTGGCTAAAAAAATATTAAGCACTCAGGTCACTTGAGTCAGTCAAGCTGACCGATTTAAGGAGATTAATAATCATAAATTAGGATTATATAGATACATTAAGAAAAAGTATCAAACAGTAATACTTACGTTTCAGGGGAGGCTTCTTCACCTTGAGCTTCAGTGGATTGCTCTTGCTCCTGTCAACTAAATCTTGTTAGTACAAACAAAAAAAACATTACAGCAAGAGCAACTCACATGAATCAGCATGTTCTCACCTCATCCCGCACAGAAAATTCTTCCATAATCTTCCATTTTTGTGTTTTTAGATTCAGAACTTCCGTATCTCCATCCACATACGAAACCTGTTTAACATGGAACGTGTTAGAACAAACCAGCTGAAAATGGAAACAAGTGAGCTCAAGCATCACAAGACGTTTAATGACCTTATGCTTCTTTTTAGCAGCATCAAATGAGTCGATCACACCTTCATAATACCTACACGCAATGACATAAATGTCAGCGATCCGTGTAAAATATGTCCTACATGGATCTCCTAATCAAGGGGAAAAAGTTTCAACGAAATTCTATTATCAAAAGCTAGATAGCAAACTTTAAGCTAACGAGATAAGAAATGCACTTACATTTTATCTTCAGGCCACCAAACTTTGACCTTCAAACCAACCAGGCTTTTATCATATTTTATATCATCAGAAACCTGAGAATATTTCATGCTCCAGTATTAAGTAGTTGTCCATACAGTATTTTATGTGAATATACAAAAAAATATTTACTTTATCTTTGCTTGTGGAACGCTTCCGTTTGGCACTAGTCGCTGGTGTTTCTTTTAAGTTGCCCTCCCCTTTAGCTGATTTTGTTGCTGACTTTGGAGAAGAATCCATCTCCTTAAACAACCAAAAAAAGAAAGAACCTTTTTAGATGATCTAAAATGAGGGAAGAAAACTAGAAGAAAATAAAAAGTCTTGAGTTACTGACATCATCATCATCGGACAATGATTTTGCTTGATCCTTCTCTGCAACATTTTTAGCACTTCTACGTTTTTTCCCATCATCTTTCTTCTTTGAATTTCCTGTTTTAGCCGACAACTTAAGTGGTTTATTTTCTGAATCACTTTCCTCCTCTTGCTCTTGCTCTTCCTCTTCTTCTTCCTCAATAGTAACTTTGCTCTTCTCCCCCTGCTTAACAGACAGTTTCAGTGGTTTAGCATCTGAATCGCTATCTTCCTCTTCGGCATCCACTTTCTTACCACTCTGTTTAGGCTTCTTTGCATCTGATTCCACCACATCCACCTTCTTACCAGACTGCTTTGACTTCTTACCAGATTGTTTTGTTGACTTTGACTCCGACTTCTTCAGAGGCTTTGCCTCAGAATCACTAGAAGCTTCACCATCCTCCGACTCATCTTTAGGTGGTGGTTTAACCTCCTTCGCAACAGCTGCCTTCTTTCCTGCTCTTTTTTGTGGCTTTATATCCAAATCGCCCGTTTCTTCAGATGCATCGTCTTGAGTTGAGCCCTTGGTTTTGGGCCGGCTCACCACTTTCTTCGTGCGGGTCTCATCAGGAGGGGACCCACTTTTAGATGGAGAAGCAATTTCATCTTGTTGAGGTACTTGTTTCTTTTTAGACCGAACACCCTTCTTAACATGACTTTCATCTGGAAGGCTGTTGCTTTGAGATGGGGAAGAAACACTTGCATGCTTACTTTTTATTGGTTTTGGTGAGGAAACGTGAACATTGTCACCATCTTTATCGATTTCTGGAGTAGCAGCTTCAATCTCCGACTCCTTGACATCATCTTTTTCAATTTCTGGTGGTGGCTTTTCTGCTTCTTCTTTCTCACCTTCAATATGAGAAGAATCAGAGGGTTCGGTTGAACTTAATATTGTATCAGCTTTTTTCTCACTCTTCTTAGAAGTCTGTTCTTCTGGCTTTGATTCTTTGTCAGCATTTGAATCATCAGTGTCTTCGTTATCATCATTTTCTTCATTTATGCCTTCTTCATCTGGCTTCGTTGACGGTTCTTGATCAACTGAAGCTTGTTCATCGATACCCGTCACATTTCCATTACTCATTACGGACTTTGGAGATCTGTCTAAAGTAGCATCTACCTCTTCCGGACAAGCCCCTTCTTTAACAACCTAAGTCACAGTTACTTTCAACATCTTAAAAATTCATTGTGGAATTCAAGATATATAAGTAATTATTTAAGATGCCTAAAAACGTACCTGGTCCGCATGATCTGAAGATGCTGTGGTAATCTTGCTCTCATCAGCCTGTAGCATGTTATACAGAGTACATTGTAACATCTGAAGCAATTTAACCGATAATACACCCATTCATAGTAAATGGGAAGAGCAAGTGAAACAATATTATAACGAAAACTAAATGGGCAAAAAAACACTAAATGAATGGCATGCCTGCTGTGCCTCGTCTACAGATTCCTTCTCCAATTTGTTCTCATTGGCCTGAAATGTAGGGAATTAAAAGTAATGAAAACATTTAATTCAACATACCCGTGTGCATAAAGTACAGATAGTTAGATGTGCCTCACAAAAATCAAGGTAAAACTTCCGTAATAGAAGTAAAGAATGATTTTTAGTCAACAACAAAATCATACCGGCTGTAGCCCAGATTCATTTTCATCGTTCTGTTCAACTGTAGCAGTTGTCCCTTCACATATTGAAGCCACAACTTTAGCGTATTCATCTAACGTATCACCCAGAGATGTTACAGCTGGCATCAGGTAAGGCTTTAGTTTATCTGCAGACTTCAGAAGTACTCCTTCTCCCAACTTTCTAGCTACTGGCAGAACTCCCTGAATAAATTATAATAATAATTGATCAGAACTTGAAAAAAAAAAGGAAGTAAAACTAATTTCATTAATAAAGCTATCATAGAACTCGCACCTCACTATCTTTCTTAACGCTAGCCAGTAGTGGTTTGAGCATCTCGACTGAAATTTCTTCGCTTTCCTCCAAAACCAACACCATTATATTTTCCATTGATGAATATATGGGTTCCATATGATAGTCCCTGAAATCGACATAATGACATACCGTTACATGAACGCTGAAACAATATATTAAATGCTTATTGTTCTTAAAAAAACTGTAACACACCTTACTGATCTTAGAAAATGCTCAAACATTTCCACAATCAGCCCATCACATTCAAGATCAAGCATGATGACACATGATCTGACTTTGGAAACGGTTTCAAGAATTGAGGCTCTCTTGTCATAAGATCGGCTGGACTGATCAGCTAGATCCTCAAAGGAAGAAACAATCAACTGAAACACTTCCTGTGCATACATAAGATGTTTAAAATGAAAGAAGAGAAAAACTTAATATGTGTTTATCGAAGTCTAACAAGTGGGATATATGGTAATTTTATGTACCCTCATTTGGTCATCATCATAAGGTGCGTCAGGTGCTGTGATTCTCGTTATTTCACTAATGCAGGAAGCAACTGCAACCTTCACATCAACATCTGAATGTTTGGAAAGACTATCTTGAATTAACGCCTTCATTGATGGTTTGAGCGCATCTAGCATAGACTTTCTCGGGGACTGGTCAACCTTTGATAGAAGCTTCTCTACTTGCTGAGGAGCCATACCAAAACAATTCAATGAATCGAATACTCATTTTAAAAGGTATAAGATACAGCAACATAAGATTGCCAAACACTGGTACATTCAATCAGTAACCACAATATTTAACTTCAAACGCAATCAGCTGGTTGCCAATAAAAAAGACTAGACACGAAGTCACAAACATTAGCTAAATATTCATAATACAAACTTTGGCTCCTGCATTCACATTAAAGTAAGCATTTTGATCCTAATGAATCACAAAAGCTTGATACGAACAGATAATTTACCAGAATTATTTTTCAAAACTAAAACTTTGCAGCTCTACCAAACAAGTCTGCAAGCGAATCTTTATGTTCGATTTTGCAGTCTATGTAATACAACACACACAAATAGCTAACATAATCCTAATTAATTCAAAAACAGCAATCAGAACCAAAAAATGCAAGGCATGCAACATACAAAAAAGATATAAATTTTAAAACTAACTGTATAATATATTAAAAAAACTCAAATCAGGGCTTACATCAAGAACAGAAAGCAGTTCATCGATGGAATCTGAAGGATGTGCTAACTGTTTTCCCGTCTCTTTCAGCTTTTGTTCAAGCTCAACATCTGCAGACTCCATATCTTCAATTTCGATCTTTTTAAACCACCAAATATCTATCAATATCAACCTCAGTCACTGCACACCATTCGAAACCCTAACAAAAATCGCCGTCTCAAAACAAAATCGTTCAACGAATACAAAAGAAAACAAAATAAAAAGCTATAAATTTTAAGTAATATTTCAATAAACGAAAGGAATCTAACACTAAACTGCAAAACAATATATAGTGTATGTATGTATACGTTCATGTATTTATGTAGATAAAAGAAAAAATTTAAAGTAAGAAAGCATTTAGAGAGAGAAAAAAAGATACCGATAGGCTGTGTATGTGCGATATATGTATAAAGCGATAGAGATAGAGAATATAGATATAGATTGATACAGAAAAGGGGGAACTAGGGCTTGTTTTGTTGTTTATGTGAAATTTGAAGAGAGAGAAGGGGTTGGAATAAAAGGGATTGAGAAAATTGAGGAAATCTAAAAGGAACAAGTATTATGCAGATTTTAGGGAATAAAAATAAATAAGTCACAAAATTAGGTACTTTTTTGCAATTTTCAAAAGTTGGATGCTACTTTTTTGTATACTTAGATTCTTATGGTTTATTTTTCTACTGCCTACTGCCACTTTTTACAAAAATAGCATTGTCGTGTCCTCCTTTGCAATTTCACTAGAATTTATATATTTTATGGTCATGAGTTCATGACTCATGACATGATGGGATCATTTTGATACTGTTTTAGATTTTGGTTATACTTTTGTATTTGTATTTTGTATATTTTTATTAAACTACAAAATTCATGTGTTTTGTATTTCACATGTTTTGTTATTTTAGAAAATTAATTAATTTTCTTGTTTGATATTCATCTTTTATTTTTTAAGTTCAATAATGATTAAAATTATCTTTTATTTTCATTACTCAGTTAGTTATTATTCTTATTCTTATTATTATTTTCCTATTAGCATAAACTAAATGAAAACATCAATATTTAAGGACGGAAATCATAAATTTTAGAAAATGGATTATTATTGAAATCGTTCATGCTAAACTTCATGGATTCTATGTATCAAAATAAGATAATTGACCAATTATGTATACTTTAAAAGGTCAAAGGAATTTATATGTATCGTATTGTCAACAGCAACTACGATATCCTCATCATCATCATTTAATTTAATATTTGATATAAAAATTAAATAAAACAAACAAAAATGGGTTGTTAGGAATCAGTTTTAAATAAAAATCAATTAAAATAAATTCCTTTAAAATGGTAAATATTGAAGAGATATAACATCTCAACTCCTCTTTAATAAATAACCATACACTTTGTTAGTTTGGTAAGAAAACAGTTTATTAAATACCGGCGTCAAAATTGAACTAGAGTGGATTGAAGATTTACTAATTTTTGAAAGTTAAGAGGCATTTGAGATCGCTTATTTTCAAGTGGTTATTCTTTACTTATAAAATATGGAGACAAAACAATTTTTCACATAGTATTCAAATTTACTTTATTTACTATAAGAATAAATATACTTAGGATTCGTACACCACCTAAATTTATCTGCACCCTTTTACGTACAACATTTAAATTGATCCACTGATCTTAAATTAGGAATAATTGATTTCAATAATCATTCTTCATGTTTGTTATATATCAACGATAATTGACCAACGTAGGTAGTGAAGATTCACATCCATAACTTTGACCAAACTCATGTACCAACATCAAATCTACATCCGTTACATGTAGTCGTCGTACATTCTATCAAATTATTTAGATATTTTACATCATATCATAACTATTACACTAGTTATGTTATATGCATATGATGATGGTGATGTGCTCAAAGCATCAAGTTATATGAGTTTTATTTCTAGCCCATTGTGTACGAAGGGGTGGGCAAGTTGATGACTGTACTCTTGATTTTGGTCATCATGTTGATACTATTGGTCACTCCTTGTGAACCAATTCCGCTATCTTTCAAACCCTGTTGTAAAACAAGTTTCCTTCGTTAGCAGTTAAACACTGGACATAAAGGTTTTACAGAAAAACAAGTTCACATGAAAGAACATGAACCTGAAAAGGGAAATGATCGGGTCCTCGAGCTGGTGCTGAGTTTATTTGTACCGTACCAGTCTCCATTGCATCACTTATCAGCATTGCTTTGTTGATGTCTTTTGTAAAAATACAACCCTGTAAATATCACCAATAAAAATATGAAAAACTTAACCAACGTAAGAACTTACTATATTTGTTTGGAAGAAAAAGAGACTTTTGAAGTCAACGTTGATACTTCTGTAATTCAAGATTAGTATGCATTTTGATAGAAATTCAGGACAAAGCTTTCTAAATCAAAGCATAATTAATAAACTCATAAAGTAGTCATAATTTCTTCATGAAATTGCAAAGGAATCACATTACATTTGAAGCAAAAAATAATAATTATTTTGACCTTAAAGTCAACATTGATCATACCTGGAGCCCAAAATTGCTTGCATTACAATGGTGTATGCCTTCTTCAATGCTACAAATCCTTACGACAGGCAACACGGGTCCAAATGGTTCTTCCCATGCTATTCTCATGTCTGGTTTTACGTTATCAAGCAAAAGAGGCCATATGAGATTGCCATCTCTCTTGTACTCTTGACAAAATGTTGCTCCTTTTTTCTTAGCATCCATAACTAAACCTTCTATGAAGTTAGCAGAGGACTCTGTCACTACTGGAGTGATGTCACAATCGTTCTCGGGTGGGCCCACACTTAATTTTCCAACCTTTTCGTTCACTTTTTTCACTAGAGTATCAGCTACAGATTCCATTACTAACACGACCTTAACTGCTGTGCACCGTTGACCACTGATAAAGATAACCCCAAGAAGTTAAGACAGATAAACTAAAGGTATGTAAACATTCTAATTGTGCACAAGTCCATCATTAAATTTACAGTAATTGATCTTATTTAGTCAGATAAGTTAATGTCTAATACATTATTTCAAAACTGTTGAATTTAGATGGTTGCAGGCAGTAAGAATACACTTTGGGGCTTTGGACAACTCTCAACCTGTTCAACCCATTTGACTCATTTTCTTTTTAGCTAACTTTTTTAATTTGATCCGTCTGAGATACAACTTAACCCAAGTTGACACATTCATATGTAATGGGTCCATGATTTCAGGATATCACCATATCCTATCACATCAAAGAGGAAAAAACAAAAGATGCAGAATACAGTGTAACCTGTAAGAAAAGCCTCCTTTGACAATGTTAGATGCAGCCAACTCCAAATCTGCGTCCTCAAGAATAATGCAAGCGTCTTTACCACCCAATTCCATTTGTAAGGGAATCATTCCCGCCTTTCTTGATATGGCAACACCAGTGTCTCCACCTGTGAAGCTGAGTAACAAGAATAGTATGGAACATTAAATTATAAGTTCCTTTGTTATTCCAATAAACCAAAACGGTTATAGTTGATGGTTTTGTTATTGAAATTATAACTATTAAATAATAATAATAACCTTATGCAATTAACTCCGGGATGCATTGTGAGAAAGTCACCGATCTCTGAACCTTTTCCAGTAACACAACTGATGACGCTTTTTGGGAAACCAGCCAGGTGAAAACAATGGATCATATGGAGTGCAGAAACGGCACCCTGAACAGATTTACATTAAAATACACTACTGACAAAAATAGACACGGAAGTTGGCATATGTTAAACGTGTAATCAATTTGTTCCCTCGTATGAAAGTTGCAATATTTCTCCATCAAGTCATTGTTAGAAGTTAAAAAGTACTTTGGCATTTGACTAATAGTCAAACACTTCTAAACAAACAACGTATAATGCATACTTGCATAGGAATTCAGAACAGGCGGTAAACTGATAATTAAGATAAAATATGATAGCTATGAAGAAAACTGGTCAACTGCTCTAATAATATATCTGTTGAAATCATATTAATGCATTTAATATTTATATATATGCATCTCAAATATGTGTTGGCGGGTCAACCCGGCCCAACCTGTTTTGATCAGCATTTAAAACTGACCCATTATGACCCTAATCCACATTGACCCGTTACACAACCCTCCCATTTTGCCACCTCTACAATATCCATACCTGTGTAGGAGGCTTTAATACAAGTGAGTTGCCTGCAATAAGGGCTGGAGCAATCTTTGAGACAGCCAAATTGACTGGATAATTGAACGGTGGGATTGCTAAAACAATACCTAATGGAATCTGTAATAATAGAACAGACAACGTCATGCAAGTATCTTCAGATTTGTCCATATTAGGCAACATAAATATTTGCTCTACATTGAATACACATGAGCACAAAAACAGCAAGGTAGATTCTAGCAAATTTACCTTTGATGTTAAACAATATTTGGTTCTTTCGTTTCCCGGGAAACTATCTGACACCAAAAACTTCCCTTCTCCAAGGATTCTAACCCCTTCCTCAGCACAATACGATACCAAATCTCCCGACCTCACTACCTTTAAAATCATATATTTATAAGTGCTACTTTGCACAACAAAAGATGCACAAAAGATTCAAATATAGAATTGAAATACGAAATTTAATAAAAAAATTCCTATAGATTCTATCCTTATTGATTCTTTTGAAGATAACATAAGACCACTCCAAATCGTTGCTTCTTCAGTTTTGCCAGCTCAGCGTCATGTCAGCACATCTAAAACTGATGAAAGACTGATTAAACACTACCAACAATCCTTTCATCACTTCAATTGTTGGGCCCCACATTTACCAATATACCTACATTTACATACACTAAACAAAAAAAAACAATACATTAAATATAAGTTGGGTCCCACCTCCAATCTCTCTCCCTTCCGTCGCCAAAGTGAAGAAGGATTACTGATGAAACAAAGGAAGAAATGGTGCCAATGGTGTCACTTCTGAAGGGCTTCTTCGGTTTCAAACTGAAGAAACCATTGGCAGTGGTCTAAGTATAATTTTGGGATCCTCCATAAAAAGATCAGTCCTTTATGTTGCATTTGTCTTACTTTTCTCCATATAGCTAGAGCATATTGTATAGCTTTTTCTAGAAATAACAATTTGCCCATGTTTATCTATGGCAATACGACGCTAATTGATAAACTCTGGAAGATTTCTTCATTTTAATTCAACTTAAAGTTATTTTAGCAGTACAGTTGATTAATCTGCTCATGCACATAACAAATCTTGTATACTCTCCTGCCTATCAAAAATATAAATTTTGACTAAAATTCCCTTCAACGCAAATTAAACTTATCTATGTTCAGTACATAATATTCCATTACTTGTCGATTATAAAATATACTTCAGACTAACTAATTAACCAAATGTTCTAGAATGAAGTACAAGTATCAATGGATGACCTCCAAGATAATCAAATTCGATAAATTGATTGTTTGACTCCAAATGAAGCAAGAACTTGCATACACACAGAATAAAAAACTGTTAACTGAATCAAACTTACTTCAGTAACAGCATCTTTGGCAGGTTTTGCAATCTCCTTAACAAGACAATCAGCTATGGGTTTCTTGTGATCTTTAAGAATAGCTGCAGCTTTGTGCAGCAATTCAGCTCTCTTCCATAAAGGGGTTTTAGCCCATAATTTTTGTGCAATTTTTGCTGATTCCATCACCTTGTTTACTTCTTCTTGTGTACATGCTGCATAACAAAATAAACCTCACATAACGTTTTGTTGAATTTCCTTATTTTAATTAGTACCCAGATGACAAAAAAAGAACCCCAACGGCACCCAGTTGGGGAAATTAATGCAAAAAAATAAAAAGTTTACTTCTTGATTATTTTAAATACCCATATGAGAAAAGGATGAACTTGAATACATAAAAATAAATTTAATAACAAAAATTGACAGAAATACCTTGGACTTTATATTGAGTCTGTCTGGTGGTTGGGTTGATAATAGGCACAGATTTGCCAGAGGTAGATACTTTCCACTCGCCTTCTGAATAATATCTGAAAGCATCTCCTGCTAATATGTCTTCAAAAACTTTATTTTCTCCCATTTTGTTATGTTTTTACAGTTTGATTTATATTTGCGTATGTGTTTTTGAACTCTTGTGGTGGTAATATATGAGGAGAATGGTGGAATGCAAAGTGGAATTATATACGTAGTATCACACGTAGTGTATTTTATTTTGGAATAAAAATTGGAAAAAGAAAAGGAATTTGGGCGAGGGTGTTTCTGTGGGTTGTGAAATCACAAGGGACGTCAGTTTGAAGAGGCGGTAGCAAATCCCAACAAGTGTACGTACGCCTTTTCATAATTTTATGGATTTTAAAGTCGATGGTTTTGATGATTTTTGACTTTATCTTATGTCAAAAGTGAATATTCGTGGCATAACATATCATATAATTTTAAATAGTACTGTAATAGTAAATAGTAATAGTAATATACATATGATATGATGTATACTATTAAACCGACAAATAAATGTGCTTGTAAGACTGATTATATGTTCGGCAAGTTTGAACAAAAATCGACATTAATGACTAATCTCACATGAATTAGTTTATAAGTAAAGGTACGTAAAATTAATAAGTCCAACATACGTGTATGCATCATGCGTCCTCACGTTTTAAAGTTGAAGATACTTCCGGTACATCCTAAACATTCGGCTTATAATGTATCGAATCCGTACATCTATAGGGCATGTTTAGTATCTTACATTCTTACTGGTGACTAATTACAATGCGGCTATAGGGCATTCCATGTTCACGTTTGCTACTAATAATGGAACAAAAACAGATATTGAAATGACAGTCACCTAACCTAACCATGGATTTTCATATTATGAACAAAATACGGAGTACAAAGAAATATAGCTTCGTCAATTTGGTAAATGGGCCACACCCACTCTTATGGGATTCAGCCAATTGTATTGATCGTGGAATATCATTGAGAAATAGGAATCCGTGTTATTAAAGGATTTCCTGCGATTATTTCTAGTATGGAATGAGTCAATCATCCACTTTGGTATCTTATTGAACAAAAATGGTGATATTGTTCCTTCATTGATCAAGAATTTCGGTTTTTGACAAGTCTCATGATCATCCAATAAGAAGGGTTTTAATTTTTTCAAATGAACGATTTGAAGACCTATTGATTCTAAAAACTGTGGATCATTCAGACCTTTCAATTCATAGATGTAGAACTCGGACCTATGAATGGGGATACACCCGAAACTGACAAACAAAAAAGGAAGTGAGTTAGAAAAAAAAGAAACAACTTGGACAAAAAGAAGGGAAGTGGCTTGGAATGTATCAAGTTCTTGTCAAGTGTCAAGGAGGTGATGATCAAGTGACAATATAGTTCAGTGTCAAAAATGAAAGTTTTTGATTTTATAACCTAGCATAAGTGAACAACCCATCCTCATTTACAGCATTAATTTGTGTCATCGTAAAATGTAAAATGTTCACCAAAAATCTACCCATTTTGGTGAAGCCCAAGAGGCCAAGAACATGGTTCCCACTAAAGTTGGGCGTACCACACAGGCCCACCGATTATTTCTGACAAGTAACGGTACCATGAAAGGAAATTTGACTGATTATTTCATACGCTCCGTATATAGATATCTTTTTCAAGTTAATATGTGATGTACTAATTATAGGTGAGGTTATCGTGATCTTAAATTATATATAGAAAGCTCTATAACTATGTCATCAATTAAAATTTTTAATTAATTAATTTAATCCTTTAATTTTACTAAAATTTTAAAATAAAACTCCTTAAATTTCTCAAAATCATTTTTTTTTTCAATTTTGATACCTGAGTTCGGATAGATACAACAATGATTAAATTAAATTATATGATAAATTTGAATTTAATATAATCGTACAATTTAAAAGTCCAATCGTAAATTACATGTAGATCAATGTTATCAACTAATTAAAATATAATTTTAATTTTGGGTTCTCAATCCAATTACTCCTTCAGAGATGAAGTAGATCTATTTAATTCTCGAATATTATTTAAAACATAATATACGAATTCATATTATTATTTCGACGATCCATATTAATCCTAAAAAAATCGATATAATATTAAACTGAATTTGAATCACCATATAATATAGAATTGCTTATTTATTTATGTTTACCATCTTCTTTTACCTTTTTGTTTAAAGCTTCAACCAACAATCAAAGTTCTCCGGTAACAGTATATCCTTGAGGAGAGGATTAAACATCATCTAAAAAAAATCCTTAATTATATGATTGATTTTGTAGGTGTTGTTTTTTAAGTAATTTTTATTCTGTTATTCTTTAATACATGTGTAAATTATGTACTTATATCATGTTATTTAGAGCCACATGTGTAATTATATCATATTATTTTCTTAGTATATACATACTTTTTTATGCTTTTTTAGTATATATTGAGAATTGTGAATGTGAATTGATGCTCTTTCAAAACATTGATCAATAAAACAAGGTTACAAACTAAAAGGCTCAATGAAATGTTATTAACATAGTTGTAAAACTCGGCCAACTCGGCGAGTACTCGTGACTGGGGGGTGGTCCGAGGCGAGTCGGTCTAACTCGGACTGAAAACTCGGTCCACTTCGGTCAACGCAAAAAACTCAGAAAAACTAAAAAAAAATCGGTCAAACTCTGGATTACTCGGTCAAACTTGGGTAAAGTCAAACTTGATCAACTTATTAAATTTTTTTGAAATTAGAGTTTTTAATTTAATTAAATATTTGGTTCAATTTCCTTTCCTCCGGTACCACTCTTTAATGTCTTTCACCATCAATCTTCACTCTTTAATCTATATTTAAACATATAATTTAAAATTTATCATTTAAATGTAAAAAAAAAAAGTCAATTCAAGTACTCCCGAGTACTCCCCACTTATGCCGAGTACTCGCTACAAGGTCCGGACCGAGTACTCTCCCCTTAGCGAATTAAAGAACCTTGGTTATTAAAGCAAATATCAGTTTAGGTAGTCACACGAGTAACATAACTTATATTACAAGAATGCACTTATTGTTCTATGATAAAACAAGAAGATAATATCATTTTGGTGGTCTTTTATAATTGCTAGCTTCTATAATTATTTGCTTATGTAAAATGAAATCCCCTTTATAACTCTATATGTTGTTTGACTTATCTTAAATATCACAGGCAGAGTCGAACTTGTGTTGGTGCAAGGGATTGCACTTGCTACACACGAACGACAAATTATAATTTTTTGTGAAATTAGTTTATAGCTATTCTACATTTGTTTAAGAATTGAAATTGACCAACAAAAATCCATAACATCCTTCAAATTAGCTGGCTAGCATGTTGTGTAGCAAAAGCAAAGGTCAAAAGTTTGAGTCTTTGTGGCCAGTTTCTTCATTTTTTTAAATATTTGTAAAAATGTTAATAATAAAATAAAATTTTATCACAACTACTACTATTTCAAAAAATGAAGCTTATTATTCTTGTAGAATTTTGATTCAATAAAAAATCTTGTAAAAACTTTTCTTAATTAATACAAATTCAACAAATTGCTCACCAACTAATTTTAAATGTTCTAAGATGTAGTACTTTGAATTCACAGCATAAAAAGGGATTACATATTCACATCAGGTAATGACTTGACTACACACAACAGACTTTCTGCAATTCGTTATCACATTTTATGATTTATAGAAGTTTTCTTTTGGTTTTAGTGTTCGAATTTCCCTTATACTTTATGTTTATCAATAGATGGTATGATCATTTATCGGGTTTACCTTTTAGTTTTGAACCATATAATTGCGAAACGAAGTGAGCATTAAATTATTTTGTGTTACTCGTGATTAAAATTTCTGTCTCCGCCACTGGCCACGGGCTAACAAATTACCGTCTACACACTCGAATTCGCATACAAAAAGTAAAAATAATATGACACCAATTATATGTTGAATCTACACACTACTTTAAATAATCAAATTTCAAACTTCATTGCATATTTTTAACTTATATAAATTATAGATTTTTATCATATACAATATTTATATAGTTATAACAAGCAAATAGGAATTCAACAACCCGTGTATATACACGAGTTTGAAATCTGGTTCATTATGATAGGAGCAGTAAGAGCGATTTTTTCATTTTTAATTTCATCATATGTATATCTTTTTACAAAATAAATAATACAAATATTATTAGAACTTTATTCTTTTAAATATGAAATTGATTTATATATAAAAATATATATGTGATACTAGGGCTGCAAACGAGTCGAGCTTTTAGGAGCAACTCGAGCTCGGCTGAGTCGAGCTTTTATTGAGTTCGAGCCCGAGCTCGAATTTAACAGTCCAGCTCGAAATATATTGAGTCGAGCTTGAGCTTTTAAGAGCTTGACCCGAGCTGTTATCGAGCTTTTCGAGTTTTAATTAATATGTATATGTTTTTAATATATATATATATATATATATATATATATATACATATATATATATATGTAATTTTGGATTTGTAAAGGATATTATTATTATATTTTAATGTTGTTAGGTTGCTTTACAATTATGACTATTTTTCATGATTTACTTTAATTTTTTAAAGATATTTGATATGATTTTTGGTATTAATGTTTATTTTAAAATTAATATCAAATAATTTTAAATATTAAATATTATTTTTATATACAATTCGAGCTTTTCGAGCCGAGCTCAAGCTGTCCCAACTCATTTTCGAGTCGAGCTCGAGTATGGATAAAAAAGCTCGTCAAGCTATCGAGCCCAGCTCGAACTTATCTTAAATGAGTCGAGCCGAGCTCGAGCCCTGTCTGTAACATCCACCCTAGGGGCCTAGTATTTTTCGGGTAATTTCCTAACTTAAATTTATTATTTAATGTGTTAGGATTATTCTACTATTATTATGCTTGATAATATTAGTAAAACGAATAAATGAATTATTGTGACTAATAAATAATTCATTGTTTTAAACCGAATTAGTTGACGGGAAAGTAGAATAATTGGTTTTCCCAAATGGTTTTAGGTTCCCGATAATAGATTAAGAGGGGAACTAAAATTGTAATGGTATTGGGTTATATTAATATATATATATACATACCTTCTCAATTATTCTATACAAATATACACACTTCTTAAACATTCCTGCGAACCGACTTGAAATTCCAAAAAAAAAAAATTGAAAGAAACCTTCTGTGAAATCTTAAAACGGTAGAATAATCACCCTCTTGTTACAAAAACGAATTCCAGTAACATCCTCATCATCACTCTGTTCCTGTAAGTATTTGATGTTTATAATTGTATTTTGATGAAATTAGCAAATTCTCGAATTGATATGAATTTTAAGCTTAAAAGATGTTATATGATGTTATTTGATGCATATAAGTTGTTAGAAAGCTTATTTGAATGATAGGAAGTCAAATTCGTGAGTTTTGAAAGAATTCAGTTCGAATTTCTGGGTTCGGCAGCGAACTTCGCAGCTTGAAGATGAACTCAGTTAGCAGAACTTGATTGCAAGTAGTTTCCACTGTTTATGTAATTAACACTGTTAGTTAAGAATTGCAAGTAGTTTCCACTGTTTATGTAATTAACACTGTTAGTTGAATTTATACTTAGACTTTCATAAATGCAGTTACCACTGTTGGAAGTTAGTTTCCACTGAATGTTCAAATGTGGTAGTTAATACTGTTTATGACTTTATGATAAGAATGAGTCTGTTATGGAAGTTATCTAACTCATTATTTGTTGTATTCTCAGATCAGCAGAAGACTCAGTAATATAAGACTTCTGAGTTGTTGGATTGAGATTGACAGGTGAGTGGATCTGGAACTCACATGTTTGATTCAGTTGTAACGATTTGGTTGCAACAAGTAAACGTAGATATAATTGATAGACTGTTTAGTCTGATATGCTGATATGCTGATTATGAATCTACGTGCAATGTGGCCTCTGGGCATTGATTGCTAGTAAACAGATATGGGGTGTCGTACATGTGTTGTATTAAACCCATATTGTGTAGTGGTAATATCAAGTTATCGGTATATTCTGTAGTGGCCACTACAGATTGTGATAAGCGTTTCTTGAGGGCCACCGCGGCAGTAGGGTTCCTCAAAAACCACCGATCCTCTTTGATATTGATGATTTGTGTTTACGATTAATTGATGTAAACAGATTGTTAAGCTAAGTTGAACTGTTAGTTTCATGTTCATTCACTTAGCTTCGTGCTAATCCCCCACTTTAATCCCTGCAGGTCATGTTTGATAGGGGCGGGCAGGAGGATTATATTTGAAAAGAATGTTTGACCAGCTGGCAACTCTGATATATTTTGATAAATAATGAAAGTTGAATTTTGTAACCCCCGTCTTTGTACGATGTTTTGAACATTATATGTATTTACCTTTTGTAAATATTGTTAATATAATATATTTTGACCTACGCTTCCGATGTTAAATAATATTTTATAATATCTGTAAGAGAGGGGCGTTACGGGTTTTGGTATCAGAGCCTAGGTTTGGGTGAATTGGACATTAGTAAAGTGTTCAATCCCAAATCTAATTTTGTGCTTAGTCAAACATTCTTTGGTGGGATTTAGTATGATATGTAAATCGGGTAGTATGTTAGGTACTAACGATTAACGAATTATGAGATGTTGTTTTGAGTACAGATATGGCAGATAACGAGCACCCGACCATTACCCCAAACAATGCCTCTAGGACTGATGTTCCTCCTCCTGGTGATCATGAAGAGAGACTTGGACATACTGGTACTACATTTTCAGCCGGTGAAAAAATAGACAGAGATGAGTATATCCTCCAGTTAGAAGATGAGTTGCAGGAACTCAGAGGTTATCGACAACGAGTTTTGAAAGATCAACAGGCTGGATCTTCTCAACAACATGTGCCATTGCAACAGCCTACCATCAGCACTGTTCCTCCTCTCCTGGTGTCAACCTCGCAGATGTCAACTTCATTGCCATTCTATTATCAGCCACAGCAACAGAAAGTTTGTTCATTTAAAACGTTTATGTCTAGTAAACCTTCCGAGTATCGTGGGAGTTCAAGTCCTTCAGTCACATTAGATTGGTTACGCGATGTGGAAAGGAAATTTGAAGTTTGCAAATGTGAGGAAGAAGTTAAAGTTCCATATGCAGTTCAGCTTTTGAAAGGTCAGGCTATGTCATGGTGGGATTCTATTACAGCTACTTTGAATCAACAGCAAAAAGAATTAATCAGATGGCCAGATTTTTATAATGAAGTTTGTCGACAGTACTGTTCTGAATTTGAGATGGCTCGCATAAGGCGGGAATTTATGGAATTACATATGACTGAGTGGATGACAATTGATGAGCTTATCACTCAGTTCTCTGAGAAATTGAGATTTGTTCAGCAATGAGTACCGGATGATAGAACCAAGGTAGAGCACTTTGTTGGAACCTTACCACCTTATTATCGTACTACTGTGAGATTAGCAGGTTCTCTTTCTCAGGCTTTTACTCTTGCTCGTTCAGTAGATGGTGATTTGAGAGCTCGAGATAAACAGAATAAAGATAAGTCATTTCACAGACCTAAAGGTAATTCTTTTGGTAAAGGTAAGCAGAAATGGCAGGGTAACCAACAGAACAGGAAACAAAGTAATCGTGATAATTTTATTGATCGATCCACATGGTGTAGTAAGTGTAAAGCCAAACACAGTGGACCCTGTACTGCACAAACAGCTCGATGTATCAAATGTGGTGAATTTGGACATGATTTGAATGATTGTAAGTACCCTAACAATGTTTGTTGGAATTGCAAGAAAGAGGGACATAGAGTTGGTCAGTGTTCTGAAACGGGGAGAAGGGGTTCTGGTATGGTCGGTGGGTCGTCATCTTTTGGCCAGAAGCGGAAGAATCCGCCACCAGCAGCAAGCAGAGCTTTTCAAATGACAGTTGATGAAGCTGTCAGAGCAGATGACGTTATCACTGGGACTTTTCTTATTAATTCTGTGCCAGCACGTGTTCTTTTTGATTCTGGAGCAAATTGTTCCTTTATATCTGTGTATTTCTGTGATAAACTGAACGTGACCCCTACTGTGATTACCAATCCTATTGAAGTAGAAATAGCTAGTGGCAAATTGGTTCCTGTTACTACCTCGGTGACTGGAGCTAGTATATCGATAGAGGGTCAGACTTTTCCAGTTTCATTTCTGTTAATGCCAATTTCTAGTTTTGATGTAGTTATTGGTATGGATTGGTTAAGTCATAATAAAGCAAATATAGAATGCCATAAGAAATTAATAAAAATCCCTGTTTCTGAGGAGTCATATGTCGTGGCTCGAGGAGAACGGGAGAATGGGCATATTCCTTTTATTTCTGTAATGAAAGCCCGAAAATCATTAGCAAAGGGGTGTGAGTCTTACCTGGCTTATGTTATTGATGCCAAGTTAGAAAATAAATCTGTTCCTGATGTTCGAGTGGTTTCTGAATATCCGGAGGTATTTCCTGATGATTTACCCGGGTTGCCTCCTATTAGAGAGGTAGAATATCATATTGATCTTGTTCCAGGCTCAACACCTGTAGCTAAAGCCCCATATAGATTAGCTCCTGCAGAAATTCGTGAACTGATGAATCAGATTCAGGAATTGTTCGATAAGGGGTTTATCAGACCAAGTTCTTCCCCGTGGGGTGCACCAGTTTTATTTGTGAAGAAGAAAGATGGTACTTTTAGAATGTGCATTGATTATAGAGAATTGAATAAAAGAACAGTAAAGAATAAATATCCTTTACCCAGAATAGATGAGTTGTTTGATCAATTGCAAGGATCTTCCTTCTATTCTAAAATTGATTTGCGTTCAGGATATCACCAGGTTCGTGTTCGTGAAGAAGATATTCCTAAAACTGCTTTTCGTACTAGGTATGGTCATTATGAGTTTTTGGTTATGCCATTTGGATTAACAAATGCTCTTGCAGTTTTTATGGATTTAATGAACCGGGTATGTCGATATTTTCTTGATAAATTTGTCATTGTTTTTATCGATGATATTCTGATTTATTCGAAATCTGAATCTGAGCATGAATTGCATTTGAGAACGGTTCTTGAGACGTTAAAAAGAGAACATCTTTATGCTAAATTCTCAAAATGTGAATTTTGGCTTCGGGAAGTACAATTTCTGGGTCATGTTATTTGTAAAGATGGGATTAAAGTGGATCCATCTAAAGTTGAAGCTGTGATGAAATGGAATGCCCCTAAAACATCTTCTGAGATTAAAAGTTTCCTTGGGTTAGCGGGTTATTATCGGAAGTTTATTAAAGACTTTTCTAAGATTGCTGGCCCGTTGACTAAATTGACTCGTAAGGATGTAAAGTTTCAGTGGAATGAACAACAGGAATCAGCTTTTCAGACTTTGAAACAATTGTTGTGTCAGGCTCCTGTGTTAGCAATACCTGATGGATCTGATGATTTTGTTGTATATTGCGATGCATCTTTTGCTGGTTTAGGTTGTGTTTTGATGCAGCGAGATCGAGTTATTGCATACGCTTCTCGTCAGCTTAAACCACATGAAAGAAATTATCCAACCCATGACTTAGAGCTTGCAGCTGTCGTATTTGCGTTGAAAATCTGGAGACATTATTTATATGGTACCAAGTGTATTATCTGTACAGATCATAAAAGTCTTCAGTATATGTTTTCACAAAAAGAGTTGAATATGCGTCAGAGACGATGGTTGGAATTGATAAAAGACTATGATTGCGAAATTCGATACCATCCTGGAAAAGCTAATGTGGTTGCAGACGCTTTGAGCCGAAATGTATCCTCTGACAAAGTTTATTTTATGCGTTTGGAAATTTCTTCTGATTTAATGAATCAAATAAAAGCTGCTCAATTAGAGGCTTTGATGGATCATAACTTGAAATCTGAAATCATGTTGAAAAGAAAAGATTTATTACTTGATGATTCGAGAGGATTAAAAACTTTTCAGTCTCGTGTTTGGATTCCATTGATAGGGGGTCTTCGAAATGTAATTTTGACTGAAACTCATAAATCTCGATTATCGGTTCATCCAGGAAGTAATAAAATGTATCATGATTTGAAACCTTTATATTGGTGGCCTACGATGAAGACAGACGTGGCACGATTTGTAAATTCTTGTCATATTTGCTCTCAAGTTAAAGCTGAACACCAGAAACCGTATGGGTCATTGAAACAGCTTGAGATTCCAGAATGGAAGTGGGAACATCTAACTATGGATTTTATAACTAAACTTCCACGGACACCACGAGGTAATGATATGATTTGGGTGATTGTAGACAGATTAACGAAAAGTGCTCATTTTCTTGCTACCAATGAGACAGCATCCTTGAGCATATTAGCTCAATTGTATATTAATGAGATTGTTTCGAGGCATGGGATTCCGTTATCTATTGTTTCTGACAGAGATTCGCGATTTGTATCTCGATTTTGGCAAAGCCTACAGCATGAGTTGGGCACCCGAGTAAATTTAAGTACAGCTTATCATCCTCAGACAGACGGCCAGACAGAGCGTACCATTCAAACTCTTGAGGATATGCTACGTGCTTGTGTATTAGAATATGGTGGGTCTTGGGATTCGCATCTACCATTAATTGAGTTTGCTTATAACAATTCTTATCATTCGAGTATTGGCATGCCTCCCTATGAGATGTTATATGGGCGACGTTGCAGAACACCAACTTGTTGGTTGGAGGTCGGAGAGAAACAATTTGCCGGTCCAGATATTGTTCAGATTACAGCTGATAAAGTAGCTATTGCTCGCGAGAAATTAAAAGCAGCCCGGGATAGACAAAAACAATATGCTGATCCGCGTAGGAGACCCGTTTCCTTTGTCGAAGGTGAATTCGTATACTTGAAAGTTTCCCCATGGAAAGGTGTAATTCGATTTGGAAAACGAGGAAAATTGGCTCCTAGATATATTGGTCCTTTTAAAATTCGACGCGTTGTTAATACTCAGACAGTTACTCTTGATCTTCCACCAGAACTTGCTGGAATTCATGATACTTTCAATGTTTGTTATTTGAGGAAATGCAATGTTGAAGATCAAACTCAAGTTCTTCCTTTTCAAGAATTTCGTGTCGATCAGAATCAGAATATAATTGAAGAACCTGTTGAGATCGTAGATAGAAAAGTGACCAAATTACGTAAGAAACAGATACCTATGGTGCTAGTTAAATTGAAGCATAGTCTAGGTCCGAACCTTGCATGGGAGACCGAAGAAAGCATGAGATCACGCTACCCTAGATTATTTGTCTGAGATGAGATTTCGGGGACTAAATCTTCTTAAGGGGGGTAGATTTGTAACATCCACCCTAAGGGCCTAGTATTTTTCGGGTAATTTCCTAACTTAAATTTATTATTTAATGTGTTAGGATTATTCTACTATTATTATGCTTGATAATATTAGTAAAACGAATAAATGAATTATTGTGACTAATAAATAATTCATTGTTTTAAACCGAATTAGTTGACGGGAAAGTAGAATAATTGGTTTTCCCAAATGGTTTTAGGTTCCCGATAATAGATTAAGAGGGGAACTAAAATTGTAATGGTATTGGGTTATATTAATATATATATACATACCTTCTCAATTATTCTATACAAATATACACACTTCTTAAACATTCCTGCGAACCGACTTGAAATTCCAAAAAAAAAAATTGAAAGAAACCTTCTGTGAAATCTTAAAACGGTAGAATAATCACCCTCTTGTTACAAAAACGAATTCCAGTAACATCCTCATCATCACTCTGTTCCTGTAAGTATTTGATGTTTATAATTGTATTTTGATGAAATTAGCAAATTCTCGAATTGATATGAATTTTAAGCTTAAAAGATGTTATATGATGTTATTTGATGCATATAAGTTGTTAGAAAGCTTATTTGAATGATAGGAAGTCAAATTCGTGAGTTTTGAAAGAATTCAGTTCGAATTTCTGGGTTCGGCAGCGAACTTCGCAGCTTGAAGATGAACTCAGTTAGCAGAACTTGATTGCAAGTAGTTTCCACTGTTTATGTAATTAACACTGTTAGTTAAGAATTGCAAGTAGTTTCCACTGTTTATGTAATTAACACTGTTAGTTAAGAATTGCAAGTAGTTTCCACTGTTTATGTAATTAACACTGTTAGTTGAATTTATACTTAGACTTTCATAAATGCAGTTACCACTGTTGGAAGTTAGTTTCCACTGAATGTTCAAATGTGGTAGTTAATACTGTTTATGACTTTATGATAAGAATGAGTCTGTTATGGAAGTTATCTAACTCATTATTTGTTGTATTCTCAGATCAGCAGAAGACTCAGTAATATAAGACTTCTGAGTTGTTGGATTGAGATTGACAGGTGAGTGGATCTGGAACTCACATGTTTGATTCAGTTGTAACGATTTGGTTGCAACAAGTAAACGTAGATATAATTGATAGACTGTTTAGTCTGATATGCTGATATGCTGATTATGAATCTACGTGCAATGTGGCCTCTGGGCATTGATTGCTAGTAAACAGATATGGGGTGTCGTACATGTGTTGTATTAAACCCATATTGTGTAGTGGTAATATCAAGTTATCGGTATATTCTGTAGTGGCCACTACAGATTGTGATAAGCGTTTCTTGAGGGCCACCGCGGCAGTAGGGTTCCTCAAAAACCACCGATCCTCTTTGATATTGATGATTTGTGTTTACGATTAATTGATGTAAACAGATTGTTAAGCTAAGTTGAACTGTTAGTTTCATGTTCATTCACTTAGCTTCGTGCTAATCCCCCACTTTAATCCCTGCAGGTCATGTTTGATAGGGGCGGGCAGGAGGATTATATTTGAAAAGAATGTTTGACCAGCTGGCAACTCTGATATATTTTGATAAATAATGAAAGTTGAATTTTGTAACCCCCGTCTTTGTACGATGTTTTGAACATTATATGTATTTACCTTTTGTAAATATTGTTAATATAATATATTTTGACCTACGCTTCCGATGTTAAATAATATTTTATAATATCTGTAAGAGAGGGGCGTTACACTGTCAAGCTCGAGTTCGGTTCGGCTTGATTACAACCCTATATGATACACGATTTAAAGTTGCGTATCACAACTTTTTGGTGCGATACTGTGATATACATTAAATTTTTTATAATGTATATATTTTTTAAAAACATATCTCATCTTAAACAGCATAAAATTTTTATTTATCAAAAAATTAGGTAATTTTAAAATTAAAATTAAAAATATTCGTTTTTACCGTTTTAATCATAAGAAGTGTTCATATTTGAACTTTTTCCATTAATTTATAACTAATACGAGTAATAATAATTTATATAAGGTTTAAGTGAAAACGTTGTTTTTTTATTTATTGTTTGAATTTTTTTATGTTTTTTATTATATGTTTTATGCATTTATTACATTATGGTGCATTTAAAATAAAATAATTAAAAAGGAAAAGGGAGTAGCCGAGTAGGTACACCAATGGGTTGAAGAATAGCAACTGTTGAGCCCAAAACAAGTCTACTTTTCAACCCAAAACAAGTCTACTTTTCAACCCACAAGACAGGACCTTTCAAGTTTACATGAGAGTACTGCAGTGCTTCGGTGCTTCTAGTTTATATTATTTTCTAACTCATATATTATGTATCCGGGTGAGATTAAAGTGAGAATGAAAATTTTTGTGAGAATGGATGAACCAATAGAAATACTCTACGTGTCACAAAACTCATTTCTCTTCACGTATTTAATAATTAAATACCTCAAGAATGGCTAATTGAAAAATTATAAAAATTGCACCATAAAAGTCAGCATTTTTTTCTATTCGATTAAACATCTCACATGATATACTTTCGACGACTTTTATTTTTATGATTGTACAATATTAGTAACACATGTGGTACTCGTTGGTATCACATGTGTTACCTGCTAGTATCACATGTGTTACCTGCTGGTATCACATGTGTTACGTGCTGGTAACACATGTGTTACTCGTTTACAAAACTCAACGAAAACGGAAAAAAAGTTGTCGAAAGTATATCTTGTGAGATCTCTAATCGAAGAGAAAAAACGCTGATTTTTGTGGTACAATTTTTATAATTTTTCGACTTACTGTTTGGGAGATATTTAACTTTTAAAAACGTGAGGGAAAGTAAATTTTGTGACACGTGACGCGTTTTTATTTGTTCCTGAATTCTCTTTGAAAGTGACTATACTCATTTGAACCTCACTCTGCATATCGGATCAATCACGGTACTGTTTCTATTAGATAATAACTTAATTTACACAAGTAGATTCCATATTTAATAGATTATGGCCATTAATATTTATACTAGTCCTTTTGTGGAGCCCAATGCTTGAAATGGTAGTCAGATGTGTTTCCAAGCGCAAAACACGTTTTTTAATGGTAAAAATATGATTTAAGTCTCGATTTTCACGGTTCATTATGATTTTCGGTGCAGTGTTGATGTGATAGTACCACACCGAATCTTCGATTTTACCATAGCTTGTGCTCTAATTACATTTTTTATAGTTATAGTCTAACTTATTAAGATTATCACGATTGCTGTCTGTTTTAAGTGATTAAATTGATCTTTTCACAAGGGATTGAATTTCGGCTATTTCGCACATAGTACATTAAAAGCTCGATGATTTATCAACGGTGCATTGCATACACATCGATTATATTCATCCGTCTCACAAAAATTGTCACCCAACCTAAGTTAGATTAATGTCAGTTTTACTTTTATAATCAAGACAAATTTAACTACAGATATAAATAGTAACGTGGACCCAAAATGAGAAGTTTAATAATTTTTAATAGTTATTTTTTGTTAGTGGATAATTATTTAAAACAGATATAAATAATAACGTGGACTTAAATTTTTTTTGAGACGGAGAGTATAATACTATTTTAAGTATATACAAAGTCACATTAAAACCTCAGTCGGTGATTCATTTATTAGGATGCCCGTTCTTTCAAGGTATTAAATCACGTACCAAACTTTGGCCATATCGACTTTAATGCGTGCATGCCCACATTTAGATTTAGTTAATTTGCACATCATGTTGATTTATATATTATATATATATATCCTAACGTGTGTAACAAGATTAAGAGTCATGTCTCGTACTTAATTAAATATGTATTCTTCTATGATTGATATGATGATGCTTGATATTGTGAGTGATTAATGCAAGAAAACGTAATTCTTGTTTTGTTCACTAAAATTTGATGTCATGGCAAATAACAATTACATGTCTATAATCAACCTGTTAAACTTCTTTGTTACACATAACGCAATTGTTTTCGGTACTCACCTTTTTGTTATATATGATATTTGCCGTTTAGAAATGTATCTGAAAGAATCATTAGTTAAACTGTTGTGATTTTAAGTGAGTGGTTTTTAATCATGCAACGCAAATGTCCTTATGTAATCCAACTCTTCATGACTCGCAAGAAACGAATGAATATTACATAAATTGCAGTGCTTGCAGGCATGGTCGCAATATAATTCTGAATTAGGAATTAGGATTGACCGTAAAAGCAAGTTTTTGTGACGATCAAATTAGTAATAAAAAAATTGGAAAGAAATCGAGTATAATGTAGCTCAACAATGATGTTTCAAAGCAAAGTACTCCGGAAAAGAACAAGCAGACAGAGACATTTCTACATGTTTCAGAATTCTCAAAATTCCATAAATAAAAATAGGACCATATTTAAGGTTGTAGGGTACTTCAATTATGTTGTTCATAAATACTTGTGATATCCTAATAATACAAATACACAGTACAGTCACAAAACACATACATAAAGGTACATTTCTGTTAGCAAATTATTACTTCTTTCGTCCCAAATTTATTGTTAACGGATAAAAAACACGCAGTTTAAGGATTATAATCATTACACTTTACTTTCGAAAAAAACACTCACCCTTATATTTTTACACACATTTTTATGTTATATGTATATATGAGGGGTAATAAAGGAATTTTATTTGATTATACCCACTAATTTTTAAAAGTGGACGATAAATTTAAGACATCCCAAAAAAGAAACATAGACTATAAAAATTAGGACGGAAGAAGTATATGGTCTTATTGTTCGAGAAGGAAATTGTGAATAATATCATATCAATTAGAATAAGATTCCTTGCAATTCGCCAAATAATCCAAAAAATCAAGTTTGCTTTAAAGCAAAGATTAAAGTTCTGTTTACTTTTACTTTTTTTCTGACTAAGTCCTATATGGATATAGATGGCAGTATGAATATAGAATGACTATATGCAGTAATCAGTGAATGAATAATACCGTTTACTTTTTGTATTGAATAAACAGTTTGAATGATAAAAATGACTATTTTACCCTTAGACTAAATAATTATTTACTTTTTTATTTTTCAATGACAAACGTGATTATAACTTATCAATTTAAAAAAAGATTAACTATTTTATAATTCACAAATCATCATGTGAATTATATTTGATTAACTTCTTTAATATTTGATAGAGATAGGCACATAAAGATTCTCCAAAATAACTTGCACATACAATGAGGATGTTGAAGTTTTAAACATTATAATTGAAACCAACGTCGACAATTTAATATCAAAAATATTTGTCCGAACAGAAAACTTCAAAATAAGAAATCTAATAAAAGAAAAAAAGAAAGAAGTCATTACCTGTCACTAAAGGTGAACGGAGATGGCGAGGGTGGTGGCGGTTGATGGCGAATCCCGTGAAAAAATCAGAGGAAGAATATTCACCATATATTAGACTAATCGATTGTCCGAACTCATTTTTTATTTTTTGTGCAAGCCATTTGGGGAAGAAGGGTAAATGGGCTATATGGGGACAAGGGCACTTTTTTTGTATGACCGAATAATCACTTGGGTAAAATGGGCTCAAAAATTAAGTCAAAAGTAAACAAGCAAAAAGTATGACCGAATAATCCTTGTAGACAATTAAGCCCAATAATCCAAAAAGAAACAGGCCCTAAGTCATAGCTATTGCGAACGAATGGTTAGATTACGGCTTGAAAGATGTTGCTTGGAGCTTTACGAATTATTTATTTTGTATTCTATTTGTCACTATACTATGGTATATATATATATATATATATATATATATATATATATATATATATATATATATATATATATATATATATATTTATTTATTTATTTAATGGTTGACATAATGAACAAAAATGTCCTTATCATGATGCTACTTTGTAAATTTAGAGAATCTTAATACACCATATCCGAATAGTTAGTGCGCGTTTTGTTTGAGTTAGAAAATCACTATATATATATATGAGATTGGTACCGAGATAAAGTAGGAATATGTTTGATTGAAAATCAATCTTATCTTACCTATATAGATGAGTCTGAAAACTCTCATTTTGAAAGTTTCATTTTCTAAGTTTAAAAACATATACCCCTAAACAAAATACTTGTATCATTCCTTTTCATTCCTATTACCGTTTCAATGTAACAAAACTTTTCTACCAAACGGACCCTTAATCGACTTTAGTCTTTATGTCCTTCAAATTCTGGTCGCCAAGATAAATGGTTTAAACAAAGCCAAAACAATATATTTATGATATTGGAAGCAACATAACTTGAATGCACATATATATGAGTATATGACCGTGTTTATATTCCTTCACGATTTTAGATATGCAATTACACACCTACAATTTTAACACTAATTCATACTCCCTCATATAGAAAGCTTGGTAAAAGGAGTATTACATTATCCAAATTTGTGCTCTATATTATTGGAAAGAATTTTAACATGTTAGTTAGCACTACTCAAAAAAGTGAGGTTTGAGTTGTATTAAAGTGTGTATAACGCCAAAATGGCAACTAGAGCACAACATGCTTCTCAAATAGTTCCGAGGAAAAAAACAACTTAATTGTTTTGTCCCTATTTACTTTACTTTTAGTCTTTATCACTCAAACAACACTATGTACTATGTACATTTGTACGTACTTGGATCCCATTATAACGTGGATAATTTTTTATAAACGTATACCAACAAAAAAAAATTATACAATATTTTATTTAAAAAATCTTCACTTTCAACCATATATACTTATAAAAAAATTAACTAATTTCATCCATAAGATAGAATGACAGCTAAAACTTACAGAAATTGCAGGTTTCATATGATATACTTGTGATTCAATTATATGTTAGAAAACACATGGGTTTAACATAGATACTACTGGACTGTCATAAATTCTAGAAAACATAGGTACATTGTTGTGAATAGACAAAAATTGTACACTAAAGATTCTATTTCTACCACAAATATATAGATCCCAAAAAACATTGGCCATCCTAGTAGTATTCTAAGACCAACAACAAACAAAAGACATCATCATACATAGTTAAGCTCGAGTTTAAGTTAACAATGAGGTAGCTAGAAATACAGATTGCAATGATCTTCTTCTCAAAATGGCAAACTCTTTGAAGTTGAGATAGACGTGAGTGATCTAAAATGCTCCGATGGCACGAAATCTTGTGGCAAATTCGCTCTCTTTACGATCCTTCTCATGTTGGTATGCAAACTTTGTTGTACCAAATGCTTAACTGCTTTGTTCTCGTCGCTCATCATCCTATCGTCCTCTGAATCCTTAGATGGATCTGTTGATCCCATTGACCTGGAATCGGCAAAACCATATAAGGGCGCGGAAACATTTGACCCCATGGTTCCTACAAAAGTTTCAGACACTTGCTTCCCTTTATCGATCCTTAAAAATTCTAAAATTCTAGAAGCTCGTTTTTGTGCTAAAGTACTACCTAGAAGAGTTAATTCAAGAAGAGATGATGAAACCCCGGACTCAATCATGGCTTGTCTATCTCTATACGATTTATGAGCCATTACCATCAAAATGTACGTCGCTTGTTCTTGACAATTAGGCGAATCTGTCCAACTTAAAACATCCACCAGGATTTGGAACGAATCTTGAACAGTACTCAACGCCTTTCGTCCTTCAGGAGTAGACACTACATTGCTCAAAATTGACAAGATTCTATCACTAACTCCCATATCTCCCAATGTGGTCAATAGAAATGAAACGAAATTATCTATTTCGATCATTGGCAACACATTGGAAGGCAAGATCGATAAATTGTAGAGCGCCCGCAAACAATCTTGAACAACTTGTGAATTGAATTTACTTTCGGTCGAACTCTTGAGAGTTTTGACCAAAAACAAGATGGCTCCTGATGATCCGATAATAGGTTTGTTCGAGTCAAGTGCAGTCAACCCAAGAAAATTGGCAACAATTGCTGCTGACACATCAGGGTTAGGAACACCTTCATTTGGAGATTTAATTAGATCAAGCATCTTGTGTACTGCCCCTGCTTTAACAATTGCAGCTTTGTTCCTGAAATTCATTAAAATCCAAAAACTTTTATCAATTTTGAGCCAACCCATGACTGAAATAACAGATCTAAGCAGTAGCAAGCACCAATTTTCTACCTTTATACAGTAATTGCTAAATAGTAAGTCAAACGCAACTAATTATGACAAAATACTGTTAAATTGAGTTCAATCCCAAATCAAAACAAATAACATTAACCCCAAATCCACTTAAGTTAAGTCAAACACAATTAAATTTATCAAAACCCTACATTCATAACACCAACAATAAACCCCAAATTTCATTAAGTTTACCAAAACAACAAAACTAATACTCCAATAAGGAAAATTTGATATAAAATGCTTACGTGTCATTTCCAATTCCAAGATTTAGCAGAGCATAAAGAGCAGCAATTTGGGAATCAAGATCACGAGAATCAAGCATTCCGACCAACGGCGGAATTGCTCCGAGCAACGCTAACGTCGTTCTAGCTTCGGAATCTTCTTTCGCTAACCTCCGTACATTTTTCGCGCCACCCAAAACGTCATCGTTTCCACCACACTGCAACCGCTTCACCACCGCTTTTAATTCTTCCAAAGTTTCCACCTTTTTCTTCACCGCTTCTTCTTCTTCCTCACATAACTCCGACATCCTTAATAACTCCGACAGCTTGTCAGACTTTTTGTTTTTAACATTATCATTATTTTTTAAATTTTCATTATGCTTCTTATTCACATCAGATCTGCATTCTGTTTTCTTTCCGACCACCTGAGACTGAACTGTGTGACGGTGATGGTGACGGTAACCGCCGCCGCCGCATCTCATCGTGTTGATGATTTTGCGGCGGCATGATGACCATACGCCGGCGGTGGATTGATGGTGGTCAAGAACAACTGATGCAAGATTGTTTTGTTGAAATTTTCCCATTTAATTGAATACCCTTTTGTCAAAATGTAAACTTGATATCAATTGAGTTATATCCACATTGCAGAAATGAAAACCCAAGATTAATTTTTTTTTTTTCTTGTTTCACACACAGTAGAAACACCTGTATGTATGTGTGGATCAAAAGACTTAAAAAGTAGGAGAGGAGTGAGTAAATGGTGAGAGATGAAGCTTCTGAAACAAGGGAGGGAGGGAGGGAGGGAGTGTATGGTGATGTGTGTCAGAAAGAAAAATACATAAAGTTAGAGGTGGGGTCTGCATTATATAGTAAGATTACACTTACCTACCTTAATTAATATGTTTGCTTACTTTTCTTATCCTTATAGAAGTATTTGTACCATTTTGTGCCTAATTTTGCTATGGTAATTTTTCTATTTAAGTGCTCAAAGTGTCAAACTAATAAATTACAAACCTAATACATCTACAGGTCATAAATCTACTAGCAATAAATTGTAATGAGGCACTTATCCAAAAAAAATTGAGTTTGAAGTGATTCGGATAGAATGTATGTTAACTGTTAATAAAAAAGTATTCTGATTATTAACTTCAGGTGTTAATATACAATGTAAAAAGTGATCGTGATTATCGTACCTAACTAATCATCGATATTAAAAACATAGGACCAGTGACCGAATGAGTGATCATCATGCAACCAAACCGAAGGAACCATTATCATGTTTTGTGATGCTAGGTTTCATGCAATACAAGACACGTACGTTGACGACGTATCTTGTACAAATAGTCATGTTTGTATGCGGTTCTAGCTAGACTATCTTGTTTAAATTGTGAACGATACTGTTAATTGTTGGGCGATTTCAATTATGGACTTCTTATGCATTTTTTTAATAGTCATGAAGTTCCTTTGAAAGTTTAACAGTATGTATCATCTTCTCTCCAAAGACAATAAATAGGGATGAATTTTCTTACGAAGGACAATATATTTGTTACCTATTTTCAAGGGATGCAAAAAATATATACAATAAATAGGGCACCTTTCCGAGCAATCAATAACATTTATTGTTGCCAACAAATTTGATGGAACATACGATGCACCAACACACCTCAAATCAATACTTTAGGATGGAATTGCAACCGTTCTTACATTTTAGGGGCTTCTTGGCAAAACTTTATGCAAGTTTGACGAAATGTTTTTCTTTTCTTAACATTGATTAAACAAACATAATTTATATTAATTAAATTAAATTAAATATTAAAGTAAAGAACTTATATATGATTTACAGGTTTAAATGAAAATAGAAATTCCTGTGAGGATAGAGGAATCAATCTCAGTCTTTCATTTTCATTAAAATCAACTTTATTCACGTTTTTAAAAAATAAATATCTCAAAAACAGTAAGTCAAAAAATTATAAAAATTGCACCATAAAATTCAGCATTTTTTTTCTCTTCGATTAGACATCTCACATAATATACTTTCGACAACTTTTTTTATTAATTTTACAAATTGTACAATATTAGTATCACATGTGATACCCAACGGGTATCACATTTGATAGTTGTTTACAAAACCACCAAAAATGAGGGGGAAAAAAAGTCGTCGAAAGTATACCTTATGAAATGTTTAATTGAAGAGAAAAAGATTTCTGATTTTTATTGTGCAATTTTTATAATTTTTCGACTTACCGTTTATGAGATATTTAATTTTTAAAAACGTAAGAAAAATGAGTTTTGTGACACGTAGCGCATTTTTATTGGTTTCTTTGTTGTACTTATTTAAATATTGATTGGTTGATGAGAATAAAATGAATATTGATTGGTTGATGAATCAAATAGTCATTATGGAAAAGAAAATAACCTTAAACTAATTAATTATTTTGGTTAACAAAAAATTGTTCACAAGACATCATCAAAGAACTTTTGCCCAGCGCCTACCGGTTTACAAAAAAATAATTCGTCAATAAAAAAAATTATGTATTCAAGTTTCAGTTAATACGTACAATGTAATTATTTATAAAGTGTGATTGGTAAATAGGTTATATTCTTTTTTAACAAAATAAAGTTGATTTTTATAAATAAAATTCACTATAAAAATAGGTGAGATTACTTGTAATGGATATTTATTCTTAGTTTTGTGCGGGGCGGAACTAGGATTTAATAATTTGAGAGGTAAATTTTTTTTGCATTATTTTCTTAATTTTGATGGGTCAAAACTTATAAGATATCATAAATATCCCTAAATTTTTTAATCTTTCATAATTTGAAAAGTTTCGGGAGCAGATGATCCGTGCCCCTCTCTACATCCGCACCTGCTTTTATGAGTTTATTATCTAACTCACATTCTACTCTAAGTTCTTGTATATTCTAACACTTTAAAATCTATCTAAAATGGAGTATAATTTATTAAATACATTTAAGAATTACTTCATATTTTGAGTAGCTTCTATAGACGATGTTAACTTTCTCAAAATAGACTTATAAGGAACAACAAACAATATCAAACATCAATAACAAATCATTATTAGATTGTGCATAAATTTGATCTAATACAATCAGATAAATGATATCGCGACCAAATAACTAAAGAATTTCGTTTGGGAATACTTCATCGAAGTGAGCTACGTTGTCATAGTAAATGCTAGCTAATTGTAGCTATTGAAGTATATTCAACGTTGATGTACACCACTCTCAAACACTATTGACCCAGACATTGAAGACCCGAAGTTGATAAATCAACCACGTGTTGAAGTAAAAGTGGGCCGATTAAATATTTTATAACTTTTACTTTTTTTCTCTCAATTTTGTTGAAAAAAAAAAAAAAGTTGAAGGGTGCTTTTCCACGTCAAGTTCAATATTGACCTATTTCTTTTAACAATTAAACTCATTGAGTCATTGTTAAACGTAATGTTAAGTTTTAACACCAAATTTAACAACGAAATCCCACACTAAAACACGTGGACTAAATGAGAATGCAATCCAGCTCAAAGGGAAATATGATTACCGAAAGTGGGACCATGTTCCGAAATCATGATGTAGTATTTGTAT
Source organism: Gnaphalium uliginosum (assembly GCA_963930675.1). Classification (NCBI taxonomy): domain Eukaryota; kingdom Viridiplantae; phylum Streptophyta; class Magnoliopsida; order Asterales; family Asteraceae; genus Gnaphalium; species Gnaphalium uliginosum. Next base: position 12,632,157 of record OZ005684.1, read on the forward strand.
TTTTTTAGATCAAAGAGATCTATGACAACAACGGTAAGACAAGAAAGTACGGTGTGAAGACTTTATATGGGTGTGTGTTTTTTAGCAAGATACTTGGTAGAAGAGCTTCTTTTATTTTATTTTTAATATAATTTTTCCTGATTTAATCTTTCTTTTAGATTTACAACATTTTTTAAAATCATTTTGTAATAAAGAAATTCAAAAGTTCCTTAATTTATAAAGATAATTTGTGTATGTATTAAATTAGGTGATAAACATTTCTAGTTTAGCATATTAAATAAAAATTGGAATGTATAAATACTTTATTAAGCGAATATTAAACATGGTTTTACAAAAAGAAATAGTAATATAAAAATAAAATCGAGAAAAACCCAAAAGACCAATGTTCAAGATTTATGTTTAATTCATAAGTTATATTATACCAATCAAATTGGTTTGACAAACAAAAAAATCAGAAGACCAAAATGTCAAAGTTAGAGCCAACAAATGAAAACACATGCATGCACCATATTTTATTTTATGTTTAATATTATTAGAGTAGACACCCATGTTTTGCCGTTTGAAAATGTACACATATGCCTCGTTACTCTTGTCATTACCAAAAGTCAAATACGATTATATAGATTCACACCAACTACAAGTATCTCTAAAAGGCTAAAAGGACGATAAGTTTGAAGGCAAATATGTATCCTCTAAATCACTAAATGCACGAGTTTCTCCTCGTGTATTTTGTTTGGAGAGGACGAATTAATGTTTGTACGAGTCAAATGTACATGGTTTAATCGAGTATCTAGTGATTCTTTCTGACACTTCCTATGTGATTGCCTATAATATATTTACCTAAAAAAGTTCAAAACTGAAACATTGTATGATAAATCACAACACCTTATCACTAGGACCACGTTGGCATAAAAGACTGAACAAAGGCCATCGTAGCTTGTTATACATCAACACTCATAAGATGGAACAACAATTCGGTTGCATAAAATAGGTAAACTTTTTAAGTTCCAAAATTAAATAAAGCATATGGTGAACACAAATGAAAAAATTCGTCTTGAATATCAAGAGAATCTATAGATGTTTTTATATTTTTATTTATATACTGTTAAAGGTAGTAATGAAAAATTGAAAATTAACACGACACAACACTACTACACATTTTTATTTTTTTAGAGTAAATTCTATAAATGGTTCTTATGGTTCACACCGATTTATGAAAATCATCCCTATACTTTATTTTTCGCTTTTTTAGTTCAATAAGTTTACGTTTTACTCGAAAATAGTATCTCATCCACCTAAAATGACTAAATATCATTTGTCTGTTTAGATCCTTACTATCCGAAAATGACTAGAAAAGGGGTACGTTAGTAATTTTAGGTGGATGAGAGACTATTCTCAAGTAAAATATAAATTTATTGGACTAAAAATGTGAAAATTAAGTATATGGGCGACTTTCATAAATTAATGTAAATCACATAGATCATTTATAAAATTTACTTTTTTTTAATTTGAAAACGGAAGATTAAAAAATGGTGATGTCTAGCGTTGTGCATTATTGATATAACTCCCTGTAATAATTTGTTTTATAACTTTCTTAAACAAATTACGTATACATTAATATGTTGCACATTCATTCAAAAATAAGGCGATTTATGTTTTTAAAACATATATATATATATATATATGCAAGTTATAATAGATATGAAGAAACAACATAAAACAAACAAATAGTCAAACACCTTAAAAATGTTTATTATAAAGACCTTATTACTGCATGTCTAAACGTGACAGGATTCAGAGATCATGCAGGAATACTACCTAGCAACACAAACACACAAACTTTGCATTTATTAATACGGACCATTTTATTTTATTTTATTGTGTTTTTCTGACTTTAAGTTTCATTTTAATGAAATAAAATCATTTAAAAGAAAATGATAAAAACATTAACAAATCAAAAGAATATAATAAAATGTTTGGTTGGTTTACAAATTCTAGTGCTACTTTTAAATGATTTAGCCGTTGCAAACACTTATATATATTTATTGCACGACATTCCTTTCACATTCCCTCTCAGTTTTTCATTGGTACGAACGGCCTCACATCAAACCTTTTCCAAGAGAATAAAAGACTCTAAAACGTATCGTGTACCTTATAAACTGAATAATAAATAATGTTTATGCAAGTGTAACCATCTTACAACTCGTCCTATAAAATACCTAAAACAAAGTTCTCTTTATATTCACGAATCAAACCTAATATATTAATCGTACTTGACTAGAATGACAAATAGACGACCCGTGTAGTTACTATACATCTATAGCTTTTTATCCGATTAATACACGCTAATATAGAGAAAGTAAATGAAGATGTTTCGAGTAAGAACGGAAAATGTTTAATGATAACAATATTTCATATTTAGGTATACTTGCACTATAGAAGTGATTTCTTTTTTCTTTTCTTTAGAAGACAACTACTCGAATACAGTACTACCACGAATATATACATGATTAATACACAAATATTTATATTTGTACCAACTCGAGAACTCGATTGGTCAATGACTCTTTGGTTATAAAAGTAAATTATGTACCCCTGAGTAAGGTTCATCTTCCAAAAGGGTAATTCTCTTATGAATTACTGTTATTCAACATTTTCCACAAGCTATTTCTATCTACTTTCAATTTATTTTATTATACATTAATATTAATAATATATATAAATATATCAGTAACAGATAAATAATAAAAAGAAATTGAAACGGAAAAGGGAATAAAATAAACTCCTTTTCCCATACACAAACACAAAGATAGATTCTTAAGGTGTCCCACACCCATTGCCTTTTGTATATATTCCCTCTTCATGCTCAAATAAATGTCACATATTTATGATTATTTCATTCCAGATTTCCAATCTTCTCTAGGCCACCATCACCATGGTTCCAGAAATAGAGGTATTGTCTCAAACTCCATCTCAAAATATACAACTCTTTTTTCTCCATTCCATGCTCTGAATTCTCGTATATATATATGCAGAAACCGAAAGTCACTGAGATACAAGTTCGCATGGATTGTAACGGGTGTGTTCAGAAGATCAAGAAAGCTCTACACGGCATCAATGGTTAGTTCAAAGGACCTTCCAAGAATTTATATATACTCATTCTTTCTATTTGTAAGATTTCATGATCGGTTATGTTTTTCAGGTATATATGATATCTATATCGACATCCCTCAACAGAAATTGACGATAATCGGCTGGGCAGACCCAGAAAAAATCGTTAAAGCTATCAAGAAAACAAGAAAAACCGCTACCATATGTTCCCATTTGGCACCAATGGAATCAGAGACGCCATTAGAAGGTGAACCACCGCCTTCAGACACTGCAAACCACCAGCCAGGAGAAGAAGCTCCACCACCAGAACAAACACCGCCAACAGAACCACCACCGGTTCCAGACGATCCTCCACCAGATGGGGTGGCAGGAGCACCTCAATTTACAGAGCCTACACCAAACCAGCCGCCACCATCTCCTCGACCGAAAGAGGTGGAAGAAGTTCATGTTGTCTACCATTATCCACCAGACAATCAAGATAATGTCCGTGTTTACAGTGGGCATGTGAATCATTATCCCAGTAGTCAATATGGTCCAAGATTTAAGCATGAGCCGTCACCTCCTCCTATCCATGTGAACCATAGTTACAACACATACAAGCCCACCCCTTATGTCACTGAATATGAATACATCCGTCAACCACCACAAGACGCATCTTACAGTAGACCAGAGCCACCACCACGATACACCTCTTACACCTGGCCAGAGCCACCACAGCACTACAAGCATTACAGTCGGTCAGAGCCACCACAACAGCAATACGAGCATTACAGCCGTCCAGAGCCACCACCACAGCATTACAGCCGTCAAGAGCAGCCATCACAGCCTTACAACCGTCAAGAGCCACCGCCACATTTCAATCAGCCTGAGCCGCCACCACAACCTTACAGCCGACCAGAACCGTCACCAGAACCTTACAGCCGACCAGAACAGTCACCACAACCTTACAGCAGACATGAGCCGCCACTACAGCCTTACAGCCGACCAGAGCCGCAAATTCAACGTTACAGCCAACCAGAACCGTCACCACAACCTTACGGCCGACAAGAACCGCCACCACAACGTTACAGCCGGCGAGAACCACCAACCCAACAAAGTCACACAGATCCACCACAAAATTACAGGCAGCCGGAGTCATCACGACAATACACACATTACAATCGCGCTGAGTCACCACAGCAATACACACATTACAGCCGCCTGGAACCACCACAACAATACACACAACACAGTAGACCAGAGCCATCACCGCTGCACACATACTACAGCAGACTCGAACCACCAGAGTATATACACTACAATGATGATTATCACAATCGCACCATAAATGATGGCATGACATCACCTTTTGGGGATGAAGATCCTAACGGATGTACAATCGTCTAAACACATGATTCTATGGAAAACAGCATCCTTTGCTCCAATGGAAAATAACCTGTCGATTAACTAACACCATGCAAAAGTCTAATATTCCCACTGAGACATGTGATGATGATGGTGAAGAACAAGATTCTTAGCTTGTGAGTGCATGAAGAATATGTTCTTCTCATTCGCGTTGAGGTTGAGGTCATTATCTCAAATACTATCTCAGTGTATTAAAAAGAATACGAGTTTTAAACGTAAAGTTTTCCCTGATTATGTATAATATATTTTCTCTAGTCAACCTTGACAGTTGACATCGTATGGGGTCCCACCTTTACTTTAGTTTCATTTTCTAGATGTCATGTGCAATTCTCATGTGGACCTAACTAGCTGCCAAATTTATAAGGTGGCAAATGCCTAAGAGACAGAATTTCAAGACTGTATAGAATGTTTGACAATTGGTCAAAAGCTAAAATACCTTGTATAATAGCAGGGAATTGTGGAATACAATGTAATTTGATACAGGCAAAATAGTAGTAATTCACAAGGACATCTTAAAGGGTTATGTGTCAACTGATCTGATTGTCACTAGTATCAATCAGCCAAAAGAGGCCTGAGACCTAGGATCAGGGACCTCGTCTAGAGTAACCTCTATTGACGGAATCAATGCTAACTAGTCTTTTCCTATATCTGTACACTCCAGTAGTGGCAAAAATATAGAACTAAGATGGACCACACTATTCCTTCCGTAAAAAACAGGTCAATACACACATCTACAGGTCAAAATGTTGTGTAAAAAACGTCCGATATGTATCTAGTGAGGACCCCAAACCAGTCACTATTTACTACAAGTCAAAACGAGCCGGTACCCTATGGTCGAAAAACACTTCTTTGTCCATTTTATTACATAACTAATGTGTTAACTATGATTACAGCAGCGATATAATTACAACAATCAATTAAATCATTCAATACATATGAATTAGGAGGTTGTGTGCGTTTAAAATAAACTTTATGAGACTTTCAACCAGTTTGACTATCCTTTCTAGCAAACATTTTTTATGACCCATTTTAAAGAGGACAATCCAAATCGACCCATTAAGTAAATGGGTCAGAATCACCAACTGTAAATGAGCTCCAGCCACGATCTCGAAATGCAAAAAAAAAAAAAAAAAAAAAAAGATAACACGATGTAAAAGAAATAGTTAAGACAATGATTTTTCCGATTTTCAGTAAATATAGCTTACAAGGCTGTCAATACACACATCTATAGTCTCAAATATCTCAACCATGACACGAAAATTTTAGGACACCAAACTTACAAATTCTTAAGGGAAAATTGCATTTGCAGGACATTTAGAACCTGATTTGAGGTTTGATGATGATGGGAAGATTCCTACTTTACTAATTATACCCCACAAAAGTATCATTTCTAAATGAGGAGAATGATATCTAATGAGGAAACAGAACCTATGCTTTTTTGTCCAAAACTGACCTAGTTATTGTCATCAGTAGTATTTTCAGATGATTCATCTTCTTCGTCATAAAGTATATCTTCTTCATCCTCATCTTCACTTTCTTCCTCTTCATGTTTCAAAATTTGACTTTTGTCAGCAGCCTTATTGAACTATACGGAATTGGATAACAAACTAATATAAGACATATGAAGATATTGCACAGAAATTATCTTGCTTTTAAATAGAGAAACCTGTGCGGCTAAAAGTTGCAAGCGTCCTGACAACTGCAATAAAGACTGATTACCATCTCCTTTTGACTTCGTAAGCTGCAAAGGATTAAAAATATTTATTAGGCCAAAAAAGTCCATTGAAATGACACATTGCTAGGAGCACCATATAGGCATATAGTAACAAGGGATCAAGATAACTGTACCTTATACAATGATTCCAGCAGTTGTGATGCTTGTTCTTCAGATTTGACGTAGTTGCCATGATGCACTAATAAGCAGCAAACCCATGGAAGAATGTATTCTCCATTTATTGATCTGTGACAGAATGTGTCACAAAGATTAGAACACTGTGTTCATAACATCACTCTTCATTGGGGTTTCAGGAGAGTTGGAAAAAAAAGGTGGCAAAATGGGCCACGTAACGTGTTATAACAGGCTCGGGGTAATTTTAGTCCAAAAGTTACTAGTATTAATGTAAAATTATTATTTTAAATTAGTAGATCAACTACGATTACAAATTACATCACTTCAACAAAATCTAATTTGTTAAGTGACATGATTTAAGAGATTTTATGCATTTAAAAATATACTTCAGCCAACTTTAGACCCGTTTCCTTTTTATCTACTTCTTTATTTATTTTACCTGCTTGACCAGTTAGAGTTAAAACAAAAACCGATCCAATACATTTTATAAGTCAATGAAATTACAAATGCCACCGTAAAAAAAAAAAAAAAGAAAAAGCAGAAGAATATGAGGAACAAACCTTGATTGCCACATGGCCAACAATAACTTCAACAATGTAGAGGCATCATCCGGTGTCATAGATGAAACAGCTGCTCTCATCTGTTGTTATCGATTTAGTCAAAATATGGATGTGAAACAGGGGCTACGTGAGAAAAATGGAATCTAAATATGTGAATGAACAAAAACCTGTTTTTGTGGTACGTTAGCTTCAATATTGGCACCCTTCAAAAGTTTGGATAACAAAATTGTGTTAGACGTAAGATCCTTATCACTTGCTAGGATGCCTTCAGCTCTCAGCCGATCTTCCAGGCATAAGGTTACTTTATCCACTTCTAAATCATCTGATGATCAAATTTAAGATATATAACTAAATATGCCGTGATTACAACTACAAACATCATTTGCATAAAAAAAATATATGATACCTTTAGTTGAAGGCATATCTCGGGTTTTAGCATCAGATACATTATAAATACTTGGAGCTGGAAGTAACGCGGTTTCAGTATTTGCCCGGTCTAAAGCTGTAACTGTTGAAATTAAATTATACGGTTGTTATTAGATGACACTAATTCAAATAGCAAAGGGTATCACGGGGTTATATGCTAATGAAAACAGCCACTTACCATGATTCTGCTTTTCTGACCCTTTCTTTGACTTAAGAGATTGGGTCAAAGGTAAGAGAATGCCATCCATGGAAGTTGTTAGCTTTACATCCGTACCACACTGTATTGAGATTTTCTCAAAGGCCGGTTTTATTACCAGACCATGGGCAAGAAAAACATGCCCGGTTGAAGGTTTTGAGAAATTCTGTAATTTTGCAGAGAATATGGTGGGGACCACACCCTTGTAATTCTTGGAAAGATCGTCCCCTACAGATACCATGACTTTTGTTGACTTGGACTTGTGTAATCCCTCGACATTTGTTCCGCTCCAAAAGTAACAAATACCCATTTCTGAAATGGTGAGTACAGCTAGACCTGAACTATCTACACCGTAGGACTTGCTATCGATAAAGATGGCAGGATGGTCCATTGCAAGTACACAACACGCTGACTTATTTTTGCTGCCGTCTACATCCCATACCGCAACATATCGTTCGCCAACAGCAGATGAAAGTACGTACTTACCATCATCAGAGAAGGTCATACATCGAACAGCCACCTGTTAATAAATACTCAATTAAGCAAAATCAAAGCTGAAACGCATTCATTTATTTTATTCTAATTTTAACAAGGGAGAAATAGAACTATATGAACTTACAGGATGTCCAGAAAAATTTTGCATCTTTTTAAGGTCTGAACAGTTGAAGATCTTTAATTGAGCAGCTGCAGTTGCTATAAGCTTCCCATCTGATGTTAAGAATTAGCCATTAACAAAAGTTAAAAATACAAAAAACTAGCAAGCCGCAGAAACCATATGAATGAAACTTAAATACTTAATAAGAGCATAAAAGATTAACCATAAATTTAAACACAAACTCTCCTAAAGGTTCGGAGTGGGTGGAAAACGTGATTTGATATCATGTAAAGTCAAGATTATAAAAGATGTATACCCGATGAAACAGACATCGAAGATATGGCTTTTGAAGAGGCTTTAAACTTGCGCAACAAGTTCCCTGTCATGGAATCAAGTTCACATACCATCCCATCAGCACCAGCAGTATACACACACGATCCAACTGCAGGAGATGAAATGGCAGTGACACCCCTGCATATTTTTGCCAATAAAAAATCATAATGAGATACGTTAAATAGCAAAATACCCATCAGGATTCAAAATACAAATATCATCTTTATCACACTAAGTTTCCTTTCACATATTGAAATCCTTGAGTTCAATTCACTCAAGTGAACGTACTTTGAAAATATAACATTAGTGTATGTTATTTACAGGAACTCGCAATTGACAAGCACTATTGCATTACTTTGGATTACATGGACAATGGATAACTAATCGACAACACAAAGCATCATAACATGATAACACGATATCCGCAAAAGGTTGAAATTGAGACTCACCCAGGATGGCAATCACTAACCCTCCACTTTGATTGACCAGCAGACACATCCAAAGCTAATACATCACCACCTCCCGTTCCTAATATTAACAACGAATTTCGCAGCTTCCTTTTTTTCTAATCAAACACACTCCAGTTAATCAATAACAATATTAACGATACCTTACTTTTCCACAGCAAATAAACCATTTCGTTTATAATAATAACGGCATAAAATATAGTTAATGTCACAGAGTTGAATAATTGTTGATACTAGAAAGACATCTTTAGAATTTTAAATTATTAAAGTTGGTAGTAAACCTTCTTCTCCAAGCTCAACCATTTCATACAAGTATAATCAACCGACAAGTGTCCACCTTCCGGTTTGGCGAAAAAGTCTGTTTCATCTGTCGACGGAATATTCGAAAAGTCTGTCTGTATGTGGCCCTTAATTGTGTCCCAAATCTGGAGTGCATAATCAAATATTTCTCAAAAATAACAAATTGCAAATTTTGCACAAAGTGTGGAAAATTAATGAACTGCTAAAGTATTATAATTAAGATAATAGAAATAAAATGTATAAAATAATACCTTAATTCGACCATCACCGGAGCTAATAGCAAGAAATTCTAATGATGGACTGAAGGACGTCAATACGTCTCTGATGTTTGTTGACTCCATAATAAACCCTAAATAAATAAATATACACATACATTCAGTAATTATATACATAAGAGTTGAATTAATTTAAACTGGAAAAAAGGTCAATAGATATATGAATTAAAGTGATTGCTCGGAGTTAGAGAAACCTGTGCTGAAAAAGGTGGATACTGACGGAGCTGATAGAATTGTGGCGGAGGAAAGTGGCGGCGCCGGTGAATCGGTGGTGGTGGTGTTGCTTGTTGAGTATACTCGTGAACTAAAGGAGCAAGCGGCGCCTTTTCCTGCTAGTTGTGGTATGGTTCGAAAAATAAACCCTCTCGTCTTTTCTACAGTTTTGCCCCCTTGCGTTCTATTTTTATCGAAAACGCCCCTTTTTTACACAAAATTGTTACAATTTTCATTTTTAATAAATACATATACAAATACAACTGTAATATGAAATAGTGTTTATGTGTACTCGCGTCGAGACGACTTATGAGCTATTATCAGTAATCAGTTTGAGAAATATTTTAAAATGATTCGGTACAAATCGAGGTAATAAGTACATTTTAATAGAGTCGAGTCGTATGGAGCTTGAAAGTATCGGTTAATTAATCAAGTCACGCTCAAGCTTGAAAATACAAACTCGATTGAGATTGAGTCGAGTTTTGTGTTTTGGGTTTTCTAATCGAGTCGAGTTCAAGCTTGACACTATATCCACTCGACTCGATTACACCTCTATATGTGCTCGGCTGAACTTATCTTTTAAGTTTTACATACGGACTATATATTATAATTTTTAGGGAAACAGGGAAAGGTAAATTTTATTTTCACCCCAAATCTTGGAAGTTTTAAATTTGTGCTTATTAAAATTGATAATTTATCTTATTTCATAAGTATATGCACTGAGTAAACTCAAACACCAAAAAAAACAACCATTAAGGATTGGCATGCGATCGGTATAGGGACTTTAGCACCCAACATGGCTATCTTAATGTCTAGGTATTAGCTTCCAAACCATGACGGCATAAAAGACATACGATGTAGGTAAAATTGGTCATAGAGCGTTGGAAAGAAAAGTTTAAGTGACGTTCACGAGACGACAATTGGTCATAGAGCGTTGGGAAGGAAAGTTTAAGTGACGTTCACGAGACGACAGTTGTGAACGTGGTTGCGTTTACCACAGTGGATATAATAATTTTCCTCCAATTTCAACTTATAAGTATAAAAATTCAACGAGTGAAAGACATTGCTTTATAATTTTCGTGAATTTATGTAAGGTGATTTTGATTTAAATTTATTTGAATTTAATGATTTCAACCTCACATGTTAAATACCCTACAAGTCTTTTATAGTTAAAAGTTATTAATGTCTTACAACTAATATTAAGTTATATTAGAAGCACTAAACTATGATGATAAGTATTGTAGTGTTTGAAATCTTTTGTTTCAATATAATTTGATCATAGCCACATATAAATTGGTTGGCTTTCTAAGACAAAATATACAACTCTACAATATATATGAAGTCATCTAAAACTTCATATCTAGTCAAGTATTCAAGTATCAAATGTATACTAGCAAACAACAATAAGCATCTAATGAGGGTGGAGTCGTATGATATATAAATATCATATTTTAATGATAAAGTGGTTCTATCATCTGGAGCGACTCTAGGACTTTAAAGGCTTAAAGCAAACTTGAAATATAAGGTTTTACCGATTTGATATGACTAGGGCTGTAATCGAGTCGAGCCGAGCTCGAGCTCGGCTCGATTCACTTATGGTAGGCTCAAGCTCGGCTCGATAGCTCGACGAGCTTTCATGATGAATGCTCGAGCTCGACTCGAAATTGTTTCAGGATAGCTCGATTTCGGCTTGAAAAGCTCGATTATTCTTATAAAAAAATATTTTTAATACCCAAACTTATTTTATATTAATTTAAAAATAAAAATAAATACCAAAAGTCATTTCAAATATATAGAAAATATAAATAAAGTGTGAAAATTAGTTTAAAATATGTAAAATAGTATAACAATATTTAAAGTATAATAATATTATCATTTATAGATTCAAAATTACATATACATTTATATAAAAATATACATATTAATTAAAGCTCGATAACAGCTCGAGCCGAGCTCTTACGGGCTCGAGCTCGGCTCGATATATATTTCGAGCTCTACTTTTAAGCTCGATATCGGGCTCGAACTCGATAAAAGCTCGACTCAAACGAGTTCAAGCTCGAGTCGAGCTCGAGTTGCTCGATAAAAGCTCGACTTGTTTGCAGTCTTAGATATGACTGACCATTTTCTATCTTTTTATGATGCATATTCAATGAAATTTGTTCGGCATAGTACGGAAAATCAATTTTTCTAGAATTAACAAAAAACCAATCCATTCATTCCATTGTGATATAGTACACCGTCTTTAATACTTACTTTATCCCAAAATAAATGTCCACATTACTATTTATAGTTGTCCTAAAATAATTTTCCACTTATAAAAAATAACTATTGAAAATCATTAAAATCCTAATTTTACCCTCATTTATTACTCTCGGTCATTTATTTTTTACAAAGATTCAGTCAAACTTGCATTGAATATAAGGGCAAAATTGACATTTACCCAATTTATCTCAATTTCCACACAAATTATTGGAGAACAATTTTTGTGAGACGGAGAGAGTATTTGTTACTGATCAACTACGACTTAATAAAAATAAAATGAAAAAGAAAAAAGAAACAAAATCTACTGAAAACATATAAAATTACTTTGATGATAGCCAATGAAAAACAAAGATTGTATTTAAAGACATGAAAAATATAAGGTCGAACTTTTTAACGAAATCATTTAGAACCAAGTTAGAGGTTATACTTTCCTAGGCTTTATAAGACAAAAAAACGTTGGAGATCCTTGTCGTTATCCTATACCATACATATAGCATCGAAAAATTGGCCTTATAAATTTGAGAGCCTAAAGCGCTAACTTCACTAGTCTTATCCTCGAGCCACCCCTCTCTATCGTATATCTACTGAATTGCCTTTGTTTCTCATTTCCAATTTCAACTCAATTTTTAAGGGCTTAAGCCCAAGTAAAAAATAAAATTAAAAACTTCTGTCTATTCATCTATGTATTAACTATATTGAGGACATTCTCATTGTATGTTGTTATTAGACATCGACTATATGTCTAGGTATATATTTTTTTCTCGTATTTAAGTTTGCATTATTAGGTTGCAAAAACTAGTTAATATGTATGATTATTATTAGGAGAAAAGATAGTTAGTGTTAAAATATGTTTTATCTTTTCTTATCATCATCGTTATGTATATATAAGTAGAAAGAGGTTCAAACGAGTATAACAACTTTTTGTGACAATAGAAAAACCAATAAGAACGCGCCACGAGTCACAAAATCCACTTTCTCTCACGTTTTTAAAAATTAAATATCCCTCAAACGGTAAGTCGAAAAATCATAAAATCTGCACCATAAAAATCAACGTTTTTTTCTATTCGATTAGAGATCGCACACGGTATACTTTCGACGAACTTTTTTTTTCATTTTTTTGTTGATTTTGTAATCGACTATCAAATGTGATATCATCGGGTAACACATGTGATACTAACGGATAACACGTGTGATACCAGCGAGTAATACATGTGATACCAGAGGGTAACACATGTGATACTAATATTTGTACAATTTGTAAAACCCATAAAAAAGTCGTCAAAAGTATACCTTGTGAGATGTCTAATCGAAGAGAAACAAATGTTGATTTTTATGGTGCAGTTTTTATAATTTTTCAATGAGTCATTCATAAGATATTTAATTTTTAAGAACGTAGAGAAAAGTGGATTTTGTGACACGTGACGCATTTTATTAATTCTTCTATTCTCACTAAAATTTTCATTCTCATTTAAAACTCACTCTATATAAGTATTATTATAAGTCACGACGTGTTATATGTTTAGATGATATATAAAATGTCCAATTTTTTCATCTTACATGTCAAGTCATGTATATTAATATAATTTGTCAAACATTTAAAAATTTAATATTTTGATTATTGCGATATCAAACAACATAATTAGATGCAAACATTGTATTCTTGTATTACATTTTGTTAAAGTTGATTATCTGCTTTTGATTATTGAAAATGCATAATCCAACATATTCCGATGGAGTATGAGGTTGACAAAACATAAATGAATGGATTTTCAATTCCATTTCATTATCTGTTTGGTTGACACACTGAATGAAATTCGATTCCATCAAATTCTATAAAATGGAGGAATTTAATTCTTGTATTTTTTTATGTAATCTCATCCCATCAACTAATGAATTCTGATCAATTACGTTATGTAATATTATATTATACTACGTTATATAACTCTATGGAGTATTTATGTTACATTATATCATTAATACTATTATAAGTTTAGCTTCGCTTGACTTTGATTTAAATAGAGTTTGAGCTTTGAGTAAGCTCTTGCTTTGATTCACTTGGTGCCCCTGAAGTGCTTGAAAGGAGAATCGTTACTTCTTGTTGTGCCGACACTCGAGAAGACTAATTAGAGATCGAGGCCAACAAAGCTTGTTGTAGAGGAAATCTGGTAACTGTTATGAATATATATGTATATATATATATATATATATTACATTTAATGTTTTATATTTTATATTTATATTGTATATTATATTTTATATCTTTTATCTCTTATATTTATATTCTACATTTTCTATTTTGTATTTTGATACTTATATCTTATATTATATATATATATATATATATATATATATATATATATATATATATATATATTTTATATTATATCAATATCTTATATTTTAAGGTAAATTACAGTGCGTATCCCTGTGGTTTTTCATTTTATCACCACGTATCCCTCCAAACTTTTTATTACACAGCTTGTCCCCGTGATTAGTCTTTCTGTCCCACGTTTGACCCTCCCTCGTTAAATCTAACGGATGAACTGTTATCTCATGAAAAATAACCATAATACCCTTCTTCTTTGTCTTTACTTTGTTCCTCAAACCCTAATTCTACACCATAAAACAACCACCACCATCATCATCGACCACAAAGTTTTAACATTTATAAATTTAACTAATAAAATGCAAAAATAAGTAAAATCTTTTAACAACCTCTTCACCTCCAATCCAACCCATGTGTCCCCTCCACCATCAAAGGCCCACCATTCCTACTTAAATCGATTCACAACAGCAACACCACCACCATTATCCATCACCACATATCGGTTCGTGTTCGTGTTTCACCGCAAATCGATTACCTCCCTCAATTTCACTGCATATCGATTCGTGTATCGTTGACAACCATTATCAATCACGCCGGAATCCACCGCTACCGGAATTAATCGTCATAATTAACTTTGTCGAAATCTATAAACCACCACCGCAATCTCCTCTCTTATTTTCTTTCCTCGTTAATCTTCTTCCTACGCTCGTGGATCGAGTTTATTTTGTGTATTGTTAATTAACGATCTTTCACATCTTGGTGTGTCCTTTTTTCAGATATGTGTTTATTTTTTTATTTGTGTATTCATGTTTTAAGTTACAACTTATTTGTTTATAATGTTAAATTCAATTAGCTTTTCCAAATAAGTTTTGGTTATTTGATTCAGATAGTGAAGGATTATATTTTGGTTGTTTGAATATAAGCGGTTGTTAAAATTGTAACACCCCTCTCTCTTAGTATTATATAAATATTATTTTATTCGGAAGCGTAGGTCAAAATATATTATATTAACAATATTTACAAAAGTACATACGTATAATGTTTAAAACATTGTACTGAAACAGGGGTTACAAAATTCAACTTTCAATATTTATCAAAATCTATCAGAGTTGCCAGCCGGTCAAACATTCCGTGAACAAAATCTGCCTGCCCGCCCATTCAAACATGACCTGCAGGGATTAAGATGGGGAATTAGCACGAAGCTAAGTGAATGAATATGAAACCAACAGTTCAACTTAGCTTAACCATTTGTTTACAACAAATAATCGTAAACACTTATTATCAATATCAAAGAGGATCGGTGGTTTTTGAGGAACCCTACTGCCGCGGTGGCCCTCAAGAAACGCTTATCACAATCTGTAGTGGCCACTACAGAATATACCGATAATTGGATATTACCACTACACAATATGGGTTTAGTACAACATATGTACGACACCCCATATCTGTAATCTTGTAAATCATCAAGTCCAACAATCTTTTGACCTCTTTACTAGCAATCAATGCCCAGAGGTCACATTGCACGTAGATTCATAATCAGCATATCAGCATATCAGACTAGACAGTCTATCAATTATATATACGTTTACTTGTTGCAACCAAATCGTTACAACTGAATCAAACATGTGAGTTCCAGATCCACTCACCTGTTGGTCTCAGTCCCACAACTCATAAGTCTAATATCACAAAGTCTTCTGCTGATCTGAGAATACAACAAATAACGAGTTAGATAATTTCCATAACAGACTCATTCTTATCACAATGTCATAAACAGTATTAGCTACCACATTTGAACATTCAGTGGAAACTAACTTACAACAGTGGTAACTACTTCATTTATGAAAGTCTTAAGTATAAATTCAACTAACAGTGTTAATTACATAAACAGTGGAAACTACTTACAATTCTTAACTAACAGTGTTAATTACATAAACAGTGGAAACTACTTATAATTCTTAACTAACAATGTTAATTACATAAACAGTGAAAACTATTTACAATTCTTAACTAACAGTGTTAATTACATAAACATTGGAAACTATTTACAATTCTTAACTAACAATGTTAATTACATAAACAGTGAAAACTAACTTCCAACAGTGATAACTGCTTCACAATCAAGTTCTGCTAACTGAATTCATCTTCAAGCTGCGAAGTTCGCTGCTGAACCCAGAAATTCGAACTGAATTCTTTCAAAACTCACGAATTTGACTTCCTATCATTCAAATAAGCTCTATAACAACTTATATGCATCAAATAACATCATATAACATCTTTTAAGCTTAAAATTCATATCAATTCGAGAATTTGCTAATTTCATCAAAATACAATTATAAACATCAAATACTTACAGGAACAGAGTGATGATGAGGATGTTACTGGAATTCGTTTTATTCTACTGTTTTAAGATTTCACAGAAGGTTTCTTTCAATTTTTGGAATTTCAAGTCGGTTCGCAGGAATGTTTAAGAAGTGTGTATATTTGTATAGAAGAATTGAGAAAGTATGTATATATATATATATATATTAATCTAACCCAATACCATTACAATTTTAGTTCCCTTCTTAATCTATTATCGGGAACCTAAAACCATTTTGTGAAAACCAATTATTCTACTTTACCGTCAACTAATTCGGTTTAAAACAATGAATTATTTATTAGTCACAATAATACTTTAAAGGTAGGAAATTACCTGATACTACTAGGCCCTTATGGTGGATGTTACAAAAAAGGTGAAGAACATCTAAGTTAACTGAAAGGGAAGAAGGATATTTTGGTTATTTTTCATGAGATAACAATGCATATGTTAGATTTAACGAGAAAGGGATGAACTTGGGACAGAAAAATTAACCATGGGGATAGGCAGTGTTATAAAAAGTTGAGAGAGACGTGCGGTGATAAAATGAGAAATCACAGGGATACGTAGTGTAATTTACCCTATATTTTATAGTTTAAATTTATATTTAAATTTATTTATATATACTATATTATAAAATTTTAGAAGTTCAATTTTATTACGTGACAACCAGCCCATGTCATATTCTAATTCCTCCGTAATCACATTTATTTGGATCAGTTCCAATTTCATTAAATTTCAATTCTATCAAATCTCAATTCTTACCGATTCAATTCATTCAGAAAATGTTTTTTGAACCAAACGGGCCTAAATACTATATCTTTTATAACCACTTCATAAATTATAATTAATAAATGATCACAAGAATTACTTTAATCATCATTATACCAATTTTTTTTATATATATATATATATATATATATATATATATATACACACACACCATACATTAAATTAATCTATCTATCTATTTCTATTTCTAAATAAATAAATGTTAAATGACTGCAATGAAATGAGTTTTATAAACTTAAGTTCTAATAAACTTAAACTATTAAATTAAATTAAATTAAATTAGACTATAAAAAAATTGTATTGTATAAAAATGAGTAAAACGAAACACAATTAAACTATAAAGAAATAATAAAATAATAAATCGGTTTTTCTTGCAGACCATTCGGCTAAAGATGCCCTAAAACCATCCCACCCAAAATCACGCCTCCGTCACCGAACCCTAAAACCCTCACAAAACCCTACTCCCATATTTTAGTTTCTCGTGCTTCATCGCTACCATCCATCAATGGGGTTCAAGAAGCAAGAATCAGCAAACAACAAACGAAAGATATCAAAAGGTGCCAGTGATGGTGGTAAATTCAGTCCCAAAAATAAGAAACTCAAAACACCATCAAACACCACCCAACAACCCACTAAACCTTTCAACAAGAAACTTTTTAATTCCTCTAAACCTAAATTCAAAAAATCAGATACACCGCAAGATGCCCCCAAAACTAAACGAGAATTGCGTATTCAGTCCAAGGTTTATTTGATCTTCATTTTATACGTACATTATACTATATATATGTAGCTATATAAAGTGTATTAGGTATAACATTTAATAGTGATGCCAGCAGTGTAAAGTTTACATCTTTAACGAAAATTGTGTTGTTATGCAGGAACTTGCTGAAGCTAGGAAGAAAAAGAGAAAGCCTCACTATACACTTGAGCAAGTATGTACTGTTTTCTTAGAGTATAGATATATATCTGATAAAGATTTTTTTTTTTTAAAAAAATGTTAATCTTATTATTTGTGAACTTAGGAGCTCGCATTACTATGGGAAAAGATGAGGCGTCGTAATATTGCGAAAGAAGATAGATCCAAGTGTGTATATGCTTGTATTTTTATACTGTGGTACTCTGTATCATTATAATATGATTTGTATTAACAAATTTCAATTTATTTATTTATATATATATATATATATATATATATATATATATATATATATATATTTTGTAATGCGTTTCAAGGTTGGTGAGTGAGGCTTTAAGGAAAATGAAAAGCAAAATTCATGAAATTGCAGGTTCCCATGTTTCGTGTCGTGTACTTCAGGTAGTTTTCGAAGATTTATAGTTTGTGATGTGAAAGTGCCTTTCTATATGACAAATACTTATGCATTATTTTGTATGCTTTTGGTTTAGACGTGTGCTAAGTACTGTACACAAGATGAAAGAAACGCTGTATTCGAGGAGCTTCGGCCACATTTTCTCACCTTAGCTTGCAACACATATGCAGTGCATCTCATTACAAAGTTGTTGGATAATGGTAAGTGATTAGTTTTTTATATACTATTAGATGGAATAAGGGCGTTTGCTTAATTTTCTATGCTTCTCATTTCACATTTGCAGCGTCAAAGGAACAATTGGCGGACTTCATTTCTTCTCTTCATGGTCATGTTGCTTCTCTTTTACGGCATATGGTTGGTTCAGTTGGTATGGCACATTGCACCTTATTTGAAATGGATTATTGTTTCGTTATTTATATGCTCGTATTTTTTTAATCAATGCGTATTTTATCTTTAAATACTATTATCGAAAGTAATGTACTAATGTTGTTTCTTGACTTGTAGTTGTTGAACATGCTTATCATCTGGGAAATGCTGCTCAAAAACAATCTCTTCTCATGGAATTATACTCTACCGAGCTTCAGTTGTTCAAGGATCTATCATTAGTAAAAGAACGCAGGTGAATAGACCTGGCTAAATAAAGCAATATTGTATGGTAGTCCTTATGTATGCATAATTGGATATATGTACTGTCAATTTTGACTTACATGTATATACTTTTTTGTGCTATGAACCTTTAAAATCCCTTTATATGAAGTGCAGTCATGGTTTATGCTCATCTTACGACAAAAAAAGCATATGCTCTCATTCTCAATGATTTCACCTTGCTAACAGGTTAGTGGATATAATTGCGAAGCTGAATTTACAAAAATCTGCAGTAGTGAGGCATATGTCTGCTGTGTTTCAACCGATCCTCGAGAAAGGGATAGTTGATCACTCTATCTTACACAAGGCACTCATGGAGTACTTTACGATTGCTGACAAGGTATGTCAACTGTTCATCCCCCTAAAACCAAAGTTCATATATCTATCTTCGTTAGTCATTTTGCTAAACCAAGTGTATGGATAGACTTCTGCTGCAGATGTTATTCAACATCTATCAAGTGCTCTCCTTGTGCGGATGATACATACAAAGGATGGATCCAAAATTGGGATTCTATGTATCAAACATGGCAGTGCCCAGGTTTGTTCAGTTGTTAAATTTTCATCACCCGCTATGATTTATTAATATAGCTTGATTTGTTTAAATTGTGAAAGTTTTGTGTTATTTCTTTGCAGGAGAGAAAGAAAATTATAAAAGGAATGAAGGGTCATGTCGGTAAGATAGCTCTAGATAGATTTGGCAGCATGGTGAGGATGGATTCTGACTAATCTTTATTATTTTTCATTTAAAACTGTTCTACTAGTTAGAGACTTAATATATAACCCGAAATGACCCATTTATAAGTAGATGGGTCAAATTGGCCACTTGTATCTGTTATCTTCAATCTTCATATGTGCTCTTCTTGTTGATATGAAGCGTATTCTGGTTTCCTCTTGTGTGTATTGTTAATTTGTTCTTTTTTTCTTAGGTGCTTGCGTGTATTCTATCTGTTGTTGATGACACACAGTTGATTAAAAAGGTTGGTCACAAGAGCTTGCAGTTTTCTTAGGCTTTATACATAGAATGTCATCCTCTAATTGTTAGAATTCTTTGAATTGCAGATTATAATTCGTGAACTACAAGCAGTACTGAAGGATCTGATCTTGGATAAGGTGCTTGTCTCATGCATTTTAATCTATCTTATTGAAATAAATTTTAATTAATGAATTTTCCCCGAAACTTGTTATCAGAGTAACACTACTAATTGTTGTCTTAATGTGATCTCAGAATGGAAGGCGTCCTTTATTGCAACTTCTACATCCAAATTGCTCACGTTATCTCAGTCCTGATGATTTGTCTTTGTTAGATTCATCTATTTCTTCTTTACTTGTAACGGTAACTTTAAGTCTTTAATACCTTCTCTGGGCATTTTTGTAATATGAAGTGAGATTGGAATTTTATTGTATACTTCGTTTTGGGCATCAGGATGGCTCAGAACCAGAAACTGAAGTCAAATCTTCCGAGGTTGAAGGTGACGAGGACATGAGCGACGCCGATGAAAATGTAAAATCAGTAGCTGGTGGAAAAAAAGATCCGATCGTAAGGAGACGAGAGTTATTAGTTGATAGTGGACTTGCAGAGGTTTGTCTTCCTTAGTGTAACGTGGTTTTTAAATTTGCCTTTTGGGACTGATTGTCACTTTATAAATGGACATCCAAAACCCCCTAATTATATGCAGATCTCGAAAATAGGGAGCCAAACACTTGCTTTAACATAAACGTTAATGTTCGCTTGTGCTTATCTTTACAGAGTCTCATTGATGCGTGTTCCGAGAGTGCAGAGGAGTTACTTAGATCAAATCATGGAAAAGAGGTCTTATTTGAGGTAATGATATTGGAAACCAACTACGTATTTTTCAATCCGTCTTTCTTTATTTGCACATTCCTATGCCCCGAGAATGTTCTATGTGCTTTATTCACGATTGTAATCAAGCAAAATTGCAAGCTAATTTTTTTTTGGTTATTGACCTTTCATTTAGATTTGTTTGTCTAAATTTTCATCGCTTTTAAAAATGTAGGTGGCTTCTGGTGGTGCAGACGGCATTCTCCACCCACATTTGGATGAAAAGTTGGGTTCTTTACATGAAGCAATTGCATCTCAGGTAGCAGTCTCTAAAGAAGAAGGGCAAGAAGAGGAGCATCTTTTAGAGAATTTTCATGCTAGCAGGACAATTAGAAAATTGATACTAGAATCCCCCGCTTTTGCATCCACTTTGTGGGAAAAAGCTTTCAAAGGGAAGTGTAAGACTTGGGCCCAAGGTCACAGGTAACCTAACCTAACCCCATTTATTACTTACTGTTTTTTTTTCCCTATGGTTAACTAAAAAGTATTCATGTTTTAACTCTGTTGATCTAACCAAAATGAATAAAAAGAGATGACGTTGTAGCTATAGTTTGGTGCATTAGGAGAATTAGGGATATTAATATTTGACCAATTTACTTCATAATTGGTTGATTTGCTTTATGTTTTATTATTAATCAAATGGGTAAAATAAAAAAAGGTTCAGTGTTGAAAGTCGCTGAATGTTTATCGTTTATGTACAGAGCCCCCTAATTCATTGTATTAAAAAAGATCTTTATTGAATATTTGAAACGGTTTGACTTTTGTAATCGTATATGACACATGATGTTTATAATTAGTTTGGACGAAAACACGTGTCAAGTAAACCTTAACCGTGTTGATGCATACAAAAGTTCAGACGCTCTTCCAAAACCTATTTGACCCACATATTTGACCTAATATATGGAGGACCTTGATTTTGTTTACTTATATTTGTACTAACGTATAACTATTTTGCAGCGCGAAGGTGGTTTCTGCATATATGGAAACCTCGGATTCAAAAGTGCTAAAACTGGCAAAGAAAGAACTGCAGCCATTACTAGACAAAGGTTTACTCAAAATACCCGAGCAGAGTCAACAAGAAAAGACGAGTAAACAACCAAGAAAAGCCGAATAAACAACCAAGCCAGATGAGCCCATACTACATTTTATCTAAACTATGTGATAATACTTCATGAGTAAACACATAATAGTATTGTAGGTCTAAATTAGTAATCAAATGCTATTTTCTCTTCATGTGTAATCCAAAATTTTGTTTTATATCACAATTTTTGTTACAGACTTGTATCCTGGTTTAAAATTTTTGTTTGTTTTTGTAAAGTTCTTGGTGCATGCTTTACATGGGTTAATTTATTTGACCGCTGTACCTCATGTAATTAATCTAACTTTGCTGATCATCCAACTTATTGGTCAAAATGGTTATACCCAAACAATAGATATATGAATAATATTTACAAGAAATTTTGAAAGTTGACCAAATGAAACTAGACATTTATGGTTCAACCACTAGTAGACCCTGTATAAGAATCTTTTTAATTCGAGAATACTATTGTACGTGACATACCCTCCACGTTGGTCCTACTACCCATGCGGCTAACTGTTGCAATGTCTATTAGGATTAACATTAAACATTTTACGTACATGCCCTTTTACTCGAGAGTAATGCTACAACCACAAACATCTTACCCTTTATTTACATAAAATAATTATCACGGATCAAATAGCTCCCAATAATGGTTTGGGTTGACCCGGTTGTATTGCAAACCCTTTTATTCTATTTTTGGCATGGTTTTCAGAAGGTAATTTACGGTATAATTTTTGTAAAATGGATTTAATTAGATCACATCACACCATATCAACGTTGGAATGTCCTTTTCTAAATAGTACAAATATTTATATTTGGATTTAGATACAATCATTATATTTGTGACATCAAATCTGCATTTAACTTGCTGCAATTCGAATATATAGAAATCAATAAGCTGATCATCCCCGTTTTCTTGTTTTAGTAGCATTAAAGTTATGTTAACATCACGAAAATATTTCGATATGATTTATTTAATTGATAAGTTTTCTCTTAAACAAGTTACTTACGGTTCATCTAATTGCAATGAATATGCTCTTAGCGACATCAGTGATTAAGATGTACGAGAAATCTCTATATAATTATTTGTCATACGCAACTAATTTTTAGTAACGAGTTCATTTAAAAGTCATAATTTTATCATTTTATCTTCTACATATTATTAAATACTCGTGATTACCGTCATATAATAATATAGTAAAATAATATAACAATTTTTTTTGATAATTCTAAATATAAACTAGCACGAAACTTGATACAAATTTCTAACAAAAATATAATCGTAATATTCAATTCTAAACCTCATTATAATTCATAATTCATAAAATATAAACAAATATACTGAATTTTTTTAGTGACAATAATGTGGACTAAAATAAGCAAATATAATAATAATAAAAAATCGAAATCGGTTTCCTATCAAACATATAAAAGGTCAATATCGTAATTTCACCATCTCGTCTCAAGTCTCTCACACATCTTCCCCGTTGCTTGTTCCGCTGTTCACATCTTTCTTTCTCTCTCTAGATTCCATGTATTCGGGTAAATCAGCTACCCTAATTTCTACTAATAATCATTGATCCAATTTGCAAGTACTTAAACCCTAACAATCCGTTCATTAGTCCGTGAACTGTGGTGATTTAATGGCGGCGACGACAATGGCAACGGCCGCCGGAGCGGTGGTACTATTATACTACGTATTAGCTCGGAGAATGACGTCAGCTGATACGAAAGCTGACGATGATGATGAAGGACGCGAGTATTTGAAATCGAGTAAATCGAAAAGGAAGATCGCGCAACGGAGACCAGCTCAGGCTCCTGCCACGTGGCTTGAAACGATTTCAACTTTGTCTGAAACGCTTAGGTTTACGTATTCTGAAACCCTAGGAAAATGGCCTATTGGTGATTTAGCTTTTGGTATCAATTATTTGTTGCGAAGGCAGGTATAACGCCCTTTTCTTCCTTGTATTAATCTGTTTTATTTTATTTCTAAGGCTCAAATCTAAATTACGTATTAATTCATTTGTGATTCAGTTAATTGACATGTGAAAACTAGTGGAGGTTTAAACTAGAACATTAGTGAAAGGTGAAACTACGAATTTACCTTTTGATTAAAATGTGATTTGATCCGGTGAATGGATCAAATAACATGCATTTTAATAAGTAATTTTGTGGTTCTTAACTTATATTTGTGGTCTACATTTGAATTCCATCAATTTTCACATGCGCATGAACTTAATTACGTGTGAATCAACACTTAATTTCGCAGTTCTGACAATTCTCAATCTTTTTTTGATTCTCATTGAACCTCCCTTTATATGGGTAGACTTGTGTTAATGTGGTAAATGTTGATTCAGGGTAATGTACAAGTAGCTAGTGTATATGCTGGAGAAAATAGTAGGCAGCTTAAAGGACCTGAAATTGTTGCGGAGTTGAAAAACTATTTGCGGTTGTTGACGAACTGTATACTTTTCTCAAAGAAACCTTTCCCAGTGTTTTTGGAGTCTGCTGGTTATTCAGAAGCAGATGTTCTATTGCAGAAGCCGAAAGCAGGGGTATGGAAACTGTTACACTGCTGTAGTAGAAGTGAAGTTTTAGTTAATCCATAACAAAGTGTTGTTTATTTGTGACTGCAGCTTTTGAAGCCTGCGTTCACGATTATCCGTGATAAAAACTTGAAATGCTTCTTTCTATTAATTAGAGGCACACATAGTATTAAGGATACACTGACAGCAGCAACTGGTGCTGTCGTCCCTTTTCACCATTCAGTTTTACATGATGGTGGGATAAGTAATCTTATTTTAGGTTATGCACATTGTGGGATGGTCGCTGCTGCTCGGTGGATTGCGAAGCTTAGTATCCCTTTTCTCCTTGAAGCCCTGAAGGAAAACCCTGATTATGAAGTAAAGGTAGATCTTTCTTCTGGCCTGAATTTAATTACATTAATCTTTTGGATGCTGAAGTCATATTTTAGTTATAAAATAACATCCATGCATGCAACATAATAGACATTGGACTGGCATTTAGAAATCATGCAATATTTGATGGTAAACTTGAGCTTTGTTTATCAACATTAAGCAAAATATTGGCATCTTTTTGTTGCATAATTTCTTATGGTAGTTTAGATTTGACAATCAAGCTCTCTTTGATATATCAAATATGCTATGTATTGCTTGTCTAAAATTTTCTATCATGTCATATATGTACTCACATGTCATTATAAACTTTTTTTTTGTTATCTACTTTAGGACTTGAGGTGAAATCAATAAGCGTTTTCATGATTCTTTTTTTATATATATTTTTTTTCATTATTCATTTCTAGGTGCTAGAGCGATTGTCTTTGTGTATTACATAGAGGACTGCTATCTATCACAGTAAAAAAATGCTATCAACATCTTACCATTATATAACCATGGTTTCTAATGATTGTTAGTTACATATGCTTTTTAAACATCAGATTACCAGAGGTACTCAGTTGCTTACATTAAAACATAAAATTGTCTAAGACAGTCCTGATAATGTATCCCTTTGTCCCATAAAAAAATGGCAACTTTTGATTTGACATATACTTTACTTAAAATCTTTGACTACTAATCGAATGTATGTAATTCCCCATTATAATGACAGGAAAAAAAGCTTATGGACCAAATTCAAAGTCATTGACTTTAAATAATGATTACTAGCTCCTAAAAGTATACGATTAAAAACTTTACATAAAAGCAAGTCTTGTAAATATTTTTGGGGCAACCCAAAATGGAAACTGCTGCGCATTTTTTTGGGACAGAGAGAGATCTCTTCTTTCTTTACCTCAGGCATACTTACAGTCTCCGATAGCCATATATATTTTATTTATAATCTTCATAGTAGAAAAGACTGTTCTACCTCCTAAAGAATGACCTATTGGTACTACATTTCGATTGCAAGCGTAATGTGTTTAATGCAACTACTTTTTGTTTTTAATTTCTATCAGCTTTTTGCCTTAATGTGTAATGGGTTTGCAAGTTTCGTCTTACTCCACCACTAGTTATATTGGTGTTCTAATGTGCTTTCGTATTTGTTTTTCCAGATTGTTGGTCATTCTCTTGGTGGTGGTACTGCTGCACTCTTAACATACATTCTTCGAGAACATAAAGAGTTGTCATCTATTTCATGCATCACATTTGCACCAGGCATGTGCTGTTCATATACTTCATGGCTCAACTTCTTTTCTTTTTACCAATGGCTAGAAATCAAATTATCAGCTGCACTGCTGCATTATGGTCAACTATAAGTGCCGGTAATATCTGATTATATCTAGGGACCCCCCTTGGGGGTTTTTTGTTTTACAAAATAGAACTATAGAAGCTATCTGATAAGAAAGTGACGGCCTTTTCCGTTTCTTTCTTTAGAGGTACATTTCAAATATACTCTACTTTACTTAACTTATTTCACTTGTTCTTTTTGTACCTTCTCAAGGATGAAAACCATAAGTTTGAACTTTATTACCGTTCTTCGTCAGTTGTCACTGCAGTAATCAGCAACGTCTAGATTAGTCCATTTATCATGAATCCTATGCACCTTACAACTATAATAGAACAACAACTACTTTGTTATCACAAAAAGCTTGTGTCCAGACGCCAGTTGCTACTAGTTGTATGGGACGACCTGTACCTGCGTAGGTTCATGGTAATAAGCCACATGGTGCTGACCTTCTTAAGGATAACATATTTTCGTCATCTCATTTCTTTTGGTGACAAGACTTAAGAGGGAGTTTAGCCTTTTAGGATAATTTATTGGACCAAGGCAGGGAAAATAAGGGTGTGTTCATCTAGATGTTGCGACTAATATGCAAGTTAAAATATCTAACATAAGTTATCATTTGTAAAAGAGCAAAGTTTCTTAAACTCACAGCTATAAGGAATAATCAGTATAGTCGCCAAAGAGGGAGGGAAACAGTGTATGCGTCTTTTGCCTTCTGTTTAAAAAGATTTTACCTACTTGTATCAATGTTTGTGTATATTACAACTGTAATCAGCTCAGACCGAGGTGTATAAATAAAGCTTCTGTGTTTGACTGAGGTTTAAGTTCTGATTCAAGATACGAGTACTAATTTTCATCTTCTGCAGCTGCATGTATGACTTGGGAATTGGCAGAGTCTGGTAAGCACTTCATTACCACAATAATCAACGGCTCAGATCTGGTGCCGACGTTCTCAACTGCTTCTATAGATGATCTTCGTACTGAGGTACTGATGCCATTTTGTTTGTTCTTAACATGTCCTACAACTCTGTTCTGTATTCATTATGAAGTAAAGATTTTGCTTCTGTCATGTCAAACAGCTAACTGAACCCCGAGAATAATAGAAAGATTAAAATTCAGAGACTGTATTTTTGGAGTATCTCCCAGGGTCCTGTTTTGGGGATTTTATAGTGTAGTGATTTTCCGACTTATCTACAGATGTCTGTGTGCTGATAGGTTGTGCCGTATTCGGTAGTTATGGAATAATTGTTTCCGATAATCGTATGATCTTAAAAACTGGATTTTTAGTAGATTATGATTGGGTTAACGCTATTAACCATGCAAAGTTATTTTTAATCGGGAATTTTTTCTACAGGTTACTGCGTCCTCATGGTTAAATGATCTGCGTGATCAAGTTGAGCAAACTAGAGTCTTGAATGTCGTATTTCGTTCTGCTACTGCCTTGGGATCTCGTCTCCCATCAATGGCTAATGCAAGAGCCAAGGTTGCTGGTGCAGGTGCTATGCTTCGTCCTGTATCTAGCAGTACTCAGGTATAATCTTTACTCGTTTTGGTCCACTTATGTCAATGTTATGCAATCTATTCAGTTCTACTAGAGGTGGTGATTCCCTTTACTATGAGAATGGGCCAATTTGAGTTATGTTTTATAGTTCTATTTCTAATAGATTAAACAGTTGCAAAAAAACAATCTAGTTAAGAAGTGATGGGGTCAAATGGGGTGAACCGGTCAAAAGTCGTCATAGGTGTCTAATGCGTAGAGCCTCCTAAATCATTTAAAAATAAATCAAATAATATAATATTTGTAATCATGTTTGATTCGCTAATTGTTTATAATAAAAGGTGGAAAAAGTATTTCAGGTGAAATGGCCCTTCTTGATCAACCCCAATATTACTTGTATTGACCTGTTACCCAACTCATTCATTTTGCCACCTCAAAGTCGTTCTTAGAGCTGATCTTGGGAGGATGATAAAACTTGTGTTTTATAAATTGTAGGTTGTGATGAGACGTGCTCAAAACGTTGCACAGGCTGTAGTTAGAACCCGTTCAACCCTATCCGCATGGTCATGCATGGGTGCACGTCGCCGTGTTGTTGGCACTGTGCCGACTGAAAAATTCTCTGAAACCTCCCTCATACTTGAAAAGGACCCTGATTCTCTTACAACCGACACCAGCAACCCTGACCATGAGTCAAACAATATAGACTCTTCCAGTTGCAGGTCTGGGTCGGATCATGATGACACAGATGAGGAGGAGCTTTTACTTCCTGTGGACCACGTTACATCCAAATCCGATCACATAACGGAAGGCGAACTATTATACGAACTTGAAAAAGAACTTCAAAGGCAAGAAAACGAAGCCCACATTCAAGCCCAAGAAGAGGAAGAGGCGGCAGCAGAAGAAATTAGAGAAGAAGAAAAAGTTATAGCCGATGCAGTTGATGGCGAACAGCCCATCTCTTCATCAGATATAACAGAAAATTACCATCTGTATCCTCCCGGAAGAATAATGCATATTGTTTCAATCATTTCAAATAACCCAGTTGATCAAGATGAAGATCATGATCACCATGATACCACCATTGAAGAACATGAAGAAGAAGAACATGAGCATGTGGGTATCTACGAGACGTCCAGGGATCTTTATGGTAAGTTGAGGTTATCAAGAACGATGATCAATGATCATTACATGCCGATGTATAAGAAGATGATGGAGAAATTACTGGTGGAACTAGAAAAATAGATCTAATATATTAGCTGGTATATATACATATACATATATATCTATATCGAAATGTTGTAATTTTATGATGATTGGTTAGGTTATTGATCATTCTTTAGTTCTCAACAAACAAACAGACTTAACTAACTGCTTGGTTTATTTGTATTTGTATGTATGTAAAGTTGTAAACATTGTTTTGACACCAATTTCAGAGCTGAATTCTGATTCTGGAGCTGAATGAAAAATTGACAAATTATATTCTTAGGTTTTTAATTGAAAACTGTGTATTGTAGTTTCGTTATGCGAAGTGTTGCTCTCTGATACGTTCTAATGTAGTTTATAAAAAGCTTTTTAAACTAATGTATTTTATTTATTTATTTATTTTTGGTTGATTTTACAAATGATCACATGATTTTGATTTTGAGCTTCACTGCTCACAAGCTCTTGCAACCTCCATGAATAAAATATCAGTCAAACCTCCAATTTCACGATCCACAAACCCTCAATGGCGTAACACGACGTCGTATCAAACAATCCACCGTCCTTCCTCACTTTCTCTTCCAATTCGATCAACTCATTCGCCACTTCAATTTCTACTCAAATTTCGCAACCGCCGGAATCTCCTTCTCCGCCACTCAACGATGTCGTCTTCCGGCGACATCCTGCCACCGATTCTCCGCCACCACACCGAACTCACAACCGAATCCGATTTCGAGCAAATTGTATCTCCAGATGGCACTCTATCCATCTGTGGCTTCGGTTCCTTACTCTCAGGTATACTTCACACATTACTATCGGTTGTTATAATTCATTTTTTCAATTTTAATCGGATAACTTCTCAAATTCACACTGATTGATACATACATTCAGTAAGTTTGATTTTAGTATAACGTGAAAATGAACTGTAGAACAAAATTAAAGGTTAGGCGTTTCTAATTGCATCTAAGTTTAATAAAATTTATTTTATGTATTGTACTTCAAAACTTGCTATTGTATGTATTGAACTAGCTAAGTTGCGGTATCAAACTTTTTTGCTATGTCTGTATCTTGTGACTTATTAATGGTACTTCTGCTAATGGTCACAGTCATGTAAGTTGCCACATCATCTACAACGTCATCAAAATTGGTGTAGTGACACCGGTTTACAAGTCTCAAGAGGTCAGACAAGCACAATAACGTTCGTTTGAAGTTGAATACATAAAATATCTAGTTTTGAAATATGATACATACAATGTCGAGTTTCTAAATATAAGACATACTATAGATTTTCAAGTAAAGTTTACTCTAAACGTAAAGTTCATGTTATATTTTAAAATTTCTATGTGAGAATTTGATATCATTTCATTAGAATTTGCTAATTGTATGATTATTTTTAATGAGTGATTAGAGCGGAGTGCTAGGAGTACATTTCCTGATCTAATTAACTTCAGAGTTGCAAAATTGAATGGATTTAGACGTGTTTTCGCCCATGTTGCTCCAATTTTCTTTGAACGTGGAATTGCTAACCCCGAGACCAAGGTATCATAAATATTCGTATGCAAGATTATTGCTCAAGCCTGAGACTAAGTTTTCAAAATTAATTGTTCGAGATGGAAAAAAGATGAATTGCACCCTCTGATGAGATGATAGTCTTGTATGTGTTCAGGAAATTTCAAGCTTGAGTGTGGAGCCATGTGAAGTTGAATCACTTATAGTTACTGTTTTTGAGATAAAGAAATCAGAGGTATGTATCGAAGTTTATTAGAAGATCATTGTTTTGCTACAAGAATTTAGCAATAACTCAACTTATTAATGTGATCAGATCCCATCCTACATCGAGAGGGAGCATGAATTCCGGTTTTTAGCTGTAAGTTACTAAGCAATTGCTGCATAAGAATCCCTCCTCAATAATCTAGAATTATGGTGAGTCCTAATAAAGGTATGTTGGTTTTAAAGGTCCAACCTGAAACGTTAGAAGGCAGCCAGTATGTTACTCCCGCTGTGAGTGACACTCAACTAACTTGTTAATGGAATTTATATTTTTGATCTGCTTAAAAGAAGAGTGATAATCTTTTTGGTTATTGGTACAGGTGCTCTGTGCACGTTATAGCGATGAGGAATATTTCAAGAATAGATGCAAAGGTACTTTGCTTCTGAGCTAAATTATAACCACAGTAACTTTTGAGTTTCTGTAACATGTTACCTTCGGTGGTTTTTGAGATGGAAAAGATGATTAATAATATCATGTTATGCACAATTACTGAAGTATAGTTAAATATTTTGTTGAGTAGACATGTCATATATTAAGAAAGAATATCTGACTTCATATTCGTCAATTTTATTAGAAATTAAATATAATTTATTATTTGAATTTCTTGGAATGTAGATGTTTTAACTATTAATCAACAAATATTAGACTCTGAAATGCTTTTAAAGTTTCTGTTGTCTTGATTGCTTTATATATCACATAAAGAGTTTAATATCTGTCCAAACTTTATGCAGGAAGCCAAGAAATCTATCATGAACGGTATGGACGATTTGGTATTGACAAGATCTGGAGAGATGATGTGTTGCCTTGTCGTGTTTATTGCCGGCATTGGTAAGTTTTAGCTACACAATTATACATTTAAGAGGTGGCGATTTCAACCCATTTATTTATGATTGGATCCATTCAGGTGATATTTTATATCTAATGATTCAAACGGGTAAAATAAAGTGCTAGTGTGCTACCTTACTAAGGAAAAGGGTAAGATGGGTCAAAAGTCATCCCAAATGTATTCTTAGTCAATAGAAGTATAAAACCTCCTAAATCATTTCCTTAGAAGAATTTTATGTTATTAAACTAATGTACTTTTCTGACTATATATGACACACTAATTATCTACTGTAG
The DNA here is from genome assembly GCA_963930675.1 of Gnaphalium uliginosum. NCBI lineage: Eukaryota > Viridiplantae > Streptophyta > Magnoliopsida > Asterales > Asteraceae > Gnaphalium > Gnaphalium uliginosum. Next base: position 12,664,343 of record OZ005684.1, read on the forward strand.
TAAACGTTTCACATTTTTGTGTTTTTGGCCAACCCGCCTGACCTATACAAAAGGTTACCTGATTTGATGTGTTAGCCGACCAGCCCAATCTGCCTGCTTTGCAATCTCTACTATATCTATCACCTTCTTACTTTCAAGTTTTTGTGATTTTACTCTTTCTGTAAGCAACCTTTTCATGATCCATTTGTTAGTTTAATATGAATTATTAAAGAAACACCACATTTTTCAACTAGTGCTTTTAGAAATCAACGAATGCTTCTTTTTGTATTCCTATTTTCATGATTGGATGAATCCCACAAATGTAATTCTGTGTATATATTTTGCAAAAATGATGCAACAACTAAATACGAAGTTACGAACTAATAGTACTACTTGGAAAAGTTGATCACTCACTCTAAGATGGATGAATTTTTTATTTTGTGTAGCGTGTTAGCAGCAAAGAATCTTGGCAATGGAGCGTATGATAATTTCTTGGATCATACATATATTGCTGACCGAAAAACAACCCTTCGTAAATACTTGGCAATGGCAGGCTCTGGTATTATGGAAGAAGAGCCTCCAGAGCTCCTCAAGGTTCGGTATGGTGGTTAAATGTTGTTGGATTTCAAAAGACAACATTAGAATGGAATTTGTTCTCTGTAATACAATTCGTTTGGCTCATTAAATGTATTGTTATGGGTTTCCTGAATAATAGAGTATTATGTTTACTTGGCACGAAAACAAACAAAGATCAGGCTAAACCAAATGAAGAATGGCCCTCTTGAGCGAATGTTAATCACCTTGTCGGATCTATGCATAGTTAATAGTTGCATATAGCCTCTTTCACAAAAACGAATCAGATCTTGAACCTTCTAGCAAGGAATGTAGTCTTTGTAGAAGTGTGATCTTGAGTTACATAATAGATTTTGATCCTACCGGAATCTTGGGAAGCACAACTCTAAGTATATTTTTTTAAAGGATGAGAATATGTGGTAGGCTAGGGAATTTGATAATTTATTTAGTAGGATCTAATCTATTTGTAACCCAAGTTTATAAGAACAAAGATGATTTGTACATTCAAAATATATACATGTGCTTTAAAAATATGATATTTTGATGTACACGAGCATTTTGGTGTACAAATCACCGTCTTTCTATTAGATTTTTTTTATTCTTTTTGTTTCTATCGTGCCTTGAAAACACGGTCTATCATATCCTATATTGAACCACGTTAATAAGTTTTTTTTCTACGATATTACTTTATTCTCTATTAATACGCTTTGCTTAAAATATTAATGTCCAATTAGACTTTGGTAGTCTATACCAACTTCCTTAATATCTACCAAGTAAGACCTAGCTAACATTCAAGCATATTTATTCATCATAAATCATAATGAGGTTTATGTACTTGAACCAATATAAATCCTAAATCCTACTAATACATTATTTACACCAAACAATTCATTTTGAAATAATAAGTTTTCACAAAGGCCCTAGAAAGTTCCGTCTACCAAACTCATTAAATGAACCACCTAAAGGCTGTCTTCACCACAACATTCTCTCATTGGCTACTTTCAAAGCCACGTGATCAGGCCCCAAAAGTACACTATCGTGGCCCAATAAGTATCCACTCCTTTGTCTTCACTAGTCACTTCCCCAAACCCCTATATAACCCACCTCCTCTATTCATCCTCAAACCAATAACAACAACAACAAACCACCACTAAAAGTCTAAAACAATCTTATTACCACCATCTTCCGGCATAATGGCAACTTCATCAGTCTTCACAGCAACCCCTGTTACGCGTTTCACCACCAGCACACCATCTTCCCAATTATTTCTCAAAAAACCAACAACCTTAACCATCAGATGCATGTCCGTACCACAAGATAATTCAAACGATTCCACAACACCATCATCAGCCACCCCAACGCCGCCACCGGTGTCTGCCACGCCACCTCCTCCACCACCTCCACGTGCGCCGAAGGTGAGTACTAAATTCTCAGACGTGTTGGCGTTCAGTGGGCCAGCACCGGAGAGGATCAACGGGAGGTTGGCGATGATTGGATTTGTGTCGGCATTGGCTGTGGAATTGAGCAGCGGTCAAGATGTGTTGACTCAGATTTCAAACGGTGGGTTGACGGTGTTTGTTGGAACCAGCGTTGTGTTGACGTTAGCGTCGTTAGTGCCGTTATTTAAAGGTGTAACTGTACAATCTAAATCGAGTGGGTTGATGACGTCAGATGCTGAGCTATGGAACGGGCGTGCTGCCATGCTTGGTTTGGTAGCTTTGGCTTTTACTGAATTTGTTACTGGAAGTGCTCTTGTGTAAAAAGGAGTAATTTGTTACCAATAAAAAAAATGGAATTTGGAAGGAGTGAAATGGAAATAGTTTTGAATTGGGGAAGTTGATTAGAAAGCTAGGGCAATGTTAAATATATTCTCGATATGTATTTGAGTTAGGGTAAATTAAATTATTATTTTTCTTTTTGGAGTTAATTTGATGAAAAGTTGTGAAAATATGTTCATGATGATAAATACTTTTTTTACTGTTATCTTATGGATTTTCATCCATTGTTTCTACAACTTTGATTTCATCTCGATGGATTCACATGTTCAGTTAACGATCTCCATTTATCACATTAAAATGACATCTTGTGAAATCAATTAAAATCGAAAGAAAAAAAAAGTCTCTCTCGAACCATTTAGTTACGAAAAAATATCTCAATTTTTTCTATTTAATTCTTCTAGAATTCAGTACTTTAAAAATCATAAGAAATTTATTTAACGCCCTCGATGTAAGGATATAGTTTTCATTTTTCAAAATAGAAAAGACATAACACCTTCAATCATAGATTTTATTTTCTTGAAAAACTTCAACTTGAACACATTTTAGAAAATTTTCTAAAAAATGAAAGAGTTTTCTGTAACTAAACGCGCCTTATTATTTGTAATACGACAATTAAATAACGACAATTAAATACAGATGGAGACGATGATCTCTCTAAATTTACCAAAAAGAAAAAAGTAAGCTGTGTGTATACCCAAAGTCCTACGTCTAAAGCACAAAGAAACCAAAACTTGTTAATGGGCTACTCCTCTTATCGTTTTAGAGTGAAATTTCAAGTTCAACTTAAAAAGTTCATGACAAAGTATAATGAAGATAGATTTGTTTTAGAGAGGACCTCCAGTCGAGTCTTCATGATCATCTCACATCTTTGCATGAATGATTAATATGGAAATGATGCAATTACCAACTAAAACCTTTATGAAACCCTCAAAATGTATATGCAAGCTGATAAACGTGAAGTCGCATGTAGATGAATGACATGGCTACATTTGCGGAATTTATTCTCGGTTTAACGACTGTGATGATTCTCAGATTTTCCATCAAAGTGAACACTAGAGTCTAATATGTTAAACATACAAATGTCTTTTTTTTTTTTCTTTCGAATAAAATAAAACGTTTATGTACAAACTACTTTGGGTATTATCAAAGGAGATGTTTTAGTAACATCCCAAACACTTACATCCACGACAGACAATGGCAAAATAAGCTAACAAAATACTAATACTGTTTGATTATACTATTACTATTTAAAACTTCATACCAAAACTTTTATATTCCATTTCCTTTGTGCAGTTTTATCAAAATCTCTATAACTCCTTTTCTGATCAACCTTTGCAATCATATTGAATCCAAAACCGTTTCCTTTATGCTCAAAATCGTCTTCAACATGTAGCTTAGTTGGTTCCGGAGATGGAGTCATTTGAAAGCAACTCAGGTTCAATTCTCACCAATAGTAAGGAGGAATAATTTATTAGAAATTTTTTTTGGTGTTGTTAGATAAATTGGTTGGGCCACCGTATGAGTGGACCGTTAAATGAGCTTGATTTACTTCACACGTAATGAGCCTAAGGTGATATGGCATGGGCATGTTAAGGTTGCCGGAATTCAACCTTTGAAAAATTGCACAGTTTGATTTTTAGAAAAAGCCAAACTGCCATCATTCCTTTGCAAATCTCAATCCTTCCATCTGATACCAAAGAAAAATCACCTAGCCCTAACCATGTAATTGTTTGATTTATTGCATCTACTACATCTAAAGCAAAGATAAGAATTGAATCTCGTTCACGATTTTAGCTACTGAATTTGTCACTCATTTGAAGTAGTCGTTAGGGTTTTAGACAAGGAGGTTAAAAAAAGTTGAGGACACATATGAGAGTCGAATTGTGACTCTTCCTCCGCCTCGTGTGATGAGTCTCCGGTGATTCAATTACATTGAGAGTGACTCTCTTATTGTAATCTACCTGTTGAGAGTGGTGTGCGGATGTTTAATAGTGTTGATATTACCGTTAATAAATGTAACACCTTTTGTTTATTGCGGATTTTAAACGACGTCAGAGCTCATGATTTTTACTCTAATTTGAGAGGTTTTTCATGTAAAAGATTTGGTGTAATTGTGTATCTCTTATTGCTTCTCTTTTTTCTTTTTTTCGTAAATTTTATTATTATATGTCGTGGCAATCAATCCAACAAGAAATACAAAAAGCCTATACTTGATTGTGTTAATCAATTAGTTAGGATCGTGTTTCAATCTACCACTATGTATATACTTGATTTGATTGATATACAAAACGCCAACTTCCATTTTCTCCACAACCCATACCATTACCACAATCAATAATATGAAACACATTTAAGGTGTTATCACCACAAACACCTTTCAACGGCCCATTCAAAAGCCACGTGACTTGACCCTAAAAGTTGACTAACGTGGCCCATTAACAACCCACTCCTTCTCTTTTGTTCACCCCCTCCCCCTCCCCTACGGCTATATATAAACATTCTTCTACACACTAACTGAATTACATCATCAACCAACACAACAATATTAATCAATACCTAGTACCATCCTCCTCGTACTTTTTAATTCCGACATGGCCACGTCATCAGTCTTCACAGCAACCCCAGTTACACGTCTCACCACTCCATCTTCCCAATTATTTCTTAAAAAACCAACAACCTTAACTGTCAAATGCATGTCCGTACCACAAGAAGATGCTTCAACCGATGGTGCTAAACCATCATCAGCCATCCCAACGCCACCACCGGTGTCTTCCAACCCACCTCCGCCACCACCTCCACGCGCACCAAAGGTGAGTACTAAATTCTCAGACGTGTTGGCATTCAGTGGGCCAGCACCGGAGAGGATCAACGGGAGGTTAGCCATGATAGGGTTTGTGTCAGCATTGGCTGTGGAATTGAGCAGCGGTCAAGATGTGTTGACTCAGATTTCAAACGGTGGATTGACGGTTTTCGTTGGAACCAGCGTTGTGTTCACGTTAGCGTCGTTGGTGCCGTTGTTTAAAGGTGTGACTGTACAGTCCAAATCGAATGGGTTGATGACGTCAGACGCTGAGATGTGGAACGGACGGGCTGCAATGTTGGGTTTGTTAGCTTTGGCTTTCACTGAATTTGTTACTGGCAGTGCTCTTGTGTAATTAATTAGTTGATTAATGTAACACAATCATTATTTGATATATACTAAAATATTAAACGGTCCGAATCGATATTGTTTTCTAATGTTTATTGTTTTATTAAAGATTAAAGATGCTTAAGCAAAACAATTTAAGCATTTGAATGCATAGACAATCATGCTTTCTTCTTTAAGATGTAACAAACAATTTGTTTAATTATTTAGCAAGCATAGACTTAAATACAAAGTTAAAAGTTAAATTAATACAAATGTAAATGATTACATAAAACTAAATTTTCTTAACTAAAATATAAAATGCAACCTACTTTGATAAGTAGTATACAATTAAAGAAGAAAAATGTATAATTTGCAAAAGGAAATCAAGCAAAGTTTAACAAGAAAAGAAACAAATAATGGATTTTAAAAGGGCTAAAGTTGCAAGCGATGGTGACGGACAACAATATCACAAATCTATTGGGTATGATAATGATTTATTTCCCGCGCGAAGACGGGGCAAAATGAACCTCGTTATCATTATTCACGGATACACGTAATTCACCTGATAACACACGTATATATGTATATCTAAAATTGTTCTTTGAACCACACCTTCATACATCACTTCAATTTTTATAAAGAGATTTATGATATAGATAATCAAAAATGGTTCAATCTGTTAATGTATGTATATCATTAGTAGACTTGGCCCATTATGCACAAGTTAATGCTATCATGAAAACGGGTATCTCTGCGTGAAGGAGGTACATGGTCTGCCTTTGACTACTTTATAATGTGAAATGTACTATGGTAGATTAATGTTATTGATCTCTTTTTATTCCTACTAGTGTTATATTCAAGATCACAAAAAAACCCTTTTTTATCTTTTCACTTAATTCTTTCAGCAAAGCCTTTGTTTAATCTAGGTGTTAACAGTCACCGGCGACTGTCGGATCTCAAGGGACGGTGATGTCAGCAGGGTTATACCATCATCTTCATCCCCTGTTTTTGAAGAGGTACTTGAACATTATTTCTAATGAGATGCAGAGAGTTTCATGATTTTTTTTTTAATCCCTTTTTTCACTACTTTTTTAGATATTCAGATTCAAGGGACTTCAAACATTGCATATTTTTGTTAGTTCTCATCTTATAATATACTTTTTCAATTTTATTTTCCAATCATCAAAGTATAGACTTATGTTTTAAGGTAAAAACATGAAAGAATTATAACATGACACATACACAAAAACTGATACCCTCAATCTGTTTAATACTGAAAATGTAAATGAAGACTTAAGATGAATCTATAAAGACTCCTTTCATCTGTTCTTGTCATAATAACAAATCACTTGCAGTTAAAAGAAAAAAAGAAAAAAGAAAGAAAAGGAAAAAAATTATAACAATTCCAAATTACTTTTAAACAGTTTTCCAGCTTTTAAAAAACTCAGTTATTACTGCAGTTTGTACACTCATACAAACAGATGTTAACAAACAAGCCCATCTTTGAACTTTCATAGAGTTATTTACCTCATCATATCTTAGTTATGTATTCATTTAGGACTTTTATATATATAAAGTCACTGAATTAATAATATCTGATTATCTATTGTTAAGTATTGAATTGAAGTAAGTCTATAATTATAAATAATTTAAATCAATTCTTCAATTTGACATGTTGATATAAAAGCTAAAAGTCATGATCTATTTAATTGTTTTGCTTAATGACTTTAAAGGCATTAAATACGTAGAAGGTCAGGGGTAAAATTTCACTCAAGTTCTATACAGATTAATAGTTGACATGCATTTAGTACCAGATAAACCATCTAGGGAAATAGAAAGTTAATTTGCTACCATACAAATTTACATAGAACATAAGAGGTGACAAAATGGGCGGGTTTTGTCAGGTTGGATGTTGAGTAGTGGGTCAAAACAGATTATTTTACAAATGGGTCAAACAGGTGTTCAAAACACCCACCTTTTATATAATTAACAAGTGATTGACCATTTTCCCTTTCCAAATTTTGTTAAGAACTATAATGTTCAACTATCAGTAATTTGATGATTACTTGACCTTTTATTATTATTTTTTTGTTGGCAAGTAACAGCAGTATCTGTGAAGATGGAAGAAGAAAAAATCTGAACATTGCATGTGGTGCGTAAAAATGGATGGCAATACACCAGCTACGGAAATATAAGAACACAAAGAATCATCGAACCCTGACATTCTTTATGTCTATAATTGCAACTTATTGTGTATTAGGAGTTCGTCACTTCTGTTCGAAATTTTGATTCATTTCGTAGTGAAAAGCAAGATTATTTCTTTATATATAGTTAATTTATATATGTAATGACATGTTTTATTATTTGTTTTTTGTTGACACAATATTTTTTGTTGTTCTTCATATCAATACAAACTGTGTAAGTTGCAGACCGCCATGAGCACTGCTCCAAGGAATTGTAAACCTCCTGGCTCCTTCTTGACCTACATCGAGCCTGGTCGTAGGTACCAATTGGTAAGTCACTTTCCCACTTTTTACTTTGATAGGTATGTTGGGTTGTCATAGATTAGTACTGCCAAGCTTCAAGAGTTAGTACTGCTATTCAAAGTTTCCACCGCTCTTCATTGTTAGTACTGCTACAACTATTTGTACTGCCAGTTCATTTCAGAGTTTCTACTGCTAGAAGAATTTCCAAAATTAGTACTGCTGGTATGAATTCCACAGTTAATACTGCTAGACTAGTTTCCATAGTTTCTACTGCTGGCTTTGTCCAAAGGATATGCAGTGCACGTGGGTCTACAGTTACCTAATCTTTACATAAGTATGCGCAACAAAGCACGGGACACTTTATGGCTACAAACCATGCTTGGACAGTTTGACTTCTATGCATTAATTACTATAACGTGTAAATTGGAACTCTACAATTTATAAATAGAGTTTCATACCTTAGAAGAATGTAGATATTGTATGTTTTGAGTGTGTAAGTACTGGTAATTGGTGATAGAACAGAGTTTTAGATTAGCTTCAAGGTTCTTGTAACCCCAATACAATTTAGTGTATTCGTATTATTCAAGTAATAATATTGGAGCTTTTGATATACAATCTGTTGTGTCTTATTTATCTATTTCATATACAAGTCACACTAAAATATCTTCCAAACTTAACAAGTATTATTCCACAAATTTCTTGTTAAGAAGTTCATTGCATTTGTTAAAGTTTAATCTTGATAGTGATCAAGTCGATCCTGACAAGGTATTCGAAATCTAGCTTATTATTGTTACTTATCATACTTATTAAAGTTTATCGACTATCGTAGGCCTAATTTGATATATATATATATATATATATATATATATATATATATATATATATATATATATATATATGTACATATGCTGTTGCAGTCAATGCCTAAACCATTTAGAAAATATCTCAAAAGCAAAAGGAAAAACATAACTGCGGTATTTAAAAGAGGTAATCAAACATGGCAAGTGAAGATTGCTGATGATCGGTTGTTTGGAGAAGGTTGGGAAGATTTTGTGAGGGATAATGGCGTCGAAGATCGTGTGGTATTGAAGCATAAAAGGGATGTGGTTTTTGATATTATGGTTTTCGACACTAGTTTGTGCGAAAGACAATATCCGACTAAGCAAGACACTGATGGTTAGTGTATATTTTTTCATATCAATAACACCGTATGTATTAAATCGTATTACGCTTTGAGTTATTTTCAAGAGCTAGTGAATTATGAAAAGTGCCTCAAGTTCTTCCAAACTTGGTAACTGTTACACCCCACTTTTAGTATTACTCAAACAATAACAATTAAACTAAACTAACCTTTTTTTTCCGAGTTCTTTTCAAGTTGCTAGTGAATTATGAATGTTTACATGAATTTGTAGCAGGAAAGAAGATCCCAAAAGGGAAGGATACATGCACTAAAAGTGCCTCAAGTTCTTCCAAACTTGGTAACTATTCTACCCTGCTTTTAGTATTACTCAAACAATAACAATTAAACTAACTTTTTTAAATCATGATTCATTGATGTATACCATTGTTTTCACAACATTGCCTTATAAACTTTAATGATATAGACTCCTCAAACCCTATACTTTCGTCACCTTACATGTTGAGTCCCTCAAAAAATAATGTAGTACTTGAGAACCCACATGGTCTCAAACAAAATTAATCTCTTGTAGAATACATTTTGCAATTTTTTATATATATAACTAGATTATAACCCGCAAATTTTGCGGGCTAATTATCATTTTACAAAAAATGTTATTATTTTAGTAAATTTAATGACATGCATTTTTCATCTGTATGCACAATGAAGTACTGGTTTGCTAGTAAATGAGTCGTTACAAAAGATTGATGGTACGTATATAAAAAATAATTTGATGATATAAATTTGGATATCAAATACACGTACGATTATATAAATATAATATTAAACTTACACTAACCAAAACTATATACTATAAATATTTACACCTAATTTTATCATCATAAAAAATATGGATTAATGTTTTTGGTTTAGAGAATCAAAACGTTTAAAATATTATATGGGTTCAAAAAAGAGTATACTTAAATCAAAATAATGAAAACAACGTTTGTAACATATGTTGCTCATTTAGCAAAACACATTTAATAAATCTTTGCAAATAAATCAAATATTAAAACTTAAGAATGTGAAACTATCAATCTCGCGATCGTGCAAGCCAAAATGTACTTAGTGCCTGAAGCCTATCAAAGTAGTCTGTTATTGCAAGCCAAGCAATGATAGATTGGTGAGTTATCAAAACATCATGAATTCCTGTTAAGGTTTTCTCGCAAAGTCGATCTGCCTACAATGCAAATAGGTATCTTGAAGTACATGGATTTATTAATTTAGGTTTGGTGGTAAAAACAATTTTGGAAAAATATTTTTAACTTCGAATTTAGTACATTATTAGTAAAAAAAATTTATTACTTAGCACCTTATGAAGATTATCCTCAACTGCTCCTAGCTTTCCCATAGACATACTCATTAGAGACATGTAAGCCGTCAAATCTGATTTTTCTGCTGATGACGTCATACCATGATTAACCATTGTCTCACCGATAGACAGTTCCAAATTAGTCAAGCTTTTCGATAGTAACTATTCTTCAATGACTGTTTTTTTTCAATGATACAAGTGTTTTCATCTGGGTTTGGGTTTCTGTTAACTCCAATTGCTTTTGTATTAACTGCAAAAATAGTAAAACACAATGTATGCACAAAGTTGTATATGAATAACATGATATACATAAGATAATTACCTTCAACATTTCGGATGGGCGGAAACCACCTATCCACATAATACAACGTTCGGTAAGTGATGTCCACATCCCATATAATATTTGGAAAACGCCTTTTGCATAAGGACCATGACCGGAATTGATTTTGTGATCAATCTTACCTCCCATTGAGGTAAAGGCAAACATCATGTTGTACTTCCGTACATTCTCAGTGAATTTCTTACTGTTGTCAGATCTACCACGAAAAAGATCCAACAGTAAGCGAGGAGGGTATTTCAATCTAGGAAGCTCAACCTTTCCACTTGAACAGCATAAGGAGTACGATTTTTTAGTGAAGCTTTTATTACCCCGCATTGCTTTATCCTTCCAAAGTCTAGCTTTACATGCACTACAGACGTATATGGGATCACCTATGTCCAGATAATCTGCAAAAATGAAGGAAAGTTGGTTTATGAATAATATCACATATATCCAAAGTGATGTAATATGTACTCTATTTTCATTTAAAAAGATCAGCCTAACTTTGTTCTGTAAGTAGAATCATACCACGAGATATTCCATGGAATTTATTTTGTGGACTCTGGTCACTACTGGAGGGATTGTCAAGGGCTGTAATCAAATTCAGCGGAATCAACTCATCTGATGAAAAAGTATATTTTGGTGGTCTACCTCTGGGACGGGATGCTGTTCTTTTATTATGAACGCTTGCGTTTGTTGAAGAACACTGCTGTTTACCTGCAAATTAGAATTAATAAAATATGTATATTAATCAAAAAATAAAAATGGTATATTGAAACTTCAAATGCATTTAGCTGGCAAATTATTAATATAAATTTACCTTTACTTGTGTGTGCTGAAGAAGTTTCCGATGAACTTCCTAATGATATTTCTGGGGGTAAGTCGTATTTAGACTTTCTAAACATAACATGAGGATGCTCCGTTTGCGGGTGAGTGTCATTGCCTTTCCTTACAGTTGTAGGCTGTTTACCTGCACCATATTTGAATTAGGTGATCCTGTATATATGTAACCATAATCCGATTAAAAATATTAGTTGAACCTCTAGTTTTTATAACTGCTGACATCTTGTTCGATGATGTACCTGAATTTGATTTCAATAAATACAAAGTCATTATTATCGAGTATATGTATATTACAATTATTATGAATAATTTGGGTGAACGGATAATTTGTGGGTCATTCACACACCCTTATTAGTGATACACGAAAGCTGTCAGTTGTATAGAGCATGTTTGCGGATGTGTGAATCGGTTCTGTAAAGATGTTTGAACATGAGTTATGAAAGTATCAATGATTTATATAAAACATGTTTGATGTATAAAGAAATCATAAATTACAGTAATACCTGGGGTATTATTCATTGACAATATGGGCGGGGTCATTTGAGAGTTACATTTTTGATAGAGAGTATTCCTGACAGGATTATTGGGACAAGGACAATCTGTGTAATTTGTTGCAGAGCTTTGCGTCTGCTTAGGTTGGCAACCTACATATGAAACATTAGTGTTGATGACCAACCATGAAGGCATATACATACTGCAAAACATATATAAGTTCTTAACTCACCGGTGTTAGTTATATGCGATAACGGTGTCCGTGCCATTGAAGAATTTGTGTTACGAAGATCATCGGCTGTCGTGAATTCGATTGCATATATACACCTTAGACATATAATAATATCAGAAAACTGAAAATAATCCAGTTAAATAAAAAAATTACCAGATGAGGGGACATAGGAGTTTCTTAGGCGAAGTGCTTTTTGGTTGAATTGTCGGGCATCGTTAGAAGATTTTCTTTTTCTTAAATCACGGAACGGTGGATTGTTTTCGGACATTGTTGAAGCAGAAGCAAAGGTTTGTGAAACACACAAATGGAAAACCTAGAACATTTTAAAACATGTAAACATTGAAGATGGAAGATTTTGTAAATCATGATTTCCTAAATGATTCAAGGTATTCATCTCTATTACTTCAAATAGATAACGAAATTTGAGGGAGTTCAAATTTGAATCCGATATAATACAGCATACAACATATCTTGTTTTTTTTTAGTTAATTATTTTAAATGAAATTTGTATTTGTATCTGTATATATTGATCTGTGAAGGCACGTTAGGAACTTGACACTTCACAATCAAACCACCAGCACAAGTCCACAGCAAACAATTTAAGCAATTCAAAGATGAATTTGATGGAACTGAATGAATTACAATTCTTAACACCATACCTTCATGAATTCAATTCAACTTTCCTATATATAAGAGAGATTCTAAAACTCTGCCTACTGGATAATGTATTAACAAAAGCTAGTTGACTTCCGTTAATTAAACATATTATAAGCCAAACCTATATGCAGATTTCAATAAAATTAAGTTTTCAAATTTCAATTATTATAAAAGGCATATCAATATCAATAAGCAATTAACATGAGAAACGTTTAATAACGTTAGACGATAGCAGTTAATTCAACTGTTTGTGGAAGACACAAATACTTTTGTAACGAAAACCCAAACAAACATAGCATAGAAAATCAATTGCTAAATCATAAAGTGTAGATTTCATATGTCATCCATCTTGGATATCTTCAGTGCACTTAAGCCTTTAGGCGTGTTTGAAGTGCCTGCTTCATTTGGTTCAAAATCTGGTGGTGACTGACTTTCTTTTTAGGGAGAACGGAGCTGGTGTAATGACATTGTCAGATTGTGGCGAGTCTACGTCCTCATCATCAAGATCACGAACCTGTATGATATAAAGAAAATAAATGAAGGTTATAAAGATCAACATATGTATATGCCTATTTTGTCTATAGGGTTATATGTAATTAAACGATCCGATGATGTTGTACCTTTGCATTGGGGGTTAATTCAGCTGCCCTTTCAAAGCTTTTATGCGCAAACTGGTCGTTCCACTTTTTTGTTATCACAGCTAACACCTCGGTATCTTCAGTTCCACTGGAAACGGTATAGGATGGGTACCCATGTTTGGTGTTGATTTCTCCAACATGTATCTTGAAAACCACCTCCTTGTTGACAAGTACATTGAATTCATATGGAAGAACTTGAGGATCATCAATCTAAATAGATAGGCAATGTAATTTTTTTGAATTAAGACAATGTTTAAGCAAGCATCAGTTGCAACAATGTAGGTTGTTTATCAAGATCAATATGAATGAAACATGATAGAAATTCATACTGTTTCAATTTTACGGTTCAACCATGCAACACTTCGATTCAACAACTTTGAAAGTTGGCCGTCAAACATTATAAGTGAAGTATCGCCCGATTCATCGTGAACTCGCACGGCTGCCCTAAGCCTACAAAGTGGAATGGCTATTAAATCAACATTATATGCAAATATCCAAAAATGCTAACACCCAAAAATGTTAACGTACATAAGATGATTAGATTTTTGACTTACTTGGTTGTAACTTCTTTCACATTTCCACACTGGACACATTCAGATATCCTAACTTCACCACAATCCACAAGTATGCGATTAGCCTTCTTTTTGCACGCTTTACAGGAATACCCAAACCAACCTTCTTCAAGTAAAAACTTAGTAATTGTAACTTTAATCACACAGTTAGAGATCTGAAAAAAAAAAATTAAAATAATTGAATACATCAAAAAAGATAATAAAAAATGTAGATATTAGATGGATCAAATGCATTTGTTGGGTAATTTGCACTTACCTCCATAGTTGAACGCACTTGTTCAACGGACTTGAGAGGTGGTTCATCATAGTAGGTAACATCAGACTTGATAACAACGTCGTGGGCTAAAGTGTCAAGTTGGGTTGGTGCATGATCCATCCCATATCTGTTATGTAACCTGTAAAAGTCGAGTAAATAATACACAATAAGTTCATTATGTTTGCTAGGCTTTTAATATGAAAGATACTTTAGAATACAAAAGTGTGCATAGGTGATACTCTGTTTTGAAAGAAAGTATCAGCGACGCATCAGAATTAATGTGCAACCGAGCACCAAAAAGATGATTAGATACTTGAGGATCCTCTATGGTAGACATCAAAAAATTCAAAATTAGAACACATTTGAATAAATTTATAAATATATATATATATATATATATATATATATATATATATATATATATATATATATATATATTTTATATTATATATACAGCAAGAATGATAAATACCTAAATGAAACAAATACTTTGCCAATCTTTGAATTTAGCATTCTCAATCATAATGATCACATGTTCAGACATGTGTTTACTTTTGTTGATGTAAGCTTGTAGCTGCATCGCGTCTTCACCCCAAACATTGCATTTTACTTGCTTTCCACTATTTTTCACAAAACATACCAATATTAATAGATAAGTTATAAAGTTATATGAACATGATATTTCATTAGAAAGAAATCGATATCAATCAGTAAGATAAAGGTTTATACTCTAGATCCTTTAGTTAAAACTCCATAGATTTTGATTCCTTGCCATTCTCTTTTTTGATTTTTATAGGTTCTGCTTCCACCAATAGTCCAACAATATCTGAAAACATAACCAATGCAATTAAATATCAATTGCATTTAAAAATTACATATTTATATGTTACAGTTTTACTTACCAAAACCAAAAGGGTTTGTGATATTCCAAGCCAAAACATCATCATAGTTCACAAAATTGTAACCATCAACTGCCGTCTCAAAAGTGGGACATCTACGAGCTTTAGAACCCCTAAATAGATTTATCTTCCATTTATGATCAATGAGACGATAGTTTCCTCCATATGGCTCGACACCAAAGTTAGACAAGTCAACGAAGTTGCCTTGTTTTAAACAATCCTCGAAGTCTGGTATAAGAAATTTCTTTAAAGAAGCGATAATCTTGTTGCCCTTCATAAGATAATTATTCATAATAAATTTATCAGCAAAAAATATGTATTCAATGAAAACGTGTTAATCAAAGTTAAGAATAATACCTGCTGATCCATAAGGATCATATCCATTGAAGCTATTGTTGTAGGATTGTTGATATACATTGACACGTACCTTTATCCCTTCCTTCCGATTCATGTCACCGATAATAAGGTTTAATGGAATGAAATTCATGTCAGCTTCCATTCAAACACTGTATTTTTTAGCGTATGAAATTTTCAAACACTGTACATTGTGTGAAGAACATATACAAATGCAAGATACGAAGGGAAATAAAGGCGGACTAAATTATTTGTATTTAAGGAATTAGCAAAAATTGAGTCACGTATTGCTGTAATTAATTTTTTTTTTTATTTATTTAAGTCACGTAGTGCTGTTAGGAAGGGATACGGCAAAATTTGAGAAAAAATGAAAGAAAGGAATTAGCAAAAATACAATTAAATTGTTTAAAAAAAAATTAAGGAAGTGATACAGGTAATATTTTTTAGTCAAATGATATCAAATACAATAAAATTTAGATACCAAATTTATTCAAACCACTTTTGAATTAAATTTATATTTTACAAAAATAATAAAACATAACTGGAAGTATTCATCAATTCACCTGTGCTGACGAATAATAATAAAGCATAAATTGATGAATACCCGAAAGAAAGTGCTACAGCTCTTTTGCTGTTTAATTTATCACGAAGTAAACCTCAACCGAATTTTAAGAATTAAAATTGATGAATACTTTGTAATTCTTAGAGAAATTCAAAGATGAACAAGTGGATGGTAAAGAAACCCTGGAATTTTAGTTAATTGACCCTAAACATAGAACATAACTGGAAGATGGTGAAGAAAACCTAGAAATTAAATAACAATGACGAAATCGAAATTCACCTGTGCTGAAGAACATTTGGAAGTATTCATCAATTCACCTGTGCTGACGAAATCGAAATCGAAGTTCACCTGTTATCGGTTGTCCGGCAGGGTGGTGCACGGAGGTGGGAGGGAGAGAACATTTGGAAGATGGTTGGGGAATCTGGAGACCTAAAACAATAGTCAAACTATTTGTATTCTTTTTTTTTTTTTAAGTTTTTTTCTTTAACAAAAGAGACGAGGGTATAAAAGTCTTTTATACAATTACTAATCACTATTTAGCTAAATCCAATTAGATTTTAAGATTAAGGGTTATAAATCAATAGTCTTAATTATTGAATGGACCATATTAGATTATTTGGATTTAAATTTATCATGTTTACCTTATTATGTCTTTCTTATAATATATAAGAGATTGTTAAATTAAACATAGGTTTGTTGAAGTAACAACCTTTGTTTTCAAAAGGCCTGTCTTGTAACGCCCCTCAAAGTTAAAAAAATGACCAACCAAATACTTTCAGGTTTCAACTAAGGAAGGTATCTGTTAGCCATAACTTTAAACTTATAAGGGACTCCAATTTCTTATCTCTTTCCGATATGGGACGAGTTGTTACAAACAACCCCACTTAAACACCTGACGTCCTCGTCAGATCGAAACATAACTAATAACCAGGATCCATACCCCAAGAGATGCACGAGCCGTGTGCCCGTCACACCCCGAGAGGCTATGGCTCTGATACATTTGTAATGTCCCTCAAAGCTAAACCAATAACTTACCAGATACTTTTAGGTTTCAACTAAAAACCATGGTAGAAGGTATCTGTTAGCCACAACTTTAGACTTATAAGGGACTCCAATTTCTTATCTCTTTTCGATGTGGGACGGGTTGTTACATGTCTCGTTAAGGGTATGTAGCATGTACTTAATGCAACACTGATCATTCTCAGTTCATAGATAATTGCACCTATTCTTCGTTTTCTGTCATTTTTCACATGTTATAAGAAATTGGGAACAAGTCGATCCATTGTGGTGCTGAGACAGAACTTGGAGGGCCTGTAGCAGTTTTTCATCGTATAAACTTGTCATTATATTTCCCTAAGAATCTATATTCTGATTGAACTAAATTAGTTTGTATGATTTCATGAAAACGGTATTTGTTAATTTCAGGATTACCACCCAATAGGTATTTCAAGGCAACTGCTACCGCATATTGCCTGAAAGAAAACAGAATGATATTTGTTATTCTACTGCATATGTTATACACAATATTTATGTGGTAGTTTCATGTAAATATATAGCAGCATCTGGTAGTACGAAATTTATGAATGCTTGTAACACATTTTGTTTTAATTAATTATTTTGCAGCGTGTTCCAGTGGGTTTTGCAAAATCACATGGATTGAAAAGAAAATGTGATATGGTTGTAATGGACGAAAACCATAGGCGTTTGACAACAAGACTCTGGAACACACACACTCATGTCCTTATAAGACGAGTCCGGAATATGTTGGTTGCAAATGGAATAAACAAAGGGGATGAGTTTTTACTTGAGCTTGTTCATAATGGAGATAAGCATCTCATGTTAGGAATCGGAATTCCAATGTCTACAAGACTTAATCAACGCACAAGATTAACAAGAATTTAATTCTTCATTATTACACACAATAATGATGTTACTTTGTAAATTTGACACCCTTAAAACTAAACACAAACTATCCTATTTATAGACTATGAAACAACACCATGAACCATCACCATGAACCATCACAATGGTTCGGTTGGTGTGGTAGTTATAGGGTGGTTGGTGGTGTTTATTTAACCATCACACCTTTACAATATCATTTCCTAATAGACACAACTATTCTAACTAATAACCAACAATTAACCGTCTTTATTAACTAACTAACTAGCATAACTAACCAACTAACTTTTGGTTAACGAGACATAAACAATTAAGTCCAACATCTCATGAACCTCTACAGGTAAATATATGAAAGTTACATATCATCAAACTTAGTAGCAGATGGATGATGTGGCATTATGTTTTCTACTTTTTATACTTGATATTTATTTTTTCCTAGTGGTTCAAGTGGTAATGGCAGAGGCAAAGGTTGTCCAACAGATGAAGAAAATGATGTAGAGGTAATGGGTCATTTTTTCCCTTTTATTAAATTAATGAGTTGCCTATAGCTAATGTAATTTACTTGGAAATTATATTAAACAGGATATGGGTCCATTTATAGGTCCTCCTGAGAAAGTGGATCAAGTGGAAGAGGTGATTAATCAAGAAACTGAAGAAAGTGACGCAGATGAGTTTGAACAGAATTATGCTAAATTTCTGGATGTTCAGCAGGAGTATGGTGTGCCACTTGAAAGGAGGAAGTCGCAAAGAATTGCGAATACGTATCAACTCCCGTTTAAATTCGAAAAAAATGGAACTGGATCATCTTTCGACAAACCATTTGAAGTGGATGATGAAGAGGATGATGAGCTATATTGATTTAATTAGAAGATATGTATACCCTTTATATGTGTTGCTTTTTACTACTTTCTTTTGAATATGTTTTCATAACAAAGATCATGATGTCATTTTGTAAACAATTACTTTTAGTCATATTATATTTTGTACTCTTGTAAATAGGAAAGGTGTTAAGTTATGTAAGTATAAAACAATACAATCAAAAACGGGAGTATTAGAAAATTTCCTTTTTACACTAATTTAATGTAATTTCTTTAGTACAAGCAGTAATTATGATACGTTAAGTTATGTAATTACACAAGAGCACTGCCTGTAACAAATTCGGTAAAAGCCAAAGCTAACAAACCCAACATTGCAGCCCGTCCATTCCACATCTCCGCATCCGACGTCATCAACCCACTCGATTTGGACTGTACAGTCACACCTTTAAACAATGGCACCAACGATGCTAACGTCAAGACCACGCTGGTCCCAACAAAGACTATCAACCCACCGTTTGAAATCTGAGTCAACACATCTTGACCGTTGCTCAATTCCACAGCCAATGCCGACACAAACCCTATCATGGCTAACCTCCCATTGATCCTTTCGGGTGCTGGCCCACTGAACGCCAACACGTCTGAGAATTTAGTACTCACCTTCGTTGCACGTGGAGGTGGTGGCGGAGGTGGGGTGGAAGACACCGGTGGCGGTGTTGGGATGGCTGATGATGGTTTAGTGGCATCGTTTGAATTATCTTGTGGTACGGACATGCATTTAAAAGTTAAGGTCGTTGGTTTTTTTAGAAGAAATTGGGAAGCAGATGGAGTGGTGAAACGTGTTACTGGGGTTGCTGTGAAGACTGATGATGTGGCCATGTCGGAATTAAAAAGTACGAGGATGTTAAGTAGCTAGGTAATGATTCTTTAATGATACTGTTGTTGTTAATGGTGGTGTTGTTTGAGCGAGTGTTTAGTGGCTGGGTTGGGTCATTATATAGGGGAGGGGGTGAAGAGTGAAGACATTAATGTAGTGGCTTGTTAAAGGGCCACGTTAGTGAACTTTTTGGGCCAATTCACGTGGCATTAGAATGAGCCGTTGAGAGGTGCTTGTGGTGTAAATGACTTAAATGTGTTTGATTGTATCGAGTGTGGTGTGGGTTGTCGACAAATGGAAGTTTCAAGTTTTTTTGTATGAGATTCATTGAGTTTACACCTTATGGTTGGGTTGCAAGTTGTAACGTAGTTACGTATTAACTTAAAACTATCTCTCTATATTACTAAGAGGCTATCCCCTATTATATGTGATATCTTTTCATATTGTCTATTTATTGAGTTACCTATGTATCAACATTTCATGATGTTATTCATCTTACAATACGCCAAGTCACCTCAATCCAACTTAATTAAGTATCATGCTCATTAATTCTGTTACTTAAATCTTGATCATTTCATCTTCCTTCATTCTTATAACCTTCTCTTATATTGAAAAAGAAAGAAAAAACTAAGGAGACTCTTATATATATACCAAAGAAGTGCTTTAAGCTTATATTCACGTAGTCAAAGAAGAATAAAATACTACGATCATTTGAAAGTTTTTCTTTCGTGCTATGAAAGTATGAATGCTATGAAAGTATGAATACTTTCATACTATGAAAGTATGAAAGGATAAGTAATGTCAATTAAATGTTTGAAAAATGTCACAATTAAAAAAAAATACATAAGTTTTGTATAAATCAACTACTTTCACCAATTTTTTAACGATGTAAAACATTTTATATTTCAAGATAGATTTAGTTTATAATTTAATTGGTAATTCAATTTCATTTTATCAGTAAATATCATTTTAATTTTACAGTTATTTCACATCTTAAATATGTATGTAAATATGTATTTTATAATTTTTATATGGTGTTTCGCAGTTTATGTCTGAACTTTTTATAAAAGTATATTTTATTTTGACTATAAACAACATTTGCATCTCCATTGATGTAAATTTTATTATCATTATGCTAAATAGATTATCATGTGTGAATATTTATTCTTTTTGTAAATGTCAAAGAAAATTATATCGGGTTTACATACAGGGTTTATCTATCTTGTGTTATAAGACCATTAAATACACTTAAGCTTTAATTAAATGAACTCATTTTATACACGTGTACAAAAAGGTTACATTTTCTTTATACATAAATTATTACTATAATGAATGTTTTTTATATTATGCCCTTATGTTATATAAGTTAGTCAAACCCTTATAGCATATAATTCTAATAAATTTTCTTTTTATACATAAAATATTGATTCGGTTATATTTTATGAAGCCATCTATCGGACAAGATTCACACTGGTATTGAGATAAGGGAGCAAACATATTCTTACACAATGAGGTGGATTAAAATGTGTACCAATTAAAATAAGAGTTTGAACCTCTACTTGATGTTTTGATATTTGTTACAATATCAAATCAAACGCATTTTTATTTCATGTCATTTATTTGTAAAGTAATTTTTTATTTTTTGCTATTAAAAAGAAAAAAGAAAAAAAACATGACGGTAAGAAAAGTTGAGAGTTAGGGCCCAATAACAATCACAAAACACATCTTTGACTTTTCAAATTTTGGGCTCAAGTTATTGGGCCATGAACTTATACATGACACGTGTTTCTAGAACTAGAAAGAACCACTGGAGTTTGGAATTTTGGATATAGAAAGATTAGTCCATTTGATCACAATTACGTATACGCATATAGGAGGGACTGATTAGACTAGAAAAACAACAGCGATGAGACATTGATCATCATATTAAAGATTCAAGGTTGCATACTCAACGAGTAGCTTTGCTGCTTTTCTACCTACCCAAGAACTGTCACTCAGAGCTGAGTTACATACACAATAAGTTGCACCTTGATACTCAAAATACAAATTTAAGTCAAACCCATTTAACAGAAATAAAGGGATCTTACTTGAGTAGCTAGTCATGACCACGAGAACCACTACTGAAAGTGCAAAAATTGTAGCCAGATGGGTGTATAGTAGTAGGATGGTGATTATATAGGGTTTCGAATAGGCCGTTAAGAGGAGCTTGCTGTTAAAACACCGTGTGTGTTTTCCATTTATCGATATGTTCAGTTCTCTTTTTGAAACTTAATATTTTTGAAGTTATTTATAGGTAAAAAATTCGTCAAAAAACTATGGTTGGTGACTTGCTATCCGCTCAACAAATCAAAGTCCTTTTGTTGATCACGCTTAGACAGTTGAGTACCTCTAATTGAAAAATAAGTATAAGTATTTTTTTTAAATATCGGTAACGAACTGATATAAAGTTAAGTACCTTTTCTTTTCTTATATGTTACCCTTTAGTTTATGGTTTATACGAACATGTGAAAAACCTAGAGCTGGCCATCACAACCCGTATGATCAGTAACGTGTTTGATTGGGTAAAACCATGTCTGAACTCAGAAGGAATGACCAAATCGAGACGGTTTCAATTTTTGAGACCTTATACTTTTCATGTCAAGTAATGACCGTAACACTCTTTAGTGAATGTATCTATATTGTCATTTAACTCGGTCACCCGATGATGTTCAATCTTTGTTAGTTTTCATTTCAAGTAAGAGAATACCCTGTTTAATTTCATTGTATTCTGAATTGATCAGCATGACTACTTATTTATTTAGCAAATGCAAACAATTGTTGAAACAAAAAGGGTCAAACAACTTGCAATTTACTTATATAACATAATCAATTGTTTTAAAGCCGATATTTTTTTAAAATAAGTCCAACAGGTAATCAAGACAATGCTATATGGTGATATGGATTTTATTTGTAATGTACAATTTTATTCCTATATTTTTTAAAGAAAAAACTGATGATAAAGGTTTGGGAGTCACTTGCCCAATAACAATCACAAAGTCACATCTTTGACTTTTTAAATTTTGGGATCAAGTTATTGGCCATGAAGTGATACATGACAAATATTCCTAGAAAGATCCATTGGATATATAAGGATTAGTCCATTTGATTACAGTTACATTACATACACATATAGGAGGGACTACTTAGACTTGAAAAACAACAGCAATGAGACATTGCTCACCATCTTAAACATTTATGTCTCAGACTCTACCTGTTGAGATGATGATGAATTGTGGAAAAATAGGCAGACAACTGATATATCATCTGCAGCGAAGCCTGGTCGCTGGCGTTTCCATTGACCGGCTGCATACTCAACCAGTCTTTTTGCTGCTTCGTCCCTTTCAGAAGCTGATGAAACAATCTCGACTGCCTTTTCATTTGATACAACATCCCATACCTGGTTAGTCAGTGTCAATATGAACCAAGTTAAATAACTTAAGTGGAATATATATAAATATACAAACTTTAAGTAATCTATTACTGTGCATCCCTAATATTTTTTATTTATTTATTTTTTTTTTTGTAGCACACAATAGACAAAACCTTAACATGATTTGGCCATTTATAGATAACACATATTATGCCAATTAGATTTTTGTGCCAATTATTTGTTCAAAAAATGCATAAGAGATGAAAGGCCCTGGTTTTAACTGTAAACCCTGACTAATATTTGTGTTTGTAAAATACAAGATTTAATAGGTAGATATAATACCCCGTCGGTTGCCAAAATGACAAAGCGATCTTGTGTACTTATGATTCTTTGTATCACTTCTGGCTCCGAAATAAGACCAAAATCTTTAACAAAAAAGTCACCAAAAGCCCTTGAGAGTGCAAGTCCTGGACCTTCAGGTATCTCCTCATTGGAAGCACGAATTCTTGACACTCCTGGTTCATCATCTGATTCGCACACGATCCCTCCTGACTTATGTATCCTCTCGGATTCCTCTGTACAAAGGATAAAATGTAAGCGACAAATATACGCATTTACACTAGAAGTGGTAATTTTGATGCATTTACTTATGAATGGGTCGATTCCTATGATTTTATACTTAATGGTTTAAATGATTTAAAATAAAAATGAAAAGGAATTGCCTATAAAAGGGATTAAACAGGTTCAAAGTCGCAAAAGGTGTATTGTTAATAATATTTGACACGCTATACTTACATAAAAAGTTAATTTTCTGAAACAAAAGAGTTTCAGGTCAACTCAACCCATACGAAAAATTACCTGTTTTGACCCGTTTCCCCTGCCCTCCCATCTTTCTACCTCTAGTTTATACTGAACATTCGAATAAATTGGTACAAGAGGGCACATACCAAGTAAACTTGGTTTAAAGTCAACAGTAAGCTGAACGGCTACCAAACTACCATCGTCTGAAGTTGTTCCAAGAACAGCCCGAGAATCTCCCACATTTGCTAGCACAATAAGATCCCCCTGAATTTCATGATCATGAAAAATCATAGATTCTTTGACTTATATGGTAAAACTAACTCCTTTTATCTTATGTATTTAAAGTATAAATATAAAATCAATTAAAAAAATTTCAAGAATTGTTTGTGTACCTCTCGTATTATCGTTATCGCAGCTGTACCACTGTAAAAGGTATCGATCACAGGATGAATTTCAAGATCATAATCAACTGTAGAACAAGCCTTCAAGAAAGATTTCTTCCACATACCATATTTATCAA
The DNA here is from genome assembly GCA_963930675.1 of Gnaphalium uliginosum. NCBI lineage: Eukaryota > Viridiplantae > Streptophyta > Magnoliopsida > Asterales > Asteraceae > Gnaphalium > Gnaphalium uliginosum. Next base: position 12,688,920 of record OZ005684.1, read on the forward strand.
AGATTGTACTTTTTAACGAGTCCCCGTTCATTAAGATTGAAGATTGAGCCACAGCTTCCTGCCAAAAATGTAGCAAATAAGCCGGCATTACCTTCTTCACTCTTTTTCCTACAAGATGCCCCCACGGGCCATGCCCATCAAATACTCCACAAAACATCACATCTTCCTTGCCTCCAAACGCCTGCCAATCAATCAACATCCAAATTAATATATATGAACTCATAAAATCTATAAATATGTTATTTTTAAGCATACGGAAAGAAAAAGGAAAGAACATTAGCTTAATGAAATTATATACCTCCCATACGATGAAACAATCTTGATTTATTCCTTTATTCCCTCCCTTAGAATAAGCCGATGCATAATTACTAGACCATTTGGCACTAACGTTGCCAGGAGACGTTAATAGTAAACCATTTTTCCTTGCTTCTTTGGCTAAAGCTTCTGTAGCTTCTCTTCCAAGATTAATCCTTCGTTTCTTGCCATTTTTTGGTTTCGTTAATCCACTCAAAAAGGACGAAAATTGCACCATCTTTTCTACAATCAATTGATACACACAAAGTTATTATATTGAACGAAAGGAATTTCAGAATCTAAATACACCTCAATATCAAAAACAAAAGTTCAACATAATGTATGCTTGATAATAATGACTTACCAATTCATGTAATGAAGTAATTCAAAATTTTCAGACTTTAAGATTTGATCTTATATTTAGATACATGTTAGACTACATAGGATATTACAGAATGATTCAACCTTTCAAACTAGTCAACATCAATCACCCCAATAAATCCACACTTACGTTAAAAACTTATGCTAACTAATTTGACTTCTAACGATGTATACCATCAAATACATGTTTTGAAAGACAAGAGACAGTTGAAACTTTTAGGAATCAAAAGGGAGATTTTCATTTTGGATTCTAACCTTTGGGATAGAAAACAATTGATAAGTAACTATATAACAAAAGGGTTGTTGAAAAAGCATTAAATAGAACCCGTGATCAAATTTTCATGTGGAATTTAATTAGGTTTGACATCAAATGGGTCAAATGAGTCTCTTTCTTGGACCATAAGTACTAAAAAGAACAAAATAGCAGGTAACATGTGGTGTCCTGCGGCTCATAGTCATCTTGGACCATATCAGTTGCCTGCATGGACCACTAAAAGACCGCCCTTTATAACACAATCCCTTTAGCTTCCTTTAAGTAGCATAAATTATTTACATCAAATGATACATAACCTTGTAATTAAGACAGTAGTTTGACCAAGTGTATTGAAGCATATGCAAACATACTCCCCAAAATGGAACCTTTTGATGCTCTCAACATGTGCAGGTGGGTATTAGATGATCATTGAATGTTTTTAGAAAGAATTGTCAAAAAAATATAAACGGATTCCCTGAGATTCTGTGGGTAAAGGGTGATCCAAGATTGATTTTTTATCAGGAGCATATGCATCATCTTAATATATCTTTTATCATTTTGTACTCATGTAGATGTGTTACAATCAACTTTTTTTACCTTTTTGATGTTTTACTTTTTACCATACAAAACATCTACAATTTTTTGGCAAGCATACTTCAGGTCAGATTGTTTGATCTATGAATTATTTTATTCCATAACAATAATATAACTTTTAGCATTAGAAAGTAATAATAATATAGATATATAGATTCTAGACAGGGGCTAGACTCAAATTTGGAAATGATTAAACTTTATTTGACAGATCAACACAAACATCTAAACCCAACATATTCTTGTTCTTTTGATTCCTTGATCATAAAGAAAAACCAAACTAAAATCACCTTAAAACCTCTGTATTTTGCACAGATCAAAGAAACAGAATATATAAACATCAAACTATGAAACAAACAAACATCCAAAACTCATACTATATTAAAGCTTCATAAATAATCAAGGAACTAAATCAAGAAAGTTAAAAGAACCTTGTTTTTTAGCCAGCTTTGTTTCAAAGAACGATCTTGAATCTTGAATGTCCAATAAGAATTAGAAAGCAGCCCAGAAGTTGACTGAAAGGACACAGAAAGTGGCAGAATCCCAGAAAGAAGAACAAGTATATGCAAAGTTTGAAGCTTCAGGTAACTTCCACTCCATCTGTTTCTTAATAAAGTTTGGTCAAGTCACTGTGGAATAATAATAAATTTATAAAGATACAGATTGTGTGCATATCAAAGCTCCACAAGGATCAAGAATTTGTAAGTGGGTGGATGATATATGTATCTGAAGGGCATGTGTTATACCGGGTCCCTATATGCATAATCATGTTCTTAGATTTATTGGATAACTACCTTTTTAGAGTAAATTATATTATATTATACTCCTTTAAGTTATAGTTGTATTCAGTTACAGTCCTTATGGTTCTTTCATATGCAATTATGCATCCTCTTAATAAGTGATAACTTTTATTTCTTACAAGCTAAAGCCAAAAGTCAACTTTCTAAATATATTTCATGGATCTGCATAAACAGGTGAGCGGAGAGAGAATGTTCAGATTATCTAGGAAAAGTCGAGCCTTTTGTGCATATGTATACAGTCTCACCGGTATTACCGTGACAGTTTTCGAGCTTTCTCCCTTGCGATTCCAAACTATTTATCTTGTGAGATTTGAACAAGGATCTCTTCCGAAACCTTCATAACACCTTACCAATAGGCCATCATAAATATGATTGTTTCATGGATCTGTATCTTGATCAATAACCTTTCTTTTGAATGTCGACCGATAAATTTTATAAGGTTGTTTAGTTTTGTCTTAAAAAATCTATGTAATATATACATATACGCTGCCTTTCTTTTTCCAGAGTTATAATTAACAAGTTTTTTCCCTATGAAAATCGATGATTAAGCTTAAAATGTATGTCTAAATATTTGTCACATTTGTCATATGGATTACTTTATGAAAATCGATACTTAGGCTTAAAATGTATGTCTAAACATGACTTCTAACAATTGTAAACACATGTTAATTCATCAATCAACATATCGCGGGTGCAAATTTTACTCGAGACAATTTGCATATAACGTGTAATCGTATATAATAGACGTGATATATGATATATATAATCATCATTTGATAAAGAAAGTGTTACAAAAATATTGATGAAACTTTGTTTGATGATATAATATACATTCAATCTATTAAAGATTACGGCTGAAAAAAGGACAGTTTTGATTTCAAAGCAATTTGAGCCAAGCATTTCTCTTTATCATTAAATAAATGAATAAATTTATAAATCCAAAGTAAGTCGGTGATAAAAAAATAGTAAATGTCTCAAAAGTTAAATAAGTTAACATTTCTTAAAGGCTTAGAACGATGCTGCCATAAGAAGGATTAATTATTAAATTCCCATGATGATTAATAATTAAATAAATCCAAGATTAATTATTAATGACAATACTTTTGTATTTAAAAATTAAGTTAAAAATGTCGATATTTTGTTGGCCTACTACTAAATTGTGTCATCATTGTTAACGATTACGACGTTAATATAATATTCGAATTCAACACTTTTGTGATATTATTTTTATAAAATAATACGCGTACAGTTAATATATAATAAAAAAATTGGCTTATCATGATATAATTAATTTAATTATATATATGAATGAATCATGTATGATTGTTGGCTGTTATATCTTGATTAGAAAATAAATTAGGTACATTGTTATTAAATATGATGACGAGACACTTTGAAATTGTAAAAGTACGGTGAGGGTTTATTATTTTAATATTTGTTTAACAAAATAATTAACTAAGTTCACGAGTTTAACAAAACGCCCGATAGTTATATATTACTTCGAATAACAATATAGCACATATTTGATCGGATTTTTATTATACGAGCTAGGTGAGATTTTATTCATAAAAAGAGAGTGATTTTTACGATACACAAATTGATTAAAACGCTATCAAGAACACATAAATTTACATTTTTATCCTTTACTATTTTGTTTTTAATTATAGTTCAAAGGGTGTTTATGTAAAGTGGTTTATTTTTTGACAAGTGATTGGTAAACCGTAAACTAGCTGTATCTTTTTCTTTCAAAAGATTATTTTTTTAATAGGCTTTAAAACTTTTGTCTACCAAACAACGCTAGAAGCTTGAACTTATAAAAAAAATAAGCTTAAGCTATCATAACCTCCAATAACCCCCCACGCCAAATATACCCTAAAACATAAAATTGATGACATATAGTCATTTTATTATCAATTACTTTTTTAATTCAAGCAATAAAAAAATTTAAGCATACACTTAGGTCTAAAATACTATTTTACGTATACTAAACATTTTTCGTATCATATTATATGTACCATTTCACATGAAATTATTATTTTTAATCATTCTTTGATATATTTTCTTCTAAACAAAACATTGGAATCTATGCTAGTCACAAAAATCAAACAAAGATACATTCTTTTTGATAATGAATATGCCCTATTTACTTGGACATACGGAGTATCAACAAGACTCAACTTTAAGTACCATGCAAGTTGCTTGGTCATGTCAAGGAAAAATGCCATGAGTTTGAAGGCAAATACTAGTTGTCACTGAATGACGTTTTTTAAAGCAATATACTTGTCTCTAATGTCCATTTCCATATATTTTGGATAATTTCATTACATCAACTACTCAAAAATCATAACTATTTCCGCATTCAAAGTAGGGCCCACGATGTATCGCGTTCCATGTCCATGAACCACACCCACTTCCCGAAACGTACAAAACTGAAGATTAGGCCAATCTAAGTGGAGCAGATGATATGCATAAACCCCACGAATTTGGGAATCCAAGACGTCGACACCATGGTCCACGACAATAATACTACACCATTTGCACAAGCAAGCGTGACAATACCAAGATGTCGACACCATGGTCCACGAAAATAATACGTAGTAATAATCTAGCATCTATAAAACAAACCTTTTAATCGAACACCATATTGATATAAAGGTATGTCAATATTCCCTAACATGGTGTGTTTCAATCACATGAACTTAGTTGGTCTTAAAAAACTTTGATTATGGTATTGAAACAAAAGAAAAAAAAATGTGAAATACATGGGGGTTGAAAAGAATACTAATGGTCAACTGAATGAGATGGCTTGAAGTATAATTGTGTGTGGGGCTCAATTAGATAAATATCCAAGATTTTTTACATATACAATATAAATATAAATATAAATACATAAACATACTGAAAGTCAATAAACAACCAAATGATACTTCAATATATCTATTTGAGACTGTTAATACTGTTCAAATGTATGTCTAAAAACACCATTTAAAATTCAATACTAGCAATAATTTCCATTAATAATAACCACTAGCTCATAAACAATAGTAATATTTGCCTTCAAAACATATATATAATGGTTTTTGGTGATTTGCTCAATGCAACTGCTCCAACTGCTTGATTTGATCAGATTGGAATTGTCTTAGAAGCTTTAGAGACTGTTGATACAAATTAAGGTCCATTCCATCAACATTTCTACCCACTCTTGCATTCAATATCCCCTGAAAAAAAGTATACAATTAAAGATGTAGTTTCTAAATATGTACTAACAAACATACAAATCGAAGCTGTAAACTGATGTCATTCTCTTCGGGTAATTTTAGTAGGCTGCTATCCAACAAAGTCAAATCAATATGCTTTAATCGCCTATGGGTCACTAACTTTGGTTTAGGATATACCACCCACAAACAAGCCAACTTGGATCATATGTGCTTGACAGTTCATTTCATGGACATAAACACGCACACGAGTACATTTCTAGCTAGTATGAAAGTAAAAAACTGCTTTCAGTTTCCATCTTAAGAACTAAGATGAAAATATAGTTTTCCTTTATATTTCATCTCCAATTCTCCATTAATCCTCACCGTCATGATAACAAGAACCACAACATATAATTTAGAAATGGATTAGACAAAAGAGCAGTTACTCTACTGCTTGTTATATCTTTTGATTACTTATAAAAATGTGAGCATTCCAGCATTAAGTGTACCATTTTCTGTGATATAAGTAGAGAGTTCCTACAATGTTTTTTAAACACTGATGATTATTTTGTTTAGATGTCCCTCCACCAGGATAAATTGTATTTTTAACACAATACTATGACAAATTCTATAGTTACAGTCACATGTTTGTATATGAAAAAAAATACACAATTTCACTAGGGTATATTACTATATTTCACATAAATTTCTCTACTTTAAGAACATCTGCAGCATTATAGTCCTCACCGGATAGTCAACCTCAGATTTTATAAGAAAATTAAAACAATATATAAAACGACGACATATTTATCACACTATCTAAACATTAATCAATTTTAGGATTATTTAACAATGTACATAGACTTATATACCTCATTAGTTGGTTGAATGGAAAGTTCTCCAATGAACTGGTAAAGCGAGCCTACTCGAAGATTAAGTCTTAAATGCTGAGTGTCAATTGCCAGGGTGGCACCTCCATCAGCAATAACAGCAATGGCCGTCTCTACATTATACTCTTGTAACCTATAATAACAAAACAATATAGACTAAGAACAAGTCTTTAATATTCGAGCTTACATGTGATTGGTGAAAATTAAGGCACGATGTATGCAAACAGAAAATTAAAACGACTGTTGAAACAATTACTTTCCATGAGAAAACGTTTCTTTTAGGGTCATCTATGGTACTGAGAACAAGAAGTGAGTTAATATACTTTAGATACAATAACGAACGGGCGTTTTTGAAAGATTGAACGTTTAAAAATTGGACATTTCATGATTTTAAACAGTTTCCTTTACACGAACAACTAAACATGCAAATATATAAAATAAAATGGTAACTTTGTAACCCAAGCTATGCGCATATTTCATATTGTTTATAAGAGTATAGAAGTGAAAGTAAAACAACTAAATTTACGAAACATATTAGTTTAGAAATGCATAATGTTGATCGACTGAAATCAAAAGATTTGACTCACTTTCCAGTAACACGAAGTGATGCCCCCTGCTTGAAATTTGGTGAGGAGTTAAGTTCTTGTAAAATAACCAAGGCACCGGACGGTACATCAGCTGATGACATTTTTTCACTAACAATTTAAAGAAAGCACAGTGATTTAAGTATCCTGTAGTAAGAAATTAAAGTAAGGGGCTGTTTACTTGAAGCTTATTGAGGTTAATGGTCAAAATAACTTTTTTGGTCAGCTATTTGTCTCTGTTTCTTTAGGACTTTTCTGGTTAGCTATGTAATAGGAGTAGATTATTCGGTCATACACGAAACACATGTGCTTACGACTTATTTGTACGGCAAATAAGCAATAGAAAACCCTATTTTGAAAACTACGTACTTAAAATAACAAATTGGAATTCCTGCAAATTAATCACGAGAAGGAATAACAAATGACAAGTGACAGAAAATAAAATGCAATTGGTTTCCTTGTATCTATGCGAGAAAGTCTAGATGAGAGAGACTCACCGGCGATTCAATTAGGGCAAACTTTCCGGTAGACCGTTTTCTAAAGTGACGGTATGATAGCGACAGAGACATGACCTAGGCCATAACCCATGATCAACTGCTAAACACGACCCGCTATATTTGTGGAGTATTTGGTTCCAATGGAAAGGCCCACGTTTTGATGGAGACATTGAGAAAAGGAGTCCATAAAAAGATTTGGGCTAAATAATTTTTTTGCACAAGAGTATACTCGTAACAGTGTGTAACCATCGTTAAGTACCGACTCACACTCTTTGTCCTAAAATATTACTGTAGTATATTACGGAGTACTTCATTTAGCGAGAAAAATTATGATGTACAGAAAACTACCGACATTGATGACCGAAGGGGACAGCTGGTTGGCAAGCTACCGTATCAATTCCGGGAAGGACCCTACTCATTGGGATCCACCGAAGAACTCTGCTGTCCAAATAGCTGCTGCGATCACTGCCTATACTAGGATCTATATGATTACTGTGTCCGATATTTTCTCCTCAAAATGGACTCTGATCATGCTGTAAAGGAAAAGCGGGACAACGGGATCCTCAAGAGATACTTAACAACAACCAGTGATTTGATAGTGCTTTCCCCTATATGTTGCTTTTGTTAAAAGAATAAAGAACAATACAACTATTGTATGCATATTGTTAGAAAACACTATCAAACCACCTAAATCCATTTATTAAACATGCTAACTTGATAAATCAGTGCTCAATTTTAGACTACAATTTCCCTGATCAACTTAACAAGCATGCCATATTGCAATCAATAAAGCTAACAAAATAATAGGTAAACATTGCAGTACATCAATTCACAACTACAACCCTACCAAATTAGCATAAATCAAATCAATTCGTCAAAGCAGATACGTTAGCAATAAATCAAAGAAAATGAAGCACCTTCAAAATCAGTAAATAAGAACACTAGGAGAAGTTCAATATTCAATAATTGATAATGATAACATTCAATCTTTGATGTAGAAGTTTCAAACCTACGTTGTAGAATACTCCCATATGGGTCCATTGGTTTTCCTAGTCGGTTCGAGCATGATCCATATTAAAACATGTTAAAATAGCCTCCTCTAGGTTGCTTGTAACGATTCTTCATTACATTAAAGTGCCACACATTAGAAAATTATCAAAAAACCTCTACATTTAGTAATTGATAACAACAGATTTAAGCGCTATCTTTAACAATATTCTAATTACTGAAGTTTTATTTTATAGTCAGAGAATTCGAAATTGTATTTTATAGTCAGAGAATTCTAAGAAACGATGGTTAGTTGTTAAAGTATCATAGGTGATGCATAGGATGGCAGGATGCCACTAACACCACCCTCTAATTTACGAGAATACAAGATAGCTTATATTGATAAACTTTTGTCAGTGCAGTTTGTAAGCGCACACCGACATTAATATGTGAGATATACAATTGATCATTAACAGTATCTCCGATTCCAATACAAATTTAGATTATGTGTGGTTGTTCTTAGGTTCTATATGTGCCTCATCCCTAGAACTCAAAACAATAAGGGAAGAGAGCATTTTCTGAGGTAACTATTTACTATTTTGCCCTAAACGGGTGAAACACGCCATTGCTGGTCTATATGATATTCATCACACTCAGTGAAAAACTTGAGGTGATGCATAATACTCACTTTCTTTAAACATGGGCCTTAAATCTTCTTTCAACATGAAGTCTGTAGGGAATGAAACCAGATGTCCCTTCACTGCTGCTAATCTATCCATTGGATCGATCCCTTTCGCATTTCCATCTTCATATGATTCAAGATTCTTTGGGGCTATTCCTAGATCGATTGTAGTATGCCCCAGTTTTCCCTTTCTCTCACTCACACATTGCCTTAAAGATGATCTGCATGTTGGTTTTACAATTTAAAAGGTTACATCTTTAAGACCATAATGACAATTAACACAAATGAGTTTAGAATTCTACCTGGAATGTATAAGATCATTAGGGATGCAAGAGAAGACATCTTGGTAGATCATGGTGTTTGTCTGTCAATAACAAATTGGATGCAGGATGGTTAGAAGTAACAATTGTTCGCTTATCATCAACTATTATTTGAATTTTCAGGAATGGGTCTTACCTTTGCAGTTGCCATCCATATATCTTTGTAGGTAGAATCAATTACAGGGTCAGCAATTTTTTTAATCTGCACAGTGAAAAATATGCATATGATGTATAAATTAAACTAGCTTCCATTTTAAAACTACACCTTTAAGATATGTGTGATGAACAAACCTCTGTACTTTGGAGACCAAGGTGCTCGGACCATAGTGAAAGGCGAAGACTCAAGGCAAACTTTCCAGCCTTCCATGGATTGCCTCCCATGGAAGATTCAATTACTTCCTTATCTTCAATAAGCACTCCAATCTATGGGATACAAGTTTAATATCAATTAAATCTGCAATTAAAATAGAATTTTGTGTAAATTTGTAGCCAGGATGATTAGCTACCTCAGAATCACGTAATCCAAGCAAACTCCTATCATTAATATTAGCGGATCCAACCAAGACAGTGTTGTCATCAACTATCATAACCTTGCTATGAACATACACCTGCAGTAAATATAGAAAATCATTAGACAAGCTAACAGTCTAAAGGAAAATGGAATTAGGTATTAGAACATACCGGACTCGAGGCAACAAGACCATCATCAGAAAGTCTACCATAAGCCCTGAGGCCGTAGAAAGATATGTAATCATGAACTCTCGGACCAAGAAGATCAGAGAGATTGTGCAATATAGAACTATTTCCTCGTGATATTGTTCGATACTGCCAATGCATAATTGCTCTTACAGATGCTGCTCCAACATCATCCAGACCACCCTGCAAAACATTATGACGTGAAAACCAGAAAGTTCAGAGATCAGAGTAATTCTTATATTATAAACAGAAGCTCACTCACCTGGAATCCAGGTAAGAGTGGTATGACAATAATAACCCTAAAACACTGTTTTTCATGATATGCTCTCATAATACGCCTGTGTAAGGACTCTAACACACGATTTCGTATAATCTCATCTCCAGAGAGACCTGAAATAAAGAATTGGTTCTGGAAAAAAATTGTATTCATTAAATCAGAGAATGTTAAACAAAAAGCTATGAGAAAAAATCCCCTGAGAAAATAATTCTTGATTCTGAATTTACATAGATTAAATAACGCAAATAATTTGGTTATACAAGATGAATGAGTTTACGATGTACCTCAATGTAGACAAAGTGTTCAGCTTTCTCAATAAGGGAACAGTAAGCTTTGTGAATGCTCTCTTCAACTTGACTTGTCCCAGCTGACCATTGGCTGACACTCCTTAGAACCTAAAATGTGGGGGCATTCATGGTCTTAAATAAAAAACAAAGTAACTTAAATTTTCAGCAGGTAGCAAATCCAGGACATATTACAGTACTGAAGAATTTATTCTTACAATAATCTGAAACACTATAATCGTATACAACTCAACCTTCGGGAAGGAAAGAAAAATGCAGTAAGAATAGGTAATCACAACTTATATACGGGTATGTTTGGCAAAACAAGTTGTAGGTTGTAGCTGTAGCTGTAGGTTGTAGCTGTAGGTTGTAGCTGTTAGTAGTAGCTGTAAGCTGTAGCTTTTAATTGAAGCTGTAGGATGTAGATATATTTTTCTAAATGTGTTTGGTAAAGTAGTTGTAGCTGTAATTGAAATGAGTGAAATGACAATAAAGGACAATGATAAAAAAGAATAAAATTAAATGGTATATATATTTAACATAATAATTCATAATATAAATAACTAAATTATTTATATTTTGGTTAACATATTCGTTTTCTTATAATTAGGGTAACATTATAAAAAATATATATAGGTAATAGTTATAATATGAAACTACTATATTATAATAATATAAAATAATATGTATAGTATATGTATAAAAATAATATAATAAATATAACTAAATATAAATTTGACAAATAATATTTTAGTGTAAAAACGATAATGATTCAAGTATCACTTCTTAATATCAAAATTATATGTATATGTATTAAATATTTTGATACGATAATGATTATGAGTTAATGTATTACATACTATATTTCGCGTAGTACTAATATGAATATGTCCATTGTTATTTTGAAAAGTGTTTATAATATTTATATTGAGGGACGTCAGTATTGTTATTATTAATTAGGTGTAATTCCTTATTAATTTATTGAAAACAAAAAGGACAATAACTTCGAAAAATCATTTGGATAACTGGTGCCTATAAACTAACTTGTCTCAAATGACGAGGGCAATCATGTAAATATATTCATTAAAAGCTCTTTTCAATTTTCAAAGCTTGTAGGATTAGCTTTTCATTTACAAGCTTTTTGGAGCTTTTAAAAGAAATTAAAAGCTCAAAACTCTTTTATCCAAACGAAGCTTTTAGAAATGAGGAGCTTTTCAATTTGAAAACAAAAAGCTAAAGCTTCAAAAAGCTCTTAAAAGCTCTTCGCCAAACACACCCCATATATAAGCATGTCAATTGTCCAGTTAAAAGGAGTTTCCTATTATAGAGACACATTGATATAGGTATATTTTTCAATTAGTATACCCTTGAAAGCAATTCTACCAAGACTGGAAGTCAATTAGTAATTTCATTATATTTTCATTAGGTAAAACATCACATGTGCAAAAAGTAAAACAATTGTACCGGAGCTATGCAACATATGTAATAGGAAAGAGCTAGCAATATCAAGAGTGTAAGCTTACCTGACAGCGACATGCAACACGAGGACCAACTTGTCCAGATTCATCTGCAGAAACAACTAGGCTACCTCGCTCCTGAGTCTCCCACCATTCTTTATCAGAAGCTTTCATACCAGAACGCGTCACTACATCAGAAAACAATTCTTGCTCATGATTTAAGGTATGTCGTTCATCCACAAAACCTCTCATTGGCATATCTGGAACTAACGGTTCCACTTTGGATTTCCGGAAAGAAAAGGAAACCCTAGAAGGCCTACTTGGTTGACCATGAAAATCATTTGACCCATTCATTTTCAATTGACCATTAGAAGCATCCACCCCATCAGCCTCTTGGGGTATTAGCAATGGGATGTCTTCAGAAGACGCAGAGGAAGAAGAATTCTCCCTGTTAATTACTTGATGAGTGTCTACAAATGTTGAATTTTCAGCCTCTAGTTCTCTATTGTTGCCCATGTAATGTGGGATCACCATGTGCTGCTGAGGCATAAGTAGTGGAAAAGCTTGCTCGTTGGGAGCTTTATTTCTCTGAAAGAATGATACAAAGATATAAGATCATAATATTATTAATTCCAACAATAAAGCTGACAGATTGAGGTAAACAACAGAAACCTTTGCATAATTCCAACGCTGAACAAAGTGTCGAGCAACATCACGACATGGTGGTCCCCATAAGGCACAATGGACATCATGCCATGGCATACGAGGATACAGTTTACGATCGAGCTCATCCTTCATTGTATCTTCCCACGAATTTGGTTCAGATTCACTGCAGCATTAGGATCAGAATTAAGTCCATTCGCTTTTTGAAAGAGCTTAATGCAGAAGGCCAATGAAATATATTAAATGAGTAAATGACTTATCTGAGTGGTTCCGCATGTTATCATTTTTTGAGTTGTTTATATTTATATACTTTGATTATTATTATTGCATATCAGACTTACCAAGAAAAGGACAAAATATTATAACTACTGAGACATAATACCACAATGCTAAAACAATAAATTACCGGGGGTTATAGTAGTCCTTTCCAGGCCAAAACATAGCAGGATCATCACCCACTTTGTGCTCACATGAGTCATAACGACCGAAGCAAAGATCAAGTCCACCAATGAAGCAGACATCATTATCAACAATGACCAATTTTTCATGGTGGGACCTACGTATTAAAAAATTGAAAGAAATGAGAAATAACTGATATTAGTATTAACGATTATAAAAGATTAAGAATCAAGAATGTAGAAATAAATAGAAAAACAGAAGGAGAAAAGGTGACAAATGTTGAAACCAAGGAAGAGTGAAGACAGGTTGCAACATACACAGCTTACCATAGATACACACCGCTAGAGAAATGGTCTGGAAAACGTAAAACTCTGATATTCTCATGGATAGCGACAAGCTTTTTCTTACTATAGACACTATTAATTTTAAGCGCAAGAGCAAGCTCTTTGTACATGAGAATGTATATCTGCAGTCATATATATACCAAGAAAACATGTTAGGTGGTGCAAGTCATTGGTACATAAGCAAGTAAAGAAAGTAGTTTTAGGAAAACCATGCAGATTATTATAAGTCACTAGCATAGAGCTCTCACTTAGTCCTGTCACTGATCTCTCACACTAATGCTTTCATTTATAAATCAAGAAATGCTGAAGATATGTTGAAAACCCAACCATATTAATATGCCAAGTACTCAGCCAGATCATGCTTGCACCTTTGGAGCATTTAGTTTCTCTGCTAGGTTCTAAACTTCTAATGATATATTCTTATTTAGGGTCTTGATAAGAATCGACCCAGACAATTACATAAAAACAATGAAAGATTTAATAAAACAAGATAGAAAAGTTGACGTTAGTCGACCAGCTCTCCCGGTTGACTCACTTACTAGAGGTAAGTTACTCTCCTGATGATACGAAATCACTTTTATTAATATTCAAGATAATAAGTTACAACCCTAAATCCTAAAGCCCTTTTAAGACTAAAGATTTCCTAGACTTACCATAATACTAGAGTAATATATAAATCTATAATTAACATTTTTCTAAAGCAGTTAACATATAATTAACTAATATGACTTTTCCATCAGTTACCTTGGTTAACTAGTTGCTAAAATACAGAATACTTATCTACTAAATAAAAAAACAAATAACAATTTTATCATCTCAATAATATTTGGGTCGTATCAGGTTTCTTTGAAGTTATATTTTCAGCCTGCAAACTACTACTTACACAAAGTTTCCATCATAATTATCCGCGCTAAATCTATTGAAACCGTTATCAGGAATTCTTAAACATTAAAACAGTCCAACAAAAGTAACTAGCACGATGAGACTTATTTTAATCATATTAAGTTATCTTAAAGCCAAGGTACAGTTTACCTGAACACCTTGCTTGGCTTTTGCCTCCAGCAAAGCATCAAGGCGAGATGACGCATGAGCTTGAAAAGGTCTTCGCAAGTACAATTCTGGACACAGCCACCACCCACACATAAATATCTGCAGGAAACATGTAACCATCCTGAATTACTTTAGACTGAATAACAAATCGTAAAGAATTAGCACTGATAAACCTATTAGAATGAAAAACAAACCTCTGACTTTGCCCCTTCAATTGCCAAAGCAATTGCTTCAAATGCTGCTCGACCATCAACAAACCACTGAGCCTGACTACCATCATCTGTCAGACCACGGGGTGAAGCAAACGAACCAAAACGATGAGGATAACACCAACCCTCGGGAGGTCGGAGTCCAGCATCATTAATTGCAGCAACCCAGTCCCTAACTTTAGTTTTATTTCTACTTCTTATTGTTATGCTCCGGCTTCCACATGAGACCTATTGTCATTTCCATTGCCACGAAAATAGTTTCAGTCATTTTAATTGAGCTAATTTCCAAAGGATCCAGATTTTTGACCAATTTCCAAATTTCAGTAAATATTTCTAAATTTGTAGACAGATAGTTGATCCGCAGAGCCTTATTTTAATTGTTCAACTATGATCATTCATATAGATGTTTGGTAATATAAGATATTTGTCTGCTTAACACAAATTGCAAATGTTCAATTATATTTTTAAAGGCCCAAAACTATTTGAAAAGAAATGGATATAACAAAGTTGACAGACGACCACTTATGTAACTATAGTAGTGAAACATGAACAGAAAAATGGTATACTGGTAGAGCAGTGAGCACATCTACTAGGTAGTCCATGAAAATATAATTGATCTATCAGTCAGATACCCTGCCAATGTATATTAATAAGTCATGCTATACCAGAAACGAATGCCATAAGGGATTATGTTCGTTGGTTTCTTTCGCTAACGATACTCGACCTTCTCCATTCCCATCTGAAGGAGGCAGAACATCGAAAACAATTATGTCCAATGGCTCAGCATCATATGGATCTTTTAACAGGGCTATGAATCCAGGCTTCAATACAGCCCACACCTGCATAGATTTAGAGAACACCATGAAGAAACATGTAGATAACTTGTTCCCATGGTTGAAAAAAATTGATAAACTACTAAACATGTACAGTGGTCTAGCTACCAAGATCCCATGATCAACGTTTTATACATCAACCCTGGGAAAGACACAAAAAGTCCAGTAGATGGACAGGAATCAACAGAAGTATATGGGAGAATACATAAAAAACGTGTCAACAAAAAAAATATTATCATCGCAAAGGGATTAAAAATAAGCAAATGCTGATTAGAATTGAATGGAAAAAAGAATAGGGAAAACAAAGATGAAAACTGCCACTCATTGTGCTTCATGCATCATATCATCACTTGCTAACGAATTATTTTCTAGAAAACATGTATAGTCACTTCCCCTCGCATGATCGAATGCAACTATTAGATCTTAAGGAGAAAATTGTGACCCATAATTTTATACTACATAAGCAAAAGATGCAGGTGCATTTATTAAACCTCCAAAACCGTCAATCAGGTACCCAAAAATGTAGAGAAAGAACAAATGAATAATCAAATCTAATATGAGGAAGTGATACCTTTTGCCAATTGTCATTACAGCAATTGAACCAAAGACAAGCGGAACACTTTCTGTCATCTTCCTCATTGGGAAATTTTGCTAAGTGCTTCACTAATACGTATTCTTCTTTGAGCTTGGAGCCATACTCTGGACAGAAGGATAACTTAGAAGCCCCCATAAACTTGCAGACCTGCTTTGAAGAATATTTATGTGTTCCGTAAGAAGGTGATGAAAGAAATTACCACAATCGAGTAACAAATTTACTCTGCCCAATACTTAAAACAAGCATAAAGACATACACAAAATAGTTAAAGGCTGGTCAATCCAAACAAAAGATATATGTAGGCTGGATTTTACAAGCACGAGAACTAGAAGTGGTCATTTCAACCCATATATTTTTTAGTGGGTCTATTCAGGCCATGCGTTAACGGGTTGAAAGTCACGCAAAGTGTAATTTTGACCTGCTATCCAACCCGCCCGCCCTACCCATTATGCCACCTCTAGCAAGAAGTGAGAAGACTGGGAATTAGTCGCTTAGACTACAACTATACCTCTCTAGAATTCACAATGTCCAGATTCCCAAGAAAATGATTCAAGTATTCTTGCATTGCGCTTTTTGCTCGATCTGAAATGGAGTGTTGCCTTCCAAGTGCTGGGCGTATCATTGGCAGGGCTGCACTTGATGGAACATCTCTGAACAAAAAATCACCTGTAAGAACTATGATCATTATATCAATGAACCAATATTCCCATCGATTCTTATAAAGTTATATACTTAGTAGTCACCTGTTTCTAACACTTCCCTCATTATTTGATGTCACTACATTGTCATCAGGTTCATCATCATCATCATGCACAACTGCTGGGTGGTCACCTATTCCTAGGTTTTGAAGCCATTCTTTAACCTACATAAGGAAGACTGACAGTCAAAATAATACAATTAAACACGCCCATATATGACTAGCTGATGGGAAGATATACAAACCTGTTCTTGTTTCTCATGAATTTCTTCAATAATGGCGCGTTTCTTCAATGCAAAATGTAAATAAAATACGTGTGATGCTTTCTTCACTAGCCGCCACTTGAACTGCACAGTGCAAACACGGTAGATCGGTGAAAATTAAAGGTGGTAATGAATTCATAGACCTGCAATACTAGGGTACAGAAAGAAGCAAGAAAATCAAAGAGATTGTTCTGGTTGCGAAACCTGGTCCTCAACCTTTCCAATACTTTAAAACATCACATGATAGTACTGATTAGCATCTGATTAGAATTAAATGCAATTTATGAAAAACCAAGTTTATCTGTTGGAAAATTAAACTGAAGTGACTTTTCCATCATAATTCTGAGCAAGTGGCATTTCATATCATCCAGCTCTTGTCTTTCCTAGAAAACTAATAAGATACAAAACCAACAGTGAGCTTCAGTGCTTCCATACAATGCCCCGAAAATCTGGCCTAGTAACATAATAGTAAAAAATCACCAGAAGTACTACTTCACTAACTAATGCTTAAGCAATCTGTTTGGCAATGTAGCATAGTTCCCTGGTCCGAAATCGCTAATGATAAAGAAAACCTAACTAGCCCGTAACTTTCTGTCACTGATCATAATGTAAGGAGGAACTCTGCAACAAACATAAAACTACTGCCTTAAGTACATCATCACTAGGATTAATATTGATTAAGGAAATTCCTTCTCAAAACGCAGAGTGCCCCAATGAAGTAAGGTCGTGTTTCAACTTTCAACCACAAGGCTCTAACCAGTGAAGTACCCGAAATGTTTAAGCATGTTGTGCTCCAAAGACTACAAATCATCCTCAAGACATCTACACGTACGCAAGAATTTCCTTAAAACGAGCCTAACTGGAAAAAGCATCTCTAGTGGATCGGGCATCCCATAATACGATAATTGGGTTGAGTAGGGCATATCCCCTTCTTGTCTCTATAGATTGCCCATAAGAGAGCCACCCTTTCCCCTATCGTAGTGTTTGTGTAGTTGCCAACAATTTAAAGTGTGAATGTCCCCTAAATATCAGACACTCTTTACAATAAGGAGCGAGGTAGGAAACTTCATACAGTATTGGCTCGTAAAGCTTTGACTCTCATAGGTTAGTTAGATGGCCCAATGATGCAGCTACTATCTACAAGTTGCAAATAAAAAAGACAAGACCACCTTCTGTACATTTCTACATGTTCGGACATTCAAAATGCAAATGACTAGATAGTACACATCCTGGGTAAAGATACTCCTACCGTGTCATTCAAGAGAAGAGATAAAAGTACTTTTGGTAAATCGAGCAAAAAAGGAAGTCCTACAAATGTTTAAGATCAAGGTTTTCCATCTATTATACAAACATATTTCCTTTTGATATCTCATGAGTCAAAAACCACGCAAATTAAGGAAACACACAATTCCGAATCTTAATCTACTTGCTCAATTATAATCTCCACAAGTAAACACCTTCTATCAAACCTGTTCACATTTATTTTACATTAACATTCATTCCACAAACCATAGCTATTCACTTATTCAAATGTTTAATTACTGTTCAACATCAAACTATACTTCAACCCTCAATCTTCATTAAGTTAAGCAAAAGACACCACAACAATATTAAAAATATCAATCACTAAACCTACATTAAATACAAAAAAGCACTAGTTTATTATAGAAAGCTTATCAATTGTCTTAACTTGTTTGTTACACAAAGTGCTGCTATCTAATTTTCAGTATCTTGAATCTCACTCTAACTTGTTTGTGTGATCAAACCTAAAACTGATACATACTTCTTCCTAATCAAACTATTCAAATCCACAACAAACCTAATAACAAGTACATCAATTAATTTCACATTTAATAATTACAAAGCTAATGAAATCAAATATGGAATCAATTCATTTCACATTTACTAGTTTCCTAGGCGATAATCAAATATTAGTACAAGCTAGGGTTAGAATCATTAATATACCTGTTTATACTGGAAATCAATAGTATAAGAAAGAAGCATGGGACTAATATCACCGGCGTCTGGACGAGAAACCTGTACAATTGTGGCCTTGGGCAACTCATCGAAAATTCGAGTTGTTTCCGGCGGATATTGATGAAACGAGAAGAAGGATGATAATCTGGACGGCTCAGATTGCATTTGAACGTAGTGAGATCCACTACCTCCGGCGGACATTAACTGCTCCGATGCCATATTATATCTATCACTCTTCAACTCCGATCAAAACAATAATTGATATAATAATTAATTACAATATAATAATGAATGAAATTTATGTACGTGTACGTTATGTTGTATATACGTGTATCAGTTGATGTCTAAGATCGAAGAAGAAGATGAATTAAATTTCCAAATGTTTGAGGAGAGAGGACGGAAGATTTGGTAGGTAATGTAAATTATCAAATCTGCGAACTCCAGTTTCGGTATTTTTGATATATGGAGCAAATAAGTCGGGTCGGGTTTAGTCGTTGATTGACTTTTGTGCTCCAGGGTTTCGGGCAAACGGAATAATTTTATTCCACGTGCTTAAAACTTTTACGAACTTGAGGAACTTTTTCTATAAATAGTTGATCCCATGATTTATGTTATCCAACTTAAAAATTATAGTATCAAGTTATCAATTTTACTCGGTAAATTAAGATATGAATGAAGATAGAACGTAACTTTCACGAGTTTCGTTAACTTGTTAATCGAATTATTTTAGTTTTTAACTTTTTTACAGTACAACGGACCAAAAGTCACTAATTATTTCAATTCTAACTTAAGTCGAATGATAATAGTATCGTTTTTTAAACGACGTACGAATCACTTTCTACCTGTTGATCATTCTCGTATATTTTATTCGACAATCTAATGTATGTTGTCACTATATAAAGTTAGTTTGTAGTTTCCATTGTTTTTTACACAAAACAAATTATCCTAGTTGTTTAGAAGCATTATAAAAAATTAAGCAGACGGCCATGTTCATTATAAGAGAACTTCAAAGTAGATACACTAAAAGCCAATATGCCATTTATCATGTTTGGGGACCAACTTATTGGTTACCATGGTCAGTGAATCACCTTATCGTGACCGTTTTGCCGGTGATTGTCTAAATTCACGTGTAACACACTCTCTAATAATTTTAATTGACTAACTTACATTTAAGATTCAAGAACAACTAATCAACAACAGTGAGTGGACATTTTACCTTCGAATTATGAGGGAGTCTATGTATCACATCATCATTGGCACCTAACACTTTCTCTTAATATAGTCACATAAGCCTTCTCAACTAGAATGGCTTTGCTACCGTAGGGACGGACCTATAGGTCGTCACTTACTCATCACTTTGTACACACCAACCACTAGTATCGCCTCCTCCACCCCTTAGCAGGCGGCCAGGCGTCATCATCAATCCGATAGACGAAACTTCCAAATAATTATCGAGGCACACATTCTAACAATAAGAGATGTACGTCGTCAATTCCTAAAAATCATGTGTGATTTGATGACACGTGTCACACCCCCAAAACGGTCAACGTTGGTCAGCGGAAGCAATTGTGTATGGAGGTGGGGGCGTGACGTGAGCATTGGACTATACATTCACAGAGCATATGATTATCGCAGAACAGAATAATTAAGATGCCATAAATATAGTTATTACAAAAGCTACGACTTTGAAAGTCGTATTTATAGTATTGTTGGATTACATCAGTTTAAATAGTCACCATCTTAATATCCGGGATTTCGTAAACATGTTTCAAAAGTGGCATCCTAATTCGCGTTGGGAGGTTGTCACTCCAAGATGCATGCAGTCTTACATGAGTGCTAATTCCCTGAAAAACATAGTAGAAATCGTCAACAATAATGTTGAGTGGATTCACAAGTTTTATAAATACGGTTTGTTATACCAAGTTCTTTTTGTAAGTCGTTAACATAAAAGTCAAACAAGTTCCGTTTTGTTTGA
Source organism: Gnaphalium uliginosum (assembly GCA_963930675.1). Lineage (NCBI taxonomy): Eukaryota > Viridiplantae > Streptophyta > Magnoliopsida > Asterales > Asteraceae > Gnaphalium > Gnaphalium uliginosum. The sequence continues at coordinate 12,710,115 of OZ005684.1, forward strand.
ATGTTATCCAAAAATATCGATTCGTTGGGATGTTACCCAAAATTATAGTCTCGTTGGAATGTTATCCAAAAAAATCGATTCGTTGGGATATTACCCAAAAATATAGTCTCGTTGGAATGTTATCCAAAAATATCGATTCGTTGGGATGTTACCCAAAAATATACTCTCGTTGTTGTTTGTAGGAAGACATAGACGGTGATCCCCGGAAAGGTGAGCTAAACCTTACGAGTTAAAGTAACACAATCATACCCTATAACCAAACCACGACACCATTCGTTGTTTGCCTAATCGGACATGTAAATATACGCTCCGCTCTTAGTTGAAGGGACGTCACCCCGATAGTACTATCCGTATATTCAGTGGCTAGAGTCACCTAGCTAATGGTTATAATCTGTAGCCATAAGGTCTTCTATGCACTACATCGTTAGCCATGGATCGTACTAGGATTCGTTGTCATTTTCCCCAAAATAGTATGAAAAAATCATTTCATAAACAAATAGTGTTGTGAAATCGTATGAAAACATTCATAGGAAACTAAGTTTTCGCATATAGTATCAAAACAGTTGCTATGTTTTCCACCCCTATTTTAAAAGCAGTAAAATCAGTAAAAGTAGGGGCTGTGAACTCACCTCGTGGGCTAAAGTATGAGAGCTAGCAAGATGGTTGCCCAAGTAAGGTCTCTTAACGCCCTAAACGCAAGAGATTGATTATATAAGTAGTTGGCTAACTGCCAAACTATGTTAATTGTTCACTCGTTTTGAAAGATCATTGTGTTTAAAATGTGTACGATACGTTGGTGACGTTTTTCGAAATAATAACACTTGATGATATTATTATTATTTATGTTTCGTTGTTTACTTGGTAAAAGTAAATGTCGTGTGTTTCCAAGTTGCTTTAGTATGTGTTTCATTCGGGTTTAGTTTATACGTATCGTTTTTTTTTTGTCTAAGTCTCAACATAAAATTACCAAAACTTATTTCGGGCTAAAATCTTAACGCTTTATAAGTTGGTTCGCGTTTATCGTTTTGAGACTCGTTTTTGTTGACTTGGTGAAACGTGCTCGGTTTGACCCGAAACTTTTACCCAAACCTTAAATATGTTTGAAAAGTAAAAAAAAAATAAGTTTTATAATTTTTGATAAACCCAAAAGTGTCCTTAATATGTTTGAAAACGGTTTTTGTGCAAAGTTTTGGACATGACTCTTTGAGTGAACATTATTAACATGTTATTAAAGTAAATTTAGATGAAGATTAAGTTTCCTTACAAAGTATTAAGATGGGGAGAAGGAGAGAAGGATGTAGAGCTTGATTCCTTGCAAAATGGTGAAGTTTTTGAAGTGGTGGTTGTATGGCGGTTTATGGTGGTCAAAGGTGGTTGTGTGGGGGTCAATGGTGGTTGAGGGTGGTGGTTTGGTGGCTGATGTTTCAGTTGTTAGAGAGAGGAAGTGAAGTTTAGAGAGATGGAGGAGAAAAGTGTGAAGTGTGTGAAATGATTCAAAATGGGAATGCATGTAAAACGAGTGGAAGTGTTAGGAGGTTGAAATGATTATGAAGCATGGGGAAATGTGGTTTCATGGCAGATTTTTGGGTGGGTCCCACCCCATGTGGGTGTGTTTAATTTAAATCCCCAATTTGTGTTACATTTTGTGGTCGTTTACCCGTTGTTCGTGTTAAAACGTTAAATCGTTAAACATTTATTTGTGTCGTTTTAGTTAACGATATGTTTGAGATATTTTTAAATTGAAGTATTATTTAAAATACTTTATTTTTAGTTAACAAAATATTTATTGAGTTTCGTTTAGTTGTCGAGTTCAAGTTCAGTTCACGCGTTTTCGTTGCGTACGTAACGTTTTACACAAAATGTCTATTCGATTCGCGTATAATTATAATGTAATAATAATATAAATGTAAATAACTACTATTTAATTATAAAATAAATTTACGTTATTTATGAAATTCGTATCACCAACGATCGTGTAGTAGTCGGGCTATACCCGATTGTTTTTGCTTAATTATATATAATTACAAAATTCGTAATACTTCGCGTATTAAATTAGTGGGCTTTGCTAGACTTATCTCATAAAAATAGTTTAATTTACATTACGTAGGGAATTAGCCTAAGACATGCATGAATACAATGTACGATTCCGTACCGTAATTGAAGGGTTCTCACAACACATCTATAAGCTTACATAATCCTCAGAACCGTAGTTGTTGTAAGTATTTTATACTTCACAAATCAAAAACATAAGCGTAGTCAACCAACCCTTAAGGAAATTCAAATAATCCATTGCAAATGTTCTATAAAATCATATTCAATAGTAATTAGGCAGCGTTTATATTTCATGAAAACATTATTTCTAAATCTTCGAGGTTTTTGCATTGGAAATTACATTCAGGGCGATCTTCAAAACCGATTTGATTTCTAGATCGAGGTTTTGCATTTGAAAATTACTAAATAATCAATTTCATTTAAAACCTTCAAAACTTATTTGTCAATTACTCCAAAAAAATTTCTTTTTATTATCTTTCTTTTTTTGAGTATGGGATAAACCAATTCTCATGTCCAAACAACCCGTCAAGCGTCAAATTTAGAGCACGAGGTGTGGTGACACTGTCAGCACAGTGTTCTGGACAGTGTTCTGGAAAATGTTGTAATTGAGGATTTTGTGATGTGGTCACAGTGTTCTGGACAGTGTTCTGAAGTTTTTTATTATTTGTTTTATTTGTTTTTTTAATGGTGATAATTGTATAAATTAATACATAAAAAACAAATAAATCAAATAAAATAAGATTTAATTTATTAAAAAGACATAAAAAAAACTACAAGTCCTAAAATTAAAATACATAATTTAAAATACATAAAAGATTACAATTATCGAAAAAAAATATTTTTAAAAAAATTTGTTTAAATAGGAAAAAAATATTTTTTTTAAAAAAATTTGTGCCGTTGAACGGCTATATATTTAAAATTTCTTTTTTAAATTTTTTTATATTAATATTAATATACATATATCCGTTGCAAGCACAAAATCGAAAAAAAACAGAACGTTACAAGCAAGCGGCGTTTGAAAGTGGACGGCGGCCGGAAAACGGCTCCAGAACGCCGTGGGGAACGCCGTTCCGGTGCGGCAGAACACCATCCGACGGCGTTCTCGTCGGAAAACAGCGACGAAAACCCCCACGCCCCGTGCTCTTGCTACTCGTAGTGCGGTAGTATAACATTTCCGAGTGACAGATTTTGACTCGCGCCTTAACTTTTACAGTTGTATGACTGGATTTTTCCCCCAATTTTGATTCCGTAACAATCAACTAATCAATCACTTGTCGTAGTTCAAAAACTGCATATTTCCTCAATTCCCTGTGAAAAAGCAATGGAAATTACTGTAATTCTCGATAGCGTAACAACAATCGAAACAAATTACACCCGAACCCTAGGATTTACTTGTTCCGTCACTCGCCAGCTCAATTTCACTAATATCCGTTCCCAAATTCTACCGATTGACGCCGTCGCTCGACCGCCGGTGAAACCTAGCACAATACCTAAAACACTCACTAGGAAACGTTCTCGTGTTAAAAGGAAACGAAAAACCAACGGATTTTCCGCTGACGAAGGAGGTGACGGCGGCGGATTCTTCGGTGGCAGTGACGGAAATTATAGTGGTGGTGGTGGCGGCGGCGGTGGAGGTGGTAATTTTGACGGATTCAATTGGGACGAATCGTCGCCCTGGCCATCTGATCCGGCTTTCGATTTCGTGTACGCAGCCCTTAGCTGGTTTGTTTTATCGAATTGTTTACATTTTGCATTTAAACGTGTGGTGAGGATAGTTGTTGATGGTGCTGCTGATACTGGTGACAGAAGGTTAAGATGAAGTAATGTATGTGTATATTATTGGGGAATAACATATGTGCTGCTAGACGCATATATGTGCTTCATGCGTACGTTATGCTAGAAGTACGCCTAATTTTCCTTGTTTAAGTAGTGTACTGGGGAATAACATATGTGTTGGTACTGATTGTTGTTATGGTAATGTATATAGCTCGGCTAGTACAAATAAGTATAAACGATTGCAGCCTGATTAGGTTAGTGATTGGTAGTTCGTTACATGTAAGTGATGATTAAGGGAGAAATGAGTTTGGTATTTTTCATGTCTGGAGTTCTGATTGCAGAGTGGTGAACGTGAGTTCGTTGATAAGTGGATCGTGTATACATCATGAGGTGTAAGAATGATTCCAGGATGTGCAGAATCAAGGTGGACGGACTTGGTATAAGGGGTTCGTGAGTCATGCTTTTATGTGTCATGTGATTTAGGATGCTTAATTGATCAATATATTTTAATATACTACAGAAAGTATAGAATTGATTGGAGGGGAGACTTGCAGGGAAACTGAAATTTAGATGGTACAAGACTATATAAATGGAACACACGAAGGAGATGTGCTACAAAACAGCAAAAGAGCATAAGTAGGTTAGGATAAGAAAAATAGAGATCATTGCTAGGGGTGTTCAAATGGATGGATCGGTTTAAAACCGATCCAAATACATGAATCCAAATGGATTATGGTTTCAAAAGTATGAATTCGATCCGTCCAAACAAATTCAAAAACCGAATCAATCCATCCGAATTATAATTTGAATGGATCGGTTTGGTTTTTGGATATCCAAACACATTCACAAATATATATGCTAAAAGTATGTTAACAAAAATACAAAACGGATGATACTAAGTTTGATTTCTACAAGTTCAAATCAATATTATCTTCACTATATATTACAGTGTTTGTGAAATTATTTATCATATTTACAAAAATTAATATGATCTTTAGCATCAACTATTATATACTAGTATTATATTTAGATTTTTATAGAATATTAATAATTTGGTAAACTATTATGTATCTGCATGTGTATATATATATGAAATGTTTGAAAAATTAATATTTATTTCTTATTTGTTTTTTTTGGATAATCCGGATTATAGTTTACAAACCAAAACCAATCCGTAATCCGAAATAATAAGTTTGGTTCTGATCCGAGCCAATCTGAAAATCCAATTATCCAAACCATATAGTCCGATCCGAGTTATTCAATTGGATAATTCGGTTTTATCCAAACTGTGAACAGCCCTAATCATTGCTGGAAGAAGAATACTAAAGTCAAAGTGTTGTAATAATGTATAAAGCTAGAGCTGCAATCTCTAGGTACACTTGAAATGTTGTATTCGTTTATGGATATGAAGGTATGAAGCCTCACTATATAAAATGAGAATTGACTTTTAAAGAAAGTCACCCGTTGCCCCCGTCCATACAATTTGGACAAGTTGAGTCATTGTTACTTTTATGGAGTTTAATGACGGGGGGTGTGCTCATGTCATAATGTGTATCTGGCGTTGTTGATATGTATTGCTTGTTAATAGTAAAAGCGTATTGTAGACTCATCTTGATTATATATGAACGGATTGACAAGTATCTTGTTAGCTGCAGCTTGACGATTTGGGATTTTTTTATCACTCCGCGTAATTTCATGGAATTTTATGATGAATTATCTAGTAATATGTGGAGATATCATTGATTAAGCCATTAAGGCATTTACATGTTGCTGACTTGCTGAGTCATTAGTTAGTGTTAGTTGTCTCCTTCAAAGGTGCAATATTTAAAATTTTGGCCCAAGTTGGAGAAGTGGGCCTCGGCTCGCTCAAATCTAGTCATGCCTTAAACTTTGTTTGTATTAGTCTCATTCAGTTGTTTTCGAGCTTCTGCATTTGGGCTGATTTGCTTAGCACGTTTTATGCAGATGTTTAAAAAGGAAAATCACATCATCAATTCACAAAACAGCCAGAACTAAGTTATTTATTTGTTGCATTAATTTTGAATTGCTACGATACAAACCGTCAAGTTCTAACCAAATGACAGGAAATAATCTCTATGAATCGTGTTTAAAAATCACTTTTCAAAGACAGTATATCGACCCTATAATTGTCTCGGTTCACGAAATTCGTCCTGGGATCATTCAAGAGATATCAACGCTTTTTGTCAATGAAATCGAGTATTAGAGCGTTTTGTGTGTATTTTCTTTGTTTACAGATATGCCAATATTAAGATAATAACCAAAAAATGGGTTCATTGAAATTTGGTCATTTCCGGGTACACTGAACTTGGTCATTTTCGATAGCCAGGGGCTCTGCCCCCTTGGACCCCACTAGGGAGCGCGGCCCTTTGACACTCACAATTTTAATTGAGTTCGGTATTTAATAACTTAACTGAATATGCACTCCACATGACCTACTCTGTGTATTAATCACTAGTACACTACAATATTTAAAAGGCTACAACTTGAGAATTGAGATGTCACTACCCTCAGACGTCATTGTAACGTCCCAATATTAAACTTACAATTTGTTTTAATTGGAGTAGGATTTTGGAGGTGTGTGATAAAAAGATTCTTGAATATTGGAAAAATGTTAGGCACTTGGCAATTGGTACCAAAAAGGTTGATTAAGACAGGTTCTTGTTCGGGTACGTGGGGACACGTTGGATTAAGACGTTAATACATACATTGCATCTGATTTTTACTAAATTATTTTAATTAATCCAGCATTGGATTCTCCACTAATTGGGGGATTTTTTAGCATTAATTTAATTAATCGATTATAATGTAGCTTACGTTGAAATACCCAGTGTTATGAATCGTACACAATTAGTACTACAAATGGTCAGTAGTGAACAGTGTAACGTACAACATTCATTCATGCATCTTCTTTAATTTATACAATCAAGACAAACTTAACCAACTTGATACTTAAATATGGATATATAGTTATAGTTATATATCCAATGAGTTTTGAGTCACACATCAAAATTTCACACCGTTAATACATGCAATACAACTCCTTAATGCAATGTTTTATCGTATCAATCAAAACATATGCTGTATTTATCATCTTCACTCAAGTAATTAACAACGTAGGTTTTTTTATTGATTTATTTCATTATGTTGACATTCACATTTACTCGTATACGGAAGTGCTTTTATTTTTTTCAACATCTAACATATATATTATTTCTTACGGTATGTTTGACAAAAATAACTGTAAATTACAATTACAAGCTATACTTGTAAGTTATAAGTTGTAGCGTCTATACATATACATTCATGCATGTGTCCGTTCGTGCTCTTGACAAAAATTCTAAATTTGGTAACGATAAATAGTTAAACCAAAAAAAAGAAAAGATGCATCAAATTTGCTTCTTGATGGCTCTTTATTTCGTCCATGTATGCACAACTACTACAAATATGCATATATGTACATATACGTACATACTAAATGAGTAGCAGCAGACCATAACATAATACATTTGCATCATAAGCGCTAGCATGCACCACCACCACAACAAAAACAACAACAACAATAATAATAATAATAGAATAGAAATCAAGTTCATGGTCAATATATTTTTAGTTCAAACTTCAAATGGTGCCCAAAGATCATTGGACTCGAACCTGAGCCCATCAAACTGAGTCGTCGGCGACTCATGGTCAAGACCCAAAAAAGTCTCCAAGTTTGTAATTTGTTCCTTGAACTCGAACTCACTTGTCAAATTGTTGTGTAGACCACCATAGTCCATCATAGAAGATGTTGGTGGTGGTGGTAACAATTGTTGGTGCACCATTATTGGTTCATCACTTGACTCGACACATAGCTTCTTGTTTGATGAGTAGTGTGGGAAGTTGAGTTTGGCCTTATTGCCCCGAATACGTGTGGCGGCTTCATCATAAGCTTTCGCAGCTTCTTCAGGTGTGTTGTATGTTCCAAGCCATAGACGAACACCCTGATGTGGGTCCCGTATTTCAGCAGCCCATTTGCCCCATGGGCGTTGGCGGATTCCTTTGTAGAGGTTCTTTCGTGGTTTGGTCTTTTTCTCGATCGATTTCTGAGCCTCGTTCTTCTTGCTGCCTGAAAATATATAACTCAGATAGAGAAATTAAGACACAGATCGGGTATTGTTAATTTATAAGATTTTTAATCTTTTAAGAAACAGATATATTAGGAAATTTATTTAATTCGATTGAAGTTCACCGTGTAAAGCAGTATATCGTTGTTCGCTATCAACTTATTTGACGAATAAAATCTATAAAGAAATGTTTGTAACAACAAATCATATAATAATTAAACTATATTAAATTAGTTCAAATGCATATTAATTTGAGAATAATATTTATTCTAAGATGCTTATCGATAATTGTTTTATTGTATATTTATCAAAGTATCAAATCAATTGATTTTACAACACAAGAATTTTAATTAATTCATCTAATTATTATTGAATTCTTGAAAAGTAAATTACAATTATTGTCCCTGATGTTTGTCATACATTTCACTCATCGTCTTCGGGTCGTGTTTTTAGGTTCAATCTTTTGACCCAGATTTTCGTTTCACTCTCAGTCCCTCATCCCTCATTTGATTAAAATACTCTAAAAAATTTAAGACTTTAGCCCTCGAGGGATGAGGAGTGAAACGAAAATCCGGATAAATGAACTGATCCCGCAAAAAAACCCAATACGAGAGTGAAGAGTGAAATGTCTGACAAACACCAGAGATGGGGCATGTAATTTACCCTTACTTCACATACTACTATCAAATTTATTAAGATCCTGATTTTGATCTTAAAATCTTACAATTTTACGATCCACATGAACAAAAACGATCATGATTTTGTTTAAGATCTTAAGATAAGATCTGCTTAGGGTCTCGATTATATGTTGATTGTAAACATAGGATCTTACGATCTCGATCCGAGCTGATCTTACTCAACATAAATTAATGAGATAACAAAATATAAATAAGTTGATTTTATCTAATAAAGGGCTAATGGACATACCCTTTAATCAATTACTACACGTAAAACTAATCAATTCTCCAACTAAAATAGTTTAACACGTAAAAATTTATATATTTAATAACAAATATAGTAAGCTAAATTGTTATGAGTAATAATGAATTAATGTTATATTGTTTAAATTATAAAATTTAATTAATTTATCATGCATTTGATCTTTTAGATGTATTATAATATACATGTATTAAACTATAGTATATGACTAGGATCTTAAAATCCTTATATGATTTTATGATTCCGATCTTAATAATAATTTCAGGTAAGATTCTCATCTTAACAACATAGAATATACCATAGCTATATTAATAAATAATATATAGTCTAGTCACATTAATCACTATTTTCTTTTCCATCATTCTCTCTCTTTCTTCATTATATCATTATATTGTGACTCACCATTTTGTAAAGGCTGATTTGTTTGTAAAAAATTTCAGATTTCTCATAATAACTAATTAAAAACTTTGTGGTCAAATCTTATTCTAAAAATAGAAATTATCGTTAATCTAGTTAGTGACTAGAGCTAAATAAAAGTTGTTTCGATTTCTTAGAAAACAAAGACGTTCAAATTCTTTTTCATCCATATTTGCGCAGACAAATTTTATCATTTTGGGAAACAATAAACTAAAAACATTAATAAACTCAACTATGATTCGTAAACAAAAATCACATCTACAATCTACAATAACATATAAATCATATATCTAGATGAAATAAATATGATTAAAAAATTAAACCTGCTAGTTTACGCTTTGGGGTAGATTCGTCCACATTCAAGGTGGTTTGGGGTAGAGATGGTGGCTTGATATCCCAACCATAGAGCTCGTTCCAGAGATCATTTGCGGTCAGTTTCCGGCTTCGTTCCATGATCGGATCAACTTCGGAGATGACAGCTCCACCGCACATTTTTTTTCTGACTTAACAGAAAAAAATAGAAAGAGGAAGTATGGAATTTGGTTTGTGACTAAAGAGTATTTATATATGATAATCTCAAAGTATGGTACCTCTTTTGTAAAGTTAAATAAAACACTACTCGCCACTAATATTTAACTACCTATATATTATATTACATTTACATTACATGTTATATATACAAGAGGATCGAATATATCGTTTTATAATTTATTAATTTATTCGTATATTCGTATTTTCTATAATGCTAGCTTAGTAACTTAATAAACATTTAATCATTTAATTTAGATGGTGATGGACGTAACAAGTATAAATTTTATAAAACCTTTGACTTTTCTTGGACACGTCAAGTTCTAACTATGGTTGTGTAACTATTTTGTTTGAATTTCCGCTTCATTAGATCGACTACCTTGTAGCATAAACAAATGTTTCATATACACAAAGTACCGATTAATCAGCGCTGTCCTAATTGAACTTTCTGAAGTCATGTGAAAATTTCAAACCTACAAATAACAATAATAATCTAGCCTTTAGTAATTCGTAGTATCTATAATTTTTTTTTTTTTTTTTCCTATTTCCACTTAAGACAGTATGATTTAACTATTTTCACTTAAGAGAATATGATTTAATGAGAACATTGATTCTTCATTTTTTTTCATAGAAAAAAATATTGTAGATATAATTTCATGTTCTCTTAGTTAATTAGTAGGCCAGGTTTTGTTTTTAATCTACAATCTCATTAGCATTACTCATTTTTTGATTTTTATTATTATTATTATACACTTTTAAGTTAGTGACATCTATATTGTCGTCATTATTACATTCTTATCATAGTGCACGTGGTATGCCTCTGAACGTGACTTCATGGAGTTACTCTTAGCGGTTTAAAATTAGGGTTTTAACAAATGTATTTTGTTTTTAATTTTCGACAAAAAGTTCAATTATAGGAGAATGTTTAAATGAGAATTAGTATATGTAATTATTAGTATATATACTTTAGACGACCAAATTGTTTTTTCAAAAATGTAATTGTACATAATTTCGTATATGTAATTAGTATTAATAACATAAGACATATATACACTATCTACGAACTTTTGAGACTCCTAAATGTTCGAGGCCTTGTACGGTGGCATCACTTGCACACTCTCAAAAACGGCGTTGCGATTTATTCGTGCCATATGAACACATCTTTATGCGACTTGCTAGTGCTATGCAATTATATATAGTTGTGTTTAAATTTACCCTCGTTTTAAGTTGTAGCGTAAACTTTTAACCTTTTCACCGAGTCAAATTAACGACTTGTTAGAGCCCTAAAACGAGTCATATTAATTAATTAGGAAGACCTAGCCAGGTGCATTTAATGGGCCACGGAAATAAATTATTGTATGATAGTTAATTGATATTGCAAACCAACATGTAATAGACAACTAGTTTTTAATATTCGTAAGATTATTATAATTAAAAGGCCACACGCCAGTCCACACGCCAAACATATTAAAATGGAGCTTAATAAACCAATCAAAGGAAAAAGACATATACAAATCATTTTATTTTAAAGATGCCAAATTTGCAATTATTATTAAGATCAATTTGCTATCATGTTGCAAAGTGCAACCCATTACAAATTATTATTAACAATTGGTTCGTATGAAGTCATTGTAGTTATTTAAAGGGGAGTGATCTGTAAATCACTAGATATACTTTAAGTGTTGTACAATTCAGCACTATAAAACATATTTAACTGTGTACAAAAAAAAAATTGTGATATACGAGTCATCATCTGTCTTTAAAAAAGGTCTGAATCATTAAAAAAAACATTATAGGTTTAGTTGTACTGGCAGCGGTTACAAAATATGATGGTGGTGATGACGGTTGCATTTACTCTTTGTTATATACTAGTATGTGTTAATGGTGAAAAATGATTGGAAGAACGGTCAATTTTTGTCAAGGTATAAAATGATCATCTTAAGAGTTAAAATGTTAAACTTAGTGAGGGATACACTATCTATGCAACAAGTTTTGTATTTTTGAACTGCAAATGCAGAAAGTGACTTTGAGAGATTACATGTATTAGTGTATGTAAATCATAAAGACCAACGATGCAATTAAAGATATGATAAAATTTAACTTATCTGTCGAGTCAAACTAGCAAAGCTATGTGTTACAAGTATATATTGATCAGATTTCAAACTCCTATATACACATAGCCCGTTAAATGCGTATTTAATTTTTATCAGTTAGTTATGCAAAAAAATATATGAGCAAATTATAGCGTTTTATTATGAGTTTAATTTTGAGAGATAGAAGTAGATAACGTACACTAAGACTAAATATAATAATTAATGATAAATAACAACAACAACAACAATAATAATAATAATAATAATAATAATAATTAATGATAAATAATAATAATAATAATAATTGAATTATCGGGTGAAATAATAAGATGTGATTCGTCAATTGAACTCTAACTTTGAAAGATGATATTATAAGTTCACTTCCTAATAATAATAATAATTAATAATTAATAATAATAATATAAAATTCTATACTACAAACACATAATCATTTAAGTTTAGATATTGATGGACGTATAACAAATATAAATTTTTATAAAACCTTTAACTTTTTTTCGATACGTCAAGTTCTAACTATGGTTGTGTACCATATGAACAACTTGCTAGTACTATGCCATTATAGATGTATTTTAATAATTTACTCTCGATTTAAAAGTCGTGTAATTCTACTTTTATTATGAAATGCAACAATAATTTATATTTAACGATTAAAAAAAAAACGTTAACGTAGTAGAACTATTTGGGTAGACTCATTGGTCTTGTTAATTCAAGTTGTAACATAAACTTTTAACCTTTTTACGAGTCAAATTAGCGACTTGTTAGAGACCTAATTAAAATGAATCATATTAATTAATTAGGATTAGGATTGTGAAGACCTAGCTAGGTGCATTTAATCGACACAAATTTTAAATTATTGTATGATAATTCATTCATTAGTTAATTCATATTGCAAACCAACATGTAATATATAACTAGTTTTTTAATATTTGTAAGATTATTAAAATTAACAGGCCACACGCCACTCCACACGCCAAATACATATTAAAATGGAGCATAAACCAATCAAAGGAAAAAAGACAGATGTAAATCTTTATTTGATAGATGCCAAATTATTATTAACAATTGGTTTGTATAAAGTCATTGAAATTTTTAATAGGGGAGTGATCTGTATATTATCATTTTTTTTTTTATGTACATTCTTAATTGAATTTTATGGTGTTGTACAATACAATATTATAAAACATATTTGACTGTGTACGGAAAAAATTGATGTACGAATCATCACCTAGTATGTGGTAATGGTGGAAAATGATTGTTGGTTAATTTTTGTCAAGGACTAAACTAGTAATTTTAATGATAGCTGAAATGTTAAATTTAACGAGGGAGTGACTGTCTATGCAACAAGTTTGTATTTTTGGACTGCAAATGCAAAGAGTGAATTAAGGGATTATGTGTGTTACAGGGTGTAAATCACAAGGACGAGCCATGCAATAAAGATATGATAAGATTTAACTTCTTTGAACACACAACTCTTACTCACAAAATATAATTATTGCCGAGAGGTTGAAAACGTTAATCACTCATTTAAAACCATCAAACGTTTCATCTAGTTTATTACGGAGTAGTTTTCTTCTTCTAATAAGATCACAATACCAAGATTAACTGATTAAGTCGCAAGTAACATCTTGTATAAAAAGTTAGGGTATTTCTAGAATTGGTGTAAACCTCAGGGCTTGTTTTATTCATTGATTAGTATTTTATTATTGTTGACTTTATTAATAAATCTATCATTCTAGAATGAACCAGCAATTCAATCAAATGGCAAATAGATGATGGCACCTAATAGTGGGATCCACGAGATCGTTATGTATATTAGTTCATTGATGAGTTACTGACGCAATGTATGCGAGTAACAGAGTACATATTTAACTAAGTTACTATGTACCAGACTCAATCAATTAAGATTGCAGAGGTCAAGGGAGCCGCACTCCCTTGTGGTATCTAAGGGGTAACGTTCCTGTCGGAGTTCAAGGGGCAGAGGCCTTGACTGCGCTCTCAAAAATAATCAGATTTATTTTTGTCCAAATACATTGAATCAATAAAACGGTTGTTGAAAACCGTTTTCAAAACCCTCGTCTTGGTGACACATATTTGATGCATAGTTTCAGATGTTGTTGGCACATATCTGATGCATAGTTTCAAACACTTAACTAGGGGTGTCACAAATAACCGAATATGAATAACTAACTCGAACCCGAACTCGAATAATCCAAATTCAAAGCTTATTCGCCCACCCAAATTTGAATAACCCGAGTCTTATTTTTATTGGATAACGGATAAATATACAAATACAATTATATATATATATATATATATATATATATATATATATATATATATATATATAAGTTATTTATAATTTATTTGAATATACCCATATATAATGTACGTATAAATTACTTACGATGATGATGATTTATATAAACTATTAGTGTTATTTACCAATTGGGCATAGCTCAAGTGGTACTGCCACTGTAAACGTTCAGACTCTACATGCGTGACCTATAGGTCAGGGATGCGAATCCGTTCCTCAGCATATGTGGTTGATTTGTGGACAGATGATTTTACCCGGCATTGATGCTCCTTGCAGGTGGGGCGAACGCGTACCATTAAAATGATACGGGGGTCAGGGGTACCCTCAAAATTACCTTTTTTTCTATTAGTGTTATTTTATAAAGCTAAAGTTTTGTTTAAGATGTGAAAATTTAAAATATCATCTTATCGGGTTTAATACATTACTTGAACCTGACTCGTACCCAAATAACTAAAACCCGAATAACCCACACTTATTTGAATCGGATTATGAATAAAATAATAAACTTGAAACTCCGAATAATCCGACTCAAATAACCCGAAAATCAAATAACCCGACCCAATGACACCCCTACTTTTTAGTTTTTACAAACACACATAAACAGACGGATTCTGATTTTGGTGCCAAAAACAAAATCATACTCGAGTTTTATCCCAAAGTAGCGTGAACCCAAGCATTGATTAGGGTCAAACTATTATTTTTGAAAATGATCTCCGTACACGACTTGCAGAAATATCTGAATTGAAATCATGACCCTGTTTCACCAAATTCCCAACCGAGATTAGGCTAACCAACCCGAGTCCCAAACCGACATGACACATTTGACATGTCCATTATACCAACTCTCTAATCTCTATCCCTTCCCTATAACTGAAATCAAACAAGTATCTCGCAATCCAAATTTTTCTGTTGTAAAATGTCTGGACCCTGAAACCGGTGACTGAAGAAATAGTGGCATCGAATAACCAAAATGATTACCGATTGGTTCCAGGTTATTTGGTCCAAAATCGACACACCAAACTGACCCAGGAGACAATGTTGTGAAAATAATCTAAAAACTGAACAGGATACAACACTCTTGGAGTCTTGGTTGCTCCTAGTTCAGTTATTTAGTTTTTGACTGTTGGGTCTGAATTTTACACACTCCTAATAGTAAATAATATATCCGAACAACTTTAATTAGCCTAGCAAAGCTATGTGTTACGAAATATTTACAGTATCTAACAAGGAAACACGACTTCTTAGATAAAGTTTTCTCATCGTATGTATAGACCCTATAAATAAGACCATGAAATAAAAGCTACAAATGCTAAGTAAGATTCATTAAGGCCAAATTAAGGATGAATATAGTCAAAAGAACAAGTTAATTTTACAGTCAAACAGGGAAAGAGAGATTAAAACAAACTAGTACCATAATGCAACATGAGACCAGGAATACAACACTCTTGTCATTTTTGTAAAACCCAAAGGCATAAAAAAACAATTTATATGATTTTAATGATTATTGCCCATAAATTTGATATTAAAGGGAGTATAGTACTGAAACTCGTGAACATGAATATAAGAAAGGGTACGTGACAATACTCGTTTTAGATCCTTGCTCAGCAAGCCAATTTGGTGAGACGGTGTATGGTACTTCTTGCAACCCTGTTTGCAGGATCAATGTTCATGACGGTTCTGAGGTCTTCGGCTCCAAGCTTGTATTTTTCCATGCTCTCATACAATAGTGCGCGTTGTACAAGAACTGAGACGTTTTTGCCATCTCGCTCAAGCACCTACACAACACAATAGATGTCATGATGTTTGGATCCTTATAAAGCCATTGGCCATTGCTAAAAGGAATTCCGTTCAGGATAATATTTCAAAAGTTTTAAAGAGAAGGGTTTATAACTATAGGACTTAATTTGCATATTTTAGGATAGTCTTAATTTCCAGGATCAATGTTGGGCTTGCAGGGCATCAAATACGTACCAGATCAATTATAAATTATAAATAACATGTAAATGAAACATAAAAATGAGAAGAATAGATAAGGAAAAAAGAGAAATCTGGATAAAATGGCCCCAATGAAAAGTCTTATGAGGTCGGTATATTCCATTTAAGTTGTTAACAGCTTATGCTCTTGAAGTACCTTTAAAAGTAAAGAAATACTACTACTTGGTCACCTGGTGAATAATAAATATGTCCATTTCTAATTTTCTTACATCTTTGATGTTGACTAGAATACCTTATTGTAAATACATAAAATAAAAGACTATATAAATTGAATTTGAAGGAAAGTTAAGAAAAATAAAAGTAGGTGGGGAGTTGACTTCACAGTATTTACATAGAGTTTTGGAGATTCTGTGGAGGTAGACATACTATGGTTCATTATGTTGCTACATGTTATTCATAACACAAAGACAATATCAGTAAGGGATAGAAGAGCAACATACATCCATTTACAGTTCTATACAAACCGAGAAGAATTTCAATACCATAAGTTCTTCATACTCATGTTTTGAAGACCTAGAAGGGGGTTCATCGTTAGTAACTTATGTTCAATTCATTTTTAGCCAACCTTAATGAACTATAAGATAAATAGTAAGTTCAAGCAAAAAAATGTAGAATCATTAGACTTAAGCCTACATGAGTAGTAAAGGCCAACAAGTAAAGAACCTTGTATCAATTATTGATGAGTAAAGGCCTAATACTAAAAGTGCTCTCTTAGAAAAGACCATAAAGTTTATAACTCCGGCCGATAACCCAATCACACACATATATTTATGCATACTTAATAGTGTGCATTAAATAAGCATAAACTTCAAAAATACGATACAAATTTTTTTGACAATTAAAAATAACAAACTTTTAAACACAAGGAAACTGAAATTGTACCTTTGAACAATCAGCAACTGCCTTCTTGTATTCCCCTACTTCTTTGTAACACGAAGCTCTTGATGACAAAACTTCCATAGTGCCAGCATTATCACCGGACTTTTCCAAAAGGATTACAGCCCAAGACAGCCATTTGATGGCATCAGGATATTGCCCTGCTTTGTAATTATCCATTCCTTTGCTCTTTGCAGATGAAGATGTCACACCAGCTGGTGGTGGAGGAAGCCCTTCAAGTTCAGTAGTTCCACCCACATCACCACTGCCGCTGATATCAGATTCAAAACCCCAATCCTCAGCCCCTGCAAATTGCTGGTTTACAGTATTGTCGGAACCCTTTGAAGCATTACCAGTGGAAGTTGAAGACGAAGAGAAAAGCACATCAAAATCATTCCCGCCAGATGATTGAACTGGTCGCTGACTTTGCATACCACCAAAACCTAAATCATCCAGCTTCGATTGTGAACCCATAGAACCAAAATCACCTCTTGATGATTGAACAATTGGAGGTGGCTGACTTGGCATACCACCAAAACCAAAATCATCAAATTTTGATTGAGAACCAGCGCCCGAACTCGTAAAGCTAGTGTTACCAGAGAAAGCATTTGTACTACCTTTCGACGCATTTTGAAAGCCACCAAACGCATCATCCACTGAAGTTTTCGGCGCAGTTGTTTTACTTCCTGCTTTCATCCCAGCAGCTGGCTTAGAGCTAAAATCGACCAATGATCCAAATGGATCCTTGTTTGAACTCATGCCACCTCCAACACCACTGACACTTGAACTTTTCATCATTGGAGCTCCAATATTTTGACTCTTACCATTACCACCATAACCACTAGTATTATAATTCCCAAAACCTTGCGACGAACCCCAACTACTACCACCACCACCACTATTCACACCATTACCAGTTTTCGGTAACGATTTAGCCATGCCTCCCATCGAATAGGCATTCCTACCACCCATTCCTGACGAACCCGATCCAACATTCTTCAAAGGAACGTTACTACTATTCCCCTTCCCAGAACCTAAATTCGATCCAAGCAAATCACCAAACAAGTTCGCATTCTTATTAGCAATTCCGATATTCATAGACGGATGCTGCGGTGCTGATGAAGCCCAGCTCCTTCCAGTAATATCTCCAACCATAGATGTAGGACCATTTAACGGCCCGCCTGACGGCGTAGGAGTTGCTGGTTGGTGTGTCCACGACGGTTTATTTGGTTGCCAGGACGACGTCGTTGTGTTAGGGTTTGGTTGCGTGTATGTATTGTTTTTTTGTGCATTAAGAGGCTTAGAACGATTCGAATTGATTCCGAGATCAAAATCGAAATTGTTTAAAGATCCAGATTGATTTGATCTTCCGTAGTTCGAATTCATTTTTTAATTTTTCGTTTAATTTTTCAATAATATGATTATTATTATTATTATTTTTGCAATTTACAGGAATTGAAATGAACAGATCGGAGAAAAATGAATGAGATCTGGATCGATACAAGGAGTACCTTATGGAGTAATGATTGACGCCGTCTCTGTCTCCGTTTTCGCCGTGTTATGACGGAATTAGAGTTGATTGATCGACGGAGATCAGCAAATTAAGATTTGAACAGATGGATTATTGGATTCACTGTTTGCGAAAGCAGCGTTTTGGTCTGAACGAATAAGAAAGAGTTTATAAGATTACTTAAATGGCCCCTCTAGTATTTTAAGGATCATTTTAACCCCTTATACTTTGTAAATTACAAGTTGGTCGTTAGAAACCATCAAAGTCAACGTCAACTAATGAACTAAGTTTTTATAAATATCCCAAAGAACGTTATCTATATCTAAAAGGATTTTCCTAGACACAGAGGCTACTTTTAACACGTTTAAAAGTTTTGTACAATAAAATAAACTGTCATCTAAAATTAACATTTAACTGTCAGGTACAACACTTTTAAGTATATTAATGACAACCCTAAGGGCTATGTTTAGAAAAATCCAATATAAAAAAGGGTAATTTGGAGGGTACACCTGACCCCCGTACTATATTTCAATGGTACGCGTTCGCCCCATCCGCAAGCAGCAATAACGCCGGTAAATCACATGTCCACAAATCAACCATATATGTTGAGGAACGTATTCGAATCGCTGATCAATAGATCATACATGTAGAGTCTTGGCGTTTGCGGTGACTCCTATACTTATTAAAAAATATTATACCCTTTTAACTATCTCATTCAACTTGAAATACTTAAATTGAATGCAATTTATTATACAAGTTAATATTTTATAACTATTTTCGATTACAAATGTAAACCCCATAAATATTTGCCTTTTCATAACTTATATAACACATTAATGAATATTTAAATGTACGTTAAGATTATTTTAATATAAGTGTTAGTGAAAATTATATATTATTTACAAATTATAACTCACTTCTGTCTTGTATATCTTTTATAGTAATATATAAAGATTTTGTTACCAAATTTGTAACTATTAAAAATGAGATACTTAAAATTTATTTATCATACTTTTTAAGTATGTTATTCAACACTTAAAAATTTAAAGTGAATTCAAGTAATTATAAAAGCTAATATAACACTGATATGTATAGAATTTGACCATTTGATTTAAAAAAATTAGAACTTACTATTTTAGTTTATCATACAACGTCAAATGCATAACTGCAAGCATTTTATATTAGATATTAAATATTTGTATTTAATTTTATATAATTTTCAATTATTAAAATTAAGGATTGTGATGTGGGTCGAGTTAAGTTTGCGAGTCAAAAGGTCACAATCTAAACCCCAAATAATTTGATAAATGGGTTAACGGGTCAAAAGTAACCAACCCGGATACGACCTGCATTGTGCTGGTTGACCGGTCAACCCATTGACCTGGATTTTAACCCAAACTCAATAAGATAAATTAAACCGGTCGGTGAGTTGAGACTTGAGAATACAACTTTTCCCCATTTATTTTCATGTAAGAATTTCAAATTGGTCGAGACTTATCACCGCCAAGTAAATTTATTTGAAATACAATGTATATAAAATAATGTACAAATTGGTTTAACATTATTGTTTTAATATATACTCAAGTACAACATGCCATTAAATGAACCTACCGTAAGTAAAATCTTTTGTCGTCGTTGAATTGTGCGGACAAAATGCTAGTAATATATAATCTATAACCTTTATAAAGGGTTTAGCATTTTATCCTTAAACTTACAAAAAGAAGATGTGAATTACCAAAACTATCATTACATTGACTTGAAATTTTTTGGAAATAGTAAGTTATTTTGACAACTATAATGACTATAATTCAAAAATTATACACAATCATTGATTATAAATAATTTTGTTTATTAATTAAATGACGATCACGACCTATTGACACTATAATGTATGAAATTATGTACAAATATATTCTCAAAATTTTGTACACTTTTCCGTATATAAATTCAATAACAATTATAAGTATATATCATACATAAAACAATACAACAAACCAGTATTTAAATATTATACATGATGATGATTTGCATCTATATGAACATAATATTTATAATGTGAAAATACATATTGACATGCTATATTTTTTTAAGTGTCCATATATATTCATAGTAACTCGAACATATGTTTTAATAATTACCATTTCAATACGAATACAATATATTTATTTTCAAATGTAAAATGCATTGTGCGAGTATGATACTGGTAAGATGTGATAAGTGTAGGACGTTGACATTCTTGCAACTTTATTTATATATTATTATTATATTATAATAAAATTTAATATTTAAATTTAATTTAATTCTCTGATATGTTATATTCAAATTGTCTGTTGAGAATATTTGCATCGAGACATTGAGGTGGTCACATACATAGTATGATGAATACGCTTATAAGCATTTTAAATCTTTTGGTCAGTCATCTTGAAACTTCTGTAGTTCTGTTAGTTGTTAGAAAACTATATATTTTGTTAAAATCTTACTGAATAAGATTTAGATTGTAAAGATGATCTCCTCTCGATCCATTGTACTTCTAACATCGTAGATTCGGGATCAGTTTTAACAATAGCAAAACCGAACCTAAGTGGACCAGAGTTGTCCAGAATATAAGTTAATGAATACATCTTTGCAAATTATTTTTTTCGAAAAGTTACACTTTTAATATGAGTAATATAGCTTACAGTCATTTCGACTTATACTGGTCAACTCAACACATTCGACTAACGATTTGAAATTGCCCCTTTTATCAAAACCCAACTCCAACTCTCCAACCATCACTCAAGCTGCTCGACCATTTCATTTTGCCACCTCCAAGCAGACTCGTTAAAGAGAAACCAATCGAACGAAATAATTACTTTTTGATAAATAAAGGACTTTATGAGCATAAATCAGCATCATAGATTATTTCTATCAAGACAGTGAGAAGGTAATCTAGATTTGAGAACTTTCTGCATAAAAATGTTACAAGTCACGTCTATGTGAAAGCTACATATGACTAAACAAGTATGTCTATATAGGCGAAGCACATACAACTTAAGAGTAATTATGAAATCATGCAATAACATAAAGTAACGTTTACACAAAACGTCATATAACACTGATTCCGTACCAAGTGGTGACAAAACACAATATGCGAACAAGTGATGCCACGTAAAAAAAATCACTTGCTGAACTAATCTAAATACAGTAATAAAATGCAATTGGCTCATGGAGGCATCAGCTGCTAGACCCTCGAGACCCACCCTGGTTTTGGAGGAACTCTCCATTAGCATTTTGAGTGGGTATCTGGCCTGTCGTTGGTTGGGCTATATTGTCTCTCTGACCTTGGGCCCAACCATCTCTCTGAATTGGCTCTCTACGTATGGTCTGCATTGTCTCACGACGTTTGTCATATCGAGGTCTTGGACGTGGTCTAGTGTTTTGTTGCCTGTCAGTGAACCTGTACTGAGGCCGAGGTATGACTTTACCATCAATAAACAAATCTCCTACAAACATGAAAAAGAAAACATATGTTGGACATTATTTGTAAGTGAATTAGAGATGAAGATAATGAAGCTGTAACTAGAAGTCATTTGCAATTGTTACAAACCTCCGTAATCTTTGTTGGGAACATCGAGATATGAATCAGGCAAAACCCAAAGAACACCAGGCAGACCTGCTCAAAAAGAAAAGTCGTTACTCCTTTTCGTTGAAGCAGTTTTGGTAGGAAATGGAAGTAAGAGAACAAAGCCCGACAAATTTGGGCTTCAATTAATCAAGTAAGCAGATTTCTGGACTTCCTTTGTCAAGCCAATATTAGGTACAATATTTCCTTTAGAAGGGTAAAATTCAACAAATTTATACAAAAATGCATCAACTTGAGTTATAATGAATGTAGTGATCACGAGTCAATGTTTACCAATTTATTGATTCTATCTATATTGATCCATTACCTAAATTATCCAACCTCCCCTTTTTACCGCCTATAAATTAGTGTCCTTGAAAGAGCCAGATTAATGTAGTTATGTTAAAATAAATTTACAAAATAAAAAAAAAAAAAAAAAAAACCCATGTACTTCTCACCCACAGCCTAAGAATCAAATCACAACAGCTTTATCAGAGGTCTCTAGCTACTATCCTTAAAGTTACAAATGTCACTGTTTTGGGACTTCTCTAAAGTACAAATGAGAAGTAACGAAGATTTCATACATCATTCTTACTATCAAAGACACACTAAGTGTTCATAATTAATAAGGAATACAATTGAAGCAGCCATCATGTACTAACCCACCCAACCTCTGTATGTAATAACGCTGTTAGCATAATATTAGTTTGGTAGTGATCTGCAAGCTCATCAAGGAAAAGAACTAAGAAGTTGCCAAAGTTAAAACAAACTTGTTAATAGTAGGTATTAATACTAACTTAGTACACATATGTTATGCAGCATAACAGAGTCCTACAGTTTACCACGAAGCAACAAGTCTAAGACATGAGATGAAACTAACTGAACCATCAGAACATTAGTTGAAGACCTTGCTTGTATGGTTTAAGGGGCATTTCTAACAGACTGTGGTAAGGTAACTTTATTTCGTACAGGTACGTAATTATACACAGGCCTTAAAAGGAATTTCAATTCTAATCTTTATTCTCAATTAGAAGCTTATTCCATCTAAGCTATAACTTTCTATGTTACACCAACGAAGCCAGAAATAGCATAAATATAACAAAAATGTATTTAAGCGAGTTAATTCATATTGGCAAGACCAATTAGCCCTTAAAGTATCAAGATTAATAGCAAACCTTTCACTTTGTATGATAACTCCTCAGATATCAAAGCACCAAATCCAGTATAAGTTGTCGTTGAAACAGAGTATATCTTCTTCTTTGCTTCCTCCTCACTGAAAGCCACCAAACAAAATCACACTTATAATCACATTATAATATGTAATATTCACTCCACTCCTAATACAGTAATTCGCATACTAAAATAAATAACTAACATAACTATCTGAAAACTAGTATAAGATAAATTAGGGTTTAACAATTTACTCAAAATAGTCTTTCGTAATAAATACATGTATTATGTATACATATATGAATAAAGAATAATACCTTTCGAGAACAGTAGCTAGGGTTTTGACATAAGAATTAATCATTTCATCTTCAGAAGGTTTTGGGTCGGTAGGGAACTCCATAACAATAAGCCAATGCTCATAATCACATCCATCAAGTAAAATCGTTTCTTTTGGGGGACGATTGCTCCAATTCGGTGACGGATCGTTCAACGGAGAGTAACCCGGCCCGGATGTTTTTAGTCGGATAGAGATACGGTGTGGAACGAGCTGGGGAGATCGGTGGTTGTGGTCGAGCAGTGGCAGAGCAAATCGTGAACGAGAAGGAATTGACGGTGATGATGATGATGATTTGATGCGAGAGAATAGAGATGTTAGAGTTCGTCTGGTGGTGGAAATCGCCATAGCTCGCCGGAGCTTGTTTTCTACAGAATTACACTGCCGAGGGTTTTGTTATTGTCAATAACTTATTGAGCGGCCTTGCAAATCTCCTAAAAAAATACTCCCACGATCCCAAAATATAGTCCGGTCTCCCGGTTTATGAATTAATTATTCACTTCTAAAAATAGATTGAAAAAGTTAATTATATTACTCTTCCTCATGATTATTAGGATAAATTACAAAAATTATACATATGATTATTTATTTTTTCAAAAAATATCCTCCAACTTCATTAATAACAGAGATCATACTCAAGGTTGTCACTTTTGTCCCAATGACATCCATCCGTTCAACTTTGTTACGTTTCCGTCGTTAAGTCTATACATGTGTCACGCACGTGAGAGTATTTTTGTCCTTTTCTTTTTCCCACCCATTTAATCAACCTTTTCCTTTACATTTTATACCCATTTAATCGACTCATTTAATAGTGAGTTAATTTTAAATGGGTATAAAATGCAATTAAATGGGTATAACTCTCATTCTACGAAAAGTAAGAAAGAACAAACAGTAATATTTATGTTTTTATTAAACTGTGTGTTTTTTGTCGAGTGCAAATTATTTTGAGACGAAGAGAGTACATCCGACTATTAACAATTAAAGTGAGGAGGGCTACCACAGAGTTTGAGACGAGCCTAAAGTTTTCAAGTTTGCTCGAAATAAGCTCGAGTTCGACCATATATTACAATAGAACTCTTATACGGAGTAATAAATGTTAGAGGTTGGCTCGAAATTGATTTTGGTTGGCTCAAGATTGACTTAGCTAATTTAAAATAAGTTCAAAGTGACACAGTCGGCTTAATATCATGACGAGTTTTCATGATAAATGTTCGAGCTTAGTTCGAAACTGATTCATGATGTTCAAACTCGACTTTAGAAACTTAAATTATTTTATTTCAACTTATTTCACATTAGCTAAAAACTAGATTCATAACAAAATAAAATTATTTTAAAAACTTATAAAGTTTGAAAAATCGTAAAAGTTAATAAAAGAAAAGTCAACATGTATATTGATACCATCAACTTGACTAACTGTGTTCTTTACTACCCTGAACTATTAAAGGTGTAATATGTTACCCTCAACTTGAAAACCCAGTTAAATTAGTACCCGGACTCAGTTAACTCGGTCACATGAAATTAAAACACATGTCAAGGGTGGATATAAGACCAAGGATGGAGAGCTCCACGTAACATAGTCAAAGTACGGTTGAGCAATCGACATGATATATTTGCTCACATTCCTTCTTTCTAAGAGTAGGCATGGAGAGGTTTTTGAGAGTAGGCATGGAGAGGTTTTTGAGAATGAGGAAGTTGATTCAAGGGCTACCTTAGTTCACTTTTAGGTATGGGCGAAAGATGAACAAAACTGATTCATACACCTGCATTGAATTCAACATTTGCTTTAGTCTCTGTTGTGGTACTTACACGTGATCTGTATTCTGTTAATTTTTGACGGTACCTTAACGAATTAGAATACTATGCATATTAGATAACAATCCCCTCCAAATTTACAATCAAAACATCAAAACCTCATAACCTCGCCTACTCTTTCACTTTCGTTGGAAAGGAATTTAAATCTTAAAAAAAATGTTTCATGTTCATATATGATATTGAAGTTCTGTTATTTATTCTTCAGTTTCAATTATTTATTTATTTTTGTTTGTTTATGATTATTCGAATGAATTACGAATTTGAGGAACCTTTTTCTTGACTAAATAGATATGCAAATCATGTCTTCAATTTGGTAGATACCAAAAAGTTTCTTCTTTTGTCCTTCAAATTCGAACGGGAGCAATAATTGATTAAGATATTATCTTTGATTTGGAAATTGATCGAGAAACGCGATAGACGCCACCAATATATATATATATATATATATATATATATATATATATATATATATATATATATATATTGGCTTAAAAGAAACTTTGTAAAATAGTATATTAAAACTCGAATAGCTCGAGCCAGGCTCTTAAAAGCTCGTGTTTGGCTCGATTAATATTCCGAGCTATACTTTTATGTTCGGGTTCGGGCTCGAACTTCATAAAAGTTAACTCGATTAAGCTCAAGTTGAAGTCGAACTCGAGTTACTCGATAAAAACTCAACTCGTTAGCAGCTTCAATTTGACATGTATGAAACTTAGTTAAGATGCACTTCACTTGAAATTTGGCCTTAGGGAGCCTTTTTGGGTCGTAAGTTTGTAACTGACGCATCCGATTAATCAACTACTCCGTCTTATTTACGGGGTAGTATTTTATTTTATTATTTTGTTTTTAGCATTTGATTGTATTGTTAACCGCCATTTCATTCGAAAACTTTGTTTTACATTTAGAGCTTTTTTTTTCTCCGTTTTAAAAAGGTTAAAATTAGACACTGACCTATGTTTAACAAACATATATATATATATGGTAGGGATCAAAGGAAAACAATTTTTTTAGAAAAATAGGGAAGCTAACCATCCATTCATTCACGATGAATGATAATCAAACGTAAAAAACCATATTTTTATCAAGAAATATTAATCAAAACTGATGTTATACCTACTGATATTCATAGATAAATTACTTTTTATAACTTATAATATAATATGATGAATATTAAGATAATTTTCTAACATTCATCATTAATGAATGTTAACCGAAGTAGATATTATCAGTTTCTTTGAAAAATTATTCGTTAACATTCGTCTACGATGAATGATAATCAAAACTTATAAAAACATATTTTTATCAATAAATATTAAACAAAACCGCTGTTATAACTACTAATGTTTATCAATAAACTATTTTTTATAACTTATAATATCATATGATGAATATTAAGAGACTTCGCTAACATTCATCGTTGATTAATGTGTAGCTTTCTTACTTCCCAGAAAATAGTGCTTTCCTCTGGATCCGAACCCTATATAAGAGAACAATAACATAACAATTTGTAAATGATAGTCATAAATATGAAAATTGATTTCTTTTGGTTCTTTAAGATTTAATTATAAATATAAATAATTTCATCCAAAAGAAGTGGACATATCAGGTATCCAGCATATTTATTCCTTAAAATTTGTTAAGGGGTGATATTTACACCATGAACTTAATATGTCATACTATCGATTAATGCATTTAATATGTCATACTATCGATTAATGCATATAGTATAACTATTCAATTTGTAATTTCTGATGCATGCATCAAAATTTCATGGTGTAAATATTACCTCCTTTCTTAAAATCGGGTGTGATTGATCATGGATGTGATAAGCTAAATCGTCAAGCTAGCATTTCATTTTTGTTTAATAAAAAACTGCTTTATGTAAATAGATAAACAAATATGATACATATATCTAACAAATGTATGGCTGGTATCGAAAAGAATGTTAAAATGATTAGTAAATATAAATATAAAATAGAGATAATAAATGAAATACGCATGTTAAAAATTAAAAAGATTAGACACATATTAGACATACATAATTATAAAAATATGGCACTACTCGTAGATAATAATGATTGTAACATGCTAACTTATAAAGTATCTATTTATTTATTTATTTTAATTTTAATCATATTATATAAGTTGTATATTCCATGGAATTTAAATTTCAATTATGGTATGCATGTCAACGACTAGGTAGCATTTGAGCTATCCACATATAATCATGCCTCATACCTATATAAAAATTAAAAATGAACAATTTAACCAAAGACAGATTAATTGGAGCAAGCTAATACTGTAATTAATTTCAGTTTGGTATTTAGTTGCTTTAAAAGACAAGTCAAAACATTATAGTCTTCTTCTTCTTCTTCAATCAAATACAGAAAGAATCAATTTCTTGTAGCCCCTGTAATTGTAATTGTAATTGTTGGAAGCACTTTGGTGACAACTAATTCAATGTCCAATTTCATGAAAGAGTTTGAGCACCTAAAAATTTCACTTGAGGTCATAAAACAAGGCACCAACAATTTTGGTAGTGACAACTACCTTGGAAGAGGTGGATTTGGAAAAGTTTACAAAGGGGAATTATCCCTCTCAAAGAGTCCGATAGTCATTGCTCTAAAACGCTTGGATCGTGCACTTGGGCAAGGAAATGTTGAGTTCTGGAAGGAGATCATGTTACTTTCTAGTTACAAACATGAAAATATCATCTCACTCTTAGGCCTTTGTGATGAGAATGATGAGAAGATACTTGTTTACGAGTACGCATCTAATAAAAGTCTTGACCTTTATCTACGTAGCTCTGATCTCACTTGGATCCAACGCCTCAAGATATGTGTTGGGGCGGCTCGTGGCCTACAATACCTTCATAATCCCAAAGGGACCCAACAACAAGTCCTACACCGTGATATAAAAAGTGGCAACATCTTATTGGATGAGAACTGGAATGCCAAAATTGCAGATTTTGGGCTTTCTAGACTTGGTCCTGCTAACCAACAATACACTTTTCTTGTGTCCCATGTTGTAGGCACCATTGGGTATTGTGATCCCATGTATGCTGAAACGATGTTGTTGACAAAAGAATCAGATGTCTATTCATTTGGTGTCGTTTTATTCGATGTTTTGTGTTCAAGGCCTTGTATTGATTATGAGTCTGATGAACACCACCGAGTTCTACCAACACTAGTTAAAAAGTATTACAAACAAAAAAAAAAAACGGATATGATTATCAATGATAGTTTACGACAGCAAATCACTCCGGCTTGTTTTGATACATTCACAACAATTGCTTATCAGTGTTTAAAAAGGGATAGAAAGAAGCGCCCACTAATGGATTTGATCGTGAGCAAGCTAGAAACTGCATTCGAGTATCAAGTATGTTCAATCAGACACTTTTCTACATCATTTTCCAATATGATATAATCTTGATGTCTGTTGTTCTACATTGTTAATATTGTCATAACTTACTTTTCCATTCGTATTCTTAGGAAGGAAGAATAGAAAGAAATGTGAATTTGGATTCTTCTTCTGGGCCATCCTCTACTTCCCCGCACATTCCGCAACAAGAAAGTTTGAGAGAAATGGCGGCGACTGGGACAGAGATACCGGAGGATGAAGGAGGAGAGACGAAGGCATTGGATAAAAGTTTTGGGTATAAGAGAAATTTTGGGTCAAAATATGAGTTGGGTAAAGAAGTTGGAAAAGGGACTTTTAGTCATACTTGTTGGGCTAAATGTACAAAAGGTGTTTTTAAGAATCAAATTGTTGCTGTTAAAATCATTTCTAAGGAGAAGGTGATCTTATTACAATGTTGTTATATGAATATGATAAAAATGTCAACTTTATCATTATTTCAATTGGTTATGATGACATGGTTATGCTGTCATTTTTTTGGTTGCTAAAAGATTTGATTTTGTTATGGTAGATGACAACGGCTATATCTATTGAGGATGTACATAAGGAGGTTAAGATATTGAAGATGTTATCTGGACACAAACATATAGTTCAGTTTCATGATGCATTCGAGGATGATGAGAATGTGTATATAGTTATGGAGTATGTATTTTCATTTGGTCTAGTTACCAACTATCTATCTAGAAAGCCACCGTACAATATGATTTTAATATTAATTCTATAACATGATCGAAAATGCAAATCCTTGATGGCAGTATTGTGCTCTTCATCGCTTTTAGGGAATATTTTTCATCTTCGGATTATGATATGACTAAAATCAAGTTTTTTTTGACAGGTTGTGTGAAGGGGGGGAACTTCATGACCATCTTTTATCCAGGTGATAATGAAGCACCATAGTTTTTATTGGTTGTATAGTTGCATATGTTTTTTATTTTGTTATGATTTAACATTGTGATCATCATTTTCTTATTACAGAGGTGGAAGATATATCGAAAATGATGTAAAATTGATAGTTGTTCAAATTTTGAATGTAGCCTCTTTTTTCCATCTTCAGGGTGTTGTGCACCGTGATTTAAAGATAGAGGTATATATTGGGTTTAATTGGATTCTTTTCATAAATTTTGTTTTGTAATATAGATATTAATCCAAGGACCTGATCTCTGGGCAGAACTTCCTTTTCAGCACAAGTGATGAAGAATCTCCATTGAAGGTTATAGATTTTGGTTTATCCGATTTTGCAAGACCAGGCAAGTTGTAGTTTATTTACTAAAATTATCCCCTTCTTTGCTAGTCTGATATAAGATATAACGAAACTCTAAACAAAACATAAAATCGACCTTCCCTTTTAGTCAGCACGTTCACCAAATTGACCTACTCTCAGGAGGCAGGTTTCTCTAATGATGTCTCCTTATGGAGTTGCTTCAATATTGAATAATATCGTTATCAAGTTGCCTATTATAATGATTTGAATACTGTTAATGCCGATTCTGCCTATGTTACTAATTACCCCAAAAGGGCACAAGTCTAACATATGCTGCTACCCTTGCCACAATAACTTGCAGCTAACTAGAAATTAAATATTGATGCATCTGTTTATTAATGTATTGACCCTTTCCTATATCACTAAATTTCTTACTTTTGTTGAGAAACCTGGCTAAGAAACCAGATGCATTACAGTTATAAAACACTCCGAAATGTGATAATAAATAGGTACAAAGTGTTCCTTAAAATCTTTGTAAACTATATGTATATTAAATTTTGATATTCATAGTTGGAGAACATGTCTATTTTATAGGTATAATGTTTCTAAGAGCTACTGCAATCATGGTGAAAGACGTTCGAGTGGCAAAATTTGAGATGGAAAATTTGACCCTTATAAATGGGTCGAAGTGGGTTGTGTTACATCTGCAGCTCAAATAAGTCAAATTTAACAACTTAGCTAAAAATGGATTGAATTGGTTGAAAGTCGCACACTCGCACCAAGTTTATTGTTAATGCATACAGCCTGCTGGATCTTTAATAAAAGGTTTTAATTAGTAACAATCCTATTTTTTGTAATCCATAATTATTGCACAAAAAATCTTTTAAGGGAAAAAAAGGACAAAAAGTGTGTGTGGTTTTACCCAAAACCAACCCCGTATGTTTTGACCGCTACTGAAATGACCCGTTCAACACAAACTTGTTTTGACATTCTAGTCCCGAGGCCTTTCTTGTAGCCTCTATTACTGTGATGAGATTAAGTTTCTGAAATCAGTGTTACAATGTTATTTATGTATTGAAAAGCATAATGTCTTGTGCATTTTCAGGCCAACGGCTCAATGATATTGTAGGCAGCATATACTATGTTGCACCAGAAGTACTTCATAGATCACACAATGTGGAGGCTGACATTTGGAGTATCGGTGTTATAACCGTATATCTTATTATGTGGAAGTTGGCCCTTCTTTGCTCGGACTGAATCCGGGATATACCGTTCTGTACTGAAGGCTGATCCTAATCTTAACGACTCACCTTGGCCTTCAGTAACTCCAGAAGCCAAAGATTTCGTAAAAAGGCTTCTCAACAAGGATTATAGGAAAAGAATGACTGCGTCTCAAGCCTTAAGTAAGAATTATCTTTTAAAATTTTTATCTTGTGTTCCATTTTTATTTTCAATAACTAGTAAATGACTGTATCTGTAGCTCATCCATGGCTAAGAGATGAACATCGTGCAGTCCCACTAGACATTCTGATCTACAAGTTAGTCAAGTCATATCTCGCGCCTCACCTTTAAGGCGTGCAGCACTGAAGGTATCTTTATCCGACTATACATCTTGGAGTTGTAAAGGGTAATCATTTTAGTGCATTATATAAAATAATAATTCATGATGTATATAGATTCTAATGGCATAAATGTATGCTTGTTTATTGATGTATGTTGCAAGGCTCTGTCAAAAGCTTTGACTGAGGATGAGATCGTGTACTTAAGAGGTCAATTTAATCTCTTGGAACCAAATGATGGATATGTTTCTCTAGAGAATTTTAGAACGGTTAGTCAGACTCGTCTACTTTTTCATCCATTTTAGGCCATAAAACATTCAAACCTCATATACATGAAATTTGCAGGCTCTTGCGAAACATTCCACTGCTGCCATGAATGAATCAGGGGTTCTTAATATTTTGGACGCTGTAAGAAAGATTTAAGTTTTATGTCAACACATTTAACTCATAATATAACCGTTAGTGATTTTTTTTTATATGATTGAAGATGAAGCCTCTTACTTATATTCGGATGCCATTTGAAGAGTTCTGCGCTGCTGCAATTAGCCCATATCAACTTGAGGCTCTTGAAGGATGGGAGACTATCACCAGAACAGCTTATGAATTTTTTGAACTAGAAGGAAACCGAGTCATTTCAAAAGATGCATTAGAACAGGTACTTGTTCATTTTTGTCAATCTCGGCTAGCGGTGGCAAAGTTTTGGGGTTGGGTTGGGGGTGGGGTTAGGACGTTGGGTAACAGATTGGTTTGACCCGAAACACTATCCAAAATTACTTATAGTTTGCGTAAGTATGATTTACAACAGATTATCATAAAGATAATCTAATTTTGAATAAACTTATTTAGCATGTTGTATTCAGTATAGGTGACTTTCGACCTGTTCAGCTCATTTGATCGGGGTTTTTTTTTAGCTTTTTCTTTTTTCCTTTTTTATTCTTTTTACCAGTTACCTATTGAAAATAAAAAATAACCGGATCAGCACGTTTAAGTAAATGGGTTGAAATTTCCACCTCTAGTCTCTACCGTAGTTTGATATGATTTTTGTTTCCCATATCTAAACTCTTATAAAACACGGATGCATGAAATGAAAGTTGGGCCAACGGAGCACTCGATATTGAAGAACTGGATAAGAAGTACAGATGGGAAACTCAATTTTCTTGGATATGCTAAGCTTTTACATGGTTTGACGATTCGTAGCTCCAAAACAAGGCATCAGTAAGAAAACTGAGATTAAATAGGTGATTTATTGTTTGTTCATTCTTAAATAATTGGGACGGAAGGATTACTATTTAATTGAATACATTGGTGATCAGTGACACTGGTTTTCAGATAGCAACTTAATTTGATATATCAGTAGGTTTTACATGGTTTTATACTGATTTTCAGATAGTAACTTATTATTTTTGGTTAAATTATAAATTTTAGTTAAGTTTTAAATATTCTGAGCACTATGATATATATTGTCCGATTTCAATTTGGTTATAGTAGACATAACCAGCAACCATAATGATTTATTTGTTCATGAACAGGTAGCACAAGTATTTTTGTGTTAAGAAAAAATGTGTGATTATTGATTTTGAACAACAAGAACAAATTCGACCATTGTGGGGTGTAAAAAATTCCTTATTCTCTTTATACAATTGATTACAGTCCACTTTTAATCTACCATAGATAAAGCCTTTTTCGATCTATTGTATCATAGGATTCCAGTGTGAAAGGATGTGACAAGTGACCGACTGGATGGAACTTATTCTGCATGATCAAAAAGTTATATTTGAATCGTATACTTATGATTAGCTTCACTTAAGAGACTATGAAAGTTTCATGTTATCCCAAAATAACACATGATAGTATACATCTTCCACAAATGTAAAAGAAAATATACGCTACATTTGCAAAGGGTCTGTGTCAAAATATGCCAACCAAACTCTCACAAAAGACTGATTTAACTACTCGAGTAGGTGGAGCAATATGAAGAAGGCCATGTTAAATCGAATAATTGAGATTGATTCTTGACAGATGGAACATATACGATGTATAAACTATGTTCACTCCAATTTATGTAAAGGGGACTATACTACGTATTAACAATGCTTAATATATACTATTCTTTTAATCACTTCGCATGCAAAATGCTTGTGGGATCGTCCGAATTAGTAAAAACAGAACGATTTAGTGCTGTAAGAATAAGAGATTGTGTATGACAGATTACAGTGATGTTTATCTTATGTAATTGAAGCAGTATCCAAGCTTATGTTTGTCAAATTATTTTTTACAGTTTGGAACAGAAAGATTTGATGTTCTATATAGAAGAGACTAGTGCTATGGTATTGGAGTGTCTATTTTGCTATCACATCTGTTTCATGTTGGAATGAACTGTTGGCCTCAATCCCTCAGATCTTTGAATTTGACTTTGTTCAATCTAATCTATAATTGAGAGAATATAAATGAAACACAAAGTTATATGCATTCAACAGATTATTGTTTGATACATAACTTCTATCTATATATACATAACGAAAAGGTACAAATGAATGGTTGTGTTGGTTCGTTGGTGTCCTTTGTGAACCATTGCATCCTTTCGGTTTATTCGGTTATGCCTCTTGATTCCTACGGTTGTGTCTCTTCGCCAAGAGTCATGCCTTTTCACTTATTTACATAATAATCACATACTATATTATATTTACGTTTCTGACATTTTCATTTGTGAAGATCGGGATTAACCCATCATGAACTATTGATAAATTTGCATTTTAGTATTGATTAGTTGATAGTAATTGATTGAACTACTAATAAATTTTCATAAGAGGTGTATATGACATTTTCAATTTATTTGGTATGTTATAAATACAAGCAGACATTTTTTCGAAAACCCCGAAAAGAATAGTTACTGCCGTTAACTAAATGACATGATTAATGGTTGCACTAATGATGGTGTTAAGTGCAATATGAAGTACTTGTGAACTAGCTAGCTAATAAAGGGTGTTAATAGCAGTCTTTATATGCAGTTTAGAACAACTTGATGCAAAAGACTAAAAGACTAGATAGCAAAAATTTCACAACCGTGTTTATTTACCGGTACGCAAGATTTGTGTCATTGAGACGGCACATACAAACTGGTCATAAAAGTCTAGTACAAACTCTGTTTACAATTAATGATCATCAAGTTAACTAATTAGCATACTATGACCACCATATGAGCTTGGTAGCTAATTCAGATAATAGTTATCAAGAAACCATGATCCCTCTAGCTAGTACTAAAACACCACAAGATTCCGGGACTTCAAGTTGACCAAAGCAGCCTCTTTTGTGGGAGCCACTTGAAGAACTACAGGCCGTTGCGGTAGGTATTGATATTGGCATGATTGTTGTGGAAGGGGTTTAACAACAAGGTGCGCATGTGGTGCCATTTGTGAAGAATTTGAAAATGATGTTGCTCTTGATCTTTTGTGTGTTGGTGTTTGAGAATATAAGCAATTTATACAGGGAGAAGAGGCTGGTCCCAATTCTGTAAATAAAGCTTATAAATAATTGAATGAAGAATAAAGGTTTGGAAAAGGTTCCAGGCATGCAAGTAACGATGATTCCTTTAGATAATGTTTTCAAGTGTAATATTAATGGTTTCTGCAGATAGCATCCAAATCCTATCTCTAATGAACAGCATAAAGGTTACAACACGTGTTCACTTATTCTTTGCACTTTTATGTATTTAGAGCGAAAACGACTGCAACAACGTCCGCTTTGGTGGTATAGAAATGAAAACCAATGCATTTTTCGACCTACAAACATGGTTATCGAGTACCATGAATAGCCAAGCAATGGGCTTTGACGCAACGAGTATCAAATTGATATCATTATTTTTCGAATACGAAAAATTGAAAATTGTCACTAGTATTTTTCTTTTTTTCTTTGCTAAAGAATTATGATTACAAAGAACATAGCATCATTTATTCCATACTCGCGTTTGATGTGACGACCTTAAGTGAATCATATTCATGGTTCCTAGACCATTTTCAAAATACATTTCACTAGAAATTGATTCCTATAAATAAAATAAAAACACCATACTAAATAGATATTCATTTTTATATTGTCACCTTTCCT
Source organism: Gnaphalium uliginosum (assembly GCA_963930675.1). Taxonomy (NCBI): domain Eukaryota; kingdom Viridiplantae; phylum Streptophyta; class Magnoliopsida; order Asterales; family Asteraceae; genus Gnaphalium; species Gnaphalium uliginosum. The sequence goes on from OZ005684.1 coordinate 12,745,958, forward strand.
ATTGCATGTGGCGGGTGATTCGTATACCACCTTTGTTTAGTCGTACACCACCAAATATTACAATACAATATCCTAAATCATATTTGATGATATACGGCTAAAAAGAAGTGGTGTACAAATCATTCCCGTTACATATCCGCCCCTACTTCATTCGTACTTCTCATCCCTAATGTTGTAAAAAAGCCTGAGAGCATATAATACATTTAAAATTGGGCCTGAAACCATCAAAATCAAAATATCAGATACTATCTACGAAACCAACCATATCTATATATTAATAAAAGAAAACATCTCCTAAAAAATTTCTATGCAAAATTGAACCTTATTAACCAATCAAAATCTTTAATTTCATCAAACATCCAATTGACCAATCAAATCATTTAATTTTCCTAAAAAATCTAATCAATTATTTTTTCAAAAAAAATCTAATTTAGAAAAAAAAAAATGATGTCAAAAATAATTCTCCATAAACCTCATCTTTATAATTTATTATATTTATTAACAATAACAAGCTTATATTTTATCAAACAATATAAATATTAATTAAACGTTATTTGCTACACATTATCGAAGCATGCATGTGAGTACGTATTCATAAGCTAATTTAATATATTAAATATTAATTAATTAAGTATTATTAATACTATCATTACAACTCTACGAAACAAACAAAAATATTTATTTAATACATTACATATTTACAATAAACGAATCACGTATTCATTTTACAATAATCGTGTGCATATACGGGTTTAAAAATTCTATATTAATAATAATTAAAAAAAACTATACTTAAGTTTCATTTTACATTAACTGTGTCATTTGTATGTACGACTTTAAATTAAAACTCTATATACTAATCACAATGGACGGATGACGTATTCATTTAACAGTTTTCGTGTGCATACACGGGTTTAAAACTTTAAATTAATAATGATTAAAAAAAACTATGCTTAAATTTCGTTTTACATTAGTTGTGTTATGTGTAAATACGGGTTTAAATTAAAACTCTATAATTAATCACAATGAACGGATGAATTATTCATTTAATAGTTTCCATGTGCAAACAGGTTTAAAGTTTAAACACTATATTAATATAAGAAACATTATACTTACTTTCATTTTACGTTAACTGTGTGTATACACGAATTTAAAACTCTATATTAACCAAAGAAAAGTTATGCTTAGTACAATAAAAAATGATGTGTATTATTTTTATATTAACCCGTGTTTACACACTGATCTTAAAACTAGTATATGTATATTTGATTTTATTGAAAGGTTTATAATTATTGATTATGATGATCTGATGATCTGACCCCCGAAAATATAGGGATATGCCATCCATATTTAAGTTATAACCAATATTTTGTGATCGAGTAGTATTTTCCACCAACAAAATGCTTTCACCACCAGGGCCGTCCCTGTGCAAAACTTCAAAACGAGGCTCTACATATAATTAACCATAATAATCTCAAACCTTTAGCAATTCCTATAACTGAACAAATGAGATACCTATAACGCTACAATATTTTTTTTTCTATTTTCCACCTAAGACAATATAATTTAACGAGAACATTGATTCTTTATTTAGGTTGTGTTTATCATATACATTTTCATTTACATTACTCGTCTTTTGATTATTATTATGCACTTTTAAGTTATTGACATCTACAATTTCATTATCACAAACACTAAATTATAACTATCATCCTCCACGTTAAGTTTATCATAATCTATATTTTTTTTAGACGTATCCCTTCTCAAATTATGTAACCAAGTGACAATCACACATGTAACAAACATGTTAAAACTGAGAGCACAATCAATGTTTGTTTGTGACTTTAGATATTTTTTGTTATCTACTCATGAGTTGTTTTGAGTAGATATTCCCCCTGTTGAGGCCTTAGACAGTTACTATCATAACACTCATCACACCAGAACTAGGTGTCATTTCTGTGTCACATCATTACCGCTTACTTACACCTAAAACACTATGTATGATAACTTTCCACCACTAAACCACTGACCTACCTGTGTTTATTTATTTACATTGTTTAGACACAAAAAGAAAAAAAGACAAGTTGTTGTGTATAACACAAGCCATGCCGCTATTATTTCCCTGTGGAACTATACTTATTATAGTGCACGTGATATGCCTTTAAACGAGAAGAACAATCTGATTAAGTGGAGTACTCTCAATAGTCTAAAATTAGTGTTTAACAAATGTATTTTGTTTTTTATTTTCTACAACAAAGTTCAATCCAATATATGTACTTTAGTCAAAAAATTTAAGACCAAAATTCTTTAATACTATTTGGAGGCCTTACAAATGTATCTGTACGTATTTTTATATATATATATATTATATTGATGATATATATATACTATGTTCGAAATTTTGAAGCCCCTCAACGTTGAAAGTCCCGTGCTACACACCCTCAAATACGGCCATGTTCACCGCAACAAATAAACTTTGAAGCATATAGATAATAGATATGCAAGAGAAATACAGCTTCTAAATTCTAATTGATAGCTAGCTGTGTGAATGGATGTGTTTTTACATAAACAAAAATATATATAGGCTTAATTTTGTAGGCATACCTGATATTTTTGTACCTCGTCTTATCTCAATCTCAATATGGATAAATTATTAGAATAATATTTTTGATTTTGGCAATAAAGGTGTCGGATTCCTCAACAGATTTAGTCTTTAATCTTTATGAACTCCGAATATAAAATCAAAATCCGCAAATGATTATATTATATAACGGATTGAAATAAGCAAATACATACATACATTAATTAATTAATGAATAACAACAAAGAAATCAACGTAAAAGTCACGGAGTTTCATGTCAGGATCGACTTGATCAAGATCAATATTAAATGTAACTATGCTTGAACTTCTTAACAAGAAATTTGCGGAATAATTCTTGTTAAGTTTGGAAGTTGTATGTATGTTTTTGTATAGATGTTTGTATTTTAAAAGACAGAGAACAATAGCATACACAAATTGTATAACAAAGCTCCAATATTATTAAGATTAATAATACGAATACACTTGATTGTATTAGGGTTACAATGACCTTGAAGCTAACTAATGTCGATGTTCTATATCTTTTTTTTTTTTTATCTAAGCTTGCTCACTTACATATACTACTAGGATTTACACAAGTTACAATGTTAAGCATGCCACAAAAGTAAACTAGACACTCTGTTACACGTTATAGCAATTAATGTACATAAGTCAACTTCTTCAAGCGTGCTCTGTGTCCATAAAGTGAAATATGCTTTACTGCTTTACTTTTGAGTAGTCTGACAGCTCCACTAAGCAGTAGAAACAAGCAGCAGTAGAAACTCTGTAAATTGAACCAACAGTGGAAACAATGTAAATTGGTCTAGCAGTACTAACTCAGTAAAATGTACTGGCAGTACTAATCTTCATCTTGCTCTGGCAGTAGAAACTTTGAAGTGAACTGGCAGTACTAACTTGTAGACTTTAGCAGTATTAACTTCTTTATATCCTAACATTTCATGTCCATGTCAATGTGAACACCTATATATTATATTGAGTAGAAAGTATATACTCGTTATAAAATAATGTCACGGGGACTTTTATGTCGTGGTGAGTATATGCATATAAAAAACATAAATATTAAAACAATTTTCAGCTTTTATGTTGAGGTAAAGTTACGAGGGAAACACCTCAAATTAGGGGAATGATGGACATGCTGAGTTTGTTGCATTTTAGAACAAATTTGTAATAGTAAAATGCAGTTAAATTTTATAGGTGTAAAATGCAGAATTGTTAAAATGCAAAGTAACATATAGTGAATCTACACGTAGATCAAAATCGTTAAAATACAGTAAATCTGACATCTCCGTTAGCTCATTTGTGAGCTTACCCTCCAATCCTCTACTCTAATGTTGTACTAATAATTTACTCTCTTTTTTTCCCCTAATACCTCGTGTTTCACACATTTGTTAGATTTTATTATATTGTATAGATATAGGCATGTAGCCCTAATATTGATCAAATTAGCCATGAAATAAATTATTACCGAGTTTTACTGTGTCCGATTATACCATACATCAAAATTATCTATCACCTTTATAAAGGGTTTATACCTTTTCTTTACAAAACTTACATTTTAAAGATGCAAAATTCCTATTATACCTTTTTTGTTAGCTTATAAAATATTATAATTATAACCATTAATTACACAATTAACAAATTGAACACCTTCCATATTAGAATTATGAAAAGTATATGAATTCTAAATAGTTTGATTCATGTAATATCTCACATTAACTATTACCGAATTTTTTTACTATCACAAAAATTGTTAGATGAGCATACTATAATCGATGAAATACTAACATTATTTATAATACAATTCAAATTCTGCTGCCTAGCGCGTGTAAATGTTTAAGAAAGTGAACATTTTTGAGAAAGTGTACATTTTTATCTAATCAATAAAAGAACGACAACATTTTCAAAGAATAAATCCATAAATATCTACAAAGTGTACATTTTTGGGAAAGTGAACAACCGAATAAATCAAATATCCCCTCTCATCCTCATCCTAAGATCACGCCACGTGTCTACTAATCTAATATCCAACGGCTTTAACACTTCTTTACTATAGCCGCCAAAAGCCCATCGTTATTTTACTTAACATTAGACCGGGTTGACTCGTCAACTGACTCGATATCTGACTCAGTTGCCATCGCTACACCACTAGGTCCCACACCAGACGGTGATTTCCTATTCATTGTTAGCATCCTCGTGAACGACATTAACCGACTTCCGGGTGACCTAAACGCTTGACTCGGTGACGTCATCCGGTCCAACCGGAACTCGTTCTGACTCGGTACATCTATTCTAATGTCAATTAAGCCTTTCCTTCTATCCGTACCCGACGTCATGTCGTCACTTGAACCCGGTTCAGCTACTAAACTCGGCATTTCCGGTTCAATAACCGGTTCGACCGGTGATCGGCAAAGCGGGCAAGTTGAATTACTATAGAACCACATATCAATACATTCGGTATGAAAACTATGTTTGCATTTCGGCAAAAGCCTACCTTTCTCACCGTCTTCAAATTCCGATAAACACACAGCACATTCCGGCGTATGTGTTTTATTTTCCGACGAGTGTAAAAACACCGGCAGCGACTTCAATACATTCGAATCAAGTCCACCGGAAGCAGAGGGTGAGACTGTGTTATTGTCCACGTAGAATACAATACGAGTGGATCGATTGTGACGGTTGCGGCGGCGAGTTTCGTTACGACGGTGGAGACGGCGGAGGTAATACCGGGCGTAGAGATGAAGAACGACTAAAAAAATGACGACAACGAATAGGATGATGATTGACGATAACATAATTTTGCCGCTGAGAGCGTAGCTTTTTGAGTTGGTAAATTGTTGCTGATCGTCGTCTGGCCATTGGTGGTTATTGGATGAAGAATTAGACATTGAATTAGTTCTGTTAAATGTTACAGTAATATAATTAAAATATTTAGATAGAGAGATAGATGTATATATATATATGTATATGTATATATAGATAGAATAGATAGATATAGAAAAGGGAAATTTCGAGGGTGGTTCGTTTGTGTTTATGATGTTTTGAAGTTGAGGAAGCAGCTTTTGTTGATTGAGATTTGCGTGGAAGACGCCAATGGTTTTGACGCGGGAATTATCAAATGACGAAATTATCCTTCTTTAGTTCCCAAAAAAATCCAATTAAACTGGTTACCTTATTTATTTATTTATTATTATTATTTAGAATTAGAATTTAAACTCGCATGATATAGCGAAATTTTTTTTTTATAAGACGGTAGAATGATGATACGTAACGGTCGGAATGTTGATGCGAATAATATCCTTTATATCTATATCTGTAAAGTATTATAAGTATTTTACTAATAATTTACATTCAGTTTACGATCGTGAAAAATACGAACCTATATTAAGAGTTGTTTTTATATAATGTCAATTATTAATATTAATATCAGTAAATATATAAGCGTGCCACTTAATTGACTTATGATATACATTTATATGAATTAAAATATGAGTTAATAAATGTAAAAGAGGTAAGTGAATAAAAAGATTATTTGACTTAATGGATGATTAGAGACTTTCTATATTGTTTATATTATATACGGGCTTTGATGTAATTTTGCATACTTGAAGTTAAAATAGTCAAAAACGTAAACCCTATAGAACAAGGGATATAGAAAATGATAATGGTAATTTTAAGGGAAAATTATTCTTATTTTTATGAAGGATGTATTTGACAAAAATAGTTGATAGTTAGAGCTTATAGTTTTTATTTAAATGGTTGATGTTTAAAAATGTGAATTTAGATAAATGATAAAAAAAATTAAATCAAATACAAGTAAAAACATTTATCAATGGGGTGCTTATGTAACTTTAATTATTTCTAAGCTCTACTTTATTTTTTCAATAAACTAGCTGAGTTAGTTTATTTTTTAATACTTTATTATTTTTGGCAAGCTCATAACTTGAAGCTTATGAAAAATATAAAATTAAACTCACATAAATTCATATACGCTACGTATTCAAATAGACTCAAAATTTAGATAAATTATCCTGATATTAGTTTTATTAATTAAATTTACTCGATAAATGTTCATTTCGGTAATAAATGTGAAAAGTCTTAAAAACCTTTTAGTAGTAGGGCTTTTCACAGTTCGAATAAAATCGAATTATCCAATTGGATAACTCGAATCGGACTATATAGTTTGGATAATTGAATTTTTGGATTGACTCAAATCGAAACCAACTTTATTATTTCGAATTAAGGATTGGTTTTGGTTTGTAAACTACAATCCGAATTATCCAAAAAAACCAAATAAGAAATAAATATTATTTTTTCAAACATTTCATATATATACACATGCAGACACATAATAATTTACTAAATTATTAATATTCTATAAATATCTAAATATAATACTAGTATATAATAGTTGTAAATATCATATTAATTTTTGTAAATGTGATAAATAATTTCACAGACACTATAATATATAGTGAAGATGATATTGATTTGAACTTGTACAAATCAAACTTAGTATCGTCCATTTTGTATATTTTTGTTATAATATCTAACATACTTTTAACATATATATTTGTTAATATGTTTGGATATCCAAAAACCAAACCGATTCATCCAAATAATAATTCGGATGGATCGGTTCGGTTTTTGAATTTGTTTGGACAGATCGAATTCATATTTTTGAAATCATAATCCATTTGAATTCACGTATATGGATTAATTTTAAATCGATCTATTCATTTGAACACCCCAGTTTAGCAGTGGGATTCAGGAAATACAAACGAAAAATCTTTTAGTAGTTTTGGGCACGTATGGCGGTATGGGATACCTGTAGACTGGAGGGTATTGATGGAAATTCAGAATATATTAGTCAACGACTCAACGGTGCATTTACTTTCCGGGTCCAATTGTTTCACTCTCTTTGACTTTATGTGTCATTTGGTCATACCAATTACGAAGTTAATTAGACGTCATTTACGGGGGGTTTCGTTCACTTGCTAGTTAAAAACATTTTTAAAATTTAAAGTTGATTAATACTTCGTATAATAATTTAGTTAAAATAACAATTAAATAATTCATCACCATATTTTAAAAGTAAAATTGTATTTTCTATTTTGTTCACTAATGTAATGTTTGGTTGAATATGCGGTGCCAAACAAACTATAGATGAAGATTCCTGGAAATTCCCTATCACTGACACTCGGACTTTTTAGGGACATGGAATTTTTCTTAACTACAAAATTTGAATTTAAATATTTACTAAGATGTAGTGAATAATTTGAAGAAATGGGAAATAAATAAAACATACTAGGGCGTGTTTGGTATCGGACTTTTAATGATTTTTAGAGGCTTGAACTTCTATTTTTAATAATCACAATCTACAAATTTTGTTTGTTAATACAACAAAAATAAGGTTTTTTGAAAAAATAAGCCATCAAAAACTCTTAAATAATAATTTTTTGAATAGCTTCTGAAAAGAAGCTCAGTTCCAGCTATAAGCCTCAACTATAAACTTCAGCTTCAGCTCCAACATGTAAACACACTCTGTATCCTCAGGTGAATAATTGTTTATTTAATCGGATGGAACGCTCATGTCTCCCTCTTCTTTTGCGTTCACATGCTAATCCTATATTACTCATTAAATAAAACTATATTATTACTACTAACTAATAAAATATTAGAAATTATTATTATTAACCGTGTTACTTTTTAAATCTAAAAAGGTTTGCACGAGATAGATTTTTTTAATTTGTTGCCATGTGTTAACAAAAGTAATCATAAAAAAAACAAACAGACCATGTTTAACACATTGACCATCTTCATTAAAATTTAAATTACTATGACTAAGATGTCACGTGATCTTAATTGGCACCTAGCTAGTACTATCTACGTGTTAAATATCACATTAATTAAGTTTATATTTCGATGGAAAGTACTAAAACATGCTTAGCATATCATATTATCAAGCATGATTTGGGAAATGGATTATTGATGAATTGGATTAGATTTGACCAAAGTAAATAAAGATAATCTCTCAACCAAGAGCAAATGATGATTAAAAAGATTCATTATACTTTATTGGGATTTTTTTTTTTTTTTTTTTTTGTTTTTGTTTTTTTTGGGGGGGGGGGGGGGACTAAGTTCGCCCGTAAAAAGATAGGTAAATGGCCTTTATTTCGCTAAGCCCATTTACATAGACGAGGCGACAACCATCTCCCATCAGATCCAGTTGAGGCCCATATCCAAAGTATTTGTTTTTATTTTTTGACCATCCATATTTTTACCCAAAACTATGTATTTAAATTGGAAGTCATTTAAGACAAAAATATTTTACAGATATATGATACGGAGTATGTGGTTTTATGATGTGTGATTTTTATGGTTCTAAAAAAGCAAAAGTACCTTTAGTTGATTCAATAAGGCCATTCAAAAAGTTGTTCGGATTCGCGTAAAGTTAAATCCTATTTAGGGAAAGTTTCTTACACACGTGTCAATTTATTATGGTAGGCAGATTATACGTTGACCGGCAACAATTACATTGACCGGCAAAGTTTGTATCACGTAGCGTTCGTTTTTTTTATAGTTCTCATGGTTTAATTTCCTTTTAGGCAAATTCTTTGACTAAAATTGTAAAAAATTTCTAACACAGACTTCTACGCAAAAAGTATGATTGACAGACTTCTACTCGAGTAATTTTCTCTTTTTCTATTTGTTATTTGAGATTATTCATCTTCTTCTCAATAAGAGGGAGAATACTTTTGTTACGTATAGTAAATTAGATGATATCTTTAAGAAAATCTTATTTAACATGCAATATATAAATAAAAATAAAAATTAAAGATGCTAAAAGTTATTATATTTTATATTAGCTATTCTCTATTTCCATGTATATCATTTTTCAGTTATATTTTCACGTTGAGATGAGATTTGAATTTACTTTACACAAAAACTGCAAATTAAGTTTACAGCAAACAATTGAATCTATATAGGCTTAATTACATAGATCTAAAAGTAGACATACTTCTTTCATTGGTTAATTTTTTTCTTTCTTTTAATTCTATCTAATCAATTTTTCACATCTACGAATCAAATTTTTAGACTTATATTTAAGTCTACAAATTTAAGTTTACAAATCATTTTTCGTACTTTAATCATAGGACATTTGGTATCCAACATTACAACTTACAAGATAGAATATCAGGGCCTACAAATGATTCCGGAGGTCCCGTGCTGTATTGAAAAATAAGACCAATAGACAACAATTCATGTTTATTATATATATATATATATATATATATATATATATTTCTTGAATTCGTGCGAATCACGGCTATTTACAAAATATAATTATATTAATTTGTAAGTTTAACATTGTTAATTAAAAAAAATACAATTATCATTGTTATAATGATTAATAACATAAATTAAACTATAATGAATGAACTTGTATTTTTTTCATTAGTTGATAGATCAAGTATGATGTAATCTCTTCATTTTCTTACGAATGGTTGAAATTTGAGTCTCTATCCATTTATCACGGTAATTGTAAGTTTAACATTGTTAATTAAAAAAAAATACAATTATCATTGTTATAATGATTAATAACATAAATTAAATTATAATGAATGAACTTGTATTTTTTTCATTAGTTGATAGATCAAGTATGATGTAATCTCTTCATTTTCTTACGAATGGTTGAAATTTGAGTCTCTATCTATTTATCACGGTAACACCGATCTTGTCACCATGTAAATGACAAAAGTAACAACCATTAATTGCAAAATTATGTTAAATTTTGATACATTTGTTGAGCCCTTGTGATGCACGGTAATTAAAAAAATAAAATTAATCATATGTTTTTTAAGTTTTCAATTGAATTAATATTGTTGAAAATTTATTATTGAAACTCAACAGTAACGTATACCAAAATGTACTAGAAAATAATCAATTATATATATATTTTATTAAAACTAATTTCCTTAAACTTGGTAGTTGATGATGATAATATTAGATCATTGCAATGAATGAGATATCAGTAAGAACGTGAATTTATTTTTTATGTAGGAAAAAATCATTATTTATTAAATGTAATACATAAATTTAAAAAGCTATTATAATAAATTATAATAAAAATTGAATTAGAAACCTTCACAAAATAGAAGGAAGTAGTTTGTTAGAAATTTAAAATTTTAAAACTTTTAAAAGAGTGTTAAAATTATGAAGATTTTTAAGGAAAAACTAATTTGATTATGTTGCATAGTTAGAAAATTTAGAAGATTTTTAAGGAAAACTAATTTGATTATGTGGCATAATTAGGTGACTTTTAGAAAAATGTAAAAAAGATGATGTGACATGGCTAAAAATCAAGGAAAAATCTTTATTATATATATATATATATATATATATATATATATATATATATATATATATATATAGGTAATCAAAAAAGAAGAGAATTTTGGTGGAGAAGAGGGAGTACCATTCCTGATCAATCATTTAAAGTCAAGGTCAAAGGGTATTCTAGTCAATTCTAATTAAAGAATATAATTAGTAAAATTACTTTTAATATATTTTAGTGGATAGTTATTGTTTTCCAAATTTGTAGGGGAATTAGTCCACCTTCTTATCATGTATACATGGAATTAATCTCATGTAATCTTCATACATTACTGACATTTTTCAATTCCAAAAATCGATACTCAGGATATACATAACTTGTTCATACATCAATTCCATTCTTCATATATTTCATTCTGCGTGTGCGCGTGCACACACACACACACACACACACACATATATATATATATATATATTGATTTGCAAAATCACTCTTTTCATTCTGCATATATTTCATACGTCAAGTCTACTTAATCTAAACATCAATTTCATTCGATATATTAATATCGAATACTTGTTGAACGCGTCCTGATATCAAATACTTTGTGAATTGATTACGTAAACCGCCGTTAAATCCTGATTCGATATATCTAACGATGAAATGGAGATGGAACTTTTAGACGAATCTTCTACAGACGAATCCGTTGATATGCAGAATGCAACCGAATCAAGTAATTTTTCTCTTTGTAGTTTTGTTTTGTTTTGTGGCACTTTACATATGTTGTAATAAAATGAGATATGTGATTCATAATTGAGTGAACAATGATTCAATTTTGAGTTTATTTGTGTATTTTTCATTGAAGCATGGATTCAACATGTAATTATTTTAATATTCTAATCGATGACTTACATGCAAACATGCCTTGGAAAGTTCCCGACCCCACAATTGGTTGGCATTATGCACGTTGATCCCGAAGGCGTACCATATTGGGTGCCCGATGTGCCCAGTGATATCAAACCAGTTGTTGGAATGTCATTCGACAATATAGACATTATGAGGCATACAAACAATATACAAAACAATCGGGGTTTCCTTCCAAGAAGTCATCGAATAAAAGAAATAAATGAAGCCAAGTTTCTCGAAAATACTTCATATGTTCTAAACAGGGTTTTCCAACTCCAAAGACTCCATATGATAGTATAGCAGCTAATGGGAAGAAGCCACGAAACACTTCATCCCAAAAGTGCGGTTGCAAGGCCAAACTGATTCTTGCATTGAACCGGGAAACTAATAAATACCATGACTTGTGACATTATGAACCGCAAATATGAAATTAAGTAACATTTTATAATTATTGTTATCAATATCAATCCATTAACCCTTGTGACATTATGAACCGCAAATATGAAATTAAGTCTTGAAAAGTTTATTTCGATTGCTATTACAGTTACGATAATAGTTAACAATAATTCATATGCAATAATCAAATTAGGAAAATGCACAATGTCACTGTGTGATATATTGGCACCAGGAGAGAAAGTCATGAGCAAATTTAACAGTTCACATAAACTTCATTTAATTGATATCATATAGTCCACTACTTTTAACACATCTTCAAGATAACAATAATACGAATAAAGAAATTCTTGTTACAACGATTAGGCCCATTTAGAGTTATGAGAGTTAATAATGTATTTTGTTTTATTTATATATAATATATAACAAATAAATTAGCCCCAATAGTTTTGTATAATGATTGTATTTTTTTTTGCAACATCATATGTGTAGTAATATCAAGTACGTGTTTATAGAATTTGGAGGTCCCTAAACACCAGTATTTCTGTACGCTGACACATAAAATACTAGTTAATTTCCACCGCCGTAGAAGACGTGGTTATAATTGAAGCATCATTTGTGACAATAAATATGAATAAAATATTGCATGTGGTTTAAGATGCGTATATCTTTATTATCGTTCTAACTGAGCAAAGTGCTTTAGTTGCTCTATTAAGGCCATTTCGGCTGAAAATGGTAGTTTAAACGAAATGATTTTATGATTTTATAGTCGGGTGGTGTCTTTAACATCTTTGAAAAAGCTTGATAACATCCTTTTGATATATGTGATCCCAATTATCATCATCATATATATATATATATATATATATATATATATATATATATATATATATATATATATATATATAAATGCAATTAAGTTACTAGCTTATAAACATACATAAACAATATCATATGAAACACGTACACTTTTTCTCATTTATCTCATGTGCGCACTTTTAATCTAAAGCTCTTTTAAAGCATTTGCAATATAGCTTAAAACTTAGTATTTTTTTCTATCAGAATTGTCTATTCTACCCTTCATTAGTGATATGACATCTTAAAAAATTAATTACTTAATTGATGTAAAATGGAAAGTATATATAATATTTCTACATAAAGTAAATTTTCAGATTCTTTATCTTGAGAACATGAATATTAAAAGTTGTTAATGTGTTGCTTCTCCTCCATCACAGTCGAACACCTCGTACCGACTTATGAGATCATCATCTATTTATCAAGATCGTTTACAAAAGATTATCACATCCCGCTGTATTGTGCGGGTATTATGCTAATTTAATAGAATTGGCGTGAGAAAAAAAAATGGCATTCAGACACAAGCTATATTTATGTCATTGAAGCCACAAGTGATATCTTGTGAGGATTCGAATAATGCTGTTTGTTACTGTATATAGTCATTAAAATTAACCCAAATTAAAAATATAGTACGTAAACCGACCATGTGATCCGCGACATATATGTATACATTGACAAAAGAACTTTAAACAATATAGGTGTAGAAACCATGTTACGTATGAACTTTAAGTAGAAAGTATTCTTTGCATATATGCAGTCATACTTTGAATGGGTAGGCTACAAAACAATTTTCCCTATATAACCCAAACCCACGACCCCATTTTTTCAGTGGCTACGATTTTTACATTGTCGTGTATTCAGTTTGAATTGATTGAAGTAACAAAAATGATTGATGGGTTGAGTAACGAGTCGGGTCGGGTAACTTTGGGTGGGTTTAACTACTATTATTAGAATGATCATCACTACGATATAAAATATTTTTAAACATGTTTGATATTTTTATATATATATTTTTTCGGTTTCATAGTAACATAACAAGAATAAAAAAAATACAGTGATCGAGGTATGGTACATTGATATGTTAACGTTGTTAAAAAGTACTCTAATCATGTTCAATATTTTTTCAAATGAAGTGTATTTATTAAGAGAAATACGAGTGTGTAAATCAATGGTGTTCATTTAAGAATTAATGAATACAACTATAGTTAAATTATGTTGTTTAAAATATATACTCCATTAAATATTTAATATAAACTCCTATTCTAACCGTTTGTATTTTGGACTATATAATATTCTCTCCATCCTACTTTTATTATCATTTAATAAATTTTTTTTGATTTAAAGTAGATTGAATAAATGTCAGTTTTGCCCTTATAATTTTAAAACAAGTTTGATTACAACTTTTTAATAAATAAATAATAAATAAGAGTAAAATGGTGAGCTCGGTAATTTTTAATGATTACCTTTGACAAGTAGACATTTATTTCAGAATAGAAAAAAATAGTAATCTAGACAATAAAAATGAAACGGATAGAGCATATGCTTTAACTTATTTTTAGAAAAACATTTTGTTACTAATTTTGTGAATAAGTCATGAATATTCAAATGGACCACTTTTTCTATAAGTAAGCTACTAGATGAAGACTTACCATTATAAGTAAGCTACTAGATAAAGACTTACCATCAAAGATCCCAATTATTATTATTACTAGCCCTTCAAGCCCGTGTATACACACGGTTCATCACACACACACACACACACACACACACACACACACATATATATATATATATATATATATATATATATATATATATATATATATATATATATATATATATATATATATTTGATTTTTATAATTATGCATATAATGTATATGATAAAATTATATCGTTTTGTATGAATCATAAAAGATATACAATGAAGTCACATATAGAATTATTTTAGGTACAAATTATGGGCAAATCATTTATGCGGTAAACAACACCAAACATTTATGATGTTGACTAATAGGAAGTAAAGAACATATTTACACTTTACACATTTAACCTTTTAACTTTCATAAATATACATAATTAGTCCTAAATTAATCCTAACAGCACATTTGAATCCTTGTAATTTGCTGTACATAATATTTTCATATAAATTATATCACTAATTATTTAAGAGGGAAATTGATTACAATGAAAATTTTTAAGGGAAGAACAATATAGCAGTAATTAGATTTTGTAAATAGTAAGTATTCTAATTATAATTAATTAATTAGATGTTGTATATGGTAATGTTTTTTCTTTATAGTAGGATTTTAGTGATTATCTTTTTAATATTGGGATGATGATATTAAAAAATGTAAGAAAATATTTAATGTTTTAATAAATTAAATTTAAATTAAATAGCGTATATTAAAAAGAGTGTCAACCAATCTTTATAGTACTTGATTGATGAGATGGTTGTTAGCATATTTTAATCTTGTAACATCCACCCTAAGGGCCTAGTAATCCGGGTAAATTTCTAACTTTAAATTTATTATTTAATGTGTTAGGAATATTTGATATGTTATGTTTATTTGATAATATTAGTCAAGAGATTAATTGAGTTATTGTGACTAATAAATAATTTATTGTTTTAAATTGATATAGTTATCGGTACAATAAAATAGTTGGTTTTCGTAAATGGTTTTAGGTTCCAGACAATAGATTAAGAAGGAAACTAAAATTGTAATGGTATTGGGTTAGACTAATATATATATATATATATATATATATATATATATATATATATATATATACATACATATACGTTCTAAAAACTTCTAAAACCTTCTAACCTCCTTTCATTCAATATACTCCCTGCGAATTGAAAACCAAAAATTGAAGAAACTCTATGTGAAGAATTATAATCACCTGTAGCATCACCATCTTGTGTTAAAATCGAATTCCATCATCATCATCATCATCTTGTTTCCTGTGAGTAATTAGTGTTTATAATTTTTTTTTATGAAAATTAGCCAATTCATGAATTGTTGTGAAATAGAAGCTTGAAATATGTTATATGATGATATTTGATGTATTTAAGTTGTTAGAAAGCTTGTTAGGATGTTAGGAAGTCGAATTTGTGAGTTTTGGAAGAGAAAAGCTCGGTTTCCTCGTAACAGCAGGTTCGGTTCGCGAGTTTGCAGAAGATGAACTCAGTTCGCAGTGCTTGACTGCGAAGCGAACTGAGTTGACCTGCGAACTGAGTTGTTCTGCGAACCGAGAATTCCTGCGAATCGAGTTATGGTTCTGCGAACTGAGTTGCCCTGCGAACCGAGATTTGGTCTTGCGAACCGAGATTGTTGCGAACTGAGCTGGGCTGCGAACTGAGTTTGCTGAAAAGCGAACTGAGTTCTTGCCTTGCGAACCGAGTTGCGAAGCGAACTGAGTTCCTGCGAACTGAGATTTTAAAATTTTGTTTTGCAAATTTTGAAATTTGCGTAAGTGTTTTCAAGGTCGCGACTGAGTGACAATTTCACTAACTCGGATTGGGTTGAGATTCGCATGGTCACTCGAAAACGACCCAATAATCAAGGCTCTATTCTAAGAGCCTAGGCAGTTTTTGGCCTTTCGGGGTCATCTAAGGGTCGAAAATGGCATTTTTCGGTTTTAAACATCGTTTCGGGACTTTCTGATGTCGCTTCGGATTGAACGTTTGTTTTCTTAGACTTCAAGAATTTACCTGCTTGTTTAAATATGTTATACGAATTATGAAATGAGTTACTAACTCATTATTTGTTGTATTCTCAGATAAGCAGAAGACTCAGTAATATTAGATTTCTGAGTTGATTGACTGAGACCGACAGGTGAGTGGATCTGTGATCTTCAGTGTGATTTAGTTGTAACATGTTTGGTTACAACGGGTGATGTAATACTACTGTTGATAGACTGTTTAGTCTGGGTTGTTTATATTATCCATGATGATTATGGATTATGTGATATTTGGCCATTGGGCATATGTGAGATGTATATTCAGAGGTCAACACTGGTTGGGCTTAGTTACTATTGTTTGGCCAAATAGGGGTTCCTTATACACATAGTTGATAGGAACTGTTGTTGGTGAAGATAGTAACAAGCTATCGGTTAATCACTGTATTGGCCTGCAGTTGATTTTAAGTGTTCCTTGGAGGATACCTCAGGAACCACCGGTCCTCTTTGACGTTGTGTGTTTACGATTATTCGCTGTAAACAGATTTGTTATTTCTGAGTTAGACTGTTGGTTACAGTTCTTCTCACTTAGCCGTGTGCTAATCCCACCACCCTACTTCTTGCAGGTTAATGTTTGATTAGGGGATGAGCAAGAAGGTTTTGGTTTAATGGGATGTTTGACGATCAGCTACTCTGATTTTATTTTGATACATTATGATGGGATTTGTATTGTATAACACCCAAACTGATGTATGTTTTATGTTTTTTTTAAAAACGATATAACTTTAGCATATATTATAAAAGTATGTTTTGACCAGACGTTTTTGATATTTCGATTATAAAATGATATTTAGAGAATGGGGGTGTTACATATCTCTCTTTTCAACTCACCTCCTTCTTTATCTCACTCCCTTCCTCTAACATTCTGCAACTTTCTTTCTGCCTTTCAGCTCTCGATCTTCATCCAAATTGTAGGAGAAATCTAAATCTATACTCTCCCTCAACAATTTTGAAATCTAAAGCGTATCATAGTACGTACAGATCCGCCCCCTGCATTTCTTCAAGTAATTATTATTTACCTTCCTCTTCAAAATAGTCTCATTTTCATAATTTCATCCATGGCAGCGAATTCTTGTGTTCTTGCTATGGCCTTTCTTTTTTTGGCTTTCACGTCAAGGTGGATGAATGTTGTAGCCCAGAATTCCCCTGTTTATGCCTGCGATATCGATAAAAATCCAAACTTGAAGAACTTCGCATTTTGTGATTCTTCATTGGATATGATTTCAAGGGTGAATGATCTTGTGAAGAGGTTGACATTGGAAGAAAAAATCGGATACTCGGGATACCAGAGTACAATTGGTGGTCCGAGGCTTTGCATGGTGTGGCTGCTGTACGAGCAACACGTTTCTCTGATTTGGTTCCTACTAGCAGCTAGCTCATAAGCTATGCATTGTTAGCAGAAATATTCATAGTTAATCTAATGAGATTATAAAGAATAAATAATTTCCTGCTGCTAGTAGTAAGCAAATTGTATACTGACACATGAAACGGTCCATCTCATCTGGCATGTAACAATACACAAGATACACACTGCTAGCATCACATATATTGAATTTTCTATCTTACTTAAAAAAATGTTGAATTTGTTTATTTTAATTAGGATTGTTTGCTCTATAGGTAGTTTCGACTGAAGCTAGAGCAATGCACAACGTGGGTTTAGCGGGATTAACATTTTGGTCCCCAAATGTAAACATTTTTCGAGATCCTAGATGGGGAAGAGGGCAGGAAACACCGGGAGAAGACCCGATGCTAACGATCAAATATGCAGTGGCTTATGTTAAAGGTTTACAAGAAAGAGATGATGGAGATACAAATCGACTCAAAGTTGGGGCCTGTTGTAAACATTACACTGCTTATGATGTCGATAATTGGAAAGGAATCAATCGATTTCATTTTAACGCAGTGGTACATCTAATTTTTATGAAAATAAAACCTTATTATAAAGTTGCAACCATAGTCCGTTGATGAAGATTTTAATGGGCTTTGTTTATTTTCATTCATTTAAAGGTTACAAAACAAGATATGGAGGATACATTTCAGCCACCATTCAAAAGCTGTGTTTTGGATGCAAATGTTGCAAGTATTATGTGTTCTTATAACCAAGTTAATGGTAAACCAACTTGTGGCGACCCCGATCTTCTGAAGGGAGTTATTCGCGTACAATGGAGATTAAACGGGTAAACTTTCTATTAGCATTATTAAATGAATATCGTATATTTAGAATGTGTATCACGTACACAATTCTCTCAAACTTAGTTAGTATGGATATGTATGTTGTATATATATATAGGGCCTTGCAGATGAATGAAACACACGATTGATTACTTACATGGTATCAGGCCTTCCTAATACCACCTAATCGTTTTTTTTTCCTCCCTTCTCTTCTCTTCAATCCTCATCAACGGCAAATCACAAATTCCACCCTGCCCTCTTTGTTACTAACATCACCCGTTCCCATCGTGCTTGAGATGGAGAAAATCAATAGTACTCATCAATCTTGGGCAGAACTCTTTAAAATTCACTGTTTGGCATACCAAATTCTTGATCATACCATTCCTTCCCAACCACCAGCCACTTCTTCCGCACCAAAAGACAAAGACACCTCACAACCACCCGCTACTGATCCCGCACTTTGGTCTACCTTGGACGCTATCGTCCTCCAGTGGATCTATGGCACCATCTCTGATGATCTCTTACACACCATCCTTGAATCCGACACCACTGCCGCAAAGGTATGGACACGCTTGAAAATCATTTTTCAAGACAACCAACACACGTGTGCCATGTACATGGAACACCAATTCACAAACACTCGTCTATCTCCGCCTATTGTCAAGAGCTAAAGATGATTGTGGATCAATTGTCCAACTTTGGCGCAACCGTCTCCAATAACCGTCTCGTTCTGCAACTCATCTCTCTTCTTAACGAAAACTATGACAGGCAAGTCTGCTTCAACAAACTGATCCTCTACCACTAGTTTAAGAGGCGCGCTTGAGGTTGGTTCTTAAAGAAACACGTAAGAACAAGCAAGCAGCCAATGCATCCGCCACTGTCGGAACCGCTCTCGTTGCTTCTTCTTCTGCTAACAATAAACCACCTCAGACACCGACTTCTGATTCCATCACTCGTTCACAATCTCCAAAAAGGAACAAGAACAATAACTCGTTTGGGGCCGTGGACGTGGACGAAACAACATACGTGGTGGTCATAATGGCTGCCGTGGATGTGGTCGAAATAACAATAGTGCCTATCTCTAACTGAAATCCTCTATAACCGCATTCCATCTTACCATCATCTTCGTGTTCTCGGGTGTTTATGTTACCCTCTTTTTTCCTCCACCACTATCAATAAACTTCAACATCGATCTATACCTTGTGTCTTCAAAGGATATATACCCATCAAATCATAGGGTATATAATGCTATGACTTGCACACTATTAAAGTCATTCTTTCTCGTCATGTAAATTTTGATGAGACTCACTTTCCGTTTGCTAAACTACACAAACCTACACCGCAAACTTACACTTTTCAGCATGAAGGACTTCATTCACTTCTTGTTCCATTCTTCTCTTCTACGACACCTACAACCACTCCTACACATGATGTTGGGTCCAATCCTCGCCACCATACGCTGGATTCCTCAAGTACACACTACTCAAATATCCCACCACTCACTCGGTCTAACCCAACAGTCCCTCATCTCCATTTTTGGCTCACTCCACTAGTATCTCTCAGCCCGTACCTCCTCCAGCCCACATAGTCAGTCCAACAACTCATGGATCTCCTTCTCGATCCTCACATATTTCTACCCCACATCGGCCCAACATGAAGCAGGCTACTCGTGGCCCCTCTTCTCCACCTCTCGGCCCAATCGAGCCTCCCACCACTCCATTCCTCCCGTCACTCCCTCTCATACCATGCGCGCCCAAGCATGTCAAGAATCTATAAAACGTAAACTCCATTCAATCTCTCAGCTACAACCTTACCTTCTCCCCTTCCACGTAACCTGAAAGATGCTTTATCCAACCCGCATTGGAAAAATGCCATGCTTGACGATGAGTACAATACTCTTATTGAAAATTAAACGTGGGAGCTTATACCTCGAACTAGTGATATGCATGTTATTCATTCTATGTGGATTTTTTGACATAAAATGAAATCTGATGGTACTTTTGAACGCAACAAAGCTCGTTTAATTGGTTGTTGATGGTAGGTCTCAGCACGTTGGAGTGGATTGTGATAAAGTTTTTAGCCCTGTGGTCAAACCTGCTACTATTCCAACGGTTCTTATTTTAGCCATTTCCAAATCCTGACCCATTCATTGGTTGGACGTTAAAAATGCTTTTTTTACATAGTACTCTAAATGAAACGGTCTATATGAATCAACCAATGGGTTTTCATGATCTTTCGCATCCTGATTACGTGTGCTTATTGAAGAGAAATCATTTTATGGTCTCAAGCAAGCACCACATGCTTGGTACCAACGATTTGCATATTTTGTTTCAACCATTGGCTTTACACATATATAGTCAATCTGATCGTTCATTGTTTGTATACCGAAATGGCCAAGACATAGCTTATCTTTTACTCTATCCTTGTTGGTCTAAAAATAATTTGTAATGTCAAGCTTACAAGAAGTTAATGCCGCTAGTCAGAGTTTCTACTGCTCTACAAGTTAGTGCTGCTATAAGAGTTTCTACTGCCAGCACACTCAATCTAAATATCATGGTCTGTTACGTACTCAATCTAAATAAGTGTTGGATATTCTTGAGCGAGCTGGAATGTCTGCTTGTAAACCTTCGTCTACTCCTGTAGATATTAAAGCTAAACTGAGTACTAACTCTGGTTACTCATACCCTGACCCGACACACTTGAGAAGATTAGCTGGGTCTTTACAATATCTTAAATTCACTCCCCCCGATATTTCTTATGCATTCCAGCCACAAGGCTGTTCTCAAGCGTATCTTACGCTATATTCAGGTTATAGTACATTACGGGTTACACTTATACAAATCTCTAGGTTTCTTCCTTAGTTTCTTACACCGACGTTGATTGTGGCGGTTGCCCAGATACTAGGTGTTCTACCTCGGGGTATTGGGTTTATCTTGGAGATAACCTGATTTCTTGGTCGTCCAAAAGGCAACAAACGCTTTCTCGCTCTAGTGCCGAAGCGGAATACCGAGGCGTGGCAAATGTTGTTTCGGAATCTTGTTGGCTACGCAACCTTCTTCTTGAACTACATTGTCCAATTCAAAAAGCAACCCTTGTATACTGTGATAACGTAAGTGCTAACTTTCTTGCCGGCATATTGAGCTAGACATTCAAGCCAATCTCAGCATCTCAAGTGCTAACATATCGAGATGAACATTCAAGCCAGTCTCAGCATCGTTCTCCTCCCACTTCGACTGCGGGGTCTATTAGCATTATTAAATGAGTATTGTATATTAGAATGTGTATCACGTACACAATTCTCTCAAAGTTAGTTAGTTAGGATAGATATGTATGTATATTGTATATATAGGGCCTTGGTAGATGATTGAAACACACGACTGATTACTTACACTTTCAATGTGGTCATATAAATTTAAAAGATGTTTTGAGCTCCAAATGAGCCATTAACAGTTCAAATATCTGGTTTTACGTACAGATATATAAGTTCTGACTGCGATTCATTATATGAAATGTTGAATTCGCAACACCGGAAGAAAACACCAGAGGAAGTCGCTGCGGATGCACTAAATGCAGGTAATGACAGTACGGTACTACTGCAATTTACCCAAATGTCTATCTGTTTTTCACATTTCACATGCCAATCCAAATAAATTGGTTGTGACTACTGTACTGAGAAAACTTTGCAGGATTGGATCTCAACTGTGGAGATTCACTAAGGTCCTACACAGGAGGTGCTATTAAAAACAGACTAGTAAACGAGTCAGTGGTTGATACAGCTGTGTCGAACAACTTGAAGATGCTTATGAGACTTGGGTTCTTTGATGGTAACCCGAGAAAGCAAATGTACGGGAAACTAGGTCCACAGGATGTCTGCACCGCGGCTAACCAAGAGCTGGCTCGTGAAGCTGCGAGACAAGGAATTGTTTTGCTTAAAAACGAGCCTGGATCTTTGCCAATCGTTCCTACAAAGGTCAAGTCTTTAGCGGTAATTGGACCCAGTGCTAATGCCACAGATTCCATGATTGGAAACTATGCAGGTACCTCGACTCCAAAGCTGAAGCCTTGTTAATTAGACGGGTAGTATATATATATATATTAAAAAGAAAAACTTATCGATACCTGTAGTTAGAGTAATTAGATCATGTTGTTCCTTCTTACCTTGTCCTTTTAATTATCTGGATTTAATTTAGATTTTTTTAAAATTAAACTAAAGCATCCCTAACTATTCTAGTAAGTTTTTTAGTTTTTTCTACTAAAACTAACTATAGAGTGTTGATCTATATAGGTATTCCATGCCAATTTACAACCCCTCTACAAGCGCTATCTGCCAAAGTTCAAACCATACACGAATCAGGTTGTGTTGACGTGAATTGTGAAAATGTACGACTTGATGAGGCCAAGAAAGTTGCAGCTGCAGCTGATGTGGTGGTTCTAGTAGTGGGTTCAAATCTCTCTATAGAGAGTGAGGGTTTAGATAGAACTGATATAATCCTTCCTGGACAGCAAAACCTTCTTATCTCTGAAGTTGCATCCGTATCCAAAGGACCATTGATTCTTGTAATAATGTCGGGAGGTGGGATGGATATCCAGTTTGCAAAGGAGAACCCGAAAATCACCAGTATTTTATGGGTCGGGTTCCCCGGTGAAGCCGGTGGAGCTGCTTTGGCTGATATTGTTTTCGGCCAATATAATCGAAGTAAGAAATCACCATTTATATTTGTTCTAAATATAGTTATCCCTGAGCGTGAGACAAATTTAACAAGTTTGTAGAATTCGGTGTTCAAAAGGTTTCTCTTCTATTGATCCCTCCTTCCTATTTTTATCTTCAACATTCATAATTTTTTCTTTTCCAAAATTATTGTCAAAAGTCGATAAATAACTATTATAAACGTATATTTTTTTTTTCCTATTTGGCCCTTAATTATCTATTGTACAAGTCAGACTAATTTTGAATTTAGAGGTAAAGAAATACATTTTCAAAACTAACTGATACATCATCCTAAAACATAATTATTTTTTTGTTGATGAAGAATGAAAATGGGACGGAGGAAGTATTAACTAAAAATTAAGCCGAAGCTCGAAGGGCAGCAATGAGGGGAGTTCTTTGCTCAAAATTTTGTAGTTAATAGATTTGTTTTAAAGCTAGATTTTGTATAAAAATAGTAAATAGTTCTTTGTTCAAAAGTTAAGTCTTTGCTTATGTTAATAGGTGGAAGGCTACCAATGACATGGTACCCACAATCTTTTGCTGAAAAGGTGACCATGACCAACATGAACATGAGACCTGATCAAGCCACAGGTCACCCTGGTTACACTTGCAGGTTCTACAAAGGTGAAACGGTTTATCCATTTGGGTTCGGGCTAAGCTATTCTTCTCATGTCCACCACCTAGTAAAAGCACCTGAGATCGTATCAATCCAATTAGAAAAATTTGAAGCTGATCATGTTTTCTTGTCATCTAACTGTAAGTCGATTGATGTAGTCAAGCATGTTTGTGGGAATTTAGTATTTGAAGTTGAGCTTAGTGTAACAAATTTGGGGGAAATGGAGGGAAGTCATACTGTGTTACTGTTCTCGTCTCCTCAACGATCCATAATGCACCTCAGAAGCGGTTATTGGATTTTCGAAAGGTGTTTTTGGGTTCAAGAGGGCAAACGGTGGTTAGTTTCAAGGTGGATGTATGCAACCATCCAAGTGTGGTAGATGAAGATGGTAATAAGAAGATTGTATTGGGAGAACATGTTCTTCATATTGGAGATCTTAAACACAGTTTAAACCCACGTGCATTTAACTAAATGATCTTCTTTTAATCATAAATACTCAATTATAACACTTTATTATCATCACTTTATAATCAAAATCTTCCATTTAGAGAAAATCATCATAATATATAAAAAGTGTTAAAATTTATTTATCTTGAGTTCCAATCACTCATTTATACTCAACAACAAGCATCTAATACTTCTACACCCAAAACCCAACATTTACCCAAATTCACAATTTAGGGTTCATCACCAAATTAACAATTTAACTCAAATTAAAAGTAGTAGACGGTAGTTCTTACCTCAACGATGTAGGATTAAGTGATTGTAACCTCAAACACCTTTAATCTTAGCCTAATTTGTGGTTCTATTTGTTTTCTCCCCTTTCTCTCTTCTTGTTCGGCCAAACACACACACACAAGCATAAAACATTCTTAAAATTTCTAGATTTTTGATTAAGTGGGAGCAAGAATGATTTTATTGCTATTTATTCCCGAAGCTCATTCTCATTACTCAATTAAGCCCCTTTTAAATTTATACATTTACAACCTAGTCCCTGAGGACTTTAACAATCACACCCAAGCTTCTAAATTTATTTCTCTTTTACATTTTTAATCTCATCTTTTTATATTTGTGATTAATACTTAATAAAATTAGTATTTAAAATACTATAACATAAAATATTTACTTACAAAAATTTGGGGTGTTAAAACTCTCTCCCACTTAATAGGATTGTGTCCTCACAATCCACGCTTGGTGTAATGCCGAATAATATCGGATCATCTCTTCCTCGGGTTCCCACGTAAACTCGGATTGTTGATGCATGTTTTATGTGTCTGTCAGTTGGTCTAGGTCTGAGTCATTTGTAATGTTTTAGCTAGTGATATAAATATAATTTGTTTTGAAATTGAATTAGATATCATTGTTTAGGCGACACAGAGCTTGTGTCGCAATAGCGACACAAGGTTAGTGTCGCATATGTCGACCTTGCGACACATGGCTTGTGTCGCAGGTCATTTAGGTTTTGTCTATAAATAGAGGCACTCGGACTCAATGTAGGGGTTGACGAACCTAGATAGACTGAGAGCATAGTGTGAGATATTCTGTGTAATTGTTTGATTCATTGATCATATTGATATACAAAGCTAATCGGTTTGATTTGTTTGATTGTTAACGTGCAAAGTTTAATTGATTGTATTCCGCGTTGTCAATTGAATTGTTTGATTCGATTTAGGTCCGGTAACAGAAACCAACAAGTGGTATCGAATCAATTACAGAGAATACTAAGGAAAGAGGTCAACAACAAAATTTATTATCTTTTGAGACCGAATCTGGGGACGAGGTACATATATAGGAACAAGATTCATCCGCTTACCAACAAGCCCTGGATCAAAGTTGTGTACAAATATCCAAAGACATTAAAGTTCATTCCTCTGGAAAAACTTCCGGTCGATTTTTTCAGAAGGCTACAACTTTGGACTTATGATGGATATACAGACGAAGCTGAAATTGTATATATTCCTGATAGTGAGCCTGAAGATTTATGGAAAGCCAAATCTGCCAAGATTAGAGTGTACGATCCCTTGAGTTTGATTAACCTAACAAAGAAAGATCTTGAAGCTCTTCATGCCTAGAAGATTGATTATCATCAAGAGTTCAAGATTGAGGCTATGAGATTTCATAAGGTTGTCAATATCTGTTTAGCTCAAGGAGTACACGCAGGAGGAAACTTCCCAGCTAATTGGAAGTGTTAGAACACTAAGAGCTGAATGAAGAAATTTTTGAAGACCAAGCTGAAGACACGGGGGAGTTTGTTAATGCATGTTTTATGTGTCTGTCAGTTGGTCTAGGTCTGAGTCATTTGTAATGTTTTAGCTAGTGATATAAATATAATTTGTTTTGAAATTGAATTAGATATCACTGTTTCAGCGACACAGAGCTTGTGTCGCAATAGCGACACAGAGCTAGTGTCGCATATGTCGACCTTGCGACACAGGGCTTGTGTCGCAGGTCATTTAGGTTTTGCCTATAAATAGAGGCACTCAGACTCAATGTAGGGATTGACGAACCTAGATAGACTGAGAGCATAGTGTAAGATATTCCGTGTAATCGTTTGATTCATTGATCATATTGATATACAAAGCTAATCCACAGGTCCCATAAAACGATGTGTTGGTCTAGAAAAAGATCCAGAATCGGCTCACACCATAGACCATGGTCAGGTTCATAAAATCTCATATAGGAGTTATCAATTTATCATAATCAAATTAGTATACAATCCAGTTATCATAGACAACCAAATTTTTTATTCTCTTTCTATTCATTGTTATTATTAATGTACAAAACACCCATAAAATCTGATTGCAATTTTATTTATAACATAGCTATCGGCAGTTTGCCACGCATTACTGTGACAATATTTGAGCAAATCTAACAACTTTTTCATGTATTCTAATTATGATATGATTTCACCAAACCATATGTATATATTTTGCATTGCTTAATGACACTTTAAATACAATATGCATTAACGCAACAAAATCATCATAAATGATTAGATAAAGACGAAGATGATAAACAAATAGTACCTGCGAAATCTACAGAGGGCCGAGGTGATTAAAGTCGATGATGATGTAACAACCCGTCCCACATCGGAAAGAGATAAGAAATTGGAGTCTCTTATAAGTTTAAAGTTGTGGCTAGCAGATACCTTCCACCATGGTTTTTAGTTGAAACCTGAAGGTATCCGGTTAGTCATGGCTTTCGGCTTTGCGGGGGCTTTTACAAATAGTATTAGAGCCATAGCCTCTCGGAGTGTGACGGGCACGCGGCTCGTGCATCTCCTGGGGTATAGATCCTGGTTATTGGTTATGTTTCGGCCGTAACAATGAGGCTTGAGAAATCTCATTGGTTATGCCTTGACACCATGAACAGTACTCCTTTTAGTAGGAGTCAAATTGAGTTTAAATTAAGGATCCTTAATCATGAGTTGTTATTTATTTTGTTGCTATTGTTGTTGTTTGTATTTCCCATTACTTATTAAGCATTTAGCTTACCCCATTGTTGTTGATGTTGTTTTATAGGTCCAAGCGGGTCAAAGGGTAAATTGGGTAAGGAACCGAAGGTCGACTAGTGGTGGAACTTGCTATTGTGATAGTAAGTTAATCCCTTTTGTTAACTCATGCTCATGATACATGTTGAAGCCCCATTTTGTAAAGACTAATGATCGTTTGAGTATGATCATATTTTTGTTGTTAAAATTTGATATATTGTTAATGTTGTGGATTAAACAAGTTAATGTAAATTTGGGTCACGAAGTAGTTGGGGTACAATTGTGGAGAAACTTGTGATAGTAAGAGATTTTATGTACATTATAATGTACGCTTTGGAGAACTTAAGTTGTTATTTAGTTTAATGCTCTAAGTGTTAAAATGGGTCGTTTTGGGTTAAATGGTCACATTTCGGTCTCAAGTCCAATAGTGTCGTTGAGTTTCTCGACCCTTTGCCTTAGGATTAGTCAGTTCCGATCCGAGCTCTCTTAGAATAAGTTCGGCAGCGGATCACGAATTCTTGGATGGGATTTCTCTCGCTTTTGGCATAGTGGGCCCCAAGTGGGGGCCCGCACGACGGGCTCTTCCCGCCGAGCCCCCTTTCTCCTCGGTCCACAGAGTCGGCGGCTCTCCTAGGGTTCCCTTATCGGGGATCCCTGGGGAAGAGGATCAAGAACCGTCATTAGTGTGAATATTGGAAAAGTGCCAAATGAGAAAACCTTTCTTATGTTATATGAAATGTGTCTCCAAAATTTGGTGGGTTGAATCAAATCGAGTCAAAAGTTATGCGCATTTGAATTTGAGTCAAAAACTTGAGTTTTGTTGAGTTCAGGGCCCAAGTGTAATTACACGATCCCAGAAGGTTGCTAGGACCGCGTAACATCAAAGAAAGGCTTTCTGTTGTGATTTTATACACAAGTACGCGATCCTAGAAAGTTGTTAGGATCGCGTAACTACAAAAAAAAACTTTTTGTTGCGTTTTTATGCATAAGTACGCGATTTCAGAAGGTTGCTAGGATCGTGTAACACAAAAAAAAAAAAATTGGGCGTTTCAAAATCATATATAATATTAAAATTCAATTGTAATCACATATGATTATACAAAAAATCATAATGTGATTATATACATAATCACATATGATTAAATATCAAATTCACTATTCATATGTGATTATAGGTGAAAATAAATGTAATGTTTCAAATTTTATTTATTATTAGTCATTTGAATATATCTAAAATTGTAATTATGTGTCAGTTAACACATAATATTTATATATATAATCAACTACAAATTTCAAATTTTTATCATAAAAATCACACGTAATTATACACAAAATTACATGTAATTATATGCAGTGCGATTTTCAAGACTCGACAAACAAAATGGAAAAATAAATGTTTGTCGAAAATATAGCTTGTGACATCTCTAATCAAAGGTAAAAATATGATGATTCCAAATATATAATGTTTATGATTTTTAGTCATAACATTTGTGAGATATTTAATTTTAAAAATTTGAGTGGAAGTGAGGTTTTTAATGAAATGGAATAATTGTATTGGTTCTATCATTTTTCCTTGTTTCACCGTTCTTTATTGAACTTACCTCCATACATATATATATATATATATATATATATATATATATATATATATATATATATATATATATATATATATATATATATATATATATATATATATATATAGTGGTGAGCAACGTAAACAGTTTGAATTAACCATCCAAATTAACCGACCCAAACCAATAATCGACGGTTCAGTTTTGAATTTTTCGTTAACCGACTAATATGGGTCGGTAATGTTTAACCACACAAAACCGCAAATTAACCGAAATTAACCGCCAACCAATTATATATATATATATATATATATATATATATATATATATATATATATTATATTTATTTACCCTTAAATACATATAAGTTTAAGAATGTCATGCAATTTTAAACAAATGTATACGAAGGCACAAGACATCATTTATAACATATTATAATGTGTCTCTCTTTCTCACAAACACTAGCCGTTTAATTCTTCATCGTTTATTTTAACGTTCCACACATACACATAAAGAGTGATTTAACAAATTTTATTAACAACGACGCCAACAATAAATGACAGTCAACGTCTTACAATAAAAAGTAAGAGATCTTATTTACATTCCAAGTTTACTTTTGTTTCACAATCGTGTTGCAGTTTTATCTTTTTCTGATTTATGAAAAGTAGTGGTTAACTGTTAACCGACCCATAACCGTCAAATTAACGATTAATGGATAGGCAGTTAACCGATAACTCATTAATCAACTTATCGGTTATGGTTAATTTTTAATGTTAACCGACACATGCTCACCCCTGTCTATATATATACTTATCTATAAAGTATTTAACACCCTTTTTACTAAAACTTAAACTTTTAAATATAGGAAGTTAATTAATGAACTCTCTTTTTCTTAATCCTTACCTTTTGTTCTATATTTATTATATAGTAAAATGTAGAAAAATTGAAATCACATAATGTATTTGATTCAATTATCATTATTATTATTATAGTTATTAGGGAATGACTTTTGTTAATATAATAATATATACGAGTTGATGGCAATTTACTAATTTAGACTTTTTCAACATTGAATTTTAACTTTTTATATTATTGTTAAATGTTTTCTAAATTAAGGGTAAAATTGTAATTTTTTTCTTACACAATGTATTGATTATTCTTTTTATAAAATTTTGTGTAATCTAATTGTGCACATTTATTATCAGACGGAAGAAGTATATATATAATTCTATTACCGAGGCAAATTAAATGATATAGATGATGTGTAATCGATTACTTTAAGCTATGTGACATATTATTATACATAATATAAAAGCACTCTTTAGCAAATTGACTCGTAAACTGAAAATATGACCGTGGAACTCGAAGTTGTGAATAATAAAATGTTTGACATAAAATAATTTTTTTTCATCCTTATCATTGTTCATGCTCTTACTTTGAATGTTTAAATACTATTGCTAACTTTCTGCATACATCAAAGAAAACTTACATAATGCTTACATAATGTTGATTCAACATATCGTCGAACGAATAAAATTGTCCATCCCAATGCGGTGGTATTCGTCTGCTATTGATATAATAAGTAAGAAAAAAGGTCGTTAAAAGTTTTATAATTAAAATATTAGTGATGCTTGTATTAGTTTAAAATTTAATATGGATGATTAAAGTTTAATTAAGTTGATATAATAAGTAAGTAAAAAAGTTTAAATTTGTGTTTAACAATTAAAATATTGATGATGCTTGTATTACGTTTAAATTTTTATTTATGAATGATTAAAGTTAAATTAAGTTGATAAGTAACATTCACATAATTTATGAATTAAGTTATGACACATTAATACAAACATCAATATATTATATATCTATACTATTATATAAATTTGAGCAAAAGTTTTAAAAGATAAAAGTAGTAAATTCTAACATTCAAACATTCAAACACCTATATTTTATTTAATATAAATAATTACAAAAGTTAATATCTCATTAATACTATAATTATTAAACTTTAAAAGTAAAAACATATGAATAAATTCTAATTAATTAAAATGTTTCTATATCTATCTATAGTCTATACTAATATATAATACTTTTGTGATATTAAATTATTTACCCGTAACATTATTATTAATACTTGAAAAAATCTACTTGAAATTACGAACGTAACCCTGTATATATATATTAAATTATCATTTGTACTATTATAATTGAAATTTAAACTAATAAACATATACATAACTTTTTAACTGTAATAAGTTACAGGTCGTGTCAATTATAGACGGAAAGGTCGGAACGAGACGAACAAGTAAACAACTGTATTTTGTATGGTTTTCGAGCTATTCGACTCATTTTCACTACATCCATCACATTTAAACCATTAACAAAAAAAGATACACTATGTTTAAATGGTTTGGTTTTTAGTTAACACAACCTTTTTTTTTTACATTTGCATTAAAAAATCATTAACTTGCAATATCATTCTATTAAATAAATAATAAAAATCAACATGAACAATATAAATAAGATTACTAATCTTATTTATTTACTTATACAATTAAAGAAATCAAATGTGAAACCAAATTGTTTATCCCACTATATAATAGATTTGAGCAAAAGTGTTAAAAAAGAAAAGTACTAAATGACTAATCATTTTATTATCTTATTTAACATTCAAACACCCCAATTTAATTTAATATGGTTAATTACAAAAGTTAAATAAACATATGACATTACATTATAATTCATTAAAGATTCTCTATATCTATCTATAATAATATATAATATATTTGTGATGTTTTTTTTAAATGGAATTTACTAATTTAACCCTAATATTATTATTAATATTTGAAAAAATCTACTTGAAATTACTAACATAACCCTACATATATATAAAAATATCATTTATACTATTATCATTGAAACTTAAACTAATAAACATATGACATAACTTTTTAACCGTAATGAATTACGGGACATGTCAATTATGGAAAGAAATGTCGGAACGAGACGAACATGTTAGCAACTGTATTTTGTATAATTTTCGAGCTATTCGACCCATTTTCACTTTACTCCATTCGTCACATATATATTGTTAACAAAAAAAATACACTACGTTTAATTGATTCAGATTTTCGTTAACACAACATCTTTTTTTTTTTTTACATTTGCATTAAAAAATTATTAACTTGAAATATCTTTCTATTAAATAAATATATATACAAAATACATTTTTAATTAGAAACAAATTCTTAATGGTGTTTTTTATGAAATTATAAATGACGCGTTTATTTACATGTTTAATTTCGTATTTATACTATTAATTCCGATATTCGAGAGTTTCAAATTTTACAATTTAAATTTTACATACATAATACTTCATATATAGCGACTTGCACTTGGCCATATGATCATGCAATCTGACAGTCGTAACTCGCAACCCCAGCATCGAGTTTGCAAAACATCTCTTATATGTATATATATTGGGGGTATTTTGTTTTTTTTTATATTTTTTTAAAAAAAGGGTAAAGATGTGATGTCTTAATTTTAAAAAACGTCATATCGTAATGTATTGTCATATAAATTTTAATTATGATTTAGATACTACATATAGAATGGACATAGAGCTTAATTTTTTTTATCCGCTATATCACGCGGACATTTTTCTAGTGGTTTATAAAGAAAATCATATAACAATGAACTAGTGTAGGGAATTACAGCGAAAACAACAACTAACAATAGTTGATCACTCTGATATCAATTTGGCAAAAAACCAACCCAAACAACACTCATGTAATCAAGGTTATATCCACAAACAATAAACAGATAAAAGGATAACAAGCAAACAAGATAATTGAAAAATATGAACACAAAGATTTAACGAGGTTATGTCCGATTTCCGTCTTGGAGATCGGTTTAGTTCATGGGGCTAAAAAAGAGAGTTTTTACTATTAATTTCTTAGTCCAAGTTTTCGTTTGATGATCAAAGATTTCGCCAGATTAAGATAAAATTTTCGTTAGGCGATCTAGATTTTCGCCAGACGAAATTGACTTGTTGTTCAACTAGTTTACGAAGAAAACTGCATCTTAAATTAAAGGTCCATCATTAAACATTTGCGAGTAAATAACATTTAATTCAAAGCATTAAATTAATTGGCTTTGTTTGAAACCGTAAAATATTTATTTCATTTATTGCATTGTGTATATATATAGTGAGCTCTGTTTTCATTATCGACCAAGTGTCAAGACTATACAGTTAATCATCTAATGGCAACCATCATGAAACACATTTGCTTACCTGCAGAGGTATGTACACAACTATACTAATAAATATATTACTATCATAATCATTCATTTTTGTTCACATATTGTTTGTAATTTGTATAGATGTTTGTGGTGATGACCTCCACGAGCTCACTATCCATCAAGAGCCGACAAGTGCACCAGAAGAATGGAAGGTGACACTTGTGAACGCAATTCCTTGTATAATACTGAGAGCATACTTAGACTGTAAAGGGTTCCAATCTCGCATAGAAATTGATCCTAAAGTCATTTCGAAACAAGGTGATGTATGCGTCGTTAATGATGAAAAACCCATGAATCCTGGAGTGAGCCTGAACTTCATTTATGCTTGGGAAAATCAATTTCCCTTCAAACTGCTTAATAATTCTCTAGAATGTTCATAAGTAACCGGTCATTGTAAAGATCGATATCATATGTATAATAAATAAAGGTAAGGAATTACTTTGCTTCAATATATGATTTGTTTGTTTTGTCTGAATTTATATGCCATAAATCATTGACAACATATTACGGACGTCAAGCAAAATAAATCTGAACGGTCATGGATTCAATCTCCATCCATATATTCTTTTAAATCACGGATTACACGATTTATCTCTTCTATATTGACCGTTACTCTTTCCCTGTGTGTATATATATATATATATATATTAGAAATTACTTTTGTACCCTTTTAGAAATGATAGAACACAATTTATTGTTCGTAGATAGTTTAATGCAAATTCTTACAACTTAAATAAATTTAAAGCTTTAAGTAACTGCAAATAATTAATACAAATAATAATCTATCATAACTAATTTCGGTACAACTTTTTATAACTCCATCATTATTTGACAATTATTACAATATAACCACATGATATTTGAAAGAAATGATAATATGAGAACACTTTTTAAAAATTAAGAACAGGAAGGACACCAATTTTGTAAATTTGAAACAATTAACTCTACAAATTTAATATTTTTGTTTCAAACATTACTTTTACACTATAATTACAACCTTTTAACCCGTTCATTTTTACACCAAAAAACTCAATTACTTTCAATATTATTCACTATAATTCAATATGATGCCCCAAAACAACTATCAATCGCCATACCACCTAAACTCGCTATGAAATTCATTTCCCCCTTCGTACAACCCCGCAACATCAATCTCGTCAAATATCGGGGTTTGGTCATCTCTTGTTCTCCTATATAAGCAACCATTGAACATGTATGAACAGTAAAAAGTCTTATTAGACAGAATATTTATATATATTTACTTTAACAAACAAGAAACAAGTTACTTGAACACCTTGGTGGTTTGCACCCCAACTTTATATAGTTGTCACCTAGGTTTGAATCTAGCCATTTTTTTTATTTTTTATTTTTTTTATTTAAAGCTCTATTATTTGTTACATAATTTTGTCTTATAATTATTACAATATGTTTTCGTTGTTATTATTTTATAGATAGAGTTATGTTAGTATTTAACTACACTCTAATTTGTTAGTGGATTGATCCACAAATTTTCAATTTCAATCTTATATTTTCGACAAATATAATATTTTTTTATAACTCTGCCTTGAGGCCACTACTAATCCGGTTATCCGACCGAGGTTTGCCCCTAATGCGCCATGTTCTTCAACTAACATGGGTAATGGTGATATTATACACCCACGTTGAAGTGTAAGTGAGGATTGGTCTACCCTAAATAACATTATCACGTGCATCAAAAATCTCCAAACCCTAGTGAGGTGCCCCCTGCGGTACTGAGCAGAGGGGACACCTGGATAGCCCATTCTTGCCATGCCACCAGCGATGAAGACGTTGGAGAATTGGGTGGACATGTCCGATGTATCATTAAATCGGAGCACTTCGCGAATTAACTGCTCTGTTATAATAACTTCATGATCAAAAACTCTGGATATAATCAGGGTATGTTCCAACTCGGTATTTACAACCGCATTCCTCCAGATGGGACCAACATGGTCTCTGTAGATAGTGGGAGCAGCTGTGATAGCGTAAAAAATCCTGGAACGCCTAAGAAAATGAATCATTTGGCGAAACGGAACTGCCGAGTCTCTGTCATCGTCAAGAAATGCGACGGTGTTGTGACGAGGTTCGAGCAACCTCAGAAACGCATCTTGTCCTGCCATTTCTAAAAGAAAGCACACACAAAAAAACACTACAGAAGCGTTAGCAATAATTAGTTAATTTAAACAATCTGTAGAGGCGACACAAGGCTTGTGTCGCACAGCTGCAGCGACACAGAGCTTAGTGTCGCAAAATTAGAAATTAATTAATTGGAAACAGGTAAGCGACACAAGCTCTTGTGTCGCAACACTATGTGCGACAGACAAGGGTTGTGTCGCTTTTGGCAATTATTTGAAATTAATTAACTTAAGCGACAGAAGGACTTGTGTCGCAACCAAACACGAGAAAATCGGTTTTGATAGACAAGCGACACAAGGGCTTATGTCGCATAGAATAGCGACACAAACCTTAATGTCGCACCCAAAGTCTGGCATTAAATTAATTTGAAAAATCCTGCGACACAAAGGCTTGTGTCGCAGGTTGTGTCGCAAAGATGAACACCAAACCGTGCCCAGATCCCGATGGTCCAAAATTTGGGGATTTTTGAAAGTAAGGCAACCCGAAGGTGCGTAGGAACATCAGGAACTCAAAAGTATCCTTGTGGTCAAGTTAAACACACCCAAACACCGCAATTTCATCCCAAACCGAGACCCTTTAAAAAACCGTAGCATTAATTCTCAATTAAACACAATATACACGGTGAAAAAGGGAAAGATTTATACCACTAGATCGAGTAAGGTAAGGAGAATGAGATTATATGGAGTGATTGGAACAGAAAGCTTAGAAAATGAAGATCAATTTGAAAATCACACGGGTTTGCTTGTGTCGCTATATCGGGTGCTTGTGTCGCAGTGATTAAGTGTGATGTCGCAAGTAATTAAGAACAGTGAACGTTTTAAGGTCGCATGAGGGTGGCTTTTATACCCAAACCCTAAATAGCGACATAGCCTGCGACACAGGAAGCGACACAAGTAGCGACACAAAGCTTGTGTCGCATAGTGACACTTGGTGTAATTTCAATTCGATTTCGATTTTCATGGTTCGATACTCGATTCTATATTAACTTATAGACTTGGAAAAACTAATTAAGCTACAAATAATTAATAGATAATATAAAAAATCGTTGATTCAATTTTACAATCAACATATTTTTGGGTGACGGAAATGTTTAAGTCTGGTTAGGGATCATATCAGGATAACATGCAATTATTAGGAATAGTAAGTGTTATTTCGATTATCAGTATGTTTGTCCACTTTAAATTTACTTAGCATATTTAAATCATCTGTTATAAAGATTAGTTCAAGACGATTATTGATATTTTATCCATCTAAACATTTGTACTTAAGTATATGATTTCAACTCATAATGAGATGAACCACTTGTATTATTATTAGCATGCATATTATATTATATAACTCACATTAAAATATACATTTGAAATCAAAACATGTTAGTGTTTTCTTTATAGAAGGTGAGGGTATGAGCGTATCTTTAGAACTAAGTTAGCGGTGACAGGTCTGTACTTTCGTACAACAGAGTCACATAATCAATAGTTCGGGTTGAACGAACACCAGTCTGAACAATTAAACTAGAGGGTACAGGTCTGTACTTTTGTACAACAAAGTACCATAGCTTAACACAAACCAGTACGAGGCAATCTTTTTATAACTTTTCTGCACTTTTGTACATTTTATTTCGAGAATTGAAGAAATGCCACGGGTACGTAATAGTTGTCTATAGCTTAACATAGACTACGCACCTAAGTTCTTTTCAAGAATATATTAGATGAAACCAGGTCTGTATTTTCATACAACAGAGAAGACACCTAATATATTCCCCCAGATAACACCATACAAAGACCCTATATTTTTAGATCATAACATGTTCATCATCCAAATATTAAGACGAAGCGTCAAAATATTTCGGACATTTTGGCCCTTAATTCAACTTAGTCATACATATTAATATGTCTTTATATAAAATAATATGCATATTTGAAAGTTAAGCTTCTTAGTAACTCTAGAACAAATGCTTATCAATACATCATTTGATGAATCTAATATTTATAAAAGATATTTCAAGTATGCTAGATAAATCTACTGACACATCAAACATAAACCTTAAAATTCCATTTTATGCATGTCTCCTGATGTACTATCATTTCCCTAATTGTTTACAGACACAATTCAACGTCTATTTTTAACAATGTTGCAACTATTGCATTTCTTTAATACTAACAAGTATAAAAAGTGGCAGTTGCGTTGGGTTCTTTTTTTTTTTTTTTTTTTTTTTTAATCACACCAAGTCATAAATTAATTTTTAACAAAGAACCTCATCCCTATCATAGAGACAAGTTCATCAAATCGAGATCGTGAAAAAGCCTTTGTAAAAAGATCAGCGTTTTGCTTAGATGTATCAATTTGGACAAGGTCTATCAGGTGTTTCTCATAGCAATCCCGTATGAAATGAAAACGAAGTTCAATATGTTTAGTTTTTGAGTGTTGTACAGGATTGCGTATGATAGAGATAGCAGCAGTATTATCAATATGGATAGGAGTTAAAGTTAAGAGTAACCCGTAATCGCGCATTTGATGCTGAATCCAGAGAACCTGAGAACAGCAACTTGCAGCAGCAATGTATTCAGCCTCAGCAGATGATGTAGAGACTGTGGTTTGTTGTTTACATTGCCACGAGACTAATCGACTACCAAAGAACTGACATCCTCCAGTCGTAGACTTTTTGTCCACATTGCAACCACCGAAGTCTGAATCAGAGTAGGCAGTTAAAGCGAAATTGTCCTCATTAGAATACAGAGGATCAGTAGCATCATCATTTCGTATCAAAACCTCATGCAAAACCTGAGCAGCAATGTCAGGTTGAGCAGCCTAATGCAGAACATCTACAATAAGCTCTTGCGGCTCAGGGTTTTGAGCCACAACTGCTGGCTGAGGTTGAACTTGTGGTTGAGCTCCGTCATCCAACCAACCATTATTCGGTGGAGCTGCATAAGTGGCATCAAGAAGATGGCCAAAAAGATCACATGCTTCAGGCTTGACCTGATCTGGACGTCGAGAGGAGTGAAGAAAGCATGCATTGTAACCTCAAAGTCCAATCCGATCGACATGCAAATCTGGCTGAATATTCGTCAAACCAGGAATGCAGTGACGAATGATAAGCATGCAGAAACGCGGATAGAGCATAAATTTGGATCGAACAGCTCCAGTGATCTGACCAACAAATGAGTTGAAGATATATGAAGAAAAACTGTATGGTTTATTATAAACCAAGGACAGTAAGCCAGACAAAAGCTCAGGACTCAACTCATCGTATCCGCCCTTCTTGTTACCGAAGATGGTAACAATATTGTGGAATAAGAATCTCTACTGTCCAAGCACAAACGCCTTCACAAACTGGCGGCCTCTCTTGGGTCCAGAATAACCCATTCTACCAAGTGCACCCTCAATGAAGTCAGAGGAATACACAGAGGGGCCAGCTTCCTGATCAACTGTACCCAGATGTAAAATCTGTCTCAGATCATCAGCGGAGAAAACAACGGCCTGATCGTTTACCCTTGTACGAATAACAGGAGGGTTTGCAGCACCGTCATATACAATATTTTCCCAGAATTGATCCAAAAGATCTCGGGACAAAAGCGGAGACTCCGTAATAGCATATCGAATTCTCGAACGTGCTAAGTACGTCAAAATCTCAATGAAACGTGCAGCACCACGTTAATTTACATCCAAGTTCACCAAGATGTTGTGACCAGGAGTGAAAGATCGAGCAGCCATATCTGTAATCATAAGATATATACAAATGGCAATTAGCTCATATAATAGGAAAACTTATTGAACATTAGTTAATTTTAAACGTTTATGTATTGTGAACAGAAATGATCACCAAACATCGACGTTTACTATTAATTAATAACTTAATTTATTGAACTTAATTGAACGATTAAGTATACAAGACTTAATTTTTCAATCATCTTCTCTAAATTATATACAGAAATGATCACCTTTTTTTTTTTTTTTTTTTCTTTTTCTTTCTAATTCTGACATCCAGACGACCTGCGATTCCAGAGAGTTTTCCACCATTTCTAAAGGCTAGGTATTGATCGTTAACATTCGTTATAATTGATACAAAGCTATTAGACAATTGATTCACTAATATATTGCGAAAGAATTCGTTATAGACCCTATAACTAGTATTGAGGGATTCCGCACCTTAATACCGTAGATAACCTCGTTATCGATCCTTACACGAAGGGACTTACAATATTATATCTCATGCTTTTGGGGCAAGCGGTGATGGTGGTGATGGTGCTGGTACTGCTGATGGTGCTAGTAACGTTGGTGAGAAACTCACCAAGGAATAATTTTAGATGTGTACTCTTAGATTGATTGTAATAATGATTATAATCAATGAAAGACTTACATTAAAAGTTATTTGTTTTATGTTCATATAATATAAGATTAGTTATATAAGATTTAGATTTGAGATGCTATATTACAGGTTAAAATAATATAAAACTAATTATATAAGATTTAGACTTGAGATTCATCATGACAAGTTAAAATTATATAAGATTAGTAATTGATTGTGATTTCATGAATGAAATAATAAAGAAATTCTCAGATTGATTATCTATTTCAATAAAAGAATTTATATTATTTATATTTGATTCATGACATGTTTATCACTTGTAGATGAAAGTGATTCCGACACTGAAGTCGAAGAAGAAGTAGATTACGATCTAGAGGAGGGAGAGTTTGTACCTCCTGAAGATTGGACTTCTATTTCTAATGTTGGGTTAGACGAAGGTGTAGATCCTGATGCTAATATCGATGAACACATCGTGAGCCCTTCAAAGACTAAAGTCGTTATTCAGGATGAAGACGGAGAAAGAGTGATTGATTTATATGAAAATCTAGATGATTCAACTGATTCGGAAGATGATCTTCCTGATAGACTCAAAAATAATCCGATGTTTAGGCCTTTGAAGAGAAAGAAAAAGGAAAAGACTAGGATTAGGGAAGTCGATATCACTGGAAAGCGAATACCAAGAAGAGGTATTATTGGATGGTACTACGAACCAGATCTAAAGCTTTTTGCCATAAAAAGATTTGATGGTGTTCAATATTTTGAGAAGAAGCTTGCAGTCTTCAGTTCTTTGCCTAGGTTTGAAATCCGAGAGTTGGCTAGATTAGAATTGAATAACCCCGGTAATGATTCTTTTGGAAGATATGTTGAAAAGATTATCAGGACTGAGGGTTGGTCGATGAAGTTTGAAAGAATTAAGCCAAGAGTCGGAAAGACAATCAAGATTGACGAAAGAAGCGAAAGAACTGGAAGGCGTCGAAGGAAAAAGATATATCCAGCTGCAAAATGCATACAACAGATTCCTCTGAAAGCTATGCCTCAAGATATCTTAGGTAAGCTGAAGAGATGGTCTGTAGATTCAGTGACTGGAGAAGCTCTCATATTTGAACATGATGATGAAGTTGAAGATGAAGAGAGAGAGAGAGAGATCT
This sequence comes from Gnaphalium uliginosum, assembly GCA_963930675.1. NCBI lineage: Eukaryota > Viridiplantae > Streptophyta > Magnoliopsida > Asterales > Asteraceae > Gnaphalium > Gnaphalium uliginosum. The sequence continues at coordinate 12,787,257 of OZ005684.1, forward strand.
TAAAGATTTGTTGGACCCTTTGTACTGGATCTAAATCGAATCAATTTCAACAATTGAAAGCGCGGAATACAATCAATTGAACAAAGCACGTTAACAATAACACAAAACTAGTCGATTAGCTTTTATATATATCAAGAATAACGAATCAACCAAGTACAATCAATTCCTCACAAATAGCTTGAAAACTCTCTAGGTTCGTCAACCCTAGAACTGAACCCGTAAATCTCTATTTATAGCCAAACACTAACCTACCTGCGACACAAACTCTGTGTCGCCAAACCGACCTATGCGACACAAGCCTTGTGTCGCTATTGCGACACAAGCTCTGTGTCGCTTAAACAGTGAAATCAATTAAAAATAACGTTTTATATCACTGAATGCATTATTACAAACTACTCAGACCTAGACCAACTGACAGACATATAAACATGTATAAACAAACTCCCCGTGTCTTCAGCTTGGTCTTCGAAATTTCTTCGTTCTGCTTTGGTCTTCTAACACTTCCAACTGGCAGGAAAGTTTCCTCCAGCGTGTACTCCTTGAGCTATACAAACATTGACAACCTTTTGAAAGCGCATTGCCTCAGTCTTGAACTCTTGAAAATAATCGATCTTCTTAGCATGAAGAGCTTCAAGGTCTTTCTTGGTAAGGTTAATCAAGCTCAACGGATCGTACACTCTAATTCTTGATAATTTGGCTTTCCATAGGTCTTCAGGCTCTGTATTAGAAAAATAAAGAATCTCTGCTTCGCCTGTATACCCGTCATATGTCCACAGTTGTAGTCTGCTCAAAAAATCAACTGGGAGCTTCTCTAGAGGAATAAACTTTAAAGTCTTCGGAGATTTGTATACAATCTTAATCCAAGGCTTGTTGGTAACAGGATGCATCTTATTGCGGTAAATGTACCTCGTCCCCAGATTTGGTCTCAACAAATAAAACATTTTAGTGTTGACCTCTTTCCTCAAAATTCTCTGTAATTGGTTGGCTAATTCGTTGTTGGTGGGATTTATGATATTCAATTGTGCTAAGTGCAGTATCTCACAATATGGTAAGGTACTTAACACCTTGAAGTTCACGGTGAAATACTGCATCCCATCCTTTCTTTTAATAATCACCTTATTCACCTCATCATACTTCCAGGAAATGATTTGACCTTTGTAGCGCTTGCTGCTGATTTTATAGAACTTGCAAGTTTTTGACAGATTAGGCTTAGCAGCAGTGGAAGTAGATGGTTCAGTTGTAGCCGAAGCAGGAGTGGAATTTGCAGGTTGTTCTTCCTCAATAATCTCCTCAGTATCAGAAATTTCCATCTCCTCTCCCAAATTTACTTCGTCAGCATTTACGAAGTCTTCGTGAACATTTTCTTTTTCAACATCAACCCCTTCATTATCAAAAACAGATTCTTCATTATCATTTTCTGTACTTTTCCCTTCCTCATTTATCAGACTCTGTAGATACTCTAGGTTTGCTTCGGAGTAATCTACATTTAAGGGAATTGGTTGTCCTGGGATCGGTGCAGAATACGCGAAATAATCTAAAGAGATATTTTCATTGATAGAATCATTGTTTACATTATCATTGGGAGTCCTAGGTGATGTTTCTAAGGCACTAGGGCCTGACTCCCCCGTAACATTAGCTAGGGCTTCCAATTCTAACAATCTAGATTCTAAACCCGGAACCCTAGCTGCAGAGCTTTCCAACTCTGAAATTCGAGCAACCTGCACTTCAATGACAGCAGCTTGATCAGCCAACTGCTTGTTCATTTTGTCAAGAAGTGCCATAATGTGATTGAGCGTTGGAGATTGTGGCTGAAGAGTTGGTGGTACATCAGAACGAACTGAATGGACGTGAGTTCGAGGACGAGGACGGGGTTCGTAGATATCATCGTCTGAGTCCTGTACGTCCCGGGGACGTTTCCCCCGGTTAGACGGCACATGCACCCGTCCTGCCCTAATTCGGCGACAGACCCGCTCATATCGAAGAGTATTGTGGATTCGGAGGCTTTCAATAGTTTTCGGTGAAGGGACGTCACCATCCGAATCCGTGGGGGTGTCATTGGGATCCACGGAGACAGTATCATCCGAGGCCGCATCAGCAGCAGTCTCGTCAACTGTTCCAAAATGTTCAATATCCACCAAGACATTGTGCAGTGACTCGATCTCTCGTTCCTCAAAAATGGGAATGTTGACAAAAGCCTCAGCAGCATCGGCAGTTGACAGTGGAGGAGCGACTGGATCTTCAAAATTGTCATTAGTTGGAGGAACATAACCCTCATTGACGATATGGCCGAATAGCGGCACATCTGGCGGTGCGGCAACTCCTTTACCATAAGAGTTGCAGATAGCAAAAATCCGCAAGTTCATTGGCGTTTGGCGGAAGGTTGCATCAGGATTGACCGGAAGATCCGGTAACAGATGATTCAGCAGCAACTGAATAAACCGTGGATACATGACCCATTTGTCATTGGCATCTTTGGCATTTTCCACCATTTCACGGAACAGATATCCGGAAAAATTGTACGGTTTATTGTAGACCAGGGCCAGCATGGCAGAGACAGTACGGTGACTTGCACCATCGAAACCTGCCTTCCTGGCAGACAAACACTTTTAACCCTCTATATTTATTTTATTTTATTTTCAACCCTTCACACTCTCCCACCCACCACCGCATTTCTCCTTCGACTTTCATTTTATTTTAATCTTTTTGAAAAAAAAATAATTTTTTAATTGTTCTTCGGGAAAAAAATTTGTATTATATATATTATCATTTTTATACTGCATTTTGTATAAAAGTATACTACATTTTATTTTTTATTGAATTTTGTATATATATTTTTAATACATATTATTTGTTTTAATTGCATTTTGTATTATACATGTTACATATTTGTACTGCATTTTGTATAAAATTAACTACATTTTCTTTTTTACTGCATTATATATATATATATATATATATATATATATATATATTTAGGACATATTATTTATTTTGTACCGAATTTTGTATTATACATAATATCCTTTTTGTACTGCATTTTGAATAAATTTATCTTGCATTTTATTATTTTGTAGCATTTTGTTTATATATAAGACTCATAAAAAAGCAAGAAAATATAAATAAAAAATGTATAAAAAGGTTAAAAGATAGGTTAAAAGAATTATACAAAAAGGAAAACATAAAAAATGAAAAAAAAAAGTAAAAAAAAAACAGTTTTGTAAAAAAAAATCTTGTCGTCAGAATCAGGCGGCTAGTGACAGCAGGTGGTGGTAGGTGATAATGGGGAGGAAGAGGAAGGATGAGGAAAAAAGAAAATAGAGGAGGTGAAAAGAAAAAAGAAAGAAAGTAGAGGGGGTGAAAGAAAAGAAAAAGAAAGTAAATGGGTGAAAAGAAAAACAAAAGGAAGTAGTGGAGGGGGTGTTGAGTGAAATTTAACATTGTTTTTCGTTTTTTAAATTTTAACTATCACTCTTACTTTTCCAAACTAATTACAAAAATATCACTCCTCCTAACAATTGATTTATAACGAGGATATTATGCCCGTGCATTGCACCGGATAGAAAGTTACTTATATATTTATTTGTTTTAACTTATGTTGTACTCGATATTATTGTTCGTGTTTCCTCAAGTACGAAAGAGCGTTGGTCCTACCCCTTCTAATCCTTCTTCTTATGTAGGGTTTTATATATTGAACTCTACCTTTATTATTACATATAATAATGAAAAATGAAAGTTACATTAATGAAATCATTGTATGAACATTTTGCTTAGGTTAATAAAACTATATGAAAAGGAGAAACGCCTCTAAACTTTTTTTTAATTGTATATGCGATCCTGGTAGACATACGCGATCGGGTACATTACATAGACTGGACGTATGCGATCCTACTGAGGGTACGCGATCGCGAACTCAATACATGAAAAGTTTATGTTCGAGTTTTAATACAAGGTACGCGATCCCGGTAGGGGTACGAGATCGCGTACCTACAACATAAAAGCCTCAGTTTCATTTTCTTCAATAGGTACGCGATCGCGTACCGGGTCCTGTACAAAACATTCTGCACACTTCAAGTTTTGACCCAATTTGAGACGCGCATAACTTTTAACTCGTTTATAAACAAGACCTGAAAATTTGTAGACACATTTCATATGGTATAACGGAGGTTTTCCAATTGGCACTTTTTCAAAATTTGCGTTTTCAAAGGTTTTGAACTCTTGGTCGAAATATGACCATTTTAACCACATATGCAATCAAGTGAGCATCATGCCAACATACTACTATGTACCATACATCCAGAAATCTGAAACATTCATTTTTGACATATATCAAGTAACACAACTCATCAAGACCATCATACGACTAGTTTCAACAAAATGACACATTTGAGGTAACCATTTCGACCCATTTGAAAGCTTTCGATAATTTAACATAACCTACACCAATTCAACATTCACCAAGAATAACTTCAACCCAAAAGAACTTTTAACATAATACTTTACAAAGATCTTAACTTAACAATTTCATTACAAAAGATGATCATGATCAATGATCAACAACCTTACAAACTTTGGGCGTTTATATGTATCAAGAGCATGATTCAAAAGGATTACTTACTACTTGTTTGTAGCAAGTCCACCACTACTCCCTCTTGGGCTTTTTACCCAAATCGTCCATGTCCCACTTTGCTCACCTACATACATCAATAACATAACGGTAAGCAATTATGCTTAATAAGTAAAGGAAATATAACATTAACATTAACACTAACATAACAACATAACATGAATTAAGGATCCTTGATTCCATACACTTTGACTCAAAGAGTCCATACCATGGTGTCAAGAACATGGTTAATTGAATACTCTTGTATCTCAATCACCACCCTTGAATTCCACCATTAAGTGTGATCATTGAATACTCTTGTATCTCAATAATCCCACTTCATCCACAACATCAAATGACACATACTTGACTACTCATTGTAATCCAAGTATATGTATACAATTTCAATACTTATCCATTACCTTTCAATTTGGAGTTGAATTAAGCACAAACACTCTTTGCTCTTCAATCACCTATACATAATCATACATATACATGAGTTACTTACAACTCATTTGGACTAGACTTAAACTCACTAACATCTACTTAGCTAGGATTTAAATGTGCTAGTTCCCACACCCAAAAATCATCAACCAATTATTCATACTCTTAACTAATAACACTACCTATACATGTAGGTGACTAAGTTATCATTTGTCAACAATAACAACTTATAATCACCATCATCATCTAATTCATATTCCTACATACACACTAGGTGAAGTTAAGACATCATCCGCAATTTCATCAATTCAACTTCTTTTCATAATAATATCACTTTTATGTTTTCATACAACTTAAAACATCTACATATTCATTCCACACCCAATACTCACCTTAATTTGACCCCTTTTTCCCTAATTAAATTCTATGGTTCATACAAAATCATCAACGGAATCAAATTAAGAGATTAGGGAGGTTATTCTTACCTTAGAGATGTAGAATTAAGGTGCTAGAACCTTCAATTTAATCAATCTAGCTTCAATTTGGTTTTTCTCCTTTTTGCTCTCCTTGTTCGTATGGTTCACACACAACACACACACACAAAATGTTTCTAGCAGATTTTGGAAGGAAGGAGAGGAGTATATTTGCATATTTTCACTTCCTACCCTTCACTTATATAATTAGCACTTTCAGCCCCTCAACTTATATTTTTAACCCCAAACTATATTTGTATTTAACACCAAATACAAACATAAGAATTTAAATAACATGCTTTTATATAATATAAAACTTACAAATTTTGAGGTGTTACAAAAGGGAAAATCATACAAATTATTAACATGTTGATGTCAATTCATGCAATTTTGAAAACTTGTATACATCTGTCATGCTCTAAGATGTGGACCAATCATATACATTTTTATTTTCTCTCTCATTGTTCTCTCTTTTAATTTGATTGGTTTAAATCATTTTGTACAATATTTTTTATAAAAATTGTGTGATTGTATTACTTCTCGTATAAAAATACGTGGATGCGCAACCATTTCGAAAGATGACACGGCACATTCCACGTCACTAGAACAGAAATCTTCAAGATTTTTGCCAGCTAAGATGCTGACATGGCATTTTCTGATTAAAAAGAAATTAAAAAATTATCCATCTCAAATTTCCCTCCACACATTCAAACCCTAACCTTATCTTCCTATTTGTCTCATTCATCACTTTCTTTCCCAAATTAAACACCACAAAAATGAATTCATCAATTTACAATTCTTACTCTGCACTGCACCACCACCACCACTACCATCACGGCCGCCGGAGACATGGCGTCAAAATTAGGGTTTACAATAACATCATCTCGTTTCTTCACTGCGCCAGTTCGAAGACCATCTATTACTGGTGGTTTATCGTTATCTGGTTCTTATCGGTTGTCTTCGTCGAAGGTTCAGTCGATTCAGCTGATCGGAAAACAGTTCGTGAGTCACCGGAGATTGATTATTATTTCTCCAAAAGCCACAACTGATCAGCCAGGTTAGGGTGTCATTTGTGTTTTATTGTTTTTAGACGTTAATTATTAATATATGTTTGATTATCAATACGTGCTCATTTGTGATTTATTCTATTTTACGAGTTTTATATTGCGTAAAGTAGGTCCAATTATCATAACTTATGCAAATAATGGAAATTCTTAGAACATTTTGAGAGAAACTAAGTTTATGTAAATCAGATAAATTTCGCACCAAATTGAAAATTTCGTGCAAATTTGATTCTCGAACAAACATTTAAAATATCGCACATGATCAAAAAAATTCGCACAAGATTAAATTTTTTGGCATAAAATAAAATTTTTTGCATACTCCCGAACACTCTTTTAGAAAGTGCTTATCTATTTAACTTAGAAAAAAAATAAACACAGGTTGATACCTGCTTATATTTAAGCTGATAAGAACTTTAAAAAAGCCAAAAATAAACACAGGTTGATACCTGCTTAATAGAATATTCATATGACTTGGGTGGTGAAATTAAGCTAACATATATGCAGTTGGCTAAGGAGGGTTTCCTTGCAAATTTAACCCATAGAAACATACATCAGTCTCAGTAGTGGTGCACAGTACAAACCGACAGGTTTAATATTGCAACCCATGCTTGGTGAAATTAAGTTTAAGTATATGGTTGGCTCCTATATACAGGCCATGCTGCTGTGGTCGGTACCAAAACTGGCAGGGTTTGAATTGGTGCATAGTCTTATGAAAAGATTCAAAACACCTTTGGCCTAGTGCCACCTGGTGCTCCAGTTTAAGCCCACCAATCTGAAAGTTGTGGGTTCAAGTCTCACAAGAGATGCATGTGTTTGTATTTTAAATTTTCTATATGAAAACTTTGTTCACGATAAAAATGCAATACACGCGGTTCACCATGAATTAGATGTTTATACTTAAATACTTAAACTGTGGCATGAGGGAAATGGTATTGGTGATTTTCAATATTAGAGCTTACCCGTTTTGTATGTGTCAGCTCAGGAAAAGGCACTTGGACACTCCCGCTATGATGCTTTTTCACAATTATGCAACATCAACATAAATTCATATTTGGAGTGTGTTTTTCTTTCAGGTCAAGTTAAAGAAGATGAAGTTGTTGACAGCAACATAATGCCATATTGCAGCTTAGATAAACAACAAAAGAAGACAATAGGAGAAATGGAACAAGAATTTCTTCAAGCATTACAAGTAAACCATCCCTCTCGGCTCTTGTATTATTTTTTGCTTATATGACATTGGGTTGTTGCCAAATGTATTTCATTTTTCTCCGCACTTTTGCTTCACTATTATGCATGAAATGAATTCCTCTATCTTCATTCACCGTTTCTCTTGTTCATTATCGATTCATCTATACTTTTTTGTGTAGTCATTCTATTATGAAGGAAAAGCTATCATGTCAAATGAGGAATTCGATAACCTCAAGGAAGAACTGATGTGGGAAGGAAGCAGTGTTGTAATGCTAAGTATGTATTGTTTGTAATTGTTTTTCACATCACCTATTGAAATTAATATATCATTCTATCGAGGTATCAGTCAATGTTCTATGTGTATGATGGTTTTGAGTTATATACAATGCAGGCACTGATGAACAGAAGTTTCTAGAGGCTTCAATAGCTTATGTATCTGGTAACCCGATAATGAGTGATAAAGAGTATGACCAACTGAAGATGCAATTAAAGGTATCCTGAAGAATCCTTTTCATAAAATTCGTGTCATTGATTCCGCTCTTTCTTAAAGTTAAGTTTTTATCGTCACACATACGACGTCATTTGTTCAATAACTTTCTTTCAGAAAGATGGAAGTGACATAGTGGCTGAGGGCCCACGATGCAGTCTTCGTAGTAGAAAGGTATTATTGCCTTCAAGAATCTTGCATTTAGTTTTCATATTTCTTATAGATTATGACCTCTGATCTTTGCAGCTCAGTTTATGCCTTCTCGGTTCTAGCTATTAGTTTCTATAAGTTACACCCATAGCTAGCATAGTGTTGAAATCTTGATTATGCTGACCTCTTTGTGGTTCATTTCATAGATTATTCATGAAACTGTCGTGATATCGACATCCATGGCATGAATATTAATTGTTAACCTGAAGATTTTATATTTAAAGCCTAGATGCTCTGTTAATTAGCTTATAAATGAAAAATATTTCATTATTTGCATTATTCCAGCATAATCCCCTACTAATTATTGTCTTTGGTTGTAGGTTTACAGTGATCTGACTGTTGATTACCTCAAAATGTTCCTCATAAATGTCCCAGCTGCTGTTGTTGCATTAGGATTGTAAGTGACAGCTTATTCTCTACGCTAACTTTCTATAGCTTGCTACATTAAAAATTGTCATTAGAATTATATCAACTTGCTTTCTAGTTGCTTATACATGTTTCTATCCAGGTTCTTCTTCCTTGATGACGTCACTGGATTTGAAATTACATATCTTTTGGAGGTAAATGCTGTTATGTGTCCTTTTTCTCGCAACTGAAAAAGTTCTTAAACACACTTACGCACACACACAAAGGATAATAGTATACTGTTTCTACCGTTTTTGAAGAATTTATGCTTTGTTTTTAACAAGTTGGTGATCGTAAATACTTTTGTCAGCTTCCAGAGCCATTTAGTTTCATCTTCACTTGGTTCGCCGCTCTTCCGCTCATATTATGGTTATCCTTTACACTTACAAACGTCATTGTGAGAGACTTTTTGATATTGAAGGTAGCATATTTGTTATAAGATTTTACATCTTCAAATTAACACTTTTTATTGCCTTAATTCAATATCAAAATTTCATTTGTTCAGGGCCTTTGCCCAAACTGTGGTACTGAGAATACTTCATTCTTCGGCACCATCTTGTCAATTTCCAGTGGGGGTACCACCAACAAGGTCAAATGCTCGAAGTAAGTTCCATAACTTTTAACCTTGATCTCAGATATCATCAACTATATTATTGAGGTGCCAAATCAGTGGGGCCGGAGGGTTGGGTAATAGGTCAAAAATACATCTAGAGATGATTGTAGGTCCCATCTGTTTAATGAGAAATAAAGACATGTCCAACAAAACAAAGAAAGAAATTGGTATGAACAAATATCGCATCCCGAACTTTATTTTTTCGAAACAAATACTTTCGCAGACATAATAGTGATTGTTCCTCTGATTTCAGCTGTCAAACCCCACTAGTGTTTGATCAAGATACCCGTTTGATAACATTGCCTGAAGGAAGTGAAGCTTGAGCTGGGGTAGGCACTCTATTCCCACAACATTTTATCAAGTTTAGGCTTATTTAAAGTTTATTGATATCTGTTACACTTAAACCTCTATAATTATATCAATTAAAACCCAACCAAAACAAATGCAGGAGGGGATTCATATCAAATTACTGGCAATGATTGGAAGTATGTTTGAAGAAAGATGTTACTGTAAATTTACCTAGGTTTTTACCTTTATAAGGGAGAAGGGCGTTTGTTTAGGCAGCGTTGCATAAGCGTGCATTCGCATTCAATCATAGTCAATGTATGTTCATGTGTATAAACATGAGACCATGATTATCTATGTTCATATGTATATTTGAGATTCGACACATGCTCTGTTCATACAAAGCAGGGTATCTTAATTAATTACATCCCACATCATACAAGATCTGTAACTTATCTAGATTCAAAAATCATACATGTAACAGGGGACCATCATCACTCATTTTTGTGACATGGGGCAATAAATTATGATTTCATTGCAATCTAACACCAAAAAAGAAAAAAAAGAAAAAAAAGAAAAAAACCCTACAAATGTTACATAACCTGGATAAATTATTAGCGAATAGCGAAAAAATATTGTGATTTATGACTGATTTTTGCACCTCTTCATTACTAGATGGTTCGTGACAAAGCCAGTAGCCCTAAGTCCCAACTGCGTTAGCCAGTTATTGTCTAGGCTGGTTGTTTACACAAATCTAATATGGTTCACAGTTTGGCACCTGAACAATTGAACGCTGACTTTTATTACTGACCTATGAATTCATGTCATATGTGCCCAGTTCAAGCTACAAATTAAGTGTGAATAAACACTTGACCCTGTAATAATACAAATAAATTGCCGTAGTACAACACAGTCGGCTATGTATAATTAACAAGACGTGGAATATAAATTCTTTGTCATCCAACAACCGAAAACTATTGAATTGACTATTAGCAATAACATGAATAATCTTATTATAATGACTTGCATGTACATTTTTATTAATATTAAATATTAAATATATGGTTTTGGCCAATTCAAATTTGTCTAGTCGAACAAACCAGAATACCAGATACAACCTGCTTGCACGTTATGGACTTTATGGGATTTCAATCATGAACACTAAAATATTATGGTACGTCTATATGTTAAAGAATTCCTTAAATCTCTTTTCAACTTGATAAGAGTCAGATATTCTTCTTAAAATATAAACCAATATCAATCTTAAATAAATGGAAGTAAGTCTGACTTTAAAATGTCAACCTTCGTGAGGGTCACAATAGCCACTGCACCACTTCTAACATTTTGTCACTAGCTACATTTTGAGTCCTATAAATGGCTCTTGATATTGAAGTTATTACACACACTTCACAACATCTTCAAACCAGATCAAGAAATTAAACACAATGGCTTCAGTACATCATTCTTGGAACTTTTGCTTCATCTTTAGCATCATCGCACTCGTATTCTCCTGCTTCGTAAATCCTACACGAGCCGTCTATCATGGCTACGTTCCAAGTCCATGGACTCTCGCCCATGCTACATTTTATGGTGATGAGTCTGCATCCTCAACCATGGGTGAGTAATGATTTGTTACTTTACCATGTAGTAAATATCGATTTTTATTTGGAGTCTAATAACAATTTTGTATGTTTCAGGAGGTGCTTGTGGATATGGAAACTTGATCACTAATGGATATGGTACAGATACAGCTGCATTAAGCTCGACATTATTTAGCGACGGATACGCTTGTGGACAATGTTACCAAATAAGATGTGTCCAGTCACCATGGTGCTACACGGGCTACACCACCATTACTGCAACCAACCTCTGCCCACCAAACTGGTCTGAGGATTCAAACAATGGTGGATGGTGCAACCCTCCTCGAACCCATTTCGACATGGCTAAACCTGCGTTCATGAAAATCGCTCAATGGAAAGCTGGCATCGTCCCTGTCATGTACCGCAGGTAGATACATCTATGTTTCTTTAATAGAAAGCATAAAACTTTTCTTTAAAAGTTGTAACCTTATAATGGTACAATAATCTAACTGCACAAAGAACATATTATTTCAAAGTTGGTTACTGGCTAACATCAATCTTTCTTTGGTATTTAATTATAGGGTACCCTGCAGTGGAATTAGAAAAGGTGGCATCAGATTTTCATTTCAAGGAAATGGGTACTGGTTGTTGGTGTATGTGATGAACGTTGGTGGTGCTGGTGATCTCCATAATATGTGGGTCAAGGGGACGAAAACAGGTTGGATTAGCATGAGCCATAACTGGGGTGCTTCGTACCAAGCATTCGCAACTCTTAAGGGTCAAGCTCTCTCCTTCAGGCTTACTTCGTACACCACCAAACAGACCATTACGGCTTACAATGTTGCCCCGGCTAACTGGAACTTAGGTTTGACGTACCAAGCAAATGTCAACTTTCATTGATCCCAAACACCTTGTTTCAGCTCTATTCATTCTGTTTTTGATCGACTTTCTTGATCATCACAGATTAAATTCTTTAGTCACTATCTGAAAGAGTTACAGTCAGTTAGGTACATCTGCTATGTGATTTGTATTAATAGTTAGTAGTTATCAATTTGTATTTTCTCATCCATCCCATTAAAACCAAAACGTTTTAATGGGTTAGTGATGTATCCAATTAGCACCTATAATACCACAAAAACTTGACCCATCTCATTTTTTTACATATATCTGTTTTAAGTAATTCTGTACAATTGAATCAACTGTATTGTGAACCTTCCGTTTGGATAAACGCTTTACGAACATCCAAATAATAGTACTCTTATTGGGCTTAGTATGTGCTTAGTTTCGGTTAATCGGCTCTTTTTGATTAGGTAGAAACTTGGATTATTTTTAGCCTTTGATTCCATAATTAACCTGTATCATATGCTATAGTTAGTACAAAAGGAAAAAATGTGCAACTTAGATCAAACCTAACTGACATTTGCAGCATGTTATACAAATTAATTACCTGGTACAGTACAGTACAGTACAGGAAAGAACAAACTATAACTAAAATTTGTAAAAGAGTAAGCTTTTCGACAAAAGTTAAATATGTGATTGGGTAAATCAAACACCTGTTGTTAAAAATGGCAAAAGATGTAAAACAGCAGTCGTTTTAACAAATATGTCTATCAACTGTCAACGATAATCAAATACTGAGCTTTGAAAGAACAAGCACCAAGTAGTTGTGGCTTCAAAATTTTAAGGACTCGAAAAAAACTGCATTTCACGTGCAATAAAGCAAACTGCAGCAGAAACACCATTCATTAACAGGATATTTCAAGATTTTTGACTGTATGATGATGACAGCTATCGTCGATGGAGTTTTAGCTATCGTTAGATGACCTGCAAGTGTTACATACTTTTGATCATTGCAACAAAATAGTAACAGAAATTTGTAAAGTACTTGATAAATTTTAATCTTTATAAGCAAAAAACCAACTAAATTCACTTGTTGCTAATTAAATTCTTTAAAACGCCAACGAACTAATATAGTGACATCTCTGTTGCTAATCTCTCAACGAATTAGTGAGATAACAGTAAATGGTCTTACAATCTTGTAAAGTTGGAAAAACAGAATTTCACTTTAATTAACGGGTAAGGTTCTGAGATCACGGTTAAGATTCGCAATACTATAATGGGCACTTAAAATGCATTATTTCGAATCTGAACTGTAAGTCACAGAAATTAACAGCTGAGATTGTTTGCCGAACCTTTCCTTTAAAATGCAAATGGTCCTCTAATTTACACCTTAATTAATTTGGTTTTCAATATTGTTTAATCATTTTGATTCTAATATGAATTTCGATGGTACGACAAATTAAGTCGACTTAGTAGTTAGGATACCAAGACGTGCGCGCGGCGGAACATAATACATTGTTTATTATTATTATTATTTTTGTTCGGATATATTATCTTTAGATTTAATATTGATTTTTGTCAACCAACAACCCAAAAGAATAATCACTATTGTCAATACACAATAACATGTATTCTTCGATCCTTCAGTAAACTTAAAATATTATAACAATGGGCGTGGTTTAGGAGGAAAAAAGAAGTTAGGTAAAAAGATATGGAGTCAATTTGAAAAGACGCGTCATAGTTAAAAATAAGATTGCATCATAGTTAAACGTCTGGTGCATCATGATTAAAAATCAAGTGTATCATAATAATATAATTTTTCAACCGCCGGAATCGACAACGATGGTGACAGCTGAAATTTGACAACGGCAAGTAGGGTGGTGGCTGGTGGTCAGCTAACATCGTAGTTAAAAGTCATGTGCATTATAATTAACAGTCATGTGCATCATAATTACTTCCATTCTATTCCTATCGTACTACCTAAAACCTTTCTTACGTTACATCTAATTCCTATAACAATTCGTATATTATTATTGAAATTCAAATTCAAACCATATGATAATCAAGCTTTGACATTTGAGGACACGTGTCTAGTCTAACAAACCAGCATACATACAACTTGCTCGCACGTTATGAACTAACTTCATTTCATTGGATTTCATTCATGAACGTTACCATATCATTGTACGGACATTAATTAATTAATGTTTATCTTAAAGTAAACATAATTCATTTGTTTACTTGACTAAAACGTGAGTAAATTATATCAATAAGGTAATCACTTCAATAAACACACTAGTTAGGTCTTGTAGTTCAATCTTATTTTTTATTGCTGTTAATTTAATGGATTAAAATGAATGAATTATGTCACCTTTTAGTTAAAAAAAAAATAAAAATAAAAAATAACAACTACTTTATTCAAAAGTATTTGAAAATCGCTATATGTCAAATAAATTTCTAAAAAATAATTTAGCCATGTTGACTTAAAACTTAATGTCAACCTTAGTGAGGGTCACAAAACCCAACAACCTCTAACATTTTGTCACTAGCTACATTTTGGGTCCTATAAATGGCTCTTGATGTTGAAGTCAATAAGCATCACTTAAACAACTTCAATTTACAACATATTCAAGTCAATATCAAAATTTAATAAACACAATTATATGGCTACATTTCATCAATCATGGAGGTTTTACTTCTTCTTTATTAGCATAATCACACTCATTTTCTCCTGTTTTGTAAACCCTACACGAGCTGTCTACCATGGCTACGTCCCCAGTCCATGGACCCGCGCCCACGCTACATTTTACGGCGACGAGTCTGCGTCTTCAACCATGGGTTCGTAACTAAAAATGCTTACCGATTTATTAACTTAGAGTGTCGATTAATTAATTACTAACATTCTTGACTATATGTTTCAGGAGGTGCATGTGGATATGGAAACTTGATCACTAATGGATATGGTACGGATACAGCTGCATTGAGCTCAACATTATTTAGCGATGGATATGCATGTGGTCAGTGTTACCAAATACGATGTGTACAGTCACCATGGTGCTACACCGGCTACACAACCGTTACTGCAACCAACCTCTGCCCACCAAACTGGTCAGAGGATTCAAACAATGGTGGATGGTGCAACCCTCCGCGAACCCATTTCGACATGGCTAAACCAGCGTTCATGAAAATTGCTAAATGGAAAGCTGGCATCGTCCCAGTCATGTACCGCAGGTAATTTTCTTTTTCTTTAACACATATCATCAAAATTTAATTACTTTAACGGTTATATATGGTAAAACTATATATCCATGCACAAAGAACAAAATGCATGCTACCTTACATAAAAGCGACATGATATATATTTAAGGGTGATGATAAATTCACCAATGGTTTTGATAAATCCACCATAACTGTGCATCATAAGCTTGTACAGTACAAACTTTGAATGCACAAGTGTGGTAGATTTATCAAAATCCTTGGTGGAAATATCACCGCCCTATATTTAAACTTTCAAAGTCGGCCTGAACGCCTAACACCACATGTCAATCATCGAGTGATTTTATAAATGTTCCACTTTTAAACACTATCTTAGATGTTAGATGTTTGACACGTGGCACTAGGCCAATTTTAAGACCAACTTTTCAGGCCTAAATATCATATATATCAACATAAAATGTTTCTTGGATAACATGTTGACTTTCAATTCGGTATTTTAGGGTACCCTGCAATGGGATTAGAAAAGGTGGAATCAGATTTTCATTTCAAGGAAATGGGTATTGGTTGTTGGTGTATGTGATGAATGTTGGTGGTGCTGGTGACCTCCATAATATGTGGGTCAAGGGGACCAAAACCAGTTGGATTAGCATGAGCCATAACTGGGGTGCTTCTTATCAAGCTTTCGCAACTCTTAAGGGTCAAGCTCTCTCCTTCAGGCTAACTTCACACACCACTAAACAGACTATTACGGCTTACAATGTCGCCCCTGCTAACTGGAACTTAGGGTTGACATACCAAGCCAAAGTCAATTTTCATTAATTCGTCAATCGGGCTTTTGCAAATTATTCAAGGCTACAAGTTAGTTTGCTGTTCTTATATAAATCATTGATATGATGAGGTTATCGATCGATCATCAGTTCATCACATAAGTTTACACCCGATATTTAAAGGGGCTAAAGTTTTTTTTTTTTTTTTTTGTCATCTATGTGTCTTTGTGGTTCTTTTATTTACATTTTTAGGTAATTTCGAGTCTAGTTTAGTAAATATCATGTTACATTATCCATCCGTCCCATTAGAAAGGAAAGATTTCAATGGGTTAGCGATGAAAAATAAGATCTTTTTTGCTTTGAAATGAAATAAAATAAATGATACTCTTTTAAGTTAGATATATCATGGTAGCTAGGCCCATAACCAGCCCAGTAGCATTGGTAAAATATGAGTCCAGGCCCACATCTCTAACAATATTTGAATGATAAAAAATTAGATCACATTATACTGGCTTACTGGCTTGTACTTGATTATATTATAGAAGAAGACTAGTTTACCCTTAAAAGATGCTTTTTGATGGAACTTTCTCGAAGAAAAAGTACTTGATTAAACAAAATGTGATGCATATTTTACTTTCGTGGTGAATCCTTATAATACATTGAAAATCCTACATATTAAAATTTTCAATATCCCTATGATGTGAATTACACATGATCGTGTATAAAACGAGCTCAATGCTTTCATCGAGTTGCAAACGCAATTTTCATTTTCTTTATACATGACTTCTAAATGAAATCTAATAAAACGTCGACGAATCATAAAATGTAAAACATTTCAAATGCATTAAACAACAATCATTATAATTTTTAAGAAAATTCAACTATTTAATAAGACAACTAGTCAACTGAAAAAAAATAATTTGGAGGGTACCCTTGACCCCCGTACCATATTTCAATGGTACGTGTCCGCTTCACCCGCAAGGAGCATCAACGCCGGGTAGATTACCTGTCCACAAATCAACCACACATGCTGAGGAACGGATTCGAACCCCTAACCTATGGGTCACAAATGTAGGAGTCTGGACGTTTGCGGTGGGGTACCACTTGAGCTATGCTCAATTGGTGACAACTAGTCAACTAGTCAAGTACAAAGAGAATAAGTTAGTATCAGGGTCATCTTTGAGGGTGAGAGAGGTGATCGATCGCACATGGCCTAATTTTCGAAGGCCTCTAAATTTATCCCAAATAGTGTTATACGTTTAATATATACGATGAAAACATACAAAACCGAAATTCCTTTTATTTTGAAGTAATAGAACTTTTATTATAAAGTTGATTTAAAATAATATACATTTAAAACAAATATATACATGTCGATTGAAGACCTAATATTGAAAATTGAATTGACGTATTAGAGTTCGACCAAAAGAGTTAAGATTGTAACCAACTATTGGGACTTATGTAATATTAGAGAAAGAAATAAATTATTTGAAAACTGTATCGTTAAGAATAATTTTCATTTAACCTTAAATCGCCTTATTTGACATCATTTTATAGGGTCTCATTTCGATAACATGATAATTTTGTTCAGACCTTCTAAAAGTTCAGAGACGGCTCTGACTGGTATATATAATTAATAGCATTTTGAATCAATAATATTACAAGTTTACAACAAAGAATCTATGGATACAATGTACTAAACGTAGTACAAACAAGCAATTAACAACAAAACTCACCGATGATAATGATCATGAGGATGAACATTATGAGCTCGAATAACATGTCCAGCCATTGAAACTTGAAGTGCTTCCTCTTCATAAGCCCTTCTTTCCATCTCCTCCAATCTTGCTTTTTTCTTCACATTTACAAACATGGCAATCAAAAGTAACCCCAAAAGAAACGCCCCAATTGCGGCCCCAAACGAGCTTCCAAACACCACTTTCCACTTCTTTATCTTCTTCCTCTCCGGCAACAATTGTGATTGAACCACCAACCCAAAATGTCCATGACTCTTGGTTGCACAAATATTCGGTGCAACCTCCTTTTCAAGTGTCACTTTACCATCATCTCCAAATGTTGCACACATTTGTATATTACCATGCAAAGTGTTATTCTTTTGCATGGTGTAGTTACTAAAATCTATCATAATTCCATTTACATTAGGAGACTGAATTTTCACCTCAAATTGAACATTAAATCTTGTATCGTCACCAGCGTTATATGCTAGTAACCCTAATACAGGCGACACGAGTTGATAACCTAGTAATTGGTGGTAATTATCGTAGTAAATTTTCGACCAATTGTTTCCTAAGTTTTGTGTTACTACAAGTACTCTTTCTACATATGGATGAACATCCACACCAACTCCTAGATGAAATTCTTGAATATTTGCACCATACCTCTTCAAGCTTCCACAACGATACTTCACGGTACTAACGTTGATTCCCGTGAGATTTGATGGCAAATGGACGTTATACGACGTGCCAGTTTTGAAGTTCTTGTATGATTTGAATGTGTAGTAGCGAATCGCAAGGTCTAGGAGTCGTGTGGACTTGATTCCATGAGCTAGGATGATGAACTTTGTGGGTAATGCTAAGAAAACAAGAAGAACCCAAGTGAGAGAAAGATGATTAGAGCCCATTAAGTTGAGGACTTGAATGTGCTTAATTTGTTTGAAGATGTGCATATCTTGACAAGATTTTGCTTTCGGTTGAGTTGAAAAAAGGAAAGTAGGGGCTTGTTTGATGAGGTTTTATAATGTCAAAAAGATGTAAAGAAATTTGAATACGATGATGATGATAGGAGTGTTGTGGGGTTGTAAAATTTGATTTGATTATTGTTTTGTAAAAAAGTTGGTTGCTTTTGAAGGGTGGGTGGTGGTGGTGAGTAAAAGATTTCTTTTTGCATGGAGTGACAGATGTAAATGTGTAGGCTAGGTGTGCTATAATTAAGTTATTTTATGGTGATTAATTAAATTAATCACAATTTAGTTCTCATATATATATCTTCAAATTTTATTCATTTCTATAAATTTTCTCAATAAAAGGCTGACAAATTAAAATTATTGGCACTCAGTGATTATGATTTAAGTTAAGAGACTTTTTATCTTTTGGATACTCCCCTAAAAGTAGTTCATTACTTTGAGGTTGGAAAAATGATTTGTTCTCATTAATAAACTTGACTTAGAATTTGAAAATTCAAATTTCATATTTTTGTTTATTGTAAAATAATACGCGGAATACTATGTTTGAATAAAAACATTTTGCAATATGATTATGCAATTTTTCTATATAATTTATGGGAAAAGGATAACAATTAATATATGAGTTATTAGTTAAAGTCTTGATAATTTTTTACTATTAGTAAAAAGTGAGTAATGCTAAATATGTTTAAAATATATATACGTTTAAATCTAGACTTAATCCATACACTACATAACAGATATCTACTTGACAAGTTTTACCCAATTTCTGTAAAAAAATCTATTCGAGTAACACAAAATTCAGAAGATTTTTTAAATTGACCTCCTAATTAATTTAAATTAAGAAAACATAGGCCAAAGTGATGAGTTGAGGTTGTGGCCTGTGGTAGTCTAATGATTGTAATTTGGTTTGTCAACAAAAGGGGTGGGCATAGCGTGCTTAGGGATTTGACAATGCCTCCGTCTGCAATCATCATCATCATATATATATTTGTGTGGTTAAATTTGATTAACAATAGTCAATAGATGGATACTATTTAGCCTTTCTTTAATTTATTCAAAAAGTAGTAAATCTGAGTGTTTAATTAATATCCACATGGGTTAAGTTCGGATTAAAGATTTATAATACTTCAAAAATTGTAAGATTGTATTAGAAAGTTGGTAATTGTAACAAAAGCTATTATATATTACTCTAATGATATGATATTCTATTCATAATCACATATTGTACGCGATTATTATTCTTATTACTTGTTAGTAAAGACTAAATAACCCTCTTTATCACCAAAAAAATAAATAAATAAATAAATAAAAAAAGCAATTAGCTTCATACAATTTTCAAAATTAGAAAAAGGCAAAAAAGCTAGAGTGAAGAATGAATGGTTGTTTTGTTCAAAAAAAAGAAGAGAAACATGGTGTGTTAGTTTTGGACTTTTGGGTATCTATGATCATGAAGAGCAAATTTGGAATTACTCAATCACCTTCATCCCAAAAAATTCAAGACAATTGCCTTTATATATAGTTTGATACAACATTTGCATGCCTTCAATTTCAAATGTCGAAAGCTACCAATTTCATGAAGCATGACATGAGCTCCAAAAATATAATAATTATTATTGTACACAAAAAGTAAAAATACTATTAAAATTGATCGTTTAGTTAATCTTTTGTGTACAAAGCCCATAAACTCTTGGGCCACTCAACCCAAAATATTTGCCCATAACCGACGTCTATATGCAAAAAAAAAAATAATAGGATCATCGTTTGACTAATATTAAGATTCGTAAACTCTAATGATCTGTAATATTCCAAAGAATTCTCGAGACGTTTTCCTATATCAATAGTAGTTGGGTTAAGTACGTGTAAATGTATCAAATTATAGTCTAACATTCGTAGTATGTAGTGAGCTACTCGGATTTACGTAACGAACTTATAATTTATTTAGATCGTATGTATTTTGATCAATTTAACAATTGTAAAGAACGTTACGTGACATCTTATAGGGTCGACTCATGAAAAAGTACCATAAATTACATACAATGTAAAGAAATTACAAGTTCGTTACATACAATGGAAGCTCGAGTAGTTAGCTACATACAATGAATGTCAGACTATAATTTTATACATTTGTACGCACCAAACTCTAAATAGTTTACGGTTACAACTATTATATATTTATGGTTGATGGTTGATACTTGAATATTATATTATATTATATTATATATATAGATTATAGAAAACAAAAGAAAAAAGTCAATAAAAGTCAAATCTCGTGACCCTAAGGTCTTTGCACGTCGGCCGTCGCAGCTTGCAGTCCGGCACTCGTAACCCCACCACCGTGTTCGCAACCAAGCAGTTGTCATTTAAAGGAAAAAAACTTTTTTCTTATTTTTAAAGTAAAAAGACAAAAGGGTAATTTTTCCTTTCATATATGGTCCTTTGTAATTGTTTGGTACTCTATTTTTTTAGTCTTTTGGAAATTAAAGATTCGTCATTACAATGAAATAAAAAGTTACTATAAACAACAGGGACAGACTAGATTATAAAATAAAATTATATTAACAAAAAGATAATGATATTAACAATGTTAATTTGCATACATGTTTTGTCATGCAGTATGGATTTATGTATTTGTATTTAGATTTAAATTAAGATACATATATATAGTTTGTCCCGTTCAGTTAATGGCATGAAAGGGTCAAGGGATATGACTCACATTGTTAGTTTATTTTATTACATGTTTATTGTATAAAGTAAACAAATGCACGAAACCAAACAAATCCAATCCAACAAGGAAGGAGTTATCGTAAAATTATTCCTTATTGTAAAAACCGTAGAAATAACCTTTTTTATTTTTAATTTTAACATATTTACATTTTTTACAAAAAAAAAGGAATGTCAAAATTATTAAAATTTTATCTTCTTCAATATTTGATCGATTTAATATATATATATATATATATATATATATATATATATATATATATATATATATATAATACACAAATTAAAGTTGTGTATCAAAACTTTTATGTGTGATACTATAATACACACTAAGATTTTTATGATGTGTATCATATATTTTTAAATTTTTTTATCTCATATTAAAGAGCATAAATTCTAATAATTTTAATATAATTTTTTAATCAGAAAAGTTAATTAATCTTGAAATTAAAAATAAAAACGTCTGTTCCTACCGTTCCCACTATAAAAAATGTTCATATTTAAACATTTCCTTAAGAAAACTCGTACTAGATACCTGTTGTTGATAAGTGTGATCGGTGGGAGACTGTCAGATGATCGATTATATAAAAAAAAAATTACAAATGTTACGACCATCGTAATTGCGTCTATAACTAATATATATTAACCTTGGTTAAGCTTATCAAATACATTGAATTTTGGGATCACAAAAGAACATATCCTATGAAAGTACCAACAAGTAGGTTCTTCATCATCTTAAAAAGACATAGATTATTGAATGACGGGTACTTGCCATCAATTTTGTTTGAGTACATATACTTATAAATAAACTTATTCCATGAAAATATGGATTAATCTATATATATATATATATATATATATATATATATATATATATATATATATATATATATATATATATATTATCAATAAAAGAGGATATCATGAAACAATTTCCACCCTTCATTAGCCTCCTTCCTTCATAATCATACGTTTAGATTTATTTATACCTTAAATTATGATATTTAAAAAGTTTGTCTGTGAGTTTTGTATAATGACATTTTTTATCCTTAATTTTTTATTAATACATTTTCTATAATAAATATTAGGCCCTTTGATTACGTTACTACATTAACGATAGATTAGTCCATCATAATTACACTCCCCCCCTAATTATTTGTAAAACAAATAATTTTAAATTTCATCCAATATAAAATTTGATATGTACAACAATTTCAATTTAGTCGTCACCATTGTCGCGAGTGTCACATTTAATGAATATTATATTAAAATTAAACTACTTAACAACACCATTCAATCTTTTTGATATATAATACAAAATAAATAAATAAAACTTTTCAATTGTATTTTTGTATTAACATTATACATATATACAATATGACACTTTAAATTTAAGACACAAATTGAGATATTTATTTGATCTGGAAAAAATTATATATAGTCGCCTGTGTTGTTGGGAGTAGATTAATATATATGAAAATGTTGAATTATTATCATAAACAAAAAATTTAGTTGCATACATTATATTATATAAGTTTTATAAAGCAAGATAGTATTCAAATTGTAATATTTAAATATTATGTAATGTTTATGTTTGTATTATAGTCTTTACGAGTAGATAAAATTATAAGACACATTATATGTAATAAGACTAATATGAGACTAACGCAAACAAAGTATTGCTTTTTACTCATTTTGCTTTCACCTTACAAATTCAAAAAGAATTATTCCTATATGCATAGATATGCCATATGTGAATGGATGGAAGGATATATAACTTATATTTTATAATTTTTATTCATAGTTCTTATAACATTAGTCTCTTTCTTTTCTTTGATATAATCCTTTGTACATTACGCTTACTTAAAATTTAATCGTTACATTTACAAAGTCGCATGTCGTAACCCGCGTTGTCGCGGGTCCTTCACCTAGTACTAAAAATTTAAAGATAACAATCAACTTAAAGCAAAGTTAGTGTCATAAAATTTAGTCACTAGTAGCATAAAAATTTAAAGCTTGTTTCACTTCGTAATTTATTAAGTTAATTAAAACAATACAGTGCACCGCCTAAAAATAAGTAATAATATTCTTAAAAAATTAATAATTTTTTAACTAAGTTTATATTAACTCTGTTTAATTAACTTATGTCACGTGACACCACTGAATACAACGTAGGTCCGCCCCTGAACAAAGTAATCATAAAATGATTGAACTTCATCATCGTTAATCACCTGCCTTCTTGTTTAGTTGTTTAGTTATTTGTTGGTAACCTCTCCTCGATCATCTTATTTTGTTTTTGAAATTATCATCTTTGTTTTCTTCTCCATCAACAGATCCTTTCATTTGTTTCTACGATGTAAACTTCCCTGAACTCTTCCTACGTCTTCTTCTCCAAAAGTTATTCAACGTCATATAAAGTAAACTACTATTACTTTTTGTGGGTGTTGAAATAGTTACTTTTTAAGTGTTTATTTGTTTAAAATGTGTTTATTTTTATAAGTGCTTATTTGTTCTAAAAATGAAATAAGAACACCCTGAAATTTCAGTAATCACAATCCATGAAATTAACATTATTTAAAGCGATATTATTATTTCTAATAATTAGATTTTCTTTTAAAATAAATCTTTTTTTAGAAAGATCAAAGTATCTTTATTCTTAAATTTGTAATATCCACGTCTTAATCTTAAATTTGTAATATCCATGTTTTAAATTTCTAATAAATACATTATCATTTACTGACCTTTTCTATTATCACACCAAACCCAGTAAATGAGCACACAACCCTCATTGACTACAAACCCACAAAATTAGCACACCACAGTCACCGACTAACCGATGACACATTGAATAAGAAAAATTCAATGCATAGCGCGAGTATGTTGCTAATGTATAATGACACATATCCACAATGTCTTCTAACGATACTTGAAATCCCAAACTTTTGATTGATACACATAATTTATTTACTAATATACATTTTACTAAATGATATTAACCCCTTTATTCATGAGAACACCAGTGTGCTCTCAATGGCACAAAAGTTTTGTGCTAACGATTTTTTGTGCTAACGATTTGTGAATATCATAAAAAATTAAAAGATTAATATTTAAATTCAATCATATAATAGCACGTGTTAAGAGTTTGTATCAAACTTCGTGCTACAGGAATTTGCTTTTTCATTTCGATCAGAGGAGCAGACCATATATGAGGGGCATAATTAATTTCAGTTCTTGATATTTTTGATCGATGATCTAGATTCACTGCATTTTATATTTAAAATGCAGTAAATATAAAATGCAACAATCTGAACCATTAATAAAAAAAATCAAAAGCTGAGATAGAAAGTTAGATGCCCTTCATGTATGAATTGACCCCTCGTGCCCTTCATGTATGAATTGACCCCTTGCCCTTTATTTTCAGCAATACTTTTAGCGACTTGCCATTTTATTTCCTCATATTTTATATTTTAATTTTAATTTAATCAAAAATAAAAAAACGCAAAAACGATAAAGATAAAATATTCCGTAAAAACCCAAATATATAATTATTTTTTCCCGGCAAATACCCAACTGTTACTTCACCATTCCCGGGTAAATAATCACTAAATCAACAAACTACTTTATTAATTTCACATTTTATATTTTTTATTATATATCTTCATCCACCTCTCCCTGCAAATACAATCAAAATCATCAATGGAATCCACCGATCAATCTTCACCATCATCTTCATCTTCAACCCCATCATCAAAATACTACCACCCATCACCATCACGCACAATTTACAGTGACCGATTTATCCCCTGTCGATCCGCATCCAATTTCGCCCTTTTCAACATCTCCCCGCCGCCACCACCCCCGCCGTCCTCCGCCACCCGCGGTGAAGACAATTCATCATCTTCCGCCGCCTACACCGCCCTTTTAAGAACCGCATTATTCGGGTCGGATCTGGGGTTTGTTGTTCCACCCGGTACCCCTGATAAAAAGATTTTTCCAGTGACTACTTCGCCGGTTAGCCGGAACATTTTCCGGTTTAAAAGTGAGACTAGACAGTCGTTGCATTCATTGTCTCCGTTTGGGTTTGATGATTATTCTCCCGGGGTTAGTCAAAGTCCGGTCAAAGCTCCAAGAAAAGTTCCTAGATCGCCTTATAAGGTTTATACTTTTAATAAGTTTGTTAATTTTGTGTACTTTTTTTGTATTTAATGAGTTTGGGGTGATGGGTTTTGCTTAATGTTTGGTGGGTGTTGTGCTTTTTTATTTATTTGGATGTTAGGTTTTGGATGCACCAGCATTGCAAGATGATTTTTATTTGAATCTTGTTGATTGGTCTGCTCACAATGTGTTGGCTGTGGGATTGGGAAATTGCGTTTATTTATGGAATGCTTGTAGTAGTAAGGTAAGTTTTACAGTTGTATGGTTTATGTGGATTTGGTTTTGTTGGTTTAAGTTGATGTTATATTTGTCTTGTTGCGGTCTTGTTGATTTTATGTTTAATGCGAATGCAGGTAACGAAGTTGTGTGACTTGGGAATTGATGATAGTGTGTGTTCGGTTGGGTGGGCTCAACGCGGGACTAGTCTTGCCGTTGGGACTAGCAATGGAAAAGTTCAGGTAATGTTTATCTTTACTATATCGATTTTGCTAAACATAACCCTAAGTTATGATTAATAGTTTAACTTCCACAGAAAGCCATCAACTTCCATGAATAAAACCGTCTAATGTCTCGAGCTCGTTAATTGTGTGAGAGAAAATCGAATTACTAGATTGAAAAGACAGAAACCACCTTCCACTACTTCATCATTTCACTGTGTTCCTAAAACACCTCCCAATACCCCTTTTTATTCTCACCATTTTCCTAAATAAAACTATCTTACAAGTATTTTGGGCACATTTCAATTAAAATCTTTTGCATCAATTGAATTACTTCTTCTGTTTGCAACCACCAGCTTATTGTGCGGCTAGATACCTAATAGTTTAATATGCGGTGTTATTCTTTTTATATATTTAAACAAGATGATCGACTTTTTGACTTCTATTATCGTGGTCGAGCATAAGAAAGAAATAAAATAATATTGTAGAATGCTAGATCGACATGACTAACTTAGTCATGGAATTTGTTAGAGTAAGTTACTAAATTGTTTGTTCAATCTGAATTACAGAATGTGGGCACATTGTATTTTGCAAGAAACTTTCTAAAGTTATGGTGTTGGAATTTAGTTTAATCCTAGTTGTGAGTATCCATGATTACACTTAGTATGTCGTATCCATACCAGTAAGACAATAACCCTTTGAAAATCCATAGCTTAAATGAAGTTCCAGGTCATGACGTCAACCAATCAAAATTTCTTTGACTATAATTAGAAACTTTCATGGTACATTTTTATATAGAGGATAGCCCATACATATTGAATTATTTAGTAAATAAATGTTAGTTGTAAGTGCCTTTTTCATCTTCTAAACTTTTTGCGTTAGTTCTTTGACTATGTAGTGATTGAATCCTTCATAGATATATAATGGTATTAGCATGCGAGTAATATGTGTTCTGTTTATGTTATAGATGATAAAACTAATATTATTACATTTCCGATTTCAGATTTGGGATGCCTCCCGTTGTAAGAGAGTGAGAACCATGGAAGGACATAGATTACGTGTTGGAGCACTAGCTTGGAATTCATCTATGTTGTCTTCAGGAAGTCGAGATAAAAGTATTCTTCAACGAGATCCCCGTGCACAAGAAGATTTTGTTAGTAAACTAAGTGGTCATAAATCAGAGGTAAATCTATTTATTTACCAGCATAAATCAATTTATACACAATTAATGGTTTCTTTCTTACCTAAAAAATTGACATGTGAATTATAGGTCTGTGGACTCAAGTGGTCTTATGATAACCGTGAATTAGCATCAGGTGGAAATGATAACAGGGTAAGTAATAAATTGATTTACTTGTTACTAGCAGCATACCCGCACAAAGCAGTGGGGTGATTATTTTTATTTGTGATATTTGATTAGGTTTTCGCTTTTTGACAGTTGATAAAAAAATTTACATGTAATAGTAAAGTTAAATTTTAGAGATTATATTAAAACATATTTATATAGTTAAAATCGTATGATTAAAGATATAGATTAGTTAATATGAATTTTAGGCTTACAATTTTGTCAAGTAATTATAGTTAATAGTCAAACAATTAGTATTAATGCACTTCTATAATTAGTATTATAAGGGTAATTTAGACTTTAAACATTGTTGAGTACAATTTTAAGACAATGGTAGGGATGTTTAATATATAGTTAAGATATTAGTCTTTCTTGGGTAAGTAATTCGCTTAACTTTTGTTTTTCTTTTTCTTTTTGGTCTATACTCAGCTTTTTGTTTGGAACCAACATTCGACACAACCTATTTTGAAATACTGTGAACATACAGCTGCTGTGAAAGCAATTGCGTGGTCACCACATATTCACGGACTCTTGGCTTCCGGTGGAGGTACTGCAGATCGATGTATTCGCTTTTGGAACACAACCACCAATTCTCACCTCAGCTGCATGGATACTGGTAGCCAGGTAACATCTATGTACTTAACATATAAATTCTTCTAATGTAGAAGTCACGATCTCGTAACCAATTTGGTACGAGATTTGTGGACTTCCCATTTCAGGATTTTCAATTAAGATTTCTATATTCCTTTCAATGCGAACCATTTTTAATACATTGGCCCTAGCTATAACTACCAATAATTATTGCTCATTTCTTTTCGTCCACAATATTGCATTATTTACCTTATTTTGTTGCTATTAAGAGTATTTTAGACAATTAATTAATAGTCGAATAAATGCAAGTTAAGGCAAAATTTGCAGTTTTTTTGGACAGGGGCAGTAATTTTTCCTCTAAATTAGAAGTATTAGAAGAAATTAGACTCTATGGAAATTTAAATTCTAGGGAAAATAGGACTTTAATATGCTTATTTTTATCTATTGTAAATACGACAGTCATTTCTTTCTTTTAATCTAGTTACTTACTAGTCACTTTTATAACAATTAAGAGTTACCTGGCTGATATATTACGTAGAAGCATTGCTTATTTGGATTTGGAACTATTAAGTAGCAGTAAGGCATTATAGTTATGCTTAGAAGTAACAATAGTAAATTTGATTTTATGTTCTTCTGAATAGTTTCATTGAGGGTTTATTGTAAGTATTAAATACAATTAGTGAAGCTATCTATAGTGACCTTGTAATTTTAAGTTTGAAATTAAATAAATTTACGTTGATAACACTAGGTTTTACATATATTTTTTGATAAGCGGTACATGTGGTTCTCACTCTTTTGGGATGTTTCAAATTAGTTGCAATTTTTATTTGTTTCTATATTTTTTTGGTAAACTTTAAGTTAAAAGTACCGCTTTCCATAACAATGATATTGATTTTGGTTCACAGGATTATGTTAACTTCTAATTGAATGGTGATTTAGACATTTGATATAGAAACTGCCTAACTTCTGTTGTTGCAATGATAGGTATGCAATCTTGTTTGGTCAAAGAACGTAAATGAACTCGTGAGCACCCATGGATACTCCCAAAACCAGATTATTGTTTGGAGATACCCTACTATGTCGAAGGTAATATTTCTTAAAGTTAAAGCAGGTTAGTTACTGAAAGGGAAAACTGCATGATTAGTGGTGGTAAAATGGTCTGCTTATGGTAACCGGTCAAAGGGATGACTTTTTATATGGTTTTAAACGGGCTGGATCTTAAACATTTTTTGTCCTTTAATTTTTTTTAAAAGTAATTTTGGCTAAATATGATTGAAAAATGTAGTATGACATGCTACTCATCTAAATTTTGTGAAAGCAATCTAGGAGGGTGTGGGTGACCCGTGACTGTCAACAACTCTACCCATTTTACCCGCTTCTTTTTAGCTTTCCTTTTTGTTTTACTCTGTTGGAGAACCTGATTTCAGCCATCATAAGTAAATGGGTCGAAATTGCCACCTCTTCCATTTGTGATAGCTTACTTAACATCAAATTGCAGCTAGCAACACTTACTGGGCACACATATAGAGTCCTATACCTTGCAATCTCACCAGATGGGCAGGTAAGATATTAAGTTTCTCTGTGATTATAACTTAAGAAACACAAAATCATAAGTTTAACAATGATTAATGGGTTCTGCAGACGATTGTGACGGGAGCTGGAGATGAAACACTAAGATTTTGGAACGTGTTTCCTTCGCCTAAATCTCAGGTATCTTATCACTTAAAGGTTAATTTATTTTCTGGTAATCTTTCCATCTCAAAAGAAGGCTAACTACTGACCTTTAATATCCATTATACAATGCTTTGTATTTATTCTTTTTATTTTTTCATATTTTTAATTAATTTAGCATTCAAAATCGACGCTTGTACTTTTTCTCTTTCTGTGGGGGACCGCATTTAAACAGTTCACTAATAGTCACCAAATCAAATGAATGACTAAAACATATGTATGATCAATATTATGCAGAATACAGAAAGTGAGATTGGTGCATCATCTTTTGGCAGAACGCACATACGTTAAGCCCATTTCACATGTGAGGTTTTGTTGCGGGTCACCATTGCACTCCCAAAGCTCAAGAAAGAACATAACTTATGATCGATAACATATGATACACGCAAGGAGGAATGAGTTCACCGTGTTTGATCAGCTTGATCATGCCTTTGCAAATGCTGCAGAGGCTCACGTCTGAATGACTTCTATCCATTTCTAATGTAAATTGATGTCTGCTGCTAAATGCGCAGTTGTGAATATAAGTTAACATTACTGTTTGCCAAAGCGTGAAATTAGACTGAGTTGAACAAGACTAGTTAGTGTCAATAGTTTGGCTCAGTTTTGTTTGTTGCTGTAGGTGTCAAAAGAATCAACAGGACTGATTTAGGCAGACGCATCTAATGTGTGTCCCTTTATCAAAAAAGTGTATGGTCCACGTTTGTATTTATAGTTATAAATTTTTTACTGTAGTTGTTATTGATCTCAATTCTGTAAGCATAAAACATTATCGGTTATATTTCAAGCAATTTCTTTTTTGTTAATTGACATGACAATATACAAATATAATATTACTCGGTATTTATTATGGTATATATCTATCTATCTTCTATATAACTAATAGAGGATAACTTCTCTCCTACGTGACACATCTATTATTTTGACAAATAAGAAAAAATAATGTGTCATTATATAGCTTCTAAAAAATTCCCGTGTGTCATTAAAATTAAAAATAACCAAAAATAATTTAGTTTTAAAACTTCATATAGCATTATCATTCCTATCTTGTAGAAAAAATATATCTAATCTATATAACTAACAGATTAAATCTAAAGCGGTTAATAAATTCGATATAGTATATATTTTATGGATGGATTCATTCAAGATTATTTCTAATTTTTAAAATTTAAAATTCTTAAAATTTATATGTAACATGCTAGCGGCCGGTCTCCTTTCAATTCGTAACCTCATGCCACATTAAGAATATACTATACCGATATTATATAATTAGTTTAAACAAAAAAAATACTTCATATATATTAACAATTTAAAAATTTAGATATCGACTACAATTTTATAAATTATATCACATGCTCAATTAGTTTCGTTAACTCCTTTTCGATGTTTTTCATCGATTCATATTCGCCGTTTCATCAATTTTAATTTTAATTATTAATATTAATTTATGTTATATAATTTAGTTCAACTTTATCCGTCTTTGGTTTAACATATTCAGCTTTTTTTCATGTTCTTCACACACCAGTCATGGTATTCTTCTTACTTTTTTAATCATGCATGTATTAGAAGTTTAAGTATTCCCATGAACACTTATTGTACGTATTAGAAGTTAAGTTTAAGTTTAATTGTACTTTAGCTTCCTAAAAAAAAAAAAATACTATGTGGCATTGAAATTGAATTAACGATTGCATCTCCTTGATTATCCATGACCGACTTTTACTATACAAAATAAATATTTTTCGTAAACAATTCCGACAATCATTGCAAGTTGTTACTAACCTACTACTATTGTTTTACGGTGAAAATAATCTTAGGGTTTGAATAATGTCATATCTTCCATTCACAATTATTTATTATTCTTATATGAATCTCTTCACCGATTTTATCTATATCGTTAATTCGTTTTTGCTATAACTTATTCATTTGTTGGTTCGCTAAACTAATATTGTTTCTCGATATAATAACCGATATATTCCAAATTACGTATGTCGTTAGTCTTGTATATACTTCATATATAATAAGAAGGCACGGGTAATAAAAGTATACATTGTAACTTTACTTCATCATTTACGTTATTATTCATCAATCACTTTTTCAATACGATATACAACTATCATTTACGTGATAATATATGTTTTCATCAATCACTTTTCAAAACTATCATTTACGTGATAATATATATGTTTTATTGGCTAACATTGTTCATCAATCACTTTTTCAATACGATATAGAGGTCATTGATGTCAGAATTTTACTTATGATTTCTATGTGTATTAAATTCTCGTAGTTATGCTTAAGCCGTCCATCGGATGGGACATAAACTAGTATGTTATAAGATAAGATTCATAAAAGTGCGATGTACACCACCAAATTTCATTCGTAAATCACTAAATATGATTTATGTTGTCGTACAACTGCATAAACAATGTTTACTTATTTACGGACAAAATCAAAATCTGATAGTATTACATATAAGTGAATCACTATCCTATAGAAAGTTAATTATGTCAAATATAACGTACACAATGTCAATAGCCATTTCTTTCTAGTTCTAGGCTTCTAGCCAATAAGAATCGCGACTTTGACAAAGTTTCTTTATGTCATAATGGAGTTGTTACTCAATTTTATTTTATAATTAATAATCATATTCATTTCTTATTGATCCCAATAAAGTTTTATATTGATCATCTTGGGACATGATTTAATAAAGTTAGTCAAGTTTGAAAATACCCTTTAAATAATATAATAATTATCCTTATAAAGTGTTAATACTTGATAACAAATTCAGAAACTTATAAACCGTTTTATTTAGCGAACTACTCGGTATAATATTAAATTTCGATCTTAGTGCCCAAGTAAAAAGGCCATATACACTCTACACCTATTTGTACAGAAAGCCATATACACTCTTAACGATTATTTCTTTATTTTTAACTCTGCGACTGCGCGGAATAACACATTCGATTTTAAAAAAGTAACGATCTAAATTTAAATTAAGATATATCCAAGTGGTTATAGTTATAAATGTTTTTAGTTCATACCGTTCATATGTATAAATGATCAAATTAACTACTTTTATCGAAACACAAATATTGTAAAACTAAACATGCTTTTGAGCTAATTAGGTAACATTAAGCGGACTATTTTCTAACTGATACGCATATGCCAAAAAAAAGTCAATGAAAAATGTTAGTTATATACCACTGATGGGTATATGACACTATTGAAACCTTTATACACAAACGATACAGATTAGGATGCAAAAATTGTTACCTTTTTCCTCAAATAGTTATTTCTAAACACCTTGCGATATTGAACCCGTCGTCGTAAATTTTTAAAGTAATACTACATTAGAATTAGAATAAGCATCGGAATAAGCAATAAACAAAAAAAAGTTAAATGAGTTGTTAAACAATTTCATACATCCACATTTACTTTAAATAGACATTTTGATCTGGAAGTTGATTTTTTTTGTGTAGGGGTGAGCATAAACCGAACAAACTCTTAATGTATCAAATTCACTAATACCCAGGTCAATTATCAAATTGATAAATACAAAAAATGTATTTAAAAGGACTTAATTATTAATAATACCTATAAATAATTGTCATTTTGTCATCTTATGTAAACTCTAAAGAGCTGAAATAAAAACGTGATGACTAAAAGTGTCATTATACGAAATTCATAGGCACACCTTTAAATATTGATATTGTAGGCGTAAATAAATCTAAACAGTTCGAATCACAAAAGAAGGAGACCAATGAATGACGATGATTGATCCATGCTATCATCTTTTATTTAGGTAGATATAGATCTCTAAAGGATGTTAATAAGAATCAATTTTGTACATTATTAATAGTACAGTAAGCATCAAACTATCATTAATAATAACATATAACTGTAAAGTATAACACGTTTATAATTTATGCATCAAATTTATTCATATTTAAAGCTTTTTTTTATATATAGCTAAATCTTTACTTAACTTGTACATGCAAGTTCGTTCATTCTACAAGATTACAATAACTTGAAAAAATAGAAATACTTCTAGACATATGAAGGTTCGAAACAAATAGCGTAGTGAAAGTAACCATATAAAGACAAAAGGGGAAAAAGTATCATAACGTCTAGAGTAGAGGGGTTACTTTTGCCATCAAAATACATAAAATTAAATTCTAGATTTCCTCCCTCCATCTCTCCGTCGATATATATAAATTTTTTCCGATCACCAGATTCTCTCCATCAACACCAATCCGCGTTAAATTTGACTTCCAAAAATACACACACTAATTCACCCAAACAACACGCACATATACATACACTATATTCTATTCCGTATCTAACTCTTTCTACAAGTTGTTACAAGCGGTTATCGGAAATGGCGTCACCGTCGGAAGAACAGAAGAATCGTGACGATACACCGACGGTTAAAGAAATGATGCATAAAACGAAATTAATTGAGTTCTTTGGAAGAACTACACCGATTATACTTCAAAACGACAATGGACCTTGTCCTCTTCTTGCTATTTGTAATCATCTCAACCTCTTTTTGCTTAAATTAGGGTTTCATGATGTTTCTGTAATTGATTGTGCATATATATTTTTTATATGTTGTAATTAGGTTATGATCGTTTATGATTTAATCAGTATTGTGCTTGTACAGTTGCGTGACGTAATTTAGGATGAGTTGCGTACATGCTAAGAATTAGGATGAGCGAAATAGTTAATTAAATGTTGTATTTCGTTGCTAGTTACTTAAATTTGATGTTTAGGAACTTTTGACTGTTTCTTGTAGCATTTAGGTTAGAATTTTAATATTTTGCTTAAGAATTGGGGGAAATTGATAATTGATTCAATTATTATTGTAATTTTTTGCATAAATTTTGGCTAATTAGAGACTTAGGAAATATATTGATTGCATTCCGGTGATCATTTCACTTGGATTATTGTAAGGATCACATGATGGTTAAGTTTAGTTTGGAACTGTGACCAAGTTGTTCCATGAACTGGAAGATTTCACGTCAGAAGCTATTTATTTGATGGGAACTGTTTTTTTTTTTTTTTTTTTTTTTTTTGTTGTTGTTTTTTCAAAGAAATTTGATGATTGAATGTTGCAATCTATGTAGGTAATGTTCTGTTGCTGAAAAATAACTTGAGTTTGGACTCTGATATAACTGAAGTATCGCAGGAGAAATTGCTTCAACTTGTTGCGGGGCGTTTAATTGACTCAAACAGTAATAATGATGTAATTTCACATTTGCATTTCTGTTTTGGTATAAGCATATCATTTGTTGCAAAAATATAATGGGTTGTTGTGAGTTTATTTAGAGTTAAATTTGAGTTCCCTTGATGTGCTATTTTGTCAAGCAGTGTTCAACTGGATTGCCTTTTGTACTAAACGAGTTTGATAATGGAATTCTAACGTAAATTAAAAGAGTAGAAAATAACGCATTCAATTATTGAAACTGCTAATTTTTTAATTGACCGCTACACTTTTTTTCAAGCTCTTCCATTGAACTACAAGTCAATTGGATGACGTTTCTCTTCATTATATTTTTACTATTTTGTTTGTTTGTTTTTTTATTTTTATTTTTTGGTTCTTTCTATATTTTTGCAGAACAAAGATGCAGGGTATGTTGAAAATCAAGAACAGAATATAGCTGATGCAATTGATTTACTCCCCCGTCTTGCAACTGGCATTGACGTGAACATCAAATTTACAAGGTAAATGACGATTGTAGTATGGATTACACAGGATGCTGCTGCTGTTACGTACTTAGGTTTTTTTAACTATATACTTTCTTCTTTATAACCAAAATTGACAACATACAAACAAATGAGCTATTGCAGAATATATGATTTTGAGTTCACGAGGGAGTGTGCCATATTTGATTTACTAGACATTCCACTATGTCATGGATGGATTGTTGATCCACAGGTATTTTCTTATACCCATGTAAGCCTATATATGCAATAAGATATGTTTAACATGGACTAAAGTTACTTGAATCTCTCACTGGTGTGTTACTGGATGCAACTTATTGATATTTTACCTGTCTTTGCATTGGTGTCAGGATTCCGAGACTTCAAATGCAATTGGCCCGAAGTCCTACAATACGTTGATGGGAGAACTTGTTGCTCTTGAAACTCAAAATATGGAAAGTGTTTCTAAAAAGAACCCACAAGAAGATTCTGTCGACTTTGTTGCTTCAACGACAGAAAGCTTGGAAGTTCCTGTCACAGATGAACAAATAAAAAGAGGAGATCTTGAAGAGGAAACAGAGCTGTTGAGAGCCTTGAAGCTATCAAAAACTGATAATCCAAAGGAAACCCTATCTATAAAAGCAAATGGTGAGAATATCAGTCCAGTGAACAATGACTGTGATGATTTGATAACTTTTGAAACAGTTCCGGGGGAAGATGCTTGTTCGTTATTGGAAGTTGACAAGGAAAGCCATGATGGACAAATTAATAATAGTGTATCAGGGAAGCATGAAAGTAAAGATGGAATTGAGAAAACTAGCATTGAAGTACTGGATAAAACTGTAAATACCCCACTTAGTTTGTCTGGATCAGGTTCTTCACCTCCTGTTGACCAATCAAGTTTGAATGGCGATGTAAATGAAGTAGAAAAAATCAACATTGGTGAAAAGACCTCTGAACCATGCTCATCAGCACCTAATGCGGTTTTAGAATCACCCAAAAGTATGGCCCAAACTATTGTCGAATCTGATTCTTTAATATCAACTGCTGATGAACCGAATTGTGAAGAGAAATGCATATTGGAAACAAGAACTAGTACAAATGAAGGTGAGGTTGTCATGTCAGAACAAGGAGACAAAGATAGCACCAATGCTGATGACACAAGGCCCAGAGATGGAACTACTGCAAGGCAAGGTATGATTGTGTTGAAATGTATAGTATTAACAAGTTTTGAGTTGTGCTGATTTCTCTTTGACCTCAAAGAAATTGCTTAAAGTGGCTGATATTTTCATGTAGGGGAACTGATCATAAATTTTCTGAGGAACAGCGCCAGTCAATTGACTATCTATGGGTATGTTTTGATATTTTGTTGCGATCACGTATCTTTGTGTCCTATTGAATCTATACGATGATATCTCTTACTTACTAGGAGAGCCTTCTTTTCGTTTGCTGTTATAAAACTTGCAGCCTATTTTCCCTGCAAGCTGAGGTTAAAGAGCGTGAACTGTGTGTGTTTTTCCGGAATAACCACTTCAATACGATGTTCAAGGTTGGTTCTTGTACACACTTGTAGCTTATCGGTCACTCTATGCTGTAGATTAAATTTATCCCAAATTCCCAATCCTACTCTTCTGTGTGTTAGCTAACCTCAAATCATATGCAGTTTGAAGGTGAGCTATACATTTTAGCTACGGATCTTGGTTACATAAATCAACCTGATCTGGTATGGGAGAAGCTAAATGAGGTAATAAGTCTCTCCTTATTCTTCTGTTGGCTTGGAGTCGAGATCAATTTCATAGAACTTATCATATCATCGAATCTTTTGAACTTCTGTACAAGTTAGGCTGTATTTCCTCAAATAAGGTTTAACATTAGCTGCATGAATAATTCATAAGTGCTCTTTGTTGAATAGAAGTTAACAGAATACTATTTACGTTTCACATGTATATTGTTATTTTTTTAACGACATGCCATTACATATTGATCTTAACTGTAAAATATATCCATGTGATTTCTAGGTCAATGGTGATACTGTGTTTGTGGACAGTAACTTCAAGAAATTTAAGCCAGAAAATCATGAAAGGAGCTCATGGGATGAGCAGAATGCGATGGCTAATACTGCTGTATGGTGCTTTTCTCAGCTAAATATAAAATGAATGAACTATGTAGTTTACCATTGGTTCACGTGTTTTTTCAAATTTCAGGATTATCTTGCCAAAATGGACAATTCAGCACAAGGGGACACAAGTTTCAAGTAATTATCTGCCTTGATCCATTAAATTACGTCACGTGTTCTCTCTGCTTTGTATATTATTCTCATTAACAATTGAATTGTTGCTGTTTTATGGCAGTACTGATCTGCAATTGGCTATAGCCCTTCAGCAACAAGAATTTGAGCAACAACAGCAACAACGGCAACAACAGCAGCCAGAACGTGTCTTGCCGCAGTCACCTACCACTTCGCGTTCCGGGCTTGTTGTGGGTCCCCGGGTAGGCTATTAACCTTCTGACTATGTTTTTTCATTTACTGACCACAATATGCGAAAATGTGAGTGATCATATATGTTTTGATAAACTTCGTTGAAATATAAAGCCCTCATGCCATCTAGGATTTTCCTCACTGGGCGTTACCATGTTATCATATAATCTATCTATCATGCATATATAATATCTTTTGATTTTTCTATTGACAAATAACCTAACAAAAAAGGATCGCCATTGTATATAAGTGCATGCGAGTATTAATATTTCATACTATTTATTAATATAGTTTTAAAGCGCAAATTTAACGATTTCATTGGGATTTGGCAGCATGTGCATCCATCAAGGCCCAGGAACTCATCTTCGTCATCCAGGCAGGAATCCAAACCATCAAAAGAGAAGTGCATTGTGATGTGAAAAGCTTCTGATGGCCACAATTTGCAGGTTTGGATTGTATATGTTTGCACTACATTTTGAGACTTCACATTCTACTTGGGAATGCATGTGATTTTAGATTCAGTTCCCTTTTGCTGTAAATGATGTAGGACTATCTGGTTAATGAGACATGATGAATGTTTGGCATATACCATATGCATAGTGTTGTAAAGACATTTACAGTTAGAGAAATTACTGCTTATGTACAAGTTACTATCCATTTTTTGCGTAATTGATAATGCTTGCAGCTGCTAGAAATCCGGGTACTATCATTCACTCATTACTTTAGGAGAAACATTACCTGCTGTAACTGTGCCTTTCCATATGTTAAGAGTATGTGACGCTAGAATTGCTGAGTATAGTGTTAGTAGAGGTGGCTGAATTGGTTGGTCAGTTGGATTTGGGAAGATGTCAAAATGGGCAGGTCTGTCGGGTTAGGTAACATGACAAAATGGGTGACTCAGAACGCTGTCTATCCGACAGTTTGTTCAATTTTCTATATAAAGAATCGGAAGTATTAAAACATGTATACAAAAGTTAATCATTTCACTTATAATCTTATATATTGAAATTTTGATTTGAAAGGTTGTATGCGTTAAAAATACACACTGGATACTTGCAACCTGTGAAGACAACCCTAATTGATATACTTTGTCACCTCTAAGTGTGAGGTACCCCAAATATGAAAAAAAAAAAAAAGAATTTGAGCATTACCCGCTCTATTAGATAGGACGACCTACTCCTGAACTTTTAACTACACATGGTACAACATATCACAGCCTGAATCGATATACTCTGGATTCTGGACTAACTGAATACCTCTACGCTTTCGCTAATTCATATCACGTCAAATTCCTTGTGGGTTTCTGGTGATTGTTGATCTGTCAAAACTCGAATACCAATATATTTTATACGATAACATATTTTCTTCTCAATCTCTTATTTCCTTGTTTTGAAATAAAGGGTTGTTTCAAGGGTTTTTCTTTTAACTGGTTGTATGTAAGACCGTTGTTTTTGTACTTATGACATGACTCTTGGTCGTACCTCCACTTTGGAGTTATCACAAAATGCTTAGTATATGGTAATTGGTAAATGACATGTTATACTACTTTTTGTTCTAAAAGAAGAACAAGACTTCTTTTTTAAAGCTTTAGTTATTATTATTATTATTATTATTATTATTATTATTATTATTATTATTATTATTATTATTATTATTATTATTATTCATTATACAATACAATTAGCAGTTATAATTATAATTAAACTGTACGATATATTAAAATAAGCAACGTCATTTGAATATTTTATAGTAGTAGGCAAAGAATCAAAATGCCCACTAATGACTTTAGTGCTACTAATTCATCTTATCCAAAAGGGTGACATGGCAATTTGTAATTTGTTGATATTATACTTTTATACTTCATCGACCAGAAGAATTACTATTATTTTATTTTATTTTCAGTTGTTAAAAAACACAAATTTAATCAACACATTGCATATGCATACAGTTGGTATCTTTTTGAATATGTCATTCAACTGGTCAGCTGAATATCACTGTACATATAGACATAAATACATATACATCACCTTGTTCATTATAGAATCACACTTCACACAAAACATTTCTCTTTCATTTCCACACACCAAAAACAAACATGGCTGTTATTTCAACAAAAGATTCAGTAAATCCAAACACACAAACTATACAAGAAATCATGAAAACATACAAATCACTTCCACCAAGACCAACTATTGAAGAGCTTGAAGCAGCCATATCAGTCATCAAAACAGTCAACTCTGAAGAAAAACAAAAACTTGATGAAATCACCAAACAAATCTGCCCAAAAGATATCCCACCAGAGCTTTTTTCTATCCTTCAAAAAGTCAGACAAACCATGGTTTTGTTTCAGAGTCAAGAACAGAGGAAAGAAGCTTTGCAAATTGTTGACTTTGACCAAATTTATCAGACCTTTGATGAATTGATACAGAAAGCTTCCAAGTGTGTTTCTGGAGATACCCAGTTGGATATAGATGATGATTTTAAACACCCAGTTGTTAACTTTGAAAAACAAGCTGTTATCACTGATGAAAGCTTGTTAATTTCCAAAAAGATTAATACAGCTGAAACTTTTAAGGGTTTAGTCAAGAGTTCTTCAGCAAAAGCCATCAATTTTCCAACAGGTTTGCTCAATCTTGTTCCATACGCAGATTACGCAATCTATTTATTGACAAAAAGTCAAACCCAAGATCTTTTTCTAAATTGTTATTCATAATATGTGTTCGTCTGTGTGTGTGTATGTTTGCTGTTTCATGTTTGTGTGTTAAATCTTGAAGTATACTACTCTTGATTTGTAGGTGTAGAACAACCTGAAAAATTGAGTCTGATGAAAGTAGCAGCCTTGATTGAAACCATATCCAAACAAGATGGAAAAGTTCTTGATCTTCAATCAAAATTAATGGAAAACATAGAATGGCTTCCTGTATCGATCGGAAAGCTATCAAACATCACTGAACTTAATCTTTCAGATAATAAACTTACGGCTCTCCCATCTTCCATCACCAATCTTGTCGCTTTAACTAAGCTCGATGTCCACTCAAATCAACTCATCGACCTACCCGATTCGTTTGGTGAACTAGTCAAGTTACTCGACCTTGATCTCCATGCAAACCGATTGAAGTCTCTCCCTGAATCGTTTGGAAATTTAACAAACATGATTAATCTTGATTTAAGCTCCAACTATTTCACCAATCTGCCAGACTTCATAGGAAACTTATCCTCTATGCAAATCTTGATTGTTGAAACAAACGATCTTGAAGAGCTTCCTTACACTATTGGATCGTGTTCTTCACTTGTGGCACTCAAACTAGACTTTAATCAACTAAAAGGTCTTCCTGAAGCAATTGGAAAGCTCGAGTGTTTGGAGGTTCTTACTTTGCACTATAATCGAGTACGAAAACTGCCTACAACAATGGCAAATCTAACTAAACTAAAGGAACTTGATGTTAGTTTCAATGAACTAGAAGGGGTACCAGAAAGTCTTTGTTTTGCAACAAATTTGGAAGTACTCAACATTGGTAAGAACTTTGCTGACATGACATTCTTACCGCGATCAATTGGCAACCTTGAAAACCTTCAAGTGCTTGATATAAGCGGTGATCAGATAAGATTCTTACCAGAATCATTCGGGTTATTGTCAAAGTTGAAAATATTTCGAGCTGATGAGACCCCTCTTGAGGTTCCTCCACGTGAAATTAGTAAGCTAGGGGCTCAGGTAAGATGACTGCACCATGATGATAATTTTTTGGTTCTGTTGCTCTTTCCCATGTAACAATAGCTGATTAACATTTTTTTTCCAGGCTGTCGTTGAATACATGGCTGATTTGGTTGCGAAAAGAAATGTCAAACCTCAAGAAATGAAGAGAAAACGCAAGGGATTTTGGTCATGGATTTGCATGATCTTTTCAGGGTGATGGGCTATGAAAGAAGGAATATTTGCACATATCACATAAAACAGTAAGTTTGATGTCTATATTTATTGTACATACAAAATAAACTTGAAATTGTGTACTCATTTTATTGTTGTACAAAAGTTTTGCTTTGAGACATTCATGTTATGTTCATTTGTAAATGTAAATTGTAATATAAACATTAAAAGTTGTATATTGTCTGTATAATTGAATAAACTAAATTTTATTGTTTTTTCATGTAAACATGTCCTAGTTTTTAACTTTTTTTATCATGTAATTTCCATCATCAATCATAACATTTTATTCAAGAAGTTGTGAAGATTGAGATCGATGTTTTTCTGATATTTTCTTTCGCATATTATTGTTTCAACTTTCGGTCCTTCTGATCAAAATCTCATTTTTCGTACGGATTGAACGAAACAAAATTTTCCTTTAACCGTGAACATACTGGGTCGTTTATAAGTGCATTTCCCATCTGATTCCATCGTTCCAATATCTAGTTTTAAGTTGTGACAACAGATGCTTGTCTTCTTGTTTTATGACTTTTGTTGACTAAATTGTCGGAAATAATAAGGGTTAATTACTTAAAAACACAACCTACTTTCAATTTTGTCTATTTTTCTCCAACGTACTTATATTTTCCCGATCTGTAACATATTTTTACTTATATTTATATTTCAAGTTTTAGTTTAATTATAATGATTAATGATTAATGATAAAAGAAAACATGAAATAAAACTTGAAAATTCAAGTTCTATGTGTGATTAATCACGGCGTGAGTATTATGACATATATCCTTCTGGAACTTCTGCACGAGATGATATCGAGAATGCCATCATCAAAGATTACTCAGACCACTCTCAACAAGTGACTGAAACTGACGTGTCAGTTGGTGTCAACTCAGCGTCACATCGCGCTTTATCCAAAACTGACTAATAACTAACGCAAGTCACTTAATATTTCTGGATCTCACAATTACAAATATACTTTTATTTCTATACATTAAACAAAAAATATATTTCTTAATGTTGTGACCCGACCACCTCCGTCCCTTCTCTCGTCGGAAAACCAAAGCTCCCGACTCACGCCACGGTGCCAAGTGTCATTTAAGTGACGCTGTGTCACTTCTCCCAACCGACGCTCCATTGGGACACCCCTTACCAACACTCGAAGAAAATTGTGTTGATGAACTCTGGTGGTATAAAGTTGAGGATCCCCAATTAATCTTCCAACTCCTTCCACTGACATTCTTCACAGCATTTGGAATAATAATTACATCAAGTGATCATAATTTACCAAATTCCGTTAATAGATAGAAACAAGATTATTGTAAAGCTTCGTACATAGGTTTACATGGTTGTTTTAACAAATTAATGTTTTTTATCAGTTGGCGATGACTATGGAAAATGGAATTTGTGAATATCATGAAACCCGTGCACGGATATTACGAATATCATCATCATATCAGCGTGATTATATAGATACGATCCCAAAGTTAACAACGGTATGTATGATATTAAAGTTTACACAAAATTAAATGAGCCCCAAACTGAGGTTGAAGATTGACGAGGGTATGTGGATCGGAGCATGTGAATAAGATGTCGAGAGTTCAAAACAATAGTGTTGTAGAATCATAGATGGCGCCAATTTCGCTTCCAATAGAGCAAAGTTCATTCCGGTACATGTGCGTGGGCCAGGGAGAAAACATACTTGTCCCTTGGTCACCTTTGATACACCTTCGGAAAATCTGTCAGGTTTGAACTCCTTCACATCTTCACCCCATATATTTGGGTCATTGTGTAAATGCATTGTATGCAATTGGAAGAAAGATCCGGCAAGGAAGGTTATGTCGCCTAATTATGTGTGGTTGTTTATCATTCTTCATGTAATACCACTGGAGGGTATAGACTTAGAACCTCATTAAAAATCATGGTAACCTGCAAATTTAACTTAACATAATGAATACAATTTTGAAGATTAAAAACTTACACATCCAAAAAGGTATGAAAAGACCTACAGTTTTTAAACGATTCAATCCGTCCATAGTTTAGTCCCCAAATGCTATACTAGTGATATTTCATCCCTAGCACGTTGTTGCTAACTTGTGTGTTGAGCCAACATGAACATAGTCCAAACAAGCAAAGCTCCAATGGTCTCGTGTCCTGCAATGTAGAAAAGCTTACACTCGTCGATGACCTCATCCACGCTTAATCCAGAATTTATATTTCCACTTTGTTTAATTTCTTCGTAATTGGAATCCAAGACTATGCCCAATAGGTCATCATCACTACTTTCCCCATCTTTCATTGCAATCATTCGTTTATCGATGATGCTCCTTATAGCAGTCTCTACTTCTCGATCAATTTTATGTATCCTTTTATTTCTTTTTGTTGGCAAAAATCTGCAAAGTAATTTATGTTAATTTGGCCACTTCATCGTTCCTCAATTTATCAACGAGAAAAAAGCTTATAAGAGTTTATCGTTACAGTAACGTACTCACCTGAATCCAGGAAGGTAGATTGATATTGTGCAGCGTCAGTGACCAACTCTTCCAGTTCTTGTTGAAGCTCAAAT
Organism: Gnaphalium uliginosum; assembly: GCA_963930675.1. Classification (NCBI taxonomy): domain Eukaryota; kingdom Viridiplantae; phylum Streptophyta; class Magnoliopsida; order Asterales; family Asteraceae; genus Gnaphalium; species Gnaphalium uliginosum. The sequence continues at coordinate 12,831,777 of OZ005684.1, forward strand.
ATTCTTTTTCCTTCTTCAAAGTTACTACCAAAAGCTATACGTGAAATTGCATCACTAGATAACGTCAGAAGGTGAGGCCACACATCCACTTCATACGAGCTTTCCTTCTCTAACATTTTTCCCCATTTGTCGATCATCTCCAAACAACTAATATAAAATGCAGGCACCATATGCTGTAAAAAAGTTTGCTTGTGCAATAGTTGTTTAGACGAAACAAACGATTCCATTTTTTTGTTTACTTAAAAGAAGTTGTTCAGAGATACATAATATGATTGTCGCCTTGTGGGTTAACAAAAACCATATGTTTTATCGCTGAGTTGAGTACTCCGCATGGAGACCACTTGCAGTGCACCATCGTCTTGTCCGTTGTTGGCGAAAAACGTTTCGAATTGGTGGGCCCCACAAGATTTTCCATTTTCTTTTCACATTTTAAACCAAGATTTTTCATTTTCTTTTCAAATTTTACCGTACAATCCGAACGGTCCAACCCGAATAGATCATTTGGATAATTCGGTTATATCCGAATAGTGAACACCCATACACAAGTGTGAGGAACAATTAAAATATTTGAACATTTCTACAGTTGAAGAGTGTATAGTGTATGTATACTGCAAATTGCATTCCAAGCTACGTGGAAAAATACCAACCACTCAATGTATTATGAGAAGAGATTGAATACGTGGCTTAGGACATTTGAACATCTCTAGCTAGTTTTTTTTTTTTTTTTTTTTTTTTTTTTTTTTTTTTTTTTAATTTCTTATTCTCTTTCTCTAATTTTATTTTTATCATAATTACATGTTTCATCTGAATCAAAATATATAGAGTAGTTTACTTTATACTGATCGTCTTGTGGTTTGTCAAAAACAATAATATTGGTTGTTTTTTGTTTTATTTTCAGAACTACATATGTTTAGAGTTCAGTCTCTTATGGTCTACTAACTTTTATCATGTGCAAACGATACAATGCATAAACCCTTTCAAAGATTTTTTTTATGACAAAACATCTGTTCACCAATTTTCTTTAAACAAAAATCTTTACATTCCAATACAAAATGTCAAAATCCATTTGAAAAGCTTTTTTAGTGGAAGCTACACACGCAAAAGTATAAAAAAACCTACCGAGTGAAAGTTCAATTTTGTTAAACTTTTTGTCAAATTTGAACTTTTGGCTCCGATAAGATCGAGTTATTTAGGGGGTTTTTTCTCAATTTTTTTTCTCATCGGAGATGCTCTCACTTCTACTGGTAAAATCAATTCCCTTCAAGTGAACAATTTCTAATATTTGTGTGACACATGGGAGAGTCAAGTTGGTGATGCCCCCTTCCCTCGTTTTGTTTTTTTAATCAAAATCCAAAAGTGTATTATAACTCAACATCACCCCAACATCCCACCACCCTTCACCTCTCTATCATCTGCAAAACTTAGCAAAGGTATATGCTTGCCCCACTCCAATAATAATTGAACTCACTCACTCACACTTCATAACATGAATCCATAAATATCCCACCAAGTATAGCTTCCATAATGGTTCATCCATTCAATAAATTTATTTCATTTATGTCTTCTTAATAACAAATCTTCATGTGGGTAATTCAAAGTTCACTACTTTATGCATTTTTTATGGCACTTTCCAATTTGCATACTCTGTTTCTTGAAGAAAGGGACTGTTTTTCATCCTCCTTTTCTTGATTTTCACAGGGTTTAATGAGAGTTGAAGGGAAAAGGTTGTAGTCCAAGCTTTAAAAGTGGTAATCTTTGACTTTTTCAGAAGGTTTATCAGGAATTGAAGTGGAAAAGATTTGACTTTATTGCTTAGATTCACAATGCCAGTTCCACTAGCTCCATATCCAACTCCTCCAATACCATTTACACCCCCTGCAACTGCAACTGCAACTGGTACATTAGCTTTGGTTTTTATATCTATATATGTTTTATTTTACTATTTTATCTTCTAGAAAATACTGAATCAAGAAAAGGTTGTAATCCAGATAAAACGATTGTTCTTATGTATAGATATGATCAGTAAACTAACTTACAAGACCTTCAATGCTTAATAATTTGATAGTTTTGAATAAAAACAGAAATCTACAGTCATTAAGCATTCCCAGATGGTTTTTATATGTAATCACTAGTCAGATAGATTGAACCAAAGTCAACTTTTGATCAGGAAAACGCAAAGTCAAACTCAGATTTTTTTAATTTCAAAATATTACATTGATGTTTCTAGTTTTGTAGCTGATAATGTTTTTAGTGATGAATTTCTTATGATGAATTGTAATTATGGTTTTTTTTACATAATCTAAAAGTTTACACTTGACCAATTTGAATCCGAAAACTAATCAGGTTGACTTTTGAAAAGCCAGAAGCAGTAAACAGAGCACTCTGTTTTTTTCTTTATAGGTTCCGAAAGCCAACTAGTGTGTTCAGGATGTCAAAATCTTCTTCTCTATCCGATCGGTGCAACCTCAGTTTGTTGTGCTGTTTGCAATTCCATCACTGCTGTTCCTCCTCCGGGTATGTGTGTAGTCTTTGAGTATTTTTTTTTTTTTTTACAGCTTGAAGTTTATAGTTCTTGGATGAATTCAGTATAGTGATTTACCTTACCAGGCAATACCATGGAATTATGTCATTAAACGCTTATACTAAAAAGTATATTTGTCACAATCAGATTGACATAGACAATACCTGAAATAACATGTTCAATTATACACAAAAAAAAAAAGGAAACAGATAGAAAATGGACATGATTTGAAAATTCAGATGGACTGTCACTATTGAAGCCATATAGATGGACTACAATCAAAATGATGTTTAGTAATGCCCAACATTTTGGTCAAATCCGTTGATATGTGTTTCTTAGGTACCGAAATGGCACAATTGGTGTGTGGAGGTTGTCACACGTTACTCATGTACATTCGTGGGGCCCCAAGTGTACAATGTTCGTGTTGTCATACCATCAATTTGGCCTTAGAAGGTACAGCTTCCTACACTCTACTAAAAACTTTCATGACTCAACGTTAAATGTCTAAAAAGCACCAGAGTTGTTAACTTTGTTGTAGGAAATCAAGTAGCACATGTCAATTGCGGAAACTGTAGAATGCTATTGATGTATCCGTATGGTGCAAGATCTGTCAAATGTGCAGTTTGCCAGTTTATTACTTCTATTGGGGTTAGTACTAAACCTAGGTTTCATTTTCTTATTTGCATGATTTATATCGGTAACAGTAGTGTTGTTATTGCAGCTATAACATTAAGCTTATGATCTGTCATTCTCATAGTCTATTGTTCATGAATAACTGCAGGCTTCGACAAGCAATATAGAACAGAAGGTGGTTACCTAAAACTTCATACCGACATTTTAACTTGCCGACATCTATAGAGTTACAAAATTTCTACTGTGAGAGATTATTAATATTACTACCGTTGTCAGTATTACTGTTGACATTTTCTAAGGAATAAAAGTAATGATTTTGTATATATACCCAAATGTATACTGATTTGAACCATAAATATGATGGGAAGATGTTGTTTGGGGTTATTTTGTGTTGATTGTTTTGATATGTTTTTTTTCCCTGAAAACGGCAAAGAAGTTTTATTTGTAAGAAAACTGAGAAACAATTAAAACTTAAAATCGCTGGAAAAGCATATAAAAGTCTTTGTTATTGAGCAACTTGCAATTTAAAGGTGGTCCACTTTCTGTCTATCTATGGTCAATTCCATGAAATAGAGACAGAAGCAAGGTTCTTTTTTTCTTCTTCGACTTTTCTTCTAGAGTTTTCACTACATTTTTGACATTCTATAGATACATACCAAAAGATATGCTCCATCTTCACAAGTGTTATTTATCATCCAAAGGTATATCATCTAAGCATCCAACACAGATGTCTTGTGTTGCCACTTAACAAAGCTTTTGTCGGAGAATGTAAACGACGATACTTGAAACAGCACCAAAGATATACTATCTTAGATATGCTCCTACCACATACGATGGTTGAGATATCTCCATTAAAATTTGTAGAAGAGAGAGAAAATGACTTTATAGGGCTAACATACTCAATTGGGCCGTAATGGAGCAATATCCAGGTATGGATCCTTTGACCCGCGTGCCTGTATTCTAGACCGTTGCCCCCTCCATTCGAATTTTGAATGGATCTGTACCCGGTAATGGTTTAGAATCTGAAACGAGTCGCGCGAGTTAAATGATATGTACCTGGATATCGATCCATTATGACCCAAATGAGGATGTTAGTCCTTTAAGGCTTTTCTCTATCTCTTTACTATATCTCCCTGGACCAGTAATTTAACAACTACGTTTTCATTTCAGATTGAGATTGTGTCAACTTCAAACCCCTAAAATGAAATTGAGAGGATTCTGATCCTAATCTTTGTTCTTTACATTCCTAAGAGTGACCCAGCGTATCACAACCAAGGTCTTAACTTAAGCATACCAATCATAACATCTATTAGAAAACGTTCTTGATTCTGATATTTTCATGACTTGCAAGATTGAAAATTAAACAAAAGTTATGCATCTAACTCTTTTTAAATGTAACAAATATTCAAGTCTAATAAAACGTACTTCGTATTATTATTATTATTTTCATTTCAATTTACCTAACTTGAATCAGACAAAGTGAATTGTCATCAAGAAAATCATCACAATACAAAAGTAAAGCATGAAGTTACCCGATAAAGTAGAAAATGACCAGTAAGACAAAGTTGGATAAGCATCTAGGGAAAAGTTGAATCAAAGCATATGTGATCTTTCCTTTTTTAGAATAAAGTTTAGGTTTTGCACTTCATGATAAAATGCATAAAATAATAATATTCATCCGATCCTACATGATTAACAGTCACATCAAATGAGTTTACCAGCATAGACGAATTTACATGTATGTTAGATGGGTCATTGGGCCCCTTAAACAAAAAAAATTACTACAGCCCATATGATATTTTCTTCATTGCAATTTAGTTTGGACCCCCTTGGACTCTCATTTCTTATAAATAAATGCTTTACCAATCCACCTTGTTAAATAATAGTAAAACAAGCCTAATTTATTAATTTACTCACTGTCTGACTTCCGCTTCTTTAAAATTTAGTATTGACAACTGTTTTGTGTTAGACTATGGTGAAATTTGAAGGGTTTTATCCTCTTTTTTATATGGAAGATAAACAGCTTTACAAACTCAGATTAGTATTGAAAGATCAAAATACGAGAACTTATAAATCATATATAATAAAAATGAAAACATAGATGATTCTAGTGTTTCACATATAGAATCTATCGATTGTTAAACATTAATTAATGGATTTTCATATCATATATATTGAAAAGATGTGGTACATACTATTAATAACAACGCTCGTATGAATTATTTTCAAAATATGAAACCTCGACGAAGATATTAGTATTAACTTTAGATATTTATTCAATTTATATTTTATGTTTTGTACTATTGACCCGATCCGGTTTGACCCATTTATGTGACCATTTATCTATCGCTTTAACACTAGTGTTCTTAATGACCCACGTGAGTTTGATTTCTAAATTCGCCACTGGTTACGGGGAAGCCTATAGTTGCAAAGAGCTACTGTTTCCCTGCTAATGATAATATGCATGATCAAAATTTAAAAGGCTAAAGTCATATATTAATCTTTTAAAAGCAAACGGCAAGTTATAAGTACAGAGCTTCTCAAATGTCCTAACCGTCTAAAAGTAACATACTAATACCGATTTAATTTATAGTTCCCTTGTAATTTACAGTTTGGATGGTAGCTTACTCATCGCCCATGGCTAGTTCCAGTGCATAGTCATCCCTTTCCTGCAATAATTGTCAATGATAAATGCAAGGTACTCCATATAGAACCACCGATAAAATTATAGAGCTAAATAGATGCCATTTTGTTGATGAGATGGTGGGAAGAATTATTTTTGACATAACTTATTCATAAACTTACTATAGGTCCTCGTGCAAAATAACGTCCAAATTGAAGCCAATATACCTGCAGAAGCCATAGATGATATATATGGTTAGCCAAATAAGCGGAGTGTAATAAAGGAGAAAAGAGATGGCAAGTTATTTTATCCAGTAAGATGCTGGATGGATGTTCACCAACTGATGATAATCATTCAGATGCAGTTAGATATTTTTATTTAGAAAACAACTCTTCAAATTCCAGGCTAAAACTCTACATACCATCAGTCTACCATGTTGTATTTGTGCCTTTTTGTTTAAGGTGGCGTTGCTTATCTAACACTTGTACACTTTAAGAATCAAGCCCAAAAGTAGCATACTAGCCCTGTGGCAGGCATACAATAGGATCTTAGCATAATAGTCTTACTTAATAGGCATACAATAGGATCTTAGCATAATAGTCTTACTTAATAAGCATACAATAGGATCTTGACTAGCTTAAAACCACGATATAACTTATGCCAACAACTTAAAGCTTATAGGGTACTTAATACCAAAAATGCATGCCAACTAACTATAACTCAAGGGGCTACTATTTGGATACCGCTTACAACACTCCAAGCCCAAAGTGACATACTATCCAAATCACTTCAGGACCAACATAAAACCATGGTCGAAGTTATTAGTAACTCACAACTTAAAAACTTACTAGCCTACTAGCCACTAGGTACCCAAACTTTTCACTCTCTATTGATATGGGCCAATACATCCAGAAACAACGCATCAAAAGATGCATGGGTTCAACTCAGTACACCTAAGGGGGTACTACCTTATTACCATTTGCAACACCCCAAACGCAAAGTAGACCAGCCACACTAAGAGTTGTGTAACCGTCTTAGAAAAACCATGGTCGTTACACCATCACCAGACTGCCAGTACCACTGTCATGGTTACTCTTCTAATGACCTAAGCAGTTAAAAGTGTTTATATTGGAGTTTAAAACAATAACGCTGTTTCTGTTTAGTTCACCAAAAAGCAACTACTACGCAGTACGCACTAAATAATTTTTAATATGTGGCACAGTCTTAATATGGGATCTTCAAACCGAAGCTTATATTATCTCCAGTTAAGTCACATGAGCCAACTTAGATTGATTTTGCAACCTATGGGGTCTTGTTTAGGATAAGGTACTGCATACAAACATAATCCATTTACCGGCTACTAACAAGAACTTTTACAAGACTACACACATCACTTGTTGTATATTAACAATAAATCACGCAAAAATGAAATATTTGAAGTAGCAGTATTAAGTAGCCAGTCCCATACCTCATCTTCATCTTGGGTTTCAACTTCAATATCTGAAGTTGGAAAACCAACACAAAGGAGCGCATAACCCTGCAAAATGTATACAAATTTATATAAACTTGTATTCAATGCAATTAAACTAAATCATATGAAATTACAAACATGTCATGTTTGAAATCAATAAGGAACACAAAACGACATGCCTTTGCTTTAAGTTCTGCAGATATGCCTAACGCCTCAGGCTGTATAAGACTTCCAGATTTTATACGAACAGCACAACTAGTACAACAACCTGCCATAATTAAACATCTACTTTAACCTACTTACAAACCAGTAATCTATATTTATGGTGAATTATATGATGTTATTAACAAGTAACATACAATATCGGAATATAACGAAGTATATTGCATAAAATAACGTGAATTATAGATCAATACCGTGCCTGCAAGCAAATGGTAATGATATATCCTGTGCTTCAGCTGTATGTAATATATATTGATCCTGCAACATTTGATAACACATTATAAGTGTTTTTCCCTAAATTTTACACTAATGGTGTTTCTAGGGTTTAGCATTACATACAAATTACAAAATTACATTATTGTTACTCCAATTATTATAATAATAGCGGTTTGTACATCGAAATTATTTATTAATTACTTCTGGAACGTAGAATTCGTGAACAATATCGCGTTGTCTATCGTGAACGGTGACTTTATGGCTACGAGCTGAAGACGTAACGGAAATGCGTGGAGAAACTTGAAGCTCGGACGATGTCGTATTACGACGTGATTTTGAGGAAGTTGTGAGGTAATTGATTGTATTTTTTGATCGCCGGAAAAGTGATGGAGTACGGTAATTCGTGGTGCAGAAAATATTGCAGTGAGTTTTAAGGTCCATCGGATGGTTTTGGGTCGGAGCTCCGGTGACTGGTTGAATTGTGGTGTTGTGGTGTTGTTTCCTCTGAAGTCTTATCTGATAAAACCCCTGTTGATTGGCTGTTATTTTCGTTTTGGAAATTAAAAATAGGAATAAATTAATTTACCATAGAGTACATATTTTTTTACGACCTCCCGGCTCCCTCCCGCACTACAACTATTCACGTTTCTATTTTGTCATCCTACTACAAACGTTTATATTTTTATTTGTAGTTATCTGAGTATAAGTGTCATTTTATATTTCATTCAATAGAAAAAAGACTTTCGATACATATAATATTTAATTGATAAATATTATAATTAACGGAGAATTCTAAAACTTTGTGCCAGTAAAAGTGTCTCGAAGAAGAGTATTATTTTATTTTGTTAAAATCAATAGTCGCATACTTAGCTCACTAATTCTTGTTAAGTTTTCACTAATCTTTTATTTAAGTTTTCACTAATCTGACACAATCGAATTGTTCAACTTAATAAATTACATTGAAAAATATTGTTGGATCTTTGACCCTTGTGATGATTCTATGTATGTGTGGCCTTTGATTATCGACTATTTGGTGAAGATGCTCATGTGGGTTAAGTAGTGGTGAATCTAATGTGTGATGATGTACTTGCTTTATTCCTCCTCTGTTCAATAAATGTTTAAAGCTTAATGCACCTACCTTTTTGGTGAACCATCTTTGTACATGAAAAAAAAATAAAAAATTGTGTATGTCATGTATCCAAGCTCAAGTATAAAATGATATCAAAACTATATTTTTTTCAAATTTAAATCATGAAAATTGTCATATATCCTTATTTTGATCATTTCTTATCAACATTATTAGCTTTTCAAATCTTTGTTACATTTTATATGAAAATCAAAATATATAACAAGTTAATATCAATAAAGAGTGTTGTGCACATAACACAAACTATATAACAAAAAAGATAAGTTTTGTTCATAATAAAAAATCATACAAGCTCTAATCAAATATGATATAGTTTTGATATTTTTAAAACAATAAAACATAGTTTTAATATGTATCTATACTTAAACTTAGGTATACGTATTCACTTTTCTCCTATCTATATCTATCTATCTATCTATATACCTATAAAATTAATTACAAAACTAATACATGAACACATGGCACTCACCTGAGATAGTAAGTGTTTGCATGGGAGACACATGGAGTAGTCGTGTCACATATTGAATTATCACATATATTGAATAAACGTGGTTGTGAATCACCATCTTTAAAAACATTTCATAGGAAGCACAAAAACAAACAGAGAAATATATACATATAGAAAGAAATAGGGAAAAAATGCATTCAGTAAAAGAAAAGGTGAGCAACGCAGCCAGTGCTGCTAAAGCCCATGTTGAATCCTACAAAGCCAATCTTGAAGAAAAGGTACGTACACTTTGCATCAATCACTTGTACTTGATACATACATAATTTTTAATTTTGTTGTTACATTTCAGGCAGAGAAAGCCACTGCAAGGACACAGGAAGAGAAAGATATAGCACACCAACGAAGGAAAGCAAAAGAAGCCGAAGCAAAGATGAATCTACACGTTGAGAAAGCCCAACATGCTGCCGAGAAGCTGCACGGGAAACACCACGTTCTTGGACACGATGTTTACGGTGGACACCACACAACTCCGGTTGGTGTAGCGGGTCAACCGGTGGGGACGGTTCCTGGAACCGTGGCTCACCAACAACCCCTTGGAGGGGTGGACCCGATAACCGGGACCACCGCTTCAACTTATCCTTTAGGAGGACACCTTCATGGACATAACAAACATCTGTAGTTTAATTACCTTTTTGTTGTTTTAGACTTTGGTGTGTTTTTGTTGTAATAGTTGTTGATTGTTCATAAATGATCTTGAATTTTAGAATTAAGATCAAGTTACAGTTGATTCAAGTGTTCATACATGTTTCCAATAATGAAATGAAAAATGAGGTACAATTTTATGTCAAAACAGATATGTAAAAGCGGCTGCAGCTTTCCTTTGTATTTGACATAGTGTTGGACTGAACCTTTTGGCGACAAACATGGGTTCCTAGCTTTTGCAGGTTTAGTGGTTAGCTTGACTTGAAGTTTAGACCCTGTGTTTTGGTCTAGTTCACTGTATGAGGTACAGATTCAGGGAACACCTCTTCATGAAACTCGTCCGCAACACCATCTTCGTCTATTTTGAGTCGTTATGTATACCAGTGTACGTAGACCCTGAGTCCAACATCACGACCTTAAGACTTTGGAATGTGTTCATTCTAACATTAGTAGTGCAAATAAATATTCAACCTTCTATAACAACGTTGGCAATTTTACAGCAGGTTAACGAACTTGGTAACGCCCTGTTTACCAAATTATTCAAATGCCTGATTTTTAGTACCAAGTAGAAAAACTTGCTAAAATAAGGTAGGCGCATGGTTTGTTACATTATTAGAAAAGAGATTGTGGTTCTAAGATTAACTTGTTATACCTTAGGCGAATTCTTATTCATTCATCTTTCATTAGAATTCGTGTTGAGAATTATACAATGTAGTAAATATATATTGTTCTAAATTAGGATATTTTGGAAATCAGGTTAAACTTCAGGAAGAAGAAAATAATTTGGTTAAACTTCAGGAAGAAGAAAATAATTTGATGAACAAGAATATAGGATTTGAATTAAGGTTAAGGTGAGGAGGTTGAGATAAAAATAGAATAGGTTCGATGAGAGTCAATTAGTGAGTTTCCGTCTGTTCTGTGTGGTGGTCTCGGTGATTTCAATAACGACGACGTGAATTCCGTTATTGTAATCAACCGTTGAGAGTGGTGTGATGATATTCAAAAGTGTTGAGAGTTGAACATCTTCAACTTGTAATCTTTCATATAATGGATGTTAAGTGGCCTACATGTCTCCTGGTTTTCATTCTCGTTTGAAAGGTTTTTCATGTCAAATATCGGGTGTTCATGCTTTTTCTGTTTTGTACGTGTATAATTATTGACTTATACAAGGTTATGTGATTTATTGTAGTGACGATCGATCCCAACGAGCGGTATAAGAACGGGTCGATACAAACAAAAACACAATAGCATTGGATAGATGACGAATTATCTAAGGCGACTCCTGTATCTACAGAAGCCCAAATCTGTAACACACATGGTAGCAACCTACCCATTGTCCATTCTCGAGTTCACGATCTTACACGTTACTGCCGAGTAGTAGCTGCAGTTTTAATCAAAACGGGTTCATGGGTCATTTCGGACTTTGTTTTAGTGCTCACGGTTAAGGTTTAAAACTTCAACTTAAAAGGAAACACGAGCATAACTAATTATACATTTTTTTAATATTATAACTCGTAATGATAGCCCTTGATGCTATCATTATTATTTTCCAACTTTTATCGGTCGATAGGAATACATCGATCTTCGACGATGAATTAGTATACTAAGAAGATAAAGAGAGTGATGAATCTTAAAAATTCTTATAATAATAAAAAGAAATATTTTAACATACATTTATATTAGTTTGTTGTTTATGTCCCCGCAATAGTAGTTTAATAGTGGAAATATGCAATATAAATGTGGAAGTCAAGGTTCAATCACTGTCCTAATGTTTCTTTAATTGCGGGTTACGCGATTTACCTTCCTCATGCGTGGGACCAGTCGATGGAAGCCGCCAGTGATCGGTTACTATTTTTTTAAGCTTGTTATTTCATAAATTGGTCGGAAAGTACCTCCAAAATCCATTAACCGACCCCTTAATTGCTAACTTATGCTAAGAACTATTTAACATAAAACCACAAATTAACAAAATAAAAAACAAAAACAAAAAGTAGAATAATCATTAGACACATTCGATTATAACAATTAAAGATTAAAGATAAGTGAAGATGAAAGACCATTACTCACATGAAAAACTTTATAATAATAACATATTTATTACACATGTATATTAATTGTCCGGCCAAATAATAATTTTTCTCTGAGCCGATCATTATTTGCATGAACAAATAATATACATCTTTGTATTCTAAAATAAATTAATTTTTCAACACAAAGGTTACTTTGGCAATAATATTATGTCAATTAATTTACTTTTGTTACAAAAAAATGAATGTGAATAAAAGTAGCAATATAGTTTGAGGATTGCCAAACAAATCTAGTCAAACCAAATAGCACGTAATCGGATGAATAAGATACGAATCACAAATCGGATATGTGTGCTTAAATCCAATAATAGTTTACATCATTAAATTAAACCAATCACTTATTATCTATATATCTTTTATCTAGTTTGAATTTTGTATGTATACGTATATGATGAGAAATTATAGACACACAAAATTTACAAATAAATATTTCAAAAATGAAGTGGACAAGTAAGTAGACCAATCAAAATTATTTCATCTTTCTTTTTACTTCTCTCTCATTATGTGATTGGTATACCTCATTATGTAAAAATAATTTTATAAAACTTATATGGATAGGTTATAAGATTGCTTAAAATAAGAAAGAAAAAAAATCAAAAACTATAAATAAAACCAATCACATATCATCTATATATCGTTTATCTATTTTCGATCATACATATGTGTAAAATAGGTTGTAGTATCGACTACAAAAAACAAAAACAAAAAAATTAATCAAAAATATAAATAAAACTAATCACTTATCATATATGTATAGTAACATTTATCTACTTTGAATTATCATCATACATATGTGTAAAATATGTTGGTAGGATTGCTAAACGGAAAACAAAATCAAGAAATATAAATAAAATCACTTATCATCTATATATCATTTATTATTTTAGATTGTATATATATGTGGTTGACCTCTTGATATCCTTGCAAGAGCTCTCAGGCAACCTCACTAGTGACATATTCTGAGGTGACCAGAGAAAGGATCGAAAACGGTCAGGGATACTCTGTTTAGGCCAATAAATATCTTAGTAAAAATACTCATCCTCCCCAAGTAATCTGAACAGGAAAACTTCCTCCGTTTATCTGCTTATATATGTGGGATATATGTATGATTGAAAAAAATTCATTAAAAGACGAAATAGGCAAACGGACGAAGCAGTTACTGTTTACGACAGTTTGTAATTGTTACTTTATATAATTCGTACTAACATTTAGCACCGGTCTGGCAGGAATCGTGGGACAATATGTAGTTGTGAGTAGTCATGACATTTAGCACTGCGAACAATCGTTGGACAATATGCAGTCGTGGCTGACGTGATTCGTAGTCGTGGAATATGCTATTACGATTATAAATAGTCTTAGCAATACAATATACATACACATCGATAACAGTTATATGAACATAAAACGCGTGGAGTATTATGTAGCCTTTTATCACATGTTCAATTCAATCCGTAACTGAAGTCCTATCATGCGTGCAGCTTGATAAAAAGATTTGGGGTTTTCAATTACTTAGCAAGGGCCGCAAAAAATTAACACAACAATTAATTTGTATGTTTGATATTTATGGCATTAAAAGTGGCCATCTAGAAGAAGAAAAAAAGAACTGTAGAAGTTGTTTATACTGTAGAAGTTGTTTATACCTCACAATGCCACGTATTTAGTTATGGATCATTCTGTATGAAATTTTTTGTAAGAATGGAGGAATCAATAGGAATTTGTCACGTGTCATAAAACCCACTTTCTCCTACGTTTTTAAAAATTAAATATCTCAAGAATGACTGATTGAAAAATTATAAAAGTTACACCACAAAAATTACACCATAATTTTTCAATAAGTCATTTTTTAGATATTTAATTTTTAGAAACATAGGAGAAAGTGAGTTTTGTGACACGTGATGCGTTTTATTGATTTCTTCATTCTCAGGAAAATTGATATACTCATTTCAACCTTACTCTTTTAACATAATATATAATAATAATAATTTTAATAAGTCAATGTGAAAAAACCGCACGTGGCTCTTTATTGACACAATCTATTAATGGCAAGTGGCAACCACCCCTACTTTTAGTAAATGGAGATGCGAACCTAGGAAAGAGCGGAATAGTTAGCATCTCTTTTTAGTAAAATTAAGATAGATTGGAATTAAATTATAATTTAATATTTGTAGTTGCGAAAACACGTTGAATTGTTAAGAATACATAAATACAGATTGTGTACATGACTCCATTGATGATGAATAGTTGGTTATTGATTGGCCAAAGATCGCAACTCATAACTGTTGGGGAGCATAATCTTATGATGTTCTAAATATAAAGATACCAAATAGAGTTCCCAGCAAACTCATTAATTCCATACTAACCTGAATTCTAATTAGGCCCAACTTAATTAACCACTTAATTGGTTCAATAGTTAAATAACTTAATATAATTGAATTCTAATATGTGTGAGCTCACATTAATGAAGGATTTAGTAAATAAATTCGAATAATATTTTTAAGTTTATCTTCGACTTCCTTACAACATTGCTTTCTTCTAGACCCAGCAAGAGAGTATTACTTGCTGGTTATGATAATTTACTAATAACTGCGAGCAGATACTTAGATACTTAGGGACATAACGTTATTTAATATAGTTGAACTTTTTTATTATACAAATATTGGTGTGAAAAGTGTTATGTATTTTAGAATTTGTTCACACTTATTAATGTAACCAATTTATATACATTTATAAGTATATATAAACTCAAAAAAAGTTTACACAATTTCTAGAAATGAGTAGAAAAAAGCGTGGTAAAATGACATATGTAGTGTGAGTATTCTCGTAGGCGGAAAATAGGGAGGGCAAGGAGGGGTTGTGGTCCCCAAACATTTGAGCTAGTAGTAAATGTATATTAACTTTAGAAATGTTTACAAAGATCCCAGATAGCCAACATGGTTTAACAAGTCAAATTTAGCATTGTAAAAGTGATAATAAGAATGACTAATCAAATGTGATTATCATGTTATATTTTGTGATTATCTTAGATAATCACAAAAATAGCAACTGTAAAAAAGTTTCAAGAAAATTATTTTTTTCAATCATTGAGAGAGTTTCAAAGAAGGGGTTTTGGATATTAAAAAGTTTTCTTAAAGTCATTATCACATTCTCAGTAGTTTTCTCATTTGAATCCTCATATATATATATATATATATATATATATATATATATATATATATATAGAGAGAGAGAGAGAGAGAGAGAGAATGGATACAGAGGAAGCCCCAAATCTAGAGGATGGGGGAAGCAATAACACACTTTTCGGGGTACTTAACATTCTTTTAGGCAATGTCAATTTTTTTTAGTAAATATTAATCTAGATCGATATGATGAATTTTAAACTTTCTTGATAAATTTTCTTATAGGTTATAACATCAATGAACTAATATTAGATAAAAAATCATTAACATTCATCATGACAGAATGTTATCAAAATAAAATTAAAGTTGACGAACAATATTAACAATGTGTATTTAACTAACATTCATTGAAACAACATCTATTGATGAATGTTAACTGATAAACTCAATAACATTTCTTGTAAAATAATGGTATTGGGGGAAGGTGAAAACATAGTATTTATTTCGAGCAACTTAACACTCGTTTCGAAAAATGTTGAAAAAAGTAGATTTTTTAATAAATGTTAACCTGAATTGATAGTATCAATGTTATGCTTTCTTAGTATTTTTTTAATGTAGGTTAAAATGTTTATTGATGAATATTTGATCAAAAATTGTTAACATTCATCTTAGCTGAATGTTACCAAAATAAATAAATAAAGTTATCAAAATGAAAATATGTTGACGAATATTATAAGCAACGTCTATTTGAGTAACATTTATTGAAAGTAACTCCGTTGATGAATGTGAAGTGATAAAATCAATAACATTTTTTTAACTTTTCAATGAATGTCAGTCAAATATACATTTCTCGATGATTTTTAACTGACAGAGTCAATTTTGGTTAACATTTTATATATTTCTCGATGATTTTTAACTGACAGAGTCAATTTTGGTTAACATTTAATCAGGATGAATGCTAATGATTACCATTATGTTAATTAATAATGTTATAACCATGAAAAAAATAATGAATGACATGAATGATATGTGATTATCTCGAACACATAACAATCACAATATATAAGAGAATGATCACATGTGATTATCATATTATATTTTGTAATTATCTTGAATAATCACGACACTAGGGACCATAAAAAAGTTTGAAAAAAAATAATATTTTTTATTTATATTTTTGTCGCAACTTTTAACAGTTATTTTAATAATAATAATTGAAAAGGTTTTGAATAAATAATGTGTTTCAGATAGTTAAAAAGTATTTTTGAAGTAATTGTTACGTTCCTCCAATATTTATCCTTCTTACACATATATATATATATATATATATATATATATATATATATATATATATATATATATATATATATATATATAGTTTGGATCAAACGAGAACACTTTAAAAATAAGAACCGTTAAGAACACCTCAAATGCACAATGACTCTTGATAAAATAATTATATTCACATTCGTACATCTTAAATATGCAAAGAAAAATAAATGTACACTTTTAAAAATGCACAAAAATAAAAAAAACGATTGATGCACGATTATCTTTAAAATTATTTATTGTTCAAGTTCCGCCACCGGATGTCCTATTAGTTAAATTAATTTAATTTATACCAGACTATAAATAACGACCCTCTTCATAGTTTACACCACAAACCGACACACTTTGACGATCCCTCTCAGACTCCTGTTGGCAAATGGCCTTCTCTAATAGGTACATGTTTTGTTTATTGCATAAAATCGTTTCCTTTATTAAGTAATTAAATGGTTGTATTTACCTTTTTCCGAATATTAATGAAATTAAGTGAACAGGTTTATAGTCGACACACAACTGATCTTTTATTCTCGATCACATCTCATAAATTTGTTATTTCGCTTGTACAATATAAATAATTTTCACAATATTTTTTTATTAATAATCAAAGCAGAATGTACAAAA
The DNA here is from genome assembly GCA_963930675.1 of Gnaphalium uliginosum. Classification (NCBI taxonomy): domain Eukaryota; kingdom Viridiplantae; phylum Streptophyta; class Magnoliopsida; order Asterales; family Asteraceae; genus Gnaphalium; species Gnaphalium uliginosum. The sequence continues at coordinate 12,848,910 of OZ005684.1, forward strand.
ACATAGCACATCAAATATTATAAGATTTTTTATCATATCAAATTAATTGTTTGCCAAATTAGTGAAGAAAATCCATTTCCCACAAACTCAAAACAGATCAGTTGTCGTACGTGAAAATGTTTACCGGACCTTGACACCACGCCGTTTAGCCAAGTCTCATCATGATCAATTAATCAAGGCATATCGGGTCGGGGCACAAATATCATTTCTTGGTCATGAAGTCTTGACAGAGAACGATATACATGTATGATGATTTTAAAATTAACAATGTTAATGTATTAACTATGAGTAAATTAAAAAAATGAGTGTAGTATGGGTATGTGACAATGGCGTTACAAAAGCTTATGTGAGCTTAGATTTATCTTTTTTTCCTTTCATAAGCTAAGTTTCTAGTTTTGTTTAGTAGAAAAATATTAGGAGTTTTTTGAAAAGATTTTTTTTTTTTAAATTGAAGTAGCCTATTAGAAGTAGTCTACTAGTTTGAGCTTATGGATACTAAAACTACTTAAATACAATTTAATTATTTATCATTTTTTTTGTCAGTTTACACGATCAATTTACATTTTTAATCTCTAGTTTAGCTATTTTGTCAAACGCTTACAAAAAAAAGGAAAGAAAAAAAAAACTCCATCTTCAAACTTCAAATATAAACTTAAGCTGTCATCGATCTGCAACTATAAGCTTGTAGCTTCGATTACCAACTAGTTTCTCAAACATACTCTATAGTGGTATTGGAGTATTTAGTTTGGTAAATATGTACGTATTTTAACGTTTGAGGATAGAGATACATGATATTCTCCTTTACTTAATTGTTGTTTCAGGATGATCGTCAGTGGTCTTTCATCCAAATGTGATGTGTCTTATCAGTTGCGTCCATCAGTTAGGTCACAACCCGGGAGGTATGTGGCACGTTATCTAACACCCACAAAATCTCATTTCAACGATTGTTCTCTCTCAACGTCAACCAGCGACGTTATGAACTCCAAATTCAAGCAAGTTTATGACTCTCAAATCGGCTATCTTTCATGATCCGTCATTTGAGTTTGATGATGTTTCTCGGCAGTGGGTTGACCGGGTGAAGTTACTAGTACATTTCACATATATATTTATGGTTGTATTTTTGATTTATGCTTGTATATATGCCTCTAATGATTTGATTCTGGAATTCACTTGTATGTGTTTTCAAATTTATATATAAGATTTAGAGGATGATTAGGATTTTGTTTACGAAACAACTTTCGCGTTTTTAAAACGTTTATTTGAAAAAGCCATATTTTAGCCTATATTTCACAAAATGCTTATAATAATTTTTTTGCCAAACATTCTTCTATTATCATTTGCGTTTTAATTACCAACACAAGGATGTCTTGACACCCTTATTTTATTTTATCATTTTCGATTGACAACCGGTTATGGTTGAAGAGCGTCTAAAGACCACATTTGAATTATTTTTTATAACACTAATGCTTGATTTTCATGGAGAATCTTAAGATCGTCATTTAAATCTCTAAATTGTGATGAATCCTAAGAGGAGTTTTACCAAGTGTTTTTAGAAATTTTCCATATACGTGTTAAATGCTAATGCTAAATTGTTAGAAATTTTCATATTCTTTTTAGAATCAAGTCCAATTATGTATTTTTTTTTGCTTATTTTATGCAGATGATTGACTACAATGTTCTTGGAGGTATGGTCGATTCATTTTCAAGAAACTTTGCATTCTTAGAATCATAACTCAATAAACACAATTTAGAAGAAAAATGATAACAATATTATCAGGGATCTTGAATATTGCAAATGATATTATTATAATTATCTGCGGATTTCTTTTAGTAGGGCGGCGAAAAATACAACTAGAAGCAACGATTAGAAAGTGTAAATTTAATTTGATTCCTAAAAGTGGTAATCGACTAATCCATATCGTAAACTCGATCATAATCACATCTAGTTAACAAAGTTGTGGTTGGGCTTGAATATAATGTCGTTTTTTAAAGATATAACTCCTCCTCGTCCTCCTTATATATATAAGTAACTAATTCTGAGATTAGTGTACCCACCCAGAATTATTTCTCTACCTGGTGAATCAAATTTAGAAGTCGTGCACAGCTTCAAATCATCCTAACCTATATTATTAACGACTCAACATAAGTATAATTAAGACTAAATCAACTTAGGTAGCACAAATGATCTATGTAGTGCTCTTTGATTCATTTGTCCCTTTCACTACAATAAATAAAATGTGATGTATGCAGGTAAGGGTAACCGAATCCTCTCTCTAGTTGACACCTACAAATTGCTAAAAGGAGATGAACTTACAGATGATGAAGTTTTTCTTGCGTGTGCTCTTGGTTGGTGTGCTGAATGGGTAATAATTAATAACACAAACACTCCAAACAATTTACGAATTTAGTTTTCTGATCGAATTAAACCTTTCCTGGTATTTGATGTATGCTTGCAGATGCATGCATCAGTACTTGTAACTGATGACATAGTTGATGACTCCGATATACGCAGAGGTCAATCCTGTTGGTACAGACTACCTGAGGTGTTACTTGAAACAGAAACTATATATGTCTTGTTAATTTATTGCATGCATAGTTATTCGTAGCCGATAAATTAAGTGAATGCTCAGTCTTGACAATTTGGATGTAGGTTGGTCTGGTTGCAGTAAATGATGCTATTATTCTTCGCAACCATGTCGCCATAATTCTAAAGAAATATTTTAAAGGAAAGGCTCATTATGTGGATCTACTGGAACTCTTCAACGAGGTTTTTTTTTTTTTTTTTTCCGCATATTCAAAGTATCAAGGGTTTCATTTGTAGAAAGGGTTCTTGATCACCTTGTTTTGATTTGAGCAGATAGAATATCAGTGTTATTCAGGACAGATGATTGATATGATCACTACAATTGGAGAGAAAATCTCTCTAAATTTTCCTTGTCCACGTAAGTAACCAACTTAATCGTCGTTCTTTCATACAGAATATTCAATTATAATCTACTCTACTTCTGAATTACACAATTTCATGTTTTCATGTAGTAACCTCCGAATTCTTCAATACAAAACCTCTTATTGCTCATTTTACCTTCCAGTGAGTGTAAATCTCTCTGTTTTATAATTACCTTTTAAGCTCTCTTTTTTGCTTATTGATCTATGAGAGACTAATATGAGTTATTCTACGCTTTAAGGTTGCATGTGCCCTCCTTATGGCGGGAGAAAATTTGAGCGATCATGTTCATGTGAAAGACGTCCTCGTTAAAATGGGCATCTATTTTTCAGTGCAGGTAATTGATCGTTGTTTTGGTCACGTCCTATATAAACTAGTGCTATCTTTGCATATCATTATTATTTCTTCCACAATAAATTTTAACATATAAATTGATTAATATAGGATGATTATCTTGACACTTATGGTGATCCTAAGGTGACTGGCAAGGTTAGTACATAAATAAATATAGTACTTAATTTATCGATCTTGACCTTAATTTGTTTAAGAAACCATTATTAAAGCTTATGCTATACATATATGTCCCAATAATATTATAACAGACTGGAGTAGATATTGAAAACTTCAAGTATACGTGGTTGGTTGCGAAGGCGCTGGAGCTTGCTAACGATGAACAGAAGAAAATTCTAAACGTAAACACGAACAATGACGACTTCTGTGTTTTTAGATATTATCAATGTATACGTACATATGCTTATACCTAACAAAAACTTATAGGAAAACTATGGGATTAAGGATCCAGTAAAGATAGCAAAAGTGAAGGAACTATATTGTCGCACCCCCAAATTATGATGCAGCGGAAGTCGGGTCGGGGCCGACTAATCATGGATCATTACACAAAGTTATGGCAAACGACTCTATATGAGACGTTTGGAAAATATTACAAAAGTGATTACATTAATAATCCAATTGTTTACATCAATTTTCCGAGTTCGCGAATAAATGTAGAGATTTTTATACATAACTAATAATACAAAATAGTAATGCAATGGAATCTCCAATGTTTGTAAATCATGCGACTCGAGCTATGGTGATCCTGGAGTAATCCTACTCCTGTTGTGAACCTGAGAATACATACTAAAATGGTCAACACGAATGTTGGTGAGTTCATAGGTTTAGATATCAAAATGTAAATGTGAGCCACGAGATTTCATATGAGTTGCACGCATGCAAAATGATGTATACTATTGCCATGAGCTCATAGTCCGAAGCTTAACCAAATGAGTTTGCCTCCTGCAGATGCCTAATCCAGAACATCCGTATGAACAAATAATAAAGCGTCCGTTTGACCAGTTAGAGCTACTAACCCGGACGGGGATGGTCAATCCCAAATAGTACTATTCTTTAATACTCGCGCTAAGATCCATACTAACGAAACTATGATGTGTAGAGGACTTTTGAGTGGATTATGAAAGTGAAACTCATGCAATCCGTATATGTGTAAATCTGTACTCGTGTTCATGAAAATAGTGCATGTATTCTCACCCCAATAGTTAAAACAGTAAAAGTGGGGCTATGAGACTCACCTGAGTCTTGAAAGCGTGCGTTTAAATTAATAAATGTATGTCCAAAGATGTAACCTTCTGGCGCCCTAAACGCACAAGGTTATATATGAGTGAATGTCTCAAAAGATCATTCATGCTAGTTGTCCACTCAACTAGTTATGTTTGATGTTGTTTGTTCCATGATTATGTTTAGAAAACGTGTACGGCCCGCTTGTGAAGAGTTTGAAAATGATATTAATTCTCAAATTAATATTATCATGATTGTTTTGTGTTTTAAGTTGTAAGTATTTAACTTTGATTGTTACGGGTAATAAAATAAAGTAGTGAGTTGGTTGATCATTTGGGTTCCAAGTTAATACTGCTTGGTCTTTGTGTCGCTAGTTAATACTGTTGGTCTTTGTGTCGCTAGTTAATATTGTTGGTCTTAATTGTTGCGACACAAGTTAGTACTGCTGGTTATAATTGTTGCGACACAAAGGTTATGTCGCAAGTTAATACTGTTGAGTTAATACTGCTGGTTTCAAAGGTAGCGACTCAAGGGTTGTGTCGCTAATTCCACAGACTGAAGGTTTTACATAGTTTCTACTGCTCTTCTTAGTTTCTACTGCTTGCTTAGTTTCTACTGCTCTTCTTAGTTTCTATTGTTGGTTCTTTTCCTTTATTAGTACTGCTAATTCATTTTCATTATTAGTACTGCTAGGTCGTTAATACTGCTTAGTGCAATTACATTATTAATACTGCTAGTGTAATTCCTTAGTTTCCACTGCTAGTTCATTTTTACCCGGTTACCACTGCTAGTGTATTTCCTTAGTTTCCACTGCTAGCTCATTTTTACCTGGTTACCACTGCTAGTGTATTTCCTTAGTTTCCACTGCCAGCTCATTTTGACCCGGTTACCACTGCTAGTGTATTTCCTTAGTTTCCACTGCTAGCTCATTTTTACTTACTACTCTTAGTGTTTTTCTACTGTTTGTTTCTGGGAAATCATTTTCGTTCAAGGGTTTCGATTTAATAGATTTCGCTTAGGACCCGAAGCTTTTACACGTTAAATCTTACCATTTTTACACTCGTAAAAGTAAATCGATTTTTGGTACAAAGTTATAAATGGTTTTTCTGGTAAGTTTCCTTAAAATGTTTGTTTTAAGACACCTTCAAGTGGGTTTTCAGTTTATACTTTGTGAGTGAACTTACTAGCATGTTAAATCCATAAAATCTTACGAATAACAAAGGAAAGTTGAGAAAACGTGTTCTTACCCGAGAATGTGTGACGAACAAGTTGTGAATGAAAAATCGTGAAGTTTGACTCCTAGTTCCCCGTTAATCTTCTTGTGATTTTTGGTGAGATTTGAGAGTAAAAGTGATTGAAAATGTTTTCTATTTGTGTTTGCTGTGAGGAGAGAAATGAGAGAGAGTTTTGGGTAAAGTCTTCTGAGATTTTGATCAATGAAAAGTTGAGTTGTGTGTGTAAGTAACTAAAATGATGACTTTACATTGGGGGGATGTATGGCCGGTCTAGGAAGTCCTAGGCTGTGCAGAACTTTTAACTAAGGTGGGCTCCACCTGATTTCCTTTCACTTGTCCATTAATTTATTTGTTTGTTTAATTAAAAATTGTTACATTTTAATTTGTGTTTCCTTGATGTTTTCGAGCGGGTTTGCGTTACGTATTGTACGTTTTGTATAAAACGTAAAGTGTTCGTATATTATTATATAATAATAATATAATGTAAATAACTACTATTTAATTATAAAATAGATTCACGTTATTTATGAAAAGGTTTTTCCACCAACGTCCGTATTTACTGAGTCGGATTCCATCCGATTGAAATTGCGTAATTTAATTACGTGTGAGGGTATAATACAACATACAAAATGCTCCGTAATTAGTCCTATTTCACACTAATTACAAGTAGTAATAACCAACGATTAATTACTAATGACGGCCTAATTCACCGGGTGTCACATATATCATAGTCTCAACCTTCAGGTTTCTTATTAATACTTTCTTAATTACCTATGTACTCCATTTGTGACTATAATTTTTGATATTGTTTACACTGTTCATTTGTTTGTTGAATATATATCTGATAGGGTGTCTACAAAGATTATGAGAACAAGACACAAGGAGTTGATCGAACTAATAGAGGCTAATCCAAGTATATCCGTACAAAACGTGTTGAAATCCTTTTTGGAAAAGATACATAAGAGGCAAAAGTAGGCCAAGTACTTGATAAATATATATTCGAAATCTGGTCTATCCGTCTATGTATGTGTTGCGTTTATTTATGGACTATTTGGTGATGCTGTACTTGCTTTATTCCTCCTTTGTTCAATAAAAGCTTTAAATGCTCAAAAAATAATGGACATAACAAGCATCTCTAGTTTAATTACCTTTTTTGTTGTTCTAGATTTATAGTGTGCTTTTGGTGTAATAGTTGTTGATTGTTCATAAAGGATCTTAAATTTTAGAATTAATTAGGATCATGTTACAGTTAATTTACATGTTCAAATTGTGAAAAGAAATGGAGTGGTATACAATTTTATGTCAACTTGATATAGTAATTAAAGTAGCTGCAACTTTCCGTTGTATTTGACATAGTGTTGGACCGAGCCTTTTGGAGATAAACATGGGTTCCATAAATGGTCCACGTGGTTTACAATGATTTACGAAAATAATTCTTATACTTATTTTTTCACTTTTTAAGTCCAATAAATTTACATTTTGCCCAAAATGATTTACGAAAATAATTTTTATACTTCTTTTTTCACTTTTTAAGTCCAATAAATTTACATTTTGCTCAAAAATGATCTCTCACCCACCTAAACTGATTAAAGTATCATTTATCCGTTTAGATCCTTGAAACGCCCCTAATTATATATATATATATATATATACATATATATTTTATTTTATTTTTTATTTTTTTTACATTTTCTTTAATGTTACGCGATCCTGGAACCCTCCTGGGATCGCGTACTTGTGTATAAAATCGTACCAGAAGGTTTCCTTCATTGTTACGCGATCCTAGCGATCTTCTGTGATCGCGTACTTGTGAATGAATTCATATCAGAAAACTTTTCTTTTATATTACGCGATCCTAGCAATTGCCTGGGATCGCGTACTTGTGCTCAGACCCAGAACTCGGCAAAACTCAAGTTTTTTACCCAAATTCGTACACGTATAATTTTTGACTTGTTTAGAATCAAGACACAAAATTTTGCAGAATGTTTCATATGACATGATGAAGGTTTCCCAATTGACACTTTTCCAAAATTTCCACTAACGACGGTTTTGGACTTAAATCCGAAAAATGGCTATTTTGACGCTTATTAGAACCAATTATTGCAACCATTTTGATTCAACTTTCTTACCACTTTTCAACAACTCTATTTGCATATTTCAACATAACATTACACGCCAAAACGTCCAAACCATCGTTTCAACTAGTTTTAACAACATGACCCATTGGGAAACCCATTTGGACACTTTCAACCACTTGACAAGACCAACACTAAATCAACATTTACAGTGGTAACTTCAACCCAAAATAACCTTTAACATCATTCCTTACAAACGATTTCATAGTTACCTACTTCATCACAAAAGATGATTTCTTTCAAAAATCAACAACCTTACAAGTTGGGCGTTTCTACATATCGAGAGCATGATAAAAAGTGATTACTTACTACTAGCTTGTAGCAAGTCCACCTCTATTCTCGTTTGGGCTTTTTACCCAAATCACCCTAAGTCTCACTTTTTCACCTACATACATCAACAACATAACTATAAGCAAAATGCTTAGTAAGTAAAGGAAGATATAACATTAACATTAACATAACAACATAACATGAATTAAGGATCCTTGATTCCATACAATTTGACTCAAAGAGTCCCACCTTATGGTGTCAAGGCATAACCTTTGAGGTTTCTCAAGTCTCAAAGTCACCCTTGAATTCACCATTTAGTGTGATCATTGAATACTCTTGTATCTCAATGATCACACTTCATCCACAACATACCAAAGAGCAAATACTTGACTACTCAATGTAATCTAAGCATTGCAATATAAACTATACTCATCCATTACTTACCTTAAATTAAAGATCAATTAGCTCAAGCAACTATTTCCCCACTCTTGTATCACCTAAACATAACAATACACATACATGAATTACTTACAACTCAATAAGCTCAAAATTTAACTCTTTAACATTCAACTAGTTAGAATTCAAGTGTTTCAATTCTAACACTAAATTCTCAACTAGTCATAACACTTATCTCATAACAATACTTATAGGCGATTAAGTTGTCATTTAACAATAATAACAACTTATAATCACCAATATCTCATTTCTTTACTTATTTATTTACATATAACACTAAGTGAAGCTCCAATGATCACACTTAACTCACTTGCTCATTTTTAACAATGAAAATTACCATTTTAAACTCATAACAACTTTACAAAAATCATTATACACCCATAATTCATAATTTTCCAACTTCACAATTTAGGGTTCTTCACCCAATCATCTAACAATCAAATTGAGGTTTTAAAGAGGGTGTTCTTACCTTAAGGATGTATAATCAAGATATTAAAGCCTTCAATTTCAAAAACCTAGCTCGAATTCGGTTTCTCCTCCTTGCCCTTGCTTGTTCGTACGTACGTATATACACACATATATGGAATGTATTTTTTCCAGAATTTAGAAGAAGAATGGAGACATATATGAACATTTTCGCTTTCTACCCCCCACTTATACATTTAACACATTTAGCCCCTCAACTAGTAACCCCAAACTATATTTGCATTTAACACCAATTACAAATATAAGAATTTAAATAACATACTTTATATAAATATAAAACTTACAAAATTTGGGGTGTTACAGTCTTGCTATCCGGAAATGTCAAAGAGAAAATGGTACTTTATTCATTTTAGATGGAGCATGGACTATTTTTGAGCAAAACATAAATTTATTGGACTAAAAAGGTGACAAAAGAAGTATATGAACGATTTTCGTAAATCGGTATAAACCATAGGGACCATTTGTTGAATTTACTCTAAACATGGGTTCCTTGCTTTTGCAGGTTTAGTGGTTAGCTTTACTTGAAACGTAGACCCTGTGTTTTGGTGTAGTTCTGTATTCGATACAGTTTCAGGTAACACCTCTTCGAAAACCTGTCTGTCTTCGTCTATCTTGCTTTGTTGTGTATACCATTGTAAACCCTATGTCAATTATCACACTTAAACGGAAGATCTGTGGAATGTTTAAATGAATGTCTAATTGTGTCTTGAATGCGAAAAATGCTGATAATATGTATATATCTACTGTAAGACAACATGAAATTTGCAGAATTGAAATAGGTAAAACATGAGAAAAAACGGCAAAAATATGTCAAAACTTACAGTGGCCAAAAGCGATGACATGTTGCCTCCGTAAACCTACAACGACGACAATAAAAAGATTTCATAAAATAATATTTAATTCATTTTTTGTTTTTTTCAAAAAGTAAAAATGCTTAGCGACTTGTTCGTCGCAATAAAATTTCAATTGTCATTTAATTTTAAATATCTTTACTTTAAGCTCGTCAAAAAAGCTTGTGGGCCTCACTTTGTATCGTCGCAGAAGAGCTACTCATAGAATACAAAGACCTTTTGTGACGACCTGTCGTCCCTGAAGATTTACAGCGACGACATTGTGGGCTTTAGCGACGACTTTTATCCGTCGCTAAAAACCATTATTCTTGTAATGAAAATCCGATTATTGAACTTATATTGCAACGTTGCTAAAATAGGATAATTTAAGTACCTGGTTTGTTACATAACAAAAGGGATACTTTATGTGGTTCTAAGATGAAATTACTATGTGGTTTTAACCTTATAAAGTTATATGTGTACTCACTTAAAACCAAAACCAACAACTGAACAGTATAGACACATCTTAATTAGTCTAATGTGCCATCAGCAGGTAATCAACATATAACAAGTCATCAACCACTTTTATCATAGTATGAACCACGTGACATTTTCATGATCTTAGGGAGTTAATTTGGGTAAGCTTATGTAGGCTGTTTCATTATGAATTTATTATAGAAATTCAGAATAGCCAACGGACTTATTTCTAACTGCTTATGAAAACTTAAATTGATAAGCTCACAACTAAGGGTAGGTTAAGAGGAGCACTACTTTGCAATTTTAAAAAAGTTGTGGATCTGTTTAAAAAATTGCTTAAAAAATTGCTCAAAAAATTGCAAAAAAGTTATCCAATCAAAAAACTCGATAATATGCAAGATTCCGTACAAAAAAGAAATTGCAGTGAAAAAACATAAAATGCAGTAAACAAGTAATAGTTATTTTTTGATTTCAAGTATAAACCCAAACTTTACAATTATATAAAAATGCTAAAAAACAGTAAAAATGCAGTAGAAGAAACGTAAAATGCAGTGAATTTTTTCAGATATAAATAGTAGATCTGAAAAGTAGATGAAACGTAAAATGCAGTAGACACTGAAGGTGGTGTCGTGGTGGTGAAGGTGGTGGTGGACGGTGAAGGTAGACGGTGAAGGTGAAAGAGAAGGTGGTGGTGGCGGTGAAGGTTAACAGTGACGGTGAAGGTGGTGGTGGCGGCGAAGGTGAACGATGAAGGTGGTGATGAGTGTGTGTGAATTTAATTTGTTTTAGTGTGTGTAAAGAGAGGATTTGTACGTTTTGTGTGGAGAGAGAGAGAGAGAGAGAGAGAGAGAGAGAAAATGAGATAAAAATCAGATGACCAAAACATTACCTAAGTTTTACCCCTTAAAAAATATTTTATGTAAATTGCATTTAGGTCCCTCCGCTCAAAATGTTTGCAAAACATACCCCGCGTGAAATGGCATCATCTGAGCTGTTGATGGATTAAACGGACGGACGAGATTTTACTGCTCTTCCTGCCCTCATATGGTCCTTGCTCCCATGATCCCTCTCCGACAATTAACCGTTAACAATAAATTATTATTTTTTCTTTCTTTCGAATTTTAAACAAAATATTTAGTCGACCATATAAATAAGCTTGTTAAAAAGCATAATTTGTTATTGATAACAAGAAAAGAATCTTATCAAATGAAGTATGTACACGATCCTGGATCCCCAATTTCTAGGGATCGTTGCTACTATTCTAAAGTTATACTAGTACCAAATCAAAATAAAACTAAATGAAACGCCAATGGAAACAACTATTGTTGACTAGGGTCTCTATAAATCGTAAAATAACTAGTGCATCAACGTCGTAAGAAAGACTAACATATCGTGATGATATCAATCGAAAACAATCTGTCAAACATTATGGGCTACAAATGTTCAGCTTCGCGTAAGTGAAGAAAAAAGGCTAACTTTCACGGATTTTGTTGATGACAATCTTTTAAAATAATATCACAGGCCACATAACTTACGATCTAGTAACTATTTATACATGTTTTAATGTCTTAACTCTTAACGACGGTCCTTAGCAATATCACTATTATTTTTCAACTTTTATTGACCAGTAGAAATACATTTATTTAAACTTGTTTCTAAATTATCGTAAAATAGCTCAAACTTCCATTAACCAACCCCTTAATTACCAACCTATGCTTAGAACTTTTAACATAATATAGAAAATTAAGAAAATTAGAAAATTAATAATTGGATCAAAGACGTTACGTGAATACCTCCGTCGATCATGCCAAGGTGAAAACAAATTTAGGTAAGATTTCGATTTTAACAATATTGAGTGTACTTATCTAATTATTTTATTATTTTAACTTATGTATGGTATATAAATGTTTTTAAAAGCACTTGAGTCATTTTTATTACATTTGATGTTTTCAAAGAAAAGATATCACAGATATACCTAATTACATAGGGTTAAAAGTATAAATAACAAGGTAAACATGACACATGACATTTGTATGGATTTCAAGTCGTGTAAAAAATGTAATTTTAAAGTGGAACCGGCCTTGATATGGAGCTGGAACTGCTAACTAGCATGAATGCGCTAACATTGAATTTCTGGTAGTAGATCCATAATCAAAGAAGTGTTTATTATCTCTCCGTTATCATGTAATCTTTTTTTTTTCTAGCTTTTTGCTAGTTTAAAGCAAATTGCCATTTTTAAAAAAAGTTAATTAAGTCTACACTTAGACTTACTTAATTGAGCACATATATCTTACTCATTTTCAAATTGAGTCTCATGTTCATAAATTTTACCATATCTTTTTTAATTCATAATTTTTCAATAGATCTGTTTTCATTAATGCACATAATTATGTTTAATTCAAGGAATATGCTACATGTAGCCCTTAGAACTATATTTAAAGTATCAATTTTTATCAAGAAAATGTCAACTTCCATGAAAAATAGCTAACCACCATGAAACTATCAACCAATTATGATTAAATAGTGATTTTAACAATAAATGTTGGTTATATAACTAACATTTATTAACCACCCATGAATTAAACATATTTCGTAGAGCATGTTTAACGAAGTCGTTATAAATTTAGTATTTGCATATAGAGTCCTTTACAGTTAGTTAATATCTATTTTTTTCTAGCTGGAAATTTTGTGAATTAAGTATTAAGAAGATATATATTATCTATTACTACTGTGGGTGTGTCAAGCGTAGAAAATTCTAGGAAATTACAGAGGATTGAGATTCTATTTTTAATAATCTTCAACCCTTATAAATTAGAAGTTCTGTTTAGTAACATTAAAAGGATGAGTATTGTTAGAAAAAGAATTTTCTAGAATCTCTTTTTATAGAAGTTTTTTCAAGTGGCTTCTAAAAGAATCTTCAGTCACAATTTTCAGCTTCAATCACAATATCCAACTCCAACTAATTTGTTGTTAAATACATTCTATATAAAGAGTTTAAGAAAAAATCTTAATCACTTAAAAAAAGAAGATATTAAATTACTATTTTACCCGTTTGACTATCCAAATAACTATATATTAAACATTACATTCAATGCAACTTATTAATAGTATGTCATAAATAAATTAGTTTGGCTTTTTATAACTTATGTAATACATTAATAAATATTATTTATTGAAATGTACATTATGATTGTTTAATTGTTTTAATCTAAATATATCGGTAAAAGGTCAATTATGTTTTACAAATTATTAACCATATTCTATCTTCTTGCATATACAAAGAGCCTGAAACAAAATCTTAAACTATTACAACGAAACTCCTTTACTATTTTTTTAAGTATGTTATACAAAACTTAAATACTTATTTTCAATTCAAGTGATTATAATGATTAATATATTATACTACTATATAAAGAGTTTGACCATTAAAAGATGCAAACATGAAGAGATTTATCATTTAGTAGTCTATAAACGATTACAAAAATACTCCCTCCTTTCCGATCACATGTCTAACTTTAAAAAGTTATCCACTAAAATATCATTTTTACAGTTTACAAATTTTTTTATTGGTTGTCATATAAAATTGACACTTATATTAGGACAACCCGAAATAGAAATAAACACTCTTAGAATGGACGGAGAGATACTATTTTTTCATTGACGGAGGGAGTACTATTTTTTCATTTTAGTTTATTGAACATCAAATGCAAATAGTAAAAACATTTGAAATATTTTATAAATATTTGTTACTTTAAATTTTTAACTTTCAATAATTATAATTAGATATTGCAATTCGAATCAAGTCATACTTACAAGTTTAAATTTGTGAGTCAAAAGTTGACAACATGAAGTCATAATTGATTTGATGAATGGATTAATAGGCCAAAGTAACCATGTACCCTGACATGATACACGTTACGTTGGTTTTGTAATAGTAGGTTGGTAGATTGAAAACCCAACCCTAACCCGTTTAGCTAGTTTTGTGTTGGTTACAGGTCCGATTTAAAGGTATGTCAAAATTTTCAACACTAATTAAAATCATATGAATACAGTGTATAAGATAAAATTAGAAAATGGTATACCACAATTGTTAGAATTTCACTCAAGTAGAACATGCCTTTGAACCAAAAAAAATACCGTAAATGAAATCTTTTGTCGATGTCTCCATTACGCGAGCAACATGCTAAATCATGAGCATATGAGATTATTCCTTTTTAAATTATTAATGGGCAAATGGTCTAAAACTGTATCGAACAATCTCAAAAAATTCTATAGTGTGCGTCCTTCAAAATTCCTATTATGTGTATTCAAGTTACTCATCCATCATATTGTTTGTAGTAATTAACGAAACTGGTTCCTTGCTTATGTGTACCCGATTAATCATTTTTTTCACATGTCACTACCCACGTAGGGGCCACTTAAGACCAATGAAATGTATCAAACTTATTAACATGTATGATGTATCTAACTTTTATTTATATCATTTTCTTTACAAAACCCGTAAGCCACCATGTTTTCATCTTCTTCGAGAGCCTCGATCAACAAATGCCACGCTGAGATGGTGGAGACACCAGAGACGGTGGTGATGTTTGAGATGATTGTGAGGTGGAGATGGTGGTAGCGCCATAATAATGTTGGTGATGTTTGGAGATGGTTGTGAGTTTGAGATGATAGGGATGATGGTTAAGGTGATGCAAAATTGATGGTGATGGTGTTGTTGGAAAATGTCGGAGATGGTTGTGGTGATGTTCGAAGATGGTGGTGAGGTGGAGATGATAGAGTTGACGGTTAAGGTGGTGTAAATTGCTTCTCGTTGTGTCGCCGGAAAAACTGGTGGAGATGGTGGTGATGCCAGAGATGGTGACATTTTGGAGATTGTGGTAAGATGGAGATGATAGAGGTTGATGGTTAGGGATATGTAAATTGGTTGTGGTGGTGTTGCTGAAAAAAATAGTTTCGTTTGAAAATATGGTGAGATTGTGGCGACACCGGAGACGATGATGTTTTGGAGATGTGGTGACATGACACTGATTTGACAGTGTCATCAGCTACTCAAGCCATCGAAGCTAATTTTGACCATTAACCGGGTGTTTTTTTAATTAATAACTACATAAAATATGATAAATTAGTAAGTTGAGTAAATACAATATAAATTTTGAAAATAGGATGCACGCGATAGTATTTTTAGAAAATTAAATTCAATATATTTCTAGATCATTTCCCAATATTAATCAACCAAGATGACACGTACCCTTTGTAGGGTTGTAATTAATCACTTGCTATCGGAAGTTGGGAACTATGTGCTTTTACATATTTTATTTCATTCAGTTTATTTATAGCAGCATATATGCATCATCATGGGGCTACAAATAACAAGAACATGTTGTTGTTGTCGTTGTTGTAGGCTATAAATAAGTACCCCTTCACATTAACATAAGAGTCGTAGACACAAATTAAACACACACATATATTCTTTGAAGCTCTCTCTCAACCGTGGGCGTGTTGGCAAATGGCATTTTCTAATAGGTATTTACTAACTGTAACTTTTATTGTTATAACATTTTGTTTGATAAATTTCTACCCATTGTTGTACGTAACATGAAATATTGATTACATAAAGAAATTCAAGTTCTTTATAAATATTAAATAGTGAGCTACTAATATCCTTCGTCATGTTTTTTAGTTGAACATAAAAAATACTCGAGTAGTTCATTGCTTTTGGAGAAAATCAGTTTTAATTTATTGATAATTTACTAGAAATGTATTAGGCTGTGTAAAAGCACATCCCCATATTATGAATACGACTACTAAATGTCTATTAACTATTTTTCCTTGATTAACTACTAAAATATATTTAGAAAGAAACCATTAATTTGAACTATCAATATATGCTAGTTCTCTTGAGTTGCGACCAACTTGTGTTTCTCTAGATATCAACATATGTTTTCATATTCATAAATTTTGATGAATTTATTTCAGAGGAAGGTTAAAATAGAAACGCTTATTATGGTTGAAACGGTAAGGACACGTATTTTTAATTTTATTTTTAACATTAGCTAATTTTTTCGATAATAAATTATATCAAAATTATTAAATATTTATACTTTTTAATTTAATTCGAGACATTATTTTTATAAAAAATATGTAATACACATTACAAAAATTTAACTAAAATGATATTTTTTGTTTTTTTTGTTGTACTATAATATTCTGAGTAACTTGTTAATAACCATTTCATTCATGCTGTTTATTTTCTTTCTTATTAAGTTCCATATGGATATAGATGATAGAATGGATATAAAATGACTATATGCAGTAATCAGTGAATGAATAATATTGTTTACCTTTTGTGCTGAATAAACCGTCTGAATGATAAAAATGACTATTTTACCCTCAAGCTAAATAATTATTTGCTTCTTATTTTAATAACAAGTTTGATTTGATTATTTATTTAACTCAACAAGATAAAAATACCATCTATTTTTAATAGTTTGTCATATATTTATAATCGACATGAAATTTACTAGTTCCTTTTGGAATTTGGCCAAAATCAAATCTCAACACATCACCAACTCAAGCACTATCATTATCAAATATCAAATATACACTTTTACGGAAAAGCAACGATGGCATAATAACTAAAACAGTACCAAACACCATGCTTGCACCAACAATTTTGTCCAGCTGTACGAATCGATCGAGAGGAAGAATTCAAACAACAAAACAACCATTCCTAATCTAATTTAAACAAATTCACTCTTTTTGCTCCTAACTCCAACATTCACATTTATGTCAAAATATTATAAAAGTCATGAATATATCGAACCCTAGTTTTCATTCAACAGTTTCTTGATTTTTATGAAAATATGAAGTTAATTAACCAAACATACAAGTAAAAATCAAGTTTTTTAAGCAAATACAAAAGTCACCCAGATGAAGAAGAAGCTATTAGCGGAGTCGATGATTCCAGAGGGGCGGCGATCGACAGTGAATAACGAAGTTGATGACCGTCAGTGGACTCAACGACAACGGAAGATCGTTCAGCAACGTTTTTGGGATGACGATTGATGAAGATTTACGGTTTTGGTATTTATCTTTTGGAATATGAAAGGGGTATTTGGGGAACAAGATTGGGTGAATGGGGACAACACCTCTTTTTGGAATGACTGATTAATACTCTGGGTAAGGAGGAGATTAATAATAAGCTCCAAGTAAACATGTACCTCTGGTGACCGAATAATCCAAATAGCCCAATAATCTCGTTAAGCTCTAAGTAAACAGCCCCTTAATGTAACATCATGTATGAAATAAAATGTTTTCTTAAGCCCTTAAAAAAAGTATGTTTAAAAAATTCTTGTAATAAATAACACTAATTTTTGTATCCAATAATTGACAACTGATCTTCAATTGTTGTTTCAGGATGGTCACTGGTAGTATTTCATCCAAACGAAACGTCTCTTATCAATTGCACCCGAAATTAGTCGAGCAGCGGTCCGCAAAGTACGTGATACGTCATCTAAGACCCACACAAGCTCTCATGACATCAACTAGCAGCATTTTGAAATCTAAATTCATGCAAGTTTATGATTCTCTCAAATCAGATATTTTTTATGATCCGTCATTTGAGTTTGATGACGTTTCTCGACAGTGGGTTAACCGGGTAAAGCTAGCGTTTGATTTATGCTTGTTAATATATCCTAATTATCCGAGCCTTTCATCAAAAACCTAATTAATCAATTATTTAAAACTATGGGACATTGGTATTTGACATCCAATTTACGTGACAAACTCTGTAGTAATATATTTGGTGTTGCATCAAAAATTACACTAATTTAACTTTGAGTGGCTTGTTTGGAGAGAGCATTCATAACAAAAAATGAAAGTTGGCGTGGGAAATCATCAAAGGTTCATCAAAGTAGTATATTAATATCGGAATAAGTATTTGAGAAAATGGAGGTTCAAGATTCAAACCTCGACAAAGATAACTCTTATTTGACCATGTCAATCTCTATTTGAGAGAGCTTTACCTAGTTCGAGTTTGTGTGGCGATGCACGCAACTTCGTAGATTATTCGGGCAAATGTCAGAGACAACAATTTAAAAGAAAAATCAAAAAAAAGAAAGAAAAAAACACACGTATACACTGGACATATCATGATCGAACGGCGAGTAATCATATCCTCAACTTAGTTTATTTATATTTATTTAAATGTTAAAATTCACATTTTAAAAAACAAAATTACAAAGAAATAAATTTATCATTATACATGAATGCATGATCCTCCTAGCTACTAACCGTTCTTATATGAGTTCACTTATTATCTGTCCCACATTTTATCCTACCAAGTGCTACATTCTTCTTACTTTTAGTGATCATAATCCGGCACGAGGATGAGGTATGATAATATATAATTACTCTCACAACATCGTTGCATATATGCAGGCCCGGCCCACAGATTTTGGTGGCTCTGTTCGATAATCATAAAGTGGGACCTTAAACATAAATAAAAGTTACATGTAAATTGCAAAAACGTTATAAGTACACACTATTTAAAAACAATGAATACCTAATGGTTTTACTTGAATGCATCTAATATAATTATATTTATTTACATATATTCGTTGATGATGATTCATATTACAAATGGTTTGCAACAATTATTAACTTCGAAAAATCACAAATACAAATTATGGTAATTAAGATACAGATGTATATGGCTGAATATGGCTGAAAGAGTAGATAAAAGGACTTCATTATAAAAGGAAGAACTACAAATTATTAGAATTATTCATTATTCGTAAGTATATAAGATAAAATTAATATAAAACTTTGAAATCTGGAGGCCCCTCCCAATCGGAGGCCCTGTGCGGTTGTGCAGGGCGCACAAGCTAATCTCCGGGGCTGCATATATGTGATAGTAAAAGTACTATCATCTTCTTTTCAAAGAATTCATGTTTAATTGTATGTTTTTGCTTATTTTATGCAGATGGTTGACTACAATGTACCCAAAGGTAAAGCCGATAAGTTTACAGGCGAGGTTTTCCATGTTCAGGTTATCCGGGGAGGGCGGGTATTTTTACTTAGATGTATGCGGCCTAACCGGGTTATGCCGTGACTGTTTCCGACCCTTTCCCTGACCACTTCAAGATGTGCTGCTAGTGAGGTTTGAACCTGAGACCTCTTATGAGGATATCAGGATGCCAACTACTAAGCCATCTTGTGATGGTTGTAAAACCGATAAGGCAACAACTACTTGATTGTTGTCTTACAGTTATGACAGGATCGAATTGAACCTTTAGGGTCAATAATTATAGCAATTGAATATTTTATAGAAATACCGCGGAATAGTAATCTATAAATTTAGAAGTAAAATTAAATCTGTTTTAAGGCATAAATTAAGAACAAGTAACAGCAAGATAATTATCAAAAAGCTTCAATATTATTTCTTTGAATAATACGAATACACTTAAGTATCAGGGTTATGATTAACCTTGAAGCTTACAAATGATAATTTTACAAGCTTATCAATCTATTGAATACACTTATGATATTTCCACTTCTACTCTACTGAGATCTATTTCTATTGAAGGTAAGGAGCTCTATTTATAGAATTATAGAGCTCCAATTACACGCTACAGTAATTAATGAAAAGTATCTTTCTATCTAATCTTCGTATCGTCTTGAGCCATGCTCTGCTTTACTGAGCGCTTTTTGTTTTTGCAGAGAAGATATTTGATTAGCCCACATGGTTAGAAAGATGCTCTAATCATAAACAGTAGAAACTTCTTGAAAATACACGGGCAGTACTAATTTCTGAAGAACAGTAGTAACTCCAAGTAACAGCACTAACTCAAGCAGTGGTAAGTTATAAACAGTATTAACTTAAGCAGTAGTAAGTTATAAACAGTATTAACTTACCCACCCGTAGAAACTTTGTACTGCCAGTAGAAACTTTACCCGGCAGTACTAACTTTGTTCTAACAGTAGAAACTCAATCTTTTCTACCAGTAG
The DNA here is from genome assembly GCA_963930675.1 of Gnaphalium uliginosum. Taxonomy (NCBI): domain Eukaryota; kingdom Viridiplantae; phylum Streptophyta; class Magnoliopsida; order Asterales; family Asteraceae; genus Gnaphalium; species Gnaphalium uliginosum. Next base: position 12,869,326 of record OZ005684.1, read on the forward strand.
TAACTGTTTCTACTGGTAGTGTAAAACCCGGTAGCAGTAGTAACTTTTGTTCTTTCAGTAGAAATTCCTCTTCATCAGTAGTAACTAGCAGTTGTAGTCTAACCAGCAGTATTAATCTTCAATCAAGTTCTCTAGCCATCTTTAGACCCAACAATCTCCCCCTAAACTTAATCTGTCTCCTACAGATTCAAGTTTCTACAATAATCTTCAAATAAATCCAGGGATGCTAATACACTACCTTCTTCTTTTTGAAGCTTCAGCCTTCTGATGTATCTGATTTAGGATCATATGAAGAAGAACTCTTGCAGTCTCTGAGTCCTCTAGGGTAATTAGTCTGACCTGAATCATGCATCTCATTAACCCCATATTCAAGTTGTACAGTCTTTCAGTAAGCATGAATAGAAGATCTCCATTCTCTAAGGCAACTTGATGGACACCAGATCTTGGAAAGTATATCCAAAATTTGACTACTGAGAATCTACCGAAGATATGAGGTACTCTTTCAGGTTCAAACATCATGAGAAAATAATCCCAGAATAATCGATTCAATACCTTCCCAACCAGTTTTCCCTCATACTTTATCTTTCCGACTTCATACATCTGCTCAATATCATCTCCATCTAATTTCTTCAGAATTTCCTGAAATGACCTGTAGAACTTTGTAACTCCATCTTCCCTTGTAATCTTGGTCACTTCAGGTCCTTTATGCACCAGCTGTACATGATCCCAATCTATTATCTTTGGAGGTTTGGTAGCTAATGGATCTACCTTCACCCCATCATCCCTCAAGATCAGTAGACTAAGCAGTTGTGCTTCATCTATTTCTAGCTCCTCTTCCTTTTCTTCTTCTTCTCCTTTTTCATCCTGACCCTCCTTATTACTCCTTTCCAACTTTTCCTTTTCAACCTCCTTTTTATACAGAAACTCCAGTCTATCAAAATTCATACTTTTAAGCTCCCTGTCTGGAATCAAACCCCCCAATCTCCCAATATATGTCTTTCTCAACTGGGCTTTGGTTGGTTTCCTGCTTCTCTTGGCAGCTGCCCTCTTCTCTGCCTCTGCCCTCTTCTTCTTCTCCAGCAGATCTCTCAGGGTCTGCTCCCTCTCTTCCTCATTGAATTGAGCCTGCTCTTCTGCTTGTAGTCTAAGGGCTACCTCATGATCATGAGCCTCCTGCTCCTCCCTGGTAGTGAATCCCTCAAACTTTCCCTTGGATTTCTTAGCAGGCTCTTCTTCAACTAATAGACCCTTTCCCTTATCCTTAGGGTCTATTTTGGGCATCTCACCTCCAGAAAATGTTTCTGTAGGTTCAGAAAATGAGACCCCTTTCTCCTTCCTTTTATATGTTCTGGGCTCTTCCTCTGCACCCTTGGGCTCTGCCTCTTCACCCATAGCCTCTGCAGGCTCAGCCTCTGCTTCCTTTTCACCTTCTTCCTGAGTCACAGGCTCAGAGATATCTTCATCTTGTACCCAGATGTACTTCTTCTTCTCATCTAGGCACTTGATCAACAACATCTTTAGATCTTCTATTTGTTGTTGCTGTTGTTCAACAAACTCAGAAAGCTTCAAGATATCCCTGTTTTGCTTCTTGATTACTTGCCTGTGACTCTTCACCTCTTCCCACATAAACTCCAACATACTCGTCAATTCATGGTATGATCTATCCTCATTACCTTCAGGATGTGAATCCCTTGGTAAGTCATTGGAAGAGTTACCTGCTGCCTCAGGCCTAGCCTGATCAGCAGAGGCCCCTTGGTTCTTGGTACTGGGACCTGCAGCAGAATCATTTCCTAAAGGAGATTCATCATTTGCAGTTGCCTCTGGTTGGGTCTTATTGATGTTGACCCTGTCCTGCTCTGCCAATGGGCTAGAAGCAGTAGGGTCAGCCCTTCCAGAATGGTCACCCCACTCCTCATGGACCACCTCCTCTGCTACATTTGGCTGAGACTCATTGAGGGGAGGATCCTCAGGTTGAGCCTGTTTTTGTTTCTTATTTTTGGTAGGCTTGGAGGTCCCTTGTTTTCTTTTGGGAGCCTTACTAGTGGATGTGGGTTGGGATACAGATGGGTTTTCTGTTCCCTCATCCCTAGTAGCAGGTACACTAAGCATTGTAGAAAATAATGCAGTGACCTTATTTGAAAATCCAATGTTCTGTCTCCTCATGTTAGAAAAAACTTTGGGAGTATGAGACAGAACTTTCAAAATTTTGGAATGTGCATTTAATTCATTTATTTCTTCATTTAAGAAGATTTGCACAAACCTTGGATACATTAAAAACTTTTTAGAGGATTGCTCAATATTTCTGAGCATCCCATTAAAAATCATTTCAGAAAAATTGAACAGTTGGTATGTGGCTAGGCATACAATTGCAGAAGCAATTGCACTCCCAAACTCATTCCAACCTGTTCTTTTAGAGGACAGACACTGTTGGATTGTATGGATTAGAAATTTCCATTGGGGAGAGAAAAGCCCTTTGTAAAAAGTAAATTTGGTAAGATCCCCTTCATAACCCATATTTTTTAAATTTTCAAAAATTTCAGTGCCTGAAAGCATAGACATACCTGTATTATCTCCTAGATGGAGATGGTTGCGGATAGAATCCTCTGTGACCACCACCCGTTTGCCCTCTACCTTCGACACAATGAGTTTAGTGTCGTCGATGGATTTGATTTTGGCGTGGTTCCAGAAGGAGTTGATATGCTTAAAGTAGACTGTTGGGTTTACAGTCAAAGCATAGTGGATGTGACTTTCTTTCAAGAAATCGATGATTTCATGAAAGTCCGTCGCATCCGGAGTCTTAACCAAATATGCGAGCATATTGTGGTTATCTACAATCGGAAGAGATGTAGATGAGGAAGATGAAGACGCCATTGATTTTGAATGATTGTTTTGAAAGAGGTTGAGTTTGAAGGTGGTTGAGGTTTCTGCTGTTTTTAGGTTTCTGCTGTTGATGAGAATGAAAGTGTTTTTGATACCTTGATACTGTTGTATAAGTATTACTGCTAAGCCCTAGAATTTTGCAATCCGTAGAACTTTGAAAGCAGTATTAACTATGCTAACAGTAGTAAAGTAGCACATCTATTAAAAACAGTAGTAACTTTCAACCAGTAGAAAGATACATACTAGCAGTAGTAATAGATAACCAGTAGAAACTTGATGCCTGTAGTATTTATAAACAGCAGAAAGTGTGAAGACAGTAGTAATACTCTTATAGTTCTGTTTTGACAGTAGAAAGTGTATAAGCAGTATTAACAACCGGCAGTATTAACTCTCACATTTGAGTTAAAGAGCAGTACTAATATTGCTAACAGTACTAATCTAGTTATAAGCAGCACTAACCGACCAAGGCAGTAGAAACTTATTACAAGTAGTACTAAGAGGTTTAGCAGTACTAGTAGAATTTTTTTTTATTTTTTTTTATTTTTTTTTTTGAAAACGAAAACAAATAGTATATATAAAGAGGATAGAGTACTAATTATTGAAGATAGTAGCAATAATACGTAACAGTATTAATTGGTCTACCAGTACTTGATAAGTAGCAGTAGTAACTAATATAGACAATATTAAAGTTACTATAAGCAGCACTAACTAGTGTATCAGTAGTAATCCTTGTACAAGCACCATAGAGTTTTATGAGAAAAATCATTTACGAAAGATTAATCATTCCAATACTTGTAACCAAAAATGTAAATCTACCAACATCAAATGCTTTAGTGAATAGATCTGCAAATTGATTATCAGTATGGACTTTAAAAATTTGAATTAATTTTTTCTCATTACAATCTCTAATAAAATGATATCTGATTTCAATGTGCTTGGTTTTTGAATGTTTAACAGGATTATTAATAATACTGATTGCACTGTTATTGTCAATAAAAATAGGAGTATTTAAAAGAATTAAACCATAATCCATCAATTGATTTTGAATCCAAAGTACCTGTGCACAGCAACTTGATGCTGCTACATACTCTGCTTCTGCTGTTGATGTTGAGACAGTGGTTTTCTTTTTACATTGCCATGAAACCAATCTACTCCCTAGAAATTGACAGCCACCAGATGTTGATTTTCTGTCCATATTTGATCCTCCATAGTCACTATCTGTATATGCAATAAGATCAAAAGATGACATCTTTGGATACCAAAGGCCCAATTTTGGTTGACCCTTTAAATATCTGAAGATTCTTTTGACTGCATATAGATGAGATAATTTAGGATTTGCTTGAAACCTGGCACAAACACATACAGCAAACATAATATCTGGTCTTGAAGATGTTAGATATAATAAAGATCCTATCATAGATCTGTATAGATGAATATCCACATCCTCCCCCTCAAGATCTGCATGTAAGTGCTTCTGTTTTTCCATTGGAGTGGTTGCAATCTTTGCGTCTTTGAACCCAAACTTTTCCAGAATATCATTTACATACTTTCCTTGACTTATAAAGATACCATCCTGCTGCTGTTTATCTTGTAGTCCAAGAAAGAATGTTAATTCTCCCATGGAACTCATCTGGAACTTTTGATGCATGAGTTTTTCAAATTCTTTACAAAGAGAATCCCTTGTGGATCCAAAAATGATATCATTTACATAGATTTGAACAAGAAGAATATCATTATTGATTTTCTTTGTAAACAAGGTTTTGTCAATAGCTCCCCTATTGAACTCATTCTGCAGCAGGTAAATTGACAAAGTGTCATACCAAGCTCTAGGAGCTTGATGTAGACCATATAAAGCTTTTTCAAGCCTATAAACTTTGTCTGGATGTTTTGGATCTTCAAACCCTGGAGGTTGACAAACATACACTTCTTCTTCAATTGCGCCATATAAAAATGCACTTTTAACATCCATCTGATAAACTTTGAAATCTTTGAAAGAAGCATAAGCTAAAAATAATCTTATAGCTTCAATTCTGGCAACAAGAGCAAAAACTTCATCATAATCAATTCCTTCTTCTTGAGTGTACCCCTGAGCCACCAATCTGGCTTTATTTTTGATCACTATGCCTCTTTCATCCTTTTTGTTTCTAAAGACCCATTTAGTACCAATAGGTATTTTTCCTGTGGGAAGTTCTATTAAAGACCAGACTTCCTGTAGTTTGAATTGAAGCAACTCCTCCTGCATAGCTTCAACCCAGCTTGGATCTTTTAGAGCCTCTACCACTTTCTTAGGCTCTGTTTGTGAAAGAAAAGCTGCAAATAAACATTCACTTATAAAACTCTCACTTTCTGAATCTTGGTGAACAACAGCTTTCCCTCTTGTTTGTATTGCAGACCCTATATCCCCAATAACATTCTCTAGAGGATGATTGAGTTGAACCCTTGCAGATGGTTGAAAAGTTACAGGAATTTCAACTTCTAAATTTGTGAGATTCATGTCTGGACTTCCTGTTTCTTCACTGTCTGCTTCGTTAGAAGAAAAGATAGGTTCAGAAATCATTTCTTCACCTGCATTATCTGCTGAGGTTCTGGTATTGCTTCCCTGATCTTCTGCAGAATCAGATGTTTTAGATACTTCTTCTGTTTCTTCATCATCCTGTTGAGATGGTTGAGATATTTCTGGTGGATCAACAGACCAAATAGGAAAGATAATATATTCTGATTTATTCTCTTTCTTCTCTGCAACTTTTGGTTCAGTTATTCCTGCATTTGATGATCCACACATGTATCTAAAAGATTCTGTTAGTGCATTAATATCAAACAACCATTCTGGACCTTTTCCTGCAGTATTAACAGTCTGTTCAATAAAGGTCACATTTAAGGTCTCTTCAACAATTCTGGTCTTATGATTGAATATTCTGTAAGCTTTACTTTGAGTGGAATATCCAACAAAGACTCCTTCATCTACTTTGCTCTCAAACTTGCCTAAGTAATCTTTGGTATTCAAAATAGTGACAGGACATCCAAATGGTTTAAGAAAGCTGACCAATGGTATTCTATCAAAGAATAACTCATATGGTGTCCTATTGTGAGACTTGACAACTAACACTCTGTTCTGAACATAGCAAGCAGTACTAACTGCTTCTGCCCAGAAGGTCATGGGTAGCTTAGCATCTGCTAACATAGTTCTAGCAGCCTCAATTAGTGTCCTATTTCTTCTTTCTGCAACTCCATTTTGTTGTGGAGTTCTAGGAGCACTAAATTGTCTTTCTATTCCCTTGAATTTACAGAATTTATCCATCTCAAGATTTTTAAACTCTGTACCATTATCACTTCTAATGATTTTAACCCTTTTATTGGTTTGATTTTCTATCTTAGTAATAAATGATCTAAGTATTTCACCTGTCTCATCTTTAGTTTTAAGAAAGAAGACCCAACAAAATCTGCTAAAGTCATCAATGATTACTAAACAATATACTTTATGTCCTATGCTCCTAATATTTGTTGGTCCAAATAAATCCATATGAAGTAGATTTAAGGGAGAACAATTAGAATTCAAAATTTTGATCTTAAAAGAAGTTTTGTGTTGCTTGCCTTTTTGACATGCAATACAATGATTTTCACATGAATATGTCTTCTCAGGTAATCCCCTGACAAGTTTTCCTTTAACAAGTTTATTGATTGTTTTGTAATTCATGTGACACATCCTTCTATGCCAAAGATCAGATTCATCAACTGATGCCTTTGATAAAAGACAGTGTATATTTTGTTGAGGATTCAATTTTGTCAGATCACAGCAATAGACATTATCTTTTCTAGGAGTTCTGAGTAAAATTTTACTTTCATCAAGTTTAAAATCTTCAGAAAGAATAAAGCATTCTGTGTTTGTAAAAAGAACTAGGTTCCTTTTATCTGTGATTTGGCTGACACTTAACAAATTGTATTTGAGTTCCTCAACAAAGTAAACATCATTAAAGTTCAGTCTTTCACCTTTTACCATACATTTTCCTGTAATTTTTCCTCCTTTTGAATTACCTCCAAATGCTACATGTCCTCCATTGATTGATTTGAAATTCTGTAGCTTGGACTTGTATCCTATCATGTGTCTAGAGCATCCACTGTCAATATGCCATAAGTTTCTTTTGCTCTGCACATTTAAAAGAAAGAAAAATTAATTTCTTTTGGGAACCCAAACCAAAGAGGTTCTGGGCTTCCCAAGTGCATCAATGAAATCAACTCTGTTGAAGGTCATTGATTTTGATGCACTTTTGGTGTTTGAAATTTCTGTTGCCATTGGTTTCCAACACCAACTGGTTTTTGACACCATTTTCTTTAAAGCAGTAGTAGACTGATTTACAGTATTAAAAAGTTTAGCAGTATTAATATGCCTAGCAGTATTAACTGTTCTTACAGTATTAACTGGTTTAGCAGTATTAACATGCATATTTGTTTTTGGTACTGTCTTCTTTGTTTTACTACTGTTTGCTTTCTTTGCTTTCATTTCTTTACCAGTACTAACAGAGTTTCTTTTAAAACTTGTATCCTTGACTCTGTTAGTTGATTTCCATACTGAATGTACAATCCTTTGAGTATTCTTAGGATTATAAAAACAGTCATGTTAAAGATGATTAGATCTTCCACATATAAAGCAGTTCTTCCTTTTTATAATTGAAAAGTTTTGTCCCAATTTTTGTGAAACTATTTGGTTCCAGTTTCTTTGATTTCCTCTTGGGCTTAAAAAGTTTTGTGAAGAGAAACTTGCTTTACATTTGCAATGAACACAGTTATTTTGCCTTTTATTCACTGCTTTTGTTTCCTTTTTCTCATATCCTAATCTATTTCTAGATTTTTGATTCATTTTTGCCTTTTCTTCAAACATTTTCTTACCCTCTGCTAGTTTAGTTTTACCAATTTTAGATGCTAGCTTAGTTCAGTATTATTTTCAGTTTTCTCAACCATTTCTTTCTTTTCTCCAACCTTATCATGTTTTTCTAGACTTTTAACAACTTCAGTTTGGACTTCTCGTGTTAAGTCACTTGTATCTATTTTAGTCTTTTGAAAATAATTATTGTTAAAAGGTGGTGGAACACTAGAGTAACCTAATCCTGTTTTGAGCTTATCATGCATTTGAACATTTAGAAGATTTTGAAGTTTAGAAGAAGCATTATCTAAATTACTTGCTTTAAGCTTAATGCTATCCTTTTCAACTTTAACTTCTATCAGCTTTTTATTTAGCTCATCTATCTTATCTTGTAAGCAATCCCTTTCCCATCTAGCATATTTAAGATCATAATCATACTGTGTTTCATTTTCTTGATATGATTTGATCTCTTTTTTAAATTTTTCAATGGTGTTGATGTATGCTTTGTTCATGATTTCACTTTTGTCAAATTCCTTAAGTATTTTAGCATTATGATCTCTATAATGTGTAACAGTTTTCTTACAAATATAAGAACATAATTTGCTTTGTACCTCATAAGGAATTTCAGAAGAAGGTTCTGATTCAGTGATTGCCATAAGAGCTTTATTATGCAATTCTTGTTCTGCATGGTCACTCCAATCAAACCCTAGTCCATCTTGTGATATAAGTGCAGTGGAGTTTTGAATTTGGATACTCCTGTTTTGAGTTCCATTTCCAGTTCTTTGATTGTTTCCTTCTGTGCTTCTGCATTTTCTAGCAAAGTGACCTAGTTTATGACAGTTAAAGCATTCAACTTTGCTTTTATCAAAGTCTGCACCATCATCTCTTTTGTATGCAAAGTTGTTTCTACCAGTTCTTTTCATGAATCTTTTTGCTCTTAAGGTTAACATGGCCATTTGCCATTTTAAGTCCATTTCTTCTAAATCATTAGGATTTACTTGTTCTAGTTCCCCATTAGTTAGTGAGGAATTTATATGACTAGCATAAAAAGCTTCTAGAACTGAGTCATTTGGTTTTTCATTGGAAGATGTTCCATAACTTATAGAAGTAGTTCCATATTGATTTAGATTTTCAGTTGTTTGTTTATTTATGGACAAAAAAGTAGCATTATTTGAGAAAGTAGAGGTTTGTTTCTTGCCTTCAACCTCTGATTCAAATGATCTTAAATCATTATATAAGTCATCTAAATCCTTCTCATCAAGGTTTTTCCCTTGTCTCAAAGATACAGTGTACATGGTCCATTCTTCTCCTAAGGATCTTAAAAACTTTCTGTTTAAATCATCTTTGTCAATATTGACATTATGATTTTCTAAGTCTCCAACTAGTTTTGAAAATCCGTCAAAAGTTTGAGTTAGAGTTTCAGTTTTTATACCCATAAAGTTTTCAAATTCATGTTTCAAGATTGATCTTTGAGTTTTCTTTGTGCTTTCATTGCCACCAAAACGTTTTGCAATTGCTTTCCAAAGGTCTTGGGCATCATCACACTTTTCAAAACGTCTTTGGTACTCATAAGGTATGGACATCAACAGAGTACTTAGAGATTTTAATTCTGTGGATCTTATTTTTCTTTCTGCATCATTTGTTGGTGGTGATCTAGGAATTCTAGAACCATCAGTATTTAATGCATATTTAGGTCCACATTTTATGACTTCCCATAAAAAGTAATCTGTAAGAAGCATGTATTGCTTAATCCTGGTTTCCATTTTTCATACTCATTTGGTTTGAGCATGGGAATTCTTGTGGCCTGGACTCCATCACTAGTTTCAGAAGTCATTTTATAAAGAATATTTCAGAATTTAAAAGACTTCAATGGAACAGTGAATATTTAAAACGAATTTAAAGAAAAACATAGATTAATCAAAAATTAATGGAACAGTGATTTTTCAACTTCTTTAAAATTCAATGCTTTTGAGACAGCGTTCTGATATCAATTTATAAGTTGATATCAATTAACAAAGCTCTGATACCAATTGACAGGATCGAATTGAACCTTTAGGGTCAATAATTATAGCAGTTGAATATTTTATAGAAATACCGCAGAATAGTAATCTATAAATTTAGAAGTAAAATTAAATCTGTTTTAAGGCATAAATTAAGAACAAGTAACAGCAAGATAATTATCAAAAAGCTTCAATATTATTTCTTTGAATAATACGAATACACTTAAGTATCAGGGTTATGATTAACCTTGAAGCTTACAAATGATAATTTTACAAGCTTATCAATCTATTGAATACGCTTATGATATTTCCACTTCTACTCTACTGAGATCTATTTCTATTGAAGGTAAGGAGCTCTATTTATAGAATTATAGAGCTCCAATTACACGCTACAGTAATTAATGAAAAGTATCTTTCTATCTAATCCTTCTATCGTCTTGAGCCATGCTCTGCTTTACTGAGCGCTTTTTGCTTTTGCAGAGAAGATATTTGATTAGCCCACATGGTTAGAAAGATGCTCTAATCATAAACAGTAGAAACTTCTTGAAAATACACGGGCAGTACTAATTTCTGAAGAACAGTAGTAACTCCAAGTAACAGCACTAACTCAAGCAGTGGTAAGTTATAAACAGTATTAGTAAGTTATAAACAGTATTAACTTACCCACCCGTAGAAACTTTGTACTGCCAGTAGAAACTTTACCCGGCAGTACTAACTTTGTTCTAACAGTAGAAACTCAATCTTTTCTATCAGTAGTAACTGTTTCTACTGGTAGTGTAAAACCCGGTAGCAGTAGTAACTTTTGTTCTTTCAGTAGAAACTCCTCTTCATCAGTAGTAACTAGCAGTTGTAGTCTAACCAGCAGTATTAATTTTCAATCAAGTTCTCTAGCCATCTTTAGACCCAACAAGTTAAATGTGATTTATGCAAGAAAAGGTAACCGAATCCTCTCTCTAGTTGACACCTACGAGTTGCTAAAAGGAGAAGAACCAACAGATGATGAAATTTTTCTTGCATGTACTCTTGGTTGGTGTGCTGAAATGGTAATAACAAAACAAATTAAGAAACAATTTACAAATTTTGCCTTGCAAAAAAAATATATATGCTAGTGGTTTGAGAATCTTAAAACTTTTCCTGGTAATGATATATGCATGCTTGCAGCTTCATGCATATATACTTATTACTGATGACATAATCGATGACACCAACTTACGCAGAGGTCAACCCTGTTGGTACAGACTACCTGAGGTGCGACTTATAAATGAAAGTCCATCTTCTTCTTTTTTTATCAAAAGTGTTAATCGCAGCCGATAAAGTATGCTTAGTCTTGATTGACAAGTTTGGATGTAGGTTGGTCTGGTTGCAGTCAATGATGCTCTTGTTCTTCGCAACCATACGGCTGTAATCCTAAAGAAATATTTCAAAGAGAAGGCGTATTATGTGGATCTGCTTGAACTCTTCAACGAGGTTCTTTTTCTTTCTTTGCATATTCGATGTATCAAGGGTTTAATTAATGTAGTCATTAGTTTTGAATACGATGCTTGAGAAATTACCTCGAATGTTTTGATTTGAGCAGATAGAATATCAAAGTGTTTCTGGACAGATGATTGATATGATTACTACACTTGGAGAAAAAAATCTCTCGAAATTTTCTTTGTCCACGTAATTGACCAACTTAATCAACATTCTTTCATACACACGGCTCAATTTATTATCTACTCTATCTTCTGAAGTACACAATTTCATGTTGTCATGTAGTAACCTCCGAATTCTTCAATACAAAACCTCTTATGGCTCATTTTACCTTCCAGTGAGTACTTCATCAATTATATTACATCGATCTTTTATAAGTTCACTATTTTTCTTATTGATGAGACTAATACGATCGAGTAAACTATACTTCTACGCTTCAAGGTTGCATGTGCCCTCCTTATGGCGGGAGAGAATTTGAGCGATCATGTTCATGTGAAAGACATCCTTCTTAAAATGGGTATCTATTTTTCAGTGCAGGTGATTGATCGTCGTTTTAGTCATGTCTTATACTAGTACTAGATATCTTTGCATAGTATTACTCATGTTTTTAAACAACTAACTGAGATTTGCAATTGTTACATGAAAACATATGAATTGATTAATGTAGGATGATTATCTTGACACTTATGGTGATCCTAAGGTGACTGGCAAGGTTAGTAAATCAATATTACTTATTCCATCTTTGTTAAGTAACCAAATTAGGGTTATGCTCCATCTGTCCAATTGATTATAACAGATTGGGGTAGATATTGAAAACTTCAAGTACTCGTGGATGGTCGCGAAAGCACTGGAACTTGCCAATGACGAACAAAAGAAAATTCTAAACGTAAACATGAACTGTGTTTCTCTTTCGACCATATATGTATCTCTATCTAAGATATTATATCTATATATAAACATATAATTTGCGTCATATAGGAAAACTATGGGATGAAGGATCCAGTAAAGATAGCAAAAGTGAAGGAAATATATCGTACTCTCAACCTTTCAGGTTTCTTTTTATTGATGCATGTTTCTTTCCTATGTATTAACTTATGTATTTATAATACTAAACGTATTGGTTGTTTGTTGGATATTTGAGCAGGGTGTGTACGAAGATTATGAGAATAAGACTCACGAGGAGTTGATCAAATCAATAGAGGCTAATCCAAGCATAGCCATACAAAAAGCATTGAAATCTTTCTTAGGAAAGATATATAAGAGGCAAAAGTAGGTCAAGTGATTATTCACATTGTAGTGTATTTTGGATTCTTAATCTGGTCTATGCATGCATGTGTGGTATTTGTTTATATACTATTTAGTGAGGATGTTCACGTACTTGCGTTGAGTAGTGGTGATCGATGATCGATGATCGATCCAATGGATGGGTGATGATGTACTCTGTTTTTTTTTTTTTTTTTTTTTTTTTTTTTTTTTTTTTTTTTTTTTTTTTTTTTTACTTTTTGTTCAATAAAAGCTATGGATTCTTAACCTTCAAGATATTTCATTTTAGCCCGAGTTTAGTTTTTACTTTTTATATCGTATATTACTTGATAGCAGCTTTAGGCCTTTTAGCTTTTTAGTAATGGTGTTTTATTTTTTCGAAGGGAACAATGTTATATCGGCTTAACTGGATAGGTCTAAAAGGTAACACATTTAATTTGTTGTTTTAGACTTTTAGTGTGCTTTTTGTTGTAATAGGTGTTGATTGTTCATAAAGGATCTTGAATTTTAGAATTAAGATCATGTTACAATTAATTCGAGTGTTCAATTGTTCATACATGTTCAGATAATGAAATAAAATGATTTACAGTTCTATGTAACAAAAGATATGTCTTTTATCCGATAAGCTGCAGTTTTCCTTTGTATTTGACATAGTGTTGTACTGAACCATTTGGAGATAAACATGGGTTCCTTGCTTTTGCAGCTTTGGTGGTTAACTTGACTTGAAATTTAGACCCTGTGGTTTGGTGTAGTTCTTCTGTATTTGATACCGTTTCATCATACACCTCTTCGAGAAACTCATCTGCAACACCTCCATCTTCATCTATTTTGAGGAGTTGTGTATACCATTGTAGACCCTGAGTCAGTTATCACAACGTTAAGACTTTGCGATGTGTTTATTCTATCATTAGTAGTACAAGTATTGAACTTATTGCAATGTTAGTACTTACAGCAGAAGATAAAAAGAACTTGGTAACACCTGTTTTCGCAGTTATTCAAATGCCTGGTTTTTAGTACTACAGTAGAAAATCTTGCTAAAATAAGATAGGCACATGGTTTGTTGATAACAGAAGGGAAACTCTGGTTCTAAGATGAAGTTGTTATACCTTATGTGAATTCATATTATGTTTACTTTAAGATTCATCTTTTATTAGAAATTAGAATTGGTCTATTCAAACTATAGAACGTAGAACATGATCACAATATTGGGTAAATGACCAATTATCTAAGGTGACTTGTGTATCGACAGAAGCCCAAATCTTTATCACACATGGTAGCAATGTACCTATTGCCGATTCTTGACTTCAAAATCTTGTAAAACTACTGAGTTATGGCAGCAATTTCGACCAAAATGGGTTCCATGGGTTGTTTTGGGCTTTGTTTCAATGCTCATGAAGATTTAAAACTTTACTTAAAAGGACACATCAGTAAGGTTACAAAAGCCCAAATCTTTATCACACATGGTAGCGTGTACCTATCGCCGATTCTCGACTTCAAAATCTTGTACAAACTACTACCAAGTTATGGCAGCAATTTCGACCAAAATGGGTTCCATGGGTTGTTTTGGGCTTTGTTTTAATGCTCATGAAGGTTTAAAACTTTACTTAAAAGGGGACATCAGTAAGGTTAAAGGGACTCCATGCTATGATTATGCGTTTTTAACCTTGTAAACTATATATGTTATAAAAAGATTTGGGTTACTAGTACATATGAACTATGGACCACCTATCAGTTGGTTATTGGTAACAACAAGCCCACCAATAATACTCACTTAAAACCAACCACCACTGAACAAACTTCTTAATTGGTTCAATGTGCCATCAGTAGGTAACCAACGTATAACAAGTCATCAACCACTTTTATCATAGTATGAACCACATGACATTTTCATGATGTTACTTACATTTAAAGAGATTTTGGGTATAATTATATTGGGCGTTTCATTATAAATCTATAGAAATTCAAAACAGCCATTAGACTTATTTCTAATGGCTTATGAAACCAAGTTTACGAGCTTACAATTAATCCCTTAAGATCGACTTATTGGTTTTTTTCTTTTCAAATTTCAAACAAACAGTAAGTCGTGTAAATAAGCTTCCACACAAACAACTAATTTATTACAATTAGCACGCGAAGAATCTTAGCAAATGCAGTATGTACGGTTATAGGATCTCCATTTTTAGGTACCCTTACTACCATTATATATTTTTAGTACCAAATGAAAATAAAACCAACAAAACACAAAAAAGGAAACTATTTATAACTAGGGCTCTGTAATAGGGGAAAAGAACTAGGGCATCAATGTCGCGAGAGAGACTAACATATTGGCGATGACATCAATCTAAAACAATCACTATTAGACGCTAGCTATTAGTTATAAACGTTTTGCAGCGAAAATGCTTGAAAGATGGCAATGAAAAGGCTTAACTTTTATGGGCTTTGTTGATGACTTAAGTACATTTGTCTATATAAACTGAACATGTATAAAAGATTGTACCTTGACTCATTATCACGGGACTACGAAGTTTGTTATGATCTGAGTAGAAGTATTTATCCATGCCTTAATGCCTTCACGACAGGCTATTGTTATCATTTTACAACTTTTATGGACGGTAAGAGTATACTTGATAAGATAACGAAACCGTGTTTTCTTAGCAAATTTTTGTAATTTTAAAACAATATGTTAAGTTACATTTTAAGCTAGCTTGTCGTTTATAATTCTTATAAAGTATCCGAAATCCATTAGCAGACCCCTTAATAACTAACATTAGCTTAGAACTATTAACATAAAATCACAAATTAACGAAAATGAAAAATTAGAAAAAGGATCAAAGACATTACCTGAATACCACCATCGCCGGCGGGGCAGGGAACTAAAACCGGTCCGATTTGACGAGGTTTATCAACGGGAACTTGAACCGGAACACTAAATCCTTTTCGAGGGAGATTCGTATCAACATAACGAGGTATTTCTTCTTCTGTTGAATTCAGATTATTATTAGCATCAATTTCATCCTCAGAATCTTTGTTGACTTCGTGATTACCGAATCCTAACCAACCAGCTAACCGTTTGATTAACCTCATTATGTTATCTATGATGAAATATAATTGTGCAAATGGAAACTAGAGATAGATGCGAGTGTAGTTGCAGAAGTCGATGAGAGTAATATGTATGGAATCTGAGAAATTGAAGGATGCAAAATGGAGAGGTTTTGGGGGGAGATGAGATGCGTCTGGTGAAGTCAAAATGTTAGATTTGATTTGATGAGTAATATGTCTTTCATTTTGTTTCATTTATTTCAGACCAAAGGGTACATTGCGTAATTATTTGTCGAATGTTTAATTTTGTTTATCACCACACTTTTTTCTAAAGAAAAACGTCCGGACACTTGAATCACGAATAATACTTGTTGGGAAAAACAATGATAAAAGCTAAATTATAAATGTGAAGAGTCAAAATCTAACTTAGTTGTATTCAGGAAACTTAGTGAAATTTCTAAGTCTGTGTTTCTGAGTCTGTGCTACACAGACTGAGGAATTGTTTGAGTCTGTGCTGCACAGATTAAAGAATCTCACAGACTGAAAGTCATGCTCTTCCTGAAGACTTATGAATTCATCATCTGAAGAATGAAGATTGAATACAGAAGGCTTCACAGACTGAAGTTCACAGACTGATGAGCACAGATTGAAGAGCACAAATTGAAGAATGAAAGTACAAATGCACAGAAGATATTCTTCTTTCCTTAGGCTAGATACAACTGATAAGATGTTTGAGAAAGGTCATACATTGAACAAAGGTTTTCTTCTCAACAAATAAACCTTTTACCTTTTGCTTTTTCTGTTTCCAAGAAAAGCAAAAAGGGAGCGTGCAAAGTTGACCAAGATGAATCTGTTATCCCTTGGACAACTGCATGAACTGGATAATATAGAGTTACACCCAGCTCTATAAATAGCAGTTCAAGAAGCACTGCTATGTATCCAAGTAATCCAAGCACTCAAAGCAAAATAGTATACAAGACCTTTAAGCTTAGGCTCAAAGCATTACCACACTAACTGTTAAAGTTTGTAGTGGTAATTGTATCTTAATATACTAATACTTGGATCGTATTCAAACCATCTGTGTGGGTTTGAATACTTTGTCATCTGTGTGAGACAAACACTTTATTGTGAATAATACTTTAATTCATAATAAACTCTGTGTCAAAATTAATCTTGTTTTCCGCCTAGATTAATTTAAACTTGTTTGATATAAACTTGGATATAAACTAACACGTTAAGATAACTGTTATTTAATCTGTATCTAAGTTTTGGGATCTTGTGACCTAACAAGTGGTATCAGAGCTTGGTTAGTTTTGAATACTGGAATACAACAATTTATTTAAAGAAAAGATGTCTACAGAAAATATGGAAGGAATACAAGTTAACAAGATCCCAATGCTCAAACCTAATGAGTATGAGATGTGGAAATACAGGATTTGATAAGAGCAAAGTTGAGTGTTTTAATTGTCACAAGATGGGACACTTTGCAAGAGAATGCAGAAGTACTGGAAGAACTAATGATAGTGGCCAAAGGACAGGGAGCTATAATGGAATGCAAAGAAGAAACATTCCAATTCAAAACAATTCAAACTCAACAGCACTGATGTCACAAAATGAGTTTGGATTTGATTGGAGTGATCAAGAAGAGCATGCTGTTACAAATCAAGCATTAATGGCCATTACAGAAGAAGAAGCAAAATCTCCTGAAGTGCCTCAAGAGGTACAAAATAAATTATGTTCATCTATCTGTAAGAAAACTGTTAAACACTACAGAGATCATAATATATTTATCTGTGCTGAACTTGAAAAATGGGAAATTAGAAATAGAAGCACAATTGCATCAATTGAAAGCCTAGAACAACAAATAAAAGCATATCAGAAGAATGAATCACAATATGTGTATGATATTGAATATGCTAGGTGGGAAAGAGATTGTCAAAAGGACAAGGTTGATGAATTGAGCAAAGACTTAGAGAATGTGAGAACTGAAAGAGATAACATTAAACTGAAAGTAGATGATCTAGAAAATGCTTCTCAAAACATTCAAAATCTAATTAAATCTCAGATTCATGATAAACTCAAAACTGGACTAGGATACAACAATGTTCCTCCACCTTATAACAACAATTACTTTCCTCCTAAAAGTGATATTGAGATTGAAACTTTAAAGGAGAATGTAGCAGTTGAAGTTATAAAGGTTGATCCAATCAAAAGTCTAGCTGAACCTGAGATAGATTTAGATAAAGTAGAAATCACTAGTTGGGTATCTGATGATGATGACATAGAAGGAGAACTTACTGAGCTGGTTGAATCAACTAAGAAAGATATTAAGGAAGTAAGTAGTGCATCAGATACTATCTTAACTGGTAATAAACTAGCAGAGGGTAAAAGATTATTCAAAGAAAAGGCTAAGTTTATATCTACTCAAAAGAAGAACACCATTAACAAGAATGAAAAGAATCAAGCCTGTGGTAAATGTAATTGTAAAACAGGTATTCAAATACCATACAATTATTCAAAATCAGTTCCTAGAGGAAATCAAAGAAATTGGAACCAAATGGTTTCACATAAACTAGGAAAAGATTTTGTCATGGTTAAAGAAAAAGGCTTGTTATATCTGTGGTAGAACAAATCATCTTCAACATGACTGTTTTTATAATTCTAGCAATACTCAGAGAATTGTAAAACCAACATGGACATCATCAAACAGAGTTAATCATGCTAATTTCAAATCAAAAATTAACTCTGTTAAACATGTTAAGAAGATGAAATATATGGCGAATATAGTTAAAACTGCTACAGCTCAATCTACTGCAGCGGTATTAACAAATAAAACCAACAGTAGAAAGACTACCAAATCAGCATTGAGAACTAATACTGCCAGCAGAGTTAATACTGCCAGCAGAGTTAATACTGTCAGCAGAGTTAATACTGCCAAGCATATTAATACTGCTAGGCATGTTAATACTGTTAGTCATCTTAATGCTGTGAAAAAGTCTAACATTCGTTGGATTTGGAAACCTGTTTCTACAACAAAAACAAATGTTTCCAAAATCAACAATGCATCAACATCAATGATCTATAAGAGATTTGATTACTTTGACGCACATGGGAGACCCAAAACCTCTTTGGTTTGGATTCCCAAGAAAAACTGATCACTGTTCTTCAAAGTTAATACTGTTAGTTCATTTGACAGTATTAACACAGTTTCTACTGCTCCCACTTAATACTGCTCTCCTAATTTCTACTGTTCCTCAAAGTTAATACTGTTAGTTCATTTGACAGTATTAACACAATTTCTACTGCTCTCACTTACTTCTGCTCTCCAAAGTTAATGCTGTGAGTTCATTTGACAGTATAAATACAGTTCCTACTGTTCAAGGGTTTACTACTATCATTCGCTCTAAATCTCAATTCAAACTCATCAGCTCAGAATCTCTCAATCTCAAACTCTCAAACTTTCTCACTAACTCTAACTCATCTTCAAATGGCTCGATTATCGACAGTGGATAATCACAATATGATTGCGTACTTAAAGAAACCCCAAGACGCATCAGACTTTCATGAAATCATTGATTTCTTGAAAAATAGCCACATTCATCATGCCCTAACGGTAAACCCAACCGTATATTTAAATCATTTGAACGATTTCTGGGTAAATGCCAAGATAGAGAATGAGAATGGATTTAAGCAGATAACCTCGGTTATTGAGGGAAAGCCGGTAACGGTCTCTGAGGGTACAATCCGTACGCATTTGCATCTTGATGATGCCTCAGGTATGGAAACTTTTGATAAGACTGTAGTTATTGACCATTTAAAACTAATGGGGTATGAAGGATCATTAACAAAATTTACATTTTACAAAGGACTCTTCTCCCCTCAGTGGAAATTTTTTTAATTCATACAATACTACAGTGTCTATCATCAAAACGAACAGCTTGGAATGAATTTGGAAGTACAATTGCTCCTGCAATTGTATGTCTAGCTTCAGGACAAATGTTCAATTTCTCAAAATTCATTTTTAATGGGATGCTCAGAAATCTTGAGCAACCTATGAATAAAAGATTTGTGATGTACCCTTTTAAATGAAGAAATTAATGATTTATCTGCACAACCTAAGATTTTTATTGTTCTGTCTCATACCTCTAAAGTATTTTCAAACATGAGGAGACAAAACACAGGCTTCTCTAATAAGGTTACAGCATTGTTTCCATCAATGCTTGTTGCACCTTCTACTGCAGTTGAGGAAGTAGAAATCCCATCTACTTCTGAACCCACAACTGTGGTAAGTAAAACAAAACGAAAACAAGGGACCTCTAAGCCTAAACCAAAGCAAACAAAACAGACATCTGAAGTTCCTACTGTTCAGATGTCTCAGCCACAAATTACACAGAAGGTGGTCCATCAGGCTGAGGGTGACCATTCTGAAAGGGCTGCCACTACTGACTCTAACCCACTGGCAGGTCAGGATAGTGGTAACATAAATAGGACCCAATCAGAGGCAACTGCTCAGGATGAAATTCCTTTGGAAGTTCAAATTGAAGCAGGTCCCAGTACCAAGAACAAAGGGACTTCTGATGTTCATGCTAGGCATGAAGCAGAAGGTACTCTTTCTGATGATTTACCAAAAGAGGGTAACACTTCTAGAGGTAATGAAGATAGTTCTTTACTTAAAGAATTGATGGACATGTGTACCAGTTTGAGCAATGAGGTCAATAGACAGAAAGAACAGCTGAAATCTCAAGGGGAAGAGATTAAAAGACTAAATGGGCTAGTGGAGCAGTTAATGAAAGAGAGAACAGGTACAAATCAAAGGAATGTTGAGAAGGGGGTTGAAGATCAAATGGAAGTTAATGCTGCTCCAGTTTCTACTGCTAAGCCAGTTGACCCAGTTTCTACTGTGGTTCTGGATGATGAAGTTGCAGCTGCAGAGGTATTAATAAGGGTATCCGAAAGCCCTAAGGAGAAAGAAAGAGTAAAACAAAAAGGTGTGAGCATCCAAGAGCCATCTGAACATGCACCTACTGCTATGCCAAAGAAACTAGATGCCAAGGATAAAGGAAAAGACATTCTAATTGAAGAAGAAAGACCTCTCAAAAGAAAACATCAAATAGAGGCAGATGAAGAATTTGCTAGAAGGTTACAAGAAGAAGAAAGGCAGAAGTATACAGAAGAAGAGAGAGAAGCTGAGCTGCTAAGATTATTAAATGAAAAGAAATGGATGGAGTCTGAAGCTAGATATAAAAAGCAGAAGGCTAAGCCTAAAACAAAGGCTCAATTGAAGAAAGAATATGTAGCCTTTCTGAGAAATGCCTTGGGCACAAATGTAAAGATCTTAGTAGCTATGTCATTTGATAAACTAAAAGAGATGTATGACAGAGAGCAGAGGATCTTGAAAGAAGGATCAGAAGATATAAGGATGGAAAGAGAAAGGAGAATGAAGGGTATGCATGATATGCCTGTACAAGAGGGTATCAAAACTTTCAAAAGAAAGAAAGATGCTACCCAGAGCACACAAAGTGAAGGATATTTTGAGAAAGTGAAGAATAAGCAAATTGATAAAAAGGATGTGCATACTGATGTGCCATCTACAGCTCAAGATGATGATGGTTTGATCAGAGAAATGATAGTGGTTGAAACAGCTCTCACTCCAACCCCATTGGCTACAGATTATCCAATTCTAGATTGGTTTTTCACAATGGGAAGTGATAAAAAGAAATATTATAAAGTTGTGAGAGCTGGAGGTGTAGAAGAGAAATATGCTGCAATATTAACCATGTTTAGAAGCTGTACTAGAAGAGACTTGGATCAGTTCTGGGAAATTGCACAGAGAAAATATGCAAAGCAGGAGAATTTTGATGACAACAAGCTTCTATATGATTGTCTTCATCAAATGTATAAACCCAGTATGGAGATGAACATATTCAGAAAAGGGTTTGTTCCTGTAAGCAAATGGTATTGCTATGACTTGTGCAGAGTACATGTTGTCCACCAGAAAGATGCAGAAGTTGGATATTTCCTAATGGATAAGGAATATCCCTGGAATTTATCTGTGCTCAAACATATGCTGCAACTGAAGGTGAGCTGTACAAATCTTAGAGTTGCTTCAGAACTCATCAGACAAATCCAAGCATATCTCCATAGAAAATTAAGAAGAGAAACTTAATCTATGTTATTGGAGAGATTAAGTTTAGGGGGAGATTGTTGGGATTAAAAGCTTCTATGGTTGTTAACAAAGTTTCTACTGCTTCCAAGGTTTCTACTGCTTCCAGAGTTTCTACTGCTAACTATGTTAGTAGAAGTTAGTACTGCTTCAACAAAGTTACTACTGCTGTAACATAGTTACTACTGTTAATAGAAGTTAGTACTGCTGGTATGATTTCTGGAGTTAGTACTGTTAGACCAGTTTTCATTGTTTCTACTGCTGACCTTGTCCAGTAGATATGCGGCGCACATGGGTCTGCAGTTATCTAATCTTGACAAAACGTGCACAACAAAGCATGGGCTGCTTTACGGCTACAAGACATGCTTAGATAGTTTGACTTACATGCATTAATTACTATAACGTGTAATTGGAACTCTACATTATTATAAGTAGAGTTCCATACTTTAGAAGTAGTGTGTGCATTGTATAAACATAGACTTGTAACTAAGATACAGATCTATCAATTCCTTCACATAGAAAATAGGCTTCAAGGTTTTGTAACCCTAATACATTTGTGTATTCGTATTATTAATCATAATAATATTGGAGCTTTTTGATTAATTGTTCATTGTTTCTTTTCTGTTTAATATTCCAAAGTTCATCAAGTACTATTCCGCAAGTTTCTTGATTAACATTCAAAACTAGAATTAGTCTTGTTTTAGATTCAAATCGATCCTGACAATACTTTTGTTTACGAATATTTACAAAATGTTTAACTCATTAACTTAAACTCACAATTTCAAAGTTGTCAAATAATCTCGATCTCAATGTAATCTTCGATGTGGTTTGTGCGCAGCAAGAAATATCACAGTGTTCAAAAGATCACAAAAGAGAAAAAGAAAATCTTTCTTGTCTTAGAGGCGCGTCCTAATTTTCAGTTCACAATACATAAAATGAGATTTGATGTGGTTATCAGTGTGATACTAATATGCCAAGAACACATCCGAAATATTGTATGGTGATACCTTAGTGCTCCAATGTGTTATCAAAGTATAGTGTTAGTTAGAGTATCTGTAATGCATCGAGATTAAACGTTCGATGGACACATCTACATATCTTCCTTTTATACAAATTTACTTCACAACATTTGCATCCATACGGCTTATGAAATTTAAAGCATTCACTCGTCAATTTTCATTCAAGATTTTATGTCAATTGAATATTACATTCCATTCAATTCCATGTCATCAATTGTGGTGTTGAAATTGTATTCATTCAGTGCCGCACATACAAAAACCAATCCCATTAACCACTGCTACAAACGCTTTTAGAGTTAGAGTCGGTGCATGTCATGTATTTCTGATTAACTTTCTTCAAGATACAAAATGAGCAACTATTTTTTGACATTATATATTGGGCAAGTAAATCCCACTTACCAACTCAACATATATATATACTAGCATTTTTACCTGCACTATACAGCGGTATTAAAAATTTACTTGCGGTATTTTTGTTCAAATATATGTTGTCATTTAGTGAAAAGTGAAAAAACATAATGATATATCATTTTCTTACTTTATTGTATAGATTATTATAGGTTATAGTTGAATTTTCGGCCCATCAATCTATTAACTTAAATCCATCAACCATTTTTATTTTTTGGGTTGGATTTGAGTTAAAGTTTGGGTCAACGGGGTTGATCGATCAACCAGAAAAATAATTTTTTTTTTTAACATGTATTGATCCAACCCATCAACTTATTTGCCCTATTTACCTAAATGAGTTATGAAAATCGTGTTCGAGTTCAATACTTGTGACTCATCAACTCCTTTATAAAATCAAAAGAGTTTAGGTTTGAACTTTGTACCTCAAATTTCAAACCCGCTACTTGACTCGACTTGTATTGTAACCCCAAACTAGAATAATTTAAGATTTAAAACATTGAATTACGAACTTTTAATCTGGCGATTAACTTTGATTGTTAAATAAATAAATTATCTTTAGAAACATAAAAAAATCATTGCTTTAAATGTTTGTAGTTTTTGCAATAGATGTACTATCTAAGACGGTAGAATAGTATCTTATATAGTTTTTAAGACTACCGGTCAAACTATTTTATAGCAGTGATAGATTAACTTTTATGATTACTTGAAGTGCAAATTATCAAAACTAGAAACGAAGTATTGGCTAAGTTTGGAATATAGAAATGAACTATCAAAAGTTTCGATAATAGAAGGCAACTATCAATTTTATCATAATTTTGCCAGTGCGGTACATGACACATCATCATTTTTCTGAATTTCGAAGTAACATATTGCTAAAAATATGATGAAAATGATAGTTGGTTTATATTATTAATAATTTGGTAGTTGATTTTTAGAATTTTAAATATGTCAATAGTTTGTTTCTATTTTAGTAATTTTTCCTTACTTGAATGTAACTAACTAAAAGTGTTCAAATATTAAATAAAATACTTAAAAGGATAGTAAAAAAATTATAGTATCTCTTTATTAAAAGTTTAATATAAGTTTTCAACTTCTTATATATTAGTATAAAGATAGTTATAAACTGTAAGAAAATTGTAACCGATATTTTAATATATATTAATATGTTATGTTAATTATAATTGTAAGTTACATATTTAAAACTGAAATTAATTATAATATATTAAAATTTATAATTAATTGCATTGATTTAAATATTTAGTTGTTGAACATATTAATGAAGTGGAGGGTAAATTATTAAATTACTATTTCTCCTTTAAGACTTGTCTAAAATATTTTATAATAGTAGTATAGATATAAATATATCCGTATATATATCCTATATCCATATATTATATACTACAAAACGATCGGATGTATAAATCGAACATGACAAGGAAAATGTGTTTGTGTATAAAACTTGAAGGATTGAATATATAAAATTGAATATGAGAAGGGGTAATTTTGTTTATGTGGAAACTTAAAGGGCTAATTGTATAAACCTTCATATAATTGAAATTTGAATTGTCATGTTTTCATAAAGCCCTTTTGGAATTTGAGTTGTCAGTTTGATTACGACGGATTACTAGTGTTAATTACTGTGACAAGTTTATGCAGTAATCTTAGAGTGAAGGGAGTGGGGTGACGTGACACGGAATGATCAAGGACCATATTAATGTAGTCACTTTCCCCTCAAAATGATTGACAATATAATTTAATCAATATGTTGGCTATCATATTAAATGGTAGTTTTTTTATTTTATTTTGTGTGTGTGTATAATTATTTATAAAGGTAAATGTGAGTCCAATTTTCAGTTTGATGATTACGAGTGAAAGTTAGTTTCAATATAGTTTCAATATGAAAATGACGTGGCACTGATGTATCTAACTTTTTTCAGAGTGGTCAAAATGATCACTCCATTTGCTCTTATTAGACCATTGCCAACAGTGAACAAAAATCGACGTGTCAGTTTTTGTCAAATCAACGTCACGTCAGTAGTTTACAAAACTGACACAAAACTGACACTACACTGCCAACAGTAATATCACTTCAATTTTTTCTGGACCACACATTTACCAATATACATTTATTTCTATACACTAAACAAATAAACAAAAAAAAATTATTAATTTAATTATGTGTCCCCACAACCTTCTCACCCACGTCCGTCGAAAAATTGATGGAGCAAAAAACTGACCCCAACTGATGGCTTGGTGCCAATGTCATCAGTTTTTGTGATGCAAACTGACGGAGAACCGAAGTCCCCGTTGGAACAGGTATTATAAAAATGTATTCCAAATATGTTACGATCCCACATCGACCAAATGTAAGTTTCGATGGTGACTTATATGTTTAGGTTTCTCTTCCTCCTACAAACTAACTTTTGAGAGTGAGTTTTACACTTGAATCCAATATAGGATATGTTTGTATCAATAAGCCTAGTATAAGATAGGTTCGTATTAGAACATATTTGTGTGCATCCATAAAATCTGTATAGTGGATTAAAGCACACATATTTTTAGGTCAAGTTATCAACTAAAACTATGTATGTAATGCATTCGTAAAATATGTACAGTGGATTAAAGCACACATATTTTTAGGTCAAGTTATCAACTAAAACTAAAAATTTAAGAATACACTACTTTCAGTCATATGAGCTATTGTAATCAAGTGCTTGCTCACAATTCATCTAGCTATTTAAGACGTAATGTTACTACCCAATTACTCCCTTCAACACCATCTACCCAAGAGGTATACACTCACACACGTTAAACTAGTGTTAGAACCCGTACGATGTACGGTAGTTTAAATCATAAATTTAAATGTTAGGTCGAATTTAGTTTGTAGTTATACGCCAATAAACATCCTCACCTGAATCAATGTACCAACTGTAAAAATTGCCTACCGAAGAAGCTTGAAGATGAAATAGGAAGGATGTTACTTATTTTATATGTAATGTTATTGATCAAAGTAAAGTTATTAGCAAGTGGAGCCGCATAAATCCATTGGAATTACTTACCAGATATCACATTATATATTTAATATATATCAGAACACATTTTATTAAAATAAATTGACAATATAGAAATAAACACATAAACTTCATATGCAATCGATTCACACTATGGCTACAAATACCAATTCAAGTACTAACATTAATTAATTTCAACTTACAAATAGGATTCATGACTTGACACTATCAACATTGAAACTTCATCGGATAATGACATTTTCTTTTTCTTTTCTTGATTATTTAACTTGGCAATTGAGTCGGTTGGTATTCAAACTCATAAATGTTCCATTGAGACTAACATATACTGGAAATTTTCTTTAACTAATTGATTGATTGGTATTCAAACTGATATAATTTTATAAAGATATAAATCCCATGTCATTTTATTATTATGTATCAATGTATTTATATCAATAATTAAGTTGATATTATTACTGTCAATGGAACTTTTTGATGATGTGGATGGCTTAATCTTTTTGCTTTCAAACATAATATTCACACTAATGACACATAAGATTTAGTTTGAGGTGGCATTAAGAATAACCTATACCTAATGTTGAGGGATACCCAATTAATATATAGGAAAGATTAGTTTCTTATATTGGTTAATTGACGACTTATGTTTCTTAGTATGTCTTGATATCAAAATTTTTTCTCTAAAACGTCTCACTATCTTTTCTCTTTTCAATAGTAGTTATGTTTGCCATCAATGAAGAATAGGAAGAAGAATTCTTAAGAACTTTTTATACGGGGTATATAATTTGAATACTTGTCGTGATGACTACATAAAAATATTAAAAGTTTATGTAATTAGTCATATTCAAATAAACATACCTTCACTAATCACTAAAGAATTTTTGACTTAACGGTATCACAATCCTCAATCAATTAATATGGCATGTTTTCGTGACATGTACAATCCAACAAAAATACCTCCAAAAATAATCTATTTTAATAGTGTCTCTGAAAGAACTATTTTACCACTAAGACCGCTCCTAATGGAGCTGTCTTCCTACCATCTTCTTCACGTCTTAGAACAACACCATTGGCACTGAGCCGTCTTTCACAATGTCCTTTTTGCTTTCGTCATGCAAGAGACGGAATGAGACAGAGAGGTGGTGGACTCATTTTTTATTTATTTTTTGGTATCTAATAAAATGTATTAATGGTAAATGTGGAGTCCAAAAATTCAGTTCTTCAGTTTATCGTTGACAATGTTCAATTTCTTGAGGAAATATTGACGTAATACTAAGCTGGCAGTTAAGTACTTCAGTTATTTAGTCTATTATTAAAAGTTTTCTAAAAGAATTGAAAAAACAAAATCAATATAAATTACTCTTATAGTTATGATAGATGACCAAGGTTAAAAGATGTAAGAAAATACAAACAAGGATAACCACATACTAGAAAACACACAAAATTCCACGTACAAACATTAAAAAATATTTTCTATTATAAAACCAAGATTTGTTTTTGATGATTAAAAAGGTCAAAAAGAAGTACATAAGATTCAAAATTGCCGACGAAAATGTGTAAGCAGATTTGACCATGATCACAACACCAGGTGTCAAAAACTCTCTACACACTTTACAACCCAACTTGTATCTACTACATGTAATCACTCACACCGATTCGTGCATATACATACACATACACACATTTTTACACATACGGCGGCATCAAAATCATACCTTTTAAACCCTAATTTCCTTCTTTTACTTTCTTCTTTCAGACCCATAAATCACAATTCCCAAATTCACAAACTTTTTATTTTCCAAAAGATCCACCTACATTTCAAGATCAAGAAAAATGGATTCACGTGAATCTTTAGCACCACCACAACCACCACCGCAACGCCACCCAGCACCCCACCTCCATCACCACCCGATGCTGTCGCCGGCGATGATGATGCCACCGAACTCATACCCCACACACCACCAGCAGCACCATCACTTACAACCCAACAACGCAAACGCAGCTCCGGCGAACAATAACAGTATAATAAGTCAAGAATCGATGCAACAAAGGTTCAATTTTGATGGGTCTGATCAGTACGGCGGTGCCGGAGATGTACCGTCGCCGCCGGGTGGGTTTAGGACGAGTGGTTTTAGCATTGAACCGGCGAGGAAGAAAAGAGGCCGGCCGAGAAAGTATTCGCCTTCGCCGGATGGTAATATTGCTCTTGGTTTAGCTCCTGCTCCGGTGACTACAGGTTCCGGTGGTGGAGGTGGTGGGCATTTGGAGTCTAGTAATGATGGTGGTAGTGCAGGTGGTGGTGGTACACCGAATACTGATTCGGCTGCTAAGAAACATAGAGGAAGACCACCTGGGTCAGGGAAGAGACAATTGGATGCTTTAGGTAAAATTTTGAACCTTTTTTAATTGTAGATCAAGTAATTATAATTGCATTTGTGTAAAAAAAGTCTAATCTTTGTCATCAATGGTAAGAGTTAATGGCTGATTACACATTGTTGCTGTTTTTGTGTTGAATTATGGAATTTAAATAGTTCTGTGGTTACATTTGACTATCTAGATGACCCTAATTAGATGCAGTATCATTAAAAGAACACACTCTTGAAGAGGTAATCTTTTTAATTCTATGATTTTTGTGTAAATCGAGTAATTATAGTATTATGTGAAATATGTAGTATTTTTTAATGGTAAGCGTTAGGGCTGTTTGAGATTGTTTATTTGAAGTGTTTGTCTGTTAAACAAATGAGTAGGTATCAACTTGCTTAATTATAAGTACCAATTTCATCTAAAATATGGTTTTAATTGAGTGTTTGAGATTGGTTATTGAATTTAAAAATAAAAATAAACAAGCCGAACACCCTTAATGGCCGATTACAGTTTTTTTCAGTTTTTTTTCAGTTATTGAATCATGGAATTTAAGTACTTTTGTGGTACATTTGACTATCTAGCCGACTCTTAGAGTCTTAGATATACTTTCAGATAAAATGAAAAAAAAAAAAAAAAGCAATCTTGATTCGTGAAGACTGAAGAGTACATCTTTGGATTTGATGGGTTTGTGTCTATAGAAAGTAATGTTGCATTAAGTATGTAATTTAGTTGTTTAGTTGTGCTTTAAAGTTGTGATCTATCTTCATAGTTGTTAAACATTGTCGTTTTTTAACAGGCTCGCCCGGAGTTGGTTTCACGCCACATGTCATTACGGTTAAGGCAGGAGAGGTAATCATCTGAACTTTCACATATGATTTGCAAAATGGGGATATATGTTTAATCTTTTCTTCAATTGTTTTCTGTTTAAAAATTTATAATATCTTTAAAGCAGGGAGCTTTAATTAATATTTTGTGCTTGGATAAGTAGTGATTTGACTAGCCAGTTTACATGTTTATACAATGAATGTTCTTATATGATTAATGACATTATTCGTGTTACCATATCAAAGTTCCATTTCGCATAAGCATAGGAATACATTGGCATTGATGTCCAAATTGTTGCAATAAGTGAATGGTTGGAAATGCATCAGGAGTCTCTTTAAACTTTTCTTTTTTTCAATAGAAACAAAAATGCATGCAAAAGATTCCGTTGTTAAATCCCTACCAAAAATAGTGGAGAATATATCGTCAAATGGGGAAATTTGACAATTTAGTACAAGTAACCTACATCCTAGGGTTCCGAGGGTGAGAATTTGGTATTTTCTTTTCCGATATTTCTAATTTCTAAATAATCTTCCGTAAGCGAGTTTGTTACATATTGTATCCTTTGTCACACGAAAAATATAGAGGTCCTTATTTTGGGATGTTCTAATCTTGGTACAACCTTTTCTTCTTAAAGAGAATTTATATTTATGATCCATATTGATCGTCATGAGGGTTTATGTGATATGGATTATGTTTACAGTATTTTCTTAAGTTCAAAAATCAGGGTTAAATGAACACATGTACCCCTATTATGGTGACATGATGTTTATCCCATATAAGCGTTGGTAGTTATGTACATGGTGTCCTTTGATCATATCCTTGAATTTTTGGAATCAAAGATTAGAAATATGGAAAAGGAAATCTTGGTTTCTTTTTAAAGTAAAAGACAAAAATGAAAATCCCCAAATGGTAACATTTGGAATTAGGGATATTGTTTAGAGATAACATATGTAGATATAGAGGCAAAATAATGGACATCTGAGGTGACGTATCTTGCTTGATATTAGCCAGTTGTTTCGATTTCACTTTTGTGGTTGTTACTTAATATTTCTTTTAATTTCTGTCATGTTGTATAAGTGCGTCTTACTGTCTTAGATATCTTTAGATTTTAAACAATGGTGTCCTTGTATTACGATAATACGATCGTTGTATACTTGGACGGTATTAGCACCGGATTATTTTATACCTTGCGCCTTTGTATTAGTTTTAGGAATATACATATTTTATATATGTATGGGCATGTGTTTATACATTTCTAGATCTTAAACAACATTGTCCTTGAATACACGTGCTAGATCATTGAATCCATGAATTATATCAGCTATGACCAATCACTTAGGTTTTTATGCTCTTTTCGAGCTTTAACTATTGCATGCATGCATCACGGAATAACCGCAGATCATGGACTGTTTTAAAGACATATGATATGTTCATGCAATTTATTTCAATATAATATATAAAAATACATTAAGCTCATATAAGGAGCTCTATTAAGAAATGTAGTTAAGCTCAATTCACCGCTCGAAGAAACCTTGATTTAATGATTACGAAGAATGCTGTGGCTTAGAAATCGAGTTAAGTAGGATTTGATTGGAACTAGCTCAAAACAAGGCCCCTCGTAGGTCTAGATATAACAGTTAGAGAACAGAGAAGTTTTACCATAAGTATTTGAAGATGACTTGGTTTAGCACTTGTGCTTCAAGCGACGGTCTTTAAGATTCTGAAGTAAATTGTAAAGCTCGTGCCCTTAAGTGTCGATAAATATGAAGCCCAAATTGTGCATGGTTGTCTACATGCTTACATGTATACATTTATACAATCCGTTTAACTACTGCAACTATACAATTGCTGCATTTGTTCATTGCTGCATTTGTTCTTACAACACTTATGAAAATGTAATAAATATTTTCGTGTTGTTTTACACTGATAAACATGTAAGCAATGTTCGCATTTACTGAGCCCCACAAACTATGAATTCTTTTAAGAATGTCTGTGCTTATGATTTAAGAAAAAGATTTCACTTTGCAAAAGTATATAAATTTTATGCACTTTGCGATTGATATTGCTACATTTAAGATGATTTATATTGTGTACTTAGTTGGTTGTTTTGGCCTACATTGTTTCGATTACAGGATATAGCCTCGAAGATCATGGCATTCTCACGGCAAGGACCTCGTACTGTTTGTATTCTATCAGCAAACGGTGCCATCAGCAATGTAACTCTTCGTCAGCCAGCAATGTCTGGCGGCACTGTAACATATGAGGTTTCCATCCTCATTCTACACTTTATTTTATTATATTCTTTTCAGTATTACAACTTTGTTAAGCCTTCTATACTATGCTGCTGAATTTGTTATATGACATGCGCTTCTTTAAACGCATATGACAATTTATTGTACTGATGATTTGATAAATTATGATTATTTTATGGTAATATACTAATAGATTAAATGGCTAAGAAGGAGATTCTTTTGTACATCAATTATAATATTTGTTTATAAGTGATTTATTAATTAATTCAAAAACTGGTCACATATAAGTCCAACAGTGATCTTTTCTCATAATAAATTTATCAACATGAGACAGGTGTGTGGAATACTTTTATAATGAGGGTAAATAAGATATTTTAGTTCTGCATTTAAATAATCAGATTTTCTGCAGTCACTTAAATTCTAATATCCAAAATTAATTATCCGACTCATAAACAATTGTAATCCGGATCATTTTACCTAAACACAAGAAACTGATTATGACGTATCCTAAGTGGTGCAGCTCTTGTTTTCCATATTCTTTACATGCACATAATCACATTGTTGCTGCAAACGGCTAACAGGCATACGAGTTACCTTTCACTTGACTCGAGATATCTTATTGTCTTTTTTCAGGGGCGGTTCGAGATAATATCTTTATCAGGTTCATTCATGGTGGCAGACAGTAATGGTAACCACAGCAGTAGATCAAGTGGATTGAGTGTTTCTCTTGCAGGCTCTGATGGTCGAGTTTTGGGCGGTGGAGTTGCTGGCTCACTTGTTGCAGCTACCCCTGTACAGGTGGTTCCATCTCTCTCTGTCTCTCCCTAATTGGTCAACAAGTAAAATATTGATTCGTGATTGTAATGTTTCTCTACCAGGTTATTGTTGGTAGTTTCATTGCTGATAGCAAAAAACCAAAATCGAGTAGCGTTCCATCAGCAGCAGCACAACCATCAAACATGTTGACTTTTGGTGGTGGGTCTGTGCCGGGTGCTAGTCCAACATCTGACGGGCCATCAAGCGAGTCATCTGATGATAGTGGTAGTAGTCCAGTTCATCGGCCCCAAGGTTCCTACAACAATGCTAACCAACAACAACAACAACCACCACAGATGCCAATGTATTCCAATATGGGTTGGCCTAACTCCACCATGAACATGCTCCGCAACTGAATGGCTAATTATAGTTAACTTGTATTTGTCGGGTTGGTATCCTTTTATCGTAGGATCTTGATTTCTGTATGATGATATGTTGAGTTGATTTGTAGATGTAATTTAGGAGTCAGATTTGATGTACTTGTTGAGTAGTCGGTAGCAGTATTGATCTAGCATAATTAATCTTGATGCATGTTATCTCGATTCTAATCTTGACTTATGTTTTCTTTTTCCGCTATTGAAAGTAGTAGTAGGTGTATGTGGGTTACTATAAGCTCAAGGTTTGTTCATGAAAGGACAGGTAGACTTGGCCCTCCTTAAGGCTTCTTCGGTAGGGTGTGTAAATCGACCCAAAAAAAAAAACTGGTCTTAAACTGGGTTAGGCTTTAGAAATCTTTCGAGGAAACTGGTTTTTCGTTTTGGTTCTTGGTTTAGTTTGTTTACAGAAAACACAAGAATCATGTACCTTTACTGTTTCTCCTTTGTCTATAGGGCTAACATTATAATGGCAACTTAGTTGTGAAACTGATCATAGTATTCTGTTTTCATCAAGTTTTGAACTTTTGATGACGTTTATAACAATCTATGTAGAAACAGTATCGAAGTGGCTGCTACTCGAGGTGCAATAAGTAGGAAACTTATGAATCTACGCTTCTACTGATACCAGAAGTGTTCTTGTAGAAGTTATTAAACTAGACCATAGTTTTGAGTACTGCAGCGTCGCAACAAACATGAATTCCAAAACAAACCTGCTGCTACTATATGGCGTTCAAAACATAACCGTCTTGGAAGGTTTTGGGGCAGCTAAGCGTCCATCATACAATTGAACCGTTAAACCGCGAGTGTGAAGGGCCAGCTCAGTTATCACAAGTTAAGTAAGGTAACTGGCTCATCCTGTCCGACAAAAAACCACAAGTTCAACTTCAACTAAAGTACTAAACGTGTAAAGTTGTCCATACAGGGGTTTCAATGTGGGTGGCTGGGTCGTGGGTGCACCTTATTATTATGACCCACAACAAAACAAAACAGCTGTAGATGTAAAGTGGCGACATGAACCGGATACGCGCTAACAAATTACGATTGGGACTCTTTACTATATTTGACAAATGGCCTTTATCACTAGTTGTCTCACACTCACCTAGATTAATTAATTATTATATCACCCTCGAAATAAGGAAATTAACATTTTATGTAATAAAATAATGTTGATTATTAATCTTAATTAATTGTATATTTAAAACATCATTTTATTATATGGTGCTCATCTAGTCGTACACAAAATCACCATGTATATGAAAATATATTTAATATGAAAGGAAAAATGAATAGGTAGGTTGTTTAAGGAATCATTTTCTTAAATATAAACCATTCCCTTTTAAGCAATTCATGTTGCTTAAGTAAAACAAAACCATCTTACTTACAAAATACTCGTAATAATAATAATTCATAAAAAAACACAAATTATTTACTCCGTATTATATTATAATCGTTTCTAATAAAGTTCACAAGAAATGCAAGATAGTAAAATTGATGAAGATAATAGGGTCAATAAAGTTAATGAATCCCGACAAAAACTTAATTTTGTGTTGTAGCAAAACAAGATATCAAAAGTTTACGTATTGAATATTGGAATTTGGATATGCTTTATTATTTACCAATTTAATTGTTCATTACTGTATACATATTAATTAGTGTGACAACCAATAGGATTTAATATATATCTACTAAAATACTTTTTTGTTGGTTGAAATAAAAAATGCACATTTAAAACATTCCAAAATGAAATAATGAACAGTTACATCAAGACGAATGAAGTAATATTTTATCGTGTATTTGCATTGAAACAATCTACGAGCCAAACCATCTTCAATCAAAAGTTTTTAATACAATAAAAAGTCAGGCTTTTTTCCAGTAGAAACAAAATAAATTTTCTTGTATTAATTGGAGCTAATGACATTAACTAATTTTTTCAAGACGAAGGGATCAAAACTCAAAAGAACTTATGATCTCGTGAAAAACAAAGAGAAAAGTAAATAAAGGCCCACACGCTCCCAACGCTCTTTCCCACATCCACAACTTTCAGTGAAATACAACACTTTTTTCTCTATTTTAAAACAAGATTTAATTATTTTAATTATCATTATGTCATTTCACATACGTGGCATAACAGAAATATTTAATTTCGAATATATTAGACAATTCCTTGTAATGAAATTAACTACTCAAAAATTAAAGTGTTAGCTCAACGACGCATCAACAAATTATTCTCAGAAAGATTGAACACTCCAATAATGACATGAAAGTCTAAAATAAAAAATTTGATCCCACAGAAGAAAGACACGCCCCAAGAAATTTAGGTGCGTATGACGTCTTTTCGGGGAAGTTTGAAAACGGGCACGAACAATGTGTCATAGGTAGCGATCTTAATACTACTATTATTTTCCTTATTCCAAATAAATATTTAGAATTTAGATTGTCATTGGAAGTAAGAAGAAATTATCATTAAGTTATGAAACCAACTGCTGAACAAAATACTCATAATGTTTTATTTCATTAAAAAAATTATTATTGATTTATTGATTAATTTAGTTAAACGTAACGGTTATTATGCTTTTGATTACCAGGAAACTAACATCGACAGCTGCATCTTGTTTATATCGTAACACATATCATTATTATCATTAGCCGTTTGGTTGACACTTTCAATTTCAACCACTACTACCATACGAACACCACCTTTCTTTTTCAACTCCTCTTTTATAATTCCAAATAAATTAATTAAAAATTTGACCTCCTCCACTACTAAAAACATTATAAACACACCTACATGGCTACATACACGTACATAAATACACACACTTTCCATTTACAAACACAAACTAGCTCATAATTAGGTAGCCTACTCATTCACATATTTTACTTACAGATCAAATGGACTGCTTGGTTCTACCGGTTTCAATCTTTTGTCGTGGTTGTTCCGGTCAGCGGTTAGGCTATCGACAACTAACGGACGACTACTTTGTTGGTTCGAACGATCCGGTCACGGTGGTTGTAGGGAAGGAAAAGAAGGAGTTTTTAGTAGACCCTTTTGTGTTAGATGAAAACCCTTTTAGAGTTTTGATTGATTTGGTGGAAAACAAGAAGAAAGATTCATCATCAACATCAAGAAGAATGATGGTTGATTTACAAAAGAAGAAAAGAGTGTTGTATGTTGATGTGGATGCTATCTTGTTTGAGCACATGTTATGGTTGATGAATAATGATTCATCTTCATTGTTCAATCTCAACCTCAAGGAAATTATTGATTTCTATTCTCAGGATTACTAATTAGTTAATTATTTTATTTGTTTTTTTATATATATACAATATACAATTACAATATAACTATAATTACACACCAAGAAAAGATTGAATTAATCTGTAATCTTTGTCTTGTCTTAATGTACTTGTATTCTCGTGGGTAAATATTTCTCTTGTACTTTTAAAATTTTCATTTAATAATGTACTCTTAGAAGAGGATTAGTAATAACACAAAATTTATAATTAGATAACTATTATCATTCGGTTTTTTTGTTTTTTTATTTTGGTATCGAAAAATTAAACGGGTTGACGGTTAATATCGGTTATTGCATGGTTTCGTGTCAAATGGTTCAAATTTCATGGGTTACTTTTGGGTTGACAGGTTGACCCGTTAACTTGGACCGTGACCGAAGCCCGACCTGAAAAATTAAATGGGTTGGTGGATTTGGGGTAAGCAGGTCGACGGTTTGAGATAAAATATATAGAGTGAGGTTCAAACGAGTACAATAACTTTTTGTGAGAATTGAGGAACCAATAAGAACTCGTCACGTGTCACAAAACCCACTTTTCCCCACGTTTTTAAAAATTAAATATCTCTCAAACGGTAAGTCGAAAAATCATAAATATTGTACAATAAAAATCAGCGTTTTTTTCTCTTCGATTAAAGATCTCACAGGGTATACTTTCGACGAACTTTTTTTCATTTTTTTGGTGGATTTTGTTATCAACTATCAGATGTGATACCAATGAGTAACACATGTGATACCAGTGAGTAACACATGTGATACTAGCGGGTAACACATGTAATATCATCGAGTAACACACGTGATACTGATATTTGTATAATTTTTAATACCAATAAAAAAAACTCGTCGAAAGTATACCTTGTGAGATCTCTAATCGAAAAGAAAAAAATGTTGATTCTTATGGTGCAATTTTTATAATTTTTCAATTAGTAATTCTTGAGATATTTAATTTTTAAAAATATAGAGAAAATGAATTTTGTGACACCTGACACATTCTTATTGGTTCCTCTCATTTCAAAACAAAATTTTTCATTCTCATTTAAAGTTCACTCTAAATATATAATAAATGTTATATGTTGGGATATGATAGGTAGCTAGAATTATAATGCACTTCGCATTCTCGAAGGGGTGAACATGAAATCAGTAAACTGATATTTGATATCTTACCTAGCTATTTGCTATTAACTAATTATGTAAACTTAATTAAGATATGATGAAAAAAAAAGAATAATTAACATATTTTTTTATGTTTTCATTTCAACAAAAAATATTCTGAAATCTTCTTATTGCTAAACTTTCCTGAAGTGTAATTGATGTTTTTTGTTTGATTAAAGATGATTTATATCATTTTAATATGTTTTGTCAATTTTCTATCAGTATAATTAAATCAACATATTATACATATATAGCTTACAATGTTATTATGTTGAACAATTTTATGTCGGTAATCATGTTACCTAGTTGTTTCTACCTCTAAATTCATTGGTCAAAACTTGTAATTATATATTTACAAATTAATTACATAAACATGAGCAAATAAATTTTATTAAAATAGTGAGAGGTTAGTGGACTGAAAGTGGCATGAGATCTTGAAGTATTATCATGAGATTTTGTTAACTCAGAATATCATGAAATCTTAAATAAATGGACTTAAAATATCAAGTTAAATTGGTGGTATACTTGACCAATTGTTAATATTCATTACCCTGAATTTGATGAGAAATGGATAATTAATTAATTACCCATTAATGAGTAATGATACGTTACATTATATAGGATACCAAACACCATCATTCATTACATTTTCCATTCCCCACCCCCAGCACCCTCAACCAATTACCCCCTAAATATCACTTAACTAATACTCTTCATTCTAATATAGATTCTATCATTTATAAACGACTCCAAATTAAATGCTATACGAGTTTGTCTAACTTTTACCGTTTATAATTTTCTTTATTATGAAACGGACGAATTTCCACCATAAATGGAAGAAATTTAGGAAAATGTCACTCTCACGTTACATGTGAATTTCCACTATAAAACGGATATTATTTAGGTAATCAAATGCCTTTTATTTTGACTCTAAACTTTATCGATTAATAACTAATTAATGTCTGTGTGTGAGAGGTTGCGAGGTTGACTTATTCAGTAATTTAACTAAACTTTTAAACAAATGGAATGGTTAGTTCCTATTATCATCAGATTTGAACTTTCTGGGTCAAAGAGGTCATTGGCACAGTTAGCACTCATGAAATCTGTCTCAGCTTTCTGTATAGTAGTAATTATATAGCATATAGCAATGTTTAGTTATTTACTAAATAATATATATATATATATACAGTCTCCTGCCCAAAAGAATATAGTTATTAATCAGCACTAATTCTAGGCCTATTATTTCAGAAATTTCTTGAGTTATTTTCTTCAAGATTAAGCTGCTGGACTCGTTGGCGTAACCTTCTTCGATGATCATGAATCTTCCAAAGCCCATGTCCTAGAATCGTTGCAGAATAAATCCCGTGTGTGATGATGGGTGCTAAAATGTTGTTCGTCTGCCAAATTTCATTATAAAGACAGAGGACAAAAATGTCATTTAAGAAATGGAATGAAAAACTAAAGGAAAAAATCGTCATTTCAGAAGTTTGTGTTACCTGGTTCCATTCGAATCCAAGGTAAAGAGCTAGAAGTCCTTCAAGTAATGGAGAATATATTTTCTTCATTTGTCTTCTTTCGTACCAGGCTGTAGAATGTAAAACATATGTACCTTGAATTTATAATTTAATCACAATTAAGTAATCTTACAGTCGGTTTAAAATTCATGTTGTTCATACCTGCAAAAAGCTTCTTCATTTCTTGACGGCCAGAACGTGAACTCAAAACTGGTGCTACAACATAAGTAGGATCTGAAGCAAAACCAGTAACAAGTGTTATAAGATGTAAAAATAAGAGTTTGAAGAACAGCAGAAACAAACCTTTTGGAGATGCAGCTACATAATAAAGCGAACCCGTAAGTGCAGCTGTGATAACGGCTGCAAATGCTTGGGCAAATGGCACGAAAGGAGGCAGCACTCCAGTCTAAAAGTAAAAAAAGAAAGATCAGTAAACTTAGCTCTCTATACCAAGTTTGAAACTGAAAAACATAGAGGTGGTAATTTCAACCCATTTATTTATAAATGGGTCGATTGGTGTTATGCTTAATTACTAATAGGTAAATTGGGTATAATAGAAAGGGTTATTTCAAAAAAGAACCCACTCAAACTGGTTGAAAGTAGCCCAACATGTAGTTTAACTAAAAGAAGTTTACTATTATTGTAAGCATAATTAACATACAATTTATATTTTCTCATTAAAAATTGCATAAAAGGTGTTTTGGGTCCATCAGCACCAAAAATTTTGACCACATACCCCCCCTCCCTCTTTTCCACTCACACACAAAATCAGTTTGCCAACCCTCATAATGTAAGAGGAAAAGTTGCAGTCAGTGTACCAGTGCAGCCATTCCTCGTGCATTTGCTACAAGATCATTCCCCCTTAAAAACACATCAGCCAATGCACCCTGCATAGTTGCAAATGAAGATTAAGAAAGGGGTAAAAACTTGGAAAATATCCTAGTTTTCAACGAGTTTGTCAAGTAAATCACCTGAACAGCAGCCCGGTAAAATAGCTCTTCACCAATTGAGCTTGCAGCAACGATCATTATAAACTGCAATAAGTTAACAAAATTATTTACATGATCAAATACACATGAGAATGTCTAAGAGGGTATTTGGATATATGATTTTTAACTGATTATGTGATATTGAATAATTACAATCATATATCAGTTGTATAAAATGTGTTACAGAAAAAAGTGTATTGATGCATTTAAGTTTTATTTATTTATTTATCAAGCATATCGAAAAATTAATAATTCATA
Organism: Gnaphalium uliginosum; assembly: GCA_963930675.1. Taxonomy (NCBI): domain Eukaryota; kingdom Viridiplantae; phylum Streptophyta; class Magnoliopsida; order Asterales; family Asteraceae; genus Gnaphalium; species Gnaphalium uliginosum. Next base: position 12,909,295 of record OZ005684.1, read on the forward strand.
TGTTAACCATCTTGAAGAAAACTATTGTATGTCACTTGAATTGTTATACTATTTTTATTTGTATTGATAGCAATTAGATTGTGCGTAAGAAAGAAGGATAATGTAAACGATCAGTTTTATTATAGCATGTATGGAACTTATTATTCGATCCCTCAAGAATTCAATAACTAAAAACTTTAAACAAAATCAGTTTATCCAAAGTTCCAAACACTAAAAACTAATTCATGCAGCAATAATCATATAACATACCTGCCATGGTGACATGCCATAGAAAAAGCTTCGTAACTCCTCGTCTTCTACATCACGTATTGCACGAGCATGAGGTGAAACTTTAACAACTTCATCCTGCACTAGACAAACCACATTTGCTTTAGTCATCTATAATACATTAAAAATCAACCACGTTAAACTATCAGAAGATATATTTTTGACACTTGATCGTACGTCTAGTATAAAGAGAAGGGCCATAATGGGAGGAGCAGCATATCCGAGTCCTTGTACAATAGCGTCTAATGACGCTGAGTACCCTCCACTGCTATCAATTCCTGTTGTTGAGCATATGAAGTTTCCGGCCAATGCCATTGCGCCATAAATTCCTGTTTTTTAAAGAGATTAGACAAAAGATGGTAGCTTTAACGCTCTAACATGTGATATTAAGTGTCTATGAATTTATGAAAATGTGAAAATGATATTAAATCAATATAACAATTGTTTTTTTATACACCGAAAAATAGGATAAGAAGCCTTATTATAAGGGGCAGTTTACCAAAATATGATTACTGTCTGTTATGCCAAACTACAAACTCAAGTGCAAAATCTAAAAGCGATAATAAAGAAGACAACAAGAAAGGCAAATTTTGGCTGCCCACCTTTCTTTTCACAGTAATACTCTAAAACAAATGACCCTATTGGAACTTGAACCCACAACCTATGATAGGTAGGACATCTCTGGTACTGCTAGGCCAAATATGTGTTGGTTGATCATCACCTATTGACAAATCCTTTCACAAACATGTCCCTAATGGGCTTGCACCCAGGATTTCTATTTTGTGCTAAATGAATTAAGAATACTAATGGTACTTCGTTGTTGTTATATACATACTAGTGGCATGAAGCACATGTGTTTGTTTCTAGAAACGAAGATGCATGCCATTTAACTTTTACTAAAAAGGAAGATAAAATCACGATAAAAAGTAAAAAAGAGTTCAATGAAGAAAGTCTTAAATTGATACAAGGCAATTGTTACTTTGTTGGCATATTTCCAAACACACTTTTACCCTAAAAAAGTTTTCAAATTTCAACCCCATCAAAAATTTCTCTTAGTCTTTCCCTAATTGCATACTCACAAAATTACATAACACCTACCTTTTTCTTCAAATCACAAACAAACAAATACAATTCTACTCTACAAATTTCATACTTTTAAGCGTTTTGTTAACAATAGACCACTTAAACTATGATCTTAAATAAGGCATAAACTGAAGCTTATAAACTCCTAAGTAGTTAAAATTACGTTTAAATTTTCCAAATTTCAATAAAAAATTTTTAGATAAAAACTAACCAATTCCATAACTGAGTCTAACAACAGCTCCAATTTTATCCCAAACAGGAAACTCAGCTTCTGATGTAAACCCTTGATTAAATGTAGTCACTTCCATAGTAGTACTACTATACCCGGCGCCGGCGCCGGCAGTCTTTCTTTCTCCTGCATCAATCCCATCACCACCGTTTCTTTCGACCGTTGCTCTAACACTCACCACCAGCCTTTTTCCTGCCACGTTTCTCCGTTTCTTGAATCTTTCCGGCAACCCCACAAAACCTCTAGTACAACAATAACATGAAGTTGTCGGAGTTGGGTTTGTTGCAGGTGGTCGAAACATCATCGGAAAGTCCATAAAAATCGGTGTAGTTTTGATTACTTGGAATCCAACGCAAGTGAAATTATTAGTATTGACATAATATAAAGAAATATTGTTGGTTTTTGTGATATCTGTGGGTACTTTGAGCTGATAAAAGACACTTGTTATATGGACGGTGGTGAATGGATGTCAGAATGCATAAGAACGCATATGTAGGACTTTTATGGGTCCCACTGTTTTGTATCTATCTATCTATATATCATCAAGAATCGAAATGGCCAATAGGAACTTGTATTAAAGATAATGTTATTTTTTGTAGCATTTTTAAACTATATTAGTATAGCATTTCTCCTAAAATATCACTCAATACCATTCCTTATTTAGTTAGTGTGCAAAATATCATATTTCACTTTGAATTATTTAAATCGTCTTTGTGATTTTTCATTTTCCACCGACCGTTCGTAAATTCTAAAAGCTATTTTAATAATTTTATAATTTAAAATTATCGATAGTCTATATTTAACTGGAAACTGGAAGTTACTCGTCGTTTTAAGTGTTAATTCCCGTCATATACTTAACACGTTAGGGTATTTTTGTCCTTTTCACTTTATTATTTTCTTTTTCATTATTTCATCATCTTTGCTTAATATGTTTGTTCTTGAGCTGTTCATTAATTAATATGTTTGTTCTCGACTCAAAAACATACTTAGAGATCGAAACCTTTTCAAATCTCACTTGAATATACAAACGAATCCATTTCATATGTGATCAGATCAAACATCAAAACCGAAACTATTTCGGATTGGAACGGAAGAAAGGGAAGAAGAACGGAAGGAAAAAGACAGAAAAAGAATGTTTTGTGAAACTGCAAGTGGTGGTGGTGGTCTGCAAACGCGAAAGTAAAGGCGGTGAATTATTGACGCTATCGGAACTGACAATAAAAGTGGAAATGTTGTCACTAGAACGGAACACACAAATAGGGGTCGCGGTGATGATGGTGGTGAATATGTGAATTTCGATGGTCGGCCGGCGTGATCTTCATGATCTTGCAAGTGCTGTTGTCTTGAAAAGAGAGAAGATGGTGTGGGTTAAAAAAAAAAAGAGACTGTTTCAAAAATGATCGCACGGTTTGTTGAGTACAGAAGAGGAAAAAAAAATTAAGGCAATATTGTCCTCGTGTGCAAGGCACATGTGTTAACTTCCCGACTAGAGTTAACACCAGTTAAATAAATGAACTGCCGGCTAGAGTTAACACTAGTTAAATAAATGAACTACCAATATACAAAGTTTCAGAAAAGGAGTCTGCTATTCGTAGCCCTGAGGGTTATGTTTAACAAACTAATTTTCATGGGGTGGTTACATATTTATAGTTATAAAACCGACTTTATTGTTAAACTCTACAATTTAACTATAACCGTCTGACGGTTTTTTGGTAATTAGCGGTTTTTAGTGGAAGTTATGCTCTTATCTATAGCCCTAAGGGCTACAAATAGCAATTTCCTTCAGAAAATAGACAAAGAAATAACTTTTAAAATTTATGGATGATCGGTGGAACAAAATGAGAAACCGCACAAAGAATTTAATAATTTACTCTAAATCGTTATACTCTTTTAAAAAGAAAAATACTAAACTGATTAATTATGAAAGTAACTTTTACAATGAAGGATGAAGGATCTATCAATACCATTGGGTCAAAGGTTCTATTAACAATTACAATAAAGCGATATTAGTTTATATTCTCATTTATAATATAATTATGAAAAATTATAATTATAATACATACATGTTCATAGGTACCTCTCAATTTTGTCATTTATAATGTATACATGTTTATAGGTACCTCTCAATTTGATACACAACTACTATAAGATTAGATAGATCAAATTTAAGTATCCAGAACAAATCACAATCATTCACAAAATATACATGTAAGTGGTTCGTTTAATTTAAACTTTTTATCTTAAATTACGAAACTGAAATTATGGCTCTCATTTTTTGCAAATGTACCAGTTTAAAAATATATTATTTTTACGGAATCTTTAATCTCACACAACTCTTTAACACTTTGGCATTACCTAATCGTTTTCCCTCGTTGTAACCGCTTAACTCGTTCGTCGCCAATTAAACGATAAAAGATCAACCATTCTTAAAACAATAAATACGTTAAAGTAAAAGGCTGTTTCCTTGTAGGAAAATTTTTCATCGCACGCCACATAAAATCCAAGTACACTGCAAAATTATTTTCTACTTGAAGCTTATCGGCATCATAATCCTGTGTTAGCCTATGGAAATAGATCCTGAAGATCAAGAATGTCAGCAAGAACACCAGCTGCAGTAGTATCGTTGCCTGCTCCAGCACCTTGAATCACCAACGGTTGAACTTCATAACAGCGAGTGTATATCTCCACCTGCAGTTAAATGTTGTCACTTCAATGAGCTTATCTGGGGCCTAGGGATGATAAAGTTGCAACAGAAAACAATTTTAAAGTTTTCCCAAATATTGATCAAATTTTCAGTTAACAAACGAGACTTTATAATTATAAGACCATAGCTTACACATCTAAGCTTTATTAAAAAAAAAAATTCTTCAACTCGCACCATATTAAACTGACCCAAAAGATGAACAGAAAAAAAAGAGTTTGGCGTATGGTCCATTTAGTGGTTCCTATCTTCATTTCTATCATTGGATCAAGTAAAATATCATAATCACATTTTTGTTATTTCCCAAACCATCTAAATGGGCCCGGAAAATTAAAAACAAAGATTGTGCTTTGCCATACTTTACTATTATAATCCGAACTTAACATGTCAAATAGTGGTATTTTAAGTTTCAAAAAGGGAACTATTGCAACTTTCGTAGGATAGTGTGAAGATAAAGTGTTGCAAATGTGATGGGACAATGAGGGTAACATAAACCAATATAAGAACTTACCACATTGTCACTTCCTTTCAGTAAGCCCAAAGCTGAGTCTTTCTCAACTTCCTGAATTCCAATATTGCACCTATTAGATGTTTAAAGAGAAGTTAATCCCCCACCGATCAATAACCAAATAAGGAGTAAATAAATAGAAAAATATAGAGCTGGCAATTTCAAGCCATTCACTTATAAGCTGGTCGATTTGAGTTACCTTAGTCTCAAACGGGTCAAATAAACATATTTAGCCGAAAAGAGAACGGTTCAAATGAACCAACGACGTTGAAAGTCACCAAAAGTGTATCTTTAATGCATACAACCCGTTCCAAACGACACTAATAAAGTAATAAGGACTCATAACCAACCAGCCCCACCTGACTATTTTGCCACCTATAGAAATATACCCTGAGTTATCAATGAGACAAACATAGCGCAGAACTTTCCCATTTGAAGAAGCTTTGTTGATTCTTTCTTTAATATCATTATCCAGCAATGGTAGGCCATTCGCTAAAAAGTCTTCGAGGGACATCACGTCGGGCCCCATTTCAGCAGGGTACAAGCTTTCTATCTTTGAAAAGATAAAAACGTCAAGCATGAAGAACATTAATATATCAAAGAAAACCTTAACGTGCTCAGTCAAGCACCTACCGAGATGTTACTCATGTCCATACGGTGGCCAAGAAGTCGAGAAAGGATCAGGCCCTGTTCAAGACCAAATAAACAAATAAACACGGGAAAAATGTGAAATGATTATATTATTACAAAAATCTTGCTCTAGCAGAGTAAAAGAAATCATATATTATTGATGTGCAGTGACCAACTAATCAGAGATGAGCTATGGACTTTTCTTGCAATATCCACCCCACTGAGAATAGTAGATAACAAATTTTACAAAAATGAAGCAAAAGTAGAGATGAGCTATGGACCTTTCTTGCAACATCCATCCCACTGAGATCATCACGAGGATCTGAACAACAGAGTTTCTAAATAAATGAAATGGTACATATCTGACAAATCAAATTGACACGATTCATGTCTAGTACTCTAGTAGTCCAAGATTGGTTCAGAGAGTGTTTTGTATGTCCTCTAGTCTCGGCCCATTAAATAATAGTATATATTATCATATGCCAAAATAGTACTCTAATACTTGTTTCACATTCATCTCTCTAAAGCATAATAGTCCTGCCAAACCTAAAGCAATAAACTCAGTGATAGAAATACAATAAAAACATGTTTAGTAACCCAAGATTTTAGGAGATAAACTCAATTATAATGATATGCCATAAAAATAAAATTCGACCTGGTTCAGTATATCCAAGGCCTTTAGCAGCTTTAACGACTTCGCTGAATGGCTTCCCATTTTCTAGCTCACTCATTACGTAGCCCAAAGTACCTATTTTTGGGTCCGCAAAAATTCATTAGTTATGTTTGTAATTAAGTAATGGAAGTATGCACACTTAGACCACTGCTAACAAAGGTAACTTAATATTTTTCAAATTGCATTACCGCTCAAGCTCCCAATTATGAGTTTGACGGTGTCTCCGGATGAAATAAGACGATTTAATGATGCTATAATAGGGAGGCCGGCACCAACCTAATTACCAATAAGAATGGGAAAATGCATGTGAAGATAGAAGATGTTCTTCAATAGCAAGACACATGAACAATTATAACAATAAAAAAATGAGATGCAAATGCGATTCCCACATTTGGCATACAAGCAGCAACTAAACAATCAAAATAAGTAAAAGTGGCAAGATGGACATGGCAGAGGGGTTGGGTAACGGGTCAAGATGGGTCCGGATTAAAATTATGACATTTTTAGTAGGTGTTAAAATGAGTTGGACCAGGTAGAGTTGATCTGCAAACATCTTTTTTGTCCATTTTTTATTGATTTTGAAAATGAGGAGTTATATGATTATAAAGAGATAGTAACACAATAATATTCTAAATCTTCAAATATAATGATTTAGGAGGTTGTATGCATTGAAAACATACTTTGCGCGACTTTTTATCCTGTTGGCCAGTTTTAGCCAAGTAAAAGATTCATATCACCCATTTAAGATAAAATAGTTTTACAAATCGACCCATTCATGAGTAAATGGGTAGAAATTGCCACCTCTGGAAATGATATATCTTGTAGTCACCAACTATAATAATCCGCTGTGGAATATGAAATAGCACAGCTTACAGTTGATTCATGCTTAATGCGACGTGGTTGTAAGAACAACTTTTCAAATTCGTCCTGCAAAAGACCAAAATCAAATGGTTCCCTCAGTTCTCATTTCATACTGAAGGGTCGACGTCAGTACAATTGTCCTTCGGACAATAGAAATCCATAAAGTGAAAGCATACATGTTAAGTGACAATTTACCACTGGACAAGTTAGAGGTTTCTTATTGGCTAGTACAGCACAGCATCCCAAATTAACTGCCTGGCTAATAACTTCAACGGTCTCTGCACTTGCAGAGCAATCAACAAGTACAAATCCTGAAAGGTAATAGAAGAGCACTAATAAAATTTTTTGCTATTTATGGGGCATGGGACATGCTAGAATATCCAACATACATAACACTAGAAAATAGATACTCACTGAGTGATCAATTTACCTAAACGAGAAGCAATGTCAGTGACTTTTCTCATGGTTTCAGAAGACGAAGAAGCTTCACATTTACCTAAAGAAGTAGTAAAAGAGAAGAATTAAAATGAAGAAAGTTGATAGACCACAAATTTCCATTACCTAGAAGACAGAAAGATAACTGAGTAAACAGGATCAACTTATAGTGGTGAAAACATGCTAATAAATAACTCCTATTTTAGTACTACAGGAATAGTATAGGAATTACCGGATCCAAGACACTTATCCAACGATAAGCTACCAGACTTTATCTGGCATATATACTTTAAGAAGTCATCATCGAACTCCATAGATAAGACATCTGGCGTAAAAAGAAACGATTTGCTATCGCCTAAACCAAAAACTCGCAAGCGAATTCCCTGTCCAAAACATATTATTGTATCAAGAATTATGATCGTCACATGTATACATAATATGAAAATAACTATAGCATATCATACTTATTGTTTAACACATTACTAGCTGATTGTCATCTTCTCACATAGTTACATATATAAAGTCCATACAAAATGGTCTGACCTCAAAAGATCAATGCCTATTTCTCTTTATATCTAGTTAATTAGGTACAGTACTGTATAAAATATTTATGGTATGACATTCATAGTATGCAAGAAAGTACTTGGATCTCCATTGTGTGTAACAAAATTTCAATTTGTTCTAATTGTATGTATTTGGGTGACGTGACAACTAATAATGATGCCACGTGGTAACTCACATAGTTGACACGTAAGTAAAACTACCAAAAGTTACATACAATGACATTGAATAACAAGTTTCTTACACACAATGGAAGTCCGAATACTTTGTTGCATACTATGAATGTCAAACCATAGTACTTTTTAAAGTACTTAACCCTATAAAATAACACATAAAAGTCAAAATCTACCTGCATTTTCAAACTTACAACATCAAAATAATCAGATTCAACTGCATTTCTATCAAATTCAAAGTCGAAATCGGAATATAAAGCATTTAATCGAAAAATATATATGCTAATTAAACAAAAACATGATCGATGAAAAACATGAATGACGAAGCTGAAATTAGTGTTCGACCATTTTTGCGTGAATTTGACGACAAGAGACGATATGTTCGAGAACTTTCCTCCCAACGCCACCACATCCAAGAAGAATCACCGGGATATTCTTCATTTTGTTCTCGATTTCACGGTGGCGAGACGGCGGAGTGTGTGTGTGTTTGCGGCGATTTCACTGTGTGAATTTATTACTTCCGTCAAAAAGTAGCGCTAACAACTTTGTCGTTGACAAAATTGGCCCAATAGTTTAAGCTTTCGACAAGTTTTCCCCAAAAGGAAATGCTAAATGGGAATTACGTTTATATAAAGGTGAGATTTGAACGTGCATAGCAGTGTTGTTAAGATAACTCGGATCTGAATCATTAATTATAAAAATTAACGGTTAAGATCGTCTGCCCCTTACTCCTCTCAAAATGCACTTGTCCCTCACAACCCTACCCTTAAATAAATATATCAATTTTTATTCATAAATATATTATATGAAAAGTTGGCCTTAGGTGTGTAATATGACTCCCTACGCGATCGTATTAAAAAAAAAAGGTTGGATGTATCAAATTTTCAGTTAAACCGTTTATTACTTTTAAATCGATACGACCCAATAACGTTCAGGATGTGACAAATTTTTTCGGTAGAGGTCACTGGATACATAGATTAGTATGATTATGCAAATGACACAAGTCTTGATTCTCACATATGCGTCACGTTACTCAAGACTTGTGTCTTTCTTTTCACTTCCTATAAACACATGAAGGACACAACTTTTTTGATCTCACCATTTATGCACATTATATTAAAATAATCACACGGGCCATACTTTCACTCCATAACGGAGTGTCCAAATGGGATGATGGAATGGATGGACGCCCTAAAATGTGCTACTGCCTATCGAGATGAAAAAAACGAGAAGGATTATGCAAGGAGACGGGATGATAGCGTGTGGTCTAATAATTGAAAGTTTGGCACAAATAAATAGTGTATTAGTAACAGTGGCGGAGCCATGTTATCTTCTATGGTGGCCTGTGAGGGTTAAATATTTAGGCTTTTCACTAGTGTAACCATTAAATTTTTTTGGTGATACCAGCCACCCCAAAGCCCATCAAATAGATTAGTGGCCCATTTCATAACTTAGTAGTCTAGTCCAAATGATGTGTATATGAAATCTCAATCGGCAGGTTATGAGATAAAAACAAATAAGTAAATAATAAGAAACAAAGAAACTGACGACATCTTTGATCAAGCGTCTTCTGACTTTCATAATTGATAGCATCTGACATATCATGTTCTAAACAAAGTGATAAGGTATGTTATACTTATATATTAGTTTAAGCCATCTAATACTTTAGAGTTCTTGAAGTTTTAGACTTGGAGGTTTATACTTATTTTATGTCATATTCAGTAGTTATTGTTTTTTTAGTTTTGATTTACTTATTTTGTGTTTAAATGTAGCTTGGTGTTATGACCTGTTGATTTAATAGTAAAAAAAGTAATGTGATTTGTTGGTACCATTATATGATCAGATGTTATTCTTTTATTTTGAAAATTCTAACTTATATTTGTTGATGTGTACAATTTTCTAACTATCTACTTTTGCTTAGTTTATAGCAATGTGTTGTTTGTTCTATGTATTTGTACATTTTACTTGATAACTATTGATTATATACAAAAGAAATATCGTAAGGGACATTTGTGTTAAAGGGTAACTTGCTTTTTATCATGTTTGTACTGAATCGTAAGTTGTTAATTAAATTTTCGTGACTTGATATATTCGGTATTTATTTTGTGCCACCAACGATCTAAAATCCTGGCTTCGCCGGTGATCAGTAATTGTTATATACAAAATAATTTCAGATTAATGTAGATACATTTAAAAGTTTAAAACACTTATTAACCTATTTTCATATTATGTCAAAGTAAACCATCTTTATTGACCCTTACCTTATATCGGTTTTAATTAGTTCATTTATGGGTATAAAAAACATGTTGCTGACTGATAGGCGATAGCTAGTAGGTTACACTTTGTATCCTTCAAGTTTCTTGTATATACATATTCAGCCTTCACTTTTAGTTAAACATAACTAAAATTACATGTTGTTAACGATGTTAATTATTTCCCCTTCGTGAATTTGCTAAGTGAATTGCTTTTATTTTTTCAACGTAACATTACAATTACATTACATTCTCAACTTATTTGATAGTTGTAAGTTTGTCTCATTACTGATAAATGTAAACGGGATTTTTAAGATGAATGCCAAAATGATACCCATGATTTTATAAAATACATTGAACAATTTAAAACCTGCAAATTAACATACTGATGTATAGCATACACGACATGAATAGCTTAATGTTCAGGGATCAAATGATGGAATATGATCTAAAGACCCGTGATTCGTGAGCCACATAAGTCTCTCAATGATACCTCTGTAAGGATCCTCCTCTCGTTTCGTTAACAAATACGCCATATTCTTTTCGACATCACATTTTATCTGCAAGTATAAATCTCGTAGATAATCTTTATCGTCTAACATATGTTCCTTTCCTTTTGTTCGTATAGGCTTCCCGAACATAAAATAGAGTCTTCCTGGTATTTTGGGCATAAAAATAGGCATATGAAGTGGTTGCTTAGCAATCTCTCCTCCCATTTCCGCCCTGCAAAATATCACTTACATGATCATTAGTCCTCATATATAAAACGAACTTCTTACAAACATAATATGGACGACTGTTAACAAAAACTGCAAGCATACCATAACAAAATGAACAGCTTGTGGGAATATAATCATAAACTTACCTAACGTTTTTTCTTCCTCGATTGTAGTCCTTTACCATTTGATCAAAAAAAGGGATATTCTTCATGTCGTTATAATCAATTAAGAGCTGGCAACAAAGTAGACATCAATAAGAAATAAAGTGTGTCAACTGTCAACTAAATTTGTAGAGAGAATATGTTGTTAAATTACTTCTGATAGGTCATCTTCGCCAACAGCTCCTAATGGTATAATGGTGGCCCCAAGCTTCACTGCCATTCTTACAAATTCTTGTTTTTCAGGCCAAAACAACTTACAACTTTCTCCCTGTTAACATTAAAGAAAGTGAGACCTAAGTTAAAAAAAAAAAAAAAAAAGTTTTTTATTTTTCTTTCCTTTTCTTCAAGTGAAATATGAGTAGAAATAACATACCTTACGATGGAGAGACTCACGTGCACCACCAGGGTAAAGTAAGGCATATGAATTACTTGATAACAATCTAAAAAGGTTTCTAGCAGAAACAGGAATCGCACCAAGAGTCTTCACTGCATCAGTATAAGGAATCATAATAAATTCGTCTTCAGCACGAATTTGATAAATTTCTGGATGGGCTAAACCATGAAGTGTGATTTTCTTTTCTCTTAAAAACTCTAAGACGACAGAAAAAGCGTCAAATCCCCATAACATGTGATTGCCGACAACTAATACAGGTCCTTCAGTAGGAATCCCTGCAAGACCTCTTACTATCTTTCCATCCTCCATTGTTGAAAACATTGCTGTACCTATACAAAGCCGGTACAACCTGCATCGCATCACATCTTCATATATTCGACTCTATTTGACTTGATGGAAAAGGAAAATGTTAACTTTATAATATTCACCAATTTTCCATGGGTGCGTTTTTAAACTCCGTTATACTAGTAGGCAAAAAGTCCTTGAAGATATCATGCTTAGAAGAATGGCGATACATCTGAGTAGTCTTAATAACAGACAACAAGTTAAAACCACTCTCCTGCATCAACAAAAAGATTTTACATTATTGCTTTATTGTAGCTACTTCATTAAACTTCTTATGTATTTGTTGAAGTGTTAAACACAAAGAAATCAATTACTACCAGTAGGATATTGTGCCCATTGTCCTCAAACACTCGTACATTGCAGTGTTTCAATAATCTTGACAGTCTCTGGGCTTCATTTTTACTTGGCAAGAGGTTATCTTTGCCACTGAAATGTATATATATTCGAAATGTTAGTTTAAAAAATATTAAACTTTCAATTTATGGGCCGCGTGAATATATATTAGCCAAAAAAGAAAGAAACCTAGCAAGTACAAGTACTTGAGCTGTAATAGCATGTAGTCGAGAATTAGCATAATCAGCAGCTGATTCAACTAACTTCAACCGCCATTTGAAAGTGTCTTTGGGTAACGCTTTGGCCATCACCTATCACGAAAAACTATAGAAATGACAAGACAGATGATAAAAACTGAACATAAATATACTAGTACTAACATTCAATAGTCAAACAAGATGCAGTTCTTACAGAAACAATTGACAGATCTTTATCAAGATTATTAGACAACTGCCAAAGAGATGAGGAATATGTTCTACCATTGGTCACAACAATCGTTATTTTTACAAAATCACCTGAAAACATAAATGTTGGAATAATTAAAGGATTCGTAAAAAGGTCCTCATATTACAACAACAAATGAACCAACATATTAATCAACTTTGGAATCATTAGAAGTCAAATGGAGAACACGGTAACCTACTTCTTATAAGGTGGCTCATAGGTAGAGTTCTCACGAGCGATACAAAAGCATGTGATAAGGACCTCTCATAGGAAGTTGCTGATATGGATATAATAGTAGTTACTATCTATTTGACATATACAGAATTGGTAAATATATCCAAATTTGATTAAAATACAGCTATGAGATTGACATTACCTGGGTTTGCTAGTATGAGTACTAAGTCAATTGTAGGATTACGTGCAGCGACTGCAAGTGCTAAGCTTCCTCCAAAAGACTCTCCAAGCAAATAAATTGGCTTATTTGGGGACAAATTGTGCTCAATCATCACAGTTTCTTCCACAATTTTAATCAAACCTTTATCAAATTGAAATTAGGTTGTTATGGAACTACTTTAGAGCTAGTAGATGGACTAATTTAATGAAATTTTACACAATATAAATGCAATACAAGATGTTACCTTCCAATGGTGTTCGATCTGAAACCGGAATATGCAAGCATTGAACATGAAAAATCCTGTCATTGGAGTTAGCTCCATTAGATAACACTACTTTAACTAGCTATGTATATAGAACAACTTATATTCTTATACTTTTTCCTAATTTTACTATTAATTCTATTATAGTGATTGTGAATTACACATTTATATATCAAAAAATGATAAGATTTTATATATCACGTGAAACTCACTTTCCAAGAGCTTTCTCATGTAACAGTAGGCCAGCCCCAGACCCATCCATTCCTGCACAAATATTAACAGACCAAATTAGGACCTAGCAGACGATCTTTTCAAACACATCATACATATATATTCTTTAATCTGTACAGATTTTATGTAGCAAACACACCAATTACCAGGTAAATACAGAAGAGCAGGCGAATCTTTTAAAGGTACGCCACATGCAACGGGGCAGAACCACCTAGGTGGCCCTCCATCACTCTTTATCAATTCCATGACAATTTCAGTATAATCCTTTGTGGTTTGAGTCCCATAACCATCATCCCACAAAGGTTCCAACACTTCAGGAACATTTTGTCTTCTCGTTTTTCCGCCATCAACATAAGAACCCACATTAGTATCCCTCCTGTACATAAAATTAGATCCGTTGATCCTAACTGATTCTCGTGATACTATTACCGAATCCTCATCACCAACACTCCTAACAAGAAGACATGAACGCAGTCTATGGTTTTCGTTTAGAGTAAAAAGGGGCGACACTGAAATACAGGAATTGCTCACAGTTAAGGCCATTATGGATCACCTCCACAAGCAAATTCGCCCAAATATCAACGAGAAATTCAATGCTTTTCTCTATGGTTCAAAGTATTTTAGGGATATCAATATTTTGTATAAACTCATTAACAAGAATCCCAAAGAAAAGGGGGTGAAAGTTACGTATTCAACTGAGGTTGGAAACGAAATGAAATGTGGGTTTCATGTATCATTCAATATGAATGATATATAGATATAATAATATCACATGTACAGACAGTAGAACAAGGTAGTTATAAGAATCTGAAAAATAGAATATACCCCATGATCAATAATGAAAAAGAAACGTTGGATTATATTCTTCTCCATATACCTGGATGATCAAATGGTGAATTTGATTGCCAAAAAGATATAAACTTTTCATAGCCATTTGTTAAGTTGGTATCTCGATCCACTGCAACCCATTCAAACTAAAACCACAAGTTATGTGCTTTCAAAGTGGAACCAGTTTATGTTTAAATGGGACAAGTAACGTTATCGTTTTCTGTTTGAAAATAAAATTAAACCAACATGTATGAGATTAGTATTATACCTGCTTGTTTGATTCACAGTACATATGACATGTATTTCATTTTGCCATTCTAATGTATTTCAAGATGTAAGCTTCAAACAGTCTACACAGGAGTTTGGGTTAAATGTGTGTTTGAAGCGTTTCTGTGTTGACCCACTGGGTGAAGAGCAAAGGGTTTTCATAAACTAAATTTATATTTTGAACTAATCAGGAAGGTGCATGAGATTGGGTCAGTTATGTTTTTGCCTAAGACCAAAACCAGACCAATTCAACATTGGTTAAAGATCCGTTTGTGTTTGTTTTTGACTGGATTGTTTTTTTTTTATTTTTTTTTCATTTTTATTTGTGTTTTCAGAGAGCTTGAGGTTAGGGTTTGTTCAAATTTTCCCTTTTTAAGGTTGGTTCATATGGGTCAGTAAAACACAAAAACCGTCTATGTCATGGTTTTTGGGTAGTGTTTTTGGTTCATTTTATATCTGTTAAATAAAACGCCAATAAAGATTCATTCTGGGATTGGGTGGAACTCTGTTGAACCAGTGAAACCAAAAGTATCACAACAAAACAAGTGATGAATTAGATTGAACTTATACAAAATATGACAAAACATAACCAATTTGATCATGTAAAATATATTTGGTGGCTTAAACTTACATCTGTAAACAAAATGTCATATATATGGAGAACTTAAAAGGTTCATGGCTCGAATGCTGGAATTTGATCTAATGATCCATAATTCCTCAGCCACACCAACCTCTCAACCATACCTCTATAAGGATCTTCCTCTCGTTTCTTATACAAATAAGCCATATTCTTTTCGACATCACATTGTATCTGTGAGTATAACTTCCGCAAGTAATCTTTGTCATCTAACATCTTTTCATTTCCTTTAGTTCGTACGGGCTTCCCAAACATATAGTAGATCCGACCCGGTAACTTTGGCAAAAAGATAGGAAAATGAAGTTGTTGCTCAGAAATCTCTCCACCTGTCCCTTTCCTGACATGAAAGAAACTGATGAATGAAAGAGAGAATAAAAAAGGTGCATAAGTGAGCATCGACTATCACTAAGATGAATGGTCTGTATTTTTAAGATTACTGTTGTCTAAACAGGCTGGTTTGACCCATAAAGACATTCCATAATTGTTTAAAAGTTATTAATAGTAATAAATGCATTACATATGAATACAAAAACAAAACGAATTTTTTTTACAATAAAGCAATTTGGAAGCTTGTATTCATCAAAATACACGTTGAACTACTTCTGACCCATTTCTGTTTTACCCAAGTTTTTCTGAGTTGACCAGGGCCGTCTTCGAGGGTGGGCTAGGTGGTCGACAACCCAGGGCCTCCGAACTATTGGGGCCTCAAAATGTGGTGTGTGTGCATATGTATGTGTGTTTATATACTTATACATATACATATACATATACATATACATATACATATACATATACATATACATATACATATACATATACATATACATATACATATACATATACATATACATATACATATACATATACATATAATTTGATTGTTAATTGCAAGAAGAAAAATATGTCCTAGTTGTTCCAAATTTGATTGAGCCGCAATAAAAAGAAAAAAAAAACATTTTATAGCTCAATATAGGGCCTCGTTTCGGCAATTATTCATGTTTTTGCCCAGGGCCTCCGAAAACTCGGAGACGGGCTTGGAGTTGACATGCTTGAGATAAACATAACCCGTGCCAACTCATGTGTAAGTAAATAGGTCAAACTGTCAACTCTATCTAAAATGCATGCTTTCAAAACACTGTTAGAGTGACTCTTAGACAAAAAAAAAAAATGTAACTGCATGTTGTAAAAGTAAGTTCACCTGACGTTTTTTCTCCCGTGATTAAGTTCAGTCACCATTCGATTGAGGAAAGGGTTTTTCGTCATTTCATCATAATCAATAAGTAGCTGGCAACAAAGTAAATTAACAGCACCAACTAATGAGATAAATTACAACGAAAATGAGAGAGTGTGTTCTTACTTCTGATAAGTCATCTTCCCCAACAACTCCAAATGGTATAATTGTAGCCCCAAACTTGACTGCCATTCTTACAAATTCTTGTTTTTCAGGCCAAAATAACTTGCTAGCTTCACCCTTTTAACCACAAAAGAAAGGTATTCAAAAATTTCACAATATTTTTCCTAAAAGTCTTATACTTTTAGTGATAAAAATACCTTACGATGGAAAGCCTCACGTGCACCACCAGGATAAAGTAAGATGTATGACTTTCTTGTTAACAATTTATAAAGGTTTCTTGCAGAAACCGGAATTGCACCAAATAACTTCATAATATCGGTATATGGAACCATAATATATTCATCTTCAACATTGAAGGAAAAAGTCTCTGGGTGGGTTAAAGCATGAAGGACAACTTTCTTTTCTCTCAGAAACTCTAAAACAAACGAAAAAGCTTCAAATCCCCATAACATGTGATTACCAACTAATAACACAGGGCCTTCATCTGGGATCCCTGCAAGACCTCTCACTATCTTCCCATCATCCATAGTTGAGAACATTGCTGCACCCATTGGAAGGCGGTACCACCTGCATTAACCAAAAAAGATATAACACCAATTTCGTGGTTGTGGCTAAAATAAAACAAGTCAAAATTATTAGATTACCAACTCTCATATGGTACGGTTTTGAACTCTGTGATACTAGGAGGCAAAAAGTCCTTGAATAGGTCATACTTTGAAGACTGGCGGTACATCTGAGCAGCTTTAATAGCGGACAACACGTTAACGCCACTCTCCTGTAAGGACAAAAACAGAGCTTAATTTTTCGTAGTTAGTCTATAACTTAACCTTAGAAAAGTGCAAAATGTTTAGTGTGTAGAATGTGATTAATAAAGCAGAGTGAAGAATTTTTACTTGACATCATTCAAAAGAGCTAGTCGGCCTCTCGAAAGTTAAATAGACCTATTTGTTCATGTATTTGTGTTGTTTTTGTTAATATAAGGTAATCAGGTCATAAATAATTTAAGTACCATAAGGATTGTGTGCCCATTTTCTTCGAATACACGTATGTTGCAGTGCTTCAATAATCCTGAAAGCCTTTGGGCCTCATTTTTACTCGGTAAAAGTTTATCTTTACCACTAAAATGCAAATAGAAAGATTAGATAAAATATCATAGAAAGATTAGATTAGATGCCATAATGCCATAAGAGTTCAAAATACCTAGATCACATTTTTCAAACCATAGTTACAGGCTCATGAATACACAGGTAACAAGAATTAAACTTTAATCTGCACAAGCCAAAGAAGAAAGAAACCTTGCTAGCACTAACGCTTGAGCTGTAATAGCATGAAGACGGGAATTAGCATAAGCAGCAGCTGATTCAACTAAATTGATTCTCCATATAAGAGTGTCTCTTGGTACTATTTCGGTCAGCACCTATCATGAAAAAGTTTATAAATGAAAACGTTGATGATATATACGAACCAGTCACAAACATATTAGACAATTTATTAAATAAATATATAAAATAAAAATAACCTAAACGCAAACCCTGGAAGATAATAATAGACAAAAGTTATATCTCTATTCAGCGTCACTAACAAAGAAGAAAAGTAAAACAACAAGATCATATGGAGTACCAAGTACAGAAGGTTGTTCTTACAGAATAAAGTGGAAAATCTCTAATTATATTTCCCATCAATTGAAAGTAAGACAGAGGATTATTTGTACCATCGACTTTAACCTCTGCCATCCTTACCATATCACCTGGAAACAAAATGCTAGAATTAATAGAAGAAATGAAAGAAGGTGCATTGCAGAAAAAGGTCCCAGCATCATAGATGGTTTATCAAAATAGTAAAATGTACTGACATATGAATTAAATTAAAACCTTTAGAAAACAAAACAAGAAAACTAGGTTCGTTGAGAGAATGTTTTTACAAATTTAGAGAGAAAATTACTAAAAGAAAGAATCAAGTGCAGATTTAGATGGTCTTTGGAGCATATAAGCGGATTATTTGCAACTTGAGCTTTCAGTTATAAGCAAATAAAATACGCAAGATAAGTTTATAACCTACCTAGAAGAAAGCTCGTTACATATGGAAACGTCCAATAACATTCCTCAGGCAGCGCCCTCATGGATGCTACTAATGGGTGCCTTGGTGACCTCTCATAGGAAGTTGCTGAGATGGATGAATATCAGATTCTATCTCACATATACAGAGAATATTATGAGATACTATCTTACATACATGAAAAAAAGATATGAATTAATAATTAATGTATGAAGTCGATATTACTCAGAAAAAAAATTAGTAGAAAAGGAAAAAAGACTGACCTGGGTTTGCAAGGACAAGTATCAAGTCAATTGTAGGATTGCGGGCTGCGACTGCAAGGGCTAAGGCTCCTCCAAAAGAATCTCCAAGCAAATAAATTGGCTTATTTGGGGATAAAGTGTGCTCACTCATCACATGTTCTTCAACAATTTTAATCAAACCTTCATAAAAATAATGTTTTTCACCAAATTATTTACACCACAATTTGCTAAAGACAAGTATCAAAGATATAACTAGTAAACATATGAATTATACTAACTACAACACTATGAACTTAATTCTCCGATAAAATAATAGTTATGAGCAAGGGGCACAAGGCTACAACTTTGCAGGTTGAATAAGGGACAAATGCAAGTCTTGTACAACCAGTAAGTCATGAATTTTACAAAGTATAAGTACAAGAGAAGACAATAACCTTCCAACGGAGTGCGATCCCAAACAGGAATGTGCAAGCATTGAACATGAAAAACCCTGTCATTGAGGCTGAATAAAGATCATTGTAAAACTGAAGCATATAACGAAAAATACCCATTTGTTCAAAGGAAGTAATTTGGGGATGTATGGGTGTGCGTTCTGAAAGTGATTATTTTGACAAAATCATGAAATCAGTTGATTAAAGCTGGACAGAGGTAGGTACTTTACAGATAACTTCTTACATGCTCCCCAAATCTGATTACTTATTTCTAAATAAACAAAATATCAGAATAAGATTAATGATAATGACCGAGAAAATTAAAACTTACTATCATGACAACGTACATCCAAATTACCCTAAATTCAAGTAGGAGGGTGTAGTTACAAACAGAAACTATCTACTTGCAGGGTTTTATAATAACTTTTTTCATAATAATAATGCTCAAAAAGCACCTCTAGATCAAAGTTCAACTCACTTTCCAAGAGATTTCTCATGTACAACAAGGCCGGCTCCTGTCCCATCCAGTCCTACACAAATAAAAACAACTAATCAATATATAACAAATTATTTTTTAAGAATGTTAACCATGTACCGTGATGCAGTAATTTGTTTAATTTTTATGTAGCAACAAAACACCAATTACCAGGTATATACAAAAAAACAGGCGAATCTTTTAAAGGTTTGCCACAGGCGATGGGACAAAACCACCTAGGCGGCCCTCCATCACTTTTAATTAAATCCCGGGCTACATTAATGTAATCCTTCATGGATTGAGTCCCATAGCCATCATCCCACAAAGGTTCCAACCTTTCAAGGTCATTACCTCCACTCGTTTTTCGACCATCATCATCATAAGAGACTGCATTGTTCTTAACTGATTGTGATGATACTATTACTGAATCCCCTCCACCTACACTCTTAACAAGAACACTTGAATGCAGTATACGTTTTTCGTTTAAAGCAAATAGAGGTGATAATGGAACACTTATACTACTCATTATGTAATACAGAGTAGCTCAACACAACAACAAAAAAAGGGCACCAAAATCAAGAATTTTGTGGATATCAATTTAGTGTCGGGTGAAGTGCAAAAATTGCATATCATGAACTACCTAATTAACAAGAAACCAAAAAAATAGGTGCATGTTTACGTATTTAGGTGAGTTATGAAATGTGTGTTTCATACTTTCATGCATCATACGATATGAATGACTCGGCATAACAAAAAGAAAAACAATTAGATAAAAAAAAACAAAAAATATATTAAAAAACAGATATTCAGGCAGGAAAAGGTACTTACAGAAATAAAAACAAAAACTTGAAGTCCGAGTGTCGTTATTGAATCAAACAAATATTCTTCAATCATTATCTTGTTGATTCCATTGTGGCATTGAATCAAAGAAATTTTCTTGTTGATTCCCGGTGATGACGCACTCTAATTTACTAATTTGACCCAATTTTTAAGCATTTTACAAGTTTTGTCCCCTCAGAAAGTAATAACAGCGCGCAGGTCGACTTTTTGTGGAGTACTTTGAATCGTTTTCTAGGGTTCTTTTCTCACCATTTTGTGTGTCTGTGGGAAAAGCATCTCGTATTTTCTTCAATTTTGCAAATGCAAATACGTTCAGCTTTCACAGTTCCCGTGCTTCTTCTTTTTTTTCATTTTTTAAATGTATTTTTATTAAAAATAATATAATAAATATAAATATTTTCTTTAAAAAAAACCATAAATCGGAGTAAGGGACGAAGTCTCGATCTTGAAGAGTGCTCTTTTTTTTACTTTTTCATAGCAAAATTGTTGGTCCAAACCGGACTCTTTAAGTACGTTTTATTTTCTTTGTTATCTTATTCTAAAGTTATCACCAAATATACGGATTTTCCTATCAAACCAATTACATAAAAGGAATCATATATTGATTTGTATACCACCATTTTTATTCATACAGTGCTAATTGTATTTTAAGGTATTGTAGAATGTATTAACAATAATAGGTAGTGTACAACTACCCTTCTGGTTTTGGTGGGTTCCTGGAATTGGAGAAGCTCGATTAGGGGTAGATCTTTAGACGAATTGTCTTCTCTGTCTTCTTTAATTGCTGCTACTCCGTTACTATCTTCTCACCCGGATGGTTGGTTTTGGAATTTAAGTTCTAAAGGTACTTTTTCAGTTAAAATGCTCTCAGTTCTAGTGGATGGTTTTTATCTTGAAGTTAGAAATGATTTATCTATGAGTAAATGGATTTCATGGGTGCCTAAAAAAATCAACATTTTTGCTTGGCGATTGGGTCTCGATCGGCTTCCTACTCGAAAAAATTTGAGTGATCGAGGTGTTGATTTGGATTCGATGTTATGCCCCTTTTGTAATGATTATCCCGAATGTAGCAATCATGTCTTCACGAAGTGCAGGTTCATTATTCCATTATGGCGTGGTCTATTTTGTAGGTGGCAAGTTTCTCATGCTGTTTCGAATGGAGTTGCAAATGCCATCGGTTCAGCAAGTTATAATATTGGTCTCAAGAGATTAAACAAGGTGTTTTTAGCTGTTCGATTTGTTTTGCTATGGTTAATTTGGCGATGGAGAAACAAACTTGTTCATGCTCTTCCAGAGTAGCGTGGCTCGATCTTAAGGGAAGATATTATATCTGAGGCTTGTGTCCTTTCTCATCTTTGGCTTCTAATCGATTTCGTAACTTTATTTCTCGGTGGGATGTGTGGTGCTCAGATCCTAGAGAGTCTACTGGAGGTCTTTGATTGGTGTCGGTGTGTGTGTTTGCGGCGTCCTTTGTTCGCCTTTTTTAGTTAGTTTTTCTTTTCTTTTCTTTTCGGCCCCCGCTTGTGGGTCGTGGTACTTCTATGTAACTCTCTGTATTCTCGTTGTTTGTTTTTTTTTTATATATATATAATATCTTAGCTCTTAAAAAAAAAAAAAAAAAAAAAAAAGTGTACGACTACCCTTTTATAAATTCTAAACCCATCAAAGAAACATCTCTCTAACAACATAACAAATTACCACTTACAAAGTGATGGAATTTGATCTAAAGACTACCTTTGTAAGGATCCATTTCTCACTTCGTTAACACATAAGTCATAGTTTTTTTTTCTTCTTCAAAATCACATATAATCTACAAGTATAACTCTCACAAGTAGTCTTTGTCATCGAACATCTTTTCCTTTTCTCTTGTTCGTATAGGATTCTCGAACATAAAGTTATTGCGCTAGTGAATAGCGATACGATTGAAATTTTGAAACATTACGACAAAATGTTAACTTCCATAAATCAAAATACATTTGATGACTTAAACTTACACCTCTGCTTATGTGGATAACTTAACGTTCATGGTTCGAAAGATGGAACTTGATCTTCAGACCCATATACCGATTGCCACATTAGCCTTTCAACGACACCTCTACAAGGATCTTCCTCTCGCTTCTCTAATAAATAAGCGATATTATTTTCTACATCACATTTTATCTGTGAGTATAACTCTCGCAAATAATCTTCGTCATTTGACATATTTTCCTTTCCTTTTGTTCGTATAGGCTTCCCAAACTTAAAGTACAATCGACCTGGTATCTTGGGCATAAATAATGGTATATGGAATTGTTGATCCGCAAGCTCTCCTTCCATTCCCTCCCTGCCATTAATAGATAATATCCATAAACAATGTACTTTCCTCATATGTAAAGTGCAGTACATGCCTTAGAAACAAAATTTGGGTGAGTATTTACATGACTGCAAGTTTACTACCCAAAGAAAATTCACCTCAAGTTTGTTCGCCCTTTATTATATTCATTCACCAACCAATTGAGGAAAAGGTTACGCTTCATGTCGTTAAAATCAATGTACAGCTGGCAACAAAATAGATTGCAAACACCAACAAGTGAGCATCAACATGTAACTAATTTAGTCAACTTTGAAGATCGAATTGTGTCAAGTAAAACTGCATGACAATGAGTGTGTTCTTACGTCTAATATGTCATCTTCACCAACTCCCCCATATGGTATAATAGTCGCCCCAAACCTCACTGCCATTCTTACAAATTCTTGTTTTTCAGGCCAAAACAACTTGCCAGCTTCACCCTGTTAACCATAAAAGAAGACGATTTAAAACTGTAAAATATAAACAGTCATTTTTCAAGAGGAATTATGTAATACATTATTCACCTTACGATGGAGAGCTTCTCGTACGCCACCAGGGTAAAGTAAAGTGTGTTTCTTTCTTGATAACAAACTGAAAAAGTTTCTTCCAGTAACAGGAATTGCACCACCGACCTTAAGTAGATCGGTTAAGGGAATCATAAAAAAATTGAGGACAGGATTGATATGAAATATTTCTGGGTGGGTTAGACCATGAAGCATGATTTTCTTTTCTCTCATAAACTCCGCAACAAGAGGAAATACATCAAACGCCAATAGCATGTGATTACCAACGATTAATACAGGGCCTTCATCTGGAATCCCTGCAAGACCTCTCACTATCTTTCCATCCTCCATTGTTGAGAACGCTACTGCATCTATATAAAGGCGGTACCACCTATATTGCATCATTATTTTCTTGATATCACCAACAAATATAAAATCAAAAAATATAAAATTATTTAATTACTAATTACCATTTCTCTACTAGTGAGGTTTTAAACTCTTCAAAACTAGGAGGCAAAAAGTCCTTAAAGATATCCAACTTTGAATAACGGCGGTACATCTGATTAGATCTCATAGTAGCAAGCACGTTAGCACCACTCTCCTACACCGACAAAAAAGGGAATGACATTATTGCTTTAGTAAGGGTTAAACATAAAGAATAAAATTGATGTTTCACAGGGAAAATGCGAGGCCAAAAGATCTCTGTACCAATAGTATTGTGTGCCCATTATCTTCAAACACGCGTATATTGCAGTGCTTTAACAATCTTGAAAGCCTATTGGCTTCATCTTCGCTTGGCATGAGGTTATCGTTGCCACTGAAATGTGCGTGTATGTCTTAGCAATATGAGATTCCATAAGGGCATATGAATTCATCAGAAGATATGGCAATGAAAACTTAAATTATGATCTGCATAAGCCAAAAAAGAAAGAAACCTAGCAAGCACTAATACTTGAGCTGTAATAGCATGTAGACGAGAATTAGCATAATCAGCAGCTGATTTAACTAGCTTCAATCTCCATGTAAGAGTGTCTTTGGGTAATATTCTGGCCACCGCCTATCAGAAAAAAAAAGTTTAAAAATGACAATGTGACATGATATTTTTATTGCCATGATTCAAAGCGTGCATGTAGGCATCACCTACTTCCTAAGCAGTTTTTGAGAAATGTTAAAGTAAATTCAATAATTTAAGTCAAAAAAGTAATTTACAGCCTGCTAAAGAAGTGGGTCTTATTATTTGTAAAAACCACACAAGTTGGATAAATTAGGGGGCCCAAATGAAACCTAAGTTAGGAGGCCTGCTTAAAAAGTTGATTATTTAAGCCTATTGGGCCATCTTTGACTGAGCCTGTCCCCCTCCTCAACACATTGGATATGTAAAAGCTCAAGATGGTTCTTACAGAAAGAAGTGGTAGATCTTTACAAAGATTTCCAGGCAATTGCCAAACAGATTGCAAATGGTTTACATCATACTTGTTAACCATTAACATCTTTATATAATCGCCTGAAAAGAAAAGAATGGAATATTTAGAAGAAAAAAAATGCAGCTTTACTCTGTTACCATTCATAGAAATCAAATAGAAAACAGTCGAAACATCAAAAAGAAAATTGGTCATGAGTTCATCCAAACAGTAACCTACCAAAAACAGGACTGAGGGCATAAGGAAACATCCTATAATGTTCCTCAGGCAAAGCCGTCACGAGGGATGATAGTTGGTGCATCATTGACCCATCATAGGAAGTTGCTGAAATCGATACAATAGAAGTTACTACTGACATACATAAAGCTCGTACATCTAGTTGAATTAAATAAAATAAAATGTGTACATGTTCACATTATCCACAAACACAATATAGAAGAAGGCCTACCTGGATTTGCTAGGACAAGTATTAAGTCAACTGTAGGATTTCGAGCAGCGACTGCAAGTGCTAACGTTCCTCCAAAACACTCTCCAAGCAAATAAATCGGCTTATTTGGAGACAAAGTGTGCTCAATCGTCACAGTTTCTTCCACAATTTTAAGCAAACCTTCAATGTGATTAAATTGTCAGTTAAATCACCACTACTTGCTAAATAGGCACAGACAAGGTATAACATATAGTATCTGAATAAGCAGTGGCGGATCCAGGATCTGGGGTGACACGTAGCTGGGGTATCTTAATTTTTGTTAACCCGTAGCACAAACAACAAATGCAGCAAAAAATGCAATTTTTTATAAGAAATTACACTGCGTATAGCGAAAGGACCCGTAGCAACTGCTACCCTTACCTTCTACATGGCTCTGCCCCTGTGAATAAGACTATTTGAAAGTTGCAGAAAGGACTAGTTCCATGAACTTTTAAGCGATATAAGAAATAGTTCAGAGATATGATAACCTTCCAAAGGTGTTCGGTCCCATACAGGAATGTGCAAGCATTGAACATGAAAAACCCTGCCATTAAAGTTGCAGAAGATATGATCACATAATCGCTGCACTTTAATAGCAGTTAGATATTTGCCAAGCATTGAACAAGTCAACTCACTTTCCAAGAGCTTTCTCATGCACAACAAGGCCGGCTCCAGTCCCATCGATTCCTAAACAGAGTATCATTTAACACATAATAAGCTTAGAAACTTAATTAGGTACACAATGCGTTACTATTAAGCGAGCAAGGCAGATGCAACCATATTGTTATCAATTTGGCTTAAGTTATGTAGCAGTCAGACAAAGTCACATAAATGCATACATATTTTTTAATTTGTGTAACATCATGTCACAGCCACACACATAAACACAAATTACCAGGTAAATACAAAAGAAGTGGTGAATCTATTAAAGGTTTGCCACATGCCACGGGACAAAACCACCTAGGCGGCCCTCCGTCACTCTTAATCATATCCATGACTATTTCATTGCAGTCCCTCATGGTTCGACTCCCATAACCATCATCCCAAAAAGGTTTCAACTCTTCATGAACATCTTGCCCACAAGTAGCTACATCAGTACCCTTCCTTTTAGCGTAAGAAGCACCACTGATCCTAACTGATTCTCGTGATACTATTCCCAAATCCTGACCAACTACACTCCTAACAAGAACACGTGAATGTAGATTATTGTTATCTTTTATGGTAAAAAGGGATGATAATGCAACACTTGAACTGCTTGGGATTAAGGCCATTATGAACAATTTGACAAGAAAATTGGTCTGAAAATCAATAAAAAAAATATTAATCAACTCTCCTTCTATGATTCAAATTTCTTTTAGGGATGTCATTATGTTTTCATGGTAAGTTCAAAAGTTACCTTTTGTAACTAATTAACAAGAAACCAAAGAAAAAGGGTACAAGTTACGTATTCAATATGCTTAAAAACAAAATGAAATGTAGGTTTCATGTATCATTTCATATGAATG
This sequence comes from Gnaphalium uliginosum, assembly GCA_963930675.1. NCBI lineage: Eukaryota > Viridiplantae > Streptophyta > Magnoliopsida > Asterales > Asteraceae > Gnaphalium > Gnaphalium uliginosum. The sequence continues at coordinate 12,936,304 of OZ005684.1, forward strand.
ACATTAGCAAGTATTCATAAGAATCCAAAACTAAAATTCTGCTAACAGATACCCATGTAATTAAAAAACTATATATAAACAAACAACAACGTCAACATTGGAATATTATACAACTTAAAGATAATTTACTCTTTCACCTGGATACAATTTAATGGAGAATTTTTAAAATCTAAAAAAAAAATACAAAATGAAATCTTTCATTTCCATATGTTTTGGTATCTTCACTACAGGCCAACCATGCTATAATTGACTGTATTCCAATTTGGATTGAAAATATGCAAAATTTGTCTGGTCACTGCTTTTAGGTTTTGGTTCAAGGTCATTATTAAAACCGGAAAACCTGTACCACTTTCAGTGATGATAGGTTTGAATGTGTGACATTGTTGCAATTGCAATCTAATTAATTAACTTCATCGATCACATATCGATTAAAAAGTATTAATACCATTGTAAGAGTAAATGATCAAGCAGAAAAGTACATTAAACTTCTAAAAATTATATGAAAAAAAAGGCTAACTTTGATAAAGTAAAATATATTTGATGAATTGAACTTACACCCGTAAACAAAATGTTATGCATATATGCATGACTATTAGTTTCATGGCTCAAATGATGGAATTTGATCTAAAGTCCCATTAATGATTAGCCATATGAACCTCTCAACAATATCTCTGTAAGGATCCTCTTCTCGCTTCTTTAACAAATAAGCCATATTATTTTCAACTTCACATCGTATCTGTGAGTATAACTCTTGCAAGTAATCTTTGTCATTTGACATATTTTCCTTTCCTTTTGTTCTTATAGGTTTCCCGAACATATAATAGAGTCGACCTGATCTCTTTGGCAAAAAGTAAGGTATATGAAAATGTTGATTCGCTATCTCTCCTCCCATCCCCTCCCTGCAGTCATCAAATAAAATGCCATTAGCCATGTACAACGATTAGTCCTATATCTTATATCAGTGTCGTAAAATACAATTCGAGGGACTGTTAACAATAGAGCCACGTGAAGTAACTTCACCACAAGTTCACTTTTTAAAGTAATTAACATTAGGTGATAACCTCAAATTTATTAAAATAAAAAAAAATCACCTCAAGTTTTTCCTCCCTTGATTATATGCAGTCCACATCAGATTGAGGAAAGGTATTTTCTTAATATCGTTATAATCAACGATGAGCTGGCAACAAATTAAAATAAGATTATCAACAACACCAATAAGTTTATTCGAGTTTAAAGATCAACTTGGGTCAAGTAAACATGTAAATAGAATGAGTAGTTTCTCACTTCTAATATGTCATCTTCCCCAACTCCTCCATATGGTATAATGGTTGCCCCATACTTCACCGCCATTCTTACAAATTCTTGTTTTTCAGGCCAAAACAACTTCCCAGTTTCACCCTGTTAACCACACACATAAAAAAGTACTTTTTACAATTTTTATAGGAAAATGAAAAAAACAAAAATTATATTACAAAAAGTTCACCAACCAATGTATCTATATTATTTTACCTTACGGTGGAGAGCCTCCCGTAGGCCACCTGGGTAAAGTAAAATGTGCGACTTTTTGGCTAACAATCTAAAAAAGTTTCTTCCAGAAACAGGAATTGCGCCACCTAACTTCATTATATCGGTAACTGGAATCATAACATCTTCATGTTCAGCATTGATATTGAAAAGTTCTGGGTGGGTTAAACTATGAAGCACATATTTCTTTTCTCTATGAAACTCCATGGCAAGAGGAAAAGCATCAAATGCCATTAGCATGTGATTGCCAACAATTAAAACAGGGCCTTCATCTGGTATTCCAGCAAGACCTCTCACTATCTTTCCGTCCTCCATTGTTGAGAACAACGCGGCGCCCATTGCAAGGCGATACCACCTGCATCAAATCATTTAGATCCCTATAGATTGCAATTACAAGAAAATTAGAAAAGGCCAAACTTGTACATTTTCTTACCAAGTGTCTACTGGTGAGGTTTTGAACTCTGTGATACTAAGAGAAACAAAGTCCTTCAAGATATCATGCTTTGAAAAACGGCGGTACATATGAGTAACTTTAATAGCAGAAAACACATTAACATCATTCTCCTGCACCAACAAAACAGCAAGCTTCTTTATTATAAGCTCGTTCATACTTGTTGAACACTATTCAAACCAAATTACAAGGTAACAGTACCAATAGGATTGTATGCCCATTATCCTCAAACACACGTACTTCGCAGTGCTTTAATAATCTGGAAAGCCTTTGGGCTTCATATTTACTAGGCAAGATATTATCAGTGCCGCTAAAATGAAAATATCTTGACAATCTTAGATTTTATGAGGGTATATGAACTCAAACAAACTTAAAAACTGTAAACTAGTGGGCAACGTAAATATATATGTAACGATAATAAATTGGCTAAAAAGGGAAACCTAGCAAGCACGAGTACTTGAGCTGTGATAGCATGAAGACGAGAATTAGCATAAGCAGCAGCCGATTCGACCAGCTTCAATCTCCATATAAGAGTGTCTTTAGGTAATATTCTAGCCACCACCTATCAGAAAATAAATAAAAAGTACAACATAGTTGACAGGAACTGGACATAAATATAATGATATTGGACCAGTTTCCGATTCAATTCGACACTAATGGTCTGATACCATGTAATTTTGCTAACCACATTTTTATGGGTTCTGCCTTACCACACCAAAAAAACAAAAAAAAAAAATAAAAAACTTATGATCGAGCGCTATTTATGCAGTGGATTTGTTGTTTTTTAAGTTCATCCTTACTTCTTTTGACCATGTTAAACATTTTGTTCAATATATTCTGCTTGTTTCTCTATTCCATGTCTTGTTGTTTGCTTTCATAATCGTAGCAAATTTCATGAAAATGCTAAGAAAACCTTACAAGATAATAACAGGTGCAAACTAAATTGTTATTTCATATTGTTAGCAAAGAAGAGAACTGAGCTACAGATGTAAGAGCCTGAAGATGGTTCTTACAGAAAGAGATGGTAGATATCTAACAATATTGCCAGGCAATTCCCAAAGAGATTGCATATGATTTTCACCGACACTTCTTACCATTGCCATCTTTACATAATTACCTGAAAGGAAAATGTCGGTATTCGTTAAAAAACAAAAATAAATAAAGATGAGTGACATGTCAGAAATAAGTCAGTGTTCATTAAATATGGAAACTGGACCAACAGATGAATCAAATTTGAAACTTCTAGAAAACCAAGTATAAGAGGTTCATTGAACTGAATGAAATAGTAACTTACCAAAAAAGGGGCTAATGGCATAAGGAAACATCGCATAATGTTCCTCGGGCAGAGACCTCACAGCGGACATTAATGGGTGTAGCATTGACTTCTCATACGAAGTTGCTGAAATGGATAGAATAGCAATTTACTATCCGACATATTTACAGTCCCAAAACAAAATATATTGATATATGTAACGTGTGTGTGTACGAAAGTGGCATTGCACAAAAAAAGAAGAAGTTGGGATAAGCATGAAAAAGTTGACCTGGGTTTGCTAGTATAAGTATTAAGTCAATCTTATAGTTGCGAGTAGCGATTGCAAGTGCTAAGGCTCCTCCAAAAGAATCTCCAAGCAAATAAATTGGCTTATTTGGGGACAAAGTGTGCTCAATCATCATCATTTCTTCCACAATTTGAATCAAACCTTCATGCAAACTCAAGTAGCTCATAACTTTGTTCACAGCACAATTAACTAATTCGAGTAGCTCATAAGAGATAGTATATAATAACTTGTGCAGGTTATTTGGTGGACAAGGCTAAAATTTTGGAGGTCGAAAAAAGGGTATATATTTGTCGAAGAAAAAGTAATTGTAACTAGTTTTTTAAAGTTAACAGATGGGCCAAGTGCAAGAGAAGACAATAACCTTCGAGTGTTGTTCGATCCCAAACAGGAATATGCAAGCACTGAACACGAAAAACCCTGACATTGAAGTTGAAAAGGAAATCATTACAAAATAGCCTCATTTAAGAGAATGGTTATCAATGTTTTAGCAGTTAACTTCAAAATTGATGCATTCAAGCACAACTCACTTTCCAAGAGATTTGGCATGTACTTCAAGGCCGGTTCCAGTTCCATCAATTCCTAAACAAAGTATCACGTCCAATAAGAACATGGGCAACGATCTTTTAGGAACATTATGCAGATAAATCTAAGAATAAAAAATTAACAAGTTCATACTTATTAAGCAACCAAATACCAAATACCAAACACCAATTACCAGGTAAATACAATAGAAGTGGTGAATCTTTTAACGGTTTGCCACATGTGACAGGGCAAAACCACCTGGGAGGCCCCTTATCATTCTTAATCAAATCCATGGCTGCTACAGTGCAATCCTTCACGGTTTGAGTCCCATAACCATCATCCCAAAAGGTTTTCAACTCTTCGGGGGCATCTTGCCCATTCTGTTTTCCATCATCATCATAAGAAATTACATAGGTACCCTTCCTGTTAACAGATGAAGCACCGCTGATCCTAACTGATTCTTGTGATTTTGTAAATGAATCATCACCACCTACACTCCTGACAAGAACACGTGAACGCAGCCTGTGGTTTTCATTTAGAGTAAAAAGGGGTGATACTGGAACTATGGAATTGCTCAAAGTTAAGGCCATTATGATTTAAAATTTTATTGTATCATTATGTTGTCATGCAAAATGCAAAACTGTCTATTATGAGCTCCCTAAGAAGAAACCCAAAGTGAAGGGTGTAAGTTACGTATTCAAGTGAACTTGGAAACAATATGAAATGAAGGTTTCATGTATCATTCAATATGAATGACATAGAGATGCAACATCACATACAGCTGGAAGAAGGTAGTGATAATTAACTCGTAAATCTAAAAGTGGAAAGGGACTCTGAAAAACAGGATTAAGCTTTCGTTACCTTTTTTTTTTGCTGCTTACTGTTTGTTTTGTTATCCGGTTTTATTTAAGCTTTTAGCCAGACTTGCCCATAAGAAGTGTTAATGGAATGTCAAGCCTGTTGAAAGTGTCCTTGGGGCGATTTCATATATACTTTCCATTCTTTATTCTTTACTCTGTTAGTCTGTTATGAATTTTTGAACATCATATACAGTGATGAATAAGGTTGAACTTTAAAATACATAGACAAAATGTTACCTTTAATAATGTAAAATACATTTGATGACTAATCAAACTTACAGTTGTGAACAAACAAAATGAGACACATATGGATTGCTTTAAGTTCATGGATCGAATGATGGGATTTGATCTAAAGATCCATAAGTCATTAGCCATACAAGCCTCTCAAGCAAACCTCTGTAAGGATCCTCTTCTCGCTTCTTTAACAAATAAGTCATATTTTTTTCAACATCACATCGTATCTGCGAGTATAACTCACGTGAATAATCTTTGCCATTCAACATATTTTCCTTCCCTTTTGGTCGTATGGGCTTCCCGAACATATAGTAGAGTCGACCCTGTATTTTTGGCGAAAATATTAGAAAACGAAGTTGTTGCTTAGAATTGTCTCCACCCGTCCCCTTCCTGTCATCCAAGAATATGAATAGTAAACAATAAACAAAGAAAACATAGCAATGCGCAATTACTATACAATAAGATACACCTAAATTTTTATTGGTCTGTATATCCACAACTAGAAGTTGCAAAATGGACGGTTACTATTAGGCATGTTGGGTAACCTGTCTAAACAGATAGGATTAGGTTGAGTTACCTTCCGTACTTTTTATTTTATTATTTTGCAAATAATTTAGTGTATCATCAATGATTGCGAGAAGTCATACTAAATTACAACGGAAAATCATCAGTGCAGTTTGCTACACAGATGGGTTAGCTGCAGCAAGGTATAAACCAGGGACTGCGTATGAATATTTAAGAAAGTTTAAGGACTAAATATGTAGATTTTGTATTCTTTTAAGCCTTTGCTGCACACATCCAGCATATATGATATTCTCGTAATCTTAAAATTTTTGAATAAAACGTTTTAACAGGCTGTATGCATCTAAAGTACACTCTAGGAGACGTTCACCCGTTATAGTAGCTAAATTTTTTCTTTGACCCATATAAACCCTTTAAGCTAGCGGGTCAGAATTTCCACCACTAACCAAAATGCAGATTTAAAACAATATTTGGGTGACCTTTGACAAAAAGTATAAACATACCACCCAAAGTGAATAAGTTTACAGCACCAGAAGTGTGCATAGACCACCAATGGTGCATGTTTCAAACCAAAACTGAAAATATGGGCAGGTCAAAACAGGTTACTTTTTAGTACGGGTTGGGTTGGGCTGACCCAAAATCACAATTCCATTTGAGCCACACACACACACAGAAAAAAAAAATTGTACCCACTCGATTGTTGGAGAAAAAGATTATAGCCCAAAATGCATTTATTCATAAATGGGCTTAAATTGGATGGAAATTGTAAGGGTTGCTCAAGTAAAATCACCTCAAGTTTGTTTTCCCTTGATTGAACTCAATCACCATCTGATCGAGAAAACTGAATCTCTTTTTGTCATAATCAGTAAGTAACTGGCAACAAATTTGATTAACACCAACAACTTAAATAAGTTAAATCGAATATGATATAAGAAACTAGCTTGTTTGACTTCAAAGATCACGTACAACGGTAAAGGGTACAAGTGTGTTCTTACTTCTGATCTTTCATCTTCCCCAACAACCACAAATGGTACAATGGTTGCCCCAGATTTCACTGCCATTGTTACAAATTCTTGTTTATCAGGACAAAACAACTTGCAACCTTCACCCTGTCAATCACAAACATAATTTATTCAAAGAAAAAAAAAGTGGTCGTTCAAAAAATATAACATGTACAGACCTTACGACGGGAAGTCTCTCGTGCACCACCAGGGGAAAGTACGATGTATGACTTTCTTAATAACAATTTAAAAAGGTTTCTTGCAGAAACTGGAATTGCACCAAATAGCTTCATAACATGTTCATCATTAATACTGAATGAAAAAGTTTCTGAGTGGGTTAAAGCATGCACCACAGCTTCCTTTTCTCTCAAAAACTCCAAGACAACAGAAAGAATTTCAAATCCCTGTAGCGTGTGGTAACCAACCAATAATACAGGGCCTTCATCTGGAATCCCTGCAAGACCTCTCACTATCTTTCCATCCTCCATTGTTGAGAACATAGCTGCATCCGTGCTAAGGCGGTAACACCTGCATTGCAGCATATTTTAAATTTGTTGTTGTACATAATTAGTAAGTAAAATAAAAATGTTGATACCAAGTCTCCATCGGAGTTTTCTTGAACTCTGTGACACTAGGAGGCAAAAAGTCATCCAAAATATCATGTTTTGAAAAACGGCGGTACATGTGGGTAGTTTTAATAGTAGACAATAACTGAACATCACTCTCCTGCACCAAAAAATAGGGTTGACATTATTGTTGTATTGTGGCTATGTACTTAAAAAAAGGGGCTAACATTACTATTTGTCAATACCAATAGGATTGAGTGCCCATTTTCCTCAAAGATGCGTATGTTGCAGTGTTTTATTAATCTTGAAAGCCTATGGGCCTCATTTTTACTTGGTAAGAGCATATCCTTGCCACTATGATGCAAATAAACAATGTAAAACAGAATGTTAAAGTTGTATTGTCAACTAACAGATCATGATAATAAGCATGGAGAAAGAATGAAACCTAGCAAGGATTAGTACTTGAGCTGTAATAGCAAAGAGACGAGAATTAGCATAATCAACAGCTGATTCAGCTAGTTTCAACCGCCATTCAAGAGTGTCTTTTGGAAAAATATTGCCTATCAGCTGTCCAAAAGAATATATTTAATGTTAATAGACCCAAACTTTCCACCACACAAAAGGCTGAAGCTTGCTAGCATCCACACATAGTATACGACAATTAACTACCTTCATATATAGGAGATTACAATATGTAATTAGGGAGATTTTATAGTGTATTACACAGACACACACACACACAAACACACGTGTGTTTGATTATCACAAAGAGCTGAAAGTGGTTCTTACAGGAAAAAGTGGTAAATCTTCTGCAAAACGGCGAAACAATTGCAAAAGAGATGGTGAATCATTTGGACCATCCATTCCAACAATTTCCATCCTTACATAATCACCTGAAAACTGAATGTTAGAATAAATATAATACTTCTGAAAAAAGGCCCCTGCATTACATATGATTTATCAAAACTGGAGAATGGTTACTTCTAACCTACCCATAAAACAGGTCATGAGAAAAGGTTTGATTACATAAAAATCATCAGGCAGAAGCCTCACTATCCCTTCTATAGCGTGCAAATATGACCTCTGAAACGAAGTAGCTGAAATGGATACTAAAACAGTTACCATTTAACATACATATAGTTTGTATATAAACATGGTCAAACTGAATCAATAATGCGTGATAGAAATTGAAATAGCAACCAAAAAAAAAAAGCCAACCTGGGTTTGCTAGTAGGAGTATTAAGTCAATTGTAGGATTGCGAGCTGCGACTGTAAGTGCTAAAGCTCCCCCAAAAGACTCTCCAAGCAAATAAATTGGCTTATTTGGAGATAAAGTGTGCTCAACCCTCACAGTTTCTTCCACAAGTTCAATCAACCCTTCATGCAAATTAGGTTGTTTATGAAACTACTTTACACCAAATTTTGCTAAAATGGCATACAGAAAAAGATAACTTTTAGTGTCTGACATCATCCTATATTCAATGCTGTCAAGAAAATAACTGGTTTTCAGTAGAGGAGGCTGGCTACAACTTTACATGTTGAAGATAGGGTCTAACATAACCAGTCTTATAGAGCTAGAAGCCTAGAAGATGGACTAATTCAGTGAAGTTTTACAAAAATATAAATGCAAGAGAAGACGACAACCTTTCAATGGTGTTCGATCCCACACGGGAATATGTAAACATTGAACATGAAAAACCCTGTCATTGAAGTTGAAAAAACGATCATTTAAAATGAATGCATTTAAGAGATAGTAATTCAAAACAAATTATTCTACTAGTGTGAAAAAACCAACTTTTTCACACAAATTTACACATTGTGTAGTAGCTCAATTTCCTGAAATCTATCAAACTGCAATTTTCTTGGATGTTTGGCGACACAATGGACTTACATTCATTTAAAAAACTTACATACCACAGTATTTAAGAAAATTTAATGCTCAAACAGTTGATATAAGAGCAATTGAAAGTTTGCAACTCACTTTCCAAGAGCTTTTTCATGTACAACAAGGCCGGCTCCGGTTCCATCTATTCCTACACAAGTGTCACTCCATATCAGGACATAGCAAAAGATCGTTTAGGAATAATAATGACATAAATATAAGCATACATATTGATGCACACATATTCTTCAAGAATTCATTAATGTAATATTATCTAACAATCAAATGCCAATTACCCGGTAAATAAAAAAGAACTGGTGAATCAGTTAACGGTTTGCCACATGCAACAGGGCAAAACCACCTGGGTGGCCCGCCATCACTCTTAATCAAATCCATGGCTAGTCCAATGCCATCCCTCTGTGTTTGTGACCCATAACCATCATCCCACAAAGGTTCCAACTCATTTTTCACATTCATTTTTCCACCATCATCATAAGATCCTTTATTGATTCTAACTGATTCGGGAGGTACTATTACCGAATCCTCACCACCAACACTCCTAACAAGACCACGTGAACGCAGCCTGTGGTTTACTTTTAAAGCCAAAAGAGGAGATAATGGAATACCTGAATTGCTCATAATTAAGGGCATTGTAGACAACTTCCACAATCAAGTAATCAAATTCAGAATCAAGATTCTTCTCTATGCACGATTCAAAGACTTTTAGAGATGTTTATATATGTTTACTTTTAGACTAACTAACAAGAAACCCAAAAAGAAAGTCTAAGTAACGTGTTCAAATGAACATGGAAACAAAATGAAATGTGGGTTTTGTGTATCATTCAATATGAATGACATATAAATATAACATTACATGTGTAGGTGGGTAAAAAGTAGCAATACGAATCTGAAACCGGAAATCTACTATTGAATTGAAATTTAACAGATAACAGGAATTATAAATTAATAAAAAAAATATTGTATTTTACCTAAATGATCGAATGGCGAATTTGACGACGAGTAAGATGGAAAGTTGCTTTGCGGTTTGTGGGTATTTCATTGCTGCCCTCTAAAATCTGTCTATCTATCTATCTATATAACTAAGAGAGGATAGTCAAAACCCTATGTGGCATCTCTCTTTATTTGACACCTCAGTAAAAATCTGATGTGTCATTATAAGATTAATTTTCACCATAAACGCTGCAACATCATCGAATTATTTTTGAATTTGATTGTATCCGGCCTACCTCAGCAAAAATAAAGGAAATGGTTCAAAGTTTTCTTTGCATCCGCTCACCATCTAAGAAAGTCATTACTACAAATTAAATCAAACATCGTCTTCTGCGATCTCCTCTATGTATCATCTTTTTCTGTTACATCACCAACCCAGGTATACAAATTCTTATCTCTTATAAGTTTAATAGTTACTTAATTCAATTCGTCTTCTACATAGCCATCTTGCTTCTGATCTTCTTCATCTCTTTTTTTTTGTTTCATTAAAATTGATATCACAGTTTAGTTGTATTTTGTAATCGAGTCTACATATTCTAGGATTCATTACCATGTGTTGTGAACTCAAAAACATACAGGGTATTCGATGAGACGAATTTTGGTTTCGTACAAGTTTGTTGTGTATTGTTGCTTATGATGCACCTGCTCTACATATAATTAAAGTCATCAGAAGAAATACTTTCTTAGAGGCTTAATTTTACAAAATTCTTATGTGTTCTAGGTTGTTGACCAAATACATTCAATCAGCAACTCCACACCATTGAAGGCATTGAACCAGAAGTCAAAGACCTAATATAATAACCTGGGAAGAAGAAAAGACAAAGACATTCAGGTTGGAAAGTTGAAAACTAACCTGGCCTTTTTGTGTTCTTGACTTCAACCCTGCTTTGAAGTTTTTAGTGTTATACCGCCTACAGACGTGACATATGCTCTTAAGTCTGTTCCAATGAGCGGATCAGAACACCATAATTTCAAGAATGTCAGCTGAGGTGTTAAGTTTTCTAGTTGCCATCCGATAAACCTTGTCACAAATCTGACAATAGACAGTGAATCTTGAACATCCCATTTAACAATCTGGTACAAGTATTGATTAGATAATAAAAATTGGCGGTACTACTCGATGAATAATCTATTATAATACAGTTTAAAACAAGACATTGGCAAGAATTATGTTCATAAACAATGTAGTTTATAATTATTAAAATCAAGAAATACCAAAACTACCCTATACTAACTAATTTAGGCCTAATAGTCTCCACCAAACCACAAGTTTATAAGTAAGTGATAAATGAAAGAGCTAAGAGCATTATCACAAAGCAAATAAACCATGTTAAACCTATTCACTGCGGACACTGGTAACTTACCTGGCCAGAGCATTGGAAGACATAATATAATTTCATTTAATGACAGCAGGGGTCAACTTATTATAACAACCAACTCAACTACATATTTTCCCATAGCTTAGCATAAATTATAAAATTATAAAACTTGGCACAAAATTAAAAAATTAGCACAAAATTAAAACGGTAGCCGGTCCCAACAAAATTAGTTGATACCCGAAAATGCAAAAACGGGAACTATTGATTCATTTTTCGGCAAAAAACAAAATTAGTTGATAACCGAAAATGCAAAAACGGGAACTATTGATTCATTTTTCGGCAAAAAACCTTTTTATCAACGAATGCAAAACTCGGTTACTTATACCCGAAAATGGCTACCGTTTTAAACGCTTATACCCGAAAATGTTCGATTTTAAATTAGTGGTTCATTTTCAAAAAACGAAATTAGTTGATACCCCAAAATGCAAAAACGGGAACTATTGATTCATTTTTCAGCAAAAAACCCTATTAAAAACGGGAACTATTGATTCATTTTTCAGCAAAAAAACCCTATTATAAAAGTTGGCACAAAATCAAAAGTTTAGCTCAAAAACACAAAGCTTTAAATATCTAGCACAAAATAATAATAATCAAAATTTTCAGCATGGGATCAAAACCTAATTGTAAAATACATGCATAATTTAGCATAAATTATAAAATTTCGAAGAAAAAATCAAAACTATAGCACAAAACTTAAAATTCGGGCACAATATTTACAAATCTCGCACAGATAAAAATCGCCCATGAAATTGAGGCTAGCCAGTTAGTTACCTGCAAGACGAAGTGAATGAATTGATGCAAGTTTGTGTTTGAGAAATCGAAAAGAGAAAGAAACACGATGGAGGGAGGGAGGGAGGGGCGGGAGTCCTTTTTATATTTTTGCGCATGTATTTGCTTGCTTAATAATGTTAAAAACAATTATTTCAGTAACTAAAATTATATTGTTGATAAAATCAAATCACGATTTATTTATGGGATCTTTTTTAAAGTAAATAATTATAACTATACTTAAATTGTTTTTGTATATGTAACTTTTAATAAATTCATCAAAATTATGTAATAAGTAATACTTTACGGTTGATTTATTTAAAATCATAGTGGGAATATCATTGATCATTGTGCAACCTTCGATAGATAACTCTTATACATGTGACATTGGTTAATTGTTGCATTTGGTACTTGTAGTTGGGTAAGGCTTCAAGACGAGTAATCTTGGCTACTTGTAATGGTGTAGTCATGATTTTTGTTTTGGGTGGGGCTAAACAAAATAATAAACTCAAAAAGTTGGAAAAAAATATATAAAAATGTAAGACTTACAATACAACTATTAATCATTTTAACTTCACTTAAATCTCTAAAATCATCAAAAATAGAATCCATTGATCCAATATCGCAAACACAATAACATCAAATTATCAAAAACTTACAAAGAAAACATAAGAATTAAGAAAAAACATGATAATGCAAATTATTTATCAATAACAAATTGAACATAATATTACGAACCATGAACTATTGTTGAATATATTAATTGAACCCTAACAAACAGTTAACTTTAATATTTACAAATAAATACAATTAACTTTAACATGCAATTTTTTTATATTTTTTATTCATAATTTGATATGTTAAGCAATTAACAGAATGTTTATCCGGTCAGACTGAAGCAGGAGAATCTGATTCTTAGTAAAAATATGACAACTTTTTAGACTTTAGTCATTTAAGAGTAAAGTTTTCATTTTTACTGACATGTGAATCCCCCCCATTTACTTGAGTTGGCCACTCTTGAATAAACTCATAAATAAGGTGGGTTTGACTCCCGGATCGCCGTTTCTTATAAACTTTTTTGCAGCTTGTTAACTTCATCATCACTAACACATCACTATCCTTCTTCCAATTTATCATCTGGGTGGATTGTTACTTATTAATTCAGTTACAGAAATTCATCTTCTTTATAGGCCTAATCTGATATTTGATTCAGATTTCATACCGAATCTTAATTTGTAATCTTGTTGATTTTGAGATAGGTGCATTGAATGCTGATATACATCCTTTCATAACCCATAACCAATTAGGTAAAATAAGATTACATTTTTTAATGTTCATATTCTTCTTTATGGTAGTTTGAGAATGGAGTTTGGTAAGAATATTGTTGCGTATATATGTGTAAGTGTATATTCTATGGCTGTCATTATTTGACTCTGCTCTTGCCCATGTATCTATCTAATGTTAGGTGGCTGGTTTTATATTCATTTGTCACTCATAAATGTTGACTTCTTATTGTTACCTCAGGTTGGATTCTGTGAGGGTGTGGAATAAGTAACTACTTGCTTGCTCTCTCTTGGGTTCATCAAATATCCTGTAAAGGTATGATTTTTACTTTTGAACAGAAGTATTCCTTTGATTTGTTCGATATATTGCTTAGTTAGTAGTTTCCTTTACAGTGTTTTGAATCGTCTTTATTTTAAATATGTGGAATGATGATGATTCTATGTTTTGGATCTGGTATTTCGATCCTATGTGAATGAAATGATGGACAACAGTTTGTTATATAGTTGTAATTCACGTTCTGGCAATGTGTAAAATCAAAAGTTTCTTTTAGTTATTGAGAAAATTGACACATTGAGTATTATTGCAAATACTTCTGTAAGAAGCATTGGTGTTAATTTTGTAACTCTACATGGTTAGTTTTGAAAAGGATTCCATTATACTGTTTACGAGACATTTACTACGCACTACAAAATGGCCAAGTATCACGTCATGTTTTTCATTTTCATATTTTTTATGAACTTGCAGATGGCGGAAGTAGCAAAGGACTTAACCGCCGGAACAATTGGAGGAGCTGCACAGTTGATAGTGGGACACCCTTTTGATACTATCAAGGTCAAACTCCAAAGTCAACCAATCCCACAACCTGGTCAACTCCCTAGATATTCTGGTGCGATAGATGCGGTCAAACAAACATTAGCAGCTGAAGGTTCACGGGGTTTATACAAAGGCATGGGAGCCCCTCTTGCCACTGTGGCAGCCTTAAATGCTGTCCTGTTCACAGTTAGGGGACAAATGGAAGCAATTTTGAGGTCTGAACCTGGTGCACCCCTAACCGTGAACCAGCAAGTGGTTGCTGGAGCCGGGGCTGGAGTCGCTGTCGCAATTTTAGCTACCCCAACTGAGTTGATCAAGTGCAGGTCAGTCCTTTTTCACACAATTAACTTCCTTCAAGTCAAAGAATACCTAAAGTCATGTGTACTAAATTTCAGATGAATTTAGTTTTCCTGAGAAATTTTCTTTTATAACTTTATACTATGCTACCAGCGTTGTTATAATACATCAATCATGATATGAAACATATAAGTTTGACCTCAAAGGTCAACACTAGAGTTTTTCACCCATTTACCAGTGAATGCTTCGATTTGGATTGTGTTTTATGACTAATGGGTCAGACTGCTAAAATAAAGAACTAGTGTAAAGGGAGATGGGTCAATCAGGTCGAAAGCCTCCCAATTTGTTTTCTTAACGAGTTAACGCATAAAATCTCATAACATATATTATTTTAAAGGTTTAAACATTATTATTGGGGCAGTAATATAATACACTCTTTGTGATCATATTTGGCAGTTTGACACAGTAATCAGTTATAAAATAATAAGTAAAAAAGGAAGTGTTTCAGGTCAATTCAACCCATTTTGACCCGTACGAAAAAGTTACATATTTTGACCTGTTACACTTCCCATCGACATGCTGTTTGTCTCCTCTAATCAAAATGTTTCTTTTATGGTCTGTATGTAATTAGTTTTTGAAATGTAGATTGCAGGCCCAAGGTACAGTATTGGGTGCAGTAGCCGGTCCAGGGGGTGCAGCAACTGCTGCAGTGAAGTATGGCGGTCCAATGGATGTGGCAAAGCGAGTCCTGCGGTCAGAAGGAGGAGTGAGAGGTCTCTTTAAAGGATTAGTTCCCACAATGGCTCGTGAAGTACCTGGAAATGCAGCCATGTTTGGTGTTTATGAAGCCCTGAAGCAGTATTTTGCTGGTGGGACCGACACATCCAGTTTAGACCGCGGTTCAATGATTGTGTCAGGAGGTTTGGCTGGAGGTGCATTTTGGATTTCTGTTTACCCTACTGATGTAATCAAGAGTGCGATCCAGATTGATGATTATAAGAACCCAAAGTATTCAGGTTCGATTGACGCTTTTATAAAGATCCTTAAATCCGAGGGAGTTGGTGGTTTTTACAAAGGTTTTGGACCTGCAATGGGGAGAAGCGTCCCAGCTAATGCTGCTTGCTTTTTAGCTTATGAAATGGTGAAGTCGAGCCTGGGTTGAACTCAGTTTGTTGTAGTGCTGTCAACCATTATTTTCATTCAGGGTGATTCTTATACATCATTTGTTTACATTTTTTCCAAAAGACTGTTTCGATAGCTCGAATTCTATGACCCCTCATCACAAAAGGGCAGTTTCAATTGTTGCTTCAAGCTTGCCCTTTTAGGTCTATAACCTTTCAAATAACACAAAGAATCTTGAAATAGTTAGTGTTCTATTTTTTTGAAGTTTTGTTTGGTGTTGTTTGTTTATGTCGGCGCTACTTTTTTACTCTAAACGTCCCATTTGACATATGAAATCACACACACATGTGTGCCTGTGCATAATTCGAAATTGTAATAAGAAGTTTCATATTGTCCTTATAAAATAAATATGATTTTCAGGTGTGAAAATACTAAGCATGAAGATACGTTGCAATAAGTCGTATACGGATACGAAATCATTTGAGCTGCATAACAAATTCGACTTCAATGACCCAACGACATTCTCTAGTCAAACATATACAATCTGGATATGTTCTTGAATCTTTAATAAAGTACCTAATGTAGAACTCGTTCCAGAAATAAACAGACGATCATAGTGACTAACTATATACTTTAAACAAGCATTTAAAGTCTATAACCAGAAGTAACAAAAACCACTTTAATTGGACTACTTTTCTGTTAAGCCTAATCTCTTCTTTACTTGTAGCTTAACTTTGTTGATTATGTAATATTTATCGCTAACCAATTTGGTAATTTTTTTATCAATGTATGTAAGCTCCTTTTGTAAAGCCTCCGCAAAGCCGAAAGCCATAACTAACCGGATACCTTTCAGGTTTCAACTAAAAACCATGGTGGAAGGTATATATTAGCCATAACTTTAGACTTATAAGAGACTCTAATTTCTTATCTTTTTTCCGATATGGGAGGGGTTGTTACAAACTCCTCATTTAAACACTTGACGTCATCGTCAGGACGAAACATAACCAATAACCAGGATCCATACCCCAGATGCACGAGCCGCGTGCCTGTCACACCCCGAGAGGCTACCATTGTTGTAACACCCCATTTTCGTAGGAAAACGGAGGTCACATTGACGATAATCAATAAGAGCAAAAATCCATTTATTTGAAATATATAATAAACGAGTCATAAAGATGTCACCAAAATAAGCCGAACCGAATGTACGTTACAAAATTTTAAAGTGAAAGTCTAAATAATAAAGAAAATATTAATAATCCAAAGAAATCTCGAGCTAACTTTACCAGCTACTTCAACTTCCCTCGAGCTCCGTTCCTTATGCTCCTTGATCGTGCCTGCCGCAAAGAAAAAAATGCGGCTGAGCCAAAAGCCCAGTGCGCGGATACAAATAGAAAGCAAAATAATGTAGATATCTTATAAAAAGAATTATTCAATGGCGGAGGCGGTTTATTCGTGGTGAACCAATCAAAGGCAAATATTTTATCAATGAGATTCAAACGAACACGAGTCCAATGGGGTAAGTCGATACGAGCTCAATACAATACAATACAATGGGTACATGGACTGGAGATCCATCTGTACCAACAATGGTGAATGAGGCGTTGGGCACTACACCTCCATCCACAACAATACAATACAATAGCTATGGTAAACCAATGCGCCCCCTAAAATCCCTTATCACACCACAATGAGAAGACGCCGTAACAATCACACTGTTACGGTAGTGTCACGCCACATGTGTCACAATGACATGCCTATGGTACCTCCATAGGAAGTAAATAGTTTGCATACCCGGAATAGAATAAATAACGCTAAACAAATATTGGGCCAATTTAAATGAAGTACTAACAATGAAGGCAATAATAGAAAGTTCAACAATTAGGTCAATAACAATAACAGTAAAAGTTAATCGAATCATAGGAGGTCAATAAACGTATGGAGTCTAATATTAATTAATATATATATATATATATATATATATATATATATATATATATATATAGCAAAACAATTTATGATCATATAATAGAAAACACTAACAATTTAGAATCTTTTATCAAGTAAGTTTTAACAAGAGAATTTAAAGATTTGTACATTAACAAACGTAAACAAAAGAGTCAAGAAATCCGTACAAAGTATCATACGAACCAAAGAAGTTTTAATAACGAGATTAGATATCCGTACAATACTTAATATAAAACAAGAGTGAAGGAATCCGTACAAACAAGTAACAGGAACGAAGAATCCGTACCTTAATTGTAACAAAACTCTTAGCTAATGCTCAGACTTATTTTCTTGCGATAGTAGCCACTTTCAACTTTCAAAACCATATGTTTATATTTTCAGTTTGCCGTCACAGGAAGGATATAAGAATATTTTGCTTTTGGTTCTTGTGTTAGGGATTTATGTATTTATAAAGGGTTTAATATTATTGATTTTAATGGGCTTAAAATTGTTTCCTAGTTGGCTACGGCCGGTTATGTATCTATGTAGGTTTCAATTTGTAAGTTATTATTTTATTAATATCTTTAGTTTTAAAATTTGTATCAAATCAACCCTCAACCATAAACAAACACAAAATGATTGATATGTATCATCTTAATTGGCATCCCAATTCCCAAATATCATCAATATTAACTTCTTATTACTTATATTTTATTATTATAATTATTTTTTTTATCTATCTCTTGCCAGAACGTAACTTGTGTTTGACATACTTATATCATATTTATTAATTATTATTAGTATTATTAGTCACCGTTTAGTTCAAAGACTATATTCTTTTATCAATTTAATATTTCAAATTTACGACTATTACAACCTTCCCCTCTTAAAATGATTTCGTCCTCGAAATCAAGGATATAACTAATTTAGTGTCATTATCTCCTTACAAATTCTCTTTGTTCAGATTCGGACAACTAACATTATCACTAAAATGTGTGTATTTTCAAAAACACTATTTTTTCCAGGTATTACATCTCTACCCTCTTAAAAGAAAATTTCTTCCTCGAAATTTTAAACGTTCATAAGACAAAATGAACATTGACAGTGGATAAAGGAGTTTCAAATAAACCACAAAAGTGGTTTCACAATCAAGTATAGAGTGACCATAAAGTGTGGATATCAAATATTATCATAATGTATTTTTAGAATGGTACCTTAATCTGATCATTCAGTTCTCAAAGCGAATACCCTGTCAGGAGCAGTCAACTGAGTTTTTCCTTCCTTATTACGCGGGTTCTTACAATCCCTAGCCACATGTCCCATGCCACCACAATTATAGCAAGCTCTGGTTTCTTTGTAACAAGTGTCAGAAGGATGACGTTTGCCACAACTATTGCACAAGATGATCTCGGGATCTCCCTGATTATTACGTTTTGAATAACGATTTTGCGCATATCTTTCTTGACTTTGCTTTGTTCCTCCATATTGGTCATCTCTGTTTCTCTTCTTGTAGCTTGCCGCCCTCGATGCTTTATAGTCCAACTCTTCCATTTCAACGTTCTTAGCAGCATTTGCGACCTCTGCCACATTAGCAAATTGTCCATTCACAATTTGAGAACGAACTCGGTACTTTACTGCCCATTTAAACTTTTCAGCTTGCTCAGCTGGTGTTCCCGCTGCAACGCCTAGAAAGATGGCAAGTCTAACAAATCTTGCCATAAAGTCAGTGGTAGACTCGTCTTCCTGTTGACGAATGTTATCATACTCTCGAACGTACGACTCCCTATCAGCTCTAGAAAAGTATTGTTGGTAAAATTATTGTCGAAACTCGTTCCATGAGAGTGCATCCACAAAAGCATCGCCTCCTTTGGCTTGCTTGATTGCTTTCCACCATCTTCCCGCATCACCCTCCAACTTATATGTTGCTAATTTCACCTTGTGGTTGTCAACACATCCCAAAACATCAAAAATCTTTTCCATGTGAGCAATCCAATTTTCTACATCAATCGGAGTCGGAGCTGATTTAAAGGTTTCGGGTTTCTGCTTCTGAAATCTCTCCAACAATACGTGAAGCTCACCAGGTTGTGTTGTTCCGTTAGAACATCCAAATGTGTTAATTAGCGGGGTCTCCAGAATGGTCCCAATGGAATTTATGGGAGTGGGTTCTTGTCGAATTGCATTAACAGTTTGGGTGACTATTGTAGGTATCATAGTTGTCAAAGCTTGGTTTATTGTTGCCAAGATATTAGGGTTCACTACATCCTTAGTTGTTCTCAGCCCGCGTAGACGAGATGTTCCTCAAACCTTACGACGAGAGTTGCTTCTCAAAGTGTTACGAAAAGGAGGCATCTATAAGAAACAAAAAGGAAGAGATCAAAAAGCTTATATGGATATCGAAAAGAATTGAAAGGAACGTTATCGAATAAATGGTAGAATGATAGCCCAAGCTCACGGGTCAAAATATCATTTGGATTTCTAAGCCCCCGCAAAGCCGAAAGCCACTAACCGGATACCTTCAGGTTTCAACTAAAAACCATGGTGGAAGGTATCTGTTAGCCATAACTTTAGACTTATAAGGGACTCCAATTTCTTATCTCTTTTCCGATGTGGGACGGGTTGTTACAAAATCCCCCACTTAAACACATGACGTCCTCGTCAGGCCGAAACATAACCAATAACCATGATCCATACCCCAGGAGATGCACGAGCCGCGTGCCCGTCACACCCCGAGAGGCTATGGCTCTGATACCATTTGTAAAGCCCCCGCAAAGCCGAAAGCCATGACTAACCGGATACCTTCAGATTTCAACTAAAAACCATGGTGGAAGGTATCTGTTAGTCATAACTTTAAACTTATAAGGGACTTCAATTTTTTATCTCTTTTCCGATGTGGGAAGGGTTGTTACACCTTTAATGTTGTGGGTATTGTATGGGCTGTCATGTTTTGACTCTTTTCACTCTCATTTATTTTATGTAATTTTAAGGGACTACAACTATAGTATGCCTAATTTTTGCTAATTGTATGTTCTTTGTTTAACTGATAAATGTTGAATTTATAGTTATTCCGGATCAGCTTCTTTGAAGTTCTGGAATAAGTGCGATTACTTGCCAATTCTCTAGTGGGTTCATCTAATATGAAGATATGACTTCAATGGTTAAACACAAGAGTCCGGAGTGACTTCAGTTCGTTTGATACATCTTTCGATTACCTCATCCGTTCTAAAATAGTAAAATGTCCCATTCAGTTTATGTGAAGCGGTGGCTAAATTTGTGTGTTGGATCGGTTGTGTTATATATTGATATATGGATGGATTGAAGCTTTTCCCTTTGGACAACTTGAAACGGAAGTTACGTATTTGCTCACATTCATGAGTCTAACCGATTTAGTCCCTAGGATTTGTTCATTTATTCACTCGACTTTGAATAATAATTTAAGACAACTGATCAATATTTAATACACTTATACCATGTGATCAATCATGATTGCAATCTTAAGGAGCTAAAACGGCATACAATATATCACATTACGTTGTTCATATTCTTATTCTCTTATGAACTTGCAGATGGCTGAGGTAGCAAAGGACTTAATCGCCGGAACACTGGGAGGAGCTGCACAGTTGATAGTTGGACACCCGTTTGACACCATCAAGGTCAAACTACAAAGTCAACCAAGTCAACCAAGTCAACCGCCTGGTTAACTCCCTAAATACTGTGGTGCAATAGATGCCTTTAAACAAACACTCGCAGCACAAGGTCCAAAGGGTATATACAGAGGCATGGGAGCCCCTCTTGCAACTGTGGCAGCCTTAAATGCCATTATGTCACAGCTAGGGGACAAATGGAAGTACTTTTGAGGTCTGAACCTGGTGCACCCCCAACAGTGAACTAGCAGGTGGTTGCTGGAGCCGGGACTGGATTTGTCCTTTTTCTCCACCCCACCTGAGTTGATCAAATGCAGGTCAGTCTTCGTGTCACAAAATTACATCCTTAAAGTCAAGCATACTAATTTTCACTTTCCAAACAATCAGCTCGCTTTAGTTCACTGAAAAATTCTGAGAACTACTTTTCGAACATAGCATGTAAGTTTGGCCGCAGAATCAAAATATTTCTTTAAATGTCTATATATACCTTTGTAATGTAGATTGCAAGCTCAAGGTGCACTGAACTATAGGGGCCCAATGGACGTGGCAAAGTGAATCTTGGGTCAGAAGGTGTGAGAGGTCTCTTTAAACTACTGATTCCAACAATGGCTCGTGAAGTACCAGGAAATGCTGTCTTGTTTTGTGTTTATGAGGCATTAAAATAGTGTTTTGCTGGTGGGATCGACATTTCCAGTTTAGACTGGTTTAATGATTGTATATGATGGTTTGGCTGGAAGTACATGTTGGGTTTCTGTTTATCCTGTTAATGTCATCAAGAATGCAATCCAGATTGGTGATTATAAGAACCCTAAGTATTCGGGTTCAATCGACACATTTAAAAAGAATCTTAAATCTGAGGGAGTCGGAGGGTTTTACTAAGGCTTTGGACCAGCAATAGCAAGAAGCTTCCCCGCTCAAGCTGCTTGCCTTTTAGCTTATGAATTCACGAAGTCAAGCTTGGATTGATTATATCAAATGAGCTTTTGTACATTCAATTAGCATTTTAGACTGTTCTCATAGGTATTCCTTATAACGAAGACCGTTTTGATAGATCAAACTCCTGACTTCTCGTCACAATTCCTTAAGGTCACACTCTAACCTTTAGTTTGTGTTGTAAGAAGAATCATGACAAATTACACAACCAAACACATTCTGTCGAGTTCAATATAACACAAGATATATTAATCACTAAGCTTCAGATAAAGTAACAAAATATGCTAACCACAAACATATATTTCAATAAGTCTATGGACTGAAAAGAAATTCTGTGAGCTACAGTTTGAGTACATGAGATGGTATTAGAAGCAGAGATGAATATCAAGCAGAAAATCTACGTAACAAATTAAATGTTGATGACTGGACCACAATTTCTGGTCAAGCATCAACAATCTGGATATGTTCTTGAATCTTCACTAATACACCTAATGTAAAACTTGTTCAAGAAATAAACAGATCATCATCATTGTTGCCAACTATATATTCTAAACAAGCATTCAAAGTCTATAAACAGAAATGAACAACGGAAACAACAAAAACCACTTCCAAGAGACTATTTTACAGCCTTCCGTTAAGGTGCTGCAACGATGAATCCATACAAAGTTAGCATCTTTCTTTTGTTATCCATCTACTCCCTCCATCTTGGACTTAACATAGAGAAAAACCCTGGAGATGGAAAGCCCATGCCAGGAGACGGTGGAGGTTGAGGTCCAGGATTAAACGCTCCTGGTTGAGTCATCGGTGAAAATGAAAAATTGGGTGTTAAAGGTGGAGGATGCTGATATCCTGGAGAAAGTAACGGGTATGGTGATCGAGGAGATGATAAATTCAAGTAACCAGATGGTGATGGCAGAAGGAATTGAGAAGTTGGTGATGGTAACGGTGGCAGTGGGCCGTTCATTCTTGGTGATGGAAGTGGTGGAAGAGGGGGGCCACCATTCATTCTTGGTGATGGAAGAGGAGGTGGGCCACCGTTCATCCGAGGCGATGGAAGTGGGTATGGAAGCAACCCAGATGACTGATGCTGCTGTTGTTGACCTTGCATTTGACTTTGACTTTGACCTTGAGGATTTTGCTGATACTGTGGATGAGCTTGTGGATGACCTTGTTGATGAGCTTGTGGATGACCATGTTGATGAGCTGGCGGATGAGCTGGCGGATGAGCTGGTGGATGAGCTGGCGGATGAGCTTGTGGATGACCTGGGGCTGAATCAATGAAGGAATGCTGAAGGTAACGCATATATTGAGAGATAGGAGACTCGGCTATATTCGTGTACCCTGGATGCTCGCCAGAATTCATGGGTGGACCTGCCATAGGCGGTGGGGGCCGCTGCTGCACATGATGAGGAGGCCTACCAAGATTGCTACCATTGAAAGGAACTGAACCGTTCTGCAGCGACCGTGTTTGATTGTGATGAGGAAGCATCTGTTCTTGAAGTGGTGGTGCTGGTGGTGCATGGTGAATGGGCATTCGGGGTCGGGTTACATTTAACGGTGTTAATGGTGATGGACGAATTCGTTGCAACCTCATACTACTTGGCTTAGGTGAGTTCATGGGAGGTCTAGGAAGTGGCTCTTGCGATTGACGTGACGGCGAACCCGTAAGCTGTTGAACAATACTTTGAAAATCATTCTTGTTTATATTATACACCTGTGGTTGAGGTTGTTGCCTAGCAGGATTCGCAAAATTCGGCTGGTGTAGAGGACTCTTTCTAATATTTTTCCCAATTTTGTTCACCCCTAAATACTCATTATTCCTATTTCTTGAATAATCAGAATTATCCATTTTCAAAGGTCGAAACTTTAATTACTAATCACAAAACCCTAACAACCTCAATTCATTTCATTTCTTACAAATTCCCCAAACTTAAACTCTTGATTGAGGAACTAACGAGCTAGCAATTCTAAAATTGTATCCAATAATCAAACCCTAGAACAAAAAACACGCTATAAAATGATAAATTAACACACCTGTGAATCAAATCGACTTCAATTCCAGAACCACCCGTACGATCTCTGTTTTTGCTCAGAAACCCTATTAGTAAAATTAGGTTTCCACAAGCAATTCGACTGAAATTGAGTCAGGGAATTTAAGTGGGTTATGACTTGACTTGCGAAAGCAGAGAAATATTGCGTAAGATTTGAATGTTTCTTTGATAATTTTGTCTTTGAAAGCAATCAATTTAGGGTTGAAAATATGGGAGTGAAAAAGACTTTTGGATAGAGAAACTCTAAGGTTAAGGAGCGTATAAATAAAATTGGGGGAATTTGGGAGTCAATGGATGGTTTTCATGAGAATTGAAATGAAAATTAGACAAAAAGGAAAAGAAGAATTAAGGGATTAGGTTAAAGGGGGGGGTGAGACACCATTGGCCATCTTGGGACCCACTTTTGTTGACACATTGCTTATGCAGTAGCTCTTTTTAAGTACGAGTAGCAAAAAACCTCTTTAAATAGAAAGAGATAAACCCTATGATTTGATTTGATTATATTATGATTTTAGGTTAATAACAGGCTACTCCGTTCCGAAATAAATTTTTTATTTTAAAATACACGTAGTTTTAAAAAAGTTATTATCTATAATCATTTTTATTCACTAAAATCTTTTTAACTGGATGTAATAAAATTTACACATTTATTTTAGGACAATTCAAAATATAAATGAGATACTTATTTTGATACGCAATTAGCACTAAATAATTTGAGTTAATACTTTCTTTCTTTCTTTTTCTAATTCAAGTTATTATTATATATTATATTATATTATATATATTTAAAGGGGAAATTATATGATTAATGCACTACGAGTAATAATAAAATCTTTAAACTATTAAATATTAATTGTGAGCTTTTACTAAATTGAAAAGTAAATCCTTTTTAATATAAAGTAAAAAAATTATTTCATGATGCCCTCACGTGTTGCTTAACTTCTTAGAGCATCCACAGTGGTCCACTGTGGAGCATTGAATGAAACTTGTATGCATGTCAGATAGATAGTTTAATCCATTGTGAGTTGTTTATGTATTAACACGCTAAAACAAAGTTCAAACCTGCACACACGAACTTTCGACGAGAATTGGTGGGACCTTCCCACTATCTTGGTTCATGGGCCATGAATTAATTATTTTTCAACTATAAATAAATAATAAACTTTCAAGCATCTTAGTTCAATGCATTGTGGATGTTTTGAATAAAAAGTAAGATGATGACGTGCTAGTGATTTGGCAGTGCATTAGACTCTCAAGAGTCTAGTGCATTGTGGATGCTTTTAGATCAACAACAATAATAATTGTATAAGTTGTATTAAAGTTAAAATTGGGAAAAGATGATTTATGGGACATTGTGTATATTTAGACGAGATAGTTATAACTTATAAATTTATTTTAAGAAGATTCTGAATACATAATAAAACGAACTCGATATGTACCATGTGGATTTCTATTTGTCGATATTTTCCATTTTAAAATTAAAAAAATAATAAGGAAAAATATTATGTACAGCAAAACGAGGGACTAGTCACATATTGAGAATATTTTTGAATACATAATAAGACATAGTCGGTACGTACTATGTGGATTTCTACTTGTCAATATTTTTCATTTTAAAATTACGAAAATAATAAGGAAGAATATACAAAACGAGGGACCGGTCATATACATATAATATAGTTGAAGGCCCAAAAATTAATTATATATAGATAATATATATTTTTTTCCAAAAATTAAATAAACGAAACTTTTAAACAAGGTTGACTCTAAATATTTTGGTCAAATTAGTTAATCTTTATATTTAATGCATTAACTATCATTCAAAAAACAATAATATGTGTTTTAGGGCACCTCCAATATGTGTGTTTTTAGACTTTTTTACCAAAAAAATATATTTTGAAAGCCTCTGTTTTATTGGGGCGTATATCTCAATTTAGCAATAGTTTATCAAAATTGAGTTATTACTCGATAAGTTTTTTAAAATATGCGTATAACTTTTACTTAAAATACATGTTGGAAGACTTTCTTCACTGGAGTATGATTTAAAAAAAAAAACAAAAAACAAAGTTGCCGAATAACTATTGTGTCATAATAAAATTTTTGAAAGTTTACCCTTCGAAGATGCTCAATAATAATAATTTATTTGAAAAAGAAGAAAAAAACTTTGAATAGTTTACCCATTGAGATTACGATTGGTTTCCATTATATATATCATGATGTAATTATATTTGTTGGTTGCAACAAATTAATTTCATCTTCGGTGTATTTTCATTTCTCTTTGTAACTTATTTAGACTTGTGTACTAGGTGTGTACGTCAGACAGTGAAAAAATGTCAACTTTTATAGCGGAATATAACGGCCCTTAAAAGGCTTCTATCCAAAAATTACACTCTTTGTTTACCTTTTATAGTTTTAGTGTCATCTATAATTCTAATATTGTATTATTACAATTACAATTACAATTATAATATTATAATATTAGTGGCTTGATCTTAAGTTTATGTTTCACGTAGAATTTTGATTGTACATATTTAGTTACAGAAATTTATATAACATATTAAAAATTATATCTTTTTAAATTTTCACGGTAGATTGCACGGGTCAAAAACTATTATTAAATTAATTATATTTTCTTTTGAGGTGGTGCTTGACTTGTAACAGTCATCAACGGATCGCGAAAATGCATACTTCATCTTAAAAATCTAATTATTATAATTTGTAAATACTAGATTATTACCCGTGCGATGCATGATTTGTACTAGTATGAAAAAAAAAATTAATACCAATAGGGGAAGGTTCAAATAGAACACTTCATGTGGTAATAATGGTAGGACACATATTTTTATTTTTATTTTTAAGATTACCTAATTTATTTGATAAAAAAATTATATCAAAATTATTAGAATTTTATGTGGTTTAAAATGATATAACTTTTTTTTAAAAAATGTGATACACATTATAAAAAATTTAATGTATCTCACAGTATCACCAAAAGGTTGTGATACTTAAGTTGTGTATCATTCATATATATATATATATATATATATATATATATATATATATATATATATATTATATAAATCAATTCATATTTAAGAGAATAATATTCTAATAATATTGGTATTATTTATTTTGCAAAAAGTGTACATACGATGAATATAAAATGAAAAATATTGTTTATACGGTTTCTACCATAATAAATGATTCTACAATAACTCTCTCCGATACCAATAATGTTAAAATTTGACTAACAAATAAAATTAAGTAACCTCCCGAACAATTTGAATTAATTACTAGGTTATGAAAAAATTTTGAGTTGGGCTGCGAACTGAGTTTGCTGCGAAGTGAACCGAGATTGTTGCGAACTGAGATTTTAAAAATTTTGTTTTGCAAATTTTGAAATTGCGCAAGTGTTTTCAGGGTAGCGACTGAGTGACAAATTTCACTAACTCGGATTGGGTTGAAATTCGCATGGTCACTTGGAAACGACCCAATAATCAAGGCTCTATCTTAAGAGCCTAGGCAGTTTTTGGCCTTTCGGGGTCATCTAAGGGTCGAAAATGGCATTTTTCGATTTTTAAACCTCGTTTCGGGATTTTCTGGTTTCGCTTCGGATTGAACTTTTGTTTCTTAGACTTCAGAGATTTGCTTGTTCGCTTAAATATGTTATATGATTGTGAAATGAGTTACTAACTCATTATTTGTTGTATTCTCAGATCAGCAGAAGACTCAGTAACATTAGACTTCTGAGTTGTTGGACTGAGACTGGCAGGTGAGTGGATCTGGAACTCACAAGTTTGATTTGGTTGTAACGGTTTGGTTGCAACAAGTAAACGTAGATATAATTAATAGACTGTTTAGTCTGATTTGTTGATTATGAATCTACGTGCAATGTGGCCTTCGGGCATTGGTTGTTATTAAAGAGGTCAACAGATTGTTGGACTTGGTTATTACAGGATTACAGATACAGGGTTTGTACATGTGTTGTATTAAAACCTGTGTCGTGAAATGGTAATAACAAGTTATCGGTATATTCTGTATAGGCCAATACAGATTGTGATAAGCGTTCTTTGAGGGCCACCGCGGCAGTAGGGTTCCTCAAAAACCATCGATCCTCTTTGGCATTATGTGTTTACGATTAATTGATGTAAACAGATTGTTATGCTAAGTTGAACTGTTAGTTTCAAATTCATTCACTTAGCATTGTGCTAATCCCCCAGTTTAATCCCTGCAGGTCATGTTTGATAGGAGCGGGCAGGAGGATTAAAATTGAAAGAATGTTTGACCAGCTGGCAACTCTGATATATGAGTCTATTGACAATAAAAACTAAAGTTGAAATTATGTGACACCTCGTTGTTATTTTGTTTGAACAAAAAAATTATGTACATTTTGGTAAATGATATTAATGCTATTTATGTTTTGACCTACGCTTCCGAAGTTAAATAATATTTTATAATATCTGTAAGAAAGAGGGGTGTTACAGATACTCTATAATGATGTCATCAATTAAACTTTTCAATTAATCAATTTAATCCCTTAATTTTACTAAAATTTAAAAATAAAACTCCTTAAAATTTTCAAAATCACTTATTCTTTTCAATTTTGATACCTAACTTCGGATAGACACAACAATAATTAAACTAAATTATATGTTATTGATATATTTGAATTTAATATAATTGTGCAATTTAAAAGTTCAATCGTAAATTACATGTAGATCAATGTTATCAACTAATTAAAATATGATTTATTTAATCCTTGAATATTATTTAAAACCGAATATACTAATTAATATTATTCTTTCGACGATCCATGTTAATCCTTAAAAAAATCGATTTATAATATTAAATTGACTAGTTTATAGACCCGTGTATACACACGGGATTTTAATGCAAAAATATCGATATTACGTATTACGGAGTTTGACAAAACCCGTTCGTTCACTTATCATTTTTTATTATTATTATTTTTTAATTTTTCGTAGATACCTTCTATTATTTGTTACTACTTATTAATAATAAGTATTACGATTATTTTTATTTTAATAAAAAATTTAGTCTCTTTTTATTTTTATTTTTTTAGTATTATTATTATTTATTATTTATTATTATTATTATATGGTTTGATTTATTTATTTTAGATTAGATTTTTTAGGGGAATGAAGACATTTTATTAGTTAATTAAAGTTTAAGTGAAATTGAGAGTTTTGATTGGCTAATAGGAGTTCAATTTTGCATTTAGATTTTTTAGGAGAGTTTTCTTTTATTAATATTTAGATTGATTCACCATATTATATAGAATTGCTTATTTATTTATGTTTACCATCTTCTTTCACATTTTTGTTTAAAGCTTCAACTAACAATCAAAGCTCTTCGCTAACGGTAGATCCTTAAGGAGAAGATTAAACATCATCTAAAAAAACCCTTAATCATATGATTGATTTTGTAGGTGTTGCTTTTTAAGTAATTTTTGTTATCTTATTCTTTAATACATGTGTAAATTATGTACTTATATCATGTTATTTAGAGCTACATGTGTAATTATGTCATATTATTTTCTTAGTATATACATACTTTTTTATGCATTTTAAGTATCTATTGTGAATGTGAATGTGAATTGATCGAAGGATCCGAGGTGAAGATTGCATATCGAAACTACACGTAATGTGAAATTATCGTACAAAATTAAATAATGGTACAAATTATATAAAACATTATATCTAATTAGTTATCGTACACGTTATATGATTATTTTGTTTTATTCATAAGTAGAGGTGACAATTTGAACCTATAATCATGAAAAACGAGTTATTCTAGGCGATTTTAGAAAGCAGCGATGCTCTTTCAAAACATTGATCAACATAACAAGGTTACAAACTAAAAGGTTCGATGAAGATGTTATTAACATAGTTGTAAAACTCGGCCAACTCGGGCGAGTACTCGTGACTCAGGGGTGGTTCGAGGCGAGTCGGTTTAACTCGGACTGAAAATTCGGTCCACTTCGGTCAACGCAAAAAAAACTCAGAAAAACTCAAAAAATTCGGTCAAACTCGGGGATTACTCGGTCAAACTCGGGCAAAGTCAAACTTGGTCAACCTTTTAAATTTTTTTAAAATTAAAGTTTTTAATCCAATTAAATGTTTGGTTCAATTTTTTTTCCTCCGGTCTCACTCTTTAATGTCTTTCACCATCAATTTTCACTCTCTAATCTATATTTAAACATAGAGTTTAAAATTTATCATTTAAATGTAAAAAAAAGTCAATCCAAGTACTCCCTGCTTATGCCGAGTACTCGCTACAAGGTCCGAACCGAGTACTCCCCGCCTAGCGAATTAAAGAACCTTGGTTATTAAAGCAAAGATCAGTTTAGTTAGTCACACGGATAACATAACTTATATTACAAGAATGCACTTAATGTTGTATGATAAAACAATACCATTCCATTTTAATCGAATAAAATATCATTTTGGAGGTCTTTTATAATTGCTAGCTTCTATAATTATTTTATATTTGCTTATTCAAAATGAAAGTCCCTTTATAATTCTATATGTTATTTGATTTATTTTAAATACCACGAGTTAACAAATTACCATCTACACACTCGAATTTGCATACAAAAAGTAAAAATAATATGACATCAATTATATGCTGAATCTACATACTACTTTAAATAATCAAATTTTAAACTTCATTGCATATTTTTTAACTTATATAAATTATAAATTTTTATCATATACAATATTTATATACTTATAAATTGCAAATACGAATTGAACGGCCTGTGTATATACACGGGTTTGAAATCTATATTAGTAAACACCTCTATGATATCATCAACTTATAAATTTTCAACTACTCAATTGAGTCCGTCAATTTCATCTAATTTTACAAATAAAATTCTTTAAAATTATAAATTTTTAATATAAGGATTTAAACTTTTAGATATATATAGAGTATAATACATTTGATTTTAAATATAAAGTTAAACTGATGATCTAATATGTTTGCATGTCGACATCTTAACTGGATAATATAAAAAATAAGTAATTTTAACATTAAATTAATGACACTCATATAGTTTGACCAAAAGCTTTTATTATATAGTTGAGATTATTCACTTTATTAAACACATTAATAAGACTTGCACTCGAATACAAAATAACTGAATGATTCACTATTTGCTAAGAAATTTACTTGATAAATTGTGTTTCTCCTTAACTATATTATAGAACTGAACTCGATATAATCTTAAATTCCTTTATTGAAAATGTTAATTATTTGGCAACTCAATCAAATAACACCATATCGGTTCGGTTTCATAACATACACAAGAAATTTTTTCTTTTTCAAAGGAGTGTCCTTTCTTAGAGTGAAAATTGAAACACATAATTTCAAACGCGGTAAATAATTTTTTTTTGTGACAAGGATAGTCACCAAACAAATAAGACGACAAATTTGGTGTATAAAGAGGTCCTACAAGGATGTAATTTATGATCTTTATTCAACGTAATCGTTTATAATTGCTACATATCATTATTACTTCAAACTATTCATTTGTTTATGTATAATAGATATTTTTACAATTAAATGTATTTTAATTTACATAAAATGTTACCGACGTTGAAAATTTACGATCTATACTCTTAATTTCAATATAGACTACCTAAAGTATTATGATTCCAAACAATATTGAATATCTCTTGACTCATAAAAATGCTCTAATATATCACACGACATATAAGGATTCTTTCAATAATTTTAAAAAATAATTACAAATTTATCAGGCCGTGTATATACACGGGTTTTAGGGCTAGTATATATATATATATATATATATATATATATAAAATATATAGTCATAAGTTTAAATAAGAAGTAACTTCAAAATCACCTTTTAAATATCCATATTATGTCATTTTATAAAAATTTTCTTCGTAACTCCTTACTCAAATAACTTTTAGAATATATTTTTTCAATAAAAATAATGTTGACGTTTTTTTAATTATTTTTTTATTCAAAATAATCACATTTTATAACTTGATAATCACATGAATAATATGTGATTATCAAGTCATATTTTGTGATTATGTCGAACACATGATAATCACATTATATTAGAGAATAATCATATGTGATTATCATGTTATATTTTGTGATTATTTTAAATAATCACAATAATAACGACGGTAAAAAGTTCGAAAAAAAAGTTAGTATATTTTTATATATATTTATATCATAGATTCAAAAAGTTATTTTAATAATAATTACTGAAAAAGTTTTAATGAAAAATGTGTTTCAGATAGTTAAAAAGTAATTTTGAATTTTTTTTTCCTTACTCACCGAAATTTATCTTTGAACTCAGCTCTGCAAAATGATCAAATAATAAAATTGATAAGCGACTCTTGAAGTACTAATCCCACGAACCAAAACTGAATGATGAGTATGGTCAAATAACGTACGTGTCATTATTTTAGAATTTTAGAGTACTAACTAAGATTGCTAATTTTATAAAACGCGTCAAGTATTGTCATTCTATACATTAGGGTTAGATAATGATTAATTAATGGTAATTGTGCATATGTGGCACACTTTTAATCACCATTCATCAACGTGGTAAATGATAAGCATGTTTGTGTCGTTTTTACAGATAAGGATAATGAGGATTTATCTTAATAGAAAAAAGTTTAGGTGGGGTAAATCAGACACTTGAGTAAACTTCAAGGGGCATACTAAAATTTCCTTTCTCCATCGAATAACACCACAAAAACGAAAAACCTCAAATTCCCCTGTTGAATCGCTTGTTAAACCCTCACATACGCCGCCACAGCTCCAAGGTAAATTTCTTCCAAGTTTTCTTGTTGTATAAATTAATTAAAAAGTGTAAAACTTTAACTCTAATTTGAATACCCATTAGCCTAAAATATGTATCGTTGTTGAATCATAAAAAGAAGATGGTGAGACCATATGCAATTAAAGGGCGTAAAAGAAAGAAGAACAAGACTGAAAGATACGACAAAGAAGAAGATGAAGAAGAAAATTTGGGGTTTGTTGAAGAACAAGAGGATGATGAAAAGGATGAGGCGCAGAAGAAATTAAAAAGTAGGGTTACAGAATCAGATGAAGAGGTAGCAGAAGAAGCTGCACAAGAACTTGCTGGAATTCCAGTGAGTTTGACTGAGCAACAGGGAAATGACAAAAATACCCCTGGTGTAATTTTCATTCTTGAGAAAGCTTCTTTGGAAGTTGCTAAAGTTGGGAAGGTTAGTTCTTTTAAACATTCAAGTTTTTTGATGTTTATGTGCTAAATGGGAATTGCAAGATTACATGATGGAATAGTATTGAGTTAGTTGGTGTATGCTGGAGGGTATTTCGGACATTTAGCTATAGATAGTAGTTCTCACATTGTTATAAAACCATCCTATAGTGAAACATTACATTACAAACAACACAATTTTCAAGGGACGGAGGTAATGCTTATATATGTATGTTCCCATTTTGTCATGTTGAGCCTGTGTTATATATGATATATTTCGAGTGAGGGTCAATGTTGAAGTCAGAGGGTTATGCTAGTTTGTTGATATGTGAATCATTATTGATGTATATTGTTTGTGTGTTTTTTCAGAGTTATCAATTGTTGAATTCTGAAGATCATGCCAATTTTTTGAGGAAAAATAACCGAAACCCCGCTGAGTACAGGCCTGACATTTCTCATCAGGTTTTGTAATAGTACTATATCTCGGAGCTTTTTAATAAACAAGAAATTAGTATGATCTAATTAATGTAATAATGTTCTTGTTTATGGTTTCTGGATTGAATTTGGACAAATTATTTGTTCGGTGTAGGCGATATTGAACATCTTAGATAGTCCTTTGAATAAGGCTGGTAAACTAAGAGCTTTGTATGTGAGAACCGAGAAAGGTGTACTCTTTGAGATCAAACCTCATGTTCGTATTCCAAGGACATTTAAACGTTTTGCTGGAATCATGTGTAAGTTTTACTGATTGAAATATAATACGGAGTATAAGCAAACCCTCGTGACTGTTTGATTTTCTGATATTCAACTTCTTGATACTTTCAGTGCAATTACTTCAAAAACTAAGTATTTCGGCTGTTGGAAAAAGGGAAAAGCTTATGCGTGTGATCAAGAATCCTGTAACCCAATATCTTCCCGTCAACTCTCGCAAGATAGGTTTGCAATCATGTCTCGATCTTGATTTCTAATTGACTATTGCTTGTTTGACTTTTTGTATAAAAATGTTATTGAACATTAGTTAAAAGGTGTTACAATTTCCGATTGTATGAACTATGAAGAACTTGAGATTTACAGGTTTAATTTTGTTTTCTGAACCAGGATTTTCACATAGTTCAGAGAAGTTGGTTGATATGCATGACTATGTAGCTACGGTGGACAAAGATGCAACTCTTGTTTTTGTGGTATGTATAACATATTGGCTTGATTTTATTTTATATTGAGTAGTTGACTCTTTTGAACTATTATATTGGCTTTATGTTGCTAAAAGAATTATGACTCTTGTGAAAGTGCCAAAACAAGTTACTTTTTGCAATAACAGGCGATTTTAGATGAACTATAGAAATATGATTAAAAAAAGTCTACTTGGTGCATCTAAAGCTTGCATCTTTGCTGCTGTTAATATATTTTGGGGGAAAAAACTGAGTTTGATGGTCTCAACAAGTCTATCGATGGTTTGAAAATTTACTTGACATATCTACGTTCAGGTTGGTGCAATGGCCCATGGGAAAATTGAAAACGACTTCATAGAGGATTTTATATCAAGTAAGTTCATTCTATTTTTACTAGCAAAATGCCCGCGCGATGCAGCGGGTAAAAAGAACTAAGCTTCATGTTCATTCGATATGTAGTATGTAAATCATAAATAAAATTTATATGACAATACATTACGATATGACGTTTTTTAAAGGTAAGTTGTGATATGTGAAGTATTATGTATGTAAAATTGAAATCGTAAAATTTGATCAAAAAATTGAAACTTTAGAATATAGGAATTGACAGTATAAATATGAAATTATAAATGTAAATAAATGCGTAAAATTATAAATTCATAAAAAAATGCCACTAAGAGTTTGCTAACATGTTCGTCTTGTTCCGACCTTTTCGTCCATAATTGATACGTCCCGTAACTCCTTACGGTTAAAAAGTTATGTCATATGTTTATTAGTTTAAGTTTCACTGATAGTAGTATAAATGACAATTTAATATATATGTAGGTTTACGTTGGTAATTTCAAGTAGATTTTTCCAATATTAATAGTAATGTTAGGGGTAAATTATTAAATTTTCTCTTAAAAAAACATCACAAATGTGATATATATTAGCAGAGATAGATATAGAAAAGCTTTAATAAGTTAAAATTTAATGTCATATGTTTATTGCTTTGAAGTTTGATAATGATAGTATTAATGATATATTAACTTTTGTAATTAATTATATTAACTATTAAATTAAAGAAGGGTAAAATAGTCATTTACTACTTCTCCTTTTTAAGACTTCTGCTCAAATATGTTATATAGTAAGTATAGATATAGATATAATGCATAACATACGTATTTACAATTCTAGTTTTCTCTTCAGAAACTCAAACAAAACGTTAATGTTCACTTACAAATATTGATTTATTATTCATTTGACATAACTGTTCACCTCTGATCTATTTTCGATTATGTACTCTCTCTCTTTTTTTGTGCAGTTTCTGGATATCCATTAAGTGCAGCATACTGTATTACCAGGATCACCAATGCGTTAGAACGCAAACACAAAATTCTATGAACAGCTTTTGCAGCGTGTACTTGTAGTAGTGATTTTTGTTTGGAAAATGACATTTCATGATAGTATCTAGCCTTTATTTGTGATTATCAAGTATGCCATATTTTCTCATTTTGACAGTGATCTAATTTGTTTTATATTGTTTTTCTTCAAATGAATTGGGCTTTAAAATTGTTATGTTGATTCGCGGATCAAATATAAACATCCTGCAGGCTATTGCCTTTTGGAAACTGGAAATGATTTTAGGTTTTGGTAGTGGGTTTGGTGTTCATTTGAATTTGTTTTCCGATAATTAGCTTTGGTACAATTACTATAAATACTTTCCTTTGAGAAACATATCAATCTTGATAGACATAGCACTAACCAGAATAAACGTTACTTGAACCTACAGCAGTTGTTTTTTTTGTTGGTTACTTGAACTTATTGACTAATTTTTAACTATTAATTACTTAAATTTCAATTCTACCAACGCAAATTGAGATAACTAAAAGTTTACAGAAGTATGATAGGCATACTTGAGAAAAGGAGATTACTACCTAGGGGATTGGTAGATGTATTTTCAGTATGATACACTATACAAACATAACCATAAAACATACTGAAATTATACAGTGGGACAATAACTACCACATATAATACGCGAAACTAGTATTACTGCGTTTCAATAAATCACAGGGTTCTTAAATAACTCCCTTAACCAAACCAAAAACAGTATACATGAGCAATGAAGCTCTGCATTTGAAGCACTATCTGTACCAAAAGTGGTGGAAGACATGAATTCTATTTCCAGATATCAAATAAACACAAAAATTATGGCAAACACATTTTTTTATTTACACGAGTTATGTACACGAAGAATATAGAAAAACAAGTATTGGAGGATTTCGGTCAAACTACCCCTTTTGAGCAAGCTGTTTTTTGAGATTCAGGATTTCAGTTCCTCTAGACACCACTTTACTCTTTAACTTAATTGTAGCATCTTCGAACTGTTTATGCATGTAATCTTTCTCCTGCATTTCTTCTTTGCATCTGACCCGAATGCTATCCAGCTTTGTTTGCGTTCCATTCAGCCTCATCCTCAGTTTTGCTTTCTCTAAGCTGTTTTTTACCCTGTCCTAAAGAAGAAGAAAAAACTCACATTTAAGTTATTTGAGAATAGAAAATCAGTACGAGACCAATCCTCGGCCTAGTTCACATGCAGACCAAATGTAAAGAAAGTGGTCCCCTCGAACCTGACGTATACCCATTTGAGCGTGAAAATTGCATATTGGTCCTAACACGGCCTTTGAGTCAACGGTGGTCAACGGCGGTCAACATGTAAATGTCAAGATTATTTGATAAATGTAGGGATCAATCAGTCAAAAACGGTCAACATTTTAAACTTGGTCAAACTTGAAACAATTGAACGAGTATGTTTATGTTTATATTTCTAGACAATTATATTTATGTTTATGGTTCTATTCTACAATTACACTTATAATTTTAGAATTTCTTATTTAAATGTAAAAAAAGTCCAATCCGATTAGTCCCCGACTTGGCCGATTAGTCCCTACAAGGTCTCGACCGACTAGTCCCCGACTAGCGATTTTTACAACCTTACGTCACATTTTATGTTCTACACTATTTAATCATTGTAGCAAGATGAATTGTTTTGCATGTAATGTACATCTAAATTTGTGTATTTTCATTTTTTATCAACTGTTCAAGCTTCCAACTTTAAAAGTCTTGTTTTTGTTTTTGATGATAAATACTAAACCAAAAAAGTTAGGAAAAAGTTCCCTATGAGATAATAGCAAGACAAATGTTAAGATATAGTGATAGCTATCGTAAAAGATAACAAGATGTAATAGCTTTGGGCCTTTGGCATGAAAATACTATAATACAATGTTTTCAAGATGATCACTAATATATTCATTTTAGTAGCATGGTTTAGTTTTTAAGCATACATAGATGTACCATTGTCTTTCAAGAGCAGAGAACTTACATTGTGTCGCTTGACGTCTAGAGTGGATAGCTTCATCATCAACTCCTCAACGTCAGCTTTGCCATTCAAGAGCTGATCAAAACATACCCCGACATATTAAGTTATCGTCTAATGAAAATCTCAAATATTGACAATAAGGATTTGTTCTTTTACCTTCTCATTACATTTTTCGATGAACAATTGCTGCTCGACCTTATGATTCTGTAGTTCTTCAGCCTGAGCCATTACTTCGTCTCGTTCTTTTGTAATTTCAAGAAGCTGATTGCGCAATTTCTGTTACGACTACAAAGTTAGTTTTGAATGCAATACTTTTGTTTGATAGTCCGCAATATGTACTAAGAAACTAGATTAAAACCTGGATATCATCCATAGGCACAGAAGTTTGACCAAACTCCTTGACTTTGACTGCCAAGTCATCTCTTTCCTTGCGAAGTGCACCCAGATCCACTCGAAGTTTATCAACTTCTTCAGATGCATTTCGTTGATCCAAAGAAAGAGTTTCTAGCTTTGACTTTAAAGCCTGAAAAATTATCAGTAACAGAATTTCGACATATAATTCAAGTGTGTATTGTGATGAATTAGTATGAAATAGAATTTAAATCTATAAGAAGTATAAAACGTACATCTTCAGATATTCTTTTCTGATCATCAAACAGTCTGAGATCGTGCTTTAGTTGCTCAATTTCAAGTGATTTCTCCACACTGCATGCCTTCTCCACTTCCATTTTCTCCTCTGCAAAAGCCAGTTTTTTGCTGATTACCTGGCATTCTTCTCTGCAGGCCTCAAGTTCATCCCTCACCTTAAAACAATACTAAAATTATCAAATATATGATACTGGAAGCTGTATTCTAATAAACTATTCCAGCAAATAAAATGTATTATATAAACTCTGAATCATAGATTGTGAATTGTGATACTGATAAAGGAAACCATAAAGGACCATTACCTTTGACATAGCATCTGTTAACAAAGCAATCTCATCATTATATAACTTGGATCTGTTTTCAATGGCTTCAACTGAAGCTTTTTCTTTGGTAGACCAGATGGCCCTTTCTTCCTCAATTGCTAGAAGAGCATCTGTAAGTTGCTGCATGTTACAGAATGTAATAAAAAGAATCAAGTAAGAAGAGACTCAGTTTTAAAGTTCATTAATAATAAAGTGAACATGTTTGTTAGCTCAATACCATTGCCATTTCTTCCTTTTCCTCCACCAACCTAGTAATAGAGCTATCCGCATTCTGATTATGTTGTGCCGCGTTTTCCAAGTCGGCCCTCTGAGACAATAGTAAAATCATCATTTGAATGGAGAAAAAAAACGTGTTTAAATTAAATAAGTAGTATTAATACTGTTTCAGAAAGTAATAAATGGTCGGCAGAACTTACAAGACTTGACACAAGTTCCTCTAATGTTGGTAATTCTGAGTTTGTAGAGTTTAGTTTATCAGACAATTCTTGCACTTCTAGGTCTAGACTTTCAGATCTTAGAACTGCCTGTTCCTTTTCATCGTTAACGATTGCTAATCTTTCTTCTAGAGAACCAATAGTAGCCTCCATTTCAAATGCAAGTACTTCAAGTTTTCTGTACTCTTCCTAAAAAGTGAAAAGATAACATACTTATAACTAATGAAAACCACTTGTCAAAATTAGTTGGTATCCAACTAAAATCCACTTTGTATTACCTGATCAACGCTACCACCAAGTCCTTTGCCTTTTCTTGGGTCATAAATATTTGAGCTTCTATCCATAACGGAATCTCGTCTTTTACCAGCAATTGATTCGCGTTTGTTTATATCACGTTCAAGAATAGCTTTCTGACTATGTAAGCGTTTTATTTCTCTCTCTGCAGAAGCCTTTTCGCCCTATATATAAGAAATGTAAACGTAAAATTAGATAACTTTTGGTTGATCGTCACATTAATAACAAGAAATGATATATTACCTCTAACTTTGTTTTCTCTTGAATGGTATTCCTTAACTTAAATTCGGTTTCTTTGAGTTTTGCCTTTGTTTTCTCAAGGTCTTTTCTCATAATTTCCTTTTCCTTAGCCAAGGCTGAAGACGTAAGAGATGATAACTCATTTTGAAGTGTTTTGATATGAGAAATAAGTTCAGTTGTTTCTGTTTCATGATTTTCAGAAAGTTCCTGGAAGACAGAATTTGCACTTTTAGAAGAGTTTTCAGAGGAAGGCAGAGCCTAAAGTCACCGGTGGTCATGCTAGGAAACAAATGACATACTCTTAAAGCTCGTGCAGAATTTTCACCATTTAAACGTGCTTCTTCTATCCTTTGTTGAAGGTCCTCCAATTGATTGTCCATAAGAAGCTAAAACAACCACAACAATCTCATAATTGAAGATGATAAGATCATGGATATACAAAGAGATGGGTGATTCTTTGATACAAATCAAACCAAGATCTGGGTTGATCCAGAACACTTTTTGTCCAAAAACTTCACTTTTTTACATATATAATTAGTGTGTTAAATATAATATAAAAAAAATACAATTTCCATAATTTGACTTTTTAAATTTAATGACTTTAAACATTAAAAGTACACTCTGGGCGACTTTCAGCCTGTTCAACCCAGTTGACATGTTTCCTTATAAGCTAGCTTTTTTTAGAAAGATAATTGCATATTTGAAGAGTTGATGGGTCAAATAACAGAGTCAACCCATTCATAAGTAAATTCGTAGAAATTCTAGATGTATGGAAGCAAAATGAATCATACCTTTTCACGTTCAAGTTCATCTACTTTGGCTTTCATGAAAGAGTGAACTTTTTCATAGTCACCAAGTAGTGTTTTTATTTGAATATTATCATAAGAAGAGAAACACTTGACATCCTGCAAAATTTAGCAAAACTGTGATACCTCATATTATTAATTTATTAGATAAACTTACCATCTTGTAAAAAATAAAGATTTGAAATTGGAATTACGCACAGCAATAACGTCCGACAATGCAGAGCAACTTTGTAATTGTTCATCCATCATTGACTCAACAACAGTTTTTGAATGTTGAACATCAGATGTTATTTCTTGAATGTCTGCAGATAACTTCATCAACACCTCGGTGTTCTCATCCTACATAGCACAATGTGAAATTCATGGTTAACGGGTGATTGAAAATTAATACTCAAAATTTCTCAACTGAAACTTTCTTCAGTTCTCTTTTTGATAAGTTCCAACGCCGTTCAGATTAAGTTTAGTAGTCTCAAATCTACTTCCGTAGCTTCATTCTTCCACTAATTGATTTTGATGAATAAATATAACATAGCAAACATTATTAAGAAAATGGAAGGATGTATGCATAAAATGTTATAGTAAATTACCATAGAAGTAAGTTGTTGGCGAGCCAATCTGGCTTCCTCTTGTGCAGCGAGGAGCTCCATATATAGCTATGAGATTTCCAATAAACTAATTAGAGCAGTTATAGCAGCATAATAAACAAAAAACTGTTATGCCCACATAAAGATAATATAATAATAATAATAACAAATAATAAATCAGTAACTACAAACATACTCATCCAATAGTTATATTATTTTGTTGCAGTCAAAGCTAATAGTATAAAAAATTACTCAAAAAGAAAGAACGAGGATTTCATAAAGTCAAACCTCTTCCTGCTTATTACTGACGAACACATTCTTCCCTGTTTCTAACTCAACAGCAGACTCTGAATTCTGCAAGCTTGAAGACCTCTCCATCTCCAACATTAAGATCTGCATTACGACATACAGAAAGAGTCACAAAACAATGAAATGGAAACTCATTACTAAAAGGAATTATTAACAAGACTATAACCTTTTCCTGAAGTTGTTTGATAACAATATCAGCCTCCATTTCATTCGGACTTTTGATAGTGGTTAATTGAACAGCCTTTTCATCACCATCAGATGTGTGGTTAGCCTCCACAAGTCTTCTAGTTAAGTAGTCAATTTGTATATAGCTCATCGTTGTCTTCAACAAAAAGATATTAATAAGATGAAAAAAAAGTAAACAAGTATATATTTATATTAAAAACGGCAGCAGAAAGTACACTGACCTGAGTTTCAAATTGTAAGAGCAAGTTCTCATATTCTGCTCGCATTTCTGTTAATTCAGCACCTTCCTGCAAACAAAACAATTACATGCATTCCTACCAAAGATTTGCAAGGTATTGTGCTCAAAAGTATCAAACATAAAACCAACCATAGGTAAGCTCTTTTTCTTAGCCGGTGCTTTTTTTCTGCTTGTAACATGCATCAATGAGCGTGGATTTGGAAGACCAAAATCACACGATGCCACATCATTACGATCTCTCTCTTGGTTGCATGTATTTGAGGTGTTATCATTTACTAGGTCATCAAAAGGTAAGAGGGGTCCTCTTTCACGGTCAACCCTGACAGGTTTCATTGCAGAAGCTTGTCCTGGGATAGTGGGAGGTAACTGGAGACAATAGATAGACAGAATATCATGTATCAGTATAAAACAATTATAATGTTGCATAATATACCATATAAATAAGAAGGAATGTGTTGTAGAATATATTTATACCTCATTTGTCATCTTTTTTGAAAGTTTCCCTGGACACCAGGTATCACGTCGCTTTTCCTTTTTAAACAAACATGTTCAAAAGGGGGACAACAGAAGTTAGTTCATGTGAAGTAACAAAAATGAAAAGTGCAGACTACTTACGCATCAAAAGAAGCAACTTTTAGCATACATATTATCAAGAATCTCATAGCTATCCTAATACAACTGCAATCCTCTTTATAAAGGTACACCCACCACTAAAATAATAATATTAAACACTAAAAGAAAGTGAGTAACAGATATACCATCACGTTAGAAATAACTTTGAGCTGTCAAACTTATTAAAATATTACATTGCATTTAGATTATGTGTTTCAATGTCTATATAAATGTGAAGAGGGGCGCTGTAGAGGAGTACACCTGCATGTTAAGATCCCAAACTAGAAACTATAAAGATATTTAGAAAGAATTATAATTATCAGAACCAACCTTCTTGCGATGATCGTAAACTTCATCTCTATTAGAGGATAAAACCATAGAACTCAAATTCTGGATCTTCTTCGCTTGCTCAAGCAACTTTTTATCTCGTTCAGCTTGAGCTTTCTTTTCCTCTTCTAGCTCCAACGCTATCCGCTCCCTCTCCAATTCACTCTACATAAAGGTAACGTAATTAACAATTTGTACAAAATGTTCGACATATGGCAATCATTTAACTAAATGTTATCCACCTGCAACAACGTATTTCTCAAGTTGAGAATCTCCTCTCCTAGGTTGTCTGAATGAGAACCCTAGAAAATCAGATGGAAAACCAAACAAAAAATATGGTTATACCAACCTACAATGACTAGCAATCAGGTACTAAAAATAACATTTCTTGAAGCACGTATTGCTAACCTGTAACTTTGCTCGAAGCTCCTCGATTTCTTTCTTCTGGCGCTTTAGCAAAGCAGCATCTGTCAAAATCTGCCAAATTACAATAAGTTTTGAATGATGTTAAAAGAAAAGTGAATTACAGAGCAACGGTAATATGAAATGTTGTGTTAAGTACAAACCTCATTCACATGTACACAGTTGGTGACACGTAAAGCTCTGCTTGAGAACTGAAGGCTGCTTTTAGTTTCATCAGCATGAATCTGCCATCAAATGGAGAAAGGTATCAGGGGTATTGAAGAATAAAAATAGAGAAGAGATTTGTTTCAATTTAAGAAAGAGATAATCAATATAAATATAATCTTTGTGACTCCTAATGACTTAAAAGAACACTCTTGTAATTAGATCTAGGTATAATTCTACTTTATAATACTAACAGTAAAGAGTATGGAACAACGTAAAAGGAAATCTAAGTTTACCTGTGCCAAGGTAATGTTACAAATGATGGCTGTATTTGCATTCCCACCGAGTGCAGGCTGCAAAATACGTGTAAGTTTGCTGTCTCGATACGGAACATGCCCCCTGTATTGGACAACAAATATCATTTATATGAATAACAATGGGTGGGTCGGAAATTACTAGATTACATTCAGAGACATCTGAACCTACCCTTGGCTCTCGGCACCTTCACTAAGCTTTTTGATTACAGTCCCGAGCGTCATCAAGCTTTTGTTGATGTGCGAACCCTCTTTCAAACGAACACCTTCTGCACCAGTTTTAGCAGCTCGTTCTGAACCGGCAAGGTCCACCAAGTTCTTATACATCAAATGGTAAAAATGGATATATAAATCAGCAATGTATTGACAAAACAAGATAAGTGTACATTACAAAGAAAATCACTTGTTACATAATACATACCAAAACAGATACACGAACAGCATCACAAGAACTCTCTGCATATTCATCTTCACATTTATCCCTGCTCTCGATAATCTAAACAAGCAAAAACTTCATCTTGTGCACTTGCA
Organism: Gnaphalium uliginosum; assembly: GCA_963930675.1. NCBI lineage: Eukaryota > Viridiplantae > Streptophyta > Magnoliopsida > Asterales > Asteraceae > Gnaphalium > Gnaphalium uliginosum. The sequence continues at coordinate 12,980,864 of OZ005684.1, forward strand.
GAAGTTCAATTAGAAAAACTTATGAGGAATAGTAACCATACCATACGGAAAATGGTATGAGACCTGCTGCTGTGTAAATTCATATTTGTCTCCCCAATATGGCGATGAGCTACAAATTATTAGGAGGAAGTAATAAATTAAAAGATGAGAACCTCAAAATCAGAAGAATAAGATGTCAAAAGAAGCCCATGAGACGAGCACAGTGTTTAGATAAAAATACCGCTCCCAACAGCCCAAAATCTAATGCAGTTGGCTATAACAGTACAAACAAAGATAATGTGAAGTTATATTAGGATTACCTTCGCCAAACTCCATGAACTCAAGCACTTGCTTTGGACTAGTAACAATTTCTTCTCTCAAGCCAGCAACAAATATGCCACGCTACATAAGAAAACATAATTAGAATATCTGTAATTCATATACCAGTTAATCGGACAACAGAAATAATTAACTTTTACCTCAATGCTTTCATGAATTTGCAGCTTTCTGTGCTCTGGGGCCAACAAATCATTAATTTCCTCATTGTAGATCTCCATGTAAGACATCCTCAAAAGAAACTCCCGATCCATTTCCTTTATAAGAAAGGGGGGATTTGTTAAAGTTTCAAATAATGGATACGTTAAATTGCAAAGAGGTAAGGCTACCTTTTGTATCATGTCAAAGAGATCATGAACTGCTAGAGGGATGACTCCAGGTTCAACACTAGACCCACGCATTGTATGCGTTTTGCCACTGTTGGTTTGCCCATAGGCAAAAACAGTACCTACAGAAACCATGAGCATTCAATGAATAAAGATTTCTACAAAGATAACCATGAGTGACTATTTTCTAAGCTTAGTATAATGAAGTTCAGTTTTTACATAAGGTCTCAATAGAATAACGAGTTGAGATAGGACAATGTTCGTGACTTATAATCTCGTAGTACAATATGCTGACAAACATGGTTACACTCACCCTAATAGAAAGTGTGTGACAACACATCGCTTACGAAATCATAGGCCTTTCATCTGAATCCTTTTGCAATAACTGTAACGTAATTTAACACGTCACTTTTCTAAAGTGCACGTAAACATATTGCATTCGAAAATCTGCATTTTGGCTTCTTAGCATAAAATTGGTACTTCAGTAATTCTAATCCATGGTAGTTTTCTAATAAAAAGGCACTACATTTGATATCAGATATTTATCTCAAGTTCCATCAAATGATAATTTGTTATCCCTAATACGTAAAGTCGTGTCATGTAACTTGAAACGGAGAAATGCTTTGCATAATTGATAGTAATAAAAGCGAAAGCATACCATTAAAACCACCAACAGCAGCTGAAACAATATCTTTAGTTCTTGACTCATACACATCCACTGTTCTACAATCTTCCCTGAATATCCGGTCTACAATTCACAGATAAAACACAAAATGATAACGTAATTAAACTTCACAACACACACGTATATATGTATAAATAAGATAAAATGAAGTCAGTATTCAGTTAGTAACAAAATGTAACCCTAATTAATTCTGTCTGATGGTACTAAGAAAATGGAAATTGAGTACCGAAATCGAATTTGGTAGAAGGGTTAGCGAAAAAGATGGAATTCGCGGAGATTCGCCAAGGGCTAGATTTGGCATCTTCTGGTGACAGAGGTCTTGCTCTCACTGCTACGTTTATTCTCTCCATTTGCGCAAAAATGGAGATTTGGGGGTTTGGATGTGGAAGAACAAGCAGGAATTTGTTTTCCCGCCTTCGGCATGTGTTTAGTCAAATGTTCGGATTTGGGGGATTTGAAATGTAAATGTTGAAGTAATTGTCATTTTACCAAACCATTTTATAACTTTAAAATATTTGTTACCAGATAAAACCATTACCTTCTACCAGATAAAATATTTGTCATTCTACCAGCATAATACCGAAATACGCAACTGAATACTTTTGTTATAAATAGCGACTCAAAGTATATTACATTTGTTATTCACTGATTGATTATCCATATCAGTGACACAATCTTACAGCAGCTTTTTCATATGTAAAGTTAGCGAGGCTATCATACTATGGTGAATAGTGAAAAAAATATGAAAATGATAAAATAAAATTGTGATAAGATGAAAATTACATAAGTCAAATATAGCAATGTTGAGTCTTACCTTCGAAATTTCTAAATATAAAACATCTAATCGAAATGTTATATATATATATATATATATATATATATATATATATATATATATATTAATAATAGATAATAGATAAGGATTAAAATTCAATGGAAATAAAATACTTATAACATACGTTATCCACTAATTCTTTCTTACTAGTTCTGAATTTTCTTTTTATCTCATTGTTACGATGATTAATGGAAGTATATTGTATAGAATTATATCATTAGTCAGATATATTTACAAACAAACCATTACCTATAATATTTAGGAAAATTTCCTCCGGCGGTTAAGGGCAATATAGATTATTAGGGTAAGATAATGACTGGTGAAGTTAGATGAAATAGAATTTAGAATATATTAAACGTTTATTTGACTAAGTCAATGCAACAAACAAAATTAGAGCCGTCCCGTTCCTTTAGTATTTTCAACGGTACTTGAATCTTAAGTCGCGGTCATGTCTCGCCCCCCGATATAGTGACCGGTTCCATGGTTACCCCGAATTTCATCAGTTCCAGGCTCAAGTGTCTGTTCATACATCTTCATTCCAAAGGCGACCATATCCATTGAGTGACTGTAACCGAAGAAAATTGCATGAATTTTCATACTTTAAGATTATCAAACCTTGCACCGGATAATAACCAATTTTTGTGTCTTTCTTTAACATCCCGGTGAATTTTGTAAAGGGTGGGACTCCATTCTTCTATGGTTACCCGTATCACTCTTGCCCCATATACTTAGGATATAACCACCATTATTATAAGGTTCGAGGGGTGCATGACAAATCACATCTCATCTTAATCGAACCTTTGTATGTGAAATATTCCAATTATACCCTCCTCGTACAAGACTAATCTATATTTGACGACCATGAGTCTAATTTGTTTGAGGTGCCTAGGCGTTTCAAATATATTTTTAGAGAACGAACTAGAAGATCTACGTTTGAGTCGATATCAAACTCGATGTGGGTCATGTTCTCGTGAGGTTAAGGGAAAGTCAAAATCTATGAAATTGGTTCATGGATCAAGCAAATATAGGCATACACGTGTGCCTACAAGGAAAACACGAGAAGGTAGGAGTTTTGTTTTATTTTAATGACCATGCAAATTTCAAAGTATAATATCAGTATAAACTGCTTAAAACTATGGATGAAGTTTTCAAGTTATCTAGCTTAATAATAATCTATGAGTATAATTGAAATTTGATAACTAATTTAACAATAATCTATCAAATTTATTTTCAATGTGTTAGACCGCAAATTTTGCGGGTTATGATCTAGTATCTAGTTTAATACTAATATGTCCGTGATAATTTGTATTCAATTTAATATTTAAATTTGTTGCAATACCACATATCCATTAGTACGTAGCGAGGTATAGATATTCATCCAAAATACAAAGCAGTAAATACTTTTGAAACAAATTTTGTTAGATATTTTATCATTAAATAAGTATTTATTAAGTATAGTGGTTTTATTTTTATATGTATATGTAATGTAATAATGTATGTATATGTGTATATATACTAGGTGGAAGACCCGTGCAATGCACGGTAATTTATTAGAATTATTTTAGATATTACGTGATTAAATGATAATTGTAGTACATATTTTATAAAATAATTTATAAAATAATATTAATTAAATAATTTGTTAATTGAAGTTAAGAGATTGGCACGCGACATTCATGTTTATGTGGCAAATTATGGAGCCTTCTTTTATACTCCGTTAGTATATATGTGTCGGCACTAGAATGCTGACTACGTGTTCTAAGTTTAGATAATTACTTGGTTATTTATGTCGGGTCGATACATATCACGATAAACGATCTTTGAATTATGCATTTGACAATTAATTAGAGTGTTATTATTATCTGGATGTCGATTATGACGGTGAATTGGTGATAACATACGTCATTCGTCTCAAAATAAATGTTCACGTTATTATTTATGTATGTCTCAAAATAATTATACATGCAAAAAATAACAACTAAAAATCATTAAACTCAACTTTAAATCATTTATTTATTAAATAAATTCAGTCAGTTTGTCTTCAATATAAAAGCAAAACTGACATTTAATCAATCTATTTTAATTCACACAAAAAAAATGTTCGAGAACAATTTTTATGGGACGAATGAGGTAATTAATAGGTGCATGTGACATATAAATTTACTTTTTCATTTTTTTAAATATACACATTTTAACTCTTAACTTTTTACTAATAGTAGATAATATAGTTATATAGACGTTGTTAATTGCATCATTGATTTTTCATATTGTTATTATATCCAAATTCTATTTTAATAAGTATTTATGTCCTTAGAGCACGGGTAGTCGATACGTTATTGTCGGCATTTGTGACTTTTAACGGGGAGAATTTGGCGTTAACTACTTCCCGTCAAAGTTAAAAGCCTGAAGTTGATTATTGAACGTTGATTTCTCAAGTAAAAAAATATATAAAAATCCTTTGATTTCATTGGTTTAAAAAAATTTTGTAAGCCTTTTCACTCCAGTTTAACATTGAACCACCTTCCAAAAAGGAATAATGATATATGAGTTTAATTATATAGATCTAAAAGTAGACATGCTATCTTATTGGTTAATTTTTTCTCTCTCTTAATCTTATCTAATAAAATTTTCACATTTACCCGGCAGGCGTTCAAGCAAAAAATTTTTTTTTAATTTTCTTTTTGTAAATGGGGAAATGGAAATTGAATGGGAAAAAAAGGCTACGAAGAAGAAGAATGAAGAAGAAGTTGTTTACACTTTGAGCAGGAGAAGAAAGAGTGTCTTAGAGTTTTTCTTCTTTCTTTTCTTTAAATGGGCTAGGTTTGCGCTGGGATTTTATAATTTTGTTTTCTTAATTTATAATTTTAAAATATGATGGATTTATACACATTTTAGCCCGGTGTATCAAAGGAAATTTTGTAATGTGTTTGATTTTAATTAATTTAATGTGTAATCTTTCTATTTTATTTGTTATGTAACTTATTTGTTTAAAATTTTATATTATTTGCATTTAAAGATAAATAAATAAATCAATTGAACATTGAAATCAAAGTTAACGAATGCCGCTGATTTCAACTTTAGTATTGTTTTTTAGTATTCAATTGAACACTTAAATGAACGCTAGCACATAGCAACCACTCTATGTGCTCTAACATCATAATTTCATCTCATGTTATCTTATTCTTAAAATAAATGTTTTCTTTTGCTTTGTTTCTTATCATAATAACTAGGTGGCAATTTAGTGTGTGAAAATAAATCAAGTTTAATTTAAAAGGAATAATGTTGACTCATAAACGCAAACTTAATTGAGTAGTTTATATATCAAAGAGGACATCCCTGGCCCATAGAAAAATCTATATCTGTTTAGTTGGAAATTGTTGATGATTTTATTTCAAACCTTTATTTCGTTTCATTACCTGTATTTTTTATTATTAATTAAGAAAACATATCATTTCAATTTTGAAAGTTAGAGGCCATTCAACTGAGTACATAATACAGATTCTTTGTTAACATAAGTAGAACATTTTACAAATCATGCTGTGCATCCTAAGATACTCACGAGCTTAATGAATAAAAAAATGTAAAATAAAACATTAGCTTGTTTATCCCTATAATCTATCTCGAGTACGAGTCCAAGCTGTTTTCAAGCCCTAAACTACTTGGTCATTTTAACATCTCTAAACAAATTGTTAGAATTGTGAACCTTAATAAAAAAATTGTATTGAGCTGAAAAGGGTGCGATCTCGGTGGGATCGCATGTCGGCCATATTTTTCTCTTTGAGCTTGTTGGCTAAGTTTGTTTTATCGTATAAGTAATACTCTTGTGTAATTATAATCCTTGAGCCACAAATTTAATGAAATAAAAATATGTTGGTTTTGCCCCTAGACTAAATTTGGTGTTTACATTGTTCGTTTATGTTGTTTTACTTTTGTTTATTTGTGCGTTAATTATTTGTGAGTATAATAATCAAGGCAACGCGCACTCAATCCATCTATGATGTACCAGAGGAGATCGCTATGATCGTTATTGTATTCGTATCGAAGAGATGCGACAAAGTGTTTGGTCTCATTTAACATATAATAATAGTAAAAATCTTCTATCTATATGAAATATGGAACGGAACCCCTAGGAAAAATAAATGAGTTGGGCAATATTGGGGAAGAAAAGGACGTAGTCTTTTCATCTTCAATCAAAACTTCGATAGAAAATTGCACAGAAACATCTCAACACCAGGTCATCAGGTGGCTCTTTCATCAGACATGGCTATGCTCACCATATTGCAGTATAATGGGCGATATCCCAAGTCTCCAAGTAGGCCCTCTTGGCCACCCACGACCTTGGCTTTTTAGAGAATCCTGCTCCCGTCTCGTAGGACTTGTAGCTCGGCAGTCCACCGGGTGGGTTTTTCGCATTTCCCAAATTTTGGATACCTGAATGATATCGATCAACATCATTTGAGAACCGGCACCAAGGCGTAGAGACACTTCCATTCCTTGTAGAGGAAGGCTAACTGCTTGCTGGCTGGGACGAAAGAAAAATGGAACCAAATACATTCTTAAAGGGAGGCTTCAAAGCCAGATCTTCGTCTTTCATATAGAAAGGAGACCTCTCGCCAAACTACGACGAGAGTTTCGCCTTTTGAAGCGCCAGTCGCACCCCAAAGGCACATGTCGTTGGCTAAGCCCTCACTTAGGATGAGTCGTGCGGGCCGCCTTGAAAGAGAATTTCCACCGCTTTGCCTTCGATGAAAGCCTTCATGTCAGCCTTCTCGCCCATTGCGTTGAATCTAGCACGAGACCAGTTTCAGACTAGACCCCTTCTGTCTTTAGATAGGGCCTATTGTTGATTTCTCTTGAAAGAGGGGAGCATTTGCCCACTCTGTGGTACATGAGCTCCTCGTCCAACTTACTGTCTTTCGATTTCATATCAGGGCAAGTAGGATTTGAACCTACGACCAGTCAGTTAACAGCCGACCGCTCTACCACTGAGCTACTGAGGAACAACGGACTTAAGGAAGCTGACTCTCGTTCTTTGGACCAACCTATGACCGAACAAAAAAAGAGCTAGGTAAGCAAGCAAGAAGGAGAGGCAAGAAAAGGCAGGGGCTCTCCATCATTCTCCCATTGATTCCTATGAAGATAGGAAACTTGTATTTCTCATTCACAAATTCATCTTTGTTTATGCTGCTAACTCTCAGTTTGATCCTTGATTACACGTTATGTTGTTTGGGTTGATTAATTAGGAACGATTCATCATAAAGATCAACTGATTGTTGCTACTTGTTTTTTTTCTTTCTTTTCGTTGCAATTCCTTGCACAAATAACAATATAAAAATAGAAAACCATTGTATCATATCACAAACTAGATGGTTGTTTTCTATTACTGTTTATTAAGGATAAGGAGTAGCGAGTACTCGTCTTAGATCGTCCATGCTCCAATCTATTCTTCGTTCTCGACTTCTAACCAATTGTGGTTTAGAAGCATAATTGTCGGACTCCATTCTTCTACAACTAATGTGCGAATAAATATTTTTTATACTTGCTAATTTATCAATATGTAGTTCGAATTCAGTTAATTAATTATGTAATTAAATTAAATACATATCATTATATTTATTTATCCGTTAACTTCTCGAAAAGGGTTTAATCGTGATATGATGAGTTTGACTGATTAAATTCCTAAAATGTTGGACTACATTCGAATTATGTGGAATTCAAATTTTAAAATGCAGGCCAAAATGATATATTTATTTAATAACTTTTTGACGACAAATAAAATTTATTTATTATGCTATTAAGACAATTCCCTATGACCAATAACTTTCCGTAGTTTCTCAAATTTTTAATTATTTTTCTTCCAGATGTTGCACGTATGCCTTAAAATATTTAATAAAAGCATACAGATTTGAGATTAAGTCATAATTGAAAGCAAACCTATCATATGATCATTGATTACTTTTAATCAGGTGCGGAATCACTGAATAGATTAATTTCGGGACGAAATTCTCTCAGCAAGGGGAGAATGTGACACCCGTCAAATTAGGACAATTACTTGCGCCTAACACATCGGTAATTACATGTATTTAGTTTATATTAGGCTAAATATGTGCGGAAATTTGTATATTTATATATACACACGTATACGATTCGTTCAAATCGTACAAATTCGGCTCGGATAAATAACCGACAACGCATAAACGGACGTTGGTGAACCAATTATTAAATAATATGAAATTATTTAATAACATTATTATTTACCTTATATTATTTTGATAATATAACACATGTATCCTGTTTGATTAAAAAGTGACTGAACGCGACAAAAACGCGCAAAACGCGCCCGGCAAACGAATAAAACCCAAAGTTATATTTTATAACTCAAAATAAAGTATCTTGATTAAATACTTCGGTTAAAAATATCGCAAATATACGATAACAATTATAACGTTTAAAAACGTTACACAATTATATAAACGTCGAAACGAACACCACACGTAACGTAACTTTGAGAATAAGATTTAAACACCAAATGGGGTGGGACCCACTTGAAATCTGCAGAAAATCACCCCACTCCCTCACTTACTTCCAAAACACTTAACCAACCCATACCCTCATTCCCGTATCTCACTCTTTCTCCCATTCTCTTTCAACATCCCTCACCTTTCAAATCTCTCTCTCCCTCTTTTATTTCTGCTGCCCTTCCAGCCCAAGAACAACCACCATTACACCACCATCGGACCATCACATCACCACCACGAACCACCATCGGTCGCCAACGAAAAAATTTAAGAAAACAAGCTCTCGACTTCTATTTCTTCTCCTCTCATCTAAGAGCATTGTAAGAAATACATTTCTCTCATATTATACTTGTAATACATATATTATCATGCTCTAGTGTCCATCTAACAAGAAAATGTCCAAATCATAAACCAAAACGCGTTCTAAAACTCGAAACCTTGTTTTATGTTTTTTGTCCAGAAAGGTAAGCCACTTCAACGAATCTTATAAAAATCATTTCTCCATGAAAATAAACGTTTCTTAGCTCTAAAAATAAGTACAAGAAGTTAACTTTCCATAAAAATTAGTTTCATAATTTTTCGACCCCGTTTACTACTCGAAATTATTTTTCTCCGGCAACATGTCATTACTGTTCCGGCGGCCGGAAAATTTCATCTACTTCTTGGAACCATATCTCGAGTTCTAGACCTCTAAAAAGTATTAGGTTTTGGCCTAAAACTCACTAAATGTGTTGGCTACATAAAGTTCTTCTATGGTCATGCTTGAAAATACACGGATTTTTCCAGAAAAATAGATTTATGGGCTTGTATCCGGATTGGTCAAAACTGGACCTCATGGGATTTGCGATTTTATTTAACCAACTAAACGACCTCTAAATTTTTTGGGAAAATTACATAAAATAGCTAAGAGGTTGAAGAACATGCGTGATTTTTCCCCTAATTTATTTCAAGATAAAATTTGGTAAAAACGATACCCGAAACGGAGCTAAAAATCTATCAAAACACCTAGGGACTGATTTTATGCAACATTTAAAAACCGACACTTTGGGCTAACCACAAAACGTAACGACAATTGTTATAAACACTATGAACATATTTAAGACTTGTCTAAAGGTTCCGGGTCAAACCGAGCTCGTTTGACCAACTTCCCGAACTCGAAAACCATCAGGTCACTTGTGTCGCAGAAGGCCTAAAGCGACTGCGACACAAGCCCGTGTGTCGCAATCCCATAACTAGCAGTACTAACCTGCGATACAAGCCTTGTGTCGCAACTTATTACGGGCAGTATTAATTTGTGTCGCACTCACATAATTGGCAGTGTTAACCTGCGACACAAGTCTTATGTCGCCAAACACCTAATTGTCGCAATTATTGCGACATAACCCATGTGTCGCATATCACAGAAGCTTGAAAACACATACTATCTAAGTATCGAACTCACATGATAACAAACAAACATATTAATAATAATACTTTGGAAATTATTATTACATAACGTCACCAACGGGTCGTATACATTTTCAAACGAAAACACTAAGCAAACACTTGGACATTAACTAGTTGAATGGACAACTAGCGGGAATGATCTTTTTAGACATTCACTCACATACAACCTTATATGCTTAGGGCATCAGAAGGTTGCGAATTGTTCATAGCTGATATACGTTTATTGATTTAAACGTTTGCTCTCAGACACAGGTGAGTCTTACAGCCCCACTTTTACTGTTTTACTAGTTTTTATACTTTGGGGTGAGATACAAATGCTTAACTGTTTTTCATGAACACAAGTATTCGGTTATTTTTACGCAATTGCATGAGTTGTTTTTAATCCACTAAAAGTCCTCATCACACATGGTTCGTTAATTGCGATAACGCGAGTACTAGAGAATAGATCTATTTTGGGACTGACACCCCCGTCCGGGTTACTAGCTATAACCACGTCAAACTGGCGCTTAGTATTTGTCATAAAGGTGTTTCGGATTAGACACCTCCGGGAGGCACAAAACGGGTTAGGCTTCGAACCGTGGGCTTATGGCAATCGGAAACATTAATTTGTTTATTTTATTTGCTTGGGTGCAAATCGTTGATAAATCTTGTGTATCATAACTATGTTATTACTACTAAACCTGTGAGATTCACTAACCTTTAGGTTGACCTTTTAGCGTTGTATTCTGAGGTACTCAGCAACAATAGGATTGCCCACAGGATTGCTTGCTAGCTCGAGTCGCATGCATTATACGTATATGAAGATTTTCTTGTTGGGTTTTCTATTCCCTTTCTAGATTAACATACAATGCGAAAATAACAATTAATCTAGGATATGAAGGAAACTAAACCCTAAAGGATCTTAACTTAATAATAATAAACAACAAACCAAATAAATAAATAAGAAAATACTAACCTTTGAGAAAATCGGATTTCTCACACGCAGACCAACTAAGCAGACCTTCTTGACTTGGAGGCGAGTACTCAAACTAGAGCACCTCTAATGGTTCACACCCACGAACCAAAAAGAAAATTCCAACTCCTAAGGTCCCGATTAAATCGAGTAAACTCTTACAAGGAGTCAGAATGAGAAAGAGAAAATGATGTACTTTGAAACCATGGCATGCCCCCTATTTATAAGGGAATAGGGAGGCTAGGGGTTTGTACTTTGGCCGATGTGGGATATCTTGTTTTCGGGCTCCAACCGCCGGTTGGACTCACGCGTTCCACCGCCTAACCTTTGGACTCCAGCCGCCGGTTGTATATTCCAGCCGACGGTTGGATTTGGTTTCCAGAATTTCTTTTAATTTCTAATTAATTTATCAATTAATAAACTAAATAATTAACTATAATATTAATTCCAATTAATATTATTTCTCATTTATTTCTCTTTAACTGTTCGATGAGGGTGACCCAAAAAGGACTCTACTTTTAATGATATACTTACCAATTAGTTATGCACTTGGACACTGTGACACCCGACACTTTAGGGTAATGATTACCTTAAGCTAGAACCATAATTACGTGTATTTAGTATTTGATTAGGCTAAATACTTGTAACTACTTGTATATGTTTATATACGCTTACGTGATTATTCGTAATTACGCGAAACAACCGGACGAGGTCCGACAATCTATACGGCGTTGGTGATAACTTTTCATAAATAATGTAAACCTATTTTATAAATTAAATAGTAATTATTTACCCTATATTATTATTATTAAATAATAATATACGAAAACCTAGACGTTTTGCTTAAAACGTAACAAACGCAACAAAAACGCGCGAATCGCGCCCGACACCCGAACGAAACCGACAAATATTTTAAGAAGGTTCAATAAAGTATTTTTAAATATATTGGCCAAACTAAAATAGTGATTTCGTATCAAAAATAAAACACAAAAGTTAAACGTTAACGATTTAATTATAACGCGTGAGAATAACGTTTAACCGATCAAATAACGTGACACGGCTTGAGAAACTATTATACAATCCCAAGGCTCCAATTGGGCCGCCCCAACTGAGCCCATCTAGGCCCAAAAACCAGCCCAACTTCCTTGCCCAAGCCCACTCTATTTATTTCTCTTTTCCTTCATTTTTCTCATTTCAACTCACACATTTACACACACAAACTCCCAATTCCTCTCCTCCTCTCTCCCAAAAATCTGCCCAAGAACACCACCACCACCACCAAAATCGGCCACCATCACCACCATAGTGTTCATCACATCTCCAAGAAGAGAATCAAGCTACAAACTCAAGATTCAAGCTCTTCCAACAACTTCTCTTCAAAAATCACCAACCTCTTTGTAAGAAAAGTTATTCTCTATCCAAATATCTTTAAAAACATGTTAAAGGGTTCACTTAACAAAGATATGTCCAAAAGATTACATAAAAACATTTTTCATAACTAAAAACATTCAAGAACAACACATGCATATTCTGTCCAGATTTAACACCAATTTGACTTAAATGTTTCTCACCCAAAACTTGACCAAAATGGACGATTCAAAAGAGAAACCTTAAGTTCAAGAAGTTATCTTTCATTTCCAAGTATTTTACATTTTTTGGAGTTCGTTTGATATCCGAAATGATTTTTACAAAAACATGTATACGGGTTGTCCAAAAACTCAGAAATTTTATCTTTCTTGTTTTAATCATAACTCGAGATATACACCTCCAAATGACTTGAAACCACCACCAAAAGTTCACAAATTTTGTTAGGTACAAATGTCGTTTAGATAAATTTTTCTTAAAATGTGTAGATTTTGCCCAGAAATCCGATCTTGTAGCATGTGTCCGGATTGGTCACTTTCTGACCTCAGGGAACAAATAGAATTTTTAAAAATACTTAGGGATACCCAAAAATTCTGGAAAAATTATTTTAAGGAGCTAACATACTAATGAACAACATAGATTTTTCTTGAATTTTTATTCGAACATTTGGAACACGAAATAAAATTTGCAAAAATGACCTGTTACAGGCCTCTGTGTCACAAGCCGAATCGTCACATTAGCGACACAAGCCTTTGTGTCGCCATAGCACCCGAATCGTCACATTAGCGACACAAGCCTTTGTGTCGCCATAGCACCCGAATCGTCACATTAGCGACCCAAGCCTTTGTGTCGCCATAGCACCCGAATCGTCACATTAGCGACCCAAGCCTTTGTGTCGCCATAGCACCCGAATCGTCACATTAGCGACCCAAGCCTTTGTGTCGCCATAGCACCCGAATCGTCACATTAGCGACCCAAGCCTTTGTGTCGCCATAGCACCCGAATTGACATATTAGCGACACAAGCCTTTGTGTCGCCATAACACCCGAATCGTCACATTAGCGACACAAGCCGTAGTGTCGCATAATACCTTAGTGTCGCATATAGCGACACTAACCCAGTGTCGCTGAAAACACAGAATCTATACGTTTTTGGTTAAAGCAATATAAGCATAAATAAAAATTTTCCAAGTTGAGCTTGGACCCCGCAAGGGGTTGCCACCCCTTGGACCCCGCTACCAGGGGAGCTGCCCCCGGACCCCCGTCATTAATGGGCTTCGCCCGTTGCCACACTAATCAATTACCCATAACTGGAAAGTAGAAATATGCGTAACATAATTAATCAAATCTGTGTTTTCACAAAATATCACCAACGGCATGTACATGTTTTCTAAGAACGAACGATAACTGAACAATTGGACATTTCTAATTGTGTGAACTAACTTAGGTGGACATTAACCCTCCACCTACACGACTTATTTAGGTGGACATTAACCCTCCACCTACACGATTAACTTAGGTGGACATTAACCCTCCACCTACATGATTGGCTTAAGTGGACATTAACCCCCACTTATACAATCACTATAGATGGTCTTTTGAGACATCTACTTACACAACCTTATACGTTTAACACGTTAGAAGGTTGCATTTGGAAAACACACTTTGCTTACTATTTGTTACTTGCTTGCTAATATCATGTAAGTTTCATAGCCCCTTTTTACTGTTTCTAACTGGGGTGAGAATACATACAACTGCTTTTATACCGATATTTTTGTGTGAACACAAGTACTAAACTTGATATATTGGTTGCATGAGTTATTTTACTAATCCTGAAAGTCCCCCACATCATAGTTTGTTAGTATCGTTATAACGTGAATGTTAATGAATAGTACTATTTGGGATTGACTTCCCCCGTCCGGGTTAGTCGCGCTAACTGGTCAAACGGACGCATTATCATTTGTTCTTACGAGTGTTAGATTAGGCACTCGCTGGGAGGCACCCCGATCGTGGCACTTGATTGTGACCCGACACCACAGTTAATATACACTATTTTTACAATACATTACCTATCATTGTTGAATGATACAAATAGAAAATCTTGTGTTACACACGATGTTATATCAACTGTTTACAAACCTATGAACTCACCAACTTTATGTTGACCCTTTTAGTATGTATTTCTCAGGAGATCAACCGCAGTATGTTTGCTTTTGGAAGGAGATAGCTCGAGTCGCATATTTTTCACAAACAACAGAGATTAGCTTGCATTATGATATGTTATAATCTTGTACTAGATACGTACTCTACTTTTGGCGAAACATATGTAAACATTGTAACTACGAAATGTAATGATTTTTGAAACGTCTCATATAGAGGTCGTTTGTTGTAATTCTTGTGTTGTGATATTTGATTTGGTCGGCGCCCCCAACGCAACACCCTACCTTCCGCTGCCACGTGTCTTGGGGGTGCGACAGACACTATATCCAACATTTCTTACATTACTTTTGTAATAACCGTTATGTACTAGAATCTTCTGGATTTCATCCTGCGAACCCGCGACTGATGTAAACGTTTAATTATATCAATGTAACTACTTTTGTACTATTTTCAAAACGTCTCATATAGAGTCGTTTGCTTTACCTTTGTGCAATGATTATTTGACTAGTAGCGCCCCGACCCGACTTCCGCTGAACAGTAAATTTGGGGGTGCGACAGTCTTCGTCAATAATCTTCTAGAACAATCTTGTCACACATGAAATGTACCAACAAATTCCCCCTTGACAAGTGCTTCTAGAAGTGTTCTTCAAAATCTTCTGTAATCTTCATATCTTTAATTATCTTTAGGTCTTCTAAACATCTTCTAGATGTACCAACTGATCTTGATCTTATGAAGTCTCAGTAGATTACCAGACTCCCCTCTGAGATGTAACAGGCATACCAAAAGTCTTTGAAGGACCTGACAGCTCACCACACTTTGGTATATCCGTCTCTTGGATCATCAAAGAAATAAAACTTTAGAATATTAGCATATTCGTCTCTTTTCTCTCAAATCATCTCCATTACAGCTCAATATTTCCCCCTGAGCTGTCTGGTTCTTCAACACTTTGCAAATAGCTTATAATATGACCGACTAGATCAATTGTTTCTCCAACAAGGATGACTAATATATAAATAACTTTCTTGCATTTTTTTAAACAAATATACAACACTTAGTTTTCAACACTTAGCATATCTGATACCAATTGTAAGTCCACAATCACTAGATTGATAACGAGGTTAACAAACCTAATCAGGTGCGGAATCCCTGAATAGATTAATCAAACACAAACAAGTATGTAATACACAACAAATCACTTTCAAACGATTCTTATATTGATTATAATAAAGATTACAATCAAACATAAGAACTATTACAGTAAACACGAAAACTATTCTCTGTAATATTAAAACTCACGAACTCTTTCTCTAACCTTCTCCACCACGGCTGCTATTTGTTAACTTCTTCAACCCTAAACCGTAACAAACATATATATAACATAACATGTTCGCTGGGCTTGGGCGAACTTACTCAAGTTCGCTGGCCCACAAACTTATAACACAAGTTTGCCATCTTGACAAGTTCGCTGGCTCACCAAGTATGTTCGCTGGGTATGTTTGGTAGACTAATATGTTTGCTAACCTACATACTATAACGATTACATTTGAACTTTAACGACTACTTAACTATCTAACTATTTAGAAGGTGTTGTCACACAAAATGCACCAACAGATTACCCCTTGACAATAGCTTCTAGATAACTTCTTGTGGTCTTCTAGATGTCCTCGTTAATCTTCAAGATGTCTTCGTCAATAACCTTCTAGAACAATCTTGTCACACATGAAATGTACCGACATTTATCAATATGTAGTTCGAATTCAGTCAATTAATTATGTAATTAAATTAAATACATATCATTATATTTATTTATCCATTAACTTCTCAAAAAGGGTTTAATCGTGATATGATGAGTTTGACTGATTAAATTCCTAAAATGTTGGACTACATTCGAATTATGTGGAATTCAAATTTTAAAATGCAGGTCAAAATGATATATTTATTTAATAACTTTTTGACGACAAATAAAATTTATTTATTATGCTATTAAGATAATCCCATATGACCAATAACTTTATGTAGTTTCTTAAATTTTTAATTATTTTTCTTCCAGAGGTTGCACACGTATGCCTTAAAATATTTAATAACAACATACATATTTGAGATTAAGTCATAATTGAAAGCAAAACTGTCATCTAATCATTGATTACTTTTAAAATTGTGTATTAACTTGTAGGGGATTAGAAATGTGATTGATCTTAAAGAATGATTATACTAAAAATTGACCTTTTTTTCTCGATCTGCATTTTCTTACTGCTTCTCGTATCTATCAGAGTCTTCTCAATATATGTAATGAAAGTCTATTGATCATAGTAAAGATTAAATATAAAAATGAGTGTTTAGATCAATGTTCGATTCAATTTGCCAAATGGAGTCTTCTTCACCGTTTGATCCTTCTATAATATAAGCAAACAAATGTTCGCGACCACAAGTACACTTCACGAAATCGTTGAGAAACCATTGTAGGTATGCCATGGTCACTTGGAACACGGAGTTATAGGAAAATCAAACAAAGTGGTACCATTCACGTACTCTATTCGACCACCAGTTTTTACCAAAAGACCACTATAATGAATTTCTAACTTGATTTCGACCTCAAGACCTAGAAGTGGCCTACAAAATGAAGACAATTGTATCACTTAACATAATAAAAGAACAACACTTTCTCCCTGTTAATGAAACAAACAACATAATCAATTAACATACCCTGTTCAGTCATCGGCAACCATTGTTTTGTTGCTTGTATTGTGTTTTTGCAAGGTTGTAATTTAAAAAATATGTGTGCATACTCATTATTTCATAATATAGCTACGTATATATATAGTGTGATAGGATGAGTTCAAGATGTATTCATTGGAGGGAAAGGTTTAAGTTAAACGATTTCAAATTTGAAAAATTTCATTATGCATATAGATCAAATCGTGATTTGCAAATAACAACAATTGAGATATTTTCTCGTTTTGAATATTGTTGATATATTATTATTATGCTAGATTAAAGGAACAAATATTATTGACATATTTGAAAATACACGACCACAAGTATTAAGTAGGAATAGTTATTTTTTAGAGTTTTAATAACACTATACATCTAAATATAAATGAAGAAATAATTAAGACTAACTGGAATTTATGTTTATTGAATACTAATCTTTTTATATGTAAAATACGCAATTCATGAACATCCAAATATTAAAAAGGCAAACGATTGAGATTTGTTATATTTATATTTTTATAATTTAGTTTTCAAGTCATTGACATGTACTTTTCCAATTTGCTTTAAATATACATAATACATAATTTATTTTATTTATGAATTGGATTTTCAATTTTTCTTTCGTGATTCTAATATGTTGACTTTGAATAACTAAACCCCTAATTTATTGGAATACAATGCCTTGATCCGTATATGTTGCAATTGAAATTCAAATTTAAAAATGATGGAAATTTTGTCCTCTTTAATCGTTATACAAATTAATTAATTAGGGGTGTTTTAGACATTTTAATTGACCATTATGGACATATTTGCTAATCATTTATATTAATCTTGATCAAGGGCTCTAATTGAGTTTACATAATTATTTAATGGCAATGATTAACGCATGAAAAACTCTTAGCAATTAGATTACGTATTTACTCTCCTCTTACAATAGTAAAGAGAGATTAAAAAGAAAAAAATCACATATTTTCCTATTGCAAATCACCTTCTTTCTCCGAGGACATCAAGCTTGCTTTTATGTATTTCAAAGTTCGTAGATGATATAAAAGTGGATCTCTCATATGGAAACTCATATTTAATCTAGGAGAAACTCATATTTAATCTAAGAATAAGCCCTTGTTTTTTAATCGATTTTGAAATATAAACCCTATTTTCAAGTTAATAATATACACCTATACGTTTTTACATTGATTTAAAAAATATAAGCCCAAAAATAGTTGCATGTATTTAGATAATTTAAATTTGAAATTGATATTCCAGATTACTAATAGGAGGTTAATTTTGTAATTTTGTCAATCATTTAAAGACATATTACATCAACAAATTTAGAAATCTAAATTAGTGGTGTAGATTATTTGTGAAATGCTTAGTTTACCTTTAAATGAATTAATTCAAAAATGTATATGCATTTAACCAGTAAAGGGAGATGTTTGAATAATATTTTAATATGCTACTAATAAATATACAATATACAATTATACAATATTAGTATGTAAAAAACACCTTTTAACCTAACTAACGTCTAACAATATAACAACACAATACCAATCCCAAGGGCATTTTCGTAATAACACCACCTTACATCCCCGTGCCTAATAAACGTAAAATTAAAGAAAACAACAATTAAAAGCCGGGATTCAATTCAATTTCAATTTCATTATTATTTCAATTTCATATCTTCCATATTTCACATTCATCGTTTGTTGTTCCCCTGAGGAGTTCCTAAATCTCAGATTCAGTAATCTCCTCCAGGGAACTCTTAATCAATAAATCAATTAATTGATCAGTTTCTGCTTTCAGTTTTCTCTAATGGCTTCCGATACTTTCACCGACAAAAACGCCGTTTTCAGGAAGCTGAAAGCTAAATCGGAGAATAAGGTAATGTTCTAAATCTAATTGTTAATAATTTCTTCAGATCTGTAATTAGGTTTGCGTAAATCTCATATTCAATTGATCTGATTTGATGTTTTATATTATTTGTAATCAGATGTGTTTTGATTGTAACGCGAGGAATCCTACTTGGGCGTCGGTGACCTACGGAATATTTTTGTGTATCGATTGTTCCGCTACTCATCGTAGCCTCGGTGTTCATATCAGCTTCGTTAGGTATTATTTTATTTATTATATTTGTGTATTTGTGTGATTTATTCATGATTAGGTTTTCGAATGAATTAAGGCTGAAGTAGCTTAGATTTGACTTAAAAGTGTTCGATTAAGAGTGAATTTTGATTGAACTTTACTGTAGCTTGAAGTTATTACTGTGATCAAGTTAATATGTTTTAAGATGAACCTAGGTATAATTGCCAAGGAATATACATCAAGTCTTTGACATCGAATAGTTGTAGGTAGTGAGTCTCACAATGCATAGTATTAAGATAGTGAAATGATGAATTGATCCAGGATCTTACATATTTTTTGCAATTCGTTAAGTGAATTGGTTCAATAGGACAGGGATTTCCCAATGTAAACTGCTGTATTAACAATACATCATTGAGAGTCTATTAGTTTGGTGGGTAATCCATTAGATAACTGGACACTAAAGAGATAATCTCCACTAGTCAATAAGAATTGATCTTATTATTAGCAGTTAAGGCTCCCTATATCCATGTTGATTTGATTTTTAAATAATCGGCAGGACACTTTTGATTTTGGATCTTAAAATTAAAATTACTTTATAGTTCAGGCCTACAAACCTGATTTATGTAGCAACTGTTGCTCCTTGATGGTCGAATCGCTCCCTACGGTTGTGAATGCATTCACTCTTCAGAAGAATTAGAGCACCATATTCACGTTAATTGACAGTATCTAACTATCTAAGAGAGCTGAAACGTGTTCCATCAATTCTTATAGTTCCATATCCTTTCAAAGACACTAACACCTAGAAATTTATGCAACCTAAAATGCATCAATACAGTTTTGCATACATCTGCATCATAGCTTCAACGAAGGTACTCATGATGGCGATGAAGATGTGAGTCTTTGGAGTTGTATATCCATTGCGGTTGAGTTGCTTCTAGTTATCGAGAGTCACAACAGTGTAATACTAGAATACATATCTTTGCAATTCTTACTTTAAAAAAGAGTTGTAGAAGATATATAAACTTAAACTAACCAAATATCCAATTGAGGGAAGTTTGGTCCGCGTCCAATAGAGACATTTTATTTATATGAAATAGTATGGTATGTAGATCTTTTTTAATTTACAAATTGTCCATAAGCAGGGTCTTTCCCAACATGGGTTTCATTTTAGCGAGTCAGTTCATGAGGGTGGGTTTCAAGGTCACGCCAAACTTTGAGGAAGCTTTATGTAGTTTATTCACAAATCAACCAACTTAACTTGCAATGTCAATAAATTACTTTAAACTTCAAATGCATGAAAAGCACACAGTTGCAAGAAGTCATGTCTGTAGACATGTAATTTAGTTATGGTTAAATTAACTGAAATAAGTAATTTGGGATGAACATTCAGTCACGGTTTTCATGTATGATATTTTTTTTACCCGTCAAGCTGCTGACTTTTGCAGGTCAACCAACTTGGATTCGTGGACACCGGATCAGTTAAAGATGATGAGCTTTGGCGGTAACAATCGTGCTCAGGTCTTCTTCAAGCAACATGGATGGACCGATGGCGGGAAAATTGAGGCCAAATACACCTCAAGAGCTGCTGAGTTATATAAACAGTTACTTTCAAAAGAAGTGGCCAAAAGTTCTGCAGAAGATGCTAGTATCTTGCCATCGTCACCTGTTTCTGCCAAAACTGATAACGAACCTTCTGATTTTAAGGTCATTGAAACCACAAAAGAGAGCTCAGCAAAACCTGACACCAATGGCTCTGCTGCTCCTGTGAAAGCTCCATCAATTCGTACAGCTACTGTCAAGAAACCTATTGGTTCCAAAAAGCCTGGAAAGACTGGGGGGCTTGGAGCAAGAAAGCTTAGCTCCAAGGTATCATATTCAACCAACTATATATTATCTTTATGAACTTATTCTGGGATTTATGTTTCATCTTTTTGATTTGTTCAAATCTATTATTTTATGCAGACTAGTGAAAGCATTTATGATCAGAAGCCTGAAGAACCAGTTGTACAAGTGTCCACCTCCGCAAGTAGTGTATCATCAGTAGCTGCAACACCTCACACTTCTCGCTTTGAGTATGTAGATAGTTCCCAAACTGTGGAGACAGGTCCTGGAGGCGTGAATTCACTCAGTCATGTTGCGCCTCCTAAGTCATCCAGTTTCTTTGCAGAATATGGAATGGACAGTGGTTTCTCGAAGAAAAGTACTTCGTCAAAAGTCCAGGTAAGCAATATTTTATTAGACTTTGCAACTAGTGGTTATAAGACGATTCCCTAGTATCCAATATTATTTCACATCAATTTTTCTGTACATGCGTTGCATCTGATATCTGATATATTGTTAAAACAAATTAGTTATACATTTGACTCGGCCAATATTCTTGATGAACATGATTATCTGTTACTGACTAATTGCAAGAGATATCCACTATTCCACAAACTAAGGCATCTCACTTGCAGTGTAAGTAACGCTTTTAGATTGCTAAATGATGCCTAATTCTTAAAAGTTATTACCTGCTTTGTCCTTTTTTTTGCCTGTGATGATGTAGATTGCTATGCCCCCTGAGTAGTGAGTATCACTGATTTATTGGTCTCTTCAAATAGAAAGGAGACCTGTTGGTAATTGAAATGGAATATTGTACCATTAACAAGTGTATTCAACGGCACTGTATTTATCATTGTAGGACCCTATGCTCGTAGTCATTTTTTAATTTTAAATTTAGGCAATTATTAATGTTAATTCGTAACATGGATGCCATGGATGCCCCACCATTTAGTAGATACCAACCTTTTGTAGTTTTGTTACTTTGGACACTGCAATGTCAGTGATCATAGTTTATCATTCATCTTCTTTACTCTGTGGGTCAATGTTTATTTTTTTTCCTGAAGTTTTTCCTGTTTTTCCTTCTAATATTCCCTTCATGGCATTTCACATATATATTTTTGTGCTGTATTGCTAGTTCGGGATATAATACATGCTCTGCTCAGGTACAAGAAACTGATGAAGCAAGGAAGAAGTTCTCTAATGCCAAGTCTATTTCCTCCGCTCAATTTTTTGGGGACCAGAACAGCGCTGATCTTGATGGTCAAGTTTCCCTCCAAAAGTTTTCGGTGTGTATTCTCCCTATAATCACATATTTCAAGTCTCATGTGGGCGGTCTTATATAAATATCAATGTTGTTAGTATCTCTCTGTCTGGCTACAAATATAGAAGGCCCAACTTATATCTGCCACGGAAGTGAGGCATCAATTTGTATCTTCTAGTCAACACGCCAACTCTTGTCTATATATCTTAGAGGTGACAAATGGGCGGGTTATGTTACATGTAAAATGGGAGAAATCTTTTACGAGCTGAAACTGGTTGGGTTGGGTTTACTTGAAACACTTGATGTCCAAAAGCTTTTCTTTCCTCTAAATAATTAGTGTGTCGAATATGGTTACAAAAGTTTCTACTGTTTTTAAAAAATGATCAATTCGAAATAAGTTAGTGCTAAACATGCATGCCCTAGTCATTTCTGTAAGGGTTATTAACTCACTGAAACACACTTTCTAATTGGTCTTCTAGGGTTCTGCTGCCATCTCAAGTGCCGATCTATTTGGTCATGACGAGGACAATTCTAACCTTGATCTCAGTGCCAGTGACCTCATCAACCGGCTCTCTTTCCAGGTATTGTTTGTTGGCACTGTTAATAATAAGATTCTAGGGACTGGTAGATCTTATACAGTTCTTTTTTCCGCCTCGATTTCCTTTATATACTAAACATAAACATAAATTTGAAAAGTGATGTCAAACATGCATTATGAGAATCTTAACTTACAATTGATATTGATATAAAATATAAAATATTATTTCACAAATAGAAAATCCAGAAAGCAACAATTCTGTAGACATGGTCCAATAGGTTCTGTAATTGGTCCGGGCTGTAATGGTCCTCATTGCTGAAAATGGACCCGCGTTGGATTATTAAGGATGGTTTGTAAATTTGTCTGTCTTATTATGTTATAAATATTTTCCAATTGCAGGCACAACAAGATATGTCATCCCTAAAGAACATAGCCGGCGAAACCGGAAAGAAGCTCAGCTCCATTGCCTCGACTTTAATGAACGATTTCCAAGACAGAATCCTGTGAGATTGTATGAGAAAAGTGTTGATTACAGAAATACCCTGATAAAGATCTTATGTGTAAAGGGTGAAAATTCTCTCATATTCTATCTGGCCTTCTATCGTATTTTTGTAGCCGGAGATTCTTTTTAATACTGTGATGTGTGCGTTTTTATCATTTTCTTGCTTTAAGATTTAGAGAGCTACAAAGTTTCGGGACATCTATATAAGTATGCAGGTGGCAGGTGGCTGGTGGCTGGTGATGATGTATTTAAATCTTCCAGAAACAGGCCGTGTATTACGTCTTTTTATGACTATGAAATTTTAAGTTGTTGATGGCATTCTAAAAGTCGAATTCAAATGAGTTAATTAGTTTCTTTTTTATCTGTACCATATACAAATAAATCAATAATGGTTTGTACCAAAGTTCAATCGAGAGCATCAGGCTCATTTGTCCTGCTTAATATAACTTGTAATTTTAGCCATATCAAATGATTACTTTGTGTTTCTTTCAAAACGTTGATAAATGACAATGATGATAAGTCTACACCCCACTAAGTATATTAGTTTAGGACTTGGCAGTTTAGTAATGAGATTGTCCCTCGTAATGAAAAACACGATATTTCTTTTACAATGTTCCATCATTCGGACCCAGCTAAGCTATGTGCATGACGGCTAACCTAAATTAGTAAACTTGAACCTTGGCGAAAATTGCTAAGGTAGTAGTGTTGAAACAGCTAGGGTTTCAATAGCAATTATGTCTAAGAGATCAATCCTTTCTTATAAGACCGCAAATTGAACCAGAAAAGAAAAATAAAAATAGTCGAGGTAATGCCATTTCAACGTTCAGTTGCTTATTTCGATGCTTCACCATTGTGTCGTGTTTAGCTTATTTCAACTGCTTTGCGATAAAACTTAAAATACTTGTGTTTCTGTCATTGTTTACCACTTTAACCGGATGTGAATATGGGAAACCTTTTCATGTGAACATGACCTTTTTGACTTGCTCGCATTTACAGTTTTTTTTTTTTTTAAAATTATTAATTATTAATTATTAATCAAACACTTAAAACTTACTACTTATCAATTACATTATTTCAATCTTAATTTAAACCTGACCTCATTAATCTAAAAACTCAACAAAATGATGCATCTTGTGTTTTTTTGTTAACCAAAAACCAGATTATATCAAATAGAGGCGTCTTCAACTAAAGACAACATTAAGGATACAAAAGAAATGCATGATCACACGTATGTCAATGCTCGAAAAGATCCCCAGACAAATTCGATTGAGATGTATGCTTAGTTTATGACCAATAACTTCCTTTTCATGTATTAATTAATCCACCAAAGCTAAATTTTTATAATTCCATGAAAATGAAAGTTTTTTCAAGTGTTTTGCCATCCAAAAGACTCCATCTAGATGACAAAACATGATGTTACATATAATTGGTTATAAAGATACAAATCTGTTTTTGAAAAATGATTTCATAAGAACATGAAATTGCAAAATAAAAAGCTATAATTTTCCGTTGATGATGAAATAGAGTTACCTAGTCAATAAGCTAGAAAAAGATACTAACTTTTTCAGATTAAAATGATGTAACTAATATGATTAAAGTTTCCACTTTCCAAACCATATATTAAATAAAAGGTCCTACAAGTTATAAAGGTTTTCATTGCACTCTCAGTTGTCCCGCATATACAGAGATCCTGTTTTGATGTTTCTTATAGACATAAACCATGCATGTTTTAAATACAATGTCCTAAATACCTGTTCTTTGTCCGTAAAAGGTGTAAATTGGCGGGAACACCCTGGTCCCGTGTGCCTTTGGCACCGGTCATTGTCCACCCCACAAGGATGACTCCGGGCAACTCCCCTGGCACAGTGGGGGCGTCTGGAGTTGGAATGAACCTTTATCCGTAAGTTCTCCCAGGGCCCCATGTGTTTTACGAGTGTGGGTACCTATCATGCTAAATGATTATCCATGGCAGGATTGAACCCCTGACCTCCAGGAAGCCAAGAGCCCAAGCTACCACTGGGCCATTTAGACAAGTGGTTACCTGTTCTTTGTGCTTAGTGTATGTAGTGTTCAAGTGTGCAAGGCACTTCAAAGTGTCCCCATATACTGAGAATCTGAGATGCTGTCTTGATGTTTCTTATAAACCATATATGCATTTGACATAATAATGTCCTAAATGCTTGTTCTATGTGCAAATGTATTGTAGTGTACCACTGTCCAATGAAACTCTATAATTCCCAGCATATACTGTTATACAGAGATGTTGTGTCTCTTTGAGAAACAACCATACATTCAACTTGATGTCATAAATTAAGGTGGCAGAACAGGGGAATCAGATGAGCGTCATATGGGTTGGGTCAGGTTGACCCGTCAACAAATTTTCTTCAACTTTTTATTTTTTTATTTACATAACTAATGTATTAAATATGATCATAAAAACTATAATAATGTTGATATAAGAAATTTAACTTAAATTTTTTTTTAATTATTGAGCATTGTTAAAGGTTGTAAGCATTTGATTGCACTTCAAAAGACTTCCAGTTCATCCATTTTAGCCATTTAACTCATTCCATGAATAGCCAATTTTAAAATTTTCAACCATTATCAATACAATCGAACCAGCCCAATTGACCCGTTTTAATATGAGTAGGTTGATATTGCCACCTCGATTATATAGGACTTTAAACTCTTGTTCCAGGTGAAAGGGTCATTGGATGGCACTCAATTGTGTAATAACCAAAGCATTATGGCCATAATAAATAATATATGCGAACCATCAATTTTATCACCAAACTCCCTAGAAATTGTTATAATCAACAAGTTAAAAATCTCGTTTTGGTGATATGTTTAATGGTCGACATAGAATTCCTCTTCGAACACCATATGGGCAAGTGCAGAAAACTGACTTTGACCATAAAACCTAGAAAAATCACCCAAGTCTTGTGCGTATGTATGAGTTACATAGTTTGACCCCCCATAAATTCACGATTTAGTTATGATAACTAGGCTATTGTTTCTTGTTTATGTCAGTTTTTGTTTTGGTTTGTTTTTGACATTTCCTATAAAAACAAAACTGACTTGCCTCTTTAAGACCTTTAGAGACCCTCAACCTAAGTCCTTTTACGTTCTCCCTACTCGCATAATAAAGATGATAGCAGCCATTAACATGCAGTGCCAAAACCACATACACCGTCGTCGCAACAAGTACAATCACGTGCAACCGACTTTAAACCAATACCGCAGATGTTTGGGTCGTGATCTGGGTCCAAGAGATCCGCAAGAATCATTTGAGCGGAAGCATGTGGTGATAGTGATGGATGCAATGAAAGAGTTTTCAGTGGAGACACTCGAATGGGTTCTTAAGAACATTGCACTAGATACTTGTTGCAGTATTACCCTGTTGGGTGTCAAACCGTGGCTAACTTTTGTCCGTAAGTTTCTTTTTCTTTTCGGGTAATGTAGTAGTAAGGTTATGTGACAAATGTTTTGGTGACAGCAGTTTCATGCAAGACTGAGACAGACATATGGACGATGAATATAGAAGATCTATTGAGTATGAGAGACACCAATGAATGGAGGAATGATCCAAGGTATCAAAAGGCTAAAGGACTACTTGAACTTTGCTTAAAATATCAGGTAATACTTTTTTCTTGAATTAATTGTTGCTAAAGCTACAGGCTTTAAACATTTTCAGATGTTGGCTCGGAACAGAAACTCTGATTCCATACAAGTGGCTACTGCTTTCTTAGAGCACTTGACAAATATGGAGTATATTTTTGGCCAAATTGAAAACTTATGCTCAAACTGAATAACTTACTCAGGTCAAGCCACATATAGAGAGTGGACAGGGATTCCCAAAGCGATTACTTGTTCTTGAAAAGGCCGCATATGCAACATGGGTCGTGTTTGACAGGTAAATCCGAACATATTGTATTCTAGGCATAAAAGTTGAGCATATGAAGTACCTAAATTTAAGAAAGGTATCTTGATTAAAAAAACGAAATAAATCTACTAATAGTTGTAAACAACTAAACATGACTTACAGACATCATAACAAGAAGCACATAGACTATGTTGCCAAGAAAGTACCCTGCAACATTCTTGTGATGAACAACAATGGAGAGGCAGATATGTTGCCAAGAAAGAGCTTCTTTTCGACAACTTTTGAAAGCAATGACGAAAGTCCAATAATTTTCACATCATCCACCATACCCACACCTAAGCTAATGCTTTCCGATAAGTACAAGAGGAAGCTGAACCTCAGAAGTCCTTAGAAGATGTGTTGTATTATGAGTTTATGCAGTTATGCATGTTTACAATAAGTGTCTGTTTGCCAAAAGACTCGCGAGTCATTTACGTTTAGTTCGTTCAACAGATCTCAGAAGGCACAAGGAAATAGACAAGGAAGGAGAAGCTACCAATAAAAATTTGTTACTATGTTTATATCAGAAGTGTGTATTTATTTTTTCTTGTAATAAATATACGTTATTATTAGCAAACGAGCCGGAATTTTATTTCTTTTGATAAATGCTATTTCATATTTATCTTATTAGTGAAATTTTTAGATATTTTTGATTCGTAAACTAATCAATTTTGTTAACTTGATGATATATAAAACATCATAAAAAATACTAAGGTTATAATCATCATTAATTTGAATCAATTTAAGAGCATACATCATGATTAATTATACAAGATTAAGTCATATTAATTATTTTTAAGGATGATGAAAAACAAAATTCACATTAACATGATCAACTTAGGATATCATGGAATATAGCCACCATGACCACCACCACCTCCCGACCCACCACCTCCACCACCACCATAAGCACCACCGCCACTACAACCGTATGCTCCCCCTGCACCACCACCTTCTCCACCACCACTCCCACTCCCATATCCACCTTCTCCTCCTGCCCCTCCACCACCTCCGCCATGTCCACCTCCACTTCCACCACCATATCCTCCACCATGTTCACCTCCTTCTCCGTACCCACCACCACTACCACCCCCAGCACCACCACCATAACCTCCACCATAATACCCACCACTACCACCTCCACTCCCTCCACCACCACCACCACCATACCCTCCACCATGCTCTCCATACCCACCATACCCTGAACCACCTCCTATCCCACCACCACCACCTCCATAACTACCATCACCTTGTCCTCCATATCCACCACCACCACCTTGTCCACCACCTCCACCACCACCATAACCACCACCAATATGATCACCTCCTCCACCATAACCACTACCATTCCCTGAACCCTCACCACCACCTCCATATGAACCACCATACCCATGCACTACATGTTCACCACCACCACCGCCACTTTCATAACTAAAAAGTGATCTAGTAGTGGCAGAGCAAATGCCAATGCAAAACAGGACAAAGAAAACACTAAGAACAACTTTCCTATTACCCATTTATGGAAAGTTGAGTAATAACAAGCAAATTTATGTGCAATTTATAGGAATTCATTCCCCTTGCTTGATCAGCAGCATTTGGTGAGTGAATGTGCACATGACAATTAAAGGTGAAGTTGTGTTTGACAAACTGAGCCTAATTTGGTCCAGACTCCATCCTATTGCGCACTTCACTGCGCTGAGTTTGGATTATATATATATAGACATAGTTGTGAGGGCACCATATATATATACACTTACTGGTGTATATCCCGTCCGATGAACGGTATTGAAAAATCAAATGTGAAGTAAAAAACTTATGAGTTACAAACGAATGCAATTGTGACTATCAAATATAAAGATAATGTCCATATCAACCGCAAAGAATCGGCACCTTAATAAGATGTAAAATATAGAATAAGTTAAAAAGTTATAAATAATACTTTTATGATAATGTTCACAAAATTTAGAAGGTTTAGTAAAATTTTAATAATAGACTTATAGTAATTGTTAGATCCAATAAAAAGACCTTTCGAGTAGTACATGTGAAGTTATTGAGCTCAAATTTCTCAGACAACAACTAAATTTGTACATAACTGGAAAATTTTTTTAATATCAATAAACAGTTCTATATATATTAAAGCAAAAATAAAAAATAAATTTTACATATGCTTGTAACATTAAGATAGCAAGGATGTGTAAATAAACTTTGTTAAAAGTGCAATAATTTTTCATGAAATTTACACCTAGTACTGTATGATGTTTCAAATTTAATAGAATTAAAAAGTCAATCTTACGTGTTTTCTAATATGAACAAAGAAATCTAGAAGTGTTATAAGTCTCTTTATATCATTTTGATATTTGATACAACTTGAAAGCAATTTTAAACTTATACAAATGTCAAAAATAAATTATTATCTTTTAAGACCAAAAAACCTATTACGTCCAAATGAAGTTTGTAATTAAGAATCAAGAGTTGTACTTATTATATTTAAATTGTTAGTAATGATCTATTTAATATCATTACTATCAATCAAGCTCTTCATATTCCATAACCAATGGTCAAAAGGTCATAATATACACATCATCTTATGACATGTCAAGAAAGAATAGAAGAGTAATTATGAGATTGCCAAATAGGATTTTCATTTATGTCATATACAATGCAGAGTTGCCACATAGGTTAGGGATCCTCTATTAGCATATAGGTAAAATAAAATGGCCCATTTTTGTTGTCACCCACATGCCACAACTTGTTATCATCTTCATTTCTTCAACCATTCTAAAACAAAGTGGATTATTTTACTTTAAATCAAGTTGATTTAGGTTCTATATTATCAACCGTTTTTCAGTTGGAGATGCAGATTTAACAAATTGGATCGAAACACCAATGTTGTTGACAGATGGTTACTTTTATGATCTACAGCTTCTCATCCTACTTTGAATATTAAACTGATAATTTCTAATTTTCTAAACAAATAGAACGAATGTTATGTTTGCGGTGAAAGCCATGATTAGATCAATATGTAGAATCCCACATTGATATTAAAACCATTCAAATACTAAAATCAAACAATTACAAAAGAACATTGCAAGTCTCTGTTGCTTTCTTTTGATATTGATGGAAGCAAAGTGTATAGAAGACAGCTAAAATCCCATTTACATTGTGGGCACAATGGCTCCTCCCCATGTGAGATGCTCAATTATTGGTTTCATCCAACAAAGAAGCTAGGTCAACTGTTGCCCATTAGGCATACTCAAACATGTTAATCTACAAATTGTAAAAGTTAGTAAGATCTATTGGGAGAATTATATATGCAGTAGTTTTCTTACGATATTAGTAAAATGTCAAATCATATCAGTGTTAAAAAGCTACTACATTTTATGACCACTATGCATATTGTATGTGATACTCACAACTTGACATTGGGCCGGCCCATCCCCATTCAGTCATATTAACCCATAGCTAAGCCTAACATGATCTAAGTAGGCCTTATTTCGAGGTCTATATCAAGTCTCACGCAACCCGTGAACCCCTCTGCATAACTTATCACTCGACATGGATGCAGACCTGCCCAACATAGGCCCAAATATAGTCCATAATGGGCGCTAGTCGTCCAGTCCAGCCCTGTACTATCAACCCAAAAGCAGGTTTTCTCTATCCACAATCGCACACCGGTTATCAGTCCTTAATCCCTTGCTAAAGACTAGCCAGACCAGTGACCACTAGTGCAAGATGCACACCAGCTCAAATCCCTGGCCTGAATCCAGCCCATTCTAATCTCAAGGCCCATAAGACAAACCAGATTAATCACTTGACATAGACATTAACCAACACAATACTTATCCATAGGCCCAGGTTCGAGCCCGGGATCTACAAGTAACTATAGGATAGGATACTTGTATATACGGGAAGTTTCTGGAGATAAAAAGAGACTTCCCCTCCAATTTAATAACAGCCACATAAATAAATATAGGATAACTAAGAGATTTGTTCACAAAAAATAAGAAGGCAGAAATGGACACAAAAGAGCAACTTCAGGAAATTAAAGCTACTGGCCTAAGTATGGAGTCTCAGAGTGTGAGCCTACCTTCTCCCAGGTCTTTCCTTACTCATTTCAACCTTTGAAACTGGTGGTTGTAAATTTATGATTTCACACGATTGTTTTATTCGATTTCAATTCTTCGTCATCATGTAATTTTGTGACTATCGAAAAAGTAATACAATTTCTTATATCATAATAGTGCCTTAACATTTTTTAATCAGGACTGATGTGGTGTAAAGATACTATCTTAATCTTAAAATATAAATATGAGTCTTCCAAAACTGTTTTATATTTTTTGAAGCATTAAATGGGCCAAAACGCCCGTGTCTCAGACTGTTATCGTATTCTAGAGAGAATGACCACTTGATTAGGTATGCTAGAGCATACCCTAGTCGTAACTCATAAGTCATCACATAAAAATGGGTCGATTTGGGTGATGGGTTTATCTCCAGCGGGTCAAATTGATGAAATAAAAAACTATCCAACAGCCGCATCAAATGGGTCAAAGTCTATTTTGAATGCTTACAAGCTAATTAACCATTTTGATCGAGTAAAATTTGTTTATTATTGTAGTTATGTAGTTTTGTAATCGGATTCGACGCTTAACTATTCATTAGATACTATTAAAGGGATAAAAAATAAAAAAAAAAGTGTTTGCAGCCATCCCGACGGGAACTTACAAGAAACATGTTTTGACGTGTTATCCGACCCACCCAAAACCTCCATTATTAACCTCTGCCACTCTGCCAGTCAGTTATATGGCTTGATCTATGGTTGGCACATTTGTATATCATTTATTTAAAACTTTTTCACTTGTACAGCACTGATAACAAGCCAAACTGCAAGTGCTCAGAAGGATGGAAATGCGCCATCACCAAAACTGAGCCATCTAAGGCCAGTAAACCATTTGCGAAATGTGGTGGCAGTGGTTGCACCTGTGTCACGTAAGTTCTCTATTGCTCAAAGTATACTTCCTTACTGTACGAACTAGCAGTAATGCAATATGCTATTGCAGTGATACAAGTATGCAACATACTGTGGAGAACTCTGCGGCAGCCAAAGTATTCTGCGAGTGTGGTGAAGGTTGGTCCTGTGTTGTATCTAAGACGGATGGCCCTGAAGCTGGCAAGACCTACTTCGAGTGTGGTGAGGGCTGCATTTGTGTGATAGATGAAACGAACACTGTGAAGGTCGTCTGTGCTTGATTTGCACCATGTCTTCAAGTGATCAAACGTCCCTAAGAAAAACAAACTTACTTGGTGTCTGCTATTTAATTTCTTCGTATCTTGTGTTTATCCTAAATAAGCATGTTAAGTTTGCGTTTTAGCTGCCACTGTATATGTCCGTATCGTGTATAATAAGAAAATGGTTGTGAATGAAGAACTTCGTATCAATGTCGGTTTATGAATTAGCAAATGCGTATTTACATAGGTACATATATTCTTATAACGACCCAACGAAATACCACAAAATCAGCATACAATGTCTTGACTCTTGCCACCATTTATATATCAATTTTGAAAGCTTAGCAGTTAGCAGCAATTTCGTCAACAGTAACACATATCAATAAGCTTAGATTCAAAATTCTCAATCTTAAATATATGCTTACACTGTAATCTAGCTGTGATTTTATGTTAAGTTGCAGAAATATAATGTCACTAGCAATAGCAGGTATAACTGTATGAGCAACATCTTAATTCTAACACTTTGAATTACTAACACATAAAATTAGGTTTATCCATTCTATATTAACATAAACAAAATTAGGAAAATATAATTACGATAAACAGTGATAATTCGAGTATCAAAGAATTTAATCTCGAATTTAAAGAGCCAGACAAATTAACCTCATAATAATCGTTCAATTCGACGAACAAAACAAAGTAATCTGCTCACGAAAACTCAAATCCTTCGGTCTCAAATCCCTCCGTACATATCCTTTAGCAACATCATGATTAAACGATTCAAATCCAACCTGTCCAGTTCTCCGCCACATATCCTCCGCAAAGCTCCGGTGCGCATAATATGCCTCAGCCTCAATCACAGTTTTCTGGTCACCGTCGATGAAATCACAATTTTCCGGCCGAATAGTGATTGGAAGCCGTTCGTAATGACCTAGGGTAATGCCTTCAAGCACATCGAGTCGTTGAAGGCCGGAATCGGAGACGGAGTAGAGTTCACCGCGGACACGGTGGCGTGACGTGTCAGGGAGGTTGAGGAGAAACGGAACGCCGTGTGGACCGCGGACCAGTGGAAGACGGAGCTCGGTGACGTAATTACCGATGAATACAGCGTCGTTTTTCGAGATTAGGTCTTGCATTAATTTGTGATTTGAGAAGCCACGTTTTAGAGTGCCGTAGGAGAATATTAGGGTTTGTTTTTGTGAATTGACGGTTTTACCGGCGACCGTCATAACTTCCCGGCGAAACTTTCCGATAAGGTGCCGGAGAAAAATAAGATATGAGTGGAGGTTGGGATATATGGTTGCGTGAGATTTTGTTGCCGGTTTTTTGTGTGGGATTGGATCGTACGGTTTAAAATTCAGAGTTCCGTACAAGTTTGACTACGTAATGTCTAAGTAATCAAAGCATTATTCATTGTAGAAACAAATTTCAGCTCTGTATAAAGTGAAAAAGTTTGATTCCTCTTTGTCAGCCTTTTATTTACTGATAAAAAGTATTTATAATTTATAAATGATATTAAAAAAATGTTTTAGTGTAAAATATTACATTATTACAATTTTTAGTTAAAATAAACTCATGGAGTACTTGAAAAGTTAAAGGGTCGATTTTGTGATTATTTAACTAGGTTGGGTTAGGCTTCACGAAGAGTCAAAATGTAAATCTAATCAAATCAATTTCAAATATGAAGGTTTTTTATGATATAAATGCATATTTTTATTTTTTATTTTAAGATTACCTGCTTCTTTTGAAATAAAATAAGAGTACATTTTATAGATGATCCATGTGATTCACTTCAATAAATTTATCTTTTTTCTCGTAAACGGTCCGTATTGACACAAAATGACTAAAACACTCTTATTTCCTTACTTTACTTTAATTTCTATATTTTGAAATTCCTTTTAATATATTAATAATTAATAATTAATAATGAATAAATAATAATAAATTCTTTAAACCTTGCTCAAGTCAATAGAATGTATTGAATTCCCCAATCTTAAATTCGCCACCTCGACACCACACATCAGTTATGATGGTGAAACTCCGACCATTAGTTGTTTATGATGATGAAACTCTAAAAGGTTTAACCCTAGATCTTTCAATTCCGACGACAACATTGACGTTTTAATCCAGATATGTTGGCGAGAGAGAACCAACTGTTGAGGTCTGTCTCCTAAAGTTCATTAGGGTTGCTAGGGTGCCATAAACCACCATGAAATAGGGTTTTGTCGGCCACCTAGGGTTTCGAAGTCGTCGCAACCGCCACCACCAAATCTCAGACCACAACAATAGATTTAAGGTTTCGTTTTCGTTATCAACACAAGTATAGATCTAGGGTTTCGTTCCAGGGACCGCACGAAGGTCATAGGCCCGGACTGTGCAGATCCATGGTCGCGTTTGGGGGTTAAAGAAAAAGAACGCCGAAATCTGCTTATGCATGTCGGAAAATTCTGCAGCACATGATTTGAAAGTTTGTGTGATGTGTGAGTTTTAACGTGACTTTTTTGGAAAACTGAACGCATGTATGATGATTTTCTTTTCACTTTGTGGTTGGGTTTTGTTGGTTTGGCCAGATTCTGCTAGTGTTGTTGTCGGGTTTTGAAGGTGGGGTGAAGGAGGAGGTGTTGATGATTAGAGTTGGGAGAATGTATCTAATGTTTTAAGGTTTTATTCTTTTAAAATAAAAATTGTGTTAAGATCAATAAAAACTGAAAATAAGGGTGTTTTAGTCATTTTATGTTAATAGGGACCGTTTACGAGAAAAAAGTAAACTTACTAGACTGAAAAGCTAAAAAAAAGAAGTTCGGGGACGAGTTTCGTAAATCGTTGTAAACAACAGGGACCATCTATGGAATTTATTCTAAAAATTATATTAAAATTATTAGAATTTTATACTGTTTAAGATGAGAATTTACAAAAGAAATAAATAATACACATTATAAAATTTTTAGTGTGTATCATAGTATTACACTAAAAAGTTGTGATACACTACTTTATGTTGTGTATCATATATATATTTTTTATATATAAATCAATTTCATATTTAATATAATAAAATTTTAATAATATTGGTATTATATATTTTTCAAAAGGTGTGCAATATAATGAAATTAAAAATTAAAAATATAGTTCCTACGGTTTCTACCATAAACAATGATTCTACGATAACTCTCCCCATAATTATATCTATACGGATGACATTTTATATGTAAGTTGATTAAGTTAATTTGTTAAGTATAATTTACGTGACAATTTTTTTTTTTTTTTTTTTTTTTTTGAATTCTACATTTACTAGATTTGATTTTCATCAACGTTCAGTCTATTCTTGATGTAGCTAAATAAGTTGTACGATGAATTTTCGTATTTAAACGAATATGAATATTTTCATTAGTAAGGAGGATTAGGAGATGAAATTGTCGTAATGTACACTTCGTTTCTTTTGTGCTTTGTGCCACAGGACTCAACGAAAGATTTGCATCCTAACTTGTGGTTTTACGTGTTTACTTCCTTCATGAACAACGTATACGTTATAGGATAGGATGGTATTAGAGTGTTCCGATAAAGATTTATGTTCATTTGGAGGTTAAGAAATGATCGAGTTCCGGTTCGTGTAGTTCTTGACAATATGAGGGTGGATCTTCATAGTGTTCTAATGTTCTTTGTCCGTATTGCTTGAAGAAAGTAGAGTCTTTGAATCATTGTTTCTTAAATTGTTCAGTAGTTAAGGATCTTTGGGATAAGAATTTTCATTGGTGGGGTTTGGTGCAATGTGTTTTGAGGAATTTTGGAGATCTTATTTTGCATGATGGAAATGAATCATTTTCGACTTCGAAGAAAAAGATTTGGACTAGTGTCATTTGGTCATCTTTGTATGTTATTTGAATTTCGAGAAATAATTTAGTGTTCAAGGCATCTAAAAATGTGATCCCGGATTTATTTAAAGAAGTGCAAAATAAGTCATATGGATGGATTGCGGCTAGATTAAAGTATGTAAAAATTATATGGAACCGGTGGAAGAGAACAGGAGGCGGTTTGGATTAATGTTGGTGTTGAATCATTCTTTGATGCTGGTCCTGCTAGTTGTCTGTATGTGTTATGTTTCTAATTTTGGTTTGTGGTCATTTGTGTGACCTCGAATGGTTTTGCTTTATTCATACGTTGATTCTGTGTTGTGGTTTTGGTTTTTGTTGTTATTCATTTTTAGTGTAGGCTTTATTTCTTTTAGAGTTTGCAAGGGGTGTGTTTGATTTTTTTTTTAACGGTAGACTTTGCTTGTTATTCTAATAGTATGGTAAATGGTATGGTAGGATTCTTTACAGGATAGGATAGTATTTCATGTTTAGTTAAGTTGTTCAACATATCGGACTATTTACTTTCTGTGCGTACAAAAACTCTTTGAGAACACCTGAAAAGGGATTAGGGAGAAGAGTCAACGGCACGTGTAAGGGTCACGGGTGGTGTGCCGTGGGCGTTGGGGTCAATCAACTCAAAAGACCAATTCTTTGTTTGACTCATCATTTCTACTAGAAGGTTTCAAAGGACAAAACCTATGACGTTACCTTTAAGGCTTAAAAAAACAATAATAAATTGGTTATGAGAATTAATTTCTCAATATAAAGTTTTATTTATTTATTTATTTATTTTTTGTAAAAAAAAGCACTTTTGGGTGTACTTATTTGCACAATCATCGTCCAACACACGTAAATAGACAAGCTTATGAGTTACCGAAACTACGTGTATTGAAAATTCGTTACTCGTCAACTTAATTTGGGCAAAAATCAGTTTGTTAACTCAGATGAATAGTCTGTTAAAATTTTACAAATAGAATGATGTTGTTTTAAAATATGTGTCACCTAAACTTACGCGTATGATAGCACAATATTCATTTTCATCTTTCTATGACCGGGTAATTTACTTACGCGTATAATAGTACAATATTCATTATCGAGTATTTTTTGTTAGTCTTGTACTTGTCAATTTTTGATAAACATGGTTATAAAGTACTACTTTTACTTTTTTTCCTTTAACAAGTCATATATATTTCAAATATAAAGATAAAAATGATATTTTCATAACAAACTATTTACATTTATCGAATTTTCATTTTATAAAATACAATTCTTTTACTTTAATTGAAAGCCAATATGAAAATTAAATCAATGTATATTAAACTCTTTCCATTATCCATAAACTCACTATAAATATTGTAATTCTCATCGCACTTTATTTTTATCAACAACAAAGTGGTCACTCTTTCACTCGATTTATCATTACTTTTTGAGTTTTTGTTGACCATTTCAAGAACTACTCTTCTTGATAATGGACATATGCAAGAAAGTTCATGTATCTGATTATTGTTAAGAATATAAAAGTTGAAGACAAAGAACAAGGGCAATTTATACAAACCTTTAAACAATTTTGTAGTGTCACAAAATTAGAGTACACTTATTACCCATGGTTCATGGAATCACTATCTACCGTCCTCACGTTAATGTCACATCAACTTTTCTTAGCGAACCATCTTCCACCATTTTAGCTCCACTATCAATCATTTTCATCACTATTATATCTAAAACAAATTGAAAAAGTGAAAATAAAACGTTTTTCGATCTCTTGCTCCGATCAGCTTTCAAACATCGATTCTTCAATGCCTAGATAGACGCCGACATGGCCACAACCTGCAGCGGCACCATGGCCGACACCGACCAATTTCATCTCCACGCCAAGGGACAACTACCCCATAGCGGTTGCTCAAGCGAGAAAAAACCAAAGAGGAAACTCCCTTGTTTAACTTGTCGATATCTTTTTTTAGTCCTTCACTTATTACATGTTATGCAGTGACGAATCCGTGATTGATACCGTGATTGATAATGACTAGTTAGTATTCGTATACCTTTGAACTGCTAGCACTTGCAAAAAAAACATAAGTATTTATAAAGTTATTAAACTACTACGCCAATGAAATATGCCTGTAGTCAAAACTACCCCTACCTATAAAGTAACTATGACCAGACTTATGAATATTTTGTCAACTAGAGAAACTAAAAAATGTTTACTTTAGATGTCGACGGTTATTTTGAATAAATGATGCAACTTCATTTTAACCATGGTTCATGCCACGTACAATGGTTGAGGGCCTTCTGGCATATTGCTTTTTTCTTCTTCGTAAGATTCAAACCTTAAATACTTAAATTTGCACAAGTAGATGAACTCTATGTCGAATTATCTTTTTTTCTCATGTTTTGATAAGCTACTTTCCAATAAATTGATTTTGCAACTTCATAATACAACTATCCTTGATACATTATATCAAAATCTTTATATTTTCTTGATATATTTTAATTTCTTGATAAAATTTCCTTTTTGTGAAAAAAATAATAAAAAATGCTCCAGTTCAGTTGGATCATGGCATTATGATTGAAGTCAACGTCCTTCGCGTTTTTCTTTGTAACATTTAAAATCAAAGTTGATTTTGTACATTAATGTCTCTTTTAGTTAATTTCTGACTTTGTGGTAACAAAATAGTCAACAACCACCCTTGCAAGAAACACTCACTTTCATTCTTTTCTATTTTTTTTCTTTTTTTGGCTAGAAAGAGATTAGGCTCCACCCCAAGGAGGGAAAACCGAATTACACAGCTAAAAGGAAAAAAATTAAGAAAGAAAGCAGCAGCTTATAACATCCTAAACCGAGTCGCAACCAAAAACTCACTCTCCTATTGTATTGTACAATTACCATACCATCCTTAGCGGTCGAAACTCGTTACATAAATCGTATTATGTCTCTACGTCGACACACAAGAAATACACATTACTCTAACATATCGATTTGATTTAAGTTTCAATAATTTCGTGTATGCCGTTGTTGGCAAGTCTATTTTTACATATGTGTGACCTAAATCTGAGACACATTATCAATTTCTTGAAATAATTTAATTCTCTAATGCATTAAACTTATGGATTAGGATGTTGAACAAATTAGATGAATTTGGGAAATTTTGCAATTGAAGTTAACTAAAACTAGGTATGAAGAAGCCTAAGTATGAAACATTCAAATCATATAATTTTGAAAAATTGATATGAAGCTTTTAATGAGTGCCTAACATTATTCAAAAGAAGATAATAAATTAATAATTGGGCTAATAGAAGGCATGAGATTCCACTTCAAATAAAGTATTTTTTATTTAAAGTGGGTGGCTAAAATCAAGATACTCTTTTTATAATAATAAAAAATTAAAATTAAACCATTAATTAATAACATATATATCAAAGTGGGTCCCAACCAAGTTTTTATTTGCAGTTTTATTGTTGATATTGGTTGATCCCGTCATCTATAAAGTTACAATACTTCAATAAGCATTGATAGCTACTAAAATAATTTTTTATGACGTTTAGAAAATAATATTCTGTTAATAAGTTGAGTATAAGAGTATATAAATATTTGGTGATGTATATAAATCTCCTTTATATAGTATTTAATTTGATTTAATTTAATATTTATATTTTCTTTTAAGTAAGACTAAAATAAAATAAATTAAGGTACATTTAACAAAGTAATAGTCCATTTTGTAATTTGTATGCAAGTTTATATCCATCTCTCTGTAAATTCAAACATTTTCCCTAACATCAGTGCTTACATTTTATATATTACTAATGGAATATATTTTTCTAGCTTCTCTTTCAAAACTGTCGACTCAAAAACCAAACGACGAAAGACAAAAAAAACATGTAATTTGGTCTATGATAAAAACTAAAAAGTCGTACTCATTTAAATTTGTAAGGGTAAAATGCATTATTGTTATGATATAATGTATGTTTATAATGCACTGTACTTATGATTCATTAAATCTGAACCGTAGATCACAAAAATAGAGGATTAAGATCGTCTGCCATCTCTAAGACACCATCCACTCCGATCCCTAAAATAAGAAACAATAAACAAATTTTAATTGTATTTGATTTTTTATCTAACTTTTGTTTTTCCTTTTTTTTTCTATGGTTAATTTGGCTTTATCGTATTATTTAAGGCTTTAGACTATAACAAGTGGTTAACCTAATCGATACTCCATTATTAGTAGTATTATTTTATTAACTTTAGGAGAATGTTATGGTTGTGGCAAGCGAAATTAGATGTCATGTCTCGATATAAAATTTCAAAGCCATCAAAATAATAATATATATATACAATCATAAAATAATTTCATCTTATAATGATTAGAGGGTTAACATTAAGCCGATAATTTTGTACGCTCTTGTTATCTGTTGATCGAAAACTCAATAATCAATATGAGCAACTGAGCAAGTGCTGGTACGGAGGCGCATGAGTCATGACGCTTGCATTAGTATTTAGCGATGCAACCGAACCTTACGCTTTGAGTTAAACCATTGATTTATGGAAGACTAACGTGAATCGTAATATAATATATAAATGGTAGACTATACTCACGGCCGTTTCTAAAATTTCGGAGATCAGTTCAATTTTGTTCCTTTTTTTATATATTAATTACAAATCAGAGGCTTTGGACAGTCTCGACGCCCTGACTATCTAGTTATAATAATAATAATGATGCAACATTGATTTAAGAAAACCTTTTGAGGTGGCTTTGAATGTATGCATCATTGTCATTTCAGTTGATGATGTGAAATCTAATGGTATTCAACAATCAATCCATCAAAGTGTTTAATTAAAACTCGATGCATTGCTAATGCTCTAAGAATGTATTATATAAGATCATAAAAATGATACTTCTATGTAACTTCAATAGGCGACTTTAACATCATAATATACTGTCTTATAGGATAAAATGTGTTTACTTTATTAACCAATTGACCAATGTAGTAAAACGAATCATATATTTAACCATACAGAAAGCTTAAAACCCAAGTACACCTATTTTCAAATATAAATACATTAAAAAAATTCAAACTCTAATCTAAAATAAAATATGAGGATGCCTAGCTTTCTCTTTTACTCTATGATCTAAAAGTG
The DNA here is from genome assembly GCA_963930675.1 of Gnaphalium uliginosum. Lineage (NCBI taxonomy): Eukaryota > Viridiplantae > Streptophyta > Magnoliopsida > Asterales > Asteraceae > Gnaphalium > Gnaphalium uliginosum. The sequence continues at coordinate 13,022,515 of OZ005684.1, forward strand.
CTTGATTTAGGGTACATTTGGACAAAAAAAGAAGTACGATTTACAAAGAAGAAGTCCATAATTTGGGGCAACTTGGAACAATAGAACCAAGAAACAAACAAAGATAATGTGGGTGAAGACCATTATTCAACCTTATAATAGTTATTAAATTAATTTAATTCCAAATATACTGTATAATGGTATTGTTATTAATTTTATTTTGTCTGTGATAATAATAATAATAATAATAATATAACTATAATAATACAGAGTAATAGCATGCCAAAAAGAAGGCTTTACAAGCATCAATGCCATGAAAGGGAACAAAATTTTATAATTCCAAAAAATCAAAAAAGAATAATTTGCCACCTCATCTTACGGCACTAACAAATAATAAATAATAATGAAGATTAATTTTATACTCTTTTATATATGCTACATTACTAATTAAAATTCCGTAACTCTAAAACTTCATAGCCTTTTATGCTACATTAATATTTCATAAACTATAATTTGAATACACATGCAATGTATTAATATAACAATATAAAAAATTTATATAGTAAGAAATTATACATGTGTAATTTATTTACATAACTTTATTTTGCTTTACAAAGCACAATAATATCCATATAAATTATATTAACTTTATGTCCTAAGATCCTATGAAAATGTGCTCATAAAGCATGTCGATCGATTAGGATTGTTGGGACTAAACACTTATAGGATAGGAATCGTCTTTTTATACATGTTAATTATTATTGTGTAGTCATTTAATCAAATTTAAATTCTCAAATTAGAGATAGTTGACAACTAACCTACTAATAACCAAACCAAATAGGAACTTGTAGATATGTTCATCCAAATATATATTTCTCAAATACTCTCAATTTACACTACAAATATCTTTAATCTTTAATTATAATTATAATTATATTTATAATATTCGAGTAATAATTATAAAAATAATAATCCAAAAAGGAATTAAAATAAATTCAATACTTAAAAAGACTAAAAAAAGGGTACGAAAAAGGAATAGGAAAAAGGAAAGAAGGAGGTCGGTTCCTTGCGCCCGACGTTCTCTTAGCTTCGGATCCAAACCTATGGTTTGTAATTAGGCTCGGTATTTTGTCTATACCATTATCACACAAAACAAACTCACTTTCACACTTTGTGTGAGCGGATAAGAACAACCCCCTTCCTTTCTCTCAATTCTCATTTTCTTCACTCCCGCCGCCCCCAAAATTCGCCGACAACCACTCGCCGCCGTCAAACTGGCGATCGTCAACCACGATTCTACCGTCGTCCGTGAAATTAAGCCTAAAAACCGCCGTATTATGGTCCGTCTCTGTATACTTATTCGTTATGTTTATAATTATTTTTGATTCGTATTAATCGTTTATTTGTGTATCTAATTTGTATTTTTGAATGTAATGTAGGGTGCTGGTGGACCTGATGAAGAAGATAATAACTGGCCGCCGTGGTTGAAACCACTACTTAGTGAAAGGTTCTTCGTTCAATGCAAATTACACGCAGATTCACATAAATCTGAATGTAATATGTACTGTTTGGATTGTATCAATGGTCCTTTGTGCTCTATTTGTCTCAATCATCATAAGGAACACCGCGCTATTCAGGTTTATACTCATACAACTTATTTCAGTTATTTTAAATTGAAAAGAGCTTATTGCATTATTTGAATTTTTTTGAATTCGAAAAATAAGATTTACAATTAATTCCAATTAATTACTCGGAAAATGATTAAATTAAACGGATGATTGTAGTTATAATGATGTAATTGCGTTGATTGATATACAGATTCGGCGATCATCGTATCACGATGTAATTAGGGTTTCTGAGATTCAAAAACATTTGGATATAACTTCAGTACAGACTTACGTCATCAACAGTGCGAAAGTTGTGTTTCTGAACGAACGGCCACAGCCGCGGCCTGGAAAAGGCGTTACGAACACTTGCGAAGTGTGTGAGCGTAGTCTTCTGGATTCATTCCGATTCTGCTCACTCGGCTGTAAGGTAAATATAAATTCAAATTAGGTCAATATACGTTTATGTATGTTTTTATATGTATCGAAATCGGTGATTGATTTTGTGATTGTGATTGTAATCGGTGTAGATTGCTGGAACGTCGGGGAAATTTGAGAGGAAACGTAAGGTTTCGTCGGAAAATAAGCATTTGATGACGGCGATTTCTGATTCAGAGGATTCGTACAGCGGTCACGGTCACGGTCACGGACGGCGGATAAATAATCACGACGACAGAGTGCGTAGTTTTAGTCCGTCAACGCCGCCGTTGACTACGGCGGCTGGCATAAGGACCGGGAAGAGAAGAAAGGGGATTCCTCACAGAGCACCAATGGGAGGACTGGTTATAGAATACTGAAATGCTCCCCTAGACTTTTATTTAATTACTATGAAGTCCCTATAGTTTTTATTTTTCTTTCAAATAGTTTGTTGTTATTACCCTTTAGGTCTTCCGTTTGTACAAAGAAGCAGCTTATGGAGTAAATTATAGTGGGTAGTTTTCTGGTCACTAAGGAAGAAAGAAGGTTAAAAAATAATATTGGTGTTTACAACAAGGTTAGTTTTGGAAGTAGGAAATGTTTAAGGGCTGAAAATGTCACATATATATAGTTGGAGTTGGGTTTATACATGTTTTATATCTTTTTAAGAAAAGAAAATGTAATTATGGTGATGTGGTAGATGGAAAATGGTGGTAATGTACTTTTATGAAAAATAAAAATGTGAATGAGATAAGCATTATGTGTTTTTTTGGTTTAATACTTACAAACGCCAAAACCTCGTATGTGTAATTGACATGTCACATGTTCGAATTAGTTTTTTCGCATATGTGGGTGATTTCTGAACAAGTGATTTGTCCGGCATTGATGTTCTTTGCGGGTGGGCAGACACGTTCCATTGAAATATAGTACAAGAGTCGGGGGATACCCTCCAAATTACTATTTTCTTTACTTATAAAGACTCACTCGAATGTACGTTTTCTATTTAACTAACATACAAGACTAATTCTTAACCTTCTTTTAACACACTTATTTTCACCGGATGATATGTTGCTATCGTAGATTGTGAATGGTCAAGTGGATGTTCGACAAGTGGGCTTGATTTATTTTATCCGAACGAAGTTGACCCGATTTTTAGATATATCTGTACGAAAATCGACCCTTCATATTGTTGTGGAATTGCTCGTTTTTGACCTTCTACATCCTAATAAGCCTTTATATATGACTTAACTAGGTTCGAAACGAGTCAAGCTCGAGCTAGTTGACTCGTTTACACTCTAGTAAGATTGTTGCTTTTCAGAAGGAACAAGTTACGTGTTTAGTTTTCCAAATGAGGTAATTTTCGGTTCTAGAACAATGTGGAAGGGCTTTTATAAATATGTATTCTAACGAACACGGTTTCCTTTTTTCTTTTTAACTTCTGGCAATCGTGTGGATTGTTCCTAGTAAGTATCGACATCCCTAGGTCCAGAGTATTTAAAACGTGGGTTCTTTTTCTTAGGGTACATAAATAATTGGCTACCCTGTTCTGGTTCTCCTTTTCGTCCACTTTCATATTAAGTAATGCAAAGTGTATCAAATAATAATAAATACTCACGACTTTTGATTTTTATAGTCCAACATAATCAGTTAATAGAAATAGAAAGCTCTATAAAAAAAAGCTTCAATAAGGGAGTAGAGGTATAGTAATGGATGATGTATGATTTTATAAATTCAATCACTATATATATTTTTTTCTTGCCGATAACATAATTGTGATTCATATTACAGGAACTCAACAACCAAAAGATTGTGAATTTAACCATCACTTGAGACAGTGAATTCATATATCTAAAAGAAAAAAAAAAAAAAAAAAAAATTGGCCGTAAGACTGCAGAGTATAGTCGTATATACTATGAATGTAGTCAACATCATGCAACTTGAGTGGGTCAACAAGGTTCAGCTCACCAACAACAATGAGAAGTAGCCAATATCATATCTACACATGGATGCTTTATTATTTTTGTCTGTTTACCAAAATAAAAAGTATCACGTATGTAATAAAAATATTAAAATGATGACAACAATGCTCGTCTGCTTGGAATGTATTTAGATATTCTTATCTTCACTTTTAACATAATATGTCATCTTTAAGAGCAGTGCTTATGGAGACTGGAGAGTCGCCCATTCATTTCCCATTTCAAAGACGGAAGACGTCATAGGCAGCGCCTAGCGTTCTTTCGTATTTTTAAAGACCACGCTGTTGTAGAGATGGTAAAGACGGAGGTGGTGATGGGTCAGCTTATTTTTTATTTTTACTTTTTGAGTATATAACAAAAGTATTGTTGGTAAATGCGAGGTTTATAAAAGTTCGGTTTTTCAATTGTTATAGACATTGTTCAGTCCTTCGTAAGTTCTTCTGAAAATTTGCTGACGTAAACTAGCAGTTCGATGGGTTTTCCGGTTCTTCTCGTCATGATACTAAGTAGTCTAACATAGTAAGAAGATTCACCTTTATCTTAAAACGTGAAACCAAATATTTTTAATTGCAATAAAACATAACCTCTAATATTGAGTTGAACATTAGGATATCGTAGAAGAGGGAAGAAGTCATAAAAAAGTATCATAGAATTTGGGTGGAAGAAAGGAAAAGGAAAAAATGATGTGATTTCAAGAAATAGACTTGTGGAGGCACTAACATAACAAAAGTTGACCATTAACCACGCTTAACGAGACGTACCCATAAGTAACACTCTAATTAAGTGAAATTACCCGATCCCTATCATAAAAGTATTATGATTTGATACATACCTTAATACTTTTTATTTTAGGGTAAAGTTCTACGGAAGGTATCAAACGAGGAGAAGGAGAGGCAGACCGTATTAGTTACATTTAAAACAAAATTGTATGGGTAAAATGTAATGCTGTTAAAATGCAGTCAAATTTTATAGGGGTAAAATTCAGTGTTATTAAAATGCAGTCAAAATTAATAGGGGCAAAATGCGGTAGTTGATAAAATGCAATGAATCCGGACGTAGATCACAAATAAATTTGTCCTAAAATGCATTAAATCTGACCTGCAAATCCGACGTGCAACTCCTTCCCCTCATTTGAAATCTTCTCCTCTTACTCTCCACCTTTATTTTATTTTAATAAATACACAGAGTAACAATTAATTTTCATTCCTTTGGATCGAATTAGAAAAAGACATCAGTTTGTAGGGTTATATTCCCTTTTTCTTTTTCTCTTATTATTAGACTCCTCTCAACTGTGACAAAAACTGACAGAAACCGACGGGCCACGTCAGCGCCACGTCATTTTTTTCACAAAACTGACAGAAACTGACAGACCCCTGCCATCAGTGCTCGTCAATTTTTTTTCAGGGACCCACAATTAATAAATTAAATATTTAAAACACAATAATTTAAATAAAACATATTTCATTAAAATAAAAAACATTACATTAAAAATAAAAATCATTACAATTAAATAAAAAAACATTACAAATAAATAAAAAAACATTACAAATAAATAAAAAGTAGTCTAATCGGAGCTCGATTCGTCGGCTTCGTTTGTGTTTTCGGCCTCGTCTTCGTCCGAGTCTTGTCCCCTGTATATGTTTTGATATTGTTCAACCACTTCTTTTCGACCGGTTTTGATTATTTTAAGTTCCTTTTTAGAGGCAAACTTTGAAATTTTTTTACGATGAAAGCTAAATGCCTTGTAAGACGCTTTTTTCATGTTATTCTCGGTAATTGTTGTTATTGCTTTTTGCGACATTAAGGCGGTATTCTTGACGGCGGAAATGGTTTCAAGTTTTTCGGAATGTATACTACTTCTTGAAGAGGAACCGGCGTCTGATGAAGCCGAACTTTTGGCCGACTTTCGGCCCGCTGGACGGCTTAGTGGGTCGTCTTGGAACAACGTTCTCATATTTGCTTCAAGAGACGAAGGCATCAGAAAGTCGTTCGCGTGAAAATCGGTGGCTTCGGGTTCGGGTTGGAATGGACGTTTGTTGCCCATTACCCCCGGTTCGGCGAAATTTTTTGGGTAATGTTTTAATACATCCCAACATGACTCGTAAATGAACTTGCGGTTGTCCATATGTTGCTTACAACCTTTTCGGGCCGCATTTAAGACGTCTTCGTCTCCGGCATCACTTTGGGGGCAAATCTCGGCAAATTTTTTGTAGATTCCTTGGAATACTTTTGTGTTGTGAGAAATTTTATTCCATTTGCCCGTGAGTGAATTAAGGTTACGTTTAACCCTTGCAACGGAATTGTAACTCGAGTGGACTTTATTCCAAAAACTCCCGTTTGATTGAGAGTTTCCTTGCACGCCATTTTCGGAACAATGTATCCACCGTTCCGCCAATATTCTTGCCTCCTCGTCGTTCCACCTAATTTGAACCCTTTTACCCTTTTTGTCGGTTTGGGTCTCGGGTTCAGGTTCGGCCTCGTCCGAACTTTTTACTAAATGTTGGGTTTCGGGTTCGGAGAAGTTAGTGGGTTGAAAGTTCGGATTTTGTGTGTTTGGTGAAAATTGTGAAAATCCAAAGTTCGGGTTCGGGTTGGATGTGGATGGTGAAAATTGTGGGTTTGATGCCCATTGTTGGTTTTGCGAAAATTGCGGGCTTTGGTACCACCCTTGATATTGGTAGTTGTTCCGAGGGTCGTCGGGTGACAGTTGGTAAAGATTTGCAATGGGTGCAAAACTTGCAAATCCCGTATATTGAGACGAGAACAATCCCGTAGATTGAGCCGAGAACGATCCCGTAGATTGAGCCGAGAACGATCCCGTAGGCGAAGATTGGTTTGTTATCGGATTGTTTAACAAATTTTGCCACATATCTTTTTCAAGATTTTGATGTTCATTTATTTTGGATTTGGATTTGGATTTGTTGTTTTTAGACATAGTGTAGTGTATGAATTGTAGTGAGAATAGTGGTGAGAATTGTGGTGTTTGGAATGTGTAAAAGATATAAGAATTGTAGTGAATTATAGTGTGAATAATGGGTAAATGATGGTGTTTATTTATAGTAAAAAAGTATTATTTGAAAAAAAAAGACGGTCATCAAACCGTTGTATTTTAAATTTTAAATTTTTTTTTCTTTCCAACGACTCTTTCCTTTTTTTTCTTTTCTTCTGCGAACATGACAGCCCGGGCCCACGCGAACCAACGATCGAACGTCGGTTAACTGACGGTCCAAACCGACGGACCGAACCGACGGGCCGGTGCCATCGGTGTTGGTTCCGTCGGTTGGAACCGAAGACTCTTAGTAGTCATCATAATCATAATTAGCTCGTTAGTGATTACTAATGATATTGATTTTTGATTTGTATCAGGACATAATGACTTAGAGTTTAAATGAAACATTGTATTATTATTTTTTAATTATAATTATATAAGAATAATATTAATAATTTAATTATAATTATATAAGAATAAAATTAATAACTATTTATAATTATAGATGAAAAGTGCTTCGAGTACTAGTCCTAAGTCATACATAATTGTAACCTGGTAAATTGTGAGTCAACATGAAAGGTGTTTCATCTCAGCAAAGGGAGTGGTCATTTTACCATTCTGAAAAAAGTTAGACACATCAGTGCCACGTCATTTTCATATTGAAACCATACTGAAACTAACTTTCACCCGTAATCATCAAACTGAAAATTGGACTCACATTACCTTTATAATTAATTATACATACACACAAAATAAATTAAAAAACTACCATTCAATATGGTAGCCACCATATTGAACCAATTTTTTTGTGAACCATACTGAGGGGGGAGTGGCGAACTTCAAAATGGTAGAGAACCATTTTGTCCGCATCACCCCACTCCCTTCACTCCTGTAATTAAAGAGATCAATATAATGATTTATTCATTTTAGTTTGTAAACGAAATCAAACCTTTTCATGAGATGGGTGGTAATTTCGTTTTGAGGCCCATTTTCAACAAAGCCATTTTAATGGTTATGGGCTTTTATTAAAGCCCCCGTTTTTTATGTCTTTATAGCAAATTTTGATAAGCTTGATACCTTTTGATGGAGTGTTCGACATGAGGTTAAATAACGGCATCTTTTATCTTTCATTATTACTAAAACAGAATATCGGTATGCCTAATTATGCCTATGTGACACCAATTTCATGCCGCCACGTTCGCAAAAGTATGAGGTGTCAAACATATAATTTTTCTAGGTTCACGTAAGATGTGTCTTTACATATCATAACTAGGGGGTTTCTTTGGCCGTGCAATGCACGCCCTGGTCGATTTTTGTAACTTCTAAAAGTTATAGGTCTTTCCTAATTAGAAAGTGTACAAGTATAGGAGAAATATAAATATACAATAATGAAATATGATTTAAATAATAACACTACAATAAGGGCGATTATGATTAAAAATGGTGAATGTGAGGTGATTGAATGTGTAATATTTAAAGAGAAATCATCGTGCAACTAATTGCATATTGTTGCGTGTATATATCCTAAATTCGGAATTAAAGGTAATTATGTGTGTTTTAAAAGTTAAGGGATTGCAATATATTGTTTTCTAATAAGTTTATTTTTGTTGTAGATAAGATTTGTTCGGTTAATATGCAGATGATTTATGAAATTTTTCTAGACTTGTCTCGTTAACTTTATAAAATTAATAGAAACAAGAGAGAATATTGGGCAGGGTTAAAAAACTAATCCTTTTTATGTGTTATGTATTCCCAGAGTAAAATTTGAAGAACATCAGTTTATAGTTGAATCATTCTCTCCTAATTTACATCCATGCTTCACATTTATTGAATTAGATAACCCTAGTGTAAAATATGATAGCATACAAGAAAATTACTTGGCAAAACTGATTATAAAACCAATAATAATAATAATAATAATAATAAATAATTAATAATCAAAACACAATAATGAAACTGATCATTCCCATTCCCATCAAATACACATCACCCGCATCCTACATTGGTATTCAATTGACTTCAATACAAAACGCACAAGCTTTGCTGCATAAACTCCATCAACTAAGCCATCCCTACTGCTATCGTCATCAACTCATCATCACCGCTAATTAAGTACAACATTATGATCGAGGATGAAAAAGAAAGAAAACCATATAAAAAGCATATGTATACGCTGTACTTTGACATATGTAGTTGTGTTTGAATAATAGTAGATATCTTTAAAATATGAAAGATATCTTTATCCATGGACCATGGAAGTTAGTTATCGCAAAATCAAATAGTTTGCGTAACATAAAAAAAGAGAAAGGAGCATATTTGATATACAATGACAAAAACTTGCATAATAAGAGGAGAAACTTACCTCCTTCTTGCTTGAAGTCTTGAATTTGAAGTATAAAGAACGCATGGAAAGTGAGTGTTTTTTCAGTTATCTCGAGATCCATACATCATCACCACCTTTCACAAATCAAACCTGCCAAGAAGATACAAAGAGAATTCTATTTTAGTAGAACTAGGTATGTGTTCTATTTTAGTGTTTTATGCAGTGTTCTATTTACATGTTATTCTCGTTAGAAACTAGTTACAGGATATATATATTTTTTTGGTTGTTGTCGTATATGTTATGTATATTTTTCAGTCAATTATATGTGTGCAGTTATTTACATGTACATCCTATTTTTGGCAGTTGATATTTTGAGTAGAAAGGAGTACATGGTTTTGTGATACATATGCAATAGAGTGAAAGTTATTGTTTTTATTACATATAAACTATTTGTTCTATCTTGAAATATCACTTATATGTTTTGATTGAGTTTTTACAGTTGTGTTAGTTATATTATTTGCGTTACTAATGGAAACTCAAAAGCAAGATCAAGGTACACAAAAACTAATGAATGATTATGAGAAGGCTAAGTTGCTGAGGGTTAAACAGAACCAAGAAAAGTTAAGGGAGCTAGGAATTAAAAACATTGCTAACTCTGTTACAAGTTTAGTACAAACTAAGCAAACAAAGAAAAGGAAAGGAAAAACAAGATCAAGTAATGAGAACGGTGTTGATTATATGTCTGATTATGGTGGTGACGGAGATGAAAATCACTATGAACAAATTGATACAAGTGCAAGAGAACCCACAAAGGTACTAAGATTAAAACTTCTATTTCATAATAAAATTTTTTATATCTATATATAAGTTCCGTTCTGATGGGATTATAATGTCATACAACAACACCGTCCTCAATATATTGCACCAATGTCCATGAATAGATATGCTAATTTAGCAAAGAAAAAACGGGTGACTGTTCCAAACGTCTCTTATATGTTACCAATTAAGGAGTCTTGTATCGAAAAAGGACAATCTGTTGATTAAGGTGCATCAAAAAAGAGTAAATCACGACGGTGTGATGAAGGTCGAAAGGGCAATGGAGTAAAGGTTGGCAAATATGCAACAATAGAAAAGCCTAATGCAAGTGGAACAAGGAGAAAATTATTTCTTGTCGATGAAGATAGTGATCAGGACGATAACATGGCATTTCAAGGTACATATGTGTTCGTTTCAAACTTCTGTATCTACTATCGATAACAAAGTCCACTTTGATAAATCACTTTTCATCTTTACTCTCATATAATTATAGATATGAACGAAGAACAATATTGTGTTGAAAATGAAGAAACAGAGGAGATGATATTTGAGAATAATCAAAATGGAATCAAAGCGGATGATTTGAGACGTCCGGGTATATATGTGCAATTATTGCTATTGGTTATGAATGCTTATACTACTTTCTTTTAAGCTGCAATTATTTGCTTAGTTATTTTTCTCATATTTAATTTTGCATGGTTAGGGATGTAGATGAAGTTGATAGAAAGCAAGATGGTGTTGAATATGAAGACGAAGATACCGATTATATGGTAGTTGATAATGAATTGGATAATGAGACTGAATATGAAGATGAAGATACAAATAATACGAGAGGTTGATAATGAATTGGATGATGAGGTTGAGGAAATTGTGGAAAACCAACATGAAGGCCCTAGATCACCAAAAGAAACATGTTAAGTATACTACACTACTATTTTGTGTCTTTTTTACATTTTCGATATCATTAATGTTAAAATTTAGTAAAAAAGTTTTTATGTATCTCCATATTTGGATATCTTATGTGTTTATGATATATTTAAGTTTACTTCATATTTATATATGGTTCTTGTTTATACATTTAGAGAAAAACAGAACATTGACTTTATAACTTTATAAACTATGTTTAATTTTGTGTATGCTCGGGGAATGTTCAGAGAAGAGTAAGGGGTCCAACTCGCATGAAAAATATATGGGGTGAATAAGAGATTATAAAGGTTCAATTTAATGAATATGGACAGCCAATCGACAAGAAAATATTGCCCAATTTACTTACCTTGTCCCAAAGTTAGTGATACTAAGAAACAAGAGTTGTTAGAACTCTTAAAGGTACATAAAACTTAAATTTAAATTGAAATGGCTAAACTATCAGTTTACTCATTTAACTCAACTTGTTATTTTTTCAGACAAAATTTGATATTCCTGAAAACTCTTATGACCGGATCTTAGCATCATTTGGAAAGAAAGTGAGAAATTGGAGAGCAAGACTGAAAGAGTACCATGATCCAACTTTGCCACTAAAGAAACAAATAAAGTCTAGGCCGGAACGAGTTCGTAGAATGTAACACCCCGAAATTTGTTAAATTTAAAAGTTGTGTACTGTTATGCGACACAAGGGCTAGTGTCGCAGGTAGCGACACAGAGCCCAGTGCGACACAAGGCTTGTGTCGCAGTGTCGGGCAGAAAGTCAGTTTTTAAGGGTTAATTGTGTAATTTAGTGGGAAATTAAAATAAAACATGTTCCAAAACTTTCCAGAAACAAGAATACACTTCCAGAACTATTTGTGTGTGTGTGTTTTTGAGATTATAGAGAGAGAAAGCAAGAAAAGTTGAGATTTGTTAAGGAATTAACTCTTGAAAGTGTTCCTTTGTATTTTGAAATCATTTCCAGGTAAGAATCTAAGCTTACTTGTAACTTTGAGAGTATTAAATAATTGAATTGGTGGGTGTTGAAGTTGTAAAGTGTATGGGTAAAAAGGGTTGTGTTTTTGAGAAGTAAAAATTAGTCAAGTTTTGAGTAAAATACATGTTAAAATCGTAAACAGAGGTTTGGGGAAATTAGAGGTTTAAAAGTTCCCAGAAACTTGTTAATCTCAGAAGGTTTCTACTGCCCTGTTCGTCATTGCGACACAAGGCTTGTGTCGCAGCTTGTGTCGCAGTGATGGTGTCGCAAATTAAAACTGTTGCTTTAGCGACACGAGGATTTGTGTTGCTAGTTTCCACTGCTAGTTAGTACTGTTGCTTTAGCGACACAAAGAGTTAGTGTCGCAGCTTGTGTCGCTAGTTTCTACTGTTAATTACAACACTAAGAGCTAGTGTCGCAGGTTGTGTCGCAATAGTGTGTTGTGCGACACTAATTTAGTGTCGTCAGGAGGTGTAGTGACACTAGGGGGTAGTGTCGCAGGGTTAATTGATAATTTAAATAATATTAATTATAATCAGAGTTAATTAATACGAACGTCTCGACAGGTATTTCGGGTAGCAAGTCATAAATATCTGAACGTCGTCCTCGAGGTAAGTAGTAGGAAAGTAAAGAATTTAATTGTCTAATTTTGTTAATAATGATTGTGTTACAAGGTTACATTGAATAACAATACTTAGATCACGTGTGTGGTTAGGTATTGAATAACTGAGTATATCTATGAGTTGAGTGGCCAATTGCTGAGTAAACAATTGTGCCCATGAGAATGAGTTGAGTGACCAATTGCTGAGTGAACAATTGTGCCCATGAGAATGAGTTGAGTAGCTAATTGCTGAGTGGACAATTGTGCCCATGAAAATGAGTTGAGTGGCTAATTGCTGAGTGATCAATTCTGCCGTAAGAGTAACGAGTAGGCCAATTGCTGAGTGACCAATTGTGCCAATTGAGTATATGCTGAGTGCATTAATCGTATGAGTGAATGAATAAGACATGAGATGTCTGGTTTGTGATACTGTTGTGAATTAAATCGTATTCCTTTACTTACTAAGCGATGAGCTTATGTTTTGTTGTATGTTGTGTTGATAGGTATGTCTAAAGGAATGAGAGGCGGGGATATGGGCAAACAACCTGAAGGCTGCTAGTGATAGACTTACTATGGTTGGATAGTAAGAAGACGGACTCGTAAATCATGCTCTGTATAAACGTATGATATTTTGTGAAGATAATGTACAAGTTGTGTCGGACAATGTTAATGTTTGTTTATATTAATATATAAAGTGTTTTGAAAAATTTAATTGAGTATATATATAAAAAAAATCTGGGACGTTTCATAGAAGTCATTGGAAGAAATTCGTTAATTATTGGAATGAAGAAGCATCTAAGGTATTGAATAGTTTTTATCCTCTTATATTTTTTTTTTTTTTTGGATCAATGAGGTATGAAACTCAGTGAAAATTTTCTCGTTGATTGTTCTTTTTCACTTTTTCATATTAGAAACCTAGTGAAAAAAAACAAGAAAAATAGGGCCAAAAAGAAGATGGTTCAAGTTACTGGTAAAAAAAGTTATGCGAGAGTTCGTGAAGAGTTGAAGGTATGTTTATATTATAGTGCAAGTAACTTGGGGTCTTATAGGGTCGAGTTGTTGGGTACCAGGTCCATTCAGGTCGGGTTGAATTTTTTAATAAAGAAATCTGTAATCGACCTTATCCTTGTAGCATTTCTTAAGTATATTCACTTCAAAACGTTTTTATATGCAATTTGAGACTCATAATGTTATATTAGTTGAATAATGGGAATCAAACAACAGACTAAACTAAAAGGTTGAATACAGTTTTGGTCCATTTTGTTGTGCTTATATATAATGAAGTCGCATTAGATAATCAACTAATTGTTTGGGTGATTTGACAGAATTGATTATTTAAGATACAATAGATAAAATGACCACCTTATATATTGTTGAAGTATTTCTTAATTATTTGGGTTAATGTGGATAATGTACTAAGTAAAAACAGAAATGGAAACCTCATTATGTAACCCGCATCAACCCGACCCTATGAGGTCATATCAGGTTGGGTTGGGTCGGGTCAACCCGACCTTTTTGACACCGCTATGTGTAATTACTATTTGTATGTTTATAGAACTTTTTAATGTGATTTGTCTGTATATAATTTTTAATACACAACTTTGTTGAAACATGCTTCTTCAGGATGTAAACCAACTAGAATGGAAATGTTCTGTGCGTACTTCTCTAAAGATGGGACTGCAAAGAACAAGGAAGCTGCAGACACAATAGTATGTACTAGATACGTGTTTTTGTCACATATTTTTGTTTTCTGAACATATATATGTTTTTTTGTCATCGCTTCCTATATAATGTTTTGATGCTAGAAAAAGATGCAAGCATAAATTCAAAGCTTCCAGAGGGTTCGATTGACAAGCCAGGGCCAGAAGATACATTTTCTAAAGTTAAAACCAATGATCAAAATGGTCTTGCACGCATGTATGGGCTAGGTGTTCATGCTAGCGATGTTTGGGGTGTGATTCCTAATCATTCAGCTTGTCATAGAGAGAACATTGAACTGAAATTTCAAAAGGAACAACTTGAAGCTAAATTGGCTGGATATGAAGCCAAGGAGTCGGAGAAGGAAGGGTCGAGGAACATGTTATTAATGACTCAAGTGTCCCTTTACGGGTATGTGTTTTATATATTTGATATTTTTGATTTATGTGTTCCTTTTTATTGACGTATACATGTTTATTCAAATATGATCCACATGCTGGTTGAATATACAATTTATAGGTTGGAGTTGAAGTTTACATTCGAAATATATTTAACTCTAGCGAGATTTTAGCAAAAGGTAGGATTAAGAGCTTAGATCCGAATGAATATGTTGGTGGTGCAGAGATTGGACCAGGTTGGTGTGAGGTAAATATACAAACTCCTATCATTAGATCTGCACGTTTGGTGAGGCCGTATGAGTTACTTGTCACTATTGATGATGTTGTTGGTGCAACTACCGCATGGCCTTGTCCATTCGTTTCGGTATGTTAAACTTGTTAACCTTTTTTTTTTATCTTTTTTATTTTTTTATAGAAAAGAAAAAAAATACTATTATTATTCCATCAACACATACAACACAACAGTTGACATCAATCTCATTCTAGCATAAAGTTTTACACCTTATATGATCTGGATGTACTCTTTATTTCCACTTCTCTTAGATCATTAGCCCATCTCGACCATTTTAATTTATCCGTTAATCCTGTTCTCATCACTCACCAACGGGCTGAATTTCTTGAAACAAACATGCACCTTAAAATTTATACTTATGTACATATTGTTTTTTGTAGGTGATGCGTGAGGAAGATACATGATGAAGACGCGTGATGACTCAAATTATGTTTTTAGTTTTCTTTTTCATGTGCTTGAAACTCTTGATTTATCATGTAATCGTTAGACGGATTTATTTTGGACGATGTTGTTACTTTATTAGGTTAAACACTTTTGTTGTTGAATGATTTCTTTAAATCATAATTTTATTTAGTTCTTTCAATTTATTCAATGATCTTTTGGGCTCGTACAATTTATATTTGTATTATTGAATCGTATTCAATGAAAACAATTCTTAGGACGTTATAGACTTTCTAGGACATTTGTGTGTGTTTCAAAAGATGATAGTAGGCACACTGTGTAATAAAATTTAGAACATCAAAAAGCGTCCTACTAAACTTTTTAGGGCGTTTTGGCGTGTCTTAAAAGATGATAGTAGGCACACGTGTGCTAGAATTTAGAACATCAAAAAAGTCCTATTAGAGTTTTAGGACGTTTGTGCGTGTCTCAAAAGATTATAGTAGGCACACGTGTATTAGAATTTAGAACATCAGAAAGTGTCCTATCTTTAAGTTTGTTAGGACGTCATATGTGCTGCAATAGACATTTTAAAAGACTCATAAAAAAGTGTCTCATAATCTATATTAGGACGCCTATTACTTATTACGAGCCCTTTTTATGTGACACCTAAATGATTGGTCCTATCAGATAACAAGTCCTATAAAATAGTCTTTAAGGACACTATTGAGTGTCCTGTAAAGCCAAATTTGTTGTAGTGGAAAAAATTAAAAGTAGAAAAGCTAGAGAAAAACACAATTTCAATAAATACATGCAAATATATAAGAAGGCTACAATCAAATGTTGATGTTATTGCTATCACCTATCACTTGAAGTCTTGCACCTGAAAGAGAATGTTGGAGAAGATTGAGAGAAAGTGAGAGGATGAAATGAGAGTATGAGAGGTATGGGATTGGACCAATAAAGATAGGATTTATTTTTTACTTTTGAGTACACTTTACTCAACCTCCATGAGTCCATTCTCAACCTCCAACTCTCCAAGTATGGTCTCACTTCAACCTACAAGTATGATCTCACTTTTCATTATTCAACATTAGAATAGTATTCTATAATCATTACTGGGTAATTGAATTTTTCTCTTAGTATTATTATTAGTCTTTTACTTCACGACATACTGTATAGTAATGTATATATGTTGATATAATTGCATAATCTAGTCACTTATTTCGTTTGCGCTTTATTATGTATGCCACCAACAAGTCTTATATGACATACTTGAACACTTGAACACTTTTGTTCAATGTTTTATTACAAGCAATTTATAGATTAGAATGGACTACCTTTTAGTAACATATGTTGATACCTTTTTTTATTTTATATTTATTGATCATGAAATTATGGTTGTTTAGTTAATGTGCTATAGGTCAACATGTAGTTTATTCTTTATTGTTTTAAAAGTCTCATGATTACTGTGGTGATTTGAATGAGACAAACTTTTTATCTGCTAATATGATATTAGTGATGCAAGTCATGAATTAGTTGTTGCTATCTAATCTTATGGTTGAACTTATATTTTATATCGTCGTGCATCGCATGGATTTTAACACTAGTTGTCACGATATAAATATAAATGCACTAAAAGTTAACCCTTTATATTATCTTGAAAAAAGTTATTGAAGGCAAGTAATTGAAAGCTTTTTTTAAGTGTAAAATAATGTTATATTCTGATTTGTCAATAGAACTTACATTTAACTCTAAAACTTTTAAAAATGAGCTATTCTTGAATTAAACTTTACGGATTTAAGTATAAAATTTCTAGTTGCTGTAATTTTTTAGAAGTTTATGAATTTAACATTTTCTACCCGAACTATAATTTTTTAAAAAAGAGAAAAAGTTAATATTATATTAAGTTGATCGTTATATTAAAACTTTCGTATATGTACGGGATTATAAGTATCAAAATGAAAGTACGTCTTTTCTTTTAAACTAATATTAATACAAAAGGCCAAGTGCTAACCACCATTCAAATCTCATCTCACGAGGTATATTCGGGGTGAACATGGAAAAGGTTAAATGGTCACAAAATACCCTAATTAAGCCCGTAATTCAAAAACTTAACTTATTTAGATAATTTTTAAAAAACCCCCAATTTATCCATATTATTAATAAAAAACTCGGTGCTATCATTTTCATATGTTTGCAATAACAACTTTTATTATTTTTACTATTTTTATTTTTAAGGTAATATCAAAAACTACTTACTATTGTTATGCAAATTTGATAATGTTTTCTCGCAATCAAATACTAAACACGCCAAATAATTATAAAAATTTATAAGCTCTATCTATAAATATAAGCTATAAGCTTTCAGCTCCAGCTCAAACTACCGGTGGTGTAATCTGATCTGTTTTATTGAAGGCAAAGGTATTCATGTCATTTTTGTACAAGTGGCGAAAGAAAATGGTTAAACCTTCTGTGTAAGACTAGCAGTTGCGCTGATAGCAGCGGCTGTCAGTGACGATAAAATAGTTAATTGTGTCGGCTAAAGTAACTTTTAATGATATCATGTGTATAAGGATATATAGTGTCTAATTATCTATTTAATTATTAATCGACTAATTAGTTATTTTCATAGTTATACTCCGTATATCTTTATTTATGAAAGTTAGATATTATAGATTATTTCTAAACTTACAGATGTTGTCTAATTTAGTTACGGCCAGTTTGATATTTTTCATTTCTAAATGAACAGTGGTAGTTTTGTTATTTTCGATAATAAAAAATTGTAAGGTTACAAAGAAACTTGTTAAAACAATTTACAAAGTTTATATATAAAAAGAAGAGAAGAACAGGGGAAGTTATCAATCGAACACCAAACGTCAAACAACAATGGCGGATCCTTACTGGCGATATGCTGACAGAGGTTCTTCTTCTTTTTCCTTAAACCCTAATCCTTTAAAATCTTTAATTATTCACTGCTCATATCATATTCACTCTTTTTTATTATTAGTATTATTTTTCATCTTTGAACAAAACCTAAATTTGACCCATATATTATATATTATATATAAGAAAAAGAACCTTAATTTTATTTAGTTATAGTGAATTTGTTATTATAACCTAGGGAAAACATATGGGAAAATAGGATTAGAGAATTTAGTAGTCTGGAGGTTTTGATGTTATAAAACCGATATATGTGAATAAAACGAATGGCATAGAATATTATGGTGCAAAAAGTTTGAATTGTTTCAGTCGTTTGGTGCTGATTGAGATGAGATTATATTAATTAGTGTGGTTGTTTGTAACAGCAAGTGGCCCACCACCAGCCTATCCTGGTTATATACCATCCGAACCATCAACATTGTCATCACAACCGTTGTGGCCCTCTCATAATCACCTGAGTAGCTCATCTGATTATCTACAAAAAGATGTAAGAGTCTCACATGTTAATATGTCAAGTCACATGCTGTTGACTTTTTCATTATATGTTAACGATTAATGAGTCAGTGTCAATGCTTTGTCATGTTTTAAAGATTTTGCCATCGAGGTTTGGACCATATGGTGTAGATGACTACATGGGTATTGGTCGTTCTGAAAAGGGTTTTAGTGGATACGCTGCTGGAACAAACCGCAACGGTCATCCACCTGTGTGGGAAGATCCATATCCACTTGGTCGAAGAGATGTTATGCAGGGAATTGGGCCGGGAATTCCTGACATTGTAAATGAAAGACCCGCATCGTTGAGGGTGGCTGATTGTCCACTGGTTAGAATTCGGAAATCTAATGTCTTGTTTGTGGATGCACTTCCATCCGACTGTTCTCGGAGAGAAGTATCTCGTATCCTTTTCTGTGATATATTTGTGAACTATTAGTAACGATTTGATGTTCTACTTATGAGGTGGCTGTTTTGACCCGTTAAACTATGAATAGGTCGATTCAGGCGCTGTTTTGTTTTTAACGGGTCAAATGGATCGATAATCACCCCTGGTGTTTGTAGAGGTTGCTATTTTCTCATCAACATGTTATTTTGTAAAGGTGTTTGACAGTACCCCATAACTACTCACCAAAATCAATAGTGCAAAAATTGATAATGATGCAAAAGGTAAAATCTTGAAATATGTCACAATTTACGCAGGACATTTCAATATAGATATTACTTCAGTTTATATGTGACAGACTGGAGAGAATGTATATTGCTGTCCATTAATGGATCATTTGACAAGAGAAAATGCACTGACAAATTAATTGAACTTTTAAAGCATTTAGCTAATATTGGATAATTGATGGTTAGAAATATTTCTTCTCTCTCAAGATTATCTATATTATTTTTGTTCCTTGACATCTGGCAAAAGATTTGTTCCGGCCTTTCCTCGGCTTTCAAGAAATTCGACTTGTGCATAAGGAGCCTAGACATGTAAGTTTGATACTCGTCGTTCTACTTTTATATGTTTTGACATTCATATAATTTTGACCAATATCTT
Source organism: Gnaphalium uliginosum (assembly GCA_963930675.1). NCBI lineage: Eukaryota > Viridiplantae > Streptophyta > Magnoliopsida > Asterales > Asteraceae > Gnaphalium > Gnaphalium uliginosum. The sequence continues at coordinate 13,042,367 of OZ005684.1, forward strand.
TTAAGCAATTTATGGACACGTCTCGACTAATGCACCCTTTTTTTTTATGCCATCTTCCGTTTATTCTATCTATTGGCAACATATTGTTTGCTTATATTATCAATTGTTGAAAAAAATAAAATCTTTAGGATGCACACAGATAACCTAAGAGTAGTTTCTTTTAATTTGGAAAGAGTGATTGATCAAAATTTTTTGGACAGAGTGATGCTTGTGCTGAAAAGGTCAGGAGGCTGTTGGCCTGTCGAAGTAAGTCATATGGATACAGAATGGCCAACATAACTAATATGTTACCAGATAACATTTATTAGAGGATATGCATATGGTCCTTGTTAACATGGAAATTCCCAACTAAATATAGAAAAAGTAAAATGTGAAAACAAATGTAGAAAAAAGAAGCAAAAAAACATGTTACGAGGCGTATCAATTCATGAATGGGACTTTTAGGTGATTTATTACGGTATGTGTTAAGCAAACATCGAAGCTTGAAGTTTCCATGATCTGTTGATATACACATTAGTTAATGAAAATCTTTGACCTAAAGTCCTCAATCGAATGTTTAAAATACCATTAACTGATTGCCAATTAAGAAAAAATTTTTGGACCAAAACCGTTGCTGTGCAAGTTGATGGCTATTATTAATTGGCAATGAGTTACTTACTTAAGTGTCAAACGATTGAGTGTAATTTTAGTAGAGATATAAAAAGTAAGCAAACTAAGTTAAAAAAAGAGGACAAAAAAATGTTTTATATGCATTCTTATCATTAAGAAGAATCTGAATAATAGATAGACACAAAATTGGTTTCCTACATCTAATTATCTGTATCTAAGTTGCAGTTTTTAGTTTTATCAGCACCTTCTTTGGATTACCTTGCACTAGCTTGAGCAATACATTACTATCGGAAGAATTATGGTGTTATTTTGTCAGCCATATTCTCGTTTACAATTGATTGTGGTGCACCATATATTCAGTTTACAGCAATGTATTTTATTTGAAACCTTAAACGATATCTTTTGGTTACAGCTTGATACAACCCATGGGTTTTTATTCTTGTTAGTATTAGAACATCTATTTGGTTTCTTATGCTGATCTGTAATATTGTAACCTAATCTGTTACTTCCGGCTTTCATCATGATTTATGCCTTCTATTATCTCCATTAGTGATTCGTGAAAAATACAGTGATTCTATAATTTACATAATGTCCGTTTTGTCGAACTGAAATTCCTTAAGCCTTTTTTTTGATGTTAGGGAATTTATAGGGAATGTTTCACAATTTCCTGATATGCGGGATTATTTTACAGTTCCTAGTAAGTTTTAGCAGTTTTTTTTGTCCAAAATAAAGAAAGCTTGCAAATCGAAAAGTAGGTGTTATCTGTAAATGCAATGATTGATCTTTAATCACGAACAATTGTGCTTCTATTGGATACTTACATATATTTCTAATCATTGTAAATTGCAGAGTGCGGATAAAGGCTTGGTTTTGTGCTTTGTTGAGTTTTCAGATTCTAATCATGCTTTAACTGCTTTGGAAGCCCTTCAAGGTTCGACTTTTCAACTATATATATATATATATTTTCTATAAGTTTTAATTGGATGGGATGCTATGCAGGTTACAAATTTGACAACAAGAAACCTGACTTGCCAGCCTTGAAGATACAATTTGCTCATTTTCCATTTCAACTACTGCCCGATAGAGAGGAGCAATGTCATGCTAATCCATTTCAACTACCGTCTGATAGAGAGGATCAAGATCTTGTTACTCCAAGGTAATAAAACATTATACACGAGTTGATCAAATTATTGTAGTACACGGGTACATTTTTCGGGTTATTTTCATATGCTTCATCTAACTATTTTGAAGTGTCACATATTGTTTATAACCAACCTCTCTTATAGAAAAAAAAGGAGTTAAGATCTATCTTTAAGTTCATAACCACAATATAGATAGTTGAAGGTATAGGTATTTTGTATTTATAACGTTATAGTTATTAGTTATAATAGAAAGGGATGGGATGTTTCAATGTGTTCCTTCTAACAAATCTTTTCCCATTTTAAGTCGGAAAGAAAGGGAAAGGGAATTTGAAAGGGAAAAAAAAACAATTTGACTGACAACAAATGCCCCTGATCTTTTTAACCTCAAACCTTAGTAAACATTATAGAATAAGGACATGATGTAAAGTTAATAGCTTTGGGTTCCTTTATATCATACTCATTGAGATGAAACTTGTTAGTTCCATCTATTTCTCTCTTTTTCGTTCGAACTCGAGAGCACAAATATATTAATCAATTAATTTTATTCTTTTGTATATAATTCGAGAGTGTAAATTAATTATTATCTGCTAAAATATTATTTACAAATGTTGTTTTATATTGTATACTAAAATATCTCTATTATTGTATACTAAAAGGAGGGGAGAGCCATCCTTTGAAGATGAGGAACCAAGGGGGAGAAAGAAGTTCGAGAAAAGGAAGTTCAAGAAAAGGAAGTTTGAAGGATCACCTCAAACTTCTAAAAAAGGGAAGAAGGTAGAGGCTTCCGCAAATAGTCCGGATTCCCGAAAGAAGCGGTCGTTTTGTATTAAGTGTAAAAGACGTCACTTAGGCGAGTGCTTAGCCACTCCAAAGGTTGTTTCTCTTGCGGAGAACTCGACCACAAGAGTTGGGATTGCCTAAGCACAAGTGCAAAAGGAAAAGCATGTTTCAATTGCGGGAAATCGGACCACAAGAGTCGGGATTGCCAAAACAAACTATGCCATGGTTGTAAAGAGTCGGGGCACTTAGCCGCAGAGTGCCCCAAGTTAAGTTTTAACGGCTCAAAGCATGAGAAAAAAAGGCAATGCTAGTGAAGCCTTAGTGAAAGAGGACCCTCCAAAGACATAAGGTTTGTGCTTATGAGATGATTGACGACGAGGCTTGATGTGGTGACAGGTATGTTATTGGTCAACTTTATATCTATACTCTTGATTATTTGATCCAAGTGAAACACTCGTTTATGTATGAAGTCTTGTAAGCGGTGTGTTTTACCCGCTAATGAAATTGTTTTACCCTTAGTATTAGAGATGACATTAGTTACGTCATGTTCGTCAACAAGGTATTTGGAGGTTGCACGATCAAAATATAGGATACAAACTTTGTAGTGAGATTTGTATGTGGAAAAAGTGGGTTTGACATGATCATTTGGATTGAGTGGTTAGTTGAAAACCAAACCAAAAATTTGCTTAAGAAATATATCCAAGTTGTTAGTACGTAAGAGAAAACATTGTTCATTTATACTTTTATAGGGAACTTGAAAATGTTAGTTGGGTGTTATATCATTAGCTAAACCATGCAAGTGCGCGATGAGATGTTAGTTTCCCTACTTGACATTTGATTTTGTTATACGAAGTTTTAGTTGCTTGCCATTGTCAAATGCGTTACTAGAGGATTTTCCATGCTTATCACCACATCAACAAGTGGAGTTTTGTGTAGACCTCGCTCTCAAAGAGAGAGCGACACTCCTTGCCCTTGCTTTGTGTAGATTGGCACCGAGGAAGATGCAAGAGATGATAGACTTCATTAGATTAGGTACTTTGCAATACGAGCGTCGATTTCTTTTGTGGAAAAGGAAGTCGAGACGATATAGATGTGTATCGAATTTCGTTAGTTTAAATGAATCGACTGATGATTTGTTGAAGCAATTGCAAGGGTCTACTTACTTATTTTAGATTGACAATCGTTTGAGATGCTACCAATTGAAGATGAAGTAGGACGACATTCTTAAGACGACGTTTAAGAGTTGATATTGGCAGTGCGAGTTCTTAGTGATGCCTTTTGGTTGACAAAGAAATCGACGACATTCATGGATTTAATAAATTAGGCGTTTCAACTTTTTCTTGAAAAATCGTTAGTAATTCATTGATTGCATTCTTATCTCCTCAAAGAGTGTGGAAGGGCAAGAACACTTGCGACAAGTCACAAAGTCAACGCTATACTGGAAGGAAAGAAAGTTTTCTAAATACTCCGTGTTCGAGCGGAAATAATGCTTTTGACGTCATAGATGCCTTGGTGTCGGGGACAATGTGCAATTGCTTGTGGTGATGTACCATGATGTTTGGTAGCTCGTCATTGAAAGTAATACATACCTATCATTACTACAAATCCTTAATCTCTTGTGAATCAATGTAAATAGTTGTGAAGTCGGAAGTTTTTGGTACTTTTCGTTTTAGCAGGCTTTTCGTTTTAGCTTTTACACTCCGTTTTTTTATATATGTGGTGAGTAAAGATGGGGCACATGCGTACTCGTCAAAAGTTAGGGTCGTTTCGAGTTATGACACCAAAATGAACCTATCCAAGATTAAGTTTATTGTTGTTAGTCGGTTATTACAATGATCTATATGTTGCCTCTCCGAAAACCGTTACCTCATGAACGAATTTGACAAAGAGAAGTGTGCAGTTTTTGTAGTCCGAAACACGATGATTCGAAATTGGGCTTGGGTTGCGTGTTGATGCAAAGTGGCAATGTTCGTGTATCCTTTTAGATGAGTGAAGGAGCATGAGAATGGATGTTCGATCCTCAATTTATGAAGCTAAGTGTTTAATTCAAAGTTTGAAGTATCACTTTGCTTAAATGGAGGCGAAAATGAGGTAACAATGTAGTTATTACATGATTATGATTGTGAGTTTTTAGGTAACCTTGGTTTCCAATATATTGGCCGCCTAATCCACAGGGTTTGAGCCCATCGCCTTTTTGGGAAGCTTGACGTGGCCGACTAACACGAGTGTTGTGTCGTATTCTTTGAGTTGTAAGGAGCATAGTGAACCTATTTAGGTTGAATCTTTAAAGATTGAAGTCATTTCGGGCTAATTGATAAAAATTAAGGTTGCTCAAACCTAGGAGTTGCTTGATGAAAACCTTAAGAGTGGGTGCGTTGTTGGTCTATTATAATACTTTGAAGTAGGGTTGTGCACGATTATGGTTTGGACCGGTTTAGGCTGAAAAATCTAGGTCAAACCCACACGACCTCAATTTGGCATTCACCAAGCCTAACTGGCGTCAGATTAACAGTTTGGGTTTTTTTACTAGCATTGAAAAACATGTAACTGCTAATTAGTTATGTTAATCTTATTTATAACTAGTATTGATGTTAAAAAAGCTATTAATATTTTATAAAGAAATAGTTGTAGAATATAACAGAAAGTGACTATGATTTACCACTTGGTTGAAAATAAAAATACCCAATCTTCAGTATTTCATCTCTTTTATCCTTAAAACTATTTTAAGACCAATATTCCTGCATTACTAACCAGTAAACTGTTTAGACCAAGAAATTCTATCCAGTACACATTTGGTCTCATGGGTCTCGTCCTTCGTTCATCTCTACAAATTTGACATTATGTTATTTTTTTTGTTTATATTTGGATTACAGGAGGATGGAGTTGATTAACTTAACGAAGCACTGGTACAAAGAATAGCGAGTAACAATAGCAGTGAGGATTTGAAGCCTCATGTTAAGATTATTTTTATGTTTCTAATTTTATTAGAAGTATTTTTTTTGCATATGGCTTCTAATTCCGCCATATCTACCTTTACTCGATTCCTTTTTTGTTAAGTTATAAAATTAGTTTCATTTGATTAAATAGCCAAAAAGGCTATTTAACAAATGACTTGAGGTGTATCTCGGTCTACAGTGGGGCGTTGATGATAGTGATTTCAATTCTCTTTAAGTAGGATCTGCACCTTATCAACCCATGACCAATATTAGCTAAAACTCAAATACCAAGTGTGAAAACTATGCAAACGCTTAATCCAATTTCCTTATTCAACCCTAAAACAGACATCATTCAGATCATCTTCGCAATACCTTATGTCCCATATTTGTTACAGATAACAAGTGGTGACAGTTTTACTTAATTTTGAAATTCTGCTGTTCAGATTTCACCTTTAAAATATATAATGGAATATTAAGTCGAAAATGTTGTTTAAGTTTACATGATCCACGATGAAGCATATGCTAATTGCTGCAAGATTTCTTCTCTTCTGTAAACTCTTAATTTATTTCTTGTTTGCTTTATTATTTATTTCAAACATGTTGAAGAATCCGTATACTGTTCGAGTTTAGCGTCTTTAATTGGCAGTAGTTCTTTGTTTACTGAATTCATATACAATAAGTATTGTATTTATGTAAGTTCAATCATCAACTTCTTTGCAAGCGATGTTCGTTACCATGTTCTAAAGTATACCGGTTTATTACAACATACCACACATTCACCAAGATAAGCAAGGAGGCTTATACAAGTTATAGCATTGAATAACCTTTTTTGTTGTTGTTGTTGATAGAATTCACAAAAGGTTGGTTCGATGGACAATTTTAACCCTGGTTGGACCCGAGGCAACCCTTCTCCAAGGATCGCATCTTAGGCAATGTTCAATATTAAGCTCTTGTTGATAAACTTGAAGAACCTTAAAACACATACTCAACTATGAATTAGTTGCAATGTCAATCCAATTACTGTAATTAGTTACACTAACCATCAAGTTTTTTTTTTTTTTCTCCCTTTGAACATAACCATCAAGTGTTTAACTTGAATAAAATGCATCATTCTGGATAATATAAGATTAAATCTTACTATCGAGGTACAAAGAATCTTTGAAGTTGTAGATTTCGATTTCGAAGCCAATACAACTCAAAGTAATGAAATGAAGCCACTGGATATAAAACAAATTGTTTGTTTCATTCATCATATCAATTGTTGATTAAATCAAGTATAAGAAATCAAGAACAAAGTTACAACTTGTCTCTGCAACCTGTCAAGAATTCAATTTCCTAGCTAAATAAATCCCAAATACTCTTACCTTTTCAGTAAGGGGAATACAAAATAACGAAACCCCATCAAAAAAATTCAACAAAATGGTTGTGTAGACTAGTTTCGCGGATTACAACAGTTTAATTACAAGTAATGGAACAAACTCACAATAACGAAGTTCCGGCGTGATGATGATGCAAAAGATTATGAGCCATCGCGTCTCTCGTCTTCACAGAAAATTCAGACCTCAATGCAATATCCGGAACCATCTCATCATCCACAACCTCAATAACCAGCTCATGTTCATTCTCTTCACTCCTCATTTCACATATATTATGCAAAACAAAGCACGTCCCAAGCACAAACAACCAGTAAATCTTGAAGCTTCATTTCAGTCCTCCTTTGTAAACAAGACCACCTGCCGTTAACCTCGCAAAAGCATCTTTAGACACTTTTTGAACCTCAATAATCTTCTCACTAAATGCATGTTGAGTCCTCCACCACCAACAATCCACACCCCTTTCAAAAGCCTACCATTAGCCCTTTGACAAAGAGCCGGTCGATTTTTCCAATATTTGATCATCTGACATTGAATCGGGCCAACCTAGAAACATGTTAGGAATTTAGGACCCAACCAAGAACGTACAATCACAAGATTATACCCCACAAACAACAAACGGATCAAACACAAGCAACCAAGCAATTAAGATAACGAGAAAATGTAAACGAACACGCGTAATTAACGTGGTTATATCCAATCTACTCGATTGGTTTAATCAACGGCCAACTAGAGAGAAATCTTATTAATTTTCGTAGGTGTTAGGGTTTACAATTACATAGGTTCTATTTATAGTGTGCAAAACTTGCAAAATAAAAAATTATGGCCGCCTCAAATTTCGCCCGGCGAGACAAGTTCTGATTCCAACATCCTTCGATTCTTGTTCGTTCTTCACACTCAACTATCACCCACTTGAATATCGAACCAACTAACTCCAGTAACCCAGAACTTCAACGCCCCTTTAATAACACCCATTCTAACTTATCCAATACCACCGGAAATCATCCGGGACACACTTGCTCGACCTCACAGAATCGGAAGACTTTCGATATACCAAGCTAACCAAACACCGCTACTAAACTGGGACCAAGATCTCTCTCTAGTTTAACACCCTCTCATTAGTTCATGAGAAGGCCGGTTGAACCCCGGCACAGCTCCAACACCCTCATTGCATGCAAAACCCATCCATACAGTCTTTCTTCTACACAATCTTCCTTTCCAACAAAGCGAAGACCACACGGTAGAACAAACATGTGAATGTAATCATCAAGGCAGCTGTGTGAAAGAGACATCACACCCATGAAAATCCACTCCATCACTCCAGCTTTCACCGTTGGATCACCGACCACAAACATGCGCATGAATTTCGGTAAACACATCTTTTTCCAACGAGCCAACTCCCACTGTACGGAATCATTACCAAACATGGCTCTCGGAAAAGCATCTTACTCACCACCCTCGGTCAGTCGCAACCTAGTTGCCATTGGAGATGATCTACCCGAAGACTCGAAAGCACTAGTAGTATCGAGATGACAAACCAAATCCGTAGAAACCCCAAGGCTCCCACTCAACCCCAAACTCCCATTAGTTTCAATTCTTCTCGAACTCCCACTCGTTCCAGACCTCTCAACAATCTCATGAAGCTTAAGTTGACTAGGAATTTTAACACCCACCTCACCACCTAGCCATTCCTCATTTGGAATCTCTACCATATACAAAGTTCCGCGTTTATACCCACGAGCAATTACCAAACTACCCTTGATAACCTTCCACTGTTAGTCGCCAAATTTAACGTGGTACCGTTCATCATCCAACTACCCAATCGAAATCAACCGCTTCCTGAGCTTGGAAATGAACCTCACATTCTTGAGCACCCAATCCGTACCAAGGTGAGTTTTGAGGAGAACATCCCCAATACCCGCAACTTTAAGTTTTCTTCCGTTCGCAAGATGAATCATACCGGAATGAGACCTAAAGTTCATCATCTCTTCGATACATGGGATCGCATGAAAAGATGAGCCCGAATCCAAAACCTAGGATTCCACAAGATTCTCCTCGCAACAAAGCAACGCATCTTCAGTCGTATCAATCGTCGCGTTCACACTCGGTTTACCATTCATACATTGATACCTAAAGTGACCCAGTTGCTTACAGTTCCAACACATGACGTTCCTATTCTCCGATGGATCTCTCCACAATTTAGATCTACTCATATTTCGCCCTCGACTCGTTGCACTTAATACCGAACCCGAATACTCACCGAAATTCTTCCTCCTAATTCCCTCTCCGAGTATCAAATCTCGGATCCGCTCAAAAGTCAACTTAGTAGCTCCAGATGAACTACTAACACCTGTAACCGTGCCGGACCAACTCTCGGGCAATAAAGATAACAAGAAAAGTGCCTCCAACTCATCTTCAAACGTAACCCCTACTGATTTCAACCTAGTCGAAATCGAGGTCAAATCGTTCACATGATCGGCTGGCGATGCACCTTCAACCATCTTCGCGTTCACCAACTGTCGAATCAAGAAAACCTTATTGAGAGCTGAGGGTTTCTCGTACATATTAGACAACACCGTAATCAAACCCGCATTTGTGGTTTCCCCCGCAATATTGAATGCGACATTCTTCGCCAGAGAAAGTTGTACTACTCCAAGTGCTTGGCGATCTAACAACACCCAATTGGCATCATTCATATCTTCAAGTTTAATTCCCGACAACGGTTGGTGTAACTTCTTCTCGTACAAAACGTCCTCGATTTGCATCTTCCAAAACCCGAAATCGCTACCATCAAACTTATCGATCTTAATCTTGCTTTCATCCGCCATTGTTCCCAAACTTGACAACCATGAGCTCTGATATCACTTGTTAGGAATTTAGGACCCAACTAAGAATGTACAATCATAAGATTATACCCCACAAACAACAAACGGATCAAACACAAGCAACCAAGCAATTAAGATAACGAGAAAAAGTAAACGAACACGCATAATTAACGTGGTTATATCCAATCTACTCGATTGGTTTAATCCACGGCCAACTAGAGAGAAATCTTATTAATTTTCGTAGGTGTTAGGGTTTACAATTACGTAGGTTCTATTCTCGACGATGATCAGTCTAGCCCGGCGAGACAAGTTCTGATCAAAATTTTTGCCTGGCGAGAATCTCTTCTTCTAGCATCCTTCGATTCTTGTTCGTTCTTCACGCTCAACAAAACATGTTAGTAAACACCTCGTTTAGATCAACGACACCTTGATCTATTACTGAATAACTAGTGTTTTGTTTCCTATCCATATGACATTTATTGAAATAAGCAGCCACATTAACCTTATATAATTGGTATATGAGTAGTATACATTGATCCAACCACATTTGGAATCCCTGAAATCGCTTCAAATTCCCTACTAATAGCTTACACAGACCCATGATTCGGCCATTGTAGATATTTCGGCATTAACACATCTTTTATATCTAAACAAACTTCAACCACAAGTTTGTGACGTGGAAATACCTAATCCAAATCTTTTCGAAACAAGTCTTAATGACTCACCCGACACTAATGGAATATACAAACATCGACCTTTTGTCTTACAGGAACCGCGTCTCTTAACATTGTATTCTCTTTAGCTACAGCAACGGTAAGCTCGTTGCAAATCATCTCAAACGTATGTTTCCCCATTTTCATCACAGCATTATATGAAAATTGAAATAATGCATAATCTTTTTAGTATGCTTTTAGATTTTCTACGGTTAAAGTATTGTAAAAGCCGGTAAGTAGTTATTAATCGATTGGATTTAATTACTTTTGATTGTTACAAGATATTTTACATTATTATAGTTTTATTATGTTTATTGTATAGACTTTGAAATTATTAAAAAATTCTCATCGTAAAGCGTCAAGTCCTATTATTGTATTTTGTGATTGCCAACAAAAGGGTTGAGAAAGCTATTGAGTGACGAATGGAGATGATGTGAGGTAAAAGATGTTGGATATAGTGTCCAAGTGCATAACTAATTGGTAAGTGTATCATTAAAAGTAGAGTCCTTTTTGGGTCGCCCTCAGTCGAACAGTAAAAGAGAAATAAATGAGAGATAATATTAATTGGAATTAATATTATAGTTAATTATTTAGTTTATTAAGTATCAAAGTTGATGAATTAATTAGAAACTAAAAGAACATTCTGGAAACCAAGTCCAACCGCCGGTTGGAATGTTCAACCGGCGGCTGGAGTGAGGCGGTGGAGCACGCGGGTCGTGGCTCGGGTTCTCGGGCAGAAAGCAAGCCCAACCGTCGGCTGGATATTCCAACCGGCGGTTGAATGGCCGGATCAGCATGTTCCACATCGGTCAACCTATAAACCCTAAGCTTTCCTCTCCCTATATAAATAAGGGGGCATGCCATGGTTTCAAAGAACATCATTCTCTCTTTCTCATTCCTTTCCTTGTAAAAGTTTACACGATTTCATCGGGACCTTAGGAGTTGAAATTTTCTCTTTGGTTCGTGGGTGAGAACCATTAGAGGTGCTCTGGTTTGAGTACTCGCCTCCAAGCTAGGAAACTTTACTTAGTTGGTTTGCGTGTGAGAAATCCGATTTTCTCAAAGGTTAGTATTTTCTTATTTATTTTGTTTTGTTGCGTATTATTATTAAGTTAAAATCCTTTAGGGTTTAGTTTCCTTCATGCCCTAGATTAATTATTATTTCCGCACTGTATGTTAATCTAGAAAGGGAATAGAAAACCCATCAAAAGAAGTATAGTTATATTAAACGGTATGGTTTTACCTATAAATATTAGGTAAGATATATTGTTACAATAATGTATAATCAACAATAAAGATGTATACAAATATATTATAACGACTTCCAAGCAATGTTCCATGGTCGAGTCGACCTATTCGTGGACAGTTTCGTTCATTCAGTTTGTAAGTTTTTGAAACGAAATAAACATTTTATGCGTTTTATATATATTTAAAAATACTAAACAAATTTAGAACAAGATATCCATCTCGACATTTATTTGTAAATTAATCAAAAAATGTACTACCCCCGTCCCAATTTAATTTTCCTGTTTTGACTTTTAGAGTTTTTCTTTTTCAACTTTGACCTTAAATATTTTTGTTTGTGTCATATGATATTTGATTAAAATTATACCAATAAAATTACATTTAAAACTCAATTCATTCATATATTTTACATCAAATATTATATAGCACAAACAAATATATTCAAGGTCGAAGTTGAAAAGGAAAAACAAGACAATTAAATTGGGACGGAGGGAGTATAATTTTAAGCCCCACCGTAGTGTGCAGGTGAAAAAAAACTCGCATAATTATAATATATAAGAAAAAACATTATATCTCCTAAATTACCAAATTAAGTAGTACATCTACTATTAATTGCAATACGTGCAAGCTGATCGATATAACATGATCATACTCTTTTTCTATAATACAACAACCTAAAATTAATTAAGCCCAATGATAACATGCAAAGTAACAGGTCAACGCAAATTAAAAGAGCCAAATGTGAATGTTGTGAGTTGTGACCATGTAATTTTGTGAAGGTGCATACCCATCAATTTTGTGACCATGTAATTAAGCCCATTTTAATGTTTTTGTCGTTTGGTTGGAAGTAAGTTTTAGGTGTCGTTATAGGTCTTTTAGGGTCATGTTTAGTTGCAATTAAGTTTAGGGATAGTTGTAGGTTTCTTAGGGTCATTTTGGTCGAAACTACTAATTAGTATCGTTACTTATTAGCGTTTTTTTTGTTTTTTTTTTGTTTTTGTTTTTTTTTTTTTTTTTTTTTTAAAAAAAAAACGTTGTAATTTATAGCTCTTTGCTAGCTTTATGTATATAAATAAAATTGTTATTGCCGTTCAAAAAGGAATTGCACAAAATTGTGGGGGGAATAATGCCATAATGGGAACTACGTACCCAAAAAGAACTAATAGAAGAAGATTTTATTTAATTAACAACCATAATATTCGATAAGTAGATTATTTATTTATATTATTATATATCGATACCAAAAATCTTAAATTATTTATTTATATTATTATTATATATCAATATCAAAAATCTTAAATTATATATAGAAAACACATTAATAATGTCGTCAATTAAAAAAATTCAATTAATTAATTAGGTCTCTCAATTTCACATAATAATTATAATAAGTAGACATCTTAAAAACTTTTTAATTTTAATAAAATGAATGTAAATAATTAATTTAATTATATTATTCAATAAATCAAAACAAACAAAAGGTAAAAATAGAAAATAAAGAATCGACTACTATGTAATGTGACAAGTATGAAATTTGATTAATAAATCAACAACTACTCTATTCTATATTTTTGAAAGATATACATAATTACTGTATTATTATTATATTATTATTATATTATTATCTATAGTTATAATATATTTTTATTTTAACTATATTTTAATTCGTATAGGAAAAAGAAAGTTGTTTTATACTCCAATTCATGGATAGTTAATATCGTCTATATTAGTTAGTGGTATCATATACAAACATTAAGTGTCACGGCAAACAAGTTCTTTGTGATATTAATTTGTTTTCATCACTTTGTGCATCTTCACGTAAGTGTTATGAATTAATCTTTATTGAATAAAGTAATCTGAGTCTTCACTAAACTTATACGTTTCTAACAGCGACGAGTAATTAAAAGATTAGACCCCACTATAATAATAACAATTAATTATTATTATTATTATTATTATTATTATTATTATTATTATTATTAAAGTGACTTTTAATTTGTTACAAATTAGGTACTACAATGTGTATCAGATTGTATAGGTTGAAAACGACACTATCGATTTCTTGTAGAAGTTGTGACCATATATTAAAATGTGTTGAAGTAAGGAACAAATTAATACCCTTTCGTTTCATAGAAAAAAATATTGTATAATTAATGAAATATTATATAGTTTTATTGATTTGTTTATAAACACTAAAATAAAATGTTATAGACCCATTTACCATTTGAGATCTATTAGGCCCATTAATAAAATTATAATGTGTTTATTAAACTTAGATGATTTAAAGTTTAAACAAAACAATAAACTTCAACGTGACATACATTTTTATTTTAAAATGATTGATTATTTACCTTTTTTCTTTAATAACTTTGGTTGATTCTACAAGTTTGAATTGTTCAAACTTGCAATACACTTAACGTATGGACCCAAGAAAACTACTTTTTTGAGTCTCCGAGTCAACTTTAGTCACATTTATACTTTAACATGCTAATAACTGAAGTTAAAAATGTAACGATCATTATTGAGTTTATAGCCCTTGCTCTTCTTTTTTAGTTGCTTATGATCGTAAGTTAAAGTTTTAGGGTTCGTTTGGTTGACGGATTTTGATGTAATTAATGAAATTTAAACCGGATTTCATTTTATTTGTTTGTTTGGTTGGCAAAACATGAAGGAATAGAATTCAATTTCATTATGTTTGTCTATTTTGTTGACAAAGAAAATGGAATTTGATTCCATCAAATTACATAAAATAAAGGAATTTTATTCTTTGGAAAGTAATCTCATTACATCAACTATAATATTCAGTTACGTTATATGATACAAAGTATTATATTATACTATATTATAACTCCACTATCATATTTATATATTTATATATTTTTATTATTATTTATATTATATATTATATATTATGATAATTATATTATTTCTAAAATTTCAAGTTAAATTTTCATTACGTGTCAACCAAACGCACATGACGTATTTTCATTCCTTCATAATCACGTATCTCATTCAATCACATTTCTTTGAATGAGATTCCAATTATTTCACATTGCAATTCCTTTGACTGATTCTAATCGACTTTTAGCTAGCTATTACACTGATTTTTACACTAAAGGTTGAAGATAGTTTTATATATGGACGTTGTTAACAATATCCTATACTTTTCCATAAGATCGAGGATGAATCAAACTCAAAAAGAGGTCGTTAGCATCTACAAGCTAGCGAACATGTTTGCCTTTTTTTGTGTGAATTAAGGGGTGTTTGAGATTGCTTATCTAAATATTATCTACCTATACTTTATTGTTAGAAACATATAAGCAAATTCAAGTACACTTTAGAAAATTTAACTGTTATCTTAAGAGAAATGAACATTTAAAAATAAAAAAAATAAACAATTATTAATAACCAATTACACACGAAAATTGCATACACCACTTATTACCATCCATTCAACATGTCTATTATACCACATATAATTTTTGTATTTGATATTTATTGACGTCATCACTGGTTTTTGTTGTATCCCAACACTGTATAATCTTTTTATACTTCCTCCGTCCCAATTTAATTGTACACTTCAAATATACACACAGTTTAAGAAAAGTGCAATTATTATACTGCCAACCAATAAAATTTTACATTTCTCTACTTAAACATTTTCTGATTGGTTGAAAGTGAAAATGAACATTTATTTTGAGACATCCCAAATAGGAAAGATAGACAAATAAATTGGGACGGACGAAATAACAAATAAGGATTATATTTAAATTCCAACTACTACTTACCTTCTATAAATAATAAAAGAACATTGATTACCTTCATAACTTCCTAACCAACACTTATCTAATATCACCAACAAATATTTAAAAAATGTAAGGTGAAGAATTAACAAAAGTTAAAATAGAAGAGAAAAAAACAAGAAAAAGTGATGAAAGCTCCCTTTCTCCCTTCCTACATACTTTTCTATTAAGCTTTTATTCATCTTTTCAAGTTTTCTCCTTCTCTAATTACTTTTAAAATCCCATGTGTTTGTAAGCTTCAAGTTTTCATTGATACACTATTTAGAGGTTTCTTAAACCTTAAAGAACATGGTATGTATCTATACCTTTGAGTTTTGCTAACTAAAACCTTTGTTTTAATGTATATTTTAGCTATAAGTAAGGTTTTTAGTGTACAAGTTTTGTTATTATGGGATATTTAAAGGATCCAAAAACATGGATTCCACATATTAATCCTAAAGATTGTTCCCAAAAGGTTTGCACCATATATTGCACAAAATGGTGTAAATATGTCATCCTCTCTTCACCACCACCACCACCATTAGTTAAGGATGATTTGGGTGACACCACACTATCACCGTTGGTCATCACGATCATTGCTCTTATTGGAAGCTTTTGCCTCTTGATTGCTTACTACTTTATAATCTCGCGATATTGTTTAACAAACACTGCATCATCTGTGTTGTTAACAAGAGGGGTTGTGAATCAAGAAACTCCTGATCCAGAAATGGGAGTGGAAGGTCACGATCAAGAAAACGATCATTCGAATTATGTACCTTGGCTAGTTTTAGGTAAGGGTTTGAATGAGGCTTTGATCAAGTCAATTACGCTATGTAAGTACAAGAAAGGAGATGGTTTAGTTTCGTGTACTGATTGTTTGGTCTGTTTAGTAGAGTTTCAAGATGACGAGAGCATTAGGCTTTTACCAAAATGTAGTCATGCTTTCCATGTTCGCTGTATTGATACTTGGCTTAGAACTCACTCGAATTGCCCATTATGTAGAGCAAATGTATGTTGTGATGTTAAATCTTCAGCGGTCATCTCACCACCACCACCACCGCCTCCACCGCCGCTGATGTCAGCGACGACTAGTGAGTTAGGAGAAAGAGGTGTGACCATTGATATGGTTGAAGAGGGTGGAAGGAAGATGAGAAGATCAAAATCTATGGGCTATTTGTGCCAAACTCGGGTTTCTAGAGCCCAAGTTTTGTTCTTTAATGAAGCGGAGGAAATTGCACGACAAGAAGAACGATTTAAAGATGATGCAGGATCGTCGAAAACTGTTTTGGAGGGAAAAAACTAGCTAGGATTTAAACTTTGTTCATGTAAATCATTTGGTTATGCAAAAAATCATATTCAAATGGTAGATATTTGTTTACTGGAGAAGGTTGATTGTTTAGGGTCTAGGGTTTTGTTTTGAAGTGTCACTTTTGTAATGGTTAAATAAGTTTCTAGCCATTATTTCAAGTAATTCATGCTATAAATAGTGTAATTTTAATGTTGAATTCTGTATATTTGTAAAAAGGATTATGTTTGAATGTCATATTTATGTATTGTCCAAGGAACTAATAAAAATACACTGGTATACAGAAATGATTGATCCGATTACAAAGCAGAAACATGATGTAAAAATGCATAAAAATCTTCATATAACACCTCACACTACCTTGCCCGAAGAGCACTCGTTCATGCACTGTGAATCAGGTGGAATTGATACAGCTTAATTGTATTAACTAGATGAATGGTATCGAGCCAATAGTACATCACTTCTTGATCATATCAAAGTATAGAATAAAAATACATCATTTACATTAGACATACGAGTCTCATGATATATACGTTGTGTACGGTTGATGATCAGTACCACACTTGTGTCTAAGGCTTTTACACAAAGTGTAAACCAACCAAGTTTTTATAAACTCGGTATTCAACCTCAATAAATTTGTTAACTGGTTTCAGTTTTGTACTTTGGACCTCTATTTTGGCTCAAGAAAAGCTCGTTTCTAGTGAACATGACCATATTGTATTTCTAAGATGTCATCGCCTAACTTCTTACTCATAGAAAGTTTATACAAGTTACTCGAAAGTGAATGTTCAAAGATGAATTAAGAATAATATTTCTGGCAGATTATCTTATAGTTCTGTTATCTCTATAAAATTATAATATATAACCCAAAATCATGCCTGCATGAAACCATCTTAGCTAGTTCAGCTATACAACAAAATGATGAGAACCCCTAGAGCAAATAGTATTGACATTATACTATTTATACCCCAGCTCATAAGGATAAAATGGTAAATGAGTATGCATTTTTAATTTTTAGTTTTACCATCAATACTTAAGGTAGTTTCCTCTTCAATAAGATCAAGTATATGGTGAACTGCACCTGCTATGTCATCTGCTGATTTTAGCCAGCATCCTTCTTCCACCTGCATCATACTGCTGTAATTACTAATTTCACATTATTCATCAAGAATTGTTCTGTATCTAAGATTCAATAGCTAAACAAGTTTATTCTTGGTGGGGTGGACAAAATGGGTAACGGGTCAAAACAGACTTAAGTTACAGTGGATAGTTTTTGACTTTTTTGTATAAAAGATTGTAAACGATAATGATATGAACAACTTTCTAATTGTTTAGCATTTTTTAAATTTCTTCCCTTAGCAATCTAAAAGTTAAAGCTTAACTGAATTCCCAAAAATATTCTTTTCATTACATTGTTCATGTACTGTGCATATGTTCAAGGTTAAAAGTGGAAAATAGTAGTATCATTTATAAAGTTGGCCTTTTTCTTTTTGGCATGGTGAAGTCATTTTCATCTACACACTTTTGCATCATGCTTTAAAGCCATGCAAATGCTTGTATGCAATATATAAAATCTTGTACTATTTAATCATAATTTGTATGGTGTACTTGTACATACCTTTAGACTGATGGAGTAGAAAACCGATGGGTCCAAAGTGTTGACACTGAGGTGGAGTATGGAGAGGTTACAGGTTTGTAAGAAAACAATCATTTTTGAGAGCTGAGTTAACCGTTTTCGCGATAGGATCCGAAGATTGGCATGTGTTTGGACCAAATTGACCTCAACATCTGCCATTGTTGCCTTGCTTATTGAATTGTTTTTGTTGGGAACTTGAGATGACCTTGGGGAAGAGAAAAGTTTGTGGAAATACAGGGGCAATTGTGGTATTTCAAACTCCTTGGTAAGGTTAGTGGCAAAAGTACTATTTTGATCATGAATGATTGTATTTTGCTGTTGTTGTTGTTGTGTTAAGAGGGACTTTTGAGCTTCAAGAGACTGCAAGAGGTATTCAAGCTCCTTTACAAATTCTATTGCACCACCAACTATTGAAGCTTGATCACCCTGAAAATTTAGCTCTATATTCATTAATAATCATATCAATTTATATTATATATTAAAAAAAGCAATTAGAGAAATTATATGCATTTATTGTCAACTGTCAAGAAACATCAAAAAGTGTAACATCTGCAACACTACAAATGTACATAAAATGTTTGAATTAGTTTGCCATGTGTAACTTATTCAAGCCACAGTTTTATGTATAGAAATATATCAAAAATATATACTGCACATTTACTCGTAACATATTGAGATTCAAACCTTTCCTTTTTCATAAGGCGGTCTCAAAAAAGAACAAACTCATATGAAAACCATACACTGTGCATTCTGTCTGAGAAGATATTGAATTGGGAGTGCATATTTTTTTCTAGTATGATACAAGTGTGTTTAATATAAGTAGAACATCATTTCATATCATAAATATATTTGGACAATTGATTAAAAAGTGGTGCATTTACTTGACAATGTACAGAAGGAGACCAGATAATTAATATCCTATAAATAATCTTGCATTATCAGGACCCTATATATCATTAGGCATTGTTAAAAATTATTAGAAATGTATATGTGTTTAGTTCAAAAGGTTTATCACTAGCTCAAACAAAATTCAAGAATAATAAAAAAGGTCACCAAGAAAAATGACAAGATAAAAAGATGGATAAGTATATCTGATATTCATAGTATGTATCCAACTATTTGGGCTTACATTATAGGTAAGAAACCTTTTATTTTGATACATTGTATGTAATTTACGGTAACTTTTACTGACGTGTCATCTATATAAGGCATGTCATCCATATAAGTTGTCACGTAACCAAAATACATAAAATGTATCAAAATAACAAGTTTCTTACGTACAATGTACATCCAGTAGTTGGGTACACTACGAATGTTATGAATGTCAAACATTAATTGATTACATGTTCAAGTACTTATCCCTGAAAGATCTCGAAAAAGAAAAAAAGAAAAATGTTTTTATTGGTTTTTTTTTTTAAGTAGCCCAATAATTCAAAATGGTGAGCCAAAATTCAAATCAAAACATGTAGGAGTATATCTTTTTTGCAAACATAAATAAGCAACATACACAGAAAGATTTGACAAATTTTGTTCTAAGAAAGTAACCCATGATTGAGTTTTTACTGCTAAAAAGTATACAATAAACTTTTGAACATATTATATTATTTAGGAAGAAAAAAAAAACTAACCCTTTGGATATAAGATTCCGGCAAAAGAGAACGTAAAACGGAGAGATGTTGATTCATTAGTTTCCGGCGATTTCGTTCAACGACAATGTGAGTCATTCTTTGGGTTTCTGCTTCTTCTTTGTTACTACAAACTTTACTTTTTTTCCTTTTTTTCTTTTTTGGGTTTTCCGAGATGTTTTCTGGTTGTGCTGCCGTTGTCGGTAAAGGGTTGTGGTGGAACACGGTGGTTTCGTGGATTATGTAGTTGAGGAGTTCACTACAACAGGAAGAACTTGTTGCCTCTATATCCATTTGTCTCTTTCTTTTTTCTTTTATCTCCTCTCTCCACACTTGGCTTTTTCTGTTTATATAAACGGAGTATATACCTATCATCATTTTTGTATAAAAAACAAAAGGAAAATAAATTGTGTAGCTAATGGCACTCGTTCTCGACTAAAAATAGAAGTTAAAGTTATATAATTTTAAAAATTAAAAGGTAAAAGATGTAAAATAAAATATTTAATTTAATTTGTAATTGATCAACTGCACAATTGAATGACAATGTTAACATTACAATTGTTATTCCAATAATAAATTGTTTTTATTTATACAAAATATGAAAATAAGATCAAGGTTGTGTGTTGTTAGAAAAATATGTTACTAAGTTATATTTAATGTTCCTCAACTATTAGATAATATACGATACGATTAAATCTTTTTATAAATTTTATGATTGATAAAGTGTCTCAACTATTTTTGTCTTATTTAAATGTATATATTTATATTTATTTATTGGTATGGCAAGTAATGCGATAGCAACTCGTTTAAAACAGTGAATTGTACAATTGTACATATAACGAATATGATATAAAAGTTTGAAAATTATACTAACTGAATAGTCGATATTCTCTTTCAGTCAAAGATCTTTAACACATATCGTATATTTTAGTGTGTTGGTGGATCAGTTGACACGAGTTAGGTGATACAGAGTTCATATCTGACTGGTAGATTAGTTGACACGAGTTAGGTAATTCGAAGTGCATAGCTGACTAAATTCCTACATACCTGACACATAAAACACAAACAGGGATCTAATCATTTTGTCAAGAAAATATTCTACTTCTCTTGAATTATCCAATGACGAATTACGTGAACCTAGACAATTTAAGAATTGAAATATTATCTTTGTAAAGTGATTTTATACACAATTCATAAAGAATAACCGGTCATTAAATCATTCACCTTGTTCAAATTATTCCAACATCACATTCTTACAATATTTTTTCATAACCTTTTCTGTTAACCTTTCATTTTCTCTATTTTTTCACATTTCACATAGGTGTATCTTTCAAATTCCAATAATAAAAAAGTTAGACAGAGGGACAGAGGTCTTTTGGCATGAAAGAAGGTGGGGTTTGGAGGGCCCATATCTATGTTCAACTATGCATAAAATAACAACCCAAATTAAAACTAAATCCATAACTAATAAATTTAGGAAGATTTAGGTTCAAACATGATTTAGGTTTAATACTACATTTCTCTGTTAGTAAGACATTAAAAATCAGATCATTTCCATCAAAATTTTGTTTATTTTTCTCTTCATGTTATGCAAGTTTTAAGTGTGGGAGTACTCTTACATGTTGGAAAGTCAATGACCCTTTTAACATTTTGGAACCATTCATTTTTTACTTTATGAAAGTCTGGTTAAAGTGAAAGTAGACTAGGGTTTCCCTCTCTATGGTTTTGGTCAAACATGAATCCCAAGATAAAAAGTGGGTCAACTTTAGGTCACAAAATTTCGAACTACAATGATTAACTCTATGATGTTTTATAGAATTCTAGTTGAAGGTTTGAGATTCTGTCAAGTGAATGCATTGTTGCCATATTCAACTGTATAAATTGTGAAACATTTTTTCGTGTTCATCGTTATGTAACGTCCTTACCTTGTTAACGCTCCTAGTTATCATGCGTGTTCCTTTTATGTGACGCCAGTGTTCAATTTTTCGTCTACACATTGGTATACTCATATAAACCACAAAACTGTAAGACGCTTCTAGCACTGTTGTTATAGGATTGCTTGCAAGAGTTTCGACTAGTACAATCGATATGTAACTCCTTCATGTGAATGAGTTGCAAAACTTCCTTCACGGAGCTTGGCTACAACGAGTAACCAACCCTACTTGTTTACATGCTTTCTGTCGGACGATTGCCCTTAAGTGGTCATGTGTGGTGTTGAATTTGGATTACGGGCTGGTCCTTCGATTGTTAGATTGTAGTCATTGTCTTTGTAGCCTTTTGGAATCGTGTAGTTTGAATTAAGTGTTAGGGTCTTGTCGGTTGGAATTGACTTTTTGAACCGTAATAGTTGTTTAGAGTCTGATTGGAATCATATTTTTAGAGTCGTTATAATTTCTAGTATCTTGCTATATTAAACGTTAATATAAAATTGTTGTCTTGCAAAAAACAAAACAAAAAAAATGTACCATTCATCGTGTCACAATCGTGTGTCCTACTAATCTCAAGGGATGGTCAATTTTGACTTTTTTCTATACAAGTAATGTGTACATAATTGATTATAGAAGATCCCCCACTAAAAAGGCTGAGGAAACAAGGTACAACCATTGGGAACTATGGTGTGATGGTGGTGGGGTCAGTGGTCTTCCTTGGACCAGGGTCCAACCTTTCCGACACCCTGCCATGGTCTTCCATGTGACCACAAGTTTCTTTCCTCTTAATAATGGCTGGTCTCTTTTCAATCTGATTGCTATAATTATAATTTTGAGACAAATATGCTAAGGGGTGTGTAGGGGACTTATTTAATAGCTTATTTGCTTATTTACTCGTAAGCAAATAAGTTTAAAATTTTTGGCTTATTTTCATCTCCATCTAACAAAATCAAAGGAAAGAAATTTTTTGGCTTATTTAAAATTAGGGGGCTTAACAAAATCAACACCAAACTAGAGAAAAATCTCTAAATCGAAAAACTTTCAACAAAATCAACAATAGTACTTGAAAGTTAAAACCATCCAATTTCCATCGAGTCAAATTTCACCATGCCAAGTCAATAATGGTTATAATAGTCCAAGAATTAAATTAAGTTCAGCAAAACAATACTGCAGCCAAGGTGGATTCAAGCTTCTCCATTAAAAAAATCACTCGATATCATCAATCCAGTCTCCATAGATGCGGTTAATCCCTACAGGCCACTTAGAGAAGCATCTCTGCACTCGACCTTGCTCAGAACCAGCTGCATCATCAACTGATGAGCCAGAGACTCCTACAGTACAAGCAACCGATGAACGAGTGCCTGCTACAACATTTGGAAATGCAAATCCATGGTTGTTGGGGTTAGCCTCTGGTACACCAAGTTGTTGGAGTTCTGCCAAAAAGAAGCATTAGTTTCGATATATCCAAAGATGTCAAAGCAACTGTTCTCTATTAGTTGACAAAGTTCATTAGTTAAAACAATAATTTGCTATAGAAACCTTTTTTTTGACAGTTCTGTACTACTTATCGTACTTGTGGATGTTGTTATGAGTTCAGTACAAAAGTAAATGTGTACATAAGCTTTGATTTTGATTTTTGGTCATTTGACAGTCAAAATTCATAATGATGCTATTTGGACTAAATTATGTTCATGAATTTGTTTGACTGTAAAGGTCAAACTTGTGAGAGCTAAACTGATAATGGCTTTACATATTTTCATATTTATAAGTTGTAACAGCATTTTAGTTGCTATTCATGATAGGTCTGGTACTTACTGGTGTAGGTATCCATTTTCCCTAAAAATTTAAACACATGCAAAGCAACATGTTGGCATGCAAATAAAAGTATATGAAAACCATTGATCACATAAACATAGAACTACAGAAACTACAAGGACATGATCATAGGATAAGATGAAATGGATTTAGATTATCGTTAGGATAAGATCAGATAATCTAGTGGTTATAAAAATTCTACCTCCTTGAGGCTTGCAGATTGAAACGCTATACTATTACCAAGTTTCATCTTTTTTTCTTAGGATTTCTTCACCTAAAACACTTTGGTCCTATAACCATCTCCATGGAACTTTACATACCCTTCCATTCTTCATAAACTCTTTCATCACAAACACCTGCTAGCTTATTTCTTACCATAAAGGCAAGAAGTAATAGAAAGCACTACTTACGAAGACATCCTTTCACATGGTATAAGGTTAAGATATCTAAAATATGCTCAATTAATGTGACAAATGCACTTTAGCATCTAGGATCGTGATGATACTTGTGTTCTAGAGGGTATTTCTTTTAGTAATCAAATTCTTGATTGCATATAGGCACTCAAGTACTTATCATAGAGTTGCATCCAAATGCTTTATTCATTGAATGTACGATTGTGTGCATATATGTTGCTTGTATAGATATTCAACGATTCATTTACATTCTCGTGAACTTAAATAATTGTGACAATTTCGACCCATCTACTGTGAATGAGTCGATTTGGGTTGCGACTTAACTAAAACAGGTCAAAGTATTTTTAGCTAGAACGGGAACCTGTCAAATGAATTGAACAAGTAGAAAGTCATCCAAAGTCTACTATAACGCATATAACCTCCAAGATCAATATTATTGAAATATATAGCTTGTCATTGTAAATATATTGTGTTTGTAATCATAACTGAAACATAGAAAACTTATAAATTTGAACGAAAAAGTGTTTGCTGGTTAACCCAACCCGCCCTGCCCGTTTCAACCAGTACTAGAAATGACCCTTCAAACTGAACCCATTTTCACCATTATCCGACCTCCCCTGCCTATCTTGCCATCTCTACTCATAAAGATAGGTTTATCCATATACATATGGTTCTCAAGAAACTTGGTATGTCCAACACTGAAAATTGATATTGAAATGTATAAAGAGATAACAACGAGAAATGCATCATCTTGGTCCTCTTGGATGTTTATATAGACAAAACTTTACTCAGATAATTGATTCTCAAAGTGTGATAACCTCGGAGTTTCCTAAAGAACTAGACCCCACTAACTCATTCAAAAAGAGGTTGGAGAAAATGGCACCCTTAGCAGGGAATGTTACTTTGCCTTAAAAACTAATGATATATACAATGTGGGTCAATTAACAGTATGCGCTTTAAACAGATATATACCAAAGTACTCATGTTCCTAAACAGTCTGTTAAAATGCTTAGTTATGTTCTTATCCATCCTAGTGCAGTTCCATATCAGCGATCAACCTCATCATAAATCATTTGCATTTTCACCACAGCACCCTTGTCAAGTGGATCAATTCTAAAAACTACTCCTGTAACTTCAGTACAATTATGTGGTCGTATGGGACTTCTAATGCATAACAGAAAATGCTTCAAGACTAAAGGAGGTCATATAATGCAATTTCCTTGAACGAGCATTGCTGCAATTATCCCTAAAGTTATTGCACATGGACTAAAGTTACGAGTCACACAAAGAAGTTGTAGAAATAATAATTGTACGTATATTGACCTAATCAAAGATAGTAATGAAGCTAGGGAGTAGCCGGCAGGCGCAACCCCTCCTCATAACAAGGTTTACAATCAATTTATAAATTTCACCTCTATTACTGATTTTCTAGATCCTTTTTCAACATTGAGATCTATAGACTATAGCAGGGGATTTGTAAGTTAATTTATCTGTTACAAAAGCATTAAAAATTATTGCCAATTGCATAAAAAGTTGCAATATTTGTATCTAGATATAACCATTCACGGTTGACAAGTACAAGAAATTAACTATGATCCAACATAAAACCATATATATCTGAAGGCAATTTATGATTGTTAGTTTATTACTTTATGGAATAAGATTAAATGAACTATACCTGCTTCACCATGAGCAAAATAGCACTTGTTCCCAAATGGGCAATAACCTGCTTCCTCCCACCTCCTGCAGATCCTCGTACGCCAATTCATTGGCTTCAGGGTATCATCAGATGCTGCTTGTGTGAGTGGGACCGCTGGTGGCCTTGCTGGCAACGGTACTTGTGGCATTGCTGGTGGCCTTGATGGAAATGGTGCTATAGGTGGTGCTGCCACTGGTCCTCCACTCCTAGTTACTCCTCCATTCTGATACCCAGCATCAACCAAAAGTATAACCGTACTTTCTCGTCTTCTGCTTTCCTCGTCATGAATAAACACACATTTATCGCCAAAAGGACAGCTGCCTTTAGCATTGAATGTCTTGCAGAGTCGCCTTTTGTTCTCCATTATGAATACATCCCCTTCATGAGTTAGATTAGGATTAGCATCAAAAGATGTATTCGGCTGCCCAAATTCTTCTGGTGGAAGCAGCTTATCTACCTGGTTGTTCGCGTCATCTCCGCCAATGAGATAAATGGCATTTCCACCATTTAGACCAGAATCCATTTTGATATTTGGAGGCGGCAGCAACAATCAGGATATCTTTCAGAAGTTAATACTAAAAGAAAGTAGGCAAAACCCTTGGAAAAATGCCGATATATATAGGTAGTACAGCTCCAAAAACGATGTCGTAAACTAATTAATTGTTTCTTACCGAAACTATAATGGGTAAGATCCCATAAAACCCAAAATATAGGCCTAAATATGTGATAAATCATTTAATGGTAGAAATTCAATAAAAAGGTTAGATGCAAGTAGAATAACCAAACATTCAAGTTAAACTTGCATTTCAATGTACAACTAACAAGGGAAGAGATGAATGGAGAATCTGTGATGCATATAGAAACACCCTAAACTCCAAGTATCATTGACATGATGTCATCTAAATGTGGAATAACAATAAGTTCAGAGATGGGTAATCCATAAAATCTTAAATTCAAATCCTACAATCACAGTCAGAACAATACAATTTTTGTCAATGGAATATATCTACACAGCAGAATCGTAAAGATATCATATCAACTTAAATAATTGAAAGCCTCGTTCAGGGCAATTACGACACTATAAAAAGAAATAACTCCAGGAAAACAGTTATCATCGAATGGGTATACTAATGCGTTGCAACTGAAATTAAAGAACTAAGAGCAATTATGAGATTGACAGAGGGAAAATAAACGAATGAAAACAGCTATTATGGAATGTATATACTAAACTATGACATCGACTCAAATTCAACCCAAAAGTTTAGATTTTTGAACATATATCACCGGCATCAAGGGAGTTTTGTCTGCATCCGGCATATAGAACAACTGAGAAAGAGAAAGTGCAGTAATCAATGAAACATAGGGTAACAGAATATATTTTAATTGTAAGATTAATAATACCAGGTGGGACCATGAAGGCTTAATTCTGTTTGCTTTGATCCCTGGAAACATATTTGTTTCGTTCATGATAGTTTTGTGTCAAAGCTCAATCGGACTAGCAAAGGTAAGAATACTGAAGCTTGGGGAGGAACACAGTAATGCAAGCACTCACCTTTTTTATCCATAAGACAACCAAAAACATCCTATCTCGAAATAAATGTCCATCTATTAGTGGAAAATGACACACCAATGAACACATCTCCCAACTCCAAATCACCGATTTGATCATTTTACCATGCTAAGGAATATATCCAAGCTCTTCATAATTAAAGAGTCTGGAACCAAACCCTACCAAGGGGTTCAATTGAATCATATTGTAACAGTTAACAGAGCAGTTAATGGATCACTTTCAGCATGCCAAATTACCAAGCAAAGATATATGTACGATTTGAAAGAATCAAAGGAAATAAGGCTTAAAATCATTTCCAACATAAAAAACACTTGCTCATAAACGAGGGTGTTTGAGAACGCATACTTTAACTGCTTACAGCTGATTGCGTTATTATAAACGCAAAAGCACTTTTGAATATGCTGCATTTAGCTTATTTTAAGAAAAACACACTCTTTTAGACCGATAATAAAAAGCTGCTTATTTCAAGCACATAAGTCGAAGTTTAATGGACCTGGGGCTCGGATTACGAGCTGATTATTTAACATTCCCTCCGTGTAACACTTCAAAATTTTAGTAAAATGTAAAAAATATAAACTAACCTAAATAAAAACCATATATAGATACACATACTTGCATACATATCTGGAAAACACATAAAAACCATATATAGATACACATACTTGCATACATATCTGGAAAACACATAAACTTCTAGAGAGAGGGAGAAAGCATGGGAGAGAGAGGGAGGAGAAGAGAATTCACCGGGAACATCAAATTAAGCTGGAAAAAGTCGGATTCAAGTAGTAATTCTCATCTTAAAGCTAAAGTAAGCAAGCGTTTTGTTTATTTTAACCTAAATTTAAGAGAATATGGTTAATTGGGAGTTTGGGTATGAATTGAACGAATTGATGGGTAGGTTATGCTCAAATGATGTTAATGAAATATATGAACCATAGTTATTGATTCAAAGTTGAATTAAAGAATGAAATTAATCAATTGTTTATCTATAGCTAAATGGGGTTTAGGTTGATTCTTGCAAATTTGAGGGTAGCTCACCCTATGGTTAGTTTAATTGAGTTGAATTGATGTCACTAATGATGTTTAAAGTAGTGAAAAGAATAGTTAAACCATATATTGAGTTATGCTTAAATTAATAATTGTGTTCGGTTTGACTTTAAAAGTCAAACTGATCATACAAAGTTAAGAATGGTAAATGAAGTAAGAAAAGTTGTAAATGATGTTATTTGATTATTAGCATGTTGATTGCAATGTGTGTGGCGGTTATATTATAAATTTGGGTCGTTGGGTAATTTGGGCAAAAATTGAAATAAAGTGTTTTTGGCAAGCTTTGAGGGGCTGTAACTTTGTGTATATTGTGTTGGAAAAAGCTGAAAGTAGATAATGAAAGTATAGTCGAAGTTCTTTAATTTGATAGAAAGTTTGCTAAAAAAATGGATATGTCTAGGTGGTTCAAAAATGAGTTACAAATCAGTCCCTCGAAGCTATTTGTTGAGATTTCAACTTCAGAAATGACTTTTTGCTGTTTTCAAATGATTATAACTTGGCACGTATTATATTTCTAAAAAGGTAAAAGTTGTACATTAGAGTATGTTAGAATACCTTCGAAACAGTATAAAATATGTTTGTTTTGGAGAGGTTTAGAAGGTCCAAAAGTGATGTTCAAAACAGCTATTTGGGACTATACTAAAATGCCCAAATTTGAAATTTAAAATTGTTATTAATATAGAGTAATCTTGTATTGTGAATGTTTATGTAATGTGTGATGATTGTTTAGGTGCAGAAAGGATGTGGCGATTTCATATCTCATGCTTTCGGGTAGTCGAGGCAAAGATGAGTGATATGGGGGTTATTTGGGTAATGGTTGTGTGTTCCAGATTGCATACGTGCAAGAGGCTCACATAACCGAGTGGAGTTGTTTGTTTCATGTTTATTCTTGATTACTATTGTTGATTTGTCATTGTAGAGATTAGCTAACTTATGTTAGCCTCAGTTGTTGCAATTTATCGCTAGTTGTTGCGATTTATCGCTAGTTGTTGCGATTTATCGCTAGTTGTTTCAGTTGTATCACTTTGTGATGGTTGTTGCACTTTTGCTAGTTGTGTCAGTTATTGCACTTTGTGCTTGTTGTTGCACTTGTGCCAGTTGTTGCAGTTGTGCTAGTTGTTGCACCTTGTGCTAGTTGTTGCAGTTGTTGCAGTTCACCTCGTGCTAGTTGTTGCACTTTGTGCTTGTTAACAGTTGACAGTTGACAGTTGACAGCGGATCCGCTTAGTGGTGATAATCTCTACAATTGCCTAGTGGTTAATTCCTTAGTTGTTACTTGCGCAGTCGTTATGGTTCAGTTGTTGCTTTCTGCTTGTTGTTGTGTATTACTCATTTAATTGCTCGTATGCTCACTAAGTATAAAGCTTACCCGTTCAGTTGTTTAATGTTGTAGGTGCAAGCGGGTTAAATGCTAAAGGGGATTATAGAGGTGGCTCGGGGAATATGAAGAATGAACGTGGATTTCACTTGCAAAAAGGTTTGACAAGTGTACTTTTAAATTGCCGAGTTGCTATTAGCTTGTTACAAATCGCCCAAGTTGTTATTTTGTTTAAAGTTAAAATGTCAAAATTTGTCATTTTGGTGAGATAGTCAAAACGGGTCATTTTGGCAACATAGTCAAAATGGTGATTTTGGTCAAGTTTGTAATGTACAATTAAAGTTAGAAATGTGGGTGTGACCTCTAAAAGTTGATGTTATGCATCAAATAGGTTTGGTGGTAAAATTGTGGAAAAACAAGTTGTTTAAAGTCGTCGTTTTAGTCCCAAGTCTAAATCATTATTTGTTACTAATTCGAAAAGGTATCTACTTAAAATATGTTCATCATGCTGATTAAAAGTAATCTGCATATTTTGGTAACCTAAAAGTTAACGAGTCGAAATCTAGATCAAAAGCCGTTTTGGTAAAAAGTTGCAAAACTGTGCAGGAGGAACTATCCGGTGGGTATTGCCCGTACCCGGCAGACTTACCCAGCGAGTACAAACGTTTGAAATGGGTACCTTCTTTGCGAAACTGAACAAAACTTGGGCTAGGAATGGCTACCCGGCAGGTACCCAAGCCTACCCGGCGGGTACCGTGCCATTTTCAGAAAATACAATTTTTAACTTCAGATTAAATTGTTGAAGCTAGGTATTTATTTAATATATGTATGTTTGAGTCATGGGACATCAGTAAAAGTATTTTTATTAAAAAAAATTGGTGTTTTACTTTGTGCGACATTGGTACCCTTTTCCGAGTTCACCATTCCGTGATGCGCCATTCGAGCTCAGATCGTAACATTCCTGAGCTCGGCCTACGCACACTTTGTAGGATCTCCTGAGAAGTAACTGACAATAGTACTATCAGGGAATGTTTCATGCAGGTGTTATTTGCATGTTCATCCCACTACCCTGGTCGGGCATTTTCATTGGTCAATATCAGCACGGACACAGAGAATGTTCTCATGTACAAGGCCCTAAAACAATCATGCTTCTGGAACCATCTAGAAGCTAGGGTTTTCGTTAGAGTTTCATTATAAATACTAGTGTTATGTCTCCATTTCAGGCCAACACCTCATAAAACTTTGAGATTACTTGCTTATAATTCTCTCTGAGGATTAAGTTCATTACCACCTTCGATTGAGTGTAATCTTGAATCGGATTTGTACAATTATTGGCGTGTGATAGTTTAATTACCCATAAATCCACACCTTTATTGGACTCAAAATGAAATACGCTTGATCATACTTATTTTGCAAAATATTTTACAAATCAGAATGAATTGGCAACTTTTAAATGTAAATGTATCAGGAGCATATTGCAAACAAGGAGCAATTCACAAGATCAATTTCACATTTCACAAACAGGAAAAAGAAAAGTGTTAAGAAATGAAGGGAAAAAACCCCCTGTAAATTCACAAAAAGAGTTACAAGGGTGATTTCGAAATAAGGAAGAATTCGCAAGGGTGACTTTACAAAAGAAAATTTTATGAAAGTGAATTGTAAGGGCGGATTAACTGAATTGATACGATTATGATCATTTCGTTTTATAAAAAATAAATTAAATAACTTAATTCTTATTCTTATTAATAATTATGAGATCCACTATTTTTCTTCGTTTGGTAACATGACATCTCGTGTTAGTTTCAACGTCAGGGATTCTAATATGAACCGAGTTAGTCGAATTACTAGAAAAAAACATGCTGAAAAATCGAACTTAATACATAACGATTTGGTTATCCATTTAAAACTAAAAGATTCGGTCCGGTCTAGTTTTATATGTCCATGGTAATCGGAATAACAAATCAAACTGAGAATTTCAAATAATGTACGGAGTATATGTTTTGATGGTTTCGGATACGGGCTATCACGGTTCACTATTAAATCAATTATCTTTTTGCAAGTGTTTTTAAATTTTATGGGTCGTATAAAATTTTTTGAAAGTCCACAATCAATATTTGACTTACTGTAAGTATGTACATGATATTTAGAGTATTCCATTTTAAAGTTTTCGAACGTCACTCTTACCTTCTTTTTTTACTTATATCTTTCTCGTTCCAAACATGCAAAGAAACAAACACAGAGTGTTATGATGTTCATATTTTCAACGGTCGATGATGACTTTTCTCCGGTGAGGAAGATTCGGTTTATTTGTTTGTGTTTGAAAAACATAGTTTCTGTAACCTATGTTTAAACTCTGTCATTCACTTCTAATTTATTTAGTGGACGCGAATAAAAGAAATACGGAGTAAAATGGAAGTCGCATAATGAAAAATCGAAAGCCAAACAAATCAAATCGATCAAACCTTTTGTAATAACTTTTAGAAATAAAAAAGAATAAATATTTGGTTTAAGTTCCAGCTATGGGTAAAAATCGACCTAGCACACCCGAATTTCATAAAACGGGTTACGAGTTTTCTAGTAATTTATTTAAACCGTCCATGTGCTATTGTGATTTGTCTAGAGATAGTCCATACTTTCATAAAGCTATTTAAATTACTCAACATTTGAAAGTAATTATTTAAACAGACTAATTTTTGACAAGCCATTAAAAAATCCCGTTAAGTCAAAATATGTGTTGCTCATGTGAGGGCATATTAATCTTATTTAAACAGACCAATTTATGATTTTGTTTGTGATGAGATTGATTATATAGAAGATGTAGAGATAGACATGCATGATTTTTAAAAACATGTTGATGAGACATTGAATGTTATTTAGGTGTAAAAGTATGAGAGAAGGAGTGCAAAGTAGAAAAGACTAATATGCCCTCACATGAACATCACGTGTTTTGACTTAACGGAATTTTTTAACGACTCGTTAAAAATTAGACAATTTAAATTATTACTTTAAGATACTAGGGAATTTAAATAGCTTCGTGAAAGTGGGACTACCGGTAAATAAATCACGACACGGAATGTTTAAATAATTTACTCCCAATTTTCTCTTTTCCAGCCGAACTTTACAAAATTTACGCTTTCACCCTTATTCGCTAATTACTTTACGAAATAGTGCGACTGATATACGGTGAAATATTGTGGCAAAGGAATGTGTAAGATCCTTCATAAAATAAAATAAAAATATTACGGAGTGATAAGAACCTATAAACCCAAACAAGATCACTTCTCACAGTTCTTCAAAAATCCTGCACATCACCAAGATCCCAGTCAATCGTCATGAGCAGACACAACCTTTCTTCAGACCCAACTACCACAAACGCCGGACTGATCCTATCCAAAACAGAAACCTTGCAATCGTTTCTCACTACATCCGCCAAAAACCTTCACCTTTCCCCAGACCTCCAGCAAATCGCATCATCACTATCTCTCCAACCATCTTCCCTACCCTACAAATCTCTCCGCTCCATTTGGGTCGCCTCCGACCCATCAACCCGACCCGAATTATCCACCCTGTTAGCCGGGTCAAACTTCGTCCTTAACAGCCCCCAACCTCGTGAAAAGGTAATCAATTTTCAGCTCCCCTTTTTATTTTTATTGAAATACTTAGCACTTTAGCAGTTGATATAAATAGAGTATATATACAAGCTACACAAAAGCACTATGAACAACTTGTGTAGAATGAATCCTAAAATGTATTGAATGTGGAGGTGTTTGGATATATATGCAAATTCAGTTGATTGTTTCGATTTGAGTTGTTTAAGTAATTGGTTAGTGTTTGGTGAAAATCTGATCATGATTTTAATTTTCTGGTTTAAGTGATCATATATATTTGGAGAAACAGTAGTTGTAAAGTGTACGAAAAGTGATTTTCGAAAGAAATGTGAAATTACATGACTGTATATCTTGATTTGGAATGACCATAGTTGTGCTGAATTTGCACATCCAAACACCCGTGAATTAGGGCTATTTGATTGTGAATTACAACTATTGATGATTTACAATGTGGTTGATTTATATGATATATGATATATGTATGTGTATGTATGGCTAGAGTGAGGAGTTGAAAGCAAGGCTTAGGATATATGAGGAAGCGGCAGAGAGGAAAGCATATAAGGAGCTAGTAAAGGATATTACACCAAAAAGAGACGAAACTGAGCCGTTCTCTTCATACAAGGATCAGATAGGATTTGGTGAGTTTCTTCCGCGTGGCTTATCTTTTTTTTTTTGTTTTGTTTCTTTTTGTTGCTTTGAAGAGTAGACACCCTTTTATTGAATTTTCTTCATAGTTAGTAGTGAATATGTGATACGATCTTATGGTGGTTTAGAGAAATTTGTACTTATGAATGTTTGGGATTCAACCTCTGAAAAACATCGATTTAGGTGGTAATTTCATAGTTCTTGTTGCTTAGAAGTGGCAATTCAGCTCATTCGAGGGTAAATGTGTTGATTTCGGTTATACTTCTTGCCTGAAGGGTGACAGGTTGAATCGACAAAATTGTGTTTTTAACTGAGATGGAAACCGGCAAACAGGCTGAGAGTTGCCCAAATCAAGGTTGCAAAAGTTGATAGTCGGGGTCGAGTTGGTCGGGACCTCGAAAGGACTAGTTGGCCAAGTCGGGGACTAGTCAGGTTTTGACTTTTTATACATTTAAATAATAAATTTCAAAATTATGTGTAAATATAGATGAGAACCTTATATATTTAAAGAAGATAAGGGACTAAAATGTAAATTTCTTTTAACTTTTTCTTGAAAAGTACAACATTCTCTCCCCTTTTTCTCTTTTTCCAGATCTGATTTCATATCTCATCTCATTCATTATCATCTTCATTTTCATCATCTCTTATTCCATTTTACTACTTTTTCCTCTATTTTCTCTCATATTTAGCAACAAAAAGCAATGGAGAAACACATCCAAGCCATAGACCGAACGATTATGACATGTTGACCGGCGTTGACCGGCCAATTTGAGCGACTAAGGGCTGATCGAGTTGGAGGATCTCTGAAAAGCGACTAGTCGCCGACTAGGCAGCCTGGTCGGCCGACTTTTGCAACTATGGCCCAAATAGTATTCAAAATGCATGAAACCTCAAAAGATTAGATTTTTATTGTGGGCCGACCCAACCTGTTTCGACTCACAGTTAACATTTCGACTCACACTAAAATATTCATTTTGACCTGAAACTTGTTATGCCCCTTTACCCGATGCACCTGACCCGCCCTTTTATCCGCCTCTGATGTTAATGGAGTAGATGAAAACATGAACAAAAGTAGATTATATTTATTGAGAGGGGATGTATTTTGGGGGAAAGAGATATATTTGACCTTTGTGGTGTCGAGTAAAACACCTTTTGATCGTGGTTTTTTTCGAAAAATCCGTACATTATGCCAACGTTTCGGCCATAAAAGATGGTGGCTTGAAAAGTATGACATGTGGAAAAAATGTGGTAACAGCGTGAGGTATAATTGCCAAATTAATAATCTGATAGCGGAAGGCCAAAAGATGACTCAATGGTATAAAAGCTAAACGAATATTTTTCTGGGTTTTTTTGCATGTAACTAAAATATTGCATGTTTTCCAGGTTTACATGTCGCGCTTACGATGTTCACATGCTATTTGGTTGGATATTACACGTTCAGAGCATTGTTTGGCCATAGTCCAGTAATGGTAATAATTCAACAATCACAACATTCTTGTCTATTCAGACACCTTTCGACATAAATATGTGATATGGCTATAAACAAACATTATGTTGTCTTGATTGATTTTCAGCATGCTGCTGGAGGCATCCTTGGATTGGTCATGGGCATGCTTGTAGAAACGGTTCTGTTTATAATAAGAACCAACAGCCAAGATCGTAAGACCACATTTACGGCTTCTAAGCTAAAGAAGAATCAATAGATTATCATCTCTGTAGAGGTAACTTTATGTTTCAATTCTGCTTTCATGTCTCAACCCTTGGCATTTAGCAACTAGGATCTAGCACACAAATGGTTTAGGTTTGCATGTGTACCGCTCAAAAGTAATTGAAAATAAAGGGGTGTAAGTTCATTTTTGTATGCCAGTGCATACCATGCTCTAGATATCTTGAATCACTACTACATGTTTGGAATCCTTACCCGTTGTGGTAGGATGTCAGTGGTTATAAGAAAAACTGGCTAATTTTGCCTTTGAAAGATTAGTTTGAGTGTTTGACCATAAATAGCACATTATACGGTTACTTTTTTTGAAAAAAATAATAAAATAACTTGCTACGTGTGAGTGAATAATTTTGTTAAGATCGAGATTCACAAGACAATCTCAATTGCAGGAAACAAGAAGAGAATATGTGTTTACTTTGTTCAGCAATCATGCTTGCAGCCACGGGTGTTGCTGGGATTTTATTGTGAGATCATTAAATTCCTATGAAGTATGAAGACACCCTGCCTTTCTGAAGAACAACAGCCAGGAAAGATATATCATGGAATAACTAAACTATGTATCTATTTTTATTTTATTTTTAAATTTTTGCCAATGTTTTCTTGGTCAATTTGATTGTTTATTTTGGTTCAAGTCTAGAGTAAATTGAACCACACTAATCGATTTACATGGAATTATAGGATTCGGGTGTATGTAGGTTTGGACCTAACAAAAACTAAAAAGTTTGAACCAGAGTATACTTATTTTACGACGGATGTTTGAATTGATAAAAGCATGCTACAGTATCAAGACACCATAGACCATCGGTCTTTATTGCATAGAGTTTGGTATCTTTACAAACATACACTATCAACATCTTAATAATCTTTTTCTTCTTTTTTGTTGTTTGAAACATGTACATCAAGTGTTTGCTTAGAATTGTTAAACATTGGGTTTAAAATTATTTATTTGAATAAAAAAATGCCTCCAGCAATTAAAAGTAAATGAAGGTTTTCAAACAAAGTGTAATAATGGTGGGGAATACGGCTTCTTATCAAACACATATTGTAATTTGTAAGAGGTGGAGATGCAGAAGCCAACGAGTCTTCTACTCTTCTGCACAAATACATGTGTTAGTTTGAATCTTTCTTGATATCAAATTATCTAAATTATTCAACTGTAGGTAGCTTGTTATCATCTTATGATAATGCAAAGGCTCAACACTCATACAAGGAGAAACTTACATATACTCTGGCCATGGCAGCTTCAGTTCACAGTAGAGACCCTTCTTCCAGTCAATGACCATAAAAGTACTTGCTAACTAACCAACCAAGAAACATAATTTTGTGTAAACCAAAATCTGCACAGCATATGATGGCAAAGAGCCTAGAGGTCAAAAGGCAAAACGTGTGACGTCCACCAAAATGTAATATCAACAGAGTTGGAGCCGAAGTTCACCTCAACGTATAATATGGGCAAATCTCATGCAACTGACTTTTTAGCTACTTTGACAGTTGATCTCTCCTCACACCATAAAATTTTTCGACCCAAAGGCCAAAACATTAACCATCTATCACTACGTGTGCAGGATTAACACAATCTACAGTAAAGGAAACAGCCAAGGACAAGCTAGACAGTGGACTTGATAATGAACTTAATCCTGATCACAATACAAATACTATTCCCATCAACAAAACTACAGTCTATTCAAGAACATTAATCTTCTTGATAGAGAAGGTGAGCAAAAATACAATTTCAGGGCTTAAAACTACAAACATGTCTAACCTCGAAGCCTTAGAATCTGCAAAGTCCAAACTGATCTTAGTACTGCTTGCTTCCTAATATTTGTGCTATCGTTCATGCAATACATTGCTTTGTTGAGAGTAAAGTCATTCAGCATGCTTTAAGGGACAGCATCCTTAATCTAAGAGGTGACAAGAAAAAAAAATGTATCCATTCCATGTGAGCATCACACTCCAATTGAGTAAAATAGTCACAAACAAGTCAGTCATGATAGTCAAAGGATTTCATAATACCACCCACCCACCCGCCACCCAACCACCAATGTTAGGGAGTGGATAACTGACTATGAGCAATGAGCATTAGTGGAACTTGAGAAGAGCCATACATAAACTTTCATAACATAAGATATCTAGTATTCTATTTGCAGAGAACGGCTTTGTTTGATTCCCTCTGAGAAGACCCAAACCAACATGAGAAGGGAAAATACATCCTAAAGCTTCCTTGAAATTTTCAATAAATAATGTAAAATATTCATCCTTAGTGTGCCAACCCTTTTGCCTTTTTGTTGTTATTGAGCCTTACCAAAAAGTATATTCAACTCATAACAAAAACATTCAGCATAAAAGAATTTGGACGTGAATCATGTGGTACAAAGCAGTTGACCAAATCAAGTTACAACTAGGATCATGGCTCCATAGATGCTTAACATAGACTACCAGCATCAGACAAAACGTGGTGACACAGAAAGAATCCACCTTTCCCACTTTCCTCGTGACAAAATGTGCACAATAACCAAGGGATAGAAAATATAGTCAATTTGTAAAAACTTAGAAGCGGTTTCGTAACCTCATCTATTTGTATACCAATAGATCCCTGCTTAGTAATAAATGCAAATTAGCTCGGTTCCACATACTACAAATTCACCGCATCGAGCTAAGCAACATCACCAAAGTAAGGACAGATAGTTATATGCTCTGATAGAATAAATTGAACAAAACACTCTACCACCTAAGACACTACAGTTAGAGGGAAATAACATTTCAGTATCATCATTCAAAAGGCAAAATTCATTGATAAAAGCTGTCAAGGCACACAATCTAATGTCCCCAAAACATGCAATATAAGATGCCTTGTAAAGAAACATAACCTTCCTACAAACTTCGTGAGACTTTAAAAGTACCTATCTCCAAAGCAAACGATTGAGATGTACATGATCAACAAGGAACACCAAGTAAATTGCCGTCAGGAGGCGAAATCAAATGTAAAGATTCCTATTCATAACCCCTGTACTAACAACTATCTAGAAGAAAACTCCCACAGCAAAAGCTCCCGTTGATCAACAGCCCCAAAGATCAAGAACCGCCTTCCATTTGAGCAAAACCGACCTCGATCTTCAATCTCCAAGTGCATCATCAGACCTCTTCGGGTTCCCCTTTCCTTCTAAGCAGAAGAAACAGTTCGAGACCTTTTATCCTCACCACACCCACCGTTATTATCCACCAACTCCATCGATTCTATCTCACTATCGAAACTCCTAGACTCTTTCTTATTCAAAACATCCCAAAAGAAATCAGTAAGCACAGGTTCATAACCAGGCATCTTAGCATAACCAGGAAAATAGTTAATATCAATAACTAGATATCTATTCCCAACCTTAGTATCCCTAATCACATCGAAATTAAACAAATGCAGTTTCATCGCTTTACGCAAACCACAAGCAATGTTAGTAATCAAACTCATTGGTGGCATAGCAACATCTTCCAAATCCATCATCTTATAATACTTATCATCGTTCCTTTCATCAGAAGTTAAATTCGATACCTGCGAAAATGATAGCGAGCCACTCAAACTCTCCAACTTCTCCTCAGCAATATCCGGTAACGATTTCCGTTTCACACATTTTACATACTTCCCAACCACGTACACTTTAAATATTACACCACCATGATTCACAAACTCCTGTAAAACAGTTGGTGGTTTCAGCTTCTCAAAACCCTCACTACTAAAAATCAGCAACATTTTATGCGATTTCGCACTACCGTCAGCGACCAAGGGTTTCGCAATCACCGGTAACTTCAAACCCTCACTCCACGCTGTTGCATCTTTCAACTTCTCATACTCGTAAATCACAACCTGTTTAGGTATCCCAAACGATGCCGTTTCATCGTTTTTCATCTCATCAATTTCAGACACAACATCAAGCATCGAAATACGATTATGCAACCGCTCAATTGCATCAGGCAAATCGATTACAATAGCACTAGGGTTACAAATCAAGTACTCACAAAGCTGTTTACGCCAATCGTCACCGTACAATTTATGAAGCACACAATCAAACGGTCCTTGATCCACCAACGGTTTATCAGTATCGATCTGAATTAGATCGATTCCACGTTGTTTCGCTGAATTCACCAATGATTCCTGAATAAAACTTTTTTGTTTCTTCAATAACAACGCGTAACCTATACTGAATCGCTTCGTATTCATTTCCGTCATTTTTGCAAACTTTTATTCACAAATGCAATCGATTCACTCATAACAGACGGAAAATTAGGGTTTTCGGATTTTTGAGAATGTATAGATACACAGAGGTGTATGTATATATGGAATCGGTGTGATAGAAATTAGAAAAACGCCGGTGAGATTCTTGGAGTTAACGAGACTAGTGTGGTTGGGTGAATTGAGTGTATAAGTATATATAGGGTTTGAAAGGAGTGAGTTAACTCGGGAATTGAGTTAAGGTGAAGTTAACTATGGTTAAGAGAATGGGGAGTCCACGTGGCATATTCTCTCAAAAAATATACGGATCCCGCGGGCACTATAGAAGAGTTGGAATTTACTCAAAAACAATTATTTGCCAAAAAAAGTAATTCGTTTTTGTGGTCGTTGGATTAGTCCACTTGGTGGATTAACGGATGTGATTAATTGGGTTTAATGGTTCTAAAGTTGTTTTGTGTAAAGAATTAGGAATGGCGTAATGGAATTGTGAGAATCGTTTAGTAGCTATCAAAGTCGCTAGTTGATATAATTGGTTGGTGGATCGCTCTTATAACCTTGTTGATATATATAACGATAGGATGATTACAGTGAGTATGGTTACTCGATATCAAGTTATCAAATAGATAACTAGGTATTATATGATGTTGGGCTTAGTGATTTCTCATATGTAGTTGAGATTTTTATCTTTACGTGTGACGATTATTCAAATATTCATCATTCTTTACATGTATGGAGCACGTTGGACTTCAAATTCAAATAACAAGAGCACGTTTTAGATTGTTTTATATATATATACATCTTATGATAAAATTAATGTGTAAATCTTACAGTTGTATAGTGTGTATTGATGTTTAGATGACAATGTCAGTCGATGGAACGAGTTAATGTTCAATATCAGTTTGGGTTATATGTATAAATGAATTAAGATATTGACAGTAATACGATCCATTCTACCACGGTTAATGATAATGGCGATATTCAATTTAATTGGAATATGTGTAATTCTAATTTGTATACTTTAGTATACAATATAGTTTCTTCCTACTTTGAAAAAAATGACACGCTTATATGTTATCAAACACATCAACTCATGCTTATGTCCTTTTAATCGTTTCCAACTCGTATAGGGTGATGCCCATTATTAATAACCTCGTTTATCCTTCCAACCCCAGTTAACTTGAAATAACATTTATGAAATATCGTACTTTATAAGTTAGTATTTTGTTAAAAAGATAGTGTATATTTTCTGAAATCACTACAACCCGCTAGCTATGCAAGCTAGTAACCTTGCTAGTATTTCAATATCACATATCAACATTCATCTCAAATGTTAGCATTCAAACTTCAACTCGATTCCATCTTACATAAAATAATCTCACTTATTTTATTTCAATTATTCTTTCGTATTATCTTTTTACGTTATCTTTTATACTTTCGTATGTTTCCACCATACACAAATCCTCTTAAAACAAATCTTGATTATGTGATTATATTAATGATCCAAATCTATATCTATTAAAATACACAAGCACAAAAGTTGTACACTTGAAATATTTACGTATAATATACATGAAACAACATGGATTTACAACGCACAAATCGCCGATTGTCAAACTAATCATTAATTCGCATCGAATATTCCCACATTCCAATAATAATCTCCACCTAACCTAACGAAAAAACAAACTACTACTCGTATAAAATAGGAAACCCCCAATTCTTCATCACCATATAACCAACTCAACAACATATTTCCCTCGCAAGCTAACAACAAACAAGTAACGTCTTCAATCTCCCAATTTCTTGCCTTGAATGCACTCCTAAACTTCCCTTTAAATCCCAATTATTATTAATTATTAATCAAACCTACAAGTTTTATTCAATAATTTATTGAACCCAAAAAAGATGGAACAAAAACACGTTGAAACAAGATCTTCATCTTCAACATCATCATCAAAATTTCCGTTAACGATTTGGGAAATAATGAGTGCATTCGGTGTAGTGTTGTGTTTCGCCGTTGGTTTGTTCGGAGTTTACCTGACATTGCCGGATTCTGATTATAGTTTTCTTAAGCTTCCAAGAACACTTGAAGACCTTCACATGCTTAGGTAAAATTGATAAAGTTTGTATCTTTTTTGTTTGGGTCAGTGAAATTTAATTGTATATGATTTGTAATGTGATTTGTGATGTTGGTTACAATCTTTATTGTAGCTTAGCTGATAATTCCATTAAAATGTTGAATCTTGTGATGATTTGGATTTTTTTTTTTCGTGGTTGCTTGACACAATCTCTATATTACAGAAAAGGTTATGCCTTTATCAATGGGGAATGTCTTTTGAAATCAGCAAACATAAAGATTATAGTATATTTATATCATATATGATAGAATAACAAAATAATAGCTTTTTAATTGATCATTAGTGTTGGTTCAGATTAACATCTGAAGGTGTGTTTGGAGTAGCTTATTTAAGGAACTTGATAGCTTTTTGCATTGTGAAAAAGTTATTAAGCTTTTGATGTGTTAGGATGATGCTTTTATGTAAAGCTTATTCTTTTTGTCCTTTTAAATAAGTTAATAAGCTTAATCACTTGAAATCGGGCTTTCTAATAATTCAATAAACTTACCTAGACACTGAATATCAATGCTTTTGAGTCAAATGATGTATGCTGAGTCTTCTAGTTTCTATGGTTTGTATTTGAATTACTTGGGGTACTGGTTTGCAATTAAATTTATAGGGTGTTTAGGGTCAAAATATTCGGATTTGAATCTTGCAACTTTTATTTCTTAATCCTGTGAATAATGTATGCCTGTGTGTACATGTTATTGTTAACAGTGTTTTTAAAAGCATCAATGTTATTTATTGGTTTTACCCAGAGATAATCTCGAGAGATATACAAGTGACTACACTGTCCAAGTCCTGGTGGGGTATTGCATGGTCTATATCTTTATGCAAACTTTTATGATCCCGGGAACTGTTTTTATGTCGTTACTTGCGGGGTCCCTTTTTGGGGTGTTAAGAGGTGTAGCTCTCGTTGTCTTTGCGGCTACCGCTGGTGCATCTTCTTGCTTCTTCCTATCCAATTTGATAGGTCGGCCCCTTATTTTGTCTCTGTGGCCTGATAAGTTGGTTTTCTTCCAAGACCAGGTGAGGCTCAAATGCTCTATCATCTTGGGGTTTCAAAACTAAAACGGGCAACTTTTATTATGGGTCAAAAAGATTCAGATTGGTCTGACCCAAAATCACCTTTTCTGTTTCTTTTTCATATAAAATTCAATAAAAGTGAATGTAATAAACTACATCTTTTTTTACCTAAAGCAGTTTAGAAGGTTCTATGTTTTAAATACATTTTGAATGACTTTTAAGATTTGATCATTTAGATAAAATATAACCAAAGTTGACCCATTTGTATTCAAGTTGGTCAAAATTGCTACCCCTAACTCTATCTATCCTTCGGCAAGTCGAGTGCCAAAAGCCTTTATTTTTTAGCTGATGAAGAGATTAATGAATTTCAATTATTTACTTAGGTGGCTAAAAGGCGAGATGGGCTATTGAATTACATGCTTTTCTTGAGGTTGACCCCAACATTTCCTAATATGTTCATAAATGTTGCTTCACCAATAGTAAATGTGCCGTATCATATATTTTTACTAGCAACTTCCATTGGGCTTATTCCGGCTGCTTATGTTACAGTCAAGGTATTATTCTTACTATTTTTCTTTTCAGTTGTTTTCTTTGCTTTTGATCCTCGTTTATCTATCTCACTTCGGTTATTGTCTTGGGGATGTCATTTTCTTTCTTTTTACTAATGTGTAGTTATATACCATGTTAATTACATTTAGCAGCTATTATGCAG
The DNA here is from genome assembly GCA_963930675.1 of Gnaphalium uliginosum. Classification (NCBI taxonomy): domain Eukaryota; kingdom Viridiplantae; phylum Streptophyta; class Magnoliopsida; order Asterales; family Asteraceae; genus Gnaphalium; species Gnaphalium uliginosum. Next base: position 13,086,179 of record OZ005684.1, read on the forward strand.
GCATGATTTGTTTATAATTGATTCAATCCTGTTTGTTTAGGTCACGCTTCCTTTTGTTCTATGATAATGTACTACTAACGAGTGTTTTATTGCTTATAATAGAACCCAATTTACACTCCTTTAACTTACATGATTTAATTTTGTATTATTTCCTTTATTTTTTTTCTAACTCATTCATAATACCACAGGCGGGAATAACTCTTGGAGAATTACAATCAATTGGAGACCTATACGACATCCACTCAATAGGAACCTTGTTTCTCATCGGTGTTGCTTCTGTTACCCCTACATTGATAGGCAAGAGGAAGACATCATAAAAATTTGTTCTACCTTGGTACCTAATATTTCCAAGCATCCACTCTCGAGTTTAAAGTCTGTACATAATTACAAATTTACCCCTCACTTTTTACCTCGAGTTTCGGATGCTGAAATTCGGTGATTGCAGTGTAGATGTTGGAAAGGCAAAAAGGAGTCTGCACAATCTTTAACTACTTGTTCTCTTCCTTGGAAGGGTAACAAGATAACATTGTTCAGATGCAGTTTAGTTAATGTCAAAAAATAAAAATCCCAGATTAAAGAATCTTTGAAAGATGGATTCTTGACATGATTTATTTTATAAAGAGTGTCATATTGGCACTGCTGACAGCTTCAGGTGTTTAAAGATGTAAATTTTTATGTATTGAATTGAATAATAAATATGATATGTTATACCATTCTTTGGTTGTGTTCAATATTCATGGTTGTTTTAGCGCACACAGACACACAGTATTATGGTTATCTTGTTTTGGGTGAGTGCACGGCTTTCCGGCCTGCACTTTTAAGCTGCCACAGTGCCTCCAGTCCACCGCCATTGCTGGCGGTTGTTGCATTTGCCCCCAGGCAACCAATGTCAACTTACTGGTAGTGTTTGTAGAGTATTTCTATTATCGTTTATGATGAGATTAAAAAAAGAATGTTAATGTCTTGACAATGTTAATTTTAAAAAAATGAAGATATCATAATGTGGTGTTAATAGCATTATCACCTAATTTTAGTACCGTTAAATGCACCAATGATTTTTTCATTTATAAATTATCATAACTATAACACTAGCTTCCAAATATGTAAAACTTTTGACTCTATGGATCAAACTACTTGCCTACTTATTTTACTAAGACCGTTTTGGATGGTAACTCGATTAAAAACGTCACAAAAACCACCGAAGAAAAATGGTCGTAGAGGTTTATGGTATTTCCTAGAACCAGAGGGGCTTTACTTTCATACTGTGTAAACCTAAGGGACTATTTGTGCTACTATCTTAAAAAATACGAACTGAAGCCACGGTGGTACAGGATCGATCTTCTTTCTTCATCTTGATCTCAATCACTGCATCAAACGTCAATATACACTATAGGTATGTTTCAATGTTCTTGATTTCAAGTTCCTTTACTTCTATTTTCCAATGATATTGATGAAAAGTTAACACAAAGTGTTTCGTATATTGAAAAAAATTCTTACTTGAATCAGAAATCAACAAACTCATATGTAGGTAATGAGGATGAAATCTATACTTAAAATTTTGTATGCTTTTCTTGTATTTATTGATGCAAGTATATCATTTGTAGGTTTTTTTTAACAGCCAATTGTAAGGTTCGTGAATGAATTTAGTGTGTGGTGAATTGTGCACTCAAGGTGTTCGATGAAATGCCTGTTTTTAGGTGATAGACTGAGGATTGTTTAAGATGGTGAGGAACGTGAGCTTGACAAATTTATTTATGGTATAAATTGGGATATTTTCATGAGAGAATACGAAGCAATAAATTATAGATACAGTTAAAATTATACTGCCGAATGAGTATACAAATATTTTGATTTTGTGAACATTAATGGTTATATGTATTATATAAAGATGACCTCATATAAGAAAGTTTCATAATCTTTAATATAGTTATGAAATCTGTTATACAAATGCAGCATCCTACTTGAGACCATGCCTTTAAATTGTTAATCACTTAATCATTCAGTTCACATATGTAGAGTTATCAGTGTCTTACGATATTCTTCGTCAGTTGTTAAATGGAACATCAATGTTTTAAAGCGCTGCTTCACCTGAGATTGGGATTCATATTGTCACTGCTCGCTGGTATTGGCTATTGCAAACGTACCTCTTCATCCTTCTCAGAGGTAGGTATGAAGTCTCTTTTCTCTCATTACTCTCGTATTAGAAATTAGTTTCTGTTAGTTATCTGCATCATATTTCATTGCTCTAGTTTATTTCTTCCATTGTATAATTTTCTCTTTACCTTTTTTTTTTCAGTTAGGGAGCCATAGATATATCACAGAAGCATACTTCCAGAAATATGATAGCTTAATTGACCATGTTTTCCAAGATTTCATATCCAATGAAGTTTCTCACAGTTCCAGCAAAAAACAGACTTTCGTGCCGAAACTGTCTGTTCTGCAGAGACAGTTAATTGGTGAAGGTTCTCACCGACGTCTAACTTCGTCTATTAGAATTGAAATCCATCCAGAAGCTTTATCTAAGCTTCCTTTTCTCTTCTGTAAGGCCATAATTGTCGAGAGACTTCCTTCTGGAGTTTTTGCTGATCCATTCGAGCTACAACATCTTACACAACGTGGTGGTAAATTACAGTCATACCCTTGAAACACTTTGGTAGTATCATTACTTGAAGGTCTTTTTGAGTCCGTTTGTTTTCGTTGACTTTTGCAGTGTTTACTGATGCTTCTGCATTCGGGGACACAGATTTAGAGTTGCCTACTGTGCGTGCAAATCGATCTGTTGTGGAGGTTCACATGGCTTTGGACCCCAGTACCAAGAACGAGTGGGAACTCAACGTTGAGATCCCATTGCACATACGCTATGCGGTATGTTTACCCTGAACATTCATTGTGCTTCCACCCTACAGTTTCTGTTTTGGGTTAAAGGTAGTTCACTTTATTATCTGAATTAATTAAAATTACTTTTGCAGCCCCTAGGAAATGATGGTTACACTAGAGTTGAATTTGGGTCTCCTGATTTGCTTTTATACTGCATTGTGGAAGGGGACTCCAGTTATCAAAGATGTATATTTTCATCAACCAATGATGGTGTTAGATCTAGTTCTGTTGCTACTGTCTGGGACGTACCTTCTGGAATTGTGAAACACACAAAAGTCGTGTCTGTGCTTACTTTTATTTCAGCAGTTGTAGGGGCTTTCTCAATTTTAATGGCATGTGTTTTCTATTCAGAAATATCTGTCTACAATGGTTTTAAACAATCTTAGTCTGTTAAAATTTGTGTGTTGTATCATAATTTTCATTAGTTAACTGGAAAATTATTACTATACTCTCACATTTATGTTATTTTTGTTCTTTTGAACCTGGTATTTTACAAATATGCTTTCATCACTATTTACGTACAGGGTCTGATCATTACAAGCATTCACTCCAAAGCAAATAATAGTACACAGTAATACCAGATCATTTAGAATAACTTGTTTATTTAATTTGGGTATTTGAACTAATGTTGAGGGCCACAGGAAAAAAAAATAATACACGGAACTTTAACTAAAAAAGGGGGTTATTTATGTTTCCATCTCACCCTTTTTAGTAGTATCCTTCCTCTTTCTTGAACATCCTTGGAGACGTGGGTCGTTGCTATAAATTGATAAATAATGAAGAGAAGACTTTTTTATACATTTCGTTATATGCATTGAAGTAATTGAGTTGATCACTGGCTTGATTGTTCTAGATGCCTTTGAGCTGTGGCAGCACCTGCTTGCGATAATCAGCTAGAGCCCACATTGGGTATACATTTCTGTATAGTGCATAGTGTAGCATGCAGTTCTTCATAAAGACTCCTGCTATTTCCTGCATTACAAAGAGGGAAACATGTTGAAAGTGGTGAGCCATGGAGCACTTGGTACAGTAACTCCTTTTCGAATGCAAGTAGATGTGGAAAAACCAGTGGGTTGGATAACAGGTTATAATTGGTCATTTCTGGCACGGTGTCAAAACAGGTCAGGTCAGATTGGTTGACCCGGAGCATCTGTTCCTCAATTTGTCAAATACAATTATGGAAATTTGATAATTTCAATAATAACATAACATTGGAATGAAATGATTTAGAAGGCTATATACAACTTTCAACCCGTGTGACCCATTTCCTTTTAAGCTAATCTTTTGAATGTAGTAGTTTTGACCTATTTAAAATAAAAGGTATCCAACTGATCCGTTCATAAGTAAATGGGTCAAAATTGCCCCCTTTAATTGGAAGGTATGAGCCATGCTGTCATGGTCATGGAAAATTTGTCATCATCTTTAATTATCTAGTGAATATATAATTTACTAGTATTTGCCATTCTTTCATTTAAGTTTGCTTAATTGAACCTCTTTGCCATCTGCATTACCTGTTGAGGAAAATCACCATTTTCCAACTGGGAGTTGATCAACAACTTGGCCGCTCTGTGTAGAGGTGTCGCGTCTCTCTCCACCTGCTCATTTGTACAAATTAGTTTAAGTATAAGTAAGTAGCAAAAACTGTAATTACTTATAGTTTGGACTTTGGAATACTAAACTGACCTGCCGAGAATGAATGAGTCCCATCAAAGCCCATGCAGTATGTACCAAGTTGGACCGACCTCCTTCCAAGGGTATGTATTTCTGTTTTTTTGTTTTGTTTTGGAAACCGCAAAAATTACGTGACATTAGATTATGAATCTACTTTTTATTTATTTAAATCACTTGTTATGCTGTAGTGTTACCTTTTCTGGGCAGGATTTGTAACTTTCTCCCCAACCACCATCCTCCAGCTGTGTTTCCAGTAGAAATTTGACACCTTTACGAATTGATGCACAGTTTTCGTATGTCTTCCCAATTGCTGCCAGTCCTCCAAGAGCAAACCAGGTACCATAAGTAAAACACACGCCCCAGTTTCCGTACCTAATTACCACAGTTTCTCATGTTAACAAAATAATAACTCAAAAAATTCAGTTATTTACTGTAAGGCAAAAGGCAGAAACAAACCATGAACCATCTTGCATTTGTATTTTTTCCAGGTATCCACTTGCACCTGTAAGGAAATTTTCTATCTCCTTTCTCCTATGTCCGGGGTATAACGTCTTAAACAAAACAAGGGCCTGCATTGCTGATGATGTGCATTCGACATACCTAGTTACCAAATTTTTTAGATTTATAAGTTGACCCTATATTGTAAATAGATGTTATACAGAACTAGTAAATTATATTGCAATCTTACTCGTGCTCAATGACGATATCAGCAAAGAACTCTGTAGGATTGAGAATCTACAGTAGAAAAATAAAATAAAATACGTTGGAATACAGTTTTGAAATTCGGCATGTTGATTTTTTTTCCTTTGGGGCTCTAGATGCATACCTCCAGCCATTCAGATGATCCTGCTGGTTCCCACGCAGCTAACCCACCATTCTTGCTCTATATTATCATCACAGTCAAATAAAACTCGTTAATACCACATCCAATGATATACAATGCATATTCATAGTTTATATAAAGTTCATATGCTTGCAAATTTCCCTCAAGTAATGTACTACACTGACCTGTAAAGAAAGCATTACGTTGACAGCATCATTTAGTTGTTCTGGTTTCATTTTCTCACCAACAATTTCTGGTGGCATGGTTGAGAATAGGAGGCAACACTATAGGATAGAAAATTAATACATGATAAGCAAAGGCCTATTTTGAAATATTGTGATTCTGAGCTCTTACAAAAACCGTATAAACACCTTTAATCCTTCAGCAGTGCAATCAGAAACTTGCCATCCATGATCTTGATCTGAAAAGGTCCATGATCCTTTAGATATATGTCTGTGCATGCTTTTAAAGTCACCAGAAGGATTGTCTTTAACCTACACAGGAGTCGAGAAATAACTGATCAGGATCGATCCAGTAAAAAGAATATAAATGCCTTAGCGATAAATTGTAAAAAGAATATATTATTGTTTTAAAGACCTGTGAAGCTTTAATAAATTCATGTCCTTTCTTTAATGTTGATCCAATTTCTTCAGTAAGATCAGTAGCCAATAGAGCTTGAATGGCAAAACCAGCATCCCACTGTTGACTGCCAAAACTCTGTTTTCAAATTATGATTGCAATTAGAACAATAAGCAATTATAAGGCTTGATGTGAACAATAATGTTTAACAGACAGGGGGTATTCTGTTGACCTGCATTTTCATTCCATCTTCTGCAACCCACAGATAATCTGGGATTCGGGCAAGGTGCTTTTTAAAACAAACACCATTTGGATCCTCAGCCCAGCATGCAAGCATACACAGTGACTGAACAGAAACGGTCATATTCTCAATTTCTCATAGTAGTTTCTAAATTAACATAATCTTTTGAATTAAATTATTTATCGGCTTACCTTTTCGACACAACCAATTGTAATATATCGACTGTTCTCATCTTCATAATGGATATGGTTCATTGTTGTTTGGAGTGCTTTATTGCGCAATTTGTTAAGTGGCCAGCGATTTAGTAGAGGTTCAGTTAAAATATAAAGACTATCCCACATCAAATCTTGTAGTAAAGGATGAGGATAATATAAGTCCTCCTGAGATAATAAATTGGGTAAGTGAATAAGTAGTGGTGTTAGATAAAATATCATGCAAATCAAATGTTATAAATAGTCAAAAGTTTACCTTTGCGCATAAATGCCGTATGCTTCTCCAGTTGATTTCATCGTAGGGCTGTAAATAGAGTTCATCTCTAAGTTCCAGAACCAATGGAGTAATAGGACCAACAAATCTTTTTCCATATAGGTATGACATCGGCATGTATACCAGCCGACAATAGCACCACATTTTTGCTGCATTGATATGAAGAAGATTATAAAAAACCATACATTACATTACTTTGATAATCATATTATATTAATACAATCGGTGCTCGAGAACTAACCTGGATACATAGGTAGGAAAGAAGGAAGGATCCAGAACTCAGGGGGCATTGGGTTGGTTCCCGCCCACTCACATACACCAAGTATCTAATACAAAGAACCATGTATTAGTGTGTTTGATTTATGAAAGTAACAAGCATATTAGAGGTGATAATATGGCTGGGTCGGGCGATTGGGTAACAGGTCAACATGGATTTGGGTCAAAACAGCTCCTTTTAACAAGGGAGGGTTGGGGCATTTTCATATTTTTATTACATGTATAGTGAAGTACTAATATTATACATCCATTTTTTTTGGTAAAGCGGCGTAGGGGTTTATAAGCATTTGACCCATTTCCTTCTGACATAAAGATCATCTTTTGACATAGAGTCAACATCTGTATGTAACTGACTAACTAACAAACTAACTATTATTAAGTCCATAAGCCTATTTAATTTTGTTGTGAGAAAGATGTCTTACTGAAAGCCATGTTTTTCCCCATGATGGAATGGCTGTGACACTGCCATGATCAAGAATCCATTTACGTGCTTTGGTGCATGCACCATTCAGACCACCATCAGGCCCTTCTCCTAAAAGACGCATACAAATGTAACTGAGAGTGGTGCAGAACATTGTGCTATGACCTTCGATATGAAATCCCCACCCACCATCTTCATTCTGCGAATTCCAGGTGACGTTTGTTATTGTATTCAGACTTTTCAGTTAAAAAACTGTTTCCGATTATACTCCTACATACCTGATGACAATATACATAGCGTAGGATTTCTTTTCGGTATTCTTCTGGGAAAACGCTGTTAAGGTGCCCGGTAATATACAAGACTATGACCTGCAATATTTTTGATTTGGCACGCAGTTTTGAGTAAATTTGTTTGTCTGTTAGTTAACTATAAGAATTTTGTGGACTCATTAGATGGTGAAACTAGAGGTGGCAATTGCTAACCCCTTCAATCGTTCAATTCGAGTTATGTTTTATTTTTAACTAGTCAAATGGATCTGAAGTCACCCAAAATGTATATTTAATACAAGAAAACCTCCTAATCTGAAATTCAAGCATTCACATTATTACCATCGCTAAAATAGTAGGGAGTATATAAGTTTCGAAAATCATATTTAACAAACTAATTGCTTTTAAACTTTTAAACTTTGTTATTTTATTTTTTCTGACAAAAGTACTTTGGATTAAACAGACCAGACCAGTATAAAGTTACAAATTTGACCCAAGCCCGCCAAGGTTACTCATTTTGACCCAACCCCGTCTGACCTGTTACCCAATCCACCCGACCTACCCCTTTTGCCACCTCTTGCGGATCATGAAAGCTTACCAAAGGCTGCATGAAATATAAGGGACCAGCATTTTCGGCTGGCCAGTGACCATCGTCAGCCTGCAAGGCTGCAAAAAAGTTAACCGACCTCTTCAATGTGGTTGTAGCTTTTTCATATGAAATTTCTTCACCATCCTCTATTTTCACCTGCGGTATCGTCTGTTTAAATCCCTTCTCTCTTAAAAACTGCATATTCACCACATTCATGCAAAATATTAGTAGTAAATTCATAATCAAATAAATAATAATCCGAACTTCTGTTCACATATCCAAACTTTATACAAAACTGAAGAAAGAGGGACCGAAACCTGCAGGCGCCAAAGGACATCACTATTAGGCTTAACTCTGCGTCTGTTATTCCAAAAATCAGCACGCGCTTGTTCCACCTCAGCACGCTCTTCAGGAGTTCCATCATTTGGATCAAACTCCCATATTTGCCTTCCAACAAAGTTGTTTGTACTGTACAAGTAAGGATCATTGCCCCCTTTTGCTATTTTCAATCTCCACATCTTTTTTCTCCCAATAAATATATCAAACTATGATCAACTGCCTGTTATGTGAATGAGTTTGGCTGAGTACTAATTATGTATTTAAATGCATTAAGAAACTTAATTAGTTGGTACACAGTTTTATAATAAATAAATAATAATATAGAATAATATAACTCTATGATACTAATTATAACCTTTTCCCATTAAGGTGACATATGGTACTATAGTTTCACTACCCTTTTATCTGAGAACACAATGTCTTCAGTAGATGTTGAAATTGCGCATTTACATTACATTTGGTCAAAAAACAGCATGTTAATTGTTCATACGTAATACATCAACCAAACTAAAATTACGTACACACAATAGACATTATGTCATAGTTAAATATATCTTTTAAGTTAATTCATATAGTTAGTCGATTGTTTTAAGATCGTTGTTAGTTTTTTTTTTTTTAAACTTTTATGTTGACCGAAATCGATAGAGTTTTAAGGATTGACTTGAAAACTTATGTGTAAATTTATATGCAAGTCCAAGATTAAGTATCGTAACAGGAACAAAAAGTTGTACCAAATCGTAAAGATTGACCAAAAATTTGTCTCCTTTCTGACTTTATTACTAAATTTGGACTTATCGTATCCATACACATTTATTTGTAGATCATTTTTGTGATAGGTGGGAATTTAATCATTTGTGGATCATTTTGAGATAATTTATTTAACACCGAGTATCCCTTCGTTCCAATTTATTTGTCCATCTTTCATAATTGGAATGTCTCAAAATAATTGTTCATTTTCACTTTCAACCAATAAGCAAGTATTTAAGTGGAGAAATGTAAAATCTTATTGGTTGACAGTGTAATAATTGCATTTTTCTTAAACTGTATGCATATTTGAAGTGGACAGTTAAATTGGGACGGTGGAAGTATGTTACAAATATATAAAAATTTATGTGGATTGTTTTTTTTTCTTCCTAAAACATCTATATGTTATTGTATTTTTTTTTGTCATGTAATATATTTTGCTAAATGAAAAATAAACATTTATCAAACCGAATTGATCGAGGTGCAGTTTTTGATGTGGGATCAGAGGAGCAGCTCCTGTATTAGGGATAGAAGGAGAAAAATTAATCTGTTACTTAATAATTGTAATTTTTATTTTTAATTGAGAAATATTAAATTGTTAAACTACTAAGTAATAATAGAAGTCATCTAAGAGTGAAGGGAGTGGGGAGATGTGGCATAGAATGGTCAAGGACTATATTGATATAGCCACTCCCCTCAAAATGGTTGACAAAATAATTTAATCAATATGGTGTCTACTATATTGAATGATAGCTTTTTTTATTTTATTTTGTGTGTGTGTATAATTATTTATAAAGGTAAATGTGGGTCCAATTTTCATTTTGATGATTACGGGTGAAAGTTAGTTTCAGTATGATTTCAATATGAAAATGACGTGATACGGATGTGTCTAACTTTTTTCAGAGTGGTCAAAATGACCACTCCATTTGCTCTAACACAAAATTCATTTCTCAGTACAATAATAAGTTCAAAGTAGCATTAACCTAATAATTATTTCACATAAAAATGATTTTACAAAACAATTATTTGTGACATAAAATAGTGTTACATTAAATCTTGTGAGGGTACTTAGAGGATGTAATTGAGTACTTTGATGCTCATTAAAAGATGGAAAATGATCACACTTATCATTATTTTCAATCAAAACTATTAACAATTTTTGTTAATATAAATTAATGTTTGTGAACATGAAAATAAAAGTCACTGTAGCCCTACATACTTGTTAACTAATTACTTGATTCTTGACTCGAAATTTCAATTTTTAATTCGCGACTCGTAACTCGACTCGACTAATAAGAGCTACTATATATATTATTGCTTAAGAGTTTTATTTTAGGAGTAACGTCCTAAAATTCATTTTCTTATTTTATTTTGGTAAAGTTAATTATGATGCAAAACTGAGTATTAATATTAATTGAATGTTGTTGGCTTAGTTGAATAATGATCAAGTGATCAAGAATATAATATTGATGTTGATGGTTCTAAATCAGTGGATAACACTTTACAATCATTAAAGTTGAACAAAAAATAAGGTTGAGTTCGAATAGTATCGAGTTGGAACGAAAATTGATCAAAAATCGTGTAAGTAAATTGTTCGGTTATCTCTTGTACTGTGCTATAAATTTGTATAACTTACTAATATAGGATGAAAAGGTTTGTTTGATGTGTTTAGCTACTTCGGAGTACATGCTTAACAAGGTAAGATAATGTTTGTCAAAATCGATTGCACAAATCAAAACCATTACACTTTTGATTCCTACTTAAGTATTTAAAGATGATTAACTAACTCAACCAAAGTCACTGCACTTGGGTTGCTTCGGGAAAAGACATACTTGCATGCGAGTTGGGCTAATTATGGTTAGTTGTTTAATTCCATTTATTGATGTATTATTCGTGCTTAGTATAAAGAAGATTGTTGTTGGTTTGTTATTGTATATGTCGCTTGTACATTAGAACCTTTACATGATGCTTAGGATGCACTCACGAATTAGGACCCTTAATGTGTTGAAGTTGATGAAAGATAAAGAAGAGTTCTGTTATATAACTTGAACTAAAAATATAAGGTGTAGAGATATCTTGAATGAATCCATAGAGGGTTCGTATTGAGTGGGTCATACAATAGTCGAGCATATGACATTCTAGACACATTCATGTTGTCATAGTCGATGTAGGTGATCATAGGGTGACATAGTTACTCCTACGCACCAGAGCGATACGTGACCCTCCTACACGCTAGTAGTATCGTCTCGCGGAGTGAGTGAATCGAAGAAAGGACTCATTCCCAAATGACACTTATGGATTGTATTCCATAGCTTCCACTACGTCGGAAATAGTATGATTCCCCCAGTTGGTTTTCCAAGGCTCATGATTCACCCCCAGTGTGCTTGGTGGGCTACTGGACTAACCTTACATGAATTGACGAATAAGTTGAAAGGACAAAACAATAGATGAAAGTTGAAAGATGAATAGTAGGCATGACTTCTAGAACTTGGATGTGGGTTCTTGCCCTGCTACCTGTTGTTGTGGTTGCCTTGTTGATTATTGTTGTTGGTTTAATAATTATTGTTGTTGTCATATTGATTATTATTCTGGACGCATGACTTTGTTGAACCATTATTTTAAGACACATTTTGTTGACGTTTTTACCGTTGTTTTATAATTATAACTTATTATACTTACTTAGCTTTATAAGCTGACACTTGTTTTTTACTTGCCGATTGTGTACTCGCATATTAGGAAACTTAGGAGTTGGTTATGAGCGAAACAGGTAGTTCGGCTTACTCAAAATTTAAAGACTTAGCCAATGAAACTTATATCAGATGCATTTAAGTTAGACGTTTATTAATGGGTTTTCAATTATACTGTGTTTTGATGAGACTTATGTAACACCGTAGTAGCTTTGACTAAACTTGGTTTGATTATTTTGATTATGTGTGGACATTTTTCGCAATACTCTGTTATTTAAATAAAAATTTGAAAACCCTTAGTTTTAAATTTAGGGTGTTACATTAAGAGAAGTAAAACATGGTGAGAATCGATAGTTAAGTCGTTAACTGAACGCAAAGACTTAATTTAAAATAGATTATAGTCATTTTTTTCTCTATTTTGTCCTTTAATTTTTCGTATTACATTACAATAAAAGTTTATTTGAGTTTCTGACTCGTAAGTGCGCACAAGACTCGGAAGAGTCACACATGAATCGGAAGAGTCACACAGGACTCGGAAGAATCAAAGTCATTTAAGAGTCAGGGTTCGAGTCGTCTCGTTTTTCTAATTTTTGACTCAACTCGTGACTCGTAAATCTTTAACAAATCTCATTCTCCCATAATATAAATTCAGTATAACATACTCATTTTAGTAAATGTTAATATTATATATGATAATTTTTTTGTCAACTTGAACCTAATTTTTTAGCGGTCATAAAAAAAATATTAGTGTAATTAAAGTTTAATGTTGTTTAACACTAATACTAAATTTTAAGAAGAAAAAGAAAACAAATAGTATTATGTGGTATTTAACTAAAGAAAAGTAATATTGTGTTACGTTACTGTAAGTAGTGGAAAATAATGCAGTTCCATTTCAAAAACACGATTTTTCTTTCGTCGTTTTTCATGTGATCCTTATGACGGTAATATCTAGTTGGCCTACAATTAATCTTTTAATGGATAAAGGGGAGAGCAGATGATTTGAGGTAATCTGTAGTATTTGTATCTCAATTTTTATAAACACGTAACGTAGAAAAAATATAATTTTTTTAAGGGTATTTACACTTCGTATATCGAATGTACCTGTAAGTACCGGTACACCTACCTTCAACGTGGGTACACCTCTCTGGTCAATGAGTTCTCTGTATTTAGGAGTACAAGTGACCATAGTTGCATAGTTGAGGGATCAAAGTTGTAAAAGTTGTTATGTTTAGTTGCATAGGCTTGACCAAAGTTATAAACTAATAATATTTGTAACTTACATTATGTAGATTCGTTATACGTTTAAGTATTTGTTTATATTCTTGTGGCACGTTATTATTGACATTGTTGTTATTAGTTAAATACTCTCTCAAATTTTGTAGGTTAAGTGCATATGATACATTGATGTAACTTTTATAATTAGTGCGGTAAAGATTTTAACTGAGATAATAGTTGTTCTGTCAAAGTCAAACAACCTAGATATGTAAAGGGACAAAATAAAGATAAAAAGTAAAAAATAGAAAAATAAGATATTTAACTTAACTTTACACAAATTTCAATTTAATATGTGATACTTATTTTATTTTTTTATTTTTTTAAGATTTAAAGAACTCAACTAGTCAAACTCTCTAATCACGATCAAATGAATGACTTTTGACTTGTTGAACCGATAACTAATCCCTAACTATGATTTCTCGACGACTTTCTTACATATTGAGTTCATACAAAGAATTTTAGAGTTGGAAGTTTGTAGTGTCCTTTTTTAAACTAGCGATCAATCATCGAGTTATTTATTTATAGATTCGTTTTAGTATTACCGTAAATTTCATGAACCATATAACTTGTCAATTTCTAAGTTGACTAGCTTGTTGATGACTTAATTAAAAAATTTAAAATTATTTTTCGATGACGAATTGAAATGTGAATACCTTAAACCAAAAACAACTGATATCTCAGAATCACATAAATTGGAAGGAAAAAAAAAAAAAAAAAAGTTAAAAAGAAAAGTATTTACCTTAAATTGAAGTTGATGTAAAGTTGAGTATTTTTTTCTTGTAGTTTGCCCGATATGTAAGCACGATGCTCGACTAATCTGCCAAAATGCTGAAGACGTACAAGTAGAAATATCGAAGATATATTGACCGTTGACGGACTCTATGCCACACATAAAAACAATGTATTAAGTCGATCGTAATGCAGGTCAATTAATTAAAGCGATGTGTGTATATATATATATATATATATATATATATATATATATATATATATATATATATATATATGTGCATATATATCAACACGTTCGTACGCAATATTTGTGATGAACTAATATTAGCTTTATGATGATTCTTAAGAATTGTTGACCAAAGGACGTGTTTGTCCCACTTTACATTGACGACCACGTTTTAATGACTTTGTTTATAAAAGACGTATTCACATTAATTTCCTTTAATTAATCGTAAAAATGAGTTTTAACTTGATTTATTCACCTTGTTTCTGAGCACAGCCCCAGCATGTTCTTCTTCAATTCCCACGCAGCTTCTGTTCATCCAAAAGTGAAGACGACGACTGACACTTTTTCAAGAAAGTTTTCGATACTTAAAATAAAGCTATATATATCTTTTTAATTATTCCGAAAATCATGCGGATTGTAACAAGTTTTCGACGTACGAGATTTAATATGGTAGTACCATTTTGCACATGCAACGTACTATATATATACGTGTATGAATTTAATGAGATATAGAAAAGTCGATTTTTAATACTCACAGTACGGGTGTTCAATATTTGATTTGAAACCGTTTAGTTCGAAAAACCGAACCGAATTTGAATTCGTTTTTCGGTTCGGTTTACAATTTATAAAACCGAACAACCCCCACCGAATAAACTGAGGAAATCGAAAACCGAACCGATGAACACCCCTAACTTACAGTATTGCTGTTAATTTCTTTTGATGAATATTGGCAAATAATTGAAGTACGTTTTATATTTATAATTAAGGGAGCATTACAAATTAAATATATAAGCTAGATTTAAGTACGTAATCATGTTCTTATTTCAGTACTTGAGAGTTTATGAAGGTTAATATCATGGTTTCAAGTAATTAAAAATGATTATTTTTTAATTATCTCGTATTTTAGTATGTATGTTTCGAATGTTGTGGTTCTATTATCATGTCCTATAACCGTCCAACATATGGAAGACATTTGAAATAACTTCATAGAAACTAATTATATGTTTATTTTTGGGTAAATAATCTAATAACACGATAATTTTGTCCATTTTTAGACAACATGTATACTTTTAATGTCTGTCCCTTTTCAACTATTATGTAACTCGAAATTCAGTATATTGTTTCGTAACTTGAAACCTCCATTTTGACTAGAAATCTTCACACTTTAAAAATTTTACACATATACCGCATGCGCTAATATTCATTCACACAACCTCTAAAATATATATAGTTTTTTTCTTAATCTAACATAATGCCTAACAACTTAGGGTAGTAGAACATTTGAATCTTTGTGCAATATGTCTTATTATTATGTTGATTAATTTAAAATGAATTCGGTTTTCGAATTATAAAATGGTTACAAAATTTGACAAAAGTTAAGAATACAATGGGAACGTTAGACTACATGCCTTACACTTAAAATGGGAACTTGTATGAATTAGAAATACCATTTATAAAGTTTAAGTTATAAACAGTGACCAGAAGCGGTTCAAGGTCTTGCCTAAAGCGAATTGAAGATATGAGACCTTAATATAATTGACTATATCTACACCTTTTTTATGCATACTCAATAAAATTTGTTCAGTATAGTACAAACGATCTATTTTCTATATTAAAAAGGCTAATACATCCATTTCGTTGTGATATAGTACGTTGACAAATAAGTTGTTACTGATTTAGTATGTTTTGATAAAAAGTAAAAAGAAAAAAAATTACAAAACCAAAATGTCCTTTCAAAGAAGATAATCTTAAATCTTTTACTTATATAATATAAAGTCTTCAAAGGAGATCGATGTATTGACCAGTCGTAGACTTAAAGTGTATCGAAATTTTTAGCTAGGAATAGAAAATATAACGATACTTTCACATATTTTATTCATATAACCTAAAAATACTATATTAATATATTGATATCATATATGTCGGGCTTTCTTCTTCAAGACCATCAAATGATATATTAATGTCGAATTATATGTAACATTAGATTATACTAATTATGAGATTTAGAATTACTTTATCAACTTAACCACAAGTCATGTTTGAAGTGATTGTGTTTGGAGAATTCAATCATGAAAATATAAAGATTATGATAAAATATTTTTGATGATAGCCTATGAAAAACAAGATTGATTTTTAAAAAAATGAAAAACATAGAACGACGTAATATTTTTAAAGAAATTATTTAAAACTAACTAACAAAAAATTTGCATAGTCACCTTTATCACTTAATATGCCTAATATTTTAGGATTTAAACTATTTGAGGCCTTATAATGTTGGTTTTTTTTCCATATATAGTGGGCATAATCTCTTAGAGTGTATTTTTTCCAATACCTTAAAATACAAAAAAAAAATAATAATAAAAAAAAAATTTATTGGAGATCCTTGTCGTTATCTTATAATAATATATATGACATCAAAAAAATTTGGAAAAAACGAATTTGAAAGCCTAAAGCGCTAGCTTCACTAGTTTTACCTCGAGCCACTTGACAATGACATGAGATATTTTGGGAACTCATTGTGTGTAAATGGAAAAATTTCCATTCCATTATTGATGGCTTGATCGCTTGATGCCCACCATAAAAGTATGATTCAAATATATTTGGTGTTGACAATTTTGAACAAATCTTGGATTTTTACCTAAAAAGGAGCCCATCATTAGCTCATTTCGTCAATAACTGTGTCCTGAGATGACATTGATATTTTCAACAAGGAAAAATTATGTGGTTTTTTCTTTGTCGAACTTTGATCTACTAATTTGTGGTAATTATAATGACATGGTATAACATGACATCATTCATACTTCGAGATGATATGTTTGATGTTTCTAAAACCATTGGTTGTCGTCGAGGGACTTGAGCCAACATGTTGGTCCATTAAGTCGATTTAGGTATCTTGTGCCCTTTGTGATCTAATGTTTACCTCAAATTCGTGTACAACTTTTTAGTTAGGTAGGATCAAACTTAAGTCGGGGGAGCCTTTGTGTAAGCTCCACTCAAAGTTTGCATCTGGCTTGGTCGAGCAAAGCCGATTCGGTTGTTTTTTAAGACCGAACCTCAAGAATTGTTCCTTGACCGTCTCAAGCCAGCCAAGGTGAATGGGCCAAATTTTGCTTGTAGGGCTGCTTAGGCCCAGTGTAAGCCAAAGCCTGGTACAAGAGTACAAGACCCATCCTTAATACTGGCTAGTGGCTTGGCTACTTGGCTAGCCCTAGAGATAGTTTTCATTATGTATATTTCGGTAATACCTTTTAATTATTTTCTTATTAATTACAGTTATAATTATAATTACACTTTTGCTATGTAATTTTTTATCTTTTGTAACATGGCTTTGGGTAAATAAAGCAACAGGATGATGCGGATTTTGCATCATTCCATAACTTGAGCAATCAAACAGCAAGTAAGCAACCTCTAAAACAACTTACAAGGTTACAACTTACAGACTCATTATGAAGGAAAACTACCGAAAAATAATTGACCTCTAATGGTACGCACATACAGATTTCAAATATTACGAATGCTTACAACTTCGCCAAATAACTCTTTACTTAATCATAAATCTCAAGAAAACCAACCTCACATATAGTTCCGTCATTTTTAGATACTTGTTAAGGAGCCAGCAAATCTGTACAAACAGTTAAATTACAGTTGCACAATTTTTTTCTTCCACCGAATGTATACCAACACCATGACGAAAAACTATATCACCAACACGAACAATTTAAGCACTTGCAAGAACACGTGATGCATCCACATTTAAAACAAGCAGGGCATTTTGGTAACTTCATATTTGGGCATTTAGGTTTCGGCCACCAGCAACATCCACATTTCCAGTTCAGTAAACAACAGCTCGGTTTGCAACAATTCAGGCATTTTGGGCAGCGAGGTTTTGGACATACCAAACACTCGGTCTGCCCGGTTTTTATACAACAGCAAGTACATGTATTACTACAAGGAGATGAGGTGTCAGGGTTTGACTTTGACTTTGACTTTTTTGGTAAGCGTAGGGTGGGCTTGATCTTTGAGAGTCGAGTCTTGGTGGTGGTTGTTTCCATTTCGTAGATGAAGCGAGAAAGATGGCGAATGTAGTCAGGGTAAAGTTCTAGGTTGCAATGACCACCTCCTTTGATCCACAATGGTTCATACGGGTCCTTAGCCATTTTCCACAGTCCGTTACCATGTAGCCAATTCACTACATCATCTTCAGTTCCCTGCCATTAATTTTCACGAAGACACAATAAGTCATAATTCAAGATCTCAACCCATAAAACAGCATACCAAGCAAAAAGCTGTGTTTGTTTCAAAAGCAAATAGTAGTACAGAAGTAATTACGGTCAAGGGTCAAGACAAAAATCCTTCACGTGGAACGTTATATGAGACGATTTCAGATTTTTTGGGAACTTTCAGTTTTATTTCACTGTTTAGGCAAACAACGTACAATCGAGAATGTCCACAAATCAAGTTCCATTTTAAGGAATTGTTCTCAGTTAAATTTAAGTTGAATTTCATGATATGAATTTTGGCACAACCCGCCATAAACATATTCGTCCTAACTATATAATGGGCCACTTTTGTAGCCTTAATTTTTTTAGCCATAAAATTCTCTTTAAAGCTTGTGTATTAGAGAGAGAACTTACATGGATCACGAGTGTGGGGCATTTGACCTTCCGAATTTTGTTAACATTCTGCAATTGTCAAAATGTTTTAGTAGTCTGAATTGGCAAAATGATTTGTTTCAAGTACCACTTGCCCAATTCCATGAAACTGAAACAGCTTCCATATAGTGTAACTTTACATGAAGCAACTACAAGTCCAAATAATCAGTTCCTAAACGTAAGTCCAAACAGCAACTTAATTTTGAGTTTTTGGGTAGAAGTGATCGTGATTATGATTTTAGAGAAGCATCTAATATGTTGTTATAAGGTTAACTACTTATCATATCATGTGATTCTGAGTCTGATTATCCAAGTCAATGCCCTCTATATCAGCTTTCTGTAAACTACGATAAATTATTAACAAAATAAGTAAAGACGAGGTGATTCATTCACCTTGTATATATCGAAGCAAAGCGTGCACTTCACGTGACAGACTACACGAAGGCCGGAAAGAATGGCACTGTGAAGAACTACACCTCTTAACCTCGGCAGCTTAGCAGCCAAGTGTAACGTGGGGCCACTTCCAACTGACTGTCCGTACAAAATTAAGTCTTCCTGGCTAACTCCATACTCCGTCTCAAGACACTCGTATACTGCCTCGATGTCTGCGTATGTATTAAGCTCGCTTGGCTGAATATTAAAAACAAATGATCGAAAATACTTCAGCATTTATGCAAACACATTTCAAGCTCGCGTATTTTCCTCTATAAACAATTGACATACCTCTGGGTATGGAGGGCATACCCTGAAATTGTCCTACGTGTAAAAAGATATAATGTAACAATTCTTTATATTTATTTTAGCACATTCAGATAAGGAGTGCTGTTATCATAGTGCATCCCCTGATAGAAATTGGATCTTACGAAATCCATTTCTTTCCTAGGGGAAATAAGATACAGCCATACAGGGATTAATATGCCCTATCTATGCCAGCAGGTAACTTTTTGATTAATACATCAAGTACCCTAAATGAACAAGTACCCATCGACAATGCCACCTATTTAATTATGCCAGCAGGTAACTTTTTGATTAATACATCAATTACCCTAAATGAACAAGTCGCCATCTACAATGCCACCTATGTAATAATTTCATGCTCCTTGACATCAAACTCTAAATGCAATTCCCTATAAATTCATCCAAACAGTTTTACTTGTCATATTGTCTAAATTTTCTTGAAATCAAGAAAATCATTATAGATTTTTAAGTTAAAAAGTGCATATTATTTCTTTTCACAAGCCAACATGATCTATTTTTGGTAAACGTAAGCATTAATTCCTATGTTCCATATAAACTGCAAAAAGAATCCATGTCTTATGGGAGGCCAACTATATGTAAAGCTTAGGCCCAAATTAAAGTTTTATCAAAAAATTGTACGAATATTAAGTTTGATAAGATCTGTTGATGGAGCTTTATTTTACAGTTGCATAACAAAACTCGACAAATTTGATACCTTGCCCGTAGACGCCCCATAGCCCGAGTAATCATACCTGTCCAAGAAAATCAAGACACGTACAAAAATCAATCATTGAATGACACCGTTAAACGGGCAAAAGAAAAGCCTAATTGAAGTCTCATACCCCAAAATTGACTTTCACTAGCTAACTTTTGATTATTAAGCTGTACCTTAACTACAATAATTAAAATTTAACCCAAAACTTTTATATAAAGCCAGATTTTCAGGAAACTAATACTGTATATGATGTGACTAAAGAATAAGATTAAAATCTACGAACAAGAAATTTTTTCCAGCAAATTAAGACAAAGCGAACACAACTTAAGATGGGCCAGCAGTAGAATCTACAAACATGAGGTTTTTGTACATGTGTTTTCAAAGTGATTAACGTGGATTGCATTTGATGTGTTTTTTCTAAGTCAAGTTCAGTAATTTTACATTAATCTCAATAATCATCTTTCCCGATCAACCAAATTTTATTATATAAACAGTAAAGAATAAAAAAATCATAATCATGGATTTCAAACTCTAAAACTGATTACTTATGACTTCAAAACGCAACAAATGCATGTCCAAACACCCCTTGATTATAGAACATCTAAATCAACTTTTTAGTCCTTTTGATAAAACACCCGAATCTTTCATGAACCAAATCATACAGTGAAAGAAAATCAACATCAAGGATAAAAAGGAATGTTTGGAAATATTATGTCCCCATTTGACAGGGTAGCACACTGCACAAAGACAACCCTCCCTGCTAAAATTATCTGCAAAATTCTTGGATTTTTGTTCCTTCTTTTTTCAGGTAAATGATCAGTAAAAAGCAAAAACTGATCACTTTGCAGGCAAAAATGAAAAGTGAAAACTTGAAAAAAAAGGAAGTGCAAAAGCTTTCCCTTTTCAACTTTAAATTTCTTAATCCTCCTGAATATATAATTAACATAGCCAAAGACTTCAAAATAAATGAAACTTTTTATAGAGAGATTTTTTGTGTTTGTACATATTCAAACCAAGCAAACAAAATATTGTAAGAACAATTATAAACTTTGGCAAAAGTAACCTTAACTTTTTCAACTTTTTAAAACACAAAAAAGATATACATAACCTAGAGAGATAAGAAAGGTGAAAACTTTGCCACTTTGGCAGAAAACGGGCAAGTGTGCAATTCACCAACCCTCGTGGGAGAAGGACATTTCACACTTATAATTATTTAATGCATTCATATCAAATGCAAATCCAAAGAACCAAAAAGCATCAAAACAAACATCGCATCAAACAACATAACAAACTAAATAAAATCATAATCACGACCCTAGAAAATTAAAAAAATCAATAGAAATGCATACAAATACACAATGTACACATAGAGACAAACCAAATTCAAGAATTTGCAAAAGTATAGAGCAAAAAAATAAATATGAAGGAAAATGGAGAAGCAAGTACACAATTCATGAAAGAAGATTAATATTTAGTGAAAAATGAGAGAAATTGAAAGAACAAAGTGAATCAAGATCATGACCCTACAAACTAAAATAAAAAATAAAAATAATTGCATAAAATATCCAGTTATCCACACATAGACACACCAAATTTAAAGAATTTGAAAACAAAAAGCAAATTGAATAATCAATAAAAATAAACTATACACAAAGAAGGGGTGTTTGGTACTTTGGTTTACCTTATTTTTTAAGCTTATGGCATTTTCAATAAACTCCAAAATCTTAGGTTAGGCTTATTAGCTTACAATCCATAAGCTTAAGCTATAAGCTATACAAATAAGCTAATCCAAACACTGATAAGAAAATTTAAAGAGCAAAGAGACATACCCCATGAGATTGACTCTGAGATTAGCTTTAAGTTGAACAAATAAGTCAAACAGTTGACCCAAATCAGCAGCATTGCCATGAGAATATAACAATGTAAGTCTTGCATATGGGTTCTTCAAATAAAAAGCTACTATCTTGTTTCCTCTTTTAGTCTCTAATGACAGCACATCAACTGAACAGCCATTACCGCCGCCGTCATCAATGCCGGCGCCGGCGAGAGGAATGTTGGAAGATGTGTAGACAGCAATTGGTTTGCCATCATCAAGTTTCTTGATTTGATAAGTTGGTGGAGATGGAGGAAAGAAGGCAAATTTAGCAGCAAGATGAGATATGAAACAACCCATTCACCACCCCAAATAAGATTCTTGGTTAAAACCCAACTCATGAATGCATTTGTAATGATGTATTTACATGTAAAGTTTACAACTTTTTTACAAGAAATTGAAGGGTCTTTTCAGAAATTGGTAAATTTAGATGGAGTGAGAAAGAGAAAGATATATATAGATATAGGAATTGGATATATTTTTTCTTTTTAGTTGAAGACTTATATAACTTAACGGCGGAATACGGCGGCGCCGGAGGATTTTTCCGGTAGTGGGGTGGCGGAGATAGAGAGAAATCAGAAATGGTGGGGACAGAATATAAGATAAAACTGAAAGAACTGAGGTTAGATGATTCATTGTTTTGACTATGGGGAAACTCATTTTTTACTTCTCTCTCGTGCATTACTACCTGGCTACACTAACGACAGCGTTTTGAGTTGTACTATGCAGTCTATGCTGGTGTGCATTTGTTAATGATATGCATTATCAACTTGTACTATAATGTGGGACATAGGACTCTCGTGCAACTATTTATAAAAGAGAAATTTAGCTACACAGTCGACACAGCCAAAAGAGAAATTTAGCTACACAGTCGACACAGCCAAAAGAGAAATTTAGCTACACAGTTGACACAGCCATTTTTACTGATAGACCGTATTAGAAACTTTTTTCAAGAACAGACTCAAATTTTGCCGAAATTCAATTACTCATTCGGTGATTCGGCGAAATTCCTTTAGACCAATAAATGCTCGTCATGTGTCCCAAATTTCGCCTAACTCAAATATTGATTTCGCCTAAATAAAAATCGCCTAAATGCAATTCCTTTAGGTGATTCAAAATTTCGTCTGACTCATATATTAATTTCGCCTAAATAAAAGTCGCCTAAATGCAATTCCTTTAGGCAAAGCACGAAAATCGAGATTTAAAAATTTTCGCCGAATCGCCTAATGGAATTGCATTTAGGCGATTTTTATTTAGGTGAAATCAATATATGAGTTAGACGAAATTTTGGGACACGTGGCGAGTATTTATTGGTCTAAAGGAATTTCGTCGAATCGTCGAACGAGTAATTGAATTTCGGCGAAATTTGAGTCTATTTTTAAAAAAAGTTTCTGACACGGTCTGTTTAGTAAGATTAGATAAATTTCTATTTATAAAATCAACATGAGCCGCAGTGTTCGTATAAAATTGTTGCTATAGGATGTCATAATCACGTTATTGTTTACAATATTATCGTTATTAGATCCTTCGATTCTAACACGGTCCATAAATAATAGTTGAAACATTTAGTCATTGACTTTTTGTGAAAATGGAAAAGAAAGTAGACATTATAATGATTTTTCAAACCCAAAGCGTGGCGTTTGTGAGCATAGAAAGATACAATATCACTATTATTATTACATATAACAAAAATAGAGATGATTATGTCACTTTATTAATTACCGTATACAATATAATATATTAATGAAGTTCATTTATATCACATGGAAAAATGTATAAAAAGTATATATATATATATTCCTTTTTGTATCTATATTGTCTTGAGGACACAAAAAAGTTGGGTATTGGGATACAATATATACCACCAATGAACCAAACACAAAAGCATTAAAAGACAAGACAAATATATGTATATTTTCACAAAAAGATGATGTTTCTGTTAGATACTTTGATAGATGCTACTTACTTGAATTCAAAATATACATTTTTTATTCGATCAAGTGATATATATTATGCTTTTTATATTTGAAGAATTAATGTTTTATATTACTTTTTCACTATTATAATTGATACCATATTGAATTGATGGAGTTTAATAAATTAAAAAAAAAAAAAAAAAGTTGGTACATTTACATAAAAAGCATAACATCAAATATTCAAGTCACCATCCACCAAGGTATTTACATGATTTTAAAATACAAGTTACACGACATATAAATCATTTTTTTTTGTCATGTATTTGGATAAGAATTGACCATGCAAGTTGAACAATCTTCTTTTTATATATTTTTTCAAATTAACTTCTTAAACTATAAATATATACTACGTCTAAAATTAACTAATTACGCAATTTTCATGAAACAAAAGCCATAAGAATTTAACTATTAATATAAATATAAACAAATTTATGTTGTTAATTTATTACATACCTTAAACTATAAATATTCTAAAAAGAAGTTGTTTGTTTATCTTTAAGCTT
Source organism: Gnaphalium uliginosum (assembly GCA_963930675.1). Classification (NCBI taxonomy): domain Eukaryota; kingdom Viridiplantae; phylum Streptophyta; class Magnoliopsida; order Asterales; family Asteraceae; genus Gnaphalium; species Gnaphalium uliginosum. Next base: position 13,110,868 of record OZ005684.1, read on the forward strand.
TGCATGTGGTGACAGCAAGTTACTGACGGATATTTGGGCATGCAATAGTTTTATTCTTTTTGTTGTTATCTATTAACATTAATTGCATTAGAAAATATGCAAACGTGACGGGAAACATTGTTTAAGAATTGCATGTGTGTTCTTATAAAAATAATTTAAAATTTATTAAATTATATAACTTCACCACGATTTGGACACTCGTATGGTTTATAGAGAGCAATAGAATATTGCTCTACCGCCACCGCAAATGCGATAAATGTCAAGACCTTATATGTGTCACCGACATTAGGGGCGGACTCACGTCGTGAGGACCGGTGTCACGTGACACCAGTCCATTGAGCCGAAACAGTGTTAAGGTTTTAGGATATTTGCTTGTGACACCATCTGATTTCTCTTGTGCTATCACTCGATTAAGCCACAATGTGTAAAGATCGTATACATTTACTTGTGTAATTTTTACAACGCATGATGAGCCAACTATATGAAAAGAAAATGAGCTAAAGTGATACACAATGTCTGATAATCGAGTTTTGAGTGGGGTTGAATGAAAGAGATGACATATATTTCACACAAGTTATAGAAGTATTTAGTATTTTGTTAAATAAACTTGCTAATTTTAAAAACTACACTATAACCCTTATAAATCTAATGTCCTTTTAAACCAACTCCTTTCTTATGATTTGAGTTATTAACTTGAAAGAATCGAAGGATCCTGATTTATTAAATTAAGGAACAATTTGATCTGGCCCGTTTTCAACTGAATCGATTCAACTAACTATCTAACTCGCTCATATTACTTTGTCTATAAGTATTATTTGTGCCACCACTATTGAAATTTTCTGGGTCCGCCGCTGTCCGACATGTCAGAGGTTTGAATCTGTGCTCAGCATATGTGGGTGAGTTGTGGACAGATGATTTGTCCGGCGTTGATGCTCTTTGGTGTGGAGCGGACACTACTATTGAAATATGATACGAGGTCAGTTGGCCCACCTAAAATATTAAAAAATTATCGATCGATTTGCCTACTTCGTATGTTTCAACTCTTTTTATACTTGTACTTCGTATGTTTCAACTCTTTTTATCCATGCGTCCTTACAATGCGATTTCGCATTGACGACTCCAAACTCGTATTCCTTTGATAATTCAAATGGGGTTAGGGGTTCCCTCCGAATTACCTTTTTTCATATAGTTTACAAAGCTAATCATCTATTATCTATTATATATATATATATATATATATATATATATAATAGGATCCTGTGAAAATAAGGGAATAAAATAGAAACGGTGAAAACAAATCCCAACCCTTAGATCAAAATATATATATAAAAAGGGTGGAGATAAAATAAAAACGGTGAAAACAATTGACCTTCACAATTTAATTAAGTGTGAAGTTGAAATTTTTTTTTGCTTCACACTTAATTTTTTTGGCTTCACATAAAATTTACGAATTGTGAAGGTTAAAAATTAAGCTTCACACATTCATAAATTTATGTAAAGCCAAAAAAATTAAGCTTCACATTTAAAATTTTTCTAAATTTCTGTGAAGCAAAAAATAATAATAAAGGTTCACAATGAAAACTTTACGAAAAATAAAAAAATATAAGGGTTCACAATAAAAAAAATATGTGAAGCGAAAAAAAATAAAAGTTTACAACTAAAAACAATTGTGAATACAAATTGAGATCGTTTTCACCATTTTTATTTTAATTACTTGTTTTCACCAGAACCCAACCATATATAGGGTTGGGTTCTGGTGAAAAGAAGGAGTTAAAATAAAAACGGTGAAAACGATTTCAATTTTCATTCACAATTTACTTTTAGTTGTGAATCTTCATTTTTTTTGCTTCAACATAAATTTTTAGTTGTGAACCTTTATATTTTTTTGCTTCACATAAATTTTTTTACTTGTAAACCTTTATTTTCTTTAGCTTCACATAAATTTACAAAGGAGTGAAGCTTTATTCTTTTTAGCTTCACAAATTTTTCTAGTTGTGAACCTTTATTTTTTTAGCTTCACAAAAAAAATTTAGTTGTGAACCTTAATTTTTTTTAGTTGTGAACCTTAATCTTTTTTAGCTTCACAAAAAAAATAAAAAATTTGTGAACCTTTTTTTATTTTTGCTTCACATAAATTTTCAAATGTGAACTCTTATTCTTTTTGTTTTCACCGTTATTTTTTATCTCCACCCCCTTTTTATATATATATTTTGATCCAATGGCTAAAAAGTGTTTTCACCGTTTTTATTTTATCCCTTTGTTTTCACATGATCTCAATCCTATATATATATATATATATATATATATATATATATATATATATATTGGGAGGTTCAAATGAGAACCACTTAAAAGTTGAGAACTTTGAGAACTATTAGAATACATGATTGTTTATATGTGTATAATCCCAAAATATTTATAAAAATGTTAATAAAAATCAATAAAAACCTTGAAAACCGAAAAATTGTAGTTAAAATTTATTTTAACTAACTTTAACCGAAATATATATATATATATATATATATATATATATATATATATATATATATATATATATATATATAGTTAACTTGGATAAAGTATAAAACTCTGTTAAGTTTAACAATGAAAGTATTACACTACATGAGTTTTAGGCTACTTGACAAAATGCATATGTAGAATTACAGACATATATAAAATTTGGGCAAAGCTGGTGATGTCTCGGGCAAATGTAATAATTTCAAAACATCTAGTTGGTTTTGAAAAACATATCGGATTGAGTCGATGAATAATTTGATTTATATATAAGAATTATTAGTTGGTATTAGAGCTAACTAGTTGCATGAATAGACAGGGTCACACATCCGTAGAAGATAGATTAATTAAGTTTGATTTACTTCTCACGTAACGTAATTTTATAACGAATACACGATTATCTGACACGAACTAGTTACAATTACTAAACGGCACAAACAATTGATATAATGTTAGTCTGATTTCATTTTACTATTACGATCACTAGATGTGTACGTATCTATTAGATGTTCATTGGGGAAGAAGATGTCCACATCATCTTCCAAAGCAACAAACATATAGATCTTTCTTTTGAAGACAAGCTCTACTAAACATTAGTAACAGTAACATTGCGTGTTTAAAAAATATATCATACTATATATCCATCATTTTTTTTTTATAAATATCCCAAAACTATGCATCATTTATTTGTAAAGTACAAACTATTAATTTACAGTTATCGTAAATTTATCAAAAAATGATGAATACATCACTACTCATCATATAATCATTTCTATCAAATATGAACCAAGTAAATGAAGATGCATCTAAAAGTACCATGCGCAATACGATTCATGGACTCATGTCTAGGGTGTCATTGGTTCGGGTTATTCGATTTTCGAGTTATTCGAGTTTTCAAGTTATTATTTTATCCATAATCTAATTCAAATAAGGAGGGGTTATTCGGGTACGAGTCGAATTCGACTAATGTATTTTAACCCAAATAAGATGATATTTTAAATTTTCACATCTTAAACAAAACTTTAACTTTACAAAGTAATACTAATAATTTATATAAATCATCGTAAGTAATTTATATGTGTATTATATATGGATATATTAATAATATAAATCATAAATTACTTACATATATATAGTTATATATTTGTATATTAAATAACATTTGTGGTTATTCGGGTTACCTAAATTCTAAAATATCTATCCATTATCCAATTCAAATAAGACTCGGATTATTCGAATTCGGGTGGCCGAATAAGTTATGGATATGAATTATTCAAGTCCGAGTTAGTTATTTGGGTTCGGTTATCTATGACACCCTGCTCGTCCCTTTTGGCCATCCCTTCTTTAATTGTACCCTAAAGCCAACTTTGTGTATTTATTTAAACTTTATATAAGGGGTGAGCAGTTGCGGTAACAATTTCAGGAACATGACAACAAAAACCATCAAAGCATTTAAGAGAAAGATGCAGTTCCAGAACTTGTGATTGATATTACAACTCAGCAATCCCATTTTTATGGAAAACGTACATATTAGGTCAAGGATAAATGTCTCCAGAAATATCATTTTCTCTGGAAAATAAACACTGGGTAATCCGAACCTGCTTACGCGTAAACAAAAAACATATCCATGTAAATGAATTAGGTAAAAGTAATCAAACTCATCCAAACTGAGTGATCAAATTTTTTATTTTATTTTATTTACTTTGCATAAAGTATTCACAACACAAGCGTTCTAAAATGATATAATGTTTAATCTGGTATTCTGGTTGTAGGTTTTTTTCTCAAATGGTGATGGTATACAGGATCAGCAGGGTCTGATAAATGAAAAACGCAAAACAAATCCAGGTATTTTTGTCTACTCAACTTTCTATTTAAATTCTCTATTGACATTTGGGAAGAAGTAACTAGTTTCATATATTGCTGCTAGCTAAAAGGGTCCAACATGTATGTGTTGAAAATTTGTCTACAACTTGGATGGTCCCTTTACAAGAGAAGCTAACAAACATACAACTGTACATTGGGATCCCTGCAAATACGATTTCATTAACATTGTATCGTTCACAAAAACTACGCACCTAAAAGAACCGAGCTTTCTTGCTGTGCATTTCAGATGAAGTTTGCTTGTAGATCTATGGTTTGGTATCTATACACCTATGTCATGTAAAAAGAATAGTCTTCGCCTGTATCCAACAAAAACAAAACCACTATTAGATTCATATGTTTAATATAACCTCATTACTAGGTTTGTAGCAGACTGTATAAATCTTTACAGATAGATGAATACCTGTAATAAACCAAGTTGGGACAGAATCGGGACAAAAAGCATAGACTAATCGAGAGATTGCAAGGGTTGTGACAATGAAACACTAGGCGTTGATGCTTCCAAGCCTTTAGCTCCATTTATGGCAGATTGTAGCACGTTGTATTGTTCATACACAGAATCATAAACTGCCTTTGAATAAGCTGTCTTGGCCTGCAATACAGAAATTAGAAGCGAATTGTTATGAACAACATTTTTGTAATTCAATTGTTTAAAGAAATACAAACAAACTATATGGTTTCACCCGTAACAATTTACATATGCAGATACTTGATGCTCGCAATAAAAATCTATTGCGAGATATTAAGGGAGAGTTCGGATTTGCTCCTGATTATCTAATTCTACCGTATTGGATCCTTTTGTTTCACATCAACTACAACAACAACAATTCTCAAAGGGTAAACTAAAATGACCTAATCCCATCTCACACAACGTCTCTCTTTTTTTAGCATGAACGTCTTTTTGGTCATTTATATATACATACTAATTTCTTGAATAATAATAAGTTACCAAACCTTCGTACAGCCAAAATCAGATTAGTTAGAACCTCAAAGTCTCAAACAACAAAAGCTGAACCAACCAAATTCAGAGGAATCTTCTCACATAAATCTATTCTATTACTCATGTTGAGTCCAATACTGAATAATCTGAGGGGTTTTAGTTACTCGTTAATATAAAAACAATGTAACAAGTGGATGGAGAACTATGTAAAATTATGTAACACCAACCTCCTCAGGGGATCCACAAGAAGCAGTGACTTCTTGGAAATTCACTTCAGGTGCCACTGATATTCCAGTGCCATGATAACCGATCAACCTTTTCTCTCCAATATCTTTTTCAACCTATCGAATGTTTCAATTAATTTATAAATGTAAATAGAGTTATGAGTAATAGAAAACAAGGACATCTGAATCAACAAGAACACACTTGAGGAGGCGGCGGCATGATGTCATGGCATAGTATGGCTAAAGGATATATATGACCCACCACACCAGCATGGTCTACGAGCCTTCTCATGTTGTCCAGCGAAGTGGCATCAAATGGTGCCTGGACATCATTAAGTTAGTAATTAACCTTCCTTCATTTCAACAAACACACAGAAATATAAACAAAGAGTAATGAGGGTCCAGTGTCAATATCATTGGTGGTCAAGAAATAAGATCTTATAGAGGATCATGATCCAAAGTTGCCAAATTATATACAATAGAAAAGGAAGAAAGCCTGAAAGACAACAACTCCATTTTGTAAATTTTATGTTTCCTTTATGTCATAGTAGTAAAGATCTTACCGGGAACCATTTATTTGTGAAGGGATCTGGCCTGTCCCTGCCACCACTTGGTGCAATCCATATTATTTTTGATCCACCCCTAGAATAAGTAAAAGGCAGATTTATTGAACATTTTAAGTAGATTAAACAGTCTTAAAGGCTAAAAGCGGTTTGAATCACAGATAATCAAAAGAGATAGATGAGTACTTAAGAATGTAATGTATCCAATAACATCATCCACCTCACTAACAAATATATCTAAGCTTAGTATTCTGGGGAAAGTTAGATACACTCAATTATAGTTTCCCTATTTTCAGAAAGGATAGAAGATACCTCAAAAGCAAAGCCATCTCTTTTAAGCTTCTTGTATTTGCTCTCCTTTTCATATCAGCAAGCTCAGGAACATCATTCATATGTTTTTTTGAATATACACACAAGAGGTTCCTATGGTTGAAGGTTCATATTACGAAAAGAAACTTATGTAGATTTGTTATGCTGAATGAAAAGTATATTAGAAGATGAGAACCTTCCCATACTGAAAGGCTTGCAAAGAGGATCGGTTATAACTCTATCTCCTGCCACGTAGATCTGCATTACAGTCATCAACTATTAGACTCAACAGAACATTTTCATGACACATGGTATTTCAATCTAAAGCAGGCTTACTATGCTCTCAGATATATGAGGATGTGTAGTTTCAAGCAGCAACGCAATAACAGCTGGATCTGCTTCGGATTGGTGGTTTGAAATTAGAATCACGTTTTCACCCTAATGATTTTAAGATGAAAGTAAATATAAGGCTCTTAAAAAATCAATCTCGTACAAAAAAACCACAAAAAAAGCAATTACAACGTAGATATAGCTGTCAAAGTGATATAACATAGAAATAGCTGTGAAACCCGGCACCTGCTTGAGCTGCTCTTCCATTGCACTGAAAAGGGAGACATTACCAACATACGATTCCCTGATAATCAAATATGACTACATTTAAGAATCTTAATGAACCTTACATGTTCCTTGATCATATGACAGAATACAATAACTTTTGATCTCAACCACATATGAAGACATCCTTAATATTTATCATATGGTACATTAGTTTAACAATTTCCTACTTTTCATAGGTGGTCCTTTATAGTACTGGAATCCAACTGATTGCTTTAAACAACTTTTAAAGATACTACTGTTAATTTGATGTTCAGACAGGCTGTTATCTTCTTCAACATCATTAGCATATGACAGAAAACAGTTGAAGCAACAAAGATAAAGGCATGATGACAAGAAACACAATATCGTTGACTAACCTGAAATTGATCAAAGGACGTATATAATTTTGACCAAACATATAGTAATTAAAGGGATCCTGAATAGCTTCATGATATGGTGAAAATTCAAATGGCTCCTGCAAATCAACTAACACGTTCTGAAAAGATGCACATTATTAAGATGAATCAGTATCAACAGCATCATTCAGGCAAACCTTCACAGCCAAGAACATACGATCAAATGCTACACGCATGTTTGACAACACAACATCTTCTGCATGAGGATCTCCACTTTGGAAGACCTGAAAAGAGATCAATGCCAGATATAATGAAGTTAAAAACAATAAAAATAAAATCTCCAATAAGATTTTGATATTCTATACAAAAAATATGCACGCATAAAAGAGTTTAGAATCAGTCTCTTCCTCATTCAAATTGCAAAAGCTACTCAGTATAAAACGTACTCTAAAAAATAGCACAGGAAGAGCCCAGCAAACAAAAACTCACTGCATTCTTGTAGTTCTGATACAGCTCCTCCATTGATTGAGCAATAGTTTTTGGCAGTGTTCCAGCTTCTAGCTCTATTTGAATTCCAGAAAGCAGATCTACATGATATTGTATAACTAACATTATATTATAATATACAAAATTACAAATACATTAAATAGATGCCAACAATAAAATTTGTTCAGAATTAAGTGCAAAATTAGAACTTTCCTCATATAATGGGAAATTAATATAAGTAAATTTGATCATAACTTCGGATTATCGTAAAAAGAAATACAAGTGTAAAATTTAGACAGTAAGAAGTAAGATGAGTGTTGCATAGTGATAGCTATATATACATAAATCAAATAGAACTGGAAGCAACACAATTGAGATCGCTATTTCTTACAGTTGTCTGCTACAGCCTACAGATAGAAACCTAATTAATTCCTCTCCAGACTGATGAGTTCATCTAATGACAATACTTAAATGATTAACCCAAAATATGCGCTTGTTATTCATGAAAATCGTCAACTTGTTTCAAACTTGATTCTCCGAAGTCAACAATCATATAACGTAGGTTGTTTCTTTTCATATATACTAGGGGATAGGGGATTTGGATCTCAATTCCACATCAAGTAAATGAATGCAATGAATCACTTCATGAGAGATCCTATGGCTATATCAAAGATTTTTTTAAGTTAAATAACTAAAAAAGCCTAATTAAGAGTATGGAACTCGTTTTATTCAAAAAGTGAACTGTAGAAAGATTTGCTACAGAATACAATTACAAGCTTCAAAATGAGTTACGTGGTAGTCAAATGTCTTACATGAACGATAAACAGTTATTATTTCATGCATTGTTGATTTCTAAAATCACTGGATGAAAAAATAAAATAACATGCAACACTTTACACATCAGCCTAAACCTTACGCGCTGTCTGTTACGAATCACCAGAAATGACAATTTCTTACGTAACCGAATAACTTATAGTATTAAAAATCCATTAATTTAAAAGGCATGACGTAACAAAAGATATATATATATATATATATATATATATATATATATATATATATATATCTGCGCATGTTTACATTGGAAAAAAAAACCTAAAATGTCATGCTGCCAAATAGGGCATAGACACATAACCAACAAGGCAACAACAGGTTACAGCTCAAGACATGTCAAGCCATGAATACTCTTAATGGAATAATCAAAACACTTAATTGGTAACACCGAGAACTATCAAACATCTAACAACATGATAAGCAACGATACGATGGACACGGCAATCCACTGAAATAATTCAACAAACATGATAGGTATATACTACACGCCAGTCGTCAACGGTTCAACTGTTCAAACTTTAATTATAGTCAAATAAAGCATAAGACGGTCTAGATAAGCTACATAGAGCCATTCTCACTGAGGAATTTACCTATATATTATAGCATCAATCAAGCCATCAAATCCGTTTATCGCATTATACATATCAGATAACAAAAGTTCACACAATAGATGATAATTAAAAAACATACATGAATGTAATATACATCCATCAGTTTTACAGTAACCTCATAGTAATTACGCTTACACAAACTCAATTCACTTAAACCGATTACAACTGAAAACAATGATCAACGGGATAAAAAACAGTGTAACTAATGGTAAGGACGTGAACATAATCGGTTACCTTGATGTATGAGAGTAACCTAAGTTGTAATTACACAATTACACAAACTCGATTCACTAAATGATCAGCTAACTATAAATAATAGCTGTAAATTAATTGTAAACGGAATCCATTAGCATGTTTGGAACAAGCACCATGAATGCACGAGAGTAACCAAATAGAAATTAAAGTATTCAACAAACTCAATTCACTTCAATCGATTATAAATGTAAGCATAGATCAACTATATGTAAACAAAACGGTGTAAATTAATTGTAGAGACAATAACGAAATCGGTTCACGAATTTGGACAAGCATAGATGAATGTACTAGAGTAACCTCATTGTAATTACAGTATTACACAACTCGATTTACTTCAATCGATTATAACTGAAAACATATGATCAACTATGTATAAAAAATCGGTTATATCTTAATTGTACGGACAGTAACGAAATTGATTACCGTGTTCGGAACGAGCATCGATGAATGTACGAGAGTAACCGAGGTCGGATCCGGATACCGGCTGTGGAGTGGATGACGATGACCACACCGTTTCAGCGGCGGTGTTGGCAGCACCGGAGAAAGCTAAGCACGGAAACCGCCGGAAAACGGAGCGAGTGCGTAAGGATGAAGAAGTAGAAGTAGATGTAGAAGTAATAGGTGAGAGAGAAACCCTAGGGTTTGTGGTGGAGAAGAAGATAGTAGGGGAAGAAGGAGAGAAGATAGACATAGTGTGGGGATAGAGAGAGTAATAGTGTGTATGTTTTGAGTGTAGTTGTTTTAAATTGTTCAGGAAGAGGCTAATTAAAGAAGGGGAGTGGTGGTGGACGGTGGTTGACGGTTGTGGAGTATTGGCGGAGAAAGACTGACGGAGCACGTGATTTGCATTGAAAATGATGTTAAGAGGGAGGAAGGGATTGGGGATTGGATTAGCTGACGCCGCCTGTGAATGGATATTGAAACTAACTGGCTAACCGTTAACCCTATTTTTCTTTTCGTTTTTATTTCTCTTATTATTACATTTATTATTAGATTTTATTTCTATTTCTAGATTAATTAATATATTGTTAACGTAATGGTTATAATTAATATGTCGTTAAATGATTCATATTTACATAAATAGTTGTTAGTAATAACGAAGTATGATACGTAGCATGCGTCAAATTTTCCGACCTATTTCCTTCAAACTTCAACAATCATTTCTCTTTCAATAATTTCATATTCATATCCACGAATAAATTTTTTTACAGGTATAATACGAGTCTCATTCAATTCACCCTTTCTCTATCTCTCTAAGACAATTATTCTCTTTTTAAAATCGTATCATACCTAATTTGGAAATTCACCCTCCAAGAAAAACATATGAAATAAGATAACCCATCTAATGGTGCAATAGTTTGAACAATACCAAAAAGAACTGTTGCAGGTCGTGATATGGACTACAGTATACATAATTTGGAACGCCCGAAAAAACAAGGAATCGAACAAGTCCGATTTATGCGTTTGAGGTTCAAACTCTAACTTACTATTGGATAAAACATAGACAAAAGAAATTTAGTTTACCTTGGCATCTGTGGTGTCCAAGTCTTGAAGAGAGCAACGGAGGATAAATGGCTACTTGATTGGAATCGTGACGAAGAAGAGATGGAGTATAATGCTTGTTTGGTCTACTGGTTTTAATTTCTCCTTCAATGGGCATTTATAATTGTCAAAAAGTCTTGATAAGGGGGTTAGAGATTTAATTCAAGTTTGATCACCTGTATATCCATCCACTTCACATAGGTTTTATTGCTTAAGGTTAAAGGTTTAACTTTCAAGTGGATGGTAATATCATTATGTACTGACTTTTATGTTGGTACAGTAATACTAATAGTAATAGTTAATAGTAATGATAGAGTATTAATGATGTCATAGTACTCGTGTTTGTTGACAATACAAAGGATAAGTGCAACTGACCAAATTTCTACCGAATAAACGTGTATATCTTACATTTTTACCCCTTTCAACCTTTGCATATGTAAAGAATCAAACTTTTGTTTAAATCTAACAGAACGTAATTTTCCATGGAAACAACACATAACCATACATGTTTGTTAGTGCAAACTTTATTTTTCCTTCATATATTCTATTATTAGTAATTCAACTTAGAACCACCCTTTTATGATTCAAATAATAGCATATATTTTCTTTGCTATAATTAGTGAAATGTTAGTAATCAAGTTGGTTATTCGCACCTAGTCGTGGTTATGTGTTATGTGAACGAGAGAGATATGATCACCTACACAGGGTGAAGTGAATGAGGAGGTAGTCTAGAAACCCATATTGGTTACTCCGACATATATACATAGTTGGCAACGACTCGATCCCGTTAAAACAAATGCGATGGTTAAACGCTATCTTACATGGAACTAGCTAGAAAGGGGGTAATCGGTAAAGTCTTTTTACAAGTGAATAGTGATTTTAACAACATAACTGTTTTTCCTTTTAACTATTTGTATCAAGTTTAACTTAATTTATACCCTTTTTTATTGATAATAGATTTGTTTCCAACGCCCGTTAAACATCGTCTCATTTCACCTCATTTATCTGCTCATGCACCATGGTGCCAAAGCAATACTAAAACTACAGGTTCTTCATAAGTCGCATCCTATAAAACTTCACATGTTCTTCATAAGTCGCATCCTATAAAACTTCACATATCAGAACAGTGAGGTACCCAACAGGTTTAGATATTGCCGATGTGTCCAATTGTTAAACGACTATATACAACTTTGATATAGCATGTGGTAGTACAGACCCACAAATAATAAGGAAACGACTGCATATAAAGACGTTTTAATCATTTCTCATTAAGGGACCAAGGCTTGCCTTTGTAGTAGCAACAATTAATTTTCACCACCATCTGATAATGAAAGCACAACGGAATCACAGGATCCGCTAATGAAAAAAAGATATGAAATGAACTAAAGAAATGTATCTCACTGTGATATAAGTAACCAATTCTTTGATTAAAGTTGTAAAAGGTTCAATATAATTATCCTATTGCCAGTACATAATTCAAGTCTCAGCATTACAAAGCAAAACCCGACAGATCTATTTCTACTTCCTCATCTCAATGCATTCTTATAACATGTCTTTCTAAAGACACAGCTTATCCAAGGAAATTCATAATCACCAAATGCAGCACCAAATTGCATAGAACAAAATCCGCAAAAGCACGTTCTGGAGGTAAATCCTGCAAACAATTCAACGAATAAACGTCACGCGTTAAGAGATGGAAGCTGATGTTACACACGTACAGCATGCAGTTTCAAATGGTGATTTCAACTCATTGTTGGATGAACAGGTCATTTTGGGTTATACTCTACCACAAATTGGTTAAATGGCTAAACCGGAAAAGGGTTCAAGTTTTAACAGGCCAAAACTCCAAAAGGCACTAATGTCACCATAGTGTTCATCTAAAATATAAATCACTTACGAATTTCAAAAAAATAAAGGACAAGATAGTGTTTGTGGGTTGGACCATCCTGACACATCAAAAACTATATGTTTTGACCTGTTAACCAACCCTAACCGGCCATTTTGTCATCTCTACGTTACAGGATTGCATTTCTAATGACAATAAGTTGATGGAAATGTTCCATTCTTAGTTTTATACAACAGCAACCAACATACCTTGAATTCCTTGTTTTCTTTGTTGACTTGAATACGAAGACAAACTGTAGCCACAATGATAAAATAATGAGTTGCCAAGACAATATGTTAACCTGACACTGGAAAAGATCCATCCATGATGAAGGAATTTAGATATAGCTTACCAGCTAGGACAGCTGTCCCTACACAAGAAAGCACGCCCGAGAGAAAAGAGTTGAATGGAAACGATCCAACTATTGCCATGTAAACCACCTGGTAATAAACAAACACAAAGAAGCTTCGTTTTGAGTTTCATTTAAATAGAAAAAATGAGAGAAAATGCAGATGGAGATGTTTTCACATTTGTTTTTGTTTTGGTTTTTCTAGTTCACGAAAGTAAAATATTTTTGTATTAGTTATACTATTGTACCACATAGCAAATATTATTATTATACAGCAACTTTTCCAGTAGTCAATGACAAATACTTTGTAATCAAACTGACAAAGACGCTATTCATTCTGGTCAATTACTAATATCACCACGAGGGTTCATATTATATGAGAAGAAGTTATAATTATTTTTCAGTCCATTTACGGCTCTGCTGTAGAAGTATTATCATTATCAGTATTAATATAAATACAGCAGTGAAAAGGCTAATATAAATACAGCAGTGAAAAGGCGCATATGATTACCAATTGAAATTTATGATAGAAATATTATCATTATTCCTGATACTTCACACTTCCACAAAATTAGTTAAAAGATGGACATACTCAAACCGAATACATATTACTATATCGCGAGTATCTGTTTAAGGTGTCAATAGACAATAACTATCCTTTGTTTTTCAACATCACAAACAACGAACAGAGCCGATTTACAAAATGATTTAAAAGTCAAATAGACTACTAATAAGTTCAACAACCAACTCAAGCAAAGGCCACCAACAGTAAGCTATACGCCATAAGCCAATAAGCTAGAAAAAATAAGCTCCATTTTTGGAGCTTGTTGAGCTAATAAAATATAAGCCAATAAGCTCCAAACATAAGCTAATCCAAAAACCCCCTAGCTATAAACCCCCCAAAAACCATTCATACATAGATACCTCTATATATCTATAATGTACACTCAAAATCAGACTGGTGAATAAAAACCATTGATAGATATACAATAATGTGACTGACTATAGTCATTATAATTTTCAACTACATTGACCGTTTAATCAAACATAAATCAACAAACTTCACTTGTAATGAATCAAATTCAATTCAACACAACTGTACAAATCGATCTTAATTAATTAGGTAAAAGTATAACAAACAGGAATACCTGAATTATAGCGGTGGATACAGCGAACACGACGTACAGATCTATGATCTAGAAGAAATCCAGGAATAAAGTAAATCAATTTACATAAGTAGGGCATATACATATGACAATTATGATAAAAATACACAAATTTAATAAATTAGATGGAGAGAAAGAAAGGGGGAACCTTGAGATTAGTAGGAGTAGCGGAATAAGCAGATCGGAGAGAGTGAAATAGAGCTTGTGCGTCATCTTTGGTCGTCGGCGATTTCCCCATTTTTCACACACAATCTGATCACAGTTGCCGTGCGTTTACTATCTGGCTAGTATCAAAATCGAAGAAACCCTTAAATCACTGATTAGGTAAATGATATTGAATGTGAATTTATAAGTTGTAGGTGATTTATTGGCACAAAGGCCTATTAGCTCAGCTGGTTAGAGCGTCGTGCTAATAACGCGAAGGTCGCAGGTTCGAGACCTGCATGGGCCAAATTTTTAACACAATTTTTTATTTATGGGTTTTGCTAAATAAAGCCCTGATGGTTCTTCTTAACACTTTTTTAATCAATTTAATTAATTCAAAAATAAAACATGTAACCTCCAATTAAACCACATTAACTCAAAGTCAACTTTCTTGTTTGTTCTCCACCCTTTTTCTCGGCAAACATATAACCATGACCAATTTTTCAAATTAATTCATGTTACCTCTACCAAACCCACCACCAATTTTCAGATTTATTAATTTCTCACAAATTTCAAAACCAATTTATAGTTTGCAAACACTAATTCAAATGTACCACCATACTAAAAAATATAATTGATTAGTCTTCGAGAAAACATGCATATTGTACTAGTTACAAATATTTAAGATATAGATCACAGTAAGCAAGAATATGTTCACAATAAAACTAAATATAAAGAAAAAATTAAAACAGAGAATATCAAGTGATTTCAATGAAATTGGCAAAAGAATATAACTTCTAGTGAATTAAGACATGAAGAATAAAAACATATTCTAGTACTCGCATGTAAACACAGGATTTAATCCGACATTATGAGTCAACTCCTTTTTCTTTTGTGACATGTTGGAAGACACATTTTCAAAATCAACAATAATTTCTCTAAATTGATATGGAAATTGGTTTTGAAATTGGCGGGGAATGAATTAATTTGAAAAGTTAGATGTGATTTATAGTTCTTCCGAGTAAAATGGTGGAGGAAAATTAGGAAAGTTTGACTTTGGGTTTATGTGGATTAATTGACAGTTACATGTTTTATTTTTTGGATTAATTATTAAATTGATTAAAAAGGCCTCAAGGAGAGCCCTTGGGACTTTATTTAGCAATTCCCTTTATTTATTTGCTTTAAAAATTATTAATCTTTTGGCATGTTATTATATCTTTCATTTTGCTATTTTTTACACCAGTTTTGTTTATTTGTTTCAATCTTATGATTGATTTTAATTTTATACGAGTAGAACTTTACATATTTTGTTGGATATTTTAATTCATAATCGATTTTAAAATTAGTAATTTGTAAGTGGAATTTAAAGCACATACCATAAACAAAAAAAATGTTAATTCTAAAATGCTGATTTTAACTTTAAAAAATGAAACTGTGGTGATAATAATGTTGATTTTAATATAATAATAATAATTGATGTTACATATTTGTTACTTGTATTAATACGGTGCAAAATTTCTTTATATATGATGTGCGAATTTATTTATGTGAATGTATGAAGTTATTATGAAGGTTAGTTTAAAACTCATGAATTTGTATCCAAGCATATGCCACAAAATATTATATATGTGATCACATTTTTCTTGTCGACATACCCGTTCACAAGATAATATTTTTGCGAAGATGCACAAAAACGTTGAATGAATACTTGTTAACGTACGACACTAATCTTCCTATGAAAAGCCGTATGATATTCATTTTAATCAACAAACCTCTAGTTTTTCACTTTTCACGTTGTCGTTGTGATTTAAGTATCTTTGTTATTATAATGTAATTCTTTATTATACAATATTTTTTATATCTGTGTGTTAGTTATTTCACTTGAAAGTGAGTTTACAATTGTTAGGGTTAAAGTCTTACAAAGCATTATTATATTATAATAAAATACTTTTTTGTAAAATTCGTTTGATACCTTAATTTTGTCATTAAAATTGACGAAACGATATAGCAACACAAAAAGGTACATTAGTAATTAGTAATTAGTAATTTGTATATGAATCTTCTTCTTTTATATATAATCAACAAAAACCAGACACCACTGCTCTGTGCAAACAACACAAAAAGAAGAAAAAAAAATGTCTTCATCATCGCTATCTTACGCTGCTTCTGCCATTTCCGCACATCCTTCATCACCTTCCCTATCTTCAACAACCTCCGTCTTTCCTTCTGCTGCTATCCGTACACATTTATCAAACCCCATTTCAAGCACAAACCGGTTAGTTTTCTGTATCATTCTACCCAACTGTTTGTGCGTGTTTTGTGTTGAATTCATTACAATCCAACTTTAATTTTACTAAAGTTTGATGCTTTATGTGAAAAACAAAGTGGGTTTTTAGGGTGCTTGTGGATTTTGTTTGTATGTGTGAGCGAGTTGTAATTTTATTGTTTATTGATTTAATGTTATCTCAATCTTTGTTTTAGGTGTGGATTGGGTGAAAATTTATGCATTGAGGTTTTTTTCTTTTTGTGTGTGTGTGTGTGTGTGAGTTGGTTTGTGGTGAAAATATGGTGTCTTTTGTTATTCAATCCATCCAACGTAACATGTGGTGTACTTAAACCTAAATTTTGATGTTTGATTAGAAGATTGTAGCGGTTTTCTAGGATTTTATTGATTCAAGTATCTTTGTGGAATGTATGCATTCGTGGAAAAAACATTTATCAAGGAGATCATAATGGTATTTGTTTTTAGGTTATTAAATTTTAACTTAAAGTATTATTGATTGTACTGCAATTTGTTGCTTAGGTGTGAATGTAGGTGCTGTTCAATTACAAATTTATAAAAGATAGTTATGTTTTTTGCAAAAGTTTATGGATGATGTAGATCATATAAATGACAGTGTGCTTGTGTATCGTATGGTGATAGTGAATTTGTAGTGCTGATGGGATTGTATTTATTTGGTTGAACCTGCAACATGGGCAGCATCTTTCAATGTGTTGATTTGACATTTCCACAATTAGACATAATTGTTGATCGGATGCACATGTGGTAAGAAACAGTTGTGAGTAAGAAACAGTTGCGTGTAAAAAATGTGAGGAACACGAGGAAAAAATGACATCTTAGTTCTCTCATGCCATTTGTGTGTCTAGTTAGAATTCTGTTGAATTCGGATGATTAGTTATTTGCAAAGTTAAATCATGAAACGTTTAAAATTTAACTACAATTACTAATTGTTAAGATCGGATAACCACAGTGATCAAATTATGGGTTTTCCATATGTTATATTGGCACAAAGTTAAACCACACGCTAGTTCCAAATTGTGTTCTTTACGTTGACTAATGAGTGTTCTTTATGCAGATTTTCTAGGTTTGGTGTCAAATGCAGCTATGCCAATGCAGGCGTGAAGGACACTAGCTCCTTCACTATAGATGTTGAAGCAAATATTAAGGCTGAGAAGGTATGAATAAGCACATAGATGGTTTAAATTTCATTTCATTGCAGTATTATTTCCGGACATCAACATATGCACATCAAGTAGTCTTAAAAGTAATCTTTATCAAGTTTTTTTTTTTTCATTTTATTCTTTATCAGATTGTAGTGTTGGGAGGCAGTGGCTTTGTTGGTTCGGCTATATGCAAGGCTGCAGCATCTAGGGGTATTGAAGTCATAAGCCTAAGCAGGTGAATCAATTTTTTCATACGATCACTTCATGTATAGCTACTTAGAGGTGGCAAGTTAAATTTCGAAATTTTCAATGTGGATCAAGTTTAATAATAGTTAAGTTGTAAAGAATAAAAAGTAAGTCTTCGTCATCAACTTTTTCAGGTCAGGGCGGCCAAATAGTTTCAACTCATGGGAAGATCAAGTGACTTGGGTGACAGGTAAGCTATTATATTAACTCATTGAACAAGTGATTGTATCTGCTTAGATAGTTCTAAACACAGAGCATGTGTACATCAAACGAGACTATAAGAGTACTTGAAGGAAGATCACCTTGAGGGATTAGTATTACATAAAAGATCAATAGATAGTACTGCAAGCGGATATTTTCATCATGTTACCTATGAGTAGATTGATTTGAGTTAAATTTTTTCTCGGACGGGTAAAATAAAAACTTCTAGCTAAAAAGGAGAATGGGTCAACCGGGCGAAAGTCGTCAAAAATGTGTTTAAAATACATACAGCCTTTTAAATTTGCTATATTCAAAGCTTTAGATTTTTATATTGTAATAATAAATGTAATCAATTTTACACATTTATCATTAATATTTATTTAAAGGACAAACAAATGTGTGTGGGTCAACCCAGCCATTACTATTACTAAACTGACCTATTTCGATTCGTACCCATTTTGACCAGACTTGTTATCCAACGTACCAATCTTGCCACCTCTAAGTAGTACTCCTGCCTGTTTGAGTTGAGTCTTGGCACATAGTTTAATAGAAGGCTCTGACTGTAAATGAATGTCATAAAATACCCTCAATAGTACTCACTCTATCCATTCATTAGGTGTTAGTAGGCTACTTTTGTTCACCACTAACTGTTCAACTTTGCAGGAGACGTTTTCTATGTAAACTGGGATGAAGTACTACCTGGTGCTACTGCAGTTATTTCAACCCTAGGCGGTTTTGGTAGTGAGGAACAGATGCAACGAATTAATGGCGAGGCAAATGTTATTGCAGTAAACGCTGCCAAGGAATATGGTAATTTACTCTTTCTTTATTTGTGGTAACACGAGATTGCACACATTTTTCTAATTTGTATATATTCTAAATTCTAAATATGATTAAAAGAAACAGTATTATAACAGTGATAATCAAAATTTTGAAATAAAACGATTTAGCAGGTTTTCTGCATTTTGAATACACCGTAAGTGACTTTTGACCCCTGAGACGTTCTACCCATATCCATCTTAGAGGCAAAATATAGCCTAAATTGGGACGTTGACCTATTGTACGAGGTTCAAACTGCCACCTTTAATTTGATTGTTCCTTTTTTCTTGCAGGAATCCCCAAGTTCGTCTTGATCTCTGTGCATGACTATAATATACCTTCATTTCTACTTACATCTGGATACTTCACTGGAAAGCGAAAAGCTGAATCTGAGGTTCTCTCCAAATACCCGAGTTCTGGTAATTCTTTAACAATCTTCCGAACATATGCCCCTGTTGGTTGAATATGATATTATTATCATATAATCACTTTCGAGAAAAGAAGAATGTTCGTAATTTTCGTATGACTAGATATTCTACATATGCAGGTGTTGTGCTAAGACCTGGATTTATATATGGGAAAAGAAAGGTTGGTGATTTTGAGATCCCGCTGGATTTGATAGGCGAACCAGTGGAAAGACTTCTGAATGCCACCTCAAGCTTCACCAAACCCCTCGTTTCTCTACCCGCTTCTGATCTAATTTTCGCTCCTCCTGTTAGCGTGGATGACGTTGCACTAGCTTCCATAAATGTAGTCAAAGATGATGAGTGTTTTGGAGTTTTTACAATTGCTCAAATCAAGGAAGCCGCAGCCGGTGTTAAAGTGTGAGCATGTGCATGTGTATCAGAGTTTATGAATATGTAACTCGTATATATATGTACTTATTGTATTGCATGATGTTCTAACTAGTAACTACTGCAAAGTATGTGATACACAGATATATTGTAAAGGGCACGAGTTGAGACTTGAGGATCACAGCCTCTTGATTTACAATGAAAGAGCTACATTTATCGCGAATCATAAGCTGCCCCATAACCATAACTTATAACTATAGCCTTGAGAGTCCCAATTGCCATATTGTTAAAGTCGTTGCAAATGTTATTGTCTTTGATCCTCAACAGCATTATATTGGTTGAGTAGAAGGTTATACTGTTCTGTACTTTCTGCATTAACATAAGTACAATTTGTATCTTGAACCTGATCACCATTTAATGAACTAACGTGTTTCTCAACGACTTCTGCAGCACATTTTTCAGCTACTGAAGAATCCACAGTCTTTATTGCCATCAGTCGTGTTCTTTTGTGCATCTGTAATTAAAATGTCCCATATTTAACTCATGTTTGGGATGATTACCCCTTGTTTGCTGCTAAACCTAGATGGTTTTGCCAATTGACCTCCTTAGCATAATCGATTTTTGCTATATCAATTAAAAAACTCGTCCAAATTAACCAAAAAACCGGCTTTGCAAAAGTGTAAAAAAAAAAAAAATCGCAAAAAGAGATCCGTGTTTGCGAAAGGTTTTATTAAAAATTAACTGGATATCGCATAAAAAAAAGGATTGGTTTGCGAAAATTTTCAAAACACCGGATTTAGCAAAAATAAAACCATTTTGCGATAAATCGTTGTTTGAATAAAAACGATTTTGCATTACATTTTCAAAAATTAACCGTTTTGTTGGGGGATTGCTAGGGAGAACTAAATTACGTTTACCAGACGGATAAATCGTTTCATTTGGAAGTGCTTGCTTCTATTTGACTCTGAGAAAATTCTCTTTGACCATGATCCATGAACGAAGATGGTATGCCTTGCTTAACAGTGACGGAAGAGACTGAGAAACTGATCAAGCCTCAATGTATTTATCTATCTAGTGTGCATTAAGCTTGGGCAATCTTGAAAACTAGAAAGATTTAGAAAATAAATGCAATAATTTTCTTTTCTGGAAGTCAATCACTTACATGCAACATTTCTCTTTTC
This sequence comes from Gnaphalium uliginosum, assembly GCA_963930675.1. Lineage (NCBI taxonomy): Eukaryota > Viridiplantae > Streptophyta > Magnoliopsida > Asterales > Asteraceae > Gnaphalium > Gnaphalium uliginosum. The sequence goes on from OZ005684.1 coordinate 13,132,209, forward strand.
AGATAACTCCAACCTTCAGTTACCTCCTTCCCCGAGTATATTAGATATTTGATCAATTATGGAACATTTGTATTTGACTAGGCTCCTAATCAAATGTTGTACCCGTAACAAGTGTCCCAAACATGGAGTTTCGACTTCATACATGTTTGAAGTGGAACATTTGGCTATTTTCTAAATATACCGAATACACTTCAGTAAAGATTAAATAACTGAGTTTTGTGGACCCAAGCCATTTGCTTTTATGCGATATCCATTGTGAAGGCTTGGAGTTGAGATCACAGCTTGTTGACTCACAATGAAAGAGCTTCATTATTTGTTGGTTTCTACTTCAAGCGAATTAGCTATCCAAGTAGAATTGTTGACTTATTCAATGAATCGCCATAAGCTCATTGCAGTCACATTTTATCCAAGTGTTGAAAAGAACTCTAATCGTGCGACCATCAGTTAAAGAACATTTTTGACGGTTTGTTGACCTTTTTACTTCTAAATACAGATGTTTAATCATTTGCAAACACCTGTGAGTGCATTTTGATCTGTTACTTTTTAGCTAAGTTTTTAAGCGCTAATCATTTGACAGATCAACCCATTTTTCGAGTATTGGTCAAAATTGCCATCTCAGTAACTTTACCACTGATCTAAAGGTGCACCTGAAGGTGGTTTATGTAAGAAGAAACCTTAGGAGCTGCATATGCAATTTATCCAAATGAACAAGGATATTAGATGCATCATGATACTGCATATCTCATAACTCAAATTTCCCAAATACATCTCCTTTCTGTAAATAACTGTATAACTTCAACGGAAGGACATTTACCAACATAAATTGCCCACAACAGATAATGTACATTGTTCAATGTGTACTGCGCTGCACGTTTTTCAGAGTTTCGAGCAAAATTGCACCAGCACTTAAGCCGCGTCCATATCATGCAAGTTAATGCATAGTGCGAAACAAGATCCTTAACTGGATTTATATTTTGAGAGGAAATCATTTCTTTGCAGAAGCCTGCTCTGAGAGGTACCTACATATAAGAACACAAAGATACAGCAGCTGTTGAATATTGAATCTAATTAGGGAATAACTACTACTCCTATCTTTCAGCGGTAGTGACACAACGACCATGTTGACTTTAGTGTTAATATTTCTACGGCCTCTGCACAATCAAGTAAAAATTGGTTTTTGGAAAATATTTTGTCTAGCTTTCGAACCTTGTTTGTCCCTTGGCCCAGATTCCAGCAAAAAATAAATGCGAATGTTTTGCCATTCATAGATGATATTATCTTAGTGCTCTTTGAAGAAATATATGTTGGAAAACGTGAGTTTTTAGCCAGAAAGAAAAATCAATGAGCAAAGCTGATCTGGAAAAAACAAGAATTTAAACGTAATGGCTAAAAAGGTGTCTCATATAACGTATTAGCCTCAAAAGGGTCATTCACATTTTCAGAGGCGAGAGCAACTGACAAGGTTGGGTTTGAGTCAAAAAATAATTATTGCAGAAGCCTCATAATCATTTTATTCACAAAATTAGATATTCTTGAAATTATATGTAATCATAATTGACACGCTAAATATATATTACTTTGCAAAAGGTGCCTTTGGCCATCCCAACCCTATCCATTTTGACCTGTCTAAATTTTACCCGATATGACCCGTAAGCCAACCAGCCCATTTTTTTTTCCTTGTAGACATGTTCAACCACTGGCAGACTAGATCCACGTGGTCCTACTAACCAGCTCATTTTGCTACCTCTATAAGTAATGTAACAAAATAGAAAGTGAAGCACCACTTACTTCCCAGTATAGAATCCCGCAGAAAACCAAGCATTCAAGACAGCTGAGAGATCCGTTTGAGACGTCTTGTTTTGTGCCACATCTACAGATCCCATTTCTACTCCCTGCCCTTTCTTTTCATCTGCAATTCAAACACATGTAGCGATGCTACTTTAATCACAAGGGCAACGATGAGAAGTACAAAATGGAAACAGAATTGAACAACACTCAAGAAATGCAGATACTTTTGTAAATCATTTATACTCCCTAAAAAAGAATACTGACCTTGACCTACATCAGGTATACAGGTAGCCTCTTTGTTAAACGAATGAATAGCTTTGTCAACGGCTCCCATTGCAGCTTTGATAAAACCCGCGTCATCTAAAGAAACTGAGTTTCCATAATGACCACATGCTGTACTCCCAATACAAGTTTCACTAGAGGAACCTGGCGCCAAGGAGGTGCACGGTGCAGTTGAGTATGGACAAACATAAGGACGACAAGTACATACAGGCGGTCCAGAAGTTTGTGATGCAGACACCGTATGGTATTGAGAATCATAAGCAGCACCATTACCATAACCATAATCATAGCTATAACCTTGTGAGTCCCAATTTCCGTATTGGTAAAATTGTTGCAAAAGTTTCTGTCTTTGTTCCTCAATAGCATTATATTGGTTAAGTAGAATATTATACTGTTCTTTACTTTCAGCATTAACATAATTATAATCTGTATCTTGAACTTGACCACCGTTTGATGGACTCAATTCTTTCTCAACGACTCCTGGTGTACATTTTTCAGTTACTGAAGAATCCGTAGTCTCTCTCGTATCAGTCGTGTTCTTTTGTACATCTGTACTTTTATCATTTATTTCCCCATATGCACTATACACAAACAACAACAAAAGTCAGTTAAGCTATGCCTCAGCAAATCAGAAGTACAAACATTTGTGGTTTTACAAATATGCACAAGCATACACTTTAGTTTCATTACTTCCAGTTAAGAAGTTTGGAGAACTTTCTTCATCGTATTTTGTGATTCTTTCTGCTTCCTTAAGAGAACCATTATCACCTCCTTTGCCGTGCATTATCTAAACAAAAGGTGGTCATTGCAAAAATTCAGCAAACTGTTATTACATATAGATTAGCCTAAAAACAGACTTAAGAAGGCCTAATGAGTAATGCCACTTGGCATCCATACACGAGCCCTAAAATAAAAATAAAAAGCCGACCTCCTCATAATATCACAGATGAATGTCAAGCATCTTTAGGTCTAATAAGCGTCATTTTCTTATGCGGAATATATATTACAATCGCGTAAAGGTGCACTTTGCAATTAAAATGTCCCATATGAACTAATTGATGCGTAAATGTTTATGCTTATATAAGTTGAAAGTCTTTAAATTTGTCGTTCTGTATTTTTATTGGTGATTGAAGTCTTTGACTTTATGTTTATATACACATTCTTAATAAAACAACATACAACCTGCTTGTTATATAATGTATGTATAGCACAAAACCTAGTTTCTTCACATCACAAAATCAGCAAAATTTTAGAAGAAACTTAAGCAATTTATAACAAAACTAAGAAATTTTTATGCTATTAATAAGGTACTTCCCTATAATCTTTACATATGTAAATTCCAGTCAGAATTCAGAACTCAATACACATAATACAATTTAATTATTACTATTATTAGTTATATATTATTTTGAGATATATAAAGAAAGAGAGAGACCTTGTATTTAGAGATAGCGTCATCAAGGGCCTTGACAAGGGCAGAATCGTCCCAAAGTTGGTCATTTTTCGCCATTGTTTTCTGCTGCAAGTCTGCCGCAATGTAAGCACCTGTGTGTTCGTTTGGAAGTGCTGTATATATATGTGCTAAAATTCAGGGATACAAGAATTCCAAAATTGCCCCCTCTACTTCTAAATGTAACACTTATTCGCCTCACATTTGAACATCTCAAGCTCAACATGTGGGAAACTATGGTGTGAACAAGTTTAGCTTTCTATATAACAAATCAAGCTCGAGTTTATAATGTTCTACCAAGCCATTGTCGGATTTTTCGAATCTTAGATGTGAATGGAGAAATATCATACTATAACACTTAAAGTTATACTACACTACTTCTTTTTCTTATTTAAATTATATAAATCGACAACATGTTATACTTTCACATGCTTGATAACGTTTTTGAAGTATTGAAATTAACTGAATCACACTTTTGCTTTGTGCATTTATTCTCCCTAAATTTGTGCGTCTACAAACTGTGAGATTCAAATTAATAAAATTATTTATATTTATATGTCTATGTATAATAAAATAATAATTGAGATATAAAAAAATCAACTTTGTAAATTATTTGTTTACGTGACTCAAATATGTAACTCGAACCAAAAGAATTACATATTTCCTTCTCAAAAACTATCAAATTTATATAGTTTCTCAGAATACAAATTTTCAATGCATAATATGTAATAATTTTAATGTATGTTTGACAAAATATGCAATTTAAATAATTTGTGAGTAGAAAATTTATAATTGACCTTAAATAAATCTTATTAAAACTGTAAAATAGAGATGAGCATTAGTACCGAAATTTCAATACCGTATCCATACCATACCATTTCTGTACCCGTATCGGTACCATCCCACTTCAAATGGTATGGTATTCGGTACTTATATAAATGTTTTTTTTTATGCGGTACTTTCGATATGGTATCGGTATTTTTCCGGTTTAGTACCCGGTCCCAATTTATATAAGATATTATTATTTATTAAGAAACTAGATTCCAATCCCGTGTGTACACATGAGCCGTTGAAAAATTGTATTTAATTGTTATAACTATCAATATAATGTGTCCGATAAAATTATAGAGTTTTACCTTATTTAAAAACTACGTAGTAACTTTTGCAATAAAATTATATAAGGTAGTATCTATATTATGGTTATAGTTGGGGTCATATTAATTTTACTTTTTGTATACAACTTTGAGTGTGTAAAGGGTAAATTTTTTCAACCGAATGCAAGATAAATCAAACAACCTCCCACTATAAATGTATCTAATTATATTTAACAATCATAAACGCTTAAGTTGTAATACGACGGAGCAACTATATTATCTATAAGACCTTTTTGTAACAGGGGCATATAAAAATTTCAATTAAGACTGACATATTATTTATATACCCAACTACCCAAGCGATATACACGGAGAATCACTTGGATGTATGGGAAATTGATTTTTAAATAGTCATTATTTTTAATTTTTGTGTGCACATCGAAAACATAAGCATGTCGATTCTTTGTCATCTTTTTGTTTAAGTTGTCATATTTGGTTCAGTTTGGTATTGAGGTGGTGTTATGTTTTTGTATTGTATCACGCTTTACAACTGATCATTGTTCACTTTAGTATTGTTATACTTTCGGTACCAAGCGAGTATAGTACCACATTTTACTGTACCAGTACCCGTACCGTACCGGTTGCATACCACTTCAGTTGGTACGGTATTCGGTACTCACGTTAGGGCAAAAAAGAAAAGCGGTACCAACCGATTTGGTACGGTACGGTACCAATTTCGTACCACGCTCATTCCTACCGTAAAACTATTTAAATTTTGAATTTCACTAAAGATAACCCTTACGGCTATGAAAATGCACTTAAAAATATTATACGTTAATTCTATTGCTATTATTTTTATTTTACAAGACTTCACCCCTAAATGTTTTCCGGTCACACACCAAATTCCACACATTTCATTATTGCCGCCATGAAACTTTCCTTCTCTCTTTCAAAGGATTCATCCAAACCCTCGAAACCCACCGTCCCCTCTTCTTCATCAGCTAATGAATCCCCAACAAATAAACAATTCATCACGGAATTTGATCCATCCAAAACCCTAAACGACTCCAATTCCAATAAATCAATCATAATCCCACCAATTCCCAATCAATGGACCACTCAAAATCAATCCAACCACCTCACTCTTCAATTCGAAACGCACCCCAATTCGACCGACTCGGTCGTGTCCAACATTGCCAACGGCCTAAATCTTCGTGACAGGAAGCAGTGCAATCAATCTCGAATTGATCAATTGATGTTAATGAAATTGAAAAGTGATTTGAAGAGATTACCGAATGATAATGGATTGAATGAATTTGATGATGTTCCAGTGGAAGAGTTTGCGCCGGCATATTTAAAAGGTTATGGATGGTATGAAGGAAGAGGGATTGGGAAGAATGCAAAAGGGGATGTTAAGGTTGTTCAGTTTACTAAAAGAACTGGTACACAGGGGTTAGGGTTTGTTGGACACGATCGTATAATTGTGAAATCGAAAAAAGGTGTTAGTAATAGTGGAAAAAGAGTTGCGTTCTGTGAGGAGTGAAGCTGGATTGATAAATTTGGAAGGGATTTGTGGCGATGATTGAATTATGGTTGGAGCATCAGATATCTGATATATAAAGTTGTGAGCTTTATGGTTCAAATGTTGTTCTTATTATGCATTGTATTGTATGAACATGCTATGGTAATGAGATATTTGATTTTTATTCATTAAGTTGTAGGAATGTATGATACAAAAATTATGCAAGTAATAATCCTTATTTTCGAAGAAGTTTAGAGTAATTTTTATGCATTTAGAACGCAGATTATCCTATATGTACATTATAAGCTTAATAACAATGTCATGACTATTAGTATGACTGACTTCAAGAACTCCTTATCGAACGCATTGCCCGCTTATCTTTTGATGATCCTAAGTAGTTTGTGTTGAATTCTAGCTTTAGTCGGTCTCAACATCTTAAATAATCATGTTTGGGTAGGAATCTATTATTATTATTCATGTTGTTAAACTTGTTTTCCAACTTATACATGGTTTTGGCTACGTTTCATGATACAATTTTTTGAAGTGTAAATGAAAGATAGGCACAATGCTTTACATTTCAACAACATGGTTGGTTTGTAAGTATATATTCTGAATTTCCAGATGTTAGATATCATGTCAATTATCTTCACCTGGAAACAGTTACAGTGCTGATTATTACTTAGATATTGTGTTTTTAGCTTTGAATATTTGATTATTTTAGCAAATGATCTTGCTGAAGTATCTGACATTTATGTCTGTAACTGCTGACTATTGGCTAGCAATCATATTGGCTTCTTAATTAACAAAAGTGTCTTTCTAGTATAGTCATTTGATATAGAATTGACATAAAGAATGATGTAAATAACACTTTTAGGATTTTTGCTTGTCCAATGTTCTAATGTAAACTTCTTTATCAATTTTAGTAGCATATACAATGAAAGCGGTTCTTGGAACATCTAAACTAGTTCTATGCTGCATAGACAGGCCAGACCCAGTATAGAGCATCTATTTGGCCTTCATAGTTTGGATTTGTGATCCATTTTGTTTATTGTTTGGTTGGAAGCCTTTTGTTAAGCAAGGCAAACATATGGGCGGGTTGGGTATTCTGCATGTTATTGTAAACATCTGGCTCTATCTTAGTTTGATAGCGAAGGTCTTGTTGAACTGGTATTGCCCAAAATACTGTTTTCATACTTTTCACCTTCAATTATTTTCGCATCAGATTAGACTATATGCACAAGAAACAGCCTGTACACTTTTCGCCTTACACTACACTTTTTGGTTTAAGTAATTTTCTTGGTTGGTATAATTTTGAAACTTCATTTGGTCATTTGGTTTACAGATATATGCAGTTAACAGGAAGTTGTTTTAAATAACATCAATACTTGATTTTTGTACTATGTTTATTGAATCCACTAGGAAATACTCTTGTCTGCTCCCCTGTTATCCAACAGCTGTCCTAAGTGATGTTTTGTATTCAAAGAATTTTGCTACTTTTGATGAGACTAATAAACTTGCTATTTCTCTATGAGTAAATGGTCATTTGGATTAGTTTGAGTATACTTCCATTTGATAATCCAATCTAAACTCGTTTCTCCTCTTTAGTTGTTAGTGTTTGTTTCTGTATACGTGTTATATAGTATCTTAAACGTGCTAAATGTAACGGTTGTCACTTATATTCTGACCATTCTGGGATCGTATGCTTGCTGGTTTTTACTGTGTCTAAATACTTGCAATCTTGTTTATGTATTCTCAAAAGTTTTACCGGATAAAAGATCAAAAAATATGTGTTGATCAAATAGTGAAAACATCAATCCCTTTTTATGATGGTTGCATGGTCAAAAGTTATTGCAAGTTCAAAAGTCTATGAGGAATACCAACATTTCTTTACAGCACAATAAAGCAACCACTTTGAAACAATAATGTCCCTATTTTTAGTTTTTTACCTTGACTAAACAACTATCTATTCATCTCCAGTTTAATTAAGATTATTGCTGTTTAATTAAACACAAAAAATGTCATAGTATCATTCACAAGTATAAGACAATAGACATGGTCATGCCATTCATTAGTATTGCTAAATTAACGAAAATGTGATTATCTATACTCTGACATTCATAGCATGCGACAAAGTATTTGGGGCTACATTATGTGTAATGAACTTTCAATTTATTGTTCTTCTTGTATTTCGATGACATGACAACTTGTAATGATGACACGTATAGCCTCATACAGTTGACACGCATGTAAAAGTATCAAAAGTTACATATAATAACAATGAATAACAAGTTTACCACAAGCCCAAATAGTCCAAAACACACTATAAATGTTAGAGCATGAATAGTTACATTTTTCGAATACTTAAGCCTAATAATAAAAGTGAACGGAATATTCATATACTTGGAAACATGTAGAATAAAAATCTTTAGATACCAATATCAATTTAAGCTTTATAATAAAACTTTGACATATAATAATTAGTATATGATTGAGTCTCATATAAGAAAAGAAAGAAGATAAAATTAATGAGAGAATGGAACAAAAGTATATTGAAATAAAGAATAAAGAATGATGATTAAGCAAAAGGGCAAATTATGGTCGTGGGTTATTATTGTCAAAGTTGCTTTCACTCACATTTGTTCCCAAAGATTTGTAGGGCACTAGAAATGACCAATTTCTCCTGTCCAAAGTCATCGCAAAAGATTCAATATGTTCCCCAACTTTTTGTGTTTCTAAAATATATACCATAAATATGCTGCTGCTCTATTTCATCAATCAATCATTTAAATAGCAGGCCACTTAACGTCTCATATTCTTGAATTGATGTGGGAATGTACGTGATTGGTTGAGTTTCAGAGAATCAATTCAATATATATATGCATTTGGGGATGTAAAGTTACTGTTTTTTAGATCAAATGGGTGCAAACTAGTAACATCTCTTAATCACATGAGTATGAATAATTTAATGATCGGTTTTGGAGAAAATGCGTAGTCAAATCCTGATGAGATTAATGATACAAGGAACAAGACACCTAATTGACATTATACTTGGTCAAATCTAGTGAAAGAAAGTTTTGAAAAAAAGCTAGCATTAGATTCATGTAGCATATTGTAAAGCTATTGATTTCAACAGTTCGTCTTGGCTTTGCATTATTAACTTAGTTTAATGATACGAATCGCTTTTGGTTTTCCGACAAGATTTCATAGTTTGGTTAGATATCGTTGGCTATTTATTTATTTGAAAAGTATTCATTTTTAGGTCGTGTAATAAGTCCATCAAATAGGACTACAAACAAGTTTACATTTTTATTGCGCAACTCAAGCTCAATCAAATTGAATTTTTGGCCTTCAGATCCTAGGATATTTCACGAGGTTCATCTGAATACTCCGGGTGAGGGTGTTGATATATATTTAATTTGATTGTTTTTGGCCATTTTCTTTGGGGTGATGTCTACCATAAAATGATGTAAATACCAAAGAAAGGTTTTGATAACAAAAACATTAAGAGATTCTTAATCGTTAAAAGAGAATCACACAGGCAAATGAAGCTACAATTATATCTTTAATCATTCATAAGAAAAATGCTTATTTTCTATTTGTTTGTACAACTTATTGTATTATTTATTTTATGTAGAAAGAATTATCGTTTTTAATATGAAATATAAGCAGTGACTTATTATATACAGTAAAGTAATACAGTATGAATTACAGTGAAGATTAGGGAGCACATATAGGAGTCAAATTGCCACACAAATCAAAATTGTCAGAGGTCCAAAAAAACATGCTCCAATGCTTAATTTCTTCTTGAACCTACTGCTTCCATTGCTGTTGCCAACATCATGAGCTTCCCAAGATTATAAAAACAAAATTTAAGAGAAACCCAATGAAACATTTGCATTCTATCCAAATTTTGCATTACCCATATACCATAAGTTTGTTCTTTTATGAATAAACTAATACATAAAAACCAAGAAGCTAATTAGTGGCCCATCTTATTGAAAAATTGCAACCACAAGACTAGCTTAAACAGGGTTCTTTTGCCACATTCAAGTAACCAATTTGAATACTCAAAAGGCTTTAGACATAATTTTGGTCCCACTATTTAATTTGTATATACTATACTATACGAAGACATTAATGAAAAATAAGTCACAACGGTAAATACAAATACAGAATTAAACCTTCGTTCGATAACACTTTCCCGACCAGTATGAATGAAGGAGGATGCAAACAATTAGGGTACACCAAATGCAATCAAAATCAGTCTCAATCGACAGAAATAAATAGTAATAAAACACACACAAAGCACACAAAACTTTTTGCGTGGAAAACCTCTCAAGAAGAGAGTAAAAACCATGGGTCCCGTAGGCCGCTTAAAATCCATTAATACCAACAAGAGAGTAATACAGCGGGTTTTCTCTAGATTCACAATAGGCATTCAATAATGATCATACTCTTGCACTATATCATCAACAAGTATGTAATTAATCTAAAGAAAAAAGAGGAAAAACTTCACCAATATTATGCCCTCTGTTATGGCTGTTGTAACTCGTGTTTGAGACCACCTGAGAAAAATTCAACCATCCAAAATGTTTGCGCAGATGTTAAAAACATGTTGTCCAAAATAGGTGACGATCCGACCGTTCAATCTCCAGGGATAGACTGTTTACTGAGCTGCTACAGGGAAAATCGGGAATGAACAATAACCTCTATTTTTCTTTTCTATCTTGTGTAAAAAGTGAACACATGTTATCATTATAAAAGCCCTAGCATACAAGACTAAATAGATCTTGTATTTAGCCTATTTTGTTGGGCTTTTATTTGTTTCCTCGTAATTTAGAAACACATTAAAAAAAAACCCAACAGACATCTTATCTTAAATCTTAAATATAATATAAGAAACACATTTATGATGTCATCAATTATCTAATTTTTAATAAATCAATTTATTCCCTCAATTTCACTTAATTTAAAAATAAAACCCTTAAAATACCTCAAATTTGACGATAGAATATAAATAAACAATACTACGAGTCGTGTGCAAAAAACTTTTTGTTACATATTTGTGTGTTAAAGATTCTTACACTAAACCCTAACTAAAATACACAACAATATTTACTACTCCTATATATTGTATCTCTTTCCATCCCCATGCGTATTTTATTTTTTCATCATGTTATCATAATTTCAATTTGCCAACCAAATTGTTTGATTTTATCAAATTGACTAAAATTTAGTACAAGATGACATCATGAATAATTGTTAATAATTTAATAAAATTTAAATGAGGCTAACGAATTTGGGTTTTCATATATCTCAAATTTATTACTCTTTTTTCTTTTTAAGTTTTTCTTTTTTTTTCATAGTTAATTATTCTATTTTATTTTTGGTGGATTTACTAACTAATTTATAGTTCGATTACAATTTTAGATTACACAAACAGACGTTACAAATTTAAAATTATTTTTTTAAAAGGTAATCGCATGATTTAAATGACTTTGACATAAATTTACATAAATTGACATTACTATATCATGTTTTGTGTTCCTAACATGTTATAGTTAACTTGCACTTAAGATTAAAAAAACTTGAAATATTTTTTTATTTTATTTTTATAAAATTATTGAACTATCGTAATAAATTAAATATGAATTATTGTATTTAATACTTCTTATGTGTTAAAATTAATATTCACGCTAATTTATATTTGTCCCAAAATAATTCTCCACTTGCAAAAAATAACTATTAAAAAGCATTAAACTCCTAATTTTACCCTCATTTATTACTTTCAATCATTTGTTACTTAAATAAATTATGTCAAACTTGTCTCCAATATAATGGTAAAATTGACATTTACCCAAACTATCTTAATTACAATAAAAAGTTGTGGGACAATTTTTGTGAAACAAAGGGAGTAGTTACTATAAAAGCCAATAATTTTTTTTTGCGAATTAAACTTGCAATCATGTAGGTTTGTTTACAACCATTTTACATATGAGTTTTATTAATTAATTAAAAAATCTTATTTTTTTTATTTTTATCTATATCTTTTATAATTTATTTGCAACACCAAATATATTGATATCATCGATCACTAACTTACATTTAAGATCTTTTAACTCTATTTTATGACATATGTCATGTACGACATAAAATTAATGACATATTAGTCAAACAAAAATATTAATCTCTTATTTTTTGTTATCAAAATAAGAAAACCTGATGAATCACTAAATTGTTAGCTTCATAAATATCAAGAATCATCATATTCGTATCCATAAAAGTATACACTATCGATAAAGTGTTAACTAATTAAAAAGAAGTTTTATAACTTTTAATTAACTAATTGAAAATCTTATTTTCTTTCAAATTATATTTTCGATCTATTAGTAAATAAATAATTGGAGACTTCATCTTTGAAGTTTAAACAAATCACTCATATATCATGTAGGGTTGAATTCTTATACAAGTGACAAAATCATTTTATTTAGATATTTTTACTTTTTTTCGTGATCATAATAAACCAAAATTATTTACAATGTACATCTTAAAAAAAATAACTAAATTTTATAAAAAAATAACCATTTTACCTTACATAACCCGTGTATATACACACGTTTAAAGGCTAGTTAATATAATAAAAGATGTTTGGCAAGTAACATTCGCTTAGGATGTATCGATTTCTATTACGTTTGAGGGTGAGGTCGGTCTAGTCGAAACAAAATAGTATAAGGTGTAGATTAATTAGTGTTGTTTACTAAGAGATATGATCTTAACTTGCTCATTTTATTGATATTGCCATAGGTGCATGTGACTGGTGCCAAAATAAAAATATTCTAGCTAGTTAAATCCTATATTGATCTGTTTTTGCTTATTAATGTTATAGTGAAAGATGATAGGATAATTGATTTACAATTAAATAAAGTATTGTAAAACATGTTTGAACATCTTATGAAAAACAATTTATGTTTCCTTTAATAAATGTCATGAAAATCTTTGACTGACGACTAAAAGTCAATCCTTCAAGTTGATTGAAGAGTAAATGATATGGCGATATTGGGTGCGGATTACTCTTGAGACGACATGAATCCAATCAGATCTAATATGTGTGATGATTTATATACCATCAATTTTTTTTCGTACACCATTAATTATGCTTTACAATATTGTGCTTTACAGTATTGTACATAAAGCACAGTTAGTAGTGTATGGAAAAATTTTTAGTGAATCACTACCCAATCAAATTATTTTATCTTCATTGGCTGCATGCTTACCCAACACCCAATTTATATCAGTTGAGTTTAATATCAATGTTACCTCTGTTTAAATGCACTATTTACTTTAATCATTAAGGTTTAACAAAAACTAACTACTTAACTAAACAGTCAATTAAATACATATAATTAAGTCTAGAGCTTGATCGATGACACTAATTAGGCATATATATGGTTAAAACAATGGGAAGGGGAACGTTTGGTAACATGGTGGGACGATCAATTGATGTGTTTAATTACTAATAGTTTATGACAATCAATTTACATATAAAAAGAATGTTCAACTCCATTTAATACTTGTAAACATATGCTCGTCTCGACAAGTTTCCAAAGTCTAAAGTCAAGCAAAAGTATATTTCTGATCTCCTCCTGATTGATTAATGTGGCATATATATTATTCCCAAAAAAGATAAAAATGGGTTAAACTAATAAGCACTGAATTTTGTCATAAATTCCCTAAGATTTCGGATATTAATTACATGAAATACTTTTATTTAAGATATCTACTAAAGTAAAAACTAAAAATCAAGAAGAAAAGTTAAAGATGGTAAAGGAATCAAGTCTCAAACTTATTCACTTTTTTCCTTTTTCATCTTTTTCTCACTTTCTTTTCCTACCCCCACGTCCACATAAAGAAATAAAAGGCCCCCACCATACCCTCTACCTCTCTTCAACTGTCATTATCATACATATTACTTCACATACCTTATATACGAATACAACCATACCCCTTCACTTCATACTCTCTATCTAGCTTCATCTTTCACCATTAAACACAACCCAATCTCAAGATTATACATATCAAGAATCATAAACCTAACAAATTGAATCAAGAACAAAAAAAGTTCAGACCTTTACTAGTGAAAATGGAGTTCTTTCCACCACAACCTGACCTATCTCTTAGAATTAGCCCACCCAACACTCAACCCACTTCAACAACATGGAGAACATTAACCCCAAATGATAAAGATCAAGACTTGAATTTGGTTCATTTCTGGAACAAAGCTTTAACCTCCCAAAACCCAACCCATTCAAATGATTCTGACTTGACCCAGATCACAAACACACCAAATTTTCAAGACTATCATCATCAAGGACTAAATTCACAACTAGGGTTGTTGACACCAATTAGAGGAGTTCCTGTTTGTTACCAAAATACACATCCTAATAGTTTCCAAATACTAGCTGCAGCTCAATACCATCATCAAAATAACCAGCAGCCTGCTAGTAGTAGTTCTTCTTCTTTAAGTTATGGTAATAACAATATCGCGCGATCAAGATTCTTGTCATCGAGGTTTCCTTCAAAGCGTAACGTTCGAGCTCCGAGGATGCGATGGACTACAACCTTACATGCTCGATTTGTCCATGCTGTTGACCTCTTGGGTGGCCATGAAAGTATGCTTTAGCTAGAGCTATCTCTCAACTTTAATTAGTCAGTCTTAATTAAAACATAATTTTATATTTGATAATATTGCTTACCAAATGAACTTAGGAGCAACACCCAAGTCAGTTCTTGAGCTAATGGATGTGAAGGATCTCACATTAGCACATGTTAAATCTCATTTACAGGTAAACTTGATAACCCTAGCCAGCTCTTTTTTTTCAATTATTTTAAATAGGGTCATATTTCTACTTGATCTATATTATTCATTTGTATAGATTATTTTTCAATATTTGCCATTATTAAGATTTTATTTGATAATTTGTTGTCTAATTTAATGAAAAAAACACTCTAGTGAGTATATACGATTAGCTAATAACTGCACTCGACAATCAAATTAGGGTACTATTTTTCGTAGTTTTCGGTCCTTTAAAACTTTAATCGACAAACGAAAGGTACTATTTCTCGTTATATTTTAGAACCCATTCAATTCTTTGTTTAGAAAGAAAAAAAATGCCTTATCTTTGTTATCTATCAAGTTGCAGTTTATAATTTCTCAAGATTCATTGTCTGTGAAATATACTCATATAAATTTGTACATAAAGGAGGAAGCTTCAAACTGAAGTCTATAAAATTATATGCAGGCAAAGACCTCTTTTGATTTATGTTCACTTTTGACTTTTAGACTGTAGCGACAACTTTGCATTTTCAGAAAATAAAATAAAATAAATTATATAATTTTAAATGAATTCAGATTTCTGAAAATGTATTACTATATTCTTCTTCTTCTTTTCTTCTCCTCCTGCTACTGGATCAGATAATTCTGCATAGCTACAGCTTTTTTTAAATTTGCTTTCCAGAACACATGTTTTTATTAATTTACTGTATAATTTTAATTTATTGCATCAATATAAATATATACACACACATACACAAGAAGACAAAGCCTAAGGAGTTGAAAAACAAAGAGAGAGACCACAAGTTATATACACAGAATCCAGTGTGTAACTGTGTGCATTTTTTTAGGTTTGAATTGAATAACAACATTAATAATTCTCTCCTTTTCAGAGGGAAACTTGAGATATAGAAAGTACAAAAAAGACCATCATTTGTCAATGATATGTGGTTTCTTAACCTCACATGTTAACCAAGGTTAAAGTCCAGTGGTTGAACAGTTTTTCACTCATATAGACATGCAGCCTACAATAGATTCGTTTTCTAATTATATGCTTTCTTTATGCATGGTCACATATATATATATGCATAGTCTATTGTACTACTTAACCTTTTTATGATTCATCAAACACCTTCACTTATTTTTAACTGTCACACTATGGTAGAAGTAAGTCTAAAATATTACTACTTGTTATAATAGTGACCGTTGATGTTGATGAAAATGTACATGATATATAAGCACCTAATTAGAATAATTATAATGTATGCAAGTAGTTTCAAAAAATATATAAGATTTTGTTTTGTTACTTCTTATTTTGCAGATGTATCGAACTGTAAAGACAACCGACAAAGCGCTAGTTACTTCAGGTTAAATACGACTCTTGATCATTTGCTTGTTTGTACTCTGTATATATGTTCCGATCAACTCAACTGTATGATACTTGATATCAATTTTGAATAGTTGATTTATTGTCTTTCATTAGGGCAAACGGAAGTTTACGAGAATGGTTCATCAGGGGATAATTGTGAAGATATAAATGTTGGCATTCATAATCAAAGAACGGAATTATCAGCTGAACATAAAGGACGTTATTCTAAGGTTCGTCAAACTAAAGATTTTCAGCATTGTCGTTGGAGCAATTTGTCAAGGTGAAAACTTATACTGACTAACTTTTTCAATGCTAAAGTTAACCAAGGTTTCTTGAAAGGCAAAGTATAGTTTTAATCAAAATGATACACAATCCGAAAATATATATATTTCAAAGTACATATATATGCCATATATGATTCGCCAGTGTAGAGAGCTTGGCTAACAAGCTTATAATATTATAGTCAATCACTGTTTGGTTATGCTTAAAATCGATACTAATGAAAATGCTTGTCCCTCAACAGTAGTTTTGGAACTTTTTCTTTGGGTTCTTTAGCAATGTCCTTTAACTCATTTTCAACATTAAAATTAACCACATTTTGTCCAGTTTGAATGTCACATGACTGTATATTTAGTTATTTACACAATTAAACAATGAAGAATGGTAAATTCATGGGATAAAAGTCTTTCAACTCTATGTGCTTTTAGAGTCTTCCAAGAAAACAAACTCCCTTTCAAGTGGCTTGAAAAGGGGCTTTAGGTAAAACATGAAAAGTCCATTAATTTACTCTTGTCATTACATGTAAAAAGATGAAACCAAAATTTCAACCTCTTTTTCCCTTTAACCTTGTGGTTTTCAATGAAATATGACAATTCAAAAAGGGACCCACTTTCTCTCAAACTTGGTTCAAAACCTATCTTCTTTAAAACTTCTTTGTACCTTGTGTCTATGCATTTGTGTTTATTGTAATTGTTCTTCCTCCACCCCTATTCTTTCTTGTGTACAATGGCATGGGTAATGTGGATGGAATACACATGGGCCTAATTTAGCTTTTTATCTCAAAAGAGAATGCTAAAGTAAGAAGCTATAGCTATAAACTAGCTATTGAAAGAAAGCTTCTTTTATATATATATATATATATATATATATATATATATATATATGGGTTTGCTTTTTTGTTTTCTCTTTTTTCTTATGGTATGGCCTTTGCACTGATTAATTGGGGTTATCTAATTTTCTTGCAAATCTTGTCCATGGATTTTTTAGCAGGGAAGTTTTGTTGCATGACAAACATGGAGATCCTGAAGCAAACATACTATATCTTGAGGTAGATTTGCTATTTCTAATCAAAATTTTAAATAATTACAACACCTTCATATCATATATCAAATATAATGATAATGATGCTAACTTTCGACAAAAAAAAAGAATATAAGTATCTAAAGGAACGTACATTGATTTACTTTTAATGATAGTACGTAATGATGAATAGGAAAGTTTAACATAAGCACCATCCAAATGAAAGGCAATTTGCAACTTTCAAGGAAAAAAATATTTACATCATATATTAAGCTTTGCATTTGCATGGGAATATATAAAATAAGGGTTTCATGGAAAGTAGAAGGAAAGATTTACTCACTAATTAACAAAAAGACAAAAAGGCATTTGAATTAGGCAGATAGATCATCCTAAAATTAATACCAAATTCAAGCTAAAGGCTGTTATTTATTTATTTTTGCCGAAAAACACGAGATATATACATAAGAAGCATTTTCATTAAAATGTTGAAAAGACTCGTGAGAAAGTTACATACAAACAAAATTGAGAATATGCCTAATGTCTAAGAACTACATGTATCTCAATACTGTATGTCATCAAGTTTGCACTCGTAAACAATTACAAACTACCCATTGAAATTAAGAGAAAAATCAAAACTAAGCATTACGAATTAACATTCATGATTGAGTCAACCAAATATGATATTGATGACCGTAACATAACCGTGAAGTAGTAGCCCACAAAAACACTTTTAAAGGCTATTAATTACAACACTTGCAGAAAAGACGACAAACAAACTCCAAATCTAAATATTGCATTATCCTACCAAAACTAGGATATATTGAAATATGGAGAAATAATATGTGCAGTTGACTGTATAATTGTTTGATGCAGTTGAAAGCATTTTTTTTAAATAAAAGTTACATTTTCAGTCCTTGAAGTTTATTTATATTTATAATATTGGTCATTCAATTTACCCTTACAACACGAATGAACCGTATAGTTTAAAATATAAACCATCGATCTAAGTAATGGTTGACTAATTTTTGTTATTATTACAGAAGAAAATGAATTCAAAAGGCATGCAGGATGAAAGATTATCAGAAATGAGCTCATTATCAAGCCATTCAGAGACCAGCCTTAAGAAGCCCAATCTAGACTTCACTTTGGGAAGAGCACATTAATTAATAGTGATGTTTGTGTGTTTATATACATAACATAACATATAGTATATAGTAATAGTATTACTCATTTTGATATCATTGATTGTTTTATTAATGTATATGAATATGATATGATGACAAGTATTTAGTGAAAAAGACAGATATATGTGCATGCCCACTGTAAAATTAGTAAAGATTGGTACTAAAAGGAGAGTTAAAAGAAAGACAAGAAGAAAGGGTACAGGCCCAGGGAAGAAGGTGTGCAGGTAGGACAATTGAACTGGGCTTCCAATGTTACAAGGGCCCATTTTTTAAGAATAATTTGGTATTCCATTCCATTCCATCCAGCCGTGACCCAAAAACCCGGGTCGGAACCCGAAACCGGAAAAAAAACCGAAACCCGAAACCGGTCAAAACCGGTTTTGATCAAAACCGGTTCAGTTTTTGTAAAAACCGGCGGTTTGGGAACCGGTTTGGGATATATCCGTTGGCGAACCGGGTTGGAACCGGTTTTACTCGAACCGGTTTGAAAAAATGGTTAGAAAAACCGGTTTGAAATCGGTTCTTGAGCTGTTCGAGAAACTAGCCTTTTTTTGAGTTTTTGACCCTTTTTTTGGTTTTTTTTACCATTTTGCCATCCTAAAATTAGTATAAATAGATACCTTGGGTTTGGTTTAGTCACAACACTCAATCTTGCTAATTCTAGTCTTTAAACACTCAAAACACTTACGATTTACGTACGAAACGCTCTCAAAATTTTTCTACCCCTCTCAAAACGCTCTCAAACTTTTTCTACCCCTCTCAAAACGCTCTCAAAATGGCAACTCAATCTTCTTCAACTTCCGACGGTGTTGGTTCTTCAAATGCACCAACCGTTGTTCAAGTTTTGGTAACCAAACGAAATCCGGAGATTTGGTGTAATTACGACAAAGTGTTGTTGTCGGATGGTTCGACTAAGGCATTTTGTAAACGTTGCGGGAAATTTTTGAAAGCCGACTCCAACTCAACATTGAAATCACATGCTACAAAGTATTGTGATGGAGTCAAAAGTAATCCGGAGTCGGGTTAAGCAACCATGTCACGAGATGGGGGTATTTTTACATACGAAGCGAAGCGGTGTCGAGAAGCATTTGCCGGCTTTGTGATTCAAGAAGCTTTGTCGTTCAACCACTTCGACAACCCTCGGCTTACTAGGGTCATTCAAAATACTCTTCAACCGTGATATAATCATGTAAGTCGTCTTACTCTTAGACGTGATGCTCTTAAATTGTGAAAAAATGCTAAAAGTCAACTAATAATCGGTTTTGAAAACTTAAATACAAATGTATCTTTAACAACCGATGTTTAGTCGGCTCCTCTGAATTAGCCTATTTCTTGCGTGTACCAATTGAAGTTTTTTAATAAATGAAGCCTAGAAATGAATGCTTTCTCAGCAGGAGAGCAAAAAACGCAAGAATCCTCTTTTTTCTATAACATAACTTAATTGAGGTTTCTTCAAAACATTCATTCGAGTCAAAGCAGACATTTTATATATATATATGCCCGGTTCGTACCTTTGTGTTACCGCGCATTGGGTTGCTCCCGCAACTTGGCAAATGATGAAACGTACCATTGCTTTTGAAAACTTTGACTATCCTCACACGGGTAAAAACTTATTTTACATGTTACGAGATGTAATGAAAATGTTTAAAATAGAACAAAAGGTTTTTTCAATCTCGTTTGATAACGCGAGTAATAATACAAACGCCGTTCAAAGATTAATACTAAAATACGAACCACCTTTGAAAGACATTTTCTACCATAGTAGATGTGTTGCACACATCATTAACTTGGTTGTGCAAGACGGACTAGCGGTTGAAGAAATAAGCGTAGTAAAAAACGCGTATAAAACTATGTTACAAGATATATTTTGTTCGGGTAAGGCTAGATACAAACATTATATGAGATTGTGTAAGGAAACGGATTCCATTTTTTTAACCCCTAATTGGGACATGCTCGTAAGATGGAATTCGACTTACAACATGTTTATGTGTGGTTTACGCCAACGCGACACTTTATACGTTTTTCATGATCAACTTGTTCAAAAACGTCTTGCAACACCATTTTCCTCCGAATATTGGGAGGTTATTCAAAAGTTAACCGAATTGCTCAAAGTTTTTAAAACCGCAACTACTTTATTATCGGGTGTTTATTATTCCACGAGTCATTCGGTACTTAATCAAATATTTTTAATGAGTTCAAAACTAAGCGAATACGAATTTTGGGGTAATGTATATTCCATAATGGTGGCTCCCATGAAAGCAAAACTACGAAAGTATTTTAAAGAAATGCCACCGGTAATTAGTTGTGCCGCCGCATTAAACCCATGTTTGAACATTTTCGGGGTGGAATTGTTTATCGATAACATTTGTAACGATTTGGATTTGAATGATGAGGACCCATTTTTTGCACAAAATACAAAAGACTATTTTAACAAATCTTTTAAAGATTTATTTGGTCATTATTTTCAAAAATATGGTTCAACAACAATGGTTTCTTCTAGTTCGGCTTCCACAATGTTTGGTTCATCATCTTCTTCCCAAGATCCAATGATTAATTTATATAATAGTTTAAGACAAGAAACCCATAAACGGGCAAGGGGTGATGGTGACCAAAGGGCCACTAGCGAATATAAGAGATATACCGGAACGGATTTTTTAGCCTCAATGGGACCCGAAGAATTCGCACATTTTGATATTTTGGCTTGGTGGAAAAGGAGGGAATCTCAATTTCCCATCCTAACCATCATGGCCCGAGATTTACTAACCGTCCAAGCTTCTACGGTAACTTCGGAATCCGCTTTTTCTCTTAGTGGCAGGGTATTATCTATACGAAGAACAAGACTCACACCGGCCTCATTAGAGATGTGTATTTGCTTGAAGGATCATTTAGACGCCGCGGAACGTATACAAAACGTTTCAAGTCTTGAAGGTGAATTGGAATACGAAGGAGATATACACGATATCGAGTTGGAAGCGGGTATGACAATATCACTTTCCGATGAAGAAATTGCTCTCGATGAAGCTTCGCGAGAGGCTACCTCCGAAGAAGATTTCGACTTTTGAAGACTACGCAAATTGAAGATGTTAGAAGAATTGAAGATTATAAAGAATTGAAGATTTTGAAGATTATGAAGACTTATTTGTTTCAATAATATTTTTATGAAGATTTAGAAGACTTTGTTTTAAGTTATTGTTAAGTTATGTTTCCATATCTAATGTACTAACATTCTATCGAAAAAAATTTGAAAAATACGTTGGTTTTCCCTAAAACGCTTAACGCTCGAAGAAGATTGAATTATATAGAATTATTGGTTTCAATAATATTTTTAGGAAGATTTAGAAGACTTTGTTTTAAATTACTGTTAATTTATGTTTCCATACCTAATGTACTACCATTCTATCTGAAAAAATTTAAAAAATACGTTGGTTTTCCCTAAAACATTTACGCTCGAAGAAGATTGAATTATATAGAATTATTGGTTTCAATAATATTTTTAGGAAGATTTAGAAGACTTTGTTTTAAGTTATTGTTAAGTTATGTTTCCATACCTAATGTACTAATATTCTATCGAAATTTTTTTGAAGAATACGTTATTTTTCCCTAAAACGCTCAACGATCGAAAAAAAACAATTATATAGAAAAAACCGGTTTGAAACCGCTTTTTGAACACGAAACGGTTCCAAACCGGCCCAAACCGGGTAGACTCGTTTTGGGTTTTTCACCCTCCAAAACCGGTTCGGTTCCAACCCGGTTTTTGGAAAAATCGGTTTTTGACCATTGACCAAAAACCGGTTCGGTTTTCCAACCCGAACCGGTTTGGCCCAAAAACCGGTTCGGTTTTCCAACCCGAACCGGTTTGGCCCAAAAACCGGTTCGGTTTTCCAACCCAAACCGGTTTGGCCCAAAAACCGGTTTTGTTCACCTCTTCCATCTATCTAACAAAATATACTGCATTTTCCCATTCCATTTCGTATTAAGATTTTTAACTTATTTTTAAAAAGATATACAAGATAATAACAACTCCAGGTGTTGTCTTTAAAGATGTATTTTATGCATAACATGATTAGTATATCTTGTGATTAAATGTTCAGATGGTTGATAACTTGACGACTGAATTACGACCATTAAAACATAAAAATCTTCCTTAAGGACGGTGTTGCAGGCGTTTCACATTTTCACTTGATATACATGAAAATTACAGGTCCTAACATTACCAATATCAGAAACTGATCTTGGATGTCGCTTATTTCTTGCTTCAAGCCTTCATTTAAAACGTAGAAAAGTGTTTCACACGCCTTACCAATTTTTAATTGATACACATGTTAAAATAAGTGAAATATGTGTCGAACACTATATATGAATAGGCACAAAATTTAGGCCTATATTTTCAGACACATTTAGCATTACTATAAAACATAATAACTTGTATAAGGTTTTCTCGTAACACCATTCACAATGTAAAACAAGATAATTCTAACATCATTAGTATTATGTACTAACCTGGGGTTTAATATAAGGTAAATGGTGGCCGATTAGAAGACTCTCCTAGTTCTTAACAATATTATAAAATTTCATATCGGGAAAGTTTAACAATAAAAATTGCATAGCAAATCAAATGTGTTTTGATGGGAATAAAAAAATAATTGACATTAATATAAGAGTCATCGTCGCGCCACAAGTAATTAATATGATCTTCAGAACAAATGTGTGTGCCACCTACAAACCAATCTACACAACCAATTTGTTAATTTGTTTCATTAATTAATATTAATATTAATATATAGGAAGTCAATTTGTTTTTTGTGGGCCAACAAAAGATGATACATGGCAACCCATGAGGATGCTACAGTTTGTGCCACCCATTTGATAATTAGTTGCTCTATTATTTAATTTATATTTAAACACATTCAAGTTTTTTTTTAATGACACGTGACTGCTTCTAAATCTGCTACAGTAACAAGGCATTCCTTTCTGTATATATATATATATATATATATAGGCATACGATGGGCCGGCATTTCGCTACCTTGAAAAGTAAACAACTCATAGACTTCTATCAAGTGTCAATTAAGAAGAGTTTTAGGAAGCCAACAACATTTCTAATCATGCTATATTGAACAAATTCGCATTTTCTACACCTTTTGACATATAAACACACCAACTCTGTGTTAACCTGGAATCAAATCCATCCAGTTAGTCCATTTTATCACCTGCCTTCTTTCAAAGTTAAACTGTTGATTGCTAGTATGATCGCATATTTTGGCATAAATAGTGCAAGTTGTACAGGAGTACAATAGCTAAACTATAAGATATATAGATAGAATAACAAATATTAAATAAAGAAAACTATAAACCAATAGCAATCATTGCATATAAACTTGATCAATGACTAAGCATATATTATGTACTTGTTGCAATGATTGCTTTATGGATAAGAAAAACTGGAAACAGCCAAAAAGAGAAGCAAGCAAGATCTTTTTCTTTCACCCAAAGAATCACAGAATCCTCTCCTCTTCAACCCAAAGAATCACATTCTTACTTCCCTTCAACCCAAAGAATCGCTTCCATAAAAAAGAAGTAAAAATAGAAATGAAAAAATAATTGACTAAAACAGTTGTATCATTTGTATCGTGTCAACTGACATTCGATTTACGAGCATTGGGTTCTTATGACCATCACAAACATCATAATGCATATCAATCAAATACAATGCTACGCCTAAAAACTTAGAATTTGTACCCACTTTCATTCTAGCATCTTGGTTTCTTTTCGACAAATGAGTTTATTTCACATAGATTACAACCAAGAAAACATGAAGTACAACCTAAAAATAAATGATAGACAAATAAAAGAAATGATCTCAAAGGACCCTTGACAGTGTGTTTTAATTTGGAAAGCAACAAGATAACGAAAGCGTTAACACTTGGAACAAAGTGATTAAAAAGATCTGGATTTTATTTGGATGTAGTCAACAACAGCACTAGAAAGGAGACTATTGCTAAAAAAAGAATGAAAGAACACTCTCCAGGAAGAGAAGCAGCAGATTTTGTGACACTTTAATCTCACAAAAATTAATCAACTGTTAACATAACAACATGATGTACATCAAAAGAAACTGCTAAAATGAGGACATTACTTACCTTAAACTTTGCATTAAAATGAGTGAAAAGAAGGATCTCCTGCCCGAAGTCCTTAAAATTAAAACCCCGGTCCAAGAACCATTAGAATTTTAACCACCGTGCCAATCACACCCCAATTCGAGGCCTGCACAAAGAATATACTTTTCCTTCATCTAAAAATTGTGGGTCAATTTTCTGCTGCTCCCATTTGTTTTTCTGTGTAGTTAGAACTTGGAATCCCATTTGGATCCAAGTTAGCGAAAGTTAAGCTCTAAAAACTGTATTCAAATAGATGAGTTTTCCATCCCAATAATGGAAGGGCCTTTAATTTTAAGTCGTTTTGGACCACTCTCTAAAGGCACTGGTTCCCTTGTGGTCTTCCCCAGATCATGGTACATATTATAATCTCGGTGTTTGCTCACAGCTTCGTCGTTTCCCACTTTCTTGTATTTAATCGATATGGGTGTGGTCGTTCCTTTAACAACCTTGTCCTTCGATACATTTTCATTGGGTTCTTTAGAGTGAATGGAACACTCAGATGCTGAATCATGCTGAGATATTCCTTCAGGTTGTACTTTCTTTAAACGTTTAAGCCCCTGCATAGACAAGTGTTGATCAATGTTGAATCAACCAAAACATATTTATTACAAAAGTTCTATCTTCACAAGTAATTAACACAATGTTAATGTCTTTTGATATCATTAAATAAAATAGTTAAGATGTGAACAACAACAAAAATATCATTACCTGAATTTCAAATTTTGAAGGGACCGAATCGTCTGTGTTTATGTGCCCCGACTTTGATGATGAACGTCGTTTGACCCTAAATGTGTCCGAGTCAGAATCGTCACTTTCTTGATATGTATTTCTATCAATCACTGCTGAAGCTTCATGCGTCTTTACAGTAACATTTTTAGAATAATTAGCAAGCCTATCTCTTACAGTATTATTACCATCACTGTGTACCTGCCATAACAAAACTAGTCTTGTTAGATCTCAAATGCAGTATGATACGTATACTCTCAAAAGCATTAGGTAAAGAAAGAGAATGGAAAATTAGCCTTACATGGTTGATTATAGATAAACCTTCTGATGAAGAACTTACTGTAGAACTATCCAAGATCTCAGGGCCACAACACTTCACGGTACATCCTGGCTCAAACGTGTTCTCATCACCGAAACCAATTTTGCAATATGGAGTATAAGCTTCGCTGTCAGCTATAGGATACAACTCAGATAGCAAAATCATATCACTAGCAGTTCCAGATTGTTGTTGAACCTCAATTACAATATCTTTCTCCTGCTCAAACATCATGGCTGCAGCCTCCATGTCTAAAATATCTTCCCTTACCGAGACTGTAAAGCTATCTCCACAAGCAAGGTTAAGTAGCTTAAACTCTGGAATGGAAAATTGAAGAACCAGTACACAATTAGAAAAAGGATTAACAGAAAAGGCTGCAAAGCAACAGCATAGAGGTGGCAATTTCAACAATTTACTGATAAATAGGTCGATTTGGAATTCTTTAAATCTTAAACAGGTCAAACAAAAAAAAATAGTTAAAAAAGAATGGGCTAATGTGCATCGGGATTTGAACTGGTTTAAAGTCACAAGATGTGTACTTTTTGACACATACAACGTACTAAATCCTTTTATTCAAAGATTTAGTATTTATTGTAATGATAACTTTTTTATCAAATTTGATTAACTATTTATATTAACCAAAAAGACACACACACACACAACATTTAGAGATTAAATATTTTTGGGTGGAAGCGATCTGACACTTTTTGACCCATACTAATATTTATCTTGCCACATCTAGAAAAACAGAAACACGAAAATGATGGTTCTCCATACCGTGGCGCAGGCATACAGGATGCAAATAGCAACTGCAGTTTATATATGCTACATAACAGTCACGTTTGCAAACACTGCAGAGAATGGTTGCATGAGAATGTGTGGAAACACCCATGTATTCTCTTGACTTCTTCAGACACCAGCGAATCCGATGTTGGAAATTCATCAAATTCACAAATGCAGCCTTAATGTTACGATGAGATATCATATCATCAGAAGGTTGATCTTCGTATTCCATAGTTGAACTTAGAATCATGGATTCTTTGCACAAAAGTTCCTCGTGAGGAAGGAGAGGAGTCCGGTTTAGAAGGGCATAACGATGACTAGCTATTGAACCCAATAGGAACCAATCACCAATTGCAAAATTTACAGCCTCGCTGCAATTAAAACCTAAAGTAGATCACATTCACCAAATCAGTCAAAATAAAAAAAATATTAGATGTCGTAGATTTGAATTCGGGCAAAATTATACCATGACTAAATCCTGCATGATATGCTCGGGGAAAGGTTACCACAAATTCCCCAGGCTTTTGAACAGCCTTATAAACTGGAACACCATTTTGTGACAATATATTTGGAGGAAATATTGTTGTCTTCTCCAAAAGAACATCAAAAGCACCATCCTCCCCGTCAGTTGATAGAATGTCATGCGTGTACACTTCTTGCCGAACCACCTTTTCAAAATCCAGAGCAGCATGACCAGGAACACCATACCAAGTTTTGGGAGCTCCACAATGATGATAATTCATGCTGCAAAATGTAAGATAACATGAGGACACGTTGCAGGTAGAGCAACACATACACATATATGATGATGTTATATAACAGAAATGTATATACCTATACAAGTAATGATCTTCAACATGCCAAGCAAACATACTAAATAGCATCCCAATGTAAAGCATAGGCTCAGTAACTCCCTGCAAAACATACAAACAAAAGCAAAGATTAATGGATTTACAGAATATTCAGAATTAAAGAAGGGAGAACTATCTAGATACCGGAATTGTTGTTTCAAGCAGACGCAGAGTAGATCGGGACAGTCTTGAAACTTTCTGAAATCAGAATTTGTAAAAGACAAGAACAAACATATTAAAACACATCTAATAAAGGAAGAGTGGAAGACGGAATCTGTAAATACATATCAACCAAAACTATGATATATTAGCAAAAGCACTGCACCCAACAGATCAAAAACATCCCATGCATAAAACAGATTAGTTATCTACTATGATGAAGATAGGGTATGAAAGTGACATAAAAGATGGGTTTACTAAAAGCAGCCAAAGTAGGAAAAAAACAGGATAAAAATCATTTATAGTGGTTTTTTTTAAGCAAGCTCACACACCCTACCTACGCCTTGTCCCAAGTTGGACTTGAACCCTCAACCACTTGGGTGAGGACACCTAATCCACACCTTAGATACCACTAGGCCAAACCCTGTTGGCAATTATTTATAACATAGACCGTCAAATAAAACCAACCAACACAAACAGAATGATCATAATACTTCCATCATTATTCAGTGAACATAAGGTACATTGACAGAATATAAATGAATCCATTGACTATTGAATTCATGATAGTCTTCAGCGATAAACTAACACAAAACATGATAAGAGAGTAAAAAATAATCAAAAAGTTTAATGACTGAAACAAATTAAAACCTTCAAATTCCATTTGCTACTTGCAAGTTGATCAGTGGGAGAAGATGAAAATGCACTGCCATCAACATCACATGCATATTCAACACTTTCTGTCTTTCCATAAGCTATTTCATGCCAAAATTCTTTTTCTACATATGTAGCAGGAAGACATCCCGCACTATAATATCTACGAGCAAAAACCTTGTTCGCCATTTTCTCATAATCACGGAATGTATAGTTTCTGATGAATAAAACTCATTACTCAACATGAATAAAATTACATACTTAGGATATGGTATCAATAGCATATGAGGAACCCACCTTCCACTCATGAAGAAGGTGACCTTATCATCAGTATTCCACTCAGCAAGACGAAGAGGTTGCACTCTTGTGGTAAACTTAAAGCCAACTTTCTCTCTCATCAAAACTATACCAGCAGGAACTGAGGCACTCAAAGGCGATACAATCTTGCAGATACCTGAAAACACAAAGATTCGGGGGGGAAACATATCACACATCCCTTCCCACAGTAGGTGATCAAAAGAAAATGTTATAGCTACATAGCAGCCACTATTGCCAGCGGACGATGTGGATTACAATATATTCCCAACAATTTAAGAAGGCTCTTATAATAGTTATGGTATATATAGGTAGAGTTTTAAATCCGTGGATGATTCCACTCTCAAAAACTATTTGCTACATCTCAACTGAGTTTAATATATTAATTTTAACTTTCAACGTTAGAAGAATATTAGCTTGCTTTTTATTAACCTATATAGAAGCAATACCAAATCTTGAAGCATTTGGGGCTATTTTTTGCAGATATATCAAAGGATCTTCAAACTCTTCTTTACTAGGATGGTATACAGGGCATTCTGGAATCTTTTCCATCCAATCAAGATCATTTATACCGAACTTCTCAGCCTTCGGCTTCGACATGGTATCTCTCCCATGCATAGCAGCAGCAGGCTGAGCATTTAAGTCCAGATTGCCAAGCAAACTATCACCACAAGATGCGGAACCTCTTAACGCATCTCCCCCATTCCTAGTCATTACATCAGACACAAATGTAGCATCATTTACAGCGCCAGATTTCATCCGCTGAAGCCTCTTACGCTTCAGAAACTTCAGTGTGTCCTCTCTGGAGAAACAAACCCTCCCTTCCACCTGTCAACCACAAGATAAATCAGATATATTCCAGTCCATAAATGTCAACACACCTAGGGGTTCTTAACTGTGACTACCAATCAAAGAGGAGCACAAACCCAAAGCTGCTCTGAGATCAACATACAAACATGCAAATCAAATTATTAAGTTGTTCTAGAGTTTCATTCTATTACCTTGCAGGCCACACTGACCATAATTACAAAGCATATATCAGCTATTAAACTAACTACAAATACAGACCAGTATTGAATTAACTGGCTTAATCAACCTAGTTTTTTCCCGAGATGAAATGATGTTAAGCAGACACATGTGAACCAATTTCGCTAGAGCAGATTACTACAGAAGGCTACTATGATTGTTCATTTCCTTCATGAATTCGATATTCATCTCTTTTAATATGAACACGTAGAAAATTATTGTTAGCTCAATTACAAGTTTACAACGTGCATAAAGAATCCAAACTAAAGAAAGTCAAACAACTTTGAACAGTTAAACCAACCAATTACCCTAACAGCCATCCAATTGACTAAAAGCAAGTGAAACATATTATTGCCACATCAGAAAGTCAACAAATGCAAATTGTTAAATTAATTGACAAAACTCGAACAAAATTCAATTTATGATATAAATGAACATATAACTAAAATTACAGTAAAATTCTCATCAGAAAATAACACAAATTCTCATTAATTATGTTCTACATGAAATTATTTCAAAAGTAACAAAATGCTAGAGATCTCAGAGACGCATTATGCCATTATTCACCAGAGCGAATATAAAACATAATAAAAATGAATAATTGATACCAATTGATGATGTAATCATACCATCTCATTCCGAACTAACTCACCGGAATCCTCCGTCTTCACTCACTTCACCAAAACCAAACAAATTAAAACTGAAGTAACAAAAATCAACCGGAAATCACGATCTCAGAAATTATCTCTGCCACATTCCGTCGTGACGACCTCTAACGAAGAGATCGGACGATTTTCGACAGTCAGGATTACCGGTAGCTACGGTAATCACAGAAAACCGCTAAACGATAACACCGAGAGTTCCGGTTTATGTGATTGAGAGCTTACGTCAGTGAATTATTCTCCGGCGAGGATTACCGAAGGTAATTACAGCAAACGAGCGGTTTTCCGGCGACAACAGAAAGGTTTTATCTGGCGGTTTAGAAAGAGAGAGAAAGATGAACAGTAGATGAGATACAGAAAGAGTATGGCTTTAGAAAAACGGAAAAAGAGAGAGAGAAAGGATAATTTATAAGCTTTATATATATTTTTAATTTTAATTTTTGGCTATAATTGTAAGCACTTTATTGCATTGTTTATTATTTTATATTTTATATTTTATTTTATTATATTTTTTATTGAGTTTTGCTGAACAAAATCCTATGGGCACTCTGTAAGAATATCAAATTTTGCATTAATTGAAGTTAAACATGTCATTTTAATTTACAATTATACTTAATAAACTTAAATTTTGTATTGAATAAACTCAAAGTTTCCTTTTTAAAAGCATGTATTTAGTTTTTATTTTAGATTATAAAAGAAAATGTAGAGTATAATTAATAGATTTGATATTCTTAGGGAGGGCCTTTGGTGATTTGTTTAGCAAAACTCTTTTCTATTTTATTATTATTTATTTATTTAGTTTAATATTCCGTAATTTTATTAAAGATATATTGAAAAATGTAAAGTAAGAAAAAAAAAAATAGAAGTGAATAATGAATGGAAAGTGGTGGTTGGTTAGGCTTGTTCAACCAAACGCACCCTTTGTTACCGCCTCGAAACGCGTCGTTTTGATGCTTTCCGTTTTCTTATTTCCAAAATTATCCTCCATACAAAATCATTACATAATTAAGCTATAAATAAATTAATTAAATATGAAATTTACTATGTTTCAAAGATTTTTAATCTGAAAAATAATAAAGAAACTTTTATGAAAATACTTGTTGCTTTCAAATAATGGTCAAATTCAGCTTGGTCTTTTAACTTTTATGATAAAATAATAAACTTACACATAGTCAATACAAAAGTTTCTTTATAATAATGTTTTAGATAAACTATTAATGATTAATGATTCCACTTTAATAATTTTTCCCATAATTTAATGATACAACAATGATTGCAATTAGTAAACAAGCATGCCAAAAGGCAAGACTTGTATTTTTCTTGTAGTACTGTAAATTGTAAATTGATTTGATTTGTCTTATAAATACAAAATGTTGCTGTCAAAGTGTCAAGTTATTTTATCTATAATATTTTTAAAAGTTAAAGATTATTATTATTTAATTTATTCATTAAAATTATTTAATATTTCTCTTAACAAACAACGCTCTAAAATAATAAAAATTACTAAAAGTTAACTACATGTATTAAAGTATTAAATGATGTAGTATTTGTTTAATTTGTTTATGTGAATTGTAGTTCCTTTTGAGGCAACTTTGGATTAAGTTGGAAGAGTGGGGGTAATTTGGACCTTTTATAAGATGTTTATACTGGAAAGGGTGCACCGAACGGGGTACCCTAACGTGAGATGAAACGTGGTAAGACGGACAACTAATTAATGAGAGTATCGACGTCACCGCTGTAACACGTGTCAAGTTATGGGAGCATCTGTCAGTTTCCAGTTGGATGTATATTAACTGGCGGGTGGGTTTTGTTCTTTTCGCGGCAACGGGTGACATAGGAATTTACGCCACTTTCTTTTCTGCGTAACTTTTATGGATAAAATCATTTTTTAATCCAATACTGCATTCTTTCTTTATTTATTTCTACTAGCCCATAGATCATATAAACCAATATTTTGAGCTTCATTTTTCTTTATTTCTTGCTTTTTACATGCATTATATTATATGACCATATAAAAAAAATTAACGGTATACGTCTGTAACGAAATATTATTTTTGTATCGATTTAAGCAGCGGACTCATTTATTATTAAATGTAAATAACGAATTTGTTAGTTTTGTGTCGAGTTATAAAATATCACTAGGTGGCCGGTCATTTTCAAATTTTAAGAGTTTTTCATTTATTTTCAAAAATGACAAGTAATTAAATGGAAACGAGTATTTATCGTACAGATTGACAATAAACTTTCAATTTTATACCGAGTTAGATAATAAACAAACTCAGGTTACTATTAATGCATGTAAAGAAATTTGTATGTACACGTTAACACTTTCAAATTGAAATCGATAAAAAAAAGGGGGGAAATTAGTAATTAGTTACGTGCATTGATACAAAACCAATAAATTTGTAACCTACGTTAGTAATAAAATTGATTACCTAAGTCGATACAAAAGTAAAATTTTGTTACCGATTTATATAATTAACCCTATAAAAAACGAATCTTATTAGACGGCCATATGAGAAAGTCAATCAATATCGTTTTCATTAAATTATGTAACCAATCTAAGAATCAAGTAAGTAATTATATTCCAAATTGTAAATACGACTAATATAATCTCATAAAAATTAGAAGCATTACCAACTTCACTATCATTCCTCCTCACTTTTGGAAGATAAACAATTTAACAGTATGAATTATTAAGAATTTGTTT
Source organism: Gnaphalium uliginosum (assembly GCA_963930675.1). NCBI lineage: Eukaryota > Viridiplantae > Streptophyta > Magnoliopsida > Asterales > Asteraceae > Gnaphalium > Gnaphalium uliginosum. The sequence continues at coordinate 13,165,387 of OZ005684.1, forward strand.
TCAGTACAATGTGGGGTTGATATAAATTTGCACATGGAGGGTTGACTTACACAAGTGTTTGTTTATTTCTATAGTATAGTAATAATATATTTGTCCTACGAACGTAACGTAACAATCTGTCACATATTGATATGAGATAAGAAAGTTAAGTTTCTTATAAGTTTAAAATAGTGGGCTATTAATATCCTTTCATCATAGTTTTAATTGAACCTGAAAAACACTTGAGTAGTTCGATGCTTTTGACTTTGAGAGGCTTTACACGTAATAACCTAAAAGTGAAAATTAACTTTGAATTATAATCATTATCTAATAATATAATAATAACCAAATGGTCATGGCCTAGCGGTATCGTGGAGACCCTCTAACTTTGAAGTTGTGGATTCAAGTTTAACAGTGAACATGTCTATATATTATTGGAAAAAAGTGTACATATTCGTGTTAGGTAGGTGTGTGTGAGTTTGTCTTTAAAAAAATAAAATAAATAATTTTTGTAAAGTTTAGTTTCTAGCAAACTAATTAAATGTTCAGTAGAGTATTAATTGTGTCTTAAAGACTCAAACAAGTTGGTATCTCAATAGTTATATTGTAAACATGATAAAAATTTGTAAAAATATTTTTGACGATTTATATCAAAATAAGTGTAATCAACAACTTAAATCGATTACAATATGTCCTTTCATTTAGATATGTTGTAAAAGAAATCAAATTATCATGGAATTACCTATTTTGTAACCGAAATGGAATATATATTAACTTATATTATAATTGCATTAATAAAGTGTTAAGGTTAAATTAAATATCAAATAGGTACATATAAAAAGCATGTAACATAACATGTCCTTAACAAACCATAAAAGGGATTTTGGTTTTATCTAAAAAAGTATCTTTCAATAAGCATGTTAGTGAGTGGCGTGATCGTAGAATCGCAATAACTTATTTATCCATTACATTTAGTTTGAACTACATTATAGATGGAACCATAGTTGGTTGATCACCCTACTCATTTGATCAATCAATTTGTACAAGACTAGTGTGTCGTTACAAGAAATGAAATATATATATATATATATATACTAGATACTAGATACTAGATTTGAGACACGTGTATATATATGGGATCGTTGAATGTGTATTTGATTATTTTTAAGTATACAAATGATGTGTATGGTAAAGTTTTAACGTTTTATATGCTTTGAATAATAAACAACAATGAAGTTTGAAACTAAATTAGTTATAGTAGTTTGTATAATTATCATCTAGTTGGTTTCTTATTAATGTTAGGGATTAATAGACAAATATGTTACTATACTTTGCCAAAATGTTCAAGTAGGTTACTGTACTATTATTTCTTATTAATGTTAGGGGTTAATAGACAAATATGTTACTATACTTAGTTGGACATTTTTAAAAAGTAAAGTAACATATTTGTCTATTAACCCTTAATGTTATTGTTTGTAACTTATGTGTTGCTCATATAACACATAAATTACACAATGAATAAACGGATTAAGATTCTCGCAATTGTGCTAAAAGTTTCATACGGAATATTGATTAGGGGAGCACAATAATACTAAAATCACATGTAAAATTTATTAAAAAATTTACTATAGCTTCGAATTGATTTTGAAATTGATTGTCAGAAGATGTCGAATTGAAGAGTTCATTGTCGTTGACGATAAATGTTTGAAAAAAGAGAAAAACCCTTTATGAGTATAATTAATCAAAAATAGTATTTTTGTTCTTATCAAAAGCTATTCGTTTTAATTTTAATTTTTATTACTATTATTATTATTATTATTATTATTATTATTATAAATACATGTTTGTTTAAGTACATTTAAACATTCATCCCAATTATAAATTTTGTAAGCATCAAATGATCATTAATATAAACTAAGGTATATGAAAATATCATCATTGTTATCATCATCATCATGATTATACGTGAAAGATCATATCATATATATTGGCTTAGCTTTTAACCCGTGTATATATACACGAGGCGTTCAAATAAATTATTATAGAGTATTTCAAAAGAGAACATTAGTTGTTCTCCGTTAGTTAATTTGAAATTGGAGATAATAATGTAGTAACATTGAAATCAACATTTTTAATTTCAAAATTCATCTCGTAACACTAACGACTCTCGTTCTTCCTTGGTATCCTTGGCAAGTTTTAGAAACCAACTTATTATTTACTTAATAATTTATGGGAAAGTAAATCTTGAATAATTTTAAGAAAATATACACAAGTTTAAAAATTGAGTGAAATAAAATAGTACAATTTCTTAAAGAATGGTTTTTATTTAGAGGTTTTTTTTACTAAAGTCATCCATCCATTATATATATAAAAACGTTAAAACTTTATCATATAAGACGTATAGGGTATTTTTTATTATTAGATTGTAAATGGGGTATTATATATATATATATATATATATATATATATATATATATATATATATATAGGTAAAAATATATAATTTTGTCAAAAGTATGGGGTATTTTTTATTATTAGACTGAGTGTTTAGAGATAGTACATAATATATCATAATTTTAATAGAAATCGATTGTAGGATATTTGTTAAAAAGCTTAAGACATATAATTAAGGTTATACCATTACAAATTGTAAATGGTAGTTATAGTACAATAGAGATTTCGAATTTGACCGATATAATATTAATAGTAAAATAGAGGGGTTTAAATGTTTGATTGATGGATGTTTAATACATTGATCGTAAATATAGGTGCTTAATTGTTTAATTATAAATTTATTTAATTGATGTCATTATCAATGAATTTTCTATATATAATCAATTTAAATTTTAGTTAATTTAATTTAAATTAAATTAAATTAAAAGTAAGATAGAAAATACCTCAATAACATCATCATTTGAATTAAATTGAATTAATCAATTAGACCCATCTATTTACTTAGTTTTTCCATTATCTATCATTTAAATTAAATCCAATTGATATACGTCTCTCTGTTTACTTTGTTTTTTCAATATAAAAGGTATATAAATACGTAATAGTGCTATACACACTTGAACAATTAACCTCTCAATTTCCAATCTTATGTTAGCACATCCACATATGTATAAATATTTTAAGTTAAAAATTAAAGTACTACTATAATAATAATAATAATAATATAACAACATATATACATGGTAATACACTAGTACTCTGTATTTCTTTCCTTAGAGAAAAAAATTGTATCTTAATCTTAAGTATAATATAGAAAACATCTTTATGAAGTCATCAATTAAAATAAATACACATTTCATTCTAACTTAATCCCATAAACTAAATTTTAAGTATACTAAAAATTAACCTAAAACACATAATCAATACATACAATAATTAATAATCAACATCATATATTATGCATTAATCATTTTAGGTCTTATAATTATTGATAATTATTTTAGGTCCTATAATTATTTGTATTTTGGTTATAAATATGAAAAATTTTATATGTATTAATATGTTTATCTAACATGTCTTCGTATAATTGAGAATATAATACTTTGTAATAAATCATTTTCTTATTATAAACAATAATAATCTCGCCACGACTTAAAACTCGATACGAAACCAAACCCGTTAATTGCTAAGCCAAAACCATCAATGCGTTTAACTTTTATGGTTGAGTTAGGTCAAGGTTCGGATTAATGGTCTAAGCCGTTATCTGGAGAAAAAAGTTTGTAATAAAAAATTATGAACCACCAACCCTTGAAATCAATCCGCTACATTTCTACAAATATTTATAGCATAAAAGTTGTAATCGACATTTCAATATCCACTATTATATTATGTCGGTTACATCAATAATAAAAATAATTAAATAATCACGAGGTTAAAGCTTTTGTAACTGAAATTAATTATGATGTATTAATTTTTTATTAATTGTATTTAACCTACACTTTATGATGGTTGAATAAAATAGTTAATGACTAAAAAACCATAAAAGTTTAATGACTAAAAAATAATAGCATAAAAGTTTAATGACTAAAAAATAATTTGATAAAAAGATGATAAGACGATGAATAAAATATAAGTTTTTGTTTTATTTTATATTTTATAAAAGGATAAAGTGACTAATAAAATAAATTTGATAAGAAGAAACTCCGTAATAGGATGATGAATTGAAGAGGGAATTTAGGAGTATTCTTTTATTTCAAAAAAGGATAAAGTAAATAATCAATAGTGATTGGTTAATTGAACTTAAATTTTAAATGATGATGTCATTAAGATTAATCGTATATTATATTTACTAGTTTTTAGACCCGTGTATACACACGGAATTTTAATGTAAAAATATTGATATTACGTATTACAGAGTTTGACAAAACTCATTCGTTCACTTATCCTTTTTTATTATTATTATTTTGTAATTTTTCGTAGATACCTTCTATTCTTTGTTACTACTTACTAATAATAAGTATTATGATATGATTATTTTTATTTTTACCTTTTCTCTTTATATGGAGAATCATAGTTATAACTAACTATTGTAATTTGTATTACGTAATTTGTCTCGTTATAAGCTCTTAAGTGGACTTAAAAGTGTTATGAATAATTAATAGAGAAACCCGTTATTTCATTTTGTTTTATTTTTGTAAAGGCCTTCTTATCCATTGGTATTACTAATTCAAATAGGATTACAAAATCTGTAATTATTTATTGATATTATGTGATTTTGTGATGAATAAGGTTGTTAATTTTTTATTTATGCAATGTTAAAGTTTTGTTTAAAAATATTTAGAGAGCTTGATTTGAAACTCTACTCTAGTAGCTCGAGCTAGACTCGATTTGTACTGAGTTGATTTTGAATGTTTCTTGAGTCGATCTCATGTAGCTCATGAATTGGTTCGTCTTATTACCCGTAATTAAACTCATACGTTTAAACCATCCAAACCTCTTATAAAGTCAGTATTGTCACATGCTTTGAAAAAACAACTATAATCTTGATTTGAATTCATTTGTAAAGCCCGTAAAAATTAAGAAACCCGTCAAATTAAAAACAATTAAAATTTGAATTGTTTAAAGTTTAAACCAGAATTTAAGATTAATTACGTGAAATAAAATATATGTTTCAAATTTCAATTTGATTAAATTAATATCAATATTAATATTTCATATATAAAGATATGGAAGAATATGAAATTGACTTTGTTTACGATACAAAACGTTCGTAAAGTATAGAGAACAAAAAAAATTAGTCTCTTTTTATTTTTATTTTTTTAGTATTATTATTATTTATTATTATTATTATTATTATTATTATTATTATATGATTTGATTTATTTATTTTAGGTTAGATTTTTTAGGGAAATGAACATATTTTATTGTTAATTAAAGTTTAAGTGAAATTGAGAGTTTTGATTGGCTAATAGGAGTTCAATTTTGCATTTAGATTTTTTAGGAGAGTTTTCTTTTATTAATATTTAGATAAGATGTATATCTTCAATATAATATAAGAAAGAATTATATTTACGATGCCATCAATTTAAAAACTTTCAATTAATCAATTAAATCCTTTAATTTCACTTATTTTTAAAATAACACCCCTTAAATTTCTCAATTTTAATAAAAAAACTTAATTCATAGGATTAATTGATGTAGAAATAATTAAATTTAAATAAGGATGTTAAATAAATTAAGTTTAGATTTATCTATTTTTAAATTTACAAATTCACCGTCATTGACATGTAAACCATCTATATTAATTTTTACGTTTAGAATAATTAAAATAGATATTATTGATTTATCATATATTATATTAATATCAATCATTAATTTAATTTAATATAAATATTTACAGCATCTTATTTTTATTTTAAGTAAAAAAATTTAAGAAACGGATTTATAAGATCATAAATATAAAATTACACTTTCACTTATAAAATTCAATTAGATCACTTTATTTTAGTTAATTTTGTAAAAACACCCCATATATAAAAATACTTAATAAAAAGAGATACTGTACTTTTATTTGATAAATCAATCGTTATTTTATAGTTATCAAATGCATTATTTACATACTTATATAATTAAATTACCGAATTCAAGACCCGTGTCTACACTCGGGTTTAAACTCTAGATATTACCAAAAATTTATCTAGAGTATATAAATATATATGTATATATGTGTGTGTGTGTGTGTGTGTGTATATATATATATATATATATATATATATATATATCGACTGATTCCGAGGGAAGTGTTTTTTTAGGGAAGAGGAAACGTTACGAGAAACATCTTACCTTCATCCGTACAAACCTCACAAACAAGAAGTGAAATTTTATAAATGTTAATCAGAATCAATGATATAAATGTTAAGATTTCTTGATAAATTATTTACGTAGGTTATAATATCAATTTATAAATATTAGATCCAAAATCGTTAATATTCATCACGGTGAATATTAGTTAATATTCATAATGATGAATGATAAATTAAAAATGTTCATCAAATAATGTTGTGTTTTAACATTAATCGTCACGAATAGTAACTAACATTCACCGCGATAAATATAAACGATTTATTAAATAAATATTCATCGACTAATCTTATGACTTAAAACTGAAATTCAACAATGAATAGATCTTTTATAGTATCGATTTTGTTTACTATTTATTGGTAAAAATAATTTTACTTTTTATGGTTAAGTTTAATCTTCAAACTTTTACTTTTTTCGTTTTAACCCTCCAAGTTTTAAAGTTTTAAAGTTTTGGTAGTTTAACCCTTTACGAATATATCTATGCTTTATACCTTAAATTTTTGATGGTTTATGAAACGGCCAAAAAAAAAATTTAGGGAGTACGCGATCCTACTAGAGGGTATGCGATCACGTACTTCCTACTAGAAAATTTATGTGGATATTTGTTTGAAGAGTACGCGATCCTAGAGGGGTACGCGATCGCGTACTCACTACATGAGAATTCTCTGGTCAATTCTTAGAACAAAGTACGCGATTCTAGTAGGGGTACGCAATCACGTACCTATACTGATTTTCTGAAAAGTGCAGCAAGCTCAATTTTTGGACCAAACGAAAACCTGACGAGCGTTTGACTCGTTAACATTCAACCTACCAAACTTTGCAGATTTCATTCAACCAACATAATGAACACATTTAATTTGACACATTTACCAAACTTACAACAAATGGTGAATTTGGATTTGAGATCAAAACAACCATTTTAAACACGTGTTGTAACAATTTTGCAACTAATTCCATTCACTTTAAACTTGGACCTTTTTACTATTACACCTGCAAATTTTCTACATCTTTATACACAACTATTTATATCAAAACCACAACTTCAACGAGTTTCTTACATGAACACAATCTTAACCATTTTGACACTACAAGTTAAACATATGTTTTTATCAAAAGACATAAGGGCGATTTATACAAGTCGCATTCACAACGATAATTCAAAAGAAAGAGGAACTTGACAAACCCACACATAGAAAGTGCCATCCACGTTAGTTCTTCATAATTGTCTTGCCCTCCCTATGTCCACCTTGATCTTTCGACCCACTTGCACCTACAACATTAAACAACTTAGAAGAATAAGCAATAAGCTTAGTGAGCATATAGGCAATCAATTTGGGCATCAACAACAAACAAATAACAACTAACAACTTAGCCAGTGTAGAGATTATAAACCACTTAGATGGATCCGCAATCAACTTACAACTTGGAACAACTTGTAACAACTTAGGCTAACATAAAGTTAGCTAATCTCTAAAATGCATTAACAACAATAAAGTCAAGTATGAATAAAGAACAAACAACCACGCTTAGTTGTATGAAACCTCTTACACGTATGTAATCCGGAATCATCAACCCATTACCCAAATAACCCATATATCACTCATCTTTGCGATTTAAGCAAAAATAACGATAAAAAAAATCTCCAATTTCTTTAGCACCTATCAAACATCACATGAAAATTTAACAACATATTCAACATCTAGTAACATTCTATTCAACTTATTTCATCATCATTTATTCATTCATCTAAGTTGACCAGTTTGATTTTTTAGTCAAACCAAACACAAATATACGCCATAAATTATATGATTTAACTACTTATATCATCACTTTAATCATACCAAAACATCATAATAACTCTTTTAAGCTAACAATTGAGTGAGGTATCACTTGTTTACAAGAATTTTAGGAAAACCCACCATTACTATCTTAATTGGGTGAACACTTATTACAAGAATTGAGGTTAACACTGACAACTGCTATGCTTAATGATCATAATTTGAACATAACCTGCCTTAACTTCGTTTTATACATTAACCCAACCCTCAAATTCTCATATCTTTGGATTTCTAGGTCAAATTGATAAGAACATATACATAGCTTGTTTTGGAGATGACCAATAGACTATGAATTTGATTTCTCCAAGTTCAATTTAGTGATTAGGGCTGAATTGCTCTTCCTTTCCGCTAATGTTCTCTCTCTCTTACAATTTCTCTCTTTCTCTCTGGAAAGTTTTAGAAATATGTATGTATGTATATCGACATGTATATGTATGTATATATGAATTTTGTATTTTAATCCCCAATATAATTAAGGATTTATAATTCTAACCCCTCAAATCTTATTTGTTTAAAATTTACCACTTAACTATTTATGCCCAATTTATTATTTAGATAACTTTAGATACTTTACAACTATTAATAATTTATTTTATTTACGCAATAACTTATAATAAGTATTTATATTTACATCTATTATAATAATACCTTAAATTTAGTAGTGTTACAATTTAATCCCTTAAGTTTATCTTTTATAATAGTTTTACCCTTATAATTTTATCCAGTTTAACCATTTAACTTTCAAAAGTTTAATGATTAAACCCTTTGAAGGGTTAAACCAATAAATTAGCACAAACACAAATGAAAAAAAAAAAAACTTGAATGATTAAAACATTAACAAATTAAAACTTGAATGATTAAACTATGAATGACCCTTCATTACATTATCACAATGTCATCTAAAAACTTCATTTATAGTTCTGATTATCTAAAGACACTCCAAGAGAAAAGGTACACATTTTATTTAAAAAATTCAACATTTTATTTTCAAAATGCAATACTTTTTCTATCCTTTTTAGAGGAAACAGACAAATAGTGACTATTGTACACTATATAGTGACATATATTATTCAAGAATTTGTGATTTAAATACTATAGTCATAGATAGTAATGTTTTTTTTGACAACCGTCACCAAATCAGGATAGTTGATAGTAGTTGACTCTTACTTTTAACCTGTAAAATGAATCTATGATTTCGGGCTTGATCTCATATGAATTATGTGAACTTATTTGAATCGTGTAAACTTATATGATATTCTAAGAGCGTCGACTCCTAAAAACTCATAAAGATTTCGTGTCGTTTCTATGCACTTGATCATTCATACTCGAAAACTATTGAGCAAAAGACGTATACGAACATATGATAATAAGATCCTAAGTCTACAAACATAAATAATAACAATATTAGCTCATACAATAATATTTATATAATAAGCTAAGTAAAAAATCTATAACATATAACTAAAGTATAATACGTTAAAAAGATAAAAGCTGAGTTTTCTGCGAGGCTGCACCGTTTGGGTTATAACTCTCTCATACGGACTCCGATTGAGTCGATTCAATAGCCCATACGACCGGAAATTAGAGGGCTACGACATATCCGAAATTCAGAGCGTTTGGACTTTTTAAGTCCAACCGCCGATTGGATAGGTATGGGCCGCGGATGGATCAGCCCAACCGCCGGTTGGATGTCTGCAGCTATAAAATCACAAGTTTTAAACCCTAATCGACTTTACAAACCCGTAAACTAATTACAGTCGCACCTAACCCTATTCTCGGTCGATTTTGACATCAAAACACTTCAATCTAAAGGGTTTTAATCCCCTAATCACTCACATGAATCAAGATCATTATTATACTCATTCGTTGGTAAGTTTTCGACCTACGATTCATCTTTTAAATTCTTATCCATTGTTAATTTGATTTTGATGTGATCATATGAGGATCTGTAGGATAGAATTGATTATAGAGTTTATATATAATTGTACGATTAAGTGTGTTTTGTTAAAATCAAAGAATAGCCATTACAAGCGGATACGATTTCTGAACAGATTTTTAACCAAACTTTACGGAGTCATATCTTGGTCAAAATCTAATATTTTTGGACGTTTCTTTGGTCTAAAATTAAGTGCAAGATGTCTACTTACTAGTGAAATTGGTCTCATGTCAAAATTACGAGTTTTGGTTGGTCAACAGAGTGATTTAAGTCAAGTGGCCAGAACTGAGTTTTTCGGTTTATAATTTGGGTCAACTTTAAGGGACATAGCGCATTTGGTATTTCGAATTTCATATTGAAACTTTTTATGGAATAACTTGAATGTGCCTACTACCTAGTGTAAAAAGATGTGAATTTTTAGAGTTCGTTAAGTATGATAACTTTTATAAAACTTTTAAGGAGTCAAAGGTGTAACGTTTTGTGAGTAAGCTATTTTGGGAAATTTCTAAAAATAGAAGTTAATAAAATAAATTATGAAATAATTATTTTAAGTTCTAAACACCTTAAAGTGCGTGTGGTTAAAAGATGGAAGTCTAACAAGATCGTTTGGACGTAATTCAAAGCACTCAAAGTATCACGAAGGTTTAAGTAAAACCCGATTAAGCTAAGTCTTGAATCAACTATAGAAACTAAGTGTTGCAATTCGTATGAGTGGAGTCTTAAGATTCGTTAACACTTAAGGAAACATAGATATAAAGGATGTTTAAAGTAACACTTCAAAATAGGATACAATAAGAAGACTTTTAGTCTTGTCTAGATTGTAACCTACGATGTACGTGTTTGTAGATCATCATACTGACTAATTTGGAAACGCTACTTGCTTTGCTTTTGAGGTGAGTTTCGTGGCCCCAGTTTCTTTTACTTTTCACTTAGGGGAAAAGATTGCTCAACTTATTTTCAATTGCTTTCATGCTGTGATTCACTGTTTTCATTTTTGGACATAATGAATGATTAGTGCAATGTGAATTAATGTGAAATACAATGTGGAACTATATGCAATACTGGTATCTGTCAATCAATCACACTGCTGGGTCTTACTCGCCCGGGGGGGGGGGGGGGGGGTGGGGGGGGGGGTTTAATGACAATAGGCAACACACATATCTGTTGAGGCTTAGTCGCCAGGGGAATGCCAACAGGCAACATACATATCTGCTGAGTCTTACTTGCCAGAGGGTAATGACAACAAACATTCAGTCAATCAATATATCAATGGTACTATTGGGCTGTGGCCTACCTCACTTTTGGGCTATCTATCTGTGGGTGGATATAATCAATCAGTCAATCAAGCGTTGTAACGCAACAACTGTCATGGGATTCATACCGCATTAATTTCACTTATGTGTACTATTTCATTTCATTTGTCCTACCAATATCATATGTACTGCACAACAACTGTTTATGTGAGTCAAAACTAAACCTGCGAAATTTAACAACCTTTGTGTTGACCTTTTCGAGCATTTCTTTTCAGGTAATCATAATAAGGAGCTTGTGACTCAGTGGCTTTAGCGAGACTTCTAGGCTGCATTGAGACTTGGTTTGCGATGTGACAATTTGATTCTTATGAAGTTATGACTATGTACTCGTGGTAATGATTGACCACGTCACAAGTCGCCATTTGTGTCGGGCGATATCATGACATGTTGTTGAACTGCATTTAGTGTTTTCTATTATAACAATGTGTTATGATCTAGTAATCTGTCGCACTTCGTGTTTTCGCTATAGACAGGGTGTGACATTTTTAAAAGGTTGTTGAGACAAATTCATCCTTTTTGGATCGAAATGGTTAAGAATATTGTAATTATGTTTGTCACGCAAATTTTAATTTATATAAAGTTCTTTTCTTCTAACATCTAACATTTAATTAAAATATTCGAAATTTGGTAATACATGTCTTGACAAAATTAGATGTTAGAAAAATAGAAAATTATAATATTCCCAACCCTTTTACGTCTAAGCCCACATGATTTTTGTACAATGCCTCACAATTGGATATTAAGTGGAGGCGTGGAGCACAGAAAGATGGGCTTTGGAGGGATGAGCATTAGGCCCATTAACTTAGGCTACTTTACGTCTAACCCATACGATTTTAGGCTTTTAGCACGATGTTTTACGGAATAATTGGTCATCTAAGTAAGAACCGTAAAAACGATAATTTTTGTTTTTAATTTCATTATATTTACACTTGTACAACAAACAATACCAATATTATTATAATCTATCTATTTCTATTTATATATATAAAACAAAGATTTTTCATTATTTTTTAGCCATGCCACATCATTTTCTTACCTTTTTCTAAACTCACCTAATTATGTCACATCATCAAATTAGTTTTTCCTTAAAAATCTTCATAATTCCTAATACTCTGTTAAAGTTTTAAAAATTTTGAATTTATAACAAACTATTTCTTTCTATTTTGTGAAGGTTTCCAATTTAATTTTATTATAATTTATTTTAATAGCTTTTTAAATTTATGCATTACATTTAATAAATAATTATTTTTTCTTATATAAAATATAAATTCATGTTCTTACTCATATCTCATACATTGCAATGATCTAATATTATCATCATCAACTATCAAGTTTAAGAAAATTGATTTTAATAAAATATATAAAATTGATTATTTTCTGTACATTTTGGTATACGTTACTGTTGAGTTTCAATAATAAATTTTAATAAAATATATAAAATTGATTATTTTTGTACATTTTGGTATACGTTATTGTTGAGTTTCAATAATAAATTTTCAACAATATTAATACAATTGAAAACTTAAAAAACATATGATTAATTTTATTTTTTTAATTACCGTGCATCGCAAGGGCTCAACAAATGTATCAAAATTTAACATAATTTTGCAATTAATGGCTGTTACTTTTGCCATTCATGTGGTGACAAGATCGATGTTACCGTGATAAATGGACAGAAACCCAAATTTCAACCGCTCGTAAGGAAATAGGGAGACTACATCATACTTGATGTATCAACTGATGAAAAATAAATACAAGTTCATCCATTATAGTTTAATTTATGTTACTAATCATTATCACAATGATAATTGGATTTTTTAATTAACAACATTAAACTTACAAATTAATATAATTATATTTTATAAATGGTCGTGCATCGCACGGGCTCAAGGCCTAGTTTATATATATATATATATATATATATATATATATATATATATATATATGTTACACAATTTAAAGTTGTGTATCACAACTTTTTTTGTATGATAATATGATATACACTAAATTTTTTATAATGTGTATACATTTAAAAAAAAAAATATTTCATCTTAAACAACATAAAATTCTAATAATTTTGATATAGTTTTTTTTAATCAAAAAAATTAGATAATCTTAAAATTAAAAATAAAAATATGCGTTCATACCGTTCACGGCATAAGAAGTGTTATATTTTAACCTTCACCTGCAACACACGTATATACAATTTATAAATCCATAGTAATAAAACCGAGTTTTAATGGAGAAATTCTTCATAAACAAGCACTATACTAATGGAATAACTATTTTAGAAACCAATAAATAATTTAATACTGATTGTATACCGGTCTAATTAGGCAAACCTGTATATAGGTCTAACTTTCTTATTTGTGTAATATTTTCTCTCCACTACTCTTATTGATCGAATATGACACATGTCATGTGCTCCTTATTAGATTTGTATTTAGACATATCTAATTCACTTAAATTATCCAACGAGTCAACTCCTTGATATTTTTGTTGTTCTTGTTTTGCCATAATTCTTACATGTTCAATTTTTAAAATTTTCACGTACCACTGGATCGATGATAGAATTCGGATTGGTATAAAAATTTTATTTTCTTCTTTCAGTTGTTTCGCCTCTAACTTCTGTGCTTTTATCTTTGTTTTTTTTACGTCTAAGTTTCTTATTTTCGGTTTCTATACTATCCTTTATAAGAGATTGATTTAAGTTAAGAATCACTTTTATTGCTTGATTCATTCGGTAAACATTCGTTATCTCGGTGGCCAAAAAAAGCATTCGTGATTCCGTGTTCCGAAAAAGCAATTATTTGCAAAGATGCAAGAAATGTACAGAAAGGATGTCGAGTGTGCATTTGGAATTATCAATCGCGATTAATTTGTAATAGTCAAAGAATCTATATTACATTATATCATGATGACATGCATTATAATGCACAATATGATTATCGAAGATGAACATGATACGAAGTAGCCATCACACAATGGAAGGAAGCGCCAATACCCGAAGTTGAAATGGTTAAAGATGATAACCTTAAAATCAAGAATTTTCTTGCTAGACATAAGCAAATTTGAGATAAAGATGATCACTTTGAACCTCGAGATGCAATTATTGAACATTTATAGGTTCAATATGGTTAAGGTCTATGACGCAACTCATTTTGACCTCATGCAGACTAGAGAAAGAAAAGATGCCAACAATGATTTATGAAGACAATGTAGCTTGTATCACACAAATGAAAGAAGTGTATATCAAGAATGATAGAACTAAACATGTACTTCCAAGATATTTTTCATACACTCAAAACCTTTTAAAGAATAATCATATTGAGATGCAATATGCTCAATCCACCAATAACTCAACACATCTTTTCACGAAGACACTTCCAACTGCAATTTTCAGAAAACACGTTCATAGTATTGGAATGCGACATGAGGTTGTCAACACGTTCATGGTATTGTAATGCATTATGGTTGTCAACATGAGGGTGAGGGGGAGTCAACTATACGCTGCACTCTTTTTCCCTTAACTAAATTTTTTGTCCCACTGGGTTTTTTTATAGCTAGATTTTAACGAGGTAGTACTTCAAAGTCGACTCTACATTGAAAAAGTGTCATCCAAAGGGGAGAGTTATAAAATATATAGATAACATCACATGCCTATTATTTGTTGTCACTTTAATTAACCTCATATCTCATTTATGTAAGGTTACTTTATACTACAATATACTATGAAGTAAAAATGCACTAAGTTTATCTTTTGAAATGCACCAAGTTTATCTTTTGAAGTAAACTCTTTTTTTCATCTTCATTGTGTATCTTTAGTCTATCACAAAAGTTCTTATATTATATTACTAATAGAGCTTTAATTATCGTTATATCGCATCATATAATAATTTGTTTGTATTATTGAAGATTGAGAAATGGAGATATGTAATCGGAATGACCTGAAAAGTAAAAATATAGATGGATTCGTAGAAAGTGACATATTATTGATGGGCCGGGATATGAAAAGGATAGGGAACCAGGGAGGCAACGACTGACGACCCGGTCCATATAACAAAAAAAGCTAGCCAGAACAGAAGAGAAACAGCTGGCTACTTGTTTCTTGCATTATGGAGCCACGCGTCTTTTAAAAAACTTACTTTATACCATATTATTATTATATAGAATTGATTGAATTCTATTAACATTACCATGTACTATAAAATAAAAATAATTACTTGGATTACATTAAAAATAATAAGTAATATTGATACTCAATCTTAATTCTTACATTCTTACTTACGCATGATCTCAAAGTTATACACTTTACATCTCAGTTAAATGAAGTGTTCACTTTGACTGACTAAGTCCACTTTAACTGACATAAAGTTTTAAAATTTTCTACTAATTACAATCTTCATCGATCACATATCATTTCGACTCATTAGAATCTTTTTTTATTGGTTGAAACAAGAAATAAATACTTATAACGGGACAACTAAAAATGAAAATGTGGACATTTATAGTGGGACGGAGAAAGTATGAATTAGTTTATATGTATCCATTCATTTTTGTTGTTGAGCTTATGTAAATGAAATGAATAACAGTTTTAAACTTGCTATGGTTTTCTTATATGATTTATTTATTGTCTTGTATATATATATTAACCACATACTTCGAAAGTTTAGAGTTTTCTTGAAATTTTTCGAGTCTATTGACCCGAATGAGACCGTTACATGTGTACATGTGTGTTGGCTGACCTATATGCATGCCCTTGGTTTCTCATGTACTAGAAAAACACTCTTAACAATAGTTGTTTATGTTGAGGTTAGATTAATACCTTCTTATCTGGCTTAGGAAACTTCTAAGTTATGTCTAAAACCTTCAATGTCTTATTTTTCTATGTAGGACTCCTGAAATCCCTCTTCTTTATTTCTATAATAATCCATTTTCAAGTTCAACCCCTACCTCAATTCAGTTTCATACGTGCCCTTCAACTTCCAATGTTTGTATTTTATTGGAGTAAATTCCTAACCCTTTTTTGTTTTATTTTTTTTAAAAGTAGCGCGCTCATACATCTAGTACGAGTGTAAACATCCAAATATAGAAGTGTTTTTCATTTCAAAGTTCAAGGCCAGCAACGAGAGATGAATTCAAAGTTTAATATTTGTCAACGTTTCAGTCGGTTTTGAAGCTTCGCTTTTAGTTCATAATGAATTACGAAACCATCATTAGCTAATTAAGATCACGTTTTAAAGCATTCCTCGGCAATGTTCTCATCGTCACTTGAACCATCCACTTCAATAGATTAGGCTCGTTTAGGGGATTTCATGTTATCGATCATTTGCAGTTATTATATGTTTGGATCACAAGTTATATATTTTATTCATATTTGAAATTCAATAATATTTTATTTTTGCTAAAACTAAAAATAAATATTAGTACGAGCGTACAAAAAATTATAAATTTATATTGAAATGATATACAATTTTATGAATTACGGGTATAAAATATATCAATGTACCTATAAATGTGCATATTATCCATGATCGATTTTATAATAATAAAAAATAATTTGCTACTTTTTATTAAAGTTTAAACCAAGCAACTTTTGAAATCGAATGTTGGGGCTTCTTATTAAAGAATGTGACATGGCCTCACTAGGCTTCATGTTATGCTCAAGTTTAGGGATTAGGATGACAAATACATGATACTTGAAGGGAGGTATATGTACACAATTACACCAAAAAGATTTGAATAGAAAAACATCTCCTGTCATCCATTTCGATCACTTGTCCTTTTTGCACACTCAAAACACTATAAATATAAATCCATAATATGCTCTCGTTCACCCTCACTTATTTCATACTCCCAAGTTTTGTCTGTTTAGTACCTAAAAGAACCTACATACATACAAGTTTCAACTAACCAATTAATGAAGAAGAAAGACTCAAATTCCCATTTAGACACGTTGAGCAAAAAGAAGTACAAAGGAGTAAGAATTAGAAGTTGGGGTTCTTGGGTTTCCGAAATCCGAGCACCCAATCAAAAAACAAGAATATGGTTAGGCTCACATTCGACACCCGAGGCTGCAGCTAGAGCCTATGACGCAGCCCTTTTATGCCTTAAAGGACCATCCGCCAATCTAAACTTCCCTCCTCATCATTACAATCACCTCCGTTATTCAACCGGTACAATTATGTCTCCCAAATCAATTCAAAAAGTGGCGGCTGATGCTGCAGCCGCCACCTATCCAATCATTAATACCTCTACCACCGATTCATCATCATTGTTGACTCATTCACCGTATGATTCATCATCATTCTCTTCTCCGACTTCATCATCTCTGCATTTGTCAACGAGTCCTATTGACGATGAAAGATTGTTGGCTAGTGATTCTCTTAACATGACCATGTACGAACCATGGTCTTGGTGTAACATGGATACACCTATATACAGCGATGAGATGCTTAATGAGTCGATGTTTGACCCTTCGTATTCTTTTTTGATCCAAGACGTTGAAGAAGATATTGGTGATATTCCTCTTTGGAGCTTCTGCTGAATTTTTTGATGCTGCAAGTTCCATGTCCAAATTTGTTCAAATAGTAGTAATTAATTTAGAATTCGTTATTCTTTATGTGATCTTCGTATAATATTGTTGAAGATCAACATTTACTCTCAATTATTTTTTGAGAAGTTTTATTATTATCAATAATTAATTAATTAATTCCATTCTTTGGCGATCTTTATAAATGAGTCTTTTATAATCATGGCTTTTGACTTTAATACGGTTGTCCCCAGAAGGTTGACCTTTTATTTACTTTCTGATCGAGGTTAGTATTATCTTTTGACATGTGTTGATCACGGTCATGTTGAATGTATAATTAAGGGTCATGACGATAGAACACACGCACTTGAATGTAACTACCTGCATGTATACGTTATAAATATCATACGATTTTTATCTGATTTAATTTCACATACGGATTCTGTTCATGCATCTATTTTAGTCTTGTATCTTCTTTCTAATTACTATATCCGTCTCATTATAAGTGTCTAAATTTTACTTTTAGTTGTCCCAAAATAGGTGTATACTCCATATTCAATCAATTAAAAAAAATTAGTAGATAAAGATAATATTTGATTCATGACTACTCTAATTAGTGGTTGTTCATAAAAGTATGTGCATAATCAAAGTGGTTACTTTGATTGAAACGGAAAGAGTATAAGCTTCTATCAAGTGTGTCAAGTGTCAACCATGCAAAGAAAATTTTATACAAATCTGAGGGGAAGACCTCGTTTGATGGGAATGAGAAGAAAATGTTTTTTACTGACCTCAAATGAGACATTCTACTAAGAACCTTACCCAAATGTTGAACTCTAATAATTAAGCTCATTATAAACTATGCGCCAAACACATGAAATTGGTATGACCCGTAATCATTGTAATATGAATATAGAGTAGGGTTAAAACGAGTACAACAACTTTGTGTGAGAATAGGGGAATCAATCTCAACAATTCATTTTCATCGATACTCATTTCCCCATCTTTTTAAAAACTAAATATCTCACAAACGACAAGTCGGAAAATTATGAAAATTGCACCATATTTTTCAGCGTTTTCTCCTCTTCGATTTAAGATCTCACAAGCTATACTTTCGACGATTTTTTTTCTTCATTTTTTGGTAGGTTTTACAAATTAGTAACACATGTGTTATGGATTAGTTGTACATTTGATTTGCGGTTAGGGTTAGGGTTAGGGTTTAGGGTTTAGCATGGTTTAGCATGGTTTAGGGTTTAGGGTTTAGGTTTTAGCAAGGGTTAGGATTTAGGGTTTAGTATAATTTCGGGTTTAGGGTTTTGTAAAGCGTTTAGGGTTTAGGGTTTAGGGTGCCGAAACCCTAAACCCCAAACCCTAAAACCTAAACCCTAAACCCTAACTCCTAAACCCTAAACGCAACACTAACACATGTGTTACTAATTTGTAAAACTCACAAAAAAATGAAAAAAAAACTCGTCGAAAGTATAGCTTGTGAGATCTTAAATCGAAGAGAAGAAAACGTCGAATTTTATGGTGCAATTTTCATAATTTTTCGACTTGTCGTTTGTGAGATATTTAGTTTTTAAAAAGATGAGGGAAAGTGAGTGTTGTGACACATGACACATTTATATTGGTTCTCTTATTCTCAACACTTTTCTCGTTATCGTTTGAACCTCACTTTATAAATATCCACAAAAAATTATATTGGATATACAAATAAAGTTGTGTATCATATATTTTAAAAGAAAAATTCATATTAATAATTATGATATTATTATTTTTTTCAAAAAGTTTACATATATACAATACTCCTTCCAACTTATTTTTCAATAGCAAAAGCTTTTAAGAAAGAGAGAATGTAAAAGGATTATTGTTGCTGATCGAGCTCAACCAATCACAGAACCTTAAAAAAAAACAATTTTTAATACAAGTTTTAGTTGTTGGAATTGATAGAAAGATATGGATTGCGCAGTGTCGTTTGTTATCCAGCTTGCACTTAGCTGCCCGCATTCCGTGTGCTACTACTGATGCCGCTACTCGCAACTTCCTACTCCTTACGTACCCTACTTGTAATAAATTTCTTCTGCATAAATAAATATAAATATAAAAGCATTAAAAGATACATATATAATTGAAGAGTTTTGATGGTACAGATTTCCGTATCTTTCCGTACGTACGTGTTTGTGCCAATTTTTGGGTGGTTTCGCAGGAAGCCACTTATCTTCCTCCAACCGACAGGTGCAGGTGCTTCTCAACATCATCTGCAATGCAATTATGAAGGTTCTTTTTCTTTTATTTATTTATTTATTTATTTTTATTATTATTACTTTTTGAACACATACATCTTCTAATTCACACAAGGTTGTGACTTGTGATTGAAACAACCCAAGTTTAAGCTTATTAATCAGGGGAACTGTAACAAAATCATAACATATTGATTTTGAGGTTTTACATTCTTTGATTTGTATAACATGGTCACCAAACATAGTAAAGGTGTTCCATAACTAAATAGGGTGCATACACAAATGTACAACTATAACACACTTATAGTACTAAATTTGATGAATATTTAGAAACATGGATGTGTTTAAATGAAGACGAATACAGTTTTTTTACATTTGGTAGTTTCAATCACTAATCCAACTGATCATAAAAGAGTAGCAAGTCAATGAGTTTGCAGAGCGAAAGGTGATATGTGCAACAAGGCTATTCAGCTTTCACAAGTATCCGTCTTTCTTTCTCCCTGTGACAAGTGTGACCCAACATCACATCTATATTACGAGTATCTTTTTGCACCATGCGTATGTCACAAACCATGTGAAAAACCTGCCAAACATGACATATTAGTGTCTAGAAAACATACACTTCAACAAAAAATAGAAATGCTTTGAGAAGAAAAGTTAACCCCTTTAAAATAATCAATCATGGGAAGTCAACACCAAGAAAGAAACTTTGACTATGAATTGATGTAATACCTGATCCATGGAAGTGTGATTAGTCAGTTCAGTTCTGATCACCAATCATCCCTCAAATTCCAAATTTGGGCATCCGAAAATCCGTTTCTCACATAGTGAAGGAAAAGTGGCGCCTATGCTTTTCAGCATTGGAAGATCCTCCAGCTGCAGCAGTGTATTTTAAAGATGGCAACTCATAGGCAACACAATTACTGTGTGAAAACACAGTTTGCAGTCTTTCACAAGATCTAATCTTAATGATTTTGATGTTATCCAAAGGTAAACTGGAAGAGATAACGTCTTCAAGCACTGGACAACTTTCCAATTTAAGAGTTTCAATATTTACAAAGTTGTGACTTTCTTGGTTTCGGGTACACAAGCTCTTCAAACTAGTCGCACCACAGATCCATAAGTTCTTTAATCCGTTGGAAATCTCAAAATTCTCTTCAATCTGCTTCACTTTTGGGCATTCATAGATTTGAAGAGTTTGTGAAGACGGAAATGAGATGCCGATGCTCTTTATTTCCGGTAGTTCCCACAAATGCAAGGTTTCTAAATTTGGAAGTTCACCTTCAGCTTCAACTAGAGACACTATCATGTCACAATGTTTGATTTGAAGAACTTTAAGTTTCTTTGGCAGCCATGATGATTGAAATACAGTTGAAAGCTGTGGACAACCGTCTAAATACAAAGTGTTTAGATTGTTGAAGCCCTCAGACGTCCCACCACATATACTTGTTATCTGGAGATTATTTGAAATTCCCAAATCGTCCAGAGTGATTTTAAAGTTTGGATCGACTTTCATTTCCTTCTCATAAAAAACGCTGACCATATTGTTACATCTTTCTATCCAGATGGCGCTCAGCTCATTGAGAACAGATGCATTTAAACCAACTAGCAAACTCTTGAACTTATTATCAGTCAGAAAGACCACATTGATGTGACTAATAATGTTCTCAATACCCTTGGTGAACGGTTGAATCCACGAATCTGCAATGACCTTTTTTCATTGTATTCAGCAAAGTGGCGAGTTTGAAGATAGACATTTGCAAAGACAAGTTCATTTCTTTGAAGATATCTATCCCCTGTTGCACCTTCGTAGTGATGGGAAATACGCATAAATGAAATGTTCTTTGTCCCAAGCAAGCTTCTTTCGGAATTTGAAGAAACTGGGTGCCACTAAGAAATAGTAGAGGTTTATCATTGTCAGACAACCGGCATATGTTCCACTGATCTTGATTAATCACATCTGATGCATGTTCGACATTGGTGCTTTCAACCTTTTGAATCTCCTTGTTATTTGGAAGCTCTCCTTGTTATTTGGAAGCTCGAGGTACTCAAGATGACTTAATGTAGATTTCCCAAGAGGTGATTCCTCTCGTGAATCAGCAACCTCAACAACTGGAACAATCTCTTGAAGATCGCTAACCTCCACTTTTGGAACAGGCCATAGTAGTAGATCGTTAACTCTCACATCTGGAAGATTTTCCTCTATTAAACAATCTTTGAGAAGGAGCTTTCAAAGGTTGTTGGAACTGCTGAAGTTCGGTAAACTTCAAGCTCACTAAGACAATTCAAATTGGGCACTGTTTCTAAGCGTCTGCAACCAGCGTGAGAAGGATGAGTAAGCTTTTTGACTTTTGACATCGAAAATGGTAACTATTCCAGTGAGGTGTATGAGAGGTCAAGAATTTGAAGATGACTCATATCCTTCACGTGTTCAGCTCCATTAGATGCCAAAGAGGTGATACCGGCAACATTTAGCACCTCAAGATTCAATAAAGATACATCCAGTTCAAAGTTCTGCAAATTGGTGCAGTTCTTCAGTAAGAGCTGACGTAGGTTGCTTGGATCGGGAAGGGCAGGGAGGTAATTTATCTTTCTTTCCGAAAGATCAAGCTTTTGAAGGCGATTCCTTCCTTTAAAAGACGTATTTCCAATATCTTCCAAGGCAGTACATTTTAAAACATCAAGAAACTCCAATTTTGTAGCGGATACTAGTGATGGAAGCTTTTTCAAGGATGTGCAGCAAGATAGAAGCAGTTCACGAAGATTGGAAAGAGTATAAAGTGATGGAAGAGATGCAACATTAGTTTATGAAAGATTGAGTACTCGAAGACGTGTCATACGGTCAAAAAAATCATCTTCGATATCATTGAGATTCACTGAACCTGAAAGATTAGGTATCTCAAGGTCCACAAGGGAATCAATACATGAAAGCTATTTTAAATTAAGGCAACTCTTAAGATAGAGACGACGAGGATTAGAAATTTACAAAGGAAAACGCTCAAGAGAAGTTCCTGATAGGACAAGCATTTGAAGCGAAACAAGCTTTTCTAAAGATGGATCGTGAAACTCTTCAAAGTTGGTGGCACCAGATAGATCGAGAGTTTGGAGATTGGTTAGTGAGGTCAAGCTTCGTAACCTACCTAAATTTTTACATTCACGAAATAGCAAATGAGTGACTTCTCCAATATTTCTAAACAATGGTGTGGTTGAAACCATGGAATGACTTTGAAGATTCTTAAAATTCAAAAAAAAAAAAAAAAAAAAAATTTCGACGTACTCCAAAGAGATGTTACTAGAGAGGTCAAGAACTAAAAGTTGTTCAAGCTTTGCGAGCTTACCAACTTTTTTCAATCGAGGACAATCCTTAATGATGAGCCACTGTAGTTCGGCAAGATTGTAAATTGACTCGGGCAAAGAAGTGATTTGCAGTTCAGAAAGGTTAAGGCTTTGAAGTTTCGGCATTTTATTAAAGAAGTCCTGTTTCATCTTACTAAGAGATCTGGCACCAGAAATTTCAAGAACATGTAAATCTTTCAAAGGTAGATCGATGTCTTCCAAAAATGTACAACCTCGAAGCACGAGAACACGAAGCTTATCCATCAAATCCAATGGTTTTGGCAATGATTTGATGGTGGGACTGAATAAAGCAAGAATCTGAAGTTCTTTTTCAAATTCAAGGAAGTCCAAGAGAAGATTCTCTCTAAAATATATTCCGTCTAGCAATAAAGTTGAAAGATTCTGACCAACTTCCTCTAATGACTGTCCCTGTTCTTGGTTCTCTGTTTAGTTTTCCGAGGTGTTTTTAGCATCCCAGCATCATACGTAATACTGCCAAAGCCTTCTGTCTCATTCTTAAACACCATTGCTAACCCAAGACTGCCGATTTGCTCAAGACACTGATGCAGATCATCAACGTTTAAAAGCGATTTATCCATGAAAAAATAACCACTCTCTTGATCTTTTAGTATTCCACAATCCATAAGCTCCAAAAGAATATAATGACCCTTTTCATACAACTTGGTCATGCTGCCAGAACCGAGGTATCCTTCCATTATCCAGTAAGTTATGAGCTCGTTGTAGCGAACACTTCCAGAATCACGAAAGAAATGAAAACCACGCCACCATAAATCTTTCAAAACACCAATTGGCAACACGCTGTGCTTCCTGGTTAGTAACTTGTTCACATTGTACTTTTCAGATGTTTTTAGTTCTTCCAACTCCTTTTCTACCGTAGACACTTCAGATGCATCAACGCCAAAGTAGCTTAAAGCTTTTGCTATCATTATAACTGTACCAGGATAACAGTCACTATTTTCGATGATTTTTTCACCTAGAGTTTGGATTCTCAGATGCTGTCTTAATCGAGCATCAAGTTTACCTGTCAATAAAGAGTTACATGCTCTTGGCAAAGGTTCCACCTTTATTGTGAAATAACCTTCATCTTCCCTAATTCAGCGGGAAATAAGGAGTGTTGTTCTCTCTACTTTACAATCGGGAGGCAACATTTCCTCCCATGCTGACCAAAACTTGTCTTCATTCGCCTTCCTTTTACATTCGTCATCCAAAACATCATCTAAAACTAGAAGAACTTTATATTTTCAAATTTCTTCGTTAACATTACAACCAACGTCTCAGGTTCCTCCACCTCAACACTAATCTTAATTGCGTTACTTTCATCTACAGCCTCCCACTCTTTAGTAGTGGGAAGTAAATCAAGCTGGCAACCGATACTCTAAATCAAGCTGGCAACCGATACTCTCAGCGAAGGTATTAATGTCATATTCTCTGTTCATGAATACCCAGAGTGTGAAATCATATATTTCATTCCTAATGCAACGGGCACTTGCACTCTTTGCCAGCCATGTTTTCCCAACTCCTGGAGGCCCAAAAATATTTACTTTTGTGTTATCTTGAAGGACTTGGAATATTTCCTTCAGTTGCTGATGTGAACTCTTCCCCTCCATTACAATAGAAGTATTCCTACCATTATAATTTACGAAAACAGGTAAGCTTAGAAATGTTTAATTAAAGAAACCAAATGACAACTGCTCCTCCAAGTTAACATGAATACTAATGTCAAAGATATTATTTAGTCTGATGTAGCATGTTTTATGCCACAGATAAAGTTAGCATAATATATGCTTAATTTTATGGTCCATATCGATATGTTATTGTTTTGTTTTCCTCAATTAGGAATTTAAGATATATATATATATATATATATATATATATATATATATATATATATATATATATATGATGATTCGTATAAGTGAATGAATCTTATATGCTGGTTATATAACTAAAATTCTTTTCAAAGATCATTTTTTAAATTAAACTATAAAAGGTTGTCAACTAAGAGTTGCATAGTTGTCTAATTGGAAACATAAGGGTAGCCAAGTATTCTCATCTCCATTCATGGTTATAATTCATATCATTTTTTACCCTTTTATTTACTTCCTCCGTCCCAAAATTATTGTAAAAAAATTCTTAAAGTGCTTGACTACCGATAGAATTTCATCTTTTTCATTTTTAAACATTTTAATTGGTTGATTTTGGACGATTGACAATTATTTTGGTACATACCAAAATTGAAAAGTTTTCAGTTATTGGAAAAGAAAGTGAGTACAAGGATTGAAAAGTCAAATAAATCTCGAGAAACAAACAGTAAACAGATAGTGAAGCTAAAAATTATACCACTACAACAATTTTATAAGCAGTAGCAAATAGAAAAGGTATAGTGTTGAATCTGAAACAAAATCATTTGGATTCATGTGTAGAACGTACTGAATCGACATCCAAAATGACATCGATGGATCATAACTAATGCAATATCGATTAATTAAGAGATGAAATTAGTAGATATAGATACAAATTTAATAAAAAAGTTGGGGAAAAACCTGAGAGTTTAACGGTCTTCCCTTCCAGTTCCGGCGATTGTAGAAAGTCATAGTGGTTGATTCATTTTCAGTTGGTTAGCTTCCGCGTCAACGGGAGTCAAGTGAGCAGTTACAGTTATATCGTGAATGAGTAAGTGAGAGTAACCCACCTAAACTTTTTTATTTTTAAGAATTTTCTAATAGCAGCCCTTATGCTATGATTAAGAGTTAGTTTCTCAGTAGTTTTAAATAAATAAAATTAAAAAGCATTTTCATTTAACCACCCACGTCCTGTTTTTGTTATAAGTTAAATCTAATTTTCAAATTTCCCTCATCTTGCAAATAAAAAAGTAGAGAATTAAAAATAACTGCATCTCTTTCAAATGATAAAAATCTTTAAATTTTAAATAACTGCACATTCGGCAACAATGAAGGAACTATCAATATTTTGCTGTAAAATAATATTATTTGTTAATAGGATATGTTATTGTAGTATTAAGATTTCATTTATGACTAAGTCTCTGTTGGGTAGCCTTTGCATTTTTTTTGGCAGTTTTGAAAAGTTCTGACGTACCACTGATGTGACACAAAATGATGCTTCAATTTGTGTCACAGTTAGAATGGTCTAACAGAACTTTGTTAATAGTTTAAATCATTTCACAAATACTTGGTTTCATCATTTCACATACATGGACAACATTACAAATTTCTATTTCTATAAAGAAGTAATTAACGAGGAAAAATGACCAAGTATACTCGCATGAATGCGCAAAAGATTACCTCTATGACCTCAATGTAGGGGTGTTCAATATTTGATTTAAAATCGTTTAATCCGAATACCGAACCGAATTTGAATTCGGTTTTCGGTTTTTTATTTTTCGAATTCGGTTAAACCGAAAACTGAATTCAAAACCGAATTCGATTTAATAAATATATTATTATTTATATATTAATATATATATGTGATTTTTCGAATTCGATCGAAAACTTGAAGAGTTTAACATTTTGAAAACTTAAATATTTTAGTTACCATGTGTTTGTGAAAAATAAATGTTTTGTTTGGACATTAAAATTCACATACATTGACAGTTTTATGCTTTATAAACTCGAATTTGGCTAACACATAACAATTATTAATCGTTAGATTTATATAATTGGTATCGTATAATCGTGCATATTTCTTAGTTTTGTATGTTGAAAGGTGTTTTTGAAAAAAAGTAAAGTTTTTCGATTTTAACCGAAACCGAATCGAATTCGAATTCGGTTTCGGTTCGGTTTTCATTTTGAATTCGATTTTCGGTTCAGTTTTCGGTTTTGCTAAAAAAATTTCAAAACCGAACAACCCGAACCGAATAAACCGAGGAAACCGTAAACCGAACCGATGAACACCCCTACCTCAATGCCACCATCCTGGTTATGCGCTGCAGATTTCTGCATTTCTAGAAAGAATTTTAGAAAGTACTTATAGAATATATTTATTTGTTTGTTAATTAATTTTGGTGAAAGATCAGAGGGGCATGTCTTAAATGAGGGCGAGAGGGACATATTAAATTTACTACATTTTAGAAATAAATTTATAGGTGTAAAATACAGTGATGTTAAAAAGCAGTTAAATTTATAGATGTAAAATGCAGTGATGCTAAAATCCAGTATATATAATGCAACAATTGATAAAATGCAGTGAATCTCGATGATAAATTTATTTGTAAAATGCATTAAATTTGATCCTACCGTCTTACCTCTCATTTGAAGTATGCCCTTCGGCTATTTAACTTACCCGCTAACTATTTAACTTATTATTATTTTAATTAATATTAATATTAATATTTTTCATATGCGATTAGATCTAAATCAAATCCAAGGCAAATAAAAGATAAATCAAGTACCTATAATATAAAATAACAATGATACTACAATTATAACTAAGATACTAATTATAATCGTTTCGATTCCGTTATCTATAAAACCGTTGCAAATAAAAGCTTCTATTAATATATTTAATTTAATATTTAATTTTATGGAAACTTGTAATTATAATTGTAATTTTGTAATTGTAATAAATAAACTTAGCTTATGGCTTACGCATTAAGCTAACTAATTTTAACAGCCGGCCTATAAATATCAATCAAATTTTTTACAGTTTACACACTATCTTCGTCAACGTCAATAACCGTCTCACTTTAGGTATGATCATAACCCTGCTTACATGTTTAATTATCATCCGATATATACGTGTATATAAATAAATTCGTTTTCAATAATTTTGTATCAGTCTGTTTACATTGTTTCCGTTATAATTGTTGAATGTATGTATGTTTGTATATATAGTTGAATTCCAACAGACTCTGATTACAATTACTAATTGCTGTGTTTAAAATTTTAAAGCTATAACTTGTATTCAGTATGCAATGTCTATCTTCTATACATGATTTATTCTTGTAAGTTTTTTTTTTCTTTTTCAGAATTCGTGATCAGGAGCCTATTACTGGACGTGTACGGTGTGAACTAATTGCAAATAACTATGGGTGGTCCTAGCAACTGTGAGATTCCTTTTTAACTTTATTTTATCGAATTTAATAAAGTGTTTACACTTTTAAGACTATATTATGTCTTATACATAAAACCTAATATGCTGCTAGCATCAGTGCATCACCAGTCATTTTTTAAATGAATATATCGTAAAGAAGAGAATCGTGATTGGTACATCGTTGAATATGTCGCAAATCAAAATTAGGTGTATAGATGCTATTCCTTGCCACTTAGTTGATTTTGATTCTTTATCTAAAAGACTGGAAGCGTTACGAAAATGGCTAAACTAGTTTTATGACATGACTATAAAGTCTACGGTAAGTAAACTTAATTATGAGAATGCTGAGATTCATATTGTGATACCACATTACCAATGTCCACTTTTATTTACATTACTGAGTTCATCGTTTGAATTTATTTTCAGCAACTTCATGAATCTATTTTTTCTATTTTAGCAATGTTCGAGCGGTCATCTAATAATCCATTCGTGTCCTCATCAAGTTTAATGCAGATCGATGGTCAAAAAGACAATCCATCTACTAGTCTGTGTAGGCAGTCATCTAGTAGCTCATTTGGGTCCCCCTCATCAGTTTTTGGACAGATCAATGATGGAAATAACAAACCATCTACTCTTGTATTTGGTAACCCAGCTTCCTCGCCATTTATTGGAGCTTCATCAACACCTGCTTTTGGAGCTTCATCTATCCTAAAAACTGGTGCTTGATCCTCTTCTTCTGATGGTTTTTGTTGAGCACATGGGTCATTTTGTTCTAATTCGTGTATTCTCATACTCTGTAGATTATTAGATTATGAGCTTTAGTCTAATTTTATTCATTTTTATCTCCTCTAATCCATATTACAGATTCACTCGGAAGCTTATTTCAGCAATCAAAGCCTGCTTATGCAAGCAGCCATTTTGGCCCATCACCTTTTGGAGCTTCAAGTCAGCCTATTTTTGGTGTTCCTAGCACACCAGCATTAGAGTCCTCAAGCACGACGGCCTTCCGTGCAACAACTACTCTTGCATTTGGTGCTACATCATTTCCAGCATTCAGCAATGCCTTCTCTGCATTTTCTGCTTCAAGTACTCCATCATTTAGTGAATCAAGTACACCAGCATTTGGCTCATCCTCCTCCTCTTTAAATGGTAAGTACACTTATAGTCGTTTTCAAGTTCATTCACCTGGTGTACTCCATGTTTAAAATTGCGTTGACTTAAACTTTGATATCAATTTTGGTCATGTGACGAATATCTGAGGTGTGTTATAGATTCTTCAGGTATGGTTAATTAAGTTGCAGTTATGTCGTAAACTTAAATCGTTAGTAACCTCATTTGATTCTTATTTTAACGCTTCTGATAACAAATGATGATATTTGGTGGTGTGTGTGGCCACTGAAACCAACGTGTTTGTTCAAACCTTTTCGTGGTGGTTTTTTTAGCATGCAATTTCAGCAGAGTATGTAATGGCTCAGAGTAATCAGACCCATTCTGACATTCTGTATCTCCTTTTCTCTTTTAGTAATCATAGAGTAGGACCCTCCCTTATAAAGACTTCAGATAAACAAAATTTGGCTACTAATATTTGTATATGATTATTTTCTTCCATCATTTTTCAAAGCAAGTGCACGGTTTTGGTTCATGATGTCTATGCACCTTGACTATGATCACATAAATTCCATATTTTCTCTGGTTGTAATATTCTTATACTCTGTGGATTATGAACTTTGATTTGATAGTCTTCTTATTCTCTTTTATAAATTCTGGATTAGCATAATTTTGCTCTTTTGTTCTCTTGTTATATTTAATTGTTTATTTGTTTCGTCTTCTATATATGTTACAGGTTCTACTGTGTTTGAGCAGAAGCCGTTATTTGGTGGCATTGGATTCATTCCACAGTCAAATCCTTTTGTAAATTCATTTTGTCAATCACTTCCTGCTTATGGAAGCATCTTATCTGGCTCAGCACCTTTTGGAGCTCCAATCAACCAGCTTTTGCTAACACAGGCTCTGCTGCATTTGGTGTCTCTAACACTACTAATTTTGGATCAAGTACACCAGCTTCTGGTTCATCAAGTACTCAAGCGTCCGGCTCTTTGCGTACTCCTTCGTTTGGTGATACTAGTTCTTCTTTCAGTTTTTGGCCTGGTCCAGAAATTAGCCTGTCAGCTTCTGCATTTGGAAGCAGCCCGTTTGGTATTGCTACTTCAGCCATTGGGCCTCAAAGTTCTCTGTCTGGTAAATTTTCTTCTGTACATGTCCTCTAAAACTAATAATTAAAAATTACTCTTTATATTAGGAAAATGCATTTTTTTTTTCCTTTTTTTTACTGAAACTTTGTTATTTATACATTCATGTGGTAGTTCAATGTGGGGGAAGTAGAGTGATTCGTTATGCTCAGACACCAGCTGACGGTGATCCACTGCCTGATGGAAAACTGCATTCAATATCAGCAATGCATACATACAAAGAAAAATCTCACGAAGAACTTAGATGCGAGGACTATCAGTTAGGAGATAAAGGTAATCATCACTGTGTTTCAGGGGGACCCACTCTTGCTTGTCAGTCTTCTAACGGAATGGGGTCTAATACAAACACCGAGAAACAGCCAGACTCTTTTTCTTATCCAATCCATTTGCTTCCTCAATATCTACCAATGTATCTGCCCCTACAACTTTTTGTACCGCGTCGTATCCAAACTCGACTCCTTCACTTGCTACTGGTGTAAACTTGAACACGACTCAATCCCTCTTTCTCCAGTCAACCACATCTTCTCTTGGACACACAAGTTCTCCATTTGGACAGGTTGCCGCAGCTTTCGGTCAGGCTACCCCAGCCATTGGGCAGAGTATTCCGGCCTTTGGTCAATCAAATGCATTTGTAGGGAACCTGTTCTCAAGCAACCCCTCATTACCTAGCACCAGCAGCTTTGGATTCAATACGACAACTGTGAGTTCCTTTGTTAGTGTTCTTTATGTATTGTTTGATTAACTTTTTATATTTAAATCTTATTCTGTCACCCCATTTATCTCTAATTATTGTTTGAAGCTTTTACCATGATTATGTTTGACTCAGTATTATAACAGATTAGCGGGACATGCTTTATCCCATTACCCAACCTGCCCAACCCGCCCATTTTGCTACCTCGATTACTGACATGTCAGATTAGTTTAGTCTGTATCTGCCCAAAGAATATCGTTCGAAATTCAGAGTAGTTAAGAAATAATTGCTGAATCAGTTTATGCAGGAATCAACATATGTTCTAATATTGTTTTTGTATATTTGATGTTAGTGATTGCATTTCAGAACTTGTCTTCAAGGTTCTTATTTCAGTTTATTATTTCTTGAGCAAAATAGGTAACAAAATATATAGGTATAGTATAAAAGGGCTTCTGAAATAACACTTTCCATAATCAGCTATTATACTTGTGGAAATGCACACATCCACACATAAATACCTACAGTTGATCTTGTAGACTATTTGAATCCTGTTATGCACGTGTCTTGTAGTCAGGCGATGTCCGTTTGTTTACATCTATGACAACCATTCTATAATGACTTGTTATCTGAAAGATTAATCTTATCATCTTTGAAACTCTTAATACTTATATTTGAGTTTACTATGATAGTTATATTCGATAAAATAGTCACGTCACTATCTAACTTTTGTTGGTTATATATGTAGCCGTCCCTTTTTGTGCCTTATCAATCGGCTCAACCAACTCAGCATCCAGGTGGTTTTGGATATGTACCACAAGCAGATGGCACATCAAGCATTTTTGGTCAGAATAATTTTGGACAACCATATGTTTCACCCACTTCTCTTTACCGCACATATTGTGTTTTATTCGTTTCTTAACGTTTCCCTATCCTTGATGTGCAGATCTGCTTATCAGGGCCCACCATTTGCACAACCACAGTTTATTGCAATTCCTTTTGGAACTGTAATGACAATGCCTCATATGTCAATTGGTGGTGTGGGAACTGCACCTTCAATTCAGTATGGTTTTTCTGTCTTGCCAGTAAGTATAATACGATCAACTGCTGTCATTTGTTGTAATTCTTCCAAAATACACGCATCCACTGACTCACATATGTTTTGAACTTTTATATGATTTTTTATCTTACACTTTCTTTATCTCTATATAGGTTGTTGACAAAGCTGCTGCCGTGAGGATATTATCGCCAGACAAGAATTCATTTCTGATTTTGGAGAACTTTATGCTTCTAAAAATTTGAAAATCAGTTTTATGTTTTGCATTTCTTTTGGAAGATTTATAGTTCCTGTTTTCAATTTGGTTTTCTGTGGTCTCGTGTTTGAAGAAGAAACAAATGAATATGAGCACTAATAACAGATTCAAACAAACATACAAGTTTTGTAAACGGATTTGGTAAAAGTATGTATTCAAATGTTATAAATGATTGTATTCTTAAATCTTAAGGATCACCAGACATAATGAATCTGTCCAAACTAAGGTAATTTTGAAATATCAAAGTTAGATTTAGAAGATGAAATCAATCATTCAATTGCTTGAAAGACGTATCGTTATGGGAGACAAATGTGTTCATTAGCATGCATGAACTCATGGGATAGTGGACACAACACCAGCATTTTATATGATAGTTGAATGTCTTTGTATGAGGTTATTTGTGAGTTTGTGACTTGTGAGCATAATATTGTCCAAAACACTAGATAAAAATCCTTTATTTATTCTAGAGAGGTTGTATATTGGATAGAAGTTTGGAACATTTAAAAGTCAAACACATTAATGATTTATTCAAGAAAGTCAAATATTTTTTCAGTTATAACTTTATTATCTTATACGTAAAAAATAAATTAATAGTTTATAAAATTTTAAGTCGTTTAGTTAATCCAAAAATTTGGTTTTTTGTTGATTAAAATGAAAAATAGCGTATGGGTTAAAACCGATCCATTTTTTCAAAATAAAAGTTACCTTGACCTGTTTACCCCAAACGGTTAAAAAATGAAATAAATTTTGGTTTAATGGTCGTGTATGCCCTTACCAGTGTGACCTATTCACAGACATATCGCCTCTCTGTCTCCATCCCTCTCTTTGGCGACAGATCCACGATCTTCGTCTTCAATCCGTATCTCTATTGGTACAATCGTAACCCTAGCTTATATCTATATCTATACATACATACATATATTCATCGGTTATTTCCATTATTATTATTAGCTATTCGTATTTAATATTCCTATTAAGTTCGTTCTTAATCTAATTAACCCTAGCTTTAATGATCTTGTATCAGTTTTTTCCGTTCTAATTGTTGAATCGGTGAATAGTCTGAATTCGAATAGAGGCTGATAGCTGATTGAAATTGCACAGTGGATACGAATTTGCAGGTGTATGCCTGTTTTCTGTTAGGGCGTAATCTGTAAGTTTTTTGTTCTTAGATGGCTGTGTTTCATCTGTATATAGTTATTTGTATTTAAGATGATTTGTAATTTACATGTATTTTATTTTGTTTCAGAGTTTGAGATCAGGAGCTTATTATTGGACTATTGTGAACACTAATAAGAAGGAAGGAACAATGTTTGGTTCTAGTAACCGTAAGTTGTTTTTGCCCTCTCTTTTTTTTTTTTTTTTTTTTTTTTTTTTTTTTTTTTTTATAGCTATTTGAGTTTATGTATATATGCATATTTGTTATTTTTGGTTATTATGATATGATGCATATGTCTTTTAGTTTCTCTAGTTGGAGATTTCTGAAAAATGTCATATGCTGCTTTGCGTAGTCACGTATTTATGTTTTAATTTTGTTGAAAAAAAGTTTCTTTGTTGTGAAACTCTCATACATTATGATCATTATAGGAAAAAGTGGCAATGGAGTTTTACCTTGCTAATTGTTATTATGCTTTCTTTTCGAGTTATATAATATTTTCAAAAGTTGCTAGTCTGCAAATATTTAATCAAAACTGCATGAATTCATCATAAATTTGTATTTGTAGCTTTGAGGTAGGAGTAATAACTAAATTGGCGTCATGGCAGAATTACATTATTTTACCATCCTACCAAATGTAATTTGTATTTGGTTGCTAGCAAATGTCGAGAAGAGGTTTGGAGGGGTACTATTACCATTTTTTGATCTCTATGGTAGGGGCTACATGAGTTTGTGTGGTGACCATAAGATGCGCCCTTGACTGTATCACTAACTTTTGAACCTAAATACGAGGATACATAAGAAAGATCATTGTATTTTGTTAGAATATAGTCAGTTAGAATATAGAATCGAAAGTTCGAAACCAAAGGTACAATTGGTTGTTTTACCTAGGGCTGTAAATGAGGTGAGCTGGCTTATCAAAACGCTTGGCAAGCCTTTGGTTATGGTGACGTTGGCCCAAGCCAACTCAATTCATGTCAATTTTAGACTTGCGTCTTGTGTGATATTGGCTCAACAATTGAATGCTAACTGGACTACCCTTATTGAGGGTATACAAGGCACTTGTTGCAATGTACGTTAAGGATACTTAGCCCCTTTGAGACTTTCAGTTGTATCTTCTAGTAGTGGCACTCTCCATACTTAGAGATCGTTGAAAATTATTCATTGAAAGACGTATTAAAGAATGTAATTGTATTTTCATGCAAGCCGCCAAGCCCATAGGAGCCAAGTCACAAGCATATGAATCCGTAAGAGTGGAGCCTATATGAAGCAAGTGAAGGCTTGAAACTATTGTTAATGAATATATGTATACGAAATGACGAAAAGATCAACGAATAGCATCTCTGAATACTACTGAATTCTGAGGAGGCACATTGATTCCTTAAGATTCAAGTATGATTATTAGTTAGCAATATCGATTATGGCCATATGAAATGTACTTCTTGACATGCTTCCATGTTGCATCATGCTGACTATTAAATTTATGCATGATTGTGCTGTGGTGGATGCCTGATTCTTGGAACATGCAATTTTCCCTTTTTTGTCTGTGTGTTCAGCAACTAAATTAAACTAATTGTCCCTGATTATATGTAACAGCATTTGGGCAGTCATCTAATAGTCCATTTGGGTCCCCATCAGTTTTTGGTCAGACCAATAATGCAAATAACAATCCATTTGCTCAAAAACCATTTGGTAGCACATCTCCCTTTGGTTCTCAAACAGGGGGTTCTATTTTCGGTGGTACTTCTACTGGTGTATTTGGTACCCAAGCTTCTTCACCGATAGGATCCTCAACAGTTTTTGGTGCATCATCAGCGCCTGCTTTTGGGAGTTCAATGCCTGCTTTTGGAGCTTCATCAAGCCCCGCCTTTGGCGCTTCATCCTCATCTTTTGGTGGTAAGCACAGCTATGAATGTTTATCAGTTTAAATCTCAAATATTATACTCAATGTAGCTTTGTCTTCGTCATTAATATCAATACTGGTTATGTGAAGAATATTCGAGCTATGTTACAACGATGTTTTGGTGTAATTGGTCAAGATGCAGTTATTTTGAAAAACGGAGGTTGCTAGTAATAACATTAGATCTTTTTTTAGTAGTTCAATTTACAAGAGCGGTTATCTGGTTGTGTTGCATGGTCCCTTGCAAGTTACAGTTGATATTTCTGTTCAAACTTTATAATGGTATTTGTTAAGCACATGAATTTCAGTAGGCTCAAGGTGTTAGCTTTTGCCATATTCATTCTTACATTGCTCGAGTGTGACTCCTACGGGTTGGCTGACACATTCTGCATCGTCTTTCCTTTTTATGAGCATATGGTAGAATCTCCCTTATAATGACTTCAGATGTAAAAAACATAAGCTTGGCTTCTCCCAATTTCAAATTTCTTTTTAGATTTTCTCCATTCACTAGTATTCTTTGCTAATTTTTCTTTCCTCGCTTCTCAAGCATAGCTTTTTTCTCATGGTGTCCATTACGCATCTTGACTATCATCACGACAGTTTCATATTTGTTCTGCTTGTAATATTGTCATCTGTTGAATGTTGATTATGCACTTTGATTTGTTGGTCTTCTTATTGTCGTTTATGAGTTCTTCCTTAGCAATTTTCTCTTTTATTCATTCTTATATCTGTAATTTATATTTATTTTATTTCCTTTAATTCACATTACAGGTTCATCTGTATTTGGGCAAAAGCCTGCCTTTGGTGGCTTTGGATCCACTACTCCGTCAAGTCCTTTTGGAAGCTCATTTCAGCAATCGCAACCTGCTTTTGGAAGCAGTCTATTTGGCTCGTCACCTTTTGGAGCTTCAAGTCAACCTGCTTTTGGTGCTCCTAGCACACCAACATTTGGATCTTCAAGCACGCCCGCCTTTGGTGCTACGAGCACTCCTGCATTCGGTTCTACAAGCACACCGGCATTTGGTGCAGCAAGCACACCAGCTTTTGGTTCTACATCGACACCAACATTTGGAAACACAGGCTCCGCGTTTGGTGTTTCTAGCTCTTCGGTTTTTGGATCAAGCACTCCAGCATTTGGTTCCTCAAGCACTCCCGCATTTGGTGCATCAAGTACACCAGCATTTGGCGCTTCAAGCACTCCTGCATTTGGTGCCTCAAGTACTCCAGCATTTGGTTCTTCACCTACCCCTGCTTTTGGTGCTACTAGTGCTCCTTTTAGTTTTGGGTCAAGTCCAGCATTTGGTCAATCAACGTCTGCATTTGGCAGCAGCCCGTTTGGTACTGCCACCACAGCCTTTGGGGCTCAAAGTTCTCCGTTTGGTATTTTATCTTCTGTAGTTGCGTTAGAAATATTACTTCTTTACATAATGAGCTGTCTGTGGCATCAGAGGAGGAAACTCAACTTTTTGCTTGTCACTGAAAATATTCAGCTTCCTGACAATTTGTTCCTACAAACATGCAGGAGCTCAGGCTACAACACCAGCATTTGGGAGTCCCGGTTTTGGACAATCGTCTTTTGGAGGTCAGCGTGGGGGAAGTAGAGTAACCCCTTATTCTCAGACACCTGAGGCAGACAGTGGTAGTGGCACACAGGCTGCCGGGAAACTGGAGTCAATATCAGCGATGCCCACATACAAAGAAAAAAGTCACGAAGAACTTAGATGGGAGGACTATCAACTAGGAGATAAAGGTGATAATCATTGTGGTGTTGCTCTTAGTAATCTGTCCATTGATTCCCTGATTAATTAATTAGTATTATATATTTATTTGTTTCAGGGGGCCCGAATCCTGCAGGTCAGTCTTCTGGTGGAATGGGCTTCAATACTAACAACACACAGGCAAACCCTTTTTCTTCGTCGCCTGCATTTAGCCAGCCTGCAAATCCGTTTTCTTCCACTACATCTACCAACCCATTTGCCCCTAAGACATCAACTTTCAGTACTCCGGGGTTTGGGAACTCAACTCCTGCTCTTGGTTCTTCGCCCTTTGGTACTGCAACTTCTAATCCTTTTGGCTCAACACCATCACCGACACCATCTGTATTTGGTTCAACTCCTGGTTTTGGATCTACAACTTCTGCTTCGCTTTTTGGTACACCCAATACATCAACTTTTGGATCGTCATCAATATTTGGCACAACTCAAGCCCAGGGAGCAAGTTCATCATTTGCTAGCGGCTTAAACTTTGGCAACACTCAACCATCCCCCTTGTTCCAGTCAAGCACACCCACTCTAGGACAAATAAGCTCTCCTTTTGGGCAGACTACCTCAGCATTTGGGCAGGCTGCCCCAGCCTTTGGGCAGAGTACTCCGGCTTTTGGTCAATCAAGTGCATTTGGAGGAAACATGTTCTCAAGTACCCCAAGTACAAGCATGGGATTTAATCAGATAACTGTGAGTTCCTTCTGATGATTTTTTTATGTGCAAATGATTAATTATTATAATTAATTTTCATAACTTCAAGACTTTCTTCAGTTACTCTTAGTTATTCTTAGTTATCCATGTTTTTTTATTAAATATATCTGTGTTACTGAAAATCTATTGGATGCCAATCTTTATGTTCAAGGTTAGCTTTCTCATTTTTGGTTTTGCTCTTTTCTGAATCATTGATTTTCTGAATCCGCTTGTTTTATTAGGAATTATTGACGTGCTTGCTGATATTTTTAGTTTCTTATTCGCTGACTGGTGTTTTAGCTTTGAATCCAGTATATTAGTCACCATCAAACTCATGTTGGTTTTTTATGTAGCCATCCCTTTCAATGCCTTTTCAATCCGCTCAACCAACTCAGAGTTCTGGTGGTTTTGGTTTTGCAGCACCAGCAGGTGATCCAACGCATTTCAATTTCCTAGATTCCATGCATACCCTTCTGAAATTCATTCATTAATTTTTTCCATAAAATTTCTTACATTTCTAACCATTCTTAGCAGGTGGCGTTGGTGGCACATCAAGCATTTTTGGGCAGAATAATTTTGGACAACCGTATGTTGCACCAGCTGCTCTTTTACCCCACATTTAATTTCTTTCTTTTCATCAGTAAATTCTCATAATATCTGTATCCTTGATGTGGCAGGTCTGCCAATCAGAGCCCTGCACTTGTACAAGCACAGTCTATTACAAATCCTTTTGGAACTCTGCCGGCAATGCCTCAGATGTCAATTGGTCGTGCGGGAAATGCACCTTCAATTCAATATGGAATTTCTAGCCTGCCAGTAAGTATGATATAAATAATTAACTACAGCCACTTGTTTTAGGCTGTGTTCAATTTTCTATATCTTTTACTTTCTTAACACTTCTGACGCACCTTTATAACAGACTCACATATAGTGCAGATTTAATGTAGTTTTTTTAGCTGACAATTACCATTCCTATAGGTTGTTGACAAGCCTGCGCCCATGAGGATATCATCTGTGTTGACTTCTCGACATCTTTCTCAAAGGCGGATTAGGTTGCCTGCAAGGAAATATCACCCGAAAAATGATGGTCCAAAGGTGAATTTTGGTTGTCTTAAACTAGGATTTATCATCTGTCTATTTCATGAGCACATATATTGTTTTGAGGACAAAGAATCATCTTTAATAATGTGATTGGTTTTTGCAGGTTTCATTTTTCAGTGATGAGGAAGAGACTACCAGCACACCTAAGGCAGACGCTCTTTTCATCCCCAGGGAGAATCCGAGAGCTCTGGTGATTCGCCCTCTGGAACAATGGCCCGGAAAAGCATCTGCGGAGAAACCAAAAACTGTATCTTCTCCGGCACAAGTTAATGGTGAAGTGTCTTGCCAATTTTTTTTTTCTTTGTGAGAAGCTTATGCAAATCTTGCTAAAAATAAGACGCATCTTCTTATGATTCTTTGTTATTTGGATTTAGGCGGGTATACGGAGTTCGCTTCTACCACTCATCTAAATGGTCACTCGGAAGATAATGCGAACAGTAAGATTATGTTCTTGTGCTTTATATCATGTCCATATTCCTTGATGCATCTTCTTTTGATATCTGCAACTACCCATTTTTTTGCATTACTCCCCATTTCATGTATCTTAACCATAGATAACTTTTTGCATGAGGGTGCAGTTACTTATATTTGAGCATTGTCTAATCTCCATGTGGACTTTGTAGGAAATCATACTGAAAATGGCATTCTGAAGGAACAAACCACTCCTATTAAGTTGACCCAGAAAACAAACGGCATACACGATGATCCAAAATCAGACTCATACATTACTTTAACTGGTCACAGAGCTGGTGAGGCCGCAATCGTTTATGAACACGGGGCTGATATTGAGGCACTTATGCCCAAACTACGTCATTCAGATTACTACACAGAGCCTCGGATCCAAGAATTAGCAGCAAAGGAGCGTGCAGAACCAGGTTTTTGCCGCCGTGTAAAGGACTTTGTTGTCGGGCGTCATAATTATGGAAGCATAAAATTTCTTGGGGAAACAGATGTTAGACGCTTGGAACTCGAGTCTCTTATCCAATTCAATCATCGCGAAGTGATCGTTTATTTGGATGAGACAAAAAAACCGCCCATTGGACAGGGCCTTAACAAGCCCGCTGAGGTAACACTTTTGAACATAAAGTGTTTTGATAAAAAGACGGGACGTCACTTCACCGAGGGACCTAGAATTGAAAAATATAAAGAAATGCTCAAAAAGAAAGCGGAGGACCAAGGTGCTGAGTTTGTTTTGTATGATCCGATTAAAGGAGAATGGAAGTTCCGGGTTAGCCATTTCAGTCGGTACGGGCTCAAAGATGATGACGAGGATGATTCTGCCTGAATGCTATAATGTTTTTGTGGTAAGCAGTTGTCTGTTTTTGTTAGCTTGCTTTTTACACTGGTTTGTATAGAGTTTGTTGGGCTTGTGGTATTACATGCAACCCAGTGCTTGTGGTAGGCTCAAATTTCTGTTATTGTGGTACGACAACATGACGATTTTTTGTTTTCTTTTTTTGTCAAGTCTTTTGGTGGCAATGTTCAATTTTGAAAACGTCAATGATGGTTATAATTGGTGAAATCGAACAAAATTTGTTAAGTTTTCAACTTGTTTTACTGTGACGTAACAACCATGCTGAATCTGGAGTTATGATAGCTGTCGATCTTGCAGCTTTTGTTGTTCACAGAATAACAGTTAATATAGAGTACATATTAGAGGCCAAAAGGATGTTTTCTGCTCTCTTTTTCTCCCAAAAGGATGTTTTCTGCCATTAGGCTTGTAGCTGCAGTTTGGCTTCACCTAACTGTTGCACGTACGGATGCTATGTGGTCAAGTTGAATATAATCTTCACTTGGTATGAACAAGAAATGTTTTCATCTCATAAAATTGAACTCGTTTTTGCAAACTAGCTATATACCCAAGGCTGTACAAGTATGGGGTATGGTATGTTGAGCTAATAAATAAATAATACTGAATCCACTGAAAAAATCTAAACCATCTTGAGAAGCGGTGTATAAGGTCTTACCAGATCATCTTTTTCGTTTTCTTTTTAGTTGGTCATTTCTTCAACTTTAATTTTAATATCAATCCTCTAAAAACATGACACTACTGTAACAAATTAGATCGATATGATCATGTTTATAGTTTCTCTAAGTATGTAACTATTACCCTTGACGCTTTGAGGACCTTTTGACAACGATATATTCAGTATATAGCTAGTTAAACAATACATGAGATAGATAAGCCGGCAATTCTATTCGTCGATATATCCAGCATCCACAAATCAAGTGGTTGATTAGACTAAACTATCCCTGTTCACGGTGAAAACTCAACATCCAGCTTGTGTTAATTATTTAGCCCAGCTATAAATAGATGTAACTCTGGAATCAACCAGTTTCTATTGATCTAAACATTTCAAATCTATTATTTATCCTAGTCTTCACAAAGTCTCAATTCGGTGTAGACTGTTCCTCATGTACATCGTTTACTTTCTGGCTCGTGGATCTTAACATAATTAGTTGAACTTAAATGAGTTTAAACATATAGCAAATTACTAACAGAAACTGAAGTGTATACACGCCAAAATTAAGCAGGAAACTTTGAAATCCCACATTGGCAAAAATAACAGAATTTGGGCTAAAAGGGAGCCGTTTATGTATCACATAACTAAAAAACTGATGAGTTGCACATACATATGGATCTCGTTGTTTCCATCGAGGCAGCAGGTTGCTCATGCAATTCTGACACTGAAAATGAACAATGTATCTTCAGTTTTTCCCCCTTCTCATCCTTAATTTGTTCCACATCAAATTATTTTCCATTAAAATAATTTAACACTCCAAGGATTATATTAGCAGACAACATATCTGGGAGCAAGATGACATACAGAGGCGGATGTACACGGTGAGTAGCTGCCCCTAAAAAAATCTCAAATTATATGTAAAAAAGTCTATGACATACAGAGTAACAATGACATTTTATAATACATGCATGAGAC
Organism: Gnaphalium uliginosum; assembly: GCA_963930675.1. NCBI lineage: Eukaryota > Viridiplantae > Streptophyta > Magnoliopsida > Asterales > Asteraceae > Gnaphalium > Gnaphalium uliginosum. The sequence continues at coordinate 13,207,736 of OZ005684.1, forward strand.
CCTAGCTACGACGAATATTTGTCACCTTGAAATTCTTTTTCTTTTGAATGGCAAATACTCACACTAGTCAGGCACAAACTTAATATAAATTTGTCCTAATTGGAACTCAAACCCATAACCCGTTTTGGTTTTGGTCCACCTTGATAGTTGATACTGCTAAGCTATCAGAAGTCAAAATCCATTTGGGTCTTCTAATTCTTTTTTTCCTTTTTTGTGTTTTTTAGAGCACCAAACCTACAACCTAACTCGCATACTACATTCAACCACACATTATATACACACTGCTTCATGTGAGCTTTGAACCAACAACCTCTTGATTTATGGGTCTAAAATTATAAGTCACACCGAAACGTTCAATATATAGTTAATTAAGAGATTTATATATGAAGAGAGTCTGTCATAAAACAATAGAGATTGATTATATAGCTCTTGCTGTACGTATGGTTATACATGTCTCGAATTAATGATATATATGACATCATTTATTATTTATACGCGTATATATCTATCTATTCATATAGCAGTAGCATTGAATTGAATAGGTAAATATGTGTGAGGTATGGATTGCATTGGGATGAGAATAACACTGTTAACAGCTGGTAATAGCATTAGAAAGTCGATTCTACATATGCAATAACAGCAGACTCATCTGAATTGAAGGGGTGTGCCCAACCCACAAACACAGGTCCAGGACCAGCAGCACCAGGACCAGGACCATGCCACTATATACATAGACATGAGTCACCCACCTCACATGCATACAAAACAGTATAAATGTTACATTTATCATATAACCTTTTGCTTTTGGTTGATAAAAACATAAGTACTCATGTTAGGTTAAGACTTTAGATCAACACACCTTACTTTTACTTTTTTCTAATTGAAGTTGCATCATTTTGAGCATTCAATTCCTCATGTCCAACCTATTCTTATATGCAAATGAAAAGGTATATGTACTGATTTTTGGGGTCTTATTGGATATTAATGAAGACATGCTATCTAACATGAGAACGATTAGTCCAATTACCCAACCGAACGCTTTGTTGTTATATCTTTCCATTAGATCATAGCCACGGGAGTTGTTTCGAGCTAGAACTAACCCTTTTTATCAACTGCAACAACTTAACATACAGTGTGTTAAATTTCAAATTAGATCAATATGATCATGTTTATTGTTCATGTTGGACATATGAACAAGTACTCTAGCACATACGGAGTGGTTTTAAGGAATTAATCTTGTAAATCGTATGTTTATGTCCAACATTCCGGACATCAAAATGAAACTAGCTAGTCAGCCGGCGAATTCTTGATGAAAGTATACTAATTGATAAATTTGACATATAGTTTAATATATATGTTTATGTTTATGAAATATTTGAAATATTTCTTTTACTGATAAAAGAAAGATCTTAATGATTCAAAATCAAATAAAGTTGTTACATTTCTTTAAAGTAACCTGAAATGAAAAGGTTGCCCTAGGAAGCTCATTTCATTTCAAGAGAGAGAGAATTGTTTACTAAAGTTGCTATTATTTAATTAATCAAATGGGTTGGTTTCCTTTCTTTTTCCAATAATGCTAATGGTCCTCGTTCTAGCAAATTAACTTCTTTGTGAAGATTTACATACATGTGTGTGATTTGAACCCCAGAAGTTGAATTAGCTGCGTATGTAATTCTGACCATGAATGAATAGAAACCCCTTCAACACAGACAAATTTATTTGATTACTTCATTTCAACCCACACTCTCAATACAACACTCCTTATATATCTTTACTTCCCATCTTCTTCATTCATCTTTGTAGTTCTTGCTTGTTTAATTTAAGTGTACGTAGAACTATATAAATCACTAGCTCCAACTTAGATCTGATCTATCCACAGATCGATAAGCACAGGAAGAAAGTGATCGATGAACTTTAATGAAAAGACTGGCGGCAGTGGGGAAGACAAAGATGAAAAGGAACAAACATCCCCCGTAGATCGGTGGTTGTCGTCTTCTTCTGCTTCTTATCACCACCACCACCACCAACAACAACAACAACAAAACTTCCTTTCTCCACGTTCCTACCATCACCAGGGTGGTTGGCTGCTAGATCGTCATAGCCCGATAGGTGAACCTTCACCAAATCATGAACAAGAACAATTTGGAAGGATGATGGTAGAAAGAGAGCACATGTTTGATAAAGTAGTAACTCCAAGTGACGTTGGAAAGCTAAATCGCCTTGTGATTCCTAAACAATACGCAGAAAGGTACTTCCCATTAGATGCGTCCACAAACGATAAAGGTCTCCTTTTAAATTTTGAGGACAGGTATGGAAAGTTATGGAGATTTAGGTATTCTTACTGGAATAGTAGTCAAAGCTATGTTATGACAAAGGGTTGGAGCCGTTTCGTTAAAGAAAAAAGACTTGATGCAGGAGATATTGTTTCGTTTCAACGAGGTGTTGGGGTTAATGCTAAAGATCGGTTGTTTATAGACTGGAGGCGTCGTGTAAACGCCCCCAGTCCATCACAACAGCATCAATTATCATCATCAAATCTACCGTTCCCGTTTCCTAACTTTGTCCACACTTGGAACCCACTTGTTTTGCAATCACTTCCAACAAGGAGAAACCCTAATTTGATACTACAACAACCCCCTAACATCAACCCTAATTACAGAAGTCAAAGATCCGTTTACTTTGGACCTTCATTTGGAACATCACAACAACAGGTTCACATGATGCAACCAAGTGGGTTTGATCCACCAATTACACCGCTTCATGGAAAATCATCTGGCAAAAGACTCAGGCTTTTTGGGGTTAACATGGATTGCGCAATCACAGAAGATGAAGACGGTCAAGATTTTGATCACCCAAGTGAATGTACACACACAACTGTTGCTAGTTGTAGTAACTCGCTATTAGGTCCTTCTTCTTCATCGTCATCGTTTTCTACTATTCCTTACTTGCAGTTGGGGCCTTATGGAAGAGGAAGTGAATGCAATCAAAGTACAGTTTTATCACCATCTTCTTCTCCTCATGAGTTTCACATAATTTCCAACTCACCGGCTTCTAATATGTCCTTGGATTTGGAGATCTAACACCAATTATTCATGATTTCAATTCCCACAAGGGATTTTACGTATACAGCTAGCTAGTTTGCTTATATGGATCGAAGTCTTCTAGATCTAGAGCTCTGAAAATATCGAAGGTGAAATCAAATAGTAATAAGCAATTAGATGTTGAAGATGAAGCCCATTAAAATGGAAAGGGTTACTACCGAAATAAAAGAAAGAAAGAACAAGCAGGACTCAGATGATCATTAATTACAAAAGATGCTAAGTTACAAATTTTTGGTACTTTATCTAGTTCCTTTTCATGTACAATTTTCCAGTAACAACTTGTTACTGCTATGATATTTGTTACATTTTACATTTTATATGTGTATGAGTAACGACTCCTTAAAACCATTGATCGCAAGACATTCAAACTTGATCATGCAAATTGCAAGATAAGCTAGTTAGTTAAATGTAATTCGGATGTCAAATTTACTTAGAAATCAAAGCTTCTCAACTAGTCGTATATATACATACAAATTTAAAGTTCTCCAAAGGTTCTTACTCGTATATATATGTTCTTTGGCAAAAGTTAAAAAAAATTTAACGACACTCACAATCCAAGTTAGTATACCTTTAATTAATACGTCTAAGCTAGATTGGAATCGAATCCTCAACCAATTGATCTATAAAGTATATATATATATGTGTACTAATATTAAGCAAGGACATATGCAGGCAATGCTGGTTGAACTAACTTGGGGTTGTTGGAGTTTATCTGGATAAAAGTTAAGTTTTATCCAATGGGTACAGTTAGTTTTTGTTTTTATATGAGGAATTGAAATTAAGATCAAAGTGTGCAGACTTTTGTAGCGATGAGAGTACAATAAGAAGGAGAATGATGGAAGAAGGATATAGCTAGTATAAATTGGTCAGATGAACAGTAAATGGGGCCCACTTTGTGTATGTTTATGATATTAATTACCTTTTGTAGGTTCGTTGCTCTTGTCGCTGCCACTGTCTACTGCGTTGGACAGTAGCTCCCTCTTCGCAGGTACTACTTATTATCTCTCTTCCTGCCACTTTACACTTAAAAGTTGTCATGTGATTGTATGTTTCTGCATGCTGCTTGCCAAACTTGGTATATTGTAAATAATTAAATCATGGTTGAAGTTCCTTGACGTTATTATCATGTGACTTGTAATAATTTGATCACATCCTAGTTTCCAACGATAGGTTTATCCGGTTTGAGTATATATGACGATAAATTTAGACCTTGTTAGTTAACTTGCTATAATATTCAGCTTCTAATTAGTGATTCTTCCCAAACTAATATCCTAGAAGACTATCTTATCCAGTTTCAACTAATGCACAAAGTCAAGAACAAGTTTTTAAAACAAGTGGTGGTCATTTACACGTATATTGAAGAATCTGACTTAATTTATGTTGATTACGATGATTTAGTGCATACGCTTAAGTTCATATCACTTCTGATAACATAACAGACTGCCCTTCTAGCTCTATTCATTAACAAATATATAGGTATGCACATATATGCGAATATTCGCTTGATAATTAAGAACAAAGGGATTACATAAGATTTACAGTTTTAAGTTAATTAACATTCTTCAAAGGGATTACATAGGTATGCACATATATGCGAATATATATATAATGTTAGAAATATATACTACCGCATGAATTTTTGTTTGCAGTTGATTCCATACTAAGCAGTTGAAAACAGAAACTTAAAAAAGAAACCATTATTCAGAGTTAATTGGTCCACTGAGTACTCTACATATACTCTATAAAGCTGATCAACATGCATGTTCTTCTCTTTTAATCTTGTTCCCGAAATAAACTGTCTTTTTGATAATTAATTGAATTGAATAATACTGTGCTTTTATCTTATTACTTCCTGTAGATTGAGCTAGGTCTCTACAATCGAAAGACAGCAATTAAAAAGATTAAATTCTCCAGTGAGAAAGGATACGTGACATTCATCATTGTCTGCATGCATGTATCACCTTGCATTTTAATGTGTTCTGCTTCTTTTGAGCCCAAATTGCAACCTTTTAGAGGCTATTTTGTATTAGATTGGACTTCCAAATTTATATCTTTAATTTGCAAAGATATGCAGAAATTTCATTTTGGGTGTACTAATTTATATGTTTATGTATCATCAAGGCCATGATGTATAAAATCGTAACAGCTGATGGTAAATATTTCATTTGTTCCTTAGAAAAGGCAATTAAGGCAACAAATATTCTAAATACATGAACTCTAGTGTAACATATAACAGGCACTTGTTTCCAACACATGCATGCTTGGTCTTGCAATTTTTGTGTTATAAATATTTCATCACATTTAATTCGTAAATTATGGTTATACATGAATGCAAAGGTTTGTTATCAATTAGTTTAGCTAGATTAATTCAGGATTTCAAGCTTAGCTAGCAAATGCCAGTATGCATCGGTAATTAACTATTTGTACCTCATTTGGGGCGAGTAGTAGTACATCTCAAGCTATTTCATATGCAACGAAAACCCACCCACCTGCATCATATTGTTTTCGTAATTTGCTTAATTGGTACAATATTAGGCTTCCATTAGCTAGATGATCGAGTTTTATCGCATATATAGTTAACACCCTATATTGTACATTGACTACCATTAGGCACACTAGCTTCTTGTGTTCACTTTTTTGCTTCTAATCCTTTCTTTACTAACCAAATTTTCATCACGCATGCGTTCGTTATATAAGAAAAGAATTACTGTGCAGTAAACTAAGATGGTGATACGTTTGCATATCGATATATTTAAAGTACATAACGTATAAGGGAGGTAGAAGATGACAGAGGGCCCATACTAGCTATATTATACCATTTATAGTACATGATGAATTAGAAAGAAGAATCTAGGGATGTAGATTAGGGCTAACCCTCGATCCATCTCTGATATATATGCTGGAAGAAGAAAAAGATATATATATATATATATATATATATATATATATATATATATATATATATATATATATTTATATGCATGCTATGCTACTGGTATGATATATAACTAGTAAATATTTTTCTATAAATAATAAGTACATTGCCTTTGAATTTAATGTCGGTACTTTAAGTTAATAGGTACTGGCCTACTTGCTATATAGCATCATTATGAGGGTATTAAAATAAATGTCCGTGCAGCGCCTGTGTTACTGTTATTTACAGACAATTCTAACGATATTTGGTTAAGTCTCCTTCAAAACGTCCAAATATGTACGTGTACAACTAAATGACTCGAGGTGAATTTGTAACTATTAACTAATATTGTTACCAATTTTTCAAGCTTTCACTTTTAACTACTACTACCATTTTTGTTTAGGGTTTATGTTTTCAAAATGTAGTAAACTTACACTTTTTTACTATTGTATGAGACGATTTTAAAAATTATTATTGTATCTATTTAAGATTCAAAAAACACCTATTGTGTGCATTTTGACTGTCTTTTATATATAAAAAAAATCATTTTTTTATAAATTTTATGCATACAATAGTAAGTTAAATGTATGCATAGAATAGAACTTTTCAAAGTTTGTTACAGACAATAATAGTAAAAAGTGTAAAGTTTAATACATTTTGAAAACATAAACGCTTTTGATTTATATATGTATTTTCACATTTATATGTAGCCTCTAATTGATGCATTAATGTTTTGACTAATTAAGTGTAATCTACTTTGCAATAAGTTGAATACTAAATGAGCTAACTTAGGTTTAATTAACTTTCAAGATATAACTAACATTTATTAAAGACTACATATTATATTTGACAATTCATATGATCAAATAAAGTATAGAATAATAAAATTAATGTGCACGATGGTTAATCAAGAAGTTGGTGCTTTCATGATTCATGATGCTAAAGAGAATTGAATGTGAACTATATATTGGTCAAAATTGGAGTAGCTTATGATGGCCATGACTCACCTAATTAACCTCTAGGTTTGAATCAAATTTTAGCTTGTGATTGTTTTATAATTCTTCCCACGTAGAGTCTTGATGCATTTGGTACAAGCTAGGTTAAACGATGGTCACTTATTAATTGTATGCATTTAATTCAGTCAATTTGACAGTTTTACATTCACATTTTATAGTATTTTTTTTTTTTATCTAGTCTCTGGTGTATATAGTTTGGATAGGATTCAAAATCAAATTTGTAGAAGGATGGAAATTTTGAAATATAGTCCCTAGATTATATGTGTTTTAGGTCCGAATGTTGGGACAAACCACCATAGGCCGTTAGCCCACGGACTCACTTAGTCATAGTCAAGACCTTTTCATGGGCTGGTCATGGGGTGTTGGATTGAAAACTCTTATTGGTGACAGGCCCATGATCTTATTTTCCGTATAAAAGATGTTTCAACTTTCAAGAAGAAAAGAATTGTGACACATGGTAAAAGTGATGGTAAAAATAAGTGTTAAACATGTAGCTAATAATACTATTGAAAAATGAGGCATCTTTTAAGACACGTGTATTCTAAACATAAGTATGATTACTCCTAACACAATGATGCATAATATCTAGGCATTTGCTTCTCGAAAGCTAGGAAATTTGGATTCATCAGGTACGGAAGGTCGGCACCAAACAAATCAAAGCAAAGCAAAGGAGTAACGCATGCAAACAACCAAAAAGGTGATAGTATTTGTGTTGAAGAAGAAACAAAAAGAATTACTATAATCCGTCCTAAGTGTTCAAATAGCTTTTAATGAGAATCCTTTATAATTTTCAACTACCATTTTCAACCACTAACTCCAACTACCATTTAATTGTCGCTAAACACACCCTTATTTGGCATAAAACAAAAGGTGGCACTCTTAATAAATAACCCGTTCAAGCAAAAGATCTGTAACTAGCTTTGGCTTCAGCTTCAACTCCAACTTCGTCCCTAATCTCATCTCCATTTCGAATTAAATTTGCTAAACACATTCTATATTTTAATTAAAGAGATTTTCAAAACAAAACAAAAAGTACTAAATGGATAAATTTGCAAAAAGTTGTTAAAACGAATTTCGGTTAATTTTGTTAATTCAATTTACCATGTCAAATTACACACAACCCCTTCTTTCAGTCGATGATACGATTTACTTGGCGGTAAGTAATTAACTACCTTGAACAAAAGTTGGTTAAGTTAACAATAATTGGAATCACTGTATCTCTCTTTTTGGTAACCATGGTTAACTTGATAAAGAAGCCGAACTGTACGTCTCAAAAGGCGACTCCTTTTCCTCCGTCTTTTTCATCCCACACTATCATTCATACATACATACATCATACATACATACAATACTAGGGTTTCAGATTTTGCTACATTTTGTCATTTCCAACTTTACATTCTATCATCAATGGAATCACTACCGTTAGGTTTCCGATTCCGCCCAACCGACGAAGAACTCATCAACTACTATCTTCGTCAAAAAATCAACGGCCGTCATTCTGAAGTTCATATCATCCCTGAAGTCGATGTCTGCAAATTAGAACCCTGGGATTTGCCCGGTATGTCTATATCTATTAATCTTTTATATGTATTTTATATATGTAGTTATATTTATATGTGTGTGTTTTTATTTTTTAGTATCAGCATATAATTGACTATGACCCCCAATTTAGAATCTAGAATTTGTGCTTATTACTTATGGAATATATTTAGTATTATATATTAAATTTTATAGGAAAAAAAAAAACTATATGTTACAGGGTATATTCATATGGTGATTGTTGGTTGTTATGTTTGTATGTAGATCAATCGGTTATAAAGACGGATGATCCAGAGTGGTTTTTCTTTTGTCCTCGAGATAGGAAGTATCCGAATGGGCATCGATCGAATCGTGCAACGGGTGCTGGTTATTGGAAAGCGACCGGGAAGGATCGGAATATAAAGTCAAAGGGACGGGGTTCTGATGCTAAAATAATTGGTATGAAGAAGACTTTGGTTTTTTATAGAGGGAGAGCGCCTAAAGGAGAACGTACTCATTGGATTATGCATGAGTATCGTGCTACCGAAGAAGATCTTGATGGCACTAACCCTGGCCAGGTCGTTGTTACTGGCTTTCTTTGAAATCGATGTTTTGTTTGTGCTAGTTTAATAAAATTTAGATAATGGTTTATCGTGAAATGTTTACTGCTTCAAGATACACAACCCAGGAAAAAGGACTTATAAACGTATAGTGAGAAATCTTAAGATGCAAGAACGAGTTCTAAACATATAATGAGTCTAATTGAATATGATTTTTTATCGTATTGTGTACAAGTTTAGAAATTTATTGGTTTAAAATGATGTTGTGCAAGATGGGTTCGTAGGTGTACATAATAACTCAAACTCAGTTATTAGTGTTATCATATAACACTCCTTAAGTTGGAGCATAGATGTTAGTGATGCCCAATTTATCATAAATACATAAGGGTTCTGTTACAATATTTATTAGTATTAGATAATAGGTTAGCATATAACTATATGCGAAAATGGAGTATGTATTATTGTAGTATTATACCCCACGAATTGATTTTGTACATGATGCCAATCAACTTTTATGTTTCGGTTTGGTTTTTTTGGAGATCTGTTTATTTGGCTATATGATTGGCAAACAATCAAGTATAATAACATAAGTTTTCTTGTAGATTGATTTGTAGTTGAAAGCATGGAGTTTGTTAATTTACTTAACGTAGGAAGTTGACTTTGACTAACTCAGCCTTATGAAGTGTCTATGGTTAGGAAGTTGACTTTGACTAACTCAGCCTTATGAAGTGTCTATGGTTACTTAATAGTGCAATATGAGATATTGTCATATCGACACTGGAAGATAAAAGTTAAGTTTGTAAATACAAATGGACAGGATTGAGAAAACAGGACATATAAAAGTTAAGCACTTAAATACTTATCATTGTATTTTTAGACTTTAGTTTGGTGTTCTGATCAACAACCAAAAAGCAGTAAAAACTCTTATTGCCTCTACATGAATGGTTGGAAAACGTTGTTGCTATTTAGTGTGTCCTTTTACAAGCTCCTATCAGTTATTTTGTGTTTTTTAATCACATACCTATTTCTTAAATTGAATTCCTTAAACAATTAATAGATTACTGTATAGTTGAGGTGACTCTTCAGATCGACTTGCATATCTTGATTTTCTATTCGCATCATGCAGGCGCCATATGTTCTTTGCCGTTTATTCAGAAAGGCAGAAGATAATACAGATGCCCCCAAGTATGATGAAGCAGAACCATCATGTTTATCTCCCACCACACATAAATCATCTCCTGATGATGCATCATTTGATATTCCACAAGGACCATCACTTCAGGACCCACAAACTGATGGAACGGAGATGTGGGTGACTGACACTGCTAATAACTTGACCTACAAACCCGTTCTTCCTTTTGAAAGCAGGGTTTCTGATGCAAACAAACCAACTGAAAACGAACAAGCTGAGAAGGTATGACGAGTTCTAAATATAATTCTACGATGCCAAGTTCTGTTCTAAGTGCTTCCCATGATTTTCAATATTGCAGATTTGTCCGGATTTAGGGGCACTTTTAGATTCACGATTTGCAAATGATTTTGGGAGTGCTAACAACGGGCTAGATTTTCAAGATGGCACCTGTGAACAGGATGTATCCCTCTCTGAATTGTTGTCACTGATACAGAATGGCAATGAGTGCTCCTTCAAAGATAACCAGGTCATGAATTTGGAACAATCAACGAGTCAGACTAATATTAATAATGATGATGGGAGCTTTACAACAGTTCGCCCTGAATTCAAGTTTCGGACCCGTCAACCTCAAGCTGATCCAAGTACGGAAAATGTTATGGGGCAAGGGACTGCTTCGAGAAGACTTCGTCTGCAGATTGATTCTTCATCTGGCTCAACAGTATCCGAGGTAAGTTCCTATAAATTATAAACTGCGGCATTTGGTTAAATATTTTTTTGTTAGCCATATGGTCTATTGTTATGGTTTTCACGGAGATGGAAAAACGTGGTGTTTTATCTGTACAGGTCTGTGACAACATTGAAGACAGTGTGTTTACTTCTGATGAGTCAAAGGAGGTGGATGAAAGAGATGATCAACGGGGTATTTTGCAGATAATACAGGATGCTGTTAGTTGTCATATGCAAAAGCAACCGTTGATTTTGGTGAGGGCATACTGCGGTGGTCATTTTATTAGTTCCCGGCTGATTCAGATAATGAGTGTATTCCTTGTTATATTTGTTATGATCTTCTCCTTTGGGTTTAGAGAATGCTCTGTTTTTCGTCTTTGATTAGACCAAAGGTTGTAGAAATCGGTCCATATACTGACTTAGGTTCATATTTGACCTAGTGTATCCGAGTTGATATTAATGGGATGTGGTGGTGTATTACTCATTTTCTGGAGATGATCTCATATGAATCTGTCTTTTTGATATTACGACATTCCCAACTGGCTCACGTTAGACTGTCTCAAACTCATCACGTGAGAGGTAAATCAATGTCACCAATCTGTCTATACGTATCTTATCTTTCTTTCGCTAAAGATTTTATGCACATGACATAACCTTTTTTCTTATAAATCTTTCTATTCTGTTTTTTAATGATTTCTTTCTAAACAGAGCAAAAGTACATTATAATATGATTTTTATGATACATATAGAGGAACAAAAGTATTAAAATTATCATCATTAAGTGTGAAAGGAATATGATTTGATGGCCGAAACTTTGTGCTAAAAATACTTTACTACCAAAAATGGTGACCTTATTATATAATGACGCGTGTAATATATATTTGATTAAGCATCCTAAAAAACGTGGTGGGGAAAACGACAAAGATTTATAAGAAGTCACTAATATGATAATTAATAGGTTTAAAAGTCACTAATATGACTCGATAATCATTTTCTTCAAATAAATAATTGATAACCATTATTAGCCGCAAAAAAATTGTAACACAGTTAGAGAATTAAAACCCATCATCCCCTGCACAGGATTGATCTTGTGGTCAAATAACCACAAATCATTTGCATCTGCATCTGCAGCTAGCATTTTTTAGAAAGCAGTCAAATGGCCATCTATCTCTTCAAGGTTTGCATGATGTACTCACCATAAAGGTCCCTGCAAATTAATAGAACATCAACATGAAATCTATAAAAACAAACATATTAATATGCATTTCGTGCATGGTGAACTTACATGGAGTGTTGAATGCGTCCATGAGCTTTTGACGAAGGCAGAAAGTCATCGACTGCTACTTCTTTGTTCTCGTTCTTTTTATCTATTTACATGTCAAGAAAAATTGTATTCTACTCGTATTATTTTGCTAGTTAACAGTCCATACATGTATAATGAAACAATAGTGAAAGAAGGATACAGTCTTCAAAGAAACGGCGGATTTCAGCTAAACGATGAGGGGGTAACTGGTGTATATCACTGTAATTACGATATTCTGGATCATCCGCACTAACCGCAATAATTTTGTCATCTCTCTCTCCCTAAATGAATCAAACATACATAATTCTAGATTATTAAAATACAAAATAACTGGTGATTTGAAGTTTGTATTGTTGTAAGAAATGGCACCTGATCAATCATAGGCATTAGTCCAATGGCCCTGGCTCGAAGAAAACATCCTGGAATCACTGGCTCCTATTCAGTGTGCTAAATTCAGTTAGTTAAATAGTCGTCGTTTTTTACAGAAAGAACATTTGTACACATTTGCATATATACCTGCATAATGACTAGTACATCCATTGGGTCGTTATCTTCACATAATGTTCGAGGAATGAAGCCATAGTTGTGAGGGTAGACCACTGACGAATATAATACACGGTCAACCTGATTGATCACCAAATTTGCACTCATCGATTCACGTTCGTCACAATAGAAATGGCTGATTTTTTATTATCTTGTTATTTAGTTAAGTACCTTGATGAGACCAGTTTTCTTATCAAGTTCATATTTCACTTTGCTTCCCTTGGTGATTTCAATAACCTGTAGTTTGCACACAAGTTTGCAACATAATAAGCCACCCGAACCGGGGGGGGGGGGGGGGGGGGGGGGGGGGGGGGGGGGGCGGGGGATTGCAATTTAAACGTTTATCTGCTTATTTTGACTGGAGAAATCCAAACAACCTATGAAAACTGCTTACCCTTATTTAAAAAGGAATAACCACTTATAAATAAGCATGACAATACATGCTTATTTTTTAAGCAGATAAACGCTTATGAATAAATTATGTCAAACATCCCCTAATAACTACACAGATTATAGACTAGCTCTTTAACGTACCACGTTGAAAGTTTCAGGCGCGTCGGGTCCTGCATAGCATAACACAAATAAATTGATACATAAGTTAAGAACAAGAAAAAAAAAATGTAAACGTACCGATATCAAGATCATGCCAAGGATGGGCTGCAGCAGCTCTCTTGGATAATGAAGATAGGATCCTTTCATTCAATCGCGGGGCACGCTTTGGATCACTCATGTTTAGCTAGATCGATACGATCAAGTTTGTTATTAATGTTCAAGATTCGTATCTGTTAAAACAATGTAATTCGTGTAGTTTGATGGTTAATAGCTTAAAAAATAGATTAATATGAATCCTCTGTAATCATATTCAAGGACAACATATATATGCATACATTTCTTACCAATGAGAATGATGTGCAATAGAAATTAGTGGTGTTGCATATTAAGGGGGGAGATCCGAGGAAAATGTACATAAAACACAAGGGAGAGGGTCAAAATTGATTTCCACGTGGCACTCGGGCCAGTCCTAAAGGTCCTGGTCTTAAATTGTCGGAAATGGGCCTTGGCATTTTATAACTAGGCCTGATTGAGCCCAAGTGAACTTTTTTATAAGCTTTTTTTTTTCTTTTAAGCAAGCACTTTTTCAAAGATCTTAACTCGGGCCAGTCCTAATTATTATTATCATTATTATTATTATTATTATTATTATTATCTTATGAATTAACATTTAACTTTATATACTAATGGTAAATGGTAAAAATATGTGGTTAACAACATGCATGGTTGTGTAATGTTAGATTTAAATGAAGGATTGAAGTTTTCTAGTTAACAAAGTTGAAGCGTATAAATTGTAATGTATTAAATTGTTCAATATATGTTTTATTCTTAACTAGATTAAATTGATATTCAAAAATTAAAACTACATGAATATAAACATTATTTACACCTAATTCCTTAATAAATTTATAAAAAAAAAAAGGATGAAATTCAAAAATCTACATTTTTTATGTGACTAAATTGCCAATAAAAGTTAGAATTTATAACTAATTCATGGAAAACTTTAAATCAACACATATGTAATTATTATATTATTATAATACATGTTATAGGAAGAAAAAAAAAAAACATTACTATCATAATAAGCAAATACCATCCTCTATAATAATGGTCAAGAAGTAACCATATTTTTTTGGCAACTAATCGAAGGTTACGTATATCATTTGAAGATGTTTAATCCTATATGACGTGCAGAAGACACATAATCAAGTTGGTATTAGTCAACTTTGCCCACAATAATTTAAATTGTGGCTTTTAGATTAGTGATTAAACACCGTTTTGATATATATAAATAATTAGGTGGAAGACCCGTGCAATGCACGGTAATTTATTAAAATTATTTTAGATATTACCTGATTACATGATAATTGTATTACATATTTTATAAAATAATTTATTAAATAATATTAATTAAATAATTTATAAGACTTTATTTTCGTATGTGACTTCGCTTTCCATATTATTATAATATATGTAGCATTTATATTTATTATTTATTACTTATTATAAAATAATAAAATAATAATATAATATTAATTAAATAATTTGTTAACTGAAGTTAAGAGATTGACACGTGGCATTCATGTTTAGGTGATAAATTCTGAAACTTTCTTTTATACTCATTTAGTATATATAATATAAATATAGATATAGATAAAAATAATAATAATAATAATACTCCGTAATAAATAAAATAGAATAAAAAGAGGACTTGTGAGTACTCCAATTAGACGTCCCTATCCTTAAAAGTAGACCTTAAACTTTTAAAAATATAACTTGTATGAAAAGAATTAAATCAACAATCTATTTGTAAGGATTCATTACTTATGGCCTTAAAATTTATCGATAAAAAAAGGGTATTAGATTTTTATTTATAAAAAGAAAAGTTATAATCCAAATTTTTGTTTAATAAAACTCAATCTTTGCATCTAATGCCAACTTCGATTTTAACTAATATTTATAAAATGAGATGTCAGAGTAAAAGCTGTGTAATGTAATTTTCTAGAAACAATGTATATTTCATACCGACCAAATATTATATTGATCGTTACGTACGTGTTGCACTAAGACCTTAACGACGATGCTAATTAGCAACTACTATATTTTAATTAAGATTAAGATTAAAATTAAGATTAAGATGACACACTTTATTGTATTCTTGATCTTAACTACTGGTATAAATTATGTGGTCAACTACAATTCTTTAGTAATTGTAGTAGTACGTACACTTTTATATAAGAAAAAAGTACTACTATTTTGGATGACAAAGAGCTTTTTAAAAGAATTAGCTATAGAAAAAAAAAAGTTAATTGAGCTGACTTTTATAATAAGCTCTTAACTTATGAAATGATAAATTACAAAAAGATCATTTATATAAGTAATTATGATGTACATTTTTGTCCTTTAAATTCAATTTATAGTTATAAGCTTACAGTTCCAGCTACTTTATCAAACATCCATAAAATATAATAAATTTTTACTTTCAACTTTAAAATTAAGATTCATTTACCAACTTTCAGCTCTAACTATCAGCTAATTTTTACAACTAACCCTACACTACACTACATGTGTTCTTTTAGTGAAATGTAAAGTGGGGTTTGCTAACTTCTTTATTAATTAAGCTAGGATACAAGAGCGAAAAATCGACAAAAATTTAACTAATCATGTTTCATTTCTTTTTATAATTGTTCTTAATTACTTAATTTTTTTTTTTTTTTTGAGAAATAATTACTTAATATTGTCATGTGTCATTCACCAATCGTACCCTAAACTCCATGATGGAACTATTAATAGATGATTCAGAGTATATATCCTTGGAGCCAAAAGATTCTTCATCAAAGTTCAAACATTCAAAAATTCAACAAGAACGGAAAACAAATCACATTTGTTTGAAGCATGCAATTAGTAAAATCATGTGGATGAAGAGGCTATGAATACATCTAAGCAATTCTCAGTTGCAAGCCCTCTATTCCAAAACTTGTCATAGTATTCACCATATGTGAACGGTCTGTACACAGCAGGCTCATCATCGGTTACCAGTTCCGGTGCAGGACGTATGACTGCATCAGCTGAGGGACAGTAAAACGTCGGTATTGATATTCGTTCTTTGTCACAATTCACCACAGCTCTATGCAAAATGCTCTTGTATTTATCATTACTTAGTACCTGCAGTTTATAATAGCATATTTAACACCAAATGATTAGCAAACAGAAATAAAATCAGTTACTAAAAGTAGCATGTAATAATAATGGGATTTTTCGCCATTATACCTGAATTTGATCACCAATATTGATAATGAACGTGCATGTTTGGAGCCGGATCAATCGCAACCCAATGCCCGTGTCTCAGGACTTGAAGACCAGGGACTTCGTCTTGAAGAAGGACGGTGATGAGATTAAGATCAGTGTGTCCGGGCAGCCCATAAGTCAAATCAGGTACGTTGTGGGCAGGGCGGGTAGTAATTCAAAGCCATATGCTGCGCGTGCTTACCCAATCGTCTACTGATATTATCTTTATCAAGACCCAAACTTTCTGAAATGGCCTCAACTAATTGGAGTGCTAACCCTCTTGCACTCGTACAATACTCGGCCACGTGGTCCCTGAAAGACTCCGGGTTTGTGGGCCATTCGTGGATGTAATCTTGAAGTGGGTAACAATGAAGCCTCAAGAAGTCATCTCCAATTAGCAACCTTTTCGGTACGAATGTTAAAACTAGTGGATAACCTTGTGGTTTTCTTAGGGTCGTCCGAGTAAGTCTTGAGCCTTTCTTCTTTGGGTAAATTGAAAAAATCTCGAGCGATTTGCATCATGTTTGATATGATGGATTCTGGTACTCCGTGGTTCTTAACTTGAAAGAAGCCATGATCGCGGCATGCTTGACCAATTTGTTGGACCACATTACCCCTATTGGGCCCGTGTAGATCACTGAGATCAATTATTGGGATTGAATCGTCATGGGAAATGTTTTTGAGATTAGGGCGATCGGAGAGAGGCCGGATGTAATGAGAAGGGACTTGATCAATTTTATCGGTTGAAACGAGGTCGCTAACTAGTAATCTTTTAGCGATTGCAACCATTTTTGTTGTAGTAGTAGTAGAGATGTGAGGTTGAAATAAGTATGTGGTTGTATATATAGAGGTATATATGGAACCTTACGATAATGAGATAAGAAATTAAGTCGTGTGTTTGCCGTGTTTGAGTTTAATTTGGTTCACCTGTTCAACGTACGTTTTGTAATTTTAGTTTATAGACACTTAATTAATTAATATATTTTAATGTTATTATTAATGACACGTTAATGATGATTTATAAATGGTTAAGAGTGGACGGAGAAGGTATATAATATGAGAGCATGTGGAAGGTGATGAGTGTGACTAATATAAGGGTGACGATTGCATAAGGGTCCGTAGATAGAAAATTCGGATCGACTTATTTTTACGATATACATTTTAATATATTTTCATTATCATTATATACCAATTTTTACAGTTCATTAAATTTTAGTATTAAATTGATATTACTTCCACATCAAATTATTATTTAATAATTTATCTTTTTAATCCTATATATTAACATTAACATTAATATATATATATATATATATATATATATATATATATATATATATATATATATATATATATATATATATATATATATATATATATAGGTTTCCTGTAGAGGAACTCAAATTGAATCAGTGATCGATTTTTAAGTTTCCTTTCTAGTCGAGTCTCTCGCTCTATCATTATACCTCATCACATTTTAGAAACTCTCAATGCATGTTCTTTTAGTTGGAACTTCGTTATGAATACCCGTCTCATTCCCATTTATTATTGAAAGCATTTTTGTTTTGCTCGTAAAAGAAGATGGGCTCACTTTCAAAATAAATAACGGTTGTTGTATGCTTATTGACTTTTGCATTCCTACAGTCGATTATATAGGTCTAAAAATCAAAATCTAAAAACAAACCTACTATTAACTACATACATCATTAATACATCAAGCATGTACGTATTTTCTCCATCTTAACCTCAAATTTTTATTTTGACACATGCACCAATCAATTTTTCAGGTCACCTTTTTGCATATGAATTTGGTCTATCTAGTATTTTTTATTGTTTATTTTTTAAAATACATTTAATCTTCTTGTATATTAATTTATTTTTTCACCTAATATTCTTTAAATTTTTATTAAGAAATGATGACAGAGTCGTGCGTGACGAACCAGACTGATGTAAGCGAGAGAACGTCGTCGAGGCCCACCTTAATCATATGATTAAACCTCGTTTTGCATCACGTAACCTTTACAAGTCGTACTGTAGAACATATAATATAGTGGGAATTTCCACAAAAATGTATTTGTTTATTGCCAATGACCATTAAATACGAATTTTTGCTCCTAAATTCCTTTAATTTATTCGATTTTAAAAAATTGTTACAAACTATTTTTAATCAAAGTCACTTTACTTTCAAGTTAACTTGCATCTAAAATAACCAAATACACAATATCACTGATAATGCAAATATATACATTAATTTGCACTAACAAATCCCTCAAATCATCGTGGGGTAAAACTGTCAATCCTTAAGTATGAAGTATCATACGTTATACGTTGCTGTCCGAACCCAATAAATTGTCGTCACATAGGAAACAAAAACCAAATTGGAATCATACGACTCTTATTTACGCAAATATCCCTCTTCAGTTATACCGACATTCATATATATAACGTGTCTCAAATACCCGTCTCATGCATGCCATGGGCCATGAGGTGCATACTGCTTGTGATGGTTGTATGGGCGCGTTACACCTAAGGTGAATCACGTGAACAAAAAATATATTTAACAGTTCTGAAACAAAAAAAAATATAAATCGAATATTTCCACGATTGAAGTCTGAAGAGGTCGGTCTACCGATAAAACATACGTCATCATGCTTTTGTCACCAAATGTTACGTCATATCTTTTATGTAATCATATGCATCACCAAATATCAGCAACCACACGTAGTGTGACACAACATAAACCAAATTGTACACTCTCTATATATGCTTTCATACATTATATAAACCAACACATTCCCATTTGAAGCTCACATCTCTACTACAACTTAACAATGGCTTCTTCTTCTGCTTCCAAACGATTACTAGTTAGCGATCTCATTTCAACCGATAAAATCGATCAAGTTCCTTCTCATTATATCCGCCCTCTCTCCGATCGCCCAAATCTCAGAAACGTAACCCAAAATGATTCAATCCCAATAATCGATCTCAACGATCTACACGGGCCCAATCGGGCTCATGTGGTCCAACAAATTGGTCAAGCTTGTCGTGACCATGGCTTTTTTCAAGTAAAGAACCATGGCGTACCAGAATCCATCGTATCCAATATGATGCAAATCGCTCGAGATTTTTTTAATTTACCCGAAGAAGAAAGGCTCAAGACTTACTCTGACGACCCTAAGAAAACCACAAGGTTATCCACTAGTTTTAACATTCGTACCGAAAAAGTTGCTAATTGGAGAGACTTCTTGAGGCTGCATTGTTACCCACTTCAAGATTACATCCACGAATGGCCCACAAACCCGGGGTCTTTCAGGCACCACGTGGCAGAGTATTGTACAAGTGCAAGAGGGTTAGCACTCCAATTGGTTGAAGCCATTTCAGAAAGTTTGGGTCTTGATAAAGATTATATCAGCAGACAATTGGGTAAGCACGCGCAGCATATGGCTTTGAATTACTACCCGCCCTGCCCACAACCCGATTTGACTTATGGGCTGCCCGGACACACCGATCTTAATCTCATAACTGTCCTTCTTCAAGATGAAGTCCCTGGTCTTCAAGTCTTGAGAAACGGTCGTTGGGTTGCGATTGATCCGGTTCCAAACACATTTATCATCAATATTAGTGATCAAATTCAGGTATATTATATACTAGTAACTAGTAATTCCATGATTACATCCTACTTTTAGGAAATCATTTTATTTCTGTTTGCTAATTATTTGGTGCTGTTTTGTCATAAACTGCAGGTACTGAGTAATGATAAGTACAAGAGCATTTTGCATAGAGCTGTGGTGAATTGTGACAAAGAACGAATATCAATACCTACGTTTTACTGTCCATCGCCTGATGCAGTCATACGTCCTGCACCAGAACTCGTGACCGATGACGAGCCTGCTGTGTACCGACCATTCACGTATGGTGAATTCTACGAAAAGTTTTGGAATCGAGGCCTTGCAACTGAGAACTGTTTGGATGCGTTCATGGCCTCTCCATCCACGTGAGTGATTGCTGTTAAATAAAAGTGCCCTTGAATAGATTAGTTATACTTCTTGTTTTCAATTTGGGCCCTTTTGGATTTAGTTTCTAATCTGCTATAAATATACTACTCCTGAGACATCATTGTCATTACTCATTACTTTTTGTAAATATAAACTCAAGGCATTTAAGAACAGGGTATTCCCACAATCAGTGTCACTCTAATCATGGATCAAGACTTCAGTTTAAGGTCATGTAGTTAAATTCCCCTTTTCCCCTTTTCTACTAAAAAGGGTAGGTAAAAAGGGTGTAATAAAAATAAAAAGTACTTGGAATACTAAATGTAATCAAGAATCATGTCAAATGGCAAGCAAGCTCAACTTTAAACATTGGCAGACATGCTTTTCATCATAAGTAAAAGTAGCAAGACTAAGAAACTAACATCAAGATTCTGGTCATAAAAGTATGTATTGCATAGCATAAAAGTGTTGCATAGCATTTGACTCTCTTAACAATCATTTTTCTAAAAGACGAACCAATGATATCGCACGAGAGTCTTTAATGATATTCTCTATATTCCCTGTTTGTAAAAAGGAACTAATCACTCTGAAACAGTAGTTGCATTACAAACCGAAAATGGAAGAACTAGCCACATAAAAAGGATCATATGTTCAACTAGGTAGCCAGTTCAATTGCATAACTAATGACAGCCAAATAACTATTAACTATGAAATAAAATTTGATAACATAAAACCTGAGTTTTAATCTCTCTCAATCTGGATTGTAACGTGACTAATGTTGTATTCGCGCTTAATGTAATCAACAACTTTATCCAGAACCAAATCAGCGTTGGCATCACGCCTGATCTTCACATGACACGCTAACAGAACTTTGCCAACAGTAATCGCCCATATATGCAGCTCATGAATCGCAACCACTTCATCCATCTCACAAAGCCCGTTCTCCAAACGGGTCGTATCAATCTCTCTTGGTGTACTTTCCATCAAAACTTCCAAAATGTCCCGCAACATACTAATAGTGGTGTACAACACAATAACAGAAAACAAAAGTGTACATATGGGATCGACAATAGTCCATTTAGGATTAAACCATATAACTGTAGCCCCAATCATAACCCCAACACTTTTAATAAAATCCCCAAGCACATGAAGATAAGCCCCTTGCACGTTTATATTGTTTCGCTTCTTTTTATCTTCACACGTTGAGTATGATTTCAATAAACGTTGGGTCTGATCTTCATGATGATGAGTGACACTAAGTCCATGATCATGATGACCATGATGGTCATGACCGAGTATGAATATCATGAAAATATTAATTACCAAACCAATTGTAGAAATACCAAACATAATACCGCCTTCAACATCAACCGACCCATAAACTAATCTATCAATAGCTTCATAAACAAGAATACCAGTAAGTAACCAAATCAACTGAATTGATACTAACGTACCAAGAATCTCAATCCTGAAAAACCTGTAAGATTGACGAGGTGTAGCTTCCCAACCCGAAGCCCAAACTGAGAACAATGAAATCGCAAAAGCAGCAACATCTGATAACAAATGTGCCGCATCTGTTAATATTGCTAAACTGTTTGCTTTAATTCCACCAACTACTTCAACTGTCATGAAAATGAAACAAACTACAACACTGGCTAATAGCTTCCACATTGCAGCAGATCGTTCTTGTGCATCTCTCGTAGTTGTTTTCGCATCTGAAAACCCGCATGATGCACCTGCACAAACTTTAGTACTAACGTAGTTTTTGGTTGTGGATTGTGGGTCAGTTGATATGTCAATTAAACGATGCTCATGTTTATGATCCATCTGCAATATATGTGTAACAATGTATCATCGATAACAATACATATAAATATTACTCCGTAATTAATGAATGTAAGATGTAACAAAGCAAAATAAACAGAGGAAATGGAGATTAGAGATTACTTTATTAAACAAACAAATAATAAATTAGGTTCTCTAAATAACGAAACATGTGAAGGCTAAAAACAGATGGATTGTAAATAATAGTGTATGAAAAAATAAAATGTGGGGTTCGGAGGAAGAAGACAATAGTAAAGTGTTGTTACATGTGATGATCAGAAGCAAAAATACGTACAAATAAGTATACAGGTAAGAATTATGAATGTACTAGAAATGTGCTGACCTAATGCAGCCTGTGAGTGGGTGGGATGGATGAAGACGAAGAGATACGATTTTCCCCAATATTAAAACTTTAGAAAATTGCACGTTTTAGGGGTGATTAAGCTCATCGAATAAACATACTCCGTAGTATTTTGTAACTAAATGATACAGTAATACGGAGTAATAATCTCTTAATCAAGGAATTACTAGTATTTTTGTAATTTTGTAGTAATTTGTGTAGTTGCTTTGTGGCTGTTTTTCTTGGGCCAACGGCTTTCTATTAGGTTCCGTCGTGTACCTTTTGGGTTTGTTAGCCCGGTCTGTATTGGGCTCCGCTATACTTCTTTTTGAGTATAGTAACTTAGTAAGTACCTTATTTTTGAGTAATTATAAGAGGAAAATAATTTGATTGACATTTTATAAAAGCTTACTTAACAAAGTAATGTTTAAATATATATATATTTTGTCTATTAAATTCTCATCCTATTATATCAGAATATTATGAACTCACAAGATACACTAAAAAGGAAATCTAACATTTTGTTTTAATAGATATATATGTAAAATGTAAATTTTTTCAAAAGAGAAAACTCCTAACAAAAAATTAACATTTCTAGAAACAAGTCAATCTGCACAAAGGTGATCATTTTTTAAAAGACAATTATAAAATAACTAACTGTTTGATACATACATCAGATATATGCATTAAAGTATTATATAATTTACATTAAAATAAATAAAAGTTGGTGTATGTATAAAAAATATGATGTATCTATCACCTTCCTTTTTGAAATGGTCAGAAATAATTGTATTAGTATTAGTATGATTTTCGAAAAATTAAAGTTATTTTGGTAATAAAAGATCCTTTTATTATATTTTATTAAATCATTTTTACAGTATTCTCTTTTTATTAATCCTTACAGCGATTATAGTTATTGGCCTAATGACATATGAGTGTTATTTTTTGTGCTAACTTATATGATTTATTATTTATATAACACTAAAAGTAGCTAATATAATTAGTGTTGTATATCATCAAATGTCAACATCAATTGTTATGTTTTTAATACCGTTGATTAAAAAAATTAACTTATTACCTCGCAACTTGAGGACACTTACCACCTTGTTATAGACGATCATTGTCAATAAAAATAAATATAAGTTTTTTGCATCCATGATACTAACTCATTACTAAATGAGATATCAGACCGTTAGAGTACAATAATTATTTAAAGTATGGAAGAATCAATAAGATTGTGACATGTGTACAAAAACTCATTTAATCCATCTTTTTTAAAATTAATTATTTCACAAACGGCAAATCGAAAAATTATAAAAATTGCACCATAAAATTCAGCGTTTTCTCCTCTTCAATTAGACATCTCACAAGGTATACTTTCGACGAGTTTTTTTTTTCTCATTTTTTGGTGGGTTTTACAAATTACTAACACATGTGTTAACATGTTGCGTTTAGGGTTTGGTGTTTAGGGTTAAACCCTGAACCCTAAACCCCAAACCCTAAACGCTTTACAAAACCCTAAATCCTACTAAAATTTAAACCCTAAAGCCCGCTAAACCCTAAACCCTAAACACATGTGTTAGTAATTTGTAAAACCCACCAAAAAATGAAAAAAAAAAAAATTCGTCGAAAGTATACCTTGTGTGATGTCTACTCGAAGAGGAGAAAACGCTGAATTTTATGGTGCAATTTTTATAATTTTTCGATTTGCCGTTTGTGAGATAATTAATTTTTAAGATCTTGGGGGTAAATGAATATTTGTACACGTGGCGCATTTTCATTGGTACTTTCATTCTTTAAAAAAATGTTGTACTCTAACGATCTTTTCTCTACTAAACGATTAGTTTTAGTCTATAATGTAAAACCCGTGATACCTAGTACAAATAAAATCAAACACATAGATACAAGATGATTTTGGACGTTTATGAAAACTTCTCTTTTATATCAAGTACTTTTTATTTGTAAAAATTGATAATAATAACCTTAAAAACTGTCAATAAAAAATATAAAATATAAGACAATTTTCTATTGGACGAAAGTTTGCTAAAAAAAATACTGAACGAAAGTTTAAAAAATCGTTTTGTTTTGATATATTTCTAAAAAACTTATTTTTCTTTTTATCTTTGTTACTATTGATAAAAAAATTAAAGTAAATGTGCATCATATTTTCTAAAAATTTACAGGTTTTATTGGTTATATCGAAATTTACAGGTTTTATTGGTTTATTGATTGTATCAACAAATTTATAATACAAACTTCTTATGTAATAAAGTATTTGAAAAAAAGAAGTTACTAATTACCTTTTAATATAATTCTAATTAACATTTAATAGCTGGTTAATTGTAAATATATTTAGGGTGTTTGGCAACGTTATTTTTGGGAGATTAAGCTTTTTCTATTCAGCTAAAAGTATTGTTTGATAAACAAAAATACACCAGTTTATTGAAAAAAAAAAATTTTAAATAAGTTAGTTTAACTATTTTTTTTTAAATAGAGCTTGTAAACATAAATACCTTTAAATAAATGGTTTTTTTACTATATGTGATTCTACTTTCTCATGTGGTTCTATTTTTTTTGTTATTTCATTTAAATTCCCATTTTAAACTTCAGATACATTATCAAACACTTAAATAAGAAAACCATTTAAATAAAAAATATATGGCGCGTTTAATTACGGAAAACTACTTCATTTTTCTGGAAAATTTTATAAGAAAACTGAAAAATTAGAAAATGTGTTCAATTTGAAGTTTTCCGGAGGAGTTTTCTTATATAGAATCTATAATTTAAGGTTTTCTATCATTCTTAATTTGAAAAATGAAAACTTTATCCTTTAAATTTGAACGCGTTCTTTTAATTCTTTATGATTTTCAAGAGAAAAAACCCTCTAAAAAATTAATTAAAAAAATATATTAAAGATACTCTTCGATAACTAAACACGCTCAAAAGCGATAGCTTCGAGTTTCAAATAAATAAAAATAAAAGCGACCCAATAACAACAAAATAAACAGCCCAACGTCTATCCTAGTTCATCTCTCTATTTGCATTTTCCAATCACTACAAACAATATATATCTCCAAACCACCCTTCTATAAATCTCTGCAAATTCCATTCCACCCTGCAAATTCCATTCCACCCTCGTAACCCAAACACTTCTCAACCTATACATACATACATGGGGTTTCTATATCTAGCTATCAAAATCCCTCAAATTCTCACCACCACAATCTTCTCAAACCTCCTTTCTCACACCATCTCTCTTCTCCTCGGCGCCCTTTCCCACCTCGGACTTTTCAAATCCCCGCCGGATCCTGACGACTTCTCATCCAACGGCGCCGCCGCCAACTACATCCTCATCCTGGACGGCACATCGCCCTCACTTCTCCCTGTCCCCGTCCACGTCATCACCGCAGCAATCAAGAGCAAAGTACCTGTCATTCCTTACTCAGATTTTGTCAGTAAGTTCGGTGGACCCCACTCGCCTGGTTGTAGTATATGTATCGAGTGTATTTATGGAAGTGATTCAATTAGAGAGCTAGTAAATTGTAAACATGTTTTTCACCGAGGCTGTTTGGATCGATGGGTTGATGAAGGCCAGGTTCATTGTCCTTTGTGTAGATCTATTCTTCTTCCGCCGAAAAGAATTTTGTCCGGCGCCAGTGCCGGTGTCGTTGCCGGAAATGAAGTTGATCAGGCAATGTGAATGTAAATTTGGGAAAGTAGTGACATGGATGGATGATTGATTTGGTGTTAGGAGATAGAAATTTTCTATTTATTTTACTTTTTACTTTTTATATGTTTTTTAGTAATGGTAAATCTTATAGTAATAGTAAAATATTAGTTTTAATATTGGAATTTTGAGCTGTGGATAAAGCGAGTTATTCGTATTTTGTGTGGATTAAGGTTCATATACATGCTTATTATAAACTAAATAAACATTTTTTTGTTCACTTTAGGAGTATATAGGTGCAATTTTTGTTAGTAAAATTTTATATAGACTACACTTTTAGCACTTTGAAATTTAAAAAAAAAAAATGATGATGACATATTTTCTTACTTTACACTGTTAGCTCTATTGAAAAAATACTTTTCATCTATATAAAATTATTAAAAATTACAGAGTTAATAATTAAGAAAATAGATTGCAATAAGGAGTAGTCAAGAGCTAAAGATTGTATAACGACATTTGCAAATTGATGAAGTAATGGCGTAATGCTTTTACTTCAAACCAAATTATAAAAGCACTACTATGGTTACAAAAGAATTTTACTAAAAGTTTACAAGTTGAGTTGTCATAATTTTACTTTTATTGATTCATTTTTTTCACTCTCCTAATCTAATTTGTACCATATCAGTTTGTATCACTTTTGTTGTAAAAAGTTTGTAACTAAATCATTTCTCAAATTATAAATATATACTTGAAAAGTACAATCCCAAAGACCCTTTCAAGATTAAGTTTTGATGATTGAAATGGATAAGATGAGAGATGGAGATTGAAGATTTAAGATTGGAATGCATTTATGGTATCACATGCCTTAAAAACTAATTCAACTCCACAATTACTATCTATAGGAATTGTTTTATAAACTATTAAATTAAATTTTTTGTGCTTATCATATCCTCGCAAATGCTCAAATTATTATTTATATTTGTATCAAAATAATTGTCAACTTATAACAAATAACTATTAATAATTATTAAACTTCACATATTATTCTCATTTACTACTTTAAATCATTTATTTTTTAAATATATTCACTCAATTTTGCCTTTATTGTAAACGCAAAATTTACATTTATCTAATTTTTTTGTGACGGACAAAATATATATCAATTAAGTTTATTAATGTAGAAATATAATTTAAAATAGTCACATGAGTACGTGACCCACCAACTTATAATAGTTAGCTAGTTCGAAAGGCTTGAGTGGTGTTATTTAGGTTTCAAAACGAGATCTTAATGGTTTTGGTTCTTGTAAGCAAAATTGGAAAAGGTTATGGGTGTGGACATTAAGGAGTGGGAATGATATCCATTATATATGTTTTGTTTGGTTGATGGGTTTATGTTTAGAATTTGATAATGATACTCATATATTTGAAACCAATGGAAGGAGATGGATTTTGTGATCCATTCACTTGTCGACTTGTTCCACCTCCATTCTCTACTTTATTAACACGGAGTATAATTTGAAGGAAAATTAATCGATTTGTCCCCCCAAAAAAGCTAATATATCGATTTATCCCGGAAAATTTTTTTTTTTAACGAATTGCCCTACCCGGTCACAAGTCTCAAACTTGTGACTTGCGATCCGTAGTTTGTGACTTGCGACCGGACACCTTGACCAGCAAATCAAGCCACGACATCGCATATTCAAACACGTTCCCGGACACGTAGCCGGGTCACAAGTCACAAGAAGTCGGTCACAAGTCGCAAATTTGTGACTTGCTTCCGGATCCAGACACAACCACGTTCTCGGTCATGGCTAATTCTGACTCGTTCACGTGTCCGGTCGCAAGTCGCAAGAAGGCGGTCACAAGACGCAAATTTGCTACTAGCTTTCGGACCCGGACACAATCACGTTTTCG
Organism: Gnaphalium uliginosum; assembly: GCA_963930675.1. NCBI lineage: Eukaryota > Viridiplantae > Streptophyta > Magnoliopsida > Asterales > Asteraceae > Gnaphalium > Gnaphalium uliginosum. Next base: position 13,236,126 of record OZ005684.1, read on the forward strand.
GTCATGGCTAGTCCCGACTCGTTAAAACGGTGTCCGGTCGGAAGTCACAAACCACGGGTCGCAAGTCGCAAGAAGCCTGTCACAAGTCGCAAATTTGCGACTTGCTTCCGGACGCGGACACAGTCACGTCAGTCATGGCTAGTTCCGACTCATTCACGGTGCCCGGTCGTAAGTCACAAACCACGGGTCACAAGTCGCAAATTGCCAGTCACAAGTCGCAAATTTGCGACTTGTTTCCGGACGCGGACACAATCACGTTCTCGGTCATGGCTAGTTCCGACTCGTTCACGGTGTCCGATCGCAAGTCACAAACGACGGGTCGCAAGTCGCAAGAAGACGGTCACAAGTCGCAAATTTGCGACTTGCTTCTGGACGCGGACACAATCACGTTCTCGGTCATGGCTAGTTCCGACTCGTTCACGGTGTCCGATCGCAAGTTACAAACCACGGGCCGCAAATTGCAAGTTTGCGACTTGTGTGACACCCGACAATTTAGGTTATCATTTAACCATAATCATAACATTTATTACTTGTATTTAGTTGGTAATTAGGCTAAGTATTTGTAACGCTTTGTATATTTATATATATATATATATATATATACACGTACGCGATTAATTTAGATCGTGCGATTTCGAATCGGATGGAATCCGACACTTCAAATACGGACGTTGGTATAACCTTTTAATAAATAACGCGAACCTATTTTGGTATTAAATAGTAGTTATTTACTTTATATTATTATTATGTAATAATATACGACACAATATACATTTATATAAAACGTACAAACGCAAGACGAACGCGTAAATCGAGACCGACAACCCAACGAAACATTTTATAAAATGTTTATAAAGTATTATGAATAATAATTTCATTTAAAAATTAACGCGAAATTTTCTTTAACTAAATGCGTCAAATAAACGTTTAACGTTTAAACGGACGACGAAACTAACGGGTAAACGAACACCGCGCGTAACGCGAATTGGGGAATTAATTTAGACACCCACATGTGGGTGGAACCCCCCTAAAAATCTGCAAAGATTCCTTCTTTTCTCCCCACTCCTCTCTTTCCTTACACTCAAACTCCCTCACTTTCTTTTTCATTTTCACACACAAACGTATTCACAACTCCACATTCAACCTTTTCCCTCTCCCTTTTCCCTTTCCCCGCGATTTACAGCCCCAAGGCAGCCCCAACACCACCACAAATCACCAAAACACCACCTCTTCGGTTTGAAAGAAAACGCAAGGAAACGAGCTTCTGACTTCCATTTCTTCGTGTTTTCATCGTCCTCTTTGTAAGAAACTCCATCCCCCCTTTATGTTACTTGAAACATACATATAAACATGTTATAATCTCCATATAACAAGATTATGTCCAAAAACAAAGTCGAAAAACGTTTTTATAAACAAAAAATATCAACTTTCTGGGCAGAAACTTAGCCCGATTTCAAGAAGGAGATTCGTACCCAAAACTTAACGAAAATGGACGATTCAAAAGACAAAAATTAAGTTTAAGGTCTTACCTTTCATATCCAAGTGGTTTCGTAATTTTTTGACAGCGTTTGATACCCGAAAATAATTTTACAAAAACATGTCGCATTTCTGTCTCGAGTGACACATTTTTGCACCAACTTTCCGAGCCTATATCTTGATTTCTAGACCTCTAAAACACATGAGGTTTGCGCCAAAATCTCACAAAATATGTTGGGTACAAAAAGTTCTTCTATTGCCTTTTTTGAAAATACACGGATTTTCCTATAAAAATTAGTTTATGAACTTGTGTCTAGATTGGTCAAGATTGGACCTCAGAGGACAAATGGAATTATTAAAAATAGTTAGACCTATCCAAAAATTCTATAAAAATTACTGAAACTAGCCAAGACATAGGGAAACAAATGATTATTTTCTTGGATTTTATCTCGACACTTTGACTAGTCAAAACGAGCCACGAAAAACGTACAAAAACTGATGAAATAAACCTGGGGACTGTTTTGACATATAATTGAGAACGACACTTTCGGGTTAACCATAAAACGTAACACTAATTTTTATAAGTCCTAAAAACATATTTAAGAGTCATGTAAAAGTTTTGGGTCAAACCGATCACGTTTGACCAAGTTTTCGAACACGAAAACACATCAGACCCTCTGTGTCGCAGATGGCCCAAAACTATTGCGACACAAGCCCCATGTCGCATTTCTGATTTTCGAAATACTCCTGCGACACAAGCCCCCGTGTCGCAACCTTTTTTAAACCAGCAGTACTAACTTGTGTCGCAACCTGCGACACAAGCATGTGTCGCTAGACAAGCAGTATTAACTTGTGTCGCCATATTTACAACGTACAGTATTAACCTGCGACACTAAGTTCCTGTGTCGCACACTTATTTAAAATCACGATCTGCGACACAAATTCTTTTGTCACACAGTTATCTAAATTTCACTCTTTGCGACACTACATCTGTGTCGCAACACTTCTCAGCGACACAACCCTTGTGTCGCGTAAAACAGTCTGAATGAAAAACATATTGTTCACTAAGGATCGTTTTCGCGAAACAACAACTATACTATATACGACACTACCCGTACACAATATACCTATACTTTTATAAGTACACAACGAAACCAAGCATAATAATAATATCTTCTAGAATTATTATTACAAAACGTCACCAACGGGTCGTACACGTTTTCAAAACACACATGATAAACAAACTTTGAACATAACTAGTTGAGTGGACAACTAGCATGCATGATCTTTTGAGACATCTACTTACTTATAACCTTATGCGTTTAGGGCGCTAGAAGGTTACTTTTGGGAAACACTTGTTTACTATTTGTAAACACTCTGTACAAGACTCAGGTGAGTCTCATAACCCCACGTTTACTTTTACTATTTTACTTACTTTGGGGTGAGAATACACTGCTTTGTTTTTATGAACACATGTACTATGAAAACACTTATACGGATTGCATGGGTAACTAAACCAAACTACGATGGTCTCCAACAAATATCATAGTCCGTTAATACTAAGCGCGAACATTATGGATAGATCTATCGGGAACTGACAGTCCGCCGTCCGGGGTTAGTCGCTCTAACTACTATACGGACGCATAGTAATTCGTAATCCGAGTGTACTGGTTTATACGCTTAACTGAAGACACCAACTATGGTTAAGCTTCGAACTATGAGCCCATGACAATAGTATACTTTACTTTACTTTGGCATTCGTGCTACTACGATAACTCTAAAATCTTGTGGTTCATACTGTGATTTTAACTACGTAAAGCTATGAGCTCACCAACATTATTGTTGACCTTTTAGCGTGTATTTCTCAGGTTCACTGACGCAGTAGGATTGCTTGAGGAAGCAATAGTTCGAGTCGCATGTTTTACAACAACTTTTAAATGGAGATTTCCTTGCATTACTATATTTTGTATAAATTAGTTATGTATTAGAATCTTCGGACTAGATGCGAACTCTAAAAAATCTCGTTTTCTATTGTAAACTATATAATTTGTGAAATTTATTTTCAAACGTCTCATATTGAGGTCGTTTGCCATAACTTTGTGTAATGATCCATGATTAGTCGCGCCCCGACCCGACTTCCGTTGCACACGAAATTTGGAGGTGCGACAACTTGTGACCGGGTAGGACAAATTATTAAGTTTTTTTTGGAGACAAATCGATATATTAGTTTTTTTGGCAGGACAAATCGATTTTCCTAATTTAAAAGTTGGGTTTGGATATTATTTCATTTATAAGTTTTATTAAAGAAGATCTACTTATTAGCAAATAAAGTGAAATCATATCCATACAAACTCATCTTTTAAACCAAGTAACATATTTGATACATTTAGTACTTAGAAAATTTAGTTGCCGGTGTCATAAAATATTTGAAGTCCACTCCACTTGGTAGTTTATTAAATTTATTCAACTGTGAGGTGCACCATCAAAATATGATTGATATCACTTTTAAAAAACATATAACTTTTCTACTAATTTTACACTAAGTAAGCTTAATTGACTGGTGTCACGTGACACCGCTGACTATAACGCAAGTCCGCCCGTGAATACATTTACACCCATTTTCATTCCGACCTCCTGTCAAACCTATACTCATGGTTATCAAACTTATACCCATATTTCATTATCACAACCAAACGCACAAAGATTTGGAAGAGGAGAAACAAAAAAGGAACTAAAGTGGACGTTATCATTATACAAGAACATGCGCCATTATTATAATAAAAGTGGAAATCACATCATATTGATTATTTTATTATTATTATTATTATAATTATTATAGATGTGCTTCAAAATTTTAAAATTTATTTATGATAAAGTTTGAAATAAAATAAAGGGCGTGTTTTGAGCTACATGAAAGATTCCTAACTTGTATAAAGTCCGAATTGAAGGTCAGGTGGTCCTGGTCTAATTTTATTATAAAGTCACAAAGGACTAGTAGTGAAAATAAATTAATAATTTAATTATTTATGTCAAGTAGCATGATAGTGAGAGCTTATCAAATCCTCCATATCTAACATAATTTAAGTTGAGTTAAAATGTTATGTCCCGTTATTATCTCGTGACAGGTCTTATCATTGTCGTAACGATTATGGAAATGAAAATGACAATCGGTTGTTGCTCCCGATAGCATCAATCTTGTCTCAACACTCTTTCGTACATCTACCCTAATTGGGATGTTTTCTTCTCATATATATAGTTTTAGTTTTGATTTTGATATAAGCTTCATAATTGTCAAGTACAATTTAAAAATAAAATGGGGGACTTGTCCTCGTTGCAAGTCTTCGTGTATCGCTAATACATTCGTCGATGGTGATGTATGGAGTGATAGGATGTAGAGTGTAGACGTACATATAGCTAGTATATCTACTCGAGGATAAATTAACTACTTTTAGAAAAACCCCTAAAAAGTGAAAAAGTAAAACATAATTTAAAATAGGAATAATAATAATAATAATAACATTATTATTACCTGTGACAACCTACTTGTATATCATAACTTTACCTAAAACATCATACTCATATAACATTACATAGATATATACAACTAAAATAATTATAATAAAATAAATATTTTTCTATCTAAAATGCATTACTTATCTATCATAGTTATAATACTCCGCATATTTCTATCGTAGATCATGTACTCAAACAGGAGAATCTCATTCATGTCGAGCCTAAATCTATCATCTCACATACGTCTTGATCTACCCATTCTCATCAAGTCATCAACTAAGAGAGCTTCCACTCTTATAACTGGCGATGTCTGTGATATTTTCCTTACATCCAAACCATCTGAGTTGTCTTTCTCTCAATTTGTTGATGGTACTCGCGACTTCTAGATCTACGCTAAATACTTCATTCGATATCATATATATCTAACACGATGTTACCACATATCCAACTTAGTATTTCATCTCTGACACTTCCATCGTCCTTTCAAGTACGTACTAAGTAAATACTATAAATACTACTCCGTAGTAATAGTTGCTAGTTGAGTAGATTACATATATACAAGCATATATAAGAAAAAAATATCTTTTTGGATTAAATAAAATGTTATAAATTATTTAAGTAAAATTCAAAGTATTAGAAAGTTTAGATGGGAGTGAGTGTTTAAATAAAGATCACGTGCACATAATTTATGGTTACAAATTTGAAATGATAGATACATAAAAAGGATGATGCGAATTTAACCTCTTCTAAGACCTTATACATATACCAGTAAAGACATAGGGCGTGCGATGCACGACATAGGGCGTGCGATGCACGATCCACGTCTAGAAATGTTAATATTGATTTTTGCAGTCTAACATATATATTATTTTACTATTGATGCTTGATAGAAACATGAATGTCTAGAAATTTTAAGCACCAACGCTTTTGATAAATGTGTTTGATTAACTATGATGCCCAAATATAAAGAAAAACAAAAATGTAATTAGTCTTAGGGTTAACTATAAAGTATATATAATAAGAAATGTTATTAGTCTAAAACCTTGCATATGAACAATAAAACAATGTAACTAGAATTACTATGATTTCATTTTTAGTAGCATGTTGTTTTTATAAAAATCTATATAATTGATGGTTAGTTATATTATATATAAAAAAAGAGTAAATATTTTAGTTCTATGCAAATCAAGCTAAGATTAGAAATTATGTAAGAGTTAATATAAGTATGGATTAGCAACTATTACTGATGGTTTGTTAAGTCAATCAAGTTTTTTAATATAAGAAAATTAATATAAATAAAAAAATTGATTATTAATAAAAAATTATAGTGATGATGTGTCGTGTTAGGGTGAGTTTAAAGAGTTGAGGTTATATATATATATATATATATATATATATATATATATATATATATATATATATATATAGACATATATATGTATTGTGGACTATTGTGATTTGTTGTTAAAATCAAACGTTGACTTTCAATTTAGTTAAAATTGGAATTGAGTCTTGACTCTTAAATTAGGGACTCGCCACAAACATGAGGAAACTGATAAACCGTTGTTTTCTAGTTGATAACCAAACACACCCAACAATTCTCTTGTAATTCACTTGGATACGTTGCTTGTATCTTTTTCTTTGGATGATTCCAAATGAAAGGGACATCACAATTTTCTTTGGCTCACAACTAGTTGCTTTTCAATCGCATGCCTACGCACCGTACAATTATATTAATTTTTCTCAAGTTTGATTATCTTTTTCACCAAACTACTATACCAAAAACAAAAGAATAAAAGCTAAATACGTATATGATTTTGTTTCATTGTTTTTTTAGAACGGCAACTCTACAACACATGTATTGTTTACAACCACCATGAATATATATATATATATATATATATATATATATATATATATATATATATATATATATGTATTCACTGTCTCAATTGAGACTTGAACTAATAACCTCTTGTTGATTCTGTTCATTTAATTTCTCAATGCAACAAATTAACCGAAAACATGTTTCGCATTCAAAAGTGAAACAAGATGTGATTATGTGTGAAAAGATAGAGTATGATGGATGATAAAAAAAAACTTTTAAAACATTATTAGAGTATCTTCAATAGTTAAAAGAATTTTCTTATTATTTTTTAGCTTTTTACTTGAGTAGGAAAGGTCATATAAAAGCTTTTGAAATGATTTTGAATTTACCTGTTGACTGTTGATGCTTTAAAAAACAAAAACAAAAAAGTTCTACCTATTGATAAAAAAGTAGCTCTTTAAAATATTACTCGGTACATGGTAAAAAAGTGTCATTAGGTTTAAGGATGTGCATAAAGATAAAAGATGTAACCAAAAAACATCTAACCCACACATTTTGTTATCTTGCATTGTTATTGATTTTTATTTCTGATCATGTCATGTGATATATATCGACAAGTTTTGAAATCGGGGGTGGTAACAGGAGTTACACGTGCTACTAGTCAACTTTTCTCACTTAGTTTAAAATATTTTAAAAATGTTCGATATGGTGTCGTTGCAACTAGTATAAAATTGCAACTACGTATCTAAGGAAGACGATATGGAGACGGTCATAAAACATGACTTTCGTATTTGTTAGCAGTTTTGTTCATCTAAATACCGGGTTTCACAAATTATGGGTTTAGTACAATGGCCTTTACACGATAACATTTGGGTTCACTTACATTTTGAATAAATCATTATTTCATCTTTTTATCAAACACTCATTTTTGCAAGAGTACTTTTATGTTTATATGCACAGATGTATAATTAGGATAGATGATCATAGTGTTTATGTGGTGCTTTCGTTTTTACAGGGTAGTTACCTCCAAGCTTTTTAAGCGACTTAGTGCCTTCATGGGCAGATTTTAGTATCCGATTTTAGGAATCTTCTATCTATCTATCTATCCCATATGATTTGTTTTCACACACGGTTCACACATTTTTCTTCCAAAAAACAAAATAACTAACCGTCATATATATTCCTATTCATACCCTTAATAACTACCTTTTTAAATCATTATAATAATCCGTCCTACACTAAATTCTTCAACATTCATTCATTTAATTATTAATTACTTACATCCCCAGATCTAATATGCTAATTGTTCATTCAACGAGAAAAAAAACCCAATCCATGGAATTCAAAACGAGTAACAATGACATCATCCTCTTCAACCTAATTCTTTATACTTTAATCTTTTTTTTTTTTTTAATTTATCGTACAAGTATATTAGATCTGCAAATTGTTATTCTCATAAAAATTGTACATACCCGGTTAATCTTAGTATATTTTTATGTGTTTTCGTTTACATTGGGAAGAAAACAAAATTGGTGTTGATAATTGTTTTTGCACTGTATAACTCATGTCATATAAATTTTCTAAAATATGTTGATGTATTAAACATGATATTAAGTTGCGTTCAATTTTATCTTTAATCCAACATCCCAAACGTAAATATGTGACTTTAGAATTTTATTATTAGTATTATTATTTCGTTCATTCATACATAAAAAACATCTTCTCACTCACTATCTGTATTATTTTTGTTATGAACGACAACACTTGAGAATGTACATGTACAATTGTACATTGCTTCTTACAAAAGTTGTAATTTGTCTAACACATGTTTAATTAATTAGTAATTTAAATCTACGGTTTATAATGCAATTACTACGTAATGTTATTTCTAACTTATTATTCCAAAATTATTACTTCAAACAACCGGCTATTTTGCGTTATGATTAACCCGTCCGTGCATCGCACGGGTAATGATCTAGCAGAGATATACAGTAGGATGGATATACAGTACATAGTTTTAGGGCGATTTCGTGGCCATACATATTTCCCTTTGCCTATATGTATAACGATTCATTTTAAATTGTACATTACCCTATTTTTGCATTAATTATACTCCTATATGAATCCATTTCTTATTGTCACATATTGTATTTTCTAGCTTCAGAGGGATCGAGTACGTTTGTTGTTGTATTTTCATGTTAATATGTCCGCTTGTCACATAAATAACTACATAACGTCCTTCAAACAACTTAATTGTTCTCATCATTATTGTAACTAGATGCAACAAAAATCTACGATTGTATATATTTTACCTCACCTCCCCATACTCCGCTTCAGGAGAATTGAGTTCGGTTGTAGTTGTATTTTCATGTTAATATGTTCGCTTGTTACTTTACTACTCCGTTGTAGTTGTATTTTCATGTTAATATATGTTCACTTGTCACTTTAATACTCTGTACTACATAACGTCTGTCAACAACTTAATTGTACTCATTATTATTGTAAATAGATGCAACATCTTCCCTATATACTAAGAGGCTATCCCCCAACATTAGGTGTAGAATATCTATGATGTCATCTCAACCAAATTATGATGTAGCAATCAAAGCTTTGTGCTTCTATTTCATGTTGCCATGTCATCATGTCTTTTATGAATGACTTTTACAATTCCCTTAATTTATTCTATAGCTAGAATGAGAGTTGCTAGAGTTGAAAGCTACCAATATTCCATGATTGTTACTATTAATAACGATAATGATTCATAAATAATGGTGCATCATTGGTATACTATATAATTTGCAACTTACAACACACTTTTTACATACTTTCCAAACCCCTAATGTTGTATAGTTTGACGCTCTTCATCCAATATGATTTTTGTTTGTATTCAATTTACTTTTATCATGATTTGTTAGAAAGTTTGGTAATTCTTATTTGTCTTTGGAGAGAGATAATATTAAAGACATTTAAAGTTCACAAACTATTGATAATTTAAAGTATAACTTTTAATATTAATAGAACACTATTAAAAAATAAATTCTTCTAATGTGGGAAGAATTATCAAATTTATGTATACATTTAGAATTATAAAAATTATTAATACATTTGTAACCATATATTAGATGAACTGTGAATGTAGAACTTTATTGGTAAAAACGAGTTTTGTTTGTTTGTTTGTTTGTTATTGTTCTTAATATTACTCAAATAATTGGAGAAGTACCTAAAATTATGATTGGTTTGTATTTATTATTCATATAAGTTATACTTAGATTTTTTTTTCATACATGTTTGAGGAAGATGGTATCAATAGATTCTTCAAATGTAAGGTCTATCATGACTAATCATGCATATAATGAAAATATTGTTGATAAACAAAAAAATGGAGAACATGGAAGACACCTTCACTACGCAGTGAGGATTACTTAATAAGGTGTATAAATATTATTTATCGTCTCTTACTAAAATTTCTTTTGTTTGTTATTTTGATGTGATTTTGATTCTTGAAAACTCTTTTTCGCGACTTATAACCTATCACTTCCATTGCAATGGGTACATGCTTTTTAAGGTATGATTAGTTTCACATCTATAAAATAAAGGAATTTTATTTTATACTATGAAAATGATGAAATGAATTTGTATCTTTGTATTGAGTTTCCTCATAGTTGTATTCGTATTGGGATATAACCACAAAAAATAATACGAGTAGTATTGTGACAACCAATGTTTGAGTATAGATCAACATTTGGAATGAGTTTTACTTAAGCTTCATATATCATCTTTTACTTACTCATAAAAACCGATATTAGTAAACTTTATAGATTTTAATTCAATTTATGTATCATCAAGTTTGAATTGTCTTCTTGCCCTATATGAACTACCTAATGAAAAGGTATATGCGGTGTCGTACATCGCACTAGTTAAAACACTAGTAAATCATATTCAAACATTCTCTTGAATAACCTGTTTAATTACAATTTTCTTTTTGGTAAAAGTTTTATTACAATTGATTAATTCTTGGATTTATTAAAAAAATATTAATGTAATTCTAAATGAATAGTTTGAATGACAGTATGATTGTTCTTGTAGCAATAATTTCAAATAGAATAGCATTATATTTTGTACTTTTAATCATACTACATTTGTCCTAATAGTAGTATAGTACTATCATTCACAGGAAGAATGGTTAGGCATTTCTATTTTTCTAGATATAATATAAATAAATTATAGGAAAATATTTTTCGTTATTAACAGCATCTAACTTTTGGTGCCGTTAAGCTAAAATGCAGGATTGAAAGTGGGTAAATCTTGAAAAGTTTAGAGATAAAAAATATAAAATAAAAATATTTATAATACACATAAATGGTCAACAATACAATAAATAACTCTGCACTAAACGGTATATACTATATCATATCACTCAAATTATACACAGAGTATATAAATATAAATAATAAATAAATATGCATTAAAAACAAAACTAATAATTGGATGACCGTCATTAATCATTAAATCACACCGTCCTCAAATTCTAAAACAGGGTAATATATTTTAAAATATGTTTTTTTTTATGAATTAGAAAGACACGTCAAAATCTAAATATCAAAGTTCTGATATGTATATAAAAATTAAATAAAGTAAAAATAAATAGAGGTCATTATCTAATGAATTATGTTACATAAAATAAAATGAACGCTTGTGTCGTACGTTTGTAACCCTTTGTGTGACCATGCATCATTGGGATTCAAATATAAAATAACCATTGCTTTAAAAATAAAGATTTTGAGCCAAACATGGTACCCACTATAATTTAAATATATCTACAATATAGTGTCCATTTCACATAGAATAGAATTATTGCCTTAACATCTTAGGTGTCAAATAAAAGTAATTAATCTAGATTACCATTTAATTTAATCCTACTATTATTATAAACCTTAGTTTAGCCGCATGTGTCCGTTGATGTCTCAGGTCTGTACCTAGCTTGTACCCTTTTTCAAACTCATTTCAATCTCCTTCAATCTTGCTGCTTTTTCTTGAAATCTTCTCCCATGAAGTTTCTTGTTCTTGTGTTTCTTTAACAGCTGAAATACACAACACCCAGATAAAAAAGCACCAATCTTTTTGATTTTATGGTCATTATTACCATAAAGAAGGAATAAAGTTATCATCTTTTTTTACATTTTGGAGATGGGTTTGAGGTATGGGGCTAAACATAACCACACCCACAAAATTTGGTATGGGTCTGCTTCAGGGGTATCTGCTAAATGGGTTACATTCTTCTGCATTGTTAGTTTTTGTTTGGGTGTCATCTTCATAAACAGGTAAAATCTTGTAAACCCAATTGTAGATTTGCATTTTTTGTTTTTCCCTTAAAATTTTGAATTTTACTGTGAATTCTATATTATTTTTGTATTTAAGTGGTGTTATGCTTTGTTCATGATATAATGTTTCTTCTGTTTTATTGGTTGGTGGTCACTGTCTAACTGTCCTGGAAGCTTATTTTGTCAATGAAAGTGAATTTTGTGATTTGGTGTCAGCTGAATTACTTTACTCAGATTTAGGGTTAATGTTGTATCCGGTGTCTGGCCCAAGGTCCTGATTTGAATGAATGTGGATAATGCCTTCACAAAGTTTAGATGATGTTTGTGTCTAAACCAATTCGCCAGTTTGGATCTTCAACAGGAAGATAGTGGCTTTTTTCTGGTTCAGAATGTTAGTTTAATTTGGTAGCCCTTTTGAGAAGATGAAACTGAGATGTATGTAGAATAATCTGGCCTTAGTTCGATCATAGTAGTGCAACCATAATGTGGGAATGAGGTTTTAGCAAAGTAGAATGTACTGATGAGGACTTGATAGTTAACAGATGCGGGTTTCAACTTCAATTGGTAACCAAGTACACATGTGAGGCATTTATGTGTGCCATATGAGGTATGCCCATTAATAGACCTAGCCGTCAACATTTAAAAAAGGATTTTTGTTTTTTAAGCCCTATGTATTATAAAAGTGCGAATAGACATATCTAACTAGGGTTGCTAAGGTCGATCTTAATCGAGCTCATTCTAGTTAAACTTTATAATTACTAAAATTTGAGCTTGAACCGAGCTTGTTTACTTGAGCATGGCTTCCGGTGAATACATTCCAAGGATCACGCACAATCGAGTTAAACTTTATAAATTACTATTATTTGAGCTTGAATCGAGCTTGTTTAAGTAGGCATAGCTTCCAGTGAATACATTCCAGCTATCAAATTGGGTTGCTTCTTCTCAATTGGAGCTCAAGCTTGTTTCATGAAGGCTAGTCAAGCTATTGAATCGATTTTGAGTTAGCTCAATGTTTTCAAGCTCAGATCAAGCTCACATCAGTTGAATTTGGATGATACTTCTGAAAATTACATGACAGATTCCAGTTGAATAGAAGAACTCAATTTTTAGTTTCAAAACTGATTTGTAGAAGAAAAAACAGATGACTGGCGCAACTGCAATTGACATTGTACTTGAATTTGGGCGATCTATTGATCTGATCTAGGGCCAAAATTTCACTATTGCTGAACTAAATAGGATGAGCTAGGTCCTGTAGAAACCATATGACACACATAAAAACCAATGAAGGGCCCCAAAAGATAAACATATTCATATTCGTTGTAAAAAATGTTTTATTTGGATTGCATAAGCTTTTGTTTTAGTCATTCTGTTGAGTCCTTGTATTTTTCTCGATTCTGTATATCTAAAAAAACGTGTACCATATACTCGTATAGTAGGGGACTAGGGATATTCAACACCTGTCGCATAAATGTAAATCACAGATTCCAACAACCTGTATTATAAAAGAAGAACATTTCAAGTAGTAAATTTGAAATATAGGTCCCCGACAGACCGCTCATTACCTTATAACTTATAAGTACATCAGTGAATAAAGAAAGTTGACATTTGCAGTCTTCTCCATCACATTACTTAAATTTGTGGACATCCATCATTTTTAGTTCTCAATTTGTTAGTTGTTTTACTGTTCTAGGTTTGGCATCACTCCGGTTCATGTCAAAACAGATGAGGCCTCTTCACTCTTGGAAAAACAAAAGGAACTACTTCATCGTAATATCGACTGCGAGAAGAAGGCAAGAGTGACCAATATAATTACTTATAGATATCTGTAGTCTCATCTTCACCTCTAAGTCTCATACGTTAGATATTGCAGGATGCTTCTATTGACATTTTCTCTCAAGTTTCACATACACATGATGTCATCAAGTAATTTTCTTCTTTGACCTTTACTTACAATCTACAAAAACACCATTTTTCGAAATTTATTTATTTCACTTATTTACGCATCAAGAAACTAAAACTTTCAGGACTCTAGACAAAACAATATCTTCACTGGAAACACAGCTTGCCTCGGTTCGATCTGCTAAAAATCCGGTATCCGAGACATCAAATGGGCGTGAAAAGTTTTTCTTTGTCATGGGAATCATGACTGCATTTAGCAGCCGAAAACGAAGAGACTCCATCAGAGAAACATGGATGCCTCAAGGTTTTACCTTTTTATTGTTTTGGGTGATGTGCCTACTTTTGTGTTCTATCAGTATAATAACTTCTTGTTTTTATTCATTTAGGAAAGGACTTACTGAGGTTGGAGAAAGAAAAGGGAGTTATAATACGGTTTGTCATAGGACATAGGTGGGTTAATCTAAAAAAGGATGCATTTTGAGTATTTCACTTCTTTTATGTTACTAGTGGCCAACTTAGATGTGTCAAGATGTGCGGGTCAGGTGGTCAGGCAATGGGTCAAAATGGGACGCGTTGGGTTAACCTGCAAACACTTCTTTGTTCAATTAATGATTAATGTATTGATCAATATTACAAAAACAATGTTTATTACAATTACAATAGTTATAATAATAATCTAAAACTTTGTATTAAGCCAATTTCAAAGGTTGTATGCATAGAAATAAACCTTGGGCGACTGTCAATCTGTTTGATCCGTTTGACCCGTTCCCCTTTTAACTAGCTTGCTTATTTGATCTATTTGGAAAACATCCCTAACCGACCCATAAATGATTGCATGGTCAAAACTACAACCTCTTAAAAACTATATTGATGGTTTGGTGTTTCAGTGCAACGTCAGATGGGCTTTTGGATCACGCTATTGATGTTGAAGATGGACAGCATGAGGATTTTCTAAGACTGGTATAATACACATTTCGTAATCTTGAAACAGCAGCTATATTTCTCCTAGTACACCTTAAACCATTCATTTGAACATTTAATGTAACTGCAGAACCATGTAGAGGGCTATCATGAGTTGTCTTCTAAAACTCAAATCTACTTCTCAACTGTTGTTGCCAAGTGGGATGCTGATTTCTACATCAAAGTAGATGATGATGTTCATGTCAATCTTGGTTAGCACAGCTTATAATCTATCTTATAAATAAATCTTTAATATAGTTCTAACTTCTAAGAATACTTACTGATATAATATAGCACAATCGTAGGAGGCTAACTTTATCAATTTCATACTTACTGATATTATATAGCACAATCATAGGAGGCTAACTTTATCAATTTTCTTAGGTATGATTGGCTCTACCTTGGCTCGTCACCGCTCAAAACCTCGTGTTTATATTGGTTGTATGAAGTCAGGGCCTGTTCTTGCTCAAAAGTAGGAGTTTTCAGTTTTCCATTCTGTCTTTTTTTACCCCAAGTTTTTGTATATTATATTATCTTATACAAGTTATATCCAGAGGGGTCAAGTACCATGAACCCGAATACTGGAAATTTGGAGAAGATGGAAATAAATACTTCAGGCATGCAACAGGACAAATATATGCGATATCCAAGGATTTGGCCACATATATTTCAGTTAATCGGTTAGCATTTCTGGTCAAGTTTGTGATTAGTCTTCTGATTTTTATTTCGTCTATTGATGTACATCATGTAATGCTTGTTTTTAGTCACATGCTTCATAAGTATGCAAATGAAGATGTTTCATTAGGATCTTGGTTTATCGGCCTTGATGTTGAACATATTGATGATCGAAGTCTCTGCTGCCAAACACCTCCTGGTAACTACTATCGACAACTTATATTTATCGTTTTTGTTTTGCTATCTTTAATTTTTAATCCCTAATTTTCAACAAGTGAGCCCACAACAATTGTTCTCATATGAGTGGTTTTAGTGTCTATTGACATGATTACTTCCTCTTAATGGGGCCTTCCATTTTAATATAGCTTTAGTGAGTTAAATTAAACTACAAGTTAATATTTGTATGCTTCATTCACTGACAGAAACTATCATTAAGAATTGATTTTGTTTAATTTGAACCCACTAGATTGCGAGTGGAAGACGCAAGCAGGGAACATGTGTGCAGCTTCTTTTGATTGGAGTTGCAGTGGCATATGCAAATCAGTGGAAAGAATGAAGGATGTACACCAGTTGTGTGGGGAAGGTGATGATGCTATCTGGCACACCAGTTTCTAACTATCTCACTGTTAAACTCAACTTTGAACGGATATGACGATTTCTGTGATCACCAACGGCCCGAATTTTGCAAATCTATCTCGGGCCGTTTGTAGATCACCAAAAAAGTAATGATTTTGCACATACGGGTAGTTCTCATCATGATCATATACTAATCTTCTGATATATCATGAGCTTGTAAATCTAATTATTTGGTGGAAATGCCATTTCTTTTTCTGCTTTTTATCCACTATGATTGCATTTTGGAAATCATTTCAACAACAATAAAGATCCACAAGTGCTCTTGGTCAATCTTTTAGTTATTTAAAAGTGTCGTCTCACCTGTTTTAAAACGATATAATGTTTTAACAGTACATATCTTCGATACTGCTAGTTCAAACACATGTTAGTGAAAAGTGATAATCACATGACTAGTTTGCATTTGTGACCTACATGTTTGAAAGAAAGTTACGTATACTAGGCTTTCTTATCATTTTTCTAATCCATTTATAATTCTTTTTGTGAATTTTAAGTTTAAAACGTAAAAAACGTGCCTAACAAATGTAACAATCAAGTAGGCAGTGAGCCGGTGAATGATGTGGTCACATTGCTAACTGGCCCATATCTCCGCAGCCTTTTATTTCATTGCAAACCATTTCAACCCTGAAAGGAATTTTTAAGGATTTGGTTCATTGTAAAAAGTCAAAAACAAACGTTTATCATGAGAATGAAATCAATAAAAAAACCACCCACAAATAAAAAGAAAGAGATTTCATGTTAAAACAATTAGTAACAAATGAGTTTGTTACTAAATTACCCCTATTAAGTCTAAATGTTAAAACATTATTAAGATTACTAACATACCCTCTATATTCCACAATTAAAATTTTCTTATACAGGGTAAGTCAACTAAAATTAAAATCTTGAATAATAAAGTGTTTAAAATATAGATGATAAATAAGTTAAAATAACCTATATAACTATGAAGTTTAATAAGAATTAATGTAGAGATAAACAGAATCAAAAGACCTAAATAATACGTTAATGATACGATAAATATTTACACATTGATTTTAACGTGTTTATATGTATTAAAGTTATATAATTGTTCGCTATACCTCTACATGGATGGTCTTCTTGCCATTTTTGTCATGTCAAAAGTCTTATTTGTAAAAGGTTATATGAGCCATCAAAAGAAAATTAACACAAAAATATGCGAAATTTACCGTTGTTAACTTTCTAACTCAAGTGATTCATATTTTCATAACTTCAAAGTTACATATTTTTGCCGTTGAAAATAACCTAAACGAAGAAAAATAAAATAGAAATCCGTCCACTTTAAAGCTTTTTTAAAAAGTTTAGGAACCGTTGACAAAATATTATAGTATTTGCAATACATTAGTTTATGGTTAATTACTTAATTGCTTGTGAGTTGGTTCAAGTCATGACGTTATAATTATTACAAATATATTAAACTAAATTAGATTAAATTAATTACGCCTCTTGAGTAGCATTTAGGACTTTTTAGCCACTTTTATTATCAACAAAGTATCACTTAGAAAGTGAAGGCCATCTTCCATTTTGTTAGCTAGCTTATTTTGATTTTGACCACCAAACTTGCACTTATCAAAGATGTAGCCATCATTCCATATAATTAAATTCTAATAAATTGTTCCTTTTTTCTATACTTCTTTCAACCATTAGATGTATACCAATAACACATGGTAGCGAACAAATGATATATCAAAAAAAGGGGGAAAAATCAGTTTGATAGATACTTTATAGACTTCAATTTCTGATTCATATAAGGGATAAGTATCGTAGAATACATTCGACTCGTCTCTAATGTCTATTGTGTGTACCAAACTTATATTTACAATATATAATACATTCAACTTTTAAAAAGTGTGTTTTAATTTATATTTTTAATGTGTCATCCGTTTAATATGCACGTTGCATCCATAGAACTTGACACGTCATCAAAAATACTACATAATACATTAAAACACACATTTTGAAAGTTGAATGCATTAAAATATCAAATATAAATTAAATACGCACGGTATACGACAAGTTCAAATTGAATGCATTTTTAAACATTTATCCCTTTCATATAAAGATTCAACAATTGCGGCTTAGGTATCTTACAGGCTTTAGTTAATAGTTACATCCAAACCATAAAAGATGGCTTATGATTTCTAAGACTTACTTTAACGATTGATATGTACTTTTAATTGTAAGATCATACGAAATATATATATATATATATATATATATATATATATATATATATATATATATATATATATATATATATATATGTAGGGGAATGTTCAAATGATAACCAACTAGAAATTGAGAACTTGTGAGAAATGCTAGTTTTCAAATTTGTTCACATGTGATTAACTACATTCATATGTGAACATTGACGTACGTTTAATTGATAAAGAAAAAAGTCAAAAAAACGTAAAATTATATCTACAAATACAAACAAATGAATATATGCTCACATATGAATGATCATGTGAACAAATCGGTTAAAATGTGTTTTAAGACGTAATTTTTAGGGTTTTTAGCTTATTTTTCTTTCTCAATCGAACCTACATGAATGTTCACGTATCAATGAAATTAATCACATGTGAACAAATACGTAATCTAGTGGTTCTCAAGAGTTCTCAACTTTTAGTTGGTTCTCGTTTGAACCTCTCAAAATATATATATATATATATATATATATATATATATATATATATATATATATATATATATATATATATGAACGTTACTTTTAACTTTATCTTGTGTTTCTACCAGGTAAATTATATACTTTTTATTAGTGTGACACATAACTTATATGGATAATTAGATAAACTTGACATATTCTATAGTTTTATATTAGTTAAGCTTCTCATGTGATATAAACAAGTTTCCAATTGTCACTAGAGCTCCAAAGTACTGAGCTTTTATCGAGTAATTCAAGTTCTGATTCAGTTTTACCTAGACTCGCTAGTCAAAAGTTTATTGATTTCAAATCGGAGCTCGAAATCTATATTGTACATTCGAGTTGAGCTCTTGGTTGTTAGATCTATTATTCAGCTTTTGATCTTTAATAATTTATATATATGTGTGTGTGTTTTTTTTTATATAAATATTTATGTGATTGTTAATTTATAAGTGATGATTTTAATATTGCTAAACTCTTGTACAAGGTTTCTGACTGTTTTACACAATATTTAATTTTAAATAAATTTGAATATTTAACATTTATTTTTATATGAAATTGAAAATTTTCAAGTGAGTTTTCCTTAGTATTCTAAAGCCAAATTCAAAGCTCTTCGAACTACCAAGTCGAATTTAGCTTATCCTAAACAAGCTCTAGGTACGCTAAACTCGATTACTGTGTCATAATGCCACCAAATCACGGAACAACTATGTCGCTAAATTCGATTAACTTAACCATGCTAACTGTATGCATTATTGATTGCAGATGAATCAACATGGATGTCCCTAAAATACCCCAACTGAAAATACGGCTACAATTTATGTTCTCATATCATTGTCATCGTCTTCGTCTTGCAAAACATAGATATCATAATTGAAGCACGAAGAAAGTCAAGATTTTAATTATTTTTCATCAAAATTTCAAAATCACAATTAAGACCTTTGATTATGGACGGAATACATAATTCACACTCAATTAATGTGGTCCTTTTTAAAAAACGGTTTATTTTGACTTTTGCTTTCTTTTTCTTGGTCTACGTTCGCAATTTTCTAATGTAAGATCCTTTTGCCCCTTCCTCCGACCATCTTTAGTCAACAACTAAATAGTACTATAGTCATACCATCGGTTACTAATTAACCACCAATTATGTTTTCATCTTCAACTCATTTCTTCATCATGTTCTATTAACAAAGTTTTGGTAACTAATTCAATAACAAATATTAATTTGATTAACAACACCGTCGTTTTTGAGTTTTCGAAGGTTACCAGAAAAAAAATGTTTAATTTCGAAAGGAGGTTTGTATCTAACTACAGGATAGATTTTTTATTCTTTGTGTTGCAGCTCAATCAACTACGAAACAAATTGAATGTATTTTTTTATATTGGCAATTAACAATCAAATTATACGTGTATATATACATATACAATGTAGAGAGACGCATTTTAAGATCCTAACGGTTGACCGCTTCATCAACTTTAAAGAATAACAAGTGTATCAAATAGTGTATGTTTTATTTTAAAATAATATACTTGTATTGACAATTTGACACCATTTCTTTTGGGAAAATGTGGAAGATGGATGTATCAGTTTTAGATGCTCTTGAAGTTGATTTTTTGTTCTGTTGAAGAAAAATGTCACGGTTGTGAACCACATGAACTTGTGGCTGCATGCCAAGTTGGCCTTTTGTCCATTTTCGCTATATTATATTATAAGTTAAGAAATGGCAGAAACAAGAATACAACAAAATGATTAATCAAGAATTCATATGGTTGAAAATGCTTCCATTCTGAGCGAACTCGTTATCTCAATATCCCAATCACACAAATCAACCAAAGTTGCATTATATGTTATTATATATATCTTACCTATATACTAATTGTATTTCCCCCGACTTACGTGAATGGTTTATATATAGGTTAATTAATACAAATCTTATGTGACATCTCAATATTGGTTGATCTTCAAAATTATGAAGTTTTTAATTTATATTTATTTGAATTAATTGCATGATTTTTCATATCTCATTAGTGAAATGTATAATTCCACTTCCTAAAATAGTTCTATCGATTTCTAAATCTCAATGATGATCAATACCAATAACAACAAAAACGCAAATAATTTGCGAGAATTGACATTAGCTTTAGAATGAAATGTACGTTTTTATTGTTACACTATCAGTCAATTTGTTGTATATCAATACTATCATTTGATTAAACGATAAAGCCAATGATAATAATTTTTACACAATTTAAAACATATGTAATGAAGTTTGAAATTTATTTATTTAAAGTAGTACGTAGATTCAACGTATAATTGGTGTCATATTATTTTTACTTTTTGTATGCGAATTCAAGTGTGTAGATGGTAATTTGTTAACCCGTGACATTTAAGATAAGTCAAACAACATATAGAATTATAAAAGGAATTTCATTTTACATAAGCAAATCAAAAATATAAAATAATTATAGAAGCTAACAATTATAAAAGACCACCAAATGATATTGTCTTCGATTAAACTGGAATGGTATTGTTTTATCATACAACATTAAGTGCATTATTGTAATATAAGTTATGTTACTCGTGTAACTACCTAAAGTGATCTTTCCTTTAATAAACAAGGTTCTTTAATTCGCTAGGTGGGAAGTACTCGGTCCGGACCTTGTACCTAGTACTCGGCCTAAGCGGGGAGTACTCAGGGAGTACTCGGATTGACTTTTTTTACATTTAAATAATAAAATTTAAAATTATATATTTAAATATAGATTAGAGAGTGAAGATTGATGGTGAAAAATATTAAAGAGTGAGACTGGAGAAAAATAAATTGAATCGAACATTTAATTGGATCAAAAACTTTAATTTTAAATTTTTTTAAAAAGTTGACCAAGTTTGAATTTGCATGAGTTTAACCGAATTTTTTCGAGTTTTTTTGAATTTTTTGTGTTGACCGAAGTTGACCGAGTTTTCAGTCTGAGTTAGACCGATTCGCCTAATACCAACCCTGAGTCACGAGTACTCGCCGAGTACTCTGTCGAGTTGGCCGAGTTTTACAACCATGTTAATAACATCTTCATCAAGCCAACTCTACTTACGAATAAAATAAAATAATCATATTATGTGTACGATAACTAATTAAATATAATGTTTTATATAATTTGTACCATTATTTAATTTTGTACGATAATTTCACATTATGTGAAGTTTCGATAGATAATCTTCACCCCGGATCCTTCGGATCAATTCACATTCCCAATTCACAACATATGCTGAAAAAGCATAAAAGTACGTATATACTAAGATAATAATATGACATAACTACACATGTAGCTATAAATAACACAATATAAGTACATAATGTAGACATGTATTAAAGAATAGCAAAATAAAATTACTTAAAAAGAAACACCTACATAATCAATCATATAATTAAAGGTTTTTTTTAGATGATGTTTAATCTTCTACTTAAGAATCTACCGTTAGCAGAGAGCTTTGATTGTTGGTTGAAGCTTTAAACAAAAGGGCAAATAGTCCAAAAAGACAATGTAAAGTCCAAAATTTTCCAATCAAGAGAATATTACTTTTTCCATCGTTCAAAAAGAACCGCTAATTTTAATTTTTGGCAACAAATGATTATTTTGTAAATCTTAATTTAAGGGGAATATCACCTGATCAAATTTTTTTATATATAAAATTGACTCTTAAAACGACTTGTTAGGGTTTATATGTGTCAAAGAGGTTCACATTCTTGCATTATCAACACACAAACAACCTTCAATTTCACGATTCGTCATCTTTTATATATGAATTTGTCACTTCAATTTTGGAACCCTAAGTGGCTGTGCTCATGATCCCAAATGTTTTAAACCCTAATTTGTAGTATAAAGTGTTTATAAATAATGCGTATCAACTTTAACCGGCCTTAATTTTGCAAATAAAAAAATTGATCAAGCGATATTTTCCTAATTTAAGATTTTCGACAAAAAACAATCCTTTTCTGACAAAAATTAAAAATAAGAGTCCTTTTTGGGCGATGGATAAAATAATTTTCCTTATATTTTGAAATTTTAGACTTTTGGGCTGTTTTTCCTTAACAAAAAGGTGAAAGAAGATTGTAATCATAAATAATAAGCAATTCTATATTATATGGTGATTGAAATTCAATTTAATATTATATATCGATTTTTTAAGGATTAATATTAATATGGATCGTCGAAAGATTAAATTTTAATTAGTATATTATGTTTTAAATAATACTCAAAATTTAATAGATCTACTCCATCCCTGAACGGGGGAATTGGATCGAGAATCAAAATTTAAAATCATATTTTAATTAGTTATAACATTGATCTACGTGTAATTTACGATTGGACTTTTGAATTGTACGATTATATTGAATTCAAATCTATCTATAACATATAATTTAATTTAATTATTATTATAGCTATCCGAACTTAGGTATCAAAATTGAAAATATAAAAGGTGATTTTGAGAAATTTAAGAAATTTTATTTTAAAATTTTAGTAAAGTTAAAGGACTAAATTGATTAATTGAAAATTTTAATTGATGACAAAAATTTCTATATATAATTTAAGATGTATTATCGATAAACATGGCTAATGTGACGGTGAGATTGTAATTTAGTTGTTAAGTTCTATGCACAACTCTTAAAAAGTTAAGTTTGAACATTGAAGTTTTGCAACTTTTTGTAGTCAAAGTTATGTAAAATCAAGTGTGTTGTTAAATGGAACGTGGAAAACGAGAATATAAAAAAGAACAACGCGGTCTAATCACCAAACCCAACCACAAAATTAAACCACCAATAAATACACCACTTTTGTTCCCAATTTCCCATTATACAAAAACCCACCAAGATTTATAATTTCCTAATCTTTATTCCATTTTAATACCTGGGTTTCATAGATTCATCCACCACTCTCTAAATTTTTTCCACCACTAAAATAAAAATCAAATATATACTCATAATAATAATTATATTACGGAGTATATTTTATATTTTATTTAGAAATATAATAATAAAAAAAAGGTCACAGAACCGGTGGCCCCCACGGAAATCCTCTATCTACCGCTTACAATTCTTATCTTAACTCTCATCCTCTAATCGTTTATTTTTTGTCTTTTATTTCCTAAAAAATAAAAATAAAATAAAAGCTATACAATATTCTTTCTGCACTCCCTTCTTATCTTCTCCTACCCCCAAAACTTATTATTCAACCCTTTTTGTTTCATCGATTGCTCATAAAGTTTAAATCTTTAATCGATTGGAACTAGGGTTTGAAGTGGGTATGGATTTAATTGGGGGTTTGATACCAGGAATTAATCTGTGGAATGTGTTGCCAGATCTTATGGTGTTTATTGCCCCTTTGTGGATTGCTGTTCTTTTTGGGGTTTTAGTTGGGTGGGTTTGGAGACCCACTTGGGCTAATTCTGCTATTAATAATATAACAATACCCACAAAGAATTATACTCCTAAAGAATTTGTATCTTCAATTCCAATGTTGAATTCGTTAAAATCTCAGCTACCCAGTTACTTTTTCCCGGTTTCTGATATTGGGTCACCGGAAGTTGGTTCATCTGAGCTAACTACAATCAGGTAATTTTCTTAAATAATTTGCTTTTGAATTTATTAGTATATTTGCACCGTCAATGTTGACCTGTTCACACGTCTCACCCATGTGAGAGTTTAGCGCATTAGATTATTGAAGTTTGAGACTTTGTGATTGAGTTTGGTTTTTATGTATGTAGTTCTTCCAAATTGGATGAAAAAATAAAGAATTTTGTTGGGGAGGGTGATTTGGAACATATTTACAAACTTGTTGAGGAGAAAGATGGAGGTCTTGCTTGGAATGCTATGATGGATAGGTCAACTTCAAATATGAGTTATCAAGCTTGGAAGAGAGAACCGGAGGTAAGTCCAATTATGTGTATTCATTTATATTATGGTATTTGAATTCAGCAATGTGTGATAGGTTAGATTGTCTGTTATGTTTTAGACTAATTTTGTAATGGTATGTGATTAATGAAGATTGGACCTCCACAATATCGGTCTCGGACTGTTTATGAAGATATGACTCCTGAAATGATGAGGGATTTCTTTTGGGATGATGAATTTCGGTTGAAATGGGATGATATGTTATTAGAAGCTGAGACGATAGAGGAATGCCCGAATAATGGAACAATGGTGGTTAAGTGGGTTCGTAAGGTATACACCAAGTTAAATTTTATTTCAATTTGGCTTGTAGCCTATTTGGTGGCAGTTAGCTCATATGCTTACATGCGACAATTGGTCTTGCAGTTCCCATTTTTTTGTAGTGACAGGGAGTACATAATTGGTCGTAGAATTTGGGAGTCAGGAAAGACGTACTACTGTGTTACAAAGGTAAAGATAATGAAGATCTTTAATTAGACTAGTTTTGTTGTTTCTGCTATGAGTTCACTAAGGATGACGTGGATGGAAACTGTCGTTATGGATATCGTACATGGATGCATTAAATGTTCTATCATCACTTTCACATTAGTGAGACACATTCCTAATGTATGGTTATATATTATACTCAAGATTCAATTATACTTGTTTCAGGGCGTACAATACCCTTCTGTGCCACGACGCACTAAACCAAGACGTGTTGACTTGTACTATTCAAGCTGGTCGATTCGCGCAGGTAATAAACGCACCTTATGTTAAAGATATATATTTCCGTACGAGACTTAAACATGTATATTGCCATTGAATTTGTGTTTTGAAAGTGATTTCTGACATTAGCTAATTAAAATAGATAACTAGTCGTATTATAACTGGTTATAGAAAAATAGCGTCTGGATTTTTGCTTCCACTGTTTGAAGTTGTAATTGCCGGATGTCCAAGTTTCTTAAAACTTCAGGTCATTAGAACTTAGAAGTTAATATATCAAATGAGTTAAATGACATTTTTGTGGAGAAAGGAGAAAACTTTTGTAAAATGGAAATAAAAGCCTCTTAAAATAGGTTAGAAGAAAGGGTAAATTAGATAATCAGGTTTGCTGTACTTCATACAGAACTGATTATTGGACCCCTGAATAATATGTTAATTAAACGTTAAATCATTATTGCGATTTAACCAACAATAATCAGATAATCAGTTCCAAAACGCAAATCCAAAAAACCCCTTATCCCTTTATCAACTTGATTACTAACATTTCGTGTAATTAATTATTACCAGTTGAATCAAGAAAAGGAGATGGACAAATGACTGCATGTGAGGTGTTGCTATTTCATCACGAAGACATGGGAATTCCATGGGAAATTGCAAAACTCGGTGTCCGTCAAGGCATGTGGGGAGCAGTGAAGAAGATAGACCGTGGTCTTCGTTGGTATCAAAAACATATGGGATCAGGTGCACCTTTAACTCATTGTGCTTACATGGCTCATATCAATACCAAAGTTAGCAGCGATCGTCTAAGATACTTGGGGACCAGATCAAATGATTCACAAGAGATTGAAACTTGTGAACAAGTAGTCGATGATGAGAAGCCATCAGGGAAGAATCTTCCGAAGCTTTTGGTGGTAGGAGGAGCGATTGCGCTTGCTTGCTCCATCGACAGAGGGCTGTTGACAAAAGCGGTTATATTTGGAGTTGCAAGAAGATTTGCTAAAATGGGAAGGAGGTTGTGAATGGTTTGGTATACTCGTCTTCTTCTTACTTCAAATATAATTGTATTTTAATTTAATTTATATTTTGTTAGATTCATGTTGCAGCTTATGATCATGATGAGAGAGTATAATAGTATCCATGTATATTTATTTTGAATGATTGTTCTCATGCTGCTGAAATAACAGGAAATTTCCATTTTCTTGATTAATTTGCCATTCTTTCATGTTAATCTCTTTGATGATCTATGCAACACAAAAAATTGCAACTTTATGGACTGAAATACAGTTGGTGAGTCATTCATAATGGTTCGTGTTGCCACTCCTTTGGTGTGGTAATGAATAGTGTTGAATACGGTGCCCACATTTATAGAAAATGAGAAGTTTGAGCATTTTTACAAAGTTTAAGTTGTAGCCTACTAATGACTTCGAGCCTGATAATAATTTGGCTCGGAAGTTTTTTGGGTAGCATTCCACTGGATTTTTTGACTTTATCACAAAACTTTGATAACTGGTAATGCTAATCGGTGAATGTGTGTGTCCATAGTGAATATTATCAGATTCTTTACCCAGTGTCACTAACAAGACAAGAACCACGATACGATAAGCTGATGCAGCAGAATGATTTTCCGGATCCATTTGCATGTAATCCTAGTCGATGCTTTGAATCTCAAAGCGTAATAGAAACTTGAGTACTATGACTTTAATGGTTAAAAGTGAACAAAAATCAAATTAGATTACAATTTCTGCTCAAGTATGCAACTGAAAGTGCAACTTGCAACTTCACCATGCATTTAGTTTGTGCTTAAATGTGCAACAGAAAGTGCAACTTAAAATTTACCGACTTGGAGTCCTTCAAAACTAACTAGATTTAAGACAGCCTAGATGGCGCAACCTTTTGAGAGTTGACATCGGATAAGGTAGTGTTTCCGGTGCGTTACCACAACATCAGATAACGAATATCAGATGTAACCATTATAACATAAACAAGTAAACACCCTTATAACATAAACAAGTAAACACCCGAAGAAACACTAAACCTATATATTATGGTTTGTCGGTTTGACCTCCCAAGTCTACTTTCACAAACCAAGATATGAATGTAAAACGATGATCACGACTTTTTTCTCCATAGCACGACTTGCAAGTCACAAGCCCATGTATTGCAACATCTACGGATCTGTTTCAATATAGGTTGTTTCAGTCTGTTAACTCACTAATAGCGAAATTAGTCCATCCGGTTGGGTTTTCTTTAATAGCGAAATCCCTTGTGGAATTTGATTGCTCTTAAAGTCATTATGCATGCAGTGATCCGACTATCCGAGGGTGTGAATACCTCAGCAGGATCTGCCCAGTCAGCGGGCATTATCAAAGGGTCGGAGCCCTTTCAAGGGTTTCGTAGGCAGCAGCACCAAGGACAGAACGTTTGGATGATGATTTGTGAATTCTCATTGTAAAGATCGCAAGATCTCAAAGCCACAAGGCACTCAACAACAGCAGAAAAAAGGAACCCCTTGATCCAATCATCATGGTACATGAGGTTTAACAATTGGTTACACCACAATATAACATACTTCAATCAAACAATATATCCAAAGTACTCTAGTTGAACAAACAAAATTTTATAGACAACGAATAATCATCACTACAAATAATGAAATAATCAGATACTCTTTACAAGTATAATAATCAATCAATCAGGAAAATAAAAACAAAACAAAACTCTTTTAGATCCTTAACAAATAGTAGAATCTATGTTACTATGTATGCCGATAAAATTTTAATGCAACACCAGAGACTCAAAGCAATGAAGACCATCCAACTCCGGGGCCCACCGTGCAGAGTAACCACCCTTTTTCCGTTGACCGGTGGCGCTACCACCATGGTTGACTTCCTTTTGTTCATCTTTAACGGAAGTAGTAGTAGTAACAACAGCAGCAGAAGGAGACTTGGACTTGAAGGCAGTCAAAGATTGGGCCAAGAATTCATGAGATAAAGCATCGAATGAACTGAATATGGAATTCATGTTTGATGATTATGATTATACGATCGATGAAGCTGCTTAATTTGATTTGTTTATGTTATTGAAGAAGTTTGATAATTGAGTTTGTAATATGAATGAAAAGGTTTTATATATACAGGGGATACCGAGGTGGAATCCTTGTAATTTCCAATATTATATATATATATATATATATATATATATATATATATATATATATATATATATATATATATATTTCTTTCCATTCAACGCGTTGAATTAATTAGGAAGAAATATGCCGGCTCTAAAGATATTGTAAAATAAGATCAACATGCTTAAATGGAAACAGTGTTTTATTCGATACAAATATTTTTTTATAGAAAATGTCTTTATAGAAAATGTCGTATTTATGACCTTTTTCATTGATCAATTTTGAAGGTTGTTAAACCATATAAAGTAGGGTTGAGCGTCAGGAGGTTGAGGGTGACTATAGCATAAATCCTCTCGAATACATCACTAGATTTACATTTTGGAACCAAAGCTAGTAGACTTATTATTTAATACCCAGTAATTTAATAAATATTCAATGCTCCAAATAAATGAAAAATGAGTATTTGGGCCACCCAGTATAGGCGCTCCATATTTCAAAGGAGCACGACCGAACCCCCCACAAGGTCCAACATCGCCGGAGAAATCACCTCCATTACATATACCACAACGTCCGAGCCGAAACTCGCGCGGATTAAGCATTAACGTTGTGGGCCATGCGCTTCATTGGTGATATGTACATTTTTGATAAATAATACCCACGACAGGATTAAGCATTAACATGTAATGGAAAATTATTTAAAAACTTATGTGTTATTTATTAGTTTACTTCGGTTAATTTGGTTAAGGATAACATATAAAATCGTAAACGAATGAAACGCTCAATTTTTTTATTTTTTTTACCTTTCGTTCACTGTTACGCGATCCTAGAACATCTCTGGGATCGCGTACTTGTGCTTGGATCCGAAGATCGGCAAAACTCAAGTTTTTGACCCAAATTCAAACGTGCATAACTTTTGACTCGTTAACAATCAATCCACCAAATTTTGCAAGCACATTTCATATGACATAACGGAGGTTTCCCAATTGACACTTTTCTAAAATTCACATTATTGACGGTTTTGGACTTAAATCTGAAAAGTGACCATTTGAGCACTCTTGAGAAACAAACTTGCAAACATTTTGACTCAATCATTCCAATTACCTTCCAACAAGTCCACTTACATATTCTAATATATCGACATACATTAAAGTTGTCCAAACCATCATTTTGACTAATTTTAACAAAACGACCCGTTGGGAGACCCATTTTGACCCGTTTGGAAAATCAACGACAAATTGAACTATTAAGCTTCTAAACCAACAACATATCGACTATACCATGTCCAAAATCTTAAACAAGACTACCATTTCGACTACTTCACCAAAATGGTCCATTTTGACCCTTTAACTAAAAACGACCCATTTTGACACTTTAACCAAAATGCAACCTGGGCGAATTATAACAAGCTAATAGCAACTCGGCAATTTAAAAATACACTTGTCAAACCTCTTTGCAAGTGAAATCCACGTTCATTCTCCATACTCCATAAGTCACCTCTATAATCACTTTTAGCATTCGACCCATTGACACCTACAACATTAAACAACTGAACGGGTAAGCATTACGCTTAGTGAGCATACGGGCAACCAAATGAGTAATTCACAACAGCAAGTAGCAAGCAAAAGCTGAATCACCATAACAACTCAAATCAACAATAACAACTGAATCACAATAACTGTGCAAGTAGCAATTAAGCACTTAACCACTGGGCAATTGTAGAGATTATTCTTTCACTATGCGGATCCGCGGCCATCTGTCAACTGTCAACAACTAGCACAAGTACAACAACAAGCACAATGTGCAACAACAAGCACAATGTGCAACAACTTGAACAACTAGCACAATGTGCAACAATTTGAACAACTGAGGCTAACATAAGTTAGTTAATCTCTACAATGTCAAATCAACAACACATAGCAACATAAACATATAATAACAATCCATTCGGTCATGTGAACCTCTTGCACGTATGCAATCCGGAACACACAACCATTACCTAAATAACCCCCATATCACTCATCTTGGCGTTTTAGGCAATTGAGCAATCCAACGATCAATAATAAATGCCATCTCTTTGAATCACCTATCACATAACACAATAATATAGAAACATATTTAGCATCTAACAACCATCATAATCAACTAATCATCTTCATCAACCCATCACCCCTTTGGGTTGACCAGTTTGACTTTTAGTCAAACTGTCGCACCCCCAAATTATGGTGCAGCGGAAGTTAATGCGGGGCGCGACGAAATCAGGAATCATCACACAAGGATATAATGAACGACCTCTAAATGAGTCGTTTGAAAAATAGTACATTCCATTTATATAAAATGTTGAATGTATAGTTTACATGTCACAAAAATATTGTTTTCCTAGAGTCCGCGTTTAAAACGGGTGATTCTATTACATAACAGTTTGCGAAAAGTAATACGAAGGAATCTCCAATATTGCAATTGTGAAATCATGCGACTCTAGTGTGCGGTCCCCCTGAAGGAATCCTATTGTTGCTGTGAACCTGAGAAATACATACTAAAACGTCAACAATAATGTTGGTGAGTTCATAGGTTTAGTTATCAAAGTATCAATGTGAACCACGAGATTTTCATGTTGTTTGTATAGCAAAACTACGATAAATAAATGTATACTACTGCCATGAGCTCATAGTTCGAAGCTTAACCGATATGAGTTTGCCTCCTGCAGGTGTCTAATCCAGGACACCCGTATGAACGAATAATAAAGCGCCCGTTTGACCAGTTAGAGCTACTACTCGGACGGGGATGGTCAATCCCAAATAGATCTATTCTTCAAAACTCGCGCTAAGATCCATACTAACGAAGCTATGATGTGTAAAGGACTTTTGTGTGGATTATGAAAGTAAAACACTCATGCAATCCGTATAGGTGTCAATCTGTACTCGTGTTCATGAAAACAGTGTATGTATTCTCACCCCAATAATTAAAACAGTAAAAGCGGGGCTATGAGACTCACCTGAGTCTTGAAAGCGTGCGTTTAAATCGATAACGTATATCCAAATTGTAACCTTCTAGCGCCCTAAACGCATAAGGTTATGTATGAGTAAATGTCTCAAAAGATCATTCATGCTAGTTGTCCACTCAACTAGTTATGTCCAAATGTTTGTTTATCGTTTGTGTTTAGTAAATATGTACGGCCCGTTGGTGACGTTTTGTAATAATAATTTCCGAAGACATTATTATTATGTTTTGTTTCATTGTATACTTATAAGAGTATATGCATTGCATGTACGAATAGTGTTGCATATAGTGTAGTTGTTGTCTCGCGAAAACATTACCTTGTGAAAACATATTTTTAATCAAACTGTGTTATGCGACACAAGGGTTGTGTCGCTGTGAAGTGTTACGACACAGATGTAGTGTCACAGAGTGTAGATTTCAGATAATTATGCGACATAAGAATTGGTGTCGCAGGTCGTGAATTTAAATCGATGTGCGACACAGGGGTTAGTGTCGCAAGTTAATACTGCTAGTTTTACGTGTTGCGACACAAGGGTAGTGTCGCAAGTTAGTACTGCTAGTTATGTTTATTGCTATACGAGACTTGTGTCGCTATGTTAACAGACTGAGATTGAGTTTTGCGATACAGGGCTTGTGTCGCAAAGGTTTTGGGCCATCTGCGACACAGACGACCTGATGTGTTTTCGTGTTCGGGAACTTGGTCAAACGTGCTCGGTTTGCCCCGAAACTTTTAGGGAAGTCTTAAATATGTTTTTAGAGTTTAGAAAAATTATCGTTACGTTTTGTGGTTAACCCGAAAGTGTCGTTTCAAAGTTTATACAACAACAGTCCCCTCGGTTTATTTTATCATTTTTGGGTCGTTTTCGTGACTCATTTTCACAAATCAAAGCTTCAAAATAAAATCCAAGAAAATTCTACGGTATTCCTCTGTGTCTTACCTTTCCAAAACATATTTTTTCATAATTTTTGGTAGAGTGTAAGTCATGAAATTGTCCAAGAACAAAACATGTGTCCAGTGGGTCGATTTCCTGACCTTTGCTCAGTGTTTAGTCCATATCTCACGATTTACAAAACTTCAGAAAGCGAAATAGTCTAAATTTTAAAGGTAACGGAAAATGTGAACTTTTCCAAGTGGTTTAAGTCGATTTGGGTTTGTAGATCTCGAGATATGCCTTCTCAAAGTTGGTCAAATTTTCTGTCCAAAAGTACAGTCCGGACACTTTCTTTTGTAAAATCGTTTTCCCATACTAAACGACCTCATAAAAATACCAAACCACTGGGTTCGAAAGCCAACATCTTAAACTTGATTTTAGGCTCAAGAATCACTCGATTTAGTTAAGAAATGAGTTAGATATCATAGATCAAAGTCGGGTTAAATTTTTGTCCAGTGGTTAAAAGCTTTATCCGACGGTTTTTCGTATTATCCTTTGGTTTTCGGTTTAGATCTTGGACATAATTAGCAAAAATGAACCTCTAGCATGTATATTAACATTATCCAAGGAAAATAAACAAGATTTGAAGGAATTCTTACAACGAAAACTCGATCTAAAGCCGAAATGAGGAAGAAGGGGCTGCTGTAACGCGTTTCTTGTTTCTTCGCTCGTTCTTCTTCTTCGTAGTGTTGTAGATGATGGGGATGGTGGCTAGATCACTTGGAAGAGGCTGAGAAATGTGGTGGTGATGGTGGATTTGGACTGGGATTTAGAAAGAGAGCAAGGAATGAGAAGTAGGGGAGGTTAAGTGTGTGAAAGGAAAATGGGAACTTGTAATGGTTGTGAGGTTAAAAGGGGTGGGGCCATTGGGCCGGTTTTATGGGCTGGGCTGGGCCGACGTGGGCTTGGCCCATCGTGGTCTTGGGCTTGTGACTCGCTCCTCGATTTCGTGTTACCTTATTTGATCGGTTAAACGTTAATCGCGCGCGTCAAAATTTAATCGTTAACGTTTAGTTTTTGTGTTTTGTTTTAGATACGAAATTGTTATTTTAAATTGATCAAATATTTATAAATACATTATTGAACCTTCTCAAAATATTTGTCGGGTCCCGTTTGAGTGTCGGGTTCTATTCGTGCGTTTTCGTCGTGTATGGTACGTTTTATACAAAACGTACTACATTCGTATATTATTGTAATATAATGTAAATAACAACTATTTAATAAAAAAAAATAGATTCATGTTATTTATGAAAAGTTTTCACCAACATCCGTATTGATCGAGTCGGATTCCATCCGATTGAAATCGCGTAATTAAAATTAATTACGTACGTGTGTATTCAAAATATACAAAACAATGTTATTGTACTTGGTCCTATTTCACACTAAATACAAGTAATATTGACCAATCTTAGGTACAAATGATGGCCTAATTTGCCGGGTGTCACACAAACTAAATATGACCACACTTTTCATAACCATAATCAACTCAAGTGTTTAACCACTTGATTCACTACTTTATATATCATTAGTAACTTCCATTCGACTTAATCAAACTATCCATAGGGTGAACTAGTCTTAATTTACAAGAATCAACCTAAACCCCATTTAACTTTATAAAGCAATTGATTACTTTCATTCTTTTGTTCGATTAGTGATTAACAACAATGATTTCTATACTCAATTTTAAAGTTTGGTTACTTGATCCTTTACTTTAATTTCAATCAAAACATCATATTTGTATTATAATAACACTTTCAAACCACACTTTGAACTAGTTAATACTAATTTACAATAATTCAATACGATTCATCAAAATCACTATAATCACAACTTATAATTCTTTTCCTCTAACTTGTAATTAGGTTAGAAACCATCACTAATGAACTTTACTAGTATTAATTCAACATATTTAAACCCTAATTTCGAATTATAATCACTAACCTTCCAAAACCCCCCATGAAACCCAATTTTTAGGTTAAAGAATTCAAGAATCATGATTACCTCAAGTTAGAAAAGGTCGGAAGGGCTTGAATTCGAATTATCTAGCTTCAATTTAAAGGTTTAGGGATGTTCTTTCTTCCTCCCTTCTCCCTCTCGTTCCTACTCTCTTTCTCGAGCTCTCTAGAATGTTTTTGAATGTGTATGTATGTATGTATCGATTTGTATATGTATGTAATTATATTAGTTAATGTTTTAATTGGGTATTTACACCCACTAGTCCCTCTAGTTCCAGTCACCTTAAAATACATCATTTAATTTGTTACTCCCCACTTATTATTCAAGCAACTTAAATATTTCTTGTCTATTAATAATGTATAAAGTTTTATACGACGACTTATAAATTATAAATTAAAGCATTTACGGATATTATAATATTACCTCAAATTTTGGGGTGTTACAACTCTCCTTACCTTATTTAATTCGTATCCTCACGAATTTCCGCTCGTTTTGGTTCAATTTTTTTAACATCATCTTCTTAATCCACCACTCACAACCATTGCCTTATCTAACTAATATATCTCAAATACATTCACCTTATCATTAATTAAGTAACACTAACTTACTTTCTTCACTCATGCGGAAGCGTTCATTTGTAACAACATACTTTATTGTCCTAGCTCACGATATACTCAAGTTATTTATGTCCAACTCTCTTGCTTAACTTCTACTACGCGTTTCTTATTCCCATATACAACTCTTCATTTATTCTTTATCACATCATGTTAAGCATCTTATAATTGCCACTATTACATATACATCTCATTTTCGACCTTTCTACTATGTAATTATAATCATGGAACATTAATCATTATCGGGGGCAACTCAACCACATTAAATAATCTAGCTTATTAAGATTTGTAAGCGCATGTACACCATCTATTAAGTGTAAGTACATTACTTCTAGTATCCACTTTAAATTTACATGTTCTATTTCCGCCTTTGGAAGATAACACCTATCATGTCATCAAATTAACATTTTTCATCAATTTTAACCGCTTTTCAGCTTTTTACTCATCATATGACATCGACATTACTAACAATACTACTGATTAAAATCTTAATTCAACTCTAACCACTTTAATATTCATCAAATTTTGGTTTTCATTCTACCAGCATAATCATTTATTTCGGTTAATCAAACTATATAAACCGGACCATTGGTTATCCAATCTTTTGGTTAATTAATTCGGTTTTGATGCTTAATTCGGGTATGATTCAATTAATTTGATTTTTTCTTACTCCTTGTAAAATGTAATATTTTTCCAGCACATTTAATTGAATTTTTTGTATTTAGGAATAAGCAAACAAACCGTGTTTGTTATTTTGATTGTTCGATGAAACATGTAATAAGGAACTGGATTAATAGGATTTTTACTATTTGTGTGATATTGCATAACATGATACAAGAGGATAACGATTCGTAATAAGTTCTCTCGAGGAAGAGATGATCGCCGACCCATCTAACCGGGTCCGTCGGAATTTTAGGACTCGTTGCAAGGATCGTGAATCAAGAGTAAAAGAAATACGTGACAAAAATGTGCACGACCAACTACGAGACGATCTCACCGAGCACATTTGAACGCTTCCACCAAACTTTCGGCACATTAAATGCATAGTTAATTGTAATATTTTTAAGTATTGTATGTTATAATTAGGTACTTTTAGTTTTATAAAGTCTATTATATTTAATTATTATAGTGTATTTTAAAATTTTAATTAATTAAATAAATGTACTTGTTTTTGTTAAATAAAAGAAAAATTAAATTAATTTAGTGAAACCTACTTTATATAATACTATGTTACCATTTATGTTACCATTGCTAATGTTAATGGATAACTATGCTGATGTAACATATAACATGTTATTACTGTTGTAATGTTCCACGTAAAATTATAAAGTATGATCTTGTTTTGCATTTTTCTTATTTGAAAAAAAGTGATAATATATACGTCTAATTAGTAATTAGATAAATCTAAAAATGAAATAGAGGTAACTTATATCAAAGTAGGCCTACGACAGCAAATAAGAAGCTGTTGTACCTGGATAGATATGATTTGTGATTTGTCGTGAGTTGTGGACCATGTGGTCAATTGTCATCCACTCATTCACACAATTTCCGAGTCAAGTTGTTGGATATTGAGCTGCTGAGCAGATCAACGCTACGCCACGGGACCAACGTTGTCAAACAAGACGGCTTCCCCACGCTTCTTCTCACCTCATGTAGCTTCTTTAATATTTCGTTCTTTTAACTTGTCAAACAAATAAATGAATTTAATTGCTATGTTAATTGAACGGAATCACATAGAAGGTAGGAGTAATAGTTATTACGGATCCTTTAGCTATATAAAGTGTAATTTCTAATAAAAAATGCATTTTTTCTGCATTTTTTACTGCATTTTTGCTGCATTTTTTACTGCATTTTTTTGCTGTATTTGTTATTTGTGCTACGGGTTAACAAAAATTAAGATACCCTAGGTACGGGTCACCTCATAACTGGATCCGCCACTGTATGTTCATGTATGTCAAACATATATGTATACCAAAAGGGCATGACTCGAGTGATACTGCAACTGCAAACGCTCAAACTTCATATGTATGACTGATATATCAGGGGTTCGAATCCGTTTCTCAGCATATACGAGTGATTTGTGGATAA
The DNA here is from genome assembly GCA_963930675.1 of Gnaphalium uliginosum. Lineage (NCBI taxonomy): Eukaryota > Viridiplantae > Streptophyta > Magnoliopsida > Asterales > Asteraceae > Gnaphalium > Gnaphalium uliginosum. The sequence continues at coordinate 13,273,478 of OZ005684.1, forward strand.
GTGATTTGATGCAAACATGAATATACACTAAATTTGGGAAGATTTTCATCAAATTTCGTGCACCCCAAACATTATATCAAATTTTTAATTTTCATTTTAATTCTTTTGTTTAGAAATCTTTATCATTCAAGTACAATCTTAGAAAAAATTTATTATTTGTATTATTCGTTTAATTACGTTATACTTTACGTTACATAATAAGATGATTAGAACAAATAAGTATAATTTTTAAACAAATTTTGATAGTTAAATTATTGATTTATGAAAAAAAGTTATGTAATTGAAATTATACGAAAGCATATAAAAAAATTTACAATTAAATTAATAGTTTGTGAAGTTAAACTAACATAAAAATAATGAATCGGAGTAAAATTAAATGTAAGAAATAAAAAGTTTAGGTGGTAATATGTAAATGTTGATAATCCTTTTGATACGGAAATTTGTTGCATACGTTAGAGATAAATCATGTTTAATATCCTAAAAAGTTCTTTTATTACTCCAAATTTAATACAGTGTTTGGTGCATACGTTAAAGATGCTCTAAGGCCATTTCCAATGTACTAAAACCTTAAATTTGATGTTTTAGTGTAAAATATCATCTCCAACCAACTCATCAAATCTGATGCAAAATTTGGTGTAAACCAGATTTTGAAAAATTATGCACCAAATATAGTACAACACCAAACATTACATCAAATTTTTAATGTTTCATTTTTACAAAACAAATATTTTTATCGTTTGAGTACAATTTTAAAATTTTTTATTATTTGCATTAATCGTTTAGGTACGCTATACTTTACATTACATGATATGATAACTAAAACAATTAAAAAAATTTCAAACAAATTATGATAGTTAAAATATTAATTTATGAAGAGAAGTTATGTAATTGAAACTATAAGATAACAAGTAAATAAGATTCACAATTAAATTAATAGTTTGTAAAGGTAAAGTGTTCATAAAAAAATAAATTGAAGTAAAGTAACAATTTAGGGGTAATATGTAAAATTTTGAAGTCTTTTGATACAAAAATTTGGTGTATACATTGGAAATAATGAAAATATATTTCTGGAAGATTCTTTTATTGTATCAAATTCAGTATATTGTTCGGTGCATAATTCGGAGTTAAAAATATAAAATTTGCTTTATTAAGTGACCAGTTTTATTATATTTATGTTGAGACATTTGAAGTATGATGGAGTCAAGAGTGATGGATTTGTACTTTAGATTTGTCTAAATCCAAGTAATTTACGGCTTATAACTTCATCTACCCTAAGTTACAAGTAAGTGGGTGTTTTACTTTTTCATTTTTTATTTTATTTTATTAAGAATTAAAACTAATGTACTATCACGTTCAATGAGACTTGAATTCACATCTTTTTTTTATCAGTAGTTACTCAAATAACGCTAGATTAGAGTACTTTCGAATGTTTTTTCATTTATTTTCACATTGACGTAGGGATGTTCATCGGTTTGGTTTACGGTTTCTTCGGTTTATTCGGTTCAGGTTATTCGGTTTTTAATTTGTTTTTAGCAAAACCGAAAACCGAATTCAAATTGAAAACCGAACCGAAACCGAACCAAAAATCAAATTCGAATTCGGTTCGGTTTCAGTTAAAACCGAAAAACTTAACATTTTTTCAAAAACACCTTTCAACATACAAAACTAAGAAATATGGACGATTATACGATACAAATTATATAAATCTAACTATTAGTAGTTGTTATGTGTTAGCCAAATTCGAGTTTATAAAACATAAAACTGTCAATGTATGTGAATTTTAATGTCCAAACAAAATATTTACTTTTTCACAAACATATGGTAGCTAAAAAATTTAAGTTTTCAAAATGTTAAACTCATCAAGTCTTCAATCGAATTTGAAATATCACACACACACATATATATTAATATATAAATAATAATATATTTATTAAATCGAATTCGGTTTTGAATTCGGTTTTCGGTTTAACCGAATTCGAAAAATTCAAAACTGAATTCGAAAAATAAAAAACCGAAAATCGAATTCAAATTCAGTTCGGTATTTGGATTAAACGGTTTTAAACCAAATATTGAACACCTCTACATTGACGCCAATGCCCAATGCATTACAAACCACGTACACTGCTTCGTCAATCTTGTTTTTTCATTTTACTTGGTAATGTTTTAGAGTGACCATCAATCTGCTATTTGACATCAAACTTGAAAGACCATTTTGGAACTTGAAGAAATGTAACAATTCACGAAACAAGAATGTAAAGATATCTTTTCATATCGGTATTTAATTCAATTTGAATTAGAGATAAAAACTTGAATCAAGTTGTAAGTTAATAATGCTTCCTTATCAATGTTGTATACAATAATACAAGGGCAGATCCAGATTTTTTAGCACATAGGTCATTTGGCGTACCTTAAACTTGAATTTTTTTTAGAAAGGATTAAATATTTATATGTAGGACTCGGGCTAAAAAAATAAGAGGGCCTACCTTGACCCATGAATAGCCCAAGTACTATTATTTTAGCCCATGAATCTCAAATACTAATATACTATGTACGTATATGCATATAAATTAATTTATATGGTAAAATATTAGCTGCTCTGCATGTTGAAAAGAAAGTGATTTATGGTTATTTTGGATAGCAACTCACTATTCATGTTATTAATTATTTTTAATAAATACCCATGTTACAATAACAACCTAGCAACTAGCGCCATTATTAAGTAGATGTATTTTATTAGGTGATATATTGACAAAGAAGCCAAATGGCCTTTGTCTAGTGTAGCGGTATGTGGAGAATTCTTAAATCAAGAGGTTGTGGGTTCAATCTTCGTGGTAGGCATGCATATATTCGTGTGATGTATATATTATGTGGGGTAAATAGGCTTATAGAGTTGCCTTTCAAAAAAAATATATTGAAAAAGATGTATTAGATGAGATTAGTAATTTGTCACTTAAGAATTATTTTCAAGGTATGAAACCTTGTCGAGGACAATTGTAACAACATTTACTTTTTAATTTACTTAATGAATGTGTTTTACATTTCATTTTAACGGCCCGACCTATTTAGTTTGTCAATATTATTTTGTTGCAGCAACCAATTAACATGATCAATGTATTAATGAACTATGTGAGTGTATGTTCTATATTCACCACTGGTTGTATATATTAGTGCATTGATGGATTAGTGGACACGTGATTAGGGGGATGCGGAGCGCATACACGAAGTTACTGTATTCTGAGCTCAACTAAAATTGCAATGGTCAAAGGGACCGCTTCCCTGCCTGTAGTCCCACTGGCAGGTCAGTGGGTGGGGTCAAGGGGCAATGCCCCTAAACAACAACGAAATTTACTATGTTCAGTGAACCTAGATAATGACCAGATTTAATGACTTGAAAACAGTTTTGGAGATAAACTGTTTTGGTAAACGTCATGTTGGTGGCATCTGTTTTATTGCATAGCATCAGACACAAAGCAAAGACAAATAAACATATTTGGAATCTGATTTGCATGCCCAAAACATATTCAAAATCTAGTCTTATCCCGAGACGAATTTCGGTGAACTCGGACATCTATAGGGTTGAGATCACATTTTGAAAAGTGATCAATTACACGATTCTAAAATATATTCGATTGAAATCAGTTTTCATGTTCTTACCAAATTTCTCAACAATAACCTCTTTTTTTCCTACATGAACCGAGCTTTATATGTTTGGGAAATATTCAGCTTCATCGAATCCAAGTCATGGTGAGACACTTAGGTTGCATTTGATTTGTAAAATTTCATGAGGTTCGATGAAATTGGAATCTCAATCGTATTCAATAAGGGTGAATTGAACTGGTAGACACCAAATTCATTCACGCATAGAATTTACATTCTTTGAAATTTTAATTCTTTAAACTAAATTTCAATTCTATCGAACACACTGCGAATCAAACACATTAAAGATTTTCCATTTATTTTGAAAAGATTGAATTTAGCATACTATTTAAGTGAATTGTTTAAACATGAAAAGAAGATTTGATTGAGAACAAAGCGTCAAATATACCCATTCTTAAGTCTCAAATATACCTTGGTCCATCGGGATAGCGGCCTGGCCCAAATTCTAGTGACCCACTCTGACTAATGCTTATGTTAGTATTTTTTTTTTTAAGATTCATTTTGGCAAATGTTTTTGTGATCCCTCAAAGCCATCTATGTAGTTGTTTTTGATTTAGTAAAATTGAACATGCTCGCATCTTATTTTAATAATCCCGTATGTTCCAAACATTCCCAATTTGTTCCTTACAATCAAAATTATCATGACATGATAAATCTACTCCATGTGCACTATTTGTTTGAACCTATATTGCCAATCACTACAAGTCCTTGCTTAATATATAAAAGTAGTCGACACCAATTCAATGGTAACATTTGTGGTCACAAAAGATTTACAATTATGAACCAAAAGTAGGTTGATTGATGAAAAAATGACAAAAATAACATGTGAATTCTCATAAATACCCCCCCTGAAAAAAAAAGATTTATAGGAATGTTAGGCATGTGAAGGTTGTCCAAAGATTAATTATTAGTGTGAATACAGATTGGATGTTTCATCATCTTCCTCTTGTAATATACATCCGACCCGACTCAACCCAACCCGACCCCACCCACCTTTATTTTCAAAATGTTGCCGTTACTAACTTTATTAAAAAAGTGATTTCACTCTCTACACAAACCATTTTAATGTAATTAATCAAAGTATATGTTTGTCCTTATTACTCATTTCTTTTTTATCAATCGCCTTCATGTCCTCATCAAACCTTAAGACCAAAATGAATTTGTCCTAAAAGCAACAGCTTTTTCCCCCTTCTTCAATTCCCCACTCTCCCTACAATCATTTCCTAAATTATAGAATATGTAGAGAATTTTTCATATGGACAATCAACTCCTTTTTCAGCTCATGGTTCGTGTCAGATAAATTTTTACGCAAATAGACACTGATCCCGTTGAAATGAACCCGTGGGCCTGTGGAATCTTGTAAACAATAAGAATTTGACATTTGGCAAAAAAATCTCACAGGTCAACTGATAATCTCACGGTCAAAGACCAATTTCAGTGGCTCAAAGACAAGAATTTTACGTTTTAGTGGGCCGATGGATTTGTCTTTGACCATGGGATTTTATTTTACCAGCGGTGTTTTTGTGCTAGGTGTCTATTTCAGATTGGCTTCTAGATCCCACATATCCGCTGTTCGATTTCTACCGAATCACACGTAAAAATTTATCAGACACAAACCATGATTTGAAAACGGTACCTTTGACCGTCCATACAAAATTTTCTCTAATATGTATATGTAAAAAATATGAAAAAAAAAATGGCTACAGTCAATTAGCAAAACGAACAGCAAGTAAATATAAAAACTAAACTAAGCCCAATTTACCTTATTGTAAGTTTAATTTCTAGTGATAGGCCCACACCTCATGCCATAGAAGACAGACTGGACTAAAGTTTAGAAACACATCCAGAAAGGTGCACCCCATTTGGGTCTGGTTATAAACCAGTGGTCACACACTCGATTTTTTGTACTCCTACTAAATTTAATAATAAATAAATAAATATCGAGTTACATCACAAATCAAACACTTGCCTTCCTGCTACTGCTACTACTGTCATCAATCTTTACCTTCCAAAATCTCATTTTTCTTCACAATGCTTCCTCTTTTCTTCACAGGTAATCTAATCTAATCTCAATCTTACACTAATCTTTTATTATCCCTAATTATTTCTATTTTTGTTCTCATAATTATTTTAAATGTAGTGTTTATATTACCAGCAATGGTATCATCAGTAGGAATCAACTACGGTCAGGTGGCAAACAACCTCCCATCACCAGACCACGTGGTCCCGCTCGTCAAAGCAATCGGTGCAACCCGGGTCAAACTGTACGACGCGGATCCTAAAGTACTCAAAGCATTCGCAAACACCGGAGTCGAATTCATAGTCGGACTCGGTAACGAATACTTATCCAAAATGACAGATCCGGTCAACGCACAAGCTTGGGTCAAGTCAAACGTTCAATGCTACTTACCAGCAACTAAAATCGTCTCAATAGCCGTTGGGAATGAAGTATTAACGTTCAATGACACGTCACTCTCCGGTTGTTTACTTCCAGCTATGCAAAGTGTACACACAGCTTTAGTTAACCTCAAATTAGACAACCAAATTACAGTTACAACTGCTCATTCAGTTGCGATACTTCAATCCTCATATCCACCGTCATCCGGATCTTTCCGACCTGATTTGAAAAAATGTATTACTCCAATTCTCGATTTTTTATCCAAAACATGTTCGCCGTTTTTGATCAACGCGTATCCTTTTTTCGCGTATAAGGCGAATCCGAAACAAGTGTCGCTTGATTTCGTGTTGTTTCAACCGAACGGTGGTGTGATTGATCCGGTTACTAATTTGAGGTACGATAATATGCTTTTTGCTCAAATTGATGCGGTGTATGCTGCTTTGTCGGAATTAGGGTTTAAGAAATTGCCAGTACAGATCTCGGAAACGGGATGGCCGTCGAAAGGTGATCAAGATGAACTTGGAGCTACGCCGGAAAATGCGAAAAAGTATAATGGAAATTTGTTGAAGATAATTAGTCAGAAGAAAGGAACGCCGGCGAGACCTAATAATGATTTGAATATATTTGTGTTCGCTATGTTTAATGAGAATATGAAACCGGGACCTACTTCGGAACGGAATTACGGTTTGTTTAAACCGGATGGGACACCGGTTTATGGATTAGGGTTTTCGGGGATAGGTGTTTCTAGTGGGAATTCGTCTAGTGGAAGCGGTGGTGGTAGTTCTGGGACGAATGGGCCGTCGATTTATTTGGCGCCACCGGCGAATTCGTCGAGCGGATATTTGGCTATTTCGTCATCGACGGTGAGTTTTGTTTTACTGTATTTATTTTTTTTATTTATGTTTTTTCTTGTTGGAGGGTGAGATTTGGTAAAGTCCCGATAATTGAGGGGTGGGGAGTGAATAATTAATTGCCACATAAGCGAGTCAGTGAGACATGCACGATTAACGAGGTGCACAGTTCTATGTAACGGACGGTGCTCGTTTTTTTGACCTTTGTCATGTCGTTGAAACGACGTCGTCTTATATGATTGTTTTCACATGTTAGGTAGGTCCAGTTCAACATACTAATTTTAGAAGGCAGTCATTTTTTGAGGAGGTTAAAAACGAGTAAAAAGTAGGATGGATTCAACTCATTCAAGGGTTGGTTTATTTTCATGCCTAAAAAGTAAAATGTTTGGATTAGTTTATTTTTAGGCATACCAATCACACTAAATCATCACTCATCACTCATCACTCATCACTCATATGTATATTACTCTATTTTTATCCATTTTATTTAGTTATTAGTTATTTAGTTAATATAAAAAAAATAAATAATAAAAGCACCCCAATTTTGGTTTTGTGAAAGCAGCTTATTTGACTCAAAATAGCTATCAAGAGTAACCTGTTTGTTTATACAAAAGTGTTTATTGTAGTTAGAAAACACAAAAAGTTAAAAAGATGTCTAAATTGGAAGATTGAAAACTCTCCCTAAAATCTTAGAATATGGTTACTGTATTATTTTGTCAAGAAAATACAAATGAAAAGACTTTCTTGGGAGATTGTTTTACACAACACGATATGATTCACAGTTTCATACGCATCAAATTGTTGTGTTTCGGTAATAAACCAAAATGCTAGTAATATTGCTGTTTGTGGATTAATTTGTGACGTGTACAAATTATCTACATGTATTTTTGTTTTGTAAGACGATGAGTTATTTGGTTTGATAGTTTTGATGTGTGTTGTTAGCGGCACGTAAGTTTTACTGTAGTGTAAATGAAGGGTTTGATACGTGCAAGTAATTAAGAGAATTTAAAAGTTAACCAATGTAAGTATTATGTTTATTTTGTGTTAATAACATATATCATACATCTTGTATTCAAGTTATGTTATCGGACTTATCCCCTTGGAACATACTGATATCAGTTGTCTGTTTACTAAATTAGTTGCAAAACTTGCTAGGGCCAAAAAGCTACCTTCTTTCTTGAGGTTGAAGGTAGACACTCTATGGATCGAGATGTTTTAAATTGATATAATTCGTTTGGATAAGTTACTTTAAAGAGCGCTCAACGTTAACAAACTTTTAGTATACAGTTAAAGAGGGTTTGACTTAATTAATTATTAATAGCATAAGTATGACAGTATCTCAGTTGCAAGGGTGAATCTGATACCTTATTTTCTACTTTCAGGAAAGACATGTTTGGAGCATCTGGACAAGATTAGGCATGGGGTTAATCTCAATGGCATCAATGGGTTTTCATATTTATGTATGAATTAATGGAATTATATAACTTAAAGGAAGGAGACAACATTACATATTCTACTGTATTTCTTTTGTATCAGGAAACTGTGGTGATGTCCTACCTTCCTTATGTAGTTTTCAAATTCTTTATTTAAATCTTTGTGTCATGTGCATCGCCTGCATCATTTTCAATGTTTTAGTTTTGCATGACATTCATGGTGATTCCCAGGCACAGGCACCAGAGATCTGGATTTGTTTTTATTTATTTATTTTTTGGTGTTGGGAGTTCCAATTCACCTACAAACTTTCACCGAAAGATTAAAAAAAAATGATGCCTTGCACATGACTTCAAGAATATACTATTTGCTTAAAGCAGATTTTATAATATTTTATTAATTACCTTTTCTAAAGCAAACAAAGTTTGTTGTCTATCATAACATCAGAAATTTACTGCCAAACAGAATACTAATTTCCCGGACTAGTCAAATCATTGATCCACAAAATATCAACTGTTTGCAGGAAACTAAGAACAAAATCACATTCAAGTGTGAAATAAATACTGTATGAACTAACATCTTATTTACCATGTCAAAAATCAAAATCACATTCAAATCTCTACTGGGGAAAGAATGTGTTTCCAATCCATGATTCCAAAGTGCAAGAAACGTTTGATATTGCAAAATCTTCTGCTGATCATATCACATGATAGAAGTAGGTGAGATTTACTAATTCTTATAAAAAAAACCAATATTTGCCCTCATAAAACTATATATATCGTATAATAACTAGTTAACTAATACTTACAAACACTACACTTGGACTAATAATATATCCTTCTATAGTGGCATTTTCCCCAACTTTTAGTTTACAGTCTTTAAACTTCTTCATTTTTGCATTGTACAATTCACTTGTTATTTGTTAGTGCAATTCAGTATAATCTTCCAGGTTGTATGATTAATTAGTCCTTTGATATTGGGCTGCAACTCATATCACTATCATCTGTTAAGGACAATTGAGTACTGGACATATATATGTATTCTCACAGTCTGAGTTGTCATTGAAGTCCATTATGTGTGTACATGTATCTATCTGGCAATCACTAGTGGATTCTTCTGTTGCTGACCCATTTGGCATTTAACCCAATTTAATCATGAAAAAGACTTTCTTTTCAACCACTCTCTTAACTGCATTCTCAATATTGGTTCCATTTTGTTGTCTCTTATAAATAGGTAAACAATGGTGTCAAGATGCATTACTAGTAGTATATGAAGGTGTTATTCAAGTGGTCCTGAAGTTGATATCAACAGTGTTACAAGTTCTTGCCTCCTTAAAACTAAACTTGGAAAACATATATCCTACCCTACACCTGGCCTAAACATACTACTAAAACTTAGAAATAAATTTATGTTGCCTCATGGAATGTGAAAAACCTCTACATGTAAAATAGTTTTATGTCCAAGACGGTAAATGTGATTGATCAGTAACACCTTAGACTATTTACATGGGATGGGAGGAATATCCGATTGTTGGAATCAAGTTTTTCAGCGACAGATGTTTATGGTTCACAATCCAAAAAACGGCCACAATCCCCACCGTACTATCTCTCATTAAGCATTTATTGGATAAAGATACAAACAAATTAAGATGTGCAAGAGATACTCAAGCAGCAGGTAGCTGATTTGAACACCATAATTCCATAAATGATTAGAAGAACAAGCACAAATCCAACTTCCACGGAACGAGGAAACAACCCTTCAAGTACTGATGTGAAGAAAACTGATATATAGATTTAATTTGAAGATTTGAAAAATCAACCTAACAACACGACGATAACATATCGAAAAAACAAAGGTATCTTGCTAAATCATGCGACAACCATTGAATTAGATTGATCTATTTATTCCTATAATATCATAACTTGTACGTAAATGATTCTACAAGTTACATCAAAATCTTAAGACTCATATATCTAAATGGGCTACCAAACAGGCCTTTAAGTTTTGCGTATTTTCAGTTTTCACCATTTCATATGTAAGTTGCCACATGGGCAGATAAGTCATAAATGTTACATGATCACATCCACTTTCCTGCGCCTAAGAGTTGAGTACACCATAGTATCGAACCATGAATGAATACTATTAAAATATCTGTACAAATAATAGTGAATTGTGACAACGATATACCATTTTTTTTGCTTTTTCGATAGTTTAGCCATGATAATAAACCGATAGCGGTAATATTCGCGTTCGATTCATCCATAGTGTCGACCGAGAAAGTTAGTTAATTGTTTGATGTAACGAAATAGTTAAAATTACACAAATTATTAAATGAAGTCGTTGAATCTTAAATTTAAGCAGTGACTGGAAGGATACGTGTAACTTTGCTTCACTGTTTTCACATTATAAATTAGAATGCTAAAGTATTTTGGGAGACAAAAAACCTTGAAGAAGGTTGGATAGGATGATGTGTACGTGTTGCCACCAACCAAATCAACACGTAGCTTATAATTGAATGATAAAGACTTGATTCGACCCTCCATCAATACAATTAAACATGTGGAACATTTACTTGCACTGTGCACATACAATAGCAAAATAACATATACATTTTCAAGTAGATTTTAGGTATAAAAGTTATACGTATCTATGGATGTTAAAATGCTGATAAAATCGTCCGTAATTTTCTTTTATCGATCAACAAGTTTACATACGACGTGCTATCAAATTTTACATATGATTTACATTTTTGAACATTTTCTCTATAAATAATCTCTCTATACGCAACATGAATTGTATAAACTTTTTCTGGATAAAGATTCGAGGGACAGCTGCAATTTGAGGGGAATGATTGACACACAATCGTAGCCGTTGATTTCTGTAATTGACGGTACAGATTTGCTATATCTTAACAACACTACATTTTACGTAAAATGTAGTGCTGTGAATACGTGTCGTTGATTACATAAATCAACGGCTGCAATCATCTGCCTCTCTTTCCCGCTCAAAATACAGTTGACCCTCTTATACACACCATTTTTTCTAGAATAACCGATGTCCTATTCTTTATAAATTAAATTTGAATTTTACAGCGAAATCATAAAAAAAAAAAAAAAAAAAAAAATTAAACTCAAATAAATTTTGTACTTGGTACAAAATTTCTACGATAATAAATGAACTCTCGATGGTTCACATTTTTTTTGTTTAGTATATATCACAAAGTCGCAACATTTAAATACACCTTGTTTGCATTCAATTAATTAATTCTAGTGTCATTTTCAAAATGCCCAATTTCCTAACAAACTAATTAACACAAATTTCAACTGATAACGACAAAGCATCTGTTTTTTTTTCTTTTTCTTGAGGGAGCTCTCGACTTGACTTGTTTCCAACCAATCAAACTATTTACAAAAACCATTCTAACCTTCTTCAATCTTCATCCTATTTTCTTAACAAACTAATCAACACAAATAGCAACTTAAATCCTTCTTTTGAACGGATTAAGTCAACTTTAATGTACCGAAAATCAGCTCGAACAAGTCCATTTTAATTATCACAAAGGGTTTGTGACCGTAAAAGAACCAAAAGTTTCTTAGATATATGACGTGTTCAGTAATTTTAGGATGTTGATAAAACCATCGCCGTTTATTTTATACGTTTTTGATTGAATCAGCGCGTTGTTCACCCTCTCTACTCCCGTCATCATCATCACCATTCAATCAACTTTCTTATTTTCCTTTTTGAGATATATTTTAATTCTTTTTGTTATTAACATAACATTTTTAACAAAAAGTTTCGCGGAAAATTTATACTTATATTCTTTTAAGGATTTTTAATTTATCTTTATCATAAACTATATTTTAATTATCTTTGACATTCAATCAAGTCTCATGTCAGTGGGTGGCCCAAATACCCATTTTTTTAATTTTAATTATCTAAAAAAATTTTCTATGAATATTTTATTTTATGAAAAACTATTAATTATTTTTAGTTGGTAAATTTCACATAAGTTTAACAAAGGTTATATATTTATATAGCATAACCACTTAAGGAAAAATAAATAATTAAAATATGGAGGGGTGCTTTCGGATTCTACAAGTTTTTCAAATAAAGCTTTATTTAGTACTTTAGTGCTTTTCTAAAATAGATTCATTTAACAATACATAAATTAATATATTGGTAAGTTTGTATGAAATAAAATATTGGAAAATCTTAGCTTCATATTTGTAAAAGATAGTTTAGAAAAAAATTAGGATTAAGATAGAGAGTGTATTAACTAACTTTTGTAATTTTTAAAATTTTAAGTTTAAGAAAGAGTGAAATATTTTATAGGTAAGTATATATACATAAAGATTTATGTATCGAAAAGTTGTACTATGTTCTTTGTTAGTATGGTATTTTGATGTATGAATTAAAAAACATGTTGTATAAATCACCTCCTATTCTTTTATATGCAAACCAAAAAAAGCTAGGGTTTGAGTTAGAGGTAACTTGTCAATATAATTTATCCATTTTCTAATGTTGTAAATTGAAGGAAAAAAATTAGAAATAATAGAATAATATCACAAAAAATTGAAGAAATTATGAAAATGCTACAAACAGTGAAAATCCCGTAAATACCTAAATATAGAAAATGAAGAGTACGTGAGATTAATGAAGATAATGAAAATCTAAGTGAAATAGATAATTAAAGTCCTATAAAGTTAATTACAATATTTTTGAAGTGATAATTTGAGATTGTTTGGATTCAAACACAAAATAATTACTTGTAATTAAGCAAATGACAAAGCGAAATTATTTTAAATTATTTAAAAATATAGACTAAGCAGACACTTCTTTTATGAATATTATGTACATAAGCTACGCAATGACGTTTCTTTTGGTAGAAAATGATGTATGTAGTTGTAAGACCTAGCTAGCTCGATAGAATATTTTATTAAAAGTATATTTTTTAGCAAACATTGATCGATCTCTTTGATTCAAATAACGCACTAATTATATGTAGTTTTGAGTGATATGTGTTAAACTGTAATTTGAAACTAGTCGTAATACTTTATAATTTAACTGGCAGCAAAGCCGTGTGATGCAGCGGGAATACTTAATTAAGTCTAATATGTAAGAAAGTATTAATTGATTTGCATCGACAAGTTTGGCTCGTATCCATCTTCATGTACATATTTACAATTTAGTTTATTATTTTGATTCGCAAAATAAACTTTCAAAACAATGACATCTATTGATGGTTAAGTTACAAGAGTCAGGTTACGAGTTGATAGGTGCGGAGTCGTTAACCGAGTCACAAAGTTTTACTTTTGTTTATTTTTTAAAACATTTTTATCTATCGTATTATGATACAAGCAATATAAAACTGTAAATTATATAAAACAATATATGTATTTTATAATATGATAAATTATAATCGTAAAATTTGATCCAAAAAGCTGAAATTCTTGATTACTGAAATTGGTAGTGTAAATATTAAATTTAACATGTAAATTAAAGTGTAAATTTATAATTTCATAAAAAAGTACATTTAAGGGTTCGTTTTCTATTTTTGAAAAATTTAGGGTGTGTTTAGTTGTGGAAAATTTTTCAAAATTTTCCATCTCAAATTTTCTAAAAAATGAAAAATATTTTGTTCTCTAGAAAAGTAATGAAAAAATGGAAAACATGTTCAAATGTGTTATATTTTTCATCTTGGAAAATTGATGTTGAAATTAGGAGAGCTAGAAAATTTTTAGAAAAGTAAGGGAAGAGTTATAAAGGAAAAGTGTGGAGAAGTGGAAAATCTTATTTTTCAACTTATAGTTATAACTTAGAAAAATGAGTTTTTCATTTTCTTGGAAATATTTTTTAGAAAATACCAATTTGAACATGTTTTCCAATTTTCTTAAAAAAATTTTATGAAAAATTGCCCTACTTTTCTACAACTAAACACACCCTTAAAAATTTGTGAAATTTGAAGAAAGTTAAAATGGAATGTCTTAGAGGCGGAATTTGACTACAAACGGTAGACAATATGCTTTTGGCAGTTTGCGTCTATATTCGTCTCGTTCTGTAATTTACGTTTGTAATTGACACGTTTCGTAATTCCCAACGGTTTAAAAGTTACGACATGTATTTATTAATTTAAGATTGAATAATGATAGTAATAATAATAATTTAATAAATATAGAGGTACTTAAGAAAGAAGTAATTTTTCAATTTTAGAATTATAAGTTTTAAGAAAGAGTGTGAAATGGAGTATAAATAAAAATCATCCTAAAGACTTGCTAGGTTGGTGAGGAGATTTCTCTTATATCAACTAATAAGAGAGTGCAACTTTAAATCTATGTAATTAGCCAATAATTAGGTTGATATATCATTATTGTAAACCTAGCTTAGCTGTAGAGTGAAGCCAATAGGAAGTGTATCGACTACATGCACGTTTGGGCGAAATAAAAAATCATTTTATTTTTTCTTGTAACTTTAAATTTGTGTATTTCACTATTTTATTACATATTACATGTCCATAATTGAATGACAAACACATAAGTTTGTGCTTAATAACGTATCAGTGTTGCTTTTTATTTAGATCAAATTGACGAACTAAAAACAAAATCAACGGGTGCAACTAATCAACAATAGCCATCATGCATATGCATGGCATGAAGATAATTAACCTCATTAATACTAGAAAATTAATAAAAGGAAAACTCTCAAACTCTTATAAGTACCCTTAATTAAGTCTTACACCACACAATTCATATGAAAGTAATTCAACTTAATTAATAATTAATTAAGCAATTAAGACACCACTTTACTCTTTCGTACACATGTACAAATCTTGGAATAAATATCTTCCAAATAATTAACTAGCTATAGCTAGATGGCTCATCTGTTTACATACTGTGAATTGAATTGAATTAACATAAAATTTACTATAACAGTACGTCCTTTTTAGTTTCTAGTATCAAATTTGTGTCTTATGCTAACACTTTCAAAGGGTACGTACGTACCCAGTAATTTCAACCCATATAATTGCAGATTGCTAGCTAGCTAGCAACAAACACATGGTCCATCTGGAAAAGCAATATTTCAACTCTTTGGTCCTCAACCAACTTTTAAATCATAACTTCAATAAATATAACTAGAATTTAATTTATTTATACCAACGGTCTCAAATTGTCCTACTACACGACCAACGTATTCGGGTATACGGATGAGATTAATTTAAGTTATGGTAATTCAGGGTATTCCCTTCACCGTTTCCGACACTTTTTCTGGCCGGCCCAAGATGTTTACCTAGGAAGATTCGAACATGAGACGTCTTGTGAGAATATCATGACGACTTAAATACCACTAGATCAAATTGCCAATGGTTTTTTCTATAAAATCAATTCATGTTATCTATCATGTCCCTTGTCTAACCGATGACACAAAAAGCATCGAATAAAAAGACCAAAATTTGAAGACTTTGAGTTGATAAATATGATCTTAGACTCAGTTCATCATCGTCCCACAATGTCGAGAATAGTCCAATCTATATATCTTAATTGTATCCACTCATCACTGGCACCTATAATGTCCCTTGGTATATCGCACGAGTAAAATGAGATGTTCTTTAAAGATGATAATGGTGGTTTGGGTTGTGATTTAGCTAGATATTATTAATTAAGGTCCAGGGTCATATTTAAGATCGATGGTGGCTCACACTCAACCATGGACCGCACCCCCCACCCTTTTAGCTACTTTCCAACAGGGACCCAATTTTTTTTTCTTCATGTCCTTGTTTTCGATGATCGATCAGTAGGTGATTAGTTGTTTTCTAAACCTCATGACCCTACATTCAAAAGCTTGCCAAAGTCTGGTACCTCATTATGAATCTTCTATTCCATTTTCATGTTTTCTTTTGCTAACTTAACTACATATATATTGTGTATTTCGTATACATTAATTTATATCTCTACGCATTTATGAATTCATATAAATTATCATCTTGTCCTTCTTGCTTTTCTGTTATTAACATTCTCTCTTTCATTCTTGCTTTTTTTGTTATGTCGAAAGCAGAAATGAGTTTATCGGTTAATGTAAATGGTCAATCTAAGGTGCCACCAGGGTTTCGGTTCCATCCTACTGAAGAAGAACTTCTTCATTACTACTTAAGGAAGAAAGTTGCGTACGAAAAGATAGATCTTGATGTTATTCGTGATGTTGATCTTAACAAGCTTGAACCATGGGATATTCAAGGTGAATATAAGTTATAATCCGTTTGTTTTGCATGAAAAGTTATTCATATTTCATTTAGTATGTTATAAATCACTTGTGGTTTTATAGAGAAGTGCAGAATCGGATCAACCCCTCAAAACGATTGGTATTTCTTTAGTCATAAAGATAAGAAATACCCAACTGGGACACGTACGAATCGTGCTACTGCTGCTGGTTTTTGGAAAGCTACGGGTCGTGATAAGGTCATTTATAGTAGCTTGAGAAGAATCGGTATGAGGAAGACACTTGTGTTCTATAAAGGTAGAGCACCTCATGGCCAAAAATCGGATTGGATTATGCATGAATATAGACTTGATGACAACACTGTTACCTCCCAGGATTATGGCTCAGTAAGTTATTCTAGTACAAGTTTAATAATTTTTCACCTTGAAAACCACTTTTTGTACAAGAAAGTAACAAACTTTTGGATGATTTATAGAGTTCTAACTTGTGCGATTCGACTCAAGAAGAAGGATGGGTTGTATGTCGTGTTTTCAAAAAGAAAAACTACCATAAAGCCGTCGAGAGCCCACAAAGGTCATCATCGGCACCTTCCATGGATTCAACAGCTCAAATGCAATCTTTAAAGAAAGATGGAAGTGTTCCAGATCAATTTCTCATGTACATAAATGGTAAATCTTGTAAACAAGAAACTGATTCACTAGCCAATATCACTACAACCACCACCACCCATGATTACAATCCTATGCAAAATTTCATGAACCCAATCAATGAAAGATTCCTTCACCTTCCTAGGCTAGACAGTACTTCGGGTCACATGATGAGCTCAGCCAACTTTGATCAAGATTCAACCTTTCAGGCCCAAAACTCCATGACCCACTTGTTGACAGAACCTGAACACTCTAGAGATCATGAAAATCTTGGTACTTGGGCTGATCTAGATCGTCTCGTGGCTTCCCAGCTCAATGGCCAACCACGATCATCGAAACAGATGTATCCTGGCTACGATGAACCGAATGAAGACATATGTTTCCCACTTCATGACCACGATAATGATCAAGAACCACAACAGCTCAATGGGTCAATATCAATGGCTAAACCAGCTTATACAAGTGAGATAGATCTATGGAGCTTTGCACAATCTTCATCACAGTCATCATCCCCTGATCCATTTTACCATTTATCGGTATAGTTCACATCATTTTATTCCAATTCCTTGATATACTTTTTTTTTTACCCATAAACTTACTTTATGGAAGATACAAAAGAAATTAATAAGCCCTTATATATATATATATATATATATATATATATATATATATATATATATATATATATATATATTTGGATATATGTATAAAACTAATATACTTAGAATTTGGTATATGAATATACTGATTATAGTGTGTTTAGTTAGGTAGGTTGTTGACCTTGATGTCAAGTCAAACGGTATCATTGTATTGTGATTGATGGAAACATATACATTATATTGTAAAAAAAAAAAAACATTCCCACATCCTTTTCATACCACTACAAGAAATATGTCAATATATACTTTACTTCATTGAATATTTTGTTCCAAGTGACTTATACTCTTTTGAACATGTTATAGTTCTAAATCATAGAGCATCTTTCATAAGGATTTGAATTGGAAACCTTTTTAGAGGACGTGATGTTAATTTCTTGTTTAGGTTAGTCAGTTAGTCACCATCACAATAACTCCTTTGTTTTGTTTGTTTTGGTCATGTTTGGTACTGGTACAAACTACCACGTACTAACTATTGATTATTTGTGATGCACAAACATATTATTTTAATCCTACCTCAGCTCATTTCTACTCTTGTTTCTGTATACACACATACATACACATGTCTAATTGTGTCTGTCACTTTCATTTGTTATGTATAGGAACATCAAAGGTGTCTCTGACATATGCATTACATTTGTTAGTGCAGTAATTAAAGATACAATTTAAAGACAAATTGTTAAATGGGTGCACTAGCAACATATGCTAACTTAATTGGGGCCTCGTTGCTAGTTTCTTGGTAGTTGCCTTTCGCCGTTAAAAAAAAAAACTTAATTGGGTAACTTAGATTATGGTCTTTTCATTTCAAAACCATAAAATACTTAAAATTCGTCAACTTTGATGATATTCTACATTCTACATTTATCTTTTACAAAACAAAGTGCATTGTTAACAGTATCTCTTTCTAGCTTTCTCTACTTGGGTTGTAAATTTAATTTATTAGTTTTCACTTATTGATCAATTTTTCAAGTGTATATAAACTTTTAATTGATCAAACTAGCGCTAAAAAGACACTTTAAAGTGTCCACGTGTGTATAAAATATGTTGTATTACTCCATATGGTTACAAGACATAATCATTATGAACATGTATGCCAAAAGGTGACATTTTGAAAACTTTGGTTTTCTAAATGATGTATATGGTTGAAAATATAGGAACTTGCATGATACATATGCATTAAAATTAATCGGATTAATTGGTTGGGTTGTATTGGTCCCATTTTTATAAAGTGATAGACGTGATTAAGATTGTGCAACTAACTAACCAACTAGACAATGCATGAAGGTGGACTATCGAAAAAAGTTGGCATATTGAGAGACGGAAAGTTACAACACCTTTGATTCCTTTGAATATAACAAAGAAGTGAAGAACGTATCGAAAAGGTAAAAATGTGACCCGAAAGTAGTACTAAAAGAAGTGAAGACGGAAAGTTACAACACCTTTGATTCCTTTACACTTAAGCATTGTTCGACGAAAGTAGTACTAAAATCCATCATCATATGTCAAGTCTAGGTTGTAATTAGATAAATCCTACACAAATAAGGTAAAAATGACGAATATGGGTTCGAAACAATTACATATTATTGATACTTTACTGGGTAATACATATATTTGGTATTCAAAGACGGGAATTGAGGTAATTGAAGTTTAGCACATGCAAATTTGTTATGAGCAAGTTGGTCCTATAGGTCCACAATGCATGATGAATACTTTAACAAGCATTAATGTTTATTGATTATGGAAAAGGTGTAATGTGTGTTTAGTTATTGTCATTTGAGAATGATTATGTACCTATTACTGTTGAAGAACAAGCCCACCACAACTACCATGAAATTTATAAGTGGGAATGTGGGACTCTAATACTTGATGAAACTTTATAGATGTTTATTAGCCTTATATTATGATAGTGGGAGCACAATCTTCATTAGTTTAAATGCTTATAAATCTTATGCGAATATAAGTATTTCACTTGAAAGTAACTAAATTCCAATCTTTAAGTTACATAGAAGCCTAGAATCACACTTGTTTCAAATTTACAACCATAAGTATAAATTAGCACCCACCAAGAACAGAACAGCTTCTCAATACTAACTGCAGTTACAGTTAACAAGAATTCTTAAATGCATATGTTAGATTAATTTCAATACTAACAACAGATGCTGCAAGTTAAAAGGCAGAACTGCAACAAGCATACAAACTAATTGGTTTCACAAAAACTACCTAGATTTTATTTATAGATAGTCATCCTAAAATCAGAGGATTTTGAAGAAAATACAAACCAGTAATCGACGACTGATCAACTACAAACAGGGCAACGAACGAGCCCATTCTCATTACAATCAGTACATTTCACAGTCACTGTTTTCTCCAATTGTTCACCATCAATCTCTTTCAAAACCTTAACCATTTTACAACTTCCATTACAACCATTACATGGCAAGAATCTAGCACCACCACAAACTTCACACACATACCCTGCTTTCGATTTAGGCAATCCTTCAAGCAAATGACCTAAATAACCTTCTTCAACTATCCTCAAAAGTTCATCAGATCCACCCACATACCTTCCCTTTACAAAAACTCTAGGAGGGACCAATTCAAGTTTCTCTTTTCCCTTCATTAACTCCCAAAGCTCGTCTCTAAAACCTCGATCCATTGATATATCTCGCTCACAATAAAACACCCCAAACCCCTCAAGAACAGCCCTAACTGCGTTACAAGCCTCAAAAGTCTTTCTAACCCCTCTCAATGAGGTTGTATATATCACAACTTTATTTTCCCCTTTAGGTGGACAAATCACTTCAAACCCATCAAGATAACCCGGTTTAGAAACATGGGTTTTAATCAAGTTTTGATTTTTGTGATTAGGGTTTGAGTTTTCTGAATCTTTATCAAGTAGGGCATACCTAAAAGGAGATGGCTTTGAGGGTTGTGGTGAAAACCTGAAACTATCTTGAAAGTTTGACTCTTTATCAAGCCCAGCCATTAGTTCCCATGAGTTAATGACTTCTGGGCTTTGTTCGGATCTTGATTCGGGTAAAATTGAACCGAGCGTGAACCGGGGTGGTGGGGTTGGGGGTACGGTGGTTGGGGAAGATGATGGGTCTAGGGTTAAGAGACCATAAGTGGTGGAAGTTAGAGACACAATGTGGTGGCTCAAGGAAGAGCTACCAATTTGGGTAAAATCATCATCTTGATTTAGTAAATGTGATGAAACACAACCCATTTTGTTAAATCTAGAAAAATGTGTATATAGATCAAATTTTGTTGCAGGAATGAGTTTTGGGGGAGAAGAGTTTGACCAGGGATTTTGTGTGTTGAATGTGAAGATAGTTAATTAATTGAATATTTCAAATCTGGGTTTGATGCTTGGTTTTAGCGCCTGAATTTTTATTTAATATTTGAATTGTAAAATTGAAGTCTTGTTGCTGTCATCTTCCTAGTTTTGGGCCACATCATACGAGTATTATGTTTTGGAATGAACCATAAATCCATAATAATTTAATGGGCAATTCCTTATTGAAGTCTTTTATGTTTTTATTGTTTTCCCTTTTTATCTTTTTTAATTTTTTTACTAATATTTTTAGATTAACATAGATAACTCCGCTCAGTTGTTATAGTTCATGTGGCAAAATATTTCTCTGTCAATTTGATGAAACTTTAGTCGGTTGTATATTTGTTCTTGTTATTTGTTTTGCAACTATATCTGAGCACTCTCTCTGAAATGGAGAACTGAATAACTAAAATATAAGCTCAACGTTGCATTAACACTTTTTCAGAAAGACTGAAAAAGACTGACTACCTATTATGATATAAAATAATGAACTTTTTGAACCTCATATTTACCAATAATACATTTATTATATACCACGACAAAAAAGAATTTTTTTTTTTTTTTGTCTTCACCCGTCTTGCCTAAGATGAAGCAAAGAAAGACGACTTGGAGAAAGCTTCTATGCCTATGGCATCCTTTAAAGGAAGCTCATGTTTGTGCCAAAGACCATCGGCACATCACCCCATATGCACCCGGCTAAGGTCACGTGCAATTCATTTTGTACACTCTCATTGTTTATTGTTTACTTTTTAAGTTGTGAGCGTTGAGTATAAGTTTGGTAGAGTTTGTGTACCTTTCACTATTGCAAGAACAATCTAGCCTTATCCAAACCTAGGATGTTCATCAACTTATCAGTTTGCTAGAATTTATGTTGTTATCGGTATATCTGTTTTGAAGTTGAAATGATAAGTCTTGATAGTGATATTTTGTGGTTTCAAATGGATTAATTGATATTACCAGCTCGTAACTGATATCTAATAGTTGCTTATTGAGCCCTTCAACCCTTTTAAAACTCATTAGTAAAAAAAGATGTATGAAATTGACAAATATGTTTAAGAACAAGTTCGTACATATGATAATTATATGTTTTTAAAGCACAGTGATTAGGCCAAAACTCATGATATAATATATAATATAAGTTATATTTATAGATAAGACATTTTAACACAAACTTTTTAAGAATTATAAGAAAGGGAATACTAAACCCCTTTTATTATTATATTTTCGAGCCATTCAATCTGCGAGGAGAACTCAAACTAGCATTACAAATACTTGTTGAGCTATCAAATCGAGTTTAAGCTTCAGCAAAGTGGTGCTCAGCTCATTTGTAACCCTAATTATTAGGAACATGACTTTATTAGGTGTGAAAAGCTTTCCCCAAGCCCTGTGAAAACATGGCGAGGACCGGTGGTCCTGAAACCTTAATCTCAATCTGGACAAACTATGCACACATATGGTCGCTACTTAATTTTGGGCCATTCCATTGCTGCACACAACATGTGAAAAACATAATCCCCTGCCATTACCTTTCCTCTCTCACACTGCTTGTATTTCATGAACTAATAATAAACTCACCTACATACCATTTACTATCACCTGCTACACCAGACCCTTTGAATTACTCATATATAAACCCCACCCAGCCACCCCTGTATAGATATCTTCTTCACATGGGAAAGAAGGGAAGTGGTTCACTGTTTACAGCACTCAAGAGAGCATTCACTACCATCCTTGACAACAAGGTATACATTCTTTAACCCATTAGCATGCATGATTCTCATTTCAAGATATTTACATATACATCTTTTTTTCTTTTTTTTTTTGCAGAATGGTGACAAGAGACTATGGTTGTTCACGAAATCATCAAGTAACGTGCACCCAACTCGACCACTCAAGGAACAAACTTCAAGTAATTATGTTTCAGAGGCAAGCAACTCCATGGATCCCGCTTCTGTCAACCAAAATTTCGCTGCGATTCACATTCAAACCGCCTTTAGAGGCTACCTGGTAAACAGGCAGTACCTATATAGCATTCGCTCAATTTAGATTTTAGATGATATCTTAGGGTGTTAATTGCACCATAATGTATCGGTCTGACCTTCGTAGTGCGTACTGAACTATTCTAACCTTTATTGTCTCTAGTGAACTTTCATTGCTATTATATATAATTTATAGTACTTATTCTAACGTGTCACCTATATCAGGTGCCACATGTCATCTTTTAAAGTTATCACGTCGACAAAGTACATACAATAGCAATACATTATACGTTCATTACAATAATGAAAACCCGAATAATTCGATACACACTATCAATATCATACTTTAGTTTGCCACATTTCGATGTAGTTAACCCTATTTTAGGATATGATGGACATTTCATTAAATGATAAACCATTAAAACTAAATCTGGCTTCCTCATTATGTTTGTGCAAGGCAAGAAGAGCATCACAGGCACTCAAGGGGATAGTTATACTTCAAGCAATGATCAGAGGTCAGATTGCAAGGAACCAAGCAACTATAATTTTTAAATGCTTGCAAGCTCACATTCGTGTTCAAACTCGCCTAAATAACAAGCAATCCAGGGACAAATCTTGCAAGCCAGTTGATCGGTGTTGTGTCTCGTACTCTCCTGAAGAACATGACGCCATTTTACAATATAGAAAGGACGTTAAACAATCGGGAGACATGAAAGACTTCCAGGAACGAGCTAATTGGTTAGTTCAATGGCTGGAAACAAAACACCAGGGAAGGTCAAGCTACAATCGTACAGTTGGTCAACAATTCACCACACTATCTCCAATCAAGACCATAAAAGAATCAAAGTATGCCTTGTGTCGTCAAAACAGTGATTCGAATGCCATGAAAACACCTAACTACATGGCTGCAACCGAGTCTACTAAAGCAAAAACTCGGTCACAATGCTCACCAAGACAGAGCCCAATGACACCAAAGACCAAACAAACAATGTCTGCAAATAAACAATTACCGTATCCAGTTCAAGATGTATCACACAATTGCAAGACTCATAATCATGGCTATATAAACAGTACTAGGTAGTAGTCATTTACCATTACAGAAACATGAATCTAAAGTGTAACAAAGCAAGTGAAGTCATTTACCTCATATGATGTAATGAGCAAAACAAACAGATTATTAGCAAGTTTTCGTAACAAAAACAGGTAAAAGTAGACTCCCACGTTAAAAAGCTAGACGATTGAGTCAGTTTCACCTAATGAAACCAAGTACACGAGCTGCTAGTAGTTGTGCTATTGCTACCATGAGGAGACGGCTCATTTTGAGGCGAATTTGCATTACTATTGATTCCTAAGCACAACGCTTCACCTAACGGTCCACCAGGTGTTGAACTCACCCAAGAACCTTGGTTCAGCCACTGATGATTCGGTTTAAAAACATCTCCACACCCATCTTTGTCCCCATTCAGCATCCCAACAGCCATTTCAAAACTCTCGTGATCAAACTCAACCCCGGTCCCACTAGATTGCATCGATAAAGTAAGAGAACAATCGTCTTCACTCCCAATTCTCGACCATGCATCAATGAAGTCTTGCCTCCTTGCACCTGTTGCTGCATCACTAGCACTACTATCTAAGTAGGATTTAACCTGATGATTTCCCATAAAATCTTGATTAAAAATCTGGTCCCTTTTCAATCCTCCACTTGGAGGATCCTTTGATTGTTGAAATTCGTTGTGTGATAAAGACACAGGGATAGCACCATTCTTCATAAACCATTCATTACCCCTTTATTCATCACAAGATGTACACCATAATCAATAACTCCCACACCACATTAAATTGCACAATATCATTACTAAAAGAAAACTCGTCAAATAAGCATGTAAGAACAATTCAATTTAGTATATTCCTTTCAAAAATATACAAAATGGCAATTTTAATAGTGAAATTATATGTAGGCCTAATAAATTGGACTAACTGTTGGTTTAGTGTCGCATGTTAATCATCAAGGATGTACAAAGGAGGAATCATTTTCAAAAAACGATTTTTTTTATAAGAGATTTGATAAATGACATGTGGCATTACACCGACGTATTACGCCAACTTATCACTTCTTTTGATTTGTATACCTATCCCGGGTGCATCTACGCCCGAATACGTGCATCTATTTTTGCGACAAATACGAAAATATGCATCCATTTATCTAAGTATCTTTAAGACATAAATATGTCAAAGTATCTGAATTTTTCGCCTTATATGATTAGAATTTGATATTTTGACTTTTGAGTGTTCTTATTTTATTAAGTGTTCTAACTGAAACATAGCTACATCATATGTACCATTTAGTCAATTACACTCACCTGGTTTGTTGGTTAGCAGCAGTGAGCAGGTTGTTAGTATTATCTTTAGTGTTGTGAGATTGTGGTTCCACAGGCTTTCTTGAACGAGATCTAGTCTTGTGGGCATGGCGCTCACAATATTTTTGGTCAGGAGCCACCTCCTTTGAACACCTCCATTTCTTCCCATCTGTTCTTCTACACCTCCATGGCTCCGGATCCGTCCCGTTTGAGTATCTCAAACCCGAACCCACCCCTACCAAACACACATATTTAATAATAAATCTATCATGAATCCTTAAAAAAATTATTTTTCATAAAGGTCGGTTGGGGAACATAAAACCCCCAAATCCTACTAGAAAAAGACTTGATTTTTAATTAAAAAAATCTCTTAACAAACATTAACACAAACAGTTGAAAGGCATATAATATTTGTACTATGGTATTATTTATATTGCAAACTTACTGTTTGATTGAGTGGATAACGTCAAGAGAAGCTGCTGAGGAACAGGGATAGAAGCCATTATGTACTTGTAAATTATCGTCTGTCTTTCAAGTTCTTGCCACTGATTTGCAGTAAAAAGGACTTTCCCAGAAACACCCATAACTCCATCTGTAAAACAAACAAATATATCATATTCACTCAATCTTTATACAACAGTAATGAAAAATATTAACAAAAAGTTTACAACTTTACGCACCTGTAGCTGATTTGGAACAAAACCCAGAAGCCATTTGATTAGTATTACCATAAAAACCATAGCTTTCAGAATTAAAAATCATCTTTTTGCAAGGGTATGCTGATGCTGATGATGTTTCAGTGTTCAAACCCAACCCTACATCACCTTCATCACTTCCTTTACCCATTTTTTTCAAGAAAATAGGAAAAGCCCAAAATTTTATACTTTTTGTTAAAGAAATGAAATGGGGATTTAATTTAATTAAATGAGATATTTTGGGTATTTATGTGATTACAGTAGTAGTAGTATTTGAGTTGAGAGTTGAGACTGCTTCCATGGTTCCAACATTCGGGTGTGTTACGGAACAAAGGAGAAAGAAACAAACAAACACAAAGTCCCAAAATTGGTCCCCTGTCTTGATTTATTTACCATTTTCGATGAAAACGTGGATCGATATCGATCTTTAAATCGTCCTGTTACATAAAATAGATAAGAACGTAGTTTATTTTTCTTGATATTTTATTTTTAAGAAAATGGTAAATAGTTGCTCTAAGGGCCAAATGGTGTGTGTAGATAAAGTTGATTTTAATGCTTGTACCCTTCGAGTGTTTATTAATGTCACAATTTCTTTTAATTCACTAACATATTTTTTAACTTGTGTACCCTTGATTATATCGATATATACCTGATTTTATATTTCTAGTACAACAAACTTCTAACTAGTGTCATTTACATCAAATTAAACAATAAAATTACTTTTGATTACGAAACATACGGTGGTAAAAAAAGTAAGAAATTCACACAAAAGCACATTACTCTCACTTAACTTTACAGTTTATTGATACGATTGCAAAAGTACGTGGAGAAAAGTTTTATGTAACCGAAAATACGGAGTATACAGTATGTTTTAAGGTACTTTTTTACACCTGTACATGTAGAACTGTAACAAAATTCAATGTACTTGAAGGAGAGTACGATTGATTAAAGAATTCTTAAATTTGGTAAACAAGTCAACGCTAAAAGCAGTAATAGAAAAGGCTTATTGAGTAGGCTACGATGTGACAAGGTTTGACTTTTACCATTTCTAGGCTTGGCCAGTCTATGAAATGAAGCTGTATTAGCCGAAAGCTGCTTTCTGACATACGAAGGGATGTGTGTTAATTACTATTCCTAGATTTAATCAAACCCCAAGATAATTTCTTCATGTTATAATTTATATCCTCCGTTTAGATTTTAACGATAGAATTGCTAGGTGTAATTACTCTTGTCATTCTACATACAATTCTCACAATTTGTTTTTTTTTTTTTTTTTTTTTTTTTTTATGAAATGTTGAAAAAAAATAAAGGAAATATTTTGTACGAACTTTATATGAAATTAATCAAACTCTTAAAATTGAGTGAAAAGGAGTAAAGGAGCTCCGGAAAAAATAGAAAAAGATAAATAAAGTTTACCCTTCATCAAATTGAATAGACCTTCAAAATATATTAGTGCTCAAGTAACAAAAACTTATATTACTATGCAATCTCTTTGACTTTGTACACTATATTTGCTATGTAGTTTTAAAAATTTTTGCTTTATGTTTCATCCAAAAGAAAGTTAAAACTTGAACCTTCACAGAGATATGTATGACATACCTTTTTATCCTTATAGATAACGTTACTTCGATCAATCCAAATGAAAAAGGTTGACTTTTTATCCTTATAGATAGCGTTACTTCGACCAACGCGGCTCTAACCAGAAGCCTACCTTGATGTAACCTCCAAACGAAAAAGGCTGATTTTTTTTTTAAGACTTAGATCCACTTTGTGTCCACCAATGCGCTTTGACCTGTAAGGAGCTTCTCATTTACCATACATCTTAAATTTTTCATCGTGAAGTCACCATCCTCGTCTAAGAACCACCACCAATTATCATTAGCTTGCCGGTTGGGGTAAATTCCATTGATGAGACCTATCATTTCTTCAAAGTTACTACACACTTTTACACGTAAATCTCTTACCCATTCTCAAACCCACTTCCATCTTTCTTCATCCCATGTGCCTCTTTCCTTCACCGTCACCCTTTTATAACTTTCAAGATGATATAATCTTTTGAACTCATCACATAGTCTAAAGTTCTCAACCCACTTATCTAACCAAAACATTGTAGTTGTCTCATCTCCTATCTTCCTTTCAAATGATCACGCGAATATTTATTTTTTCTACATCCCTCGCAACCTTTAACGTCACCCAATGTATCACTATTCCTTTTGTTTTGCATCCCCACTTCTTTTAGTCCTCCATCTTCCCCATATATACTTTTTATAATTCTAACCCACAGTGAATTCGATTTCAATTTAAATCTCTACCACCACTTTTTCTTAAAGCTCTGTTTTGGCTTTTGTGAGTCAAAGTCCAAATAAAAACCAATCGACGTTTTAATTTTAATGACCCAAGAAATTTTTGTTCTAATTTTAAACAATGAAGAAATTTTCACGAATGTCTGCACATAAATAATTTGTTTCTTTTTGTTCCAACAGTCATCCTTTTGGTAATTTTTGGCATAGGTGCTTTAAGTTGAAGGTTATAAGTTATACTCCCTATAATTGATGTTCAAACTCAAAATTTGACATTCATCCGTTGGCCACGGAATTTGGTTCCCTTTATTTTCGATGAACCACATGATCCAAGCCTACAAAAAAAAACTCAACAAAAAGCAGACCACAGGCGCTTATTAAGATGTACAAAAATTGAACCATGTCGGTGGTTTTCATTTTAGGGCATAACTGAGCCAAACTATCGACCGTCCATAGATTGGAAACAAACATCCCTATCGCCTAACAAAGGTCTAGGAACATAAATTGAACTGCCTTTAGACGAGTATAATTTTCAAAGAAAATGAAAGCCATGGGGTTGTATAATAACATTGGAAGCTGGTATTCGAGAAATGGCTAGTTCAAGAACAAAGTTGGAACTTATCAAAGCAAATCAATCCTTTAGCAAGTTGAGAACATCTAACTAAAAATCAACATCACATATTTCATTCCCCCAAACACACAAAGTTGGAATTTTATCAAAGCACTTTTTTTTTCAAAAAAAAATCCGGGTACCAATCCTTCCGCAGCAATTGGACAAGGGAATAAAAACTACAGTTAAAAGGAACACATATTTCACTTAGACAATTGGGTTGAACGATAAGCTAAAAAGAACCTTCCCCCAACCTTGAGTTATGAGAAAAATGATACCTGATGAAAACAACATGATAATCACCAGTTTGACTTGAACTGCAGAAATCATGTAACAACCGCTTACAGCATTTGGTGTACAGATTTTCAAAAGGAAGTTCGTTAAGAGACACAATGTAGAAGAAACTTTAAAAGAAAGAAACTGGAATTTTGATTCTTGATGTGCAATAGCAGAACATGTGTTATGTTTTGTGTTGGTCTTAGAAGAGCTTTAGTACACTAAAAGTGAAAACGCAATTTGTCTAGTTAATACAAGTGTTGTCTACCAATCTACCGATCTGGACTAGAACTAATATTGAGATGTTTGATGAAGATCACACGCATAAAAGTAATGGTATAATGGTATGTGTCAGTTTGTGCTATGCCGATGAGTTCTCTATTTAATTTCTGTGATCTTCAGAGTAGCACATTGTAGTGCAAATCTCAACTGAACAAATTCAAGGGCAGATTTGCATTACTCTCCAAAGTATATACTTTAACAAAAGCAAAGAAATATCGGAACTTTCATAATCTCCCTAATGATCAAGAGAAAATTTTGAGGTTCGATACGAAACACAGCTAACATTTATAATCTGTAAAGTGGATTTCATGTACCTTGAATTAATTGTTCTCAATGGTAAAGACGTTTATAAACAATCCAATCCCACCTCAGGTAGTGTTGCTGAATTGGCATCTCTACATCCGAACTTCAAAAAAAAAATAATAATAATAATAATTAATTAAATATTATATTATATATATATATATATATATATATATATATATATATATATATATATAGGGTAGGGATCAAGAGGGAATTAATATTTTGGGGAAGTAGGGAACCTTCGCATTCATTCACGATGAATGATTATCAAACGTAAGAAAACATATTTTTACCAATAAATATTAATCATAACTGATTTTATAACTACTAATATTCATCGAAAAAGTAATTTCTATAACTTATAACATCATACGATGAATATTAAACGAATTTGTTAACATTCATCATTGATTACTGTTAACCAAAGTGGATATTATCGGTTCTTAATTATTTCTTTGAAAAATTACTCGTTAACATTCATTCACGATGAATGATAATCAAAACGTTAAAAAATATAGTTTTGCCAATAAATATTAATTAAAACCGATATTATAACTACTAATGTTCATCAATAAACTATTTTTTATAACTTATAATATCATATGATGAATATTAAGAGAATTCCCTAACATTCATCATTGATGAATACGAAGCTTCTCTACTTCCTCCAAAAATAGTGCTTCCCTCTAGATCTGGACTATATATATATATATATATATATATATATATATATATATATATATATATATACTAAAAAGATAATAATAATAATAATATCAGTAGTCACACAGTTTTGGGGAGATCTCACAAGTCTGTGCACCTGCATTGCACAAAGTTATCCTTCGTTATGTGGCTGAAAATTGTAACTGTGCCTTCATAACAGAATCTCACACATTGGTGAGAATAGAAATGGTATCTTGCTTCTTTAATCTGCAACTTGGATTTAATTAATCTGAGATATGGCGTCAACAACATAATGTCAAAGTGATTAATAGAGAACACATGTTTACAGGAAACTTACCCCAGAAAAAGGAATGGGCATATTCTAATTCCATAGCTTTAACTTGTATTTAGCCCAGGACAAACTTAACCACATCATATCATATCATAATACCAACAAAAAGAAAATAAGTAATATGATGCATTTCACAAGAATTTTATAAAAGCAACAATCTTTCCAAACCAAACTAACAACAAAAACTACAAAACAAAGCCTTAGTAAAACAAAGTCAACCAACATATGCTTCAAAATGTGAATACTTTGTATTATGAATAAAACAATGAACGTGAAACATCATACATACGACTTAACCCTGGTGCATATACTAACGAAACAACTACTTACAAAACTGTATCATTATTACAGATGCATCGTACACAAGAACAGTATAAAAACAGATTTAACAATCACCTAAAAAACTTCATTTGTATGACTTCTATGACTCAAAACAGACCTGGAATGACAGACAAATCACAGTTCAAATTCATCTTCAAGTTTCAATTGCTCAGTAGCAGCTTCCTCATCATCATCATCAACCGCAAAGTACGGGTTATGTGCCTCTGGCTTAAAATTATAACCAGTAAATACGTAAAAAGCAAGAGTAGCTAACTCAGCAGCCACCACACTAGTCCACAAATACTTGTATGATGTGATCGTCTCCAATGCATAAACCACAACCCTAGTGAAGTAAATATAACATATAACGACCACATAATACTGTCTAAACAACGTCAACTTCATCAAATTCACAGCCGCTTTCCCATCAGTCCTAGCTGCCTCTCTCAAATTCTTAATCGACCAAACAATCGGAAACAAAACCGCACAACAACATACCACATCAACTAACAAAAACACTTGTTTCCACGTCACCCAATCTTGTCCATACGGCCCTGACTCATCGATCACCACCTGAGCTATATTCGCAACCACTTGAAGTGGAATCACAATCATCAAAACCTTCTTTTCTTTATCTTGTAAATACGGTTTCAAAAACGACCATCCAGTCCCAATCAACACAATCAATGTAAACAATGTGATTCCTTTCAAAAAGCTAAAAATGTAAAACAACACATCCCAACCGTGTGCGCTACCAGTTCGTTTAATATAACCTTTATCCTCAGCTTCACATACTAAATTCACAGCTTTTAGTATCACAACAGCAAGCATAAAGAAATGAATTCCGTATACAGTTAATCGCTTTTTATACAATAACCAAATCCAAGCAGCAGCCATAGTAAAGTAAATCAATGAGAATAGAAAATAAACCCTAGGTAAAATTGTAATTCCGGCAGATAAGTAATCGCGAGATTTCGATTTACCATCGAGATTATACATCGCGGATCTAACATCCATTGAAACCCTAAGTTGCGGAATGCAATTAGCGAAAACGAGAGTGTATTGATTGGCATCAGACTGAAGATAATAATGATTGAAATTAGAGGAACCTGTAGATACAGAATTCAATATGTATACTTGCTTGATGATGTTTGATTGAAGTGCGCACGTGATTTCACCGTCTTCGATTTGTTGAAGGACTTGAAGCCATGAGTCACGTGTGCATAAGAAGAAACCTAATTTTGTTAAGTCGGTAGGGTTTGGTGGTGAAAATGAGAACTTAGTGACGTTGAGTTCGAGTCTGCCGTTGTGTGTGAATCCGAATTCGTCGAAGGGGATGATTGGGCGCGGGTCGGATCGGATCTCGGTGAAACGGATCTCGGCGGTGGTGGTGGAGATGGATACGGTGAGGAGGAGGAGGAGGAGGAAAATGACGGTGGGAGACATTGATCGGAGATGGTGAGATCTGTGAATTGGGGTTTGATTGATTCCTTTAAAGGAAAGGAATCGAAGGTGCAGTGCAGGAGTCCGATTTAGAAGTGGTCAAGTGGAATAACCGAATAAGTATAGGTTAACGAACTTATTTTTATTATTTAGGGTTTTATATTTTATATTTTTATATTTATATTTATTGAGTATTGAGTATTTATATTTATTTTATATATTTTATATTTATATTTATATTTTATATATTTTGGTTTGGAATCTGAGAGCGTCGGTGGAGGAGGGTGTATCGGCATTTGATTGTCGTGTAAGTAAACGCCTCATCAATTTAGTAAAAAATATATATATATTGGAAAAGAAAGTTAATTAATTAATTAATTAATATATGATATGATACTCCGTATTAAGCTAACTTGGAAATATGATTACAAACATATGTTAAAATCAAGCTCACCGTTTGTTGAGTAACATTCATAATTCGAAATTAGTATCATGTCCGCGCAAAAGAACCAGTAAGATGATACACGTTTAGAGTTTTTGTTTTATGATGTTTGATTTAGAAGTAATATTCAAACTTAAGGAAAATAATTGGAATCGTACAATTGAAAATAAAGATGGGTTAGTAACTTAGAATTTACATTGTTTGCTTTTGTCAAGTAATTCGAGTTGATGTTCAAGCAATTTGAATTAATAGACTTCTATAATTAGTTTTGTAAGGACAATCTAGACATTTATACTCTCTTTAACTCATCATTTAAAACTAGACGTGGAGATGGTTTATGTATTAGTTTAGATGTAGATAATACTTGATTTGCTATAAGTTGTGATATACTTCATCCACAAGTACTTAATCAACCAACGCGACCTAATACAATGTTCATAAAAGATGTGACCCGATCATGTTTTAACTTCTAACCCGTTACTCGCCTTGTTCTTGATACCTATACAGTCACCCATGGTACATGAATATATAAATCATTTATTTCACTTTCACCTGTAAGAATTATGGATACAACTCAAAAATGGAGCCATAAGCAAAATCAAGAAACTGTATAATTGTGTCAATATACACATGAACTATATTAGACTTGTAGTTTTGGGCAGATGCTCGAATTTGGATTTGCTACAGAACCTGCACATAAAAGAACAAATTAAGCAACTGCATGTAAACATGATAGGCTGCAATTGGTGCAAATGAACTTACAAACTTCGGCGAAACAAGGTTGTTTGGCTACTGGATCCTCTTCAAATGGTGGTGGGGGTTGGCCGTACACCATTTCACAACTCATATCTTCAAAATCTGCATAAAACATGGGGATTTAGGCATTGTTTAAACGAACACAATCTGCAAGTATAAAGTTTATATATTGTATTTACTTGGAATCATGGTCAAAGGAAGACCAAACTCGTTGGTGAAGAAGTCTTGAGTAGGAATTTTACACATATTCACACACATTCCTACGCACCCGCTGTTCTCCAAATACCTACACGTGGCAAAAAGGAAAAACTAATCCCTAAATGTAACTGAGGAATGAGTCGATACAGGTTATGTTTGATCTATAACAGATCAAGCTAACAAAAAAAAGAGAGCAGGAAACGGGTTACACGTATAAAAAGTGGGCCAAGTGTACTGTAAATGTATTAAACCTACCAATTACTTGTTTTATCCTATTTGACACACTAATTGTTCTTTCCATTGAAATTTTATATAATTTGTGAACAAAAAGTGTTTCGGGTCAACTTGACCCATACCAAAAATGATCTGTTTCAATCTGTAGCTGCTCATTTTGCAATATGTGCGCATCTAAGTAAACGTACCTGCATTTCTTGATATGAACTCCACTTCTTTGCTTTACTCCATTTACTTCTACTTCTACAACCTACAACATAACCAAGACATGATATATTGTAACGGTGCAAGTAATTGATCGATGTTTATAGCAAATGTAATATACTTTCTAACGTTCAGGATTAGAGAATGGATTAGTACCTCTGATGGACCAACCAACCAATGGAAGAAAGGGACTGTTAGAGCTGCATTAAACTCTGCTGCCCATTTTGTAGGTGGAAACAATTTCTTGAACTGCAATTAGATATCCAATAATAAAAGCACGTACATTAGCCGCAAAGGCTATGACTAAGGGTGGAAAAATGGGCGGGTCGGGCCACAAGTCAGTTTTAAAACACGTGTCATACCGTATGACACACAAATTAAGTGTACCTGATCAGGTGCACCAGGAGGAAGCATGGAAAGAAGCACCTCCCTTACAACCTCCTGCTGTTGTATACGATTCCTCCCTTGCATTACTCGTCTCGACACATCAACAAAACTTTCATAGTCATAGTCGAACAATCCCTTCTTCTTACCTTCTATTTCTTTATTCGGTTTCCCTGAAAACTTCTCCATTTTTCGGGCAAATAAGCTCATAAACACTTTCTCAAACACCCCATCATTATATTTTGTTTTCTGCCCCATCGGTGCCGGTTGTCCTGACGGCTCTGCTATCCCACACCGAACGAAACTGGGACCATGATGTTGGTTGTGTTGTTTCAATGGTGAACTACATTTTTGGATACTAGTTGATGGAAACTGAACAACGTGGTAGGTTAGAACCACCATGAATTCAGCAATCTATATGTGTTTACGTAAACCTTAATGACATCAACCCGATAACAATGTTCGTCTTGACGTGGAAAAACAGGAACATGAACAAGAACAGGAAAGGATTAAATGGAAATCCATGGTGCTAGGCAAGATTGTCTCATTTTTGGCCACAAATGTATTGGTCAAATGGTTTATCCATTTTCTAAGGTAGATTTACCAAAATGACCTTGGTCATTACATTTATAAGCCCGAAAAGCATGGTCCATACAAGCGCTAAATGGAAATTTTATAAGAAGTGAAGTGAAGTCTGATGGACCCAAATAAATAGTCATTGGGAGGCTGAAACATATGCCACGGTTGAATTAACATGTGACTCAACACCATCCAAACAGGGCCGTCCTGAGTTTTCTTAAGTCATGTACGAAATATTCAAATTGGGCTAAAAGATAGTAACTTTTTTTATATATGAATTTGGGTAACTGAAAGAATAAAACGTCTATAAGATTTTATTTCTATTATTTCAAGTAAAAAATAGATAAGATAATGAAAGCATGATTTCATCATTTTCTAATAATTCTTTTGTCAAATCGATCTCACTGGAAAAGAATTTTGAAAATAATTTAGACTTCCATGAGTAGGCTAGGTTCAATTATCATTTACATTTTGTTGATATTACTTAAACTTGGTTATCAACATCTACATTTTCGTTATCAATGTCTATATTCTGATTATTATTCTCTACGTTAAAATCAAGTGTATAAAAAGAATTTTATTGTAATCTACACTTCACATAATCACTTTGGCAATCGCACATACTACAAACGTATTAAAAATTGAAAGCTCGGATGTATTTATGATTATTGGGTTTTGATATTTCTTATTATTTGTTAATTGTTATTAAGTATTTTGAGAAAACTTTTTAGTTGTGGGTTTCACGGGTCAAAAAGGTTAAGCGCATATTTTTATTTGTTATCTTTGTAACAATAATTTATTTGGAGGCATCAAAAAACATATTTGTATGTATTAATATACAAAAAAATTACTTATATGAATATACATATACATATAATACATTTGTACGAAACTTTAAGGCTCTAAAACTTCAAGGGTCTTGTGTGTGGCATACACGAAATCACTAATACGATCAAGATGATATTACTTTGACATACACGAAATCACTAATACCATCAAGATAACATATAGTAATTAGTCTCATTAATATTACAAGTACACTATGCACTATAAACATTATAAGAATTCGTTAAATAAACAAGTAGTCTTATAGATATATACGAAGTATAATATAAATAAAAAATGTTGTAAATATTATTGTAACATGAAAACTTATGCATAAAGTTATTTATTGATGATATTAGTTATATATATTTATATATTGGGGCTGAGCGAGGCAAAAATGATTGTCCCCATTCCCCAACCCGAACCTGACGAGAACCCCCATTTTTCCCCTCAGACCCCGCTCCATACCCAATAAGTCGTTTCCAAGCCCCGCTCCATACCCAATAAGTCGTTTCCAAGCCGATCCAAAATTTTTGAAGTTCGGAGGCTTTTTGCCATCCCTAGGGTACAATAATCTTTTGTTATGTGAGTTTCATTAGAGTGACGTATCACTTAGTTAATTGTTATTGGTTATTACCGTCATCATTAGGTACAACGAACTTTAGAAAAATAATGTAGCATAACTATAAAATGTTTACAATGTAATTAACGAAACCTTAACACAAGTAACTTCGATAAATTGTACAAGTTGTGTAAATTGTTAAGTACGAGTAATTTGGTAACTGAACACCTTTTGAAACAACTCATTGTTTCAAAAATCGACAAAAATGGAAAAAGTAAATACACAAATCCTTAATGCATGTGCTACAAAAGTGCAAGTGAATAAATGCACATGTTAGACTACTGTACTAATCTCTCTTATGAAAAATAGAATGAAATAAGTATCCATTAAGATTAATAATATTTTGAGGAAGTAAAAATGGTAATTAAACCATTTGAAACATTTAACTTTCTAAGGTTCAACATATTATTAAACTTCCTATGATTCGTATGTACTCCAACAACAAACTTCCAACTCAAGTTAGTAGTAACTAGTTTTGGCAAACACACCGTATGAAAAACATCAACGATATATTCATAGCGTTTTCTCATTTATTTTTATTCGACTTTAAGATTATGAAATGATATGATGTTGTAATCAACGTATATGATTTTTATCCTTCTTAGAACTGGCCCTTAAAAATCGGAGTCCACAAATGGGAACAAAATTGAAACGAAGTTTAATTTTAAGTAAGTGGTGCAACTAGTGTCTTTGATTAATTAGATGATTATTGACAAGATATTAATTAGTAATTTCAAAATTGATGAAGTGAATTCGTTCTAGATACGGAAATAAGATTGACTAAATTATTAATCAACTTAAATTGTGCTTCTATTCCAAGAAAATTGAGTATCAAACTGTCAATTTTACTCATCATAATGTTCACAAAAATAAATATTTTTGCATTTATACGTCACATGTCACAGCATGCCTATCGTTATAGTTATTAATTAATTTAGGCGGAAACTTTTCCTTTTGCATCCAAATTTTCTCCTTAGTCAAAAAGTCATCTTTTATGTTAAAAGAAATGAACGGTTTGTAAAAAGGTTTACTCCATATATATATAATATAAATATCAAGTCTTATTAAAGAAACATACATAACTCTTTTTACAAACCGTTCGTTTATTTTAACACGATTTTAAGTAATTTACTATATTTATATACTTGTGTTTTATCTCATTTTAAACCCTTATTATGCATTTAGCCTTTCTGCCAAAATTACATTTATACCCTCTAACTAATTGGATAAATATAGAAACTAACGTAATCAAATTGATTTACACCTGCAAATTTATATTTATATTTATATTTATTTGAAATTTGAAATAAACGAGAGTTTACATGCCATCGCAAATGAGATGGGAGTAATAATAAAATTTAAAATCTATAACCAATTTGAAAATAATATGCTTTCTGCGATTTAGTGTAAGAAATATTACTCGCTTTTATAGTGCAATCACAATATATATATATATATATATATATATATATATATATATATATATATATATATATATATATATATATATCTTTTTCAATTTTTTTAATCTGTTATATAAGTTTAAGTGTGCTTTTAAAGTTGTATGCATGTTTTATGACTAATTTAAATGTACTTAACAATTTAATTTGTTCATTATATCAATTTGTATGGTTTATGTTT
Organism: Gnaphalium uliginosum; assembly: GCA_963930675.1. Taxonomy (NCBI): domain Eukaryota; kingdom Viridiplantae; phylum Streptophyta; class Magnoliopsida; order Asterales; family Asteraceae; genus Gnaphalium; species Gnaphalium uliginosum. The sequence continues at coordinate 13,312,132 of OZ005684.1, forward strand.
TTTTAAAAAAAATATTTTTAGAATTATAAAAGATGACAATACTTATATAAATTTCATTTTCAATTAAGTAAAAAATTAGTATAATAGTGGGGTATGAAACTAAACTGACAATTGCATCCTTTATAATATCATGAACTATTAAGTTATCATGTTTTATGTTAAATTACTTAAATACCCTTCTATTTATCATGAGAATTTGCGATTGATTATATAAGATAATAATAAATTAAAGTCAACCATTTACTTCAATATGATCAATCAAATTTCAATGTATAATGTAATTTTAAATTGTTTGTACATTTATTAAAAACTTAAATTTAAATAATTAAAAATTGTTTTTCTATCACTAATAACATTCAAATCATAATTCTTATGATACTATATAGTATAATTGAAATTGAAATATAAGCTAACAGACAAAAAAAAATGGAGTGATAATCTATGATAATATAATCATTATCCTTAAGTCGACTATCATTGTCGATCACTATTATATTTTCTATTATTACCATCGCATAGTGCGGATTACTGACTAGTTATTTTGTTATACGTTAGTTGCATTAGCTTAATATTAGATTGAATATATAATACCTGATTCTAGAGAAAGTTAGTTGATAAATAAACGTTGTTGGTCAAGTATCTAATAATATTTGCAGCAAGGACAACTAGAAGAGCTTCTAGATCAAATGTTGTTAGGAATAGAACAGAAACTTAATCTAGATTTAAAATAATTAGGGAATAAAAATTGTAAGGGAATTGTTAAAAAGAAAATTATATTATTTTTTATAGCCTTTTAAATATCTTGTATAAATTTTTGTAAGGTTTTATGTTAAATATAAGACGGTTAAGTTGATAAGGTTTTCCTAGTTAATGTTATTTAAAGATGACATATATTTTTTAACTTAGATATAAACAGCCTAACTAGCATATTCCCGATGACTTCCCGTGGTTGTTTTCGAATCTTTCTGACTCTGATCACCCTCGAAATATTTGATATAGAAATGTTTAAACTTAAGACATTTTGTGAGAATATCGTGACATCTTATTATTATTATGACACCTTAATTATAAGACCTACATTTTCTTTTTTTATTTTATTTGTTTTTATATATTTTTAAGGCAACAACAACCTAATGAAATAATTATTATTATTAATTTTGAACACCCTTCAAGATAACCATTTTAACAATACATTATTAACATTGTAGAAATATTTGCAAGAAAATGGTTCAAGAGGTTGGAACTTTACAATAAATTGTCATGTTTCTCAAAATGATTTAACATTTTTTTAATAGGTCACTGAGTGAAACGTATACCTAGTAATATCTTTGCACATATTGTTCTAAATTGTAAAGTCATTAACACTTGGCTACTTTGGTAACCTTACCCTAATTACTCTTAGAACTCGATTACTTTTTAACAACTTATCATTTGATCCCAAATACAATAACTTTGGACAAAAAATTAAACAATTATATATTTTATACCCATAACCAAAATCATTTTCATCGAACATATTCACCGGACCTCCATGATCATCCGTCCATCTCTTTGAAACACACGAACTTGCATTGTCCCTTGTCAACATTTAGCTGTTGACTTTTGGTCAAAACAAATTCATCTAACTGTTGACCGGTCAATCCAACCATTGTACGGCAGACCGCAGGCCACTAACCGGTTCGCTAGTACAGAGAAGAAAAAAAACATTTCTTAACAAGTCGCCCGGCGGTTCAACCACCACCAACATTTCGATTAATGCTCCCAAAATCGCAATTTCACACGCTTTCCTTAAACCAAAATTAGTTCATTCCTCTCGCCAGTTGTCACACACACACACACTTATAAATACACCATATTTAATATTTAAACACTAGGTTATATATTATATTATACCACATTATATAATTACATAACATTTTATATAAATACAATAATTAATTAATTAGTATATGAAGTTATGAACCAACTCCCAAAATCACCCACTTCTTAACTTCGATTGCATCCACATTTTTTTTTAACCAAAACATGTTTACTCTGTAACTTTCGCCTTTTTTTAGCCCGTTAATAATTTTAAACCACTTTTAATTAAAAATTCCATCTATAAATATGAAATTTGTGATGGTATGTCATTTGGTTATCATGGGCAAGACTATGAGATCTCTTCTTTTTCTCACTGGGAAACTAACAAATGATTTAATAAGTTTTCTTGTATTTTCTGTACTTGATGTGCTTGACATTTTGCTATGTTACGTTTACAAAATTGTTGATTTCGTTATGGAAGATGAATGGAAACCATGTTATTGTTCGTCACCTAAAGACGCAATTATTAAAAGTGGTAACATTTTAGTTTCGGAGAAAGGTGAGGGAGAAAAAATCGTTTGTCTTACGTCGACTAAGTTACAACTCGAAGAAATCTCGGACACACTTTACTCACGGACGTCGTTAGTGGCCGAGGTGTCGAAAACAACTGTCAAACGTCGTAAAGTGGTTCCTTCTATTAGCGTTCAACCGGCTTTCACGGCGGAAATGCTTCAAGAAAAGTTCGGTGGTCATAAGTCGCACCCGGTCCCACGTTGGTCGGATTGTGATTGTGATACTTGTAACTCATGGTCGAATTCGTGTAAAGATACTCTTTTTGTTCATACCGACGGGCGAAAAGGTCAGGTTTTATTTTTTATTGTTTTGAATTCGATCATTTGATTTCTGATTTTTTGTTTATTGGTTTGCAGATAATGTAGGTGAAAATGTGTTGTTTATTCATGGGTTTATATCATCATCTGCATTTTGGACGGAGACATTGTTTCCAAACTTTTCGAAATCTATCAAATCGAAGTATAGATTTTTTGCGATCGATCTTTTGGGGTTTGGGAAAAGCCCGAAGCCACACGACTCGCTTTACACAATGAAAGAGCATTTAGACATGATTGAGAAGTCGGTTCTAGAACCAAACAAGGTCGAATCGTTTCACATTGTGGCTCATTCTCTCGGTTGCATTCTCGCACTTGCACTCGCAGTTAAATACCCGAACTCAGTCAAGTCGCTAACTTTACTCGCCCCGGTAATTAACATTTTTTTTTTTTCAATAAACACTATCCTACTATACGTTTTAATTTAATGGTATACAATTTGCTCTCGGATTTTAACTGTTGTTAGAAGTACTTTATTAATAAAAATCTTACAATTTAGTCATTTTAGTCTTTTTGAATTTAAAATTTACACGATCACTAATCAGTCATTCATTACGGTCTAACAACAAGTAAGATTATGTGTTGTTAGCTACAAATAACGTTTTCTTATATAGTGTAACGATTCGTTTTGACAGCCATATTTTCCGACACCGAAAGGGGAGGAGGCAACACAATATATGATGAGAAAGGTGGCGCCACGACAAGTGTGGCCGTTGATCGCATTTGGAGCATCGATGGCTTGTTGGTACGAGCATGTTAGCCGGACAATTTGTTTGTTGATATGCAAGCACCACCGTACATGGGAATTGTTGACCAAAATCCTCACCAGAAACAGGTAAACATTTACACTTGTTTAAATGCACCTAATTTAGCTTTTATAACGTCATCACGGTCATCCTTAGTCGTCGTCATTATCATATTACGTTAACTTTTTGTTAATCTTAAAAAAGTTACTCATAGTTTAAAATAATATAATCAATATTATATATTTTTTGGCCTTAATGGTGCGAATATACTATCAATATCATTATCGAATAATGTTTGACATTATAATTTATGTGTCACAAGATGCATTTGAGACTCTAATAAATGCATTTTTTACAAAGCGGTTAAGTGGTTGATTAATAATAATTTTAATGGGGTTTTGCTAACATATCTTTTCCCGTTTCACACATTAAATTACATTTAGTGAATTTGTAATTTTTTTAAATATTAGAATTTATAATTCATATATGCATAAAAAAAAAAATATTAGATGAATTAATTAATATTAAATACAAATACTAATATTTATGAATATTTCGACCTTATGAATTACACGTTATTGTATTGTGTGTCTCACATGAGACACACGTTAATTTTAATTTCATTAGTGTGACACTTCACTTTTATTTTTATTTTGCATTTGTTATTTGAGTGGTCTATTCAACTGATTTGTTTGACTTTTGGTGCGCTAAAAACATAACGTATATGTCAATTGTTTGTGGAGGTCAAACTCAATTAATGGCATTTTGTTCAGCTACGACTTTTACAGTTGTTTGTTTCTTCTTTCCACCCAATTCACTTGAATTAATTCATATAGATTTACAATAAACTTTTGTAATAATAAGTACGTGTGTAAAAAGTTAGGGCCGACGGAACTTTAAAGCAAGGCTACATTTAATTATTATTTGTGATAATAACGAACAAAAAAAGGGTGCGAAAAACGACCCTAAATGTTATTTCTTGTCAAATTTTGCCATGATGACACTTAATTAGTTAATTAAACACAATAAATTAACTAACGCGAGTACATTATGATATTACAGGATTAGGACGTATTTGATCGATGGATTTTGTTGTCATACACATAATGCTGCGTGGCACACCCTTCACAACGTTATCTGTGGGAGTGCTACAAAAATGGAAGGGTACTTAGACACCGTTCAAAATCATTTAAATTATAGTGTAAATGTGTTTCATGGTCTAGATGATGAGCTCATCCCGGTGGAGTGTAGTGACAATGTCAAGACCAAAGTACCTAGGGCAAACGTTAAGGTTGTCGACAATAAAGATCATATCACCATCGTTGTTGGACGACAAGAAACTTTTGCTAGAGAACTCGAGCAAATATGGACTACGTCAAAAGCCAGTTAATTAACGGTTTACTTTCACCGCTACGGTACAACTACGTGGTATTTGCATAATTCCGTGCATTTTTCTTCGACATCATTTATCCCCTTAGAATTGAAGATCAAGTTAAAGGGTTTCTAGATCAAAATCAAGATTAGCCCAAAGAAATAATTTATCGTTAGATAATTCCATCCAAATCAAGAAAAAATGGATGAAGTAATACTAGTACAAGTAGTATATATATAATTTGGCTAGTTATTTTTTTTTTTAATTTTTTTTTTCTCAATGTGAATGTACCGATTTTTATGTTTGCTTTTTTACATCAGTTCCATTACTGATTTGTATGAGGTTATTATTACCGATATATTTCTAGTAATGTCACAAATTATATCACCATTTTGTTACCAATTTCATTTCTTTTAAAAAATGTGAAAGTAGGCGTGTTAATTTGTAGAAGCCTAATTGCACTAAAAAGACGGGACACTTTTTAATTTGGTACACATTATATTGTCTACTGTAATTACTAGATATGAGTGTAGTGAGATTTAATTTAATGGGCACAACTATATACATTGAAATTCTTTAATGCTTACCTTAAATACTTGTTACTTCCATTAATGTTCTTCCATACCGGCCAGTTTCCACTTTGGGGCCATATAGTAATAGTATAGGTTTTATCTTAATTAATACACAACAATTAATAACTAAATAATTATAGAAAAACTGCGAAATAGTACTTTATAATTTAAAAATCAACAATCGTTTAATATTGAATCAATATAAATAATAAGAAAATATCATTAAATTAAAAACTTCAATCTTATTAATTGAGAAAATAAGACGAATGCGCAATCGCACTAGAGTTTACACCTTGAAGCAAAAGTTAACCTAAAAGGTTTCGAAGAATCTCTATTTATATGATATAGAGTCCTGTACAAATCCTATTATCGTGAAGACAGAGAATGTCGTGGAAATAAGAATCTTTATCGCACAGATTCTGTTACATAAAGACAAAAGTACTAGACAGCTAGACACATTACATAAACAGTAGTAATACTGAAGATTTACATAAACAGTAGTAACTATTACATTGGCGGTATTAACTCCTTCAACAGTAGAAACTTTACTCTAGCAGTAAAAACTTTGAAGCAGTACTAACCAACAGTTGTAACTTTGTGACGACAGTAGAAACCATAGCAGTAGAAACTCTAATCACTTGCAGCAGTAGTAAACTTTACTAGCAGTAGAAACTTTTGAACCAGCAGTAGAAATTCTTCTCAAGCAGTAGTAATGAAGCAGTTGTAATCTGCCAGCAGTAGAAAACACTTAGACATCTTCAGACCCAACAATCTCCCCCTAAACTTAATCTGTCTCCTACAAATTCAAATTTTCTAACTCTCCATGTAAACACAGGGGATGCTTTCAAAATTACTTTCTTTTCTTTGAAGCTTCATTCTTCTGATGAATCTTATTCAGAATCATATACAGTAGAGCTCTAGCTGTTTCATTATCCACAGGAGTAATCAACTTATGCCTAATCAAATCTCTCATTAAGCTCAGATTTAAGTTGTACTTCCTCTCAGTTAGCATGAATATCAAATCTCCATTGTCCAATGTATCTTGATGAACTCCGGACCTAGGAAAATATATCCAATTCTTCACTGGCACAAACCTCCTAAAAATATGAGGTACTCTTTCAGGCTCAAACATCATCTGAAAGTATCCCCGGTGAACTATATTAATAACCCTTTCATCCTGTTTTCTCTCATATTTGACCTTCCCAATCTCATACATATCCATAATATCCTCTCTGCTCAACTTCCTCAAAATCTCTTGAAATGACCTATAAAATTCAATTGACCAATCTTCTCTTGTAATCTTGGTCAGTTCAGGTCCTCTATGCACTAGCTGTCCATTTTCCCAATCTACAATATGAGGTAGTCTGGTATCCAAAGGATCTACCTTTTCTCCATCATTTTTCAAAATCAGTAGACTGAGCAGCTGCGCTTCATCTCTTTCCAAATTATCCTTTTCTTCTTTCTCATCTTTTTCTTTCTCTTTCTCAGACTTACCCTCCTTATCACTCCTTTCCTTCTGTGCCCTTTTTTCTTCTTTATCAAAAAAAACTTTTAATCTTTCCAAGCTCATCCTCTTCAGTTGATTTGTTGGTATAATCCCCTTCAACCTATCCATGTACCTCTTCTTTAATTGCGCATTTGTTAATTCGGAAGCGTAGGTCAAAATATATTATATTAACAATATTTACAAAAGGTAAATACATATAATGTTCAAAACATCGTACAAATACGGGGGTTACAAAATTCAACTTTCATTATTTATCAAAATATATCAGAGTTGGCAGCCGATCAAACATTCCTTTCAAATATAATCCTCCTGCCCGCCCCTATCAAACATGACCTGCAGGGATTAAAGTGGGGGATTAGCACGAAGCTAAGTGAATGAACATGAAACTAACAGTTCAACTTAGCTTAACAATCTGTTTACATCAATTAATCGTAAACACAATCATCAAAATCAATATCAAAGAGGATCGGTGGTTTTTGAGGAACCCTACTGCCGCGGTGGCCCTCAAGAAACGCTTATCACAATCTGTAGTGGCCACTACAGAATATACCGATAACTTGATATTACCACTACACAATATGGGTTTAATACAACACATGTACGACACCCCGTATCTGTAATCTTGTAAATCATCAAGTCCAACAATCTGTTGACCTCTTTACTAGCAATCAATGCCCAGAGGCCACATTGCACGTAGATTCATAATCAGCATATCAGCATATCAGACTAAACAGTCTATCAATTATATCTACGTTTACTTGTTGCAACCAAATCGTTACAACTGAATCAAACATGTGAGTTCCAGATCCACTCACCTGCCAGTCTCAGTCCAACAACTCAGAAGTCTTATATTACTGAGTCTTCTGCTGATCTGAGAAAACAACAAATAATGAGTTAGTAACTCATTCCATAATCATATAACATATTTAAACAAGCAGGTAAATTCCTGAAGTCTAAGAAAACAATCGTTCAATCCGAAGCGAAACCAGAAAGTCCCGAAACAAGGTTTAAAACTGAAAGGCCTAAAACTGCCTAGGCTCATAGATTAGAGCCTTGATTATTGGGTCGTTTTCGAGTGACCATGCGAATTTCGGCCCAATCCGTGTTAGTGAAATTGTCACTTATCCGTTACCCTGAAATTACTTACGCAATTTCAAAATTTGCAAAACAAAAATTCTAAAATCTCAGTTCGCAGTGATCTCGGTTCGCAAGACCAAATCTCGGTTCGCTTCGCAACTCGGTTCGCAGGGCAAGAACTCAGTTCGCTTCGCAGCAAACTCAGTTCGCAGCCCAGCTCAGTTCGCAGCCCAGCTCAGTTCGCAGCCCAGCTCAGTTCGCAGCCCAGCTCAGTTCGCAAGGTTCAGTTCGCAGCACAACATCTCAGTTCGCAGGTCAACTCAGTTCGCTTCGCAGTCAAGCACTGCGAACTGAGTTCATCTTCTGCAAACTCGCGAACCGAACTTGCTGTAACCGAAAAACCGAGCTTTTCTCTTCCAAAACTCACGAATTTGATTTCCTATCATTCAAATAAGCTTCCTAACAGTTTATATGCATCAAATAACATCATATAACATCGTTTAAGCTTAATTTTCATATCAATTCGTGAATTAATCGAATTTCATAAAAAATACAATTATAAACTTTAAACACTTACAGGAACAAAGTAACGATGAGGGTGTTACTAGAAATTCGTTGTAACACAAAAGATGATAATACGAAATGATTCACGAATTCACAGAAGATTTCTTCAAAGTTTTGGTTTTTTCCTCACTTTTGTTTTCGGTTCGCAGGAAGTATGGAAACTTTGAGAATTGCACAGAAGGTTTGAGAATATATGCGAATATATAAATTAATCTAACCCAATACCATTACAATTTTAGTTCCCTTCTTAACCTATTGTCTGGAACCTAAAACCATTTTGCGAAAACCAAATATTTTATTTTACCGATAACTAGTTCGGTTTAAATCAATGAATTATTCATTAGTTATAATAATTCATTTATCCTTTTGACAATGTTATCAAGTAACATAATAATACTAAAATATTCCTAACACATTAAATAATAATTTAAAGTTTAAGAAATTACCGGAATACCACTAGGCCCTTAAAGTGGGTGTTACAAATCTACCCCCCCTTAAGAAGATTTCGTCCCCGAAATCTCATCTCGGACAAATAATCTAGGGTATCGAGATCTCATGCTTTCTTCAGTCTCCCACGTAAGATTCGGACCTAGACTATGCTTCCATTTAACTAGCACCATAGGTATCTGCTTCTTACGCAATTTGGTCACTTTTCTATCTAAGATCTCAACAGGTTCTTCAACTAATTTCTGATTCTGATCGACACGCAATTCTTGCAAAGGAAGAACTTGAGACTGATCTTCAACATTGCATTTCCTCAAATAACAAACATTGAAAGTATCATGAATTCCAGCAAGTTCCGGTGGAAGATCAAGAGTAACTGTCTGATCATTAACAACGCGTCGAATTTTAAAAGGACCAATATATCTAGGAGCCAATTTTCCTCGTTTTCCAAATCGAATTACACCTTTCCACGGGGAAACTTTCAAATATACCAATTCACCTTCGACAAAGGAAACAGGTCGCCTACGCGGATCAGCATATTGTTTCTGTCTATCTCGAGCTGCTTTTAATTTCTCGCGAGCAATAGCTACTTATCGGCTGTAATCTGAACAATATCCGGACCTGCGAATTGTTTCTCTCCGACCTCCAACCAACAAGTTGGTGTTCTGCAACGTCGCCCATATAACATCTCATAGGGAGGCATGCCAATACTCGAATGATAAGAATTGTTATAGGCAAACTCAACTAATGGTAGATGCGAATCCCAAGACCCACCATATTCTAATACACAAGCACGTAACATATCCTCAAGAGTCTGAATGGTACGCTCTGTCTGGCCGTCTGTTTGGGGATGATAAGCTGTACTTAAATTTACTCGGGTGCCCAACTCATGCTGTAGGCTTTGCCAAAATCGAGATACAAATCGCGAATCTCTGTCAGAAACAATAGATAACGGAATCCCATGCCTCGTAACAATCTCATTAATATACAATTGAGCTAATTTGCTCAAGGATATTGTCTCATTGGTAGCAAGAAAATGAGCACTTTTCGTTAATCTGTCTACAATCACCCAAATCATATCATTACCTCGTGGTGTCCGTGGAAGTTTAGTTATAAAATCCATAGTTAGATGTTCCCACTTCCATTCTGGAATCTCAAGCTGTTTCAATGACCCATACGGTTTCTGGTGTTCAGCTTTAACTTGAGAGCAAATATGACAAGAATTTACAAATCGTGCCACGTCTGTCTTCATCGTAGGCCACCAATATAAAGGTTTCAAATCATTATACATTTTATTACTTCCTGGATGAATCGATAATCGAGATTTATGAGTTTCAGTCAAAATTACATCTCGAAGACCCCCTATCAATGGAATCCACACACGAGACTGAAAGGTTTTTAATCCCCTCGAATCATCAAGTAACAAATCTTTTCTTTTCAACATGATTTCAGATTTCAAGTTATGATCCATCAAAGCCTCTAATTGGGCAGCTTTTATTTGATTCATTAAATCAGAAGAAATTTCCAAACGCATAAAATAAACTTTGTCAGAGGATACCTTTCGGCTCAAAGCGTCTGCAACCACATTAGCTTTTCCGGGATGGTATCGAATTTCGCAATCATAATCTTTTATCAATTCCAACCATCGTCTTTGACGCATGTTCAACTCTTTTTGTGAAAACATATACTGAAGACTTTTATGATCTGTACAGATAACGCACTTGGTACCATAAAGATAATGTCTCCAGATTTTCAACGCAAATACGACAGCTGCAAGCTCTAAGTCATGGGTTGGATAATTTCTTTCATGAGGTTTAAGCTGACGAGAAGCGTATGCAATAACTCGATCTCGCTGCATCAAAACACAACCTAAACCAGCAAAAGATGCATCACAATATACAACAAAGTCATCAGATCCATCAGGTAATGCTAACACAGGAGCCTGACACAACAACTGTTTTAAAGTCTGAAAAGCTGATTCCTGTTGTTCATTCCACTGAAACTTTACATCCTTTCGAGTCAATTTAGTCAACGGGCTAACAATCTTAGAAAAATCTTTAATAAATTTTCGATAATAACCTGCTAACCCAAGAAAACTCTTAATCTCAGAAGATGTTTTAGGTGCATTCCACTTCATTACTGCTTCAACTTTAGATGAATCCACTTTAATCCCATCTTTACAGATAACATGACCCAGAAATTGTACTTCCCGAAGCCAAAATTCACATTTTGAGAATTTAGCATAAAGATGTTCTCTTTTTAAAGTTTCAAGAACCGTTCTCAAATGTAGTTCATGCTCAGATTCAGATTTCGAATAAATCAAAATATCATCAATAAAAACAATGACAAATTTATCAAGAAAAGGTCGACATACCCGGTTCATTAAATCCATAAAAACTGCAGGAGCATTTGTTAATCCAAATGGCATAACCAAAAACTCATAATGACCATATCTAGTCCGAAAAGCAGTTTTAGGAATATCTTCCTCACGAACACGAACCTGGTGATATCCTGATCTCAAATCAATTTTAGAATAGAAGGAAGATCCTTGCAATTGATCAAACAACTCATCTATTCTGGGTAAAGGATATTTATTCTTTACTGTTCTTTTATTCAATTCGCGATAATCAATGCACATTCTAAAAGTACCATCTTTCTTTTTCACAAATAAAACTGGTGCACCCCATGGGGAAGAACTCGGTCTGATAAACCCCTTATCTAACAATTCCTGAATCTGGTTCATCATTTCACGAATTTTTGCAGGAGCTAATCTATATGGAGCTTTAGCTACAGATGTTGAGCCTGGAACAAGATCAATATGATATTCTACCTCTCTAACAGGAGGCAACCCAGGCAAATCATCAGGAAATACTTCCGGATATTCAGAAACTACTCGAACATCAGAAACAGATTTCTTTTCTAATTTAGCATCAATAACATAGGCCAAGTAAGACTCACACCCTTTTGCTAATGATTTCCGAGCTTTCATCACAGAAATTAAAGGAATATGCCCATCCTCCCGTTCTCCTCGAGCCACGACATATGACTCATCAGAAACGGGGATTTTTATTAATTTCTTATGGCATTCTATATTTGCTTTATTATGACTTAACCAATCCATACCAATAACTACATCAAAACTAGAAATTGGCATTAACAGAAATGAAACTGGAAAAGTCTGACCCTCTATTGATATACTAGCTCCAGTCACCGAAGTGGTAACAGGAACCAATTTGCCACTAGCTATTTCTACTTCAATAGGATTGGTAATCAAAGTAGGGGTCACATTCAGTTTATCACAGAAGCACACAGATATAAAGGAACATTTTGCTCCAGAATCAAAAAGAACACGTGCTGGCACAGAATTAATAAGAAAAGTACCAGTGATAACGTCATCTGCTCTGACAGCTTCATCAACTGTCATTTGAAAAGCTCTGCTTGCTGCTGGTGGCGGATTCTTCCGCTTTTGACCAGAAGATGATGACCCACCGACCATACCAGAACCCCGTCTCCCCGCCTCAGAACACTGACCAGCTCTATGCCCCTCTTTCTTGCAATTCCAACAAACATTATTGGGATACTTACAATCATTAAAGTTATGTCCAAATTCACCACATTTGATACACCGAGCTGTTTGTGCAGTACATGGTCCAGTATGCTTAGCTTTACACTTGCTGCACCAAGTGGATCGATCAATCATATTACCACGATTACTTTGTTTCATGTTCTGTTGGTTACTCTGCCATTTCTGTTTACCTTTACCAAAAGTATCACTTTTAGATTTGTGAAATGGCTTATCTTTATTCTGTTCATCTCGAGCTCTCAAATCACTATCTACTGAACGAGCAAGAGTGAAAGCCTGAGAAAGAGAACCTGCTAATCTCACGGTAGTACGATAATCAGGTGGTAAGGTTCCAACAAAGTGCTCCACCTTTGTTCTGTCATCCGGTACCCATTGTTGAACAAATCTCAATTTCTCAGAGAACTGAGTGATAAGCTCATCCATCGTCATCCGCTCAGTCATGTGTAATTCTATAAATTCCCGCCTGATGCGAGCCATCTCAAATTCAGAACAATACTGACGACAAACTTCATTATGAAAATCCGGCCATCTGATCAATTCTTTTTGCTGTTGAGTCAGAGTAGCTGTAATAGAATCCCACCATGACATGGCCTGACCTTTCAAAAGCTGAACTGCATAAGGAACTTTAACCTCTTCCTCACACCTGCAAACCTCAAATTTCCTTTCCACATCGCGCAACCAATCTAATGTAACTGAAGGATTTGAACTCCCATGATACTCGGAAGGTTTACTAGACATAAACGTTTTAAATGAACAAACCTTCGGTTGCTGTTGCTGATAGTAAAGTGGCACCGAGGCTGATATATGCGAAGTTGACACAAGAGGAGGTGGAACAGTGCTAACAGTAGGTTGTTGCAATGGCACATGTTGTTGAGAAGATCCTGCCTGATGATCTTGTAAAGCTCGCTGTCTAAAACTTCCGAGTTCCTGTAATTCATCCTCTAACTGCAAAATATACTCATCTCTGTCTGTATCTTCACCAACTGAAAATGTAGTACCAGTATGTCCAATTCTATCAGCATGATTACCAGGAGGAGGAACATCAGTCCTAGAGTCATTGTTTGGGGTAATGGTCGGGTGCTCGTTATCTGCCATATCTGTACTCAAAACAACATCTCATAATTCGTTAATCGTTACTACCTAACATACTACCCGATTTACATATCATACTAAATCCCACCAAGAATGTTTGACTAAGCACAAAATCAGATTTGGGATTGAACACTTAACCAATGTCCAATTCACCCAAACCTAAGCTCTGATACCAAAACCTGTAACGCCCCTCTCTTAGTATAATATAAAATACTCTTTAATTCGGAAGCGTAGGTCAAAATATATTATATTAACAATATTTACAAAAGGTAAATACATATAATGTTCAAAACATCGTACAAATACGGGGGTTACAAAATTCAACTTTCATTATTTATCAAAATATATCAGAGTTGGCAGCCGATCAAACATTCCTTTCAAATATAATCCTCCTGCCCGCCCCTATCAAACATGACCTGCAGGGATTAAAGTGGGGGATTAGCACGAAGCTAAGTGAATGAACATGAAACTAACAGTTCAACTTAGCTTAACAATCTGTTTACATCAATTAATCGTAAACACAATCATCAAAATCAATATCAAAGAGGATCGGTGGTTTTTGAGGAACCTTACTGCCGCGGTGGCCCTCAAGAAACGCTTATCACAATCTGTAGTGGCCACTACAGAATATACCGATAACTTGATATTACCACTACACAATATGGGTTTAATACAACACATGTACGACACCCCGTATCTGTAATCTTGTAAATCATCAAGTCCAACAATCTGTTGACCTCTTTACTAGCAATCAATGCCCAGAGGCCACATTGCACGTAGATTCATAATCAGCATATCAGCATATCAGACTAAACAGTCTATCAATTATATCTACGTTTACTTGTTGCAACCAAACCGTTACAACTGAATCAAACATGTGAGTTCCAGATCCACTCACCTGCCAGTCTCAGTCCAACAACTCAGAAGTCTTATATTACTGAGTCTTCTGCTGATCTGAGAAAACAACAAATAATGAGTTAGTAACTCATTCCATAATCATATAACATATTTAAACAAGCAGGTAAATTCCTGAAGTCTAAGAAAACAATCGTTCAATCCGAAGCGAAACCAGAAAGTCCCGAAACAAGGTTTAAAACTGAAAGGCCTAAAACTGCCTAGGCTCATAGATTAGAGCCTTGATTATTGGGTCGTTTTCGAGTGACCATGCGAATTTCGGCCCAATCCGTGTTAGTGAAATTGTCACTTATCCGTTACCCTGAAATTACTTACGCAATTTCAAAATTTGCAAAACAAAAATTCTAAAATCTCAGTTCGCAGTGATCTCGGTTCGCAAGACCAAATCTCGGTTCGCTTCGCAACTCGGTTCGCAGGGCAAGAACTCAGTTCGCTTCGCAGCCCAGCTCAGTTCGCAAGGTTCAGTTCGCAGCACAACATCTCAGTTCGCAGGTCAACTCAGTTCGCTTCGCAGTCAAGCACTGCGAACTGAGTTCATCTTCTGCAAACTCGCGAACCGAACTTGCTGTAACCGAAAAACCGAGCTTTTCTCTTCCAAAACTCACGAATTCGATTTCCTATCATTCAAATAAGCTTCCTAACAGTTTATATGCATCAAATAACATCATATAACATCGTTTAAGCTTAATTTTCATATCAATTCGTGAATTAATCGAATTTCATAAAAAAAACAATTATAAACTTTAAACACTTACAGGAACAAAGTAACGATGAGGGTGTTACTAGAAATTCGTTGTAACACAAAAGATGATAATACGAAATGATTCACGAATTCACAGAAGATTTCTTCAAAGTTTTGGTTTTTTCCTCACTTTTGTTTTCGGTTCGCAGGAAGTATGGAAACTTTGAGAATTGCACAGAAGGTTTGAGAATATATGCGAATATATAAATTAATCTAACCCAATACCATTACAATTTTAGTTCCCTTCTTAACCTATTGTCTGGAACCTAAAACCATTTTGCGAAAACCAAATATTTTATTTTACCGATAACTAGTTCGGTTTAAATCAATGAATTATTCATTAGTCATAATAATTCATTTATCCTTTTGACAATGTTATCAAGTAACATAATAATACTAAAATATTCCTAACACATTAAATAATAATTTAAAGTTTAAGAAATTACCGGAATACCACTAGGCCCTTAAAGTGGGTGTTACAAAATCCTTGTCAGAGCTATCCTCATCACCTTTAGAATGTGACTCCCTTAGTGAATCATAGGAAAATGTACCTTCTGCCTCAGGCCTAGCCTGATCAGCAGAGACCTCTTGGTTCTTGGTACTGAGACCTGCATTAGGATCATCCCTATTAGGAATTTCACCTGTTGCAGTTACCTCTGATTGGGTCTTATTTATGTTAATCCTGTCCTGCTCTGCCAGAGGGCTAGAAGAAGTAAGGTCAGCCATTTCAGAATGGTCACCTCTCTCCTCATGGACCACCTCCTCTGCTACATTTAACTGAGGCACATTGAGGGAAGGAGCCTCATGTTCAGACGTGTTTTCAGCCCCCTCATCTGGCAGGTACAACAAGCATTGTGAGAAATAATGTTGTTACCTTATTAGAAAATATCAAGTTCTGTCTCCTCATGTTTGAAAAAACCTTTAAAGTATAAGACAAAACTGCAAAAATTTTGAAATGTGCATTTAAATATGTTATTTCTTCATTTAAAAAGGTATGCACAAACCTGGGATACATTAAAAATATTGTTGATGATTGCTTAATATTTCTGAGCATCTCATTAAAAATCATTCCAGAAAAATTAAACAATTGGTTTGTAGCTAGGCATACAATTGGAGAAGCAATCGCACTCCCAAACTCATTCCACCCTGTTCTTTTTGGTGACTGACACTGCTATAGGGTATGGATTAGAAATTTCCATTGAGGGGGAGAAAAGCCCTTTGTAAAAAGTAAATTTAGTTAAATCCCCCTCATAACCCATAAGTTTTGAATGTTCAAATAAAACAGTGCCTTGTGCACAGTCAATACCTGAAACATCTTCAAGATGAAGATGGTTGCGGATTGTTGCCTTTGTAACCACCAACCTTTTTCCCTCCACCTTTGACACGATTAGCTTTATGCCGTCGATGGATTCAATCTTGGTGTGTTTCCAGAAAGAGTTTATATGCTTGTAATAAACAGTAGGGTTTACGGTTAAAGCATGATGGATGTGACTTTCTCTCAAGAAATTGATGATTTCATGAAAGTCGATCGCATCTGCATTCTTCTTCAAATATGGAAGCATATTGTGATTGTCTACAGTCGGGAGCGACGTAGATGTAAAAGAAGAAGACGCCATTTGTGATTGAAGATTGAATTTGAAAGGGTTTAAGGTTTCTGCTGTTTGTTCAAGAGAGAATAAAAGAAGTAAATGTACTAATAACATGGACAATATAAATCTAAACAACACAAATAATATATACAAGATAAAGCACTAATTAGTGAAGACAATATTAAAATGCCTAGCAGTAGTAATTAACAAGTACAACATTAAAATACTTAAAGCAACACTAATTAGTGTATCAGTATTAACCCTTATACTAGCACTTAATACTTAACAGAGAACTGTTGTAATGAGAAAACTTAAGTAGAATTAATCATTCCAATACTGGTAACCAATAATGTAAATCTACCCACATCAAAAGCTTTTGTAAATAGATCTGCAAATTGATTATCAGTATGGACTTTAAAGATTTGGATTAATTTCTTCTCATTACAGTCTCTAATAAAATGATATCTAATTTCAATGTGCTTGGTTTTTGAATGTTTAACGGGGTTTTTTATAATACTGATGGCACTGTTATTATCAATAAACATGGGGGTATTTAAAAAGGTCAAACCATAGTCCAACATTTGATTCTGAATCCAGAGCACTTGTACACTGCAACTTGATGCTGCTACATCTTTGCCTCAGCTGTTGATGTTGAAACTGTGGTCTGCTTCTTGCATTGCCAGGAGAGCAATCTACCACCCAAGAACTAACAACCACCAAATGTGAATTTCCTATCCAGATTAGCTCCTCCATAGTCACTATCTGTGTATGCGATTAGATCAAAGGATGAACTCTTTGGATACCAAAGTTCTAATTTTGAATGACCCTTTAGATATCTAAAAATCCTTTTTACTGCAAACAGATGTGATTGTTTAGGATTTACTTGGACCCTTGCACGGACACACACAACAAACATGATATCTGGTCTTGAAGATGTCATATATAAGAGGGAAAATATCATTGATCTGTATAGGTGTACATCTACACCCTCCCCCTCAAGATCTGCATGTAGTTGCGTGTGTGTGGATCTGCATGTAATATGAATCCACAATAGAATTTAAACTGTCTTTTATCTAAAACTTCTGTTGATGAATCCGATCTTTGGCATAAAAGGATGTGTCACATGAATTACAAAAACCCTAATTCAGAAAACCTAATTCAGAAACTCTAAAATGAGTGACGACTATGTGTACGACGCTAGTGATATATATGGTCACCGTCACGACGGCTATCCTGGCTATCATGATGACTATGATGACCTTGATGACTCTGATGACGGTAGCGACTCTCGTGCTGGTACTCCAAAATTTCTTGAGGCTACCAAATATCTGAATACTGTTCTTTACGATATCAATGAGAAGAATTGTCTTGAATACTTCACTAGAGAATTCGGTATGGACTATTTTTCTAAATTGGACGGTTTTAATAATTTGGTTGATCCATCGTTAGAGCCTGAATCCTATGGTAAAGAATTCACCCGTCATGACGATGATCTTCAGTTGGTGATCCCCGAGAACCTTGATATGCACTTTAACTTGGTTCCAATTATTGGCAAAGGAGTTATGGAACCATCCAAAAGCCTCGTCTCTACTGATCTACTAACACATCAGAAAGAAGCTCTGGCATGGCTTCATGATCGCGAAACCTCAGGAGATCTCCCGCCTTTTTGGATAGAAAAAGATGGTGGATTTGGACACGTGCTGACCAATAGAGTAATGACTATTCGGCTGGAGCCGTTACGGGGTGGGATATTTTTCGACGACGCCGTACTAGGTAAAACTCTCCTACTAATTTCTTTAGTATCTTTAGATAAATCTGATGTTGTACAATCCGGGAAAAAAAGATAACTTTGATTGTATCCCCTGATCTTGCTACAATGGACTGGGAAGTTCAGTTTAAATGTCACACGAAGGAAGGGATAAATGTGGTTGAGTATCACGGAGGAATGCACACAAAGGAGGCTTCAAAACTTGAAAAATACGATGTGGTGATAACCTCATATGAGACCTTAGCTCTTGATGCTTCCTGTGAGCCCGATAACCCAGTTAGTTTGATTGAGTGGTAGCGTACCATACTGGATTGGGATGAGTGTCATCTTCGTAGGGTCCATGGGTTTAAACAGCCCATCCCAAAGGTGAGATTGGGAAGTGAAAGGCGATGGGTTGTAGGAACTCCCATGAACATGGACTTGTTGGCAATTATGTCGTTCCTTCGCATCCACCCTTTTTCAAGCAAAGAGTTTTGGGCCTGTGTCCAAGGGCCAATTTCTCCAAAAGCGGAAGAACGACTGGAGGCGTTAATGTCAACAATCTCTTTACGCACAACGAAAAAAGACCTTCACACCGCTCTGCCGCCTAAAAGTATCCAAAATTATATTGTCGAGCTTTCTGTGGGTCAAAGGAAGCTTTATGATGCTGTGGAATCGGAGGTTAAAAGGCTAGTTACTCACTATATTGATAATGAGGAACGCGGGAACAACCATTACTCTGAGATGGTAGGCCTCATGTTATTCTTGAAACAAATGTGCACTCACAGATGTTTAGTCTCTTCTTATGTTAGAAAATCACTTGCGGGGGAAAGCTTTCCAGATGCACGTACCAACCCAATACTTCATGATCATATGGAAACCCTACTCCAAAACAGGAAAGATTACTTGAATTGCACAATTTGTGCGAAGCCCCCATCAAAGATCATTATGACGATCTATGAGCACATGTTTTGTCAGAATTGCATTGTAGAAGCTGTAAAGCTAAAGTCTCGCTGCCCAAATTGTAGACATGATATCTCTTATGAAGACTTATATCACTTACTACCAGAGATTGATGGCGAGGACAGCCCGGAGGTTGATGGCGATGGCGAGCATGGCAAAGTAACAACGCTGTTGAAACTACTAAGAGAAAGTCCTTGTACAAAATCAATTGTGTACACACATTTTCAAACCCTGCTGATCCTACTTGAGGAAGACTTACAAAAAGCCGGATTTGAAGTGTTGCAACTGGATGGGGGAATGAACGCAACTACAAGAGCTGTCGTGATCAAGAATTTTGATGCTCCGGGCCCACGAGTGTTACTTGCCACCCTCTTGGGTGCAAGCGGTGAGTTGAACGTAAGTGTTGCTGCTAGCATGTTCTTCATGGAACCGGTGCTCAATAGCACCGTCGAAGAACATGCCATTGACAAAATCCTCGGTCAAAAATGTCAAAAATCGGAAGTCAAAATAGTGAAATTCATAGCAAGCAATACCATCGATGTGCGGTCGCTAGATCTACGAGAAGAGAGGAAAAAGGAGCCTGGAGCATTTGTTGATGAGAGCAACAAAATTGAACATTAACTTCGAACATTTGATGTGTCTCTGAGAAGGGACATTATCATTTTTATGTTTGGAAGATCTTTATTGTTATATGATATCTGTTTCAAGACTCCGCTTTCTTAAAAAAAAAAAAAAAAAAAAAAAAAAAAAAAAAAAAAAAAAAAAAACCTTAATAGGATCGGTTTTATCTTAATCAATACACATCAATGAATAATTATAGAGAAACTGCGGAATAGTACTCTAAAGACCTCAAGAACTTTCTATTCAGATCATCTTTATCTATCTTAACATTGTGATTCTCAAGATCTCCAACCAATTTAGAAAATCTGTCAAAAGTTTGAGTTAGAGTCTCAAACTTAATACCCATAAAATTCTCAAATTGTTGTTTCAACATCGATCTCTGGGTCTTTTTGGTAATTTCATTTCCACCAAAACGCTTAGCAATAGCTTCCCACAACTTATTGGCATCCTCACACTTTTCAAACCTCCGTTGGTACTAGTTGAGAATAGCCAACAACAGAGTACTTAGAGATTTCATCTATGTAGATCTTTCCTTCCGTTCCGCCTCAGATGTTGGTGGTGCTCTAGGTTGTCTGACCCCATCACTATCTATAATATATTTGGGACCGTTTTTAATAACTTCCAACATAGTATAATCAGTAAGCAGCATATACTGCTTGATTTTATTTTTTCACATACTTGGATATCTATTGCTAATCTGGTGATGACATATATCATACTTGTTAGGTTTAAGCATTGGGATTCTTGTAACCTGAATGCCATCATCAGATTCTGATGTCATCTTTACCAAAATGTCAATATATTTAAAACTCAATGAAATAGTGAAACTAGATCTCAAAAGGCAATAAAACAGTGATTATGCGATTTAAGAAAAAGCAATGGAACAGTGATTTTGCAATCTTCCTATATTCAAAGTTGTCCTTGCTCTGATACCACTTAATAGGATCGGTTTTATCTTAATCAATACACAACAATGAATAATTATAGAGAAACTGCGGAATAGTACTCTATAACTTAGGAATCAACAATCGTTCAATACTGAATCGATATAAATGATAAGAACATAGTATTAAATCAAAAGCTTCAATCTTATTAATTGAAAAAATAAGACGAAAGCGCAGCCACACTAGGGTTTACACCTTGAAGCAAAAGTTAACCTAAAAGGTTTCTAAGGATCTCTATTTATATGATATAGAGTACAAATCCTATTATCGTGGAGACATGGAATGTCGTAAAAACAAGAATCTTTATCGTACAGATTCTGTTACATAAAGACAAAAGTACTAGACAGCTAGACACATTACATAAATAGTAGTAATACTGAAGATTTACATAAACGATAGTAACTATTACATTGACAATACTAACTCATTCAACAGTAGAAAATTTGCTTTAGCAGTAGAAACCTTGAAGCAGTACTAACCAACAGTTGTAACTTTGTGAAGACGGTAGAAACTATAGCAGTAGAAACTCTGATCTCTTACAGCAATAGTAAACTTCACTAGCAGTAGTAACTTTTGGACCATCGGTAGAAACTCTTCTCAAGCAGTAGTAATGAAGCAGTTGTAATCTGACCAGCAGTAGAAAACACTTAACCATCTTCAGACCCAACATATAAACATCTTGGTAGGGTTGGGTCATAACTTAAACTTTAAGTTGGTTGCCTTGATTGGTTTAGGTGTAATTAAAAACATCTTTGTGTAATTATGAGTTTATTAAAACCCAGAAAACCAGTTTGTTAACTAATAAGGTTTGTTTGGCTACATTGACACTTTCAAAATCATTCTAGATTCTTCAGCAAAAAGCTGGTCTTTTCTATAAAAATGAGTTGTTGAGAAGAAACCAACTCCATTTTTTTATGAAAAGAAGAAGAAGAAATATATGGGAAATAATACGTGCATTTGAAAAGACATTTATTAAATTGAAGTTACATTTGCAGTCCTCGAAGTTTATTTATATTAACAATATTAGTCCTTCAATTTACCATTGCAGAATGAATGAACCATGCAATTTAGCAGCACGGATTATTTCTCCGAAATATATACACATATTATGATTATGGTCGACTTTATATCAACCTAAAATCTAATCAAACTTAACACATATAAACCTTCAGTTGAAGAAGTAATCCAGTTTTGGAGAATCCTTTGAAAGCGGGTCTTCTAGCATCTCAGAAACATCGATCGATTAAAATTGCTCATTCGGAAAAAAAGAAAAGGAGGAAAAAGAAGAAGAAGAAATTGAGAACCATGAATCCTTTTAAACTAGTTCATATAAACAACTGTAAAAATGGGAACGTGCATTTAATGAATAGAAAAAAGTTTATTCGGTACTATGGTCGTCTAAGGCATTATAATTGCTTTGCACTTTGACGTTGTAATTTGGTTTAGCGATTGGTGGCTTTTTGATGCTGTTCATGATAAGTCTAGTTTGGGCGTTAATCTAGGATGTCGGTGTTTTAGGTTACTCTATTTTAGATGTTGATTTTATTTCAACTTACGTGTGTTAGGATGAATTTTAGGTGTTTGTTTTAGGTTGGTTTAAATAGCTTGATAGGATTTTCTTTTCTCGTTGGTTGTATTCCATAGTGTCTTGCTATTTTTAATTTTTATATAATCATTGCCCTTCAAAAAAAGAAATAGTCCATTGGAACTTCTTCTTTGACAATCGTAAGATTTAATTTGCATCCAACAATTTGCGACTCCAACAGAATATCATACGACTGAGCCAGTGAACGGTCCACATAATCAATTCCAGAGCCGTCCTTGAGATTTTTGAGGCCCTGTGCAAATTCATAAAGGAGGCCCTAAACTAAAGGTGTAGCGAAATACTGAAAACTACAACTCTACTAATGTTGTATATTTTAAGTTTAATAGTTAGAGGAAAATAAAAATAAAAGAATAATTTTAGTAAAAAAATGGATGGTGTAAATTCTTCAAATTATATATATTTTATATATTTATATAAACAAAAGTATTAAAAGAGCGAATGAGATCGAAGTGTTTTTTTACTTGGTGTCAATCAATATATTCATACATGTTACAAAATGATAAAGAACGGTTAAGATATAAATAAGTAGAGACAAAGAAACAAAAGCTAGTTGAAGATAAATTTTTATAATGAATATTCAGATAAACATGCATTGTTTTTTATTCAATCTTCTTACAAATATAAATTGAGAATAAATAATTGTTTTAAAAAAGTAAAGGTTGTATCTATCACAAAAATATATAAATAATATACTAAAACAATATTGAGATTCTAATAAAAGAAACAAAAATGAAAGTATAAAACTATATTATGCTAATATTCAGAATTTGTAGAGACTTTTCTGACTTACAACCTTGTAACAAAGCAAAAATAATATTCAAAAGGCCAAACATAATATAGAAAAACACTTATTAATTAAATGAAAGAGTTTCGCTTACTAAAAGAATAATAAGAGAGAATTGCAAACAGTGATATATTATATTAGTGTAAGATAATATATAACTTTTCTTAATCGATGTAAAAGTTAATAATGGTAATTTGTTTTCTTGTTTAATTAATTTTGAGGCCCTAAATACTCAAAGGCCAAAAATATTTGAAGATCTTGTACCGAACATTAACAATTACTAGAATCGAATCTAATTCTGAGGCCCCTAGTATGTGGAGGCCCTGTGCGACCGTACCACTTGCACATCCACAAAGACAACTCTGATCAAATCATCTTATGTTGTTGGTTTCAGTCTCGGCTCATGCCGTCAAACTTTCAAATATATATCTTTAAAACTTTCGATACAAGGCACCAATATGGATCCACTCGGCTCATGCCGTCAAACTTTCAAATATATATCTTTAAAACTTTCGATACAAGGCACCAATATGGATCCACTTACTCGTACTAAGCTACCATAATCACAATTGTGCTAAACTTGGCTCTAATTTTTCATCATTGGTGCTCAATTATGAAATTACGAAACGAATTTATAAAGTTCAAAATAAATTTATCTTACATAAAAATATAGATAGAAAGTATATAATCTTGTGAAGTTGAGTATAAAAGATCGTTTGAATTGAAAGCTTTTGAATGCCCATTGACTATGAAGTTGGGCCTGAAGTTGGGTCATTAGGCTCAGTTCTCGATTAAAAGAGTTAATTAAAAGTTACAAGAGTTTCTTTTGGGCTTGGGCTTAGTTCACCAAGTTGACTACTGCCGGGTGAAGTTACTACTGCCAGTACTAAGTTACTACTGTCGGGTAAATTACTACTGTTTATAACTTACTACTGCTAAAGAGTTAGTGCTGCTACTTGGATTACTACTGTTCTTCAGCATTAGTACTGCCTGTGTATATTCAAAGAGATTCTACTGTTTATGATTAGAGCATCTTTGCTACCTAGTGGGTCTGATCGAATATCGGCTCTGCAAAAAGCAAGCACTCAGAAAAGCAGAGATTGGCTCAAGACGATAGGCCATGATTAACATAAATAACGTGTAAGAGGAGCTCTATAATTCTATAAATAGAGCTCCTTACCTTCAAAATATATATGCGAGTGTTATTCAATACACATAAGAAATACAACAGAAACACACAGTTATTTAGAACTGTGATAGAATAGATTAGCTTCAAGGTTATTTGTAACCCTAATACTCCAGTGTATTCGTATTATTCAAAGTAATAATATTGAAGCTTTTGATACTTAGTTTCTTGTGATATTTCTGCATATTAATTGAGTTTCGAACAATTGATTAAACTTCTTAATTTATTGAGTACTATTCCGCGATTTCTCTATAAATATTCTTTACTTTATATTGATCTAAAAGGTTCAATCGATCCTGTCATAGACTTACCATGTGCATCATAGTCACATGTTAGCAAATCCCTATTATTATTATTATTATTATTATTAATTATTATTATTATATATAGTTGATAGTTGAATTGGTTACCTGTAACATGTGTGGTGAGAAAGAGATTTCTGTGCCAAATTACTACTTGTGTAACACGTGCATGCATCAAGTCATCAAGTCACTTGCCTCCTATTTGGGTCTTTAGTAGTAGGCCCTTTAATAACTCAGCCCGTCAAAATCACAATTAAATGTATCCACTAAATTTTCTTCGATAACAACTTACTTGCATGTGTACCATGATAATTTCTAACTTTTAGATTGTATTTTCCACGGTTTTTATGCCAAAAACATGATCGAAAAGCTCAGGCAAATGTCTGTGTACGGTGTTCTTGCTTTTCAATCATAATTATACCGTGCTTATTTACTCTCTTTTTTAACTTATGTAGTTGTTGTTTCGCATATCGTACATTTGCAAAATTGAGTCAATATACCATGATACGTTCTTTTTTCTCTTTCCTTTTTCAGAAACTTTCTTTTCTCATACTAAATTTAAATTATTCATAAATTAACATTACATCATAACTCATAAGACTATCATGGGATGGCATAACTAAGAAATCAAGACCATAAAACACAAAATTAGTTAATTAATCCAAGTACATTTTGTTAAGAATAGCAAGTTGTAAAGTGTTTTCTTCAACTGTGAATTCATTAGGAACCTTGACAACAACATCTTGAAGCATCAAATCCTTCACACTTGATATACTTGCATACTCAAGTTTTAAATCAAGGCTTCTAAGTGCATCCATCAACCTCGGTGCTGGATGCTTAACGTCCGCCGATTGAACCCTGATCATCGCTTCTGATCCATGTAATTTCACCTCAACTTCAACGCGATTAGCAGCTGAATGACTAGTAATACATATTGAATTGTTAACATGGTTATCAAAGTTCTCATTTCTTGATTCTTTAGGTGATGATGAATCTGGTTCCATTTTCTTTTCTAATGTTTGGATTTGGGATTTGAGTTTATTAATGTAAGTAACTGCATCTGCTAGTAAAGAAGCTTTGTCCATCTTTGAAACGTATGGAACGACACTTCTGAGCGCGTAAAAGCGATTGTTTAGCTTCTCTCTTCGTTTACGCTCCGCCTCAACATGATACCCGGTGGGTGCTATTATTTCTGGCTCCACAACTTTTCCTTTCGCCCGTCTTCCTCTCTTTTTTGGTATAGATGTAACGTTTGTTGTTGGTGGCGATGAACTATTGATTTCAAATGGATCTGAATCAGAAGATGACATCTTCATCCTTTTCATGCTTATCACTTCTTCTAGTCCTTCTTCACTTACTTCCAATTGAGGAGCTGAAAAAAATGATAGATACATACACAAAATTAAGTTTCGGTTTTAAGTAGGGTTCGTATGTTTTCAATGTTATATTCAATTAAGCGGTTGTGCATTTAGTTGTGAAAAAATCCTCATGTTTTAAAAAAAAAGTAATGTAATTTCAGTTCTGTAAAAAAAGGGATGATAAGATGGAAAATTTGGTTACCTAATGGGTTTTCATTTTATGTTATCTTTTCATAAGCAAAAACTGAACTTATACTCAGACCAGTCGTCTTAACGCTCTCGTCGATTTATATACGTGTTTCATCACTTTACTGACATGGTTGGCACACTTTCATCACTTATTTTCGTCACTTGCATTGCATCGGTTTGGCGACGAAAGGGGAGAAGAGGAAGTGGGCCATCAACATTATTTTAATGTATTGTTATTTTTTGTTTAGTGTATATAAATGAAAGTATATTGGTAAGTGTGAGACTCAAAAATTGAAGTGACGAAAAGACTTTTGGCAGAATTGTGTCTGTTTTCGTCAGTTTTAGGTGTGCTGATGTGACACTGAGCTGTCACAACTGACGAAAGAAGTAACGAAACCACAGTAGAGAGTTGTCTAAATAACCTATACAGTATAGAGTAGTACTTAGGCAATTAAAGGAATTAATAAAAGATACCTTGATCAAGTATTTCACTTTCATCAACAAGATTCGTGATGTTGAAGTTGAAGAAACAATCTGAGTCGAACACCGATTTCGTTAGCTGAATCAAACCACCATCTTCATGTATAACATCACAAGAACCCAACTCAACAACACCATTAGAAGTTGGAATACAAACCAAAGACTTAATTCCATGTAATCTAACTTCTTCACTTCTTTTACTATTATACTTCTTTAACTCATTATCTCCAACCAACCACAAACAAGACCCCAAACTAAAACATTGTCCAACAACATCATGTCCCACCATAAAACACATCGAAACCGAAGACACAATAAACCGCTGAGTGTCCAAAACATTATCAGACCCAAACATCAGGTCACCATTGCTGCCCGGAAAATAACCGTCTCCCCACGAGAGGACATGAGGGTTTTGGGAGTCTTTTGAAACTTGCCAGAAAATTGCGTAAAGCCAATTTTCGGGTAGTTTTTGGAGAATGAACTTGAGATGGGTGTTAGGTGACGATTGTGGAATAGTGTAATATGGGGTAAGTACTTCCATTTAACAAGATTCCGGTGATGACCAGTAGTGAACTCCGGCGATAGCTTACTTGGCGAGTGAAAGTTAAAAATGAGTAAGCCTTGAAGCTATTTTTAATAAATACTACTCGCTTTTCACATGTAGAAGATGACTTAAATTACGAGGTCATTCAAATTATTATATCTTGTCATATTAGACACGGTTTAATAATTTGTAAAGGTCATTTTATTTTTTGAAAACTATATACTTGTTATAATAGTTGGTGGGTTAAAAGTGTAAATTAGTTTAGTATTAAATTGTGCTTAGTATTCCATGTAACTAATAGAGTTATTATAAGATTTAAAAGTTGAGTTCAAAAGATAACGAAAGAATCAATCACAGTCATTCATTTTCATCAAAAACTCATTTTTTCACACGTTTTTATAAAATAAAATATCAAGATTGTATAATTGAAAAATTATAAAATTGCACCATAATAATCAGCATTTTTTCTTCTTCGATTAGACATCTCACATAATATACTTTCGACGATTTTACTTTTTGATGGTTTCTACAAATTATACAATATACTATCACATGTGATACTGTGTAGTACCACATGCGTTACTCGTAGGTATCACATGTGATAGTTGTTAATATCAAATGTGATAATCGTTGATATCACATATGATAATCGTTGGTGTCATATATGATAGTTGTTTACAAAACACACCAAAAACGAAAAAAAATCGTCAAAAATATACCTTGTGGGATGTCTAATCGAAAAGAAAAAAAATGTTGATTTTTATGATGCAATTTTTATAATTTTTCAACTTGAAGGAAAATGAAATTTGTTACACATGTCACATTTTTATTGGTTCCTTCATTCTAATTTAATTTTAGTGTACTCATTTGAAACATTACTCTAAGATTTAAATTAGGATTTAAACTAAGGTTCGTTAGTTTTCTTCTAACAATATTATGTTTGTAGTTAATCACAATCATGTTAATTCCTTATAATTTACTTTTGACAGTTTTTAACTGAATATTAAAAAAAATTAACTTCAAAAATGTTACTTCTTATTAGTAGCGACTAATTGATATCGTATCGTCTTAAGTTTGTTCTAAAACCCCTATAAATTATACTCGATCTGTAATTAACATATTATGCTCAATTGGTTTAATTTATTGTTTCGTGTTTGAAAAGAGATATATAGTATTATGAAATTTTTAGAGAGATGTAAATGATGTTGTCGCGATTGTTATAATTTTAAAATATGAGTTTGTTAATGATAGGACTTAAGTTTGTAATTTTGCGGGGAACAAAAAGTAAACTAAAGACAACGAAATAAACAAATAGAGTTTATACCTTGTTGCCTAAAAATAACGGAGTAAAATAAAAATAATTTTGACAGCTCATTATGCACCCGAGCCCATTGATGTTAACCTCCGTACTATTATTGTTTGGATTTAATGGACATGGAGCCCAATGGAGCCCAATACCCTTTCTGCCTCTCATTTTTCTCGGATACTATTATTTTCAAATATATTTTGGAGTATATTAGAATTCCTAGCTCTTAAACCCGTATATATACACGGACCGGTTATGTTAATATGATATTATAATATGTATACATTTGATAAATATATAAAACTTGATTAATAAAATTTTAATAGAAAGATTCCATCAACAATAAGATAATATTATGTTTATATCAAGTATTTATAAGAATGCTCATGCATGAAAATTGTTGCAATTATTAGCTTTATGATAGCTCTTTTCATCATATCCTGAATTTTAGCTAATTTAACAAAATTACGTAATTCTTTTGGCTAAAACCCGTGCATAAACACGAGCCGCTGAATTCGTATTTGCTTGTTATAAGTATATATATATATATATATATATATATATATATATATATATTGTATACGATAAAAATATATGATTTATATAAGTTAAAAAATATGCAATGAGACTTTACATTACCTTTTTGGGCTATTTTCCCTAAACGAAAAGGTGAAAGAGGATGGTAAACACAAATAATAAGCAATTCTATATTATATAGTGATTCAAATTCAATTTAATATTATATATCGATTTCTTAAGTATTAATACGGATCGTCGAAAGAATAATATTAATTAGTATATTTTGTTTTAAATAATATTAAAAAATTAAATAGATCTACTCCATCCCTGAAGCAGGAATTGGATCGATCGCCGAAAGAATAATATTAATTAGTATATTTTGTTCTAAATGATATTCAAGAATTAAATAAATCTACTTCATCCCTGAAGGATGAATTGGATCGAGAACCCAAACTTAAAATTATATTTTAATTAGTTGATAACATTGATCTACATGTAATTTATGATTGGACTTTTGAATTGTACGATTATATTGAATTCAAATCTATCTATAACATATAATTAATTTAACTATTGTTGTATCTATCTGAACTTAGGTATAAAAATTGGAAAAAAAGTGATTTTGAGAAATTTAAAGAGTTTTATTTTAAAATTTTAGTAAAATTAAAGGACTAAATTGATTAATTGACAGTTTTAATTGATGATATCATTATAGGGTTTCCTATATATAATTTAAGATTATATAGGGTTAAAATTACCAAATAATAATCAAGTTTCATAAGTGTTCAATTAAAGTCACTCATACTTTTATTATCTCGATTTAACCACTCAAGTCTTAATAATGTTCAAATATAATCACCAAATAATAATCAACTTTAACAAGTGTTTAACTAAAGTTACTCATATTTCTATTATCTTGATTTAACCACTCAAGTATTATGTAATGTTAAAATTTTGAAATTAACAATTTTTATATTATTGACATGGTCATTTATTTATATAAAAAATGTTGGCACAATTAGTATATACATATATATATATATATATATATATATATATATATATATATATATATAATGACATGAAAATTTATGATCCGATCTCGTTAATTAGCCGCTAATTTAATCTGTTATGTCATACTGTGTGTTAATATTTTAGAATTAAAGCTAATTAAATTTGAAAAAAAGTATAAAATGTCAATGCAGCAAGGCGGTTGCATAAAGATGCAACCAAGTTATCATCATTAAATAAATATAATTAACATATTAGCATTGTTATCTAAATATATTTTCATTACAGCTGTATAAAAACTAGTAATATTCAAAATTCGGCTACTATGATAAGAATTGTACACTTTATAAAACTTAAGTGGTTAAATGAGAAAAAAAAGAGTGAATTTAATTGAATAGGTGTGAAATTCTATTATTATTTGGCCCGGTGACATAAACACTATAAAATAAATATAACTCCATGTCATCCTTTTACTTTAAAAAAAAAAAATCTATGTCAACCTTTTTATTTAAAAGAAATACATTTCAACCTCTTAATTACAAAATTAATTTAAGTTCACATTACATAACACTCAATAAAAGTTGAGTGATATAATCAAGAGAAAACAAATATGAGTGACTCTTAGTGAACACATAATAAAAGTCAAGTGATTAAATCAAGAGAAAAATAATAATAAATGACTTTGAGTGAATAGTAATGAAACTTCTTATTATTTGGTGACATAAACCCTATTATATACATACGAAAGACCACGAATGAATGAGACTTTATGAATGAGACTTTATTGGCTATCGTTGGTTGTATGGCAACAATCAACAAATCACAAATGTATGTCAAAAATGTATTCTGTTAACGGAATATTTTTGATATAATTGCAATTAACTAAAATAATTGAAATTTCAGTTTTTTTTTACGGACGGAAAATAACTGAAATTTCAAGAAATATAATTTACTTTGAGTGAATGAATTTGGTGAATTCTTACTCGATTCAATTTTGAACCTAACACCCTGATGGAATGAAGCTTCTAAAGTTCAAATTTCACGTAATTTGATGCAACTTTTTCATGTTATATTTAACTTCATAGATTTTACAATAAGATACAAGTAACTGAGTAAGTAAGTAGCCTATATCGGTACGTACTAAGAAACAAAATAGCAATGTAAATGTAATTAGAATTGTTAAGTAAGAAAAATATAATAATGCATATTGTACACTCGGTCTAGCAGTATTAAAGGAACCGTTCAATCAAGAGGTTGGAGTTTCAAACCTTACTTCAATTTAAATATTTGATGAAGGTCAATAACAGTTGAATCTGCATATTTGATATGATATATAAAGACTCGAATTCAATTTGATAGCTAAGCTCAATTCTATTATCACTTCAATTTGCATATCTGTGTAGAAAATATGGTCGCGCATGTAAATCACATTTACATTAAAATTGCCAACGTACGGTGCCTACTTTTATTAGAATTCCTGCTTGTTTAATCCAAGAGTTCAAGATATGATACGACATGCAGTGGCGAAATTAGGAATTCTTTCCACCGGTGACACGATTGCACTACACGATTAAGTAACAATATGTACAGATTAAATAACGGGTCAAAATGAGTCCGAGTCATAATGTGTCACTTAAAAAACTATATATAACTAAAAGTTATCACCCAAAAAAAATTAAAAATTAAAATTATGGTGGTGTCTTTGGCCAGATTTCTATTTTTTTAATTGGATTTTAAATCAATTGATCACCTATAATTAAGTGAAGTTCTTAAAAAAATCACATAATCTTGAAATACTTGGTTGGGATAATGAAATTTTATAAAAATTATAATTTACTTTTAACTAAATATAATTACAGCAGTGTCAATATGTAGTTCACGGGTGTTGATATTTCACCATTGTTTTGGATAAATCCACCATAACTATGCATCACTTGTGTGTACAATATAATTACTTTACTTAATGTATGGTTATGGTCTATTTATCAAAATCAATGGTGAATGTAGCATCACCGGTATTTAATCTTTCCCAACTAAATAAAATTAGGCATTTTGTTAAATAATCCTATATCTCTTAATAAATAAAACCGATAAAAAAATTTCTAATAAATTGATGAAACATAAATAAGAAACATATTATGAGTATAAGTGTTAATGTGTGTTTTAGATTAAGTTTAATGAGCACTAACGTAAATTGAACTAAAGGAGATTTAAAGTTTTAGGGGCAGTGGCCATTTATATAAATTAATTACTACAAGTGTTAAAATTCATTTCAAGAGCAATTAGTTTTGGTTGAAATTTAATTATTGTGTTCAATTTTTGATGAAGACTGTGTCCCCAATTTCTTAAACAGATTGTTCAAAATGATTTTTCATTGGTAGCACTAAGCAAATAGAGTCATACTATAATTTAAAATAAGACATATATTGACACTTTGCTGGTCAAGTGACTCGTAGCACGTGCTACCAGTATGATACATGTGTCTCTGCCACTGACGATATATGTTTCAATTTCTCTTTGAGGCAAGCTAGCTCTTTGAAACTGGAAACGTTTATTTATTAAATTGTGTTAATCCGTTTATTGAAATTGTAAATCAAATTTGAGTGTATCTAATTACTAAAACTAATTATTTCTATTTATAGAACATAAACTAATTGTATCTTAATACTCCGTACTAAACAAACTCAACAATACTATAAAGTAGAAGATAGCTCTCGGGGTACAAAATACTCAAATACTCCGTACATAATTAATTTAATTTAAATTGCTAAATGACAATTTTCAAACTTAAGTTCTTGCTATATATTTGCATTTTAGAGCACAAAGAGTGATTCCATTTCTACATTTGTATTTTTAGAACACAAGGAGTGGTTTCAGTTTTAGATTTGCATTTTTAGAGCACATTTGCTATATATTAATTATACATTTGCACTTTTAGAGCACAAGCATCATGATACCTTCCTTTCCCTTTTTCCTTTTTCAGAAATGTTCTTTCCTAGTACTACTATCTCCAAATTTTTAACAGCTTTAAGTTCTTTTTTTTACTTTATCTTAAATAATAATTAATATTTAATTTAATAAGTAGTAAAATCAAACCATCGCGTTTCTCGAGGGTCACCTCGTTTGATGGCTTATATGATGCCTTAAAAAAATCATGTAATCATGACTCTTAACGGTAATCCTTGCTCAAATGCTTAAAGTCCTTCAATTCGAATCAACAATCTCGCCTTAGAGAAAAATTTAGGTATTGTAATAATAATTACTTAAGAAATGTGCCGATCGATATATCTAATACTCCAAATGCTTACATCCAATTTCACGTACTGGAATGATAACAACAGCTCTAATGACAGTCATTAAGGCATTCAAACGTGCATCAACACTTATATGCATACCATAACGAAATCAGTGTCTCCCTGAATATTAGTTACCCCTATAAACATGGGTTGAAGTTCAATAATTTATGCAGCTCCGAACTCATATAATAACAACATCTTTAGCGATTATCAGTTTTAATCTTCGATTAGATTCTTGATGCATTCTTGAAGACTAATCATCTTTTCATCAACAACAACTCTTTTGCTTGAACGAATGTTGGAATTATTTTCTTTGAAGCTCATACTCTGAAAGCATACTATAAAAGAACTTTATCTTGAAGTATATTCCAAAAATATTGTTGTTGAAAACATCTTTTAACACTTTGTACTCAAGCTCCCCCTCAAATGGATATTCATCTCCTGGAGCTTGATCAACAAATCTTTTTATCCTCTGAATCTGCTCCCCCTCAAATTAATAACTCTCTTGTAGAAAGATAATACAGATCCTCATTGAAGCTCTATCTTCCATTAAACACTTGTCTGAATTATTGAGCAGATTTTAACTTTTCATTTTTCAATTCATCTCCCGAAACCTCGGACTTTTCAACCTTCACAAGTTTCATTGACACCTCTTTTTCACTCTTTACACATTTGCTTTTAATCCTTTCTTCACTTTCAGTGAACTCTTTATGTGTTCAATCTTTGAAACTCTTCTCTTTCAGAACTCTTCTCATTTGTTAATCTTTTTCAACTTCTATTTCTTCATTCTTGATCTTGAGTAGCTTGAATAGTATTCACCTTTTCGTCTCTTTTACACTTTTTCAAACATCTCTTGGTTGGCCTTTTAACATACTTGTGTTTTATTCACTATTTTCTTCACAACATTAATCTCTTTGGAGTTCTTCTCAACTATCTTTAAACAATATATCATTTCTCTCCCCCTCATGATGTTTATGATTTTATCAGGAGCATCGTGAATCTGGTGTAATCCAAGAAGTTTTGAATACTAGTCGATCGTAACAATCTTCTCCAAGTGATATTTGTCTCTGGTGCTAACTATCATTCCATTTTGAACGTTTGAATATTCAATAAGCGCCATGTAATATTAACCAAAAATCATGTTTTTATGAATAGTATGATCAAATCAATTATCTCGTGATAATGATGCGGAAAATGATCATAAAATTTCACGAAGACATGAGTTTTGTGATGTCGCACCCCCGAATTTACTGTGCAGCGGAAGTCGGGTAGGGGCGCGACTAATCCAGTAATCATTGCACAAAGGTAAAGCAAACGACTCTATATGAGACGTTTTGAAAATAGTACAAAAGTAGTTACATTGATATAATTAAGGTTTACATCAGTCTCGAGTTCGTGGGATGAAATCCTGAAGATTCTAGTACATAACGATTATACAAAAATAATGTAAGAAAATCTTCATATACGTATAATGCATGCGACTCGAGCTAGCAAGCAATCCTATGGGCAACCCTACTGTTGTTGAATACTTGAGAAATACATGCTAAAAGGTCAACAATAATGTTGGTGAGCTCGTAGGTTTACGTAGTTAAATTCATAGTATGAACCACAAGATTTCAGAGTTATCGTAGTAGCACGAATGCCAAAGTAAATCATAGTATACTATTGCCATGGGCTCATAGTTCGAAGCTTAACCATAGTTGGTATCTCTAGTTAAGTGTATAAACCAGTACACTCGGATTACGAATTATTATGCGTCTGTATAGTAGTTAGAGCGACTAACCCCGGACGGCGGACTGTCAGTTCCCGATAGATCTATCCATAATGTTCGCGCTTAGTATTAACGGACTATGATATTTGTTTGAGACCATCGTAGTTTGGTTTAGTTACCCATGCAATCCGTATAAGTGTTTTCATAGTACTTGTGTTCATAAAAACAGAGCAGTGTATTCTCACCCCAAAGTAAGTAAAATAGTAAAAGTAAAAGTGGGGCTATGAGACTCACATGAGTCTTGTACAGAGTGTTTACAAATAGTAAACAAGTGTTTCCCAAAAGTAACCTTCTAGCGCCCTAAACGCATAAGGTTATAAGTAAGTAGATGTCTCAAAAGATCATCCATGCTAGTTGTCCACTCAACTAGTTATGTCCAAAGTTTATTTATCATGTGTGTTTTGAAAACGTGTACGGCCCGTTGGTGACGTTTTGTAATAATAATTCCAGAAGATATTATTATTATGTTTGGTTTCGTTGTGTACTTATAAGAGTATAGGTATTGTGTGTACGGGTAGTGTCGTATATAGTATAGTTGTTGTTTCGCGAAAACGATCCTGAGTGAACAATATGTTTTTCAATCAGACTGTTTTACGCGACACAAGGGTTGTGTCGCTGAGAAGTGCTGCGACACAGATGTAGTGTCGCAAAGAGTGAAATTTGGATAATTGTGCGACACAAGAATTTGTGTCGCAGATCGTGATTTTAAATAAGTGTACAACACAGGAATATAGTGTCGTAGGTTAATACTGTACATTGTAAATATGGCGACACAAGTTAATACTGCTTGTCTAGCGACACTAACCTGCGACACAAGTTAGTACTGCTGGTTTAAAAATGTTGCGACACGGGGGCTTGTGTCGCAGGAGTATTTGGAAAATCAGAAATGCGACATAGGGCTTGTGTCGCAATGGTTTTGGGCCATCTGCGACACAGAGGGCCTGATGTGTTCTCGTGTTCGGAAACTTGGTCAAACGTACTCGGTTTATTCCGAAACTTTTACATGACTCTTAAATATGTTTTTAGGACTTATAAAAATTAGTGTTACGTTTTATGGTTAACCCGAAAGTGTCGTTCTCAATTATATGTCAAAACAGTCTCCGGGTTTATTTCATCAGTTTTTGTACGTTTTTCGTGGCTCGTTTTGACTAGTCAAAATGTCGAAATAAAATCCAAGAAAATTACTAGTTGTTCCCCTATCTCTTGGCTACTTTCAGTAATTTTTCTAGAATTTTTGAATAGGTATAAGTATTTTTTAATAATTCCATTTGTCCTTTGAGGTCCAATCTTGACCGATCTGGACACAAGTTCATAAACTGATTTTTATAGAAAAATCCGTGTATTTTCAAGTAAGGACATAGAAGAACTTTTTGTACCCAACATATTTTGTGAGATTTTGGCGCAAACCTCATGTGTTTTAGAGGTCTAGAACTCAAGATATAGGCTCGGAAAATTGGTGCAAAAATCTGTCACCCGAGACAAAAATGCGATATGTTTTTGTAAAATCGTTTTCGGGTATCAAACAGTGTCAAAAAATTACGAAACCACTTGGATCTGAAAACTAACACCTTAAACTTAATTTTTATCTTTTTGAATCCTCCATTTTCGTTAAGTTTTGAGCACGAAAAGTTCCCTTGAAGTCGGGCTAAGTTTCTGCCCAGAAAGCTGTTGATGTTTTTGTGTTTGTAAAAACGTTTTTCGACTTTGTTTTTGGACATAATCTTGTTAAATAGGCATTGTAACATGAAAATAAACATGTTCCAAGTAAAATAAAAGAGAAGTGAAGTTTTTTACAAAGAAGATGATGAAAACGCGAAGAAATGGAAGTCGAGATCTCGTTTCCTTACGTTTTCTTACAAACCGAAGTGGTGGTGATTGTGGTGGTTTATGGTGGTGATTGTGGTGGTTTTTGGTGATGCTTGAGGGCTTCTTGGGGGCTGAAAATCGCAGAAGGAGAGAGGGAAAAGAGAGGGAGAGAGTGATTGAGTGTATTGTGGGGTTTGAGTGTGAAAATGAGAAAGAGGGTGAGGGGGGTATGATGGTATGGGGAAATGAAAGTCTTGGGCATGGGGAAAGGGGGCATGGAGCAGATTTTGGGGGCCCCACTTGAGGTGTGAGTTGTTTAAATTTGTTCCCCAAGTTTACATTACGCGCGGTGCCCGTTTACCCGTTCGTTTAAACGTTAAACGTTTATTATTCAAATTTTTCATTAACGATATATTCGCGTAAATTTTGATTGAAGTTTTATTTAAAATACTTCATTTTAAGTTATTGAAATATAAATCGAGTTTCGTTCGGTTGTCAGGCGCGATTCGCGCGTTTTCGTCACGTAAGGTACGTTTTACATAGAACGTAAAGCGTTTGTTTATTATTGTACCATAATAATATAATGTAAATAACTACTATTTAATTATAAAATAGATTTACGTTATCTATGAAAAAGTTTTCACCAACGTCCGTATTCATAGTGTCGGAGTCTTTCCGATCGTTTAGCGTAATTACTATTAATTACGTGCACGTTTATATATATAATATACCAAATGTTACTGTAGTTAGTTCTATTTCAAACTAAATATAAGTAATGATAATCAAGCTTAGGGTAATTACTACGCCTAAGTGCCGGTTGTCACATGTGAAGAACTGGCTAATATAACAAATCACTTGAGTAAACAAGCAAACGTTGTTTGTGATTTCTAAAAACACATTCCTCAAATCACTATCTCCTGGATCATATAGATTACCAGTTAGCACATCAATTGAATCATGTAAATGAAGCAATTGAGTGACTTACTTTCAATGTTGGCTTTGACGATAACATTGGTAGAATTTACATTCAATCATTATGAAATACATATATTTAGATATCATTATGAATGTTCCGGCAAAGTCCCAAAGACTTGCAAAGATGTCACAAAGACATATAGTATATAAGAACATTTGTGTCCTAAAGATGTTTTATTTTATTTTTTAACACATTAGGATCTAACATGTTTCAATATCAACATCCTCCAAATGAGAAGTCAATAGAGTATGTGCTAAGTCTCCGTGAGAATTGAAATAAAGACTTTTTAAGAAGTACTTAAGTGGCTAGGAGGGTAATGTGCATTGCATCACTTGGTCCATGATGTCTATTTCAATACCAGAAATCAACGTATGAAATCTTATAGATTATGTGGCAACCCGGCAATTTAGTCGTTTAGGAAGAGTTTTCTTTTTCTTTTAAACCTGTCACACACTCCTCACTCAACCTCACATATTTTTCAACTCTTCTCTCATTTCAGTCATTGGTGATCTTGTCACGCAATTGGCATTTTGAAGTTTATGATGATCTGCACCCCAATCTTCGTCACCCCTCTCTCTTTTTCTTTTACTATATGACACTTAACTCTAAAATTGTGGTAGGTAGCTCCTGGGATGGATCCAGCCGGCTCTGGTGGACCGTAGGAGATGTTTGTATATTATAACACTTTGTGCAGATATTTAACATGAGCCAAAACTTGATCATGGATTGATCATCTCATGTTGTGAATGTGAGTGAATTTCTGCGGTTAACATTTTTCCAAGATGATAACTAAAATCATTTGAAAAACATCCATAGTGTATAAATCAAACAGTTTGACTGGAAGTTTTGTTATTAAGACACTCGCCCTTTAACATATGTATAAGTGTTTTAAAAAGCTACATATGAAGGTGAGTTTACTTTCCTTTTGAAATTTTACGAACTCCCCCTCAAAGATATCATACTTTTACTTCAAAAGAGTAATGATGGGAGCTCGATTTCGAACATTAAAATCTCTTTTCAAAACATGAAACTTTGTCTCGGAAAGTTCAAATCTTTCATGTGAGATCATAAATTGAAGAGCATGTTTTGCACTGAAATATACGAAAGCTGTTTCTTTTAAGAACGGGTTTTAATATGATGTGAGTAAAAGCCATTAACGTTGAAAAGCGGGTTTTACTCTGATTTGAGTAAAAATCATTTACCATTTGAAACTAGACAACAACTTTGGGAATCAATTTAAGCACGATGCTAATGAGATTCGAAAAAGTTGAAAACCATTTATAAGTTGAGTCTATCTGATTTAAAGACATTGAACTCCATTTTGAGTTGAAACCCGATGTTTCACTCGAAAATAAATTTCGTGGAGTCAACGGCTAGTAAAATCTTTAGGGAACTTGGGTTACAAAATCATTTCGTCTGTGAACCGGATAAGAAGCATTTTATGGTGCAAGTTAAAACATTTCTGATCACGGATATTTGAAAATTTTTGTTTGAGGAGAGTTCTCAGAAAAACTTTGCTCCAGTTTCCAAACTTTTGTTTGCTTTTGAAATCGTGAAACCGAGTCATTTGAAACATTTGAACAACAAGCATCGGAAAGATCAAAATTCTTTTGAGGTGTGAATGTTCCATTTGATTGTGATTTATTAGAATACTCTTATTCTTTTGCAAAGAATAAATAATAAACTGGGAAATCCTTTTCGATAATGGTTTAGAAGATTTATCCATGTAAATCTTCTTTTAAACATTCATATGTGATTTTGCTACTTTTGACACATGAAGTTTATCAGAAGTTGGCAAATTATCAAACCTTTGTTCCTTTTGAGATGTAGGCTTAGAATTGGAAACTTTTGGTTTAAACTTTTGAATTAAATCAGCATCAAGAGATACTTCTGAATCTACAGCTTTATCACAATCTAGTTCCAATTGGAATTTTGACACCGAGTGTGATTGAGAAGAAGAAGGGGTAATCTTGAGTAGTTCAATAGTACTTAAGAAATTAACGTGTTCCTTTTCAAAATTATCTATTTGAGTGGTAATTTGTTTTTCTAATTTAAAATTTTTCCAAAAATAAGTTTGAAATGTAAACTTTGGCAGTTACCACTTGTTGAACAACTTTATTTTACAAAGGTTTATCATTTATTTCAAGTTTCGGTTTTGGATAACTCAGGAAATAGTCATCGGAAAGTGAGATTTTTCTATTACTCATTTATTGAGCTTTGTCTTCTCTTGCCCTATTGAAACTCTCAATTTTTTATCCCTCGTTGGTTAGTTTCATAAAATTCATTTGTACACCCCGACCCATGTATTCTTTAGCATACACATGTGCTATGTTAGAAATTATTTTCTGTAAATAACAAGGATTGTCAAAACTCAAACCTTCCCTCGGATTATAATACTTGATTGCCTTTGGTTTGTTAGAAAAATCGTTTGATCAGTTTGACCTCTTTTAAGAAATTTTTCTTCAAGTTCTTTGATTCGGGCATGAATCTTAACATTTTTAGTTAACACGTAGCTGTTTTTCAAAGTAAACACTTTTTGCAAACGTTCTGATTCCTCAAAGTTCCTATTTAATTTAGAAATTCGAGTTGTCAGTTTTTTATTGTTCAGAAATAAATGATTCATGTTTTCTTTTATAATACAGGAGTTGGTTTTCTTGAATAGCTTTTTCCTTAGTCACGGTTTCTATAGCCCCAATGTTACTAGCAACCTCTTTTTTGAGTCTAACAACCTTTGATTTTTCAAAGTCAACCTTGTTGGAAGGTTCTTATCTCTTACTTCGGAATCAAATATTCCTTCTCCTTATATGAGTTCATTTTATTTTTTTTATGAGAATTAAATGAGCTTCATTTAAAGCAAGTACCTCATGTTCAGAGTCAGATTCCTTATCTGAGACGTGTGACATTTTGGCCATGGATGTCAACTTAACTTCATGATCCTCTTCCTCCGTGTCAGTTAAGTCCAACCAAACACCATTCTCTACCATCAAAACTTTACCAACCTCTTTCTTTCGTGCTCCTGAATTTATGAAATTTATGCTTCCAAGTGACAATTTGTAGAATGCAGTTTTTCATTCTCAGCCTTTACGATTCGAATTTGTGTTTGGAGAGACTGTGCTCCAGTTAACTTTTCATATCTTTACTCTTCTAAACTCTTTACTTTTGTGTAGTATTCTTGACGCTCTGTTCTCAAGCAATTAACAAACCCAAATAATTCTATTTCAGACATACATTGTGGATCTGGATAGCCCCGATAATCTTGGATTAAACTTATCTTCAGCAGTAGCAATCGACATTCTGATAAGTTGCTTGAATGAATCTTTTCTGACGATTTAAGATTTGAAGTTCACCAAAACTTTTCATTCAAGAACAACGTTTTGATTCAACAATCTTGAAATCAATCCAAAAACGTTTTGATTTTTCACTCAATATTTTGTAATTTTCAAAATTTTATTAAAAACTTTTAACAAAAATAAAATCTTTTTGCATTTTATATTTTATATTTTTAAGGAAAACTAAACAATACAAGAAAACAATCAAAAAAGTTGTAACCTAAAACCAAGTTTTGAAAACAAGCTTCTTTCGTTTTATATAAAAATGAATTAAAAAATTATGAAAAACTAGATACAAAAACCAAAGTCAAATAAAAAAAACAAACAGAGAGTTGGTTTGTTTGATATCACGTGCTTTCTTTTTGGTCCAAACACTTGTAAGTACTTGACCCGGTTCCAGGTTCTGTTTCTGACCCGATTTGCTTGTTTCTTAACCCGAACTAGTTTTCTTTTTGACCCAGTTATCCTTTCCTTTTGTAATTCAAATCCCACGTGATACCAACTAAAATTCTTAATGCGATTTGAACTAGACTCCAATGCGATTCAAACTCAGATGACAATACACCCTGTACATCCTTCTTATCACTCCAATTGCGATACTCTATGTTCGTATTCACTGCCTCTATCGATTTCAATTCCAAGTACTCCTCTTCTCTTATTGAATTTGCTCAAAACTTTGATCCTCGGTTCTTTGCGGGTCTCTTTGAGTTAGCAAACGAATGCGAATCTTATCTCGAATGTGATTCACTCTATTTTCGATTGAAACCCCTGCAGCGATTCTAGCGTATTACTCCAAAAATCTGGCGTATTACAACAAAAAATACGGAGCGACGTTAAGAGAATGGCAGTCATAGCGTATTAATCACTTATAGCGTAATAGGTATGATTGGCGTAATATGTAGATCTAGCGTAATAGCTTCGTCTTGCGTAATGATTTTGGAATTACGGATAGCGCAATAGAACTTTTTGAAGATTGCTTGCAATATGGTTCACAACAAATTCAATACAGGGGCACAAGTCTAGCGTATTACGTTAGTGCGTAGCGTATTAATCCACAGAAAAACTAGCTTGATAACCGACTTATTCTTGGTTTAATTCTAAGCTATATGGCGTATTATGCTACTTCAAGAAGCGTAGTATCGATCGTGTCTTGGCGTATTACGCTTAACGTTCAAGAAGTGGCGTATTAGAAAACACTTCTGTATTGAATCTTCTATCGAACTCGTAGTGTAATTCTCAAGCTGTATGGCGTATTACGCTACTTCATGATGAAAGTAATGTTTTTTTATGAATATGCTTATTATGAAGAAACTTCAAAATTGGCGTAATACGCTTAAAGAGGTGTACACTTGGCTATGACTTGGCGCAATACAATTATCAAAGAGTGATAATGGTGTATTATTAATAATTGCGTAAAAAGACAAAGCCTACACTTGCAGAAACTTATGCTATAGAACTAGTGTATTACGCTATTAATAATGGCGTATTACTCTAAACTCTATAGTAAATTACAATCACGATCGCAACTTTTGATACAAACTTGATTCGAAATCAAACTCAACGAAAATGTATAATATCAATATCAACTAATTCGCATTTTTGAGAAGAGTAATCCCTACGGAATAAATTTCCAAACACCTTTTCGAGTGAGAGTAATCGAACAAAGATTGGAAAATATTTCAAAAACCCTAAGAACCCTAATTACTCCGAAACAAAGATTGATCAATCTGTAGTTGTTTTTCAAAAATGTTTTGATAGATTCACATCAATAGTCGATAACAAGGCTCTGATACCAAGGATGAAAAACTGAACGGCTGTATATTGATAGAACATGGAGGAGAATGATTTTCCAAAAAGTTGTATGTGGTTAGGGTTAAGAGACTTATTTATACCCTTATCATTTTACATGAATAATTACCAAAGTACCCTTAAACAAGTTACAAATATAGTATAAAGTAGTTAGTAATTAATCTATGAAAAATTCTATTACAAAATAACATTGCTAACATGTTCTAAAGAAGTCGATGGGATATTCAAAATCATTCTTCATTTGTAAAAATATTGTTTACGTCTTGTGACAATCAACAAACAAAACGTACGTACCCGCCATTCAAATAGTCAAAATATTTCTTGTGGTGACGTCACTATCCTAGCTGGGCACGTGATGTTTAGCAAATTAAATTAATATATATGTCGATTAGGATGGACCCTATACTTTTCGATCGATTCATAAAAAATATGCATTATTTATTTGTATAGTATAAACTCTCGATGCATAATCATAATTAATTTATCAAAAAATTATAGTGAATATATCATCACCTTAAAGTATGTCTAACAATTTGAGAATGACATGTATCATTTCAACTTAATACAATAGTAGAGATAAATTGTATCAACCAATGAATAAGTTATGTTTACTTTTAAATCTATCTAACTAGGCATACATTATATATATCACTTAATATAATAATATGATGTTAAATATTTGCCAACTCTTTTGATTATTTAGGACATTTTAAGAGAAAATTAGAGTAAGCACTAGGTTCACATTGAACCTCAAACTTTGTTGATCGGGGCGCCACAATGGCCCTTTCCTGGTCGGTGTTAGCAAGCTAGAAACGGGGTTCCATTGTCAAATCGTTGCTGCAATTCGTTTTTTTAATGGCGCGCGCTAATGTATTTACGTTAAAGCTTATTATAAAAGTATTTTTAGCGGAGTAAATTAATGGTGTCGAAAGTAGTGGTCGATAAAGATGATAACGATGTTGAGTGAGTCGTTTAAGAGAAAAATTTAAACCATAAGTTACGTATGAATTAATGAGAAATTGATATGACATCCCTCAAAATTGGTTCAAGTATGATTAGTTTACTCGTATGTTTAAATT
Source organism: Gnaphalium uliginosum (assembly GCA_963930675.1). Taxonomy (NCBI): domain Eukaryota; kingdom Viridiplantae; phylum Streptophyta; class Magnoliopsida; order Asterales; family Asteraceae; genus Gnaphalium; species Gnaphalium uliginosum. The sequence goes on from OZ005684.1 coordinate 13,356,648, forward strand.
TATTAAAATTAACACTAAGTGATGTCGTTAACAGAACCCTCTCTAAAAGTTAAAAAATGCATAATTAAGTTGATTTTTAATATAATAGATGATAATGTATTTTTTAAAAAGGATGAAAAACAATATATAAATTAAATATGACCCATAAAAATAATAGTATGAGATAATCCTCCTATGAAGTTAAATCTAAATCACATGTTTTGACTTTAAGTTTTTGATTTTTGATGGAAACTTCATTTTCACACCCGTAAATGGATGATCGATACTGAATCTAAGCATGTCGAAGTTGATCATCGACAATAGTTTGTAATAATATATATATATACACTAGCATAGTAACATTGTATTTTCCCGGTGAAGGAACAAAAAAATACTTCAAAATTTGTTTAATGTATTGATTCAGTAACATAGTATTTCAGTTTCGGAGTGTGTTTGTCACACAAGTTTATTGGAGTTTAAACTTATTTTATCTAAAAGCTCAAGCTTCTAGTCTTGTTTGGTAGATAAAATTTGAGGAGCTTATTGAAAAAATTAGCTCTAAAAAATTAAGCTACATGAAGTAGCTTATAAAATAAGCTTCAAGCTTATAAAATGATAAATTACATATATACACTTTATATAATTATATATCATATATTTTTTATCCTTTTATGTCAATTTACATATTTAATCTCCAGCTGATATTACCAAACACTCAGTACATTAAGAGTGGTTAAACTTAATAGTATGTAGAATTTCGTTTAATTTGTTTATTTCTTTTTGTTTGAAATTTGAATGTATTTGACTTCTATAGTTAATTCAATTCAGAATGAAATTGTTAGTGAGAAAGGATGAATCAATCTCACCAATTCATTTTCATCAAACCCCACTTTCTCTCAAATTTTCAAAATTAAATATCTCAAAAAATGGCTAAGTGAAAAATTATAAAAATTGCACTATAAAAATCAGTGTTTTTTTCGAAAAGATATCTCACATGGTATACTTTCGGGAAAAAAAAATTCTTCCTTTTTTGGTGGGTTTCACAAATTATACAATATAGTATTTGAGCAGACCAATTAGTCATTTTTTTTTAGAAAAAGAAAAAGGAAGGGAACTTCTCACTGAAGGTGCGACGGTCAGCTCAATCAGAGCGGAAGCGGTCAGACAAGGTTATCGTCAGACAAAATAGTGCAAGCGACGGTAACGTATGAAGAAAGCGACACATGTGATAATCGTCGGTATCACATGTGATAATCGTCGGTATCACATGTGATAGTTATTTACAAAACCACCAAAATGAAAAAAAAAGGTCGAAAGTATACCTTTTGAAATGTCTAATCGAAAAAAAAAACGATAATTTTTATGGTGCAATTTTTATAATTTTTTGAATTACCTTTTTTGAGATATAATTTTTTAAAAACATGAAGGAAAATGAGTTTTGTTACATGTGACACATTTTTATTGGTTCATTTATTCTCACTAAATTTTGTTCTACGCATTTGAACCTTTCTCTTTTATACTTTTATTTATAATTATAATGTACGAAAGTATAATTATAATGTACTTTCGTATGAACTATCAAGTTGTCATTTATGGTATATTAATAATTAGTATTAATAATTAGTCATTTTCAATATATTAATAGTTGTTTTTTTTTTTTTTTTTTTTTCTTTTTTTTTGTATTCTATTTTGTGTTCTTAGATTATCCATTTGTATTAATTAAGCTAAGGTAGTTTAATAATTATATTTCTAGAGAGGTTTTAATTAATACCTTAAGATCAAAAAGAAGATGCTTTATATGTAATACTACGTATATAGTACTAGATAATGGGTGGTTATATTTTTATTATTATTTTTGATAAATTTATAAAACTTGTGCATTAGAAACTTGTATTATATACTAAACAATGCACAATTTTAGTAAATTTATCAAAAAATACCCATACATAAAAGTATATGTAAAAGAATGAACAAAAAAGCTTTTTTCTTAGGAAAGCAAACTTAAATAAAATATATATTAAATAATATTAAGTAAAACTATCATTAAATAAATAAATACTCAATAAATATTTGTCAGCAAATATATCGACGAAAACACTATCCTCGATAGTTACTTAAGAAAACATCATATGAATACCTCTTCGATTTCTATTCTATAAAAAGAATATTGGAAAATGTCTCTATGTACATATGATATGTTTAGAAAGAACTAATTACAACTAGAGTTGGTGTCTGAAACTTGTGATTATAGTTGAAAATACTTTATAGAATTCTATAAGGTATTTAAAGAAGATTTTATTTTAAAAGAAAAACGATTTTCTTTATATCAGGAGAGTAAAAGTGGAACCATCTGGTGATGGCCTAGTGGTAAGGGCGCCCGAATGACTTCATAGAGGTTACGTGTTCGATCTCTTCCTGGGTAAACATTTACCATATGGTCAGGGGAAGGTTCGGAAACAGTCACGGCAACGGTTAAGTCGCGTACATCAGGAGCATAATTCCGACCACTCGAGGGAACCTATTATAAACGGGAATACCATTTGATAAAATAAAATAAGTTATATCACGAGAGTGTGGTTGTTTGAACGTAGCACCTAAAAATATATATATATATATATCCTAACGACCTTCAAAATTACTTATTTTTATTTATTTTTCGCAACTTTTATTTCAAAATTATACTGAATGATGACAAAATTGTGTGACAAAATTGTGAGGTAAACATTTATTTATTTTTTGTTTTTGTCCCTACCTGGCTACCTTGACAAAACAATGGATACTTGAATCTAAACAACATAAACCTACAATTAAACCAAGGGATTCAAAAATTGACTTTGATATAGTTGTTAAATGATTTGAACACTTCAAAGTTCAGACACATCTTTTAACGCTTGATTCAACAAATATTCGAGTAATTATTATTATTATTTTTTTTGGTAGAGCCATCGAACACACTTTCATATTATCTATTAGAGGAGCTTTCAAGAGGTACGGGGACTTGATGTGATCGTGTTCGACTTCTAATAGAGTTGGTTTGGACTTATGAGCGGTTGTCTTCTTTTTATCTTTTGATTTGTACGTAATTGTTATCTCGTGTTTCATACAAAGTGTTGTTTTCCACACATCTCACAGGTCCATGGAGTTAGGGAGAGAGAGAGAGACGGGAGAGACGAGAGCGACGTTTTGATCACCGATTAACCTGTTGTTTGTAATAAAACTTGAAATGAGTCATTAATTTGGTCACAATTCGCAAAATGTATCTAAAATAGTAATAACATCAGCCTTTGCGGTAAAACCAAAGACTCGTAACTCTGTAACACGGCACAGGCCCACAAATCCTAATCGAAAATTGAATTGTGTAGAAAAATGAGTCAAACGTATACGAAAACAAAAAAAAAAATTATGGGCTGAAAATATGTGGTTAAACGTTTGGAATTGAAATTCATCCATTTAATGCACATGACATGTTTTTTACTTGCCAAGTATATTGAAATTTTTTTATGGGAATTGCTAAATAAAGTCTGGAGGGCTCTCCTTAAGGCCTTTTTAATCAATTTAAATAATTCAAAAATAAAACATGTAACTGCCAATTAACCCACATTAACTTAAAGTCAAACTTTTCTACTTTCCAGTTCTTTCCCTCTTGCCAGGGACTACTTCTCCCGAGTGAGAACTTCCTTCCACCATTTTAGTTGGAAGAACTGTAACCCACATCCAACTTTTCAAATTAATTCATTCCCCACCAATTTCAAAACCAATTTCCATATCAATTTACATGTTACAAAACGCTAAAGAACTTGTATCATCAAACTTTGAAGATCGGTTGAACAGTTTTTTTTAATGGAAAATTTGACCAATTCTACTCTTGCGTGAAAAAATCGGTAAAACGATCTATCTATCGTATTCTACAATATGAAGTTTATATTACTTGGAATTAGGTTTTGATTTTTCATCTTTAATGTGTGTTTTTTTTTCTGATTCTACGATATGAAGTTTATATTATGGATGCATATCGACTGAAAGTTACTGGAATCTATCATCTAAAGATATGATCAGTGCATGCAAATTAAATTCATATATTTGTGTGTACTCCTTATCTAAAATTAAACACATAGTTTGTGGACCAGGAAGCATTTGACAATATATTTTGGTGCTTATCGTGTTATTATTGTTGACGTTTACTAATAACTATGTGCAGAATTATACATTATGTTCGACTTGAACAAACTACCAGGGGAGGAAGATACTCAAGATGTTACAAATTATGTGATAAGCAATGAACCCTTCATTGGCCAAACCTTTCCCACTTTTGAGGAGGCATATGAATTCTATGAAAATTATGCTAAGGAACAAGGTTTTGCAGTCCGTAAATATCGGTCAGATAAACGAAAAGATAGGATAGTAAGACGTGATATTTGTTGTCACCGTGAAGGTAAGAAGCCGATGAAACCAATTGACGCATCAAAAGTTCAAAGAAATAGGGAGTCAATAAAATGTGGATGTAACGCGCATATGCGGGTTACATTGAAAAGAAGCTTTGATATATTTCCGGAAGAATGACATGTCACAAAGTTCGTGAATGATCACAATCACGAATTACTATCACGTGAAGAATTGCATTTTCTTCCCGCTAACCGTATTATCACTCCGGAAGATGAACAACGGATTTTACTATACAAGGAGGCTGGACTAAATATTCGACAGATAATACGTGTCATGGAGCTCCAAAAGGATGTGGAACATGGAGATCTTCCATACCTTGATAAAGACAATTGTAATCTATATACTAAAGTGAAGAGAACACTCGGAGATAATGATGCGATGGAACTTATAGACTATATGGAATCTTCAAAGCAAAAAAACAAGAAATTTCAATATGTATACACTGTAGATGAAGAAAGGAGGCTGCAAAATCTGTTTTGGTGTCATCCCCTGAGTTTTGAATGGTACGCAAAGTTTGGTGATGTAGTTGTCTTGGATACCACTTACAAAGTCAATGCCTATGACATGCCTTGTGCATTTTTTGTTGGCGTTAACAATCATGGTCGGACCATTTTGTTTGGAAGTGCACTACTTCGTACCGAGACAAGGAATACCTTTAGGTGGTTGATGAAGGTACAACTTCAAAAAGTATTTGCATCTTATACGATATGCCTTATTACTATGGTATAATCCATTTTTTTATACTTGCAGACTTTTGTAACCATGATGAAAAAATCGCCTAAAACGATCATAACAGATCAAGATCCATGGATGTCAGAGGCCATTTCATTTGAAATGCCAACTACGAAGTATAGTTTTTGTATATGGCATCTCACTTCAAAATTTAATTCCTGGTTTACGGCTCTTCTTCGCACAAATTATCAAAGTTGGTGTAGTGAATTTTATACACTTTATAGAATGACTTCCATCGAAGAGTTTGAGCATAATTGGCCAATAGTTGTTGCAAAGTATATGCTGCAACATAATCATCATGTGCAAGGTTTGTATGAAATTAGAAAATCTTGGACACCAGCTTATCTGCGAAGCTACTTTTTCGGAGGAATGACGTCTACAAGTAGATCGGAAAGTATAAATGCATTTATCAAGAGATTTGTTTCCTCTCAAACAAGTTTAAGAGACTTTGTTAAACAGGTAGCACAAACTCTTTAGCTCATCTTGGGTATATGTGTTATTAAATAAGCATAATATGTCTTTTGATGTGTTTTTCTTCTTCTATATATCTTTGCTGTTGTAGATTGATCTCGCGGTTGAAGAAATTCGTAATGAACTAACACATGATCAAATACTAACTACACTTAGATACCCATCTATACAAACAAATTCGCCGCTGGAAAAACAAGCTTTTGGAGTTCTTACACCATTTGCGTTCAAAAAGTTCCAAGAAGAGTTTGCAAGAGCAATTAAATATTTGGTTGTTCGTGTTGATGGTAATGAGTGGATTATAAGATATTTCGAAGAAGGAGATTATAAATGTCACAAGGTGTTTTGCGATGGATATATAGCGTTGTGTAGTTGTAAGAACTTTGAGTTTTGGGGTATACTATGTCGTCATATATTTCGGGCACTTATTCAGAAGGATTGTTTTAAGGTACCACCGGTATACTTTCCATTACGTTGGTGTTTAGATTCGATAAAAGGTGGTAGTGTCATACAAGACATATCAATAGATGAGTCTTTGATGAACCACGAACCAATTCCCGTAGACAACACATTGCAAAAAGGAAACAACATTTTATGCCCCCCGAAATCAAAAACAAAAGGTCGTCCAAGAAAACGTCTCAAGGGTGGAAAAGAACTGGCGACTAAGACGCGTAACAGATGTTCTATATGCAAACAAGTTGGACACACAAAACCGAGGTGTAAAGATAAGGAAAATATTACCGTGGAAAATGTGTCTTCCAACACGCCACAAAACAGAGAAATTATTGTTGATGTAACATCCACTTTAAGGGCCTAGTGGTATTCTGGTAATTTCTCTAAACTTTAAATTATTATTTAATGTGTTAGGAAATATTTTACTATTATTATGTCTGATAATATTAGTAAAATGAATAAATGAATTATTGTGACTAATACATAATTCATTGATTTAAACCGAACTAGTTAACGGTAAAATAAAATATTTAGTTTCCGCAAAATGGTTTTAGGTTCCCGACAATGAATTAAGAAGGGAACTAAAATTGTAATGGTATTGGATACGATTAATATATATATACACGTATATTCTGTAACATTCCACACAATTATACACTCTTCTCAAATTCACTCTCCCTGTTCCTGCGAACCGAGCCGAGAGCCCATTTCAAAACGAGAAGAAACCTTCTGTGAATTCGTGAATCATTTCGTATTATCATCTTCTTGTTTCAAAGAAAACGAATTCCAGTAACATAATCAAGTCGCCATCTTGTTTCTGTAAGTATTTAGTTTATAATTGTGTTTTTATGAAAATTGGATAAATTCACGAATTGATATAAAAATTAAGCTTAAAAGGTGTTATATGATGTTATTTGATGCATATAAACTGTTAGAAAGCTTAATTGAATGATAGGAAGTCGAATTTGTGAGTTTTGGAAGAGAAAAGCTCGGTTTTTCGGTAACAGCAAGTTCGGTTCGCGAGTTTGCAGAAGATGAACTCAGTTCGCAGTGCTTGACTGCGAAGCGAACTGAGTTGACCTGTGAACTGAGATATTGTGCTGCGAACTGAACCTTGCGAACTGAGCTGGGCTGCGAACTGAGTTTGCTACGAAGCGAACTGAGTTCTTGCCCTGCGAACCGAGTTGCGATGCGAACCGAGATTTGGTTTGCGAACCGAGGATCCCTGCGAACCGAGATGTGCCCTGCGAACTGAGATTTTAGAATTTTGTTTTGCAAATTTTGAAATTGCGTAAGTGTTTTAGGGACGCGACTGAGTGACAATTTCACTAACTCGGATTGGGCCGAGATTCGCATGGTCACTTGGAAACGACCCAATAATCAAGGCTCTAAAATGAGTTAATAAACCTCATTATTCCTAGGCAGTTTTTGGCCTTTCGGGGTCATCTTGGGGTCGAAAATGGCATTTTTCAGTTTTAAACCTCGTTTCGGGATTTTCTGGTTTCGCTTCGGATTGAACATTTGTTTTCTTAGACTTCAGGAATTTACCTGCTTGTTTAAATATGTTATATGATTATGGAATGAGTTAATAACTCATTATTTGTTGTATTCTCAGATAAGCAGAAGACTCAGTAATATTAGACTTCTGAGTTGATTGACTGAGACCGACAGGTGAGTGGATCTGTGATCCTCAGTGTGATTTAGTTGTAACATGTTTGGTTACAACGGGTGATGTAATACTACTGTTGATAGACTGTTTAGTCTGAGTTGTTTATATTATCCATGATGATTATGGATTATGTGATGTTTCGCCATTGGGCATATGTGATATGTATATTCAGAGGTCAACACTGGTTGGGCTTAGTTACTATTGTTTGGCCAAACAGGGGTTCCTTATACACGTAGTTGATAGGAACTGTTGTTGGTGAAGATAGTAACAAGCTATCGGTTAATCACTGTATTGGCCTGCAGTTGATTTTAAGTGTTCCTTGGAGGATACCTCAGGAACCACCGGTCCTCTTTGACGTTGTGTGTTTACGATTATTCGCTGTAAACAGATTTGTTATTTCTGAGTTAGACTGTTGGTTACAGTTCTTCTCACTTAGCCGTGTGCTAATCCCACCACCCTACTTCTTGCAGGTTAATGTTTGATTAAGGGATGGGCAAGAAGCTTTTGGTTTGATGGGATGTTTGACGACCAGCTACTCTGATTTTGTTTTGATACATTATGATGGAATTTGTACTGTATAACACCCAAACTGATGTATGTTTTATGTTTTTTTAAAACGATATAACTTTAGCATATATTATAAAAGTATGTTTTGACCAGACGCTTCCGATATTTCGAATATAAAATGATATTTTGAGATCAGGGTGTTACAGTTGATCTCGAAAATGTGTCTTCCAACATGTCACAAAAGAAAAAGGAGTTGGCTCATAATGTCGGATTAAATCCTGTGTTTACATGCAAGTACTAGAATATGTTTTCATTTTTCATGTCTTTATTCACTAGAAGTTATCTTGTTTTGTCAATTTCATTGAAATCACTTGATATTCTCTGTTTTAATTTTTGCTTTATATTTAGTTTTATTGTGAACATATTCTTGCTTAGTGTGATCTATATGTTAAATATTTGTAACTGGTACAATATACATGTTTTCTCGAAGACTAATCAATTATATTCTTTAGTATGGTGGTGAATTTGAATTAGTGTATGCAAACTATAAATTGGTTTTGAAATTTGTGAGAAAATGTAAACAATTTAATTAATAAATCTAAAAATTAGTGGTGGGTTTTGTAGAGGTAGCATGAATTAATTTAAAAAAATGGTCATGGTTATATGTTTGCCGAGAAAAAGGGTGGAGAACAAACAAGAAAGGTGACTTTGAGTTAACGTGGTTTAATTGAAGGTTACATGTTTTATTTTTGAATTAATTAAATTGATTAAAAAAGCCTTAAGGAGAGCCTTTAGGGCTTTATTTAGCAAAACCCTTTTTTTATATATAAAAATAAAAAATAAGGGTTTGTATAACTAGGATTTGTTTTGCAAAAATTCTTGAATTTAATTGAAATATTTTAGATACATTACAATCTCTAGACAAATCCTAAATGGAATAAAGACAAAAGCTTTTGTGAAAATTTAAGTCGATTTTACACAAATTATAAATAACACAATCAAAAGTTATGCGATTACAAATAGGGTTTTAGAGTGTGTTTAGTTTGAGAATATGAGAATGGAGAATGTGAATAAAAATGAACGGCGGGTGTTTGCTTGATGGCAGTGGGTAAAATTTAAACATCAAACCCATAAAAATGAGGTTTGTTCAAACCCACTAAGAATGATAGTTTTCATTTTCGATTCCTACTTATAACTTCACTGTATAGTCATGATGATGGTTTAGGGATTTGTAAAACTCACTAAAAAATGAAGAAAAAACTCATCGAAAGTATAGCTTGTGAGATCTTAAATCGAAGAGGAGAAAACGCTGAATTTTATGGTGCAATTTTTATAATTTTTCGACTTGTCGTTTGTGAGATATTTAGTTTTTAAAAAGATAGGGAAAATGGGTATTTGATGAAAATGAATGTTGAGATTGATTCTCCTATTCTCACACAAAATTATTGTACTCATTTGAACCTGTTCTCAACCAATAACACAAATCTTCTAAACTAATGAAATAAATGAAAGCAACCAAGACTTAAACGTTGACTTTACCCAAGAAAAAAAATAAAATGCCACCATATTTTGATGTCATTTGTACAACTTACAACCTTATAGTTATAGCATATGAACTTATTAAATTACCCGATATCAGTTAACTAACTACTACTAATTCGTACCCATTTAGTCCTACTAGGAACTCCATCGTATACAATAGATAACTGATAATACCCCGGTGGCGCCACCTCAGCAGTCGCCGGAGCTAAACACACCACTCCATAATTATCGGTAAATCTCTTTTGTATCTCCGTCACCTCCAACACCAACAACCTTTGATTCATCGAAAAAGAATGAGTTGTAAAAGATGGCGCCATCATTGTCACATAAACCTTCTCATTTTGCAACTCTTTACCATCTCCCCTAAATCGAAAATTAAAAACTATTTTTTGTTCATAAACTAAATTCACCCCGGTTTTAATCCCGGTTATATTAGGTCTTAACTTCGGCCCAAACAAATATGGTGGTGAGAAGGCTTCGACGCTTAACTCAGTTGGAAAAGGCGCCGAGAAATTATAGTTAGAATTTGGATTACTCCCGCCTACAATAACACGACCATCTGATAATAAATGAGCACTCGAATGGTACATCCGTGGAATCGTAGTCGGGTTCATTTTATGAAATGACTTTGAAGCCGGTTCATATAGAACCGGGTTCAGCACCGGTTCTCTTGCTAGGTCCCACCCAGCTGCCCCACGTGCCGCACCGTTTATAATCAAAACATCACCCGTGTGTAACAATAACATGTCCCCCATTATTCGACTCAAGGGCATTTCTGTCATTTTCCATTGCGGATTAATATCATTTAATCTCAACTGTCCACATGTTTTTGTCCCTACTACAAAATCGTTAGCAAGAGCTTTATCAATTGCGTCGTGCATCGTCCCGCCACAAACGAAAACCTCGGCTGCCGGAGGAACGGTTTTTGTAGTACCGAAAAGGTTTAGCGGAAGCAGAACTGATGAACCGGTACTTGGGTAATTGCGAGAAACGTCACCGGGCATGACTGGATACTTTCGTATTACCTTGTTATGCACGTAATCTAGTAATATTGCGCGATCGTTTGCGAATATGAAGAGGTTTCCGTCAGTGTTGAGATGGATAAAAGGGTAGAGATTGTTCGGGAACGGGTCGGATCTTAGTGTCTCTCGTAGAAATGGAAGTTGGTATTGAACTGTAACAAAATGTGAAATATTTACTCGTTATTAAAATCCATAAAAAATACGGAGTAGTAACGGACGTTTGTCACATTTTACAATTAATTTGAGAATATTTCTAAGTTTAGAAGTGTCTGAATATAATTTAAACTCCATTTTTACCAGTGTACATAAATAAATATGAGTTGGTATGTTAATTAGTACTCCATTACGAGTATCATTATTCTCGATCATCCTTTTTATAATTTTCATTAACACTACCATCAAGAATATAATTAGTAAAGTTGCAATTTTCAAAAATTGAACATATATAATTATTATGTCGCAAATAATAATGTAGAGACCGAACAAAGTTTGTACTAATAAATGAAAGTTATTAACTTTGAGACTCGACAAATTTATATAAACTTAAAGTCAATGTCACAATTTCAGTTACTTACCGGAATTTGGAGTCTTCGGAATAAACTCATACGTAAACTGTCGTCTACCGCCAACAACAATCACTTTTCCGTCGGGCAACAATTGGTTAGAAGCATACCATCGAGGCGAAACGAGCCCATTTCGATTTTCAACCCAATCACAATCATCACAAGGATTAAACGTTCTAACAACGCGTTCGCCCGCATTATTCCCACCAGACTGAATCAACACACCATCAGGCAACAACGAACCCGAAGAACACCAAGTGTCGGACAAAATAGTAAGCGGACGAACCCCACGTTTCGCAGGATTAAATTCGACGGAATGAGCGTAACAATCTAGATTTGGAGGGCATTTTTCGGCTGGAAAAGTAATATTTGAAGGGCCGAAATCAGTTCGATCGAAAGTAATGATTCGATCATTTGGTAGTAAGGCCATATGCATGGCGGAAACACCAATGCTGCTCTTTAAAAGCTTCCATTTTCCTCTGGTTGAATCAGGCTCTGATGATGATGATGAAGGAACTGTTAATAGTAATAATATTATGATCACCGCAGGTGCCATTAATTAATGGGGTGGAAATGGAGTTTTTGAGAATGAAGTGAGCAAGGAAGAGTGAGGATATATAAATATAATATATATGATATGATATATATGAATATGAATTTATGATATAGTAAAAGGTTGGCATTTTGTATATGGATAGTCAATAAAAGTCAATGGTTTGTTGGGTTAGTAATGAAGGCTCTTAATGCTGCTTTCATCAGAAGTTTTTGGCTGGTTCTTGAAGTTCTTGGAATCATATATGAAAATAAATTATCACTGCACTTTAGAGAGTCATATTTCATAGTCAACTTTCTACATGTTATAACATATAATTCAGTAAATAGGCAACGTTAATCGGTCCATATATATACTTGTACCGCTACAAGGATAGTATAATATATGAAATGCGATGCAATGTTCACCTTGACTCGACTCGACGTTTATTTTAAGTTTATTTGCCGAAAAACGTAATTATTTTCATAAAGTCATCTACTGCGAAATAAGCTTATCTATTCACCGGAGTAGCACTTCCAAAGTTGTTACTCATTGGAAGTGAACATGGACGTATAGTACATTGAAGATGACCACATCTCCAATAATTAGGTGTTATAAGTTGTGTAAAAACATGGGTATCGATTTTTTTCTTATTTAAAAATGTTAATAATATTGGTGTTGTAGACTAATCATCAAGTAGATAATTTTTTTTTATCTTATACAATACATTTTAACCCCTAGAGCTCTCTCAGTTTTATACATTTAACTCCTCATCCAAAACTAACAATTCATGGTCCAGTTCAGAAAGATATGATGTTAGTTAAAATTTTAAGAGTAAGATGTAGTATAGTTATGATGTAATATACGTTTATAAAACAATAAATCTGGACTATAAATCAAAAAAAGAAATAACTGAAATTTTTTCTGTCCTTCTGATTCTAAACCATTCTTATGTGCTAGTAGTTGAATTTGTTTGTATGGAGGTTTGTATTGGATATTTAATACCCTTTTAAAAGAAATGTGATCAAATGCTACTTAAAAATCATTTAAAGTCTTGGAACATATAATATGTGTTATGAATATTAGCAATAATTTAGGGTAGTAATATGTAATTTAGTTATTTGGATTAGATTTGATTGGAATGTAAGGCAAACAAAGTCTCTTTACTTGGTAGACTATGACAAGGATTAATAAAAAATGTAGACGGTTGAGGGTATATCGCGTGTGTGTTCTTGTATGTCGATTTTAGTCTTGTTTCTTATTGGTCGATTCGCGTTTGCTTTGTGTGTTTTAAGATTTTTTCCAACAATATAAATTAAATAAATATAAATGGCAATATATATATATATATGTATATATATATATATATATATATATATATATATATATATATGTATATATATGATTGAGATAATGTGAAAACAAGTGGATAAAATAAAAACGGTAAAAACACTTTTTAGCCCTTGGATAAAAATATATATATAAAATGGGGGTAAAGATAAAAAAACCGGTGAAAACAAAAAAAAAATAAGGGTTCACATATGAAAATTTATGTGAAGCAAAAATAAAAAAAGGTTCACAAATATTTTTTTTGTGAAGCGAAAAAAAATTAAGGTTCACAACTAAAAAAAATTTGTGAAGCTAAAAAAAATTAAGGTTCACAACTAAAGAAAATTGTGATACTAAAAAAAATAAAGGTTCACAACTAAAAAAATTTGTGAAGCTAAAAAGAATAAAATTTCACTCATTTGTAAATTTATGTGAAGCTAAAGAAAATAAAGGTTCACAAGTAAAAAATTTCTGTAAAGCAAAAAAATATAAAAGTTCACTACTAAAAATTTATATGAAGCAAAAAGAATGAAGATTCACAACTTAAAGTAAATTGTGAATGAAAATTGAAATCGTTTTAACCGTTTTTATTTTAACTCCTTGTTTTCACCAGAACCCAACCCTATATTATATATGTCGTCGTTAAAAGAAAATTGTACATTGTTTTAAACAGTTAAAGATAAAGGTAACTTACTGATTGCATATATAGACATAACTAGGCAAATAGAAAAGATCTACAAAAAGAATAGTACATGAATTGAAGACTTTTTCTTGAAGCCTTCTTTTCGGTGAAAACAGAATTAACCCTTTATGGTTTAAAGTTGTCCTTTTCACCACCTACTCTTTTCATTTGTTCACCAACAACAATTTTTTTCTTTCCTTTATACATTTCACCATATGTATGGTAATATTAACTTACCGAATAATAAGTCAAAATATGTATTAAAATGAAAAGGAGCGGGTCGAATTGATCACGGGTCGAACCCGTACTTTGTGTTATATGGGACATTGCAAGAGCAATTTAGGATTTTCTTCAACAATATATGCCACACATCTCATCGATACCAACATATAAGTTCACAAAACCCCTTGGTTGTTAATTCTTGTCAAATCGCGTCTATGAATGGTAACTTTTATATAAATTCTCGTTGACGTGTTTTTTGTTTGTAAGTTCTTGAATCGCTAGCTAGCCACATACGGTTTGATAGAACTCTTTACGCTTTTCGACTTTATTTTGTACCATTTCCGTCTCTCCGCAACAATGAAAACAGAGAATTTTGTCCCCGTTCTACTTCCGGTAATACTCGCACATGCATGTCTCTTATATTCTTCGACTTCATTTGCACATGGCCTTCTGTTCTGATTCTTTTTCCTTCAGAAATTTCTCTTACTCACAACTTAAAACTTGAAGGAACTCAATCAAACCAAAGGGTCATTGGCCTAACGGTATCGATCGAGATGACCTTCAACTAGGAGGTTGTGGGTTCAAATCAAGGGCCGGATATATGTATATGTTAGTGGGAAACTGTGTATATTCGTGGTGGGGTGTACGGAGTTCATCGCATTTTCAAAAAAAAAAGAGAAGAACTCAATCAAATGATCACCTTCTTCGCTACATTTGATAATTGGAAATTGTATGCATAGTAATTAGAGTATCTTTAATAAGAATTTGAGCTAGCATTGTAACCAAAAAGTAATTAACATCAAGTTATAATAAACACACAGCGTTAAAACTTGAATCATCCGGTGTTAAATTCAGTTCAATATAAGAATAAGTGCATCAAATGTGGTAAAATTAACTGTGTTTGTAATCAACCAACTAGAATGACTTATTCGGTGTGTAATAAAATTTCAACTATTACTAATAGTATGTATTCGATAACTTCACATATGGTAGCCAGTATGTTTACTCACGTGTCACTTTGATATGTCACCACGTCATTAATCGCGTCATCGGTCATCGTCATGTCGTGAAAGTCGGTGCCACTTCATCAGGTTATAAAAAGCCAGATGCATATACAATTAACAATAACTTAATTAACAATAACTGAAAGTTTATCAGGCACAATAGAAATCGTTTTAGTTGGTTACATATATTAGAAATCAACGCATAATTAATATAAAAAATGACGCACTTAACTTTCTGTATAGTTATAACTATGCTCCATATCAAGTTCAAAACGTCAACATGGTAAATTCGAAGTAAAACATATAAATTTATTCCTGTGACAGTCTATAGGTATGGTTTTCGTGTCCTTAACCTGTTCCATTGTTTTAATGAAAACTTTAGTGCTCACAAATCATTGTCACTTTTATATATATGTTTGCTCATTTTCAACTTTATTTTCTTACCTAAGCCATTTCTCTTTATGACTCACTTGAAGTTAACTAGCTAGGGACGGACCACAAGGTGGTCTACCAAGTCAACACACTGGCGTACTTAAAACACCGAGCAATGTGGCCCCTCTTGTAACCGATCTGTTGACTAAGTCACACGAACCCCATCCACCTTCATTTTGGTGATTGACTGACATAACGAAAACACAGAATCATATATCCATCCAACTACTCTTTCGATAAGCAGAATAACGCCCGGCCAGTTTGTTTCTAGTTTGCCTACAAATAAGTACACTCATTTATCGTTACAGAGTACACCAATTATGTTAACATAAATTTACGATAGTGGTTACTTACGTCTAATTTAGTCGAAAAACGAACGACAAAAGATAAAATGACATTTATGTATGTCAACGCAAGGTTAACATTTAGAAATGATTATTTATAAACTAGAAATTGAAGCGCGATTTATTTGATACTCTGTATAAAATTGAAGCGCAACATCTAAACTTGAACGCTTCTAGCCGTCCACTCCCAACAACGGCATGAGTAACGGTTGTATAGATTGCCATGAACGTTATCATTCCTCTAATTTATACAACTTTATTTTTCAATCTATCTAACCCATAAAACTTTATAAACCCAATTACAATGTTCTATACAGTAAGTTCATCATATACAATGTTGTATATGATATCATCCCGCTAATAGAGAAGTGTGATACGTACAACTAGCTCCACCTAAACAAAATTCTTTATATCACTACACCAATAATATCTAATTCCGTCGATTAAAAGCAGGGTATGGGACCTCTTAGCATACATGTTATTTCCAAATATTATTAGATCAGCTTCCTTGCTCACTCTACTAATCGGTTACCGTACCATCATGGTCGCGGCCCAATTTAAAATTTTATTAAGATTTCACTACTCGTATCTTAACTTCTAGTGTTAAAAGGAGGCCATGACATTGATTTTGCATGAGCCCTAAAGTGAAACACAAATGATGTTATACCATCCATCACCATTGTGGCATTGCTTAGCTTTTCATATGTCGACCAAAGTAGTTGTCTTAACGCCACGATTTGACCAAAATATACTCCAAAAGTAACCTTTTAAATAAGAAAGGGTAACATTTTGTGAGACGGTTGGAGTATTATTTTTTTTTCTTTTTTTCTTTTTCTTTACGATGAATATTATTAAATTAGCAAGAAGCTAGAAGTAAGGAATGTTTACTTAACGTTACATATGAACATTAAACAAATATGAGAAATGAAATGCGTTTTGATATTAACTTGTTCTTTTCTTGCCGGTGATTTTATTTTTCAAGTTGAACTGAATTTTGTTTAAACATGCATTATTTCACATATGTAAGGTAGGGGCCTTTGTTCCTTTTGTGTGGTATAAATGTGTACTCGTTGAGATTTTTTAAGTAATTCAATGGTCTTTAAACTTAACCCATTAAATCCCCACCAATTTCAATATTATTTTTTCCCTTTTGAAAAAGGTAAAGTCACTAATAATTGCTATATAAAATCATTTCGTTATTATAATCTTTGATTTATTTAGGATCCTATAAATACGTATTAAGGAAAAGGCAATTGCGGATTGAGCTAACTATGTATATAACTAATCGATAATTGGTCTCTTTAATTATAATTATACAAGTATTAAGCTTAGCTATAATACATTTGGTATAGTTGCACAAAAACAAGGTTAAGTTTTGTTAAACGAATTATTAATTCTAAACAAAAGTTATTAATGAATTACATACAAAAATAGCTTATTATCCTAATTTAGTTTTGTTAAACGAATTATTAATTCTAAATAAAAGTTATAAATGAATTACATACAAAAATAGCTTATTATCCTAATTTAATTTGTTGAACCGGTAACATTAACGAACAACGAAATTATTTGAAAAATTATAACATTTGACGCGTAAATTAGATAAACTCGTATCCCAAACCACCCCTGAAGCAAGGTGCTTGGAAATGGAAATTATGATTACACATGCATGCATAATGATGATTAAAATAAAAGGACACACATGAAAGTAATTTGCAAGTTTTCATGATCAACTAGTGTCGGTAGCAATTGTATGAGTTAAGTTTTTACCGAGTCCAATAGTGTCGGTTGATGGGCCCAATGACCCACCTCAACAAGTACGGTCTAAAACCTAACCACCTAGCTCCTCCACACAATGCTGCCGTTTAGATTTGAAAAAAAACCCGGTTCCCGACCCGAAACCGGAAACCGAAACCGGTCAAAACCGGTTTTGACCAAAACCGGTCAAAACCGGTTTTGACCAAAACCGGTTCGGTTTTTGTAAAAACCGGCGGTTTGGGAACCGGTTTGGGATATATCCGTTGGCGAACCGGTTTGTAACCGGTTTTACCCGAGCCGGTTTGGAAAACCGGTTTTAAAAACCGGTTTGGAACCGGTTTTTGTGGATTTCGAAAACTAGCCGTTTTGTATCCGTTTAGAAGCGGTTTTTTGTGTTTTTTTTACCATTTTGCCATCCTAAAACTAGTATAAATAGATACCTTGGGTTTGGTTTAGTCACAACACTCAATCTTGCTAATTCTAGTCTTTAAACACTCAAAACGCTTACGATTTACGTACGAAACTCTCAAAAAATTCTCTACTCCTCTCAAAACGCTCTCGAAACGCTATCAAAATGGCCACTCAATCTTCTTCAACTTCCGCCGGTGTTGGTTCTTCAAATGCACCAACTATTGTTCAAGTTTTGGTAACCAAACGAAATCCTGAGATTTGATGTAATTACAACAAAGTGTTATTGTCGGATGGTTCCACTAAGGCATTTTGTAAACGTTGCGGGAAATTTTTGAAAGCCGACTCCAACTCTACTTTGAAATCACATGCTACAAAGTATTGTGATGGTGTCAAAAGTAATCCCGAGTCGAGTCAAGCAACAATGTCACGGGATGGGGGTATTTTTTCATACGAAGCGGAGCGGTGTCGAGAAGCATTTGCCGGCTTTGTGATTCAAGAAGCTTTGTCGTTCAACCACTTCGACAACCCTCGGCTTACTAGGGTCATTCAAAATACTCTTCAACCGCGATATAATCATGTAAGTCGTCTTACTCTTAGACGTGATGATCTTAAATTGTGGAAAAATGCTAAAAGTCAACTAATAATTGGTTTTGAAAACTTAAATACAAGTGTATCATTAACAACCGATGTTTGGTCGGCTCCTCATGGTTTGCCCGGTTCGTACCTTTGTGTTACCGCACATTGGGTTGAACCCGCAACTTGGCAAATGATGAAACGTACCATTGCTTTTGAAAACTTTGACTATCCTCACACGGGTAAAAACTTATTTTACATGTTACGAGATGTAATGAAAATGTTTAAAATAGAACAAAAGGTTTTTTCAATCTCGTTTGATAACGCGACTAATAATACAAACGCCGTTCAAAGGTTAATACTAAAATACGAACCACCTTTGAAAGGCATTTTCTACCATAGTAGATGTGTTGCACACATCATTAACTTGGTTGTGCAAGACGGACTAGCGGTTCAAGAAATAAGCGTAGTAAAAAACGCGTATAAAATTATGTTACAAGATATATTTTGTTCGGGTAAGGCTAGATACAAACATTATATGAGATTATGTAAGGAAACGGATTCCATCTTTTTAACCCCTAATTGGGACATGCCCGTAAGATGGAATTCGACTTACAACATGTTTATGTGTGGTTTACGGCAACGCGACACTTTATACGTTTTTCATGATCAACTTGTTCAAAAAGGTCTTGCAACATCATTTTCCGCCGACTATTGGGAGGTTATTCAAAAGATAACCGAATTGCTCAAAGTTTTTAAAACCGCAACTACTTTATTATCGGGTGTTTATTATCCCACAAGTCATTTGGTACTTAATCAAATATTTTTAATGAGTTCAAAACTAAGCGAATACGAATTTTGTGGTAATGTATATGCAATAATGGTGGCTCCCATGAAAACAAAACTAAGAAAATATTTTAAAGAAATGCCACCGGTAATTAGTTGTGCCGCCGCGTTAAACCCATGTTTGAACATTTCCGGGGTGGAATTACTTATCGATAACATTTGTAACGATTTGGATTTGAATGATGAGGATCCATTTTTTTCACAAAATACAAAAGACTATTTTAACAAATCTTTTAAAGATTTATTTGGTCATTATTTTCAAAAATATAGTTCAACAACAATGGTTTCTTCTAGTTCGGCTTCCACAATGTTTGCTTCATCATCTTCTTCCCGAGATCCAATGATTAATTTATATAATAGTTTAAGACAAGAAAACCATAAACGGGCAAGGGGTGATGGTGACCAAAGGGCCACTAGCGAATTTGGGAGATATATCGGAACGGATTTTTTAGCCTCAATGGGACCCGAAGAATTCGCACATTTTGACATTTTGGCTTGGTGGAAAGGGAGGGAATCTCAATTTCCCATCCTAACCATCATGGCCCGAGATTTACTAACCGTCCAAGCTTCTACGGTAGCTTCGAAATCCGCCTTTTCTCTTAGTGGCAGGGTACTATCTATACGAAGAACAAGACTCACACCGGCCTCATTAGAGATGTGTATATGCTTGAAGGAATACTTAGACGCCGCGGAACGTATACAAAACGTTTCAAGTCTAGAAGGTGAATTGGAATACGAAGGAGATATACACGATATCGAGGTGGAAGCGGGTATGGCAATATCACTTTCCGATGAAGAAATTGCTCTCGATCAAGCTTCGCGAGAGGCTTCCTCCGAAGAAGATTTCGACTTTTGAAAACTACCCAAGTTGAAGATGTTAGAAGAATTAAAGATTAATAAAAGTTGAAGGTTTTTGAAGAATTATATAGAATTATTGGTTTCGATAATATTTTTATGAAAATTTAGAAGACTTTTTTTTAAATTATTGTTTAGTTATGTTTCCATTCATAATGTACTAGCATTCTATCGGAAAAAATTTGAAAAATACGTTGGTTTTCCCTAAAACGCTTAACGTTCGAATAAGATTGAATTATATAGAATTATTGGTTTCAATAATATTTTTATGAAGATTTAGAAGACTTTCTTTTAAGTTATTGTTTGGTTATGTTTCCATTCATAATGTACTAGCATTCTATCGGAAAAAATTTGAAGAATACGTTGGTTTTCCCTAAAACGTTCAACGCTCGAATAAGATTGAATTATATAGAATTATTGGTTTCAATAATATTTTTATGAAGATTTAGAAGACTTTCTTTTAAGTTATTGTTTGGTTATGTTTCCATTCATAATGTACTAGCATTCTATCGGAAAAAATTTGAAGAATACGTTGGTTTTCCCTAAAACGCTCAACGCTCGAAAAAAAACCGAATTTTAGAGGAAAACCGGTTTGAAACCGGTTTTTGAACCCGAACCGGTTCCAAACCGGTCCAAACCGGTTACAACCGGTTAGGGTTTTTTCTCCCCCCAAACCGGTTCGGTTCCAACCCGGTTTTTGGAAAAACCGGTTCTTGACCATTGACCAAAAACCGGTTCGATTTTCCAACCCGAACCGGTTTGACCCAAAAACCGGTTTTGTTCACCCCTACTGCCGTTTGCTTACTATGATCTTGATCACCATATATATATGGCTCATTCCATTGCTATATATCATGTTACATCATCACATGTTTTATGTATAAATTTCAATCCTTTTCTAACTTGTTAATTGGGTTGTATTGCGTAGTAAAAAATACGTCCGAACGATGAAAATTCTGCTACATACCATAACATATATAGGTTAGATTGAATTTAATTCATCTCTAAAAGCTTAGAGGTGGTAAAATAGACTGATCTTTTAACGAGTCAAGTTGAGTTTGTCACAGTATTTGTCTTTCCTTGATAAATATCTATATCTATTAAAATAATTAAATGTGTTAGTTTAGATAAGGTACGACATATTTTTACATAATTATTAATTAAATCTACCACGTACGTTCCGATCCATCCACATTCAGCTTAATAATACTCTGTATCATTATAACTTATTGATAACATCCATTTCGTTTTTAAAGTTACATGTAAAATGCACGATTTATGATCCAACGTGTTTGTAACATTGATCATATATAATTTCTGGCGACAGATTTGTAACCTAATGGAACAAACTACATAGTGGCGCACGTTGTTTGATGAAAGTTTCGGAACATACAAAACAGAAAATTGATCGAACACTATTCCTTGTACCAAAAGGTCCATCTCGATCACTCGAAAGTATATCGGAAACAACATATATAATCATTTTTATAAATATTAGTTTATAACTAATTCTTGAATCACATAGATATATCGAACGATGGCTACTCGACTGATAAAAAGGCTTGAATATAGACAAAGTAATAGAAGACTATTAGTTTGTAGTTGTTAACGCACGTAATGAATGAATCTTCAACGTCCAAAACAAGGCGATATTTAACACCATGAGGGCCTGAAGCATTTAATTTAATTTGTTTATTATAAGGAGAAATTAAGTGGCCCACTTATAGGAGCCTGTTTGCTTCAAGGTGACCCAGGCTTAGTAGAGGTAAATATCAAGACAAAACTAAAACCCACACCCACACTACTTGACTTTAACATAAACATAAAAGCAATAGTACACAACATGACAGTCTGTCTTCTTGTTTTCTTCACGGTGTCCCTGTTTGATACCCTACAATTCAACATAATTTTTTACTATAAAAAACAAAAAATCTAAGTGAAATAATGATAAAAGGATGCAATAAACTAACAATTAGATTCGTTTGTGAATCGTTGGGAAGTGAAAAACGAGTCAAGATAAAACATACACAAGAGTCTAAGTTCAACCCATAGGCATAACAATTATCCATGAGAACTCGGGGTCGAGTTCTTTTCAAGTGAGGGGGGATGATGAGGACGTAACAAACGAGTTGGCCGGATAATTTTTTGGATCAATGGGAGCGTGAGAAACGTGTGAATAACGCAAGCAACGCGAATGTGATGGTAGGGAAGAGCAGAACCGATCAAAAGCTGATATATTCGATGTTGTGCCTGAAAATTTACATCAAGTTTTCTCAGCACTGATTAAAAGTTTTCTCAGCACCGATTAACCCGAATTTCATTCGGTGCTGCACGAATCTGAATTTTTATGTTTGTTAGGAGTTTTATTTTATTTAATTAGTTTTTAATTTTGAATATAAAGATTAAGATTTTGTTTCCTAATCAAGTTAGGATTCTAGGTATTTAGGAATAAAAAGGTTTCTTCCTCTTCAAGAAAGTTAACCTTATAAATAGTAGGCTTTTCTTTCATTATTTGGAACGTTTAATAATATTTTCCTTTTGAATTAGAGTTTTATCTCTTGTTTGGGTTTCATTATTTGAAGCGTTTTGGAAATAATCTATGTACCTTTTGGAAATTGACTGATTAATGTTTCAAACTCTGATCAACCTTTCATTGTAAGAAACCTATGAAAGGCTCGTTCGAAAAACTTATAAGAATAGATGCTTTTACTTCCTATTTTTAACTAGGGCGGAATGGGAGAAACATCTTAGGGGTGATCAGGGAATGGGTCGAAAACGGTCGATGGATATCCCGATTAGACCTCGTACATCTAAGTAAAAAATATTCGCCCTCCCCGGGTAACCTGGACGTGAAAAAGCTCCTCCATTTACACGTTTAACCTCCCCGGGTAACCTGGACGTGAAAGATGGCTTAGTGGTTGACGTCCTGATATACTAACAAGATATCTCAGGTTCAAACCTCACTAGCTGCACATCTTGGATTGACCAGGAAAAGGTTAAAAAACGGTCACGGGAAATCTCGGTTAGACCGGATACATCTGAGTAAAAATATTCGCCCTCCTCGGTTACCTGAACATAAAAAACCTCATTTGTTTACCCGTTTAGGATGTGAGAAACAAAACGAGTAGAGTATATAATATATAATCGTTGTTTATCAAGAACGTCACTTTAGTTCAAAGTTATGATGCAATGAGAATGATGTATCATCCACACCTACTGCATTTTAAGAACGAAAAAAGAATTGCATAATATGCAAGAATCGAAACTTCAATAAGTTTTGAAAAGGTTTTATATATGATCAACCTCGTTGAACCGTCGGAACGTGATCGAGTTTAACCACTAATGGTCTCGATTGTACATTTTTCAGACATGACATATAGTTATATAGTTATAAACATACATAAAAGTTTCAAGTCTTGGTTCATGGATAAAAAGTGTAAAGTTTTCAAATTTATTATAAACTTGGAATCCGCAATTAATGAGGCGAGGCCCATCAATAAAAGGAAAATGTAAATTATGCGCATTGAAGGCCCAATAGACTATTATTCCTGTGGAAGTGTGGAACACCGGAACAAGTTGAAGTGCAAATGGTTTGTTGGTTACAATCCAATATCAAGTTGTTTACAAGTTTGCAATTTTTAAAAGTGGTAGAAAAATTTGTATACAACTATACAAGTGTCATCTAATACGAGTAACGGACGATTAAAATGGTTAGAAGAAAAATAATTTTATGTTATCACATCATAATCAGATTTGTTGTAGTTTGTACGAAACGGATGTCGATACCTCATTTTTTACCATAAATCATTTGAAAGCAAACTCGTTTATTCAATAATTTGAAACTGATTAATACAATTTCAAGTCGTGATAACTTATAACAAGATAATCATTTTCTTATGTATATATATGTACATGTATGTAACAGGAACAAAAAAGAAGGAAATTTAAAAAGAGCAGAAGGAGAAGAATTTTTTTATTATTATGATTCAATACTTTATTTATATGATTCAAATTTTTATTAATATAATTCTATATCTTATTAATAAGATTTAATCTTTTGTTGCTATGATTCAAAAGTTTATAATAATAAAAAATTGAATCTTACAAAAAAATACTGAATCATAGTAACAAAAAATAATTCTCCATCTTCTCTCCCTAAAAATCCTTCTCCCTAAAAATCTTTCTCCCTTCAAATGATAACCACATAAAATCGAGAACTTGTGAGAACTACTAGATAACGTATTTGTTCACATGTGATTCGCTCCATTCATGAACGTTGAACACATATTTGTATTTTTGTGTTTTTCGATAAAAATTTTAGAATTTTTTTGACTTTTTTATTTATCAATTGAACGTACATCAATGTTCACATATGGATGAAGTTAATCACATGTGAACAAATACATAAACTAGTAGTTTTCACAAGTTTTCAACTCTTTAGTTGATTTTCATTTGAACCTTCCCATATATATATATATATATATATATATATATATATATATATATATTATGAGGATAAAAAAGAAGAGAATTTAGGGAGGGAATGAAGAGAAGCATTTTATACCACTCATTTAAAAATAAGGTGAAAGGGCATGATTAGTATTTTACTCAACACTAACTATAGGCCTGTTTATTTACGCATTAATGGGCTTAATGTTTTGAAAAGATTATTCGGCCAATTATTTTGGGTGTTTACTTATAACTTATTTATTGAGCCCATTATATACATGATTTATTTGGTCAAGCATAAAGTAGTTGTTGTCCCCCTTAAGCCCATCTTTTTTCAAGGTTACTCCTTACTCTTTTCCTCCTCCAAATGCTGGTACGTTGCACACAAAAATTATCGTTCCCACTTCGAGCAACAAAATCGGTCAACATCTTTGTCCTTCCTCCGACTTCTCGATGTGGTTCACCGTGAACCACCACCACCACCACCCTCTCCATCTCCGCCTCGCGTTTTGTCACTGGTAAATTTTTTTAAAAGTTTCGATTTTTGGGTTTTGATTGGAACAAAAAAAATTGCAATTAATTTGTCAATATTTTGTTTAGTTAGCAAGGGCTATAACTTGTTAGTTTAATCTTGTTATAGACAACAATTAATTTTAACAATTGTGAGCACAAACCAATTACAACTAGCAGTAGACTTAAAGCTAGCATGTATGATGTGCTCATTGTTTTCAAGTACCCACATCATTGCAGTGAATGAAAGTGGGTTCAGTGGGTAAACAACCCGAAATCAGTGGCTGAAAAAAGCTTGGGGTGAAACGGGTTGTACATAAAGCTGTGTGGGTTCGATGGGGTTAAATGGGCCTAGCTCGATTTTAGGTGTTGCTGCTGTTTTGTTTTGTATTTTGAATGGCCAAAATAGTGGCTCTAGTCGGTCTGGACGTCTTGTATGGTTTTGATTTTTGTCATGTAGTTGAGGTGTGCTAGTAAGGTTTATGTTGCATGATGTATGTATTGGTGTATTTTGCCTTCATATTAATACTTGTTTGGTTGTAATTTTGGTTTCTGCAAATTGATTCATATTTATGTGCAGTTAATCAAATATTGTTCTAAATTTATGATGATTCATGAATTATAAACATTTATTTTTTTTTAAATGGTAAGTTATACAATCATGTTTGTCACTCAATAAAAAATAAATAATTTAATTATTTAGTCTAGGGGTAAAATAGTCAATTCTATTATTCAGACTGTTTATTCAGCACGATAAGTAAACAGGATTATCCATTCACTGATAACTATATATAGTCATTTTATACTCATTCTGTCATCTTTATCCATGTAACACTTAATGAAAAAAAAAAGTAAATAGCCCGACACTAATATTATCTAATATGTCGGTTATTAATTTCGTTCCCTTCAATTATGGATGGTCAGTTTTTTTAGTTAAAAATACTAATTAATAGGTCCAAATAATTATGTCAGATCAAATTGTAAGTAATAAGAGGGTGACCAAATATTTTGCAGGTACATATATCGTTTACGTATTTTTGTTTATTCAGGCTCAAATATATATTTTAATTAAAATTGGTTTCCTCTATATGAAGCAATGGCATGATCTAGAAATTAAATCATGTATTGTCGGTAATGAAAAATTATCTTTATCCACAAGTGATTCTTCGAGACTAAATAAACTAGTGTTTGATTTGTGTAAACTTTGAATCAATAACATATAATTTTATTACTAGTAATTACAGTATAAATTTTCATTCGTGAATCACATGGTATAACGTTGATTCACTAATTTATCAAACATGGCTTGATTCACTAATTTGTGATTATGATTCAAAAGTATATAACTATGATTCACAAATTAGACTTTGTAAATCATTGTTGTTATACTATGTTTGTGAATGTTTGATTCAGTGAAATAATTAAAGTTTGTTTACTACATGATGAAAACATAAGGATTTGTTTACTATTATGATCCAGTTATCAAATTAAAGTATTTAAGTTTCTACGTAATGTTAGATTAACAAAGGTATGCAAGTGAAAAAATGAGGGTTTGTTTTTTAAAAAATGTCAAAAGAACGAACTATCAAAAATTCAAAATTAAAGGAACTATAAATAATTTGAATTCTCATTTTCTATCAAAACTTGACCACGTTTGAATTTTATAAATTCGGATTTATTGAATCGTATGGTTAAAGTCGTCTTCCACATTGTGATTTTTTTTTTCCAATTAGATAATAAAAAATTGACGATTCAAAATTTCCTAATATAAATCCTAATTAAAAAAAATCAAGTGGTTATTGGTATAATAAAAGAAACGGCAATCATAGATAAAGAAACTGCAAATTAATTTGAATTCCTATTTTCTAACAAAACTACCTTGACCACGTTTGAATCATTGATTAAAGGACAATTCCTTTTTACTAAATTGCCCCTCTAAATTTACTGAAAAGGCTATTGGTACAATTAATATTACATTATTTTCCAATTAATTTTAGAAATTTGGAAGGTCAAGATCACTTCTCTCATTTCTCCCTTCAAAATTCATTCTTCCTATATTCTACTCACATATATATATATATATAGCCAAAGGTTCAACTGAGAACCATAAAAATGTACAGAACTGCGAGAACTTTTAAATTGTTAGGATTTTAACATGTTAAATGATTCAATCACATTTGAACATTGATGTAGAATAAGGTTAAAAGAAAAATAGTTTGAGATAACATCAAAATAACCTTTAAAAATCAAATTTATATTTTTTGTTCACATGTGCACATTTGATATGTGCACATGTGAACACTTCATATATTTTATAGTTTAACATGTATTTTGTTGTTTTTAACTCTTATTTGTCAATAATAAGAACATTAAATAACATTTCTAAGTAATTTGTTACGTTTACATGTATAAAAACAATGTAATTTAAAAGTTCTCACAGTTTTGTATCTTTTTATAGTTCTTGTTTGAACCTAATCCTATATATATATATATGTCTATGTGTGTGTGTGTGAATGGGATCATGTGAAAACAAGAGGATAAAATAATAACGGTAAAAACAGATCCCAGCCCTTGGATCAAAATATATATAAAAAAAATAGTAGAGATAAAACAAAAATGGTGAAAACGGTTGACCTTCACAATTTTATTAAGTGTGAAGTTGAATTTTTTTTTCCTTAACACTTAATTTTTAAATGTGAAGCTTATTTTTTTTTGCTTCACATAAATTTTATGAATTGTGAAGGTTGAAGATTAAGCTTCACACATTTATAAATTTATGTGAAATTAAAAAGGGTAAGTTTCACAGTTAAAAAATTTCTAAATTTCTGTTAAGCAAAAAAAACAAAGGTTCACAATAAAAACTTTTTGAAAAAGAAAAAAGAAAAAAATTGTTAATATAAACTGAAATCATTTTTACCGACCCTATATATATATATATATATATATATATATATATATAGTAGGATGATCCTGGGGGGGAAGAGAGAAGCAATTATTATTCATCAAGAAGCATATTACCTTCGTCCATACAAATATCACAATAAACGAAGTGAAATTTAGAAAATGTTAATCAGAATTGATGCTATGAATGTGTAACACCCCAAAATTTGTAAGTTTTATATTTATATAAATGTATGTTATCAAAAAATTATATTTGTATTTGGTGTTAAATACAAATATAGTTTTGGGGTTAAAAATATAAAAGAACTATAAGTCGAAGGACTAAAAGTGTCATTTAATGCGACTTGAACGGGGGAAAGTGAAAAATGTCTAATTAAGTATCTTCTTCTTAAAATCTGGAAGAAAACCAAGTTAGTGTGTGTATGGGTGTCTAAAACGTACGGCCAAAGAGGAAGGAAGAAGAAAAACGAAATTGGAGCTAGGTATTGTGAAATTGAGTCTTCAAATCTCTAATTCAACTCAACTAAGGTAAGTACAACCTACCAAAATCTCTTAACTTGATAGTGTAGTGATTTTAGCATATGAACCCTAATTTGGGGTTTAAAAAAAATGGTTGATTAAGGTGGGGGATTGATGTATGCTTGTTAGTAACTAACAAATGAGCCTAAATTTTATAATTTGGGTGTTAAAGAGCTAGATGTGAAATCACAATGATTATGAAATGTCACCTAGTATATATGTAAATGAATAAGTGAAGAAATGAGATGATGGTGATTATAGGTTGTTATTGTTGTTAAATAGCAACTTATTCACCTATAAGTATTGTTATAAGGTAAGTGTTATGACTAGTTGAGAATTTAGTGTTAGAAGTGAAACACTTGAATTCTAGCTAGTTGTGTGTAAAAGAGTTGATTTTGAGCTCATTGAGTTGTAAGTAATTTATGTATGTGTGTTGCTATGTTTAGGTAATACAAGAGTAGGAAAATAGTTGCTTGAGCTAATTGATCTTTAATTTAAGGTAAGTAATGGATGTATGATTTATATTGCAATGCTTGGATTACATTGAGTAGTCAAGTATTTGCTCTTGGTATGTTATGGATGAAGTGTGGTCGTTGAGATACAAGAGTATTCAATGATCACACTAAATGGTGGAATTCAAGGGTGACTTTGAGATTTGAGAAACCTCAAATGTTATGTCTTGACACCATGGTATGGACTCCTTGAGTCAACATGTAAGGAATTGAGGATCCTTAATTCATGTTATGTTATTATGTTAATGTTAATGTTCATGTATACCTTCCTTTACTTACTAAGCATGTTGCTTATAGTTATGTTGTTGATGTATGTAAGTGAGCAAAGTGGGACAAGGGGCGATTTGGGTAAAAAGCCCAAGCGGGAATAGAGGTGGACTTGCTACAAGTTAGTAGTAAGTAATCCTTTCAAATCATGCTCTCGGTACGTAGGAATGCCCGAGTTGTATGGTTGTTGATCAATTAACTTTGGTCATTTTTTGTAACTAAGTACATGATGTAAGAAATCTTTGTAAAGTGAAAGGTTGAAAGTTGCTTTTGGGTTGTAATTACTCTTTTGAATGTTGGAAGTTATGTTGGGTTGAAATAACCCTTTTCTAAATGTTGATTATGTCAAATGGTTAAAATTCTCAAAAGGGTCAAAATGGGTCTCCCAATGGGTTATTTGGTAAAAACTAGTTGAATTGATGGTTTGGACATTTTGGTATGTATTGTTGAGTTGAACTATGTCAATAGAGTGGTTGAAAAGTGGTATGGAAAGTTGAATCTAAATGATTGCAAAATTTGATTCCAAAAGTGTCAAAAGAGTCACTTTTCGGATTTAAGTCCAAAACCGTCATTAGTGTGAAATTTTAGAAAAGTGCCAATTGGGAAACCTTTATTATGTCATATGAAAGATGTCTGCAAAATTTCGTGTCTTGATTCTAAACGAGTCAAAACTTATGCGCGTACAAAGTTGAGTTAAAAACCTGAGTTTTGTTGAGTTTTGAGTCCAAGCACAAATACGCGATCCTAGAAGATAGCTAGGATCGCGTAGTATAAAGGGGAAGTTTTCTGATGTAAAATCCTTCATTGTTACGTGATCCTAGCTACCCCGGAGTTATGTTAGGATCGCGTAATAGTGAAGCAAACTTTCTGATGTGGTTTAATGTACAAGTACGCAATCCCAGACCAATGCTAGGATCGCGTAATATTAAAAGGATTATAAAAATAAATAAATTTAGGGGCGTTTCAAAATGATAAGCTTCCTTGATAAATTATTTCTCCAGGTTATAACACCGATTGATGAATATTATATCCAAAATACATATTCATCGCAGTGAATGTTAGTAAACATTCATGGGGATGAATATTAAAATTAAAATTATTCTGTGATAATGTGATGTTTTAACATTCATCGTAATGAATGTTAGTTAACATTTATCACGGTGAATATTAACTATTTATTAAATAAATATTCATCAACTAATATTATAACTTAAAGCTGAAATTCATCCGTTAATATATTTATTGTAACATCAATTTTGATTAATATTTATTAGTAAAAATAATTTTTTATTAACGTTTTGATTGGTAATTGTAAGATGTTTCATGATGAATAATAACCACTTCCCCCTTCCCTCAAAAAAAGCACTTCCCTCTTGATCACTCCATTATATATATATATATATATATATATATATATATATATATATATATATATATATGCATTTGATATCAGCAGAAACTTTTTATCAATTTATAAAAAGGTTTAATGTGATCTAATTAGAAAAGTTTTGGGCATATCTGGCAAAAGCTGAAAGATTTTTGAAGTAGAGGGGAAAGAAATAATATGACCATTTTTGACAAAAACAGAAAGTACATGGACCATTTTTCACCATAAATGCGTTTTAATGCATGCTTTATCGGTGGAAACTAACCCCAGTCAATGCTAACCTCCCAAATTTCGATATTAGTATTAGAAGTAAGATGAAAATGATTTTATTTTATACACGAGTTTTTCTGAAATATTAAATTAGGGTCAAAAATTATAATTAATGTTTTTTTTTATTATGTGTATTTTCTAGTTGTTAATAAATAATTTGAGACGAAATGAGTAATAATAATACAATAATGAGACGAAATGAGTAATAATAATAATACAATAATACTCGTAATAATTATTGAGAAAAAAACAGAAAAAATAAATAAAAATGAGTACATACAATTAAACATTGGTCAACTGTAAAGATCCAATATGTAGAAACAAATGACATCGAAATAACATATTTACTTTTCAGTCAACCCATCTAATACCGATGTGCCATTTTTTTTACAACTTGCAGTGTAGTCTTAAAGGTACTGACACTACAATTATGATTAAATATTTTATTGATTTAAAGGGTATAATTTCACATCTTGTTTATCAAATTTGTACTTTTAAAGTGTAACTCAAACGTTATGGTTAAGAAGACTGTTTTTCACTGTTAAAAGAAAAAAAAAACACTTCCATCGTATTGATAGACTACTCAAAGTTACTTCCTCCGTCACATATTTAGAGTTCACATTTCTTTTTTTGACGTTCCATATTAATTGTCGACTTTCAAAAGTAAATGAGTATAATTAACTAAAGTTTCTATATTACCCCTACTTTATATTATTGTCGTACAAAAATTAGATAAAAAGTAAATGTAAAATTGTCATCTTACACAAAAATACAATGCAATAATTGTGTTTTATCATACTACGTTTAAATACAATGTAATAATTATTTTTCTTAAACTGTATTTTTTTGTTCATTGACAATAAATTTTAAACGGCAAGATTATATTTCTGTACTCCATAATTTATTTCATCACAAAGAAGAATTATAACGACAAGAATAATACCTAGTACATAATTAATCGGTGTATACTAAAGTTGATTTTGAGTAACCATCGGATCTAGCTAGAGGGGACCTGACCAGCTGGCATTTGGGAGAAAAAACCTAAACATGAATGCTAAGTATTCAATAATATTACTTTTTCAATTTCGAATTTAATTAATTAACATTCCTGTTGAGGTTTACTACGATTTTGTTATGCATCAATGACAAGTTTTATTTTTTATTTTAGTACTAAAATTATTTTGTGTGGATTTAAGTGAAAATGTCGAATTATATAAATAAAATCTTAAAGACGACTAAGAATAATAAAATAATAAAATATATAATGGTAATGAACGGTAGTTAATATTCATCACTTCTCTTCTAAAATCACTCAGTGTCAAAAAGTTCACTTAGTGATTGAATTGGATCACCCTCTTATTAAAAAAAAAAAAAAAAATTAGAAGAGAGTAAAGACTCCTCGCTCGGCCTGGGTATAGTTGGTTTGCAAATTGGCGTTGTAAGCCAATGCCCATTCGATACGTCTAATTTGAGCTTTTTGTCTAAACGGGTCGACAAAATAAACGTACCATATTATGTGATAATGATTAGTGTGGGAACCAGAACAAATTCTGCTAAATTATATTTTCGTGAAAGTAATGCATTTGGTCTAGAGCTAATAATGAAGTATAATTGGCAGCTTGTATAGATAAAACACGGCTAATTAATACTCAGTACTACGTAAGTATTAACTCATTAGAAGGAAAAAATCAATGTGTTCTACAAGATTATTTGTCTAACTACAAGATTGAAATCTTTTGGTAGTGGTTGTATAAACTTTTAGCATCCAACTTATGTCATAAGACAGTAGACATCTAATGAATTATTGAACTAATCGATGAATGTTTAAACATATATCAAGGACTGATGACGAAATATACTCATTATAAAAGATGGTGGCAGTGAAATATTTTGAACATTCTTATGAACAAATAATGCCCACATGAAATATATACACAAACAAGAAACAACATTGATTATGTACCTGTAAACCTTTTCTCTTGCAATTTCATTCCTTTTTTTGCTAGTTTCATGAAAACACGTATACAAGGTTGTATGCATACAATTAACCAGAGACTATGCAAATGCTTTACCCATATCTTCTTCCACTACACTCACTTCAATGTCCAACAGTGTTTGATTTCTTGAAATTCAAAACAACATTGTTGTAAATACTTGTACTGCTTTCATTGAAACTTGAACAATATTGTCCACAATTTGAGCTACCCTTTTACCCAACAAATCCAGGCTTGACCTTAAAATCTTTTAGCAAGTTGCTTGATGAATTATACTATTTGGACTGTGACAAAAATAAGTTACAAAACTTGGGTAATTTCAAGAATTATTTAAAGTTACGTGCCAACTGTTGTTGATGAGGACAAAATCATGCAGCATCCAAGGCAATCAAATCAATCAAAACCAGTACACTGCAACTGCAAATGCAAATGCAAATTCTAGGGTTCATAACATTGATTTAGTGATAGATTTCAATATGGAGGTTACTTTGTCTACTTACATCTATCAAAAACAGTGCGACTGTTTTACCCTTTTCCCCAAGACACAAGCTGTTTATCACTTACTGATTCAACAGGTCTCTAAATTTCACACACATTCATGCTTTTGATCCATGAAATAAGAAAACAAGAAGCCTAAAAAAAGGACAGGGTAATCTAGACCCACTGGTTTCTTAATATGACATGTATTCCACAAACTATGCAAATAAATTAATGTGTTAAAACTAATTAAATCTCAATATGGTATTTAATTTAACTTTCTGTGAAAATAGTTTGCATGTAATATGCATACCCTAGATTGATGTCAATGATAAGGTAATGATGATAATGAAGTGGGATTTATTATAAAGTCAAAATATACTCCAAACCCACAATCCTTTTCCAATTAGTTTTCAGATTTCATTCATAGAGTAGCAATGATTATAAAACCTTTTTGGTAGGATTTTGTTTTCTGGGTACTTGACAGAGTTAAACTACAGTCAAACAAAAATTCATCATCATTACACACATTTTCTCCTTCATCTGTCATAACCGAACAAAAACCACAACAAAAAAATAATCAAAATGCCATAAAAATCATGAAATTTTAAAAAATAACACAAACCCACCTCAAAAATCTTATCTTTTCATGATGGGTATACGTAGATGTAATAAAGTTTGAATCTTTATATCACAAGAAGCCACAATTGGGGGGAATGAAGCCTGGTCCGACGTCACTAGACCCCGAAATTACAATCTCTCAAATACAAATCAAATTAGTCAACGAAGATGATATACAATCTTTGAGTTGACTACCATGATACGCTATATATATACATATAAATATATGAATATATATATATATAGAGAGAGAGAGAGAGAGAAAGATCTAGGGTTTCTAGTGGCCTCGAGCCAGACAACAATCCCCTCAAAAGGAAAAAGCTTCCACCTTTTTATTTGTTTCTTGATTGTTGTTGTTGTTCATGTTTTGGGTGTGATTTGAAAAAAAAGAAAAATTGGTGTGTGAGAAAATGGTGAGGGGTAGAAGTGAGAAAGAGATGATAAATAAAGGAGGTTATGCAATGGTGATGAGCATAAAAGGACAAGGCGACAAACAAAGTCATAAAAGCAAACCAACAAACACCCGCCCACTCTCCAAGAGAAATGCATTTTCTCAGTAAATACATTTATTTTTATTTTTATTTTTTCAATTTTACAACAAATTCTTAAATTATTAGACCATCAAAGTTTATATTGTTACAACAAGTTGGTACTACTATATATCGCAAGTAAAAGATACGGCGTATAAACTTAGGTCTTGAGAAATGTTCTGAAAATCAATTTTATTATCAAACCAGTCGAAGTTTCAGTTCGGATTCAACCGATTTGACCGACCAATTGAGTCATATGACATTAATAGGTCATATTATATTAATATTAATTATATTAATAAGTAACTCAAAATAATCAGGTTTTCCTGTTTGATTCGTCGGTTCAATCGGAAAATTTCTCAGTTTTTCAAATATTAAAATTACACCGCTTAAATCGAACCATTCCCCGTATTTGGCAAAATTTAAAATCTTTGTCTCGAGCCTGAATTTTGTGCTACGTGTCATGTCAATTTCTTAGTTTAAATGTATGTGATAGTATATTTTAAACATGAGAATGGTAAATAGCTAATACCATAACTAGTATTATACAAGCGCAATGCGGCGATGTTATTTTGAAATGAAAAATTAGATTTTGTTGATTCAAGTCTAATGGTTTCAGAGTTTTTCTTGCATTTTTCGTTGTAGTCGATCCGATGGATTCGATGGTGATTCACGTGTGTACTAGCACCTTGAGTATATCATTATACTCTTTTAAACAATTAGTCATATATTCCTTTTGTAACAGTAGTTAGAAGTTTTGATAAAAGGCAGTGATTCGTATATCACCAAATATTATTTGTACATCACTAATTGTGTTTTATGGTGTTATACAGTACAACACTGTAAAACATAACTAGCGGTGTACAGAGATAGTGGTATACAAATCATCATCTTTTCATTAAAGAAACTCTCTCCGTCCAAAATTTATTGTCTACAATAAAAAAAAATACATCGTTTAAGAAAACATAATCATTATAATCTACTTTTTAACAAAATGACAGTTTTACCGTTACTTTTTACACATTTTTTTATGGCATACACATACATTATGGTTAATCAAGTAAATCCAATTAATTATACTCATCTGATTTGGGCTAAGCAAGTTTATATGCCTTCGCAGCCCCTACTTCAATTAAGGCAAGCTTCCCTTTATTAGTCAAGGGTCTAGTGCATGGAGATTGACCCAGCTCTTAGCCTGAGCTTGCTGGCTAGCTCTATTGGGTTGGTGTTGGGTTAGCCCTTCGCCCGTAGTTTCCTTCCTCTCCTTCTCTTTCTGGGCTCGCTTCTATTTATTAAAGTGAATAATTAAATTAGAGAAACAATAAAAGAAATATGAACTATCATTTTGGAATGCAGAAAATAATATTTTTGGTTGAAACAACTCCCTAAAATCAACAAAATGTAATGTTTTTAGTAAAGATTTACTTAAACTTGTAAATTTAAATTATTTAATGTTTGATATGAAAGAGGCAAGTGTAGCAAAAGTAGACAAATTTCGAAAAAGACATTTAGTTAAAGGTTAAGGGTTAAAATTATCTTTATACTAAGGTCAAACTACAATTATTATATTTTTTTAAAAATGTGTATTTTCAACTCAGTGACAAATAATTTGAGATGAAAGGATTAGTAATTATGTAACATTGATTTGAATTATTATAAATAATATTTTAGTTGCCCTGACAATTTGAATGATAATCAGAAATACATATTTAACGGTTTATAAAATTTGAAAGTAATGTGAAGGAAATAGTAATATGCCATTTTAAATACAAAAAGTTGGCACTTTTTCATGTGTTATTTTGTTTTTCACTTTTATATTATACTTGTCCCATGCATCGATTGGGACTCATCATGAAATAATGATGGCTTCACTGGTCACTTTGTCATTTATTACACTATAAATAGATTTAAATGGTTTTAACGATTTTTTTTTAAAGTTTTTAAGTCTTAACTAAAAAAAATACGCACCAACCTAAGTTGTTTTTTCTTTTTCCTTTATTTTTTTAAGTTACGATAATAAAATTAATAAAACTAGTAAGATGCTATAAAATAGAAACATCAAAACCCAAAAGAACAATCCTACAAAACAACTAAGTTGAAAATTATAAGACCACGCTTATTTTCTTTTATTACGATACAAATCATCAATCTTTAACCGTAATAAAAGAAACACAAAGTGAAAAAATTACAAGTTAATAATTAGACCACTAGGAGTGGGCTTGTGCACAAGCTTGTGCAGGCCAAGCACGGACAGCACGGCTGAAGTGAGTGAACATTTTTGATGTTTTCGTGCTCCCCAAAATACTTGAGGACGGGAGTTAATGCGGGTCTCATTTTTTTCTTTTCTTTTTTCATTTTCTTTTCACCTTTAAAATAAAAAAGGGTTTTTTTGTCATAAATAAAAACAGCCGTTAGGCTGGTCAAGAAAATATAAAAAAATATATATTTATTTTTCTATTCTTTTAAATTTAATTTTAGACTATAATTACATACTCTTTTTAAATCACACAACACTATTCTACACAAATATATGTTATCGTATTATTTTTAGTATTCTAACGTTTTTACTTTTATTAATTAAGTACTTTTTAAATAAAAATTTAGTGTTTTTTTAATTAAAAGTAATTATTATTTAAAGAAAATGTAAATTAAATAAAAATGTGGGAACCAAAAATTAGTCGTTGCTAGTCGTGAAACTCACCATTCTGCTCGTCGTCCACGACTGTTAGTCGTGGTTGACGTGGCAGCTAGTCGTCCCACGACATGCATTTACCACTCCTAGTGGTCTTAGGAGAGGTGAAACCATCAACTTTACTCGATTGCTTCACACCCCGTTGACAGATATATGAAGAAATATTACAAAAAGCAAGTAAGCATCAGTCGTTTATAGAAAAGTCAAGTATATCACTCAACCGTAAAGCGTAAACAATGAGAATTATTTAAAGGATTAAGTACTCTGAAATGTATTTATGGTCTGACATTCATAGTATGTATTAAAGTATTCAGACTTTTATTGTGTGTGATAAAATTATTATTCATTGTCACTGTATTCAACTTCTGGTACTTTTATTTATGGGTCCGTTGCATGAGGTAATACATGTGATCCTTACAAGTTGTCACGTCATCAAAATACATACAATTGAAACAAATTGAAAGTTTATTACTCACAATGGAAGTCCAAGTACTTTTTTGCATATGATGAATATCAACCCATAAATTAGGGGTGTGCAAATTTCGGGTAGAACCGAAAATACCCGAGAATTGAACTAGACCAGAACTAAACCGAAATAACCGGGAATATTTGATCCGGTCCTCGGTCCTGCAGTTAGTACATTTTCGAGTCTCTGATCGGTCCCGACCGAATCCGAAAAAAACGAAAAAAGAACCGAACCGAAGATTAATGTATAGATTCTTTAATACTATTACATGAGTAATTGTTATGCCTTAATTATTTTGTCTTTTGTATTGATATCTCATATAATATCAAAGCAAGTGATTATGTCAAATTTATAAATTAATTATAAGCGTACAAATTTGTGTCTTTGCTATTTGTGCTTGTCAATATATGTATGTATAATATAACACTATGTAGATGAATTGTGTTCGTATATGTGCATTGATTATGTGGTTATGCATATAAAAATTATTGTATGTGTAATATGTGTTAATTATTGTATATTCCATGTTGCAAAAGATAAATAATAATGAAATTTAGTTTTCAGTACACATATTTTTCGGGTCGATTTTATGACCAAAACTGAATGGACCAAAGTGGAATTGGACTGAAACCGAACTATATATAGTTGGTCCGGTCCTTAGTCCTTGTTTTTCTAATACTTCGATTTTTGGGTCAATTCGATGCTAATCCGGTTCGATCTTGTTTTGGACCATGAACAAAACTACCATAAATAAGTACATTCTAGAGTATTTAACTTTTATTTAAAAGAAAATTAACACTACGTTGTCTTTATCAAACATAATTAATATTAATAAAATGTTTATTTGATTAGATAAAATTAAAACTTTAAAAGATACTCAAAATAGCACACACATGACACATATATTTGCATATATTACGTTTTTTTTTCTTTCTATCATCTTTTAAGGAGCAGTAAAGTAAACAGTGAGATATCATGGAAGTTCTCGAGGAGTAGACTCTGACTCTATTTTCTATCTTATGTCCCTCTCCTTTTAAAATTTTGACTTTTCGTCCTACTTAATAAAGGAAAAAGTGTTTCATCATTACACACTTATAAACTATTGAAATTTGATATACAGAAAAAAACAAGTAGCGAGTTCAATCACAAAATTTAAGAAAAAATTACTATGCATATTTATTTAAGTAGTCTATTTGCATATTTATTTATTGAAATTTAAGTAGTCTATATGCATATTTATCAAATGGTTTTTTCATTAAAAACAAATGACTGATAGATCTAGAAGTATTAAAATAAATGATAGATACGAGGAGAGACAGAATAAATAAGTCACTAGTTTAAACTTGAACGGATTATATCTCATTTTAAGTATATATTATAGGCTCACGTATCATTACTTTTTCATATATGATCGATCACTTAAGTTTTTCGATCCAGTTTTAGCTGATATATAATTTTCATTGTATTGTATATAGAGAGGACTCGACCCATTCTTCTCTCATATGTTTGTATACTTACATCATGCCTATAAGACACTAGTTTTCAGCATAAATGATGTCAATCTTGATATCAATATGATAGTATTAAATACCAAAAACTCAAAATCTGCTCATAGCATATTTTAGTATATAATCATTGTAAATCTAGAGAAAATCTTCAGACAATCGACTATTCATTTGATTGCGTAGTGATTAGTGACGTAAACAACTTGTTAAAGTTATTACTTATTACACTGTGCGTATTCAATCTTTGATTTTTGATTATTGTCTCAGTTAGTTTAGTTCGATTAATGTCTTTTTGCTTAAAATTATTAACCCTCTCAATGTATTTTAATTTTTTTCACCGCACCAACGTTTTATTTTGCCACTAGAATATTGAATAAGTGTAAAAATAAATAATGTTCCGTATGCGGTATAATTAAATTTAAGGATACAGATTACAAAAAAACATAGAGCAGGAGTAGTTGAAAAGTGAAAAAGCAAGTTGGGTTCTCTTTTGAGTTGAGCTTCTTTAGGGTGCGTTTAGTTACGGAAAACTCCTCCATTTTTCTGGAAAATTTTCTAAGAAAACTGAAAAATTAGAAAACGCGTTCAAGTTGGAGTTTTCTAGAGAAGTTTTATAAGAAAATGAAATATATGATTTAAGGTTTTCTAGCTGTCATAATTTGAAAAATGAAAAGTCCATCCCTTACATTTGAACGCGTTCTCTAAACCTCTTATGATTTTCAAGGGACAAAAAACTCTATGAAAATATAAAAGGATAAATGGAGATACTTTTCCGTAACTAAAAGCGTCATTAATTTCCAGAAGAAAATTGCTTACGTGACTTAAATATAAATTTCCAAAAGAAATTTAAAAAATACTCCGTATATGTTTAAAAAATAATTATTTAACTTGTTATGGACAAAATATGGTTAAAATCGATGAATCAATCACATGCATATCATCAAGACGTAATCAACATGTAAACGTATTATATGTGACAAACAACAAAAGGATAATTAAACTTAGGTTGCTCTTCATTTCCATTCTAAACCTACCCTTCCATTATAACAATTGTGACCAATTAATCCCTTTTCTATCACACAAGTCTTCATCTTAATGGACCATTTGCCACCTATTTTGTCCTTTCATTTAAACATCCACATCCTTCTCTATCACACACCATTCAAACTGATGTTACTTCTCTCTAACTACATCAAAGTGATCCCAACGACACAAATGAACTAATTAAATACTTATTCTTACCGAAAACCGTTGTGAAAGTCGGTTCTAAGTCGCGTGAATATCGTTAGTATATATAGGGTTTTAGATGTGACAATTTCGAATCGCTTACAGTAAGTAAATCAATTTGGATTACAATGGATAAAACCAAAAAAAGTAGCCGGAGTAAGGTCAAACGTGGTAACAATATTATCAAACTGCTTCATAAATTTACTCAAAAAGAATAACTTTTGCTATAATGGTGTTATTTTTAGAATACAAAATTTTAATTTATCTATCTATCTATAATAAAATAATAACGAAGGCAATAATGTTTGATGTTTGTGAGTCTAACACAACCCGTTTTGAACTAATAAATTGATTAACTTCGATGAGAACCCGTTTCACCAACTTGTTTAACCCATCCTTTTTACCACTATTATTGGCCTTTTAGTATGGGCCTCACTGAGGCCTGTGATAAATAAGTAAATTGAGCTCGGGTCAAACTTTTTGAGGATTTTGACCCTCCAACATATCTTGCTAACTATCCAACTTAAACGTACGTTTGGTAGCAAGTATTTGTCTCCAATAATAGGCAGAAGGATACAATTCAATAACGTCCACTTCAAATGGTACACCTGGTGCTTTTAAGCACAAGTTTCATTATATATAACTAAATAAAATCTACCTATTCGGTTTCATATTAAATATCAACAAACATAGCTTAATTAACTCTATTCTATCCAAGAACCGATATGATCATGTCGGCTGCAGGAACCAAGAAAAACAAGAATGAGGGACGAAGTAGGTTCAGTGACGAACAAATCCAGTTCCTTGAGTACATGTTTGAGACACAGTCGAGGCCCGAGTTAAAGATGAAACAACAGGTAGCAAACAAACTTGGGCTTCATCCTCGCCAGGTGGCAATATGGTTCCAGAATAGAAGAGCTAGATCAAAGTCGAGGCAGACTGAGCAAGAGTATAACAACCTTAAGCAAAACTATGAGACATTAGCATCTAAGTCCGAATCTTTGAAAGAAGAGAATCAGGCCCTGCATACACAGGTACCATGATACTTAGAGGTGGCAAAATGGGCGGACGGGCTGGTCAAAAAGAGTCATTCTTGGTACATTTTGAAATGGGTCAGTCAGGTCAGATTGGGAAATTACTTTTTGTCCAAATTTCTTTATAAATAACTAGCTTATCAGATATGCATTGGAGTTATAGTTTGGGTGATTTTTAAGTCATTTGACCTGTTTTCTTTTAAGCTAGGTTGAATTTACCCGTTTCACCAGTTAAAGATAAAACATAACCCGAATCAACCCATTTGTTGATCACTTTAATAATTACTGTTTTGAGTAAATTTCACAGCTCTAATAATAGCTGTTTGGACTACATTTGAGGCTAAAATGGGCTGATTGGTTCTGTTCCCCTTTACTAGCTCTCAATTCAACTTGCAACTCCCGTTTGCGTCTAGCTTCTTATTAGTTCACTGCTAATGAAATCTGTTTGATGTTCCAAAAAATGCCAATGATGATTTACCACTTGTTTTGATCAACAGTTGCAAGTGCTAAGAGATCTAGAGAATACACAAGGGAATCGAAGTATGAAACCTGAGGACACCAACAAGAGCAATAACAAAGGATTCGATGGTAACATAACCGTGTCAATGACAGACAATTCAAAAAAAAATTCAGAGAACTATATCAATGAATTTAGCGTCCCCTTCTATTGTGGTACTTCATATAATGGAGAAGATAGTAAAAATTTAGAAAATGAAGAGCATATGGGCAGCTTAATTGGTTCAGACCATCCAAGCTGGTGGGAATTTTAAGGGCAGTTTTTTGATAAAATTAATTACTTATATGGGCAGCTTAGAGTGTTTTGTAAATTACTGGAAGTGTGTTACTATTGTTTCAGCAAATATTGTTCACTGAATACATTACCTATCAGTTAGTATCAATTATTTAAACCGTTCACCAC
This sequence comes from Gnaphalium uliginosum, assembly GCA_963930675.1. Lineage (NCBI taxonomy): Eukaryota > Viridiplantae > Streptophyta > Magnoliopsida > Asterales > Asteraceae > Gnaphalium > Gnaphalium uliginosum. The sequence continues at coordinate 13,399,294 of OZ005684.1, forward strand.
TCATCGGTATCTTACGGTTTAGAATTATATGTGAAGTTTTGCTTCGAGATTGCTTAATCAAACAACCTCATAGGTTGTTCGAACTTGTAAGAAAAATAAATATGTGAAAAGTTGAGTGTAAAAAGTCACTTGTTGTGACCTAATCTCAAAACGAATGCTAACAAGTAAATAATAATGCATCACTTTCAAGTAATTCTCAAAATGAATGTCATTAGCACTATGTTGTGACTTAATCTCTATCTTCCCTCGGTCCCATCAAGATCAATGATAAGCTTGGCTTTACGAGTATGAAAGGATCAACTCAACTTGCAACAATATGCTAGCTCTATATGGGATTATATATTTTTATGTATAAAAAATTAAGAAAAATAAGCATTTACCAGGATGTGAAGGGTAACTGAAAGGATCGGTAAATAAACAGAGTTACTGGGCCAAGTTATAACCGTGTTTTGGTTTTTAGAATAATCTTATCGATTTCCAATCATCAATTTACCATTCACAAATTCTATAATAACGTGATTTTTGCATTCAAAATATTGGTCAGATCAATAATCAGCCCATTTAGGCATTTACAGTCTTTTAAATCAGAAATGTGAAACAGAAAACCAAATCATGTAAAAAGAGTTCCTGATATACAGTAATTGTTAACCATCAAAAATCATCAAATTAACGACATTACATAACTCTTAGAATTTGCATTTTTGTAACCGAACTACAACTAGAACTAAGTCTTACAATCAACAAATAACTCGTATAATCCAGCTTAATCAATAAGATAGATCAGTTGCTTTAACTTGTACACATATTATTTTCTTTTCATACTAGATGTAGCCATGAAGGACCAAAACTCAACTTTATACGCTTCTGCAGAACCTTGTGTTGCAGCGTAAAGCGTTTATAAACTTTCAAAATTATTTTATAAAAACCGACAACTAACCCATATAATCCATGGTCACATAGGTGATTGAATATTCATCGTGATCAAAATAACAAATATTCCGAAATAAAGATATCAAAATAGAAACACACTTATAACAATAATACAACTTCAAGTATTCAAACTTGTTACTTCTTTCCCTCAAGGTACTTTTTCTTTTCTTCATCAGTCATAAACGCCGTTATAGGAAAAGACTTTCCCACGCCAACTGGAATCTTAAAGTAAATCTTTGAACTATTTTCATCTTCCATACTCATCTCAACAATAGGTACCCACATCAAAAGTTGTTTACTTTTAACTCCCGTCATTTTCTTCATCTTACATTTTTCAATATACGCGGTCACTTCAGTAGCATAACTAACACGTGTACTAGTCCCTTCAAAAAAATGCTCATACGGTGCCTTTGTTTTCATCCATACAAAGCCCGTTTCACGAACTCTTCCACATTCTACAAGATCCTTTAGTGGGAGTACGCCTCGAGGGAAACCAAGTTCGTCTAGTAGCTCAATGGAATGTCGATGACACTCTTCGGCTCCATACACGATCTCGGCCCCAGCTCTATTGTCTGTCATTTTTTTATATTGTAACAAAGTGTGAATATATTGTTAAGGTGAATACTTATAGATTGAGAGTGAACAAGTATTGGGTTTTATAGAGGAAATGGTTTGGTGGGCAGGGGTTGGGCTGAAATGATGTTTGGTTGGAATGGTGGTTCACCTAATTATGATACTGCTTATGGGTGGTGAGCCAACTGCATTTGTGTTTTAGACTCATGTAGCTATTTTGGGTTTACGTTTTTATTTGACTTACATGTTTACTTAAAATAGGAATTATAAAGTAATAAATATGATAAAAACAATTTGTTGACGTATCTTTTGTTGTTATATATCTATCGAGGTGATTTGTAATTCACGGTAATTAAGTTACACCTCATAAGCGATTTTACTCTCGTACGCTACACCTGTTTGATAAGTCATGATTTAAATTGTTAAATAAAACGAGTGTGACATGAAAATCAATTTATTTTGACGTACAAATGACCTCGATCAACGCCTTTAGTTTATGTTACAGTTGTTAGTTGTTAATTAGCATAGTATTATATTTGGTTCATCTTTCGGTGACGAAACTCTTCCAGCGCATTTAGCTACGAAAAACTCATTATTTTTTTCGTTTTTTTTAAAACTGAAAAACTAGACGTGTTTAAGTTGAAATTTTCCGAAGAAGTTGTACAAGAAAATAAAATCTATATGATTTAAGGTTTTCTGCCTTTTCTATTTTGGAAAAAGAAAATCACACCCTCTTATATTTCAATGTGTTCTCTAAATTTCTTGTGATTTTCAATGAAAAAAAAACTTTTTTAAAAAATGAAAAAGAAAAATGAAGATAATTTGTCTTAATTAAACGTGGTCTTAGTCGATCTTGGAATTAATTTTTCATTTGTTAATAATATAGAGATCATTATGTATTATCTAATACTTTATTAGAGCACCTCTAGTGCTTCGAAGTTCGAACCTTTCAGAGTTTAAAGTAATACTACATCAGTATTTAAACTTTTTGTGCAAGATTTCTATACCCATTCTTTAAAGTTTTGTTGCATCATTATTTTATTTATTATTATCTATCATATATTATATGATTTTGATATATTATACATACATACATATATACGATTGTCATTTATAAGACCATTCCCAACAGTTGATACATATATATATACGATTGTCATTTATAAGACCACTCTCACGTCAGTAATTCTCAAAACTGATTAAGTTTTTCTGATCCCACACATTATTTACTTTATATATTTTAAAACACAATAATAAATAGAGCAATTTCATTGAAAGCATTACAATAATTAAAAAAAAAAAAAACATTACAATAATAAAAAAAAGGGTTAAGTGCACAGAAATGTATTTATTTATAGTCTGACTTTCATGGTGTGTATTGAACTATCTGAGCTTCCATTGTGTGTAATAAATTTGTTATCATCGTCATTGTATGTAAGTTTTAGTACTTTTACTACGTGTCAGCTGTACGAAGTGACACGTGGCAGCATCACAAGTTGGCACGTCACCAAAATACATACAATAGCAACAAATTGAAAATTCATTACACACAATGTAACCTTGAGTACTTTGTTACATACAATAAATGTCAGAGAATAAATAATTACATTTCCATATACTTAAGCCATAAAAAATACACTCAAATAAAAATAGTAAATGTAAAATAGTAGTCTAGTGCTCGTTTGTTTTTCTTTCATTTTGTTCCATTTGGCGATTAGTTGATTTGTAGTACGTTTCACCTCAACTTTGGAGTTGTAGTTTTTTTGTACAGTTTCCCAAAAACTTTCGAACGTGTGTGAATTTCCATTCAAACCATTTTTGTTACACCCCGTCTAAAGCGAAAACAGCGGAATGCAACCATGATTAGATCACAACACATCAATATATAGAATGTACTAAATGAAATCAAATCAATGTGTTGCGACACCACCCAACACAAAGGGCGGTACGTGTCAAGTACATTCACTTTCACCAAAAAAAAAGGACATAGCCTCTCAGTTATTATATGAATCCAATAAAGGTTAAGGGAAAACACGCCTTTCCACCACTAAAGTAACGAAAACAAATAGTATCATGTCTTGTAATAACCACTTAATGCAACCTAACGGTCCACTAAGTTCTATTGGCCTCATCCTTTGCACCACTGGTGCTACCTGAAAAGATATGCTCGAAAACGTCAACACACATGTTGGTGAGTTTCGTAGGTTTACGTAAGACACAAATCAAAAGTTTGTTGTGAAGGTATGTATGTTAGGACAATGAATTGAAAAGGCACACATAAATGAAATCAGTGTAAATGATAAGTCTCATAGCATACAATGTACGTAGTCATTACTCTCAAAAGAGCAAGACCAATAGCATATATAGTTTCCCCCAATGTGTGATATCAATTCTCCCGAAGGAGTATGACCAATAGCATGTAGATTTTCCAATGTGTGATATCATTACCCCCAAAGGAGTATGACCAATGGTATAACAATGATGTTCCACAATAGTTGCACATAATTCCACATAGTGTTACACATTTCCTTCATATGTCAAAAAAAAAAAAAATTAATCAAGTTCACAGCATTAAAACAGTTGAAAACATGTTGAGCATTCTTTTCTCCCAAAGGAAAACAAATAAGTAAGAAAATGGGGCCACGAAAACTCACCTTGAAAGCAAAGCAAACAAAGTCTCCAAGTTAATCCTTACGATAATCTACAAGCACATAAGTATATTCTTTGGTTACAATCTAGACAGGGCTAAATGCCTTCCATTGTACCCTATTTTGATGTACCATTACTAGCCTTTAAGCCCCCTCATAAGTCCCGTTTCATGTGTTAATAAAATGTAAGACTCTCTGAATACAAACTAAGATAATTAATACCAACACTTGAAATACGATTTCTGTCCATCATTTTAGTATCACTTTAACAACCTTGAACCGTGACCAAATAATTTTATTAGACCCTCAAACTTTAACTACAGACTTTTTAAAGTGTTTAGAACATAAAATAATTTTTTAGAATTTATCTTACTGATCTACTATTTTTAGAAATTCTCAACATAACTTATACCCAGAAAATACGTTTCTGACCTCTCAAATATTTTATAAAAGTTACAACACTTAAAGACATTTAAAAATTCCAAAATTTTTACACAATTCAGTTAACACATTAAAGTTGTTCCAAAAATTTTTTCATGACCTAACTCGAAGTTTAACATACGTTTCATGACTCGAAACAGAACCAAAATACAAACCGAAAACTCAGTTCTGACCACTAATCTTGAAATCGTCTTTTGACTGACCAAAGCTCAATGTTTTGACACGAAACCAATTGCAACAGAAAGTAGACTCCTTCTAACTTTAGACCCAAAATTCGTTCAAAACCATTATGATATGACCAAGTTATGACCTTGCAAACACAGTGAATAAATCTGTCCAGTATATACGTTGAAATTCTATGTTCGGTCTTGCATAATAACAAGTCTAAATCAAACACATAATCATGTAATCAAATCTACCATTAATCATACCCTAAAAACCATCATATGGCCACATCAAAATCAGATCTCAATGGATTGGATCGAAGGAATTAATATGAAACATTAAGAAAAACTCACCACGGATACAATAGAAGACACTAGCACTTAGAATCTTCAAAACAATTATAAAAGCGTTTGAGGTTGATGATTTTTGTGTGAAAATAGGCTGAGGAATAGGGATTAGTTGTTTTTAGGGTTCGAGAGAGTTTTTATGATAAAAGATTGTGAGTATATATGATTTATGTTGAGAAAAATCTTCCTTGCTCCCCACTCCAAGCCTTGGCCGAGTTTTCCCATGGTATTATGGGCTGAAATTTTGACATGTTGCAACCCAAGAAGTTTAGAGACCATGGGCTTTATATTCATGTCATTTGGAGCCCGGATGAGAGAGTTATGGCCTAAACAGTCGAACGTCGCAGAAAATTCAGCTTTTATGTTTTTAAAGTGTTATACCTTTTTACTTAGCTTATTATAAATTTTATTATAATTATTAATGTTCTTATTATTTATAAGTTACTTATTATTATATAAAGTTTTTATTTTTATTTTTTATCATACTTCCCAAGTTCTCCCAAGTTTCCAGATTATGAACGATTGAGTGTCATAGAAATGGCACGAAACCTTAATGAGTCTAAACACGACGTTTCGACTAGCACACCAAGCATAACATGTAAGTTCACATAAGGTTGAGTTCTATATCATAGCTTTAGACTACATGTACAAAAAAATGAAAGTCAATGATGGTCAACTAACCGGATTTGGTGACGGTTGTCACAATTTTTGGAAGCTTCGACCCACTCATCGCGTAAGATTTTGCACTCATTCTCTGACTATTTAACTTTTTATTCGACAACGGATGATGGTGTTTGGATGTTTTGGAGATGATTTTGAGATGAATTGTGGTGATGTTTAGACATTTGTTTTAAATAGTTGTGTGAAAAAAGAGTTGTTTGTAGTTGTAGATGTGTGAAAAATAAGTATTTGAAGTGTGTATATATGATTAAAAAGATTGAAAAAATGGGTAAAAAATAAATTATTTTGAAAAAAACTGATATATTACTGTTATCTTTTTAAAAAAAATTATTTATTAATTCAACGGTCAAAGGTTTTTTTTTTAAAAAAAATGTTTTTGGGCCCCACCTTCCCCGTCTCTCCTTCATCGTCAAACCGAAGCTCCCACTGACCGATGCCAACCAACGTCGCCGTACTAATGGCGTCGGTTTGGTGAATGGCAACCGAAGCCCAACCGAAGTTATTGTTGGCTCCAATCGAAATACACGGTCACATACAAAACATTACCCTTCTGTCGAATTAATGGCTTAAATTTAATTTTTAGTGAAAGTTGAAATGCACTATTATTTAATTTATATGCATGGATTTAAATAATTAAAAATTTAACTCATCCCGTCGTTTCATAAGGGTGTATTGAAGTTGGTTAACTATAATAAGAGTATTAATTAATATATAGATTTATTTATTTAGATTGAGCTAAAAGTAAGCCTATTTTTTTGATTGGTTGATACACTTTATCTCTCATGATTTCATAGGTTAAACTGACACACGTCATTATTATATTTTCAGGCCTACGTTAAATCTCCTTAAGTAGGCCTATCAATAATTTTCCTTGTAATAAACTCTAATTAAAATGTTATTTAATATAAATACATGGATTTAATTATCAAATTTAACTCAATTCTAATGTTATGTTTGTTAATTTATGCGCATAAAAAGATACAATATAAAAGTATATATATTATGTTACCTAGTTAATACAGTTATTGAATGAATAAATGTTTTAAAGAAAAGTAATAACCGAAGGTCCTCACATTTTGCGTCAAAAGCATGTCCCAAATAAATTTTGAACTCTTTTTAAACCCTGCAACACTTTTCAACATTACAATGCATCAACGAACTTTGAATGGTTCAATGTCACCCAATTTAAGGTGATCTTAGAGCACAAGTATTGAAAATAATATAGAGCTTATGTAAAGTTTTACACCGACTTTCTTCACAAGTTAGCGGAATGGTGTATCAACTCCAATTTTTAATTAGAAAAAAATAAAAATGAACATATTTTCTTTTACATAGGTTGGTCGTTCAACTTCGCGCCTGCCACGGCGAACTCCACACTTACGAGACCGGAAACTCGCTGTAAGAGCTTTCTATAAAACACAAAAGATAATGTTCATACATAAGCAATTAGCTGTGTGTTTTATTAGGTCCTTTTTAGATTATCTCTGAGAATGGTTTTTCCAAACTTCCATTGTATCACGTTATTATTTCCAACTACCAAAAGTACCATAGGTATTGTTGTTCTTAATTACTAATTTTGAGTATTTAATTAAGGGTTAAATGCACGGAAATGTAAGTATTTATAGTTTGATATTCATAGTGTGTATCAAACTATTCGAGTTTTCATTGCGTGTAATAAAATTATTATTCATCGTTATGATATGTAAATTTTAGTACCTTCACTTACGTGCTAGCTGTATGAGTTGACACGTGTCATCATTATAAGTTGACACGTCATCAAAATACATACAATAGTAATAAATTGAAAGTTTATTACATACAATGAAATGCCGAATACTTTGTTATCTACTATAAATGTCAAAGTACATTTTCATATACCTAACCCTTTAATTAATTACGATAAAAGTTACTAAATGTTCAAAGTTTGTTTGAGGTGACATGTCATCTACAGAAATTGAAACAGATTGTAACACAACATGTAGCAAGATTTGTTTTAATGAGTTAGGAATTGCAAAATCGACTCTAAATCGAAGTATTTTACCAAAATGCTCATATTTTCACAAACATTGTAATCATATTAAATTGATCTAATTTACCGCGGTTCAAAAGTCATGTGTCATAGTCATCTTACTAGTTACAACTATCATTGGTCAATCAAACTCGAACTCGAAGATCATATGTAAGATAGTGTTTCAATAAATAAAATCACAAGATCATTCGATCCTAAAAATATCCTATAAACTATATGTGTTGGCAATTTTGTGCTTGAATCCACGCTGGCCCGACAATTAATTTGCCACAATTCCAACATACATAGATACAGTACAATATAGAGTAGATTACCTTTTACTTATTTCGTGTTTACTGGCTAAAACATTATTTGGAATGCTAATTCCTTATTCGTGTAAAATTATTAAGATGCATTTACATATACATAAATCGAATGAAAGCAAAATATTTATATTTTAACCATGTTTCATGAAAAAATGGATGAAAATTACAAAGGAAACATTGATTTAGGACCAAAGATGTACAACTAAAATCTGTTTTCTTAGAAAGTTTAACACTCGATATAAAGTTCCTCAAAGCGAGGGAAGTTCTTACAAGTTACGAGTACTAATTTTCGTAGCTTCCTCATAACTCTAACTGTCTCAAAACTTCAATTCACTGCTACTAGATCTCATCAAATACATCAAATTGTAACAATGTCTGACACCGATCAACAGTCAGAGTTGCAAAACGGCGATGTCATATCTGAACCACATTCCGACATCCATCAATCCGAATCCGCCACGATTCAGTCAATTGACCAACCGATCCAATCAGTTGATAACAATATTGCTCCTGAGGTTCCAGATCCAAATCCAGAACAACAACTAGTATCTGATAAAGATCCGATTGTTGAATCAACGGATAATACGGAGCTCCGGAAAGACGAAGGGAGCCGAACTTTTACTATGAGAGAATTGTTGAATGAATTGAAGAATGGTGATGATTCTGAATCCGTTACTACTGCTACTACGCCTGTTTATAGGTTTGATTTTTATTTTTATACTGTATTAATTTAAATTTAATTATCATTATTCTGTTAGTTTTTACTTGAGTCATCAAGCAGTAAAAAGCCCTAATTTGCAATTGTTTGTAACTGATTGGAAGTTGATATTATGCCTCACTTTGAGTAGCTAGAGCTATTCTTAAAGTGATTTTGGAGCATGATAATAGTGCGTATATATGTGAGGTTTGGTTATTTAAGATTAATAAGTAATGTTAGGAAGGATATCAGTTATGCTTGTAAACTATTACGTTTAGAAATATGAAAAGCATAGAGCCTGGTGGAAAGAACATAACTTAAAAAAAGAATGATTTTCATGCTAATAGGAATGTGTATGATATGCACTGTTGTAGGTGATCTTTGAAAGCCATGAGCTGCTTGAAGATTTAGTATGAAGGTTGAGATAAAAGTTTCTCAGTCACTGAGTGAGAAGGCCTCAAATCCTCTAATTTGCTAATACTTGACATATACCCCTTTTCTAGCAGCTAATGTATTAAACCCTCCAAGGGGGTGGTTTTAGAAATCTATTCCCATTCCATTCCATCCTATTATTTAACCCATACCATAGTGTTTCCTAGTTACAAACCAAGCTGCCCCCTCACATAGCTCATCCTTTAACATTCATAGTACGTGTATGGTCGGAAAAAGGGTTATGTTGTAGTTCCCATAGCTTTGTTGGATATCTGAAAACCACCTTCTTGCAAGGTGTTGGTAAAATAAAACAAAAAACCCAAGTCGCAGCGGCAGTTTTGAACGTGCTTTTTTTGTTATGTTAAAAAAGAATACTATATATACATGAAAAAGATAAGATTATAAAGAACAAAAAACAACCAATAGGGAACAACGACAAGTTAGATCCCAATCAAACCCAAGTCGCAGCAACAGTTTTGAATGTGTTCGAAGACATTTTTCAACCTCTATTATTACTTTGTGTGTGCTACCTGGATCAAACTAAAAGATTGTAACTGACATATAAACACACTGTTCTGTGCTCAGTATCCACAATAGGTAGCTAGTTTAAACGTGCATTTCTGCTCACTCTCTCACAGTCGGATGTATTTTCTGTTTGATAAGAAGTGTTAATATACTCATGGTTATGTGTTTGAACCTCTTCAGTCAAGAAAATACACAACAGACAGAAAAAAATAGTGCTGCCATGGATTTGATCAATAGTATCACTGGTTCTGACGAGGAAGGTCGGTCAAGGCAACGGATTCTTACATTTGCTGCAAAAAGGTACACATATATTTCTTGATTTATTTTTGATCCCCTTCTTTTTACGTCTACACTTGTATCCTATCCATAATTGTATCTAATATTGAAATCTTCATATCATGTTTATTATGAATATTATATTCTGGAAAAACGTCGAAATGGTTTGGAGGATTCTATGAAACAACGTAAAAAGTACTATCATATTATCTTACCAGTTTCCAGAAAGATTCAATAATTAGTCATACAGGATCACTTTCTACGACTTCCTCTTTGGATGTGCATGTGCGTAATAAAGTTTCTCTGGGATTTTATGGTTAATGATCTTCAGGCTGCATTTATATAATCATATCTTGTTTTTTTGTGTGTTTTGCTTTAAGGTATGCAAGTGCAATAGAGAGAAATCCAGATGATTATGATGCACTTTATAACTGGGCACTGGTTCTTCAGGTAACTTGTACCCATGCAACCATGTAATGTTTCTAGCTGCTTTACATTATTATCCTAAAAGGATAATTACTGGCCATACATGATATCCTTTATTGATGAGTAGTGATTAATAGTAAAGAACGCAACTTGTACCAAGCAGTGTTCGCAATATGTACTCCCCTGTCCCATAATGTCCACTTCCGACTTAGAAACTACTAACCAAGTAATCTACGTACAGTATCAACATATATCTCTATTAGCTTTGTAGATCGATACTCATAGTGTTGCAATACTTCTATATAGTTCTCTCATGATTAAGTTTGAATTTAGAATGTCAAATGTCTACTCTTTTGTGAAACAAGACTCTGGAGTAATATAATGAAAATAAAACTATGTTACAGGGATCTAAATAATAATTGCTGTGGCTAATTACAGGGATCTAAACTATGTTATATCTTACTATTTTTATGAATTCTGTATGACTGAACATGAGTATTTATACATCGTGATGCAGTATATGGAACCATTTCTCATCTTTTGATCCATCCTCAGGAAAGTGCAGATAATGTTAACTCAGATACTAGTTCACCATCCAAAGATGCGTTGCTTGAAGAGGCTTGCAAAAAGTATGATGAGGCTACCCATTTAAATCCAACACTTCATGATGTACGTATCTTAATCCCTATACAGTATTAGACTGATCATGACATCTGCCTTCTAAATTTTGTTGCATGAAGTTGAATTGAAAATATATTCCTCACATGCCACACTATTTCATGTTGTCTTACTGTAGGCTTATTATATGATTATGATAACACTTGTCTCTTATCACATCTGAGTATGTTGAGATTATCTAATTGCAGGCTTATTATAACTGGGCTATTGCCATATCTGATCGTGCAAAAATGCGTGGACGTACAAAGGAAGCTGAAGAACTATGGAAGCAGGTTAAACCTTCAAAATCATGATTGTCTTCCATGCTATACATCTTACAAGTTACAACAGTTGTGCAGTTTATGTAGATTAAGAATTGTATGCAATGAGACTTTTGTTCTTTTGATGTTGCAGGCAACAAATAATTATGAAAAAGCTGTTCAACTAAATTGGAACAGTCCCCAGGTAACTTTTAGTAACTATATTTTTTTTATCTATTTTATTTATTTTATGAGCTAATAGCACAATACGTATGCAATGGTTATGACTTATGACTTGATGACAAAATTCGTTTCAGGCTCTCAATAACTGGGGTCTTGCTCTACAGGTGCTTCTAGTTGCTTAAACTCAAAACCACACAGCAATGATCATTTTTTTTCTCAGTTTCTAGGAACCTGATATATATATTTATCTTTATGTATTGACTTGTTGACTAATACCATTATTTGGAATGCAGGAGCTAAGTGCAATTGTTCCTGCACGAGAAAAGCAGACTATAGTAAAAAGTGCAATCAGTAAGGTACACGAATGTTAGCATTTGGTCACAGATAGATCTATCACTTTTTTCTTACAAATCTTACGTTTGCTGCACTCTATACTGTCATTGTTTATCGTCGCTTGTTGACATCTATTTCTGCATTGCAGTTTCGTGCAGCGATACAGTTGCAATTTGATTTTCATAGGGCCATCTACAACCTCGGCACTGTGCTGGTCAGTTTACTATTTGTCATGTTACTTAATTTGGATATGATGGTATACTTTAGAGGTGACAGTTATGATCCATTTACCTAGTGATGCCTCGATGTTTGGTATGGGTTATCTTTTATCTCATATGGGTTAGCATAAAAACCTAGTTAAAATGAAAGGGGTTAAGAGGGACCGGAATTTTACTTGAATATCTTTAAGTTTTTAATCTCTTAGATTATTTTAAAAAAAAGTAGATCAAAAGCTTACTAACAATGTTTTTAGTACGTTAGTTATATATTGAATTACAACAAAAGGAGCATATAATGTTGATAGGTCAAACAAACCTGTATTAGACATTAAGTGTTCTGATTGAACCCTTTTTCCAACCTGTTCAACCCCCCAGTTTTGCAGCTCTAGTATCCTTTTTGGAAATAAATTGAATTTGGCATGATCTTATTTCACCGATCCTGTCTCTGTAGTATGGATTAGCAGAAGACACGTCAAGAGTTGGAGGAACAATGGGTGGACATGATGTTTCCCCCAACGAGTTATACAGTCAATCAGCTATCTACATTGCTGCTGCTCATGCATTGAAGCCAAGTTACTCGGTTTGTATTAAAATGCTCTTCCTTTTCAGTAATCATAAACATGATGATTTGAATTTAATTTGAGGTTTAAAAATTTCAGGTTTATACCAGTGCCTTGAAGCTTGTGCGATCCATGGTTAGTATACCTGCCAATCCAGATATTCTGTTTTAGCTTTGATATCATGAATGCATGATTAAAGATCATTTTTGTTGAATAAATAAAGAAGTTTTTAACCTTATAACTTTAATTGTCTATTCAAATCTTCTCCCTTAAGTCTCCTGTAATTATATTTAACTAGCTCGAATGCGTTTACTAAATCAATTTTTGGTTCTACAACTTTTTTATGTATCTGCTGCATCAATATTTCTGATTGCGTTACTAAATGGTTTCACTTTTATATTTTAGCTGCCTCTACCTTACCTTAAGGTTGGATATCTTACTGCACCACCAGTGGGAAATCCAATTGCTCCACATGGTGATTGGAAGCGCACCCAATTTGTTTTGAACCATGAAGGGCTGCAACAGGTATGGTCATCTCTTTGTATCTAGCATGAAAGTTGATAATACACTACTTTTTTCTTAAAGCAAGTACAGTATGTTGTTAAAGATGTAATTTCTTAATTTTTTTTTTTTTTTTTGTGTGTGTGTATTATACAAATTATCTGCTAATTTGGAGATTATACTTTCCTGTTCAAAATAGACATTTTGGGTTAATTTATGGCTACTCATGTAGATGTGTATATGCATTCATTTACATGTGGTGAAAATTTTCCTACAAGTATGGGATTATTGGTGATATTTCACTAGGTGAACGGCATAATTTTGCAATCACAAGGTTGGTTTGTTAAGTGGATTGATTAGTGAAATGGCGAATCACATTACTTAAGCGGTTAAGTAATTAATTATAGTAGTATTATAAGAAGTTATTAAGTATAGTTAATTCAGGTGACTTTTTGCATCTTGGAATGTTTCCCAATATTATCCTTAATTAAGGACCGTTAGACATATTTACTTTTAGTAGACAAAGAATCTTATCAAGTGCATGGAGATTTAAACATTGCAATCTTCATTGGCAATGCACATTAGAACTCTTTTAAGTGGTTAGAAAGTTTTAGCCTCATAGGTTAAGTTCAGATAGGGGCAAGCAATGGACTCTAGGGTCTGATTAGTAATTTCATATGCTTCATGAAACAAAACAAAGTGAATGAGAAGAACCAACGACAAAGTTACTGTGGTACAAATGCTATGAGGCCACGAATTCTGGTAAAATTTAACGATGGCTATGTGTTCTTGATTTTTTTTTTCTATTTTCTATTTTTTCTTTTATTTTCTAAATGAAGTATAAGCTACAGTGCATTATAGTTGAATTTTATTAGGAGCTTGCCTGTGAAAAATTTAAGTACAAAAGCATGTCAGCTTTAATATTCGACATTTTGTGAATGCGACACGTCATAAAAAGGGGCACGGGGAGGACTGTTTCTGGTGAACATGACGTATTAAAAAGATTAGTTGGGTCACATATCATGTACTAACATTTATCACCAATTTGTCACAGTTCCACAATGATGAGCAACGACACATGGTATCTGGAGATAAAACAGGTAATGGTAGAGCAGCTATTAAAATCGAAATACCGGATATTGTCTCGGTATCAGCATGTGCAGATCTGACTTTGCCTCCTGGTCCTTCTATCTGCATTGACACGGTTCATGGACCGACTTACTTGGTATTTCTCATCTTCTCTTCTGCAAATTGAAATTTAAATATCCTTGCTTTTGGAAGAAATGAAGAATAGTTGTATAGACATGGTTAAGTTTTATTGGAGTTAATCTTTATGTGAAAACATTAAATAACGGAGAATTTTGGTCTATCTACACTTCAGATTGCAGAGTCATGGGAATATCTGGATACATGGCTTGATGCTATTCGGCTGGTTTACACGATATTTGCACGGGGCAAGACCGATGTTTTAGCAGGCATAATAACCGGATGAGATTTTTGTGTGTAATTTGTTTGATTCAGAGCCGACCTTTTAGGGGAGTGTGGAAATGACTTGTTGTAGATGTTAGGAGTTGAGGCTTCTTGTAAGATTTTTGTATATTATTCTTATATTATCATTATAGAACAAATGATAAAGGACCATCAGGTATACTATAATTTCCTCCCTTGCTTATTTGATCTTATTTCATTTATGTACACCTTGTATAAGAGTTTTGACGTTGATCGCCATTGGCCAACTAGACATAACCATTTAATGATAACAGTGTTGTTTGACTGTTTTGCTTAGAATTAATGGTGGAAAAGTTGGTGTTCACTAAGATTATAGAAACAATATTATTATTACAGTAATCTTATGTTCTTAATGAGATGGTCTTTGTGCATTTAAAACACATGTTTGATGGTTATCTACCTGTTCACTGTTCAACCCATTTGAGCCTTTTTCTTTAAGTTATCACAAGCTTGCAGAGGTAAATTTTTAACATTTATAGTTTTGGAAGCTTGTGAATTGTGAATGAGGTGCACAAAGCCCGGGCCTAGCCGGGTTTAGAGTGGGCCTAAAAAAGTTCAGAGTTTTTCGGTTTAAAAAAGTCCGGGCCTGGCCGGGTTATATACATATTATTACATAAGTAAAAATTTAAATATAAATATTAAAAACATGTAATTTACAATCGATCGAGCTTTTTTCTTGATAAAGCCTAGACTTTATTTTAAAAAAGCTCGGGCTTTCAGGCTTCGGGCTTTTTTTGGGTTTTTTCGGGCTTTGGGCTAAGCCCGGGCCGTACGGGGCTTTTATGAATAATTGCAGGCCTCTTTAGAACTTTCGGGCCAGGCCGGGCTTTTTTAAGCCGGGATTTTTCGAACTTTGTCGGGCTTTTTTTAGGCCCGAGCTCGGGCTAAAGCCCATGTATGCACCTCTAATTGTGATATTGAATATAAACCGTGTAAATTTGTTTGTTTCCTACAATATGTCAATAACCCTTAATAAATCTAAATTATTATGGGGACCCTAATAATTATGTAATCTACAACTTGTAATTACAATTTACGAGGGAAATTAAAATTTTAACCCTCAAAAAAAGTTATATATTGATTTGCCCCTAAAAGAAAAAGTTGACAATTTGACCCATCCGGAAGCAAGTCGCAAGCTGCGACTTGCGACCCACCACAACATTTGATCGTTACATGTACTTTGTGTCTTGCGACCTGAACCTTATGTCTTGCGACACGAACCTTGCGACTTGCACCCACCAAATTCCAAAACAAAAAGAAAAAATGTTTTTTCATTTGAAATCAGGTCGCAAGACACAAGAAATGGGTCGCAAGACACAAGTATTTGCACATTTTGATCGCTTATAGCTTGGGTCGCAGGTCGCAACTTGCGACTTGCTTCTGGATGGGGCAAATTGTCAACTTTTAAATTTTAATTTGGAAGGCAAAAATTTTAATTTCCCTTTTAAATTGGATTTAAACAAATTCGATAAAAAAAATAATAATCCTAGTAGGTAACATAACCGTTTGCAAAAAAAAATTATAACTTTTTTGACAAGTTTGGGTCAACGGTAAGAAGGACTCCCTCCGTCCTATATTTATAGATCACATTTCATTTTCTGGACATCACAAATTGATTGTTCACTTTCAAAAGTAGGAGGTTTTAATTAAATAAACTTCTTATATTACCCGTACTTTATAGGTATGTCATAAAATGTAAGTGGAAAGTAAGGGTAAAACTGTTGTAATACACAAAAGTACAGTGTAATAATTATATTTTCTTAAACTACATGGTTTTTGTCCGTGAACAATAAATTTGAGACGGATGAAGTAATTTTTTAAACACTTTTTACTGGTATATATAATATATACGTATACATTATACATAAATAAAAATTATAATAATATAATAAAAAAATTCACCCAAACTTATATATTGAATTAAAAGAAAAATATTAATTTCTAGAAAAAATTACGTCGTTGGTCCTTGTGGTTATACATAAATTACGCGGTTCGTCCTTTTAAGAATTTAATTACGTTAATCGTCCTTATTTTTTAAAGTTATTGTGCAAATGTTCCTTTAAACTAACGACTTCTAATTTTATCCGTCTAATTTTATCCGTTATCGAAGCGCAAAGCACATGAGGGCAAATAAGTCTTTTTAACATATATTAATTTGCATCAACAACAACAAAATAGTACTAAACAAATTCATCCATCCTCTTTCATCTTCCCCTCTACTTCTTCTTCTCAATTTATCTTTCTTTAAACACCATCGAAGATCAAGATCAAACTGAAACAAAGAATGAATTAAAAAAATTAGTCTTCACAAACAAAGGCAAACATCCCCTTTTCATTTGTGCTCAGTTGATTTCACCCACTAATCATCATTAATCACTATTTCCATTTTGCTTTACAATGTTTATATGTGTACATCTTTCATAGAATGTACACATATGGTAATGATGTCATCCTTTCACAGTACCCACCACCATCACCCTCCTAGCACCATATTGATGTTCATGTTGGCCGGTTTCCGATCTGAAATACGACTTTCAATTGAACAACAACGTCAGGCGGTGTGAAGGTGGTTTTTGACTCCATTTGTGAAGGGTGGTGTTGTGGTAACTTGCCGGTAGATGGTAGCGGTGGGTGGTTGTGACTTCGCCGGTGGAAGGCGGTGGTGGTGAACTGGTGATGAAGTCGCCATCCACCACCGTTACGATTCGTAAGCATCTATCACCATTCACCAGTTCAATTTCATGAACCAATTTCATAATTTGTTGAGAAACATTGTTGGCCAGTTGTACTTTATTAGGTTAATAAAGTCAAGAGGGGGTTTCTTCTTGTCTAACTTAGGGTTTCAATTATCAGAAGGTTTATATGTTTTTTAAGTTTGTTAAATTTAAAAGCATTTGATTTGCAGTTGGGGTTTATTTTGTTGTTTTGAATGAAAACGATGATGATCATCGGAGTTATTATTTATTAAAAGAAAAAAGAAACTGATGAATAATTATTTGGACGTAAGAAGAGAGAGACAAGGGAAATGACAACAATACCCTCACGTAAGGGTCACATGCTCTAACCTAACCGCTGAACTAAACATCCGTCCACATAGAGGACCATTTGCGAACCAACTTTCAAAAATAAGGACGACTGACGTAATTAAATTCTTAAAAGGACGAAGTGCATGTGTAACTATAAGGACCAACCGACGTAATTTTCTCTAATTTCTACATAAAGTATAAAGAAGTAAAAATTGCATGTCTTATTTCGAATGTTGTACATCCTTACACCACACGATTTTAACGGTACAAGTAAAACAAGTCACAAACGGATTATGTAAATTGTTCTATGTGATAGCATCATACATCATACATCATATCATCATAGTAAATATATAATAATATATAATATAATGTGATCAATCATGTAACATGTTTTACATAATAACAAAACTGAATTGTTAAATTTAAAATGAATTTTTTTGAAATTTAAACTACTGCATTTACCACATTTACCAAAAGTAAATACTACTATTCATAACCTATTTAAACTCAAAAAACACTATTGCAACTCAATAATAATAATATTATATAGTGCCCTTTCACACATTATGTTATATTAATATTAATATATATATATTGGAGTCTATCTTTTTTCTTTTTTCTTTCTTTACCTTTTATTACATGATTCTTTTCTTAGAAAAAATAAAACAAAATAAATATCTCATGTTATTTTTCAAAATATCTACAATAATTAATAAGTGTAATCAAATTCTAAAAATGGTCATATTAAATAAATAATTATTATTATTACCATCAATAAAATTCATATCTATTAATTTTCTAAATATATCTTATTAATCATGAATGCTTTTAATAAATAATTAAAAGTCTATATATATGTTACAAATTTATTTTAACAAAACATTATAAAAAATCATATAAATTTGGTATATAAATTTTAAATAGTTAAATTAGTTAGAGTTTCAAAGTCAACATTAGATGTTGAATTAGATTATTAACAATTTTATACTTAAAAAGTAACAAAGATGATTTGAATGATGCTATAAATGAAAGTTAACCAAGTAAATGTATGTAAGGTACGAAAAAAGAGTAAAATATATGGATTATGCAAGTGAACTATAAAAAAAGAAAATGATGAACGGGGAATTGGTGTACAAGATAATTTTAAATTTGATACTCCGATAAATGCATCACGCATAACCCACTTATAAAATCTAAAACGATTACAAATCGATTACATTGATAGTTTAGTCTATTATTGTTATGTACTGTAACATAATTAAATTCGATTTTTACTTAAAATTCGAGAAAAAACATTTTAACTCATAGTTGAATCAATTACTTGAGTAAACTATATGTTACGTAGAAATTTAGATGATTCGAAAATTACACAATCTTTACACTTTTATAAGTTTATCTAAGATCGGTCGACCTCAAGAAGTATTAATCTCGACCGTTTAAAAATTTATATTTATAGCATCCCGCTGCAACGCGCCGATGAAAAACCTCGTCAATAACAATTTAACCCCAAGCGAGTGTATATGAAATCTAGTGATAATTAAAAGCTACATTTTAATTTAAAAGAGTTTTTATCTTTGTCACAAATTTGAAAACCTTATCAACTTGAGGTGAGGTTCAAATGAAAATGACAAAAGTGTTGAGAATAGAGGAACCAATAGGAATGCGCCACGTGTCACAAAACCCATTTACCTCACGTTTTTAAAAATTATCTCAAGAATTACTCAATGAAAAATTATAAAAATTGTACCATGAGAATCAGCATTTTTTTCTTTTCGATTAGACATCTCACATGATATACTTTCAACGACTTTTTTTTATGATTATACAATATTAGTAACACGTGTGGTACTCATTGGTAACAAATGTGTTACCTGTTGATATCACATGTGTTACCTGCTGGTAACACATGTATTACTCTTTACAAAACCCAACGAAAACGAAAAAAAAAAAGTTGTTGAAAGTATACCTTGTGAGACCTCTAATCGAAGAGGAAAAAACGTTGATTTTTATGGTGCAATTTTTATGATTTTTCGACTTACCGTTTGGGAGATATTTAATTTTTAAAAACGTGGGGGAAAGTGAGTTTTGTGACATGTGACGCGTTCGTATTGGTTCCTCCATTCTCAACTTAAAGTCCTGTACTCATTTGAACCCTACTCTATCAAGTGTTGATAATACAACTCATTGCCTCCAATGTTAATAAGAACCGCTGAAAGACTTTTTTTGGTTTTAAAAAAAAATACTTGTATGTCTAAATATATACTAAAAAATTGATCGATAGAGATTGAAAAAAAAAAGTCATAAATGATGGAATAAGCTTGTTTTATGTCTGTTTATTTATTTATTTTTTGTCAAAACCAAACATTATATTTGCATCCTATCTTGAGTAGACAATCTCCCTTGAACTGCAAGCCACACTACAAAAACATATTTTGGAATAAATTGTGGAAACTATTCAATATGATGTCAGTTTACTAAAGACCAATCTTCTCTTAAATCAATCCCTTTTATCCTTTTTATTTTCAATTAGCCTTGGATAGGCAATAGTAAGTTGGTGAAATCTTACTAACCATTCTTGCCTACTTTATCTTGGACCGTATATGCTACATTTAAATCATATGCTAATCTAACATCATAGATAGCTCTACCTCTACGTGGAATAAAGTTAACCAATGGCCCACCTTCAGTCCATTTATCATATTATATTAAGGTTGATTTTCCATTCCTCAAGACATGATAAACATGAGGTTTTACATCATCTTTCAAATGAAGATCGAGAGGGATTACAGGAGGAGAATGAGGAGAAGAAAAAATGAGTTCATTAAACCATCTCTTTTCATACATTAAAAGTTAGGAGGGTTGACGTTTATGTAATTAGTTTGGAAAAGTGACGGTGATAGTTTAAAAAAAACATAACATTAAATTTCACTTCACACTCTCTACTTTCTTTTTTTCCTCATTTTTTCTTGCTCCCACCCTCACCTACTATTACTGGCCGTCAGATTCCGGCGACCAAAAACTTTTTTTTTTCTTTTTACATTTTATATAATTTCTTTTAACCTATCTTTTTTTACCAATTTAAACTTCTTTTTTTTTCCATTTTTCTTGCTTTGTTATATAAGCCTTATATACATACAAAATGTTGTAAAAACAACAAAAACAGTATAAGTTTATTCAAAATGTAGTACAAAAAGGTAATAGGTATAATACCAAATGCAGTACAAAACAAATAATATGTACTAACAATATAAATACAAAATGCAGTAAAAAACAAAATGCAGTATAATTTTATACAAAATGTAGTACAAAACAAATAATATGAAACACTCTGATTTTTTTTATTTTTTATTTTTTTAACAAGTTCATCACATTTAACAGTGTAAACACTTCACAATACATTTTCATACATAGATTTAAACTTTACACTGATTTATTACAACCAAATTTATAACTTAAAGTTTACAAAATGTACGAACTCTTTCAAAAGTTTCACGTCTTCTCAAAAGGACATATATCGTAACAAGAGCATGATTTACGATACGTAATAACTTACTATATAATTATAGTAAGTTCCACTACTAGCAGGCTTCGAGTCTCTTGCTCGTATTTCCACTCTTAATCCTGCTTGAAGTACCTAACAAAATAGTACACACACGATAGAGGTAAGCTCACTGCTTAGTAAGTAATGAAAATACAGTGAAAATAAGTAATTATTTACAAACTCTATATCTCGATTTAAAATATATAAATTATCTCCACGGCGCATCTCAACCCTGACTCCCCGAGTCTATACGGATAATTGCCCAATTGTTAACTCTTCCAATTGGCATATCCGATAATCTACCTCAATTGACAAACACTTAACCACACACGTGGTCTAAGTATTGTCACTCAATGATTAACTCAGGACATCAAATACTTAACCACACACGTGATCTAAGTATTGCTAGCTCAAAGTAACAGTCTTAAGAAAATCAATACTTAACCACACACGTGATCTAAGTATCGCTAACTCAGATAAAATCAATACTTAATCACACACGTGATCTAAGTATTTTCACTCTATAATAACTCAAGACAATAATTACTTAACCATGTTCGTGATCTAAGTAATTTCGTCCAATTGTACCACTTAAAACAACAAATAAATAATTATTAAATAATTAGAACATTTTCATCTTTACCATAATCCCCTCCCATTACTTACCTCGAGTATGACGTCTAATTATTAATCTTGGTCTTCCACGTACAAAATACATGTCCGTAAATATATATACGTATTTTCAGCTTAATCACTAACAAAACTAATATTCTATTTTAACATGTGCGACACTTCCCTCCTAGTGTCGCTATTTGAAATGGCGACACTCTTAGAAGTGTCGCACAATACACCACAACGACACTTAACATAGTGTCGCTACACCAGCAGGCAGTGTCGCAATGACGAACAGAACAGCAGTAACACTTTGAACTTTTACAAGTTTTAAGCTAACTTTTAATTTTCTAATTCAATCAAGTCTCTGTTTATAATTTTTAACATATAAAATACCCAAAACTCATCCAAAACTCACTCTTTAACAATAAATTTACCTCTCTAAATTTCAAATTGGGATTTTAATCTTAAGAAAACACCAATAATAGTAACTCTTAGGGTTTTAGAGCTATAATTTAACCATAAATACAATTCTCTTACCTTGAAATAGAGATGTAATGATTGGGACACTTCCAAGAATCAAACTCTTAGTAATTTACTTGATTTCTCTCGTTTTCTCTCTCTAAATCACCAACACACACACACACACACACACTTAACCTCTATGTTTCTAGAAGTGTTTGAAAAGGAAATGGGGTTTAACATCTCGATTTTTACACTTTTAACCCATGCATGTCACCACTACAGCAAATACTGCGACACTTCCAATAGTGTCACTACTTGCGAAGTGTCGCTACTGAATAAATTTCAATTAACTTTTAAATTTAAAAATTTTGGGATGTTACATAATATGTATTAAAAATATATAAATATAAAATGCATTAAAAATAACAAAATGAAGTATAATTATATATAAATTGCTGTATATAAATGATAATATATATAATACAAATTTTTTTTTTAAATAATGGAAAAAAACCTTTTTTATTTTTAAAAAATAAATAAATAAAAGAAATTCCGGCCATGGTAACTGGTGGGAGGTGGTAGCAGGTGGTGGGTGGTGGTCATGGGGTGGGAGAGTGTAAAGGAGAAAGTTGAATGAAAGTAAAATATGAGGAAGTTGTAGGAGTTAAAAGTAAAAATGATATAAGTAACACACGACACATTGTGGTTGGTTCTATGCCTTCTCTTTCTTATCATATAGGCAATTCTCCTCTCAAATCTACCCTTATATTAATTATATATTATATTATATTATTATATATATTAGGTGAGGTTCAAATGAGAATTATAAAAATGTTGAGAATAGAAGAACCAATAGAAATGCGTCACGTGTCACAAAACATATTTCCCCCACGTTTTTTAAAACTAAATATCTCACAAACGACAAGTCAAAAAATTATGAAAATTTCACCATAAAATTCAGCATTTTTTCCTCTTCGATTTAAGATCTCACAAGCTATACTTTCGACGAGTTTTCCCGAAACCCTAAACCCTAAACCCCAAACCCCAAACCCTACTAAACCCTAAATCCTAAACCATGCTAAGGTCTAAAAACTAAACCCTGCTAAAACTAAACCCTAAATCCTAAACCCTAACCCTAACCGCAAATCAAATGTACAACTAATCAGTAACACATGTGTTACTAATTTGTAAACCCACCAAAAAATGAAAAAAAAACTGGTCGAAAGTATAGCCTGTGGGATCTTAAATCGAAGAGGAGAAAATGCTGAATTTTATGGTGCAATTTTCATAATTTTTTGACTTGTCGTTTGTGAGATATTTAGTTTTTAAAAAGACGAGGGAAATGCGTATTTGATGAAAATGAGTGATTGAGATTGATTTCCATATTCTCACACAAATTTGTTGTACTCATTTGAACCCTACTCTATATATATTATATTATTATATATATTATATTATATTAAATATGCAATTCAAGTCGCATAATCTTATACATTAAATATAAAATATAAATATCTATGTAGGTTTTACGTATATATATGTGTACTAGGTTTTAAGCCCGTGCGATGCACGGAAATTAAAAACATATAATTTTTATTACTATTAATTTAATCAAATAAATTAATTATCAAGCGATTTGTTAAATATAATTGGTTTTAGTACATACTATTATTACATTGTGAGATGTTCACCGTAATATGATAAATATTATATACAAAGTCCATGTCATTACACTAAATATAAGATCGTAACTAAATATATGTCAAATTATTTATTAGTATTTTATTTTTTAATTAATTATTATTATTATTAAAATAATAATATTAATTAAATAATTTGTAGGAGTTTGTTTTCACATAGGACTCCTCCTTTGCATATTAGTATATATATATTATATTATATTTATTAATTATTAAATATTAAAAAATAATAAAATAATAATATAATATTAATTAAATAATTTGTTAACTAAAATTAAAGTGTTGACATGTGACATTTGTGCTTACGTGGTAAATTCTGAAACTTTCTTTTATACTCTTTTAGTACATATATATATATATATATATATATATATATATATATATATATATATATATGTAATATATTTTTGCCACTTGATCAATAAAATTATACTGAAATAAAAGACGTCAAAAAAGCTTTTTAATGGGAGTAAGCAAATGATCTTAGCCATATCAAGCCAAAAGTGCACAGTAGGTATGAGACCTCAACCTGAGAATATTACACCAAAAAAGTCAATGGCACCAAGTTTGAGTGCTCAACTCATTTCAAGGACTTTGTTTTCCACAAGCCAACTGTAACAAGCAATTGTGCTTTCTTGCTTGCACAATTAGAGGAATAGATGGATATAAACGTAGAGATTGGAAAACATGTTGTTGCGGCGGCCGATAAGTCCTATATAATATCATAGTTTATACTAATATAGTATGATAGTAATATTTTGACTTTTTTCTTTTTATCTATTTAATTGTAGATTATTGTTGTCTAGAATGTGGTCTCATATAATAAGTAAATAAATTAATGATCGAACCAACATTAGTAATATTTACTTCAATTTCTCAGCGACTTTTAAAATGATTTATCACGATTTTATTCTAAATTATGAGAAATGAGAGACTCTTGATACATGTAAGGGCAAAAATGTCTTTTACTCAAAATTTTGTCCACATAAATAGTAAATATAAAACCTTTTTCTTATCAAATTCAACTTAATTTAATTTCCAGTTTAATCGATTATAATTTTCCTCAAACGTTGGTGGAGAGTTGTGGTGGATGTCTCATTTGGAAAAATTTAAAAGTTTCACATCAACATGAAACCTGAAAAAAACACACCCTAAATATGTAGTAAATAAACCTGTAATAAGGAATTTATATATATATATATATATATATATACTAGGTGTAAACCCGTACGTTGCACGGCAATATTAATTTAAACCTTGTTATTTTTATGTAATTACATAATTAATTAGCTGTAAAATATCACAATAGAAAATGATAAACAACATACACAATATATCGTTAGAAGTAAAATAATGCATTATGCTTCCCTTTTAACTAAAATAGATTCATGTTGAATAACGATAAACCTATAAAAGATGAAAAAAAAGGATCCAAATTAGCATGCATCAATTGAAAATTAAATAATTGGAGATGATAAATACAACAAATGAATTGATTTATATACCATACTATTATATATTTGTATAATGAGCTTTATAATTTGTTTTACAGTGAATAAATCTGGATGTGGTATTTATCACATCCTTTAAAAGAAAACAATGAAGACTACAAAATTAGTATCTTGATCTCAATAAACAGTTACTACAAAGATAAATTAACTTGAATCAGAAAATATTCTAACTTAGAACTATTTAATCATAGTTGCAATTGATTGCTTTCTTCAAATTTCAACAAAGAGATGAGATCTTTATAACAAAAGGCAAGTATTATAAGTTCTTCCAAAGAAAAAAATTTCGTTAGAAGAAGACCACAATTTTTTTTTGAAGAATGAGATACGGGCTATAACATATACTGTAAATAATACCAATATCTTATTATTTTTTTATTATATATAATAAAATAATCCTTTGAAATATATTATATTTACATGGTATTTATCATAAACCTCACGAAGTTACATATGTTCTACCATTTAGTATTAGTGTTAGTATTTGATTAGTATAATAACTTTTATTTACTTATTAGATATATAAATAATATAATATATATTATCTAATTTGCTTAACGTAATTAGTATGGTTACATGGAGATTTTTTTTATTATTGTTATATTAATATTATTATTATTATTATTAATCATATGAACACAGGAAACTTTAAATCGTTATTTGAATAATTAAAATTAAAATTACATCCAAATAATTATCCAAACTTAATTAATCAACTATTTAAAAATAAAATAAAATGCCACGTGGTATATTATCTTACGTGGCAAATTCTGAAGTCATTATTTATACTCCTTTAGTATATATATATATATATATATATATATATATATATATATATATATGATTGGGATCATGTTAAAAGAGGTGTAGATAAAATAAAAACGGTGAAAACAGATGACCTTCTCAATTTTATTAAGTATGAAGTTGAGTTTTTTTTTGCTTCACACTTAATTTTTAAATGTAAAGCTTATTTTTTTTGGCTTCACATAAAATTTATGAATTGTGAAGGTTGAAAATTAAGCTTCACACATTTATAAATTTATGTGAAGCTAAAAAAATTAAGCTTCACAATTAAAAAATTTCTAAATTTCTGTGAAGCAAAAAGAAAAATAAAGGTTGACAATGAAAACTTTTTGGAAAATAAAAAAATTGTAAGGGTTCACAATAAAAAAAAAGTATATGAAGCGAAAAAAACAAAAGTTCACAACTAAAAAAATCGTAAATACAAATTAAGATCGTTTTCACCGTTTTTATTTTAACTCATTGTTTTTACCAGAACCCAACCCTATATATATATATATATATATATATATATATATATATATATATATATATATATGCTAGAGATCAAGAGGGAAGTAAGGAAGATAATCATTAATTCGCGATGAATGATAATCAAACGTAAAAAAAACATATTTTTACCAAAAAATATTAATCAAAACTGATGTTATACCTATTAATATTCATAGATAAACTACTTTTTATAACTTATAATATCATATTGATGAATATTAAGGGAATTTTCTAACATTCATCATTAATGAATGTTAACCGAAGTGGATATTATCAGTTTCTTTGAAAAATTATTCGTTAACATTCGTCCACAACTGCGTTCTGCACTTAACTTCATTATGCTCCTACATGCAACTGCGTTCTGCACCTAATTGTTTAATATAATTTGTTTGTTAAATTTGCTATTTGTATTTAAGTAATTTTGATTTACAATATTAGGTTAATTTTGAATTAAAATTGCGATCAGAAAGAGAAAATTTGCGGTCAGAAAGAGAAAAATTGCAGTCAGAAAGAGAAGATGGGCAAATTTAAAGAAGGAACCGATTAATTCTCACATTTCTTATCAACCACTTGTTCTCATGGAATCCCACTCTTGAATTAAAAGACTAATATTAAAAGAAGTACAAATTACGTCTTATTTGCACTACTTTACATCTTTACCTCTCATAATTTTATGTGATAGCATCATACATCATACATCATACATCATATATATAGTAAAAATATAATGAGATCACTATGTGACATGCTTTACGTGATAACAAAACTGAATTGTTAAAATGAAACTGAAAAATTTAAAATCAATAACAATTTAATCCCGACGCAAAACGTATATGAATATGAAATCTAGTTTATTACATCATTTTCGCAAATGTGTTAACCTAATAACCTTGATTATAGTTCAATTCATAATTTTCATTAAACAATAAACAACTATAAACACATCAAACCAAATCCTAGTTATTTTGTGTCTTCTTGCAATCATACAAATTAGTGAATTACAAATTACTTACTATTTTATACTCCGTAGTAATGAAATCTTAATCAGCGTATAATCCACAAATTATGAAATCTTAATCAGCCGAAAAGACACAACCCTTGTACACGTCTTTTATATTACTCACTGCAACCAGATTTCCCCTTATTCCAGTGTGTCTGCACCTTATAATTCCTTTTTCTTTCACACACAAATGCTGTAATTGTTGCTACATTAAAGCTAATAAGCAAAAGCAAAATCAAGATCAAGAATCATGGAGCTTTTTTACTTGTTAGTATTTGGCGGTCTTGCTGTGGTTGTTGCAACATTGGAGCTAAGCAAAAGCAATAAAGATCGAATCAACACTTCATCTGCTTTCAATTCATTCAAGAACAATTACCTTCTTGTATATTCCCTCATGATGGGTATGCTTACTTTCTTTCAGGACTTCATATTTTTCACATTGATCTTCTCTTTTTTGTGATATTATATTTGCATTTGAGACCAATTGTTGTTGATTTGAATTACCCACATGTAAATTTTACATTTTTGAGGTTAATTCGATCTGGGGTGTGTAAAATGTTGATAAAGGTTGAGTCTTTAAGGATTTTGATTGATACTTCTAATGACCCTGTGTGGTTAACTTGATAAATAGTACATTATCTTAAGATCTCTTCTAAATTCATAATATTTATGGGATTGAATCCTCTGGATTTATAACATTAGGGTTAGTTACTGCAACACCCGATGCATAATTTGAACATTATAATTTGAGGGTTAGTGGGTTACTAGAAGTCTTGTTTGACATTGCAAGTGATCATGTGGTTGTAGCTGGTGATTGGTTGCAGGGACCATATGTGTACTATCTTTACACTACATACGGGTTCGGGAAAGGGGATATTGGTCAACTTTTTATTGCTGGTTTTGGGTCTTCCATGTTGTTTGGAACCATTGTCGGATCGTTAGCTGATAAACAGTGAGTTTCATTTCTCTTTATTAAAATTGTTCAAGTTTACATTAGTATCAAAATGGGTTATAACTGAGAATTTCTGTTTTTAATTTAGTGGTCGGAAAAGGGCTTCAATAACTTACTGCATTACCTACATTCTGAGCTGTATAACAAAGCATTCACCTCAGTATAAGATTCTAATGATTGGACGTATATTGGGAGGAATTGCCACTTCTCTTCTCTTTTCGTCCTTTGAGTCTTGGTTAGTTGCTGAACACAATAAGGTGAGACGTGTGTATAATATACTGGAAAATTTGATGTTTTTCTAGATGCTTGTTAATTGAAACATCGACTTTTATTACAAATGCTCTGTTCGTAAACGTTCTTCTAAAGACAATGGTGGATCCCTGATTTCTGATCAGTGTGTACAGTATCACAAGTCTTGTAAGGGGATGTACTATGACAGAAATTTTATATTTTGTTATTGTAAGCCACAAACCAGAAAGTTTTAGGTATGGGCTTGATGGCTAACATCTGATTCAAGAAAAATGCTTTGTGATGAGATAACTTTAAATATGGATCAAATTGGGTACACATGTTCGTTATGTTACATTAATATGTAAAGCCTTATGAAGAGATAGGGAGTGTTTTGGATGTTTGCAACCATTAATCTTGAGTGGTTGGCTACCAACAATATAATCAGATTTGATAAGAAGTTCAAGTAAAAAAACTGATTATTGAGATAAATATGAATTACCTACCTATCCATAGCTTCTATCAGTTTATTATCTTTTATTTTTTGCAAGTCACAGTAATCACTTTCAAAACACATCCAAACATCTCATTAATGTTGTTGGCGTGTTGAGTTTTAAGGTATCTTTTCTTTTTCCGTTGCAGAGGGGTTTTGAGCAACAATGGCTATCATTAACATTTTCTAAGGCAATATTTCTTGGGAATGGCTTAGTTGCCATTTTGGCTGGTTTATTTGGGAATCTGCTTGTCGGCACATTAGATTTCGGGGCTGTTGCTCCTTTTGATGCAGCTTCATGCTTTCTTGCCATTGGTATGGCCATCATTATTTCATCTTGGACTGAAAATTACGGAGATCCATCAGAAAGCAAGGATTTGTTAACTCAATTCAGGGGAGCTGCTGTTGCAATCGCATCTGGTTAATCTCTCTCTCACTCTCATCTTTAAATTATTTTCTAACGTCATAGACATGCACAAACAGGTCTGCGACCGAGACCAGTTCTAAATCTGGCTCAGCTTGAACCCAAGAAACCGGATTTTTAGGCCTTGGTGCTAGCCTGGTTAGACCTGAAAGCTGCAGCCACCTTTAAAATTTATCAAAAATCTTGGTTGGATCTGAACCTGGCGCTGGGATGGATTAGGCCCAAATGTCTGGGGCTAAACGCCCAGCCCGATAACCCCAGTATCTAAAATTATTATTCATGTATTATATGCTCAATTTTTTCTTTGATTTTTTTATTGTTTAATTATAATCTTGTTACGAGTTAGAATAGTTTTGCATATAATGTGGATGTAAATTAATTGATTTTTATGATTTTAACACTAATTTGAGATTTTGAGGTGAATTTTCTTTCATAAAATTGTCAAAAGTTGTATTTTTAAATGTTCAATGTTTTGTTTAAATTTAATACATGCTTGTAATTATAGTTTAAAATATTTTTTTTTGTAATTAGGACCGTTGGGACCCATATCGGTCCCCTGTTCCAAGTTTTAGGACTGGGTCTAGGCCGGGTCTTCATGCACCTCTACTAACATTATGCATTCTCTTTGATGTCAGATGAAAAGATAGCATTATTGGGTGCGATACAATCCCTATTTGAAGGTTCCATGTACACTTTTGTTTTCCTATGGACTCCTGCTCTGAGCCCGAACGGTGAGGACATTCCACACGGTTTCATTTTCGCAACTTTCATGTTATCTTCCATGTTGGGAAGCTCATTTGCTTCACGGTTAATGGGCTGTGCATCAATCAGAGTTGAGAGCTACATGCAAATCATTTTTCTTGTGTCTTCTGCCTCTCTATTGCTCCCAGTCATTACAAGCGTACGTTGCACACTTATAACATAATATTTCTTTTGATAACTATTAAAGTATTTTGTGGGAAACTGAAGTTGGTTTATTGTTTTCAACAGTTTTTGGTGGCTCCTTCTAAAGAGAAGGGTGGAAGCATCTCGTTTGCAGGTTGTATCCAACTGCTCGGATTCTGCGTATTTGAAGCATGTGTTGGCTTATTTTGGCCTTCGATAATGAAAATGAGGTCCCAATATATTCCAGAAGAGGCCCGAAGCACTATAATGAACTTTTTCCGTATTCCGCTCAACATCTTTGTATGCATTGTGCTTTACAATGTAAGTTTTCTATCTACAAGTACACAAACACTCATTGAGTTAAAGGTCACAAAATTGGTGGGTTATCGATTTGGGTAACGGGTCAAAATGAGTACTTTTTTTTTGGTACGTGTCTGGATAACTTGACTAGGCCACTCACATTAACTACTATTAATATAGTTTTTTAAATAAAGTAATTAAAGAGGTTTTATACATTACATATGCACTTCAGGGTTATTTTTTTTGTTTGAACCGTTGTCTCAAAGCTATTTCTTTTCTTTTTTCCCATTTGACCCATTAGAGATAAAACAAACCCATATCCACCCATTCACAGGTAAGTGGGTTGAAACTGACATTGATTTGAGGCTATATCATAATGTTTGTGTTTTTTTCTTTTTGGAAGGTTGATGCATTCCCGATCTCCTTTATGTTTGGAATGTGCGCTCTATTCCTCTTCATTGCATCTATGTTGCAAAAGCGTCTCTTGGGGGTTGCAGAAAGAACATGTGCGTTCATTCTTTTTTTTTCCTCTTTTTTTTTTTTTTTTTAATTTTATTATTATCATTTTAAATCACACCCTTTTTTGTTCTGAATTCAGAAAGGTCAATTCTTGATGGCATGAAAGGCTTTAGAGTTTCCAAATGTGCTAACAGTCGTTCATTTTGTATGATATCTTTCAGGGATACTAGATAAGGTCAGGGAAGTGGAGACTGAACCACTCAACATCTGATTACAAGATGATAGAAACAGAGTGAGGCTATAGGAAAAGGTCAAACTCAATTTGCCATTCTTGTGAAAGGTGTGTGCAATATAGTTTTGGTGGAAATAAAGTTGGAAGATCAAAAACTTGTTTAGAATAAGGAGCTTAACATAGATATTAGATAGAAAATTATGCAGCTGTTGTAGTTCGAGAATTTTGAGTGGCCTTTTTTTCCTTGTATGTATCAAGATTGTTTTTCTCTGTCTAAAAGCAAAGTTTAGCACTTCTATAGTTTTATTGTTTGATCTACTTACTTTGGTAGTAGACTAACAGTTTGTAAATTATGAATTGATTATTTGCAAGAATTTGTATTCATTCTGTTTGGCTTGAAACGTTTGCATAGTTTTACTGGTGTCGTCATGCTATATGCCTAAAACTGCTTAAAAATAAAAAGATACATGAATTGTGTATGTAATCCCGCATGGCGATTCTGATAAAAACAGCTATCGTTTTGTGCACACATAAGGTATACAAATCCAAATCGCAACACCCTTTCTCCGATATCTTAATGGAAAAACATTAAGATTGAATGCGAGTCTACACGACATCACAATCATGGTCAAGTTCGAGCCAACTTTTATTTCTTTTCACAATCACACATGCACATGTTTTTCCATAACTTATGCAAGTTTGCATTGCTTCCATGTTGAGGTGCATCCAGTCTTGTGTTTTTTCTGTAAACCAACTGTCCCACGTTATATTGTTTTCTTTTTAAATCATTGATGTCTCTTTCCTCATTTATTTACACTTAATTATTGGATGCAAGTTCACATTTAGTAGCTTCTTTCACAGATCTACCATGACTGCACCTCTCAGCCATAGATCTTTGATAAAAAAAAAAGCTTATTCCCCATTGGTACGAATATAATATTTTTATATATAATGAGTATGCATAGAGGGTTACTTTAGTACTTTCCTTTGGTTCTATCTCCTTTTATAGATTTACAAATCTCATCCTCCTTGAATTCTGTTTTGTTTTCCCCTCCCTAAGGTTGACAATAGTATACCAAGAAATACAGGGAGAGATGGCTGTTCACTTGTCATTTGCGATTATGTTCTTCATCTTGATACAAACGAATGTGTTCGCGTATCAATACCAAGTTGGAAATCTTCAAGCTTGGAACATACCCACTTCTGAAGATCCAAAAGTTTACACCAATTGGCCCAAAAAACTCAACTTCAAGATTGGTGACTCTCTATGTAAGTTCCTCTGATCAATCCCATTTATGATTCAATTTGAAAACTTTCTTTCACATTTGTAATGTGAATTCTCCCTTTTGTTTTCTTGATAAGTAATTTGTGTGTTTACAAAACAACATTGTAAAATCTGGAACTAAAATGTCTGTCTTTTTACAGTGTTCTTGTACCCACCAAGCCAAGATTCAGTAATTCAACTGACAAAAGAATCTTACAAGACTTGCAATCTAAAAGATCCAATCTTGTCCATGAACGATGGCAATTCGTTATTCAACATCACTACACCTGGTGTCTTTTACTTCACTAGTGGTGTTTCGGGCCACTGTGAAAAGTACCAAAAACTTCAAATTACTGTGTATGCTAGTGACGGTTCGCTTCCACCTTCATACAGTCCAAGTGATGCATTGGATGATTCAGCACCTTCTTACCCGACCGTGTTTGGAGGAATACCATCAGGACCATCACCATCATCGTCATCAAATATTAAAGCATCAGCACTTTCAGTTTCTGCAGCCATTGGAGTTCTGATTTGTGGTTTAGTTGGTGGCATGATGTAGGAAGAAATGCTGTGAAAGCTATGTAGATGAGTTCAAGATTTCATTTTTTTCCCCATTTATTTAAAGGTGTATTCATTGAAATTAGTTGTACTATAAGTCTATAATCAAAGAAAATTTATGTTTTGAACTTCCTTACCTTTTTTCCAATATCAAGAAAGACAAGGGGTAGCTTTCATGCATTATTGGATTTATTTATGAATCACCTATCTCAGATATAAAAGAGGGAGCTGTAAGCGCAAATAGTAATTTAATGTTATAGATCTACTTGTTATTGTGAACGTGAGCAAAGTGTTCACAGAGAATAAGATAAAGGAATTATAATAATTAGTACCTCGTTTTTTCCCTACACATTCTTTGTATACTTGTAACAGTGTATGCTTACTCATTTACTTGAGCAAGTAAAAGAGGTTGGACATCGGTCTCTCGCTCTTTGCCTATCGTTTGTTGGTTAGACGGTTAATGATCGTGTTTGGGTTAGCTTATTGTTTAGTCACTAACACCTATAAACTCGATTAAGGGTACCCGTTACCAGAGACAATTGAAGGCCAATAAGCTTCTGGTAGATGGTTGCAATTCTGTACTTGAGTTTCGACAAGCGCCAACACTCTGATTAAACTGGAACGAAAACAATAGTCCAATTTTAGACTTTTAGTTGCAATAATTCTAGTTTCCTTGATATATGAACATTATACTGTTTGGGATATTTATGTTAAAAATTTCAATTTGCTATTTTAGCTAGAATTGGCATGTTACAACATCACTATATTTATATTATAAGTTTTATTATGTTTATAAAATGTAAATGTCGAAGTCAATTATTTGATGACCAAAAGTGCATCCGGTGTGGACGTGTAGTGTGGCTACCTGATTGAAAAATGAAAGCGAAACATCAAACTTGTCTTGGTGTTAAAAATTATGTTCAACTGAAACACTGAGGTGCTGTTTACCCTTTTTTTTTTGTTTTGTATCAGGTGATGTTTGGATATATGGTCTGTTTGGTTATATTAACAAGTGCTGTTTTAGTAAATGTTGTTTCTTTTTAGTTCTGAATGAACGATCTTAATATTAGAAATGACCATATTACCCTTTTACATGAATTAGTGGTAAATAATCATGTTTACAATATTTTGGAAGTATATTTTAAACAATTCAAAAACATAATTACAACGTATAAAATTTAAATTGAAAAATGGCAGCTGCAAAGTATAACTTATCACCAAAATTCATATTAGACAGAACATCACAACATAATTACTAAAATATTAAAAAGAAAAAACTATATTCAATTCAAGTTGACTAACAATAGCAGTAAACCCCTCGAGAAATGCCACATGTAGGAGTTGAAATTTGACAACTATTTCATTTGGATATGTCACCAGAAAGCATGAAATATCGATGAACTAGAGAAATATTTCAAACTTTATGATAAA
Organism: Gnaphalium uliginosum; assembly: GCA_963930675.1. Taxonomy (NCBI): domain Eukaryota; kingdom Viridiplantae; phylum Streptophyta; class Magnoliopsida; order Asterales; family Asteraceae; genus Gnaphalium; species Gnaphalium uliginosum. The sequence goes on from OZ005684.1 coordinate 13,434,364, forward strand.
ATTGGGTTATGAAGACACAGACTAAACAATTATGGTTTTCTCAAAATTAAAGGGTTCTTAAAAATTATACACAACAGATGTTAAAATTAAAGGTATTTGCAAAACTAAAACAAAAACTATCAAATTACTTCTTCTCCAAACTAGCAAATAAAATTGAGCAAAAATATCATTGCATAAGGTGTTACTATAACTTGACGGTGAAAACCTTCGTCAATCAAAAAGCAAGCTCCAATTTAGATATGAAAGTCTTGGCCGGGGTAAAAAGTGGCGACGACGTGCAGGGCAGTGAAGCTGAGTGGCGCCGGCGTAGAGGATCGCCGGTGGTGTAGAGGGGCGGCGGTGTAGAGGCATGATGGCGAGGATGAGGAAAGGTGTAAGGAGATCGAGAGATGAGATGGGTAATGTATACTGGAAAAGAGAAGATTGAAGAGGGAGAGGGGGAGGGTATATTGGTCAATTGATAAGTCTGTTTGAGAAGGCCACCCATTTCAAAGGTCTTTTAGCCAGACATAATAAATTATAGGTCAAGACAAAAAGAAGCAGCTTTTAATTGGTTTGGATTAAGACATGTATGTAAACAGACAATTAAGTGGAAAAGAAACAGGCCCTATATTTGATATAACAACAAATATCTACCTATAAATTTTGCATTGATTTGGGGTTTTACAATTAGTGATTTTGGTTTATAGAGTTTGAAAGTCAGTTAATTTACCGATATTATAAATTTTGTCGTGCAACAACCTATAAATTAATGATTTTGTTGTTGAAGGCTAATCATCTCCATTTCCGTTTCATTTATTTTATTGACCCGTGATTACATCACACATTTTCGTTATCTGGCTGATTGAGAGAAATCACTGTGATGATCTACGAGGCTCCATCATAAACCAAATTGGCGTAATCATTTGGCTTGCATTCACGTCACTCTTCACCTTGCGCGGTATTATATAACTTCATATAGTTGAAATTATGGGTTACGTGTGTCGTCACTTATAATATGTTAGAAAGTTTTATGAAAAACGTAGATATATTTAAAATTTGCCTTGGAACACCTAAGTTAGGTGCTGCTAGAAGTATAGGTTCATGTCTCAATATTTAATCTAATTACACATATATTAAGTATGATCGTGAAACAATATGCGGAATATATTGCTACCATACAATCACACACTTGAATAAACACAATAATATAAAAAGATTTATCAAACATTTACACTCTCATTATGATGAATAAGTTACAATGAATGAGATGATTTACAAATGATTAAGCACCTTTATTTATAGAGTTAAACTTTCTGCCCTATGCTTGCTAATCAAGCAATCCAAGTTCTAATATATATCTAAATACTAAGTTACACATAAACCCCTTAATTAATAAAGTTTTGCTAATACACTTGATCATCATTTTCGCTCACATGCAGGTGATAAGCTGCATAACAATTTGTCTAGAATTGCAGTGGTCGTGTGGCTGTTTGTGGCGCTAATCATCACACAAAGCTACGTGGATAGGGGTAGGCCTCTTCCGCTAATCATCAAACAAATTTTTTATAATCTTCCAAAGATCTCAATTTTATTTATTTTATTATATGAGTACAAGCTTTTATTATATGAGTACAAGCTTCGTGGATAGGTAGATCGAGTTCATCATCTTTTTTTAAGGTTTTATTAGTTTTAATCACACGACTTAATTATAATTTTGTATGCGACCGGTAAGAAGTGTAGTTTTATAATTTCTATATTACTTTTCAAATCTATATAATGTCTCAACTATGTATTTTTCTATATATTTGATCACTATAGAATGATTTCTTTTTTTACATGTAGACACACATTAGTTGCTCAATAAAACGTCTAAATAGTTATATTAATCGTTACAATTTATATTTTTTAAAACTATGAACATACGCATTGCTCAACAAATTATTGCAACCTTAGCAACAAAAAGGTTACTATGACCAAACAATTGATTTTAAGGGGTAGATGTTCTCTATCCCCGGATACTTACTCAATAATATTTATTTATTTTTTAAATGTTATAAAAAAGGATTATATAAAGGGAAGTGATTTAGCCGTATACCACAAAATATGTTTTACAGTCTTGTAAAGTACAATACCTTAAAGCATAACTAATAGTATACAAATAAAAAAATAATGATGTATTATTATTACCCTTATATAAAATGTATACAACACAAAATTGAACATGATCATTAAAACATTTCATATATCGTCAATCGATGTATTATGACATTATATTTTTTTAGCCGTACATCGCGATTTAATGCTACTGCCTACTGGTATATAAGAAACTAATTAGTTAACGCATTAACCAACAAAGCGGCTTCTTAAATTTTACTAATTAATTATTTCAGAGATTAATAGTTGAACAATTCAAAATCAACTTTATTTTTTGAGAAGTGATACACTTACAGAAAAAGTCTTATCTTAATCTTAAATTCTTATAAAGTGTTTAAGTGTATCCTTTAACTCCTTAAATAGTTGAATTTTGATCACAAATTACTATTATACCCTTCTAACAATTTTAACTTCTAATAATTGAACGATAATGTTTATGTTTCTAGACAGTTATGTTTATGTTCATGTTTATGTTTCCGGAAAATAATCTTTATGATGCTTATATTCCATAATTACATATATAATTTTGAAATTTATTATTTAAATGTAAAAAAAAGTCCAATCCGATTAATTCCCGACTTGGCCGATTACAAGGTTTCAAATTATGGTTAATGCATTTTTAATAGCTCCTATGGATTTATTTTCGCAGACAATCAAAAGATTCGAGATCAAGGAAGGAGACCATATATACACTTGGAGGATACAGTTATACAGTCACCATGGTTAGTTCCCTGATTAGTAATTAAGTGTTTGTGTTTATGCATTCATTCAATATGTAATTACTAATTTGACCTATGCAGGTATCTTATAATTCACCTTTCAAAGTAATTAAGGGTAAACAGGTTAGAAAATTTGTTTATGTGGTAATGGGAGAAAATAAAACAAGCTAAAAATCCTCAACTTAAAACGACACAACACAACTTTTGAAGCGTTGGAGTTAAGTGGACGTTTCACATAAATCACGTACATGTTAACAGTAAACCCAAGATGAGACGACTTAGGGAGACATTCCACAGCTTTTGCTAGCTGATTGATCCTACATAAGGACTATAATGCCCATGTCACCTCTGCCTTTTGATTCCATTATATCATAAGAACAAACTGCTGTAGTAGGCTAAGGTAGTAAATGAACAATTGAACAATAGCATAGTTTCGAATCATAACCTCAACAAGGTAATATATCAAACACAGATATATCAGTAACATATCAAGTCACGTGTCAACCAAACAGCATCCGTCTTAAATTGCAACTTTTGGAACAGAGTCCAAGTCCTTACAATAAGTAGCTTTCATAAGTTTCTTCGTAAAATTCACTACTTGACGAGTTTCTCAATGACTCAACGGCCACGAAACAATGGCATATCCTCCACCTTTACCTTAACCGCATCCTTTCGAACACCAATGTCGCTTTTATATCGATCATAACAGTATACTCCAGCGCTAGTTACTGCTGTGATTGGACCCAAAGAGCTATTAAACACAACTTTTGGAACAGCTAAAGAAACAATGCATTTCCATGGAGCATTAAAGATAAAATTGACTTGACCACTGCTCCCAATTGCAGGCTTGCCACAAATCAAAAGACCTGTCTTGCAATACAAAGCGAAATCCTCACAGTTATTTCTAACCATGTCATAACTTCCAAACCCATTCTGCAACAGACACATGGCTCTATGGATCACTTCTTGGGGTGCATCCGATTGTGCAGTCGTGCATGTCCCACCTCGGAGTTTGGACATATACATATATGTTTTCACTCCATACTGAAACAGGTACAATTTTCCAGTTCCAATGAAACAGTTCAAACACGAGATGATAACTCCACTGTCAGGTTTCTTAAATCCACAATCAGGAAAGTTCAAACATGAAAAAGCTGGATGATTTTGGTTTGAAGACGGGCAGTAAGAACACGAGCTCAAATTTGAACCAGAACCATGATTTTCTCCACATTTAAGTTGTGAAGATTCAGAGTCAGGGACAGAATTCAAACATGAAGCTGATGGATATGGATATGAAGAATACAAGTTCCAACCAAAACTAGAACTATAGTTTTCTTCAGCAGTGAAGTGAACAACTTTGTTTTCACCAACATAAATACCTGTATTAAGTACTGATTTTCACCAACCAATCACTAAATATGAAAAAAACATGCTCAGATTCCTAAATATTTGATCCATGGTAGTCAGGATTGGATCCCAACAAATTGAGAGCAACGACATGTCTCGCATATAAAAACAGTGCACCACTAAGACCCACTACTTTTTATGAGGAAACATAACAGGTCATTGTTACCTTAAATTAAGTGTATCAACATGGTCGATCCTATTGTGCCATATATATAAAAAACGTTTGACACTAAAACGAGATCACACCATTTTTCTTCTTCTTGTGAGACCAGTGATCTCAACCAGAAAGAATTCTCGTCCATGCTAGTCTCATTGTTAGAGCATCTGTGGTGTAGGGCTGCAAGCCCGCGACTGAGTTGATCCGAGCTCGAGCTCGACAAGGCTCAAACTTGACTTGATAACTCAACGAACTTTTTATGATGCATGCTCATCATGAAAAACGCCGCTTGAAATGATTCAGTGTTGCTCGAGCTATACGCGAAAGCTCGAATTTCAATTTAAAAATAATTTTTAATATTCAAAGTTTCAAACTTACTTGATATTTGTTTAAAAATCAAATGTAACACTAAAAATCATTTCAATTCAAATATATATAATTAGAAGAAATCATGAAAACTAATCAAAAACCTAATGAAATACGGAGTAATATAACAATATTAGAATTGAATAAAAATATAATTTACAAATTCACAATTACGTATATATAATTATATACATAATAATCTATCTATTCTATACATTATGATAAAAATAATGGAAGATTTAGGGCCATTAGATTAGATGGGAATCAACAGTAATGATCTAACCATTAATTCTATTAATGACATATTTAATTATCCTTCTACATTTACAATATATACCCTTCTGTATTTACAATATAAATTCTTGACTTTACTTCTTTATTGATGAGAAAATTACATAAATCATCTTTTAAGTTTACCTCAAATTTCACTGACAGTCCTTTACAAAATTTAATTACATCAATCATCCTTTCTTTTGAAACTTGTTGCTAGTAGTCCTTTAGACTAACGATAGTTAATTCTCCATTAAAAAGGACCATGTGTGATATATTTTTTACTCTTTTAATTTTTTTTTAGTAAAATATAATTATAAAATCTAAAAACATGTATAGATACGTCATTAGGTGCAAATAACATCATTTTCATCTTACCCATAGCATTTAGCATATTCATCATCAAATTTCGGTCCTTTTCTGCACCGAAACATCAAATTGATAGTCCATCACCATCATTTACCATCCGGAGTCCCTCCGTCACACATTCATCTTATCTCGTCACGAATTTGGTAGCAACTGCCTCTTCTCTTTTGCATCAATTCCTTACCCGAAAAACATCTCAAACAAAAATTCTAGCTTCAAAGTAAAACGACGTTGAATATTGTGAACTAAATATGTGAGTCGTAATCTTTAAGCCACGAATGTCGATTGGGTGGTGAAAGATGGTGAACTATAAAATTTAATGTTTCAGTGGAGAAAATGAAAATGATGTTATGTGCACCTAATAACGTATCTATAGATATTTTACATTTTATAATTTGTATTTTACTAAAATTATTAAAAGAATAAAAAAATGCCACGTGTGGTCCTTTTTAACGGAGAGTTAACGATCGTTAGTCTAAAGGACTATTAGCGTAACAACTTTCAAAAGAAAGAATAATTGGTGTAATTAAATATTGTAAATGACTCCTAGTGAAATTCAAAGTTACCTTAAAGTATCATCTGTGTAATTTTCTCTCTATTGTTTATGACCCCTCCAATTATATTAGGAATGTTAGTTATGTAGGTATTTCAAAACTTCCATACCCAAAAATGTTGACCACATCAAGAATTATTGTTATTGTCATTTGATCCTTGACATATTTAAACTAGAATTTTCCTATTTGAAAGCTAATAAACCGATCGCCAAAAAAATTAAAATCAATGTATCAAGCACAAAAACACTTATTATATCACCATAAAATAAATCAATATGTCATCCGCAAATTTTGCGGGTCTTAAACTAGTATACATAATAACTAATTAAAGCTTGTAACAGATCGAGCCAAGTTTTAAAAAGATTGAGCTCGGCACGAAATATATTTCGAGCTCGATTTTTAAGCTTGAGCACGAGGTCAATCTTAGAAAAATCTTGACTCAGATCACTCGATTTAGCACATGCTCGAGTTGCTCGGTAAAAGTTCGACTCATTCGCAACCCTATCTCAGGCACAGGCATCTAATTTAGTGCTTTGTTGTGAAAATTGAACTCCGAGCAAGACAACAAATTTGGTATAATTTTCAATAAAACACGAAACATCACATCACATTTTAATAAGTTTCATTTTAACCACTAGCATATATTATTATATTGATTGATTAACTCATAACTTTTAAATAATTAAATAAAACCTAAAATCTAAATTTTGCAAAATATGGTAATGATAAACAAATTAGGGCTAAATTATATGGTGTGATATACACCAAATTTGGTAGCAACTTTTGAATTTTGATGCATACATTGGAACCAATAAACCCTAAGTTCATACTGTAACATTATCAGCTAAATCACAATACATTTTATGGATTATTATATACAACTAAAAATGTATTGTTCAAAATTTAAAATGCATGAAAAAAGAAGAAAAGAAACAGACCATGGTGAGAGTAAACGTATGCAGTCCTCCAAGTGTAAATGTGGTCTCCTGGTCTGAGTTCGGTTGGGTCGACTCGGTGAGAAGGATAACCCATTTTTTATAGTAATTGATTTGCCAATTGTTTTTTCAGTGAATCAAATGGGGTTTTCAGTCGATGGTTTGGAACGGAAAAGATTAATTATAGTCTCTCTCTTTCTTGTCAAATCCCATTTATTGGGAAAATAAAATTTTTGACATCATAATTTTGAACCTCTTACAAATTGATTGAATGAAAACATTTTATTTTTATATAATGGTACGAAATTATACGATTTTAATGACCAAAAATCTTTTTATTTATATTGTACGGTTTTGATCAAGTTCGATCCAGTAGTTTCAACAGTTCAAAATCAAAATTCTTAATAAAAATAGTAGGGTAAATTACAAAAAACATACCCGTAGTTGTTAATTTTCTCAAAAAACATCATTCAACTTCATTAATAACAGAGACCATATTCGATGTTGTCACTTTTGTCCCAATGACATCTCTCTGTTCAACTTTGTTACGTTTTCGTCATTAAGTCTATACATGTGCCACGCACGTGAGGGTATTTTTGTCCTTTTCTTTTTCCTAACTATTTAATCGACCTTTTCCTTTGCATTTTATACCCATTTAATCGACCCATTTAACAGTAAGTTAATTTTAAATGGGTATAAAATGCAATCAAATGGGTATAAAATGTAAAGGTAAAGGTGGGTTAAATGGGTGGGGGAAAAAAGGACAAAAATACCCTCACGTGCGTGGTACATGTATAGACTTAACGACGGAAACGTAACAAAGTTTGACGGAGGGATGTCATTGGGACAAAAGTGACAACCTTAGGTATGGTCTCTGTTATTAATGAAGTTGGATGATGTTTTTTGAAAAAATGAACAACGACATGTATGTTTTTTGTAATTTACCCAAAATAGTAACTCAAATTAGTTTTTCCTCCGTCCCACTTTTATTATATCATAGGAAATTCTATTGAATTTAAAATATATTGAATGAATGTCAATTTTGACATTATATTCGATGATTTAACGTCTAAACATGCATTAAACTTAAACGCGATTTTAACAGTATGTACCCATCTTTTTTTTTCCTATTGTATGCTCGTAAAAACTTGATTTTGATCTATTTTTCACCGGTCAAACCCTTAGCCGGTAACACATTGACCAAATTCAAGATTTGTGATTACGTGGCAATAAGCCTCGTATCTGTTTGCCAACGTGTTTATTTCTTGTCCGGAAGTGAGAGGTTTATTAAATATAAATCAAATATACATGCACGTTTCAAACACACAAACACGAAAATGCTCTCCTTGCCAACTTAAATACACACAAACACTTTGTTCCATTCATCAAGAAAAGCGTAATTGAGGGTCGATTTTAGCACGTTTAGGTCATCAGAAGATTGCAATGACCATTCCAAGATCCTTCTCAAAGAGAGAGCATAAAGACTTGGGCTCTCGTAAGGATGTTGTGAAGGTGCCCGTAGAACAGCTATCTACCTTTCTTCTTTCGCTAATGTAATGTTGAACATATGAAAAACCCCGTCTGGTAAATCTTTCATTCGTAAGTTTGGATTATAACATGGAGAAACACAAAGTTGAAGGGTTAAACCGCTAAAAGGATGAAAGTTTGAGGATTAAAACATACTTAACCCTAATTAAACCTTGCAATGTTCGTCCGCAATAGTAAAATAACCATTTACAGAAGTTCAGTTGCAACATTCTTTAAATCGTTAAAGTTCAAGTTGTTTCAATTATGTCACACCCCGCTAAAACGGAAACACGGGGTGCAACAGCTAGTGATTTCACAACACAAAGATATAGCAACAATACCATAATTTAGAAGTTGTCTTAAAACAACTAAAGGTACATCAGTTTATACATTGTTATAAAAGTATTGTTACAAATAAATATCGTGAAAGTTTTCTTCAAAATATCCATGTGTTAAAACTTGATTAATCATGATTCCATGCACTTGCCCACATACGGTCCATCCTTACCGACGTTCTCCTGAAAAGCATGTCAAAACAAAAGAGTCAACTATGGCCATAGTTGGTGAGCTCACAGTTTTATGACCAATAAACCAAGTAATTTGTCCAATCGGGGACTAAAGTTTTGTCCAATCGGGGACGTAAATACTGTCCAATCGGGGACATAAGTAAATCAATGCTAAAAGAATTGGAGAATTAAGTAAGTAAATGTTCCTGCCTTGAGGCCACTACTAAACCGGTTATCCGACCGAGGTTTGCCCCTATAGCTCCATGTTCTTCAACTAACATGAGTAATGGTGATATTATGCACCCACGTTGAAGTGTGAGTGAGGGGTGGTCTACCCTAAATAGCATGCTACCCATAATACCCACGGCTCGTAGCCACGAGTTAATTAGTAGTGTGAGTTCCCGGGGACTTTGCGATAATACTCAAGCATAACAATATGACATACTCCAATTCGCATAAAATTTTGTACAACAACAATTTTGTAAGTTAATAAAGAGTAATACTAAGTTGGTAAAATGTATAATCATGCTTTTCAGCCCCAAAACAGAAATCAGAAAAGGGGGACAGTGAACTCACCTTGTGAGTTGATTCTAACGAGTACAATCTGTAAGCAAGTTGCAAGTCCGGATCGAATCTCTAACCGAGTCCTAATCCAAGTGAGAAAGTGTCTATTAATGTCTAGTGATATGCTTTAACATGTACGAGTTGAACAAGTTGGTTACCCACTAAGTTAGACAATGAATCTGCCCGGGTTTGGGTGTTTATTACGTGACTCTTTTATTAAGACTATTTCCAGATTAACAATCAAAACCCTTTTATGAAGATTGGCTGAAGATAGAGTTGCCCAAAGTTACTTAAAAATCTGGACAGAAAGTGGTCAAACTCTCTCATTTTACCAAAAACACACAACTTTTATAAAATCCCGGATGTAAATATTTTGAATGGTTTTTAGGAGTGTATTTATACAGAAATCATTATAACTTTCAGGTATAAAACTCTAATGCACTTATTTAGTGAAGGACAGATTGTAGAATGAAATAGAAATAGTTGGGTTAGTGCGAGATAAACTGTAAACATTCTGCACTTCATGATTACCTCTTCGACCAGGAAATGTGGGGGTTTAGTGATAAGTTTCTGTCCACCAAGAGTTGAGATTTAACAAGTATGCTGGAGTGACCGATTACTTGGTGAGATGTGTTGGATATGTTGAGTGTTATGTTAAAACCGGATGTATGTGTTGGAAGAGTTGAGAGAAAATGGGTGAAAGTGTTTTGAGTAAGTGTGTGTATGTGAATCTGCCGTTTGATACAAAAGGAATAAGGGGTAGAGTGTATATGATTAATGTCAGGGAGTTTGATTGGGTGAGGGTGGAGGTGATTTATGGGAAGTGTAAGTTAATTGATTCGATTTTATGGAAAATAGGTTTGCTGGCCGTTTTTGAGAGAAAAGAGGTAATCATAACCCTTTTTGCGTGCACGGTTATCCTTATTTGAAATATTAATACTCCTTTTTACAGAATGCATGCACGGTTACTTCTCACTTTGTACAACTTAAATAACTTTTGATTCGGGTATGATGATTTACTGGAAGTGTGGGTAACACTTGGTTGATTTTAGAAATGAGTTAAGCATATCACTAACAGTAGGAACTAACAGTGGTAACTGAACTAGCAGTGGAAACACAAGCAGTAGAAACAACGAGAGCAGTAGTAACTCGACTACCAGTAGAAACTGAACTAGCAGTAGAAACTGAACTAGCAGTGGAAACACAAGCAGTAGAAACAACGAGAGCAGTAGTAACTCGACTACCAGTAGAAACTGAACTAGCAGTAGAAACTGAACTAGCAGTGGAAACACAAGCAGTAGAAACAACGAGAGCAGTAGTAACTCGACTACCAGTAGAAACTGAACTAGCAGTAGAAACTTAAACCCTTAAGAAGGTCAGACCCAGATTTAGGTGGAGATTAAGTTAAATGTTAACCTGATATTTTTGATGGTTGTTATAGTATCTCCCCGTTGAAAAGAATTTCGTCCCGAAATTCAATTCGTCCCGATGGTTGCCGATGTGCTAGGAAATAGGTGAGGGTATTTGTGTCGAATATAGTCTTCACGTTCCCAAGTAAATTCAGGACCCCGACGTGAGTTCCATCGAACTTTAATAATAGGTATCTTACTTCGTTTTAACCTTTTGACCTCGCGGTCCAAAATTTCGAGTGGTTCTTCTACGAAGTTTAGTTTGTCATCTATGTGAATTTCATCAAGAGGAACAATAAGTGTTTCGTCAGCCAGACATTTCTTTAGATTGGATACATGAAACGTGTTATGTATGTTGCTAAGTTCCTGAGGTAGTTCAAGTCGGTACGCGACTGGACCAATCCTTTCTATTATCTCAAAAGGTCCAACATACCTCGGGTTAAGTTTGCCTCGCTTTCTAAAGCGGATTATACCTTTCCAGGGTGACACCTTCAAAAGTACTTTGTCGCCGACTTGAAACTCTAAGGGCTTCCTACGGTTGTCAGCGTAACTTTTCTGCCGGCTTCTGGCAGTCCTTAATCTTTCCCTGATAGCAACGATCTTGTCAGTTGTCTCTTGTATAATATCGAGTTTGATTAGCTGCCTGTCACCGGTTTCTAACCAACAAAGTGGTGATCGGCACTTACGTCCATATAAGGCCTCAAAGGGTGCACAGCCTATGCTTGTGTGATAGCTGTTGTTGTAGGAAAACTCCACCAAAGGCAAGTGAGTATCCCAGCTGCCTTTAAAATCTATGGCACAGGCTCTTAACATGTCTTCCAATGTTTGGATGGTCCGCTCGCTTTGGCCATCGGTTTGTGGATGGTAAGCGGTGCTTAAATTTATTTGTGTGCCTAGGGCCTTTTGAAGTTGTTTCCATAAACGTGACGTGAATCGACTATCTCTATCGGAAATGATGGAAAGTGGAATTCCGTGACGTACAACGATTTCGTCAATATAGATTTGAGCGAGTTTGTCCATTTTGTAATCTTCTCGGACGGGAATAAAGTGTGCTGATTTTGTTAGTCTGTCCACTATGACCCATATAGAGTCATGTCCTCTTGCCGTTCGTGGCAATTTTGTGACGAAATCCATCGATATTTGTTCCCATTTCCATTGTGGGATTTCCGGTTGTTGCAACAATCCTGATGGCTTCTGGTACTCTGCCTTGACCTTGGAGCAAGTCAAACATTTTCCCACGAATACCGCAATATCCTTTTTCATTCCTGGCCACCAGTAGTATTCCCTTAAGTCCTTGTACATTTTATCAGCTCCGGGGTGAATTGAATACTTGGATCTATGGGCTTCTTCAAGGATGGTTTTTCTCAATTCATTGATATTCGGAATCCAAACCCTTTCTTTGAAATACCGAACTCCATCGGACTGGACTTCAAATCTTTGATCCAGGTTATGCAAGGTTTCATTCTTTATGTTCTCCGTTTTCAAAGCTTCATTTTGAGCTTCCAAGATTTGAGTTTTCAGACTCGTCTGAACTTGTATTCCCAATGCTCGCACTCGCGAGGGTCTTAACTTTTCCTTCCTACTTAGAGCGTCGGCTACTACGTTAGCCTTGCCTGGACGATACTTGATGTCGCAATCGTAATCACCTAGCAGTTCTACCCACCGTCTTTGTCTCATATTGAGCATCTTCTGATCGAGGATATGCTGAAGACTCTTGTGATCGGTGAAGATGGTGCACTTTGTACCATACAGGTAGTGTCTCCAGATCTTCAGAGCAAACACTACCGCTCCTAGCTCTAAGTCATGCGTCGTGTAATTCTTCTCGTGCTCCTTGAGTTGTCTCGATGCGTAGGCAATCACCCTATTCCTTTGCATCAGCACGCAGCCCATTCCTTGGTGTGAGGCGTCACAGTACACGACAAAATCCTCCGTTCCTTCTGGTAAAGCTAAGATGGGCGCGTTACATAGCCTACTCTTCAGCGTTTGAAACGCTTCTTCCTGTTCTTCTCCCCAAGTGAACTCTTTAGCCTTTTGGGTCAGCTCAGTTAGCGGTTTAGCAATTTTTGAAAAATTCTCAATAATCTTTCGGTAGTAACCAGCTAATCCCAGAAATTGACGTATCTCTGTAGGGGTTCTTGGGGCTTCCCATTTCTTAATGGCCTCTACTTTGGCTGGATCCACGTGAATTCCTTCTTTGTTGACCACGTGACCAAGAAAGTGTACCTCTCGGAGCCAGGACTCGCACTTCGAGAACTTGGCGTATAGCTTCTGTTCTTTTAGCAGTTTCAATATTATTTCCAAGTGTCGCTCGTGGTCTTCTTTGCTTTTGGAATAAATCAATATGTCGTCGATGAACACAATTACGAACTTATCTAGGTATGGTCGACATACCCTATTCATCAAGTCCATGAATACTGCGGGTGCATTGGTTAGTCCAAACGGCATGACTAAGAACTCATAATGTCCGTATCGCGTTCTAAAGGCTGTCTTTGGGATGTCCTCTTCACGGACTCTCAATTGATGGTATCCTGAACGAAGATCGATTTTTGAAAAGTACGATGCGCCTTGCAATTGGTCGAATAAGTTGTCGATTCGGGGTAGAGGGTATCGGTTCTTTATTGTCAGCTTGTTGAGTTCCCTATAATCTATACACATACGAAACGATCCGTCTTTCTTTTTGACAAAGAGAACTGGAGCTCCCCAGGGCGATGAACTTGGACGAATTAGTCCATTACTCAGGAGTTCTTGGAGTTGCCCTGACAATTCCTGCATTTCGGACGGTGCCAGACGATATGGTGTCTTTGCTACGGGCGCCGCTCCGGGAATTAGGTCGATATGAAATTCGACTGGCCTAGGTGGGGGAAGTCCAGGTAGGTCGTTTGGGAAAACTTCAGGGTGATTTCTAACAACAGGAATGTCTTGAATACGCTTCTCCCCCGGCCTCCTGTCAACCACGTGTGCTAGAAATGCAAAGCACTGCTTCCCCAGGTGCTTGCGCATTTGCATAGCCGACACAATGTTCAGTTTCCTGCCGGGCTTATCACCTTGTATGACAAGGGTTTCTCCGTCTTGTAGTGGTATTCGAACCACCTTCTCGAAACAGCCAATCTCCGCTCGGACCTTTGTTAACCAGTCCATACCCACAACTACGTCAAAGCTCTTTAGCTCGATTGGTATTAGATCGATATCAAACGTCTTATCAGCTAGGCTCAAAGTACAATTTAATATTATGTCCCTAGCCTCGAATTCGTGACCGTTAGCATATTCAATAGTAAAAATCTCTTCTAGTTTCACTGAGTTCAATTCAATTAGTGGCCTAAACTCCAGCGAGACAAAACTCCTTTCTGCTCCAGAATCAAATAGCACAGATACGTAGTGGTTGTTCAGAAGAAACGTACTTGTCACTGCATTCGGATCCTGCCTTGCCTCTTCAGCTCCAATGACAAATGCCCGGCCCCGCGCTGGCCCTCTCTGGTTTCCAGCGTTGTTGTTAGGGGCTCTGATCAGTTTTGGGCAGGCATTCTTGAGATGTTCTTGGCTTCCACATTCAAAGCAGGCTGCCTTCGGTCGGTTGTTCCCATGTCCAGCTCGGCAATACTTGGCGAAGTGGCCCGTCTGCTTACACCTTTCGCACACCGGGCAATTCCCCGAATGATGGAAATGGCACTTGTTACACCTCGGGTGTGGACCATTGTATTGCTTCGGCCCTTGGACAGCCATGCCAAAGTTCCTTGCCACCATCTGCCTTTTGTCCGAATTACCGCCACCTCTTTGCCTTGAATGGTTATCCAGCTTCCTTTTACCGGCGTCATTCCCTTTTAACGCTCCGCCTGATCTAATTACATCGTTCGTCAGGCGATTTGCCAAGACCACTGCGGACTGAATGGTTGTCGGGTTTGCCGCCGTAACCATTCCTCGGATTTCAGGAGCTAAACCCCAGATATACCGGTCAACCTTCTTCTCCTCCGGTGTAACCATGTGTGGCACCAACCTAGCAAGCTCATGGAAGCGGGCAGTGTACTGGTCAATGTCGGTTCCAGTCATGGAGTGATTCCAGAATTCAGACTCCAATTTCTGGAGTGCGTCCTTTGGGCAGTATTCTTCAGTTAGTAGCTTCTTGAATTCCTCCCATGTGAGGTTGTACGAGGCTTCACGACCTCGGCTCTGGATCTGATTGTTCCACCAAGTTAAAGCTCTCCCTTGGAGCATGCAAGCGGCATACTCGACTCGATCACCGGCCGCGCACTTGCTGATGTGGAGCACCGACTCCATGCTCTCTATCCATGACAATAATCCAACAACACCTTCCGTTCCAAAGAATTCCTTGGGCCTACATGACATGAAGGTTTTATAGCTGCATCCTTGGTTGTTGTTGGCGGTCTGCCCTTCCGGGTTTCCTTGAGCAGCGTTGAGACTGGCGGTGATTTGTGCGACGAGATTTGGTATTGCCGCGTTTAGTTGCTGGGCAATTTGGTCAGCCACGTTGTTCGGGTTTCTTCTTGGAGGCATGATTCTATGATGTTCACAAAGTTTGTTTCAGAAGCACGTACGCGTTTAACCTAAGTTATAATTGGAATTTTTGCGTGTTGTATTATGTGAAGTTTGACAATAACGGATATGCAAAGTAGTAATGAACGTGTAAGGAAGTTAAAGTATCATAAGCATTCCTTTACTTGGAAAAATAGACGATGCTAGGATGCATAATTATTCGGCCCTCAGCCTTCCGAATTACAAAATAATAAAATAAAAAGGACAATAGTTTACATCCAATTCAAAGGTGCATCTAGGACATGGTCACCACAAGGAGCCAAACAAGAATGATCAACACCAACAAACCCAACCCTAAGCAAGCCCACACTAAACTCCTAGCGGTCCTCCTGGCCGAATCAGCAGATTTCAAAGCCCTGACCGTTTGGTGGGACAGCCCTTCCACCAATTCGGACATCTCATACAGGAGTTGTCCTTGGTGCTCAATCCTCCCTCGACAGCTGTGTATCTCTGTCGTCATCATGTACATTCTCCTGAGCTCTTCCGCGGTCATTCGTGCCCTATGCCCCGTCGGCATTCCCATAACCGTACGGGACGAAGAAGTCTCTCCTGGTCGTGATGTGACAGGGTTCACGTAGTTGTTCATACGTTCCTGCCACGTATACCTATTGGTGACCCGCGTCGGGACAGGGGTGGACTGATCCCCAATGTGGTACTCACCCCTAACGGGCTGAGAAGTACGGGGGTCCATTTCTTGGGGAGGAACCCTTTGTGTTGGTGCTCTTAGGGTCACTCTAATGGGGTCAGCCACTCTCATCCTCGCAGTGTGCCTAATACGGGGGCCTGGCTGGGCTGGTTGCGGTGGAATAGGTGTTGGTGATGTCCTAAGGGTTTGGGCAGTTCCTTCACTGCTTGTTTCTTGTCCCGTACTAGGTGAGTGATTCCTAGGACGACTAGTAATGTATCCGGATGCATCGGCTGAGTAGGGAGTACGGGTTGATGATGACTGAGACATGATGAGGCTGAAAATGAAAGTGTGTTAGGTTGCTAATAACAATGAATGGATCATATGATATGCGAAGCACATGCATGGTAAGGATAAACATTAACATTAACCCGTGGATAACTATTCCAAGTTTCTCACTACTTTTCCCGAATTAGTCATAGGTGATCAGGCTATGCTTAATTGAGGCTAAATAATGAAATGCTTGTATTAGTTACACAAGTGTAATGTTCAATGCTTTATAAAGTGTTGTTTTGAATAAAAAGAATTTTGGTTTTATTTTTGAAAATAAACCGGTATTCTCTATAAACCTTTGGCTCTGATACCAAACCTGTCACACCCCGCTAAAGCGGAAACACGGGGTGCAACAGCTAGTGATTTCACAACACAAAGATATAGCAACAATACCATAATTTAGAAGTTGTCTTAAAACAACTAAAGGTACATCAGTTTATACATTGTTATAAAAGTATTGTTACAAATAAATATCGTGAAAGTTTTCTTCAAAATATCCATGTGTTAAAACTTGATTAATCATGATTCCATGCACTTGCCCACATACGGTCCATCCTTACCGACGTTCTCCTGAAAAGCATGTCAAAACAAAAGAGTCAACTATGGCCATAGTTGGTGAGCTCACAGTTTTATGACCAATAAACCAAGTAATTTGTCCAATCGGGGACTAAAGTTTTGTCCAATCGGGGACGTAAATACTGTCCAATCGGGGACATAAGTAAATCAATGCTAAAAGAATTGGAGAATTAAGTAAGTAAATGTTCCTGCCTTGAGGCCACTACTAAACCGGTTATCCGACCGAGGTTTGCCCCTATAGCTCCATGTTCTTCAACTAACATGAGTAATGATGATATTATGCACCCACGTTGAAGTGTGAGTGAGGGGTGGTCTACCCTAAATAGCATGCTACCCATAATACCCACGGCTCGTAGCCACGAGTTAATTAGTAGTGTGAGTTCCCGGGGACTTTGCGATAATACTCAAGCATAACAATATGACATACTCCAATTCGCATAAAATTTTGTACAACAACAATTTTGTAAGTTAATAAAGAGTAATACTAAGTTGGTAAAATGTATAATCATGCTTTTCAGCCCCAAAACAGAAATCAGAAAAGGGGGACAGTGAACTCACCTTGTGAGTTGATTCTAACGAGTACAATCTGTAAGCAAGTTGCAAGTCCGGATCGAATCTCTAACCGAGTCCTAATCCAAGTGAGAAAGTGTCTATTAATGTCTAGTGATATGCTTTAACATGTACGAGTTGAACAAGTTGGTTACCCACTAAGTTAGACAATGAATCTGCCCGGGTTTGGGTGTTTATTACGTGACTCTTTTATTAAGACTATTTCCAGATTAACAATCAAAACCCTTTTATGAAGATTGGCTGAAGATAGAGTTGCCCAAAGTTACTTAAAAATCTGGACAGAAAGTGGTCAAACTCTCTCATTTTACCAAAAACACACAACTTTTATAAAATCCCGGATGTAAATATTTTGAATGGTTTTTAGGAGTGTATTTATACAGAAATCATTATAACTTTCAGGTATAAAACTCTAATGCACTTATTTAGTGAAGGACAGATTGTAGAATGAAATAGAAATAGTTGGGTTAGTGCGAGATAAACTGTAAACATTCTGCACTTCATGATTACCTCTTCGACCAGGAAATGTGGGGGTTTAGTGATAAGTTTCTGTCCACCAAGAGTTGAGATTTAACAAGTATGCTGGAGTGACCGATTACTTGGTGAGATGTGTTGGATATGTTGAGTGTTATGTTAAAACCGGATGTATGTGTTGGAAGAGTTGAGAGAAAATGGGTGAAAGTGTTTTGAGTAAGTGTGTGTATGTGAATCTGCCGTTTGATACAAAAGGAATAAGGGGTAGAGTGTATATGATTAATGTCAGGGAGTTTGATTGGGTGAGGGTGGAGGTGATTTATGGGAAGTGTAAGTTAATTGATTCGATTTTATGGAAAATAGGTTTGCTGGCCGTTTTTGAGAGAAAAGAGGTAATCATAACCCTTTTTGCGTGCACGGTTATCCTTATTTGAAATATTAATACTCCTTTTTACAGAATGCATGCACGGTTACTTCTCACTTTGTACAACTTAAATAACTTTTGATTCGGGTATGATGATTTACTGGAAGTGTGGGTAACACTTGGTTGATTTTAGAAATGAGTTAAGCATATCACTAACAGTAGGAACTAACAGTGGTAACTGAACTAGCAGTGGAAACACAAGCAGTAGAAACAACGAGAGCAGTAGTAACTCGACTACCAGTAGAAACTGAACTAGCAGTAGAAACTGAACTAGCAGTGGAAACACAAGCAGTAGAAACAACGAGAGCAGTAGTAACTCGACTACCAGTAGAAACTGAACTAGCAGTAGAAACTGAACTAGCAGTGGAAACACAAGCAGTAGAAACAACGAGAGCAGTAGTAACTCGACTACCAGTAGAAACTGAACTAGCAGTAGAAACTGAACTAGCAGTGGAAACACAAGCAGTAGAAACAACGAGAGCAGTAGTAACTCGACTACCAGTAGAAACTGAACTAGCAGTAGAAACTGAACTAGCAGTGGAAACACAAGCAGTAGTAACTCGACTACCAGTAGAAATTGAACTAGCAGTAGAAACTGAACTAGCAGTGGAAACACAAGCAGTAGAAACAACGAGAGCAGTAGTAACTCGACTACCAGTAGAAACTGAACTAGCAGTAGAAACTTAAACCCTTAAGAAGGTCAGACCCAGATTTAGGTGGAGATTAAGTTAAGTGTTAACCTGATATTTTTGATGGTTGTTACAAATTATGTATAGAATATGTTTCATATAGTAACATCACTAAGTATAGCATTAACAAGTTCAGCTTGTATACTTCAATTCGTCACAATCGCTTAAAATATGATTCACGGGAAATTTATAAAATCACAAACAAGCCAACACCTACAACCTTGAACAAAAATCAGACCCACAATTCAAAGGGAGCAAAACTGAAAACAAAGCCACTAAACGTAAAAACCAAGACACCAACTTGAACTCACTTCTGATTTGATTACACAAGATCTTGAACTTCAAGAAAAAAAACTTAAAGCCCGTCATATACTCATATATATGCAAAAACAAATGAAAGTGTGGTTGACTTGAGTCAACTGATCAGGATAATTATCGGGCTTGTTTAGTGATAAGTCTTTTATTGACAGAAAAGTAAACAACTGCGCGCTATATCGAATACAAAGATGAAAGTTATAAACAATTTATATTATTTTGATACAACTTTGAATAAATTTAAAACAGATCGAGAAATAGCTCCACGTACAAACTATGGAGGTTTATTTGACATTGCAATCACACATCACGAGCTGAATACACATATAATGGAATTTTAAAACTAGAAAGTGATGGAGGTTCTTAATTTGTTTGCCGATAGTTACATTACGTTAAAAAAGAAGATAAATCTGTTACGTCAACCTTAACAACATCTTTACGATTCCCCAAGTCATTATTCATCCTCTTCAAACAGTATTTTGGAAAAGCCTCTGTTAACTTCTTCAAAATATTTCCATCGTTGTCTTCTTCTTGACGAACCATATTTGCTTGGCTGCTCCTCCCTTGGTTATTAATATCTTTGCTCCATAAACCAGTCTTACAGTAAAGTGCGAAATCTTCACAATTATTGTTCAACAAATGATATTCTCTATACCCGTTTTCGAACAGATAAGTAGCTCTATGTATCACTTGTTCTGGAGGATCTGATGTTGCAGTTGTGCAAGTTCCTCCTCTAAGTTTGGCAAGAAGGAACTCGCGAGTTACTTGGTATTTGAACCGGTATAATGAGCCGTTTTTAGTGAAGCAATCTATGCAAATCTTTCGTACTCCACTTCCCACTACCTTCTCCAACCCACAGTATGACATAGAACATGAGGTGTTTTTACTACTAGCACTCGATGAGATGTTAAATTTTGGTAAAACGCTAGGACTCACACTCGCCAAAGTAGTGCTTACAAAATGAATGATTATGCCTCCCTGGACGACGATGACTGTGTAGAATAATGAAAATCCGGTAAGTATCATGTATTACATTAATAACTATTTGTAGAGTACTATACGTATATGAATTCAAACTTTAAAATGATTTTGAGTGGCGTTTTGAGGATATGATGAACCACCGCAAAGGTTATCTATTTGATATATACATTTGGGTTTAGGGTAGGGTTAAGAGGAGTAACCCCTTTATAAGGGGCAAAAAAGACATGTTTTTGGCCAATCAAAAAGTGACACGTGTAATCTGCGGTCCCTCACCTTTCTGCCAACAGGGACTATTTTTCAATTTCAAAAAAGTTGAGGACCTATCCGGAAAATTGCCCGAAAAATTTCCGAAAAATTCCTAAAAAAAATTCTAAACAGAAAACCTGGTAATATACACAAAAAAAAATGTAGTAAAAAAATAAAATGCAGTTCCAAAAAATAAAATGCAGTTCGAATTTCACTTATACATCATTGTTTCTTAAAATGCAGTAGAAGATTTATAAAATGTAGTTGATTTTTTTCAGATTTACTTTTTAGATCTAAAAAATAGATCTACTTTTCAGATTACTTTTTAAATCTAGATCAATATTTTACAAATTTAACAAATTCTATACACTAAATAACCAATCAAAAATCATCAATCACTATCAAGCAAATATAGTAAATGTAAAATGAAGTAGAATAATCGTAAAATACAGTTGATTATTTCTAGATCTACTTTTAAATCTAAAATGCATAAAATGCAGTAATTTATACGTAAAATGCAGTGACTTATACGTAAAATGCAATTGATTATTTATAGATCTACTTTTAGATCTAAAATACAGTAACTTACACATAAAATGCGGTTGATTATTTCTAGATCTACTTTTAGATCTAAAATGCAGTAACTTATACGTAAAATGCAGTTGAAATTCCTTTGCCGGATCTTTTGCTTCGAATTCAACGACTAACACGTGCGGAAACCGAGTTAATCGTTTAGTACATGAATGAATCAAAATCGAATGCGAAATGTAAATAAAAGTTGTGAGGTTTTATTTATTTGTCAATGAAGTATACAATATTAGCTTCATCTCTCTCTCTCTCTCACTTAAACTTCTCAGATTTTTACCATGAAGAAGTTGACTCTCTAAACACAACACTCTTATATATATGTATATAAAAGTTGACTCTTTTATATATATATATATATATGTATATATATATATATAACTAATATATATGTATATGTACATATATATATATGTACATATACATATATATATATATATATATATATATATATATATATATATATATATATATATATATATATATGTACATATACATATATATTAGTTATATATATATATATATATATATATGTACATATACATATATATTAGTTATATATACATATATACATATATATATATATATATACATATATATCTACATATATATAACCTCTCACATTTTTACCATGAAGAAGTTGACTTTCTAAACACAACACTATTATATATATGTATATAAAAGTTGACTCTTTTATATATATATATATATATATATATATATATATATATATATAGATAATCCCTTCGTTTAAACTTTTTTTAGATCTACCTTTTTAGATCTAAATCTGAAAAGTAAATCTACATCTATATTTTCAGATCTAGATGGTGATGGACGGTGACGATGAAGGTTGTGGTGGACGGTGACGGTGAATATGGTGGTGTACGGTGACGGTGAAGGTGGTGGTGAAAGTGGACGGTGAATGTGAAGGTGAAGGTGGTGGTTGCGGTGAAGGCGAACTGTAATGGTGAAGATGGCGGTGAAAGGTGGTGGTGAGTGTGTGTGTGTGAATTTAGTGTGTGTAAAGAGAGTGTTTGTGTGTTGTGTGTGTTTTTTGTGAAGAGAAAATGAGAAATGCATGATAAAAAGTGGATGCTCAAAAGTTTAACTCCTCTCTCCTCATTTTATATAAATTGCATTAAGGTCCCTCCACCAAAATTAACTTAATTTAAATTGCATATAAGTCCATCCGTCCAAAAGAGTTTGCAAAACAAACACCTGTGTGACGTGACATCATCTGAAGCGTTAGATTTTGAAATGGACGGCGGGGATCGCGCTGCCTCTCCTGCCCCTCATATTTCATTTGCCCCTTAGATCCCCAATCTTGGGTTTATTAGTGAAATTAAGGTTTTTGTGCACATTTTAGTAAAGTCGTTTTTTGCAGTTGATAAAAACCGATTTTGGTACTCAATTTTGGCCGGGAAAACTATGAGTAGACTAATTTAAAAACTAATCAACCTCATCATATTCACGGAGAAGTTCAAGAACGCTACTTAATCGATCTTCTATTTTTGAGGGGTGAATCCTGTGAGGAAACTAGTCCCAAAAACAATGTACATGTTTTACAATGGAGGCTAATATATCTTAAGAACAGTTACTCAAGTTTTAACAATACACGTATAAACATGAACACCTTCTAATTAATTGGTAGTTAATAAGATCGAGAACTAACCATGGTGACTGTATAACTGTTGCTTCCTCCAAGTATAAATATGATCTCCTGGTTGGAGAGCGGATCTTTCAATTTTCTGGGAAAGTAAGTCCATGTGTACGTTTTAGTATGTCGTAATAGGATGTAGAATACCTTGTTCTAGTCATATTTATAGGCAGGGAAAATCTATAATTCGTTCATAAAATATCAAAATTTCAACGCGAGAGGTACGTATTGATGATTGATTTGTAAGCCACATATTGTTCGCATACCTACCTTCATTGTCCCAGCAACTTGATAGTGAGCTTATTGTTATAAAATTCTCAGCCCTGATGTGCACCTGCAAGAAGAAGACCAATATCAGTAAACGTCAATGGCCCTGGCCCTGTTGCTACAGTACCACACGTAAATGACAGGGGAGTAATGATCCAAGAATGTGTTAGCCACTTATCAAAATTTCAACGCGAGAGGTACGTATTGATGAGACCACTCCTAACAGGTGCTTCTTCAGTTTTGTCAGCTCAGCGCCACGTTAGCACATTCAAAACTGATGAAAAACTGACTAAACACTGCCAACAATCCTTTCTTGATTTCTAGGACTACCGACTATTAGTTTAATTTTCTAAATACAAATTAAATTAAAACACTTTCATTAAAAATTTAAAAAACATTACATTAATTGAAATCAAAACGTTACAATAATTAAAATAAAACAATACAATAAGTAAAAAAAAATACATTTATTGAAAACAATTAAATAAACTAAGCACGATTTTGACGACGTAAGCCACGTGGGAGGTGCCAAATGTGTTCGATGAGAGCATTACGAAGTTGATGATGAACCCTTTTGTCGCGTAGTTCCTGGTCCATGCGCATTTGTGTTGCAACCCTCTCGTCCCACGTACGTCTTGGTCTGTTTATCGGGTCCGACAAATAATCTTCCTCAAGTTGACATATATTGTGTCCGTTGTCCTCTGTGATCATATTGTGTAAGACAACACACGTGTACATGATTCGTTTAATTTTGTTGACGCTATATGGCCTTGCAGGATTTTTAATAACTGTCCAACGTCTTTGAAGCACTCCGAATTGATTCTTGTTCTCTATCGGACATTTAAACGACTTAACAAGAGTCGTCCATTCCGGATAAATTCTGTCGGCGAGGTAATATCCTTTCGTAAAGGTTTGGCCCGCAATAGTAAACGGTTCTGCGGGCGCTCGATCTTGTAGTAGATCATTAAACAAATCTAATTCATTAAGAACATTGATGTCGTTGTTTGAACCGGCCGGACCAAAATAAGCGTGCCAAATCCACAAATCATAAGAGGCAACCGCTTCGAGCATGATAGTTGGATGCCCATGATCACCTCTTCATTGTCCCAGCAACTTGATAGTGAGCTTATTTTTATAAAATTCTCAGCCCTGATGTGCACCTGGAAGAAGAAGACCAACATTAGCCTTTATTTTAATAATATTATTTCAGCTGTTCAAAAAAAAAAAAAAAACAGTCTCATATGAAATTGCATTTGGAAAGTATCAAGTTGGATTTAAAATATCACAAGTGTAACTTACTTTTTGGACAGGCAAACTAAAACTCTTACTAATATGGACGTGTAAACAATTACATATACCTTTGTTTCAGCAGCCAGATATTCCTGCTCAAGAGCTTGTCTTCGCTCAATATCTTGCAAAAATTCTTCATCTGGGTCAATTGCTTTCTCATATCTACCACATGCCAAAATTGTAGTAAAAATTTAAAATTTATGAAAAACAAATCAATATTTCACATTGTTTCATATTAAACTATAGGATAAACCAAACACCGTATACCTTTTCAAGTTCTTCATATGTTTCTTTACACTGGTGATGGCAGGTTCCAATGCATCCTTATAATAAGATCCAAATATACGAAACCAGTAAGATACAGTAGCATTATAAATTTATCAGTAGGTAAAAGCGGGATTAATTGGAAATGCCCAGAAATGAATAATAATAAATTAATAACTACCTTGTAAGCAGATAATAGACTCCTAGCCACGTTTACAAAGTATTCTTCGAGAATTTCCAACTCATCACTTTAGCAAGTCAAATTGAAATCAAGCAAAGTATATTCATCAGATGTATACATTTCAAGAAGAATATCATCATAAACTTGCAAAAAAAAAACAACAAATTAGGTTCTTACAAAGTACATACTTGACCTTCTTGACATTTTGCTCCATAAAAGAGGACTGCAAAGCCCAAGTAGCTTCTAGAAAATTGACAAATGCACTACAAGTATCTGCTTCTGCTCTATATGATGCAATTGCTTTTACAAGTTCATCCTCCTACATATGTCATACAATTCAGATCAGAGGCCATAACATTAAGCTGAAATAACTGCCACAAGATTATTTTAAGTATATTAAACCTTAAATTGTATTAGACCGAAGAAATTGTAACCTTTGATTTGAAGTGTACGAGAAGTTCATTATTAGCATCATCAAACTGTTCCCTCTCTTCCCTAGCATCTTCAAGACGAGCATTTGCAACAGCCAATGAGCTTATAACCTAAACATGCAGTCAACGGCCCTATTGCTACAGTACCCCACGTAAATGACAGCGGAGTAATGATCCAAGAATGTGTTAGCCACTTGTCCACTTGCATCAATGGCACACCAAGACAGACCCATGACTGGTGTCCTCCTTTTCACTGTCTATGGAGATTTCACTCGGATTCATACATTAAGGTTGAATTGAACATTCAAAGGTAAACAAACGAGAGTATAAAAAAAATATTAAAGGCACTTTGATTTCCTTTTCCTCCATTAATAAAACCGTATGTATAAAATATATATTATGACAAATCGTCCCACCTTATGATCAGAGCATTTTAATCAACACCATTGACTTATTTCACCGACAATCAAAAGATCCGAGCTCAAGGAAGGAGACCATATATACACTTGGAGGAAACATTTATACAGTCACCGTGGTTAGTTCCCTGATGAACGATTGACTGTTTGTGTTTATGCATTCATTCAATAGCTGATTACGCCGTACTAATTTGTAAGGAACCTATGGAGATATCTTCATTGGCCAAGTAAAAGTTATTCATTTTATGAACATGAAAAGGGAAGCCGAGGGTTCAGGGCCTCAGGCTTTTTAGCGCCATTTAGAAACTTATAGGGTAGTGGTGCAAAGAAGCAAAAGACTCCTTGCACTAGGTCGTTTTGTGGGTTGGGGAAAGTAGCCGAAAGTGGAGTAAAGTCACGTTGCATTGATTGTTCAGTAAAGAAAGGGTCACTATACCGATTCAAATACCAAGCAAGTCGGAAATTTCTTCTTGTGAAAACTGTTGGTGGAACATACACTACAGGTGAATCTGATCCGCTAGAAGAAGTGATACATAGAACTACTTTATTTACATGAAAATGGGTATGGCAAGTATGATCAAATGAACAATAATTGTGATGATTTTGCACTTTATTGTAAAACTGGTCTTTGGAGCGTTGATAAAGCGTATCAAGGGAGGAATAGCCAAGCAAATACGGTTCGTATCAAGGGAGGAATAGCCAAGCTAAAATAGTGAACGTTTAAGGATTAAAGCATACTTAACTTATTTATAAACCATATATACAATGTTCAGTCAACATTTTGTAAATCTCTAAAGTTCTAATTGTTTCAATTATGTATAGACCATGTTAACATATAGTAGCGCATTGCATCAACAAGTTTCATTTAATCGGGAATCTCATCAGTTTGTACAGAAAGCATACTTCGTTTATTGCTAAAATATGATTCAAGGAAAAGTTAATCCAGATAACATATTAGCGATGATAAATACTTGTTATGTGCATCTAAAGGGAAACAGAGAAGGTTTCATTCATCAAGGTAAATGGAAGACTTCATAGAGAACAAAACAAAAAAAAGCGATTTGTAACTTGTCCACGAACCCTATTGAACAGATTTAACCAAATCCCTATTTAAGCAAAACTAAATTTCATGAATTCAATTCCACAAAAAGACTGACTTGAGGATGTAGTCCAGCTTCTTTAAGTGTTAAAGAAAGTTTATCAGGACCATACAGAACACGAGGGAAGTTGGTGGCAAGAGTGTAATTTCCAATTTCTAAGCCGCTTGAAGAATCAACAAAGTCGTACAGGGACTGTACTGTAGCGGTACAATAAAACCTCCTGCCCTTGCGCTCTCCGTTAGGTAATCTCACCAATACCTAAGTCATCCAACCATAAAACATCAAGCTGAATGCATATTTCCATAAAGTCAGTGACTAATATGATGTAACATTGTAACGTCTATTATTTCAAAACCTTCATCAGATTTTATCATTTTAACAGAAAGCAAATGCATCGTGTACTAACATGATATATTGGGAGGTAATAAGAGACAAACAAACCTGAGTAACATCGGGACCTTTTTCAGGTTCAGGGCCCAAAGCCAAAGCTTTCTCCTCGCGCAATTCAACCATTGCAGCTTCTCTCTCGGCAGCTTCATGGGCAGCTCTTTCAAGGGCCTCCACTTCTTCTTTCTGCTTCCTCTCAGCTTCAGCAGCCTCCCTTGCTAGTCTTTCTTCTTCTTCTTGCCTCTGGCGTTCCCTAGCCTAATGTGCCATGATTAAAAGTTTTAATGACAGCTAACTCATACAATTATATAGTTGATAACTTGATATTTGATACAAGTGAATAATATACTGTTAGACTAGAACATACTTGATCAGCTTGAAGAGCAGCTTGATATGCAGCATCTTGTTCCTCCCTCAAACGGATGTTGGTTACACGTTCCTCAGCCTCAAGTCTTGCAGCAACAAGGACTGGAGAGCTTTCTTCTAGAACTCTCTGCAATACTGTAAGCATTTCTGCGGGCGACTTAGGTCCTTCAACCTATATCAGTACACATATAAATATTATAAGAACAAAATCAAGAATCAAGATTAGTTATGAATCCTAGAACATAAGGCGTCTTGTTAAACGAAAGATAATACACAACTGTGAATATGGTTAAAGAGAGTTGATATACTTTAATACGTCATTGTTTAAGATAAAAGTAATCAAACTAGGCAGTTTGTACACATTTAGAAATTTATCATTTATGACGTATCGAAAATATAATGTTCAGATTTGAGGTTAGCATCATATATGTTAAAAACACAAGATAGGAAAACAACTAATATGGCGGGATAATATAACTGGCAAGCAGCGAGAAGGCAGCCCTGCAGCCAAGTCCCATAAGAACAACACTGTTTGCTCCTTAGTCCTTATCATCCGGTCGATACAATTTATTAGCATAATAAAAAATAAGATGTTACCATGTGATCAGTGCATTTATTAGACCTTTTCAAACCAGGCGATCAGTGCATTTATTAGACTACATATAACATCAAACCCACCATTTTACTCCTATAAGGAGTGTTTATGGAAAGAGAGGTGTGATATTTACATGCTTTTCCTACCAAAAGAAATGTGGTGAGTTTGATAGTAACTTTAGTAAGTTTAATAGTAGCTGTGGTAGTTTAATGGTAAGAAACTAATAACTAACCAAGAATTCTGAAACTAAAGATCGTAACTATCACCTAAAAAAATGAACTACATAAATGTAAAATTTAGTCACGGTTTATCATTAACGAATCAAACAAAGTAATCCTTAAAACCTCACATAATTGAAGTTTTTGCTGAGGGCACGCTCTGAACCTCGATTGCACATGAAATTTTTTATAGGTTATAAACCTATTTAAAAAATTAGGTAACTGTTTATTCTGAAAAGGATGACTAAATGATAACACTTCAAAGTCCATAACACTCACTTTTCGAGTTGACTGCATCATGTGAGGTTATAATCTTATAATTAGAGAATTACACACAATCTATCATATAATGTTGCCTCTTTTATGAGGCTTTTATTTGATAGTGCAGCCTATATAAAATTTATAATATAATGTTGATTGTTGACTGCATCATGTGCCACATTTGTTAAAACTTGCAAAGCACAAAATACGCATACCTCATTAGTCATTACATTATGCATTCTTACATAAAACTTGAGAATGCCCAAGTCTGTGGGTTCATGAGATATTAAGGGTTCAAAAAAAAAAAAAAATGGCACACACTTATGATACTGTATAACTTAAGTTTCTATCTGAAAATTTAATCAATATAAATATACGCTTGAACTCCTTAAAATAGAACAGCTGTTCCCATAAATCATACATTCCACTAATTGTCCTGTCTAAGCCCTTGAAAAGTTGTAAATTATGAATAAGTGCAATAACTGCTTACTGCAAATAATTGATCTTAAGCAGATATATAATTATCTTTATAAGCAGGACAATAACTTATTGACAAATAAGAAAAATCAAATTCATAAACTCAAGCTCAGAACTTTTACGTTCAATCCTGTTGATCCGACTAACAAGTTACTTTGTTTATGATCTACTAATCAGAAATCAGTTCATCCACCATGTTGCAAACTTAACCAACGGGCATAACCATATACACTACCCAACATCGTATTGTAGTTGTAGACAACTAGACACATATATACGTCATTTTCAACTTAAATTTTATATTCAATCAAATTTTGCAAACTAAAATGGTTGCATTTACTGCTCGATTTTAGTCTGCGCTGGCACTTATTACCATTTCGTTTTCAGACACTTTCAAACAAAAGCTGCATATATTTATAGCAAACAAACAACCTTATAATACACATCAAAACCATATGGTAAATACTATGCACCTGCTGAAGCAAAGCTATCCTCTGATTAGTAGCAGCCATAACCACAGCACAAAAAGGAAACCTAGAAGCTTTCAAACTATTACTCATCTTAAACCCTTCACTATCCCTAATACTCCCACCCCAAGCAACAAAATTCTCATTAACAAACGCTGACAATACCTCCGAACACAAACTCTCTTGACAAAACAACGGCGTATCAGGATGATCAGGCGAATGCAAATACACAAACATCAACTTAAACTCACGTCTCGTCCGCTGTAACGCGTCCATAAAACTTTCACCTACAAAATTCGGATGCACATCACCATACTCCCTCTCAAACATCGACACAAATCGAATCGCCTCATTCGTAGGCGAGCTTAAACTCGACGATTCACCACTACGTCCTCCAGAACTACTTAATCCAATCACGCCTAAGGAATAGGACAAGACACCACCAGCAATCCAAAAACCTAATCCAATTGCACTTGAAACTAACCCTAGGCTACCTGAAATTATAGAAATCGGGAGTGTAATGATCTTCCATGCTAAACCTGGACCAACTGGTGCACCTGCGCCGCCTTCGTTGACTAGTCTCATCTGTTCAAATCGTTCAATTGCATCCCCTTCGGCAGCGTAATCGGCGGCGGTGACGGAAGAAGTAGCGGCCGGAATATTTTCGCCGGAATTTGAATTGGAAGTGAAACTTGAAATTGCTAATTCGAGATCCCATCCATGAGCGTTAAGGATTTCGGTACATAAATCGACGTCTTCTAAACCTGTAATTGCTTGAAAATAAGACAATTTATCGGCAACGTCACTCATTTCGGTTCAATTAGTGTATGAATTTGGGGAAATTGATGAAATTAGGGTTTGAAAAATGAGAATTGATAAATCTCTTCGTCTTCTGAGATTTTTCGGTTTAATGAGTTATGATCTTATCGAAAGAGCGACGATGGTTGATGAAGTCTTTGTCGACATTGAATAAGGGTATTTTGGTAATCTTGTTTGGATGAATGTGCAGTTTAACAGCATGTTTTTCAGTTTTTCATTAGGAAAAGTTATGGCTATAGATGACAAAATTCAAGTAGTTACTACTGTATTTTTTTATTTATATTTTATAAATAAATATTTATAAACGTCTTTCTTAAAAAATTATATTCTTTTATAAACTTTTTTTGTGTGTAATTAAGAGTACATATTTATTTTAGTAGTGTTTTGCCATTTAACGAACTTAATATTCTTTTTATCACTACTAAAAATATAAAAAGATATGTACTCCGTATTAGATTAAATTAATAATTATGAATTAATGATTTTTTTGGAAATTAAAATTCTTTTCTATGGGTATTAGAGAAAAGTCATTACATAAAAGTTGTATTTTCTGAAGGTAAGAATTTTTCACTTTTTAGTAATCAAGTAAGTAATCATCAAGTGTACGAGAAGTAGTTCAGTGTGAAATTCAAGAATTTCAATACAAAATTCAATATCGTGAACTACTTTTAAGGGTTGTTTGGAACACAATTTTAGAAAAGAGACCGCAATTTATGTTTTGACTGATAAAATTAGATATAAGGAAAAGAAGGAAAACGAATCGGTTTTACTCACGTTACACTTCAAACGTTCAGAATTTTACGCTGGCATACAAAGTTACTACATACAGCATATAAAGTTTCAATTAGTTTCTACGATCTTCAATTTATCAAAACCTAAAGTCATAGTCCAAGCATCAAAAGTAAAATAAACTCTCACGTTTTTTACCAATTCTACTTGTGTTATGTTAATGTAAAAACTTTATTATATTAATGCCCAAATCATTTTAAAACCTCGGTTTCAAGTTCACACAATACTGCATATCTGCCATGTTCACAAGATTTTGGATCCCATATAGATTAAAGTCATCGAGTAGAGTATTCCCAGATTTCATGCATGTTTTATCAACTTTCGGTGTCATTGTTTGTAGAAACTGAACGAGCTGCGAAAATATTTCATGCCTTGTTATCTGCTTGTTAACCTGCCAAAGAATCACTGCAAGTTAAAACAAGAAAGACTTCCTTTTTCATTTCCTTTATTTATAAAAATTACCACGGGTTTTGTGAGTCAATTCTTGAATCTTGAATGGTCGCAAACTTGCAGTTTTGATTCTCTTACAGTTTTACTTATAAATGAGTCGATGTGAGTTATGTTTTATCTTTATGGGTGAAACGGATCAAATAAAAGAATTTAGCTAAAATGGAAACACGTCGAAAGATGCAAAATGTATTTTAGATGCTTATAAGTGCTACCCTTATTAATCATTTTACTTAAAATTAATTAGATTATTATGGATGGAAAAGCAATTTACCTTTGTAATCATATTTGATATAATATGTTGTGGAAGAAAAGAAAAAAAAATTGTGGACAAAAATAATCCATTTTGACCTGTTATCCAACGTGTCAGCCCGTCCCATAGTTAGCCACCCATATAAAGAATGCTTTACCTCTGGTTCAACTATGAAGCGTGCCCAAATCTTATTGCTGCGAGTTTCCATAACTCCCTTCAAGATTATCAACCCAAAGCGTCGAATTATGTCCATAATTTCAAGAAAGAAGCCATTTTCCTCGCAAAGCATCTGGAACACAAGTACATTTCGATCATATTAAGATTTATGGGTGAAAAAATGTACCAGTAAGCCATATATGTGATTGTTTGTTACCTCTATTACCATTTGACCAGGGGCACCAAGGTCCTCTACAATTAGTGGACAAACCATCTTCTGATTTCCCAATTCACAAGCCCATGTCACGCCATTGGTGTTTGGGTCATTAGATACGACATCATTATGCTGATCAAGTATATGGATCACGTTAAAGCTATGATCTTGAATGGTAACTGTTCATGAAAATTATGTAATGACTTTGCTCACCTTTCGTTCTTCAGCTTGTTTTATTTTGTCAGCTTGTTTTGTTACACCCTCCAAGAAAATCATGTGTTTTATGGTCCGATCCAACAGACAATCAATGCTCATCTATTAACCCAAAACACAATTAGGAATATCATTATACCTTCATTTGACTTTTCAGGTCAAACTAGTTAATTAACGAGCCTAAAACAACTCGTTCGACAAACAAGTCAAAATGAGCGGCGTTTTTATGTGAACACTTACCTTCTCACCATTGGGGATCAGTTGCCTCAACTCAGCCATTCGGTCCAAGATTTGCTGGCGGTCTTTGGGTCGGGGTCGAGTCCCTGATTTAGCTTTTTTCTTAGTGGGCTTTGGTGGTTCGACTTGCTTCTTAGATTGCAGAACCGTGCTCGAACCACTCATGCTATAAACATCAGCCATTTGTAAACCTGGCTGCGATTTAGGCAGGGTCTCTTCCCACACAGAATTTCCTGTTTTTCTTCTTTTTGCTGAAACTTGACCATCTATGCATGAACTTGAAGCAGCATTTGAAATACCAGAAATACCCTCTAAAAGCTCTTCAATACCAAGCTTTGAGAACAACCTTTCTTTTGGACCAAGGGCAGTAGCGTCAACATGACCGTAAGAATGGAGACCCAACTGACTTTGACTGCCATCTATAATGGGTGTTAAAATGTCTCCCAAATCACCATTATTTCCCAACAAGTCAACATCAGTACCAGAAAAGGTCAAAGACTCACATTTTTCGTTATAACTTAGGGGATTCAATGGAGGGAACCACTGAGAAACATCGATATCTCCATTTTGGAATAACTCATTCGGGATACCAAAATTTGAGAGTTCATCAAAAGGAGTTGTAGAACAATTAGGTCCCACTAAATGGCCATAACCACCTGTAAAACAAGATCCGTCGGATGATATCAAGGAAGAAAAAACCTCATTTTGACGAAATATTTGTCCGTTCAACAAAGGCAAACCAATTTCAGATCCTCCGCCATTGACACTTTCCTGAAACATTCTTTTTGTTTGATTTACAAATTCTATATTCTCCAGAATCTGAAGCATAAAACAACAATACATTATTATAAACATGTGAAAGTTGGATTATGGTCTCTTGGGTGATCAATGATCATAGGACCAACCTTTTCACTGGACCCAAATTGTACCACTCCTTGTGGCTCCACAGGGATCACCGCAATCGTCTGCAAAATGAAAGTAACAATGAGACCGATGTATAAACAATAATACAAGAAGTACAAGCCTCCTACGAACAAGTACCTTCATGGCGGAAGAGAATCCGCGATGAGATTCGTAATTATCCTGAAAATTTAAGTAACTAAGGTGTTAAATAAACGAAAGAAAGCATTCATTTTTGGTCTCAAAATTTTGATCTTCTAAGGAAGACAGTTTTTAACGACCCCAAAATATAGATCAAGATGAAGAACTAATGTATACCATATACATATCCCAGATCGAAGCCGATGAATTATCTCTGTAATGATCTTCGGAAGACATCCACATGTATTTGTTAGTATAAGCAGCTTGTCCAATTATCCTTTGAAATATCAAGAAATCAACAGTTTATCATTATGAATATCAGAAAAGCTTCAATAAATTGTAGCAAATTTAATCAGAATTATGAAACATCAAGAAGAAATTGTACAGAATTAAGGGAATGTGAGCATACCCTCCTCCAAGTGGTACTTGTAAAAGCAAATTATCGATTAAAGATCCGAATTTATCGTCATAGTAGGCAGCTTGCAGGGTTAATAACCTATAATATTTTAAGGTCAGTTAAAATGAATCATTTTATAAAATGTATGATAGATAGATATAAAACTAGCATATTGCTGAAGCATCTGAGTGAACGAGGCTCAATGCATACTCAATTGAAGTAAAAGGTCATAAATAATAATCAAACCAATTAATAAAACTAAATTATTTACAATAAATTCAGGGAATATTTTGTTGGTGGAATCAATTCATTTAAGTGACAATGTTGTTAAGATCTCACTGCCAATCAAAACTACTTAAAAAGATACAATCTTTGTCATTTTCTTGATTCTCACTCCTATTCTATTATATCCAAAAACATAAAATAAACATAACAACATTAAATAAAATCAAAGTAACTGGAACAATCATAGTGCAAGCATACAACTTTGTATCTATAGGTGTAAGAGATGAGAATCATACATGGAATTTGGCTGAGCATAGCTCCAAAAAGCACCATAAGACCATCCATAAGAGCAACAAAGGTTCTTGAGTATATTTCTAAAAACTGAATCTTTATGTAATGTACCCATTTTACACAAAAGGATCAAGAATCAAACTTTGCAAAACAAAAAATGGAAAAAAGGGTGTTTTTCTTGTTTCAGATATTACAAAGCCCAGAAAGAAAAACAAAATCACCTGTAATAAGTGCTTTGGGAAAGTAATTTGTGTAAAAAGCAATAAAATTTGGGGTTTTGGGAGATGATTTTAAAAGGGGAAAGCTGAAATGTTGTTTTCTTCCCAGAAATGAATGAAGGAAGAATATGGTTTAGTTAATGTCTTGTTGTTATTATACTGCTAGTAACTGTAGTACAAGATGATGATGATATTATGCTATTTGAAGCTTATATTATATGATAAAAAGAGAAAAATTAAAAAATGGCGTCAAATTTTTACAGAAAAAAGCTGTTTTGTGCTCAAAGTTAAAACACAATACCAAATAAAGCTGTCACCAGTATGAGACAGAAAATTGGGAATTTTAAGGAGGCTTTTGTTGTTGAAAACTAGTTGGTTTTTTTTTGCAATAGGTTTAAGTTTTGTAATTGTATAAAAGAGACCAAAGGTGGTGGTTAATAATATTGATTTTCCGGGATAAAAGAAAAGCAAAACTAGCAAAATGTACAAAAGTAATAGAATAAAAAGGTAAATATGTTTTCCTAATTTATTGTAATATGATATATATATATATATATATATATATATATATATATATATATATATATATATATGATGATTGGATCATGTGAAAACAAGAGAATAAAATAAAAACGGTAAAAACAGATTCTAGCCCTTAGATCAAAATATATATATAAAAAGGGGCGGAGATAAACAAAAAAAGATGAATTCAGTTAGACATTCACAATTTTATAAAGTGTGAAGTTGATTTTTTTTTTTTTGCTTCATACTTAATTTTTAAATGTGAAGCTTATTTATTTTGACTTCACAAAAAATTTATGAATTTGTGAAAGTTGAAAATTAAGCTTCACACATTCGTAAATTCATGTGAAGCTAAAAAAATTAAGTTTCACAGTTAAAAAATAAAGGTTCACAATGAAATTTTTTTAAAAAATAAAAAAATGTAAGGGTTCACAATAAAGAAAACGTATGTGAAGCGAAAAAATAAAAGTTCACAATTAAAAAATTGTGAATACAAATTGAGATCGTTTTCACCGTTTTTATTATAACTCCTTGTTTTCACCAGAACCTAACCCTATATATATATATATATATATATATATATATATATATATATATATATATATATATATATATATATATATATATAGAAGGTTCAAATGAGAACAAACTAAAAAGTTGAAAATTTGTGCGAGCTACTAGATTACGTATTTGTTCACATGTGATTAATTTCATTCGTATGTGAACATTGATGTACATTTAATTGATAAAAAAATGTAAAAAAAATTCTAAAATTATATCGAAAAACACAAAAATACAAATATGTGTTCACATGTGAACGATCATGTGAACAAATCGGTTCAAATGTGTTTTACGACGTGATTTTTAGAGTTTTTAGCATTTTTTTAATTTCTAAAACTATCATGTATCAATGTTCATATATGAATGGAGCGAATCACATGTGAACAAATACGTTATCTAGTAGTTCTCACAAGTTCTCAATTTTATTTTATTCTCATTTGAATATATATATATATATATATATATATATATATATATATATATATATATATATATATATATATATATGGTAGAGTTCTAATGAGAACACTATTAAAATAAGAACGACTAAGAACACTTCAAATGCACACATATATAAAATAAAACCATTAGATTCATACTCATACATCTCAAATATGTAAAGAAAAATTGATGCACATTTTTTAAAATGCACAAAAATCGAAAAAATGATTGATGCACGATTATCTCTATAGATGTGCATCTATTGTTTTTTTTTATTTTTGTGCATTTTTAGAAATGTGCATCAATTTTTCTTTGTATATTTGAGATGTATGAGTGTAAATCTAATGATTTGATTTTATATATATATGTGAATTTGAGATGTTATTAGCCGTTTTTATTTTAAAAGTGTTCTTATTTGATCAAAACTTTATATGTGCATTTGAGGTGTCTTAGCCGTTTTTATTTTAAAAGTGTTCTTATTTGATCAAAACTATATATATATATATTAGAAAGACATTAACGTATTGCATTAATCTACAAATATATATAGTTGTCATGTTAAAGACTTGACCCCAAATTTCATAGTTAAAACGTTACCTCATTAATGTTAACCATTTAGTTATTGCAATACATGTTTGATAGAGGTTTGACAAGTTTTTTAACATATTTGATCGATCTATTCGCATTTTAAAGTTAATTAATACTCCGTGTTACTCTTTATAATAATTTGATTTGGATACATTTTTGCATCTAAAATTGGTTTATTTATAAGTGAAAAACGGTTAAGTTGTGACCTTTATTTTATTAAGAAGTAAACTTTATATGATTTTGTTGATTATATATTAAATCCATCTCAAAATACTAATATAATATATATATATATATATTATAATATATATATATATAAAGCCTTATATGGTCCAACCTCTAGAGCTTATTTAATTCTTCTTCTTTTTCATTTTTCTTTATGAGAACCAATTATTATTATTATTTAATTCTAGCATCTCGATATAACAATTGCAATAATAGTTTATTAAGGTTCAACAAACTATCCATTATTCTTTGTCATATCATTCGACTATAAATTAATTTGCACTTTCTGTTAAACTTGGTTGAAATTGCGTTATTTTTAAGAACAAATATTATAACATAGCCTTGCTTTATATAATTATGAATGAATTATACTACTACTTAATATCTTATCATAAGGAAAAGGATAAAAGACAGTTAATTAAAACATGATGATATTGATAGAATATTTCAACTACCTTAACTATATAGACTGATAATATCTAACATATTGACTTTTAACATGTAGCCTTTTCAAGTTTTAACGGGCCAAGAATTTTCGTTAGTTAACCCATGCCATTTCCTATATAAAAATTAACTAAAACTCATTCTAGTCGTCCCTCCATGATACCCAAAGAGGCAAGTAATTAACTAGGAAAACCACCTCAAAGACTCAAGAAGGTGCCTCGGATCTAAAGTATATACATACACGTACTAACAACATGCATACATATACATATACATCAGTAAAACATATATACATACATCCATACTTACACGTATGCATGCATACGGCATACCTATTTTAATTTAGACTAGCAGGTTTATCTTTGAAATTGGACCAGGTGGTTGATCGTTCAGCACTTTAGATTTATATATAGGGGCTTCAATAATATGTATGTGTACGTATATAGTATATGAAATTTGATAAATTAATAGTTTAATTATTAATTAACAAATAAATGTAGGAATGGGTGGGTGATCAGTAGTATAATTTGTAAGGTTGAGACGAGGGGTACCAAATGAGATAATGAATGGTAGAGAATAGAGATGGAATATTCCGGCAAGAAAGTGAAGTTAACGGAGGTGATGGATGGTGGTCGATCGCCAGTTACCTTGGGAAATGAGATAAGTAAAAGTGGGCCTAAAACTATTGAGGTTTGTAGGGGTTTTAGGTATACATCTTCTGCAACACCTCTTTCGTTTGCCTCCTTGCCCTTTTTCATTATCACACATCCACCACTACACCACCATGTAAGAGTTACTACTATTCATCACAATCACGATTCTTTTTACATTACATGTGCTAGCTATACGACCAGTTCATTAGTAGATCTCTTGATAGAAAATAGCAATATCAATAGTTTTAAATGATGTAATATGCACCAAATGTGAACACTTTTAGCTAGGAACTTTGTTGTTTAAAGAATTTTCACCCATAAATGAATAAAGTTAGTTTTTTTTTCGTATTAGAGCAAATTACACATGTATTTTTACAAGAATTCGTTCCAATTGCTTTTTAAGAGCGAGACCCTTGATATTATTTAGATTTTTGAAAGATTCCTTTCAATCACCTAAATACTACTTTGAAACCATGTTGCAAAACAGAAATAAAAATCGTGGTTATTCCATACAGTATTCTAATCTAGCTAGCACATGCTAGACTACTATATTGAAAAGAAAACAAAATATTCTAGATCGATATTAACCTAATCTTGAATTTTATGATGTCTTAATTTGCTTTGTTACATACACACACAAATACACAAAAGGAGAGACATGATAACAATCAAGATTAGGTGTATATTTTGAAGATTTTGTTTGTCAATACCCTTAATTGTCCTTTTCATCTTGTTCTTATGTCATCATTTACTTATCTTTTAAGTATGTGATCCAATTTGTTATTTATAGCATACTTGAAGGAGAAACTTAGTGAAGTTCCAAAAATATAAACAAGCTTTGTAGCTTGATCATCTAAGAACAATTTTACATTATTAAGATTGTAATGTGATAATGTATATATTAGTTGTACTCCTTTTCTTTTGTCTCACTACAATTGTCCACATTATTATATTGGAATATTCCAAATAAGTGTCCACTTCTATGTTACAATCAATCAAAAGAGACTTTACTGGGTAGATATATTATTTGATTGGTGAAAAGTGTAGTTAGTGAAAATTCATAAAAATGTATGCATAGTCAATATAGACGCTTTGAATGAGACGGATAGAGTATTATTTAATGCTTATAACATCATACTATTACATATTATACTCCTTAAAGAAACAAAATTGAATAGAATAACTTCATTTGTATGTGAAAAGAATGTTTGGAGATGCGAGGTGGAAACCTAAAAAGGGTAAGGGAACAAGCATTATTGAGCATGATAGATATGGGAAGAATTTTGTGTTTATATTCAATTCTTCTCCAATGAAGGGTCCCCTTCCTAAAGCTAGGCTAAACACAAATCTTGATTTCCTGGTTTGAGAATCTTGACTTTAACACCCTTCAAGATCTCTTCTTTTCACTTTCACCACCCTTCTTTTAATACTACTTTTTTGGTATTTGCTACTCATAATCACTTAATTAATACTCCATATCTCTTTAGGATCTTCTAATCCAATCATAAACATCCTCATCAAGATAATATAAGCAAAAAAGGAAAACGTTAGTTGTACTTTATAACAAGTGGAGTACTTTCGTTACAAAGATCTATAAATTCGTTATCTGAAAAGCGAAATATAATTAGTTGAACGATTCCGTACTTGCGATTCAATTACATGATCTTAAGGTTATATATACGAAGTAAAGTAATTAGTTTTAACCATGTTGGTTAGTTAACCTTATTTGAAGAGATCAAAGAGATGGAATGTAGCCTATAACTTTTTATTTAAAAAGAATATAACCTTTATCTATTTAATTGTTCATAGGTTGAAAAATCTAACTAAACAGTCATCTCCCACATAAAGTGACGCTTTCGGTTAGTTCGATGAAAACAGAAAAAAAAATAAAAATAAAAATAAAAATAAAAAATGTTCACATTAGTTTCTTTATTGTTATGATATCAGTCACTAGTCATGATCCTTTAGTGAAGTCATGTCAAAAGTGAAAATTCAATGTCTTTGTATATTAAATTATTAATGCCGTATCAGTTGTACAAACACAATAAATTGACAACGGAACACAACAATTTGTTAACACAATTCAATATTTAGATCACCAAGTACGTTTGTAAGTTCGTATGTCGAGAAATCAATCAATCCGTCGTTTAATTAAAGTAACAAGTTCGTATGCATACTCTTGAAGTACGTCTTGCGACAACGTAATTCTCATTTATATGTAACACGTGTCTTATTAGCGATAACTTTTAACGTTCCTATTCACAATCACACCCGAGCTTTCGTTGTGGTACAATATCCACATATATCACATTAGTGAAAAGGTTGAAACATTAGAAATGGTGCAACATGTATCTTGATTTGGGAGCAAAAGGTTGTGTATACACCTCAAAAAGTCCGAATGTTTTATGTTTCAGTTAAATTGATTCTCCTAAAATATGGATGGCTTTATTTTCCAAATGAGATTCTAAAATCCAATCCAAAAAGTATTTCACATGACATGAATTTTCTATCTATAAAAAGTGCTCGTACGAAAAAACGGGTGTGTTTGGTAACAACAGGCTGGAACTGAAGTTTGTGGCTGGAGCTGGACTTGGGCTACTATTCAAAAACCACTTCAAAAAACTTCTTGTTTAATGGTTTTTGTGGGCTTATTTTTTCAAAAAGCTCCATTTTTATTTTGCTTTCAATTCCAAACAAGACTTATGAGATGGGGCTTATAAAAAGTAGAAGCTCAAGCCCCTAATAGTTTGTGCCAAACACACCCAACATGTTTTTCTACCATCTTTATCCTCTTAAATGTCAACCCTTGAACAACATGCTACATGTGCAGAAACCAAGCATTATATGTATCACATATTTATTCAATGTCAAGAGAACGTTGCTCCGTATATCAAACAATTAGAAGCCTTAAATTTGCTTAAGTAGTTGGATTTTTCAATATGAAATTACAGGAGGAGTTTTTATTTTTTTCAGTTTTCTAATCAAAAGAGCCCACTTCAGTCCATTACTGTTATGGGCTTTGGGCTATTTTAGACTTTGAGCATTCCTAATTGGGCTTACAAATGTGATACCTAAGGCCTTTAACTGAGCTTATCTTAGACTAGAGTCAATATTTTCAATAATGATACATGAGACTTAAATGTTTATTTAAACGCTCCTTGTTTTGCTTCATAACATTTTTGTTTTTGATTTTTTAGTTGTTCAAACGATATTTATTCAACATAAATGACGGTTATTAAAAATCAGTCTCTTTTAAAATTTGTAGATGCTACGGCGGTAGAAATTGATATCCAAGTATTGCCCGATTATACTTTTTGTAAGATGCTAGTGATACGTAGTAAAA
Organism: Gnaphalium uliginosum; assembly: GCA_963930675.1. Classification (NCBI taxonomy): domain Eukaryota; kingdom Viridiplantae; phylum Streptophyta; class Magnoliopsida; order Asterales; family Asteraceae; genus Gnaphalium; species Gnaphalium uliginosum. The sequence goes on from OZ005684.1 coordinate 13,476,097, forward strand.
TGCATCGTCGACTATTAAAGGTCAAATCAAAAATCAAACCATGAATGTCACAACCCCAAAAACGGTCAACTTTGGTCAGCGGAAGAAATTTGTGTACGAGCGGGGGTCGTGACGTCATAGGATCATTACAACACAGAGCATATGATTATCGCAGAACAAAGTGATTAAGATGCCATAAATATAGTTGTTACAAAAGCTACGACTTTACAAGTCGTAGTAGTAGTTTTATTGAAATCCATCATTTTAAGTGAATACAATATTCTAAACCAGGATTTCGTAAATATGATCAAAAGTTATAGTTTTACTAAGGAAATCCCGTAAGTTCCAAAAGTGGCATCCTAATTCGTCTCGGGAGGTCGTTGTTCCAAGATGCATGCAAGTCTTACGTGAGTACTAATTCCCTGAAAAACATAGTAGAAATCGTCAACAAAAATGTTGAGTGAATTCACAGGTTTATTATCGTTGTTAAACCAAGTTGTTTGTAAACTGTTGACGTACAAGTCAAAAAGTGATTAAATCAATAATCAAATATAGTTTTCGTTTTCGTTAACATACAAGTCAAATAAGTTTCGTTTTGTTGGAATGTTATCCAAAAATATCGATTCGTTGGGATGTTACCCAAAAATATAGTTCGTTGGAATGCTATCCAAAAATATCGATTCGTTGGGATGTTACCCAAAAATATATTTTCGTTGGGATGTTACCCAAAAATATAGTTTCGTTGTTGTTTGTTGGTAAACATTGACGGTGATCCCCCGAAGGTGAGCTAAACCTTACGAGTTAAAGTAACGCAACCCAACCCATAATCAAGCCACGACACAAATTCATTGTTGCCTAATCGGACATGTAAATATACGCTCCGCTCTTAGTTGAAGGGACGTCACCCCGATAGTACTATCCGTATATTCAGTTGCTAGAGTCACCTAGCTAATGATTATAATTGTAGCCATAAGGTCTATGATGCACTACACATGTAAATCGTGGTTCGTACTAGGATTCGTTGTCCATGTTCCCCAAAATAGTATGCAAATCATTTCGTAAACAAAAAGTATTTCGTAATCATATAAAAGCATTCATAAGAAGTCAAGTTTTCGCATATAGTATCAAAATAGTTGCTATGTTTTCCACCCCTAGTTTAAAAGCAGTAAAATAAGTAAAAGTAGGGGCTGTGAACTCACCTCGTGAGCTAAAGTATGAGAGCTAGCAAGTGGTTGCCCAAATAAAGTCTCCTAACGCCCTAAACGCAGAAGTTAGTTTATATAAGTAGTTGGCTAACTGCCAAACTATGTTAATTGTCCATTCATTTCGAAAGATCGTTGTGTTTAAAAATGCGTACGATACGTTGGTGACTTTTTCGATATAATAATCCTTGATGATATTATTATTATTCATGTTTTGTTGTATACATTGTAAAAGTATAAATCGTGTGTTTCCAAGTTGCTTTCGTAACTCATTTCGGGCTAAAATCTTAACGTTTTATAAGTTGGTTCGCGTTTATCGTTTTGAGGCTCGTTTTTTTTTACTTGGTCGAACGTGCTTGGTATGACCCGAAACTTTTACACGACACTTAAATATGTTTCGGGAGTTATAAAAAGTAAGTTTTACGTTTTATGGTTAACCCGAAAGTGTCGTTTTTTTAAATATATGTCAAAACAGTCCCTGAGGTTATTTCATCAGTTTTTGTGTCGTTTTCGTGGCTCGTTTTGACTAGTAAAAGTGTCGAGATAAAATCCGAGAAAATTTTCAGACATTCCCCTATGTCTTAACTACTTAAATTAATTTTTCCATAATTTTTAGTTAAGTTTAAAGGGTCCAAATAATTATGTGATTCCCCTGACGTCCAAAAATAACGAATCCGGATACAAGTTCAAAGATCTAATTACTGGGAAAAATCTACATAACTTCAGAGGGTGTAATCATACTACTTTTAAAGCTAACAAGATTTGTGAGATTTTGGCGAAAACCTCATGTCTTTTGGAGTTGTGTAGCTCGAGTTATGGGCTCGAGAAGTTGGTACAAAAATCTGTCACCCGAGACAGAATGGCGACACGTTTTTGTAAAATCGTTTTCGAGTATCAAACGGTGTCGAAAAATTACGAAACCACATGGATCTGAAAGCTAACTTCTTAAACTTAATTTTTGTCTTTTGAATCGTCAATTTTCATTATGTTTTGAGTACGAAAATTTCCCTTGAAGTCGGGCTAAGTTTTTGCCCAGAAACTGTTGATATTTTGAGTTTGCAAAAATGTTTTTCGACTTTGTTTTTGGACATGATCTTGTTAAATGGACATTATAACATGAACATAAGTGTGTTCCAAGTAAAATAAAAGAGAGATGAAGTTCTTTACAAAGAAAATGATGAAAACACGAAGAAATGGAAGTCGTGAGCTCGTTTCCTTGCGTTTTCTTGTAAACCGAAGAGGTGGTGCTATGGTGGTTTATGGTGGTGATTTTAGGGGTCTTGGATGGTTTGTGGTGGTGATCTTGGGCTGCTAAAACCGTGAGAAAAGAGAGAGAGGTGGAGAGTATGAGAGAAAAGAAGAGGTTGAGTGAAGTGTGGGATGAGTTGTGTGTGGAAATGAAAGAAGATGTGAGGGGGGTATGGGGAGGTGATGAAATTCTTGGGCATGGGTTGGGAATGGCAGATTTTGTGGGCCCCACCTAGGTGTGGGTGGTTTAAATCTTGTTCCCCAAGTTTACGTTATGTGCGGTGCCCGTTTACCCGTTCGTTTCGTCGTTCGTTTAAGCGTTAAACGTTTATTATACGCTTTTCGTTCACGATAAATTCACGTTAATTTTTTATTGTAGTATTATTTTTAAATACTTTATTTTATGTTCTAAAGATGTTTCGTTGGGTTCTCGTTTGGTTGTCGGGTTCGATTCGCGCGTTATTTTGTGTTCGGTACGTTCTATATAAAAGGTATAACGTTTTCGTTTAATCGTTATGCTTTATCTTTATAGCATAATGTTTTCTAATAAAATAACTACTATTAAAATAGTTTTACGTTATTTATAAAATTCGTATCACCAACGATCGTGTAGTTGTCGGGTTACACCCGATTGTTTTCACGTAATTATACATAATTTACTAAATTCGTAATACTTCGCGTATTAAATTAGTGGGCTTTGCTAGACTTATCTCATAAAAATAGTTTAGTTTTCATTACGTAGGGAATTAGCCTAAGACATGCATGAATAAAATGTACGGTTCCGTACCGTAAATGGAGGGTTGTCACATTCTCCCCTCGTTAAAGAAATTTCATCCTCGAAATTTAAGTAGTGTCGTGAGTGTCTAGCGCGTGTTCGAAAAGATGCGGGTATTTTATGCGCATTTCGTCCTCGCGCTCCCGAGTAACTCTGGGCCGCGTTTCGAGTTCTAGCAAACTTTGACAAGTTTGATCCGACTACGTCGCAGTTTTTGTGTTTTCCAGTCAGATACTTCGATAGGTTCCTCCACAAAATTGAGTCGCGTATTAACGAAGACTTCATCGGGAGGAATAATTAGGGTTTCGTCGGAAAGACATTTCCTCAAATTGCATACGTGGAAGGTGTCATAAACGCTGCTTAGTTCTTGAGGTAGTTGGAGTCGGTAAGCTTCTGGAATAATCTTTTCCAACGTTTCAAACAGTTCGATGTATCTAGGGTTTAGCTTTTCACGTTTTTCCAAAACGAATTACAGCTTTCCAAGGTGGTGCTTTTAACAACATTTTGTCTCACATTCAGATCCTTCTGATCGAATATATATTGGGGCCCTTATGATCGATAAGTACTGTACACTTCGTAGTGTATAAGTAGTGCCTTCAAATCTAGAGGACAAACACTACAACTCCTAATTCCATATTCGTGGTTGGTGTAGTTCTCCTCATGTACTCTTTACATGATGTGTTGTTCATCCTTGTTCCACCTTTCTCCCTTGTATGATCAGAGTTCCACCAGCAACAAGAGGAATTCGAACGATTTACTCGTAGCAACAATTTTGGCGGGATTCTTAGCTAGCTAATTCGTGTTAACGATATCATTGAGAAAAGACAGAAGAAAGAAAAATTTCGATTTCGATGGGTATTAAGTCTATGGGGAAAAGTTCGTTTGTTAGATTCAAAGCGTAATCCTGATTTATACTATTTGCTTAAAGCAATTTGCTAATCCTACTATGCACTTAGCGTCTAAGTTGGTGAGGTGATATTGTGCAATGGACTAAACTCATCCATTATCGAGTAAGATTGAGATAATTAAGTCATCGTCTCCTTTGGTTCATCCTCCAATGACTTCATATCGTCGTCTAATGTAAGTAGGCAAAGATATGTCGTTGGTTCCTCACAGAATAGTTCGTTATTTGACACATAATTGTCTATGGTCGGACTTGTCATTTCCTAAAAGGTAATCGTTCTATTACAACAGTGAATTCGTAAAAGAGGGTGTAGTCTATAAATTCCTAGCATGCGAAAGTAACTGTAACTATCTCAAGTTCTAACAACAAGGCTACCGGTAATATTTCTTGTTAAATTAGTGTCATCACCTCTATCACTAACAACGTAGTTTGTCCCTATAAGAATCAACTTCATCCGACTTCGCAAGATCGAGTGTTGCTATTTACACCCTGTTAAGTCTACTATCAACCGGTCACTAAGAGAATCTTACTTCGTACTAGTCTATCGTACCTATACATTCATTTGAATATGTCAAAGGTATGGCTTCCTAAGGTTAGAGTACATTCTGGTATGACTTTACCAGTTTTCATCAACTTACCATCATCTAGTTCTATGGTATACTTATCATTTAGTTTAATGGATTCTATTCCCAAGAGGGGTCTAAATTCAGTGGACACAAAACTCAAATCGGCGCCCGAATCAAATAACACAGAGGCATAATGGTTGTTTACTAGGAACATACTAGTGACCGTGTTTGGGTCCTGGCGTGCCTCCTCCGCTCCAATCACGAACGCTTGTCCATGGGCTAGTTGGTTGTTGTTGTTGGCCCGGTTGTTGTTGTTGTTGTTATCACGGTTGTTGTTGTTGTTGCGGTTGTGGAACTTTGGGCACTGGTTTCGGAAATGTCTCGGGTCGCCACACTTGAAACATTCAGTTTTACGTTATTTATAAAATTCGTATAACCAACGATCGTGTAGTTGTCGGGTTACATCCGATTGTTTTCGCGTAATTATACATAATTTACTAAATTCGTAATACTTCGCGTATTAAATTAGTGGGCTTTGTTAGACTTATCTCATAAAAATAGTTTAGTTTTCATTACGTAGGGAATTAGCTTAAGACATGCATGAATAAAATGTACGGTTCCATACCGTAAATGGAGGGTTGTCACAATGAAAAAATCAAGTTAAAAGCAAACAAGACAGTTGATTTTATACTCGAAAGAATTGAAATGTTCCGATTCGATTAGGGTTAGACCTAAAACATTACCATTAATAATTGAAATAATTGAACCGTATTTAATAACTTTTATATTTAAAAAATAAACGGGTTAATTTTTCTTTTAGTGTCATGATAATTTCACTGAGTTTTACTTTATCTACAAGCATTTGTTGCGAAGTGACGAATAAACTCTCAATCCCCGCACACAATTACATCTTTTTCTCTTTCCCACCGGCTCTTCTTTCATCCAATTTGATCTACTCGATATGAGGCAATGATATTTGAGTGATAATGATGGGAGTGTTTTGAACGAATTAGTTTATATGGGTTTTGAGAATACTCTGGACATTTGAAAAGGGTTACAAAACGGGTACAATAATATAGAGGGTAATGAAGTCCTTTCGCATTTATTACCTGTGTACAGATTGAAAATCCATGTGAAAAAATCACGACCTTTTTTTATTATATTTTTTATTTAATTTTTTGTGTGTTTATGGTTGTGGATTTTTGGCTATATATCAAATTAATTCCAAGAGTTGTCACTTCCAATTTATTAACTATGTTAATTCAAGGGAATTCATGAGTATTATGTATTACAATATTATATTATTAATTGATATATTAAAATATTAGCTCTCAAACTCGTGTATATATAATGGTCGTTAAATTTTTATATAACTTTTATTAGTATGAAGAATCGTACATAATTAAATTCAAACATTTTATCTTAATTTTAATTTTTGCAATAGAACTTGAAACTAAATTGTTTACGATTGTATCGATATATTAATTGATAATCATATATCGATTCTGAATGATAGATCTGGTTGTTTAGTTGACAAAATGAATATATTAAAAAAAAAGTTAATAAAAAGAAGAAATATCTTTAATAATTATTAGCTTGTAAGAATGTCTAAATATTAATAAAAGAAAACTTCTGCTAAAAACTTTCTATACAAAATTGAACCTTATTAACCAATCAAATTCTTTAATTTCATCAAATATCCAATTGACCAATCAAATTATTTAATTTTTCTAAAAACTCTAATCAATTAATTTTTCTAAAACAACTAATTTAGACAAAAAAATCATATCAAAAATAAATCCCCATAAACCTTATCTTTATAATTTATTATATATATTAACAATAATAAGCTTATATTTTATCAAACAATATAAATATTAATTAAACGTTATTTGCTACATATCAGCGGACCATGCAAGTAAGTACGTATTCATGAACTAATTTAATATATTAAATATTAATTAATTAATTAATTATTATTATCATTAGAACTCTATGAAACAAACAAAAATAATTTATTTAATACATTATATACTTACAATGAATGAATTACGTATTCATTTTACAATAATTATGTGCATACATGGGTTTAAAAAAATGATGCTTAAGTATCATTGTACATTAATTGTGTCATGTGTATCACGGTTTAAATTAAAATTTTATATATTAATCACAATGAATGAATGAAGTGTTCATTTAACAGTTTTCGTATGTATACATGTGTTTAAAACTCTATATTAATAACAATTAAAAAAACTATGCTTAAATTTCATTTTACATTAAATGTGTTATGTGTAAACACGAGTTTAAATTAAAACTCTATATATTAAATACAATGAACGGATGAAGTATTCATTTAACAGTTAATAAAAGAAAAAGGATACCTAGTTTCATTTTACGATAACTATGTATATACACGGGTTTAAAATTCTAAATTGATAAAAAAAAAAAAACTATGCTTAGTACAATCAAAAACTAAAATATGTATTATTTTTACATTAACTCGTATTTATACACGAGTCTTAAAACTAGTTATAATAATTAAAATTCGTCAATTATTATAAAGTATTAACTTTAAATTATTACAAAACTACATGACGAATTTGAAACATGCATCTTAATAACTTTAAAAAAAGAAAAAGAAATGAAGAGTTGTGTAAGTGGATTGGAGTGATTTGATGATTATTCCTTTTACTTTAGCACATTCACCAAGGGGAATGTTTCTGACCCTCACATGTACACAACACTCCTTCAATAATAAACCAACTAGGGTTCCGATCCTCACATATTCTATTTAATTTCTTTCTATAGTTAAACCAAGAGAAATATATGAAAGTATCGATTGATCAGTTTATATGAGGTCACAAGAACGATACTTGTAAAACTAGTTCGATCCATTTGAACACTTTAACATATACGACTAATTTGTACGCCACTGAACATTTTTCTTTACACTTTTAAGTGTGAAAATCGTTGTTTTAGTGATATAAATAACTAAATAAATAGATAAATAAGAGAGCTAAAAACGTAGGTGAAGATTTAATATTATATAAAGTGAAGTGATATATAGATAGATGGTACTGCAAGTAACGTGCAAGATGACATGGCTGATACATAGGAATAAAGCAGTTGAAACTTTCAGTTGTAGCAGGTGTAGCAGTTTCAATTCAATTCGAATTTAATTCAATTCTTCCTTCATGTACATGTGATCGATTTCAATTGATTCATCATATCTTTCTTTTACTACTATTTTCTTTACCCCACACACTAAACTGTGCGTACAAATTACCTGCAGGCTGCTCATTTTCATGGCAATTAGTCCTTCTTAAATTGCATGCTTTCTGATGAAATCACACCTGAAACAAATTTGAATTTGTATGCAATATAATATAAATATACATACATAGATGAAGAATTAAGGGACATCTATATATGCATGCCACATTACCACCCACAAAAAGATACAAATTTCCATCATTAAGAATTCAACAAGATACAACTAATATTTAATTAATTAAGTTGAACATAATTAATGCAATAGTTTCTGTACCCAAAACCTAATTAACCAATAACATTGTAACACCAGCTTTTCCTTCTCTTTTTACCCTATAAAAATCTGGGCTTTAATTAGCTTTCTTGATGATCTGTGCTTCATAATCATGGATATCATAATATGATCTATCTCAAATAAGTACACCAAGTTACTTGAATAAAGCTATGCATCTGAAGCTAGTTGAGTAACCACTGAACACATAGATTTATGATGTACTATATGATTAAAGAAAATAAAGCTAGTTCTGTGATCCTAGCTAGCAAGTTAGTTTCTTTTTGTTTTCCAAGAAATTTAAATTAAGTAAATACCACCCACAATTTTGATGCCAGAAAAATCAAGATTTGATCAAATGAAACAAAGGACACAAAATCCCCCACACCTTAATTAGTTAAAACTACTATTATTTATAACTATAAGAATATAAAAATATATATATTTCTTTACCATGAGCCTCCACCCATCATTCCACTCCAAAAGCCATTAGAATCACCATTTTGATCTCTAGTTTGCTCAACATTAAGATCATCATGTTGAGTAGTTGATGTGTTTGTTTTCAGTTCTTCAAATGGAAACAAAAGCCTCCCACTGTTACTCTCATGAAGACTATTCCCATAAGCACCACCACCATTTCCCATTCCATCTAAAGAAAAACTGAGTGACGGAATCTTGAATTCCGGCATAGGAATCATTGATGGTGAATAAACTGAGTTTGGGTCAGGAATCGGAATCGGCATAAAGGAATTCATTGTACCCCTTGTTGTAACTCCAGTTAAAAGCTCTAAAGCTGAAAGTTGAGCTGAAGAAGTAGTCATTGTGCTACTAGTAGTTGAAGCCGGAGAATTCGTATTCCTTGTGGCATCAAAGTTAGGTACTTGAATAAATTCAGAAACATTCTTGAAATTGTGAGTTGAAAACCCTAAATTTAGATCTTGCCCATAATGATCATGATGGATCCTAGGGTTTTGAGATAGTAGTGATGTCGATGCAGAAGTTCCAACTAAATCAGGAAGCTTTTTCGATACCGAAGAATTATAAGACGATGATGATGATGATGATGATCTCTTGTTCTTTCTTGATCCACCACCAACAGGAATGTTTCTAAGTGTCCCACCTTCAGTCCAATACCTTCTACAAGTCTTGCAAAAGTATCTTGGTTGTGAAAGACTGTAATTGTTGTAGTAACAGAATTTTGTGTTTGTCGAATCGCAACGTGGACAGTTTACAGCTGCTGCTTTTTGTGGTCTAACCCTTCTTTCAATAGATGAAGAACTTGAAGTTGGCTTTGAAAGATTGTTATTATTACTTGTGTTTGTGGTGTTTTGTACCAGTATTTCTTCCATGGGCTTCACCACTATCTCCTATTTAAACACAAATAATAAAGTATAAAGATAAAAAGCAAGAAAAAAAAAGATAAATTAGACATAAAGATACATAAAAAGCTTCAAGATTAATTAGCAGACAAATGAACAAAACAAAGTAACTGCTTTATGCTTTTCAGAATCTATAAAAACCAATCTTCAAGAAAAAGGAACACATCAAAAAAATTAACCAATATTTTGTATCATGTGTATGTATATTTATAAATCAACAATAGTAAAGTCCAAGATACATCCTGAAAAGATAAGCAAGTGAGAGAAAAAGAGAAAAGACACTTGAAGATCAGTGCAGTGGAAGCTTACATATGTACACTAATTGTCTAATTGTATATGATCATAATAATAATCATAATCTTTTAGGAAAAGTATATGGAAAGAAAACTTTAGCTAGCTAGGTTTAATTCATATGATCATGAACTTAATTCAATGAATAATTCAACTTTTTCTTTTTCGTTTCTGAATTTTAGTGAAGGTGATGAAGAAGCTAGGTGAAAGATCCAGTTATATTATATACCTGTGGCCAGTGAGGTGTGTCCATGGTTGAAAGAATTTAGCAGGTAGAGAGAGAGAGAGTGATGGCCTCCTTAACTTTCCACTGTTCTTTAAAAAAGCACAGAAAGGAATGTTTTAGATGGTTTCTGTGGACTATGTGCTGTCTAATATGTATGTATGCATTATTTATATATATGTACACACACCATTAATTAAATTAATAACGAAAATGTATACTACTCTGTGTTAATTTTTTTCATTATTCATGCAAATATATAGTACATTTTTAAGTGTATATATATATATATAGGTCAAATGATATCGATCTACATTATGGGTGAAAATATATATTCCATAATGCAATTTAACCACTTATAAGTGTATAAAAACTAGCAAAGGGCTTATAGTATGTGATCAACCTTGCGTGTTCAAGCCTCATTAAAGATAATATGTAATATGTATGTATATATGTCTTGTTTGCATATATAATGTGGGAGAAATCCTACGGTTGTCTTTAATATCTAATAAAAAATGTAAATATATATATATATATATATATATATATATATATATACATATATATGTGTGTGTGATGTGTATATACAATGTGGGATCGATTCTACGGTTATCTTTAAAAAAAAAAGCCCAGCAAAATTATAAAATATAATACTCATCTTTATTGATATTTGAACTCCACAACATAGCTAGTCATACTTGATCAATTTAACAAGGGAATATTTAAACAATTAGTTGGAACTAGGGCTTTTAACTAGAACCAACCGCATCAAACATATAGTATATTAAACTTTTTGTTGGTAGTTGTGCAAATTAGCGTACAAGTTTGTTCTTGGAATGATCTTATCCTACTCATTTTGTAGCCAAGTGGTTGTAATCTTGTATTCGAATCTCCAGGGCTTATGCCTTAGTATAGTTTCAAATTATTTCATTTCGTTAATTCTTTAATTCGTAATAATAATAATAATAATATTTGTAGCTTACTTAGTGGTTATCTTTTATGTCTTGAAAAGGCTGAATCAAGAGGTCCACGCATATCCATGAAAGGAGACAAATATCACCATCAACCTTTTCATTTTATGCCACAATTTTGGACTTGCAAGTTAAATGAAATGCAAAAGAAGCTGATGAATGTTACCATAATCAAGGTCCTGAAAGAATCGCACTTTAAATTTATTATTATTATGCCTAGCTTGCAATATTTAATTAGTGTCTTTTTCTGCAATATGAAAGTTTAGCAATATGTAGTAATAATACGTCAAGCGTAGTGTTGCTAAAATAATTACGACCAGTACGTAATTGATTTGGGTATTTAAGTTCGCTCGAAGTTGGCTGTCTATAGAGACACGTACGTTTTCTAATGTATTTTTAAATATATTCAACATTAAAAAGGACCCAATGTATAATGATTTCAATAGAGTTGGGAGAATTATATGTTAAGCCAAAAGGACAATTATCACAAAAGAAATAAAATGGACCGACTTGTTAATTAAATTTGGACCACGTACGTATGTTTCATATATGTAGTTGATGAATGATTAAGATATTTAAACGATTTATGGACAATCCATCTAAATTGGTGCTTATGGAGAAAATGATGTTTCATAAGTATTTTGGGTATATACGTCGACGAATTAAATTAAAACCAAAGAAAAGAAATATTGGTGCATATATGACTGGTCCCGTACATATACTCTTGCTTTATCTAACTTCGCCACCTCAAAAGGTCAAAATGAAGAAGAAACCATACCAAGTTTAGTGTAACATTACATATTTTTATTGCCAAATCTGAAAAAAAACCAGAGGTTATTTGTATTCCTCGGAAGCCCCCGATAAGTAAGCCTCTCCAGACCATACAAGTGCTCGTCGAGCCCATGTGAAGGGTTTGGTTAAGATATGCCAAATTCCACCAAGTATACAAATGGAACCTAACCATACATGGCCCTCGATTATATCTTCCAAATCGTCTATATAATAATTAAATCTCAAGATGATCGAGTTGAATTCCATAGGAGGTAGCAACTCTCTATGATGCTTGATGGTTGGAAGCTTTATATATATATGTTGTCGTCCAACACATACATATATACATGTAAATAAAAGTGGACACTAGACAAATTTTGGTTATTAAATTTACAAAACGACGAGGTTTTGTCGCTTCCAGTTAACATCAGATCAAGATCAAAATAATACTAAAACATATATGTTAATTTGTCGGCAAGAGCTTTATGGTTAATTACTAATTAACACTAATTAAAATCAGAATTCTTGCATGCGTTTAGTTACTATTCCATACCAATTAAGTATATTAATGATAATGACGGAGTACACCGCTTATATATTTTTGTATAACTAGCTAGCGCTTAGCGTATATATTAATACATTTGTTAGAATAAAAATTAAGCCGTAAGTTGTTTACATTGCATAATTACTATCTTTCTCATTGAATATTGTACTTAATTATGTGAAATGGAATATTAAATTTTATCACCTTTCTAATGTAAAATCAAAATTAAAATACAAGACGCATATAAGAAATTTTGTTTTTCCTAAAGTAGATGAATTATGAGAATCGGTGCTTTTTTCTGTAAGTTTTGTTAATGATTTGAAAAACATTAATTCTCGTAATTTATCTCGAAAAGATGCTACTTGGTAACAAATACTCGTAGATTAAAAGGTCAAATTACATTCAATTATACTTTTAGCATAATAATAATAATAATTCACTAGTCTTTCATTGGTCTATAATACTTGAGTACTAAGTAAGCCATTGGTTTAGCAGTACGGGGTAAGCTTACGACTATGCGATTGTGGTTTGGAATTTTAAAAATGACACATATTTGTAAAAATGAGGTTTGACGTGAAGGAATGTATGATTGCGGTAGTTAAGTGGGTGGGGGCCCAACAAACATCAAGTGCGCATGCCCATCAGAGCCCGATCCATCCATACGAATAATTCAAAGACCGTTCGATCTATTTCTCATTAATATGATGTCACGTGATTACCCCCACCTTCCTCGGTGCTTTTCCACGTCATCACAGCACCTACTTCTGGATTTGGGGGGGCTATTGCTATTTCTTTTACAATCCTAACTTCAATTTTGTTTGGAGATACGTATCGTATAGGACATGTTCAATTTCCCTAACTATAAAGTACGACCATCTACCTTCCATGTTTTTTATCTGCTTCGATTTTGTCACACAAATGACACTATATAATCCAATTTTTCTTTTATTAATTTGTAATTAATTAATCCTCCATTATTTAACTATTTTAAGAAGTTGTAATACGTCCACTGTCAAAAAAATGTCACTAGTAAACTCGAACAATAGCTTTGGAAAGCATGAATTAACCAGGCAGTATCATGTGCTCAAGTCGAACGTGCATATGTGAAATATCATCATGTTGAATATATATGTGAATAAATTTCAATCAATTTATAGTTTTTATCGTTCAAAAGAAAAGATTTCGACAAGTGAGAGTCCGCTTTTATCATAATCATTGATTCGTACACAAAAAACAGCCTAACGTGAGCCAAATTCAGAAGACCATAAACGTCCAATTCAATAATGCACGTGTTATATGTTTCGAATGTAACGTTTATTTTGATTATATAAAAAGAAAAGATGAGGAAATTAGGCTAATTGCAATAGTTTCAACAATGGAATTAATGGAACTTAACACCGATAACATTTTTGATTATATATTCGATGTATATTGATGTACTTATATAAATATAATAACTATATATTAAAACTTGTTGGCATATTAATAAAAATTTTAATCTGATTAGTTTAGTCACTGGGCTCATATATAAGCATAAGCACAATCTTACAAGCCTTCTAAGTAAAAGTGAGTTCGGGCCAACCTCTTACAAATATTTGTATCCGGTTATAGAAATGCAATTTTATTAATTAATCACATAATAACTCGAAAAAAAAATCATCAATAATCAATAAATATTAAAAAAAAAAAAAAAATTGATGAAAATATTTGAATATTTCTTAATAACATAGATGAAAAAATGGGTCATGATGAGTTTCATCGACATACATTCTCCTACTCGTTGTAAGCGAATTATAAAATAAATTTCCGAAAAATGCGAATTAGAAAATAAATTTCGTAAAAAAGGTTACTATTTAAATTTTAAATAATGTATCTTTTTTTTTCTTTTCCTTTTTTTACATGACTACGTAACAATCAAGTAATTATTTTATTAGTTATATTACTTTTATATATATATAGGAGAAGGTTCAAATGAGAACCACTTAAAAGTTGAGAACTACAAAAATCTGTAATTATTCACATGTGATTAACGTTATACACATGTGAACATTAAGATTTGTTCGAATGAGAAATAAAAAAAAATCAAAAATCGCAAAATTACGTATCAAAATACGTAAAAACACATATGTTCACATGTGAACAAATCGGTTAAAGTTAGTTAAAATAAATTCTAACATATAATTTTTCGATTTTCAAGGTTTCATCGATTCTTGTTAATATTTTTATACATATTTTGACATTATACACATGAACAATCATGTATTCTAGTATTTTTAAAGTTCTCAATTTTTAATCGGTTCTTATTTGAACCTCCCACTATATATATATATACATATATACATATATATATATACATATATATATATATATATATATATATATAATAGTTATTATTATTATTATTAGTCTGATAAAAAAAAATGATTATTCCAAATCACCTTTTTACCCACTCTTATTATTGTCTCACACGACATCTTTAATTTCTCCTTTTTCCGACAAGGATGTCAATTTTTTTAGCATTGCATCTATGTTTGTATTCTGTAAAAATGGTACTCGTAATTAATTTGTTATAATTAATTAGACATCACTTAGAACTTTGACGGTGAACACTTGATTTTCTGAAAATTGAATACAAGAACTTTGATAATTTAATTTAGTAGCTTTTGCAAACCATTTAATGTTCAATAGCCAGTTTCTAAACGTTTCTAGCCACATCTCTACGATAATTTATATGCTAGCTAATCAATTAAGACACCAATTTAAAATACTAAATATCTATATCCTATATAATAAAGAGTTTGAGGTAAAGTTTTAAAAAGAGAAATAGTAAATGGTTGCTAAACGTTTAAATACTTCATTCAATACAATAATTATGAAAATTAATAAAGTTTGATTAATTTCAGTTACAAATAACATATAATTAATTGTCTTTATTGAAATTGAGGTAATTTGGATAACACATTAATGAATATTGAATTCTTACAAAGTATTTTAATATCAATGTTGGTTGAAAATTGATATTTTTTTTCTAATTTTAACCATCTTCCATGTTCTATAATCTATATTACTCGAGTAATATAAATAGAGTTTCTCAAAATTTTAAGCTATTAATACAGATAATTGAAATTTCTTTACTACCCTTTTAAATAGGAATTTACACTTAAAGTTAGTAGGTATTTATAAAAGTTGATCTATCTATTACTACTATATAAAGACTTTGACAATTTTTTATTTTAAAAAATTACTTTTAGTTAATAAAACATCTAATGTAAAAAGTACACACATTTTATTGTTAAATTTAATATTTGTAACTTAAATTGTGTAAGGTTTTTTATTTATGAGTCAATAGTTCACAACCTGAACTTGATCCTTAATTAGTTTGATAAGTAGGTTAATGGGTCAAAAGTATATGGACACACTACCCTCATTGCGTTGGTTTGTCAGTCATCCCGGACCCAAACTGTCACACCCCCGAATTTGTACAGCGGAAGCGGTTCGGGTCGGGGCGTGACTAATCAAGTAATCACAATACAAAGGTAAAAGCGAACGACCTCTATATGAGACGTTTATAAAATAGTACAAAAGTAGTTACATTGAAATACTTTAAAAGTTTACATTAGCCTCGAGTTCGTGAAATAATATCCTGAAGATTCTAGTACCTAACGAAATATTTCAAAAATAATGTATGAACATCTTCATATACGTATAATGCATGTGACTCGATGTAGCTAGCCATTCCTGTGGGCAATCCTACTATTGCTGAGTACCTGAGAATACAAAGCTAAAAGGGTCAACCAAAAGGTTGGTGAATCTCACAGATTTAACAGTAAAAACATAGTTATGAAACACAAGATTTATCCTTGATTTGCAATCAAGCAAATAAAGTAAACAAATTAATGTTTCCGAAATTGCCATGAGCCCACGGTTCGAAGCCTAACCCGTTTTATGCCTCCCGGAGGTGTCTAATCCGAAACACCTTTATGATAAATACTAGAGTGCCCGTTTTTAACTTGGTTATAGCTAGTAACCCGGACGGGGGCGTCACTCCCATAATAGATCTATTCTCTAGTACTCGCGCCTTCGCAGTTAACGAACCATGTGTGTTGAGGACTTTTAATGGATTAAAACAACTCATACAATCTTGTAAAAATAATCGAGTACTTGTGTTCATGAAAAACAGTTAAGCATTTGTATCTCACCCCAAAGTATATAAAACAGTAAAAGTAAAAATGGGGCTGTAAGACTCACCTGGGGTTTAGCAAGCAAATATAGCAATTAGCAAGCTGATAACAAATAGCGGGTGTCTGTGTCCCGTAATGCAACCTTCTAGTGCCCTAAACGCATAAGGTTGCGTGTAAGTGGGGTGCCAATGTCCACTTATCTCATTCGTGTAGGTGGATGGTTAAGGTCCACCTATGCTAGTTCACTCAACTAGAATTGTCCAATTGTTCGGTTTTCATTTGAGTTTAGAAAATATGTACGACCTGTTGGTGAAAGGTTGTAATAATAATTCCTTCAAAGACATTATTATTAAGTTTGTTTAGAAGTATGCTTGTAAAAGTACATATTGTGCATATCCGAGTAGATATCATAGTTACGTATTGTCACACGAATTAAATATTTTGTGAAAACATGTTTTTGATCAACTTGTGTTCAGCGACACAAAGAGGTTATGCGACACTAGGGCTTTTATGCGACACTATGGCTAGTGTCGCTAAGTTTCACGGACTGAGATCGAGGGTTGCGAGACTAAGGCTAGTGTCGCTAGTGACGATTCGTTCCTCCCCTGCGACACTAATGTTTGTGTCGCTAAAGTGACGATTCGGAATATGGCGATACGGAGGCTAGTGACGATACAGAGGCCTGTAACAGATCGGTTTTGTAAATTTTATTTCGTATTCCAAATGTTTGAATAAAAATTCAAGAAAAACCTGAGATTTTTCTTAATGTCTTAATTACTTAAAATAATTTTTCCAAAATTTTTAGACATGTTTAAGTATTTTTAAAAATTACATTTATCCACTGAGGTCAAAAAGTGACCAATCAGGACACATATAAGAAGATTAATTTTCTGGGCAAAATCCATAGGGTTTCAGAAAAAGTGGTCAACACGAAACTTGTAGCCAATAAAATTTATAAACTTACGGCGGTGGTTTCAGGTCGTTTGGTGCCGTGTATCTAGAGATATGGTCAAAACCATAAGACTAAAGTTTCTGACTTTTTGGACAGATTATTCTTATGTTTTTATAAAAATCATTTCGGGTATCAAACGAACTCCAAAAATCGTGAAACCACTTGGAAATGAAAGGTAACTTCTTAAACTTAATTTTTGTCTTTTGAATCGTCCATTTTGGTCAAGTTTTGAGGGAGAAACTGCCTCTCAAAGTCGGGTCATTTTTCTAATCAGTTTGCATGTGACAATTTTGAATACTTTTAACCATGAAAAACTAGTTTTGTGTTATGATTTGGACATATTCTTGTTAAGTGAACATTATAACATGTTATTAAAGTAATTTTAGATATAGAATAAGTTTTCTTACAATGATAATAGAAAGGAAAAGGAAAGAGGTGTTGTGAAGCTTGAATTCCTTGAAAAATCTTGAAGTTTTTGAGTGGCGGTTGCACGACGGTTTATGGTGGTCAACGGCGGCTTGTGGTGGTCAATGGTGGTTGTAGGGTGGTGTGGTGACTGATTTTGGCCAGATTTCTAGTGAGAGAGTGTAGAGAGGGATTTGAGAGAAAATGTGTGTAAAGAATGTGTGTGAAAATGAGGGGAAAGAAAGAATGGTACATATATATATATATTAACGGACCTTGGGCCAGCTTTTGGGCCTGGGTTTTGGGCCGAGATTGGGCCTGGCCTAATGGTGTCTCGAGCTCGTGACTTGCTTCTCGATTTCGTGTTCCGTTTCCCGGTTGATTAAACGTTAATCGCGCGTTTTGGGGATTAATTATTAACGTTAAATTTTTGCGTTTTATTTTTGAATACTTAATGGTTACTTTAAATTGACTAAATGTTTTAAATACTTTACTGAACCTTTTCAAAATATTTGACGGTTTTTCTTTCGGTGTCGGTTTCGATTTGCGCATTTTCGTCGCGTTTGTTACGTTTTTAAGCAAAACGTCTAGTAAATTCGTGTATTATTATACGAAATAATAATATAAGTGTAAATAACTACTATTTATTTATGAAATAGATTTGCGTTATTTATGAAAAAGCTTTCACCAACGCCGTATAGTTGTCGGACTCAGTCCGTTCGTTTCGCGTAATTGCAAATAGTTACGTATGTGTATATACATATATACAAGTAGTTACAAGTACTTAGCCTAATATATATCTAAATACATGTAATTACACTATTGTTAGGCTCAAATAATTGTCCAAATTTGTCGAGTGTCACAAAACCAAGTCTTGAGCGGAATAGGTAAAATAGTTAGCACATTTTCATTAGTAGCTTGACAGGTTGAAAACATAATCCTAAGCCACTTATTTTAATGTTAGTTTTTGATTGAATTTTAAGTTGTGTCAATAACTGGTAACTAGAATAAATTGAAATATAAAAGTACATTAGAAATTGGCATATCACTATCGTCTAATCTTTCGCTCACAATAGGATGACGTCGAACGGAATGTTATCGCAAGTAAAATCTTTGGACGTCGCATTGCGCGGGTAAAATGCTAGTTTATAATCGTGTAGATATGTGAATGTACAATTACTAAAATAGGAAAATGAACAATTAATTTGAGATAGAAGTAATAGTCTCCCGTCTCAAAATTAATATTCACATTACTATTTAAATCTGACCTAAAATAATTGTCCACTTTTTAAAAAAGTAACTATTAAAAATAATTAAACTTTCTATTTTACCCTCATTTATTACTTTAAATAATTTATTTCTTAAATAAATTTCAGTTAAACTTGTGTTTAATATAACGGCAAAACTGACATTTACTCAACTTATTTTAATCCAAACAAAAAATGTTAGAAGATATTTTTTTGAGATGGATGGAGTAGTTTTTTTTATCCCGGGTTTCTCTATGGTAACTTATTGATGGATAACTTTAACTTCACACAAAAAAGTCTATATTCTAATTTTAACCATCCAATTTTATACATAATGTATTTATTTAAATATTAATATCACGGTTATGATGCGTAATTGGTATTTTGGGCATATTCACGCATGAAAAATCTAAAATTCAAATGTTAATAGTCAATTCTACGAAATACATCGTTGCTCAATTTCAATTCAAAATACCCTCACTAATCATCATATCATATCATATCTAATATAATATATAGTTATAGGGACATATTATTGTAGGGATAACTTATAATGTGAACGGGTTTTTAAATTTATTAAATATGTGATATATGACAAATATAAAGAAGACAAAAAAAAAATAAAAAAATTGTGGGGTTTTGTAGTTTACGCTCCAAAGTCCAACGGGTCAACTAAGACCCGACTCAACCACTGTATCCATGACATATTTGGCGTAGCTTTCTCGGAAAAGGGGAACTCAAAACTCATTAGTTTGTTACATAATATTTTAGTAATTTTTAACAATGTGTTTGACTTAGAGATATCCCGTAATTAACGGCGTTGACGCACTACGAGAGTTGTAAAGTGTTTACTGTGAGCAGGCGTTACGCGATAGTCAAATTTCAACGTTTCCCTTCACGGTATATATTGACACATGCAATTTTAAAAAGTTTACCATGCATTAATGCATCTTTGACTATCTTTAATCATCAATAAAATCATGTATTTGACATTTTTGAGTCTGCGTGATTTGTGCAATATGTCTCATTCGTATAAATTAGACAACCAATTTTGTGTGTTCAAATTTATGTTTTTGATAAGGTGATGACACGTGTGTCATTCAAACGTTAATTATACTTGAGAATGTTTCGATAATGTTTACTAAAAATATGATAGTACATTTACATGTGATAAAACAAGTTCACTTATCACTACGAGAAGTGGTGTCGGTGTGAACTGTGTGGTTCACCACGTACATTTATACTTTAGTTGAAAAGAATACAAAGAATCAACCAACTTTTATTTCAATCAGCGATGAACCATCATCGTCGACCCTTAACACATAACCTTTATGCCAATGAGTGAGAATCACACCGTCGATAACGTTCGACGATTTAGAATTGACTCCCACTCCACGTGGTATTAAACAAACCTCAAAACAACAACGATGAATCCTATAGAACATCATTAAACCATCGAGACATATGTTAAACACTTTTACGGTAGTTATTATCCACTTAAAACAGTATTTATATGTTTTGGTTTGTTTGAGATTACATATTTACTTTTGTAAATGATCAAATTTAAAATATTTGTATATGATGCTTAAAAGAACATCAAGTCCTCGTTTGGAATACGCGACATGTTATTTTTAAACATTTTTCTAATTTCTTATTTTAAAGACTATTTGTAAAACGAAAATCAATTTTTTTACTCCTTTAAAGAGTAATCATAATCATAATTCAATTATTATTTATTTTTTTGTCAAGTGTGATTATTCTATTATGTGATCATCTCAAATACTTGATCATCTATACTATACCATAAAGGATTTTATACTCCCTTTCTTAAACCTTAAACTATAAATATAAAAACTCAATTAATGCTCATTTTCTCTCTTAGTTCATCATTTATTTATTTTTTAATCTTTTTGTTACAAATATCAAGCATTTTTTATTTATTATATAATGAGAAATATTTTTCCTGTTTCACTTGTTATAAGTTATTAAAACTAGGATTTCTCATAAGTTACATCTTGATTGTAAAAATTCAGACTTTTTAGATTGAAATAATTTAAGATATATATTTTTAACCCTGCAAACTAAGATGAATTTAAGGCTCTTTTGCATTTGCCGGAATGTGGAGAAGATGATAATTTGTAAATTTTATACGACGATTTAATTCTCAAATATTATATAGGAACAATTCTACATCTTTCTAAAAACAACATGAAAATCAATGACCAAACGTGGTGTAATTAGTCTATTTGTATTTAGTTGCATTACCTTTTAACTTTTTTTATAAAACGACATGTGATTGAAAATCATCATATTATATATTTAGTTCCGCTGCATGGCATGGTACTCTACTCGTCATATCTTATTAGCATGATCTATCTATTTTATAATGATAGCTAATAGCTAATTACAAAAAGTACGAGAAAATACTAAGCTTTCTCTTTTATATACTTACTTAATAATTAATTAATTAACTCACCCTTGCAAGTTGGCGAGTTGCACCATGAATATTTTATAAAGTTGATGGTTGAAAAATGAAAAGTAGCGTGCACAACCACCGGAATATCTTTAATCGTCACCCAAACCGTTGGTTGAACCGTCGCGTTCGAGTGGGGTCTCACATTACGACAATTCTAGATAAAGACAACCCAAACCCGGATTCCATTCTCGGGTCAGCCCGTTTCTGAAACGCTGTTTCTCATTAGTTGCCTTGTTTTGAACGTTTCCAATTAAGTCAAACATCGTCACTTTCAGAATACATTTATACAATTAATTCCCCCTATTTCATTCTCCATCAAGAGATAAACTGTTTACAGAAGTGAGACTAATTACACCCGTCTTCGATTTTGCTATCCATTTGAACGTTGACTCAACATTTAATGTTATATATACCCAGGTTAGTTTTTCATGTTGTTTGTCAGAATTGTCACTTATATTATATCGATTAATTGCGTGAATTAGATCAATTTTGTTTGAATAAAAAAACCCCTTTTGATGATAACAATTTAGGATTTTTAGTGTTATGTATTAATTTCATGTTTTTGTTATTAGATAATAAGAAAGTGAAGATTTGAGTGAAGAAAAATGGATTGTTGTAGTGAAATTGAAGATGATTTTCATGACACCCACGAAGTGCTTGATATATTGTCTGAGTCAGAGTCTGAACGCTCATCTGATGATAGTTGTTCTACTTCTGGGTTTAAATATGGTTCCTGTTGGGTTGGTAATCTTGATAGTGTTGATGAACGCCGTAATAGGTTTATGAATTCTATAGGTTTGAGTTCGAAATGGCTTGTTGTTAAAGATGAAGAAATTGAACCCGAAAACGATGGTTCTGGTGGTGGTTCAGATGATACAAAAGAGGAAAAGCTTGAGATGTCTTTCGAAAAAAGTTTAAATCTTGATGATGGAGTTTTGATTAGGCAGCCTTCGTTATCTTGTTGGTCAAATACGGGTGTTGAATTAGTACCTGTAAATGGGAATACTGGAAAACAAGAGGGATTGGATGAAGATGATGCATCAATGAAACAATCATTTGACTTTGGTTCGTCTTCTCAAGGTTCATCACAAAAAGAAAGTGAAAATAGTAGTTTGTTGGATAGGAGAAAGAAAGTGAAAAAAGGTTGGCTGCAAAAACTAAATGTTATGGCCCGAATCAATGATCATCCAGTTGAATCCACGATATCAGATGGGGTTACATGTACTCGAGAGGTTCATGTGCATACAAACAAGAAGAAATCGAAAGAATTATCATCGGTTTACACGACACAAGACTTTTCAGCCCATAATGGATCCATTTTGGTACTAAAGTTTAGTCATGATGGTAGATATTTGGCAAGTGCTGGTGAAGATGGCATTGTGCGTATTTGGGAGATTACAGAGCGTGATGATCCAAAGAAATATGAGATTCATGGAAACGATCCTTCTAAATTATACTTTTCAACAAACCATCTTTCTGAGTTGGCTCCTATCAAAACGGATAATGAAAAGAAAAGAAAGATTAAGAAATCATCAGAAATGACTTGTGTTATTCTACCACCCAAAGTCTTCAGGATCTTGGAGAAACCCGTGCACGAGTTCCATGGTCATAGTGATGAAATCTTGTCCCTCTCGTGGTCGAAAAAAGGGGTTAGTAAATAGTAACATGTATTTATAAATCTTCATTAGGAGTTTGTATGTCGCGTGATATTAACGTTTCCGTCTTTTGAACCTTGTGTCACAGTATCTTCTATCGTCATCTGTTGATAAAACTGTTCGTTTGTGGCAAGTTGGACACAATGAATGCCTCAAAGTTTTTACTCATAACAATTATGGTGAGTTTTGCTTACAAGTTAATGATTTTTTCATGTATATTTTGATATTTCCCACTTTTCTGATAAATTTACTTACTATAATTATCAAAATGCAGTGACATGTGTGGAGTTTAATCCTGTTGATGAAAACCATTTCATCAGCGGATCCATTGATGGAAAAGTACGCATCTGGGAAGTAAGCGGCTGTAAAGTTATAGATTGGATTGATAATCGAGAAATTGTGACCGCTGTTTGCTATTATCCAAATGGAAAGGTTCGTGTTTTATGTTTGTTAATTATAGCATCTATATGTTATGTTTCTAATGAAAGTTAAAAAGTTCTTAACTAATGGCAATCTGTTCTTTCTTACTTCAGGGTTGCATTGTAGGAACCTTAGATGGCAACTGCAGTTTCTATGATATCATAGGTATACATTCTACCCTGTTGCAACTGGTCCAAATAATCATAGTTCAGTGTTGTAATTGGATGGGTGATTTTCATATCTAATTTACAATTTTTTTTTCTTTCAGATAAACGTCTGAACCTGGATACTCACACTTGTGTAATGAGTAAAAAGAAATGGCCAAGACGAATAACTGCATTTCAGGTATAAACGATGTTTATTAATTTCTTTAATACACATCATTAGTCTCTTTTGTTACACCCACACATGCTTACAAAAGACTTGATTTTTACTTTCAGTTCTGCCCAACTGACTCGAGGAAAGTTATAGTCTCATCTGCGGATTCACAAGTCAGGGTTCTTTGTGGAATCAACGTTGTCGGGAAATTCAAGGGTACGTACCTTAATTACATCCCTATTCATTTTAGTCGTAGAAATTTATATTATACGTGTAGAAACTTATGGTGTACGTGTTAACAGGAAACCGAAGTTCAGGAAGCCAAATGTCAGCATCCTTCACAGCAGACGGAAAACACATCTTGTCAGCCGGTAATGACTCTAACATATACATGTGGGACCACATTAGCTCGGATAAACTCATTTCGAAAGCCAAAAGCAATCCATCATGCGAAAGTTTCTTCTCTCAAAATGCTTCAGTTGCCGTCCCTTGGTGTGGCATCAAAAGCATAGCGGCAGCTTTCCCATCACCAAGGTTGACCACCACCACTGATATTCATCCAAGAAGCACGATAAATTCACCAAGAAAACCTTCATTGTCCACAAGCCGCAGCTTTTTCTTGGACTCGATGTTGAAGAGTCCGCCAACATTTCCTGCAGAAACACTTCCAGATTCAACTCAAGTTAGTGTTTCACCATCAATGCGGAAATCAGAGTACAGGTTCTTGAGAAGTGCTTATCGAAGCACGTTTGTTGCACCACATACATGGGGTTTGGTGATTGTTACTGCAGGAGTGGATGGTCGAATTAGAACGTATCTCAATTATGGTTTACCGGTCCGCCAATGAGACCGTAGACTTTCATATAGACAACTATATACAGTATACTACTATACCAGTACATATTACAGTACATGTAATTTATATGTATAGAAACAAGATTGTTTCCTTCTCAAGTTTCTGGTATTGGTTCATAATGTAAGACCAATTTCAAGACTCAATAAACCATTGAAATTGTTTGTTGGGTTCACTCTCTGAATTTTAGTCATACTTGTATCTTTTTGTTCAGTGATTATTTCGTGTAAAACAGAAATATTCCGAGTTTAAAATTGAAATGAAATCGAATAGGACATTGTATTGGAAACTATTTTATCGTTTCTGAGTGATAAACAATTGTTAGAAACTTTTTAGTCAAATGTGACAACTGAGACTAGTCTACGGCAGTTCGAACTCCAAAACAACTATTGCTGTATCTATTTACTATTCAAATAAAAAGTAGGTATATCGACTTAAAAATATTATTGTTATGTTTTATATTTATATATTTATATTATATTATATTTATTTTTGTTTTTTTGAGGGGATTTTGGTGCATAAGATGGAATTATAGGTGTTGCCAACGGAAATATACAAAGGCTGTGTTTGGTTCATGAGATTTTAAGAGCTCACAGGAGGGGATTGAAATTTTAAGTTTAATAATCTTAAAACCTTATTAATTAGAAGCTCTGTTTGATAACATTAAAAAGATGAAAATTGTTGCGAAGAGAAGCCACTATAATACCTTCTTATAGAAGTTTTTTCAACTGATTTCTAAAAGAATCTTCATCCACAATATTCAGCTTCAACCACAAAGCTTCAACTAGAGCTACTTTATTACCAAACATACCCACAATTTCAAATGGATGATTTAATATTTCCGATACTGGTTGTATCATACATTCATACATAACCAAAGGGGAAACACAACCCACTCTGCCACCTTACGGGCCACCTCCATTTCTTTTTAGCCCACCCGTTGATGGGCTTTGGTTTAAAAAATACATTTTTAGCTCTTCCAATTTGGTCTAGAAAAGTTGACATAAAGGGATAAAAGGAAATTAGAGCTATGGATTTATCTGATTTATCAATCCAAAAAAAATAAAGGTGATAACTAAGTCCACCTCGATATGAAGCTCTTTTAAAACACTCGTCCAATGGCATCGTAAATAGATCTTTTCTACGGAGATATTGGTGTCCGTTAGAGGATCCGGTTTGGTGTGAAGTTTTTGGTCGTCTCATTTGAAAGGACTCAAGGAATCCCACGTTCTTGTTCATTTCGAGTGGCGTCGTGGTTTTTGGTGCTATCTTTTAGGGTGTGTTTGGCAACAACGGGCTGAAGCTGAAGTTTGTCTTGGGCTTCTATTCAAAAGGCACTTTAAAAAGCTTCTTATTTAAAGGCTTCTGGAGCTTAAGGCTTATAAAAATTAGAAGCTCAAGTCTCTAAAAGCCCTTAATTAAAAGCTTTGTGCCAAACACACCCTTAGTCAAGCGATTGTCTTGATGCGATTCTTTTTGCTATCCTTAGTCCTATGAACATTATATATATATCCAAAATACAAATTTTAATGTATTAGCTACAATGTTTTTTAAGCATGGTTTGAACGTATATGTAATTTTCAACTTTTCTAGAGACATACATGGAATTCACCCTTGTTTTAAAGGGATCGTGTTTAATCGGGCGTATGGTATGTATGTGGTTTTTAATGCATCTTGCAATTAAGTTATCATTTTTCTAATAGACTACTGTCCATAAAAATATTAATGTTGGTTATAACTTTCAGCGTATATTTATTTTGTCAGAAGTGGGCACAACATTTGCTCCTATATATATAAAAGTGGGCACAATGAGTCATTATTAATACGTTGATTGCTTCACTTGCGGTAGCAATGATTGATTGTCGTAACTTACTCTAGGGTTTACTGCCAGTTAAAACAAACAAGAAAACCGATGTTTCATTATCATCGCTCTCGACTTATGTAGTAACTCGTCGTTAAACAGATTTTGCCGTGACATCGCAGTTAAACCGGTTTTGCTGTGACAAACGTATTTTTTCATTATTATTATTATTTTATTCTTTATTTAACTATTCGCGTTTACCTCATAAATACACTACAACCATGTTTGTAACTACAAATGACATTTTACGGTGTGTGATATTCAATAGCAATGTCAGGGTTTGAATTCTCTAGTTTTTCCTTAAAAAATACGTATGCAAATGAAAAACGAAACTCTATCAACTATACATTTGACAAAAAAAGTCATTAGACCAAAGCCAATGACTTCTTCAGTTTCCTTCTTCTCCTTTTCTTCGGTTTAGACACCATTGGCACGGGTTCATCACTTGACTTCTTCGGTTTCCTTTCTTCGCTTAGCCGACGAAAGGTTTGTGAGAAAAAGTGAGTCCTGCTTATAATTAATGTATTGTTATTTTTAGTTTAATGTATGTAAATGTAGGTATATTGGTAAATGTGAGGCCTAAAATTAAAGTGACGAAAGAACCATTGGTAGTGTTTAATCAGTCTTTAATCAGCTTTGAATGTGCTGGCGTCGCAAAACTGAAGAAACAACGGTTGAGAGTGATCTTATAATTCTTTCATAAGGATCTTCGTGTTGAATACTAACATGAAAGGTTATATTCTCTCACAGAGTAAATAAATAATAAACAAAAAATCGTTATTGATTTAAACTATTGGACCTACTAACTTCTTTCTGTATGCTCTATAATTTGCCTCTTTGATACTTTGTACAACTGCATATGAATACTTGAAGTATTTTTGAAACGGAAAGAGTAATCGATTAAAATGTGTATTATTCCATAACACATAAGACGAAATTGCTTCGGGTTTTTTTTTTTTTTTATGTCCGTACAATTCGTAATGTATCGTAGTCATCCCAACTTTATGCCATCTATCGTACCCTTGTTTACTTGTGTCCGTCCAAATGATAATGTTTCCTCTTTTTTCTTACATTATAATAAAATAAAAATCGATGATTCATGTATGGTACATTTAATTTTTGTTTGTTATTTGACCAAGGCAGGTAACTCATTAAAGTGCAGACCTTGAGTTGTCTATTTTGGGCACTGAAAATATATAATATTATGTACTCATACAACATGCACCGTGGAATTGAAACTCATATCACACATTTTTCGATTATTTGCCTTTTAACTTATCACAATATATATAAAACTAGCACTTCCGAAACTAGTACTAACAGGTAGGTTACCGATAATCAAATATGAAACTTAACATTTTAATTCATAACTTCTTCTTTTGGCCATTAGTAGTACTCCCGTGCTCGCGCCCATTCTGCCACCACGACATGCAGTATGAGGCGTGTCCTGGTGGCGCGCTGTCACCCACACCACGGAGAAAAACGAAAGAAAAGTTGGTCCCAGCTTCTTTTTTTTTTCTTTTTCAATGGCTTTTGTTTCTTTTTAGTCTAACTCAAAAATAAATTGTGGGTCCAGCGGGGTGTTGTGAAAGTTTGCATCGCAGAGTGTCATTGGATGACACATTGTCGTGGGACGACACAGTGTCGTGGCTGACCTGGCAGCGCGTCGTCCCATGACATTCCATCACCACCTGTGAATGGTCTTGTCATTTTATGTGGTTGATTATTTATTCGTCGCGGGTATGTAAGTCGTGATATACGTGTATAAAAGAAGAAACGGTAAAAAATATAATACCAACAATTACCATTAAATGTGTTCACACAAAAATACAAAGTTATTATATATGTTCACACAAAGGTATGAATGTCCATGTGAAATTGTTTTTCCCTGAACTTTTTGTTTCTGTAACACACATTTGCCATCTTTTATATCGTTTTTATGTGGTTGAATATTCATTGGTCGTCAGAATCATCCAAAATAAAGTCGTTGGTATATTTTATAAGTGGAAACACGAAATGGATAATACCACAATTAATATTACGTCTACGATACAAAAATACAAGTAATTTCATTATGTCCACATGTTACCTTTTGTTTATATATTCGATTGAGTTCGAACTCAAGCTCAAGCTAGCTTCATAAGTAGATAAATTAATAAATTAGAAACTACTTAACAAGATGAGCTCGGATTCATTACGTTTTGATTCAAACTTTTATCGAGCTTTTAGTATCCTATATGTGTTTAATTAAGTAGGAATTTAGATCGTTAACTTTGAACATGATTTTGCTTTTATTCTATCTTCGTTACACATACAAAACATGTGAATATTCCTAATCCCCTCTATATTGAAACATTTCCCAAAAAATGTAAAATTAAAAAATGGTTGTTTATGATAATATGTCGCTATTTTGGGATATTATATTGTCCCATTTGAAATATGAATGTTTGTATTGGCTTAACTAAATAAGCATAAAAGCAAAACTAATTCATTGGTTGATCGATACTTTTTTCTCTCATAATCTTATTCGTTAAACTTTACACGTGTCATGTTCACCTAATTTTAGGGTTTTTTTTAACCGTCGAGTTTAAATCTCTCTAATTAGGTTTATTTATCATATTTTTATTTATAAATAAGAAGATCTACGTGTCGATTGAGATTGATTTTACTTATTGATAACTTGCATTACAAATACTGTATGTTGACACTCTTATATGTATATTTTCATCTTAAACAATATTTAAATGCTTAGCTATTAGTCACATCCCCATCTTAACCTATGTTTACAAGTTGAACACTACATATCTTTTCTAGAACAAAGTTTAATATATAATCTTCATTTAATGCTTAGCTAGAACATATATAGTACAAATTAAGTGTTACCTTATTAATTTAATAGTATGAGAAAAAATATCAACAAGTCATTCTCATTACTTTCTGTATATCATTTTAGAATTCTAAATATAGACCCAATTATTAACACGAAGAAATGAAAAACGTGCAAATATTGAGAAAGGCATTTAAAAGGCCACGATATGGTCACGGTTTCTTCATATCACAACAAAAACATACACCACTCAACTCAAGTTTCTCTCATTTACTATCTCCACTGTCTACCACCACAAACCACCGCCACTCGCCACCCAAAATGGGTAGAGCACCGTGTTGTTCAAAAGTCGGTTTGCACCGTGGCGCCTGGTCCTCCGACGAAGATAAACTCCTTACTGATCACATTCAAACTCATGGTCAAGGTCAATGGCGTTCATTACCCTCTAAAGCCGGTACATTAATTAGTTAATTATTTTATTTTACGATTAACGTACTTGTATCATTTTTTTATATATACGTAAAATAAATCACTCTATCAATGCATACAAGTTTTTTTTTTCTAGTAAAACTAATTTATTTCTAGTCATTAATTTATACCATAAAATGACGATAAATAAATAAATGTAAATGTATTTATTAATCAGTAAATATATGTTGTATGATGAAATAATGAATATTTTTTATTTTTGTATGAATGTAGGGTTGCTAAGATGTGGGAAAAGTTGCCGGTTGAGATGGATGAATTATCTCCGGCCAGGTATTAAAAGAGGGAACTTTACTTCCGACGAGAATGACGTTATTATCCGGCTGCATACTTTGCATGGCAACCGGTGGTCTCTAATCGCCACTGAGCTACCTGGTCGAACCGACAATGAGATCAAAAATCACTGGAACGCTCATCTACGGAAATTGGTTGAAAACTCCGGAAACAACCACCGAAAAACATCAAAAAGCAGCAGGAAAATGAAAAGGAAAATAAAATTAGACGATCAGAAAACAGAAGCAAAAAGTCAACAAAAGTCAAAGAAAGTCAAAATTCTTGATTCTTCTTCTTCTACTTCATCATCTAATTCCTTTTCGATGTCATATTCGAATTCGAGCAAGAATGAGAGTTTTGATCACAATGGGATGACGAGTGGTGCCTCATCCAGTTGTACGATTGAGCTTGGAGATGGTGACTTTGACTTTGACTTTTCATGGTCAAATTTATCGCCATTTTTGGAGGTGGAAGGTACGAGTAGCATGATCGACGGTCATAATGATGATGTTTTATTAATGGACGGTTGTGATTTAATCATGTCAAAAGATGATGAAACTTTGATGCTCGAGAAGCTGTATCATGAATACCTAAATCTACTCAATTATGATGATGCGGTGGATGGAATTAATTAAATAATTAATAATTAATTAGTGAATTTCAGCGCATGTATTGTTTAATTATTTTAAATAAATAAATCGTTGAAATTCTCAACAAAATTAATTAGAGCCAAGCTACTTGACAATTTGCATTTTTTTTTATTCAATTATCTGCAAGTATTTTATATATTATTAAAATAAAAATAACGGTACAGATCGGAAGAATTGTTGGGTAATGAATTAAGTGGGAATCATGGGGAACATTGGTTTAAAGAAAGTAAGAGCACGGGGTGTGGTGACACTGTCACCACAGTGTTCTGGACAGTGTTCTGGAAAATGTTATAATTGAGGATTTTGTGGTGTAGTGACAGTGTTCTGGAGTTTTTTATTATTTGTTTTATTAATTTTTTTAATGCTGATAATTGTATAAATTAATATATAAAAATAAATAAATCAAATAAAACAATATTTAATTAATTAAAAAAAAATTACAAGTCCTAAAATTAAAATACATAATTTAAAAAGTCCTACAAATTTAAAATACAAAAGTAAATAAAATAAGACAAATCAGTTTCCCGATCCCGAACCCGAAGCACCACCTCCCGCTCCCGTTCCGTATGGCCATCCCATTGTCTCGCAAATCTTCTTCTTCTCCATTTCCAAGATGAACCTTGGTTGCTCCGGTAAATGCTCAGACGGCATCGACAAGATTCGAAGTTTGGCCTCGAGATCCTTCGTCTTGTAGTAGCCTTGCTTGTCGGATCGGATGCCTTCGAATGTTGTTGCGACTGATTCATCAAACGAAGCACGGGAGGACCCGGCCGAACCAGAAGAAGTGGTTTTTTGAGACTTCGGTTTCCTTGACTTTCCAGCCGGCCGTTGATGCGGATCGTCCCCAAATAAACCCTCATTCGGGTTTTGCGTTTCTTGCTCCGGTGGTTCGTCAAAGTCCGAGTCCAAATTGACCGTCTCGCGGCGTTTTGGAACATTTCGTCTACCGACGACAAACGGATCGGGATGTAGCCACTTCTGTTTATCCTTCAAAAAGTTCCACGCCAACAAACTTGTGAAAGTTTTTTCGTTTTCCAACTTGTATTGCGTGTCACAACGGATCATCAAATCATCCCCCCTTCACCGCTCCGTAGTTGATCCGAAAGCCTTTTCCATATGCCTTGCCACCTGTTGCAGTCCGCGTTGAGTTTGGTCCATTTTGACGACAACGCGTCTTTTCCTCGTTGAAATGGTGGATTCCGTGCGTTGTACGAATCCATAACGAGATACTAAAACGAAGACCCTTCTTGGTCAGTTCCACGTTGTGAATTTTCGGACACCGAAATCTAACTTTCGGCCAAACGAAGCTCGTCCTCCGGTACCCAAACGTTACGGTGTGGAACGACTTTTTTGGTTTTGGCCGGTGAATCTTTTTTGGGTTTTTTGCCCTTGGTTTTTTTGGATGATTCGGGTGTCGGGTTGGTGTCTTCAACGGATTGGACGTCAGGTTGTTGTTGACTTTGAAGCCACATTTGAAATTGGGCGTATTCATCGGGTGACAATTGTGGTGGTGGTTGCATCGGTCGGTTGTAGGCGTATTGGGCAAATCCTTGAATTTGTGAGTTGAAAGATGGTTGATTTTGTTGCGGTTGTGAGGTTTGCCATTCGCTCGTGAATGGGTTCCAAGTGGATTGTAAATGGTACGGGTTATTCGGGTTATTCGGGTTGTTCGACATGATGAAAAAGATGAGATGAAGAAAATAGAATTTTTGGATGAATTTTTGATTGTTTAGATTGTGTGTGTGAAAGAGTGTTTGAGATAGTGTTTGAATTGTGATTTGAGATTGTATTTGAGGTGTGTTTAAATAGGAAAAAAAATATATATTTTTTTTAAAAAATCTGCCGTTCAACGGCTACTTTTTTAAATTTAAAAAGTAATTTTTTTTTTAAAACTAACGGTAAAAAAAGAAAAAAAAAAGAAAAACGTTGCCGTTCACAACGTTCGGAAAAGGACGGCGGCCGGAAAACGCGACGAGAACGCCGTCGGGAACGCCGCACCGGTGCGGCAGAACGCCATCCGACGGCGTTCTCGTCGGAAAACGGCGACAAATCGCCCACCACACCCCGTAATCTAATGATTTTTTTTAAATATATATTGCAGGATTCTTTTTAAACTGCAAATCTGTGACAGATGTTTTTTATTTGTTTAGTATTAGATCTCAGTAGTAAAATATGTCAAATCTATCTTTTATTTATTTATTTTTTATAGCAGTGAGATTCTCTAGCCTTAACACGTTATATCGTTTCCTACTCCAAATCTATTGTTTTTTACGCAATCTTATTTCAGTAAATAAATGTGTATATTTTAACGTATCCGTCATATGGTGAGAAATTCCAAGACGTCCATGTAAGCCTTTAAAAATGATACGTGTCTCAACTTTCTATAAATTTGGACGTATTACGAAATATTTTATTTCGAATTAAATATATGTTATGTGTTCTTGAACTTGCATATACTTGAAAAGGAAACTTTCATTCAGCATTTTTATTTTTATTATATATATAATAATTATAAGTATAATTATTATATTATTATATGCTAAGAAGATAGTTGTCGGGGTTTAGTTTAATATAAAAAGGAAAGTTTAGATATCCAAGCATGTATACAAAAATACTACTTCCTCCGTTTTACTTTTATCGTCCTTCAACCTTTTTTTTTATTGAATTTATAATCATATTTTGGTGCTTTATTTTAAACCAGAAGAACACTCGGGGAGTAATTAGTATCTTTTTTCGAGCATATTATTGGCAACATCTTTACCTCAACTACATAAACAATTGCTACTTTTTATACCATAAATTAACAAATTGATTGAAAAGTATGAAATAGATTGGAATATATGGCCGATTCACATATCACATGATCTTTTAGATTCATAAATCTTTGTCTTTTGTTGACCTTTTAGTGGTGTTGTTTTTCGATGTTCCGTATCTTGGAGCCATATATAGTTTTTTTTCTTAATTAAAAATTAAAAAAAGAAGTTAATAATAATAAAAATATCAAATCAAGTCAAAATATTATATAGTTGAGATCGCGTACATTCACCCATTGTAGTTATCAACTTATCTTTAACGATGTTTTATTTTGTCCGTTTCATTTTTATTATTCACGTTACTATTTTTATGTGTTTAAAAACAAATTATCTACTCTCATTCATTTGTTTATTAAAGATTTTCAATCAAACTTGTATTTAATATACAACATATTTTAAATTAAACAAAATTTGTTAAGTGACAATAAAACTAAAACAGAAGGAAGTATTAACATTGCCATTAAAATGCTCGAACGTACCTATGTTATTGCATGTCCATTAATCAAGTAAAATGGGTGACATACAAATTTGTTATGATTCTAAAACAAATATTTATACACGCTTTTGTGGAATTTCTTCTATACAGATGAACACTATTCATCCTCAAGTTTAAAGATAGAGTTAGATGAGGTCAAATTTCTTCTATATAAATGAACACTATTCATCCTCAAAAAACTTTAATCAATACTTTTTGTATTATTATCATTATTATTCATATTTATAATATTGTTATTAACAAGTATTAGTGTTTATTAATTTTATTAATAAATAAAAAAAGTTAAATTATTGAAATAATAATACATCTAAAACTATATATTATACAATATTACACTACAATAATTACAATCAAACAAAAGTAGCATAATTGATAGAGCTTATATTTAAAAACCTCTTAAAAATATTGACTAAATATGAATCAAATGGAATAAATATTATAGAGGTGAATTTTCAGATAATATAGTTGGAAAGAAGTTTTTTTTAAAAGAAATAATATTTTGAAAAAATTCTCTAGTTCCTATATATCTAAAAATAAAGATAGATGTATGATTAAAGAGGGCCATAAATGGAAGGCATATAGGTCATACTATTTAAAGTAAAAAGTTAGTTATAGTTGGCATTTGGCAAGCTTGTAGTAATCAAATCATAGATCATATGAAATAATTTAGGTATCTCTAGTGTATACAATGTTTTTCCATCACGCACTTTTCACGTGGCCGGTCCGGCTTATCTTCTATCGAGTCCCGCCGTGTTTTCTCCCTTTAATTATTGCAATTATTATTAAATTAATTAATTATTATTTATATAACGATCAACAACTAGTTGTTTATGGAATTTTTAATTCCATTGTCGCTTTACAATGACCTATTTAAGTAGCGAGGTGATAAATACTTAAAGTTATATAGTTATACTGTTGTATACTTGTATTTTAAGTGTTATAAAGTATGATGTATAAATCAACTTGGGTATTGTACTTATCATCTCTCTTTACGTTGAGGAAAAATGGAAATGTGATAGTTATGTACCTAAAGTTTAGATATAAAACCATATTAAAACTACATTTTTTTCACTATCGAAAATATGAAAATTGTCATATATCCTTATTTTTGTCATTTTCTATCGACACTAGTATTTTTCAGAGCTTGGTTTTGAAACCGAAATGTATAACAAGTTAATACCAAGAGTAAAATTCCTCGTCCCTGATTTTGTCATAATTCACTCCTCGTCTCCGGGTCAGATGTTTTGCGAGTTCAGTCTCTTGACCTGGGTTTTCGTTTCACTCTTCGTCCCTCATTCCTCATTGAATGATTAAAATACCTTAAAAATTTTTAGACATTTTTACCCCTCCCTTGAAGGATGAAGGACGGGAAGTGAAATGAAAACTCAAACTCGATCTGGGGACGAGAAGTGAAATATATAATAAAGATCAAGGATAAGGAATTTAATTTACTCTAATACCAATTTGAAGTGTTGTCTACGAGATGCAAACTACATAACAAAAAATATGAATTTTATTCACTAAAAGAAGTCATACAACCTCATTGTGACTTACTTTAATCAAATATGATGTAGTTTTTACATATTTGAAGTGTAGTTTTTATTCACTTTTTCTTTAAAATAATAACAGCTCTTCATATTAAGTTTTCTCTTGGTTTATTAGTTATCTTCTAAGAAAGATTTTGGTCTCACAACATTTATCGAGGAGTTATTTTTATACCGCTAGACTAATAGGTCTCTTATATCAAAATTGGATTATTCAATTTATATGTATCGGTTTATTGATCCATTATTTTCGATCAGTATCAGTCATTTAGTCGGATCCACGTAAACTATGATCTGACTAATAAATGAAAATTGATTTTC
Source organism: Gnaphalium uliginosum (assembly GCA_963930675.1). Taxonomy (NCBI): domain Eukaryota; kingdom Viridiplantae; phylum Streptophyta; class Magnoliopsida; order Asterales; family Asteraceae; genus Gnaphalium; species Gnaphalium uliginosum. The sequence continues at coordinate 13,512,272 of OZ005684.1, forward strand.
GGGTTAAATATAATTTGTAAAGGTTTTTGAAAGTAACTAGGAAGCTTGGCGTCACGTGACATGTGAGCACCAAAAAAGATATATAACTATCTCGACGTATATATGCTCCATGACAAATCACTTCATCTCTCACGTGCCTGTCAATCATCTTTTATTCCAACGTAAACTTACGATTGATAAATTGATACGACTGAGACACTTGCATTACATTTTCCAATTTCAATATATGACAACAATTCATCATGGTTAGAGTTAAACCGGAAGATTATAACTACGAATTTATATATTAATAAAAGAAAATTTTACTGATCTTTAAAGTCAACCTATATTGAGCAATAAAATATTTTAGTTTTATTTTAATTTTATCTCACTTTCAATTGAGTCAATAAAATTTATTTGTTAATTAATTAATTAAAACCATTTTTCATGAAATATAAAATCTCTTTAAATTAAATTTTAAATACAACACTTTAGGATGTGATTTATATTACCTATTAATCATCATCAATTATAAAGACAAAAACAAAATGAAAAATAGCTAACTCGTACACGAATCTTAATTATATTAAAAATGTATTTTTATTGAGGATCCATGTGTATAAATGGGTTTAAAGATAATGCCCTTTTGTATTAATGTTTTCAAATTATATCTTATTTTATGTTTAGTTGAATATGTATGTATACACGGGTTTAAAATAAAATTAATAGATGAAAATTTTCGCTATTCAAATCTTTTGAAAAATACGGGTTTAAAAAAAAATTAATAAATGAAACCGTTTGATATTGAAATCATTTGAAAAATACGATTTTAAAGTAAAACCTTTGGTACAGGCAAAAAGGATTGAAGATGATTATTTTTTACGAGCATGACAAGCCTACAAATACTACGACAAATGTAGTATACAAATAGGTTCCATAAACAATACGATGTTTTATGGTCAATTTTAAGACTACTATATTGGAATTCTCACATTTAACATATTTCAACTCTAGATATTATTTTTTCCTTATATAGTTTCAAATAATTTATTATTACTCCACATATTACATTTTAAGTTTTTTTTTCATAAAAATACATGCCTATATATTTTACACAAAAATATTACAATTACGTATACCTATCTAATGACTCCATATTAGTAGCGAACAATGTTAAAACATCTTACAATTTCTGTGTATACACGGGTTTTGAAGCTATTTCTCTTTTATAAACAATTTCACAAAATGTTTATATTTATTTTTCAAAATTACAAATCCTAATTTTCAAATTTGTAAGTTATAAAAGACTAAATGGATATTTTCATTCTTTTTATAATACTTTTCGAAACACACGAACTTGAACACAGCTTTAAAATTTCAATTTGGTTTTATTTCAAAAGAAAGAAAATCTCGGTAAGCACGCACATAATTTTCCCAAACGCCTACTTTGAAATTTTTTTAAGAAAGGTTTAATTTTTAGTTTAACATTAAAGTGTTGATGCAGTAACAATACTCGTCATATTAGGGGTGTACAATATTTTTTTTTGAAATCGTTTAATCCCACTGGACCGGATAAAAATCATTTAAAACCAAACGGAATTTAAAAAATGATTTTTGAATCAATTAAAGTTTAAATAAAGTTTTAAACCGAATCGATGAACAATCCAACGTCATAGTGATTGTTCGGAAACAATTTTACGTCATGTTATTATCGTAGCTAGTAATTGCTTTTTTTAATATTTTGTAAGGAAGAAAACATAAATAAAGTACCTTTGTTGCATTCATAGTTTTGTCCTAGTCACATTTTCTTTTCCTTTATTTTTTTTAATGTATCATATGAAAGCAAAATCATAGCGAAAAAGGTAATTAGAAATCACGAGAACCTTTTGTTGTTATTTGCGGAGTATTGTATTGTAAAAGGCTCATTGAAATTGTTGGTTTATCGGACATTTGGTTGCCTTTCTAAATGTCATTTTTTGTGTAACATTATCGCCTAACCATAGAGAAAACATTAAAACACACAATTTAATAAGTTACATTATTATAAAAGATAAATTTTTTATGATTAATGAGAATATGTTAAAAGTAGCACATTACAAAATGCCGATGGTTGATACTACCTTTTCAAATAAGTTTAAAATAAGTTATTTCAGTTGATCAACGTCAAATCATACCAGACATATCATGGGTAAAAAAATTAAGCTAATTTAACACCCCGATGGTGGTTCAACCGACTACATCAATAAATATTAAGTTCAAATTCAAACTAAACGAGCTCAAGCTTAAGAAATTGTCTTATTTTTTTCACAAACGTTTTACATGTTTGATAAAAAAAAAAACAGTAAACATAACACAACCAGAAAACAAAATTATTGTCAATCTATGTTACTAGCCTACTGCATTCTACACATGTTAAATGATGCTAAAAAGACAGATCATGATGCTTCCAGAAAAAGGTGAAGAAATTATTTTGTTCACACTTCTGTTGGCTAGCTTTTTGTGTTACATTTACATTTTACTTGTGGTGGTTTTATACGATAAGATAAGGTAAATTATGTACATTTCCAACTAATCATGTTGATGACAACACAAATTGAAGCAAAATGTGTTCTTCCTGAATAGCACATGGTTATGTACTTATACCAACCTTCGAAATTGGTCTTACGGTATGGTACGACAATAAACAGAATTGGTCCGACATGTTACAAATCGGCCAACATATATTGGTTCCACCAAGCAATACCAAAGAACATATCATGTCGATCTATTTAGATGAGAGTGATCTAAATTTATCGAAAGATAGATAATTGGAAAGCTGTTTAATTTATCATGTTAGATTAAGTCATTAAAATACTTGTATCGACTAGGAATTTGTAAAAGAAAAAGTAATATAAGTTATATAACTAGGGTGTATGAAAAACTATATTTATTTTAAAGCGCTTATCTGGTTTAATATTGATTCGATGACACATGCTTATTTTATAAGCAGTATTTGACTTTGTTTATCAGTTTTGAAAGATTAATACTTTAATAAACAGGCAAATGTATCATAAGCAATCTCAAAAGCCCCCAAACACCAAAGTTCAATTTTTTTCAATTTTTTTTGTGAAACTAGGGAGTCGAAGTTTTAGCCCCGCTCCCAAGTCTGTTTTTGGAGATAATATAACGGAAAAGAAAACAAAATGAGTTCGTGTGCCTTTTCTTTTTAATGGAAAAGAATGAAGAGAAGTGGAAGATTTATCATGCAATATTTTCATTCATAATCTTCACTTCAAAATTGAGAAGAAATGAACGGAGAAAAGTCTATTTAACACTTAGGGAGTACAAAGTGATATTGTATTGACAATGAAATCCTTATACCACTCTAATAAACATTACTATTGACTATTGATGTCCTGCGTATCGAAACACATATCTTTCGCAAAATTAAATTTCATTAGTAGCAGGGTCGGAGTCAGGAAATTCAACTGATGGGGGCGAAAAGTTTCTTTTATATTTTTGTGGGGGCGAATGAATAAAAAAAACGTTAATATCTTAAAAAAATTTTACGTAATTTGAGATTTTTTGTAAGTGCGGCTGCCTACGCTGTCTCCGCCCGTGAATAGTAGTAGACAGTACCATAATGATAAGAGCAATTAGATATCACAAGTCTCGTTCTAAGGCCCACAATGCTGTATGCAAGTTAAATACTACTAAACGAACATTTAATAGGCTAATTAATATTAGTAACATCTAATAGCTGAGCTTTAGAGCTTAGAGATATACTTTAGTTAGTTACATAATTAACAATGATTTTTAGAGCACTTATATTATTCGAAACAGAATAAAGTGGTGAGTAATGACTCACGTGAAAGAACAGACGGAGGCACGTGTCTTCCCAAGTATTGGGGCAACCTTACTATAACACGGTGGACCAATGGAAAACGACGTTTTGGAGACGCCTTGCTGTTTTGTTTCTTATCGTACGAATAATATATTTTGGGCCTTTATTTTTTTTCTTTTGTCATATTAAAAGTGTCAAGTTCAATATATATTTGGAATTAAGTCATAAATTATACGATGTGTATTTTTGAAAAGCGATAATGACAGCTCAAGAGCACTAGAAGTAGTAATAATGCATGCAACGTATCCGGTTATGGAGTTAAGGGGTTCGTTGGTGTGGACGTTTTACGAGTTTCAACATGCTATAATGGTCATTATGCCAACATAAAAACCATGATGGAATGTTAAAATTAGAGTAAATTACATCAATCGTCCTTCGATCACCCCTGCTGTCTAAGTAGTGCACGATGGTGATCCCACCACCAAACACTCGTTTAATTTATTCGTTAAGTCACTTCACGTGCGACGCACGTGAGGGTAACTTTGTCATTTTGCCTCTATAATAACATCATCATCATTCTTAGATAGTTAGTAGGAGGGACCTGCACTACTTAGATAGTTAGAAAAGATCGGTGTAAATTGCTCCTAGAATTATTTCCATATCGTAAACATAAAAGTGATATTTTTCAAACTTTAAATTTTTAGTGACATCAAATCGAAATGAATGACCATATTGTCACATAACCAGCTTAATTTGTCGGTTGATTGAAACTTTAATGATATATCATTGTTAGGAAGAAATTACAACATGCCATATCAAAACACTACTTAAGAGTATATGTGAGTCATTTTGCTCTCAAAATATGTGGATGTAAAGTCCTATAAAACGAATCGGTGGTGTATGAATGACGAAAAGAAAACGATTTAGTTGAAATCATGTCGTTCTAAGGAGCAGACGCGTCAAACAATAATAATAAATGTTGATGTTAGCGTGTCGATTTGATCTGCGATAAGTACAATACAATATATACACATAGAGGCATTTCTATAACTTGGGAACGGACTTGATTATAGCATATGCCAACAATCATAAATGATATAATTGACATGAAAGAAACTTGCTAGAATAAGGGCATCACAAAAATTGTTATCAAATACGTAGAACATATCATTGTCATGTATTTCTAAACGAGATATTTTGATATTATTAGTATTCATAAAAATTAATAAACTTTTTTTTTAAAAAAAAAAGGCATAGACTAAACAAAACTCGTCAAACCGAACTTGTTGATACGATGCAATCTGGTTCAAACCGCAACTCAACAATGAGTTCGTTCCCATTCATAATAAACTGATATTGAGCACTAAGGGTAAAATTTCCAACGATTGAAGATTGATGAATGCCTTGAAGAATCTCTCTGTTTCTGTTATAAAGTGAAAACAGAGTACCTATTTAACAGTAAAAAATAAATAAATTATTACTGAAGCATTCATCACATCACTGATTTCTGACCAAAAAACTGATCCCCAGGGACCAATGACCATACTCTGCTAAAAAGTTTCTCTTTTTTTAGTCTCGTGTCTTTGTAATTTGTCCAATGAACAGAAATTCAAGTACCCCTTTATGCTTTAAAGGACTCGTTCTGGATTTATAATTTGTACCATCCTTTTGGGATAGGTACAACTCAGCTAAGCCACATGTTGTCAATGGTCAATAATCAATGGTCAACTTGACTTCATTTTAATTTTATTTTTACAGATTCAGGAAACAAAGTTAATTTACATAAAAAGTTATTTCAATCAAAAGGGCCAGAGATCACCCCATAGCGATCTTCGTGCTTGATGATGCAGTGTTGGGTTTTTGCTTTTTGTGACAATCACCCTCTCGAAGCGACCCTCAGTTCCTTCACGATCAACGGCTCGACAAACGTCCATTTCGATCCGTTTACCCCTTTTTATTGGAGAGTAAACGATTCTTCCCCAACCACTTCCAAGATCTGCACGTGTGGACTCGTCTGCTGTTTCTTCTTCTGCATCATCCGTTTCGGTTGTGGAGTATGGTTCATTGATATCCGAATCATACTTTACCATTGTTTTGTCATTAACGATTTCCTCGAGTTCGGAATCAATTTGGTCATCTGTTTGACACAAATTATAATTACAAGATAGATAATTGGACCTTACAATCTACAGTTTATATTGATGTTGGACATAAAAGAAGCAAAAGATGGTGTGTGGGGAGGGGTATGAGTAACTGAATTATGTAATCTTTGAATCATACCATTTCTGCCCCCTAACATAATGATGCACCTTTAGCTTTTTCGGAATGATAGTACAATAATTAATTTGAATTATAAGAAAACGGCAAAGAGGTACCTACCATAGTCGCTCTCAAAATCCTCAGGTTCCATTTTAGATTTCTGCTCTTTTAGTGTATCAAACTTCATACCATTAAGTGGCCATGCTTCACTGTTGGAAATAAATTTATTATACACAAGGGTGGTTAATGTCAAGACCTAACGCTAAGGAGAGTGGTGATTGTGACTCCACTCCAAGTGAAGAAAGTTTGTAGTACAATTTGCAAGAAAAATTTCAGATTTCTTCATATAAAAGCGTAAAATGTATGGACTTATGGACCAACCACTAACATGCTATCACAAAGCTTGACATGCATAAATGCACAAGTACTTGATATTCTACTGGATAAAAATACTCCGTCCATTACATTGGAACTGCAATAACTTAATTTATAACATGTCGAGTGAAAATTAGATCTCTTCGGGTTTCAAAAGTTTCAAGTTTTTATAAGGTTTATCTGGTTTCACAAGATTCACTAATATTGTGATCATATGACAAGTCCAATGGAATTATGCCGTTCTAAAAAAAATCATATGACATGTAATTAAATGCTTTCATGAAACCATGTATCTAATTAGTCAGTACAATTTCCATGGGGCAAAAGGTGATCTCATGTCACAAGGATTTTGAATCTTTTAAAAGTATGTTATGATCAAGAATTTTTAATAGAGCAGAACAATATCAAATATAATATCAGTAATAAGCACTTGCCTGGGCCGAGGACCTCGTCTGAATACAACGTAAGAAAATTTCTCATCTTCAAAGCCACGTAGAGGCACACCGTTAGATTGCTATATAATACATCAATTACCAAATAAATATTAATCGATTTACTTCTTAACATCATAAATGTGATTCCACGTGATAAAGAAAAAAATACCAACTATTTGTTAATGCATTTAAAGCCTACAGAAAAATAATGCAGGGGATTGATCTAGCAAGCTAGAGATAAACCCACTTAATCCTATTAATTAAACGATGGATTAAATGGTCTTAGTAGCTGTCATCCAAGAAAAGAAAGAAAAAAAACCAATTCAGACAAATTTAAAAGGTAGGCCGTTCACGTTAAATTTAGCTTCTATCTATTGTAGTCCAGTTACTTTGAGCCCAATTTAAAGAAAACAAACATAGTTATACTCCTAAAATGCAAACTGGGTGACGTTGATTGGTCCAAACCTAATAGAAAAAACAATTTGGAATATCATAATTCGAAATTTCTGTCCTCCTAAGTTAACAAGTCCTTGACATGCGGACCATTTTTTTTTCATTGGCTGATATGTTGAGTTTTGCAAAAATTTAGAAAACCATCCGTTAATTTTTGCCCAACCAAGTTATGTACGGCTTCTCACAGTCTCAAGGTAATTTTTTAGTTAGTTCTGACTTTCCAAGTAATAGTAACAGTAATTACATTTTCTAAATGATATACCATACAGATCTTGATCATCAAATGCTTTCTATAATAATATAACAACTATATTTTATGAGCACGGTTGAGATAGAAACCTTGTATGCAAGCTGCGATGTTGTTCTCTGCAAGCGTTGAACAAAATGACAATATTTCCCAGTGTTGTCTAATGGACAAGCTCCGTCATGAGGACACTGAAACAACAAATAACGACATATGAAAATGCAACTTAACCATATGATAAAGTAAAAATTACAAAACCAATAGTATCAGTTTCTCAACTTACTGGTGCTACTATATGTGCGCCACATTTGTGTGTCATTAAATCCTTGGAGACTTGATTGGATGCCTTTGCTAATTTGCGGCTTTTCTGGAAAGCCAATGACACAATTAATGAAAATTTCAGGATATATTGTGCAGCCATGATAAATAATATAAAAAGATAAAAACATACAGAACACTTCCTTGATTAAATTAAGAGTAAGCTAACTCACCCTTTTCTCCATCCAAAGAATGTGAGATCGCACTTGAGATATAATATTTGATCCATGTGGTGTTCCAGGCTCCATCAAAACCTGTTCTACATTAAAAGTAATTGCATAAAAACCACATTTAGCTTTATCAACAATAATGTTGTATTCGCCTATACTTGAATGCGACTACTTATGCCAAACAATCTTTTTAACATACAGTCATGCTTATGATAAAGTTTAAAACTTAAAACAAGGACAAAATATACCAGAACATCTTGTGTAAGATCCCACAGCTGGCGCACAATGGTTATTCTGTCCTTGAATGAAGGTATTTCGCCAAGTACGTATGACTAAACGAAAGATGATAAAAGAAAAAACATTTAGAGAAAAAAGTAATAAAATTAATTAGAGAGGTTTATGCAAGACCATAAACACACACTACACAAATTAAATACGGTGACCTAAAAGGTGCTTACAGCAATGACAAGGTCGTGCTTTCTTTCAGACTTGCTTATATTTTGACTTAGTGACTGAATGCTACCATAGCTCTGAATATGTGGCAAATTTTTAAGATCTGAAGCACAGAAGAAGATGCATTAATATATTGATTACTGTATGAAAGAGACTGCAGATGGGTCAAGACACATACCTTTTATAAGGCTCTGACCTGCACGTTGCATAGATTGTGATGGCTCAATTAAATTCACTTTTTCTAAAGAATGCGGCCATACTTCACGCAAAGCCCTGGACAATGTTTTCAACATATCATTGTCCAAACAACCAAATTACCCATTAATGCACGACTGTTCCAGAAATATACGAAAGTGAAGTTCTACTAGACATTCCTTACTTTCAACAAACCTAGAAGTATAACTTGCTCTCTTAAGTTACTTTCTCTAGACATAGTAGATAAAGTATCAACTCAGATAGAATACTTATATAGTTGTATATAGCAAGTGTGCTAAAGGTAAAGAAGTATGATCTTGAGAATGTTTCAACAATTAATATGGTGTAGTAGTAATTCTTACCAGAAAGCCGAGCCAGTACCAGCCCCAAAATCCAACACTCTAGTCGGAGCAAACCCAGGAAGTCTTCTTTTAACCTAAAATAAAGCTCAATGCAATTGAGAGGAAGTTCAGTTTTTCGGATAATCTTAATTATTAAAATGAAGAATGTAAGTGACAAATGAATCACACAATCAGCGTGTGAAAAAACAACATTATCTGTAACTTCTTTTCACAATCAGCTTGTGAAATTAGTTTTTTTATCCTTCCATTTTCTGTGTATGGCTGTATGCTTACTGGGTCTTGAAAATAAGCGAGTGTTACTCAACAACATCCAAAAAAAAAACAAAATATCATCTTGATAGATGAAGCAACAGATGTTATCCATGGTTATTCTCTTGAGAGGAGAATGCCCAATAAGTTGCTATAATAACATAAAATAAATATGAAAAAATATTTTATTTTTTTAAGCAAATTGAAGACGGATATACCTCAGTAAGGGTTCTATGGCAAGCTGAGAAAACTGCAGGCATCCGAGAAGCAACATAAGCAATTGTCTGGTCATCTCTATATTTAAGACCAATGTCACCATAGCTGCTCTTAATTTTCCATCGCTTTGAGCACCCAACAAATTTGAGAGGATCTTCAATCAGCTCCCTGGCGGTAGACGCAGTTAGCTGCAAATTAACGTCCTTGATAGTATTGAACGATTCTGATAACCTCGACACCTTCCTTTTCATGTGTTGGTCTTCTTGGTCTGTAATCCCAATCATAAATTGCATTAATATAGGAACATCAAAGCAATCAATCTAATGAAAATCCTATAGCTCATGTTCATGATACCCATTTGATAAAAAGCATCGTTCATATTTATGTCTGAATTTTTTTAAAATCGATTAATCACGATGAACTTCTAGCCTAGCAATATTTACAAATATTCCTATACCCAACGATTGCAGATTTTATGAGCCAACATAGTGGGTCCTTTATAAGAATAAAGTGCCTTGGGAGTATGTTGATGTGACATACACATATATAATATACATACAATGTCGTGGCAACTATGGTAAGAGAATAATGCTAGTAAGTTCCATGTTAGAATAAGACTACACCAAATGTCAACTTATTATTTCTCTCTATGCATAGGTTATGGTCTTATGGATGAGCTCACAGAAGACAAATAATGCAAAGTCGAATGGTGTATAATTTACTTTGATGGAATAGGTAATTGATGCAACCATGACAATCATGGATTAACAAGAGTAAGAGAATAGAACTCTTCATTAGAAAGATTAGCAAGGCTACAGCCAATTATATCAAGTGCAATTTCAGTTGTGTTGGTGTAGAGAATAAATATATGGTAAGCACTAATCAACCAAAAAGAAGGATACTTTTTAGTGGTTACAACTTACAAGTGATACTCCGTACTATAGAAAGACAGAGACTAATGAAAACGTTAGAACTACAGTCAGAAGAAGCAGCAAACTTCGAGAGCCTATTGTGAAACAATAAAACCCTACTAAAACTAAAAGGTAAGAATGACACCGATACCTACTATGATTTACAGTACGTATAATGTTAGGCATGACAGTATGATTATAGCACAAAAATAGCAACACCACATTACATGATTTAGCTATCTAATTTCATTTCTAGTAAATTTCAATTTCCTAATTACATTTTCACACACACCGCCAAACAAATATGATCAATAGTTGACCAATTCCTACAATCAATTGTTTAGTTCTCTAGCTAGGGTTTTACTCCACCTCATCCTTGGACTGTGTACGATGATTTGCATATACAAAGTTTATAATTATTCAGATTGAGATGAGATTAAAATTAGCTTTTAAATAGTCAGTGTGCAGAGAATGAGGGGAAATGACCTCGAATATACTTTTTTATGGCTCGTCGGAGACGAAGGGGAACGACGTAGCATCCTTTAGATTGTTTACTTGCTGCTTTTAGCGTTTCGGCGGTGAACCGCTGGATCGTTTCCGATATCGCAGCCGCCATATTTTGCGGTCAGCAGTTGGTGGGAAGGGGAAGACACTCCTGTGAACTGCCAAATCTGAGAGGTACAGTTATTTCCCGGTAGGGCTTTGCGAGGAAAATAGGGTTTAAGAGGTGTCTACACTCTAGGGAGCTTAATTTGTTGCCATTTCTGTTTAATACGATAAGTTTGAAATTAACTATTTGGATGAGCTTATTTGATTGGTTATTTGCATGTATATTTATTTTAGACTTATTTACTTATAAGTAAATAAGCAATAAGGGTCAGCTCCCAAAACACCACCTAAACCTGGGTCGATTTAACGATATTTTTATTTTTTTCATTTCCAATTATTATTTTTTTATCCGATGACCTTTGACCACATAATTGACGAAAGTGTTTATCTAATTTTTTTTAAAGACATCTCAAATATATTAAAATATATTGAGAATTAAAATAACAATTTTAAAATTCGATCATAAAATCATCATAAATTGTGAATTATAAAGCTTTTTTTTAAAAAAAAAAAAAAATTGGTAGAGAACCTTACCAACTAAAAAAAATGAAGACAATAACTTCATTCTTAGAAACTTTCGAATTAATCGCATTAACGCCAACTAAAAAGAGCAAAATGTATTAGGTGTTAGATGCATTGATCGGGTTAATACACCATTCTCTCCAAAAAATAATACGTAACACCTCAAAATTTTGAAGTAATATTATAATATGCGTAAATGCCTTATTTTGTAAGTTATTGTATAAATTTACACCTATTACACCTAGTTGCGAAGTATTTAAATTTATCTAAATAATAAGTTGTGAATAACCAATTAAGTGATGTATTTTAAAGTGATTAAAACTAGAGGGGTTAGGGTTGTAAATACCTAAATTAAAACACTAAATAAATAAATATACATACATACATGTACCTACGTATGAAAAGAGAGACAGAAACTTCTAGAGAAAAGGAGAGATTGCGAGAGAGAGCAGGAGAATAAGAGAATTCACGGGAAACATCAAATTGAACCTTGTTAACTCGAATTCAAGCCCTTCCAACCTTTTCTAACTTGAGGTGCAAAAGGAAATGGTGCTTAAGTATATCTCATGCTTTCACGTAATCGAGGCAAAGGTGGGTGATATGGGGGTTATTTGGGTAATGGTTATGGGTTTCGGATTGCATACGTGCAAGAGGTTCACATGACCAAATGAAGCTTTTTATTTTATGCTTATGTTGTTATGTGTTGTTGTTTTGGCATTGTAGAGATTAGCTAACTTATGTTAGCCTCAGTTGTTGTACATTGTGCTTGTTGTTGCACCTTGTGCTAGTTGTTGCAGTTGTTGCACATTGTGATAGTTGTTGCAGTTGTTGCACCTTGTGCTTATTGACAGTTGACAGTTGACAGCGGATCCGCTTAGTGGTGATAATCTCTACAATTGCCCAGTGGTTAATTGCTTAGTTGTTACTTGTGCAGTTGTTGTGGTTCAGTTGTTGCTTGCTACTTGTTGTTGTGCATTAATCATTTAATTGTCCATATGCTCACTAAGCGTAAAGCTTACCTGTTCAGTTTTTTATTGTTATAGGTGCGAGTGGTTCGGTTGAACCAAGTGAACAGAGGGCGGGTAAAGAGGTTGCAATGGGATAGCGTGGATTGAAGCTTGCTATGTACGGTTTGGCAAGTTTTCCTTTCTTTTAAATTGTCGCATTGATTATCATGTTGTGTAAACCGCCCAGTTGTATTTTGATAAAACACGTAGTTGAATGTTGTGGTGTCAAAACGAGTAATGGTCATAGTTGAAAAATGTAAGTTTAGTTAGTTGTGAAAGTGTATGGTTTTGGTCATGATTTTTGGTGGGAATGTGATCAAAGTACCAAATGTTGAAATATGATCGATTGTGATAGTTGGCACCTGCGAGTCTTTATGAGTTTTGGACATGGGATAGTGGATATGTTGTTGGTTTAGAAGCTTAATAGCTCAATTTGTCGTCAATTTTCCAAACGGGTCAAAATGGGTCTCCCAACGGGTCGTTACGTCAAAACTAGTCAAAATGATGGTTTGAACAACTTTAATGTGTGTCGATATATTAAAATATGCAAGTGGACTTGTTGGGAGGTAATTGAAATGATAGAGTTAAAGTGTTTGCAAGTTTGGTTCTTAAAAGTGTCCAAATGGTCACTTTTCGGATTTAAGTCCAAAACCGTCATTAATGCGAATTTTGGAAAAAGTACCAATTGGGAAACTTTTGTTTTATCATATGAAATGTGCTTGCAAATTTTGGTGGATTGATTGTTAACGAGTCAAAAGTTATGCGCGTTTGAATTTGGGTCAAAAACTTGAGTTTTGCTGATTTCAAGGTCTAAGCACAAGTACGCGATCCTAGAAGGGGTGCTAGGATCGCGTAACAACAAAGGAAACTTTCTGAAACGATTTCATGTATAGTTACGCGATCCCAGGAGGATGCTAGGATCGCGTAACATTAAAGAAATGTAAAAATAAAATAAAATTTGGGCGTTTCATAATAGTTACTTTGACGGTGCGATATCCAAAAATGAGATAAAACTTGAACTTGGTCACAAAGTTCGATAAATTTGATGGCTTGTTCTCGAATATCTTCTTGTTACAATTTTTCCAAATTATATAAGGCATAATCCACACCACCGCTTGTGAAGTTATTGAAACCTTCATGATTAATCAAATCACCAACCGAGTATATATTGAAAGATCCCATCTTTCACCACTTAAATATCATTTCTGATCCTTCCCACACTCTTTTGCATGTAACAAAGCAATGGTTCAAAGACTCTATTGCATCTCCACAAGATGGACACGAGATAAAATGAAGATTCATACCTAAATGATCGAGCCATATACGAACCGGAAGTCGCCCTTGTTGTAGACGCCAAATGATGACATTCACTTTTCTAGGAAGAATTTTGTATCATCTTGTTTAGTTGGGCTTGGCAATTGGTCCAATATATTTGCCATCTACCATCTCCTGTTGGGTTTTAACCATAAAAGTTTCTTGATCCTCCAAAGTTCATCTCCATTTATATATTTGAAAAACATTATGAATAAAGTTATTAATCAAACCCAACAATTTATTAACGTCACTTGATCTCCGACCTCTTGTCTCCCTCACCCAACCCCACTCCCATGACCATCTACCCTCCCTCTAAGACCCTCCCTCGGCCCACTTTGATCCTCTTTTGACTCTCCAAATGAAAAGGCCTAGGAAATTTCTCACTTACGTAAAAATCACCAACCCGTTTTTCTAACCAAAAAAGAGTATTGTTACCATCTTCAATTATTTTTCCAAATGAAGATGAAAAAGGAATACCGATATTTTGTAACTCTCAACCCACCTAAATAATGTTCCCCCATGCACCACCATTACCATTTTCCCATCCTCCCAATAGCGGAGCTAGTAGGGGCAGGGGGTGCCTAACTCCCCTTAACTTTTGTAGTGAGTTAGGTATTTAAAAGTAATTACTTGGTGAAAAATATGAAGTTCTAGAGAAAAAATATAAAGTTGTAAGTGGGTATCGCTGGATTTGCAGGTGGCTTTTGCTGGGAAGATGACATTTTGTCATCTTTTTCATCTAAGGCCCCTCAACTAGTAGAGTGTACTTCATTTTAACCCTTATATTTAATAATATGTCAATTAGACCTCAATTTTAGATATGTAAATAAAAATCATTTCTTGAAGAAGGTTTCACAATATTAATAGATTAAAAAATAAAATAACAAATTCAAGCCTCAATTACTAATTAAACTAGTCATACTAATACAATTTGAGTGCTAAAATATATTATTTTAAATAAAGATGTGTTCAACTAAAAGTTTATATGATACAAAAAGATTTGTGTTAAAATTAAGCGTAAAAATGAATAACTTTGAAGATTATGTCTTGACAATAAGTCATACGTTAGTTTGAAATATAAGTTTTGTGCAGTGTATTCAAAATGAATTTTTATTTTTCGTTTACATTATGAACTTTTTTATATTGTTCCAATATAATATTTATATTTCTACATTACAATAAATTTTTGCCCTCCTTAATTATAATTTCTGGCTCCGCCCCTACATCCTCCTTTTCAAACACCATTTTCCCCATGAATGCTTTTGAATTTTGATTACTCTAACCCACAACATATCACCATCAATCCTAAACCTCCACCACCTTTTTTTAAGTAGATTTAAATTAGAAGTTTTAAGACTTTCAATATTCAACCTCCCTTAAACATGATTTTTCAAGACTTTTTCTCATTTAACTCGAGCTATTTTACGATTTTCATCGTTATCCCCTCCCCCTCACCCCACAAAAAAAAAAAAAAATTTCCTCACACTCTCTAAACTTTGAGTGTGACAACCCTAAAATTTCGGTAAATTCCGTACATCATCTTACGTGCATATTAGGCTAATTCCCTATCTAATTAATGCGAATTCGTTTTCATCGAAATAAAGTCTAGTACAAAGCCCACGTTTGTATAGGAGATGCACACTGTTTTAATACGAGATGCATTCGTAATCATTGAGAATTACACAAACAATCGGTAGAGACCGACACACACGAACGTTAGTGATCAATTTTCATAAATAACATAAATCTATTCGAATATAAATAGTAGTTATTTATATAATATATAAACATAACAACCTTTAATGAACAATAAATGTTCACGAGAACTAAAAGACGTACAACGACAAGTTAGATTATGTAATTAATCGAACGAACTAACGATAAATATATGAATATTATTAAAACCAACTAGTAATATTCTAATACCATTAATTTACCCTAATTACCACTAAATCACCTTAATCACATGATTAGCACTTAATTAATCAAGATTAGTGCTTAATAACCTAAATATCTACACATAATCTAACTAGTTGAGAAGTCAAAGGGTACCCCTCTCCAAACCATCCACCACCTCCCATGGCCCCCTCTTTTGGCCATCACTTACACCATGCTTGCACAACCATGCCCCCCATGTCATACAGTTACTTGACCATTTGCACTTCATTCAACCTACAACTCCTCACCATCAAACACACACACACTCACTCTTCCTCTCCCTCTCAAAAATCAGCCAACTTTCCCTCCCCCCTCTCTCACTTTAATTTTCAAGAACACCACCACAAACCACCCTAAACCACCATAAACCACCACTTTCAAACCATAAATTAAAGCTCTTTTAACATATAAACACTTACAACTCATAACACCGCTACATTTCTATGGGTAAACTAAGTTAAACACAATGATTGAAGCTAGAAATCATTCACAAAGAAATCAAGTTCTCATCTTACTCAAATTTCATCCTAAAGCTTTGTAAGGAGACTTTTCTATAGTCTTTAACTTTATATATGTGTTTATGCTAAAATTGTTCACTCATACTAAAATATACTTTTAAACGAGTTAATTTATCTTTTAAAAACATTAACTAGTAAGTTTAACAAATGAAAAGTCTATAAACAAGTTTAGAGACTTTAAAAATGCAAAATATATGTTCTACACTTTAAACTCTTCATTTATATGTAATAAACTCTTATTTATGTTAAAATAGTTATTTTAAACTAAATAACACAATAAACTTGTAATGACATAAACCTTGTGGTATAAAAGCTAACTAAACATACTTTTGGGTGAAAAATACCAAAAAGAAGACTTAAGGGACTAAATATGTAAAATCTGAATTTTTGAGGACTATAATGTTAAAAACAGTTTATTTAGTGTTTATAATGTTAATCTATGAATTAAAGTGTTAAAAACCAAACCCCTGTGGATAAAAACCAAGAAAACGAAACTATGAGGTTAAAAGTGGAAAAATGAGAACTAGAGGGACTATACATGCAAAAACAGAAACTCTTGGACCTTGGCTGTGAAAATAAGTAACTTATGTATATTATAGTATAAACCATGATTTAAAACAATATCCATGTGGTTAAACACTAACAAACTAAAGTATTGTGCAAGAAATG
The DNA here is from genome assembly GCA_963930675.1 of Gnaphalium uliginosum. Taxonomy (NCBI): domain Eukaryota; kingdom Viridiplantae; phylum Streptophyta; class Magnoliopsida; order Asterales; family Asteraceae; genus Gnaphalium; species Gnaphalium uliginosum. The sequence continues at coordinate 13,529,290 of OZ005684.1, forward strand.
GAATAAATGAAACTAGAGGGACTAAAAGTGTAAAATCTGTAAGTTATGGGCTGAGATGGTAAAATAATTAAGTAAAATGATATTAAAGTTTAATCTATAGTTTAGAGTGTTAAAATCAAGACTTGTGTGGTTAAAAGTCGACAAACCGAAAGTTTGAGCTAAAAACGATATAATTGGAAACCTTAAGGACTAATAGTGTAAAATCAGAAAGTTCAGGGACTTAAGACCTAAAAACAGTAACTTAAGTGTCCACAAGTGAAAACCCTAAGAAAAGATGTCGAGAATCTAACTTATACAGTAAAAATCGAAGAAACCGAACGATTCAACCTAAAATGACAAAATAGAAACTACAAGGACTAAAACCGTCACCTAGAAACTTTGAGGGCTGTTAAGGACCCTCTGTAAATCAGGGGAATTTATTATAAAAATATACATTAAGTCATGATTAGTGTATAGACCGAGAAATCGTGAAAACCGAAGTATAACGAGTTAAGGCGCACGTTAACGATAAATGTTACAAAAATAAGTTATAAAACTTATAGCATCATTAAAAATGTATATTAGGCATAAGAAACATTATTATATTATAATAACGTACAACACACAATTAAAAGTCGATTAAACGAAATCGTGAACTTTGAATCAAATACGAACGGGACGATACATATAACGAATCAATAATCAACGCTATGAATATATTATGAATAATAGTATATAATAAGGTTGACATAAACGATTGTAGTATTTTGAAAACTATAAATGATCAAAACGTGTCGCATACGCCTATGAGGGCACATAAAACCCTAGTTGAGTGAACAACTAGCATAGACGGACTATTAAGTCATCTACATTTATTAACTCGACCTCATTCGTTTAGGGCGCTAAGAGGCTTATTTGGGCTCATTTACTTAAACGCATTTTGCTAGCTCGCCCGGACTCAAGTGAGTTCACAGCCCCTATTTTTACTGTTTTACCGCTTTTAAACTAGGGTGAAAAACATATGAACTGATTTTCATACGATGATTGAAAACTTGTTTACTTATGAACGAATTTCATACTATACTTGGAAACATGACGATGAATCCTTGTATGAATTTATGTTTACAGTTGTAGTGCATAGAAGTCCACTTGCTTACAAACTATAACCATTAGCTAGGTGACTCTAGCCACTGAATATACGGATAGTACTATCGAGATGACATCCCTCCCACTATTTATTGGTCATGCCAACCCCCGACTTTATGTCACACAACGAGGAGCGTATATTTAACCGGTCTGAGGCAAACAACACAACAGGTCGTGGTTTGGTTATAGGACTAGAGGTTGTACTTTAACTCATTAGGCCTAACTAGCCTTTGGGGGATCACCGTCTTTGTTTCAAACTTTAAATAATCGTACGTTAGGCGTTCGATGCCGTACTTTGAATTACTGATGAACTTTACTAAATGATGGTTTATGATTGAGTCTTAAACCTTTGAATTCACTCAACAATTATGTTGACGTTTTAAATATGTTTTTCAGGGAATTAGCCATGCCATAAGATCTCATGCATTTTGGGACCATACTTGCCATGATAATTAGGATGCCATCTTTTGAACAATGTATCTTTTGTAAAACAATGTATTTGATAACATTGCTATTTTGACGGCTTGATAAGCCGTAACGTTTGTAAAACTATTATTGGCATCTTAATAGTATAGATGTTCTGCGATAATCATACGCTCTCGATTTATTGTCGATTGATCGAGTCACGCCCCGAGCTTCCGCCATTATTATTCTAATTTTGGGGGCGTGACATTGAGTCACGCTCATAGGTGCACGGAACAAGAAAAAATAGTACAATGACAAGCTCCTAAGAATCGGTCGAAGCAAAGTCAAACAACCACCAAAGTGTGACCGGTTTCACACGATAAGTTGTATTTAATGAAGTTGAATTTTTTAAAATATGAAAACTTGCATTTAATACTCATTAGTTCAATTTAATGTTATCTTATTTATACATATAATAATTACATATTCGTGTATTTAAGAAAAATACGGATTAATTAAATGCCAGTTACTTTGTGCCACAAGGATATACGTTAACAAAACCCTTTACAAAATTCGTGGTCACTTGAACCAAATAAAACTGACATTAATAAGTTACATTAATAGTTGTTATTGACTTAATTTTCAAATCAAAATTCAATTTGAAACCGCAAGATGAGCCAAATTTCCTTTGTAATGTTATTTGCTCAAATTTGTATGCTCATTTTTGGTTTGCTCAAGTAAAAATGAACCATTGATCAAATTCAAAATCACATATGTCAATTTAATTTAACTAGATTTTATCTGCCATCGAATATGCCGTGGAAAGAATATGAACTTATAAAAGTTATTATAGAAAAATTACGTATACTTATTATAAATATAGCTACATTTTGAAAACTACATACATTTAAATGAATATATATTTAGTGTTAAAGTGATATGTATGTTTTATCTATTTGTTATTACTAATATATGAAACTGTTATCAGTTAAAACAATTTACAATTAGTTTTCTAATATTTATGTTTAACAAAATGAATATCTAAGTTTTATCAAATGTGTATATATTACAAAATAATAATTAATGTATAGTGTGTTTTTGCAATCTTTGGCTACTTTGTTTATCAGCATATATTTCTATGCTTTTTTTTTTAAAAAAAAAGCTACAATTATACGGATTATAAAACTTATCTTGAAGAAACTTACATGGGTAATGAGTTAGTTGAAATTAAAAGGCTAATAGTGAAAAGAGAGTTTAATGGTTTAGGTAAATTACATAAAGACCCTTGTATATATCGTGAGAGGCTTAAATATATTTTGAGTGGTTGAGTATTTTAATTGATGGGATAAATCTTGATAATCAAGGGCGGGACATATAGTTAGGGTAGGGAGGGGGTGCCCGCCCCCTTTAAAATCTGAACTTTTAGTAGTATTATACACTGAATATAAAGCACACAAAAAAAAAAAAACAGAGCTTCGGTTGCATTTTAATGGAGTTTCTTACTTGTGGTTAAAAATGGGGAAGATGACACGGATATTAAAGCTTTATTGCATTTTTGTTTCTACTACCTTGTTATTATTTAAAAATCTATTTTAACCCCTCATAATTTGTAGTAAGATTATATAGGTCCTTGATTTAAGTCTATTTTAACTCCTCAAATTTTGTAGTAAGATTATAGCAGTTCTAATTTAAGTTCATTTTAAACCCATCAAAAGTTGTAGTATAATATTTATATATACTTTACATTTTATTTGAAAAAACAACATAAATATTTACAAAAAGTTATACTTATGATATTATTTTAAAGGTATATTTTTATTTATTCTAAATATAAATGTTATGGTTAGAACTTATTTTCATAAAACTATAGCCACTAAATTTAATAATATTAGTATTGTAAGTCTAAAACTTTTACATATAAATGTGCTATTTACAAATAAGAAATAGCATGTTACTTGTTTAAAAAGTTTAGTAGTGCATCTTTTGCTTGTCTAGCCAAGGGTACAAAAATGTTCAGTACCAACCTTATATATATGATAAAGTTTAGAATAGTTGTAGTTTAGCTTGTTATATCAATACTTTAGTGTTATCAAGCTTTATAGCATAATTGAATGAATGTTTTTATATATTTGTAGAAAGTATATTTTATATGTCAAATGATTTTGGTCCCCCTAAAAGTTTTCTACAAGTTCCACCACTGATGATAATATAACTAAAATATCATGATAAATTACATATTTAGTTGACCAATTGTATATAAGGGATAATGAAAAAGATAAAGAGTATTGTACATATGAGAAAAGTAGAGAAACACATATTTTGCTTACATATTTATTAATGAATTTTTAAATATTATATACGATAAATATTTATGAAGTAAAATATTAATTGATGAATATTATAGAAAAATATAAATAGTTGTTTCTTCACCTCAAAAATATTAATCTATCTATATAATTAAAAGAGGATAACATAGATCAATCCCCACCATTCATTAGCCTCCTTCATTCACCATCCTATAGTTTATATTTATTTAAAAGTGTGTCCATTAGTTTCGTATAATGACATATGTGATCGTTACTTTTTTATTAATACGTGTTCAAACTCATAATTAATGAAACATATAATAAAGATTAGGGCCCTTGATTAGTTTACTTCATTAACGATCAACTATCTAGATTATTTCATCATAATTAAACTTTACCCCCTAATTTTTTGTAAAACATTTAATTTTAAATTGCATCCAATATAAAATTTTATATGTACAACAATTTCAATTTAGTCGCCACCGTTGTCGCGTGTGTCACCTTTAATGAATATTATATTAAAATTAAACTAATTACCTAGAACATTCAATCTTTTTGCTATATAATATAAAATAAATAAATAAAAACTTTTCAATTGTATTTTTATATTAACATTATACACAAATACAATACGACACTTTAAATTTAATACACAAATTGAGATATCTATTTGATCTGAAAAAACTTAAATTTAGTCACCCGGTTGTCACGAGTAGTTTAATACATATGGAAATGTTGAATTATCATCATAAACAAAAGATTTAGTTGCATACATTATATTATATAAGTTTTATAAAGCAAGAAAGTATTCGAATTGTAACATTTAAATATTATGTGACGTTTATATTTGTGTTATAGTATTTACGAGTAGATAAAATTATAAGACGCATGATATATAAGAGCACAAGGAGTGGCCAATATTCAACTTCAGTATTCACCAATTTGAACGCTGAAGTTCAATGTTCACTACACCCCATCAATGTTCTTCTTCGGCGTTCAAGTTCAAAGTGCTCTCCTGAAAACTGTGTTCAAAGGTTGCAACTTTTTTTTCTTTTGATTGGTTTAAAATTATTTTGTGGGCTCATTTGAACTACGAGTTGAACAATGAACCACTCCTCTTAAATCGTCTAAGTGTTAAGTTTTAGTGTTCAATTGAACATTAAATTGAACTTCAATTGAACTGGACATCGAGCACAAGAACAACCACTCCTTGTGCTCTAATGAGACTAATATGAGACTGGCGATTATTGCCTTTTACTCATTTTACTTTCACCTTACGAAATTCTAAAATAATATTCATATCTACATAGATATGTTATATGTGAGTGGATGGAACAAATAGAATATATATCTCCTAATTGGTATTCATAATTCAATATTAGTCTCATTCTTTTCTTTCTTTTCTTTGATATAATCATGCTTATTTAAAATCTAATTGTTACATTTACTATTTACTATGAGGTGTATAAATAAACAAATAAAATTAAACTTGAGAAAAGTCAACTTTCTTGTCTACGTGGAAGGAGGTGCAGCCGTGGGGATCTTCGCTGTCCCATTGATCGTAGCATGTAAGCTATCGTATTGCCATATCTAAACCTTGTGTTTCACGTACACTCTCCTACTTTCACTGGCATCTAACAACCGTTCATAACCAGGTTTTACGATTACGGCTCTGAATTCTACAATCAGGAATTTGATAACTGATAGAGCGAGATGAGGTTATTGAAAGTAGCTACGTGCAATTTGAATCAATGGGCAATGGAATTCGATTCCAATTTGAACAACATTAAAGAATCCATAATTAGGGCTAAACAAGCCGGTGCTGTTATTAGGCTTGGTCCTGAACTCGAAATCAGCGGTTATGGTTGTGAAGATCATTTCTTAGAACTCGATACTGTTTCTCATTCGTAAGACTCTTTTCAATTTCTGAATTTCATTACAATATTGATAATGATGATGATTAAGGTACTTATATATGTACTTCATACTTTATTGTTAAGAGATAGTTGTGATTAAATTAGTAATATGTTTAATTTTTCAATTGAAGTTGGGAGTGTTTAAAAGAATTGCTGCTTGGTGATTGGACTGATGGTATATTATGTAGTTTCGGAATGCCTGTTATCAAAGGCTCCGAGCGTTACAACTGTCAAGTTATATGTATGAATAGGAAGATTATAATGATACGAGCGAAAATGTGGCTTGCGAATGATGGAAATTATAGGGAACTTCGATGGTTTACTGCGTGGAAACAAAAAGATCAGCTTGAAGAGTTTCAGTTACCAAGTGATATATCTGAGGCTTTGTTACAGAAAACAGTTCCTTTTGGATATGGATTCATGCAGTTTCTAGACACGTACGTTGAAACTTTTGTGCTTTTATTTCAGTTGAAGTATTTAAATTGAGTTTTGATGTTCGAATGTTTGTTATTTTGATCAGGGCTGTTGCTGCTGAAATATGTGAGGAGCTTTTTACTCCAATTCCGCCTCACACAGAGCTTGCATTAAATGGTGTTGAGGTGTTTATGAATGCTAGTGGAAGTCATCACCAACTTAGAAAGCTTGACCTTCGCATTCGTGCTTTTATAGGTGCCACAAACACTCGTGGTGGAGTGTACATGTATAGTAATCACCAAGGCTGTGATGGAGGCCGCCTTTATTATGGTGAGTAACTTCCTTCACTTGCTTGTTCATGTAGTAAGTTCATTTATCTTTTGAGGGTGACAGTTCAACCATTTAATTACAATGTGCTAATTTAGGTTATGTTGTTTTGTAACGGGTGAAGGAAAAGTTAAAAAATAGCTTAAACGGAAACTGATCAAAAGTTACCAAAGCATACTGTTAATGCATAAAACATCCATGATCAACTTATTCAGTTTATTAGGCCATTAGTGAGATGATCCATGTGATCATATGTGACACACTATTATCCATAAATAGAAAACCAATGGCATTTCGGGTCAACCCACCTGACCAATGTTGATCCGCACAGCAGTTACCGGTTTTGAAACGTTACCCCATCCTTTCAATCAGCCTATTTTGCCAACTCTAGTGAGGACTCTCTCTCTCTCTCTCACACACACACACACGGACACTCACACACATGCAAGTCTATTGCTGATGCTCTATAGTTTATATATCAAAATCTGCTTTCTTGAAGCGTGAAGATTCTTTTTATTGCAGATGGATGTGCATGTGTTGTTGTTAATGGAGAAGTAGTTGCACAAGGATCGCAATTCTCATTAAAGGATGTAGAGGTGGTGGTTGCTCAAATAGATCTAGATGCGGTATATTTTATATTTGCTGATTTCAATTTTCTTTACTTTTTTTTTTCTTTGATAAATTTATAGTCACCTTTCTCTTCCATATCATGCACATTGCTCGTTAACCTCTCATGAGCCTGCTAATTCATGGTAGGTTGCTAGTCTTAGAGGCTCAATAAGTAGTTTCCAAGAGCAAGCGAGTTGTAAACGATCTGTTTCCTCTGTAGATGTCCCATACAAGCTTTGTCAGCCTTTTAACCTCCAGATGTCTCTTTCAAGTCCATTGAAAGAGGTTGGTCACTTCGTTTAATCAACTACTTCCACTATTTTGTGACATTGAAGACATCTATAATACATATATCCTCCTGTTTTGCCAGCTTCGTTAAACAGCCAACTATATTATTTTGCAGATTAAATATCATTCGCCTGAAGAGGAAATAGCTTTTGGACCTGGTTGCTGGCTTTGGGATTACCTACGAAGAAGTGGGGCATCTGGTTTCCTTCTTCCACTTTCTGGTGGAGCTGATAGCTCTTCAGTAGCTGGTATTGTTGGATGCATGTGTCAGCTTGTATTAAAAGGTCAACTTTTCCCATAATGAATAATTTATATAGCTCTGTGTGTATGTATTTAGGTAAAGTAACAAAAAAGAATATTGTTAGATGCTACTTTTCCAAATACTCAGATCATGGCTCAGTTATAATTGTGTAGTGTATTGATGTTTTATATCTGTATGAAGAGATTGCAAATGGAGATGAACAAGTGAAGGCTGACGCTGTAAGAATTGGCCATTACACCGATGGACAATTCCCTACTGATAGCAAGGAATTTGCAAAACGCATATTTTACACAGTTTACATGGGAACCGAAAACAGGCAAGTCCATGTGGTGTATATCTTTTTCTCGATGTACTACTTTATGAGCATTAGTATAGATGGAAAGATGTTAACAGGTCAAAATGTTCGGTTTGTAACCAGTCATTTTTAGCTAAGATAGGAAATGTGTTGGACCAGGCCGGACTGACCTGCAAACACTTTTTTGTCCATAGTTAAATCTTTAATACATATTTAATGTGTTAAGTATGTTTATAAAAACAAGAATTTTCGAAATAATAATCTATTGATTGAATAAAAACGATTTAGGAGGTTGTTTGTATATTAAAAAATAGACTTTGGGCGACATTCCACATCAGACCTTACCTGTTACCCTTTTAGCTTTACTTTTTGATTTTAACCATCTGAAATAAAACACAACCCAAGTCACACCTTCCGGGTGAGAGGAAAACTAGACCCGGCTAAACCCATTTGAGATAAAACACAACCCAGTTGACCCATTTATAAATGAATGGGTCTAAATTGCTGCCTCTAATAGTTAGTGATGCCTTTCAAACTTTGCTGCATTGTTTTGGTAGACTTGACCGTATACAAAGGATACTAGAAAAAATTCTGACTTCCATTTTCTTGTTACTATTCAGGAAATCAGCTTCTATTAGCCTCTTCAATTACAATATTATTTCACTTCATTAGTCATTACTCTCATAAGTTCAGTGGTTGATTTCTTATAAACACGGTTTGTCTCCTTGTTAAGATCTTTCGCAATGAATTCATCACTATACCACTAACATGGGTTGTGTACTTAACAGTTCTGATGCCACACGATCACGAGCCAAGTTACTTGCTGATGAAATTGGATCATGGCATCTTGACGTTTCTATAGACACTGTGGTATCTGCCTTCCTATCTTTATTTCAAACACTCACCGGAAAGCGTCCCCTCTACAAGGTAAAAGGCTGAGAAGTATCTTTTCCAATATATTGTACCCTAAATCTGATCATAAATCTTTTATGATGACTTCCTATTATCATGCTTAATGCAATACTGTATATTTTTCTTTTTTCACAGGTAGATGGGGGATCGAACATTGAAAATTTAGGGCTCCAAAACATACAAGCTCGAATTAGAATGGTTTTGGCATTTATGTTGGCATCATTGTTGCCATGGGTTCATAGCAAACCCGGATTTTATCTTGTGTTGGGTAGCTCCAATGTGGATGAAGGGTTGCGTGGTTACCTAACAAAGGTATTTTATCAATTCATCTTACTGTACGCTTACTTTTCTGTAGCAATTTAGACTGTATAGAAGTCATTGGAGTTGATTTAACTTTGTATTCAACATTCCTGTGGCTTCATATTGAATTAAAAAACTAGTCTTTGACTGATGTGTGGGATATATGTATTTTGGTAGTTTTCTTAATCTCTCTCTCTTTGTTGCAGTATGATTGCAGTTCTGCAGATATAAATCCAATTGGAAGTATTAGTAAGCAGGATCTCCGTATATTTCTGCGGTGGGCCGCCACCCATCTTGGTTTCTCATCTTTAGCAGAAATTGAAGCTGCTCCACCAACTGCTGAGCTGGAGCCTATACGATCCAATTACAGTCAGGTATTCGACAAACAATCTTTAGAGGTGGCAATTTCAGTCCATTTACTTCTGAATGGGTTGATTCGGGTTATGTTTCATGTCTAACCTGTGTATTGGGTAAAATAAAAATAAGGGAAAGTATCTTAATAGGAAATGGGTCAATACCCGTCCAAAGTACTTTTGATGCATAAAACCTATTACTCTAAATGATTTTATTAAGGAAATTGGAGTATTATTGAAATATAATATTTAATACCAATCGTCTTGTAAAACTATTATAACTATTCGACAAGCGATTTGGTCCACCCCTTTTCACCCAAAATGTACCCATACTAACCCGTTACCCAACCTGACGTCCCCAATCTTCCAGATCTAATCGTTGTTCATTATTTCTAGTTACTACAATCCTTGTTGGCATAAAAGAATCGTTTTTTTGAACTTTAATTTCTTCAACCATTTTGGATGGGCAATCATCAGGCACTGCAAAAAATTTCAGTACCTGCTTACAAATATCTTAGACTTTTGAGCATTTCTTGTTGCTCGACATCTTATGAGAAAACGTTTGGCGTATCTTGCTACTAATAACAATCCGTTTGTATATGCAACCGTCACGTGATTCTGACTCCTGTAATTTTGCATGAATCAGCTGGATGAAGTTGACATGGGAATGACATACGAGGAACTTTCAGTATATGGAAGGTTGAGGAAGATTTTCCGTTGCGGTCCTGTGTCTATGTTCAAGGTTTGTCTTAGATCCTCACTGTAGTCATATTTTTCTAATCATAATTATAGGACAAGTTATTATTTTATATTTTTTCTAAAATATGGATAAGTGTTTCCTGATGAGGCCCATTTCAATATGACCTGTTTTGAACCATTTCCACATGCCCATCTTGTCACATCTAGTTTCTGTATTATTGTTATGCTTATCATTGGCTGACCCTGTGACTACAGAATCTATGTTTTGGTTGGGGCTCAAAACTAAGTCCATCTGAGGTAGCTGAGAAAGTGAAACATTTCTTCAAATACTATTCCATAAATCGACATAAGATGACTGTCTTAACACCTTCATATCATGCCGAGGTATTCTCTTTTGTTTGAGAAAACTCTTCATTCTCTCACACTCCATCAATCTGATAACTTTCCATGCAACTATATAACGGCACAAACTTCCCTTTTTATTTGCAGAGTTATTCACCAGAAGATAACAGATTTGATCTCCGTCAATTCTTGTATAATTCAAGATGGCCTTACCAGTTTCGCAAAATAGATGAACTTGTGAACGAGCTTAGTGTCAATAAAGGTGCATCTACTTTAAATGGTGTTGGAATTGTAGCAGCTGGTTCAGCCGATCCAAAAGCCGGCCTCTAGTGACTCGAGCTGACAACTATGCTATCAGTGATCGTTTCAACTTACAAGCCGTAATTCTCATTTAGTAGTCCAACTTGTATTTATCGAATTATTTCACATTCAAGTACCCTTGGATGTAAAGGTAGTAAAAGAAAAATTCAGAAAAATACCAAGGCTGCTGCTGGTGTAACTTTTTGTCTAAAGACATCTATTTTCTCTCTTTTTTTAAAAAATAAATAAAAATAAAGAAAATCCGATCTGCAGTTTCATTCACATTTAACATGTAACTTGATTTATTCTTCACTTGATATCCTCTTCACAAACATCAAAAACCTGTTTACACGTATCAAATGATACCCATTTTCTCTTGGCTTCGTCATTCTGGAATTGTATTTTCTGAATTTGTCAAGTGTCCTACAAAAGTGGATACAAATAGAGCCAACACAACTACTCCAAAATTGAGAAACAGTTCCCAAAAGCCTTGTAGTTGAAGTTTTGGATACCATGAGATTCCAGTGAAATGACCAAAAGCAATCTATATTTAATAATACCACGCGTTACTTTGGAATCAGGTGGAAGTGGTGCTTTACCTGACAACCTGGATCGCTTCTATGCAAGTTGATTACCCCACACATTTATACCATTACGAAACTGGTCATCGTCATTGTAGATTACAGTTACTTGTAACGAATTTGGTTATTACTAGCAACAACAATCATCTGATACTGATCATTTGGGACCGTTTGGAGTAAATATGGGTACTGAAGATACCAGTCCAGTTTGCAGCATTAATAGAAATACTTCAATCGTCTTCCTGGTAGAATTGTCAGATCAAGATTGACATCATCTACAGCAGCTTTCATGGCAACGGTCGAGACTTATCCAAGGATGTTTTGTTGATTAAAAATCGAACCAATGTTTATAATATCAGGTTTTGAATCTACAATTGACAAGGCTTCATGAATTAGTGAAACCAACAACAACAAACTTATCATCATATTGTGTTGATGATTGCAATCTCCTCTTCTAAATAGGGAATAACCTGAGAGACTAGATATGAGAGGGCTAGATTGTATTTCATATGAAAAAGTTATATTAAACCCTTTGAATATGTTAAGAATCAAACAAAGAAGCTTGTATATTATGGGAAATCTGCAAAAAGATATTAGCTAATCCAAATACACACACTAACACACTATTTGATTATTTTTTATTTTATTTTATTTATTTTAAAAAAAAACAAGTACCCACACACTCCCACTACCACAAATATATATATTAATCAATGTCATAGTTGAAAAGGTCACCACAATATACCGCTAGATCAATAACCCTTTGATCATACTATTTGATTAATGGATTAGTCAAAAGAACAACAAACTGGTTGCATACCATATAAAGCTAAAAGAAAAGTATCATAATTAAGTATAATAAACACAAACATATGAAACTAAAACAGCATATGTTCCTGAACGTTTAATTACAGTAGTATTAAATTGTACTATTCTATTTTCAATTTGCATTTTTTAATTTTTTTCAAAATTTACTTGTAGGGCACATAGAATGTTTTTTTGCCTTGTTTAGGGGTACATAATTCTTTTTCTACCCAGATAACACCACTAGAAGAAACCAAAGAATAGTGCAGTAAACAAGTCGGCAAGTTGTTTTAAAAAGATGGATAATACAAATTAGAAAGTATGTTCATCACCTAAAAAAAGTGAAAACAAGAGAATGATCTCATCAATCACATGTCATTTCCCTCCTCAAGCTTAATGTAATAATCCCAAAATTATACTAATCCTATCTAATCTCTCTGTATCACCAAACAGACAAAAACATCTAAAGTTCATCATGTTCATCGTCATCTTCTGTGGATTCAGCACCACCACCCGGGGCCCCACCAGATCTCTGATAAACAGCTGTTATGATAGGATTACAAACAGCTTCAACTTCTTTCAACTTCTCATCATAGTCCTCTTTCTCAGCTGATTGATTATCATCCAGCCATTCGAGTGCTTCCTTTGTTGCTGTTTCGATCTTCTCCTTTTCATCTTCCTCAAGCTTATCGGCTAATTTATCTTTGTCGTTAATTTGGTTCTTCATGTTGTAGACGTATGTTTCAAGGGAGTTACGAGCGTCAATCTTTTCTTTCACCTTCTTGTCTTCATCAGCAAACTCTTCTGCTTCCCTAACCATACGCTCAATTTCTTCTTGGCTCAAACGTCCCTTCTCATTGGTGATTGTGATCTTTTCTGACTTTCCTGAAGCCTTGTCCTCTGCCTTCACATTCAAGATACCATTGGCGTCTACTTCGAATGTAACTTCAATTTGAGGGGTTCCCCTGAATGGATTAATACGAAAATAAATAGCTGTACGATTAAGACCTAAAAAAACAAATGCAATTTAAATAAGATTAACTCGAAAGACAAGTAGTTAATAAGTGACAAACCTTGGAGCTGGAGGAATTCCAGAGAGATCAAATGTTCCGAGAAGCCTACAATCCTTTGTCATACTTCTTTCACCTTCATACACCTGTTGCCAAAACACAAAAGCTTAGATGAGCACCAGTTGAAGTCTCTAATAAAAATCCTTGGACTTAAAGTGGCAAAACAGGTAGGTCCAGTAACGGGTCAAATAGGTTAGGGTCTAAACAAGCAACTCATTTGGCTAGTTACAGAAAAATTGAGTCATATAGGTAAAAATTCAAAATTGTACCTTGATTGAGACAACAGTCTGCTGATCCTGGTAGGTGGTAAATACTTGAGACTTCTTGGTTGGAATGACGGTGTTTCTAGGAATCAATTTGGTCATCACCCCTCCAACTGTTTCGATACCAAGGGTAAGAGGAGCCACATCCAAAAGAAGAATACCTGCTGTTTCTTCACCACCCTCTCCACTCAAAATACCTCCTTGAACTGCAGCACCAAACGCGACAGCCTCATCAGGGTTCACACCTTTGTTTGGTTCCTTTCCATCAAAGTAATCCCTGAGGAGTTGTTGAACCTTGGGAATCCTAGTACTACCACCAACAAGAACAATTTCATCAATCTGACGCTTCTCCAATCCAGCGTCCTCCATGGCCTTCTTCACTGGTCCCATGGTCTTTCTGAATAAATCATTGTTAAGCTCCTCAAATCGAGCTCGGGTCAATGGCTCAGAGAAATCCACACCGTCAAAAAGTGACTCAATCTCAACACGGACTTGATGCTGACTACTCAAAGCTCTCTTGGCACGCTCAGCTTCCCTTCTAAGCTTTCCAAGAGCTCTGTTGTCCTTGCTAATGTCCTTTCCATGCTTCTTCTTGATTAACTTGATGAAATATTCCATAATCCTTTGGTCAAAGTCCTCACCTAAACAAAATAACAAATCATTCATAAGCACATTGAACATATCATAGCATGATAATGTGTACAGTTGCAAACAAAATCCTTACCTCCAAGATGGGTGTCACCATTTGTGGCAAGAACCTCAAAAACACCATTGTCAATTGTCAAGATACTGACATCAAAAGTTCCACCACCAAGATCGAACACAAGGATGTTCTTTTCACCACCTTTCTTGTCTAAACCGTATGCGATAGCAGCAGCCGTAGGCTCATTGATGATTCTGGCAACATTCAAACCAGCAATCACACCAGCATCCTTCGTAGCCTGCCTTTGGGCATCATTGAAGTACGCTGCACACGCAATCGAAAAATAAACCATCAGCAAACATCATTCCACAGTACAATTTACAACACAATACTATGCTCAATATTTAGCAATTTACTAACCAGGAACTGTGACAACAGCATCCTTAATCTTCTTCCCGAGAAAAGCCTCAGCTGTCTCCTTCATTTTGGTCAAAATCATAGCACTAATCTCTTCAGGACTGAAAACCTTAGTCTCCCCATCCTTAAGTTTAACTTGGATATAAGGCTTCCCATCTCTATTCACAATTTTGTAAGGAACAAGCTTCATATCCCTCTGAACCTCTTTGTCCTCAAACCTATCATTCATACAAATTTATAATTTATAAATAATCAAGAAACATAAATCAATAAATCAACATAATTCCATCTACACACAATCAAATTAAAAAAAAAAAAAAGATTCATACTTTCTTCCAATAAGTCTCTTAACATCAAAGATGGTTCTTTCGGCATTAACAGCCGCCTGATTCTTCGCAGCCTCACCGATCAACCTCTCGGAATCAGTGAAAGCCACCCATGATGGAGTGATACGGTTACCTTGATCATTGGCTATAATTTCAACATGTCCATTTTTATATACACCGACACATGAGTAGGTAGTTCCAAGATCAATCCCAATAACAGTTCCTAACTTGTTAGCTTCTTCTTTCGCAGTTGAAACCGCAAATAAACAGCCTATAACACATAACAATTAGTACAAAAATTATCAACCTTTTTCAATTTCATCGACAATTCAATAATAACATGAGATCAAAAACTATTAGAACCAGCAGTTTACATAAACATAATTAGTTACTGTCAATATACTGTATGATTAAAATTTTTAAAAAATAACCAAAAAAAAAAGGCAAAACTTTACAATAAGAGGTATATAACGATTACAAAAAAACTGATTTTGTACAGAGAAAGGATTAGAAAAAACTGATTTACACTAATTATGCTGACATGCACTACTAATAATCACACAAAATTAGTAATCGCGTAGCTATGCGGCTTATGTAAACTAATTAATCAATGTAATCATAAGATCTCAAACAAAACCTAATTCTCAAATAAGCAAACAGAAAACCGAAATCGAACCTAATTCTACATTCATCACATCAATATTCATAAACACAGAACAGATACAGTAGTAACAGAATTACAGAAATAAATTAAGATCCGAATATATACCGATTAAAACAATTGCAAGAACAACGCCAGAACGGCCCATAATTCACCAACGTGCGCGGCCAAATTAGTTGTTGTTGTTTGATTATTTGTGTGATTAGAAGAGGTTTTCAGGTTTCTAAAATATGAATGAATTTTGAGACCCAGGATTTGTGAAATATATATACGTGTGATGGCGCGTAGGTGTTTATATATAAAGTGCGTGTGATTCGAGAAGATACTGGGGTTTTATGTCATTGTTGATGAGATGGACCAATGAAGTCGAAGGAATGAGTATTGTAACCAATAGAAATGCAGGTAGTGTTGTGTCCGACGTGTTCTTCCCTCATTTGTTTTGATCGTCACCAAATGAAGTCCCTGAAGTTTTTTATTTTGTAATTCAATCCCTAACGTTTTTCTATTATGTTGTTTGACACCTCTAAGTTGTTTAGCGTTTAAATTTTGTAAACTACTTCGTAATCGTAATAATAAAATAAAACTTGGCAACGGTTTTACTATGGTGTTTGATCAGTAACTTTTCTATCAATTTATCCATAGTTTTTATTGTAGAAAGTCAACTTAGATAAGGTAACTTAACTATAATATCTAAAATAAAGTTATGCTTTGTCGTCTCAAAATTTTTGAAGACCATGTACAAAAACTGATTAATAACGAAAGAAGACCCTATATCTAGCTATACAATTTTTTTTTAATTATTTTTGTTACGGCTCAAACTTTGATACACTTAGAACATATTATTTTATAACAATCAAATTATATGTATATTTATACACACATACACAAAAACACACACATTCTAAAGCCCCTTCGAAGACCATGAGCGGTCAACCACTCGCTCACCTTCAAAGACGATCATGGTCTTTGATGAGCGAAACTCGCACCACCATTTCATTGTTTTTTATTATATACTCTTCCATTGTTGTTTGTGTCAAATATCATATGACATTTTATTGTCATGCCGATATGTAAAAATTATCATATTCTGCTGTTACCCTTAAATTATTTATGCAAACCATAATAAATGAGCTAAAATGTAATCAAGCTAATAAAACAGATGTATATTACATGTTCACATACTAGAAATCCTCAATTATCTGCGACTAACTCCTTGCAACCTTGAAGCTAATCGTAAAAAGCATAGCTCATTTGGTTTTGAATGTAGGAGTTTGCTAGTTGCAACAATATTGGTAATGTTTTTCGGTACATACTGACCCTTCAACTTAACGGGTTGTTGTGTCATTTTGAAACATAAGAGGTTTAACATTATCTATTTTTATCTTATATATCTTATCGACATGATTTGTGGACCAAACAACGTTGCTAGTTATCAATTCTTTTATGAATATACGAATGTATGAATAACTCAAATATTCTAGTAAAATAAAAAACTACAAACTACAAGAAACCATAATACACATCTCTTCTTCCTCTTGAGGTATTTGCTGATTAAAATGTCAAGTTGAATAGGGTAAAAGAAATTGGGAAAAAAAGAAAAAAGTAAAAGAATATGTATATTACAAATGATTGGTCCAACCGGCCCAAGAACAAAAACTGAAGTTTAATCTTGGTTGATCATGGGCTTGGTGGATGTAACTGGACCTTTTTTATGCTTAAAGATTTGGGTTGGTGTTAAGTAGTCTTGAGCTAGGAATTTATTTGTTTGATGGACTTTACTATTTCTCATGTGGTCGATGTCAATTTTTGTTTCCCTTCTCTTTTCAAATTCTATCTTCTAATAATATATTTGATATGTTATTGAAAGTGTGTTTGAGGATATATTTCTGAATTTTTTTTAAAAAAAACATCTTCTTCTGTATATATAAAACTAAGCTTGTAAGCTGCACTCGTTTAAAAAATGCAGTTTATTTCTAAATAGACCAATAAAGTAACGTTGTTTAACTTTGAAGATGCAATTATCATTGAAAATTAAATTAATTAATAACATAAACCAAACTATATAGGAAATAAAGATCTTTTAAGTTTTGAACAAACTAATAATTAAACAGTATAGGCTAGATTATAATAACTACAAATGTTGCAAACTTTCTTTGTAAATGACGTTGGTTGTAGGGCTATCTTAACGATGGTTTTATAAGTAATTAAGATGTGAAAAATGGATGGAATTGTACTTATTTCAGCAAGTGATATATCACGTATGATGTCGTCTCCTTCTTCATCCAGAACCTTAGTATTTTGGCTTTAATTTACTTTTTATAGTAGCAAAGGTCATATCACATTGTGAATGACAAAAGTAACAATCATAAGTTTGAATACATCCTTTTAATAATGATTTAAAAATTAATCCTTATCCATGATAATTAGTTCTATAATATATACTTACATTAATAGAGATATATTTGCTTATTATTTATTATTATTCATATTTAAAATATAGAAGAGATATGCTTGTAACTATGGTTAAATTAAAATTGTTCCTAAGCATGGCACACAGTCTATTGAATTTGTATTTGACTTTTATAAATATACTTCAAATGTATACGTTAATTAATATTGTAACGTTTATATGAGTTAAAAGATATGCAATGTTATTTTAAAATAAATGATTTAAGGTAATACTATATTACATATTTAGTTAGTGTCATATTAACATTACCTTTTTATATACGAGTTACAAATCACACCATGATCCTTTCTTTATCACTGCATTTGTTTCAACTCTTAAACAAGCTATTATTATGGTGAAAAAACATTTAACTTAATTGAATAATGTAAAGATGTCTTGGATTAACGTGAAAACAACTCATTTTAAGTGGAATTTGGAAATTAGTTGGTGATGTAATAATTACCATGAAGAAATGATAACGATTATTTTTTGAAAAATATATACGGTTTTGGTTACAAACAATTAGGATTTATTATTAATTTATGTTTTCTTATATAATGTGTAACAATTGCAATAATACAGTTATCATTATCATTATCATTATCATAGTTATAACTTGAGATGTGAGTTTAAAAGAGTACACGTAAATTTGAGAATATGAGATAACCAATAAAAAATGTTAATGAGTAAGGGTAAAAGTGCTATTTTAACAAAACTTACATTAACTCCACGTTTTATAAGTTAAATATCTCAAAATCGGTTAGTTGAAAAATTATAAAAATTGCACCATAAAAAGTAACGTTTTTTTCTCTTCGATTATACATATCACATGGTATACTTTTGTGGAACTTTTTTTTCCGCTTTTTTAGTGGGTTTTAAAAAATTCACATTTTAATATCACGTGAGTTATTAGCATATAATTCAAATTTTTTGTATCATAGTGATAAATTTTATTTCGTATGTGATATAACTTGTTATTTGTTCATATATATAATTTAGTTTTGTTTACGATGATAATAGTTGTTACCACATGACTAAACACGTGTAATAACATCGTATCCGGATTGAAGTTTGCAACTTTTATCCTTAAGCTTTGGTGAGGCATCCAAGAAGCACCAATTCGGTGGTGGTGGTGGTGGTTGAGATGGGATGGGAAATTGGGTTTATGTTAGTGATACTTTCGGAAAGAGAAATTAAAATAATAATAAGAGATTACCAATGATTTTCGGATGGTTTGTGCGATACCAAATGGTAAGATGAAGGAAATAAATAATTCAGTTATTTATACAACAATTCATCAAAGTTACGCAAAATGTTATAAGTAATAAGTACTCCGTAATATATAAAACGGTCATCTTCAAGTCAAGAAACGTAACTTTTCATTTTCCACTATGATGTAATTCTTCGAATATTATTCTAAGCATCGTCAATTGTTGATTAACCTTTATAATCCATCAATACTTTCTTAAATTAAATAATAAAATATAAAGTTTCCTTTTAGGAAATTGCTATTTTGTAACACTTAGGATTATAGATAAGAGCGTAACTTCCATTAAAAAATTAGATGGTTATAGTTAAATTATGAATTTTAACGATAAAATCGGTTGTATAACTATAAATATGTAACCACCTCATAAAAATTAGTTTATTAAATATAGCCGTTAGGGCTACCAATAGCAAAATCCTTAATTTACATAACAACAAACCATGAAAGAGCTACCATCTATATGTACCAACCACCATGCCTTCTATTCTTTAATGCCGTAGCACTGTTCTACTGGTGCTACATGATATATAGTTACATACATTCATTGTACAAAGCTACAACATATATAGTTTCGATGAACACCTGTGATGATGTGTGACAGATTGATGAATATGAAGAAGAGTAATAAGGATTTGACCAAAAAATAGATGGGTCATGGCCTCATGGGTGGCAAATTAATGGGTAAAACCGTAAAACTACCATATTAACATTAACATCAACAAATATTCAAAAAGAAAAGGAAGACAAAAGCTATTACCACTAAACCAAGACATCATAAATAAATTAAATTTCAGCATCTAACTAATAATAAAAGCTAATAAATTTACTATTCACTAGTTGGTAATTGATTCTAAGTTATAAGTTATAATGGGTGTTAGATTAGTAAAAAACCATATAAAAAGGAAGGTTTTCAAATGTCATGCATTTCAAAATCCATCTACGTTGAAGTCATTGGATAAAAACCATAAAATTTTCCTTCTTTCACTTGTTTGAACTTCATCGCATCATCTGTTTCACCATTATCTAAGATTTCTAGGCCTCTTCATTCTCTCCCTCATAAACACGGAACCTTAGAAGCCATAAAATTTAGGTACCTAAGTCATCATACACATCCACTAACATAGTTTTAGCATTTGAGTTACTTATATATATTTCTAGGAACATACATGATTTGTATGCCAATAGCAAACACAATATAAAATATATACTCTGAGTCAGATAAAACCTTATCGCATCAAAAGCATTTAAAACACCATTTTCTTCAACCGTGCCCAAGCAATGGCAGCAACAGCAACACCACCCATGTTAAAGAATAAAGGACTCAGATTACCATAATTTATCTGTTGTTCTTTTCGCATATGTAAACAAAATTTAGTAACAATCATACATTAAGAGTGGAGTAGAATTTGAATTTCCCTAATGACAATTATGGTGGTGTTTAGGATTTGCTTATTCTCTGCTCAAAAATATTATAAGCTGCTCAAAAACAAATACTTCATAAATAGTGTTTGGATTTGCGTGGTGAGCGTAAGGAAGGGGACGAAGATGATTTTCTTTGGATTTTGCGTAGAATTTGAAAATGAAAAGAATGGCGATGACACTGTTACTTAACTCTGAGCAGTTCAAAAATAATGACCAAAACAATATAAGTCTCGAAATTACTTTATCATAAATTTAAATTAAATTTATCTTAAAAACATAGTCTTTAAACTATGCAAAAAAAAAAAACCTTGCGTACGGGGTTATACACTACTTAACTACTCGTGGACATATTCTACAAAAAGAAAAATAAATTCTTGCAATTATCATACCGGCCAGTAACGTATTAAAAAACTAAGGGATTAAGGATCATACCAGTAATGTAATCATATCACTCGCAAATATACATATTCCCTGAAATAATCACATTAAACAAAAAGATCATAAGATACTTGAAAACTGAAACTATATGATTGCCTTTCTACCATTAAGCCAGCACGGCCAAACTTATTGGGTATGTTTTCTCTTGCGAAGAGCATGAAAGTGAATTAACATGATAGGTTTAACTGCAGCACTTGCTCCCTGAAATAGTAACCTCGAGAGTTTCAATTCAATGGGTCGTTTTCTGCTATGAAGAAAAAAGCTTGGAGGAGTGTTATTTGGTCTTCATTATACTTGATTTGGTCCTTTCGAAATAATAAGGTCTTTAGCTCGACTTCAAATGCAATTTCAGATCTTTTTAAGGAGATTCAAGTTAGATCGTACGGGTGGTTCGCTGCTAGAGAAAAAGCTGTCAAACTGTTATGGAATCAATGGAAGAGTGATGTAGGTGGTCTTAGCTAGTTTAATGTTTCGTCTTATGTTAGTGGTCTTTTCTGTTTGATTGTGCTGCTGATTTTATTCACTGCTTTTTGTTTTCTTTTGACTTGTGTTTTGTCTTCTAGTTTAGGTGTGTTTCCATATTACAGCTCTGGTTGGTTGGTGTTGTCTTTGTTTTCTGTCTTGTAGCTTAGATTTTGTTTATTTCTAATGGTTTATGTCTGCTGTTTCTAAAAAAAAAAATGCATTAGCACTATATATTAATTTGAGAGACACATTATTGTTAACGTACATGGACTGCAGTTTTCGAAGGATCATATTTATTCAATCCTATGTTCTCCTCCTGCAGTTATCAACCAAATAACCACTTAGTGTCTGTAGTGAAGTTATTTCAAACAATATGCACAATCCCAGAAATTACATGACAAGCAAGATTTTCATCTTTTTAAGGATCAACATGATCTGCTATTAGATTAACTCACAGAGGGGAAGCACGGCTTTACCTTTTTAGACAGGGCCAGGAAAGCTTTGAACACCAGGCAGAAGGCTGAACCAACAAAAGCCCCAGCCACGTACAACTTCAGCAGAACTCTAGGGCCAAATGTTTCATTAATCTGTTGAATAAAGCATTGAGAAGAAATATTGACATAATTTGTAAACTTGCTGTCTCCAAAACGCGAATACTAATCCTGCTTTGATGTGTCCAAAGTACGTTCTAACAAAAACCATTCTTTGACTACTGAATTTTAATGACTTGAGCCATCGCAATCATGTTTGGATTTCATTAGTAAAATAAAGTACAAAAGACCAAAAGATAAATAAATGTTAGCTAACAAGGCAAGGAAGTATCAATAGTCAAGCAGATGGGGAGAGTTGTTATGGCCTTTATACATGGCATTTTCTAACAATAATAGCAACTACACGTTGTGGAGATACTAACATACAAAAGAATGATGTATTTCCTAAGGAGTATAATATAATTTGTCAATTGCAGATGTCAAATGAGCATTTTGTTACTTGTAGATAATTTTAAAAGGGCATAATTTGCAAGATCACTTAAGTATGTCCTCAAGAACCTTCAATATTTATTAAAACACCAATGTCATTGAAAATGGCAAAAAAAAATAAATTATTGAAGCTAACTACTAGTTCCAATTGAGACTCGAAGAGAGAAAAAGGTGCAGGGAAATTATCAGATAAGTGAACTTACAGTGTTCCCGAATACGCAAAGCGAGATCATGTTAAGCAAAAGATGAGAACCTTCAAAGTGACTAAAACCATTAGTTAGCATAGTATGGAACCGTCCACTTTTAACGTTGTCCAATTGTAGCTGTGCACAGAAAAAAAAATGATCGGTAAATTTTTCATTAAAATTAGTGAGACGCTAGAAATTACAATTCAGAAGTACACCGAACCTAGCACAACACTTGACGATTAATAGTACCTCATTCTACCCAGCTACTCAAAATGTAACGAACACCCTAAGTACAACTTTGTACAACTTTTTAAGAGCTTTTAACATGTAATAATGCCCAAACTAATAAGTATAATAGTAACGGTGATGCTCACATAGGTGGCAAACATGTGTGGGTCACACTCATTCATGAAATGAGTCAAAACTCATTTTGGAGATAAGTAATGATGCGACTTAGGACGTTTCATGTTTTAAAATACAATTTGAATGGTTTGGACCCGTTCCCTTTTAAGCGTAAAACACATATATATCTTACTGGTTGTGATAAAACAAGTTCGCACGATGGGAGTTCTAGAGCATCAACTTGGTCAAGTTTTTTTTTTTTTTTTTTTTTTATGATGTTCGAAGACAAACAACCTAACACTGAAGAACTCACCGCGAAGTTTTGGAACATCAACTTGTTGTCAGCAACTTTCCAAAGCACAAACACAACCACATTTGCTACAACTAAGCCCATTAACACGCCATCAGTTGCCAGTATCCTTTTATAATGTGGCCACCTATGAATAACTAATTAATATTATTAGTGAACAAGGTTAAACTAATACCACCACAAGAGCTCTAAGTTTTAAAAGTTAAAGATATTTATGTGTTTGATGTACATCAATGATGACATATAAGACAACATAAATGTTACAAAACATAAATGATGAACATTTTAAATTATGCAGTTTTCTTAATCCCCACGAACCCACGTTCATCATGTTAACCTCTACCTCAATCGGTTCCCTCACAGACTTTGACATTTATTACAAATATTTGAACCTTAATAAAAAATTTCTCCACCATGCTCGCGATATTTATCCCCAATTCCTTCATCCCTTTGGGTTAATTCGTGGATACAGAGGATCTCAGTGCAGATGTTGATGATATAAACTTATTCGAGTGTTACCTTCAATATTTATCACCATTGTGTGTAGCTTTCAGTTTCAAGCTCTTTAATCTTTCTTTAGATGGTAGTGTTCAAGGTCATGAAGAAGACCCCAAGAGGCAATCATAAGCATCATCAAAGAATCTTGAAGACTTGGGAAGATTGATAGGTATTTCAATAGATAACCATAAGCGTCATCAAGGTATTACGTTGGCAAAGTTCATTTCAAACATAGAAGCCTCGCCTTACTAAGGTTGATTAATTTTTGGTACTCAAGGGCATTTCTTAGCTTATTAGGTTGAAGTTTACGTACAAGGTTGTACGGACTCAAGCTTTTTGAAGTACAATGTTAAATGTCAAAGATGTTGGAACACTATCAAGCTCAAGACAATATACTAGACCCATCAAATGTTAATCACATGTCTTCATATCATTTGTAAGTTTGTATTTGTTGTCATGACCGAGTTCAATCTTGGAAGTTCACTTTCCTTCGGTTTTAGTGACATTTACGTGTATTGTCTCTAATTTGTTTAACAAAAACACTAAATCAACTATCTTAATAACCAAAAAGAATGCTATAAATAGCTAATTGTGAATGTTCAACAACTATAAGCATATGATATAAACAATTACGTCCCGGGAGTATAACACTAGTATGTGTATATAACTAGAGTAAAAAATGTATATACGAGTAAAAAATGCCTACATTACTATTCCGCTTATTTGAACTATAGTATCCGTCCTATATCAGTTTAAAGGAAAAGTAATAGTAAAGGAGTTACCTGCTGTAGCTAGTTCCTTGGTTGTATCTTCGAAAGCACCGCAATTGTCCATGTTGATGGCTTGAAAGTTTTTGCTTCAAATATGAATTGTTATACAATAGCCCCTTATAAGGGTGTAGTAAATGCTTCGTTGATTGTTGCTGCAATGACGTTGGAAAACCGTGTAGAATTGGGTTTGATTGTAAAGAATTTTTTCTACTAGGGTTTTGGCAAATTCTTTAACATAGTATTACAATAACTTTAACATAACATCATAAAAAAGGAAAACAAAAAAATTCTAATTGACATAGTATTACACTTTCGAATAATACGGAATAAATTTGAAGTAATTCTCCGTAATTCTTTCCCTTTTATTTTCATCTTCCGTGTTGTCTCCCTTTTTTTTTTGTGACAGGATAATTTTGGTACTTGATGATGTTTATATTTATATACATATAAAATATATCTTAACAAATGTTGACATAGATAGTTATTTTTGTTTATGATGCCTTATAGGTTTTGAACACCGACTAATTTAAATAAGGCTAGTATTATCATATGATATATCTATTAAAGATTAAAGATTTAAAAGTGAGGTTATGAAAATTTCTGTGAGAATAGAGTAATCAATAGAAATGTACCACGTATCACAAAATTCATTTTCACTACATTTTTAAAAATTAAATATCTCAAGAATAGCAAATTGAAAAATTATAAAAATTACACTATAAAAATTAGCATTTTTTTCTCCTTGATTAGACATCTCACATGATATACTTTCAACGATTTTTTTTAATGATTGTACAATATTAGTAACACATGTGTTACCTGCTGGTATCACATGTGTTACCTGCTGGTAACACATGTGATAGTTGTTTGCAAAACTCAAAAAACAATAAAAAAAATTGTCGAAAGTATACCTTATGAGATCTCTAATCGAAGAGAAAAAACCCTGATTTTAATGGTGCAATTTTTATGATTTTTCGACTTACCATTTGGAAGATATTTAATTTTTAAAAACGTAGAAAAAAGTGAGTTTTGTGACAGGTGACGGGTTCTTGTTGATTCTTCCATTCTTACAGAAAGTTATTGTACTCATTTGAACCTCACCCTGATTAAAGATTAAAAAAGTTTGATGATATAAATTGGCGTTATAAGTGAAACAATCTTTTATAATTTTACATTTAATCGAAAAAACGGTTAGTTTTTCTCCATATGAAAGTACATGCTTATAAACTAAGAGGTGGGTTCAATGTAGAATGCTAAAAAAGTGAATAATGGAAGAACCAATAGGATTGCTCCATTTCTTTAAAACCCAATTTCCACTCGTATTTTTAAAATCAGATATCTCACAAACGGCATGACCAAAAATTATAAAAATTACATATTCGAAATCAGCGTCTTTTTCTCTTCGATTAGAGATCTCACAAGCTATACTTTCGACAATTTTTTTTTCATTTTTGTTGGATCGTAGAAAATGTGACTTATATAATCACATGTGATTTTATGTATAATCACATGTGATTTATGAGTAAATAAATTATTTTTATGTGATTTTAAACTTATAATTGTAAATTTGAATATTCACATGTGATTATAGATAGTGATTTAAAACTTATAATTTGATTGTAAATATATTCACATGTGAGTGTTAAATCACATGTGATTTACTATTACGAATTTCACATACCCATTATAAAACGGAAAAAAAAGTTCGTCGAAAGTATGTCATGTAAGATCTCTAATTAAAGATAAAAAGACGCTGATTCTAACAGTGTAATTTTTATAATTTATGGATATACGGTTTGTGAGATATTTAGCTTTAAAAATAAAAAGTAGAAATGGGTAATTGAAATGGAGCAATCCTCTTGGTTCCTTCATTCTACATTTTTTTACCATTCTACATTGAACTTTTCTCTATAAATCAAACTATAATGAAATAACATGGGTAAACACGTTGGATACGCGTACTATTTATCATTATACGTTATCATTTTCGTAATGAAGCTATTTAACTAAAAATTCTGGCTCTACCCCTGTTATCACCACCTATATGTACCAACCTCCATGCCTTTTATTCTTTAATGCCGTAACACTACACGAACAGTTCTACTACTGGTGCTACATGATACATGCATGCGATGTCCTTTTTAGGTTCTTTTGGAACAACAAATATAAAGAAATGACCGTGCAACATTCGAGTAGGTTAATGTTTAATCCTTTTTACGTTAGCAAAAAGAAAACGGTTTTTATCAACTATTTTTGTTTTAGAGATCACCAATTTGTTTTTTTTTTATTACTTCAATACTTTACATGAAGTTACTTATAAATTTATTTTTAAATCACCAACTTTATAGTAGTATATTGCAAATTAAAGTGCAAAGGGAAAATAAGTAGATAACTAAATCAAAAACGAGAAGAAATAAAAAATTGAAAATAACAAAAGAAAACGACATCTATCTAGATTGATGAATAAGAATAAGAGTAGCAAGGATTCGACTAAATAATAGATGGGTCATGGGTGCCAAAATTAATGGGTAAACCGTAAAAGTACTATATTATACATTGGTAGCCGAACTTTTACTGTTACACGGGGAGTTTTAATCACCTGCAACCGTTCGCTTCTTTTGGGTTATTAGTTATTACATCTCTTCACCCGTAAATATGAGACGTATCAAGGGTATTTTAGTAATTTACAATAACTATTACATTTTTAATCTTTGTATGAGTTTGAAATTTTGAAAATATAAAAATTTAATCAAAAAAACCGACTGGCTGGAACGGAATCGTGCCGGCGATGTCATTAACGATAACGGTGAATAATATACTGTTGGGGTGTGAAGATTAAGTTAGTACCCGGTTGGATCAAGAAATACCCCGGGTACTATTATTTGAAACGGGTAAGCTGTGAAGAAAACGGAACAGAGAGTTGGAGAGTAAAGAGTACCTGGCGGGTAAGTGATGTACCCGATGGGTAAGGTGTCCTACCCGGCGGGTACTAGGGCGGTTCCAACATTTTTGTAGTTTTTTTATTACCTAAGTTTGTGTATCCTATATATATTGTAACCCCTACTCTTGTAAACCATAACCTACGAAAAATAATAAGATTTCTCTCTAGTTGGACGTGGATTAAATCAATCGAATATATTGGATATAACCACGTTAAATTCGCGTGTTCGTTTACATTATCGTAATATTATTTATTGTTTGCTTTATTTGATCCGTTTATTGTCGTGTTGTATAATCTAGTGATTGTACGTGTTTTTCTTTTGGGGTCCATAAATTCCTAACAAGTGATATCAGAGCTCTAGTTTGAGCGATTGGGAACAATGGCGGGTGAAAGTAAAATTAAGATCGATAAGTTTGATGGCAACGATTTTGAATTTTAGAAGATGCAAATCGAGGATCTTCTATACGAGAAGAAATTTTACCAACCTTTGTTGGGTATTAAACCTGAAGGTATGAGTGATGTCGATTGGGCATTATTAGAACGTCAGACACTTGGTATAGTTCGACTTTCTTTGGCCAAGAATGTCGTCTACAATACTGTGGGGGAAACCACAACTGCGGATATAATAGCGGCGTTGTCTAATATGTATGAGCAACCCTCGGCCTTGAATAAGGTTTTCTCAATTTGACAGTTGGTGAACTCGAAGATGACTGAAGGTGTATCGTCAGCGGATCATGTGAACGAGTATAACTCGATTTTAACTAGGTTAAAATCTGTAGGGGTTAAGTTTGAAGATGAGTTGGAGGCACTTTTCTTATTATCTTCTTTGCCCGATAGTTGGTCCGGTACTGTTATAGCAGTTAGTAGTTCGTCTGGAACCACTAACTTGACTTTTGAGGGGATTCGTGATTTGATACTCAGTGAAGGAATTAGGAGGAAAGATTATGGTGAGTATTCGGGTTCGGCTCTGTGTACGACGGGCATGGGGCGTAATACGAGTAGATCGAAATCGTGGAGAGAGCCATCGGAGAATAGGAACGTCACGTGTTGGAACTACAAGCAACAATGTCACTTTAGGTATCAATGTCCAAATGGTAAGTCGAGCGTGAACGCGACTATTGAGACGACTGAAGATGCATTGTTGTGTTGCGAGGAGAATCTTGTGGAATCCTAGATTTTGGATTCAGGTTCATCTTTTCATCCGATCCCGTGCATAGAAGAGATGACGAATTTTAGGTCTCATTCCGGTAGGATTCGACTTGCTAACAGAAGGAAGCTTAAAGTTGCGAGTATTGAGGATATTGTCTTCAAAACACAGCTTGGTACCGATTGAGTCCTCACGTTCGTTTTGGCGACCAACGGTGGAAAGTTATCAAGAGTAGTTTGGTAATTGCTCGCGAGTATAAACGGGGAACCTTATATATGGTTGAGATTCCGAATGAGGAATGGCAGGCGGTGAAGTAGGTTCGGAAGTCCTTAGTCGACTTGAGCTTCACAATATTGTTGAGGGATATAGAACGAGTGGGAGTTCGGGAAGATTTGAAACTAGTGGGAGCTTGGCGTTGAGTGGGAGCCTTGGGATTTTCATGGATTCGGTTTGTCATCTCGGTACTACTAGTGTTTTTGAGTCTTCAGGAAGATCATCTCCAATGGCAACTAGGTTGCGACTGACCGAGGGTGGTGAGCAGTATGCTTTTCCGAGAGCTGTGTTTAATAATGATTCCGTACAGTAGGAGTTGGTTTGTTGGGAAAAGATGTGTTTGCCAAAATTCATGCGCGTGTTTGTGATCGGTGATCCAATGGTGAAAGCGAGAGTGATGGAGTGGATTATCAAGGGTGTGATGGTATCTTTACACGGCTGCCTTGATGGTTATATTCATGTGGTTGTTCTACCGAGTGATCTTCTCTTTGTTGGAAAAAAAGATCGTGTAGGCGGAATTCTGTATAGATGGGTTGTGTGTGCATCGAAGGTGTTGGAGCCGTTCCGGGCTTCAACCGGTCTTCTCATAAACTAGTGAGAGGGCGTTAAACTAGAGAGAGGTCTTGGTCACTGTTTAATAGTGGAGTTCTGTAAACTCGCATCGAAAGTGTTCCGATTCGGTGTGGTCGTGCGCCGTGTGCCGATGATTTCGGCGGTATAGGTTTGAACGAGGTCTATTAAAGTGGCATTGATGATGTTGAAGGGTTAAGAGTTTAGGTGTTGAATCTTCAAGTGGAAGATTGTTGGGGTGTGAAGATTAAGCTAATACCCGGTTGGATCAAGAAGTACTTGACGGGTACTAGTATTTGAAACGGGTAAGCTGTGAAGAAAACGGGGAAGAGAGTTGGAGAGTAAAGAGTATCCGGCGAGTAAGTGATGTACCCGGTAGGTAAGGTGTCCTACCCGGCGGGTAGCCTATGGTAGTCGGCGAGTACTAGGGCGGTTCCAGCAGTTTTGTAATTTTCTTGTTGCCTAAGTTTGTGTACCCTATATATATTGTAACCTCTACTATTGTAAACCCTAACCTAGGAAAATTAATAAGATTTCTCTCTATTTGGCCGTGGATTAATAGATTGGATATAACCACGCTATATTCGCGTGTTCGGTTATATTCTCGTATTATAATTTATTGTTTGCTTTGTTTGATCCGTTTATTGTCGTGGGGTATAGTCTAGTGATTGTACGTATTCTTGTTTGGGGTCCATAAATTCCTAACACATACTTCTACACAGTATAAGAGTGCGCCGACGATGGTGGTAAAGTTTGTAATCAGCGATACTCGCCGTTGATCGGGTTCCGTAATTTTATAACTGAGTTCAAAACCGAGTTTCCATTACTAATATTGAATTTATTTGTTAGACTTTTCGAAAAATGAGCCAAATTGTAAATACCAATTAATCCTTTTCATTCATAGTCGGAATCGCGGCTTAGATGTCACCGACGCCGGAGAGCAAGTAAAAGCGTAGCAATGACGATGGTGGTAGTCGACAGCAGGTGATTGTCGGAGTAGATCTTAGAGAAAAAAAGAGGAGTTATTATAGGTATGTCTAAAGGATTACTCGAACTGTTTTTCTCGATGCTACCTATGTGTGCTTTTGTAGATGGTATAAACTCATTATTGTGTAGCGATAGTGCTATTTAAGAGAGAGAAACTTGATTTCATATTTTGTGAAAGACACATGTAGAAAGAAAAGACATTTTCTATACCTACCCTTTTAATTTTTGTCCCTACCCCCTTAACCTATTTTGTCATTTTCTAGTTTTTTTTTTCTTTTTGTTATTGTTATTTATTAAATGTACTATAATACGTAAACATGAACTAGATACTTAATAACCAATATTGTACAATCAATTAAACTATTACAATTAGAGATCGCCTGCATTAAAGTTATATTCTCATCAAATATAAAATTTCCCATATAGCCGCACAATCTCGCTTGTATACAGACCAACTTTGGTAAATCATAGGTAATGGGTAATTTCCTTGCAGGCCTACTTTAACATAGTGGTTACCGTTTACGTGCGCAATTACCCATGTAACATTTTCTGGGTTCTCAAGCGGACTAGACCAAAGCGGTAGCCACGTCGAACTTCCTTTGAGGCTGAGAAAATGAATAATTACATTATAGCATGACGCAATCATTGCACCTGTGTCGGGCATATGCATCCAACGATCAATAATTGCAAATCCTGACTCAAAGTGATCGATGGATTTGATAACATATTAACAAAGGATTCAATTTCAAATTTGATAACATATTAACAAAATCTTGCATTTGTATTATTAATACTTTTGCTTTAGTCGCGTCGCATTATTAATACTTTTGCTTTAGTCTCGCATTATTACTACTTTTACTGTAGTCATATAACATATATTTTATGAAAATACAATCTTTGAAAATATAACTTGTTAAACTAATTTTGATAAAATAAAGTTTTACGATTTCTTTATGGAATAGACGTGTTCAAAAAAGTACGTACATAAAAAAAAACTTTTACTTTTTTTATATAAAAAAACGTTTAACATTTTCTTTATAAAAAAACGATTGTAAAAGAAATGTTTTACTTTTAAATAAATAGGTGTGGGTCTTACAAATTCAAGTGACACAATAACTGTTGGCATGAGAGTGTCGATTGTGTGTCAGTTTGGGGAGTGTCGATGTGAGTGCTGAAGTGACATAACTGATGAGCTAACTGACGAGCTCACCGTTGAGAGTGATCTGATTAGACATATTTAATCCTTTAAGTAATCGTCTACCTAACTGGAAACTATATATCTACCAATATAAAAGTTTTTTTTTACATTAAATAATTTAAGAAAAACGGCTAGTTTGACGGTTGTATTTTCAAAAAAATATTTTTTTATTAATTTGACCGTTGCATTTATTATAATAATAATATAAAAATAATGAACAAAACACACGGAACGTCCCATTTGGAATGGTGCTTAGAATCGCCGTCGGACAGCGTTCCGCCTTCTCGACCATGAACGACGAAAAAAATCTCCCACTCCGCATGCTCTCTCAATAAAACACGTTTACAGGAAATAGCGTGAAGGAAAGTTTTGTCCTTTCTCTTTTTCCTTTACGAAAACACAGTTAAAAATAGGCTACAATGAACACTTGGAATTTATTAATGATGAAAAAGTATATATGTAATTTAATTTAATTTAATTATATTAGATATTAGATAGAACATTTAAAATTTAAAACAAAATCATTTATGTAAAAAGTCACTTCCTCCGTATCAATATAAAAGTCCACCTTACTAAATATATTTGTCTAAAAAAATGTTCATTTGTAAAAAATAACTATAATAAATTATTAAATTCTTCAATTTACCATCATTTATTACTCTCAATAACTAAGTTCTTAAATATATTCATCATATTTGCCTTAATTATAAGAATAAAATTGACATGTTATCAAACTATCGTAAGCCCAACAATTTTTCTTACGGTACATTATGTTTGAGAAGGATAAAGAAATAAATTATTTCGCCCTTTCTTTCAAACTTATACTCTTTCATTTATGCATTCATTATCTTTGGTGTAAAGTTAAAGATACATGTTATATTTATCATTTTCCATACCAATAACCAAAACACTATATGCATAACAATATAACTGCATTATTTATTTACTTATGCATCATATCATCATCATAATCATAATTAAAAATGATATGAGGTAAACTGCCAGTTGGGTCCAAAGCGCAGTGATAAAAAAACTTCAGATCCATGCCCACTTTTAAAATATAACCATGTTTAGGCTTTATTAATGTAATCGATTTGGGCTTGGTCGTAAATTGTAAACCATTTAGCTGTGCTCACTTTTGTTTTGGGCCTTAGCAAGAACCGGATGAAGTAGATCATAAATTCATAATTTCAGTCTTGTTATGTTTTCTACTCACAATTAGTAAACATACTTCTGACTGATTTAGACCCAAAAGTATAACGTAGTTCAATCATTGAAGTATGACAATTGACAACTATAACTTTAGTCAAATCTAAAATCTAACCAAAATGGATCAAATATTCTTTTTGTTGAGTTTGCTTTTCATCATCTTCCATGATGCTTACATGTGTAAACTTAAATATCTGTTTATCATGGTTCTTGGAAAGTTGAAAGCAACATATGTTTTTCTATTACAATTATTAGGAGTTTTATTTGATGATATTGGTTTCCTTGTATGTTTTTTGATTTTCATTTAGCTTGAAATACAACGTGTTGTCACAAATTCGGGTAAATAATAGTGTTTGGATGTATGGTTAGTTGAGTTAGTTAAACACTTCATCACATATGGTTATCATCACAAGATGCCTATGTCTTCAAGATGGGGCAAAAAAGAATTTTGATTATTCGTCAAGAGTACTGTTAAGAATATAATAGAGGATTTAAATGTTGTATTTTGTATTGTAATGTGTGAACACTTGTATTTTAGGATGAGGGTGTAAATACTCTTGTACATACCCTCATTATGTGCGTTTTGATCATTGTGGTAATAAAAGATAGATCATTTCTCTATCTATACACACACGTACATACATATTTGATCATATATCATTGTATTCGATCCACAATTGGTATCAGAGCCATGGATTCATGATGTATGATATGATTGAGTGTCTACAGAGAGCAGGATCAAGAGTAATTACAGCTAATTTGGATTGACTTAGACTTAATATTTTGGGTTTTTAGAAAACTTACTGTTTGATCAAAATTGGAGTAACAAACGTTATTGGATTAAGAAATCAACCAGTGAATTTGATCAAGGATGTTATGAGAATAGATTGGGATTGATTTCAGTGTTTAATTTGAAGTTTGGATTTGAGATCGTGATTTGCAGGTTGAAGATGATGATGAATGCGGATGGTGAAACGCGGATGTTTTGTGTTAGTTGATTTGCGGATCTAAGTGAAACGCGGATCGAACGGACTGCGGATATAAGGGAAACGCGGACCTGAAAGATTTGCGGGTCACAGTGTTTGAGACCCGCATTGCGATTGCTTAGGGTGTTTATTTGTAGGTTTTAGACAATCGCGTTAGAGATCCGCGTTAGGTTTGTTTTGCAGGTACAAAATTTTGAATCATGTTTGATAGAAAAGTTATAATGACAAAAGTGCTATCGGTATTTGGTAGGCTCTGTAGTTAAACAGTTGCTACACGAAAACATTATCACTACATTGCTTTCAACAATCAAAGGTTGTTACTAATTTATTGGCTCTCTCCACAAAGAGAATATGATGTCTCAACTTCAGACCACAGAATTGTAACAAAAACTTTTTACTCATAAAATCACTATGAAAAAGCTCATAATATGTATGATTCCAATTTCCGATCCTCTACGTGTCGAAAGCCGACTACTCACTTACATCTGCCGTAGTTCAATTCAAAAAACGAAGAGTCGTTTGATAACTTTCACACCAATATAAAAAGTTGATGTAGGAAAATTAATGATGTTACAGATTAAAGTCTCTTTCGGAATTAGATTCATGGACACATCAAGAAAAGAATATGTACACAAAATAATTGCAATGAAAATACAACGTTTTCCTATCCTTCATGTTAAAGCACCATACCACTACTTCATGTCTTCCTAACCCTTTGTCTTCAATTATCAGAAGAATATATATGTCATTTTTCGATTTATAGGAATTCATTCTTCTTGATCAACATGCAACGATCGATAATAAGATCTACTTTGTACCAAACTTTAGTTTGTACATATGTGTATGTACTTATTCATATGCCGTACTCTAGAACCTTTTAATCGAATTTGAATAGAATGTTTTGAGTCCAACTTGACTCGTTGTCATGTTTGACACACGTTATAAACAAGATCAAACATGAACTTCAACGAGTTTCATTTGATCACTTAAATACGCATCCAAGTTGTTAGTCAGTCAAGTTCAAAATCTACGTTACTTGATGAGCCTAATCGTCATATTTTATCTTACATTTAATTCGAATCATCAAAATGATTGAATCAAGGGATAATAGAAACGTTATACCGAGTAAGTTATTTTCATTAGAAGAGAGAAGTATAATAAAGTAGAGTTTATAACAAGAAATGTCTTCTTCCCGGAATAGGTATATGAAGTGATGGATCATGTGGGCTCAAAGTTTTAATATGTTACGGGTCAAAACAGCATATAATCAAACCTTTAAAAAAGTGATCCAACATCAATTTGACATGTTTCAAAATATGGCCCACAAAAATAAAGTTCATAATACTTTTGAAATAACATTTGTTTAACAGTGTAAATTCCATAAATGGTCTCAAATTTACACTAATTTACAGAAACCTGCCATACATTTTTATTTTTACTTTTTCAATTCAATAAATTCACGCATTACTCAAAAACAGTCTCTTCATTCCCTAAAATGACTAAAATACCATAACCTAAACTTATTGAACTTAGTGAATATTAAAGAGAATAAGGGTACGTACTTTAGTTATTTTAGATGTCATATAGACTTTTTCAAGTAAAATGTATATTTGATTGAAAATAAAAGTGTATGAACGGTCTTCGTAGATCGAAAGCACACTACACGAACTATTCATGTAATTTACTCAAGTTTTAGATATTCTTTGTATTATATATATATATATATATATATACTAGCCCTAAAACCCGTGTATATACACGGTCCGATAAATTTATATATATTTTTTAAAATTATTGAAAGAATCTTATACACCACATTTGTCGTCTTATTTGTTTGGTGGATATCCTTGTCACAAAACCTCCTTTGAAAAAGAAAAAAAAATCCCTTTTGTATGTTATGGTGTTATTTATTTGAGTTGCCAAATAATTAACATTTTCAAGAAAAGAATTTAAGAGTATATCGAGTTCAGTTCTATAATAGAGTTAAGGAGAAACACAATTTATTAAGTAAATTTCTTAGCAAATAGTGAATCAGTCGGTTATATTTGTATTCGAGTGTAAGTCTTATTAAGGTGTTTAATAAAGTGAATAATCTCAACTATATATAAAAGCTTTTGGTCAAACCATATGGGTGTTATTGGTTTTTTTACCAAGTTAAGATGTCGACAGAAAAACATATTAGATCATCATTTTGACTCTGTATTTAAAATAAAATGTATAAAGTATCGACATATGTTATTATACTCTATATGTATTTAAACTTTAAAGCCTCATATTAAAAATTGATAATTATATAGGGTTTTATTTATAAAATTAAATAAAATTGATGGACTCAATTGAGTAATTAAAAATTTATATATTGATGACATCATAAAGGTATTTACTATACTATTTAAGATAGAGTGTTTGGTTATCGTAAAAAGAAATTTATTGTAAAAAAATTTAGGAATGAATATAAAGATGACATGTGACATTGATGGGAGGAAAGAAAAACATTTAGGGGGTTGGAGAGATAAAAAAAATAAGGAGAAAATATGACATGTGTCACTTTGTAATTCTTTCTTACCATTTTTACAATAACTTTCTTTTTACATGATCCAAAATCTCTCTCTCTCTCTCTATATATATATATATATATATATATGTGTGTGTGTGTGTGTGTGTGTGTGTGTGTGTGTGTGTGTGTGTGTGTGTTGGATAAGGTTTGGAGGGGCAACCTATCTCAGCCATTGATTTCTTTTTACATTATCCAAAACCTATATATTGTATATAATGTACGACAAATTCACTATATTTTAAACACTGCATTTTAAACGTAAAAATAAGATGCAATTAATCTAACGTAAAATGCAGTGTTTTTAAAATACAATGAATTTGGATCGTTGATTAAAAAAAAAAATCAAAGGCTGATGATGGATCTTCCCTCCTTACTCCTCAAACGCGGGTTGTATAACTTCAATTAATCATAGAGATTATTGTTTGGTTATGCGCTCAACTTTACACTCATTACAATTGTATGAGCTCAACTTTCATACCCTCTATTGTATGAGGTGAAATTTTTAAAAACTTTATTGTATACTCATAACTTTTATACCCTCTATTATATGAGGTGAACGTTCTAAAAACTCTAAGGAATATGATATAAATTATACATTCTTAAAACTCTATTATATAAGTTCATCCCATACAATATAAGGTATAAAAGTTGGGAGCATACAATAGTATTTTTAGAATGTTCACCTCATACAATAGAGGGTATAAAAGTTGGACAAATACAACTATAATAAATGTAAAGTTGAGCGCACAATAAAACAATAAACCCTTAGTAGATCTAAATCTATTACTATTATTTTACTTGTGAATAGCTAAATATTTTGTTTCACATTTGTAGGTTATATTTAATGAGATTGAAACCGTTAAGTTACAAAATATTAAAAAATTATCCGCGCAATGCAGCAATAACAAATAAGAAAAGTATAATAGTAGTCGAAGGTTATAGCTGACAATAATATTAATGAAAAATATAGTTATTGTTACCGATGTTGACATTTTATCATGAGTGATTTATTAAATTCGTTCAATCTCTTTGTAACTTTAAATTGTTTTTTTAACACATGTGAAATTTTAAATGTGAATATAATGATTTTATGATATCTTGCATGATTATATCTCTCTTTTTTAAATAATAATAGGATATAATTTGTTTTATCAATCATTGAATTTAATTATAAAGTTAAATTGTTTGATATAAAAGAAAAGTGGTATTATAAATGTGTTATTATTTTGATAATTGATTTTTTCATATTTATTTAATCAATATAGATTTATGAAATAAGAGAATATTAGACTATTAGGTACTTAATATCTTATTAGCTTCTATATATATATTAAGCCAATAAAAATGTATCATTAAAGTATAAGTTTGTAAAGAAAGTGCAGAATCTTTTACACAGGAGTAAAGATATTTATTGTTTCAGATATACATGCTTACTTTGCCGTACATTATATGCATGACATGTGGACAGGCCCGATACAAGGGTGTGCAACCTGACCCATTGCACATGGCCCAATTTTGGTTGAGGGCCCATAATAGTAATCTCAGTGTCTAGTTATTACGTAAGAAACTAAACCTATGCTAAAAAGCTTATTTGATTCTGCGGATAAAACATTCAAGTTGAATTTGCTGATGGGTGTTCGATCCTTTGCAACTATTGTTTTTGCCTTCATTATTCATATTCCAACTAAAATTTTTGACAATTAAATATTGTGGTCAAGTGATCATAAAAGTTTTTCTTAATCATAGTTTTTGTTTTTTTATTTTTATCAGTATTTAGTTTTAAATTTTAACATTGGAATTTATTTGGTTATCAAAATTTAGTTTTAAATAACAATTTTTTGGAGTAGAATATTTTAGCAATTAATTTTTATTAATATAACTCAACTGATTAATTTAATATCTGCGATGATTTATATACTATCAATTTTAGCCATTCACCAATAATTTAATGGTTTAACTATTTTACTTTTTATCAGAAACATATTGTCAAAAATTACTAATTTGGTGGTGGATAACTTAAAAATCATGGTATATAAATCATCACCTGTTTAATATAATACTTTTAGTAAAACAAAAATTAGTTGAAAGCATCGATTAAGGGCCTATTTAATAGTACGGAACGGGGCCTCCAAAATCAACGGAACGGCCCTGCATGTGGATCGTATGACACTACACATATGACACGTCGAATAATACGTCATACGTGGAATCGTCGACTATGACATAGCTCGATGTATTTTGAAAATAGAATATATAGTTTGTAACGAAAAAGTACAATCATTTTATTTATTGTGTCCACACGAAATGAATTAATATGGTCCCTGTCGATTACTCTCACGAATCATGATGAAATCATGATGAGTAATGAGTTGTAAATCATGTAACTGAAACGACCTACAAGACTACAAGAGTTGGCCACTTATTCTAGAAGATTATGACAACTGGCAGCGTAATTAACGAGTTAAACGAATTACAGTAATTTGTAGCTAGATAATTATTTATTAGAACTTTATAAGATTCTAGGTGCGTTTAGCAAAACTAGTTAGTAGCTAAAAGTAAAAATCTATAGCTGTAATTAGTAGTTGAAGCTTATTTTAAAGTTGGTAGGTGGAACTTATTTTGTTATAATTGTTTGACAAATTAGTCGAAGCTTAAAAACAAGAATTGATATAAAAGGACAAAAAAACTCATGATAAATAACTTATAAAGGCTATTTATGTAATTTCTCATCTCATAAGTCGTAAGCTTATTTTTAAAAGCTACTTCGAGTAACTTATTTTTTCAACAAACTCTTAAATTTGAGATTATTGTTTGGTTGTGCCCTCAACTTTATATTTATTACTATTGTTTGCTTCAAACTTTCGTACTTTCTACTGTATAAGGTGAGTCTTCAAATAACTCTGTTGTATGCTCCTAACTTTCATACTATTATTTGATGAAATGAACTTTTTAAAAAACTCTAAGTAATATGATATAAATTAGACAATTTAAAAACTTTATTAGAAAAGTTCATATTATACCATGAAGACATAAAAGTTAGGAGTAAAAAATAGAGTTTTTAGAAAGTTGACCTCATACAATAGAAGGTACGAAAGTTGACAGCATACAAAAGTAATGAGTGTACAGTTGAACGCATAAGCAAACATTAAATTCTAAATTTTTGTAAACCAAACAAAGTTATAAACTTGAGCATATAAAAGAATTAAGTTTAAACTCTCGTAAACTAATTTATCAAACACACTCTTAACCTAAATTGTTAGTAACTTAGATGAAATTTTTACTCACGAAATTGTTAATAATAATAATAATAATAATAATAACAATAATAATAATAAATAATAATGGGATTGCAAAACGTTGTTATTTTGTTTTCTTTTGTACTTGGCTCAATTAATATTGCAAGGGAACAAAGAGCTTTTAGACAACTTCGAATGGTGACACAATGTAGTAGGACGACACGCTGTCACGTTAGCCATGTTACTGTATCGTCCCACGATACTTTACAGTACAAACTTCCACGACATTGATCACGACACCCTCTTGGATGCACTAATCATTGTTTTAAGCTTGAAAGAAAAAAAAAAGCAATTGGTCTCGCGAAATATACGTTGTTCACCTTCTCCACACCAAGACACTCCCTAGTCCCTACACCGCGTGTTGTATTGTCGTGGCATCATGGTGGCACATCACTCCTCAGAACGGTACCATATATTGAAATTGATCTTAGTAAAAAACATATCGTTACCAGCTAGATGCCGGATAGTGACCCGAATTAATTATTGGTGTTTGTCGTCATATACATGGGGTGACCTAACTAACATATAGGAGTAATAGGACCAGTCGATAGACGGGTGGACGGTGGAGTTACGTAACCCATTGGGTATACTATGTCACTGCATGCTTTAATTGTGTGAACGTTTTTATGTTGTTATTTTCTTATACTTTCCCTGATTAAATCTATTACACTGTAGATTAAGTTAAGATAGTATGGTCCAGCTCGATTGTATAGATGAATCGAGATCTATTAAGTTTATAGTTAGGGTTTTATTATTATCTTGTATTTTATAAATAGTTGATTAATATACATTATAGCGTACGGAAATTAATTGTTTAACAAAATCCAATCCATCGAAGTATTAATCACGCTATATATAGGGTAGTTATGTCTTTGGGCTAACGACTTCTAAGGGCACTTATGTCATTTCACAGAATCATATTCATTTATAAATAGGGGCGGCCCTTCCAAAGAAAAAACATGCAAACTTATACATTAATACGGAGTATTCATCTATCTCTCTCGCAAGAAGAAATTAAAAGTTTCAGTGTCAGTTATGGGTTCTGAAGAAGCTGTCCGTACAGCACTCGGTGTAGCAGGTAGACTTTATATATTTCATTTTTATAAAAAACAATTATGTAACTAAGTATGTTTCAAGAATATATGCTTTAACAAGTTGATAACACTTACAAATTATCAACTTTTAAACGTGATTTTTTAAAGTTTTTATATGTTATGCAAACATACTAATGTTTAAATATGAATTTTGCCGTACAGGAAACATCACTGCAGTCACATTGTTCTTGTCGACTGTGTAAGATTATACTATCAATTTACTGATTTATAAGGTGATGATTGGAACATCAATTTT
The DNA here is from genome assembly GCA_963930675.1 of Gnaphalium uliginosum. Classification (NCBI taxonomy): domain Eukaryota; kingdom Viridiplantae; phylum Streptophyta; class Magnoliopsida; order Asterales; family Asteraceae; genus Gnaphalium; species Gnaphalium uliginosum. Next base: position 13,570,551 of record OZ005684.1, read on the forward strand.
TCTCCTTGAACAGCTAAGTGTGTTTTATTGTATTGTAATGTATAATACCATAAATCACAGTTAGTAGTGTAAGGACAAAAAATGATGTTATACCACCTTAAAAAATTTTATATAGTACCTAGAATGAGGATTTAGATCTATATAATCTTTGGTTTTCTCATTTTAGTTAATCAAAAAAGTTCAAGTATCATATATACGCAATTAGTAGATCGTATGTATTTATACGACTACCAAAAGGAAAATTATGTTTGAGATGTGATATTCTTAAAGTCACTGTTGAATGTACACATTTTCATATATAATTTTTAAGAAAGAATATCTATTAACTCAATTAGTTATATGTTTTCCTGGCAAAAGGAAGTTAATTATGAAAAGTTTAGTAAAAAGTACGACGATAAAAGTGTATTTAAAACCAATTTTTTTATTTTTGAGAATATTAAACTTGATTGATATTTAAATGAATCATTTTCAGGCCGACGTTTTACAAAATATGGAAAAAGGGGAGTGTAGAGCAATATTCACCGGTCCCATATTTGGCTTCTTTTTTCAATTGTGGATTATGGGTGTTATATGGCATGCCATTTGTGCACCCAAATAGTTTGCTTGTAGTCACCACCAACGGAGCTGGGGTTGCAATCGAGGTCGTCTACTTGACCATCTATCTCATGTACTCGGACTCGAAAAAGAGGCTTAGGGTAGCGTTGATGGTGCTAGTTGAGATTTTAGTACTCGGTGGACTCGTCTTTTTTGTTATGACTTTGGTTCATAAGATACAAAAGCGATCAACGATTGTTGGGAGCATAAGCGTTGCGGCTAATATCCTTATGTACGCTGCACCACTATCGGTCATGGTATGTTACATATAAATGTAAAATGAAGTTTTGGAATTTAGCTTTTGATATTCCAAATCCGGTAAATGTTACATGCATCTAGCAACACGAAAAGTTATTTGATGTTTGGCTTGAATTTGGGGTTTAATTGTAAATTGAAGGACCAAAAGTCTAAATATTTTATAAAAATTACTCTTAAACTTAAAAGCACCTAAAATATGTGCCATTAAAGATTTTGATCTTAAATGTTTTTTGGTAAGCATCATGTAAAGATTTATTAGAGCTAGTTTATGTCTCAAAACTGGATTATGATAATCTAAATTGTTCATTTGTAAGTATACCAAAACTTATCTTTTAAATATCGTTATATCATCATACCCTAATTGGCGATTTTGATGAATATAATGCAGAAATTGGTGATCACAACCAAAAGTGTGGAGTACATGCCCTTTCTACTTTCGTTGTTTTGCTTCTCTAACGGCCTTTGCTGGTTTTTGTATGCACTTTTCCCATTCGATCCCTTCATCGCGGTAAACAACCTTTTTACATGTAATAATCTATAAACTTTCAATACAATGAGTTTGCAAGTTAGCCCACTGATATTTTGATCATTTTGAACTGTTACCCAACTAGTTAAATCATCTATTTTGTTATCATTAATCAAAACCATTTTTTAAAATATTGTTTGGTTGATTTCGGACCAGGTGCCTAATGGGATTGGAGCACTTCTTGGTATTATGCAATTGAGTCTGTATGCAACGTTTTATAAATCTACGAAGAGAATGTTAGCGGCAAGAAAAGAGAAAGGTGAGATGGGCCTGGCTGTGATGGACTCTTCCAATGTGCACGATACCAATGGTTCTAAAGCTTAAATGATTGGCCCAATGGATTACAACTCGCGAACATTGGTTCATTAGAAAGTGACCATGTGTATAGTCAAATATGAGTTTGACTTGACCTCTTGACTATCATGTTAAGTTTGTTTTCTTTCTAACCTTTGTTAACTTAATTAGTCGTGTTTTATTCATTTTAACTTAATTTTATGTAATTTCTTTTTCTAAATAATATTTCAAAAACATATACGGCTGATAGAATAAGCAATTTGATCGAGTGACTAGGTTTAAAATGGCACCTTTGTTATTGTCAAGTGAAAAAGAAAGAAGTAAATTGATGGTGCGGATAAGATAAGTTTGACTTCAATTCAATGCTTCTTGTAAATCTCATTCACCAAGTAGTCAACTAAATCCCGGTTGGATTCAATCAAGTTGGCTAGCTAAGATATTATCTTCTCTAGGATAAATTCTTGATTAATTTGGGTTTTCTATACAATCATTATTTGTTTTGTATCATGAACTATTTTATTTATATTATTATTCTTATATATGAGAGAAATATTACGCATATAATCTTTCTAAAAGAAACATCAACCATGCATAGTTTATTTGCGGAAAACAAATCATGTACATAAAAGGAAAAAGTCCTGAGCTCGGCTTAAGTCTTCGACCACCATAGGCCATCGCCCCACTACCGTTTTTCCTCGACGGTGGCCGTTGCTCACAATAAAAATGATGTTTTTCCATTACATTTATTTTGTGTAGATGAAATAAAGAAAATAACCTAGAGCTAACTTTACTTTTGTTTGTTTTTATTTAGTTTCTTTCGTTTAATTGTTCGTCTTAAAACGGAAATGTAAAAATATGAAGTCAAGTAGCCAAGAAAATAACATAGAACGAAGTGCCTTACCTATCGTCTTCAATATAACCTCTGTTTTCCCCATCTCCATTTCTGACCATTCATCTCATCCAATACATTTCACGCAAATCACGTAGACCCCACTCAATATATCTATACAAAAATAGTATGCATGAAGATTACGAGTTTCCTCATTATGAACGATAAAAAAAAAACTCTCCATCTCCTATATTCGAACGTAATTTGTCAATTTTCATCGGTATTTTAAGAACACTAAATACTATCGATCTAAAAAAATAAAACGTAAACACGAAGTTATTTTTCTTAGTACACATTCATATATGATGTCTGTTTAATATATCTGGCTAGTACGTGAGGTCATGTACATACAAGTATACAACTTTCCTATTTCTTAGTACAATTTCTCGTTATTTTTGTTTCCTTTCCAAAATTGTTGGGTCAAGTGTTACTCTGTACTCTTTCCTTTCTATACACGTTCAACTTTAGTCGTCTTTCATATGAATAATTGACATATAACTTAATTCCTTGAGAAATTAAAATAATTAATATTAAAGATTCACATTCTCACATTGTATTAACTTTACATTATTAATTAATTAATATATAATATAATATTACTTAACAGCGGTTTCAATAGCTTAATATCATCATATACTTTGTAGGTGGATGTATAATGTATTTAGTTATTTACTGAATACTGGGAGTTATTAATTAATAGTCAAATTGTATAATTTTTGTAATCGTAATCGTAATCGTAAATTTTTATATAATTTTGTTGACTTTTTACGTAAATCGTCAAATTGTATAATTTTCTTAGAATTAAAACCGTAATCGTAAATATTTAAATAATCAAAGTGTAAAAGTTTGTAAAAAGCATAAAACAACAAAAGGTAAAGAATGATTTTAAATATTGTACATTCAACCTCTAAACATTTTAAATTACAATTATCATTTTAAACTTGATTTGATTAGCAAAAGTAATATAGTTGATTCTCCATTAAATTTCTATAAATTAGTATGTCATTAGTGAAAGTCAATTCAGTTAAAAAAATGTAAGAGTATGTGGCATTATCAAATATGTAAGAAAAATGTACCGTAAAATATGTAAATTATTAAAGTAAAAGTTAAAAAGTGGGTGAACTTTAATTAACTGCACATTCGTCACCCTCTCTCTCTCTCTCTCTCTCTCTCTCTCTCTCTCTCACTCAATATCATCTATAAATAGTACCCCCATTTCTTTCGTTTCATTTCACTTTGCAACTACACACAATACTCTACTATTTTCCTTCAATTCGCCATGGTTTCTGCAGAACTTGCTCGCACAGCAGTAGGCGTTATCGGTAAGCAAACACATACATCTCAATCTTCATGCGCTAGCTTCAATCACTGTTTTCTAATTTCGATTTCAAATAACATGAATGTGATGTGATTCTGTTACGGCATTCTGTTTGCCGATTTCGATATACATTTGACCTAATTGATGTTCGTTTTTCAGGAAATGTAATTGCTCTCATCTTGTTCTTATCTCCTGTGTAAGTTAATTTTATCCATACAAATCATTCATATATACGTGTATCTATATCTATATGTGTATGTATATCAGTATATATGTTGCAATTGATTTTAGTAAACATATATTTTTAGCATATCTCCACCGTCATGCTATACGAATGCACACTTCATGAGTTCAATATGTGTTATTGCTAAATGACAAATTTACCCCCTCTCAGTTGGAATTGGAATATACTATATGCTAGGTTTAGTTAAAATGCTAATTTAATTACTTCAAATGTAGTAAAAGGTTAAATCGGACCTTACATTAATGAAGGTGTGAAAGGTGAATTCCAACTACCTAGTTCCCCTTTTAGTCACCTTGTTTTGGATCTTTCCTTCCACCTTTAAATGAGATATTTTCAATATATAATAATAACTTAATCACTAATCAGGTGGTAGTAATGCAAAAAGAATGAGGATCAATCGTTTTATTTCAAAGAAAATGAAAATTAAAAACTAGTACTAAACACTACAATACTAAACTCGCCATCAACAAAGACAAATAAAAGATTTCGAATCTGATTCTGATTCACATAAATCGCTAGACATCATATTAAGGGTTAGTAAGAGAATTGTTTTAGCATTTGTTCAAGTCGTTTTGTGGCGTTATTTCGAGTATTTTTCTAGGGTGGTTCTTTAGATGCTTATATTTTGAAAATTGTCATATATGGTGTCCATTTCATGAGTGTGAATTTAGTTTGTGCTAGTTTAGGTATAGTGTTTTGGTTTCATCTTATTTTATTGCTGCATTGCAACCTTTAATTTCTTGCTAGTTTTTTAATGCCATGAAAAAATTTAAAAATAAAAACATGATATTTTGACTAGGAAAAGTCAAATTTATGTCTATTATATTTGACTAAAGGTCAAGACTCATAATATACATTGCAGGCCAACATTCATACAAATAGTGAAGAAAGGGGCAGTGGAGCAATTCTCACCAGTACCATACCTAGCCACATTTGTAAACTGTGGGATATGGGTGTTGTACGGACTACCAATGGTGCACCCACACAGCTTGTTGGTGATCACAATCAATGGCACAGGCTTCTTTATAGAGACTGTATATTTGCTGCTTTTCATAATATACTCTGACCGGAAACAGAAGCTCAAGGTGGTGCTTATAATGCTTGCTGAACTTGTGTTCCTTGGGGTTCTGACCGTGTTGACCATGACTGTTGCTCACACCACTAAGGTCCGGTCAGATATTGTTGGTAGCATTGCTATTGTTGGCAATATCATGATGTACGCAGCTCCTTTATCTGTTATGGTATGTCTCCATTACTATACTTTATTTATTTTATCATTAAAATTACAGTATATTAGAAAGACTTAATGATGCATTAAATTGGGTTCTATGCACAAGTGACAAGACAGTAACTAACAACTTGTCTTTGATCATTTTATATTTCAGAAAGTTTTTTACATAGTCAATAATAATAATTGTTTTACTCGAAATAATGCAGTTGTAATAACTTTACCTTACTATCATGACTAGACAAGATTCAGTCATAAAATATATGGAATTTGACGTGTTCTACTATTTATCGTAAAAGAACAAGATTTTTCTAAAATGGAAAGGTGTACTGTTAGTTATGATAATGTAAATTTGACGAGAAGTTTGACAAGATTATGCCAAAAATGGCGGTAAGCTACTAGCATATGTTCAAATTTAGAGTTATGAAATTACAATAGTTGATGCCTTGATGGCAAGTTGTTTATAAACTGTAATGACAATAAAGGAGACTGATTTGTCTGATATAAATTGACAGAAGATTTTTGGTATGTATTTGTGATGTAGAAACTTGTGATTACAACCAAAAGCGTGGAGTATATGCCCTTTTTCCTGTCTCTATTTTCACTACTCAATGGCGTAAGCTGGACAATCTACGCACTCATTCGTTTCGATCCCTACATTGTTGTAAGTCACTCTTTTCGCTCTATTTGGCTCGAAATGTAAATTTGGCCTGTTTCAATGTAACATTTTTAACTACAACTTTAAACGTTCTCCATTTAAACATTCTCCATTTAAACATTCCAATTTGTGAATGAATATTGTAACATATAGGTATATGACCATGGGTATTTTTGTTAAACAGATACCTAATGGACTTGGATCACTATTGGGAATAACTCAGTTGATACTCTATGCAACCTTTTACAAGTCAACAAAACGACAATTGGCTGAGAGGAAAGCAGTTGCAGAGATGGGCTTGGCTCGGCTGGGCCAATCTGTGGGCTCTTTGAAAAAAACTAATGTGGTCCATGATGAACATCCTTAGAGGATTTGAAATACTAAATTTACAATTAGACCCAATGGGCCAAACTCAGCATTATTAGAAAAACATGAATATGCAGCTGTTGTCTTTTATTTTCTTTCTTTTCTTTTTTCCAAGTGCATGAAATGATGCAGGGAAGATGTACGTGCTATACAAAGCTCTAATGGGTAGAAAATATTACCAGTATTTTTCTTATTGATTGTTATGTGCACTCTTTCATCGAATGATGAGTATTTGAAGTTAATCTTACAAGCTAAAATGTTCACAATTATAATATGATTCGTGAATGCTGTAAAATTGAAGATCGAGCGACGATAATAAGTCGCGTTTATTGTCCGATAATGGGCTTTTGTTATGCTTATGAGAACAAATCAAAATTGATGAACGTTATAACTTTTTACAATGAATGATTCAAACACCATGGCTTTGTTCATTGTAATCTTTTATTGTTTTAAAACAAAAGTTTGACTTTTATGGTATAGTTAGACAGATCCTATTTTCATTGCTCGTATTCTCACAATCTACTTAATTAATTACTTGAAAATAGCATAATGTATATCGATCTTATGAGAAGATAAACAAGTTGTATATGCCACCGTATTAAGTAACATACTCTATATTAAAATTATACAACCAAAAAACATTTAACAACTTATCAGACTTATATTTATATACCCTTCGTCGAGTAGGGTTCAAACGAGTACAACAACTTTGTGTGAGAATAGGGGAATCAATCTCAACCACTCATTTTCATCAAATACCCATTTCCCTCATCTTTTTAAAAACTAAATATCTCACAAATGATAAGTTGAAAAATTATAAAAATTGCACCATAAAATTCAGCGTTTTCTCCTCTTCGATTTAAGATCTCACAAGGTATCCACCATCAACAACTACAAGTTTATGCTTAACACATTGGAGAAACCGAAGTGTTGCATCATACGATATGAGTCTGAGATGTATGATAATTACCTATGTTCAACAAGCTAAAAGTCTAAAACAAGTTAACTCATACAAAGCAAACCCAAAATTCTTTAAATACAAATTACAGTATGAAATAAATAATTTCAGCAATTTCGTACGAAGCACCAATATGTCATATTAGAACAACACGACTTCATTTCTTTTCATCATTTGAAGTACACTAATACGTATCAGTTAGGACTTGGTCGTATATTTTTAATTGGGTAGACAGGGTAGATTTGAGTTTGAACTTTTAACCTTTGTGCAATGGTAGAGAAACCTTAGGGGCTGTTTGGCACATGCTTAGAAGGTTTTGGGTTTAAAATGTCAATATGATTAGACTTGTGTACTATTGTTAAATAATAACAAACTATCAGGGGTTGTTAATGCAAATTTCATTTGGCTAAAAAGTAAGAACCCTGACTTGACCAAACAAGAATTACGCATCCGTAGGGCAAGCGAACGGCGAAAAAAGGTCAGCCAGTCATCGTTTTCCGGTAAATTATCCGGCGTCTCTTTCTCTATCCCTATATTTATCATGTTTTCTCTACATCTCTCTATGATACATACAATAATATACAAGTAGATCCGTAATAATCGTTGATCCGTACACACTTCAATTAATTTCATTTCGTTACGATTATCATAGTAACTAGACCTAATTAGGTGTACTGATGCTGACTCTGTTAACTTGATTACTTGATTTAAGCTAATTTACTTGTAATCTCGTTATTTTTGTTTATAATCAATGACTTAGGGATCTAATATGTAAAAGCAATTTTTTAATAAAGCGTGACACAATTATTTCGTAAAAATTGCAATTTTGTGTATACAAATTGCTTTATAATAGAGTGATGAAATTAAAGTTGAGATATTTGATGAGTCAAACAGTTTCGTCAATAGCTTATAGCTGTTATGGACTTATGATTGTCCAAAAAATATTACAGAAATTTACGTATATAAGAAACAATCCTTTTTATTTTACTGTAGTTATTTTGGAACTTGGAAGGGAAGAAATATTTCGTAGGAGTATGTAATTGACCGATAGTCGATAGATAACAAAAACATTTCACCTGTGCAAGCTCATAAACCTTGTCTGCGATAAGAAAGCATGAGTTTTTATCAATGTCTTTACCTCCAATACTTTATTGATATGATAAAATATATATTTGTTAACTACTTATTGTTTAAGATGACCACTGCAGTTTTTTACTTCTCTATTAATATGGCAGAAGTTGGCTTCATATATTCTAGTTTAATTTGATTCAGCCTAAATATTTCCGATATCCACATACATCAATTTCTAGCGTACATAATCATTACGAATAACTTTCAAGTGTACATGTATTGTAACATAGTTATTATGCATAGTCACTCAAGCATGGCACCGACTCTAATAATAACCATGTCATGTGGCAGACTCATGACATGCAACATGTTGGTAGACCCAGGTGTAGATTCTAAAACATGCAAATCAACATTTTTATGTATAAGTGTGTGCCCAGTATGTAGTGAGTTGTAACTGTGTCACTTCTTCTTGGGATGTCCTTTTGGAATGTACTTTTATGTAAAATAAAAATTTTCTGGAGGTACATTAGAGTAGAGCATAATAAATATCATTGCTACTTGTATCCGGAAATAGTTGTAGTGGTACACCCTGAGGGTAGTGAATACCATGACGTGGTTTCAAGTTGTTTCACTTTTTCTTGGAGAAAATTGATATAACTTGCAAATTCCTGGACATGCATTTGAGTAAAGCATGACAAATAACATTTATATGCACACATTTAGTTTTTCCTTACATTTGGGCTGCAACTGCTGTGGTGCGTCTAGATTATCCAGATGTACTACCTTGAATCAAGTTCTTTATGGCCTACAGGCACAAGTAATCTAATATGTTGTTTATACGGTCTTTTGGTGTTTCCTTTTAAATTGTTTCAGCTCAAACTTCAACTACTCGTGTCATTCTACTTTCTATATTGGCATCTGTTCTGTCATTCTCCCACACAAAGTACTAAAGTAGTACTTTCTTTGGTTTCTATAGTTCAGTTCTATAGTGATTTTTCATGTCTAGCATTTATGTGCAATAATAGTAGTTATTCTTTGTTCTCCTATTGTATCAGTTTGTCCATACGACAATACTTATTTGCCATTCATTGTCTTTGCACAAATCCTTTTAAAACTTTGACTTTCATGTTCTTTAACTGATTTTATTATTTACAGGCGTATAAAGACAAACTATAATGGTTGGTGGTAGAGTTGCTCATCCTGTATTAAAAGGCCCCAGTGTGGTCAAGGAGTTGGTGATTGGAGCTGTTCTTGGGTTAGCAGCTGGTGGTTTGTGGAAGATGCACCACTGGAATGAGCAGAGAAAAACAAGGGCATTCTACGATCTGCTGGAGAAGGGCGAGATAAGTGTCGTCGTAGAAGAAGAATGAATATTTTCATGAAAAATCCTTCGAAGTGTTTGATTTTTTACTGTTATATAAATCAGAGATGGTAAGGTAATGTGGAACTATGATAAAAACAAAGGTTCTGCATTAAAGTTGTGATCAAGAATAATCTTTTGTTAAAAAAAATGGTACTGTTGCTGCTCGTTTCCTCATTGATGTTGTTATGTATGCTTTGTTATTCACGGAATCTTTGGTTGATATATGATTTCTCAATGGGCAATTTTGAGTTTCTGAGTTTTTAATTTTCTTACTGGCTTGCTTGCTTGCTTAAGTCGAGAGTGATTCTGGTTCGTTAGACATACCCAGCGTACGATCGGGTTTATCGCAATGCCTAATAGTCAAACAATGTTTGTTCCATTTCTTTTATAATGGAATGTTTTACAAAACTGTCCCTAACTAACACTACTAACTTGAACATTATTATCAAAGGGTTACCCCATGAAACTCATGTCATATACATGAAGGACTGATTTCTTGAAGTTTATTCTAACAGTTTATGAAGTTTATAAGTCAAGTATGAATGAGCCATTTGTAATTAACTACACTTATTTTTAATCATTAACAAGTGAATTACTGGATAGTTCTTAACTCGCCAGTTAGACGAGCAATAATTGGTCATTTCTGTAAACTAAAATTTTTAAATCTTTATAGTTGAATCATATTAATTTTTTATTTTTAACCAAGAGATCAAAGTTTTTCATTGACACGTGATGGATATTGATAGATCCAACTTAAATATTAATGAGGCAATTTTAATACGATAGTAGAATATTAGCGCTTTTCAGCGAAAATCGAAAATGAAATTATCGCAACTCATAAATTCGAATGTGAACATTTCTCTTTCGGGGAACATCGTGAAATTGGTTAGAATACATTTTTTTTCTTAGAATGTAGCTATTTATGATCAATTTGAAAGTTATGAATATTTATCAGGTACATTGACATATTTTATGTTCAAAAAGATATTGAGAGGTAGTCAAAGTCAATCTATATAATAGTTAATGTCTTAATGATCGAATTACCAAAGACAAAAAAAGATTCTATATTTCATTTGAGGTACAAAACAGTAATTTCTAATCTTAAGTAGTGTAAGATATTAAGCCATATTAGCAAATGATTTATAATAGTGTACAAATTTTTTATGAATAAAATCAGTTTAATTTGAGTTATACTTTTATTGATATTGGAAAAATGATAATGACATTTTTAAGGGCAGTTAATAGGAACAGTTTTCATGCACAAGTGATTTTATTTATTGTTAGAGATATCATTATCATCATTATCATTATCATTAGTCATTTGACAGTTAATCTACTACTCTTTATGCATAAAACCTTTTGTCATTAATAAAATAAAATCAGCTATATAGAAACCTTAATACGAGTAACACCCTTATATCATTTTTACAAGTTAATATTTTAAACAAAAATCATTTCGCGTAAGATTAGAAAACGACTAATGAGACTATTTTAGACTTTTAGAAGTCGAATTCCTTACTCACCGGTTACCAACATTTTTGTTATCAGTTCCCGCCATTGATACAGAAAAAAAAAAGGTCACAATTGATACTCCGTAATGAATATTGAAGCAATCAAAACCTAGCTCTTGAATATTCCCGTTGTCGTATTGTAGACAATCACTGAGCAGTGAAGAAGAAGAAGAATGGCGGATGATGTAAGGAGATGGTCGGTAACCTACACGAAACAAAAAAACCAGAAGCGAAAAGTTTATCAGGACGGATTCTTAGAGCTTCAATCATCCAGTCACAAGGTTAATTTCATCATCACACTTCCGTTTTGTTTAATCGTTCCATTTATCTCAATTATCAGCGTACGATTACATTTAGTGTTTGTTGCAAGTAGTTATTGCTCTACAGCCTTTTGCTTTGCGTTTGTTAGGGTTTCAAATTCAATTTTACGTAGTTTCGTAAGTTTTGAGCTGAATTTAGCTTTTCTAGTCTTGATTTTGTTGTTGAATAAGTAATCTGTTATATTGAATGATATAAAATTAGTAGGCATAATTGTTCTTAGTATTCAAATAGAAGTTATGGTGGTTTTGGATGCTTATGATGTTCTGTTACACCACTGAAGTTAAATGTATATCTTATATGTGAGTTTAGGTAGTTTAGACATAGATTGATTAGTGTCTTGTTGCGGATCTATGAATAGAAGCGATGTAGATGCATACATTTTAAGTTTATTTATGCCTTCATGTGATACATACTTTATGTATGATGATTTCAAGAGATTGTAGAATAAAATATATGCATGATATTCACTATCAGATGATAGAGATGTGCAGTTCGTTGACATTAGCTTGGCCACAGTCTAATGTTTGTTAATACTATGAGGTGAATGCTGCTTTTAATTAGGTTATACAAAATTTTAGAAAAGCTTTTTGTTTACTTCTTTAGCTGCTAAAGGTATCGGTGTGTTGATGTTTCAATGTACTTGTAGAGCGGTAGTGCTAGGTTATATGCTATTTCATTGGGTGCTGGAAGCTTGGTATGGTCTTGCATCTTGGACCTTTTATTACCAACTGACAACCATAGTGATAGAGAATAAGCATATGGGGACCAATACACTTATCAACTTTTCTCATAAAGTGCCTTTTGTGTGTGTGTGCGCGCACTCAGTCTGTTTCTATGTTTCATATAAGGCACAGCTTGCAAGTATCTTCGCATGGCTTTTCAAGAATCTTGCATCTCTGGTGCTTTAAAAATCTGCTTTTGGTTATCAGAAGTGCTACTGATATTGTTCTTTAGTTGTCACGGAGTGCTATATTTTGACATGGACACTTCAAAGAATAAGAGTACAAATGGGTTTTTATGAGTGATAAGGATATTAACAGCTGTGCAACTTCTTTCTATATAAACCTCAGTGCTAGTTTTTCATGCTTATAAATCTTTTAACAGGTTAAGCTATATGACGACTGTGATAAAATTCTGGATAGCAGAATTGTAAAGCTTGATGATGCTGTGAGATCCGGTGAAACTTTAACATTTGGTGCTTTTCTTGTGGATATTGGTGACCCTCATGGAGAAAGTAAACCCTTACCAAACCCGATTCTTCGAAGAGACAAAACTATGGCTGATAGGGATGGCAAACCCAACAGTAGTAAGTTAAAAGGTTAAATACACACCAATTTCAGGCAATGTGCTCTTTACACAAAATACAATACACTTTAGTTTTTGTTCATTTTACAAATAATATTTCACAACTTTTGTTATACATGGTAGAGACATTACATCTGATTTGACAATCATATGGTGATACAGTACAACAATTGAAGTAAATCATCATCACTGGACTAAGTCTGAAGCATGTTGCTATTTCAATTATATGATGAAAGTATATTGCCTGAAATGTATGGAAGTTAAAGTATTTTCTATTTTTATAAAAAAATATGTTGCCTAAATGGGATTAAGCCTAAAGTATGTTGCTATTGTGTGCACTTAGCCGTACTTTGAATGCTAACTGCTTGTTCTCTGATGTTTAGTTGGTAATTTTCTCACTTTTGTCGTGCTCTTCCTTTCTCCTTTAGGAACCAGCAAGGGTAGCTTGCACGTTGGTAAAACATCATCAATCAATCTGAGTCCATCACATAAAATCATTAGAGGTTAGTTACAGTACATTGATAAACATATAGTGTACACTACCCACGTTAATAATCAATCTTTCCGTAGTCTGTGCCCAAGTGTATGTCCATGCACTCAAAATAGACGTAACCTATCCTATGTGGCTAATATCAAATTTTATTACACATGATGAACTGCTGACCAATAGTGACAGTAATTGTGTACCATAAGGCCTCACCATAAATCAAAAGACAAAAGTTAAGAGCAGTGTTGGCAAGTAGTACAAACTGAGATGCCAGTTGAACTCTAAGTTAAATACGGAGTACGGACTAGTAATCTGGGATATTAAAGTGCAGATAACAGTTTTACACTTTTTTTGGCTGTTAACGATACTAATCCGTTATAGATGCTCCCACACTCCCCCTATTTACTGGTTTGAATCTGTTACATATACTCAGTGGGTTTATAACTACAGAAAAGCTCACCTCCTAAAAGACTTCACCTTCCGTTAAACAACAGGGGGCAAATTATGTTTCTGACACCCGTTCTTAAAACAGCCATATCACATGTGCAAAGAAATTCTTGAAATTACTAAGATCCTACTTATACAAAGAGCTTATCTTGAAAAGATGTTACGTGCCATTGTACTTACGTTAAGCTTCATGATATCAGAGTTCAAAAGACGTGAGGTCAACAAGTATTGTTCTTCACCCAGTGTGCAAGACACAGTGAAAGCTGATTCAACAGGTTATCTCTTAATTTATATATTGGAATCTGTGATATTTGTCTTATTATTCGGTATCAATCAAATGGTTTAGTAATTAATTGAAGATATCCCACAAATGATTTACTCAAATGTAAGTTTAATTTTTTCCTCTACGTAGGACAGTTACATATTGCTTCCATGTTGCTGATTTCATATTCTTCTTCTTCTTCGTCTTCCTCTTCCTTTTTTTTTTTTTTTTTTTTTTTTTTTTTTTTTTTTTTGCAATTAGAATGGGAGGTCTTGTACACTGCCCAATTAACGCAAAAAGCAAAGAAATTTCATGATGGAATCTTGAGAGTTGCAAATTCTGGACTCCGTGGGAGGCAGGTTTGATTTTTGACCCACTACTTGTGTAGCCATAAAAATGGATATGTATGTGCTCATGCTATTAGCGTTTTTTTCAGGCCTTTCTGTATGATGGAACAAGGAAACTCTTAGAAAGCAGATTCCTTAGAACTGAGGAAAAGATCAGTGTCGGTGAATCACTTAGATTTGATGGTCATATAATGGACATTCTAGAGCCTAAAAACAATAAACCTCTCAAAGATACAAATGTTGATAGAAGTAATTGCTATACACAGAGTACAATGCAGTCGAAGATTCACGATGAGCATCTTGATGGTTCGTTAATCTATTCCTGAATTAGAATTGTGACTACAATGAAACATGATTAATGATGTACGAGTGAATGGCCATTCAACTTGTAGCATCGAGATTCATGTCATATTTGTATTTTTGGTGATTACTTACAGTCTTATGTTTCAATGAAATACTGTTGCATTGATGTCAAACTATGTGACTTCAGATTTCAAGAAATGTGAAATGAACAAGTCTTCCATCTCAGCAAGCTGTCCATATGCAACAAAAACTAATTTAACAGGTTATTCTTTTTACTTACTTTAACACAATTGTTTGCTTAGGTGGACTATATGCATGTAGCCAAGCTATATTATGTCCTTTGACAGTTTGCAGTCTAACTCTTGTATTTCAATGGTTATTTCCTTCCTCATCTTCAAATAGAGTGGGACGTGATGTACACTACTCAAGTGACCCAAAAGGCCAAGAAGTTCCATGATGGTGTCTTGAAACTTGCAAGTTCTGGATCACAAGGGAGGCAGGTTAAATTTTATCATATCTACTGTTCAAAATGTGTCCATCTCTTTTTCTGGTGCAGTGATTGCTTTGGTCAGAATTATGATCTGGCTTAAGGTTACTATATACATGAAGAGTCATAATAATCTTCGTGTGTAATTGTGAAACAATGTATCTATTTGTAAGTACATTCGATCTAATAAGTACCTTGTGTTAGAATTGAAAGAATCAGAATTGATCAATATATTTCTCGAAACAAACTAAAAGGAAACTTAAATTGGGGTTATCTGCTAAATCTACGGTAGAGCTGTTTATGAATGTCTTCGTGGTGGCCTTGATTTTGTAGCAGATCTCCTCTCAGCTTTAGTTTATGATTGCTTGTACGGTATACTTGAAAGTAATGCTTGTCTTCCAAGTAGCTGTAAAAGGTTAAGTGAGTTAAAGTCTTATAACCGTTGTGACTATTCCTGAAGGACATTGAGAGGTGAGTCACAAGCAGAAATATCATGTGTATGGAGACAACTTGTGTATGTACACGAGGTAGATGGGAAACCTAGTAGCATTCTCTCTTTCTTTCTCACACTTCTGGTAATAAAAAGGGGAAAAGCTTAGAGTGTAAATTTTATTAATAGTCCCTATACTGTTGCGTAAGTAATAAGTTTATACCATATACTTTTTAGTTAGAGTTTTGGTAATGATAAATGATTCTGTATTATATATTAGTTTTAGGAAAAACATGAGAAAGTAAAATTCTGGTCACATTCTGTCTCTGAAAATTTAACACACCAGCTTGTTTTTTATTTTTTTTTAGAAAAAGCAAGAAATTTTATTAATAAAACTTTAAATAAATACACCAGCTTGTTTTACCTTTTACCTTACAGTGACATTTGCTGTAAACATTTTGTCCACCACTTTCTTTGACGGGCTATTCTTGCGTTATAGGAGGCTACTTTGCTAGCAGAAGATGGAACAGTTTTGTCCCACAGATACCTAAAGCTATCGGAAGACATCAAAAGTGGAAGTTCATTTAACATGACAAATTACTTGGTAGAAGTTGGTGAACCTAGCAAACATTCTGAAGGTAGGTTATATAATTTGATAGTGTCGTAATGCTGTGAAACTACTTGAACTATGGATAAGATAATATTCTTCTGTGAATGGGTTATATATGCAGGGGAATGTCCAAGAAATGCTTCTACAGGGGAAAATGAAAGCCTGGACATTAGGAGCTTCAATGTTGATAGTATCAAATTATGTAAGAGAATTCCGGCTACCAGACCACTATCTGATGGTAAGAATATGAATTTTGATTACTTTCGTCTTATTTGCTGGAATTTGGGTTTAGTACACAATCAAGCTGTTATAATTTAAAGTGAATGAACTGTTTTCTGCTGGTATATTGCAATAAGGAAATGCTGTTTTAGTTTTAGCTATACATTGTTTTCTTGATGTAGGATCCAGTTATGAAACCCCCTTCCTATATTTATGTCTTATATTTGTAGAAAAACCTCCAAAAAGAGCTTCGCCGTTGCAAGATATCGGATTAAAGGCTAAAGATTCTGTTGCAGATAAAGTTATACCAGCAACTATCAGCAAAAACAAGCCTGTATGTGATGGTATGTAATATAAGCTGCTACATGTCTGACTAAAATTTTTCACTGCAAGAACTTTGTACCTCTATTATCTCTTTTCAACAAGCATTCTTGCTAACAAGTCATAATAACACTTTAAGTTATATATGTAAGCTTATCTTATTATTCTTCTTCAATTAGAATGGGATGTCATGTACACTACTCAAGTAACCCAAAAGGCCAAGAAGTACCACGATGGTGTCTTGAAACTTTCAAGTTGTCGATCGCTAGGGAGACAGGCAAAATCTCTCTTTCCTATTGTCCAAAATGTTTACATCTCTTTTTCTGGTGTTGTGATTGGTTAAATTTTCCCTCTAGTCTAAGGTTACTATGGACAATGAGAAACACACATAATAATCTTCATGCATACTTGTGGAACTTTCTAGCAGATCTTGTCTAAACTCTATCTTGATAATTCCTTAAGCACTATGGGTTTCAATGTGATTAAAAACGAACAGGCACTTAAGTCCTAGCCCTTCTAATATTCCTTAAGGAACAGGTTTTAGTCCCATAAATCTGTTAAGAATTTTCAATAAAGATAAATTACTATTCGTACAGGTATGTTCCAGTTTAACCTAAGTTCTCATACTTGTTTAAGTGATTGGTTTAGCAGCCACTGCCATCATTGCATGATGCCAGAACTAGGACTTCAGGTTTTTTGTTATCATTTCACTCATCTTAATTCTTGGAGATGGGGCAATTTTGTCCCATAGATATATTATTTTGATGGGACGGAGTTACATCTCAGGAGGCTACTTTGTTAGCAGACGATGGAATGATTTTATCCCACCAATACCTTAAACTATCAGAAGACATCAGCTGCGGGAGTTCATTCAACATGACAAATTACTTGGTGGAAGTTGGTGAACCAAGGAAACGTTCTGAAGGTAGGTTTTGTGGTTCCTTACTGGCATAATTCTGTGAAAGTACTTAAAACTCTGTATACAGTTGTGCTCTTTTTTTAAAGGCTTAAATGTGTAGGGGGTTGTCAAAAGAAAGCTTCTATATCGGAAAGTGAAACCCCAGAGACTAGGACCTTTGATGTTGATGATATCAAATTATGTAAGCGAATGCCAGCTACCAAACCACTATCTGATGGTAAGAATGTTATTTATTGTTGTATCATTATTTTGCTTTCGGTACATCATCAAGCGGTGATAATTTAAAGTGAGTGACTTTTTTAACAGGTGTTGTGCTTTATGGAAATGTATTATTTGTCATTTAACTAGTGATTCACTTTTGATGTCTAAGACGGTCATGATATTCCTTTTTCTAAATCGATGTCTTTTATTTGTAGGAAAAGCTATAAAAAGGGCTTTGCCATTGCAAGATACTGATTCAAAGGTTAAAAACTCCAGTGCAGATGAAGTTATTGCAATGACTATCAGCAAAGACAAGCCTTTACGTGATGGTGTGTAATTTAGTTTGCCATTTGGTCTGACTAGAGCATATAAGTGTATCAGTTATGTACCTCTATTATCGCTTTTCTTTAAGGATTCTATGAGCAGCATTTCTTACATATGGTGAAGGGTTGGTTAAGTTGATAGCAGATAGCTTGTTTCAGGGGTTGGGTGAGCATGCATTTGACCAAAATGTTGTCTGTAACTTCATCTGATGAGTATATGCTTTCATGGCCATTGGAAACTTGAGAGATGTAGATGGTGATCTGTTGTTAAATAAAAATTCTACTCCAAATAATTGTGATTGTCTTTATTACTGTCTTTTTCTGTATGCAGCCCATTCTATTTTGTCCTTTCTGAAAAAACCAAGTGCTCAAGATGGTGTTATGGAAAAAGTAAATGTAAAGGAGATCCATCCTTCACAGGTATCAGCATTTGTTCAAGCAGGCATCCAGTATCAGGTGGAGGTGCATCCAGATTCCTGTAGCAAGAGATCTGAAGAGGCAGTCTGCAATGAGGAAACTCGAGCTGCTAATGTTGGAGGACACCCTGAAGCGATGTCTTGTGAAGGTATTTATATTGTGATTACGTGTATTAAGCTAATGTTATTTGTTATTAGTTTTCCTTAAGTTAAACCTTATCAGTGCAATGATCAGAAAGTTCTAATGTAGAAACACGTATCTTTTGCAGCAACATCTAGCTCAAGCTTCAATGAATTAGCTCAAAAAACTAAAGATCAAAGCAACACTGAGGTACTTGTTTGAATGTCTTCTGTTTTTTTTTTTTTTTTTTTTTTTTTTTTTTTTTTTTTTAATATTATTTGCTAGGTTGTGTGTAGCAACGAAGTTTACTTACATGTGTTGATGCTTGTGTAAGTGCATTTTATGTGTTCGTGAGGATGCTTGTTTATGGGTCATGACTGATTACCATTGCTACATTTTGGTTATCTGTAAAAGTCTTCAACTTTTTGTATCTTAGATCTATCACTTTTCTGAATACCGTTTTGCTTTAATGCAGATTTCTGGTGATAATAGGACGATTGACTCTAGCGTGAATGATGTCTCTATCGACACTAAGAATGGTTTTAAGAAAACAGACTCAAGAATTGATGAATTCCCAAGTTTTGATCTTGGAATTGACTAACGGACATATTATGTTGCCTGTACTTCATCCTTGCAGTTTCCTCACCAAACGACTCCACCCGATAAGAAGAAAGTGTATACAGGAAAATTTTGTTCAGGGTTGGTTAACAGAACTTTATTAGAAACTAAAGCACTTATAATATGTACTCTTCTGAGGATCTTATATGCCTAAACGACGGTGACTGGTTTCTCTGCAATTTCTAGGATTTTGATATGTATAACATTTCTTATCTTTTAGATCGATAAAATCCACATTCAAAGCAATCTCTTCTGGAAAACATCCTTACCAGGAAATATTGGTTTCTTCATGTCTATCTATACTATACAATATTGTTCTTTGACATGTACCTGTTAAGCAAGACTTTAAAAAGGTTTCTGGTTTTTTTAGAGTAGACTCCCATATCTTGTTTGCTTTGTTTTTGTGGATACAACGATTGTGATCTCCAAGCCTCTGGTGGTTCCTGTAATTACAGGGTATGTTAAAAAAACGGTGTTAGATACACCGGTGGCCTTTAGTTCTGTTTGTTTGGTATGACTTTCCCCCATTATTGTAACTACTTGAAATCTCAAGTTATAGCTATAAAAAATATGAAAGTATTTAGCTTACTTTCTTTGTGCTACTGGACGAGCTTGGACTGATTGATCGATGAACAGAAGACGCAGAAACTTTGACAGATAAACTTGGGCAAGTAGATTCATTTGCAGCAGACACTGAGCGTTTAATTGAGAAACGAAGTGGTGAATTTGACCTTGATCCTTTTTTTTTGGTTTCCAGGTACACACATAATTAGTACGTAAAGTAGGACAAACTTGAAAATATTATCAACTAACTTGATTTCTGCTAACCTAGTCTTTTGTGTGATGCAGCCTTTGTGAATGAGAAGGCAATTGGGGACTTGATAGAAGCTTGTCCAGAATACCCTTTTCTGCACAAGTATCTTATACTTTGAACTTTTCTTGGTGGAGCTCCTACAAAGGTAAGTGGCGACCACTCACAAACATGAAATTTAGTACTATGTGTTACCTTAAACCTGATGACTGGATCATTCCCTTTTCTTCTTTAATAGCTTTTGAAATGCAACCCTCTGTATATAATCATATGGTGATTTATAGTATTAGAAGTCACCTTCTATTCCATAGGATCCTAAAACACTAAATCCCTAGCAACCCATGCCCTTTATACAAAAGAAATAATATAAGATAACATATACACTAATAATCTTTAGAGCAATCAAAGAATTTTGTAAGATAGCAGAGAAGAACATGGATGACCTTGGACAGGGTACTGCTTATGATATTTCAGTGTTGGCATCATCAGTGATTGCTGTGATCGTCTACCATGGTTACCATATTCTTGGCATGTTCGTAAGCTCTGCCATAATCTCTCAGAAAATCACACACAATTAAAATAGAACTTTATTCTAAATGGTGGCCCATTTAATTGTGAATGGGTCGATTTTTGTTTTTCTTTTCTTTTTTTTTTTAATCTCAAATGGGTCATATAAATAAATATTAGCTAAAAGGCAAGCGGGTCGAAACGGGTTGAAAGTCGCCCAAAATCTACTTTTTGTACATACGTCCTCACAAACTACTTTTTCTCAAACATGTAGATTTATTGTTGTAAGATTATTGTTTTTGTGACTAAGCATAAATTATTGATAATTTTTTTACGATATAAAAGGGAGTATTTGTCGGTCAACCCAACCCGGGTTGTTTCAACCCAAACCCGTTTTGACTCGTTATCCAGTCTGCACAACCATCTTGGCACCTTTAGTTTCTACCCAAAAGGATACATAATAATTTTGGACATGACCTAAGAATCGAGCAAATTGATCACCTGTTCAATGCATACCAATCGAAGCTTTGTTTTGGAAACAGCAGTGACATGTTGATCTAAGAACTTATCAACTTTATTAGTCACAGAGCCCAAGTGGTCAATGGTTTTAATCAGAGATTTGGAGATGTAGTCCTTTAAGCTTTCTAACAGCCTATGTTTGTTAAGAGCGATAAAAGTAATCAAGTAGAAAACATAATGTAAAAAGAGTAGATCACAATGAAGCAAATGTGCCACTTACATTTGTTTCTGATCACTCTTGTTATATGAATCTTCAAAATGCTCTGCAGCCGAGTACAACTGTTCTTTTACATTTCTCAAGTCCTGTAAAGTTTTCATTATTTAATATAGGCAACCGATTTGTGTTTTTATAATGCAGAGAATATATACAGTCCAGAACTTGAAACTAAGCTCATTTCTAACAAATTTGATTGGTTTGTTATACCAACGTTAGAACGATTTAACAACGTGAAAAGTCGTATTCGATACTAAGCATGTGAGAGAGAGTGAATAGACCTTGAGTCCATTGGCAAAGAGCAAGCTATGCCTCAAGAGAACTTCATGATAGTTGGAAAGTGGATGAAGATCATTAACAGGAGATGTGTTCTTACTCTCCATTAGGATATAAACAAACCCAAGTTTCCTTCACCTGCTTAGACACTATAAACACCTAAACACAAAACTTAACATATAGTGAAAAAGTATACGTTATAGGTCATACAAGCAGAAAGCAACTTGTTGCTTGACCAAGTGAGAGTGGGACCTGGTGAAGACTAGGTTTGTAGGGGTTGAAAAGATCTGAAATATTGGTTTTGGAGGCAGAGGTCATATTTGCTTTCCAACATAATCAACCACTCCACTTTCTTTGGAAACCAAAATCTATGTAGGTGATGCGGTTTAGGTTTAGGTTTAGGTGTACCTTAAAAATAACCCCCACAAGGGATTTAATGGTTTCATGCAAGTTTTGTGGCATATTATTTTATGAATGAAATAATTACACTGGTCAGATGAAATGTATAACATGTCAAAACGGGTAACTTTTTACAACATGGTATGTTGACATATCACCACTTTTTAGTGCAAATTGTGAATTTTAAGTAATAGATATATGAAGTATGATTAAAAAATTTATTTTGTAAAAGAAATATATATGATTTTATTTTACCTGCTTTGACCTGCAAAGATGCAAGACAAATTGATCAATTTTCACATAAATGGGCTGAAATGGGTACGTTTGACATATATAATCTCTCTCACAGTCTAAAGTTACTCACCCACACGTGTTCATGATTAGTGTTTTATAGTGGTAGATTTAATCTATTTTTGCTTCTCCAGGAAGACATTTTACCAATGATGATGAGTTAAAAGTAAGTAAAACCCATTTATAGAGGAGTAATGATAACAAAAAGTCCTCCCAAATAATCACTCTCAACTAACTGGTGATGTCAAATTCCAGTAATCTGGCTTTAGCCATCACCCAGAATTCATGGCTTAATGCACGTTTTACTAAATTATGTGTTGATCCCAGATGCGACCCCGCGGGACCTACCATTAAGTAATTACATCATATGTTCATTTTGCTCTATACAAAGTAATGATGATGAGTTTGATGGTAGCTTTTGTTGAGTGCGTGCAAAACAGGGAATTGTTCTTGAGAATTTAATAAAATACTAAATATAGGGAAGAGTAATTAGCACACCAACTGATTCCAATATTCCATCATCAAAAAGGACCACAATAAACAACCTCCAATTTCTTGCATTACAGTTCAGATTTCCTTATAAAATTTGTTAGGATCATGATTCATGAGTGATCATGAATGTGCTAAATCTTTGTGGACCTATCTTTAGTACGTTGCTCGTGCCGGATGATAAGAGTCGATCGTCGATCTTTGTTCCAACAAAGAGACCAAGAGAGTGAAGTCATGACCTACCTTCCAAGAATTAAAAGTTGCTCAAGGGAAATGTATTTGCAAATGTATGCTTGTAAATCATTCAAGGCCACAAGAATATACTTGTAAAAGAGAACACCTTACAAGTTATTTCTCATAAATATCCAACCAGCTACCATGCTGCATTGAACACTCCACAGTTGGTGAATGATACAAAGATCAAAGCTATAAAAAAATGGTTGCAACATGGGTGAATGAGAGAGAACATGAGAGAGGTTGGGACATGGAATTATACACAAACATTTGTACCATAAAATTTCACATATGGTTTGTAATAAGAAATCCAAATACATGATATTGTGGTCAACTGTATGCCAATAGTTATATAAATTCTAGGATGCTAATCTAATTGTTTACACAACTAGTAAACTGTAACTAATCACATATATAACATATAATTTATAGTATGAGAGAAGCTCCACCACATAAAACCGATGCCAAACATACCGAAATAACAATGGTCTTGATTGGCATCCTTCCTTTATCATTCCTCAGTAACATGGCTTCATAGACCGGCCAACTATTTAACACCCCGAAACCAGCTAGAATCAATTGCGCAAACAACTTTTCAAAATTCCCAACAGTCAACATCTGATTTATCCCAACTATCAACGTGAATAAGTTGACAATTGCTGCAGTTGTTAGGAGTACAAACATGGCGGAATGGACCCCAAATTCCATAAGTCCTTGATCATATCTCTTGCTTTGTTCATCATCTTGCACTTTGCTTGTCACATTGAACCCTTGTGTAGCTATCCCCAAGTGTTTAAAAAAGTACTCAACGAGTCCAAACAAATAGGGTGAGAGTCCCCTTATTAGCCATATCCTTTGATCATTCCACCATCTCTTATATGTGCTATTGAATAAGATGAAGTCATAACAATCTTGCCCATATGCTCCAAGAAATAGGAATGCATATAACAAGAACAATGGATCCGTCACCTGCACATCACAAAAGTTAAAGGGCTAGCCCTTCTATCGACAAAACTAAACCCAATATCGTTCGGAAACTAAAGAGAAATATACCTTCGGGAAGATGTATAATCCATTCACAAGGGCAATTTGAGGAATGAATGAGTATATTGTGATGGGGATTGACAAGATGGGCCAAAAAGCATAATGCGCGTAACATAAGCCCATGACAAAGCCCATGTAGCGTGACCCAAAAACCACAGGAATGTATTTTGAGAAGGCGACCTCAAGAAGTCCAATGGCCCATCTCTTAGTTTGACTAACCGCGTCAATGAGGGAGATTGGGACATCACCCAAAAAGGCCGGCCTACTCGGGTTGCAAAAGATAGCCTTCCATCCTTCACATTTTAGTCGATATCCTGTGAAATAATCTTCTACAAGCGACCCATACCGAAATCCCAACTACAAGTAAACAAGAAGAATTCAAATAATTATATGCTTATGACACGACCGCATAAAGGTTTGGGATATGACTCACTTGAAATCCCCACTTGGTGTCGCTTTCATAGTTGCACTCTGCCACATTATGAGCCAACTCAATGATTGATTGGGCCGAAATAGGCTTCTGAACCACATGGTCCGGTCTCAACTCTTGCATTTCTGGTGGCACCATTGACGTGGGGCCACCAAAGAAAACTCGACGAAGGAAGAAACATCCACTTCCAACATAATTAGGGCCTTGGAAACCATCCATCCCAACCGGGTTGGCTACAAATAATCGCAAGAATTCACCTCCATAAATGTCATCTTTGTTGAGCCCGTGATAACGTTGAGGGAACTGAACATATCCTAATGTGGGTCGA
The DNA here is from genome assembly GCA_963930675.1 of Gnaphalium uliginosum. Classification (NCBI taxonomy): domain Eukaryota; kingdom Viridiplantae; phylum Streptophyta; class Magnoliopsida; order Asterales; family Asteraceae; genus Gnaphalium; species Gnaphalium uliginosum. The sequence continues at coordinate 13,595,508 of OZ005684.1, forward strand.
AGTACTGGATCCGAAATGTAACACAAGACCCTTTCAGGTGTTCGAGGATCATTAGAGTACATGTCGCAATCTTGAGTGAGAACTATAGGTGCATTCGTCATGACACCCGATACTCGAAGCTATAAAATAACAATAGTGAGTACATTTAGTTGAATAACAAAATCTGACTAATTAAACAATAAAAGTAAACAAAGTTTATTTCGGAATAACTAAAGTGTAAAAGGGTCCTTTAACCTAGCGGTACGTAAAGATGTTATTTGTTCAAGTCTCGTTAAAAGACAATTTGAATTATGGTTTGCACAGGATGATAGCATATTGACAGGGAAATACAACATAAATGCGGAGGTTACAGGTTCAATCTCCATCCTGATATTCTTTAATCGCGAATTACACGATTTACCTCAGTCATATTGTTCACGAGATCGATCTGTGAGGACCTAGAGGGTTGGTTACTCTTTTTCATATAATTTCCGAAAGGTAATGATTTGACTCGTTAATTAAAAAAGTATGATCTAATGTTAAAAGACGAAAGATTAATATCTAAATATAGTTTATAACGGCATCTATTATAAAATGTTATCCAACGTCTTACATTACAATTTGATCACCCTTTTTTCGTAGTGAAATTCCAATAAATACGATGAATTTTAATTGGACCGGAAAAACGTATATAATAAAGAAATTTTGGAGTGTTACCAATGAATTGAGAGCACCAGCCTTGAAATGGTGTGGGGAAGTTTTGTTTTTTCCTCTTGATACGTACACAAGATTTGGTATCGACTGCCCCTTGTTGTCCTTTTCCTTTGCACTCTCGATCAATACCTATCTCCAAATATATACAATTCCAAATTAATTTAATTATTCTACAATATAATTCCTGTCCCCATAACATATATAAATCTATCATACAAACATGTGGCGTATATGGTTACAATACTTATCATGATTCGTCACAAAAGAATATGCGAACTCGTGATTATAAAGATAAACGTGTCGGATGGGTTAGGTAACGGATCAAATTAGGTGACATTTAAGTAGATTTAATTAAGTGGACCTGTTGGGTCTGAAGATGGCTAAGTGCTTGAATGAAGATTACTACTGCTGGTTAGACCACAACTGCTGAGATACTACTGTTTGAAGAAAAGTTTCTACTGCCAGAGTAGAAAAGTTAATACTGTCGGGTTTTGTACTACCAGTAGAAACAGTTACTATTGCTTGAGTTAGTACTGTCAGTATAAAGTTACTACTGCTGGGTGAAGTTACTACTGCTGGGTGAAGTTACTACTGCCATTACTAAGTTACTATTTTCGGGTAAGTTACTACTCTTTATAACTTACTACTGCTAAAGAGTTAATGTTGTTACTTGGATTACTACTGTTCTTCAGCATTAGTACTGCCCGTGTATTTTCGAAGAGTTTCTACTGTTTATGATTAGAGCATCTTCTCTACCTAGTGGGTCTGATCGAATATCGGCTCTGCAAAAAGCAATCACTCAGAAAAGCAGAGATTGGCTCAAGACGATTGGCCACGATTAGATAGAAAGTTCTCTTTTCATTAATTGCAATAACGTGTAAGAGGAGCTTTATATCTCTATAAATAGAGCTCCTTACCTTCAGATTAGATATACAAGTTATGTAATAAACATAAGAAATAGATTAGCTTCAAGGTTAATTGTAACCCTAATACTCAAGTGTATTCGTATTATTCAAGTAATAATATTGAAGCTTTTGATATTTAATTTCTTGTGTTATTTCTGCATATTAATCGTATCTCGAACAATTGATTAAACTTCTTTATTTATAGAATCATATTACGTGATTCCTCTATAAAATATTTTTGGCTTTATATTGATCTCAAAGGATCAATCGATCCTGTCAATTGGTATCAGAGCATGTGTTAAAGCATTGAATATAAGAAGTTGAAAAATCACTATTCCATTGAGTTTTTCTTACAAAATTACATATACTCTGTTTGATTACTATTAATTTTTACTGTTTTATTGAAGTCTTAAAAATCATTTAAATCACTTTTCAAAATGACTTCAGAAACCAGTGATGGAATCTAGGCCACAAGAATTCCCATGCTTAAACCTAATGAGTATGATATGTGGAAAGCTAGAATTAAGCAATACATGCTTCTTACTGATTATTCCATGTGGGAAGTCATTGAAAATGGACCTAAATATGCTATTGATAGTGATGGTGCTAAAATTCCCAGAGTACCACCAACATCTGATGCAGAAAGAAAAGAGAGATCAACAGAATTAAAATCTTTAAGTACTCTATTGCTTTTTATTCCATATGAGTACCAAAGAAGATTTGAAAAATGTGATGATGCTCAAGAACTTTGGGAAACTATTGCCAAATGTTTTGGGGGTAATGAAAGCACAAAGAAAACTCAAAGATCCATGTTAAAGCAACAATTTAAAAATTTTATGGGTGTAAAATCTGAAACCTTAACTCAAACCTTTGACAGATTTTCAAAATTAGTTGGAGACCTAGAAAACCATAATGTTAAAATAGATAAAGATGACTTGAACATGAAGTTTTTAAGGTCCTTAGGTGATGAAGGGACAATATACACTGTATCTTTGAGACAAGGTAGTAACCTTGATGAGAAGGATTTAGATGACTTACATAATGATTTAAGATCATTTGAGTTTGAGGTTGAAAGCAAGAAATAAATCTCTACATTCTCAAATAATGCTGCTTTTGTGTCCATGGGAGGACAACCAACTAAAAATCTAAATCAATATGGAACTACTTCTATAAATCATGGGACATCCTCTAAGGATAAACCTAATGACTCTGTTTTAAAAGTTTTTTATGCTAGTCATGTGAATTCTTCACTAACTAATGGAGAGCTAGAACAAGTAAATCCTGATGATTTAAAAGAAATGGACTTAAAATGGCAAATGACAATGATAACCTTAAGAGCAAAAAGATTAATGCAAAGAACAGGCAGGAGCAACTTTGCATATAGAAGAGAAGATGGTGCATGATTTGATAAAAGTAAAGTGGAATGCTTTAACTGTCATAAGCAATGCCACTTTGCTAGAGAATGCAGAAGTTCAGGAAGAACAGAAGGAAACAACCAGAGAGCTGGAAGTTTCAATGGAGCTCAAAACAGAAGCATCCCAATCCAAAACAACTCCAACTCAACTGCACTAGTATCACAAGATGGGATGGGGTTTGAGTGGAGTGACCAAACAGAACAGGAGATGCAGAATCAAGCACTGATGGCAATTACTGAATCAGAATCTACTTCTGAGATTCCTTATGAGGTACAAAATAAATTATATTCCTCTATTTATAAGAAAACTGTCAAACATTATAGGAATTAAAGAAATGGGATATTAAGAGCAGAGCAACCACTAATACCATAGAAAAGCTAGAAAAACATATTAAATCATATCAAGAAAATGAAACACAATATGATTATGATCTTAAATATGCTAGATGGGAAAGAGATTGCTTACAAGATAAAGTAGATGAGCTGAACAAAAAGGTTATAGAAGTTATAAATGAAAGAGATATCATTAAACTAAAAGCAAGTGATCTAGATAGTGCATCTGTTAAACTTCAAAATTTAATAAAAGCCCAAATACATGACAAGCTCAAAACAGGACTAGGTTACTCTAGTGTTCCACCACCTTATAACAACAATTATTTTCAAAAGGCTGAGGTAGACACAAGTGACTTAAAACAGGAAGTTCCAATTGAAGTTACTAAGGTGGATCCAGTTAAGAGCTTAGAAGTGAGTTGTGAGAAAGAGGTTGCTGAAAAGAAGAAAGTTGTTGAGAAGACTGATAAAAATCTGAATAAAGTAAAAATTACTAGGCTAACATCTAATCTAGATAAGATTAAGCTAGCAGAGGGTAAGAAATTATTTAAGGAAAAAGCCAAGATGAATTTGAATCTAAAATCTAAAAATGGATTAGAGCAAACAAAAACAGTTTGTAAAAATGAAAAGAAATTGTTAAATGATAGATCTGTTTTACATAACTGTGCTCACTGTAAATGCAAAGCAAGTTTTTCTTCATAAAAGGTTTATAAATCAAGTCCAAGAGGCAATCAAAGAAACTGAAATCAAATGGCTTTACATAAATTGGGACAAAACTTTTCAATTGTAAAAGAAAAGGCATGCTTTATATGTGGCAGATTCAATCATCTTCAACATGACTGTTTTTATAATCCCAAAAAAACTCAAAGTATTATAACTCCAGTATGGACAACATCTAACAGAGTTAATCAAATAAATTTTAAATCAAAAATTAACTCTGTTAGTGCTGCAAAAAGGATGAAGGCAAAAGCTAAAGTAGCCAACAGTAGTAAAACAAGGAAAACATCAGTAAAGATAAATAAGTATATTAATACTGCTAAACATTTTTATATTACTAATCATATTACTACTGTTGCAATGGAAACTGTGTCAAAAACAAGTTGGTTTTGGAAACCTGTTTCTACTGTAAAATCTAAATTACCAAAAACCAACAGTGCATCACAATCAATGATCTTCAAGAGAGTTGACTACATTGATGCATATGGGAACCCAGAACCACTCTGGTTTGGGTTTCCAAGAGAAATTAATTTTCTTCCTTTCTAAAATGTGCAGAGCAAGTCCAAAAGAAACTTATGGCATATTGATAGTGGATGCTCAAGGCACATGACAGGAGATAGATCAAAGCTACAGAATTTCAAGTATTTCAATGGTGGATATGTAGCATTTGAAGGAAATTCCTAGGGAGGAAGAATCACCGGAAAATGTATGATAAATGGTGACAAATTGAATTTCAATGATGTTTATTTTGTTGAGGAACTCAAATACAATTTGTTAAGTGTAAGTCAAATCACAGATAAAAGGAACCCAGTTCTTTTTACCAACACAGAGTGCTTTATTCTTTCTGAAGATTTCAAACTTGATGAAAGTAAAATTTTACTTAGAACTTCCAGAAAAGATAATGTATACTGCTGTGATTTGGCAAACCTGAATCCTCAACAAAACTTAAATTGTCTCCTATCAAAAGCATCTTTAGATGAATATGATCTTTGGCATAGAAGGATGTGTCACATGAATTACAAAACCATGAATAAACTTGTTAAAAACAAATTGGTAAGAGGTTTACCTGATAAAATGTATTCATGTGATGATCATTGTGTTGTCTGTCAAAAAGGCAAACAACACAAAATTTCTTTTAAGTCCAAAATTGTAAATTCAAACTGCACACCTTTACAGTTGTTACATATGGATCTTTTTGGTCCAACCAATGTAATGAAAATAGGCAAGAAACAGTATTGCATGGTGGTCACTGATGACTTTAACAGATTTTGTTGGGTTTTCTTTCTTAGAATTAAGGATGAAACTGGTGAAATACTAAGATCATTCATTACTAAAATAGAAAACCAAACTAATCAAAAGGTTAGAATCATCAGGAGTAATAATGGAACTGAATTTAAGAATCAAGATAAACAGTTTCTGTGAAGCTAAAGGTATAGAAAGACAGTTTAGTGCTCCTAGGACTCCACAACAAAATGGAGTAGCTGAAAGGAAAAATAGGACACTAATTGAGGCTACAAGAACTATGTTAGCAGATTCTAAATTACCAATAACCTTTTGGGCAGAAGCCATTAGTAGTGCTTGCTATGTTCAAAACAAAATATCTATTGTGAAGCCTCATAACAAGACCCCTTATGAACTTTTCTTTAACAGAAAACCACCTTTGATTAGTTTCTTAAAACCATTTGTGTGTCCTTGTACTATCTTGAATACCAAAGATCAACTAGAAAAGTTTGATAGTAAAGTTGATGAAGGTGTATTTGTAGGATACTCTACACAAAGCAAGGCTTATAGAGTATTTAACCAAAGAAGCAGGATAGTTGAAGAAAGTATGAATGTGACCTTTAATGAACATACTGTTAATACTGTTGGAAAAGGTCCAGAATGGTTGTTTGATATTGATGCACTAACAAAATCTTTTAGATATATGTTTGAATCAACAAGTACAGGTATGGGTGAACCACGCTGCTAAGAAATATGATAAATCTGAATATATTCTCTTTCCTATCTGGTCTAATGATCCACCACAATTATCTCAACCATCTCCACAGCAAAATTCACAATCATCAGGTCAAAGAGAAGAAACAGTAGAAGCATCTGCAGCATCTGATACTGCAGAAGATCAAGAAAGCTGCTCAAAAGTAGCAGAAGATAATGCAGGTGAAGAAATAGTGTCTGAACCTATCAGACAATTAAATGAAGCAGATATTGAAGAAGAAGGAAGTCCTGATTTGAATCTCACCAATCTAGACTCTCATATTCCTGTAACATTTCAACCATCTTCTAGGGTTCAACTCAACCATCCTCTAGAGAATGTTATTGGGGATATAGGATCTGCAAGGCAAACAAGGGGAAATCAGTAGTATATCAGGATTCAGAAAGTGAAAGCTTTATGAGTGAATGTCTGTTTGCTGCTTTTCTCTCTCAAATAGAGCCCAAGAAAGTAGTAGAAGCTCTAAAAGATCCAAGCTGGGTTGAGGCAATGCAGGAGGAGTTATTTCAATTCAAAATTCAGGAGGTGTGGTCATTAATGGATCTTCCTAAAGGAAAAAGACCTATTGGTACTAAATGGGTTTTTAAGAACAAAAAGGATGAAAGGGGTATAGTGATAAAAAATAAAGCCAAATTAGTGGCTCAGGGGTACAAACAAGAAGAAGGAATAGATTATGATGAAGTGTTTACTCCTGTTGCTAGAATTGAAGCCATAAGATTATTTTTGGCTTATGCTTCCTACAAGGGTTTCAAAGTCTACCAGATGGATGTGAAGAGTGCATTCTTATATGGCAAAATTGAAGAAGAGGTGTATGTTTGTCAACCTCCAGGGTTTGAAGATCCAAATTATCCAGACAGAGTTTATAGAGTTGACAAAGCTTTATATGGTCTGCATCAAGCTCCAAGAGCATGGTATGACACTTTGTCAATCTATCTGCTGAAAAATGGGTTCAATAGAGGAGCAATAGATAAAACCTTGTTCACAAAGAAGATCAAGAATGATATTCTTCATGTTCAAATATATGTGGATGATATCATTTTTGGATTTACAAGGGATTCTCTTTGAAAGGAATTTAAAGAACTCATGCATCAAAAGTTTCAGATGAGTTCAATGGGAGAATTGACTTTATTTCTTGGACTTTAAGTTAAACAGAGCAGGATGGTATTTTTATATGTCAAAGAAAGTATATAAATGATATTCTGGAGAAGTTTGGGTATAAAAATGCAAAAGTTGCAAGCACGCCAATGGAAAAACAGAAGCAACTACATGCAGATTTTGAGGGGGAGGATGTAGACATTCACCTGTATAGGTCAATGATAGGTTCTCTATTATATCTAACATCTTCAAGGCCAGATATTATGTTTCTTGTATGTGTTTGTGCCAGATTTCAAGCAAATCCGAAGTTATCTCATTTGCATGCAGTCAAAAGAATCTTCAGATATCTAAAGGGTCAACCAAAATTGGGCCTTTGGTATCCAAAAGATTCAACCTTTGATCTTATTGCATATACAGATAGTGATTATGGTGGGAGCTAATATGGACAGAAAATCAACATTTGGTGGGTGTCAATTTCTGGGTAGTAGATTGGTCTCATGGCAATGCAAAAAACAAACCATTGTTTCAACATCAACAGCTGAAGCAGAGTATGTAGCAGCATCAAGTTGTTGTGCACAGGTGCTCTGGATTCAAAATCAATTGTTGGACTATGGTTTGACTCTTTTAAATACTCGCATGTTTATTGACAATAATAGTGCAATCAGTATTATTAATAATCCTGTTAAACACTTAAAAACCAAGCACATTGAAATCAGATATCATTTTATTAGAGATTGTAATGAGAAGAAGTTAATTCAAATCATTAAAGTCTATACATTAAAGTCTATACTGATAATCAATTTGCAGATCTATTTATCAAAGCATTTGATGTTGGTAGATTTACATTTTTGGTTACAAGTATTGGAATGATAAATCCTAATTAAAGTTTTCTCATTAAAACTATAAAGTGCTTATACAAGGATTAATACTGATACACTAGTTAGTGCTGTTTCAGTAATTTTAATGTTGTCAGTATTAATTACTACTGATACTCACAAAGTACTGGCGGACTAATTAATACTGTTAAGCCTTATTACTACTGTCTTCACTAATTAGTACTCTATCATGTATATATATATATTGTTTGTTTTAGCTAACATTGTGCAGGTATTTAGTACTACTAAGGAATTAATTTTGATATTTAAATATATATATATATATATATATATATATATATATATATGCCAAAAGTTCAAATGAGAACAAAAAAAGGTACAGAACTGCGAGAACTTTTATATTTTAGGGATTTTCACATGTTTAATGATTCAATCACGTTTGAATATTGATATAGATTAATGTTCAAAGAAAAATAGTTTGAAAAAAACCTCAAAATGACCTTTAAAATTAAATTTATTTTTTTCGTTCACATGTGCACATATAATCTGTCCACATGTGAACATTTCATATGTTTCATAATTTAACATACATTTTGTGGTTTTTAACTTTTATTTGTTAATAATATGAACATTAAATTACATTTACATGTAATTTGTTGTGTTTACATGTATAAAAATAATGTAATTTAAAAGTTCTCGCAGTTCTGTACCTTTTTGTGGTTCTCGTTTGAACATAACCCTATATATATATATATATATATATATATATATATATATATATATATATATATATATATATATATATATATATTAATACTGTTTGTTATATTAGTACTGCTAAATAAGTTAGTACTGGTTATACAATTTAGTATTGATCGCTAATACTGCTAAATAATTTAGTACTGCTTGTAATAAGTTTCTACTGCCTTGTTCGGTTAGTGCTGCTTATAACTAGTTAGTACTGTTAGCAATATTAGTACTGTTCTTCAACTCATGTGTGATGTTAATACTGCTCATATGTTTTGTACTGTTCAAGTTAATACTGCAGGTAGTATTACTACTGTTCTCACACTTACTACTGTTTATGAATACTACTGGCATCTAGTTACTACTGATTATCAATTACTACTGCTAGTATGTATCTTTCTACTGTTCGAGAGTTATTACTGTTCTTGACTTTATACTGTTTTAATACTTTTACTCCTGTTAATATAATTAATACTGTTTTTGAGTTTCTACTGTTTGTGAAAATCTAGGGCTTGGCGTTACTACTTATACAACAGTATCAAGGTATAAAAAACACTTTCTTCTTTATTCTCTCGATCTGAACAGCAGAAACCTAAACTGCAGAAACCTTAACCACCTTCAACCAAAAATTTCAATAATCAATGGCGTCTACTTCCTCTTCTGATACATCACTTCCAATCGTTGATAACCACAATATGCTTGCATATTTGGTGAAGAAATCGGATGCGAAGGACTTTCATGAAATCATTGATTTCCTGGAGAAAGTCACATCCATTATGCTTTAACTGTAAATCCAACAGTTTATTACAAGCATATCAACTCATTCTGGAAGTACGCCAAAATCGAATCCATCGACGGCATCAAGCTTATTGTGTCGAAGGTGGAGGGCAAACGAGTGGTGGTGTCATAGGCGACAGTGCGCAATCATCTTCATCTAGAAGATTTTTCATGTATGAATTGTGTACAGGGCACTGTAATTTTTGAAAATTTAAAAAATATGGGTTATGAAGGGGATTTATCCAAATTTACTTTTTATAAAGGGCCTTTTCCCCATAATGGAAATTCCTAATCCATACAATACAACAGTGCCTGTCACCCAAACGAACAGGATGAAATGAGTTTGAGAGTGCAATTGCTTCTGCAATTGTATGTCTGGCTACAAACCAACTGTTTAATTTTTCTGGTATGATTTTTAATGGGATGCTCAGGAATATTGAGCAATCCTCTAAAAGGTTTTTAATTTATCCTAGGGATTTGTGCAAATCTTCTTAAATGAAGAAATACATGATTTACATGTACATTCCAAAATTTTGACAGTTCTGTCTCACACTCCAAAAGTTTTTTTAAACATGAGGAGATAGAACTTGAGATTTTCTAATAAGGTAACAGTATTATTTTCCACAATGCTTGTTGTACCTGCTACTAGGGATGAGGGGGCAGAAATCCCATCTGAACCCCAACCCACATCCACTAGTAAGGCATCAAAAAGAAAACAAGGGACCTCCAAGCCTACCAAAACAAAGTAACAAAAATAGGCACAACCTGAGGATCCTCCCCTCAATGTGCCTCAGCCAAATGTAGCAGAGGAGGTGGTCCATGAGGAGTGGGGTGACCATTCTGGAAGGGCTAACTCTACTGCTTCTAGCCCTCTGACAGAGCAGGACAGGGTTAACATAGATAAGACCCAACCAGAGGCAACTGCAACAGATGAATCTCATTTGGGAGATGATTCTAATGCAGGTCCCAGTACCAAGAACCAAGGGGCCTCTGCTGATCAGGCTAGGCCTGAGGCAGAAGGTAATGTTTCCGATGATTCACCAAGGGATCCACATCCTAAAGGTGATGAGGATAGTTTTAACCAGGATGTGATGGGAATGTTAGAGTTTATGTGGGATGAGGTAAAATTGATGAAGAAGGTGATCAAAAAGCAAAACAGAGACATCATAAAGCTTCCTGACTTTGTTGATCTCCAGCAACAACAGATTGCCAACCTGAAGAAAGCTCTTGTGAAATGCTTAGATGAAAATAAAAGGTATGTATGGGTAGATGATGTTAGGGATGATGATGAACTTGTGACTGGAGAAAGGGTTGAGCAAGAGAATGAAATTGAGAATGATGTGAATGATGATGAGCCTGTAAAGGAAATGGGTGCAGAGGCAGAGCCCATGGGTGGAGAAGAAGAGTCTAGAGTCTATTCCAGGATAAAGGAGAAAGGGGTCTCATTCTCTGAGCCAACAGAAAAATCTTCTAGAGGTGAGATGTCCAAAATTGACCCTAAGGATAAGGGAAAGGGTGTGGTAGTTGAAGAAGAGCCTGCAAAGAAAATAAAAGGAAAGTTTGGGGGTTCACTACCAGGGAGGAGCAGGAGGCTCATGATCATGAGATAGCCCTCAGACTACAAGCAGAAGAACAGGCTAGGTACAATGAGGAAGAGAGGGAGCAGGCCCTGCAGTATTTGTTAGAGAAGAAGAAGAGGGCAGAGGCAGAGAAAGGGCAGAGGTAAAAAAGAATAGGAAACCAATTAAGGCACAATTGAGAAAAACATATGTTGGGAAGACTTAGAGGGTTGATTCCTGATGGAGAGCTGAAGAGAATGACCTTTGAGAGGTTAAAATTTTTGTATGATAAAGAAGTGGAGAAGGAAAATATGGAAAGGAGTGATAAGGAGGGTGAGTCTGCACAGAAAGCAGAAGAAGAAGAAGAAGAAGAAGAAGAAGAAGAAGAAGAAGAAGAAGAAGAAGAAGAAGAAGAAAAGGAATTGAAAAGGGATGAAGCATAGCTGCTCAGTCTACTGATCTTGAAGGATGATGGAGTAAAGGTAGATCCACTAGCTACCAAACCACCAAAGATTGTTGATTGGGAGAATGTACAGCTGGTGGATAAAGGACCTGATTTGACCAAGATAACTAGGGCAGATGGAGCTACTGAATTCTATAGGTCATTTCAGGAAATCTTAAAGAAAATGAGTAGGGAAGATAACTAGGGCAGATGATATGTTTGAGGTTGGTAAGATAGAATATGAGGATAAATCAAATGTGAAGATGATGGATAGGATTGTCTGGGGTTACCTACAAATGTTATTTGAGCCAGAAAAGGTACCACATATTTTTGGAAGTTTTGTACTTGTCAAGCAATGGAGGTATTTCCCTAGATCTAGAGTTCATCAGGTTACATTGGAAAATGGGGATTTACTATTCATGTTGATCGAGAGAAGGTACAACTTAAATCTGGGGTTAATGAGATGCTTGATCCAAGTCAAGCTTATTACTCCTGAAGATTCAGAAACTGCTAGAACTCTTCTTCATATGATCTTTAAATCAGATATATCAGAAGACTGAAGCTTCAAAGAAATGAAAGTAGTATTGTTAGCATCCCTTGAAGTTTAATGGAGAATTAGGAAACTTGAATATGTAGGAGACAGATTAAGTTTAGGAGGAGATTGTTGGGTCTGAAGATGGCTAAGTGCTTGAATGAAGATTACTACTGCTGGTTAGACCACAACTGCTGAGATATATGTTTGAAGAAAAGTTTCTACTGCCAGTAGAAAAGTTAATACTGCCGGGTTTTGTACTACCAGTAGAAACAGTTACTACTGCTTAAGTTAGTACTGTCAGTATAAAGTTACCACTGCCGGGTGAAGTTACTACTGCCATTACTAAGTTACTACTGTCGGGTAAGTTACTACTCTTTATAACTTACTACTGCTAAAGAGTTAATGATGTTATTTGGATTACTACTGTTCTTCAGCATTAGTACTGCCCGTGTATTTTCAAAGAGTTTCTACTGTTTATGATTAGAGCATCTTCTCTACCTAGTGGGTCTGATCGAATATCGGCTCTGCAAAAAGCAAGCACTCAGAAAAGCAGAGATTGGCTCAAGACGATAAGCCACGATTAGATAGAAAGTTCTCTTTTCATTAATTGCAATAACGTGTAAGAGGAGCTTTATATCTCTATAAATAGAGCTCCTTACCTTCAGATTAGATATACAAGTTATGTAATAGACATAAGAAATAGATTAGCTTCAAGGTTAATTGTAACCCTAATACTCAAGTGTATTCGTATTATTCAAGTAATAATATTGAAGCTTTTGATATTTAATTTCTTGGTGTTATTTCTGCATATTAATCGTATCTCGAACATTTGATTAAACTTCTTAATTTATAGAATACTATTCCGCGGTTCCTCTATAAAATATTCTTTGCTTTATATTGATCTCAAAGGATCAATCGATCCTGTCAAGACCTGGTTGGGTTTTAGAATTTTTGTTGGCTGTTGCATGAGAAGAGCAGTTGCATTTTGAGGGGAAGGAGGGGCATGCGATCTCAGTCGTTGATTTTTGTGAATCAACGGCTCAGATTCGCAACAATGCATTTTACGTGCACACTGCATTTTACGTAAAATACAGCGTTGTTAAGATGCAACGAATCTTGATCGTTGATCACAAAAATTGACGTTTGAGATCGTCTGCCCATACTTCAATTCAAAATCCAGTTGCCCTCTCGAAACCTTACCAATTTTGTTGTCCACTTCTTTTCTGAATTTTCCAATTGAATGTTAGATGATAGATATGAGTATAGAAACTCTGTTATTTAAAGTTTGAAACGATAATATGGTTGTCCTAAATAAAGAAAATTTAAATTACTATGAGTATTTGAATATATTTTTAGAAAGTGATTTACAAGAAATAATCAATGACTGATCAGATTCATCATATTGTATATACTATACCTTCTTTTCTTTTTTTCTTTCAATTATGATATCATGAATGGTTTCTTCTTAAAAAAACTAAAAAGAAATACCTGAATAATGGGAGGATGGTTTGAACGAGTGAACCCTGGAGTTCGATACTTGTCGAAAGTCAGACGTTGTGGTTCGCTGGTAATGTACTCGGGCCATACTTCACCTCTTTCGACCACATTTTCGACTCTTATCTTCATGCTTTCGTACATCGCCTGCGATAACAAAGGGGGAACTTTTATTGATCAAAAATGAAAAAAAGTCGATAGATTTGAGTGTTTGGTTTGGTAGACAGCTGTATCCTAAAAAAGCTTAGTTAATTAAGTTGACCGAAAGAATAATTGTAACTAATTATTAGTTATTAATGTCTCATATGTACCCAAATTCTTTTTCTATGAAGTTAAGTTACTCTATTTATACGTTCCGTCACTTTTGAAGTACCAGAAAATATAGTCATCCTCCAACATCTAAAATAACCGAAATACCCCTCTCTTCAAATTATCTGAATTATTAATGCATCACTTTTTTCTTTTCTTAGTTATATCCAAGGTTGCAAAAGTCGAAGTCGGGGTCAAATCGGTCGGGACCTCGGAAGGACTAGTCGGCCAAGTCGGGGACTAGTCGGGTTTTGACTTTTATTGTGTTAATATAGATGAGAACTTAATATATTCTAAAGATAAGAGACTAAAATGTAAATTTCTTTAAAGATTTTTTTTTAAAAATACAATATTCTCTTTTTTTTCCCTTTACAGATCTGAAAATCATATCTAAATCTTCATCTTCTTCATCTTTATCATCTTCCATCTTCTACATCTCATTTTATCATATCTTACTTCATTCTATCACTTTTTCTTCTATTTTCTATCATATTTAACAATAAAAAGCAATGGAGAAACACATCAAAGCCATTGACCAAATGATTCTGACCTATTGACCGCCGTTGACCCAACTTTTTGAGCGACTTGACCCAGGTCGAATCGTAACCCTCCCTGGAACCGACTAGTCGTCAACTAATCGCCCTAGTCGGCCGACTTTTGCAACACTTGTTATATCTTAATCTAATTAATTTGCTCTTTAATTTCCTGAAAATATGTTTTCTTTTTAATTAAAATACTCCACTTGACAATTGAATCAAATTCATCACCTCCACCATAAAATCCACTTTTCCCCCACCGGCCATAGATGTCCAAACACACCGCACACCGCTCCGGCCGTACCTCCTTTAATACCTTTTTCCATTTCCGATCCAAACACCACACGTTAATGTGTTAAACGGCCACCTATGATCTACTTTTCATTTATTATTTTATGTTTATGTTTTATTAACATTTTACTTTTTTAAGAGGTCAAGTTAAAGTATTTTGATGTATGATGAGGTATGTATATATTCATCTTCTCCGATAGAACACACACGCAGGCATGGCAGATCTGAACATCAGATATGTTCGCAGATGATTGCCGGGACAAATATGAACACCAGATCGCCGGAGCAGCGGAGTCGGAGTAGGTAACCGGAACAGGTGCGGTAATTAAGTGGATCGTCACGGTGGTTGAAGGTAAGGAAATCTGTCAAGTTGCAATGCTGATGGAGATGATGCTAGCTGAAGGACTCCGTCACGTAGCGACGTCTACGGCGATGGTGATTTGATCGGAGAAATAGACGGTGGGTGGAGATCCTCTCTCTCCAAATTATGGTTGTCAATTGAAAATTATGTTTGTATTTCTTTTAGATGATTTTGTTTCAGATTTAGGCTCCTGGAAAATTGAATTTAAGGTTTTGATGAAGGGAGGTAGATAGATGTGTAGATTGGAAGAAGATGAATTTGACTGGGTTAGGATATAGTGTAGACTAAAAAATAATAAAAGAAAATGAATTAAGATTAAACATGAATTATAGAAATGAAATAAGGGCATTTCAGTTATCTTAGATATTGAAGGGATGATCTTTGTAACAAATTGAAAATCTTTTTTACTGTTATTATTGAAGTTCAAAGAAGATGATCCTTAAAACAGTGAATTACCATTGAGATGTATTTTATAATTTATCCTAATAATAATACTTTTTTTTTAATAAAACAGAGTAGATAATGCCTAGCTGATCTGACGGCAAAAATATTAAATGGATCTTACCCGGCCACTTGCCGTAGTTGCAGAAAATGTTAAATTTCTGTATTGAGCTACTATTTATGGAAATTATTATTGTACACATATTTTTTACGTAATAGGACGTCGACAAAATATGTGAACTACAATAGTACTTTAATTATCCCTGTCTTGTTTACATGTACATGAAAATTTTGAAAATAATCAATCAAACCGCACGTAAGATGAAACTTTTAACGAAGATGATAACGAAAATCTTGCTGGAAGTAGCCTATTGACCTTAAGGTAGAGTTACACGTGTTTACATCTTACCTCCTTATACTGTGCTTTTGGCGGAATTAATGTTGTTGATAATGAAATCTTCAGAGGTGATTTTCGAACGTACGTTTAGACTATCGTACATGATTGAACTTTAGTTAATCTTTATGCAAAAAGCATGCAACAAGTTAATTACAACTTCATATAAAATAATTAAAAATTTAAGGTGTTTCAATCTTACCTTAATCTCCTCACTCTCGAGCTCAGCCGTTCCATGGCGGTCGGAGCTAAAATATGCTTCGGGACATCGATCCATAATGTTATTATCCCTGCAAAATGGAAGCCAAATCTTTGCAAACTTGGCAACTTCCATGAAAGCAAAAAGAGTAAGCTCGGACCCACCATCATCAGAAACATAAACAGATATTTTCTCCGGTGGGTAGTTATAAGACAAAAGAGATAACGCCGTGTTAACGACGTTCATAGACGGCTCTTTATACGGATCTGCGGTGCATATAAATATGTCAATGGCCGGAAAGTCTTTTTTGTCCAAGATTTTGTCTAGGTTTTCGGGGTACACGTGTCGAATAATAGGGCGGAGACGGAATGCAGTGGTGGTGGCCCACATGAAGCCTAGGATGACGTCAGCGATTAAGAGGGAGGTGGTGGTGATGACGGTGGTAGAGTGGTGGATAAGGGTGAGGAAATGGTGGTAGATAAGGGCGAAAATGGCACAAATGTAAATAATTGCAAAAATACGGTTAAAGTACGTGCATGGCAGGTGCTTGGATGTGTGAAGAAGTGTTCCCATGTTTGTGCTTGTTTTGTGTCCTTAGGTTTGGAGATATTAGTATAGCCGTTTGTCATGTCAAGATTTATATATAAGTTCATATAATATATGGTTTTAAAAAGAAGTCATTTCAATTCGCACATCATGTGCTTACAAAAGTTTGATTGATTAAATATCAAAATTTAGGATTGTGACCTAACGAACTATGTTGGCTCAATTGATCCGTTAATTATTGTATTTCTAAATTCACTAAATATTTAATAGGCTCCGATAATAATAATTTAAATATGGAAACAAATACGAGCATCTATGTATACATGTTAATTACATTTGCACGCATTTCATTTGAACACTCTAATATTAGACACTTGTACAACCATCATTCTATCACCAAGATGGTTTAGTGCACGTTAACACGTCTTGTTTCATCAAGAGATCACTAAGTAATTAAAACATTTTGAGAGTGATAAAAAAACGTCTTGTTTCATCAAGAGATCACTAAGTAATTAAAACATTTTGAGAGTGATAAAAAAAAGGAAAAAATGGTCACGAAACTACCTCGATTAGGTTACGTATATCTGAATAAAAAAAACTCGCACTAGTTCTCCGGTTAACTTACCTCATCCATTTACCCATTTACTTTTTAACATGTACATTTATATATAACACACGTGATATAAAAATAAATAAATAAAAAATAAAATGCTCAATTAGCACTTAATTAAGGATACAAATAAAGGTATTTGTGTAGTCTTTATCATGAATCATTTCATACTATCGAACAAATCCACGATTAAACGTATAGTAGGCTGATTTTTGTTTTCTAGCAGATACGTGGGTAATTTTCAACTACCTTAATGATATTAAAAAGAAAGGTAAAAAAACAAACGAATCATTAAGATTTATAATATTTTATAAAGTGATAGATTAAAAAAGAATTATCACTTAATTAGAACTTCTTCTCAGTAATATATTATTTAGACTAGATAATTTTTCATTCCATTGGCATACATGGAGCATTATAAGTGATTAGGTTAACCTTTGAATATATATATATATATATATATATATATATATATATATATATATATATATTCAAAGCATTTATATATAATTTGTTGCGTTTACATATTTAAAGACAATTTAATTTAAAAGTTCTCACAATTCTGTACATTTTTGTATATATGTAACAGCTGAAAAATCAAAAGAAAAAAGTATATAATAATCATTGTGCTTATACCGTTTCACTTGTATTCTGTACAGAAAATTGTTACATATGTATTATATATATATATATATATATATATATATATAATTATAGTAATAAAAATTTGAATCATAGTAATAAAATACTGAATCATATTGTTTTTTTCTCTTCTCTTCCTAAATTTTCTTCTATTTTACTGTTTATTATGATAATCACAAAATATAATATGATAATTACATGTGATTATTCTCTAATGTAATGTGATTATCATGTGTTTGATATAATCATAAAATATGACTTGATAATCACATAATTTTATTGAAAAAATAGCTTTTAAAAGTTATTTGAGTAAGGAGCTACGAAGAAATTTTTATAAAATAACGTATTTTGGATATTTAAAAAGTGATTTTGAAGTTATTCCTACATTCTCACGAAATTTAGCCTTCTTATTTGAACCCTATATATATATATATATGTATATATATATATAATGGGAGCGTTCAAGACTGTCATTGAGTGTTAGTAGATTGTCTATGGAGATTAGACATAGCATGGAGAATGTTGCAACACTCATGAGTACTTGATGGGGATTTAAGTATATGAGAGACCCGTACTTAAAAAGATCACTTCATGGATTAAAATCACGAGTGATTTTAAGATGATAATATCCTCTATTCTTAAAATGGAGATACATTGAGTTTCTAGTTTTTCAAATCTGTTATACTTTAGTTTATTCAAATGCTGCGCGTAAATGCCAGTTATAAAGGGTAAGCTAGGTGTAACATGATGAGTTGACTACTACTATATAGTCGAAATTTATTTGTTCCTTTTGCCAAAATGGAAAAGCGATATCATGGGCCCTCTGATGATTAAAAGTTGACTCTAAAGTGCTAGGTCTAGCCGAGAATAAGTTGATGTGCACAAATTCAGTAGTCTCATATAGTCAAAATAATCGGAAATCAGAAAACATAATCTTGAATCTTGAGATTGATTAAAATCCATGTCTCAGTTTCATAAGATATCAGTGGAACAAATGAATATTTGATCACTTATCTAAGGGTTGTCTCTAGATATGATTCAGAGTTCGGCAGTTGCGTTGGATGACACTCTCTGCTTAGTTAATGGGATAGACTTAGACTGTAACGTCCCAGATTTTTTTTTATACAATTCTCAAAAACATTATATACATCCATTAATATAAATATTATTAACATTATCTGACATTACTTGTATCGTTTTCACAAAATATCATATGTTTACACAGAGCATGATTTTCAAGATCGACTCCTTACTATCTTGTCATAGTAAGTCCATCACTGGTAGCTCTCGGGTCGTTTGCCCGGATCCCCGCCCTTCATCCCTTTAAGCGTACCTATCAACACAACATCCAACAACACATAAGCACATCGCTTAGTAAGTAAAGAAAAATGCATTCACAGTATTATAATAAACCAGACATCTCATGTCTTTATCATTCAATCATACATTTACTACATTCAACATATACTCAATCGGCACAATTGATCACTCAGCAATTGTGACACCCGATAAATTAGGCCGTCATTAGTGATTAATCATAGATCATTATTGCACGTAATTAGTGTGAAATAGGACTAATTACGATAGCACCTTGTATATTGTATTATACGCACGTACGTAATTAACTGTAAATTACGCAAATTCGATCGGATGGAATCCGACACAATAAATATGGACGTTGGTGAAAAACATTTTTACTAAATAACCTAATTATGATAAATAATTGTTATTTAACTTATATTATTACGATAATATTTAAAACGTTTCACGTTTCCTACAAAACGTATCGTACGCGACGAAAACGCACGAATCAATTCCGACACCAAAAGAAACCCATCAAATGTTTTGAAAAGGGTCCAATACAAGATTTAAGAATGTTTGATCAATCTAAAATAGCAACTATGTATCGAAAACAACACGCGAAGAGTAAACGTTAATAAGTAAATTTTTAAAACACGCGATTAACGTTTAACCGAACGAATAACGTAACACGAAATCGAGAAGCAAGACGCGAGCCCGAGAACAACCATTGGGCCAAGCCCAATGTAGGCCCAGCCCAGCCCATGACCGGCCCAAATCCCTTTGGCCCACCTCCTCACTTTAAACACATATACACTCACACTCACACTTTTCACAAATAACCAAACACCCTCCTTTCTCCTAATTCTCTACTCTCTCAATTTCAGCCCCAAACCCACCACCACCACCATCATCTTCAGCCCCTTCCAAGGCCCCTGGACACCACCACCACCATCTACATCGTTCAAGGAAGGAGAAGAAGCAAGAGAAGCAAAAACCGAACAGCAGCAGCCCTTTCTTCCTCAATTCGACTTTAGATCGAGTTTCCTTTGTAAGAATCTCTTCAAACCTTGTTTATTCTCCTTGGATGATGTTAATATACATGTTAGAAGTTCGTTTATGCTAATTATGTCCAAGATCTAAACCGAAAACCAAAAGATAAAGCTAAAAACTTTCGGGTAAAGCTATTAACCTTCGGACAAAAACTTAACCCGACTTTGACACAAGATATCTAACTCATTTCTTAACCAAATCGAACTATTCTTGAGTCTAAAATCAAGTTCAAGGAGTCTACTTCCGAACCCAAGTGGTTTGACGATTTTCTGAGGTCATTTGATATACGAAAACGATTTTACAAAAATATATGTCTGGACTGTCGTTTTGGACAGAAAAATCGACCAACTTTGGGAAAGCATATCTCGAGATCTACAACTCCAAAACAACTGAAACCACTTGGAAAAGTTTGCTTTTTCTGTTACCTTTCAAAGTTGTACTTGCACTTTTTCTGAAGTTTTGTAAATCGTGAGATATAGACAAAACACTGAGCAAAGGTCCAAAAACCGACCTGCTGGACCTTTGTCTAATCCTTGGACGATTTCGTGAGCTATACTTGACCAAAAGTTATGAAATTTTTACTGGAGGTAGCTAAGATATGTAGGAACAACCGTGATTTTTCTTGGAGTTCACTTCGAAACTTTGGTTAGTCAAAACGAGCCCCGAAAACGACCCAAAAACTAGGAAAATAAACCCATGGACTGTTTTTGCAATAAAAATGAGTCGACACTTTCGGGTTAACTATAAAATGTAACGACAATTTTTCTAAGCGCTAGTAACATATTTAAGACTCCCCTAAAAGTTTCGGGTCAAACCGAGCACATTTGACCAAGTTCCCGAACAAAGAAGACACAACAGCCCGTCTGTGTCGCAGCTGGCCCAAGGCCATTGCGACACAAAGCTTGTGTCGCTAAAACATAAGACAGCAGTACTAATCTGCGACACAAAGCTTGTGTCGCTAAATCATAAAACAGTACTAACCTGCGACACTAAGCTAGTGTCGCAGCAAATTGAACTAACAGTAGTAACCCTTGTGTCGCAATAATACAACCAACAGTGTTAACTGGTGTCGCAAGTCCTTGCGACACTAACACTTGTGTCGCTAAAACAAAATCGAAATCACAACTTGCGACACTAATCCTGGTGTCGCAAAAATCTCAACTTTTGAGGCAGTTGCGACACTAACCTAGTATCGCAATATGCCTTGGTGTCGCCCCTGGTGTCGCATAAAACAGAGTTAGAACATGTTTCACCAACTATTAAATACGCGTAATAACGAACGTTCACATATCACACTATACGTACATGAAACTCATATACTCTATTAAGTATACAATGAAACAAACATAATAATAAAGTCTTCGAGAATTATTATTACAAAACATCACCAACGGGCCATACATATTTTCTAAACGCAAACAAATGATAAACAAACACTTGGACATAACTAGTTGAGTGGACAACTAGCATGAATGATCTTTTGAGACATTCACTCATACATAACCTCGTGCGTTTAGGGCGCTAGAAGGTTACATTTTGGATAAACGTTTATTAACTTAAACGCACGCTTCAAGACTCAGGTGAGTCTCATAGCCCCGCTTTTACTGTTTATACTACGGGGTGAGATTACATACACTGTTTATCATAATCACAAGTAACTGAAACAACTTTTATACGGATTGCATGAGACCTTTAATCCACTAAAAGTCCTCACCTTATCATGGTTCGTTAATTGTATAAGCGCGAGTATTATTGGATAGATCTATCGGGGATTGACATCCCCGTCCGGGCTAGTCGCTCTAGCCGACCCACGGACGCATTAATATTTGACTGTTACAGGTGTATTGGATTATGCATCTGCCCGAGGCACAAACTAGGTTAAGCGTCGAACTGTGAGACTCATGGCAATAGTATACTTTTATTTTTGCATTCGTGCAACACTGATGAAATCTTGTGATTATTACCAACTTTTGATAATTGTTTCAAACCTATGAACTCACCAACATTATGTTGACCGTTTTAGTATGTATTCTCAGGTTCACAACAGGAGTAGGACTACCCCAGGACACGATAGCTCGAGTCGCATGCTTATAAACATCAGAGATTTTCTTGCATTACTATTTTGTAACATTGGTGATGTATTAGAATCTCTTGAACTATTCGCGAACTCAAATCTTAATGTAAACGGTTGAATTACTAATGTAATTACTTTGTATTATTTTCAAAACGTCTCATATAGAGTCGTTTGCCTTAACTTTGTGTAATGATCCATGATTAGTCGCGCCCCGACCCGACTTCCGCTGCATCATAAATTGGGGGTGCGACAGCAATTGGCCACGCAATTCATACAGCTAGACACAATTGATCACTCAGCAATTGGTCACTTAACTCACATATACATGGGCACAATTGATCACTCAGCAATTGCCCACTCGGCTTAATCTCATGGGCACAATTGATCACTCAGCAATTGGCCACTTAACTCAATCTCATAGGCACAATTGATCACTCAGCAATTGGTCATTCAACTCAAAATTATGGGCACAATTGATCACTCAGCAATTGGCCACTCAACTCAGATATACGATACTTAACCACACACATGATCTAATTATCGTTATTTAGTGCAACCTCGTAACACAATTAGTATTAATAAAATCAAACAATTGAATTCTTTCATTTCCTACTACTTACCTCGAGGACGACGTTAAGATATTTATGACTTGCTACCCGAAATACCTGTCGAGACGTTCGTATTAATTAACTTTGATTATAATTAATATTATTTAAAATATCAATTAACCCTGCGACACTACCCCCTAGTGTCGCTACACCTACTGGCGACACTAAATTAGTGTCGCACAACACACTATTGCAACACAACCTACGACACTAGCTCTTAGTGTCGCTATGGCAACAGTTGTAACTAACAGTAGAAACTAGCGACACAAGCTGCAACACTAACTCTTTGTGTCGCTAAAGCAACAGTACTAACTAGCAGTGGAAACTAGCGACACAAATCCTTGTGTCGCTAAAGCAACAGTTTTAATTTGCGACACCGTCACTGCAACACAAGCTACGACACAAGTCTTGTGTCGCAATGACGAACAGGGCAGCAGAAACCTTCTGAGATTAACAAGTTTCTGGGTGATTTCAATACCCCAAATTCGAACTAGTTTCAATAAATGATTATCACTCACATACAATCCATTCAAAACATATTCAAACTCATTTTAACCCACATAAACACTTTATCCCTAAATTTCTCATTTTAAGCTAAATTAAAACTCAATCTTTCATCCTTTATTATTCGAATTAACCTCAATTTTAACAGAGGGTTTAGGTTCCTTATCTGAAATTGCAAAGAAACACTTTCAACAATCACTTTCCAAGCTTAATTCTTGATCTCCTCTAGTTTTCTTTACTTTCTCTCTCTAAAACACCCAAACACACACACATATAAGAACCTGGAGATATATTCTGGTTTCTGAAATATTTTGGAACATATTTTTATTTTAATTTCACACTTAATTACACAATTAGCCTTTAAAAACTGACTTTCTGCCCGACACTGCGACACAAGCCTTGTGTCGCACTGGGCTCTGTGTCGCTACCTGCGACACTAGCCCTTGTGTCGCATAACAGTACACAACTTTTAAATTTAACAAATTTCGAGGTGTTACATAGACCAATAATAGTTGATGACTTGTCCAAGTGGGAGACTGTTGGATATAGTGTCCAAGTTCATAACTAATTGATAAGTATATCATTAAAAGTAGAGTCCTTTTTGGGTCGCCCTCAACGAACAGTTAAAGAGAAATAAATGAGAGATAATATTAATTGGAATAAATATTATGGTATATTATTTGGTTTATTAATTATCATAGTTGATGAATTAATTAGAAACTAAAAGAAATTAAAGGAAAATTCTGGAAGTCAAATCCAACTGCCGGTTGGAAAGTTCAACCGGCAGCTGGAATCCAAAGGGGTAAGGCGGTGGAGCACGCGGGTCGTGGCTCGGATACTTGGGCAATAAGTAAACCCAACCGGCGGTTGGATGGCAGAAAACAGGTGTCCCACATCGGCCAACATAAGAATCCCCAGCCTCCCTCTCCCTATATAAATAGGGGGTATGCCATGGCTTCAAAGTGTTCAAGTTCAATTCTCTCTTTCTTATTCCTCTCCCTGTAAGAGTTTACTAGATTAGATTCGGGACCTTAGGAGTTGGAATTTTCTCTTTGGTTCGTGGGTGTGAACCATTAGAGGTGCTCTGGTTTGAGTACTCGCCTCCAAGTTAAGGTGATATGCGTGTGAGAAATCCGATTTTCTCAAAGTTTAGTATTTCTTATTTATCTATTTATTTTGTTTTGTTGTTTATTATTATTAAGTTAAGATCCTTTAGGGTTGAGTTTCCTTCATACCCTAGATTAATTGTTATTTCCGCATTGTATGTTAATCTAGAAGGGAATAGGAAACCCATCAAATATAACCGCGAACTATATTACACTTAACAATCAAAATGTCAACAAAAAAATATTTTACCAATAAATAGTAATAAAAACCGATGCTATAAAGAATATATTAACGGAAGAATCTCATTTTTAAGTTATAAAATTAGTCGATGAATATTTATTTAATAAATTGTTAATATTTACCGTGATGATTGTTAACTAACATTCATTACAATGAATGTTAAAACATCACATTATTTGAAAATATATTTAATTTTAACATCAATCATCATGAATGTTAACTAACATTCACCGCGATGAATATTAACAATTTTGGGTCTAATATTCATAAATTAATGTTATAATCTGCAAAAAGAATTTATCAAGGAAGTTTAACATTCGTAGTATCGATTCTGATTAACATTTACTAGATTTCACTTTGTTTTTGTGAGATTTGTATTTTCGAAGTTAACATGCCCTATGATGAATAATAAAGATTTTCTCTTCTCTCAAAAAAATATTTCCCCCTGAATCATTATATATATGTATGTGTGCGTGTGTGTTTGTGTGTGTTTGTGTGTGTATGTGCGTTCGCGCACGCGCGCGCACATGCGCACCGCAATCTAAAGTCTAAGCAATACAATTAATTGTTACATATGTTTTCACTAACAAGACATGTATTGAATTATAATTTTGCCATGCAAAATAAGCTTATAACAAGGGACAGATGAAGAAAACTTTAATAAGATAGTATAATAATATTAAGCTCATTTTAACAAATATATCGAGTTATATTGTCTTACAAAAATTACCCCAATGCAAACACCTGTGGGGCAACGTATTTAAAAAGGTACACGTGTAATTCTATCAAGACAACAATAGTACAAGTTACTAATGCGTGTTACGCATTTGGTACAAGCAAAACTAGCATACATAAAGTGAGTGCAAGCAATGTTGAAATTACACTTATAACTTTAGGCATTTTCCCTTTATCAGTCCTCCATACCATGGCCTCATAAATGGGCCAAGAATTTATTACTCCAAAGCAAGCTAAAAACATTTGCCCATAAAGCCCATCCATATTTTTTCCTTTTAAACTTTGCGAAATTCCTGAGGCAAATGCAACGATATTAACAATTGCAACCATCGCTAAAGGCACGAACATTGGCGTCGGGACACCAAACTCGAAAACACCGTTGTCATATCGTTTGCTTTGCTCGTTGTCGACTACTTTGCTTGTTACATGAAATCCTTTTGATGCAATTCCCAAGTGTTTGATGGAAAATTCTACAAACCCGAATAGATAGGATGAGAGACCTCGAATGAACCACATTCGTTGATCATTCCACCATTGTTGGAATGTACCTCGAGCCAACATATAATCAAGACAATCTTGTACATTAGCCCCAAAAAAGAGAAAAACGTACAAAAAAAACCTAGTACTTGTGACCTGCATTTCAATAATCGTGAAATGATCAGGTTTAGCGATGATAATAAATGTAGAACGTTAATTTAGGTATATGCATACCTTGGGGAATATGGAAGTACCATTGAGGAGAGCTAGTTGAGGGATGAAAGAGTATATGATGATAGGAATTGACCAAATGGGCCAAAATGCATTGTGGGCATATGCAAGGCCCATGAGAGGCCCCATGAAACGACTTCCAAATGTTAATGGGTTGTAATTTGAAAATACAACTTCTAGAAGCCCGATGCACCATCTTCTATTCTGGTTTAGTGCGTCGAATAGGGAAATTGGCAGGTCACCCAAAAAGGCGGGCCTGATGGGATGGAAGAATAATGACCTCCATCCCCGACAGTGTTGGTGAAGGCCCGTAAAGAAATCTTCAGATAACGACCCGTATCTAAAGCCCATCTACAACAACAAAAAGATCATGTAAATATTTGACGGGCTAATAAACATAATAAGAACAAAAATATATGGGCCTGATTCGGCTTACCGTTTTACCCCATGTGGAATTTTTCTCGTAATTTGAACCCGCAACTTCATGGGCCACATCAAGAACTTGTTGGTCTCTAATGGGCTTTTCAACTACATGATCAGGCCAGAGTTGACGGGCCTCAGGCAATTCTTGTGACGATGGGCTGCCAAAGAAGACTCGACGAACAAAAAAGCAACCACTTCCGACATAACACGGGCCTTTGAGACCATCCATACCACCAGGATTAATCACATAGAGACGTTTATACTCGCTAGCATAAATGTCAGCACTATTTATCCCATGAAACCGTTGTGGGAATTGAATGTAGCCCAAATTGTGACGAATAGATTGGTCAGCATAAAAGCATAGCATCCGTTGAGGGGTCATGGGATCGTTTGAGTACATGTCACAATCTTGAGTTAGCACTATAGGTGCATTTGTCATTACAGCCGATACTCGAAGCTACAAAAACACAAAACTTCAAATAAGAATGTAATCTATCATAAAAGATCAAACCTGACTACTTCAAAATAACTCAAAAATACTCACCAAGGTATTAAGGGCACCAGCCTTAAAATTATGTGGGGAGGCCTTATTTTTTTGTCTTGAAACATATATAAGATTTGGCATTGGATGTCCATTAATGTCTTTTTCTTGCCCACTCTCTAACAAAACCTGCTCAATACATTCAACTAACTTCTTATACACAAACTCTTGTGATTAAACTTACACATAATTCATTATAACAAACATAAGTTGTAGCAAACAAATAAGGGACCTGAATAACAGCCGGATGATCATGTCGAGTAAACCCGTTGTCCCACTTGTCAAAAGCTTTGCGTTCTTCTTCATTTGCAATATACTCTGCGCTTATGCTTCCTCTGTCGACTACACTTTCGACCTTTATTTTCATTTTCTCGTACATTGCCTAACATTATTTTGAAAACTATATGTTAAAAAAGGTGACAAAGATAGTACTACAATCAAGTAAGACCAAAACATGTTATATAAGATAACAAAAAATGATACTTCTATGCATTTGAGGTTAAAAGATTCAAAAGAATAAAACATTCAGTCACATTGTTACACACCTTCACATTGTTTGAGATTCATGGCACAATGAACTTTTTGAAAACTGCAGATGATTTTCTATCTAAATTTTGAGGAGGCGAATGGTAACTATAAAAAATACAAGGGTACTTCTGCAATAAATGAAAATATAAGGGACTGTAAAGCAATCATCTTTTTTAATCATAACAGATTTGCAGGTCTTTTGGCTTTATATAACTACTTGCTATTAAAAAAGTAAAAGATAATTTTTTTATTTATAGCCAAAAATGTTTACTATATCCGTTGGGTCACAAATATTAAGAAAATATACTACAGTATAAGGATAACGTTCAAATTGTCGACAAAATTAAAAAAAAAAAAATACTAATACAGAAAGTATTAATATTACTATACTAACTATATATTTACATAAATTAAATAAATTATAAATTAAATACTATTAAAACAAATATACAACTTAATTTGAATGCTTAATGTAATAGTGAATTAGTGATAGTTTGTGTACCTTGATTTTGGCACTATCGGAAAATGTGATCTCATTTGATCGGAATAAAGCTTCAGGGCATCTATCAACAATATTATTATCTCTACAAAATGGTAACCATATCTTTGCAAACTTTGCAGCTTCAAAGAATGCAAAAAGAGTAAGCTCAGAACCACCATCATCGGAAACATACACCGATATTTTTTCCGGTGGGTAATCATAAGCCATTAAGGATAAGGCTGTACTGACTACATTCATCGGTGGTTCTTTGTAGGGATCCGCCGTGCAAATAAAAATGTCCAAAGCCGGGAAATCTTTTTTTGGTAAAACGGTTTCAAGATTTTCCGGGAAGACTTTCCGGTTGGTGGGGTAGAGCCGGAAAGAAGTGGTGGTGGTCCACATGAAGGTGAGGATGACGTCCGCGATCAGGAAGATGGTGGTGGTGAATGTGATGGAGTGGCGGAGGTTTTGGAGGTGGTGGAGGAATAAGGTGAGGATCCCGGCAGCATAGATGACAGCGAATGTGCGGTTGAGGGTGGTGCGGCGGAGGAGGTTGGTGGTGTTAAGAATGGCGGCGGTGGATGGTGGAGTGGGGGTGGTTGTTGACATTATTATGAATGTGCTAACAAATGATGTGACCAATGTGAATGTAAATGAATTTATTTATATGTAGAAATTAATTAATTATTGAAAGTATGATGGGAGATTCGATCCCATTAGACTGAATAAGTTACTGAGTTTGAATGTAATCTTGCCTTCATTCTAGCTATGTGATATTGTGATCGGATGTTTTGTAACATCCACCCTAAGGGCCTAGTATTATTCGGGTAATTTCCTAACTTAAATTTATTATTTAATGTGTTAGGAATAATTTAGTATTATTATGATTATGTGATAATATTAGTCAAATGGATAAATGAATTATTGTGGCTAATAAATAATTCGTTGTTTTAAATTAATCTAGTAGACGGTAAAATAAAATAATTGTCTTTCGTAAAATGGTTTTAGGTTCCAGACTATAGGTTAAGAAGGGAACTAAAATTGTATTGGTATGGGTTAGATTATATATATATATATATATATATATATATATATATATATATATATATATATATATATATACATATCCATGTAAGTTCTGAAAGTTTCTACACATATACGTTCTCAAAGTTTCTACATTCTGCGAACTGAGAACCCAAAATTGAGAAAGAAACTCTGTGAAATCGAAATTTCATTTCATCATCATCATCTTGATTCAAAATCGAAATTCATATCATCATCATCTTGTTCTTATTGTAACAGGTGAGAATTTAGAGTTATAAACTCATTTTTATTAAATTAGCAAATTCATGAATTTGTTGTGTAATTGAAGCTTGAAAGATGTTATTTGATGTTATTTGATGCATATGAGTTGTTAGAAAGCTTGTTAGAATGATAGGAAGTCGAATTTGTGAGTTTTGGAAGATGAAAGTTCGGGTTTTTGGGTTACAGCAGGTTCGGTTCGCAAGATTGCAGGAGATGAACTCAGTTCGCAATGCTTGACTGCGAAGCGAACTGAGTTGACCTGCGAAGCGAACCTAGTTCATACGAGGGTTATGATTTTCACAGATGTATATTTATGAAGGGGTAATATACAACAGCACAAGTGACTATCACAGATTTAAGTCGCAAGATTTGATATCATTCAAAATACAAGTTCGAATGTTTACAGAATTTAAAGTTTACAAAAGAGGCCGGAAAATTTTAAGTCTGGTCGAGACATAAGTAGCTACCCGGTTCGTTACATGACAATTATTACACTAATCCCGACGTTGATCTGCCTGTGGTAGTAGAGTGATGATCCGATCGACCGCTTCTGCGAGTCTGCCAGCCTGTCGCGCACCCTCCTCAGCTAGCGTTAGACGTTGCTCTAGCATGCGCAAGAGCTGTTCAACCTCCTGGGTACGCTGCTCACATTGTTGCATTCTAATCCGCAACTCCATAAGCTCGTCTCTCGTATCCGTTGCTAGGTCGTTTGTGAGGTTCACGACTTCTGCTATATCCTCCTGGTTCTGGAGGGATTGAGTCATGTCACCCCGTAATTCTCTTTGCTCCATTCTCATTGTCTCGAGTCTCCTCTCGTGACGGTGAAGTCTCGCAGCTAACACTGGAACAGTGTGATGAGTGGGTTCCTGAGTGTAAGGAGAAATATCCATGGGTTCTGCAGTTGACTGGATCCCTTCCTCGTGTCTCCAGGTTTCTAGTGCGTTTGACAACCAGTCCCACTCGCGTGTTCCCGCTTGACGGTGGTCTCTGACTCGAATTCCTGCGGCGTTTCTCGACCGAGGTCTGGCCTGGTTGGCTCTGGTATCGCTCCTGGTGCGTGGGCAACGGGACCCTGAAGGAGCACGGGTGGATGAGTTTGGAGTTTCGTCTCCCTCGGTGATAGTCATGCGGTTAGGAAAGTCTGCCATTCTGTGGTCAGAGTTTTAGTACGTGAGAACTATACATATACGTATGACACACAATACTCTAATAAATATAGTATGGAATACTTTTGTCCTGCCTCTAATGTTATCAAAGTCGTCTAATGTATTCCCATTTACCATAACCAGATCAAGTCCTGCATCGATTCCCTTTTAATTGTACATAGTTGATCAGGCTATGTTAATTAAAATTGAATGATGAAATTCCTGAGCTAGTTATGCCTAATGAGGAATACTACCTAAAAGTTATAGTCTAGGTCTACTAATGCAACCTAGTTCGCTATAACTATGGCTCTGATACCAATCTGTCGCACCCCCAAATTATGATGCAGCGGAAGTCGGGTTGGGGCGCGACTTATCAT
Source organism: Gnaphalium uliginosum (assembly GCA_963930675.1). Lineage (NCBI taxonomy): Eukaryota > Viridiplantae > Streptophyta > Magnoliopsida > Asterales > Asteraceae > Gnaphalium > Gnaphalium uliginosum. The sequence continues at coordinate 13,626,499 of OZ005684.1, forward strand.
GGATCATTACACAAAGCTATGGCAAACGACTCTATATGAGACGCTTTGAAAATAATACAAAGGTGATTACATTAGTAATTCAATTGTTTACATCAAATCCTGAGTTCGCGAATAGTTCAAGAGATTCTAGTACATAACTAATGTTACAAAATAGTAATGCCAGAAAAATCTCCGATATTTCTAAAGCATGCGACTCGAGCTATCGGGTCCTGGGGTAGTCTTACTCCTGTTGTGAACCTGAGAATACATACTAAAACGGTCAACATAATGTTGGTGAGTTCATAGATTTGAAACAGTTATCAAAAGTTGGTAATAATCACAAGATTTAATCAGTGTTGCACGAATGCAAAATAAGAGTATACTATTGCCATGAGTCTCACAGTTCGACGCTTAACCTAGTTTTTGCCTCGGGCAGACGTGTAATCCAATACACCTGTAACAGTCAAATATTAATGCGTCCGTGGGTCGGCTAGAGCGACTAGCCCGGACGGGGATGTCAATCCCCGATAGATCTATCCAATAATACTCGCACTCATACGATTAACGAACTATGATAAGGTGAGGACTTTCAGTGGATTAAAGGTCTCATGCAATCCGTATAAGAGTTGTTTCAGTTACTTGTGATTATAATAAACAGTGTATGTAATCTCATCCCATAGTATAAAACAGTAAAAGTGGGGCTATGAGACTCACCTGAGTCTTGTAAGCGTGCGTTTAAGTTAATAAACGTTTGGCCAAAGTGTAACCTTCTAGCGCCCTAAACGCACAAGGTTATGTATGAGTGAATGTCTCAAAAGATCATTCATGCTAGTTGTCCACTCAACTAGTTATGTCCAAGTGTTTGTTTATCATTTGTTTGCGTTTAGAAAATATGTATGGCCCGTTGGTGATGTTTTGTAATAATAATTCTCGAAGACTTTATTATTATGTTTGTTTCATTGTATACTTAATAGAGTATATGAGTTTCATGTACGTATAGTGTGATATGTGAACGTTCGTTATTACGCGTATTTAATAGTTGGTGAAACATGTTCTAACTCTGTTTTATGCGACACCAGGGGCGACACCAAGGCATATTGCGATACTAGGTTAGTGTCGCAACTGCCTCAAAAGTTGAGATTTTTGCGACACCAGGATTAGTGTCGCAAGTTGTGATTTCGATTTTGTTTTAGCGACACAAGTGTTAGTGTCGCAAGGACTTGCGACACCAGTTAACACTGTTGGTTGTATTATTGCGACACAAGGGTTACTACTGTTAGTTCAATTTGCTGCGACACTAGCTTAGTGTCGCAGGTTAGTACTGTTTTATGATTTAGCGACACAAGCTTTGTGTCGCAGATTAGTACTGTTGTCTTATGTTTTAGCGACACAAGCTTTGTGTCGCAATAACTTTGGGCCTTCTGCGACACAGACGGGCTGTGATGTTTTTGTTGTTCGGGAACTTGCTCAAATGTGCTCGGTTTGACCCGAAACTTTTAGGGAAGTCTTAAATATGTTACTAGAGCTTAGGAAAATTGTCGTTACGTTTTATAGTTAACCCGAAAGTGTCGTTTCATTTTTGTCACAAAATCAGTCCATGGGTTTATTTCCCGAGTTTTTGGGTCATTTTCGGGGCTCGTTTTGACTAACCAAAGTTTCGAAGTGAACTCCAAGAAAAATCACAGTTGTTCCTACATGTCTTAGCTACTTCCAGTAAAAATTTCATAACTTTTGGTCAAGTATAGCTCACGAAATCGTCCAAGGATTAGACAAAGGTCCAGCAGGTCGGTTTTTGGACCTTTGCTCAGTGTTTGGTCTATATCTCACGATTTACAAAACTTCAGAAAAAGTGCAAGTACAACTTTGAAAGGTAACAGAAAAAGCAAACTTTTCCAAGTGTTTTCAGTCGATTTGGATTTGTAGATCTCGAGATATGCTTTCCCAAAGCTGGTCGATTTTTCTGTCCAAAACAACAGTCCAGACACATCTTTTTGTAAAATCGTTTTCGTATATCAAATGACCTCAGAAAAGTGTCAAACCACTTGGGTTCGAAAGTAGACTCCTTGAACTTGATTTTAGACTCAAGAATCGTTCGATTTGGTTAAGAAATGAGTTAGATATCGTGTGTCAAAGTCGGGTTAAGTTTTTGTCCGAAGGTTAATAGTTTTACCCGAAAGTTTTTAGCATTATCTTTTGGTTTTCGGTTTAGATCTTGGACATAATTAGCATAAACGAACTTCTAACATGTTTATTAACATCATCCAAGGAAAATAAACAAGGTTTGAAGAGATTCTTACAAAGGAAACTCGATCTAAAGTCGAATTGAGGAAGAAAGGGCTGCTGCTGTTCGGTTTTTGCTTCTCTTGCTTCTTCTCCTTCCTTGAACAATGTAGAATGGTGGTGGTGGTGTCCAGGGACCTTGGAAGGGGCTGAAGATGATGGTGGTGGTGGTGGGTTTGGGGCTGAATTTGAGAGAGTAGAGAATTAGGAGAAAGGAGGGTGTTTGGTTATTTGTGAAATGTGTGAGTGTGAGTGTATATGTGTTTAAAGTGAGGAGGTGGGCCAAAGGGATTTGGGCCGGTCATGGCTGGGCTGGGCCGGCTTTGGGCTTGGCCCAATGTTGGTCCTCGGGCTCGCGTCTTGCTCCTCGATTTCGTGTTACGTTACTCGTTCGGTTAAACGTTAATCGCGTGTTTTAAAATTTAATTGTTAACGTTTAGTTTTCGTGTTTATATTTGAATAACACATTGTTATTTTAAATTGGCAAAATGTTCTTTAATACCTTATTGAATCTTTTTAACATATTTGGCGGGTTTCGTTCGGTGTCGGGTTCGATTCGCGCGTTTTCGTCGCGCACGATGTATTTTGAAGGAAACGTGAAACGTTTTAAATATTATCGTAATAATAGAAGTTAAATAACAATCATTTGTCATAATTATGTTATTTCATACAGATGTTTTTCACCAACGTCCATATTTATTGTGTCAGATTCCATTGGATCGAATTTGCGTAATTTACAGTTAATTACGTACGTGCGTATAATACAATATACAAGGTGTTATCGTAATTAGTCCTATTTCACACTAATTACATGTACTAATGATCTGTGATTAATTACTAACGACGGCCTAATTTGTCGGGTGTCACACGAACTGAGTTGTTCTGCGAACCGAGTGGCGCTGCGAACTGAACCCTGCGAAGCGAACTGAGTTCCTGCGAACTGAGCTGGGCTGCGAACTGAGTTTGCTGCGAAGCGAACTGAGTTGCCCTGCGAACCGAGATTTGGTCTTGCGAACCGAGATTGTTGCGAACTGAGATTTTTAAAATTTTGTTTTGCAAATTTTGAAATTGCGTAAGTGTTTTCAGGGTAGCCACTGAGTGACAAATTTCACTAACTCGGATTGGGTTGAAATTCGCATGGTCACTTGGAAACGACCCAATAATCAAGGCTCTATCTAAGAGCCTAGGCAGTTTTTGGCCTTTCGGGGTCATCTAAGGGTTGAAAATGACATTTTTCAGTTTTAAACCTCGTTTCGGGACTTTCTGATGTCGTTTCGGATTGAACGTTTGTTTTCTTAGACTTCAGGAATTTACCTGCTTGTTTAAATATGTTATATGATTATGAAATGAGTTACTAACTCATTATTTGTTGTATTCTCAAATCATCAGAAGACTCTGTAATATAAGACTTATGAGTTGTTGGATTGAGATTGACAGGTGAGTGGATCTGTGATCCTCAGTGTGATTTAGTTGTAACATGTTTGGTTACAACGGGTAATGTAATACTACTGTTGATAGACTGTTTAGTCTGGGTTGTTTATATTATCCATGATGATTATGGATTATGTGATATTTGGCCATTGGGCGTATGTGATATGTATATTCAGAGGTCAACACTGAATTGGGCTTAGTTACTATTGTTTGGCCAAACAGGGTTCCTTATACACATAGTTGATAGGAACTGTTGTTGGTGAAGATAGTAACAAGCTATCGGTTAATCACTGTATTGGCCTGCAGTTGATTTTAAGTGTTCCTTGGAGGATACCTCAGGAACCACCGGTCCTCTTTGACGTTGTGTGTTTACGATTATTCGTTGTAAACAGATTTGTTATTTCTAAGTTAGACTGTTGGTTACAGTTCTTCTCACTTAGCCGTGTGCTAATCCCACCACCCTACTTCTTGCAGGTTAATGTTTGAATAGGGGATGGGCAAGAAGCTTTTGGTTTAATGGGATGTTTGACGACCAACTACTCTGATTTTATTTTGATACATAATGATGGGAATTGTACTGTATAACACCCAAACTGATGTATGTTTTATGTTTTTTTTTAAATGATATAACTTTAGCATATATTGTAAAAGTATGTTTTGACCAGACGCTTTCGATATTTCGAATATAAAATGATATTTAGAAAGTGGGGTGTTACATGTTTAGATGTAGTTTCTAATTGGTTACTTGATTCATGAATATTTTTTTAGGTGTAAATTATTTAAATCGTTACTGTATATACTTGAATTGTTCACCGGTAGTTCTTAATTTCATAAAGCTATTGAAATTTTCAATATCTTAAACTAATTATTTAAATAGTTCAATATTTGACAAGCCGTTAAAAACTCCCATTAAGTCACAACATGTGCTGCTCACGTGAGGGCATAACAGTCTTTTCCACTTTGCACTCCCTCTCTGATACTTTTACACCTACTTTTAATCACGTGAGCAACACAAGTGCAAAGTGGAAAAGACTGTTATGCCCTCACGTGAGCAACACATGTTGTGACTTAATGGAAGTTTTTAACGGCTTATCAAATATTAGACTATTTAAATAATTAGTTTTAGATATTGGAGAATTTAAATAGCTTTATGAAACTAGGGACTACCGGTAGACAATTCGGGAATGCACAGGAACGATTTAAATAATTTACTCTTTTTTAAAAGAAGAAAGTTAGACATTTCTATGTAGTTTGTCTCAAAATATACATGTCGTTTCTCTCTAACGTTTTTCTTCGAGATTGGTCGTCCCTTTGATTGCAAGATTTTGCACGGATAGTCCTTTTACCGTTGCAAGATCTTGCACGGATAGTGCTTTTCCCACGACCGTTAGCAAGATCTTGCATTGCAAGTTAAGCCATTTTGCAATTTCAAGATGATAAAATTCGATCCGACAATTAAAAAAATAATGATGATGATGTCACTTGAAGTTTTTTCCTAGTGATGAAATCATCATCCGCATATTTTACTCGCGATTCTTCACACGTTTACCCCGCTCGAATTTATCAAGTAACGTCTACGCAAACTTATGAATCGCGTCCTCGTCAACAAGCTTATCCAAACACGCAGTAATAATTATGTTACTAAACAATAAAATTTTTCTTTGCTATGTGGTTATTTAGAGAATTAAACAATTACTACTAGTATGTAGCAACTCCAACAAATTTGATTATTCATTAAACTCAACAAGAGTAGCTTATTACCTTTTCCTTTTAACTGCACTTTTTCATCTTTCTCCCATTTTCACATACGGAAATATCCAAATGCAATTGTGTTTTATATGTATGTTTAAGGTCCAAGTCAATTTAAATTTGTCTAGATAAAAGAAAAGTATTGGTAATGTTATAGACTTCACGATTTCGTCGAGTCCACAACAGTAACAACTCCACTTCAAGTGCCTTCATTAGTCGCTATAAGCACCGTAATTCTCCGTAAGTTTTGTTTTCATTAAATTGTAACATTAAGTACGAGTAAGGTTATTAGGGACAGCTGCATTTTGAGAAGAACGAGTGGCAGACGATCTTAGCCGTTGATTTCTGTGATCAACTACAAATTTGCTACATCTTAACAACAATGTATTTTACGTAAAATTTAGTGTACGTAAAATGCATTATTACGAATCTTGATCGTTGATCACATAATTCAACGAATGAGATCTCATGTCTCTCATTCTCCTCAAAATGCAACTGCCCCTTTTGGTCTCGCACTAGTGAGTATTGGAACTAAAAACTAGTACCTTTCATAAAGTTGTGTTTCATCAAACAATGTAAATTTAAAATCAAAGTGGTAAACAGTTACTGTACTTGTATAAGAAGGTTGTTTGATATTACAATTGCATCATTGTTTTTAGTAGATGACGAATGCGGTTTTTTATTAAACAACCTTGCAAATTAGTAGACCACCGACGCCTCTAAATAATTGAGTATTACACTATACATATCGGATGTTTGATTTTCCTGTTCTATGTGGGCCTGTGGGGTATGGTCGATACTTAGCTTCTTATCATATAGTGGAAAAAATGTTAAAAACTAAAACGTTGCAATAGACAACACAAACATTAACTGCGTTTATTACGTAACAGTCTAACACACATACTGACATAATTAAGTAATTCACAAAAAAATTGCTTGATTATCCGAGGCATATAGAATTATAGATCATCTTTAATAGGCTTAAATACGTTAGTAGTGGTGTAAATGAGTCGAATCGAGCTCGAACTCGACTCGTTTAAAACTCAAAGAGCTCGAGTTCGTTTCGAGTCTAACATATGGAGCTTGAGCTCAGCTCGTTTGATATTATACAAACTCGAGCTCCGCACAGCCTCGACTCGTTTATTACATAGTATTAAATTATTTATTTTATTTTTCTACAAGACTCTATTTATTTAATTTTTTTGTGTAATATTTAACTACATATAATAAGATTTACTATTATTATTTAAGTATTATATATATATATATATATATATATATATATATATATATATATATGGTGAGAATAAAATTTTAAGAGGAAAGAGATAGAGACAATATGATTCATTATTTTATTACTATAGATTCAGATTTTTATTACTTATAACTTTTGAATTATAAAAAATAAAAGAGTAAGTCTTATTAATAAAATATTGAACCAAAACAATAAAATGTAAATTTATAGTAATAAAATTTTAAATCATAGTATAAAATAATTAATCAAATTGCTTCTCCCCCTCCTCCCTAAATTTTCTTTTTTTTTTATCCCCTACTATATATATATATATATATATATATATATATATATATATATATATATATATATATATATGTAAGTGAAAGGCTTGCTTAGGGTCGTGATGTTGTTCGAGCTCGTTTACTAAACGAGCTCAAAATTTTGTCCAGACTCGGGATCGAGCTCATTTAAGCTTGGGGCTTATCAAATATTTAACGAGTCAAGATCGAGTAACTCACAAGTAGCTCACATCATTTACGGCCCTAGTTAATAGCATAACGAAGCTAAGGTTAGATGCAACAAGTGCATTTTGAAAAACTATATATTGATATTTCATATAGTTAGAGGAGTTAATTGCATGGTTGGTTCCTCTGATTTACAAATATACGCACCATCAGTTCTTATACATTGCCTTTTGCATCGACTGTCTAAAAACTCAAACGCTACTGCAAGTTTTGTACCTCCTCCATTAACTACATTGAAATGACCAATATACCCTTACATTTTTTAGATTTATTTTTCGTTTTTCTATTTTTGTTTTCTAAATACATTTAAAAAATAAAAAGAAAGGGTATTTTGGGTCATCTCAATGTATTTAACGGTTAAAATGTAAAATTTAATGGAGAAGGGACTAAATACGCAATAATGTTTAATTTTTTGGACCGTTGATATAAAAAAGAAAGTACAAAGACTAACGGTAACGATTGGGACCAATCATGCAATTAACTCTAGTTAAAAGCTTAAATATGTAGGTAACATCTAAAACTATTGACTTTTGTTTGCATATAACGAACGTGCGGCTAACATCATATCAGTCAAATCTCCTATAAAAATAATAAACGGGGTAATAAACAAACGAACAAGTTATAGTCGATATGTATTACATTTCAATTCAATATTTTTCGTTAAGAAAGGTTTTATCTAGGATGCCACTATCAAATGGATATTCCTTATCATAAAGATTGTACCCCTCATCATTCAACTATTATAAATGTTTTTATTGATGCCATAAGCCCATAACTATAAGTTATACTTAACTTATTTTAATTGATTGAGACTTTTCCTTTGTTAATAGTTGGAGAAAACGCTTTGATTGGCTCAAAAATCCTTGATATGAGCTTAGAATAAAGTATTATGAATCTTGAAAAGTAGTATAAAGGTGGTCACTTTGTGGACTCAGCAAGCTTGAGGGAACAAATGCCAATTTGGCCAATAATGGTATAAGCCAAACAATAATATACATGGACCGAATAAACCAAAAGAGGTCCAAAAAAATATTCGAGTACAAACATGCAATCATGGATAGATACGAATAGTACCATGTTCACAACTTGAAGGCACAATTGCTACTACTTGTTAGATACTTAGATGACACAAAAGAGTTTATATAATCCACTTAACATATAACCCAATAAAAGACTCCATAATGGTCATGCTTCCTTTAAGTATAGAGTGGCAAGATGAACGGGCCGAACGATTACGTAACGGGTCAAAATGGTAAACTTTTAGTACGGGTCAAAAGGATAGCAAGTCTTTGAATACTATTTTGGAAATTTATGTATCCATGCATACTTTATCTAAAATATAACCCAAATTGGCTCTCTAAAATATAAACCCAAATTGGCTCATTATGAATAAATCAAAACTAGCTAGATACCCGCGCAAAACAGCGGAATACCTATTTCGTTTAGTCCTAGTAAGTAAATTGAATTTAACTGATGTTGGTTATATAACCTTTTATTTGACAAAGTATGAACGTAACTTTCGTGTTTAACTTGAATGTAATATCTCCTTAATTGTTATTTTAAAAGACAAAGTTAAAATTCAATGATTTATTATTTGATATTTGCCTTATATAGGAGTAATTAATTTCACTATACTCTTTTGATTGTTTTTCTTATTTAGTTATTATCAGGGCAATTTAGTAATTTCATCTAGTTGAGTCTAATTTTAAGATAAACATTAAAATGCTTTATACGTATAGTATAGAGATGATGAACACAACGATCAACCTATAAACAGCAAGTAAACGACATCCCCACACAAATGAAAGCATAAGATATAGAAGGCTAGCAAATTTTCAACCACTGATGTCAAACTACATAATCCACAAAAGCAATTCATCATCATATTTACAATCACAAATAAACTAAACATCACACTCCCCAATCAACATTCAAACCTCTAATATGCACAAATCCTAATTCTACTACTTCAATCATGCGAAATCTCTGAATTAAACTAACACCAAATTAGTTACACCCTATTTTTTTAATCTCTGAATCATCACTCAGTAACAATTAAACTAACCAGAGACTGCTAAAGAAAATCAAACTAGAAAGCCGACAAAGAGGGGAGAATACCTAAAATAAACGTGAGTTGAATTACGCACTTGATTCCATTAGTTTTCGGCAGCTTCCACGCTAAATCCCGACACTTCATTGTCTATGGAAGAAACGGGAAGCCTACTGCCCACTTTCATTTTCTTCACATCTTGACTCGAGCATATCAATATCCGTTTCACCATGCTACAGAATTCCCTACACATAAGTAATGAACAGTCACATAAGAAGGTGATATTGTTAAAGGTTTATGGTTAAGCTAATGTTGTAACTTACTGCCATGGATCATCACCCAGGAGCATCATGTCTCCTTCATCATCAGTGAAGACAACTTCCAATTGATTACGAGGGTGTAACTCTCCCTTAATCTCAAACATTTCTTCGAGTTCATCTATAAGCTCATCATACCCTTTTAACATAGTCAAGTCTACTGCACGACCAACTGCCACCCCTTGCATTTGAACCTTCGGTCATTAGCATATATTAGACATATATCCAAACTAGAGACACCAATTTCAACCAATTTACTTATGAATGGGTCGACTGGGTTATGCTTTATCTCAAATGGTTCAAACAGATAAAAAAGAAAGAAAGAAAAAAACAAACATCCTGAAATGGAACAGGTCAAACGGGTCATAGCTCGCCCAAAGAGTATTGTCAATGTATAAAACCTCCTAAATCATTGTCCACAATATTGAATCATTATTGGAATACTATAATTTTTGTTATCCTATTTGCCACACTATTTTACAAATTAAACTTTTAAGGACAAAACATGTTTTGGGCCAGACTGACTCGTCTCAACCGGGTACCAAAAATCACCCATGACCCAAACCACGATATCCAAAGAAGAAAGGTCGCATAATTTTTCCAGAAGAAATGTACCTTGGTCCTACTACGCGTAGAAGTGCTCTGTTTGCTTTGGACTTCTTTTGGTGACACTTGCAACTGCCCTTTATCTTTACAATCTTTCGAGAAGTCAGACTTCAGATCAGACATCCCAACAGACAATGCGCTAGGCATATGTCCATCAGTAGAAGTGTGAAACGTGTTTGATAGGTTTAATGGTGCAGTCTCGGTTATAATATCACATTTGGTAGGAATCATCAAGTCAATACCAAATAATCTACAACTTGAAATACTCTCAGATTTATTTATGTCAGCTGAACTTTGAATGGAATCAATAGGTAGTTTCATAGTTTCATGAGATGAGTAACTTGACCAGCCCGAGAGACCTTTTTTATCTTCGGTTTCATCATGAAATACGTTCCGAGATGTCATGATTGGGGAAGATGATAGCCAGCCTGCCTCCATTGGAGGCCTGAAATGACACGCACTGTTACCATTTTCGGCTTGGTTTGTATGCCGTGAACTTTGATAATCACTAGGCTGTCCATCAGGAGTACAACTTATCTGAGCTGAAGGATTCCAAGCAGTAGATGCAGTATCTAAAACAAGCATTTGAAATAAGAAGAGGTTATATGCATACCAAAGATTCAAGATTACTAGCTGTAACAAATTGGTGGGTTGGTCAAAGCATGTGATTTTTCTATACGGGCCTATTGGGTAGTGTCAACCGAAACACTGTTGTCCAAAAAAATAATTAGTGTCAATTCGATCACAGAAATTTCTTGTTTCAGTAATATTCTGATACTTTCTAATAAAATACTTGCCCTCCTTGGGTAACCTAAACAGGGAAAGCCTCCTCCGTTTACCCGTTTTCTAATAAAATGATTAGGATGTTTTATGCATTAAAAAATACACTTCAGGTGACTTTTAAAACTACTACTTTTTGGCATGTTTGACCCAAAAGACAGCCCTAATTTAACCATCCATAAGAAAATGGGTCCAAATTGCCACCTCTAAAGATAATTTAAGTAAACGGGTAATTTGGAAGAGCGTTTAAAACTGAATGTTATTCTTATTTTCTGTTCGGTAGAAGTCAAAGTAATAATGAAATATGTGGAACATTGTCTAATCTACTTTTAATTTTAAGCACTTCAATTAACTGATTCTGATTCTTCAACTCGCAATAATTACTTTGAGAAAGCACATAAAAACACCCTAGGGCTAAGAAAAACATTTTAAACTCACCAATATTAGGAGTTTCAACTGGTGGTCGAGGCCTTTTACTTTTAGGTGCCAATGGTTGAAGCAAGCTAGTGGGAACAGAAGCTACAAATGTTTCAATCTCCCATGGAGAAACCCTTTCTGGTCTCATAATAGATGCAGGTTCATCCCATTGAACCTAAAATAGAGGAAATCAAGATCATCTCATTTTAGTTCATAATTTCGTTTAACGAATTCATCTAATTTTACATAAACTCGAAACATATATTAACCTTCAACGAGCGCCATTTAGAGCATTCCCACTGGGGAGATATGTCTTCAACTCCAACTATCGTCCCTGTAAACCTAATTAATCAAAGGGATTTCAGCACATAAGCATTGCAGGTAACAACTCAAAAAACACATCGTAGTTGTAAGTGATTTAGTTACCTTCTTTCAGGAGAGTCCTCCCCTTCAAATGGCATCTTAAACCTCATCCCAACAGAAAACTTATTGTTTACAGCTTCCAAATACTTGTTCAGGCTTATAATGAACTGACTTGTCCTGTAATATTTTCATCAAATTTCATTTACTAGATCAAGATGCAACTTTTCCGAAGTAAGCAAGGAGAGGTGGCAAAATGGGCCGGTCAGACAGGTTGGGTAAACAAATCAGATCGGGTCATTTTTGGTACGGGTTAAAATGGGTTTGATCCAGAATATTTGTTTATTAATAAGTGCATAGATAATCGACAGATCAATATCTAATTTTTTTAAAAACAATGTAAGAGGCTTTGTGCATTTTAAATAGGTTTGGGCAACTTTCGACCAGTTTCTTTTAGCTCAAAAATCTATATACCCGTAATGTGATCCAAATCGACCCATTCATAAAGAAATGGGCCCTACAAACAAGCTATTATACCTTGGCTTGTAGTAAACGACAAAACGGGTTTGGGTTGAAACAGCATGGGATGCAGTCGCAAGCACTCCAAGGTGCATACTCTGGCTTGAAATTACTGAAGAAGGCATAGCGCTCGGTTGATGAGCAAAACGTCTAATACCTACCCGCAATTCACCATTCTCACCCCTGCCAATAGAAAGGTTAGTCAAGATGGTGTAAAGAATAAAGAGTACATAACACCTACCAATAATAAGACCAACTACATTAACACAAACAATTTACCTGAGAAATACAAATGAATCCCCAGCCACTAATCTCTTACAAGTAACAAAAGTACTCCATCCCGTTGTAAGTAAGTGCCGTCGTGGTTGACCTATAGAGTCAAAAGAGAATTTTCTTTTCAAATTTCAAGAAAAAGAAAAATTACTCCCACCATTGACCAAGTCAAACCAGCACACTCGGTATGCCATATTCATATGATTCTATGTACTCGAACAAACATAAATTCACTTTTGACTTTATGTAGGTGTTTGGTTGTGTGCTTAAAACGAATATTACTAAGACAATTCAGATCACAATAATAACTTTAAAAACACACATCCAAACACCTTTAAGTTGTCAAATATACGTGTAATTAGAATAATTAAAATTGTAGTAACCTCTAAAGATATGCTTAAATCGCCACTCGAATCCATGGAGATCCTTGGCTACCAACTCTTGAGTAGGTGTTGGTTGGGTCATATCCTAAACAAACTCAACAAATTCGAGCATCACCAAAAAGTAAACATCCAAAAAAGGGTTTGTTATAACCAACAAACTTACCAAGGGAGGTAGGCATTCATTTGCATGCTTCCTAAGCACTGAAAAGCCTCCATGAGTGCTTGTATCCGAGGCCGTCAGCACTTTACAAAAAGAATTAACATTTGGTCTAGGAGGCTCTACAAGGCATTCATCTGGACTCGTGGGATCGCTTTCGCTTTGCTACAAATAAATCGTTACGAAAAAATTATAAAGCTAACTTCTTTATCTCACAAACATCACAAATTTCCACAAGAACTTTAAGACTAAAAATCTTACATTTTGTTCTGGCACTAAAGTGATTTGAGCATAAACTTCATCTGTTTCTTGTTCAGCCTTATAACAAAACCAATTTAACATCAAACCAACTTTTATTTTGCAAACTATTTAGAAATAATTAAACATTGTGAAATAATCATGAAACATACCAGTAACTGGGTATGAACAACACGACAAAGAATCTTTGATTTGAGGTTAAAAAGTGGAATCCTTTGATTCAATTCTTGATTTGTTGATGCTTCTAACTAAAACACGCATAAAAAGAAAATAATCCAATTATAGCAAATTAAAACGCATATACAGTATAACAATTATAAAAAACTGAATTTGCAAATAAAAATTAAAACTTTTTATTTTTTTTTACTTGTTCCATGTGACCCTGAGGAAAGTAATAAACTCTTTCTCCATCTTTTGGAACATCCACTAGTGGCCCTGTACATGCCTTCCATAGCTCCTTATACAACAAATCTTCACCCGAAAAAATGCACATTTTGGCACATAATTTATCATTTTTAGCAAAGTGTTAGAAAAGAAGTAAAAAAACAAAATTATATAAGCCACAAAAACATGTAAACAAACTGACCATAAAAAAAAAAAAAAAAAAAAAAATTAGAAGGAAATTGAGAATTGACCTTCAGACGAGAGAATAGTTGACCCTTGATTCTCCATGATTACAACTAAAAATAAATGCAATACTTAACTCACAATTTTTTTAAGAAATTGAATCATCAAAGTTTCCACATTATATTCTTTGAATCAAACCCTAAACAGATCGGAAAACAACAGCACGTCAGCAGTTGATGAGTAGGCTTCTTCAGCTTCCAAATTCTTCATATAAACTTTTTATTCTTAAAATTTAAAAATCAAAGTGGTGAGAGTTATGTTTGAAGTAGAACATATGAACTGGCTTGTTAAGGTTGAATAATTGTGAAATGGCGTTTTAAGGTTGAATGTTTAATGTTGATTTTTATGTTTCTCCCTCTAAAACACTTTTGGTGTCGCTTTCTTTCTCAGAGTGTGTGTGTGTGTAAAATTGTAATAAAAAAAGTGCAAGGTTTTGTTTGTTGTCTCCTTTCCTGGTGGTGTGTAGTGCGTGAGCCTAACTCAACTAACCATGGTTAACTTACTTATGTCTCCCCACAAATATCCAAACCAATGCTCTCTTTCTTTGTTTCGGAGCATCCGTTTTCATAAATTATTGGACGACTCACTATTATCATATTAGTGTTATGTTAACAAAATTGAACAAGAACTGATAGGTACATTTCATTGTATCAAAGAAATGAATAACTTAATTTTTCTAAATGCCACATTTACCAAAAATACATTTACTTTTTACCTAGAAAGAAAAGAAAAAAATATAAATTGATCCTACCTTTTTCAGTTCATTAACGTCGTTCGAAAGGCAAATCCAAAAGAAAGAAACATAGGAGAGGACACGTTGGTACCTATAGCATCCTCCATTCTTTCTTTGGTGGACGTTTAGAGAACACACTCCTTTCTTATAGCACTTCCTACCATCACCGTTCTTGTGTGTTTTCGACATGAGGGACAGGGATGCCATAGGCACCAAGGCGTTTCTAGTTCGTTTTTTCTAGTTCGTTTTTTCCAATGTTGTCCCTAACAAAACGGCTATGAACGGAAAGAGAGTAGACCAGTTTTTTCTTTTCTCTTTTAAATTTCTTTTTGTTATATAATGAATAAATGATTTATTAATAAATGTGGTGCTCAATAGATAAGTTATATGTATGCCTTAATAGGTAGTGTTAAGTCATTATCGAGTCTTGGTAAGTCATGTGACGTGGCACATATCTGCCAGCAAGTTCTTGAGTTTTTCAAGTTATGATAGTGAGTGATCTAAACATGTAATATTGGGGGCGTGTAAGAGGAGTGCGTATGGAGACTAAAACACGTCCTTCATCCTTGGTAACCGTTTTCCACCCAACGATGGAGGACGCCATAGGCATGGGCAAGTCCTCCATTTGTTTTTCATGTGTTTGTTCACCAAAAGATGGAGCGAAACCAAAATAGTTGTGGGGCTATTTTTTTTTCTTTTGACTTGAAAAGAAAATATAATTGGTAATGCAATGTCATTGTAGATATGGGTATGTCTTCATATGTAATGTTTAATCTTTGAAAAGTCATAGTGACGTGGTACTGATGTGGCAACAAATTCTCAAGTTCTCAAAGTCTTGATAGGAAATACTCTTATAAAGCTTGATGGCTGGCACATCATCATCTGAAATTTTTATACATAACCTTACAATCTCTGTGCATAAAACTTCTTACTACATCATAGATAAATCTTTAATTTATCCATGCGACATTGAATATCCAACGGAAAAAAACATGTTAGAAACTTATTTGGACAAAAGGAGTGAGCCAAAATGTAATTCTCTAGTAAAAGATTGAGAAACTTTATTTGTTCCATATTTACTTTTCTTGCAACTCTTCTCGTTACGTGTGGTAATAATGTTTTTTTCCCTTTTCGATGACCCATTTATAAGATGAAAGAGAGCAATAAAATGGAGAGTGAGAAGTGTTGCCATAAAATGATATATGTTGGTCATGAATGACAATGTATGATTGTGTTAATACAAACGGTGCATTTCACATGCCAATATTGAATCATGAGTTACACCTATAATTGACATAAATAAGAAAAGTTATTGTCTCTAAAAGTATGAAACATACTTATAAAATCACATAGTACATTAATTAAATACAATTTAATTAAGAAATGTTTTTCGTTGGAAAGTTGTCACTTAAAGCCGTATACTCTTCTGATAGTAAATAGTAAATTCATTAACGTTCTATATACAAACCAAAGTAGAACTCGAGCCGTTTTTATGTAAACTCAATCACAAGTTGTTAGTGTTTCTAAATTCATTAGATCTCATAAAGTATGGTTAATTAAGAAATTTTATTTATCAAACTCCTTAAAAGGTGTTCGACAATAGTATACGATTTTATATATTTTAAATTTATTTTGATGTTACATTATGTATGGTACTAGTAGTCTAGGAGGATCAAATGGTGGTGGGGCATGGTAACACGTGGAAGTAGCAGATTGGCGTGGGTACAAGGAGACATTGTTTTCGTAGGTTTAGACCATCTCCGGTGCATCGAACTCTTCTTGAACTTAAAGCACTGCCACATCAGCATTTTACCTTTTCACTAAAAATTTCTACAATGCATTGAACCTTACACTTTTTATTAGAGTGACATATCATCGTACTATTTTTAATAATTACAATTTATTCTTCATATTTATATCAACTTATATATGTTAAATTATAAATAATTAAACAATATGGTAACACTATGACAGAATAATGAATATTGCTAGAAATCCTCGTAAAAGAAGTAAGCGAGATCTTTGTAAATTGTTTTTAACTTCAATAAAAAAAATATAATGATAACAAAACGGAAAAAGATAAAAAGAAAAAAAAGATAAACAAACTTGACGTGTTAATGTGAATAATTTAATCCTCTTGTTCAGCTCTTAAAAAATGCAATAGAATTCTTATTGGGCTTCCTATTTTCATGTGATATGTGGGTTTCGGCCCCACTACTCCATTTTAATACGCGTGTGTACAGACACAAATGTATCTTAATACGTTTGACTACCTGACATCTCTACAATGGTATTACACGGAGCCATATCAATTTTATTTATTCATTACACTTTGACAACTAGACCCGTTATAGATGCTCTTAGAAGGGGTACGATTATGCGAATTGAAGGGACCCACGTAGAAGGTGCAGGGCCCACCGTGATGGAATGGTCAATTGTGCATCCCCCGATTAGGAGGCATGAGATTTGTTGTGAGAGTATGGCAGCCTTGATATCGCTCCCAATGTATGATTAAAATGTGGTCACACCTCAAACATGTGAACCAATAACCAGTACATCATGGTACAATGGATAATGCGGTATGCACTTTTTTATTATTTTTATTACTCTTATAATACTTCTTATAATAGTGTCTTACGAGTTTATCGAGTAAAACGAGCTTGTTTGACTTGAAATTATAAGCTACGTAATAAACCGGTTATGACTTATGAGTTGATAAGGGCTCGATAAGAGTCTCTATCTAACTTTCTACTAGTATGTCATATTTGAATTTGTAAAATAAAATGGTATCGCTAAAATTTATCATGATTCTATATATATATATATATATATATTATATGTTAAATTTTAATATATACTTTATGAAAGAAACTTATAATGATAATTTTTAGAACCGTCATTCAAGACTTAAAATGTGCGTTATTGCTTGTATTTATACTATAAGAAACTCAATGTCACCCCTTTAATTTCGGTTGACCGTTTAACGAGAAGCACAATAATTTAATTATGTCCAAATATATTAATGACGGTATTTAAAGTTGTCGTTACCGAATATAACCATTTTATGTACATTTTTTTTAATAGGTTCAAGCAATGGGGCTCTAATTAAGGGAAAATGAATTAATTTTAAGGTTTTTGAGCCCAGCTCAAGATGATTTTAATTCACATCGAGACAAGCTCGAGCATGCATAATCAAAACTCGTTGAGATATCTAACCTGACTCTATTTTAGCCTAAAGTCGTTGAGTCGATAACTCCTTTGAAGCCCTAATTATAATATGTCATTTATGTTACAGTTTTACTATACGTGTTCGAAACTTAAGTAACATGTCCCAATACCAAATTTTGGTGTACATTATAGTTTAGTAAAGGATCCGTATAGCATAATGATATATGTAACCGCTATAATAATCTTTTACATAACATTTTTCACCCAAGGACACTTTTTATTCATTCGCACATATCCAACATCAAGTGATACAATATTCAATATTTATTGATTTATAATAATATCAAAATGTACTTTGTTCAAATAGTTATTTACAAATCTAGCAATTTTGATAAACAAACTAGCTTTATGATGAAAAGATGGACAAGAGAAAAGACAAACCAATAATATTTGAGTTACGTGCACATATGTCAATTAGTGTCACTAATTACACAATTAGTGAAATTAAATACTTATTAATATATTAAACAATAATAATAATCCCCCAATTATTAAGATTCCATATCCACCGGATCTAGACATTCTAGCATTACTCAGCTTGAGTTTGCTTATCAACCATCAACAATAACAAATATAGAAATTTCATTGTTTGGACGTTTTATAAAAAAAAAAGAATCCATTCGTCCTTTGCTTTAATGCGACATAGTTAAGATGATTCTGACAACAATTTAGTAAAGCATTTTTTTTAAAAAAAAATGTAAATTAGGCCGTCGTACGTATAATATAATTTACGATTTGATTGAGCGCTAAACGATTAAAGTTATACACTAAATATAAGTTTATGGCACTAAAGTTTGAAGTTGTTTTGAAAATATATAGCAAATGGAATGTTAATATATTTCTAAGTAAAATGGTGCCTAGCATAGTTAAATGGCGTTTTCAATATTCTAAAATGAGTCATATATCATTATAAGTTATGTCAAAAATACTTATAAAAAATATATATATATTAATTATTCCGTATTTATTTATACCTTATAATAGTTGAGAAAACAGTTGAAGGACCACACGGTTTCTAATGACAAATAATCATGAGCCTTTTACCATGTTGTATTCCTGGGAAGGAATCAATAAAAGGGTTAACACAAAATTGACTATACTGACATCTAGCTTATTCATTCGATAGTTGATGAATAATATATATATTAATTGTTTAAATTATTTTTGTTTATTTACAAATGTTACTATAATACACTTTAATATTATGAAAGACTTTTTTTTTTAAATGTTAAATAAGGTAAAATAAATATAAAATGAAACAAACATGATTTTAATTATGTAAGATGAGTACAATGAATTAATTAAGAGAGAAAAAAATGATAGAAATTGGTTATTAATGTTATGAAACACTTTATGAGAAAATGATAAATTTGATAAAGACAATGTAAAGTGGTAAAAGAATTGAAGGGAAGGTAGAAATGTGAAGAACTTAATATTTTCTTATTTAAATAATAATAACAAAATAATAAAACTTTTGGTCTTAAGTTTTATTTACATGATGTTTTAAAGGTGAAGAACTTAATATTTTAACAACGTGATGTTGAACTTATTTTGAAGAAATACAAATGATGTTATCATCACCGATAAATATTTAGTTAGATGAATTTTTACAAGTTTTAACTATAGAAAAAGCATTAACGTTATTTTATAGTTGAGAAATAATAAATGCTATTTTTTATTTACTTAATTTTTAGTAATAATATGTTTCATTGTTTAAAACATTGACATTTTTACTAATAAACTATATAATTTACGACTATTATAACCATATGTAATTATAATGTTTATAAACAATATAGCTTAAAACTATAATTTTTAAATCCCGCCGCAATGCGCGGATTAAGAAAACCTCGTTGATGACTAAAAACAAACATTAAAATGGTGTGTTTGGATCATGTTTTTAAAAATTAAAAGTTTAACACTAAGGTTGTATAAGTTTATCCTATTAACATACATAATTAGTCCCTTCATTATACCTTGATACACGTAATAATCTGTGCAGTTCGCTTTCATGGATGATTTTCACAGATAATAATGTGTTAGTTTTTCTTCTTGACGTTTTAAAAATAAAAAATTACTAACTCGTATAGACGATCCATTACCCTACAAATTTTTACTGTAAGGTTATACTTTAAATTAAACCTTAATATTTAAGGACTTTTAAAAGAAAAAAAAGTTAATGTTGCCGAAAGAAAACGGCAAGTTGTATAAAACTAAGTTGACAAAAAGTGGGAATTTTAGCATGTTACAATAATGATGAGAAGTGGAATCCTTCAATTCGTTAATTAATTTTTTGTATTTTAAGTAGCATGTGACGATGGTAATGACGTTTATGAACCTTAAATAAAAGAGTTTAACGTTTTTTAATAAATATGTTAGTAACTAAAGTTGTTTCACTTTAGCCTTCATTGGGGCCGTACTCTTGTTTGCTGTTTAGTGTCTAACCATTATGCACTTAGACATTAAGTGACTCATTTAAGGGGCGATTTTAAGGTTTGTGTGCGTTACGATGAGGATTGTGTAAGAACTACGTAATTAGTTGCAATGTAATAGAATGTGATATGAATTCATAAAATAAAATAAGGGCTTAATCTGAATCGTATCTTACGTGCGGTTACATATTGAACCGTGCACGATTTTTAAGATATAATTTGAGAAGCATTTACCAGTCACAATCCAACAGTACGCAAGATCTGTACAGCTAATAGTACAAATAAGATTACTAACCAACAAATATGAGTGTTTAACAAACTACTATAATAATTAGGAAGTCATTACTTAAATTACCACACAAAAAAAAAAAAGATAAATATGTACGAGTAGTTTTTTTATACATGAAAAGAATTCAAAGATCAATAAATTAGGAAACCATTTTTTTTCCCACTAAAATGTCTAAAATATTTTTGATTCGCATGATCAATAATTAACACAAACCGTTAATTAGTTAGTGACAAAACATGCCAAAAACCATGGTCTCGACTCTCGACACGTTATTATGTGAATTAGATGGCGAAAAGAAAGCCATTAACAACTAAAAACAATGGATGTTTTATTGATTTATGGATGGTTAATCATCTTGGTTACATGAAATCCGGAAAACAGTTTTAGACCAAAAACTCATTATAGAATGAGCATCACAAGTATAAAATTCACTCAAATATCCGCAACTGTTTATCTGATCCTGAGAATTTGTGCGCCAACATGGACAGATGCTGTTAAAAGCCTACTCACGGCTTAAAAGGAGCGAATGCAACCACTGAATTGTGCCCACCAAACCCGAACGAGTTAGAAATAGCTGCAGCAAGATAGGAATATATTAGAACCAGTAAAAAAGATATCAAACAGTTCAATAGAATATAGCTCTCATTGCTTTCGAGACATACCAACATTTACTTCATGTTGCTTTTTGACATTGGGGACTGTGTCAATGTCAACCTGTGTCTCCAAGTTCTGCATGCACAATGAAAACAATTAGAAACTAACCTCATAGATAAAGAGTCAATAATGTGGCTAAACGGGTCAGAGTCTTAGTCACTACATCTTGGTTAATTGTTGGGTGCAGCCAGCCGGTGTTGATTGCTTTTATGCACGCAATGGCTTCCAATCCACCTGCAGCTCCAAGACCATGTCCAATCATCGACTGTAACAAAAAGATTTCGTTATTAGTCTTTATTAAAATGTTTCAAATGATTGAATCTTCAAAAAAGTGATATTTGAAGTGGGATATAGCGGGCTTTCCTTGGTTCCGTTCATCTTGATCCCGGATGTATCCTTAAAGACTTTCTTGATGGCATTAACTTCCGCTAAATCACCAGCTAGCGTTGATGTTGCATGGCAATTCACATAGTTAACCTATACAGCGTGTGAAAATGACGATTATATATTATGTGTAAAAAGTTAAGGACTGTGATTTTATGAGGTTACCTCTTCAGGTGAAATGCCAGAGTCTTCTAAACATTTGGTTATGCAAGATGAAACACCGAGCCCATCTTTGCGAGGATCTGTCATGTGATGAGCATCACAAGTTACACCTCCACCTAAGTATTCTGCAATTATATTGGCTCCACGCTTCTGTGCATGCTCCAAGCTTTCCATAACCTTTCAAGAATCAATTTGTTAAAATTTGTTGGATTTGAAAAGTATAACTGGTGAAGGGGCCCAAATTAAGCTCATGAGAGATAGGGCTGATTCAATGTAAGGATTTGGGCAGGATCTTGGCCTTGGATACTCTACGACCAGAGACCCAACCAATTCTTGCAGTCACCCAAACTTTTGAGAATCAAACTTACAGATGGACCCAATCTAAGGTCATATGAGGCCCGAATCCTGACACAATGTAGGAATTTGGTAGAAGAGGCAAAATGGGCAGATCAGGTCAGGTTTACGAGAAATACTTTGTCCGTATTTAAACACTTCTTTTTATAAATAATTTGTGAGTTGAGTATGATAAGACATAATATGCTATTACAACAATAATCTAATTTCCTGAAGTGAAGCCATTTGACCCGTTCATATAAAACATAACTCACTAGTAATTTATGTAACAAACCCGTTATTAATTGAATGGGTCGAAATTGCCACTTATAGGATTGGGCTATATCCTATGATCGGGCCCATATAAAACATATTTCATTAGTAATTTATGTAACAAATCCATTATCCAATTTTTGCAGCCAACCTAATTCCCTCCATTTCAAGAATATGACTTTTGTGGTCAAACACACTACTTTTCAGTTTCACAATATGTGTCAAATAAATTCAGAGACTAGATAAATCTAGATGAAAAGTCTGAATGAAGCTGAGAAGGCTACAAATATGGTTCTTCTTTTTTATCATTTCTTCTTTGGTGTGAAGTGTTTGCATTAGACATTTAAAAGACAAAGTATGCATCTTTTGTTAAAAGCGTTAAAGATGAGAGGAAAGTTTAATATACCAGAACACCTGAACCTTCACCCATAACAAAACCATCACGATTTTGATCCCAAGGTCGAGAAGCCCTGTGGGGCTCATCGTTTCTTTGAGACAGTGCCCTACAAGCAATGAACCCACCAACCCCAGCTGCATTGATAGCAGCTTCGGTTCCACCAGCTACCATAATATCAGCATCTCCTCTTCTAATGTGATTTGCAGCTGCAAAAAAGCAATAGTTTGCGGTTGCGCAAGCGGTTGAAATCGAGTAATTCGGGCCCATTAAGCCTGTATCTATAGCCAACAATGCTGATCCCATGTTGGTGATTGAGTAAGGAATGAAAAATGGTGTGATTTTCTTGAATCCTTTTTGAATTAGCGCTTCCACTCCATTGCTAAAAGCTGTTAAGCCTCCCATACCTGAACCCACTAGAACTCCGATTCGTGTTTTATCCATCTATTATAAACAGTTAAAAAAACTTACTTAAGTCATGTTACTAGATGTGGCAACTTCAGTCCATTTACTTATGAATAAGACAATTCATGTTATAGATGAAAATGTCATGTGGGTTAAACAGCAGCACAGCTAAAGGGTAGATAAGTTGGCTAAACTAGAAACGGGCCAAATGGGTTAAAAGTCGCTCAGAACATATTTAAATCCCAAAACCTCCTAATCATTTATCCTCAAAAAATAATATTATTTACTGAAATAAAACAATTTTCTTAGTTAAATCTGACAAAATAATTATGTATAGAATTTCTGGACCCGGTGCCGCGCGTTTTGACATGTATAAAAAGTTGACATCTTTGACCTGAACCCATTTTGACCCTGTACAGAAAAGGGGTTTTTTTGGGGTAAATTTGGTTAAGAAACTCACTGATTCAAGAGCTTCTTGTCCAAGATTGGCATCCTCAAGGGCCTTTTTGCCGGCAACTAAACAATACCTCCAACAATCATCAAGACGACGGTCATTTTTACCATCAATGTAGCCTACTGATGAAAAATCACGAATCTGACCAGCAAAACGAACAGTAAAGCTGGAAGCATCAAATCTGTCTATTAGAGTGATCCCACTCTGACCCTCTAAAAGTTTGTCATAAAATGTGTCAACATCATTGCCAAAAACAGAAACAACACCCATTCCTGTGATAACAATCCTCTTCTTTGGATCCGTTTCTCGTTTGGGAGCCGAAACATTTGGTGCAGACATGGCCTTGATTGTTCTAGATTTTGAGGCTGCATATAGGCAAATTAGCCATCAATATTTATCTTTGTTTTTTTATTTTATTTTCCTTATTTAATAAAGTCGAGTATTGAAAGTTTGAAACTACAGTAAACTTGCATTTTTCTTAACCATAAAGGTATAGTTTCAACTTTCAAGTTACAAACCGAACTACATTCTCAAAACCGTGTATCCCTCTGGAAACACTTCATTTATCTTTGTTAATTTCTTTGACTCGTTATATTTCCTTGACTAATAATATCCCATACAAAATTACCAAAGAAAACATGAACAACATCCATTTTTCACCTACTCATACAAACTACCCTACAACAAGGTTTGCATTTTGTTGATGTAAATTTGAATTTTACAAATCGCTTACGTTTATATCTTATTTTTTGGATGGATATTATTAAGTCTTAACTACATAAAACCATCATTTGATTCAACAATATAATATGTAACCATAACTCCTCCATGATCTACAATAAGTTGATATGAAAACACCACCTTTAATTTTTATAAATATATAAAGAGAGACAAAATATCATATTTTAACTACTATATATATGGTGATTGAAAGAAAAATGAAGCAGGATGAAACCTGAAGTAGAAGCTGACCAAGAAGGATTGAACCCAGAAGCAACCTGGTTTGATTCAATGGCTCTAAGCCCATTGAACTGAAGCATTGAACCAACATTGTTTACTGATTCTTTTCTTTTATAAATCAAACCAGAAGAACAAGTGGTTGCAGCAGCAATACTTGCCATTATTATGATTCCTAAAGTATATAATTTCTCTCTAAAGTATTAATTTTGTGAATGATATGATGAATGATAATGGTTGATAGATATAAATGAAGAGAGTTGAAGAAAAAAAAACATTGGGTTTTCAGTTAAACAACAAAGTATTAAGTTGTGTAAACTCCGCCCAACACATAACTGTTTGATCAAATTCGTGAGTCATGACGGATTGGACGATACGTCTGGCTTCTTTATTTCATACCAACACTTTTTTTTTTTTTCTTTTTTTGCTTTTTTTCTTAAATCTTAATTATTTTTTCAAAAGCATACCAACTTACTAGCCCAACCCATTAATGCACAAAAAGGTGAGGACCAAAATCCACATCCTTAATAATGAGCCCATTATATATTATAGGTTTTTAAATTACCGAAGGCCAATACCAAATTCAAAGGTGTGTTTGTTTTGAGGGTTTGAGGAGTAAGAATAAAAATGGCTATAAGATTAATACTTATTGAGAATGTTTGATTGTTAATTTGGAAATTAACAAGTAAAAATCAAATCTATAGATCCATACCTATCATAGGTGGTGTTTTTTTTTTTTCATTTTCATTTTTATTCTCATACCAACCATCTATTTATTCCACAATAAAATGATTCCTACTTTTAAAATGAACACACTCTAAATCTCACCATTAACCAAAAGGTAGGAACCCAATAAGCATATTCATTTGACAAATCATTTAAGCCCTAAAATTAATTACTAAATTTTGTAATTCACCAATGTCCTTTTATATATCTCCACCCCTAAAATCTAACACATGTTGCGTACGAGTTTTATAGACAATACGCAAAACAATCGGGTTTTCCGTCAAAGAAGTCATCAGACAATAAAAATAGATGCAACCAGGTTTCTAGAAAATACTTTCTTTGTTCTAAACATGGGTTCCCCAAACCCAAAACTCCATACGATACTTTATCAGTTAATGGGAAGAAGGCACGTAGAACTTCATCCCAAAAGTGTGGCTGCACCGCCAAACTAATACTCACATTGAACAAGGTAACAAACAAATACATAGTTGAGGAATTCAATGAAGTGCATAACCATGATTTGGTACACCAAACTGATAAACACTTTCTTCCTTCTAACCGGAGGCTATCATATCCACAAAAACAGGCGCTCCATAACCTTTCTACCATAAACGTCGGACCAAATAGAGCATTCAAATTGTTGAAGCAGACTTGTGGTGGGTTTGATACGGTAGGGGCAACAAAGGTAGAATGTAAGAATTTTAAGCGGGACATTAACGCTTATATTGGCGAGTACGATGCTCAGATGTTGATTGACAAGTTAAAAACCCGAAAGCAATGTTTTCCAGATTTTTCATTTGAATACCGACAGGGAGGAGAGGATGAATTAAGTGGCTTATTTTGGGCCGATGGAGAATCCAAAAGAAACTACATTGCGTTTGGGGATGTAGTCGGCTTTGATGCAACGTTTCGTACGAACACGTAAGTCACACGTTACTCTATTTTAATCAAGTTTTATTTGTATACATCATTTACAAAACTCGTGTGTTTGGATCCCTTTATCATTAAATTGTGACATGTTTTGTAGGTACTACATGGTGTTTGTACCATTTACTGGGATAGACAACCATAACCGTTGTGTAACATTTGATGTCGGCCTTTTATCCCATGAGACAATAGATGCCTATACATGGCTTCTTGAAGCGTTCAAAAAAAATGTTGGTGGAAAACCAACTTTCTTCATTACCGTTGTGTAAAACTTTTTTTTCGGTCAATTAACGAACGATGATTTGCATCTCATTGAATTACTCCAGCATTTCGATATTGCAATGCAATTTCAAAGAAACGAGCAGTATAAAAATGATCACGATTCACGCTTTAAAGCTCCCAATTTGATCACAGGATTAACCATTGAGCAACAAGCGGCAAACATATACACTCGGTATGCTTTCTTTGAAATTCAAAGAGAACTTTTGAAATCAATGATTAATGTCGGATCGGATAACACCATTGAAGTTAATGGTGGTAAGAAATACATTATAAGAGATGTAGACGAGGATATCAAGTTCCGAGGAAGACAAGAGGTATTATTTTTACTAATTTACTCAAATCTTCATTTTGATTCACTAATTTTCAAATTTGATTCACCTATTTTGACGATTGTTTCCTCATATTATGTAGGTGATCTTTAACAAGAACGAGTTAACTATTTCATGCTCTTGCAAGTTGTTTGAGCTTGAAGGATTCCTATGCCGTCATTGTTTTTTTTGTGTTTAGGATGCCCCTTGTGAAGGAGATTCCAAAGAAATACATTATGAGACGGTGGATGAAGGATGTCGTCCCCCCACCGTAGGATGCATCTAGTGCGAGAAGTCGTGAATTAGGGGATAATAGAGAAGAGATACAAACGATCATACGTGATTCCACTATCGATCGTTTAGTGATCGACGTTGGAAAGCTATCATTGTTCCGAGATCAACAAAAGAAGTTGATGGAGCAGGTTTTTGAAGAGACTCCGTTACACCCACCTATGAAAAACAAGCAAGTTATACAATCATTAACAGGTCTCTCTCAGCCTGAAGAAGTCAACATTAAAAATCCTCACGTTAGCCGTAACAAAGGATGTGGTTCAAGTAAAAAAGAGAGGATTAAAAGTGCCAAAGAGAAAGCCATTGCTAAATCAAAGAAGCAGATCTGTACATGCCAATACTGTGGATTAGTTGGGAATTATAGAAGCACGTGTCAACAAAAGGCTATAGACGATGCTACAAATAGAAACAGTTTAATCAATGATGATTCTTCTACGCCTTCCGAATAGTTGATTATTTCATTACAATTCTTTTTAGATCCGTTTCAGATTCTTTTTTATTGGATACTATTCTTAAATATTTGGTTGTTGGTTTTATATATCCATTGAATTTTCTTATATGTAAACTAGTTTGTCATTTAAATTATACATTGATTCAGTTAATTATACAGTTGATTCAATGTTTTCAATCAACAAAATTGAATCATTTTGGTACAGATATGATTCATTCTATAATCCAAATAGTATACAATTAATATGAAACATTATTTTTTGGTTCAATTTAACTATCCTTGGCTTTTTAATAATCCCGCTGAAATCATGTAAGTTAATTATCCAAGAGTGGATGTTGTAAATTATAAAATGATTCACTTACTTAAACTTTTGAATCAAAATTTCTGTTCAACAATATTGATTCCTTTTGGTACAAATATGAATTTAAAATGATTCAGTTAATTAAAGCTTTGATTCAAGATTTCTATCCAACAAAATTGATTCATTTGGGTACATATATGATTCATTATATAATTGAATTACTATACAATTAATACACAATTAATATAGAAATTAACAAAACACGATTGAAACATTTAATCCAGCGAAAATCATACTTTTGAATCCAAAAAGAGAGTCAACTATGATACTTAACCAAAACAAGATAAAAAAAACACATGTAACAAACATTGTTTATAATTTCATTTTCCAAACAACTTCAGCCTCTCTTCTCTTATGTTATCTGCCTTCTGATTAACTCTTGCCTTCTCTTCGGGCAAAGTTTATCATGATCATTTGATTCAATTTCCACTTTAAAAGCAAACTCATTCATACTTGACAACAATATCTTCGTTGCATATTTCCTTCGAAGATCATCTAGCTGAGTTTGCTGCCTGTTATTCTCGGCTCTTATTCCTGCATCAAAATTAACCAATTTTCTCCATGTGTCGCATTAAAAAAATACCACAGTCTGCCCCATTGCCACTAGTTTGCCACGGTAAATTCAGTCTATGTGGAACAACTCGTCGGATCGTTGTCCTCATTGGATGACGCACGGACAAATATTCACATAAACGGTCCCTCTGAAATCATGTAAGTTAATTATCAAAGAGTGTATCAACATATTCATTTCAATAAACGCTTAAATTTTCTTACCAAGTTTTCATGTATTTGCTGGTAATAATATTTAGCCGCTTCACTATCCGCTAGATTATCAAGTACATAGATATGTCCATTATCGAGGTTTATGACAGCACACCAGAAATGTTCACGATTCAACAATGGGAAGAATAACCTAATAAACAAAGAATCATCAAAGGCAGATACGATAAACATCAATATAAAAATTATAGCCTTACTTATAACTATATTACCAGGCCGTATTTGTTAAGATCCCCAATATAAAAATTATAGCCTTACTTATAACTATATTACCAAGTCGTATTTGTTAAGATCCCCAATATTGTATCGTTTCAAACAATCGTTCATGTTGTCATCAAAGATTTTTTGTCGCGCGACAAACGTTCTTGATGGGTCTACACAAACTTTGGTCTGCACAACAAGATACCGAAGTATTATGATTCAGATATTATTCAGTAAGTAACCAACTATTATTGAGTAACTAAGCAACTATGCTTCAGATATGATTTAGTAAAATAACCAACCATGATTCAGTAACTAACCCACAATGTTTCAGTAACTATGATAAGTGTATTGATTCAGTAACTAACCAACTTTGATTGATATATGATTCAGTAAAGTACTCAACAATGATTCAGTAACTATTAAACTATGATTCATATATAATTCAGTAAAGTAAACTACTATTATTTAGTAAATAACAAACTATGATTAAGTAAATAACTAACTATGATACGGGTATTGATTAAGTAACTAACGAATTATGATTTAGATATGATTAAGTAAAGTACTCAACAATGATTCAGTAAGTAACCAACTATTATTGAGTAACTAACAAACTATGATTCAATTGGAACTATGATAGTTGGTTTGATTCAGTAATTAACCAACAATGATTCACTTATTATAAGTGAAGGTATTTTCTTACCATGATTCATGTATTCAGAAACGCATTAGGTTTACGAAATTTAGTATGATGTTTATCTTTGTTGTTAAGAATGAACGCCCATATGTCGATGACATCTGGATGAAGCCTTGATCCGGGAGTTAGTGTTTCCATGACACCTTTCATCGTAGTAATTCCATTGACCCCCTTGAAAATGATTTCGCTGCACAAACAGATAATATTCTATGAATCACATCAAACTGAAATTGTACTACTAATTCTAGAAAATTTAAATATACCTAAACTAAATCATTATCATTAAAGAAACTTACTCAGCAACGCCAAGCCTCGCGAATAACCAACAAGAAACTCTTCTCTCATCCGCTGTTAGTCTTGTACGTGTTTGTACATCATCATTCCAAAAAGGGGACCTTGAAACATCAGATAGTTAAAAGTCTTTTCTTGCTCGTAATCTATCCTTGTGCAGGTCATTCAAGCTTCTAGGGTATACAACAGAAATAGGTTCAGGTGCAATGGCTTTATCTTCAGTTTTTCCTTTTACCTTTTTCTGAATCGGTGTTCCTTTTTCCCTCAAATCAACTTGACTGTTCCTTTCAACTTTGACCCGTTTATTGTCTAACTTGGAAACAAACTCTGCCACCCTTTCTTCACTTACTTGATTAGAACTTTTGTTTTGTTTTTCACCAGAAGAAAACAACCTCTTTTTCCCAACATCATCGTCGCCAACAGTTGTACTTTTTGCCATATTTTTCACTCGATTCGAAGCTGATTTCTCTACCATGTTCGCGTATTCCTCGTCTTCCAAAACTTGAGTATACGTCATATCCAAAGGTAGTTCAACTTCTATTGTCGACCAAGTCGACTTCTTTGTTCTAGCCACATCATCACTGTCCTTACGGGGTGTGCCATGAACAGGTAAAACACCAAAAAGCTCATCCTTCTCTCTTGTGTAACGTAGAAGTTCGTCATTGTTGGGAAATTTGGACAACCCTCGTTGTAACCAATCTTCTAGCTCAGACTTTATTGTTGAAATCATTGAAATTCTCCTACTTGCTTCTTCAACAAAATCCTTCATACACCAATAAAATTACACCAATAGAATTACACAAATGTGATTGCTTTTAAGATAAATAGAGATACCTTGATGCATCTATCCGAGTCGTCCATCTCTTTATCTTTCGGATCCACATCTGTACAAAAGTTGAATCAACTATGATTTAGTAACTAACAAACAATGATTTAGTAACTAACCAAATATGATTCAACTATGATTCAGTACGTAACAAACCATGATTCAGCGACTAACGAACAATGATTCAGTAACTAACCAACTCTGAATCAGTAACTAGCCAACTTTGATTCAGCTATGATTAAGTAAGTACAAACAATGATTCATTAACTAGGATACGTGTATTGATTCAGTAGCTAAACAACTATGGTTCATGACACATATTTTCCTTTGGCTTATGAATATAAATAAAAAACTACAAGCTAACGA
Organism: Gnaphalium uliginosum; assembly: GCA_963930675.1. Classification (NCBI taxonomy): domain Eukaryota; kingdom Viridiplantae; phylum Streptophyta; class Magnoliopsida; order Asterales; family Asteraceae; genus Gnaphalium; species Gnaphalium uliginosum. The sequence continues at coordinate 13,657,654 of OZ005684.1, forward strand.
ACCTTCATGTGATTCCGGATGTGCTTTAAATGTAACTCTTTCTTTTGACTTCGATGTTTTGTTTTTTAGTATTTTCTCAACCTTCCTTCTTAATGATTCATCATCTTCATCATCTATCACACATTTCATTCCTAGACGACTAATTTTTACCATTCCAAACCTTGTTTTCTTCTCCTCTAGTTTTACCCTATTCCTTAAATCTGCCGTTGTCCACCCAACCATTAACGGTTATCGCAATGTAACTTTCTCACCTTCAGCAACTGTGCAGCTTACGTAAAATACCTGGGTTAAAAAAAGATTCAATTATGTTCTTAAATACTATAAATTGATTCAAACAATAATGTAAACACTTTGATTCAAACAATAATGTAAATTAGACTATAAATTGATTATTGATGAAAATCAAACTTACCATCAAGAAAGTGAGTGGGCCGGTGAAGAAACATTTTGGATCCAATCTTTTCCATCCATTTCTACTATCATTTAGACATTGGATGGTGTAGCTGCACCAATCCAAACCACTCACTGATTTTTCATCAACAATGCTCGGTAAAAACTTCTGATTCACGGTACCCACTCCTGGAGCCCCGATTAAAACTGAAACAAATAGTATCAAAAAATTTATCAAAAACATTCGACCACCATCTTTATCCTCCATAATTTTTGGGATGATGTGGCTAACCCTAAGTCTCTTTATATCATCAGGGAATTGAGTTTGGAACTCTTGAACAATGACGTCTTCGGTACTTGCCTTCTTTTGTGCTTTTATTTGTTCTTTCCCCAATGGAAACCCATAAACTTCATGTACCGCCTCTCTCGAAACCAAAAGCTTTTTGTTTCCTATACATAATGTGTTCGTTTCTGAATCATAGTTGTCAACCAACCAATACCCTAGCTTCAAAGGTAACTTTTGTATTACAAGATCCAATAAATGTTGGAAGCCGATTCGCCTCACGACTTCTTTTTGCGTATCACTTAATTTATGAAGTACATCTACTAATACGTTTGGCGGGTTCCTAATATTGACAGACCTAGGGTTACCCTTTTGTACATTGTCATTGTTCCCGTCGATTACTTTATTGTTATCAACTTCCATTTTTCGCTTTTTACTTCTGAACACCTGTGGAGGTGGAGTCATAAAATCATCATCCGAAAGCTCATTGTTTAATTGTGATTTGCCTGCAAAATATACAATACCACATGATTCAAAAAACTACTATTTGATTCAAGAACTACACTCCATAAATTTCACACATAAATTAACATGAATCACAAGACCCTTTTATTCACTATACTAATTAACAATTATTGTTATCACATACAATTGAATCACACGATTAGATGTTTAAGATATTTGTTGATATCTCATAATTCCATTGACATGCAATCTTTCACTCCGAACAGCAAATGATTCACTACAATGATTTTTGAGTCAAGAACTACATTCCATAAATTTCACAACAGAATTGTCTGATGAATCACAAGACCCTTTTAATCAATATACTAATTAACAATTAATATAGTCGAATACCATTGAATCACACGATTTCAAATATCAGGGTTTTGTTGATATTTCATAATTTCATTGACATGCAACCTTTCACTTTTAACAGCATATGATTCACAAAACATAAACTTTGATTCTATATATTCATCAATTGCCTACGGAATAATCACGCAAAAAGTATTACATTGTGATTACCTTTAACATTTGATTGAGTCCCCTTTCTTGTTATCGCCATTATAGAAGAACCCAAACACAAATAAACATTTTGTCGATTAGGGTTTGGGAATCGGTTTGTATTACTGCGATTTTGGTGTCTGTTTTTTTTTTTTTTTTTTGTGGGTTAAGGAGGTGGAAGAAAGAAAGAAAGAGAATCAGAGTTTTTTTAGAAAAATTAATTGTGATTTGCCTCCTAAAATCTTGGGCCGGTTATAGCTTCAAAATACAATTATTATTATTTATTTTTTGAATCAAAAAATTACTCTTTTGCCCTTACACGGTTTGAATAAATTGAAAAAGTATTACATTTTTGCCACTCAAAATCTCACATCGAATCTCACATCCATTGAACAATCATGTATTCTAGTGGTTCTCAAAGTTCTCAACTTTTAATTGGTTCTCATTTGAACCTCCCACTATATATATATATATATATATATATATATATATATATATATATATATATATATATATATATGTATATATATAGTAACATGATCAAAAAGAAGGAAATTTAGGGAGAGAAGGGGGAGAATGATTTTTTGTTATTATGATTTAATACTTTATTGATATGATTCAATTTTTTATTAATATAATTCTATATTTTATTGCTTTGGTTCAATCTAAATATTAATAAGATTTAATCTTTTGTTGCTATGATTTAAAAGTTTATAGTAATAAAAAATTGAATCTTAGAATAAAAATACTGAATCATAATAACAAAAAAATCCTTCTTCCTTTATCTCACTCATATATATATATATATATATATATATATATATATATATATATATATATATCTTGAAAACCCTGTATCAACAAAGTTGAAGAGGAAATAAACTAACCCATTGACATTACTATCCGGTGAAAATTTATGTGAGAAGCTAACTACATGAAGCTACAAAACAAACTAACTATGAGATGAGAAGACCACTTTTTAACTCCATGTGGAACATGAAACATGAAACATGAAAATTGACATCCAATAGAAAATCAATAACCAAACAAGCTTGAGCATCTACACTTTTTCGTGCACAGAATGTTCAACAATGACAAGAACTTTTGAATTCAATTGCAATAGCCTAAAAGTTTTCGTCATTTTGCTTGAACTCGTAGAAGCTCATCGAATGACTTTAGTTTTTCTTCATATTTAATTTACTAGATTATAGACCCGTGTATACACGGGCTATGTAAGATAAATTAATTATTCAAATATAAGTGACATTTGTCATTGTTAATGTCAAAATTAGTAGGTAGGTATTAATCAAATTATCGATTAGATTGTGTAATTATAGATTATGTCTACAAAATATATAGACACGCATTTATTAATAGTGAAAATAAAAATTGTAGAAGACTAATGAAATATCCAACAGTACATACATAAATAAAAATATTTAGAGCTTGAAAAATGTTGAGCAAAAAATTAGTAATAAAATAGTTATGAACATCAATCCTAAGACATCATATCTAATTGTAGTAGTTTTTTGTATATACGACATTTGTTGTAGTATTTGTAAGGTGATGATGTTCGTCACAAATTAGTATATTCAATCCTTTCTTTGTTGTCACACGCAAACTGATACATATAACTAATATTGGTATATATGGAGTATTAAATAGAGAATTATGATATCCTATTTTTTTCAATATTTAGGTAGAACTTTTTTCAATACATTTTATTGGTTGATCGAAAGTTTATTAAAATAAATAAATTAAGAGATTTGATTGATTAATTGGAAGTTGAGTAAAATTAAGAGATTTAATTGGTTAATTAAAGTTGATTTTGCGCAAAATTGAAGCTCGCAAAGTTTTCTTTTATTAATATTGGGTATAACATTTTATTTTCAAAAGAGAAATTGTAGGCAAATGGATGCACAAACTCATTAGTTTAGACATGTTACAAACCCGAATGGAATGATGGGTTAGAAAAATGAATATAATTCTTACTAAAAACCTATACCATAATGATACCTAAAAAGTTGTTTGTTTAGGTGTTACTCATTAATTTAGACATTTTTCACATCTGATTTTCTAAACCTGAATGGAATGGTGGGTTTGAAAACCAATTCTTAGGGGTCTTTTGTTTAGACTTATAATGTCTTAAAATCAGAGTTTGTATTATTCGGTAAGACATATGCTTATTAAGCTGTTTTGATTTTATTTTCTAATTAGATATGATAACAGCTTAAAAACCCCTTATTGGATAAGCTATTTCAAAGAGCTTAAAACTGCTAATCTGGAGTAAAGTCTCCACTGAAAACATCTAGAGCTGAAAATATATTTTAATATATATGTTAATTTAATGATTCAATAATAATAATATTATTTTCGTGGTATTTTTAATTATTTTTTTTATTTTATTATTAATAACAAAAAAAATCATTGAAGTTATTATTACTAATAGAACCATCATGTAGAGAGGGGATTCTTGTAAAATTTTAAATGATTTTTTATAGTGTCAAGTCATTTATAAATCCATGTTTCATTCGTCAATTGGAATAACTATGTCACGTTAAAAAAGTTGTGAAATATGTGTATTCAGATGTTAGTATTATTTATTTATCAAAAAATCTTAATAATTCTGTATTCAGATTCCAGATGTCACATCTTATTATTCAGTACTGATTTTCAAATTTCAGATTTCAGTAATCAGATAAAACAAAAGACCCCTTTATTCTTGCTATAAACCTATACCATAATGATATTAAGGGGTTGTTTGTTTAGATATTACTCATTAGTTTAGACATATTTCGATCTAAAATCTATATTATAGACCCGTGTATACACAAGCTATGTAAGATAAATTAATTAATTAGTCAAATATATAAATTAATTAATTAGTCAAATATATGTCATTGTCAATATGTAATCATTTGTTAAATAAACATTAACAATGTTAAAAGATTAAATTGTTTAACCATATAATATTATATTGTAAATCCCTTTTTATAAAATAATAATTCTAGGCAAATGGATGAATACACTTATTAGTTTAGACATGTTACAAACCCGAATGAAATGGTGGGTTTAAAAAAACGAATCTTATTCTTAATAAAAACTTATACCATAATGATACCTAAAAAGTTGTTTGTTTAGGTGTTACTCATTAATTTAGACATTTTTCACATCTGATTTTCTAAACCTGAATGGAATTGTGGGTTTGAAACCAATTCTTATTCTTACTATAAACCTATACCATAATGATACTAAGGGTGTTTGTTTAGATGTTACTCATTAGTTTAGACATATTTCAAACCCGAATGAAATGGTGGGTTTGAAAACTTAAAAAATTTGATTGATTAATAACTTTCAATATTTTTGGTAAAATAAGATTGTTAAACCTAAAATTAAAGTATTTCGGTAAAATAATAATAGTATTAATTAATAATAATAATAATAATAATAATAATAATAATAATAATAATAATAATAAAGAATGATAAGAATATGATGAAAAAATCTTTACAATATATTATTATTTTATAATATGAAAATAGTTACGTAATAATAAAAAGAAAATGTGTGTACTTTCATAATTCCGTTCACGAATATTATTATATTAATTAATGGTAGCAAATATAATAATAATATAAAATTTTAAAAAGTTATTAAAATTATTAAAAGTCTTATTTTCAAAAGAGAAATTTTAGCTAAATGAGTTAATTTTATTGGTTAATTAGATGTTAGATGAAATCTAAGTATTTAATTGATTAATAGGGGTCAGTTTTTAAACAAAATTAACCTTATCAAAGTTTTCTTTTATTAATATTTAGATTAGTTTACCGGCGGAAGGACCCAAATTTAGAGATTGTTTGTTACGAGGAACTTGAAAATCCAAATTTAGAGATTGTTTGTTACGAGGAACTTGAAAATCGACCTCAGGCCAATCCTTTATCAACTGAGTCGATTCATCATCAATATCATCAAGAAGAATTGAACCCTTACGCTTACTATTTTTCTTTTCAGGTTTTGGAGGGCCAATCTCCTTATCACCAGCTTTTAAACTTCATTTTCCTTTGAGTTCTTTCAATTTTTGAATGTTTTTCCTAAATCTATCGCAAGATTCTCGACAATCTTTGTTAGTACAAAGCTCAAACTCCGATGGTTCGGAGGTGGATTCCATTGGATGTCAAAACTTAGAAGCAGAAGTAAAATTAGGAGCAGGAGAAAGGGCAACATTTTCTTTGGCAATATGCTTAAGAATATTAGTAGGATGGTTTGCTAGCACAATAATATCGTTGTTACTTTGTTCATTTCTTGACCGTTCGCAATGGACTAAGAAAAACCTGGGCTCTGATCAGCAAATCAGTTATTTGGTGTTTGGGATTATGCTTTTTATCCATTATTTAGTTACATCTTTCAAAAACACGAATAACTAGAATTTTTTTTTAATGATTATCAACATTTTGCTAGAGATAAAACTCAATTTTAGAAAAGGTGTTTTTATATATAGTGTTGTAAATGTAAAATGTATTTTGAAAACGCAATCCCAATCAGTGGTGGATCTAGAAATTTTTGTCGCCGGGGGCGTTAAATTTTACCTAAAAGATTATATTATGGATCACAAAATAGCAAAAAGAATTATTAAAACATTAGTAAAAGTTATCTAGCTAGATCAAGATGTCTAATTTGTAAATGTCCAATTTTCATAAACTCTGAGCACGTAACATTTCGTTTTGAATATTAGTATAATCAGGATGTCTAATGTCTAATATTCATCATGTTAGTAATATATGGATTTTATTTTAACCTTCCAATTAGATTATAACCCGCAAAATTTGCAGGCAACTTCATGATTTTAATACAAATATTTCTATTATAATTTTATTTTAGTGCGTAATGTTTGGTCTTCTCATCTTCTGATATGCTTAATTATTAATTGATAGTAGCTTTAAAATGAAACACGGCCCAAGTAAATTCACTTATAAAAAATTCCACCGCTAGAACTATATTTAACCGTAAAAGTATTAGCAGCTACCAAAAATATATTCCATTTCCATGACATACCAACCATCTTCGGGAATAGTGTTTTCCTGCCAACTTGAAAAGCCTCGACAAAATCTTGCCATTGGTTATAACCCACATAGGCAAATACATAATCACGGTTTGCGGAGCACCAGTCCTTAATAACTTGGATTAATTCCTACGATTCATAGTATGCCTCATCCTCCACAAGGACCACAATAGGGAGCAGAATTCGTTTGTCATAATCTTTCAATGGCAATAAGCTCTGTTACGTAAATTCTTCCAAAAACTTGTATGTGTTTATAAAAAAAAAAAAAAGGAAAAGAAACATCAAATCATTGCAAAGAATTCGGATTGAGAGCTACTACAAACACCATATCATTTGCATTTCGTATTTCTAGACGTTCAAAACACCGTTTAATCACCGTTTACATATATGGCATCATGATACATAGGGAGTTGTAAGAATCTTCTTTGTAATTATATTATTATACTACTACATAGAATAAAAAATCACAGACTCGATCAGTTAGCACCCCTATCTAATCCCCATATATGCCCTCTTTACAATAAAATTCATAGTTGCATACAACACAAGACAAAGAATAGAAGTTACTGATACTAATGAAGTACACCTTGCAATTTAAAATTTAACTCAACTTCAAAAGGATCATAAAATATGTTCTCTTCATTTAAGTTAAGATGAAAGCTAACAAAACAAGCACCTTATCCAAAATAATATAAAACCACGGTTTGGTCAGAAATTCTTGCCACAGAAAACCATGCATTTATCTTGAACTTAATTGCCAAATTTATTATTACTGACTCATCCAAATCAGAGCGGCAGAGCCTATGAATATAGGGATCGAAACCACGTGTGTGCTAAATATTCAGCAAGCTCTTCAAGCTGAAAGAAAATGCACGCCTCTTGGAAGTACCATGTCTATATCGCTTTTTTGGTAAGCTGAAAATCAAAATCCATTTAAAACAAAACATAAATTGTTCGTAGATAAGTGGGTGGCCTTTATGACCCATTTCCTTATGAATAGGTGGGTTCAGGTATCTCTAAGTGGTCAAACGGGTAATAAAAAAGGAGAAGAAGGAAATGGCTAAAATGAGTAAAAATCACTCAATTAGTCAAAATTAGCTAAAAGAGTAAAAAGAAACAATCAGACAAGCCGAATGCAAACTAAAGGGTATAGAAAAATATAATAAAAAGAAAACAAAGAAATCTTGTAAATTCACCCAAAGGGCTAAAAATAACAACAAAATGAGACTATAGGATTAAAGTGGAAAATATTACCCTTAATGCATTGGGCAAAGTTGGTGGTTTATATAATTCTTTCATATCCAACATGTCTGAAAGAAGAACATCAACTGGAATAAAATTATTTGCAGCAACATGAATCTGATTTAGTATTCTAATGCACCATAATTAAGGGTAAAATATCGAGCAGCTGTGACGAAGCTGGAAGACCTTGGAAAGTATTTCAGTCATTGTATACCCTAGGGCTTAAAATCAGCTTATGAACAGTATGCACATTTAGCTCCAGTTCAAAGTAGGCATTTCATATACTTCTATATAAAATCTACAGGTAGCCAAATGGACATGTTTGTCAGGTTGAGTAACGTGTTAAAATGGATAATCTTGTCGATGTCAAAACATGTAAGGTTAATCGAGAGTTTGCCACAGTTTTTATTACGATGTCATTAACCGAGAGTTTGACACCAAATTTATCTGCACAAGTATATAAATAATATCAAATCAGGTGGTGGAAAAGTACATTTTAAGAGGAAGAGATCTGAATTCATGCCTTTAAGCTCCTTTCTGAAAGATAGAAGAGGGTCCAGTATAATATCTGCCATAAACATTAAATAGTGTTAACCACAAATTCATCACTGTTAACCACAAAAACTCACTGTATAAGCTTTTAAGACCTGCAGTTAAATATAAATGAGGTGTGGTCTGTTTTGATTTTAGCAACCTTCTTGCAATCACCTGCAAAAGCAAATACAAATATTACAACACTACATACCATCTTGCTTAAATAAACAGAACAATCCTAAATTACAGCGTTCGGTAATGCCAAATTGTCAGATAACATTGATCTATATATCAACTTGGTTATTGTTAGTAGACGGTAAATGTGGCATTCTCGACCCATTTATCTATAAATGGGTCATTTGGGTATTTTCATTAAAAGGGGAACTGGTAGAATCCCTCAGCCTCTCCTCCTTAGCAGCCTGTAACGTATATATCATAAAATCGAGTCCAATAGTAGTGATAACTCAGAAAAAAAAAAACTACTGATAGAATCATGCTTACTGTATCTGTCGCATCGTTATGTTGGGTACCTGCAAAAACACAACATTGTTGTACCATAGGACAGAAGTTATTGATAATTTGTTTAAACTTGTAATAGATGCTATACTATGTAATTATGAACACCATGGTCAAATATTTCATTTTTCACTGCATAATTAATAACTTCAAAGCAGATGTTGCAATTTCTACCCGTTTACTTATAAATGGCTCAATTTGGATGGCCTTTAAAAATTGAAACAAAATTTTGAGCAATTATGACTATCAGAGGCCATATAACTAAAACTATAAAATACCTTTTTGATGTAAAACCTGCACAAGTTGTCCATCAACACAGGCTAAACATAATCCAGTATCCATCAAGTTACCAAATACTTTTTCCAACCAGTTCGTACGCATTGGGCGACATTCAACCACTTTGTCACATTCCCTTTTATCTTAGTTGACACATTTGTCCATCTTTTAATGGAAGAATATTTGGTAATAATAATTATTAGTATTACAAAAAACCCATTCAAATTTGGACTAAATAGCAGATTTAAAAGCTTCAAATTCATGGCTAGATAGCAGATTAGCAGAACACAAACAAAACCCATTCAAATTGGACTGAATAGCTCTAATTCTAATTATAAACATTATTTAGAAAAAAATATACCATTACAAACTTATATAATAATACAAATGAAGGTAGATTTACACAGTTAGGGGCCTGTAGTTTCATGCTTCAAAAACAGAATATGAGCCAGGCACATATATAGTATAAAAGAATTTAAATTAGGGATTTAGTATTACAAAATTAAATGGCCTCGAGAATTAAACTTCTTTAGGTGATGAAATAGAAGCAGATTCGATTTCATTCAGAACACAAATAACCTAACCCATTTAAAATTGTTCAAAATGAGCACAATTGCTTGAGTTCAGAGTCTAAAGAGTGACTCACCGGTATAGCAAAAGACCCAACACTTTTGCTATATCAAAATTCTGTTAAACGCCATAGTTCAAAACTGACATGTTCAACCAAACTTGTATTGAGTTTCCCGGTCATTTAATGGCCAAGCTGTATACTCCCTCCAAACATCTTTTAGTAAAACCGCAAAAACTGAGCATTACAACATATAACCACAAATTTTAAACCAACACATAAAAAAATTCACAAACACAAGATCTTTATACAAATCACTCAAACAACTCATACGTACAACTATATCATTGCTATCATCAATTGAGTTCACCAAAGCCCATTGGTATTTGTCTTTAAATGGGACTAAAGTCATCATCGTCATCACTTGCAAACTCCTAAAACATCTGACGATATATAAGAAAGGCGATGAGGAGAAACAAATTCAAATACTATACACACACATTTATACAAACAGTTTGAAATAGTTCACCTGAACATCCAAACGTGAAATTCATTCGACAACCAGATGATCATACAGCCACAATGACTAAACAACCTACATTGATTCGAGGATTTTTTGTAAGATTATAACCCAAAAATTAAACCTTTTAAAAAGAATTGCAAAAATTAGAATAATTATCGAATATGCCTTCACGCATACTCTACAATTTTGACCAAATTTGAGCAAAACTTGCGGAGGTTTGTTTTCAAATCTACAGTCGCCAAATGAAATTGTTTTGAGATCATAGAAATTTCAGCGAAATATCGGCGATTGAATTTTGAATTTGGTTTCATGATTAGGGTTAAGGAGCGTAGAAGACTGACAAAATAGTTGGTTCACATAATAGCCTCAATACCGATTCAAACGCTATTTTAAATTAAACACGGATAATTAGATTTAAATTTGAAGGGTAATGTTGTCATTTTGGTGCCAAAATTTTTTTAGATTAGTTAATCAACATATATAATATATAAAATTAGAATTAATGGGCTAGATTAAAAAGGCTTAAATATTTAGTGGCCTAGATTAATCTATAAGGGGTTAAATGAAGAGAGATTAGCTAATTAACACTTTCTTTTTTAAGTAAAGAGAGAAAGAGAGATAAGTATATGAAACTAAATTAGTTAAATTAAGGGTTAAATTGATATTTTATGTAGTTTAAGCCTTTAAGGTTAATATGGGCAATGATATAAAAAACAAGGGGCTTTATATGAAATTATATTAAAAGAGTATAAATGGGACCCATTAGTTTCTCTTCTCCAAAGTTCCTATAACTTCAATTTCTTCCATTAAAATGACTTTATGTTGAGCTTCTTCTTTATCTTTCTTTCTTTCTTTTTGTGTTTTCTTTTCCATTTTAGCTTGAGGAGAGGGTCTAACAATTAAAGAGATGGGGGCTAGATAGCAAATCCATAAATAATTACACTAAACTCGTATATAAATACATGTAAAAGTTTGAGTCGTAGGGGGCATCTGACCCGGTTATATATATATATATATATATATATATATATATATATTATATATATATATATATATATATATATATATATATATATATATATATATATATATATATATATGTTGGAAATAATAGGAAATGATTTTTGATGTTAGTCGTATGTGTCTTATGTATTGTTATATATATATATATATATATATATATATATATATATATATATATATATATATATACTAAAGAAATATAAAATAAAGCTCCATAATAAAGCTCCATAACTTGCTACTTGGTATAAAATTCTATGTGACAATTTCTTATAATTTTCAAATTAATAAATTAATTATATTTTAAATAGTTTAGGATAACCATAAATTATTATCACAAATGTCAAATTATTATTAAAAAAGGATATGTTTAGAATAATTAATTTATTAATAATTATCTATTATTATTATTATTGTATTTAGTTCTATTATATTTAGAATATATTTTAATAATTATATTTGTGCATTTTCTTGATTATTTATGTTTGAATTATATATTTAAATTATTCAATTGATAATACAATTGATATCTAAATTTATTTATTTTTCTAAAAAAATTCGACGTAGATGATCTTCTTTTGATGTACCATAAAATTAAATATTATAAATTTGAGATTGCCGTACATCGTACGGGTTTGCATCTAATATATATATATATATATATATATATATATATATATATATATATATATATATATATATATATATATATATATATATGTGTTGTTGCAACGTAGACTGTCCATAAAATATAAACCCAAAGGCATGCAAGATGCCTATTACTGGCGGATTATATGCATGACAAAATTTTTCTCAAATACTTGTGCATGTCACATTGTTTTCAAATAATATAATATATAATATTTTTCTTTAAAAAGAAAACTATATAGTTCAAGGAAGAAAAGTTTTTAAAAGTTTTCTTTAAATAAAATTTAGCGAAAAGTCTTATATTAAAGTCTCGGCACATGTAAATTACATATCACTTAAAAGAAAATAATCACTCTATCGATAAATTGCTTTTTAAAAGTTTTATCAACATACAAATTAAAGCTTTATTAAAAATCTGTATGAGAATCTTTATGAAAATCTTGCAAACTTATAACAATTTGGGTTCAATTCTCATCTCAATATTTTTTTAAAGACGGGTTATGTGATTTACCTATCTCATATTAATTATTGTCGATAAAGGACCGTCAGAGGCTCGATTTTATCATTTTTTATAACAACAGTATGCTTTTATTAGCTTGTTATTTTATTCTATTGTTTTATTTCTCATCACGTAATTTTCTAAACTTGAATAAACATTAAATCGTTTTCATGTCGACAATGATGATTGAATTTATACAAGTATCTTTCTTAGCAACAATGCTACTGTGCTAGAGGCTACAATTCTTTGTCCAGACATGTCAACAGATCAATGTTGGGATCAATCCCGATGTCACACCGCTCGTTGGAATCGATCCCCACCACAATAAATCACATAACTTTGTATAAGCCAACAATTAAATACGCACAAAACAGAAAAACACGACACACAAAAAATTTTTGTGAAAAACCTCTCAAGGGAGAGTAAAAACCACGGGATCAGTGTCCACTTAAAATTCCACTATACGAACAATATTACAAGAATGAACGCTCCTCTCAACACTCTTAAATATTATCACGTATCCTCACACCACTCACATTCGGTAGATTACAATAACGAAATTCGCATCGTCGTTATTGAATCACCAAAATTACCACACGGGACGGAGAGAGACGACTCTCATAAACTCTCTCTTTTGCTCAACCTCCTCACCTTTAACTCTGCACAAAACTCCTATATATATATAGGCATCCTCAAACTTGTTCATCAAATTAAATACTATCCTTATTTAATTAGATCTTCAAATCGCTTTATTTTTAAAAACTGAATCGTATCCCAATAATCAAGTCGAACAACATACACTTACACCCACATTCAAAACACGACCAACCACGCCTTTATTAACTTATTGTTTATTGTTTAATGTCCTATTTTATAATAAAGATTTAGTAATATTTGTTATCTAAAAGCTTCAACTTTCAAACGTTAGACCGTTATAGTTCCATTATGCTAAACATAGATTAAGTTCACCGATTGATTTGATGGTTCAATCAACTTATTTATCTAACTTATTTATCGTAAATTTTTCTAAAACAAAAAGGTTTTTCCATGTTGAGATGATAATTGAACTCGAAATACTACACGTTGAGGACAGTCCATATGAAAACTCCTAAGGATTTGGAATCGGTTAGCAGGACAAAGTTTAATTATGTAATGTTTAAACAAAATTGCATCAAGTTAAAAGACAAATTTTGGGCCACGTAATGGGTTATGATTTAATTTGTCTGACACACTATTAACTCAGAAAAGGCCCACTAAGGGTTTAAACCATGACACGTTAACACATGAGCACGTGCCAAGGTTGCTTGGGACACGTATCCATAACCAATAGCAGTGGCTGCTTCAGTCTACCTTAGCACCCAAGTAAAGATATTTCCGTTTTCTCATTTTCTAGACAAAATGTAATAAAAAATAATAATATGGATGAGTTACCGTCGACTCATTTTTATCGTAGGGACTCCAAGAACATTCTTTTTAATTTTAATATACGTATATTTTTTTTATTATTAGAATTTTAATTTCAATAATACGAGATTAATTCAAAATAAAATATAATTTATATGATATACAATTTTAAGATTGTGTATTACAACTTTAGTATGATAGTGTGATACACACTCAACAATTTTTTTTAAAAATAATTTAATATTAAAGAGCATAAAATTCAAATAATTTTGATATAATAATTTTATGAAAAAAAATATTAATTTTAAAGTTTAAAAATAAAATGTTCGTTCCTACTTTTTCTACTGTAACAAGTAAATCCTACTTGAACCTTCCCCTTAATAATATTCATTCATAGTATATTATAAGTATATGTTGGGCAACAATTAGATAGAGATCAAGATTGTAACTGTAGCCGGAGTTGAAGATTGTGATTGTAATTTGAATTGAAGATTTTTTTCACAAATTATTTAAAAAATCTTTTTCTAAATAAAAATTCTAAGAGATTATCGAAAATTCATTTTTCAATAATTTTAACTATATTTTTATTACCAAACAGATATTAAAAATTGTAATTGTTAAAATTAAAAGTTCAATCTACTGTAATATTCTATATTCTTACGTGAAACACACCATATTGTACTTTAATAGCAGGATAAGTTAGATAAGTTAATAAGTTATAGATTACTTGAGATATTAATTTTAACTAGATAGTTATGAGTGACTAATTGAATGAAGTGTAACAATTATAGAATGTATTATATGCCAATATTATTGCAAGAATAATATTATTTATTTATGGTTCCTTTTGAAAATTTGTTAGGAATATTAGTAATATTTTAGGATATTAATATGTAACTTAATTGTTTGGATTAGATTAAAATTAGAATTAAGTTTGCTTGGAGTGTAAGGCAAACAAAACATTTACTTGTTAGACTATGACAATGATTCGTACCCCCATCTCTAAAAAAGGAGGTGAGGGGGATGCTAGTTGATAGATTCTTCTTTGTGTACTCATATGGTTTAACTTGGTGATTAATAAAGTTAAACGGTTGAGGGAATATTGTGTGTTCGTGTGTCGATTTTGTTTTTGTTCTTATTGTCGATTCGTGTTGTTCTATGTGTCAGAGGTTTTTTCCAACAAAACTTTATGTTTATTTTTTGAATATATTTAACTCGTAAATTACTGAAAAGAAAATTTACCAAAACTTTGATTCTCTCGATTCATACTAGTGAATCGTAATCCTAAAATCTTTTAAAATGAAAATATCAAAATTCATCACTTAAAATAAAAATAGGTGTGAACGAAAATCCCACTAGGAAACCTTCTAGATGTGGATGACCCTTAGCTTTTACTCTTGGGTCCTTCCATTTAGTTTCACTTTTAGCCCTCAAACTTAAACGGAATGACAATAGTGAATATTTACTTTAACATTTTGTATCTCAAAATATGTAGCACTTATATGACTGCTATGTTATTTTAGACTAATAATAATAACTTAATTTGAACCCTATGTGTATGGGTTTAATGAAACACACTCTACTCAACTTTTTATTTGTATTCATTATTTTTCTTTACTAAAACTATTTAAATTTCATTAATTAAGATGTATACTAGTGATTTAAGTTACATGATAAGTGCATTATGATATATGTTAACTATTTCAAACTTCTATACATTTTACATTTTCTAAAATCTGACCTCAACCACTTTAGCTATGTTTACTCAAAAATAAAAACTCATCTAGATTATTAATACAATCTCCTACTTAATTATATGTAGATAAAGTATAGATCCAAGTGACAACCAACAACAAATGTTACAGTCTTCTAACTTTTTTGTTTTTGTTTTTATTATCATAACTGAAGTAAGGGTTGTTTGAATGGGTTGCTTGTTGATTATATAACATTTATTTAAGATTAAAAAAAATATATACTCACTAATTACTAAATTAGATAAAAAGAGTTGTCTTTAAAAAGATAATCACTTGGCATAAGTATAAAACTAGTACTAATTTATTCAAATATAGCATCCAAAAATATTAAAACTACAGTAACCAATTCAAAGAACACATCAAAACACCCATAAATCCATTATTATTTATATCAACAAAACATAACAAACTGGTATTCTCAATCTCAATTCTTTTATAAGAATAAGAATAAGAATAAACAAATACCAAAATATGACAATTTTCCAATCAAAGCTACCAAGCCATAGACTTGAAGGGGTCATAATTGTACATACCCCCAAACATGAAGGATTCAATTCAACTCCTTTTTTCATCATCCTTTACGCGTTTTTGCCGTCACCAGTTTATTCGCTCAACAACACCTATCATCTAAATAATTTCCATAATTATATTCATCCATTTACATTTCAACATTTTGCAATAATAATATTTTCTTTCTTTAAATTTCTTTAATTTTCAACACACACTCCTTTGACAAATTAACACGCAATCTTTTCCAATCACTTTCAATTTCCTCGAAACTTCCTATCATTCCACCCTTTTTCTTCCATATAAACAACCCAACACCCACTTCACAATTTACTTTAAATCTCACTTATTTCACATAAAGTTACAATTTTTCCATTTGGGTATCAACAAAGTTACAATCTTGAAGCAAACTTGAAACATGGAAAACAACAATCAATCATCTTTTTGGCAGTTCAGTGATCAACTTCGTGTTCAAAGCAACAATCTTTCAAATCTTTCTTTAAACGATTCCATTTGGAGCACCTCTTACGCTTCCAAACGGCCGGAAAAAGATCGCCGGAACTTTGACATCCGTGTCGGCGGTGACTTCATCAACTCCGGCAGCAACTCCAGCGCCGTTAACACTAACAATTCTCTTCCTCTAAACCAAGATTTTAATGGGTTTAACTTTGATTGGAAAGTTGGGTCAAACAGTCAAACCCAAGTTGGCGATTTTGGGATTAATGGTGGTTTTAACAAAGGAATTTATTCAAAACCCAGCTTGAATTATGGTATAAATAATGTTAATTTTGAGAAAAATGGGTTCAAGAAAGATGGTAAATATTTGAAAAATGGTGAAGATGAAAATCATAATTTTGGGGGTAAACATGGGAAGAACAAGAAAAACAACAACAATAATAGTGTGAGTAATAATGAAAAGGATAAGAATAGTGTTGATAAGAGGTTCAAGACTTTGCCACCTTCTGAGTCTTTGCCGAGAAATGAGACTGTTGGTGGCTATATCTTTGTATGCAACAATGATACTATGCAAGAGAATCTCAAAAGGCAGCTTTTTGGTAAGTTTTTTTCATTCAATTTTGATAAATTTTGTATCTTTATATGTGGGTTTTGTGTTGATTGTGTGAATTATGCTTGTGAGTTGGGAAAATTCATGCTTTTTGGCAGTTTTACATTGGGGCCTATAGGTTTTTGATATGTTTTTTGCTTTAATATCCTTAATTTTGCATCTTTTTTGTGTGTTTTGTTGTTGATTATGTGAATTGTGAGTCGGCAAGTAGTCTGCTTGTTTCGATGGTTAGATTGTTGATCTTTTTTCAAGATACTAGGGGTTGAAAATTTGGGGGTTTCTAGTAGCTTTTCATGATTTAGAATCATCCCTGCAAAACATCCAAAGGGGATTTTGATTTGCATTTTTGGAGGTATTAGTGTGATTTTAAGAATTGGAATTGCTCAATTATATAACGGAATTAGTTGCAACAAAGTGTTTAGTTATCATAGTTAAATGTAATTTAACTTTTACATTCACATTGAAAGTTTGTTATATTATGGTAAATTGTTAACACCTATATGTTTAAAATTTTGATCTTTTTTTAAACTAACTCACGGGTGTTTGGGGGGGCTTATTTTCAACGCTTATTAGCTTATTTGCTTATTCTAATATAATAAGCTCAAAGTTTAGTGTTTGGGAGGGCTTATATACTAAGCTTATTTGCTTATTTAGTAGGGGATTTCAAAGGCTCAAAATAAGCTCCAAAATTTTAGCTTATTTGCTTATAAGCAATAAGCTTTCAAAATACGCTCCCCCAAACAATAGTATCTGTGCAACACGGTGATACAAAATAGCAAGTTTTTAGCACATGTAGATTGAGTGATTACTTAACACCTTCCTTTAGGTCCATCTTGAATTGCGACTATCACAATCTTGGTGATTTGACAAATTGATCACAATTTTGGGGTGAAAGTTTATCTAAATTAGGATTTTGTTCTAATCTTTCTGAAAAAATTTTAGTACTGGACTGATTCGTCGCATATGATCCAAATGTTATGTCGTAAATATGCCTAATTGTTTCTTGAAATGAATTACAGGTTTACCCCCTCGCTACCGAGACTCAGTTAGGCAAATCACACCTGGTCTGCCTCTTTTCCTGTACAACTACTCCACACACCAACTCCATGGTGTTTTTGAGGTATTGTATTCCATCCATTCTTCTACTTCCAAATTTTAAGTTTAAAATGTCGATAAGGTTAACACATTTTTTGTTCTAAATGATTTAGGCTGCAAGTTTTGGCGGAACAAACATCGATCCATCTGCCTGGGAAGACAAAAAGAACCCTGGAGAATCACGGTTCCCTGCTCAAGTGCAAGTTATTACTAGGAAAGTAGCCGAGCCTTTAGAAGAAGACTCTTTCAGGCCAATTCTTCACCACTACGATGGCCCTAAGTTCCGTCTTGAGCTCAACATTCCAGAGGTAAATAACATGTTTCCCCTGTAGTTTTCGGCAACAACACTTTTGGCATCCAATTTACATGTAAAACTAACAAGCACTTGTATTTTCATTGCAGGCACTCTCACTTTTGGACATATTTGAAGAAAACAAGAATTGAAATGCATTTTGGTGAATAAAGTATGTTACTTGTGAGGAAGAAGGTCTAATGAGCGATTTTTCTTTTGGGTAATCGATAAGTGTTATGGAGTTTAAGAGCTTTTGTGGAAGAAGAGATGTTTTGCATCATATATACGTAACTAATATATGTTTATATCGAGCCAAAGTGTTTTATACTGTAGAAAGAAAGTAGTAAATGTTTAAATACGGGACGTGTTAGCCATGAAGATGATAATGGTATCCGTCCCTTTTGTTTATTTGGCTCGGTCGTATATATGTGAAAAATACAAACTCAGTATGAATAAATGACCTACGATACTGTTTCTATTTAAATGTGTATCTCATGAAGATTGAAAAAATGGTTAACATTTGTAAGCTGTAAACAGAAGGCCTGAATGTGTAAATGGAAACTTCTTTCATGTGTTGAGTGACAAAAAGGATAATAGGGTAGAAAGGAGATGAGTTAGATTACAAGTAACATGTGTGTAACATTTAATATTGCATGAAGTTTGCTAGCCCATGACTTAAGGATCTAAAATATATAGTAGAGTACAAGTATATTATTATTGTGATTTCAAGTTGTCTGTATTTATATGTATTGATGCAAATATCCTATCTTAAGCTGTTAATCGGTTTATTACAAAACTTCAGTTTTAAGCTTTAGAGTGGCTTATGTAGGACTCCATCCTTTTTTTATGATATGCCTTGGGAGAAAGGGCTTTAGTTTAGTGACTTTTTTTTACTCGAAGATCTTGGTGGTGTCATCTTGGTGTAGACACCACCTTTTGATGGATCACTCAGATAAAGTGTTCCTTTCGGAAAGCGGGCGCGACTTCAAAGGAATATAGTTCCGAGCCACTAAGCTACTCCTTTGGAGTTAGTTTAGTGGACTTTGCTATCGACATGGGTGTCTTAATACTCGGATAAAATATGTCATCTAGATAAGAGGCTGTTTTGATATTAGTTAGGTTGCAGTTGTAGGATAAGATGTGAAATAATATCAGTAGTTGAATGGTTCATCTACCATCACCATCTTTGAAATGGACAAAGTGGTTGAGGTGGTGGTAGTTGGTGTGACACTTTGAACAAGTCATTCATGGTGTTTGACACCCTATTCACCAAATCAATATTCTTTATGTAATTTAGTTGTGATGCCACTGTTTGTCTTGCTATAATACAGCACCTGGTTCTCTTAAGACCGCTGAATTGAATTTGCAAGCCAAGTCAACCCAATCAACGTGTAGGTTATAGGACCAAGTCTTCTAGAATTTTTGAAAAGTAGGATTGTGATTGTTAACGAGTAGAACAATTAATAAGCGTTTACCATATATTCTAACTTAACTGATACTCATATTTTAACTCAAGTCGAGCTTTAATAAAAGTTTTCACGAACAGGATTTAAAAAGTTATTCGGCTTCAGTCGTTCAAAAACTTATATAACTATTAGATAGAGTTTGAGTCCAGTTTATATAATGATTTCTATATTAAAAACTTTAAATAATTACAAAATATTCTTTAACAATTTAATTTTTTTTGAAACGACAGACCTACAGTCCAACCCATATACTATGTACAACCACCGCTAACATTAACTCATTGCTTCAAGTGTAACCATTTTTATCATACATAACGGATGCTTCAACAAACATTTTTGTTCCATACTTTTTTTTCTTCTAAACTAGGAATGTGTAGGTTGTTTAATTTATTCTTGTACTTTTTTTAAAGTTTGTTTGAATAACAAAGGTTATTGTAAAAATTTAGTTGGGAAAAACAGTTTAAAACTATATTATTTAAAATTTCTTTTTATATATAACAATTGAGCTAATCGTAAACCATAAGCTATGCCTCGTTTTTTTAATGTGTGATAATTGTTTGTAACAAGTTTTTTTCACCCGCGCTTTGCGGCGGGGCATAAAAAGAAATATTTTAGATGCGAGAATGTAATTCTTTTTAGGTTATTTGCTCATTTTACGAAACTCCAAACGTAAAAGAGCTTCATTTTGTTGGCACTGTAGTAGAGAGTCGAAATAGTTTTTGACTTTCTCAAGTCGATGGCATTAAATTGTTTTATTTGATAAAGATTTGGACTCAATTAAATAGCGAATTTAAATCTGTATCTTACTCTTAATCTATTCTTCCATGAATTTTATCTAAAAAACTTCACACATTTTGCACGGGATTAGAATTTATAATTTGACTATGTTGATAATATTTGTAACAATATAATTATATTAACTATATGTTTTTAAATTAATACTCTTTTGATTAACTTTCAAATTCATAATCTTATCTTGTTAAAAAAAGATTATAGTTAAAAATGATAATGTTCCCTTTAAATGTTATTTAACATATATAGTTTTGTTTATATTATAGTTTTATTATTACTACTTTTTAAAATTGCAAAATTATATTACGTACACAAAAAAATATATATTCATGTCAATTCCTTTATTTATGACTATATTATATTTATATGAGTTGAAATAGTAGTATATGAGTTTGAATAGGTTAGGAATAGTTAAATTTACCTTTGGTAATTGTAGTAGCTAATTGCTCGTCAAGTTTGTGTCAATAAAATAAAAATCTAGAATATATTCCTATAGTATTTCATTTGACATGAATGTTGAAACCGCAAGAATTGCTATGCTAAAGTTAATGTACAAATAGCTCGGTTTATGTCTAACAAAAAGTCAAAGTAGCAAATGTTGTAAAAATGCATGTCAGAACTAGTGGTTTCCACCTTCGATTTTGCCTACGTCCTTTTCTACGAGGCAAGTCAGTGGACGAATTTGAGAACCGATCCGATAGAATCTTAAAGGCAATAACAATGGCGAAAGAAAGGCTTGCACAAACCAAAGCGTGCTCGGTTTTGTCAATGCTTTCTTCATCTCTTGCAATTATCTCTATATCTTGCCTATGAAACAAGTTTGAACTTTTTGTATAGTTAATAGATGAGAGAAAAATCAGTGACTAAAAAAACAGGATCTGTGTCGAATCTAAATTTGAAAAAGACCGGTGAAAAAGGTTTGACTTTTCAGGTCAAATGTGTAAAATGAATCCTTGATATCGAAAAAAAAGATTCAATTTCTTTCAACGTTTGAGTCAAAATTCTGTTTTTTCCCCGAGTAGGGGCGTAGTAATGATTTGTGGTCTAAATAATCTCTGGTTTTTTTCCTGAGTAGGGGAGTAGTAAAGGTGGTCTAGATAATGCATACGGTATATTGCGAAACACCGTCATCATATGTGTATATCAAGATTTGTAGTCTAAATAATGCAAACAACATTTTATACGTGTATGTATCTATACTTCTTCATAGTACCAAAAATATAGCTTTATATGACGAAAGTTTACCTTAGCATTGCGTTTTCTTTGACAATCGACTCCAAAATAAATGACATGGAAGCCTTCCATGATGCCAAGTCTGCAATTTCTTTCTCCTGAAATGGTTAATTCAAGTACATGAATCATAACGATAGAAATAATTGGTACCCAGAACGGTTCAGTCTGATGGGCAGTTTGGTCCTATGAGACCAACTTAAACAAAACCGTCTTGGGTCCAGTTTTGTTGGTAAGTTAATTAGAACCCGTTTATACTAGTCTAGAAAACAAACCATGGTTTCCTTCCACGGCCAAAATTCCTTGATCTCCGTTTTGGTTTGCTCCACGAGCCCTGAATACTTCATGATTTCTTTATCAAGATGTGGAAAAGCGTCACCTTGTAACTTGTTCAGTTCATTAATGTCATCTTCCAACAACAATAAGTTATTTTCCAACAATCGAATCTTTTGCATCAAAATCTTTAAAACTGCATCACCATGTATCCTTCCATTACCTTTCGTTACAGTTTCAGGAACTTTAATATCTATAAATGGCTTCTTTGGCGCATCATCATCATCAACTCGTTCAATCTTTCTACCATTACCATCAGGTTTTTTAATACTACTAGTTTCCCACAAAGCTGTGGCTACTGTGCGATTAGGATTTGATAATTTTCTGTCAGTTGATTCCCCTGAAGCCATGATCAAATCTTCCAGCATTTTTTCAATAGCATTAACACCATACGATTCAAAAACGCTAAGTGTGCAGTAAAATTCTGAACCATAATGAGTAATTAATCTCAACATTATGTATCGAGTCCATTTAGGTTCAGGTAACTTAAAGTATTGTCTATGTTTCACATTTTCTGCAACAAAACTCCCAAGTTCATACCATGATTCTGCTGGAAAAACCAAACTTCCTAATAATTCAAATTGCTTAAAATTAGAAGAATGGTGTTCAAAATTAGCTATCGTCACTGCGTCAACTAAAGTTTCCTCTGCAAGCTCAATGACTACAAATTTATCAGGAACTGAACACGGGTTCCTTAAATACATATCATGATCTCCACCTAATATATTGCTTGCACCTTTGGCTTCTTTATGATGAGCCACAACTTTTGCACCTTTTGATGCAGCCGCATAGTTGTATTTGGTTCCATCTGGTTCAAGCCTATGGGTGACGTTGACTAGCCCATTTGGTGCACCACTTGGCCCATTATCTTGCTTTGCAATGCTTCTAAACTCATCTAGATTTAAACATGTTAATTGGGTTTGACCCATTTGTTGTTCTTCTTCTTGTTTGTTTTCTAAATACATATCTTGAATTTGTCGTTCACAAAAGAATGCTGAATAACCTAAAACTTTCCAAAATAAGTCCTCCACTGGCCTTGTTTCTTGAAGAGGGTTATCCTCAGTTTCTTCTTCAATGCTATCTTCTTGAATTGTAGAATCGTTATAGACTCTTGAGATGATCTCTAAAAGGACCCTATCCGTATCATTTCTACCTTGATCTTCCAGGTATGGAAATGAGCTCATGTTAGTAAACTTGTTACTGGAAACACCTACATTTCCTGCAAGAATCAGATCAAAAATCAAATATTACTCTTAGTTACACCGATTGACGTGACCGATCAAAAGTGATATTACAACTTCAAGCACCAAAAATATGTCCACAAATTTTTTGTTGCAGAACGTCTTATTGAGGTTGATTATCTGATTCTAGTTATTCATGACCATGTAATCACTTTTCTATCACGCAACCAAACAACCCTTAAGGTCATCCAACATAAGGTTTTGAACATATATGTAATCACATATAATCTTCTTCAACATAAGGTACCTCATTGAGAACAAAAAGTAGTATCGCAAAATTCTCAAATCCAAGCAAAATATCACACAAAGAAAACCCTAAAGATCATAACGTTTTGTAAGATTTCAATAATGGGGATCCATAACATAAGCAAATAAATCGAGGGTATGTGACCTAGCTCAAAAATAACAAATCTTGAGGATTGGTCTTAGATACCTTGATTGCCACAATTGGGGCCAAATGTAGAGAATGAAATCATGAAAGGGAACCAAAATGTGATAATTAAAGGCAATGAGAGCTTTACAAAACTCTCTTTTTCATCTTTTTTGATGAACAATTTAAGGTTACTGGGATGATATTCAATATCTGTAGATGCATCATCAATATTATTGGGTTTCTTCATATCTATCTCATGAAAGTTATAAAATTTACGTATAAGAGAGGACACGACAAGTTTACTATGTATTTTTCGTTATTAAAAAACATCCCCCTAGCTAGTCCCTTATATATTCCATCCAATATTTGTCGTCCGAGGTCATGTTACATGATGTCATATCTCGTTAAACTAAACTAACTTGTGCCACGGTGGCACTAAATGTGTTCCAAAGGAAACACATTTTTGTATGTACTTTTTATCACCATCCAGAACAATTTCATTTAAAAGTTTCTGTATATTGTACAGGTACGATAATCAACTAATAAAGTTTAAATGTTTCAAAAACTACTTTAATCATTGATAAATACCATAAAGTACACAAATCCCAGTAAATACTTACCTAATTCAAATAGGCTACTAACATTGAAATCTGGGAAATTTTTATGAATTTTAGAATCAACATACAAATAATTGTTCTAATGGGTTTTCCAAGATTTCTGCAAAAACTCTATACAACACCTCTAAACCACAAATTCTCTGTAATCTAAAATTGTTGCTGCGGCGTTTTTCACAGCATTAACCTCACAAATGCGAAGAAAATTGTAGGAGCGATTTTCGTATCAAGTACAATGAAAAAAGTGTCATTGATTTAAGATGCTATACTCCAACTCTAGTTCTTGCCCCTTCGCTTGTTTAAAGAACGAAAGGCTCCCTGGATCTCCTTCCTCAAGCAGGCGACTTGTAGGAGTATTTGGCGGGTAAGTGTCCAAAATAAAGTCGATTTCGTCCCCGGTCATCTCCATTTGACGAAGAAGAACCTGTAGAAAATAAGTGAACCACAAACAATCTCCTATTAGTCTCGTCTATGAGTATGAAGTATGATTTGTACAGTACAATTTTCAGAACTTTGTCTTTAACCTTTTAAGATAAGTTCAGTCGAAAAGAAATTTTTAGGATGAGTCTCTTTGTCCATTTTTTAATATAAAATTAGGGGAAATTAATTAATAATAAATGTGTTAAAACAAAATTACAATGCTTAAATCGTTATAATAATCATCCACTTTTCTAATCCCTTATGATTAAAAGGTTGTATGCAATAGACATACACTTTAGGCGGCTTCTGACCCATTTGACCCGTATCCCATTTTGCTAAAAAAATTGTTTAACCCGTATGAGATAAAACTTTCTTCAAATCAACCCATTCAAAAAGTAAATGGGTTGAAATTGTCCTCCCTAGTTAGGATGACAGTTTCCTATCTTATCAAATTGATGTATGGTTTACTTCTAATAATATAGATGATCTTGGCTTATATATTTATGCAGACTTCACAAAATAAAACAAAGTCCTGGTCCTAAAATGTAAGTGGATATCCATATGCATGATGTATTTAATTTTTAATGTTTCGTATTAACTAGATCCATGTAAACCAACTAACCTTTACGGTTTTGAGCAAAGCGGTATGGTGGCGCCTTAGCAAACCAACAGTCTTTCCGTACATATTAGATATCAACTCTTCTGTTCTTTTTGCGATCTCATCATCCATATAGAAGTTGACTGGTGGCTCTATCAAATCATAATCATCATATAACGAATCTTCAAAGTCCAACCGTGGGCCCACAAATTTAGGTTGCCTTCTCCACGGCGGTGGTTCCCCATGAATGACCATCGGGTTCTCCATATTCCAACTGGCATAAAAAGAAAAAAATAAACATTTCATTGTTTTGTCAACCTAAAATACCCTTCAATTAACACAGCTATAAATCGACAAGATAAAATTGCTTGCAATGACGGTAAGAGGCAAATGGGAAACTTACACTGTAATAATTTTACGAGCAAGCCAAGTTGCATCTGCAAGGTAGTCCACGGATGCCTTGGATGTATCCCTTCCAAAAATCACCTCTTCGGCAGCCCTCCCTCCGAGTAAAACCTGTTAATGACGGTAGTAAGCTATTATGCAATATATAAAGATGGCAAATTTCGAACAGCCTATTTACTTATGAATGAGTCGACTTGGGTTATGTTTATCCCAAACGGGTCAATCACAAATCACCTATCAGTAGAAGAGGTCAAAACTCACAAAGGCTGAAAAGTAGCCCAATTGTACTTGTAATGCATATTAAATCCTAAAATCACTTTATTCGAAACATAAAGATCATTATTGTGATCATATAGTTTCTCCACACATATTTAACATATAAATTAGTTGTAATATTATTGGGCTTGTATTTTGATTATATTTTTTAGCTTTTCCATTATATATTAGTTGTCAATGTTTTGCAACCCGTACACCTCTACATAAATCTACGTGCATGGAGCGGCTACCCGATCAATCATTTTCCCACCTGTATATGCAAGTGTACCTTATAAATAGATAATGAGTTTGAGATTACACCTGAAGGCGGTGAAGCAATTGTGGCCGACGTTCAAATAAATACTTCTCATCATCGAGTCGGTTGAATACAACTTGTGATAGCGTCTGTGTGCATATAGAAACATGAAAAATAGTTAATTAGGTAAAACAAATCGTATTGCTGTGTCACTTATAACGTAAATTTCAACTTATTTTACCATCTAACAAAACTGTTGCTCGATGATAACTAAGAATTTCTACTCAAAACATAATATATAGTGAAGAAAATCGATAACAAGTCTTTGAAAAGATCTATACAAAACCTGGCCACGAGGATGTATTGATATACGATCACAAGGTTCAACCTCCGCATTCTCTATTCTCCTTATAAGATGGGAAGTCAATGCAGTTCCCACTTCGGATGTGGCTCGACGACATTGACCCTGATGACCCAAATCTAACGCAACACGTTTAGGGCCCACCGTTAGCCGATCAACAGCTTCACCCACATCTGACTGAAGGATTGCACCATGTTTGTTTCTGACAGCTACAAGAGCAGCCTCTTGGAGAAGCTGAGCCAACCTTGCACCACTCCATCCTGATTGATAATCATATAGCTTTTTAGATGTAAACAAGATTCTATCAAATATAGGGACTTTCAAGATCGCAGTAGATTAAAGACATAATTCATCATACATTAAGGGTTCATCATACATTAAGGGGGTGTCTGGATATGCATTTTGGAACTAAGATCTGATCATTACGACAGGCAACTCTTTCTTAAGTATAAAATTATTAGAAAGGGGGCATATTGAAGCACGTACCAGGAAGGTTTTGTGCAAAAACAGACAAATCAACTGATTCTGACAACTTCACTTTGCGGGCATGAACTTGTAAAATTTCCAACCTCCCTTTCGCATTAGGAGGACGAATTCTTATCTACAAAATAACAACCAAATAAAATGATTACAAATGAAAAGTATGAACAAGTGAGATAATCACATTTCAAGCATTAACCATTTTAAAATTGGGCAAAAATATGTTTGCAGGTCAACCTGACTCGGACCGTTTCGACCAGCACAAAAATATATCATTTAGACTCATCACCCAACCCACTCTACTCACCCATTTTGCAACCTCTATTATTCAATAGTAAATATCCAACCTTTCGATCAAAGCGGCCAGGACGGAGAAGTGCAGGATCTAACAAATCCTTACGATTAGTAGCACCCAAAAATATGACACCTTTCCCTGTATCAAATCCGTCCAGCTCTATCAACAGCTGGTTCAGAGTAGTTTCTCTTTCTTGTGTGGCAGCATTGTAAAGATCGTCTGTCTTGTCACTAAATATTCCTTGACGCCTAATTATCAGAGAGAATAATGTTAGGATTATTCGACTTACAAACATGTATGTATGTAAGAAGACAAGAAATAGAATTCATGTAAAAAGATTTATTCTCAGTCCCCAAATAAACCTATATTTGACCTGATCCGTAGTATAACATAAGAGTTTAATAGTTACAAATTATCTAAAATACCCCCTGGATGATGGCATAATAGAGGAATCCAGAGAGCCAAATCAATACGATTAGTATATTGTGTTGATTACTAACGGGCAAAAATGTGATACACTTTAAAACTTCACCTAAAAAGAAAAGGTTAAAATGAACATAAGACATCTTTTTAGTTAGAACAGCAACCCTACAATCTATCTCATGTATATATACAATCCATAAATTATGTATACATTGTTTCCCCCGAGACTGGAACCCACAACCTCTTGGTTGATGGGTTCCATACATACAGCTAGGTCAAAGGCCCTTTGGTGAACTTAAGACATCTTAAAAAATAAATAATTCGACTTTGTCAGTTATTTGAGGATCTCAGGTTATCTCACGTATCTTTTTATGCAAACACATACTAAAAAAAAAAGAACTACAAGATCACCAATACGGCAATACCTTGTAGCTAGTGCATCAATTTCATCAATAAAGATAACGGATGGTTTGTTGACCTGCAGAAACCAAATAAGCATTCTTATCAGTAGAGTTTTAAGCTTGCCAAACCATCTATTGTTCTAGCCACAAGTTGGCTTGAAGTTTCAAAAGTTCTCATCTTCTTTCACAATAAACCATGTGATGCACCTATACTTAAAGACTCTAATGAGTAAGGACAAGTCACTGAACCTTTCAGATGTTTCATCAAAAGACCCCAGGTCAATATTCAATGTTTTTATTACCTTACTGGTGTTAAAAGAAACACGCATGTTGTAAGTCCCATCTACTAGATTCGAATAATGAAGATGGGACCCACATAACTAAATAAAAAATGAGGTATTCTAATCACCTTAGCTCTCTTGAATAAATCTCTAATACGAGCAGAACCAACACCAACTAGCACTTCCACAAATTCTGACCCAGCCATTTGGTAAAATGGAACACCAGCTTCACCAGCTATAGCCTTGGCAACAAGGGTCTGAATGACATGAAAGTATGTTAACTTTTCATCTACATTCATATGATATCGTACGAATGATTTGCAACGCAAAAAGAATAAAGTAGCTAACCTTTCCGCATCCTGGAGGCCCTTCTAGAAGTACCCCATGAGGAGGCTTTATCCCCATCTTGTCAAATAGTTCGGGATTCTTCAAGTATTTGACCAACTAATCATACAAAAATTATGACAAAAAAATCATAATGAATACATAAAATAGCTAATATTGTCAATTGAGATTGACAAACAATTGTTGTGGTGGGGGAGGGGGTTGGGAGTAAAATTTACATACTGTGATATTGATAACAGTTTTATTTTGGAGTGCGAAAATTCTTTGAATTGTAATATAGCTTTACCTCTTGGAGCTCTTCAACTGCTATTTCAATCCCCGCCACATCGTTAAATGTAACTCCAGTTGAACCCTGAATGAGTATAAAAATATAAATAAGAAATGCAGAAAGAAAAGATACAGATCTGATATATGAAGTCTAAACTGATGTGATTGAGCTGAAGAACAAGCAATCTTTAGAAAACTAACATCAACTCGAGCTTGAGGTTTAGACTGAGAAAATTCAATTCCTTGCCATATATCCTGCAAAATCAACAATAAAAACCTTATTGCATTTCTCAAAGTTCACAAACCATAAAGTGAACTTCTAAAAGAAAATCTTACCCATTTCCTGAAATTCTTGGGCCTTCTAGAAAGAGTGAAACGAAGAAGAATTACCATACATACACCAACCAGCAACATGGGTCTAGCTATCTTAAAAGCAGATGAAAAAACCCCAAAAGTATACAATTCATTGAACTTAGAGGAGATCCCGCCATAGATGAACAAATCTAATATAACATCCCCCATTCTCTCTAAAACACCGACAAGGACTTCTAAAGGAACAGTAAGAAATGACTTGGCAATAGGCCATATGGCATACACGGTCCCTACATAAATAAAGCTGGTTGCAGCAAATGCTGCTGAAGCTAAAAAACCTCCAACAACAACAGCAGCTGCAGCAATTGCAGCTGTTATTGCACCGAGTTCCACCATCACCCTGCTCGATATTGATGATGCCACTGGATTTGGATATTGTGGCACTTTTCCCACCGATGTCTGCATCACAAGATTAAAGGATGATAAAAAATATGGACATATATGTAATTTCACACTACCCTTTGATAATCAGTTTTTGTTGCAGCTAGTATCAAACTGGTTATTTGACATGTAGTATATTAGCTAGTCAGATACTCAATTTTCAGATTGCACGTAGACCCCTTAACATGTTAATTCTAATTAGAAATGCAGTTTGTTGGACCATGCACCACTTAAGGTAGTGCTGTCTTTTCTAGGGTAACAGCATATGTAGCTAAACCTTGCAGCCACAAATTACAATTAATTGAGTAAGGAATCGCAAACGATTCTTATTTATGTTTCAATTTTTGACTTGATGTCATGTTCTTTTCCTTGACCAGGTAGTTGCAAATTGAAGTCGACAGTTTCGAATGTTTAAGATAAACTACCTATGAATTTATTCCCTTATTAGTTAGTATCAGAATAATCATATCTGGATCTTCAGGAAGAACTTCCGGTAATAGAAGTGATTATTGTCATAATTACATAATTACCAACTTTTAACCGCTCATCCGACTGTCTGATTCTTAACGTTGCAATAACTACTTCAACAACACGCATCCAAACACCCGTAAATGCAACCTATCGAGCTTACATGTTACCAAATGAAATTACGAAAGTGTATGTCATGGATGAATGAAATACCATCATTTGTGTCTCTATCTCATATCTTGGTCCATTATACTCCTTCAAAACATTTTGCACTTGAATACCATCCAGCTTCAGTGACCTAAACACAATCACAAAACCATCAACAAACCGTTCAAACAGTTAAAAACGCACAAACAACTAAACTATCTAAAATGCCATATAATATATTCACCACTTAGTTTTCTGCAGATTCTTGTCACCTGGAATCTCTTTCAACTCCACAATGAAAGCCTTATACCCATTCGCAACCCCATCGTCTTCCTTAAATGTTAAAAACTTTATCATACCAATTTTCATAACTTTCTGAAGATCATCATATCTCATTCTTGGCAATGATTCAAACTCCCTATCAAATTCGTCTTCTTCAGACAAATCCTCAACAAATATCTGTTCAGGAACATATAGTTTCCCCTTAAATTTCCTCAAAATATCATTCAGATAAACATCATTTGAATAATTAACACCATCGTTGTTTCTATTTCTATTCAACCCTTTCAAATTCAACTTCTTAACAATATCCAAAGCCCCATTACCATCATAACTTTTTTTACCCAAATCCTCTTTTTCCTTCAATGTATACAATTTATCACCAATTTTATACCTGGGTTCCACCTGGCAAGGATTTTCTTTCAAAACCCGAGTCACAAAATCATCTTGGGTTGAACTTGAGTTGTCACTACTTTGACCCGAATCCGATTTTCGAAAAAGGGCATTGGCAAAATGCAATTTTTTTTTCTTAATTTGAATAAAGTTTAAATCTTTTTTAAAGGGGTATTTGATTTTAAGTGAAGTCTGAAGGGTAATGCTTGATTGGGAAGAAAAAACCCTAGGTAGTATAAATTTATCAGGTGTATGTATATGTGTGGGAAGCATATTTTTGTGTGATGAACTAGGGTTTAGCAAAATTTAGGGTTTTAGAGAGAATTGCAGAGTATGTGAGATGAATTCCATAAGTGTGAGGATGGGGGTCTGAGTGCTCTGTTCTGTAACGAAATGGAAAGTGAAGTTTATCCGGATCCGGATATTTGAACGGGTCAAGTTGTAGAAGACAACCGACTGAATACAGAGTTTGTATTTTTGAGTGTGTATTTACGCTTTTATTACAAGAAGTCCGATTATGAGGTCGTAACTTTAGATTTACTTTCCGAGTCGAATACGATGATGCTCGAGCTCCACTCATTTACTAATTACTCAAACTCAACTTGAATTCGAGTAAGTTTTAAAAGTTGTGTTCGAGCTCGAGTTCGAATAATTTATTGTTATTCAAGCTCGAATTCGATGCTCGTTTATTTAATAAGAAAGTGTTTTTATGAATCAAAAATTTCACGCATAATTTGTTTGTTTATGAACCCGGGATCGATAAACTCATTCCATAACTCGAAATCGAGCTTGAATACCCTCATTTACACTTGATGTCTTGGGTTTAAATTTATTAGTTACATATATTTATAATTCTAAATATACAAATTTCTTATATAAACTTGACTCGTTCGACTCGAATAGCTCGTTTAACTCAAAACTAAGCAAGTTTTCGAATGAGTCGAGTCGAACAACAATATTTTATAATCGACTCGTGAAAGTAATAAAATAGTATTTTTCGTTCAAGCCCGACTCGTGTTCGAATATTATCAAACTCGAACTCGAATTAAACGAGCTCGAACTCGAGTAGCTCGTTAAATGCTCGACTCGTAAACACCCGTAGGGACAACGATAACAGATGACAAATCAAGTAAAGTTCATGGGCTTGCGTGTTAATTCTATTAAAGATTTGAGAATGAAAATGTACGTGGAATACCACTAAACAAGGTTATGGTTATGTGATTGAGTTTAAGCTTATTAGTTTAACTTATAAATTTGAAAAGCTTTTTTAGAAAATCTCCAACATGTTAGCTTCACAAAATAAACTTATTTTGCTCTAATAATCGAAAAAGCTAAAAAAATGGTTTGGCAATTCAAATTGGTTTATTATATTATGATGATCGCAATAAATTAAAAAACCTCTTATAAAAGCTAATCCAAATCCCATTGATTAAGATCATTCACTATAAAAATATGGAAGAACTGTTATTTTGATTGACAGATCAATGTCACCTCAACATAACTGACCAAAAAAATTTCATTGTCTATCAAGACATATCGATGAATTACCATTTGAGTCTCACATTTTGCAATAATACTTTTATTTTATACCAAAAAAACAAGAAGAAGAAGGTTGGCCCCAGTTCTTCTTCAGTTCTCTTCTGTCGTCTGTCAAATGAAGCCACAAGGACTAGCAAAGGGCGTCTTTCCTACCTATGATGTCCTCCTGTATTTCTTGGCGTGAACATGCCGAGAACTTAAGCATAGGGAATGTTTTAAGAATTGTACTTCGTAACTATATATACGACACACAACCTCATTCATTAGTTAGATCACAAAATTTCATAACCCTTAACATGGAAGTGTAGGAGTGAGAACGATCACATCAAAAAGATATAAGAAATCGATTTTGAGAGTTCAGTCGTTAAGATAATACTCTTATTAAAAGTTTTCTTATTACTTGAGTAAAATCATATAATGCTCATTAGTTGATTGGTTAGGTTTGAGTGTCGTAAACATGTTTGTGATTATAGATTTATAATCAAGCGTATTTTATCTTGAGTGCAACAAGGGCGATAATTTATGGGTGATTAAGCTATTACACACCAATAATTGTGATAACCCGGTTCGAGATTACACTCAATCGAGGGTGATAATGAACTTAGTCCTGAGAGAGAATTGTAAGCAAATAACTTTCAAGTTTCATGAGGTGTTGCTCTAAAATGGAGGGATAACACTAGGTATTTATAATGAAACCCTACCTTCTAAAAGGTTCTAGAAGAATGATCATATTAGGGTTTTGAGCTCGGGGACATTCTCTGTAATTCAGACTGACGTGGATCAATAGGAATGTCCGACCAGGTTATTGGGATGACCATGCAAATAACACATGCATAATACACTCTCTGTTGTTCTATGTGTCAAATCTTGTTGGGAGATCATGCAAAGCGTGTGTTAGCCGAGCTCGGGAATGCTACGGTCCGAGCTTTGGTGGCGCATTACGGAGAGGTGAACTCGAAAATGGATCCATACATTGCGCTGACCTGATGTTGAATATCTGCGTTGAGGTCGTGATCTGAGGTCAGAACGGCTCGGAGTTGATTTAGTCGCGATTTGAATTAGTCGTGATGGTATGCACATCATTAGTAATATTTAAATATGTCGTAATCTAATAAATAATATAAAGCAACTGATTCTAAACAAACGTAAATTATTGTAAGTAGGTTATAAGACGAAGATAATTGCTTAAGTTGTTAAGTTTTGTATTGAAAATTGATAACGTTAAAAGTTTAAGATTTGAAAGTTGTGTGAATTCGAACATAATGTAAACGAAGAAGATTGAAAACATGCTTGAGTTTTATAGAGCGTTAGTATAATCCGTAATTTTTTTTTACAATTCATTCAGTTCATGTTTAGAAGGTAACAAGTGAAGTATGTAACAACCTTCTAACGTACAAGTTCAACATAATATTTAAAAAAAAACCTTAGGGGCTCAAAGTAACATAAATGAAAATACAGGTGGCGGATTGTACAGACGAAAACGAATTTCGTTACTAAATCAAATACGTTTAAAAAAGCCAAAAAGAACACTTCAGTCAAAATCCTAGGGTTTGGTGTCTGTGCGGAGCACTCGATCAGTCAATCACTGGTACGATTCTTCTCAATTTCACTCAAGCTCGATACTTGTTGCTAATTTCTAGGTTAATTTCGTTATTAATTTCATTATCTGATGAATTTGTAATTTAATTCAGTTTACTGTTGAGTGTTAAATTAGTGATGGATGTGGATAGAGTAGAGCCTGTAAAAGCTCAATTGCAACCGTATTTACGTCATGTAGAAGTTTACGTTCGTCATGTTGAAGAGTTTGTTCGTCAGATCCCTCCAATTCAGATCTATATTGCACTCGGAGCTGTGTTATTTACAACAATTTTGCTCTTATTAAGTGAGTTCTTTACTTTGTTGCTCTATTAAATTGACTTTATGAATTCTCGTTTTTAATTATTTGCTGCGTTCACTAGTCTGGATAACGTTAGGGTTTTGTTGTGTAGAATTTGATAGGAGTGAGTTAAATGGAACAAGGTAGCTGCATGCATTGTCTATCTAGATGCTATCTAAACGCAAATCAGTTCATTGTAATTTTTAGGGCAGAAAATTAACACAAAATCCAAAATTTGTCTATGCTGCTAATTTCACTCTTTTGAATAGTAGTGGAAGGTTCAATCTTTGTCAGGAAATGAATGAGTTTAGTTTGTAATTTACACAGGAGCAGAATTTTTAATTTCTGAGAAGTAAAAGAATACAACTGCAATCTCTACGAATTGAGGACTCGAATAAAGTTCAATTTTGACAAACTTATGTTTTTTACTTGGATTGAAATTAGACTTATTTTTTTGCAAAATTTGAATGTGAGACTCCTTATGGGAGACAAAAATTATATATACCCCACATTGACGAAGTAATTATTTTGTCTCTCTTGTCAATTTAATTATGTTGTCTTTCTTGTCAATTTTTTCTAGTTTTAACACACAATAGTGCAAAAATGACTCACTTGGCTGGAGGCAATTAGTCAAATCTTCTGCAACTAATGGGGATAAAAAAGTGAAAATTCAAGGGAATTTTATGCGTCAGAGAACACTTAGTAAAGTCGTATATTGGATTTTTTAGAGAGCTTTGCATTTACTTGCTTAAAGATTGTGTTGTGAAGGCCATGGCTGGCCTTGTAACTATAGGGTACAACTAGCTAACAATTTTCTTCTAGAGGATTGTATTGCCGAACTTCACTCCATCATAAGGTTTTAGTTTATTCCCTAGGTCCAAGGGCTAATAGGTTGTTTCTAATCTAGAACAGTAGTTTATTTTAGGATTTTCATTGAATACTTCTGTTGATTTATCATCAAGCTCTTCTATTTTTTTTCTTTCTGAATCTTATTGCAGTACGCATTTTCAAGCAAACAATATCTAACACCATTGTGCTCACTGGGCTTAGTGGAGGTGGGAAAACTGTTCTTTTTTACCAGGTAATTGTCACGAAAGATTATTCCAACTACAAGTTACTTTCTTCCCACAATAAATCGTTTTAATCTAGGCTTGATATAATCTGTTCTCTTTGCCAGCTTCGTGATGGATCTTCTCATCAAGGTACTGTTACATCAATGGAACCCAATGAGGGTCTTTTTGTGCTGAACTCTGAGACCTCCAAGGTAAACTACTGTAATCGAATTGACTGATGTAGACGTGGCAATCTTAACCAACTACTTAAGAATGGGTCAATTCGGGTTATGGTCTTGAACTTTATACCTAGCTGGCCAAATCGAACTTTTAACTGAAAGGGTAACAGGTCAAATGGGTTGAAAGTCGTCCGAAGTGTATTTCTAATGCTTACATTCACCTAAAGCGGCTTACTTCAAAAAAGTTAGTTTTCTATTGTAACAACATGACTTTTCTAATCATATCTCTGATGCATTAACTATATATATAAAAAATGACTTTTGGGTCAACGTGACATGCCCATTCCAACCTGAAGTAAAATCGTTCTGTGTAATCCAGAATCGCTACCCAGCCCATGCATTTTGCTACCCTTTGGTTGATGCATACTTTGGAGTAGCAACGTAATCTTCCTAATACTGTAGACGTAATGTAGTTATTTTAAGATAAGATTCTCGAGTGTCAATTTTTAGTTGAAGCTGATATATACATGCTAAGCTGATTAGACATACTTTTGTTATTCATCCCATTTATATTTTCTTTTGCAGAAAGGAAAGATCAAGGCGGTTCACCTTGTCGATGTTCCTGGTCACTCACGCCTTCGTCCTAAGTTGGATGAGTACTTGCCTCGAGCAGCTGGCATAGTCTTTGTTGTGGATGCTGTGGAGTTCTTACCTAACTGCCGTGCTGCTTCAGAGTAATTTATTATTAATTATGGTTTACAATGGAAGCCTGGATATACTTATCTTTTTTATGTTTTATGGAATGAAAGCTACCATTAAACAGAACTGACATTTTCTGGTTTATTTGTGATAGGTATCTCTATGATATTTTGACAAAGGCAAGTGTTGTGAAGAGAAAGATCCCACTTCTTATCCTTTGCAACAAGGTGGATAAAGTCACTGCACATACAAAAGAGTTCATTAGAAAACAACTTGAGAAGGAAATGTACGTAACTACTTTCTAGTTATTTTTCCATCTGAAAGTTCAATGTAATGTCTCTTTATGCTTCGCTTTATAGTGGTTTACTTATTGAATCATCGTATATGCTTCTTTTTTTTAATCTAACTTTGTTACTGCCAACGTGTCCATAATACATTGTATAATTGCAATAGTGAGTTATTTTGGAGGCACTGTAAATGTAATTGCCATATTAAATATGCAGTAGTATCTTTTGTGCAATATTGCAAAATTTGGTCATTTGTGGATGTTACAAAATGAGCGGACTGGCTAGTAGGTCAAATTGGGCACCTTAAAATTGGTCCTGTTGACCCACAAACATATTGTCCCTTAAAATTCTTACCTAACTGCATTTTTGTGCCTTTATTATTCTTGTCACGTTGTGTGCGAGTGTGCTATGTACTTATGTCGTACTGTACTTAAAAACAGTTTCGCTTTTATTTGATTGACAGTGACAAGCTTCGTACATCAAGAACTGCTGTATCAGATGCGGATATAGCCAACGAGTTTACACTTGGAGTACCTGGAGAAGCCTTCTCTTTTTCTCAGTGCATAAACAAAGTGACCGTTGGTGAGGCATCTGCGTTAACCGGAGAGATACTACCATTGGAGCAGTTCATCAGGGAACGTGTGAAGCCTTGATGTCTATTCTGTTATATAAACTGTTATAACATAGTTTGGAAAACTCTTTCTTCTTGTTCTTGGGAAGTTAACCAACCGAAGTTGAGAAATAGTAGCGGAATTTGAATTTTAAGAGATTGCTTTTCCTTTATATTTTTTTTTATTGGCAGATGTTATGTAGGAAGACATGTTTATATTTTATAACAGTTTGAGCTTTTGCATGCTCATACTTTGCATATCTTGATTTGGGAATGATTTTTTACTGTTTAGTAGTGCTGCACAGTTTGTAATGTTTGATGAACCTGAATTTTGTTTTTGATTTTTCAGACCTAAACAATCGAATATTGAGAGCTAGGTATGTAGCTGCTATGAAACTGAATTATAATGGGAGATGTGAAGTTAATTATCCAATTTAACTTTAATTATTGAGTACTTTGAGAATAGACATCCACGGTTGTCTTCCTGATACTACCAAGATCTGTTATCAGGTCTTGCAGATCGAGAACATGTTCTAAGCTGGTGAGAAGTGATTACACTGGTAAATTGTGAGAGCCTGGCTGTGTCCTTGAAGTGCAACCAGTCGATCAATTTACATCGCAGGCTTTTAGAAAGTTTTACTCTTTCAATAGAGTATGTCATGTTGTGGTGAGGTAAGGTGACAGATGCATCTTTCTTGCCCCATAACCAATTTACATTTCATGCAAGTAAAACTGAAACATGTATGCTATGTACATCACCAAACTTTACACAATTTCGATATATTTTTGTGGCCAAAAGTAGATAAGAAAACTCCTATTGCAGAAACAAAGTGCTTATCTTGATCATGTAGAATTGTCATGGCTAAAAACTGGTTGATCACATCATCCAACTCTTTGAGCTACCATGTCCTTCATATTCATAGGATAGCACATTTTGGTATGCAATCCAGACCATACATTTTCTGCTAGAATCTCATTCACAGCAGATGTTGGATGAAATTGATCCCACCATAGATGATTCGAAGCATTCCCACAAGCCATTCCAGTTGATAAGCACATGATCCAACCGTTGTATCTTCCTAGACCACAACATGCTGAATTTGTAACACTAAATCCTGCAAAATATTGATAAAGTTTCACATTTTAAACTAAAGGTGCTAAAATGGGTGGGTTGGGTATCGATCAAAAGGGGTAATTTTTTACATCGAGTTCAAATGGTTAGGATTGGGTTGGGCTGACCCATCAACACTTTTTTGTCATAATATTTGGATAACTAATGTTTTAAATAAAATTATACAAAGTTATGTTGTTAAAATAATACGGAGTAGTTACCTTCTATTAAAAAAAGGTCTACAAGGCCTTGAGCAATTGAAAAAACTTTGGGCGAGTTTCAACCTGTATTTCTAGTTCATTTTAAGCTTAGTTTTTTAGATTTAAGTAAATGGGTCGAAATTCCCACCTCTATTACAAACATTTTAGAAAACTTGTTTCTTTCATTTTTATAAAGTTTTGAAGTTTCTTACCGAATTGGTCAGCATTTTTCAAGATGTCCATGGAACCTAGATAAGCATCACAAAAGACAACATTGGCACCATTGAGTTCTTTATTAAGCTCCTCAACTGTGTATCTCATAACAAAATTGAATTCCATTATCATGTTGTTTATTGTCTTGACACATTCTCCATTATTGCTGTTATATTGCCACAAGTAGTATGGTGCACATCCAATAGGTGCCAGTCCCATCACCACCACTCGCCTAACATTCGCATTGTACAAATTCTGCATCATGAATACAAGATTAAACAAAAAGGGGCTTACATAAAAGAACAGATCCAGTTAAGATGGAAAAGTGCATGGTTCAGGCTGTTTGGGTAATGATTCAAGGTCCAACACAGGTAATTTCAAAATGGGCAGGTCTAGGTTGGGTTGGCCCCAAACACTCTTTGCCCAAAATAAAAAACTTCTTATAAATATTTAGTGTGTCATATATGAATACTAATTTAATATTCTAATTAATTGATTAGAATGGTTTAGGAGGTTTGTTGCTTTAATATTGCACTTGGGACAACTTTTGACCCGTTTCAGTTTTAGTTATTTTACTTGTTATAAGTAAATTTTCGAAATAAGATCAAATAAAGTCAACTAGAAGATAGAGGATTATTCTAACCTTTATCTCCTGTTTCATCGACCTAGCTAAAAACTGTGTAAATCTCCATGAAACATACTTCGATTGTACACCGGACACATCAGGAAGATAGTAATGTATGAAATCATTAGTCCCAATTGAAATGTAGAACATTGAACTTGAAATAAAATCAGCAG
Organism: Gnaphalium uliginosum; assembly: GCA_963930675.1. NCBI lineage: Eukaryota > Viridiplantae > Streptophyta > Magnoliopsida > Asterales > Asteraceae > Gnaphalium > Gnaphalium uliginosum. Next base: position 13,697,778 of record OZ005684.1, read on the forward strand.
CTGCTTTTTCACCCATTGTTAATATGAACTGCTGGAAGGTATCCATAACTTGTTGAATTTGCTGAGAGAAAGATATATGCTGACCCTGCATAATTATATTTATAGCATATATCAGGTATCACATAATAAACAACAAAAACTAACATTCATGATCCATATGTTAATTTTGAAGTGTACAAGTTCTGATCCGCTAGAGAAGATGATTCCAGCACCAGCAGAGGCGTAATTCAACCCACGAATCATATCTTCAACAGAGCCACTTTGACCTAGATAGCTTGGAACTAATGGAAGGCCGAGATACGTCGCTGTTAAAATGAGAAAAATGGTTAGACATTTTAAGATAAACTTATGGGATGAAGCACCTTTGCTCTAATATGTAACAAACCCGTATCAAAATTTAATTTTAAGAATTGGGTCCAGGACTAAATTGAAGCATCCCTTTCTATAATTGGGTCCAGGACTAAAATAAAAAAAGTTCCAAACAAAGATGATTAAATTAGTTATTTTGAATCAATACTTTTATGTATGTATCGAGAAATAGGCATAAAAACTATAAAGGAAATTTTTTAACCACTTAGACCTTTCATCAAACACGTAATCTGCAATCGCTCCATCAATTTTGATAAACTCAATCACATCAAGAACATCAAAGTACACAATCAAACTTTAAAAAGTGAGAATCATATTCTCAACTAAAAACAAGAAATTGTAGATAATCGATTACCAAGATAATCGACAGGGACTCTGCCATTAGAGAATCGTCCAGTGGGTTGATGGGTATCGAAATCACGTCCATAAGGAAGATGATCAGCACGTGCAAGAGTTCCAAGAAAATTATTGGTTCCACAGTCAACAGAAGAGTCACCAATTACGAACAATGCCGGAACCGGAGAAGGTGGAAGTGGCGGTAACTGAGGAGGTTCAGGTGGCGGAAAAGGAGATGGCGGCGGTGATGTTGATGAAGGTGGAAGATAGGAAACAGAGCTATTATTTGATCTTGTATAAAGATCTTCAAAAATGTGAACAGATATAACTGGTTTGAAATTTAATAAAATGGTGAGAGTGAAAATTAAGAGACTTATTAATCGATGAAAACATGAAGAAGATGATGACTCCATTGATGAGTTTGGGGTTTGAGAGAGGGTAAAAGTGGCGGGTTAATTACAGAGTTAGTTAGTCAGTTGAATTGTTCAAAAGAGTTGGTCAGTCGAATATGCTGTAAAACAGTTGACATTTTTGAAAGGGGCTCAAAATAGCCAATAAGGTTAAGTTTAAGTGGGCCTATAATTAAATTTTTGGGCCTTAAAAAGTATGGAGTATTTCCTTTAGGGCAATGATTCATACTTTTTTTTTTCTTTTACACACCACCCGAAATGTGTTATAACATTGTACAATACAACATTATTCAATACAACATTGTAAAATACATTTAACGTTATATGGTTATAAATACATTTAACGTTATATGGTTATAAATACATTAATGTGTCACCCTTCTTTTTATTCTGAAAATTAGTTAGAGGGTAAAATGTAAATAGATATGGAAATTATAAAATGAGGTATTTAAATAAATATAAATAATTTGTAATGTTGTGCCATCTCGAAAATAATGCGTGAAAGACAATAATTAATAAATATGAATATACACTCTAGACACAGCACATTCTAAGGTTGATTCGTCCGTAATCAACTGAGCTACACGTTTGAGCTCTGATCACAAAGTTGCACCAAGCGCCAGCAAATGTTTCTATTACAACTATTTGAGCTAGGTGATAACATAAAAGATACCAGACTGAAATCATAAAAATTTAAAAGTGAACAGTTAGGTAACTAATTGTGCATATACAGCATATGAAACAATATAACGGTGTATTACACCACTACTACAAAACATAGAGTATGCCCTCACATACCTAAAGAAAATTAGTTAGTTTTATGTAGTGCTAAAATACCGGAGTAATTAAGAAGAATATGTACAGGTTTCTTAATCCAATGTATTTCCTGAGTAATTAATAATTCGTGGTAGTAGTATTAACTATTAAGTAACCCCAACTTTTGCCATTAATTTAGGGAGAAATCTAAAAAGCCTATAATCAACTTGCTAACAGAATTTACTAGTAAACGTACGTGAGCTTGGATTGGATTGCTTGGGACATGGAAGAAAAAAAAATAGCTTGGATTGTTTGGGACAAAGTTCTTTCTCCACGTGCAAGTGGGGGTCTCGGCATTGGATGTTTAATGGCTAGCAACATGGCAATGATGTCAAAATGGTGGTGGCGTTTTTGGACTGAACCGAAACCTTTATGGTGCAAGATAATAAAATCAATTCATGGTGATGATAGAGGTATGTTTACGGCCACCAATGTATTTGGTCCTTGGAGACGTATTATCAAATTAAAAGATAGCCTAAATAAATATTATGTTGATTTATGTGGGCTTTCAAAAAGTCAGTTGGTAACGGGAAAGAAGCTCGCTTTTGGAAAGATGTATGGGTCGGCGTGGATACTCTTTGCAACTGCCACCCAAGGTTGTATATGTTGGATACGGACCCAAATTGCTTGGTGATTGACCGAATCAATAACACAAATGGATTGCACTTTCCTGTTTGGGCCTGGCGAAGGTCTCAGTGCGTGGACTTGACTTAGACCAACTCAAAGAAATCATAGAATTATTCACTCACGTGATCTTAAGTGACAAAGAAGATAGGTGGATCTGTTTGCTTGTGAGTCAAAGTCATTTTCTGTTAAAGGTATGCGCCATCTAATTGAAAAGTATTGTCTACCTTCTGATGGTGATAGAATTAAATGGAACAAATTAGTCCCTAAAAAGGTAAATATCTTAGCATGGCGTATTAGGCATAATCGCTTACCGACGCGTATTAACTTGGACTGTCGTGGAATTGATATCAACTCAACTCGATGCCCGATATGTTACGAAGATCAAGAAACAGAGACATTTATTTGTCGAATGCAAGATGGCCAAAGATTTATGGAGTATCATTGGGAAATGGTGGAATATAGATTGTGGTACCGACATCAATTTGAGCTCGTTGACATCCATTGCTGATGCTTCACGGGGTAATAAGGTTGGGAAACAAATTCTAGACGCGGTTATACAAACATGCTTATGGGTTCTTTGGCGCTTTCGTAATGAATTTACATTCAATCAAACTAAACCACAAAGTGAAGATGCGGTTAAAACTCTTTATTTTTGTGGATATCCAATAGAATTAGAAAGCGTCATCTTTTGTGGAACGATTAGATTTGTAACCCTCATGTAACTCAATTTTCTTAGCCTTTAGCAACTTGCTAGTGTGCTCTTTTAATGCAATTATGCCGTTCAAAAGAAAAAAAACCCTACGTGAGCTTAATTCTGGATTCGGCGCTTGATTAATTATCCGTCAATCTTAAATATCTTGACCATACTTTCACAATTAAGGTCCGCCGATGAGTTTTAGCATAAATACATCGTTTAATTTATACTTAAGCACGTCCATATTTTTCATTTGATTCCTAATTGTATATAGCTTTGTTTGTTTACTTATTAGTTTATTAATTTAAGAGAAAATTATACAAATCATCCCTTAAGTTTATCTCAAATTTAATTACATCAATTATCTTTTCTTTTGAAACTTGTTACACTAATACCGTTAAAAATGACTATATGTGATATATTTTTTTGTTCTTTTTTTGGACTTAAATCTAAGTTATAAAAATCTAAAATATGTATGGTACATTATTAGCTACACAAAATATCATTTTCATTTTATCACTGAAAGATCAAATTATAGTTCACCATCATCGTGACTTAAAGATTACGAGTCACATATTTGTTTCCTAGTTGTTAACGCCGTTTTACTTTGAAGCTAGGGTTTGCATTGTGGATCATTTGATTGTGTTGACTTTGAATCATCGCCCTTTGTTATTCCATACTTTCATCGTATCTCGTCACGATTTTGGTAATCACCACCTCTTCTCTTTTGCATCTATTCCTTACTCAAAAAACATCTCAAACGAAAAACCCTAGCTTCAAAGTAAAACGACGTTGAAACAAGAATCAAATTTGTGATTCGTAATCTTTAAGCCACAAATGTATGATTGAGTAGTGAAAGATGATGGTGGATTATAAAATTTGATGTTTCAGTGGAAAAATGAAATTGATGTTATGTGTAGGTAATAATGTATCTATACATATTTTAGATTTTATAATTTATATTTTACTCAAAAAAAAAAAAAAAAAAAAAAAATTTATCACATATGGTCCTTTTTAACGGAGAGTTAACGATTATTAGTCTAAAAGACTATTATCGTAACAAGTTTTAAAAGAAATGATGATTGGTGTAATTAAATTTTGTAAGAGATTATCAGTGAAATTTGAGTTAAACTTTTCTCTTAATTTAAAATGATGTGTTCGATCAAGTTCAATGGATGTATACACTAACTCTATTCAAGGCATGATGGATGTACATACGACCATACACATGTCGACAACCGACATCAAAGTATAGGATCAACTTTTTGAGCTCTCGTAGCTCCATTGAGTTATAAGCGATCTTTGTTACTATTATCCTTTACGTTTTAGATCTTAAACGTGTTTGATAATTGATATAAAAGCATAAGTACGACAAACATAAAATATTGTAAAAAACACTTGCACATTGAAATCATAATTCAACAGTGCTTTAATTAACTTACAATAGAACCCCTCAATTACATTATACGAGAAGTGAAGTTTTAGATGAGTAAAGGTAACAAGATGGTAAAAAGGAGACTTACAATTAGAGGGTGATTCCAAGGGTAATGGGGAAGATAAATTGTTTATTTTGATGGATTTGTAATGTAGATTTGAAACCCATTTGCGATGGCATATTACTTGGTCCCAACAAATATGCCAAAGTTATCAAATAAGTATCAATTATCACCTTAGAAAAGAGGGTTTATAGTTTTGAAAAAGGATGATATAGATAAATTTGATTTCCCGCAAATATAATTATCATTTAATTATTTTGTCCAAGTATCCATGAAAAAGAATCCAGGAAAAAGTTACATAAAATTCGAGCAATGACTTCGCAAGTTTGCTTTGTTAGTTGTCGTTATTATGAAATCACATGTCTATTTGAAGATGACATGTTTTTTTAGACCGTAGTATCAACATCATATTTGATCTACGAGATTTATGAAATACACACCTAACAAATCTCATTCTTTTTGAAATACATACGTGATTCCAAAGGAATATTGTCATTTGTGGGAATTAAACTTCGAGACATGCTTTTGAAGACATGTTTTTTTCTTGGCTTTTTCTAAAAAAAATTATCGATTTTCCCTGGAATTTTATTATCATATGAATACAAAATATCATATTAAAAGCAGAGACGCTCTAAATGGCCGTTGATACAAAGCATTCATCATTTTATTTTTATTTTTCAGTGAACAAAGCATTCATCATGTATCATTATTAATTACTCTTTTTAAAGGTCAAGTCAAGACAAATAACCATTCTCAACGGCTACATTTTCGCTTTCTTTCACCCCTACCCACCCACACTTCCCCCCCTTTTGAATCACAAAATCTGATAAAAAAAAGTTAGGGCTTCAAACCCCAAATCTCGAAATCACACCATTCCAAACGCATTCCTGTTTTCTGTAATCATTTTTCAAATTCATACCAAATTCGTTACAAAACTTCGTCACTTTCTTCAGATTGAGCTTTGATTCGTTCCAAAGTTCCAATCAGGTACAAATTTGATTGATTTTTAAAAATTGAAAGCAATTTGAAGCGATATTGTTGGTTTAATTTCAAGATTCATAGCTGAATCTACATTTGGAGTTAATTGACGAAAATGCCCTTTGATACAAGGCTCTTTTAGTGGTCTTTCTGTTGAAAGGGGCATTGGGGTGTTGTTTATTAATTTGATTAAAATGTGTGAGATATTGTTGTAGCAAATAAAGATAGTGAATATAATAAGGAGGGGCTAAATAAAGTTTGAATCTTTGTGGATCAAATTGATACAATGTCAGCTGTTGATGTTGTGTTAAGTCCGATTCACATCGAGTCTGGTTTCATTCATAACCAAAACAAATCCATTGTTGTGTACTTAACTGTTGCTGGGTCAGTGATTCCCATGTGTATTTTGGAGTCCGATTCGATTGCATCAGTGAAACTAAGGATACAAACATGTAAAGGGTTTCTAGTGAAGAAACAAAAGTTAGTTTTCGCAGGAAGAGAATTATCAAGGAATAATTGTCTTCTTAAAGACTATGGTGTTTCAAGTGGCGATGTGCTTCATTTGATTCTTAGAGTTTCTAACCGTCTTGTGATCATGGTTGAAACAGCTTTTAGGAAAGAGTTTGAGTTTCAGGTTGATAGGTTTACAAACGTGCGGTTTTTGAAACAAAAAATAGCAGAAGAAGCAAAAGGGTTTGATTTTGTCAGTGTTGAGGATCAAGAAATCTTGTGTAATGGTGTGAAGCTTGAAGATCATAAGCTTATTGGCGATATCTGTAAGAATTATGACGCTGTTGTTCATTTAGTTGTTGTAAAACCTGCAAGAATCGAGAAGGAAAAGACTCATAAGATATCACCGAATGTTGGTTTCTTATTGCAGCCTGTTATTGTCAATCCTAGTTTAAAATTATCACCTGCTATATGGAGTATGCTAAACTCTGCATCTGAAGGACTTAAAAGATGGAAAAAACCAATTAGATCATCTGAGGGAACCGGGGGCGTTTACTTTATGCAACACCCGTCTGGAAACAAGTATGTTGCGGTTTTCAAGCCTATTGATGAAGAACCGATGGCGGTTAATAACCCTCAAGGGCTACCTCCATCAACAAACGGTGAAGGACTAAAGAGAGGGACTAAAGTAGGCGAAGGTGCATTGAGGGAGGTTGCAGCCTATATATTGGACCATCCATTAACTGGACCCCGGTCATCTAAGAATGAAATGGAGACAGGTTTTGCTGGTGTACCCCCAACGATCATGGTAAAGTGTTGGAATCCTGAGTTTAATCATCCACAAGGGTATGATGGTGGACCAGAGAACGTAAAGGTTGGATCTTTGCAGATGTATGTGAAAAATTGTGGAAGTTGTGAAGATATGGGTCCGAGGGATTTTCCAGTGGAGGAGGTTCACAAGATTACGGTTTTTGATATACGAACAGCGAATGCTGATAGGCATGCAGGAAACATCTTGATGAGCAGAGAAGGGGATCGTGTTGTGCTCATCCCTATTGATCATGGATACTGCTTACCTGAGAATGTAAGAACTTACAACTCTGTTATAATATAGGAGCCCATAACACACGAATACCATTTTATTATTCTGTTAGTGCTAAGACACTCTAACCTGCATTTCTTGTTTTATTTTAAAAACCTTGATTATATAAACTTTCTTGAATGAGTGAACTGGTACTTGGAACATACGGAGTATTTGATTTAGATGACCGGTTAGTTCATTTACTGCAACTTTGCCAGTCCTAAGATGCAGCTTGTCAATGATGCTCTCCGTTTATAGATTGTGCCTTGCAACTCCCTTAGACATGTAAACTGCATCTGCTTTAATTTCAATTTTTACGTACTTGTATCATTAAAGAGCTTGAGAACGTGGATTTTTTTTTATTTTTTATTTTTTGACTATTTTTAGCTGGTTGGCTGGTCTGGAGTTAGTCCAAGGGACTTGTTAGTATTCAGTAATATTAAACATGTCATTTTCAGATGCTAACTTCGTAACCTGCTTTTCTTGATCTCGTTTCAGTTCAAAGATTGTACATTTGATTGGCTGTATTGGCCACAAGCACGCGAACCGTACTCACAAGAAACTCTCGACTACATAAACTCATTGGACACAGAGCAAGACATAGCACTCTTGAGGTCACACGGCTGGGACCTTTCACTAGAGTGTGCACGCACCCTGCATATCTCAACCATGCTTCTGAAAAAAGGTGCAGCAAAAGGTCTTTTGCCCTTTGCAATAGGCCAAATTATGTGCAGAGAAACATTAAACAAAGAATCCATAATTGAGAAGATTATTCAGAAAGCCCATGATTCCATGCTCGTAGTAATGAGTGAGTCTGCGTTTCTTGTAACCGTCTCCAAAATCATGGATTCTGAGCTCGAGAATATGTCTTTAGAGCACGTGTAGAGATATTTGTATGTATGTAATGAGTCCGGGTTGCATGGAAATGAGGTGTGGATGACTCACTTCGTCGTCCCCGGGCATATAAAAGTTTCAGTAAATTGTGGCTTCTAGTTTTATAATGTATTTGCTTCGAAACTCTGTTGAGATACTCGATAGCAGTAAAGAAGAACACAAATAAACTATGATCAGCAACGCTGTTTTTAGATCTCGTTGCTGAATTCAGTTTTTATAGTTTTAAGCTTTGTACATGTTCTCTAACAAAGCTTCTGTTGCAAATGATAATTATTGTGTTAAGTCAAAATACACCTGTAATTAGAGTTTCTGGTATTATTTCTTGAATCTGCTATTGTTCGATGTAAATTGTAAAGTTGCATATCTAATCTAAAATCTAAAACTTCAAAAACAACGATACACGATGCCATGCTTTGCTTTACTTTGCAAAAAAACCAAAAAACTTTTTTAAAAGATTTTTTTATCACCACAAACGACCACCGCAAGCTCCACTAACATCCGCTCTTCTCAGCCTCGTGCGTCGAGCTCAGTTGGGTCCCACTCAGTCTCTATTCTCCCTTTCAACTTGTTCGTCTCCACTCAAAAGTCTCAACTTTGACCCCACAAGTTGCTCGGTAATTATTGCTGTGTGTTCCCTTGCTCGTACCTGCATCTTACTCAATAATTTTTCTTTTTTATTATTTCATAAATTAGTTGAGTAAATTAACTAAAGGAAATATAAAGAGTGACATGGTGATTATTAATTTTTTCAAGTTATATGTATTTACGGATTGTCTAAACTCTAAAGGACGGTACGTACATGGACATTATTCGAAACTTAAAGGACAGTACGTTTTATTTCTAAAGTAAAAGCATGTGAAAATTCAGAATCAAGAAAATATGATTAACCAACTTACAAAACACAACCTTCTTCCGTCTCTCCGGCCACCGTCTCCTTAACCCAAAACTCCGATGGCAACCCGAAAAAAACCGCCACCACCACCGCCATCCGGTCGAACAAACCTCGCCTCATGCATCGTAGCAATCATATTCATCATCTTCATTTCAATAATAATCCTCATAATTTTTTTCACATTATTCAAACCCAAAAGCCCAACCATCACAATCACCGCCGTCCAACTTCCGTCATTCTCCATCACCAACACCACCGTCACCTTCACCGTCTCTCACTACGTCGCCGTTAACAACCCCAACCGCGGCGTGTTCACACACTACGACAGCTCATTACAGCTTCTTTACAGCGGGAACCAAATGGGGTTCATGTTTGTGCCTTCAGGGAAGATTGAAGCTCGCCGAAGAGTTTACATGACTGCTACTTTTTCCGTTGAGGGGTTTCCGTTGTCTTCGGTGGTGCTTAAGGATCCGGTTAACAGGCTGAATGGGTTACGGATCGGGCCTACTTTTGAGATTGAAACGAGAATGGAGATGGCGGGTCGGGTTAGGGTTTTGCATTTTTTTACACATCATATGGATGCTAAAGCTCAGTGTAGAGTTGTTATTGGTATTAATGATGGTTCTGTTTTAGGTTTTCACTGTTAGTTGATTTTTGTGTAATTGTGTGTTTATGTTTTTTTAGTGTTGACTTTGTTTGACTTGATTTAAATGGAAATCAAGCTAGATTTGTATGGTTAACTATTCTTATTACTTATTAGAGTTTATTTTCATGAAATGCTAAATTATACGTTTATCGGCTATGTTAATGACCTATTAAGTACTCGCAAATTTAATCAACATAGATTGCGATTTTTGTAATGTTTCATTGAACAAAGTACTAGCATGGCAATAATTAAGGGACTTTTCATCGTTCTTGATAACTTTGTCAAATTTGGTATAAATGAAACCGGTTAGAAGTTTGATGGCCCCTTGTGATCATTTGACGAACCTTGAACCCTCAACTTCGTTAACTTCGTTTACTTATGATGATGGTTATATATAGTTATGGTTACATAAATGGTGGCAATGGAACGGGTCAGATTGGATTAATTCACATATAAACCTTTTTTACATATTTTCATTTTCATAATTATCTAAGTGATGCAGAAATGACTATGAGCTATCAACAACAAATTGAATATCTTTAATTAGTTTGGAAAACAAATTAATCTATGTTCTTTCAACTATTAATTCATACTTTGAGTGAGATATTTCTAGAGCCAAACAACATTACATACATTTATTTTTATCATTATGGTAATTAGTACCATAATTGTTTTTCTTAATGTTTTCTTTAATTGTTTTTTTAAGTGTTAATTAGTGCTAGACTTTTGATCTTCATTGAATGAAAATTTTGTTTATTTTGCCATTACAAGGCTTCTAAGTTGTAATAGGATGAAGTTTTTTAGTTTTGAATTTTATGAAAGTTGAATTTTCTCTCAATTTGTGTTGAACATTTGAGTTGAGTTTTGCCTCGCCGCGATATTCGTTGAATCAACGTGTGTTTAAAAGAGATTTTCCTGGTATTCATTGGAATCAATAGGTTTAATCTAGTTATCTTATTTGCAATCTACATCATTAATAAGTTGTTACGCATGATTAAACAAGTATATTATGATAATTACAAGATAATTTTTCCAAAAAAAGGCTTAATTTATAAAGCTGTATGTAGTTAAACACTGTTATGGAAGCTAATTTTTATCAATGCAAGTCATTGACTCGTTCGTTTTCTTACCTTTTACCTATTGAAAAGATGAAATGCAACTCAAATCGGTGACCTGATCCGTGTTTATCGCACATATGATATCAACATATATAAAGAAAATATTAAACTTCTTGTTCATTAATTTAGCTTGAAAATTAGTAAATTGCATAATCACAAATTTATCTCAAAACCATTCATAATCATCATATATCATAAGGTTGCTTTCCAGTAAACTTAACTTCAATGGGACTAACATTCTTTCCAATTGACCTCATGTTTTGACCCACCCCTTGCCTACCAGCGTTGACTTTTTCCGGGTATACACCATCTTTAGGATGCAAATACTGAACTTCACCATTAGGAAACACCCTGTAAAACTGATACTTAATCTTGTACTTAGACCTCAATCTTGTCCCTAAAGCCAAACACTGCTCTTTTCTTGCTAACTTTAACAAATTTGGTCCTTGTCTCATAATAGCCGCACCACCAGTAGGCATTTCAAAGATTTGTTCCTTTGGTGATTCCCATGTGATCACATAAAATTCTTCAACTTGTGCTTTTCTAAGAAGGCCCCCAGTGCTTCCTGCAAAGATGGGTGATGGGGTGTTTGGGTCTAGTTCCGGTGGGGTGAATCCCACCGGAGCTTCTTTGACTGGGGCTGGAGGGGCATCTCCGGGGGCTGCAGCCTTAATGGTGGTGGTGAATCTTGTGGTGGTTTTGAGTGGTTTGATGGTGAAAGAGGTGAGTTGTGAGGGTTGTTTCCATTGAGTGGTTTGGTTGGAGATTGTTGGTGTGAAGAGGGAAGCTTGGGTAGTCATGGCCATTGGGAAGTGAGGAAATTGAAATGTGAAGAAATGGGAATTTTGTGAAGTGAGGTGGTGGTTGTTGCTGTGGTTTTAGATGCGTAGTGGTGTTGTGAAAGATTTGGTGTTTGATAGTTTGATAGGATAAGGTGGGGTAGGAAGTATTTGGTTTGCTTTTACTGGATAAGAAGATTTGGTGATAGCCAATAAGAATGTGGTATTTGATTCACCCTCATATCATCTTCTATTGCCACTTGTGAGTTGTGAGTTCGTGACTTGTATGCATGTTCTATGGTAGTTTTGTACATAACTATATAGTATAAAATCAAAAGCATAAAAATAACAGCACAAGATTGATAATATAGACATTGATTTGTAGATAACTAATATAGACATTGATCAAAAGCATAAAAAATGACAACTTCTATAGTATAGAAATCAAATAATCTTCTCTCTTTACATTATACAGAAATCAACCTGGAATGTGTATAGTAAAACTTTATCATATTGGATTACGTTTTATTGTTTAGAGACTTGGCGAATGTGTGATATTAATTAACAGAAAATATAGCTATAAACTGTCCATTGGTTCTCTATGCCAAAAGAAAGAGTAGATACAGTTAGGAGTGTACAAACTCAACAGGACTGTAATACCAAAATGTAACCATACGAATACAAAAGTGGTATAGAATCTTATTCTCATTTCAAGTTATAGCGAGAGAGAAAAAAAATGACAGTTCTCAGATTGGTTTGGTACAATACTCTCTAGTTCAAAACCAGTGTTTTTCTTTGATTACAATATAAACAATTTTGTTCAGGCAATGATTAGTAGCCTAAGGTTTAAATCTGGTTACGCCCGTATTTTTTGTGGCAAAAGGTTGAAGCCAGGCTCACGATCGGCTGCCTATCTATAATGTGAGGTGCAAGCCTGAATCACTCCGCGGACGTGGCTATGGGGTTGGAGCCCGTATTAGTATTAGCTATCCAATTCGATGTACTAAATTGCAAACTTCTGGTTCCAATTCAAGTTGTACACCCTTAGACAGGTCCATCCAACTTCAATTTTGTAATTAACAATCTATAAATTATTCTACAAGCTCGTATGATGACAATTTCCACCTTAATATTACAGGAATAAAACATGGGATCTCACAAAACAAACTACCCCGGAACTTTGTAAATTAATAGCAGTCAAGACCAGGTACATTTTCCAGCATAAATAATATAAAAAACATAACCAATATAGCAAAGGGGAAAATGGGAAAGAAAGAACTAGCACAAGCCTTAAAAATCATGATCTTGTTATGTTATATGTAACGTATTATGCCCCTTCAATTGCTACACAAATACCAGATCTCATGTACAAGAAACTGAACTGTATGTAAAATGTAAAAGGGTACCAATGGAGTTAAAAAATAATAATGACTATCTACCTCTTCTTATTCGTTTAACTTTAGTCATTAGCTCCCTAACCTTCTATCAAGAAGACAAAAATTGTCAACTATAGAAACCGGGCAAACATTACTTGTATAATCCTATCACTACTACGAAGAATTTGACTCTGTAAGATTCCACAATGTTTCTCATATGGATATAAAACGCCCTTTAGTGCACCTGTTTATTTGCTCTGATAGCCGTACGGGTTGTTACTGGCCCAGTTCCACTGGTCTCTACACATTTCCTCTATCCCATTCTCTGCCCTACATTCATGATATAAATCATATATCAAACACTTATCATCCCCATAAAAACTGTAAAATTTAATTTCTCCGTAAGTGTTATATGTCAGAATTGTCCATGAGCATATTGTCTGAAACATAAATTAATGGTATTGATTTGTGTTGGCTAGATTTTTGATGTATTGAAAAAGATAATTTGTCATCTGAACTTCGTCAGAGCAAATTCCCATGAGATGGAGGTATAGCACAATACTTCCGTAAAACATAAAACTGAACTTACTTCCAATTCAAATCGCGCTCTGCTTTGGCTGTTGAAGCATATACAACCTCAGCATCACCAGGCCGTCTATCAGCTATTACTAATGGAATTTCCTAGAAGAAGAAAGCAACGGAGTGTAGACGTTACATAACTGAGGAATTAGAATATATAAAAAGGTGGGTAGTTTGGAACATCAAGATCGTCTTTTAACCAATAACAGACTGACCCATTGGGAACTAAAGACTGATGAGTTTGCATCTTTGCGATAAAAAATTTAGTAACTTTAGAAATGCGATGTTTGTCGTTGATGTCAAAGACTTCACATGAAACTCTTTTGGGGACAAAAAAAATCATAGAGTTGAAGCTTTTCCGCAGACGAGTTTTTATTTTCATTCAATCATTCCACCGATACATAAATTTATTACGAGATCTTGGATTAATTATGAGATCTGAAAAAACCCCCTCAATAACGGCACTACCTTTCCTGAGGCCTTCTCAAACGCAGCCACCATCTCCAAAACGGATGTTCCTTTACCTGTTCCCAAGTTGTACACCTCGCAACCTAAAATACCAAATTATTAATATAAGCAGCAAAATAGATCACAGTTACTAAGATCAACATTCATCCGAATATAACCAAAATCATATTCAAGACTTCAAGCAATGGCCCATCAGAAGGATATAAGCTACTCGATTATACTATCGTTCTCCATTTTCATTTATAGGTCTCATCTGCATTTCCCTTCACATTAAGTGGATTACCTACAATCACCTTTGTTCCTCACCTCTTAAATGAAAATGCTACATGAATCTATAAACTATAAAGTATTGATAGATGTAGTAAATTTACAGTGAATTCCACGATACTTCCGGATTTGAAACCTTGTAAAACGTGCTAAGGTAACAAAGAACTTATAATTTAGAGCCCTTTTAATGTGGTTCAACAGTTTGAAACTTTGAATACACAGCTAGTCCTACGAATTTTGGTAGGATACAATCATAACTGCTGAATTTTATACGACAAACAAACATGCAATGTGAGCTAATTAAACATGAAAGAAGAGTAGGAAACACAAACCTATTTCCGGATCAGAGAGTTTTGTCAATGCAGCCATATGCCCATTAGCTAAATCTGCAACATGAATGTAATCACGTACCTGAAAACACAGTTAATGAAATAAAATCGCTCATCCTGTACTAGTTTCAAATTAAGTAAGAGTCAGAATTTAAAATGCTGGCAAAGAAAATATACCCCTGTTCCATCTTTTGTTGAGTAGTCAGTTCCAAATATTTTGAGTGCGGGTAGCCTGCCAACAGCTACTTGCTGAACAAAAGGCATAAGATTGTTTGGGGTTCCGAGAGGATCCTCGCCTATATATCCACTAGGATGTGCACCCACTGGGTTGAAGTACCGCAACATTATAATCTTCCATTCAGAATCCGAAGCATATATATCACGGAAGATGTCTTCAATCATGAGCTGGATAAATTAAAAACAATTAGCACGTACTTAATGAGGATATTATACTATACATATTCTTGTAATCTTGTTCCAAAATTTCTATAAACTTTGTACCTTGGTAACTTGTTTTGTTTATGTTTTCAGTTGTTTATGTTTGTTTAATCTTCTAGACATGGCAATTTCTACCTATTTACATACAAATGGGTTGATTCGGGATATATGTTATCTCTAACGGGTCAAGCACATTAAGCTGAATCAACTAACAAGAAATGCCTCAAATGTCACCCAAAATGTACTCTCGGATGCATATACCCATTTCGTCCTGAACCAACCTGGCCTACCAACTTTGCCACACCTCTAATATCCTCAACACTCATGTCAACACATGTTAGTAACCATTTTAGCTCTTTGTTGTACTTCAAAGATTACATTCCTCTAAGTAAGTTTAGACATTCTACTGTTCATGTTCAAAAGAGAGATTTTCTAGCTCTTGACTAAACAAGATATATAATATCACATCACAATATATATTATAATACTACGTAATTTAATCTAGTAACATATTTCAGTTGACACCAGAAATGATACCCAACAATGAAAACTCACATATAGAACTTTAAAGACAACTTAGCTAAATATATATATAATACAAAAGATAATGGATCTATATATATGACGATCAGATTTGATTGCCATCCTCGTTTCATTAGTAACTTCATAACAAAAAAAAAAAGGTGGTGCTATTGATACCTTGGTTCTTCCATATGGATTGGCTGCAGATAAGGGGAACTCTTCTGTGCATGGTACCTCCTTTGGCCAACCATAAACAGTAGCTGACGATGAGAACACGATCTGGAATAATTGAAAACCAAGAAAAAGCATGTCAGTTTTTTGATTGGCTACCTATTTTGCATTTCGGTCTCTAATGTTCCAATCAATATTAAATAAAATAGACACATCTAATACCTTTTTGCATCCATGAGCCTCCATGACTTCCAAGAGAGTTAAAGTACCCACAACATTATTATCATAATACATCAACGGCTTCTGCACACTTTCACCAACAGCCTTCAATCCAGCAAAATGAATAACGGCATCAAACCTGCATACCCAATCTTGAATAATTCACATTCCCACTCGTTTATAAGCATTTTAATCATCCACACTGGATGGAGTAAACAGCAAAATAAACTATTCACAGAGATAATACAAAATATGCATTTTCAGAATGATGAGAGGATACAAGAATAGGACAAAACTTTACTTTGTGTCAGCAAAAAGCTTCTCTAATTCAGGCTTGTCCCGAATGTCAATCTGCAGCAAAAGAACGAAGATATCCAAGGTTTAACTCATAAATAGATAGATTAATGCAGCTAGATTATCTCAAATGATCATAGTACACACTTGATATAATCCTACTTTAACCAAAACGTAATAAATGCTCACTTTAACAACAATTCAACTCAGAATATATGATGAAATCTTTCAAAGAGAACAAGTTATATTATTTAGAGGTATCAGCTTCCAGAACCATTATTCTTGTGAGTATTCAAAAAGTAACACCAGCTGCTTTGGAAATAGTACGTCAAAAGCCAGTCCTTTTTTGCATTCACGATTCTATATTTAAAGAAGGTTGTTCATTCCTTTCGTCGTTCGTTGTACAGTTTTTGGAAGAATGAGGATGACTCAAACAATGAATCACTCAAATTGTAATCCTACTAATAATGAGATCAAGCATAATCAACAAGTAAACATCAAAAGTATTTTCCTTTTTTACTGAATAAGTTTTATGTGGTCATCCCTCCACCAAAATTGGAATTCCTACCAAACCCAAAACTGTAACATCAATCATTTTCCCTAATTAAATCATACATAGAAAAAGGTCCACATCACTTGACATGACACTTCTCAAGCTCCAATCATAATAATGATTCATTGAATTCCAACAATATCTATCTAATTATAATTACTTCAGTATTCACTCCATTTCTCAACTATACTAAAATTAAAAGGCCCTACAATCATCTAACATTAGATAACACAAGTTATCAAAAAAGTTACTAAATTTCACAAGGGGTCAAACAAAAGAATAAAAAAACCTTCATAATTCAGTCCAGTTCAACTAATTAAACCCAATTTCACAACTTAACATTTAAAAAAAGAAAGACTAATTAGGGAGAAAAATGATAAACCTTGTGAAAGATTAGGTTAACAGCATGATCCCCAGCAAGCTGTTGAACTCGATTAATGGCAATTTGAGAAGAATTATCAAGATTATCAATGACAACCGTTTTGTAACCGCCTAACAGTAATTGTAACACGGTGTGACTACCAATATAACCGGCACCACCCGTCACCAATACACAATGTGGTGGCGCCATTGTAGAATTAACCCAATTCACTTATCAAATCTAAATCCAATATATATATATATATATATATATATATATATACAAGTATGTATATGTATAAAAGAATGGGAAATTGAGGGTTTTTGGTTATGTACAGTTTGATGTTAAATTGAGGAGGGGGATCTGTAGGGAAGAAGAAGAAGAAGAGAAGGGAATATTGGTGTGTGGTTTTGACAGATGGGAGAATTGAATGGGACAATGCTGATGATGATGATGTATATATATATGTGTATATGTATATACATTTGATTTGATGATTTGATTGATTACATGTGATGTGTGAAGGTAGTGGGGACAGATTGGAAGAATGATATGATGAGAGAAGGAAGGGTAAAGGGTTGATATTATTTTAAGTTAAATTAAAAATTGAATAAAGTAGGGTTTGTTTTAGTGTAGTTTTGGCAATCCCAATTTGGGGGAAGATGAAATGAAATCTAGTAGTCCTCCTTTGCGGAAAATGTTGGTTTCATCAAAGTTGATATCTTTTTTGAGTTTTTTGTGCCATTAATGATGGAAAAAATCAAATTAAAAGAAAAGGGTAGCTTGGGTGGAACACAAACAAACACTTTCACTTTAGTTTTTATTTTATTTTCATTATATTGATATTGATTTTTTTTTTAAGAAAAAACAAACAGGTTTGACTAATTAATACATTTTTATCATGTGATATAATTATGTTTCTCTAATATACTGGTTCATGATTTTGATTGTATTTTGTAAATTCTCTGATATTTTTCTTTTTCAAAAGCCAAATTATATTAACATTCAACCTATAAACAGATACATCATTCAAAGATGATATAGGACATGTCCAGTGGCGGATCCATAAATATTGACCGTAGGGGGCAAAAAAAATACCTTATTATATGTAGACCACAAAAGCATCAAAAAATAAAAAATACCTTATTATATGCAAATCACAAAAGCATAAAAAATAGAATGAGAACGTTAGCAAAATTGCTAATCTGTAACATCAAACACCAAACTAACTAATATACAACTTATGTGCCGCAAAACTACTACGTAATTTGTAGCATCAAAGTAGCCTAAAACTATAACAATACAGCCATAAGCAACATCAGCAACATTAAAACATCTAAAAAAGCATCTTAAGAATTAAAACACAAAACAAGGTAAAACAATTCGAAATATACTTCAATGACAGTAATAAACATCAAAACAAGAACTAGACAACAACAAAAATATTTAAAAATTAAAACCCTTAGGGTCATCAAATACGAGAAATCATCATTAAAAAAGAGGGGAAAAAAACCATAAATTTGAACTGCCCCCATGCATGCCCATTTAATACCTAAATTTTAATACACAAAAAATAAGAAAACAAAATCGGTTCAATTATTCTCATTTTTCATTTAAGAAAATTAAATTTAAGCGCTTATCAATATCATCTACCATTCTACCGTGACAATTCAATGGAAAAAGCAAATGATTATTTTCTTTCTTTTGATTTCACTAATTAATTAAGACCCATCTCTGAAAAGTTTGTCCAGTTAGGGGGCCTAATATGATTTGGGATAGGGGCCTAGTAAGATAAGCTAAAAAATTTCCATTGTTGGGCCTTGTTAGACTGGGGGCCTGTGACCCCCTGTAACATCCACCCTAAGAGCCTAATAATATATGAGTAATTTCCTAACTTTAAATTTATTATTTAATGTGTTAGGAATATTTTAATATTATTATGTTTATTTGATAATATTAGTCAAAAGGATAAATGAGTTATTATGACTAATACATAATTCATTGTTTTAAATTAATCTAGTTGACGGTAAAATAAATAGTTGGTTTTCGCAAAATGGTTTTAGGTTCTAGACAATAGATTAAGAAGGGAACTAAAAATGTAATGGTATTGGGTTAGATTAATATATATACTCATACTTATTCTCAAATCTTCTACACATATACACACTCTGCGAATTGAAAGTTCAAAATTGGAAGAAACCTTTTGTGAAGAATTAAAGCACATCAGTAGCATCATCTACATCTTGTTTTAAAATCGAATTTCACATCATCATCATCTTGTTCTTGTGAATATTTTAGTGTTTATAACTTGTTTTTATGAAATTAGCCAATTCATGAATTAATTGTGAAATATAGGCTAGAAAGATGTTACTTGATGTATATAAGTTGTTAGAAAGCTTGTTAGAATGATAGGAAGTCGAATTTGTGAGTTATGGAAGAAGAAAGTTCGGGTTTTTGGTTACAGCAGGCTCGGTTCGTAGCTTGCAAGAAGAAGAACTCAGTTCGCGAGCTGAGTTGCTGCGATGCGAACTGAACCTCGCGAAGCGAACTGAGTTATGCGAACTGAGATATAGTGCTGCGAGCTGAGTTGCCTTGCGAACCGAGTTATTGTCTAGCGAACTGAGTTGTCTTGCGAACTGAGATTATTGCGAACTGAGATTATTGCGAACTGAGATGTTGCTTTGCGAACTGAGATTTTAAAAGTTTTATTTTGCAAATTTCAAAAGTGCATAAGTGTTAGTGATACTTTTAGTGACTAAAAATTTACCCAATTTTCATTTAACACGGATTGGGCCGAGATTCGCATGGTCACTCGAAAACGGTCCAATAATTAAAACTCTTTTATATGAGCCTAGGCGGTTTTAGACCTTTCGGGGTCATCTTGGAGTCGAAAATGACATTTTCCAGTTTTAAACATCGTTTCGGGACTTTCTGATTTCACTTCGGATTGAACTTTTGTTTCTTAGACTTCAGGGATTTGCTTGTTCGCATAGATATGCTATTATGATGATTGAGTAAATAATTATATAAGTGCATTGTTATAACTTGGAAATTGTTTGTCATTTCGATACTATGTATTGAAATATGTTATACGATTGTGGAATGAGTTACTAACTCATTATTTGTTGTATTCTCAGATCAGCAGAAGACTCAGTAACATTAGACTTCTGAGTTGTTGGACTGAGACTGACAGGTGAGTGGATCTGGAACTCACAAGTTTGATTTGGTTGTAACGGTTTGGTTGCAACAAGTAAACGTATATATAATTGATAGACTATTTAGTCTGATTTGCTGATTATGAATCTACGTGCAATGTGGCCCTTGGGCATTGGTTGTTTTTAAAGAGGTCAACAGATTGTTGGACTTGGTTATTACAGAATTACAAATACAGGGGTTTGTAAATGTGTTGTATTAAAACCTGTGTTGTGAAATGGTAATATCAAGTTATCGGTATATTCTGTATAGGCCAATACAGATTGTGATAAGCGTTCTTTGAGGCCCACCGCGGCAGTAGGGTTCCTCAAAAACCACCGATCCTCTTTGACGATATGTGTTTACGATTAATTGATGTAAACAGATTGTTATGCTAAATTGAATTGTTAGTTTCACATTCATTCACTTAGCTTTGTGCTAATCCTCACCTTAATCCCTGCAGGTCATGATTGAAATGGGTGGGCAGGAAGATTATGTTCAAAGAATGTTTGACCAGCTGGCAACTCTGATTATGTTTTTGATAACTTAAATGAAAGTTGAAATTATGTAACATCTGGTTATGTACGATGTTTTGAACAATATTGTCGCACCCCCAAATTATGATGCAGCGGAAGTCGGGTCGGGGCGCGACTAATCAGAAATCATTACACAAAGTCACCACGAACGACCACTATATGCGTCGTTTTGAAAACAGTACAAAAGTATTACATTGATAAGCCAAATGTTTTACACCAATTTCTGAGTTCGCGAATAGTCCTAGAGATTCTAATACATAACTAATATTACAAAATAGTAATGCAAGGAAAATCTCCGATGTTTGTAAATCATGCGACTCGAGCTATTGTGTCCTGGAGTAATCCTACTCCTGTTGTGAACCTGAGAATACATACTAAAATGGTCAACAATAATGTTGGTGAGTTCATAGGTTTAGATATCAAAATATAAATGTGAACCACGAGATTTCCATGTTTGTTTGTATCGCAAAACTACGATAAATAAATGTATACTACTGCCATGAGCTCATAATACGAAGCTTAACCAATATGAGTTTGCCTCCTGCAGATACCTAATCCAGAACATCCGTATGAACAAATAATAATGCGCCCGTTTGACCAGTTAGAGATACTAACCCGGACGGGGATGGTCAATCCCAAATAGATCTATTCTTTAAAACTCGCGCTAAGATCCATACTAACGAAACTATGATGTGTAGAGGACTTTTGTGTGGATTATGAAAGCGAAACTCATACAATCCGTATATGTGTTTTCTGTACTCGTGTTCATGAAAAGTTGTGTACGTATTCTCACCCCAATAGTTAAAACAGTAAAAGAGGGGCTATGAGACTCACCTGAGTCTTGAAAGCGAGCGTTTAAGTTAATAAACGTTTATCCAAAGTGTAACCTTCTGACGCCCTAAACACGCAAGGTTATGTATGAGTGAATGTCTCAAAAGATCATTCATGCTAGTTGTCCACTCAACTAGTTATGTCCAAGTGTTTGTTTATTGTTTGCGGTTAGAAAGTATGTATGGCCCGTTGGTGATATTTTGTGAAAAAACAGATTTGATGAATTATGTTATGCATTTTCTACTTTCCGGTTTTGGGTTAGTTGATTAGTGCGACAAGGGGGAGGGGGGACGAAGACCCTGAATGACGGGGGTCCGGGGGCGGAGCCCCTGGTAGCGGGGTCCAAGGGGTGGCAACCCCTGGCGGGGTCCAAGGGGCAGAGCCCCTGGCAGGGGTCGAGCTTTAATAAAAACGTATCGATTTTGTGTTTTTATTTATGTTATGTGCGACACTAAGGTATTATGCGACACAAAGACTTGTGTCGCTAATGTGACGATTCGGGAGTTATGGCGACACAAAAGCTTTTGTGTCGCTATGTGCGACACTAAGGTATTATGCGACACAAAGGCTTGTGTCGCTATGTGCGACACTAAGGTATGGTGTCGCGAGCTTTGGCGACATAGAAAGTAGTTGGCGACACAAGGTTTTGTGTCGCTAGTTTTGGCGACACAGAGGCTATTTTGCGACGCAAGGTTTGTGTCGCAATAACCTTGGGCCTCCTGCGACACAGACGGGCTGTTGTGTTCTCCTTGTTCGGGAACTTGGTCAAATGTGCTCGGTTTGGCCCAAAACTTTTTGGGAAGTCTTAAATATGTTTTTAGAGCTTAGGAAAATTAACGTTACGTTCCGTGGTTAACCCGAAAGTGTCATTTTATATTTGTTGCAAAAACAGTCCATGCGTAAAGTTTCATCTATTTTGAGTCGTTTTCGTGGTTCGTTTCGACATACCAAAGCTTCGAAATAAAATCCAAGAAAAATCACAGTTGTTCATACATGCCTTAGCTACTTCCAGTAAATTTTTCATAATTCTTGGTCAAGTATAACTCACGAAATCGTTCAAGGATCAAACAGGGGTCCAGCAGGTCGGTTTTTGGACCTTTGCTCAGTGTTTGGTCTATATCTCACGATTTACAAAACTTCGGAAAAAGTGCAAGTACAATTTTGAAAGGTAACAGAAAATGTGAACTTTTCCAAGTAGTTTCAGTCGATTTGGATTTATAGATCTCGAGATATGCTTTCTCAAAGTTGGTTGATTTTTCTGTCCAAAACGACAGTCCAAACACTTCTTTTTGTAAAATCGTTTTCGTATATCAAATGACCTCAGAAAAATACCAAACCACTTGGGTTCGAAAGTAGACTCCTTGAGCTTGATTTTAGACTCAAGAATCGCTCGATTCGGTTAAGAAATGAGTTAGATATCGTGTGTCAAAGTCGGGTTAAATTTTTATCCGATGGTTAATAGTTTTATCATAAAGTTTTTAGCATAATCTTTTGGTTTTCGGTTTAGATGTTGGACATAATTAACATAAATGAACTTCTAACATGTATATTAACATTATCCAAGGAAGATAAACAAGGTTTGAAGGAATTCTTACAAAGAAAACTCGATCTAAAGTCGAAGAGAGGAGGAGAGGGCTGCTGCTGTTCGGTTTTTGCTTCTCTTGTTTCTTCTTCTTCCTTGAGCGATGTAGATGATAATGGTGGTGTCCAGGGGCCTTGGAAGAGGCTGAGAATGATGGTGGTGGTGGTGGTTATGGTTGGAGGTTTGAGAGAGTAAGGAATTGAGAGAGAAAAGAAAGTTTAATTGTGTGAGAAGTGTGAGAGTTTGAGTGAGGGTGTGGAGTCAAAGAGGGGGGAAGAAGGGCTAAGGGTGTTGGGCCGATTTGGGCCTGGTTGGGCTGACTTTGGGCCTGGTTGGGCTGACTTTGGGCTTGGCCCAATGTTGGTTCTCGGGCTCGCGTCCTGCTCCTCGATTTCGTGTTACGTTATTTGGTCGGTTAAACGTAAATCGCGTGTTTTAAAATTTATTTGTTAACGTTTACTTTTCGCGTGTTGTTTTCGATACATACTTGTTATTTTTGATTGATCAAACACTTTTAAGTGTTTTATTGGACCTTTTCAAAACATTTGACGGGTCTCTTTCGGTGTCGGTTTCGAATTGCGCGTTTTTGTCGTGTATGATACGTTTTATACGAAACGTAAAACGTTTTAGATATTATCGTAATAATATATGTTAAATAACAATTATTTGTCATAATTATGTTATTTAATAAAATGTTTTTCACCAACGTCCATATTTATTGGGTCGTATTCCATCCGATCGAATTCGCGTAATTTAAAATTAATTACGTACGTGCGTATAATGAAATATACAAAGTGTTACCGTAATTAGTCCTATTTCACACTTACAAGTAGTAATTACATATCTTAGGTATAAATGATGGCCTAATTTGCCGGGTGTCACAAATATATATGTACCTTTTGTAAATGTTATTAATGCAATATATGTTTTGACCTACGCTTCCGAAATAAAAGAATATTTTATAGAATATGAAAAGAGGGTGTTACACCCCCTCCCTAAACTATTGGATTCGCCCCTGAACATGCCCTATTCATCACACAAAACCACCAAAACAAACTGAAACCTCAATCTAACTAAAAAAACATACACTTCGACAAACATCCAAAAATCAACTGCACCTAAATTTCACTTATTTTCATACCAAATCAACTTAAGATAGTTGTCCCATCTTTCATGACACGCTTACTTAAGTCAATTATCACACAAACACTACACTAAACACACTGAAATGCCATATTGACCTATATTATTTTATTTTATTTGTATTTTTGAGTTACCACTTTACAAGCATTGTAACCACCTTCCCACTCTTACGAGTTCCTTGTCGTCCTTGAGAATCATAGCCACCATGATCAACTTTTCCTCCTCCCTCAATTACAACCAAAGGGTCACATGTGAGCGGGAGTAGGATGTGGACCCTAACTCATGGTGGCAATGATTTTTATTCTTGATATATATATGGTTAGGTTCAAACGAGAACCATAATTTAATAGTTTATATATATTTATATAGCCAAAGGTTCAAAGGAGAACAAAAAAAGATATATAACTGCGAGAACTTTTATATTTTAAGGATTTTCACATATTTAGAGATTCAATCACATGTGAATATTGATATAGATTAAGGTTCAAAGGTAAAATAGTTTAAAAAACCCTCAAAATGAGCTTTAAAATCAAATTTATTTTTTTCGTTTACATGTATGAAAATAATATAATTTAAATGTTCTCATAATTATATATATATATATATATATATATATATATATATATATATATATATATGGATTGGATCATAGGAGAACTAGAGATCGGAGAGAACTAGAGAACCATTTCCTTGTCATTGGATCAGTTGAACGTTGATTTCAATTTTTAATTTATTAAGGGCTCATTAGTAATTTACAAATACTATACACAACGTTTTGTAAAATATTTTATTAATTGTTAATTATATTCAAATCACGTACGTTAGTTTGGTAACCGACGAGATTTACTCCGATTTGATATCAACTCTCCACTGTTTCACGGTTACATTTCCACATCAGCGCCTTTTCAACCATTTCTATTTCAATCTAGACGATTTTGCATCAATTGAGAAGAATCAATGGACCCAAGTCTTGAAGCAGACCATAATCAACATGCATGTGAAGCTAGGATGAAGACTAATCGTGTACCATTTAACAGGTCCAATGTTTCGGGCCTGCCATGACTAAAATCACCATCAGTTGAGGCGAGCAGGCTCCCTCCAGATACCAGACAATCTGGTACCAACGGGTATACACAGTTGTATGTCCACATCGTTAAGGATGTTCCCCAATCACAGAGCGCCACGTAGGCTACAGGGACCCTACCTGCAACGATCATGATCATAATCCTTGTTTTCACAATACGCTTGGTCCACGTGGTCGGCTTATTCCCCAAGGTTTCTAGAAGACTACATCCCTATAAATACAAAGAATGAATTCACACTTCATTCCTGAAGCGATTTCACAAAATACATACACAAAACCCTAAAAGATAACAACTTATCTTTTTCCGGCGATTCATACCACCCCCAGCTCCGTTCTACACGGGCTCTCGGGTTATCCACTTAATCCACGGAGAGTATTGAATTCGAACAAACACAACCCTGCACTCAAGTATCAACTTTATGCTTGATCAAAGACCATGATTCAAGTAAGTTACTGTAAACACTATAATATATTGTTATTGATTGAGGGATTGTACTTTAGTTGCTATTAGTTTGTTATAATGTTTTTTAATTTTTCAATTGAACATGCAATCAAGTATATAATTGATTCATCGGATATGTGATTAATAAATTTCTTAGCATTATGTGATTTAGTATATGAATAACTGGTACATTGTAACCATGTTTTTATCTCAATTTATGAGCGTATTTCATCATTTAAAATTCTCACTGTAAATTTATTTGTTAATTCTACTAATATTCGTCAAATTAAAGGATTTAAGAATGATAAGTAATATTCAGTAATGAACATGTGTGTATATGTTGATGAAGGTGTGTATATGAACATGTGTGCATTCATTGATCAACTTTTTTATTCTGCAATGAATATGTGCGTATTCACTAATGAATATAACTGGTTATCTAATGAATATGCACATATTATTTTTACGTAGTATATTTTCAGTATTGATATATGACTAATCATTTTTTAATGTAGGTTTGGAACATGTTTATAACCATCAGACAGATTGCGGTATCGAGTTTCAGTCACCAAAAGGATCAAAGTACTGGAATCCAGTAGTTTCTGAAGATAAAAAAACCTAAATTAGGTTCATCAACTTTAGATGACTGTTTTGCTTTTAGTGATGCTTATGCCGAGCATGGTGGTTTTGATTATAAGAAGTCCACTCAAAAACTATCCAGGAGATGGTGCCGTTACACTGAAAATACTGTTGTGTACTAGGGAAGGTGTGGTAATAATATGTCCTATGATAGCCTTAAGTCTGGTACTGAGAAATCAGAAAATCGAAAATCCAAAACTCACAAAACGGGATGCAAAGTTGGGATCAGATTTAGCATGGTGGGGGGTACGTTCATCATCTAGGTGGAAACTTTATCGTTTTAATGAGGCACATAATCATAGGCTTGTTCCTATTGAAGATAGGAATCGCTTACTTAAGCAAAGACAACTTGCCTTTTCAGATAAGGAATTCATATTTAACATCTCAAGGTCGAATGTTGGACATTGTGTTGCTCATCGTCTCAAGGCAGATTTGTGTGGCGGGTATGAAAATGTTAGTCCACTAAATATTGATTTCAAAGAATTTTAGAAGGGACATTAATAGATACATTGGGTAGAGACGTAAAACTAGCTGGAGCTGGAAACTTCTAGCTGGACCTTATATCTAGAGCTGGAAGCTGTAGCTTATAATTATTTTTGTAAGTGTTTGATGAATTAGTTGAAGCTAGAACTTATAAATGTAGAATACCATAAAAGGACACAAAAAGAAAACTTAAACATTTAAAGAAAGGGTATTTGTGTAAATTCAGTATTCATAAGCTACTTGAAGTAGCTTAAGCTTATTATTCTAAGCTACTTCAAGTAGCTTATTATTCTAGAGTTTATTTTTTCAATAAACTCCTAATAAGCTCCTACATTTTTATGTTTCAAACAAAGCTTATGACTTTGAGCTTATGGAAAAAATAAATTTAAGCTAAGCTACTCACCCAAACACACCCATACTACTTATTCAATAGAGATAAATAAACTTAAGATAAATAAATAGTGGGTTAGTAGGTTTAAGTTTTATTTTGCTTCAAGTATTTTGTACACATAACTTGAAAAGTTGAAAGGCTTGTGTTTTAATATCAAAAGTTTGAAATTAAAGTTGGAAGCGAGCGCTTTGATTCATTATTTGTGGGCCAAGTTTGTATACTGCCATGTGATATCCAGCTGACTTTATATACAACCAGCATTTAATAGTAACAATTTAGATTATGTTATAATTAATTTATTTTTATATTTTTATTTAATATTTAATATATGACCAAACAGACACTCATACGATTCTCATCGAACTCTTAACTTTTTGTTTAATTGTTTTTTCACTATTTAAATGGGCATGCTTGCTCTAAACATTACTTTTGGTAAACTTAAATTGTACAACATGAAAATCGATGTTTTGTATTTATGTTTAATTTTTTCTTTATATAAAACTAATATCACTTTGTAATTCATTAGCTGTAAAATAATTAAGCTTTGTTATGTAATAGCTTAAAAAATAATTAGTTGGACCAACTTATACAGAAAATGATATTAGTTTTAAATGTATGATCCAATGCTCCCACCATCTATCTATATATTTTATGTTTTTCGTTAGAAAAAATAGAAAATAGAAAATTATGTCATCACAATTCACAAACTCGATTTCCATCGATATAAGTTTTATATAACTTGAAATAAAATATTGCAAGTTTAAACTATTAATTAAAACGATCAATCTTTTTAATCAATAAACCGTTTCTTAATTATCAACTTAAAGTTACTCGTATATGTTTGGACCTCTTATTCTTTAAAGTACGTTATCAGTTATCAGCGTCATCTAATTAATATCGACAAAAATGCGATCTGGCTTAATGGTGTGATCATTTAATCAGCGCTATATTTTAGAAAATGAACATTATAAAATGTCAAATATGCGACGTGCGATACAATTAAAGAAGTATATGTTCAAATATGTATATGTATACATAATATGTTACGACAACCGCTTCAAGAATATTTTAAACGATATCAGATAATCTGAATATGACTAATATAAGTTAGATATATGACTCCCTAATTATAACTAATCAAGATTTTGAGGTTACTTTCACGCATATTCTATTTCATTTTCGAACTGTTTATAGCTAATTACCGCGGCCTAATCTTGTTTGACTAGGTCTTTGTAGCCTTGTAAAGTTGTAATGAAACTGAATCTTGGTATGATATGTTTGCTTGTTAATTCAACTTCAATGGTTATGCTTGTTGGGATATGTCACACCTTCAAAACGGTCAACGTTGGTCAGCGGAAGCAATTGTGTACGGAGGTGGGGACGCGACGCGACCATTGGACCATACATTCACAGAGCATATGATTATCGCAGAACAAAATAATTAAGATGCCATAAATATAGTTGTTACAAAAGCTACGACTTTGAAAGTCGTATTGATAGTATTGTTGAAATACATCAGTTTAAATAGTCACCATTTTAATATCCGGGATTTCATAAACACGTTTTAAAAGTGGCATCCTAATTCGTCTTGGGAGGTGGTTGTTTCAATATGCATGCAAATCTTACATGAGCATTAATTCCCTGAAAAACATAGTAGAAATCGTCAATAACAATGTTGAGTGAATTCACAGGTTTTATAAATATGGTTTGTTATACCAAGTTCTTTTTGTAAGTCGTTGACATAAAAGTCAAATAAGTATCGTTTTGTTGGAATGTTATTCAAAAATATCGATTCGTTGGGATGTTACCCAAAAATATAGTCTCGTTGGAACGTTATCCAAAAATATCGATTCGTTGGGATGTTACCCAAAAGTATAGTCTCGTTGGAATGTTATCCAAAAGAATCGATTTGTTAGGATGTTACCCAAAAGTATAGTCTCATTGTTGTTTGTGGGTAAATATTGACGGTGATCCCCCAAAGGTTAGCTAGACCTTTTGAGTTAAAGTAACGCAACCTAAATCCATAATCAAGCCACGACACAAATTCGTTGTTGCCTAATCGGACATATAAATATACGCTCCGCTCTTAGTTGAAGGGACGTCACCCCGATAGTACTATCCGTATATTCAGTGGCTAGAGTCACCTAGCTAATGATTATGGTTGTAGCCATAAGGTCTTTGATGCACTACACATGTAAATCGAGGTTCGTACTAGGATTCGTTGTCAAAGTTCCCCAAAATAGTATGAAAATGTTATTTCATAAATAAACAGTTCAAGTATAATAGTATGAAAATCATTCATATACCGTTTGTATAAAGACATGAAAGCAGTTATATAAAGTCATTGCATATAATAGTAAAACAGTTGCTATGTTTTTCACCCCTTAATTTGAAAGCATTAAAACAGTAAAAGTAGGGGCTGTGAACTTACCTCGTGAGCTAAGTGTGAGAGCTAGCAAAGTGGTTGCCCAAGTAAGGTCTCTTAACGTCCTAAACGCATGAGATTGTTTATATAAGTAGTTGGCTAGCTGCCAAATCATGTTAACTATTCACTCGTGTTGAAAGATCATTGTGTTTAAAATGTGTACGATACGTTGGTGACGTTTTCGGAATAATAATACTTGCTGATATTATTATTATTCATGTTTCATCGTTAACTTTGTAAAATTATAAGTCGTGTGTTTCCTAGTTGTTTTCTTATGTACTTCATTCGTTGTTATTTGTATAAATCGATAGTTCGTAACAATTTAACTTGGGTTATTTGGGTGATGCGACACTAACGTAGTGTCGCAGAGTCGTGTTGCGACACTTGGTGCGGAAGTCCAAATAGGTTGCGACACTTAGATAGTGTCGCAGTGGTGTTTCTACTGTTCATATTACTACTGCTCGTTGCGAAAGTTAGTTTATGCGACATTTAGTTAGTACTGCTGGCCCTGCGACACTAAGGTAGTGTCGCAGTGCGACGGTGCGAAAGTTGTTAGTCTGTGCGACACAGACTCAAGTTTGGAGAGGTTGCGATACTAAGGCTAGTGTCGCTAAGTCCACGGATTGAAAGTCAGACTGAGGTCGAGGTGTTGCGACACTACGGCTAGTGTCGCTAAACTCACAGACTCAGTTTCACAGACTGAGCTTCAGTCTGTGTGGTTTAGTTTTATTTTGTGGACTTAGTTAAACGTTCTCGTTTTGACCCGAAACTTTTACACAATAAATCTTAATGTTTTAGTACTTGTAAAAAGTGAGTTTTATAATTTTTGGCAAACCCAAAGGTGTTCGTGTAGGTTCCCTTGTCTTGGACCTAACCGGATCAACACACACAATCGAGAGGCGGAATTCAAACGATTGTATAAAGTACGTAAAAACACAAACGAATCAAACGCAAATCGAATGTATATAGATATAATAACCGAATAGCTTGAATACACTGAAATGCCTTACAAATGCCCTCTATACTCACAGATTCGTCCCCCTCAAAGCTGAGGCCGAAATGACCTATTTATACTAAACCGAAACTGACTCTGCGACACAAGCTTTGTGTCGCACAGTCAGCTCATGCGACACAGGCCTTGTGTCGCATAAGCGACACAGGCTCTGTGTCGCCTAAAACAAACTTGTAACATACATAAAACTTCATAATTACATATCTGACTATTACAAGCTAAGACCAACTGACAGACATACAAATATGTACCAACAAACTCCCCCGTGTCTTCAGCTTGGTCTTCAAAAATCTTCACTCAACTCCAGCCTGCTGGGAATGTGCCACCGGCATGTATTCCCATTTTCAGACAAATCTCAACAATCTTTTGAAACTTCAGAGCCTCTTCTTGATCAAGAACATAATGTTGAATCTTGTTGGCATGAAGGACTCTTAAGTCATATTTCGTTAAATTGATGAGGCTTATAGGATCAAAAACACGAATAATTGAACCTCTTAATTGTTGAGAATAGATCCACTCTCCCGGACCCTGTTCCTGGTCTCTCTCAGTTAGATATTCAATAACAGCTTCACCAGTCTTCGGGTCGTACCACCAATATCTAAATTTCTTTAACAAATTTAGTGGTAGTTTCTCAAGTGGAATCGATTTCAGACTTGCAGCTGGCGGATATTTATACTTCACAATAGGCTCTTGAGTTCTTGGATCTAACTTCTTCTTGAAACGATAGCGAACTCCCAGCTCAGGTTTTATCCATACATAGTGTCTGCTGTAGATCTCTTTTCTAAGAACCTTTTGAATAAAAGCGCCTCGACAATCATTTGAATTATTTACCAATTCTAATTGCGCAAGACGATTAAGTTCAACCTTTGGCAAAGTGCTGATGCAATTGAATCTCGGCCTGAAGTATTGAACGCCATCCTTTCTTTTTATTAAAATGAGAGAGCTTTCAGCATCGAATTTCCAGCTATAAATTAGACCAGTGAAATCTCCTCGAACTTTGTAAGACTTACAAATAGAAGACGCCACAGCCACAGTTCGATATTTCACAACAGGCTTGGACTGTATTGATGGCCACGGTTCGGAGGCCAATTCATTTTCATCATCAGAAGAATCCGATTCAATGATAGGTGCATCAGTATTATACGGTTCTTCTGGTTGAGCATGAGTAGGCTCACCTTGTCTTTCAATAGGAGATTCCGGATGATTTGACTCTTCATACACATCTTCATCTGAGGGAATCTCCGGTTCAACCTCAACATCCTCAAAGTCATAAGATATATCATCATTATTCACTGGATTTATTAAGCTTTGTAGATACGTGATATTTGCTTCAGAGTAATCTACAGCTATAGGAATCGGTTGACCTGGAATGTTTTCAGACGATGCAAAATAATCTAAAAGTAAATTTTCATTAATGTCTGAATTATTTACATCTACAGTCTGTGTTCCGGCGGAAGTCGTAGTTGTTGTTTCAATGGCACGCAGGCCTGACTCCCCCGAAACTACAGCTAGGGCTTCTAATTCTAAGACCCTAGTCTCCAAAATAGGAACTCTGACAGTCTGCAGCTCCAAATCTTTAATTTGTGTAGCTTGAGCTTCTAGAACCGCAGATTGTGACTGAATTAATGCAGCTTGGGATGTCATCGTTTGCTGCATCGTGTCCAACCGCCTCATTAATTCTTGAATGACAGACGGGAGAGGTTGGACAGGAACCTCCACACGGGGAATGTCAACCCGTGGCGTGGAAGAAGAAGTTGGAGCCGAGTGACGTTGACGAACCATCGGAGGCACCCAATCTTCATCCGTAGGTTCTGATTGACGAGGCCTTTTGCCCACATCGGGTCGCACATAACCTGTCCCTGCCTTTTTGCGTCGTTGAATACGCTTAAAGCGTCTTAAATCAAAACGACGAATATTTTCCAACGAAGTGTCGGAAGGGACTATCCGAGGGGAAGTTGGTGGAGTTGAGCCACCATCAGAAGAGCTGGCAGCCATGTCTTCGACAATATGCGGCTCTTGTGCCTGAACGTTTTCTCCTTCAAGATGGTCAACATGACCAAAAGTCTCAATGTCGTCCAAAATTGCCTCAAGCTGAGGATTTTCTGCTTGTACAGGCACATTGACAAAAGGATCCTCTGGCTGTGGAGGAGCAGCTGCATCCAAAAATTCATCGGCCGCCGGAGGAACATAATCCTCATTTACAATGTGGCCAAACAGTGGCACATCCGCCGGCGCCGGAACTCCTTTAGCATATTGCCCACAGATGGCAAAGATGCGAACATTCATAGGGGTTTGTCGAAAACGGTGAACAGCATTCACCGGAAGCCCCGGAAGAAGATGGTTGAGCAATAGCTGGATAAACCGCGGGTACATGTTCCATCGGTTGTCCCCGGTGTGTACATTGTCAACCATAGCCCGAAATATATAACCAGAAAAGTTGAAGGGCTTGTTGTACACTAGTGCCAGCATAGCAGAAGCCGTAGAATGGCTCATGCCGTCAAAACCAGCCTTTCTGCTGGATAGGCAGACAATCATAATGTGCATCAAATACCGCCAGACCCTAGTTAGGTTGGCCTTGCGGTATTGATCCTTCGGAATGCCCGGATACCCAAGACGGATCATGCCTCCATTTATAAATGAGTTTGCAAATTGAATCGGCATGTCCGGATGGTCAGCAAATTGGAAGAATTCTCTAATAAGCCGCTCGGAGATAACCACCTCTTTGTCTTCTACCCGTGCGAGAATGCGGGTTTCAGGCAGATCAGAGTTGATCACAGCTGAATTCCAGAAGTAGCCAACTTGATCTTTGTATATTGGTGCATTGGCGGAGATAGCTGTAAAAATGCGGGAACGGCGCAAGAAAGCAATCATTGGCCTAAAAGGCGCAGCCGAATCCCGATCGTCCTCAAGAAAAGCCACAATATTGTGCCTCGGCTCCCAATCATTCACATTTATATCTGCCATCGCTATTAAGACAAAAGAAAACATAGCTCGAAAAGCGTTAGCATACAAACGTGAAGACAATTAATTTGAATAAAATGTCTTATGCGACACAGAGGATTGTGTCGCAGTAAGAATGCGACATTATAATTGTGTCGCTAAAACCATATGCGACACAAAGGATGGTGTCGCAAAAATCAATTTTAAAAACTATGCGACACAAACGCTTGTGTCGCTAACAAATTAAGCGACTGCATGGGTTGTGTCGCAATGACGAACAGTTGCAAACCCAGAAAAACCCTATAATCAAATTTGGGGTTTTTCGAAATTGAGGACACCAAATGATGCGCCAACGTTTGTAGAACATGAAACCATGATTTTTAACATGATAGCAACGTCTCCCGTGTCCAATTTTACCCCAAACCAAAAACCCTAAAAACCGTATGTTTCATTTGACATTTAAACCAAAAGTATACGGTAAAAGTGAGTGAAAATGGTACCTATAAGTCGAGAAAATTTAGATGAACACGAAACACGGATTGGATTGCAAGGAAACACGGCCGAAGATAGAAAATCGAAAGAAAATTACGTCGCAGTCCTTGTGTCGCAAGAGAGAGGCTTGTGTCGCTTTTTGTGTCGCAAAAACGTGTAGCGACTGAGAGGTAGGGTCCGGCTTTTATACCTCAACCCTGTATAGCGACACAAGATGCGACATGGGTAGCGACACAAAATTTGTGTCGCATGTGCGACACAGCGCTTGTGTCGCAACTGGGACTGTTTGGAAATTTTGATTTCAAGTTTTACAGTCGAAGCCGATTTGATATTTACTTAGAGACTTGGTATAATTAAGAACAATAAAGTAATAAATAAATAAATAAAAAATAAAAAAACAATTTAAAAATTAAAAACCGTTGAATCTATTTTACACTCAACGACAGAATCATAACATCTTTTTGGTGACGGGATTGGTTAAGTCTGCTTTAGGAATCATATCAGGATAACATGCACTTATTAGAAATAGTAAGTGTTATTTCGATTATCAGTATGTTTGTCCTCTTTAAATTTACTTAGCATAGTTAAATCACCTGTTATAAAGATTAGTTCAAGACGACTATTGATATTTTAACCATATAAACATTTGTACTTAAGTATATGATTTCAACTCATAATGAGATGAACCACTTGTGTTATTATTAGCATGCATATTATAGTGTATAAAACACATTAAAATATACATTTGAAATCAAAACATGTTATTATTTTCTATATAGTAGGTGAAGGTATGGACGTATTTTTAGAACCAAGTTAGCGGTGACAGGTCTGTACTTTCGTACAACAGAGTCACATAAACAATAGTTCGGGTTTAACAAACACCAGTCTGAACACTTTAAACTAGAGGGTACAGGTCTGTACTTTCGTACAACAGAGTACCATAGTTTAACACAACCAGTACGAGGCAATCTATTTATAACTTTTCTAGTACATTTGTACATTATATTTTAGAGTTTAGATATGCCACGGGTACGGAATAGTTGTCTATAACTTAACATAGACTACGTACCTAAGTTCTTTTCAAGAAGATATTAGATGAAACCAGGTCTGTATTTTCATACAACAGAGGAGACAACTAATATGTTCCCCCAGATAACACCATACAAAGACCCTATATCTTAGATCATAACATGTTTATTATCCAAATATTAAGACGAAGCGTTAAAATATTTCGGACATTTTTGCCCTTATTTTAACTTAATGTCATACATATTAATATGGCTTTATATAAAATAATATGCATATTTGAAAGTTAAGCTTCTTAGTAACTTTAGAACAAATGCCTACCAATACATCATTTGATGAAGCTAATATTTATAAAAGGTATTTCAAGTATGCTAGATAAATCTACTGACACATCAAACATAAATCTTAAAATTCCATTTTATGCATGTTTCCTGATGTACTATCATTTCCCAATTGTTTACAGACACAATTCAACGTCTAGTTTAACAATGTTGCAACTATTGCATTTCTTTTAATACTAACAAGTATAAAGAGTATTGTGTCGCTTAAAACCTACTCGCGACAGAAGATTGTGTCGCTAAAACCCTAAATGCGACAGAAAAGCTGTGTCGCAGCTTGTGTCGCAGAAACGGGGAGAGCTGCGGCAGAAAACCCTAAAATTCGCAAACTTCCGAAACCGTAACAAAAAAACCACGAACAACAGACGAATCTTAACACCAAAATCTTCCAGAAAATGTAGAATATGAACCTTTAACACGAAATGTAAAGATATAATTCCAAAAACTAGTCGATTTTAGCCGAAAACACGTACAAACACGATCCAATAACACCAAATCCGTAGATTATGGCTCTGATACCACTTGTAGGTTCCCTTGTCTTGGACCTAACCGGATCAACACACACAATCGAGAGGCGGAATTCAAACGATTGTATAAAGTACGTAAAAACACAAACGAATCAAACGCAAATCGAATGTATATAGATATAATAACCGAATAGCTTGAATACACTGAAATGCCTTACAAATGCCCTCTATACTCACAGATTCGTCCCCCTCAAAGCTGAGGCCGAAATGACCTATTTATACTAAACCGAAACTGACTCTGCGACACAAGCTTTGTGTCGCACAGTCAGCTCATGCGACACAGGCCTTGTGTCGCATAAGCGACACAGGCTCTGTGTCGCCTAAAACAAACTTGTAACATACATAAAACTTCATAATTACATATCTGACTATTACAAGCTAAGACCAACTGACAGACATACAAATATGTACCAACAGTTCGTTTTTATCCTCGGGAATCATTAACAGCTTTGGTCAGTTTTTCCTCTAAAATACTTGGTTTTGTGAGCTCGTTTTCATAAATCAAAGGTCCAAGATAAAATCCAAGAAAAATATCAGTTATTCCCCTATGTCTTGGCTACTTACAGTAATTTTTCTAGAATTTTTGAGTAAGTCTAAGTATTTTTAATAATTCCATTTGTCCTCTGAGGTCCAATAGTGACCAATCTGAACACATGCACATTATTTTAATTACTGAGAAAAATCTACAAGTTTTCAGAAAAAGTCATTCAAATGACATTTGTACCTAACATAATTTGTAAGATTTTACCGAAAACCTCAAGTCATTTGGAGTTGTGTAGCTCGAGTTATGGGCTCGAGAAGTTGACACAAAAATCTGACCATCAGGTCAGTCTGGCGCAATGTTTTTGTAATTTCGTGTTCGGGTATCAAACGGACTCCAAAAATTATGAAACTACTTGGAAAAGAAAGCTAACATCTTGAACTTAATTTTAGACTCTTGAACCGACCATTTTGGTTAAGTCTTGAATACGAAACTTTTAGGAGAAATTCGTACCAATTTCTGGACAAGATTGCATGTTGTACTTTGGCTTGTTTAGTTGTACAAAAACGTTTTTGGTGCATATTTTTGTTTGATCTTTAGAGAGTGAACTCTTAACATGTTTTTACATATTTTTCCAAGTAAAATAGAAGAGTATAGAAGTTCTTACAAAGGTTTTTAGTTGTACAGAAGAAGAAGTAGACGTTGTGCTCGTTTCCTTGGGATTTTTCTTGAAGATCTTGGTGGCGGTTTATGGTGGCTCTTTGGTGGTTGTATGGTGGTCTTAGGGTGGTGCTGGGGCTGGAAATCTCCAGATTTTAGTGAGAGAGGGATAAGTTTAGAGAGAAGGGAGAGCAAATCTAGTGAAGAGTGAAGTGTTTGTGTGTGTAAGTGACCAAAGAGTTTGAGTATAAGAAAAGGAAAGAGAGGTGGGGAAAGGCATGATCTTGGGAAGATTTTTATGTGGGTCCCACCCCATGTGGGTGTGTTAAATTAGTTTCCCCAATTTATGTTACGTGCGGTGCCCGTTTACCCGTTCGTTTCGTCGTTCGTTTAAACGTTAAACGTTTATTATTCGAGTTTTTGTTAACGATTTATTCGCGTAAGTTTTGATTGAAGTTTTATTTAAAATATTTCATTTTAAGTTATTGAAATATGATTCGAGTTTCTTTTGGTTGTCAGGCGCGATTCGCGCGTTTTCGTCGCGTACGATACATTTATTTCAAAACGTATAATCATTTTCGTTTAATCGTTATGCTTTATCGTTATAGCATAGTATTTTTAAGTGAATAACTACTATTAAAATAGTTTTACATTATTTATAAAATTCGTATCATCAACGATCGTGTAGTTGTTGGGCTACACCCGATTGTTTTCGCGTAATTGTACATAGTTACATTATCCGTAATACTTCGCGTCTTAAATTAGTGGACTTTGCTAGACTTATCTCATAAAAATAGTTTAGTTTATATTACGTTGGGAATTAGCCTAAGACATGCATGAATAAAATGTACGTAAATATATCGAATTTTGAGGAGTGTCACAGGATATGTCCATATCACAAAAAAATATATGTCTTGATTATACGTGAGCCTATGGGGTCACAGCGTTAACACGTAGATACCACTTATATAACCAAGTTAAGTTAATTATAATAACTATTTGAGTTATTTAATTAATTTGTGATCATTTAATAAATGTTATTAAACTATAAGGTTCAAGATGAAAGTTATTAGGATTAAATTGTTATTTATAATTACTTAAAGGGTTTATAATTAATTAATGATCAAAGAGTTATTATTAATTATTATAAAAGAATTATGTATTATAATCTAAATAAAATTCTTGAATATATATATATATATATATATATAAACCTAAGATCTAAACTTTGGAACACATCTCTTTCTCTTCTTGTTTTGTGCGGCCGAACAAACCAAAACCCCACAAGGTTTTGTTTTTTAAGTGTGCTAAGCAAAAGTTAAAGAATTTAATTGGTCTGCGAACTAGCATTCGGACGGTGATCAATAACGTGTTGTATGTGAAACCATAGAGGGTTTTTTCTTTTAAAACCTCTATAGTTTATTCGTTTATTGAAGTTGTTTCTTGTTTAATCCACAACAAGAAAAGGTATGCAAGTTAGTTTTGTTGTGTTTATGTTAATTAATTGTATGCCATTCATGATTCTATTTTCCGTTGCGTTCACTTGTGATTATTACTTGTTTATTATGCTAATGTTCTAACAGTTGCATCACGAGCCTTCTATAATGTAATTAATTACATAAAAGAAAAAACGTAAAATTGGACCTAAAAACGCTAGATTCGCATGTTTTAGCTTAACTTTACGTTTATAATTACTTGTTGATTGGATAACCATGACGAACACATGCATATTTTTTTTTAAGGATATAGATATTTGATATGTGATATATAAATCCGATGATTAATAAATTGTAATATGTATATTTGTTATAATTTTTAAGTTGTTGATTGCATGACACCAGGTCACTAAAAAATTTGTAACAAATAAACCGTAAAGAGTTAGGACCTCAAATTTTTATGGTAGATCCACGACACAGTAGGCTACAACTTTGTAGTTTACTACCAAGGTTGGGGATATAACACCCTCTCTTCGTATGGTATAAAATATTCTTTCATTTCGGAAGCGTAGGTCAAAACATATATTACATTAATAACATTTACAAAAGGTACATATATATTGTTCAAAACATCGTACATAACCAGGTGTTACATAATTTCAACTTTCATTAGTTATCAAAAACATATCAGAGTTGTCAACTGGTCAAACATTCCTGAAATATAATTTTCCTACCCGCCCATTTCTATCATGATCTGCAGGGATTAGGGTGGGGGATTAGCACAAAGCTAAGTGAATGAATATGAAACTAACAGTTCATCTTAGCATAACAATCTGTTTACATCAATTAATCGTAAACACATATCGTCAAAGAGGATCGGTGGTTTTTGAGGAACCCTACTGCCGCGGTGGCCCTCAAAGAACGCTTATCACAATCTATATTGGCCTATACAGAATATACCGATAACTTGATATTACCATTTCACAACACAGGTTTTAATACAACACATGTACAAAACCCCGTATCTGTAATCATGTAATAATCAAGTCCAACAATCTGTTGACCTCTTTAATAACAACCATTGCCCGAAGGCCACATTGCACGTAGATTCATAATCAGCAAATCAGACTAAACAGTCTATCAATTATATATACGTTTACTTGTTGCAACCAAACCGTTACAACCAAATCAAACTTGTGAGTTCCAGATCCACTCACCTGTCAGTCTCAGTCCAACAACTCAGAAGTCTAATGTTACTGAGTCTTCTGCTGATCTGAGAATACAACAAATAATGAGTTAGTAACTCATTCCACAATCGTATAACATATTTCAATACATAGTATCGAAATGACAAACAATTTTCAAGTTATAACAATGCACTTATATAATTATTTACTCAATCATCATAATAACATATCTATGCGAACATGCAAATCCCTGAAGTCTAAGAAACAAAAGTTCAATCCGAAGTGAAATCAGAAAGTCCCGAAACGAGGTTTAAAACTGGAAAATGCCATTTTCGACCCTTAGATGACCCCTAAAGGCCAAAAACTGCTTAGGCTCTTAGGATAGAGCCTTGATTATTGGGTCGTTTTTGAGTGACCATGCGAATTTCTACCCAATCCGAGTTAGTGAAATTTGTCACTTAGCCTTGATTATTAGGTTCTAAACAAAATTTTAAAAATTTCAGTTCGCAGCAATGTTCAGTTCGCAGCAATGTTCAGTTCGCAGGGATCTCGGTTCGCTTCGCGGCAAACTCAGTTTGCAGCCCAACTCGGTTCGCAGGGCAAGAACTCAGTTCGCATCGCAGCAACTCAGTTCGCATCGCGAACTGTATTCTTCTCCAAGCTGCGAACTGAACTCTGTTACCAGGAAACCCGAATCTTCTTCCTCAACAACACAAAAACTCAGTTTCCTATCATTCTAACAAGCTTTCTATCATTTCATATACATCAAATAACATCATTTAACATCTTTCAAACTCCTATTACACAACTAATTCATAGATTGACTAATTTCATAAAAACAAGTTATAAACACTAAAATTCTTACAAGAACAAGATGATAATGATGATGTGAAGTTCGATTTTAACAAGATGATGATGATGTTACTGATGTGTTTTAATTCTTCACAAAAAGTTTCTTCCAATTTTGTTTCTTCAATTCGCAGAGTGTACATATAAAATGAAAGGAGGTGAGAAAGTTTTATAAGTTTTGAGAATATATATATATATATATATTGTTGAGACATGTTTTGTGACAACAGATCTAGCTTGTAATAGTGAGTTTTAGTACTTTTAGTAATTGTAATCAAGTATGTACATTGGTTTTGAATTGTAAATAAAATATATTGCTTGGTAAACATTTTAGAGTTAAATATCAAAAGGCTGAAAAATGTTGACCAAGGTTGACCGCGAACCGAGTCAGTTCGCAGGACAAAGGTGGACTGCGAACCGAATCAGTTCGCAGGACAAGTTTGTACTGCGAACTGAGTGAGTTCGCTGGGCCGTCATGGGCTGCGAACCGAGTCAGTTCGCAGAGCCCACGAGCCTGCGAACCGAGACGAGTATATATGAAAAACTAGGTTTTCATGTTCAGGACTTTTGCCATTTTCTGCCCAACGAAGTTGCTGCGATTCCAGAGAGTTTTTTTAGTGTCTAAAGGCTAGGTATTGATAGATTAACAAGTGTTATAATCGAAACAAAGCAATTAGATAATTGAGTCGCTAATATATTGCGAAAGAATTCGTTATAGATCCTATAACTAGTATTGAGGGATTCCGCACCTTAATACCGTAGATAACCTTGTTATCGATCCGATACATACGGACTTACAATTGGTATCAGAGCTTGAGGCTAGATACGCTTTGGTTCGAGGTTATTTAGGATAATAACGTGTGATTTCGGGTTGTTTTTATTGCATTACGTCTTTATTTACGACCAAAAGCATTCTCTGGACGTTTTTA
This sequence comes from Gnaphalium uliginosum, assembly GCA_963930675.1. NCBI lineage: Eukaryota > Viridiplantae > Streptophyta > Magnoliopsida > Asterales > Asteraceae > Gnaphalium > Gnaphalium uliginosum. The sequence continues at coordinate 13,739,566 of OZ005684.1, forward strand.
GTTTGGTTTACGATCGAAAACCACAAGTTTTAATCGTAAAAATAACTGACTTTTCGTTTTTGGGTTTTTCAGCCGTTTCGCGAACTGAGTTTAGGGTTTCAGCCGTTCCTGCGAAGTGAAAGCTGCGAACCGAACTGAGTTCTTGCGAACCGAACCGAGTTTGCGAACCGAACTGAGAATTGCGAACTGAGATTTGCGAACTGAGTTGAGTTTTGCGAACCGAGATCTCTTGCGAACCGAACCGAGTTTGCGAACCGAACTGAGAGTTGCGAACAGAGAGTTGCGAACTGAGTTAAGTTTCTGCGAAATGAGTTTTGCGAAGTGAGTTTCTGCGAACTGAGATTCTTGCGAACTGAAACTTCTGATTTTTGTGACTTTTTAACTTTTGTGATTGACAAAAATGTCTGACTTAAGTAAAATGATTGAGATGGACCACGAGATTGGAAAATCTAATGTTCCACCTAAATTGCTTAGACTTGAGGATTACTATGGATGGAAAGACAGGTTTGAATCATACTGCCGATTCCATGATTTGTCAATCTGGATGTGTATCAAAAATGGATACACTGCACCTACAACCGTTGTTGAAAATGCAACTGTAATTGTTCCCTACAATCGAATGAATGATAACCAGAAGAGAGACTTTGAGATTGAAAACAAAGCACATTCTTCAATCAAAATGAGTTTACCTAAGGAAATCAATCATCAATTGAAATCTTTTCACACTGCTAGAGCACTCTGGATTGCTCTTGAGAAAAGATGTGAGGGAAGTCCACAAGTAAAAGCAGGCAAGATGAATCTCCTAAAGAAGCAGTTTACTGTGTTTAAAGCTTTTAAGGGAGAAGATCTTGATGCTTACACCACAAGATACTACCATCTGTTGAGTGAGCTAGATGACCATGAGATTTTCTATTCTGATACGGAGAAAACCGACAAGTTTATTGAGAGTTTACCGTATAAATGGGAAATGCATGGAGTTATGCTCAAGGATAATGAAGAGCGGTATGCTACAATGACTCTGGAGCAAGCTATTGATAAGCTCAGAGGTTATGATTTCACCAACAAGACGAGAGAGTCAGATTCTGATCAATTACAGAATCCTGGACTATATCATGGAAAATCAAATCTCTCAAATGCATCATCCAGTTCGACCACTGCTTTACTAGTTGGTGATACTGGAGAAAAGGGTGAATTGATAACTGAGGATTTGTGTTTTATCGCTTCATCTGGAAGTGATACAAAAGAAAAATCTACTGAGAAGTCACCTCAAGGGCATCAGAAGATGCCGATGAGTGTGAAATCTGCTGAACAGCAATTGTCTGTTCTTGCTTCTTTTGTCGCTTCCTATGAGAATTACATTCAAGGGAAAATCAATGATCCAGCTATGTTTGATGAAGATTATGATCAGATAGACCCTGATGACCTTGAAGAAATGGATCTCCAGTGGCAACTAGCTATGGTGTCAAGGAGAGTTAAAAATTTCTTGAAGCGTACTGGTAGAAAGGTGGTTGGAAATCGACCAGGGTTTGACAAGTCCAAAGTTAAGTGTTATAACTGTCAAGGTTACGGACACTTTGCTAGGGAATGTCAACGACCAAAGGTTGATGTCAGCAATGGAAGACAAGGCTCGGGAAGTTCTTTAGCATCCAAAGCCTTGGTGGTTCAACAGCTAGATGGTTCTTATGATTGGTCTGCTCAGCCTGAGCAAGCTCTTATGGCTGAGATAGATGATCAAGAGAAAGCTGCTGAATCTGCATCCTATATGCCGACTGATGTGGATTATCATGTAAGGGTGCCAGAAGTCACACCAAAAGCAAGTGATGATGATGTGCTATACATGGATTCAACTGAGGATATGAGTCCAGATGATTTAGTAGCACATATGGCTGAACTTCAAACAGACAAGAAAAGGGTATGTCTTGATTTGCTTACTCTTGTTGATGTCTGTAATCTAGTTACTAGTTTGCAATCACAAGTTAGTGTATTTGCTGATTCATATAATACGATGAAATCTGAATTAGAAATTGCTAAATGTGATGCTCAAAGGTTTAGTGAGGATAAACTAGCTCTAAAAGAAAAGATTAAGTCTGATGCTGCTGATAAGACCACTTTAAGAGACACTATAAATGAGCAATGTGTTAAGATTGATGGTTTGTACTTAAATCTAAGGGACTTAAATCAAAGTATGGTCAATAAAGATAATGAGTTAGCTGAGTCAAAACTGAAATTGGTTGAGCTTAATCGTAAGTTTGAGAGTTATAGAACCTCTTCTTTAACTATGGACTCTATAATTGATGCTCAACGTAGTGTTAAGGATAAGACTGGATTAGGATACACTGATGTACCTCCTCCATTCAATTCAAATTACACTACTTCTGTTGACTTAGAAATAATGGATGTAGATGCTAAACCTGAGAATATAGTAACTAAGAAGTCTGAAAAGTTAGAGACACAGAAGGTTGTTCATAAAGATCTATCATCTGATGTTAGTAAGAACACACCATTCCCTAAAGTACAATTTGTCTCGAGTGGAATGATGGTTGATACTGACATAAATGATAAGGTTATTAAGGAACAAGATGTACCTTTAGTGTCTGAAACTCAGACTGAACACGAAAAGGCAAAAGGGGTTAAGTCACGAAAGCATAAATCCTGTTTCAAATGTCACCAAAAGGGACATGTGGCTTCTTGTTGTCCTAACAAGAAGTTGGAAACATCGATTAGGCTCGTGAATAACAATGAGACACCAAAAGTCTCTAGTTCAAATGTAGACAGGTTAGGTACCAAACCAGGATTAGGTAGTAAACCTGTGAACATTCTGAAAAGAGATGTTACTCATAGTGTCTCTCCGCCTAAACCTAAACGATCTTATTCTCTAAATGACACTAAGCCTAGAGATAAGACACCGTCGAGAGTTAGGACTCCAAGTAGAAACCATAGTCAATTTGAAAGTGGTTCTACTTCACATACACATAAAGTTGATTATGTGCCTAAGAGGTTTTCAACTCACTCTCCTCAGAGGCATAAGACTTCAGATCATCAACAACCTCTAACTTATTTAGCAGTTACCAAGACTATTGACAATAATAGTTATGGTTACTTTAAGGAAGTTCAGATTGTGGATGATAAGGGACAAGCCAAGACCGTAATGGCTTGGGTCCCTCTTAAGAACTAATTGTGTACAACTTGTTATGTGTAGGAGCAGACTGTGAACAAGGACAGCTGGTGGTATGTAGACAGTGGTTGTTCTCGGCACATGACAGGTGAAAGAAGTCTACTGAAGGACTTCAAAGGTGGGATGAAACAGCGAGTTCATTTCGCTGGTGATAAAGGAGGAGTAATAACTGGGAAAGGAAAAGTTTCAAATGGAACTTTGACTCTAGAGGATGTGAATTACGTTGAAGAACTAACTCACAACCTAGTGAGTGTTTCCCAAGTCTGTGATAAAGGTCATTCTGTACATTTCAATGAGACAGAAGCCTTAGTCCTGAAGCTGGGTTTCACCATTCCGGAAAATTGGATATTGATGAGGGCTCCAAGGAAGAAGGACATTTATGCCATCAACATGGCTGTTCCTAATACTTCAATGGAATCTACATGTCTTTTATCCAAGGCTTCAGATGCAGACGCACTTTTATGGCACAGGAGAATGGCTCATCTGAACTTTCGAAAAATGAATTATATAACCAAGAATTGTTTAGTTCTGGGTGTACCACAAAAACGTTTCGAGTCTGAAGATAAGTGTGTTCCTTGCATGAAAGGAAAACAACATAAAAAACCACACAGATCTAAGACTGAAAACTCAATCTCCTCGCCATTTGAATTGCTACATATGGATCTTTTTGGCCCAATAAGCAAAAGAAGCATAGGTGGCAAATGGTACTGTTTAGTTGTCACAGATGATTTCTCTAGATTCTCTTGGGTATTCTTTTTGGGATCTAAGGATGAGACTCCCGGTATTCTTATGGAGTTCCTAGATCTAATAGAGAATGTCTATAGAACACGAGTTAAGAGAATTCGTAGTGACAATAGAACAGAGTTCAAGAATTCAACGTTCAATGTCTATTGCTTAAGCAAAGGAATACAACATCAATTCAGTGCATCGTATGAACCTCAACAGAACGGTGTTGCTGAAAGGAAAAACAGAACGTTGATTGAAGGAGCTAGAACAATGCTTGCAGATTCAAGGCTTCCGGTCATTTTCTGGGCTGAAGCGGTGAATACAGCATGTCATGTTCTGAACAGGGTTCTTACGGTTAAAAAGCAGAATAAGACTTGTTATGAGCTTTTGAACAATAAGAAACCAAACTTAAAAGGGTTTGAACCCTTTGGAGTTTCTTGTACTTTGCTGAAGACTAGCACTCAACCGAAATTTGGTGAGAAGGCTGACGAAGGATATTTCCTAGGTTATGTGCCTAATTCACCAAACAAACGTGTCTTCAATAAAGCAACAGGACGTGTGGAGATAGTTTATAACATTGAAGTTACGAGCTACACACATGACGTACATAAGGGATTAGATTGGCAATTCGACTATTCAGATCTCTTTAAGTCTTTTAATGTCCCAATCAGTGACTACAAAGCTGACTCAGAAATCTCAGAACATTTATTGTCGGGTGATGGGGATATTGGCCCTGCACCAACATCGAATGTTCCTAGAGATACAACTTTTGTAGATCCTAATCATGCTTCAACGAGTGCCACACAACAATCTTCTGATGAAAATATACCTCTATTGAAGGAGATTGGCACAAATCTAGAAGAAGAAATAGAACTTGAACCAGTGACGACAACAAGAACTAACAAAAATCATCCAATTGAAAATATCATTGGTGATCCGAATGCACCGGTTCAAACCAGGTCTAGTGTATCTGAGTACACTAGCCTATATGCTGAAATGAAAGAGACAGGGGTTACAAATCTATGTCTATATTCATGCTTTATCTCACAAGTTGAGCCTAAGAATGTCCAAATGGCGTTGAAGGACAACTCGTGGGTAGAAGCAATGCAGGAAGAACTTTCTCAGTTCTCAAAACTACAAGTTTGGGAGTTGGTTGATTTACCATGTGGTGAATATCCAATTGGTACTAGATGGGTCTTTAAGTGTAAGAAAGACGATCGGGGAATCGTGATTCGCAATAAAGCTCGTCTAGTCGTTCAAGGCTTCAACCAACAAGAAGGAATTGATTACAATGAAGTGTTTGCACCTGTGGCTAGGCTTGAGGCAATTAGGTTGTTCTTAGCATTTGCAGCTTCAAAGAAAATGAAAGTGTATCAGTTGGATGTTAAGAGTGCCTTTTTGTATGGCAAGGTCAAGGAAACGGTGTATGTTTCTCAACCACCAGGATTTACTGATCCAATGTATCCAAATAGAGTATATCGTCTTGATAAGGCTCTGTATGGATTACATCAAGCACCAAGGGCGTGGTATGAAACACTATCAACTTATCTTCTTGAGAATGGTTTTTCAAGAGGAAGAATTGATAGTACACTTTTTGTGAAATGGAAGAAGCAGGATTTTATACTTGTTCAAGTATATGTTGATGACATTATTTTTGGGTCATCTGACGAAAAGATGTGTCAAGAATTTGAGCAAGTTATGAAGGGAAAGTTTGAGATGTCTGCTATGGGAGAGTTGAACTTTTTCTTAGGGTTACAAGTTGACCAAAAGAAAGATGGATTCTTTATTCATCAATCTAAATATACACATGAGTTGTTAGAACGTTTTAAGATGGATGAATCTCGTATCTACAAGACTCCTATTCCAGAAAATCACGGACTCGGTCCTGATACATCGAGTGATCAGAATGTAGATCCTACTTTATATAGGGCTATGATTGGATCGCTAATGTATTTGACTGCTTCTAGGCCTGACATTATGTTTGCTGTTTGTATTTGCGCAAGATATCAGGCTAATCCGAAAGAGTCACATATGCAAGTCGTAAAGAGAATCTTTCGTTACCTCAAGGGGAAGCCGAAGCTGGGACTTTGGTATCCGATTGAAGGAGACTTAGATTTTGTTGCATATACTGATTCGGATTATGGTGGATGCAACCAAAATAGAAAGTCTACGACCGGAGGATGTCAATTCCTAGGAGGTAGACTTGTGTCTTGGCAGTGCAAGAAGCAAAGCTCAGTAGCCATTTCTACATGTGAAGCTGAGTATGTTGCAGCTGGCAGCTGTTGTTCCCAAGTATTGTGGATACAACAGCAACTGCGAGATTATGGGCTAAACTTTACCGATACTCCTATGATGATCGATAATGAATCGACGATTTCTATAGCCAATAATCCGGTAAAGCACAGTAAAACAAAACACATTGATATTCGTCATCATTTTATTCGGGATTGTGCCGAGAAGAAGCTTATTAGATTAGTCAAAGTTGCCTCTTCTGACAACTTGGCAGATCTATACACTAAAGCTTTCGACAGGGCTCGTTTTGAGACATTAGTTCAACTGAACGGAATGAGGAATCCAGAATAACTAGTCTTCCAAAGGAGTATGTAATAGTTAGTAAGTTTTATTTTTGGGTCTTATATTAAAAAAAGGGGGTTGGCGTATGGCATTCATTTGCTTTTTACCTAAGGGGAATCGCCTTCTATAAAGTACAAAAAGAATATAAATCATAAAAAGTTTAAGTTTTTATTTGCTGGGAAGTGATAGTACATTGGGAGAATAAGCTTAATAATAATAAGTATAAGTCTTAAGTTAGATATGTTAGTAGATTCTGGTAAGTCACATTAAAGTTACATCTTTACAACCAGGACGGTACTTATATTTATTGTGTTATACACCTTTCTCCACATGTTATAATTGGATAAGAATAAATTTATGTCTAGACATATTCATTATATGATGTACTGGTAGGCAAATTATGCTATGATTTCTGAGCATTTAATAGGCATTAATTCTCTTGCATGTTATCCAGTGTGACCTATTATATGATGTATGACATAAGTCTTAATTTGAGATTGATAGTATCGTCATACACTGTTATCAAAATATAAATATATGAACTGACAAATAGTTAGAATAATGACTATTAGCAAAACTACTGGTGACTTTGTTGTACTATGTACAGATCTGAAGCCTTTAGTTTCGCCAATGGTCTCAAACCTATTTTGCTCATACTAAGGGATCTTCTGTTGTACTTCGTACAGAACTAGAACCTCTAGTATCTTCAAAATCTGTTTGATGTTTGTCAAAAACCTTCAAATAACTCAAGGATATGTTATATGTTACGAAAAGTGCATCATTTAGTAACCTCTACCTTGAACATAAATGATACAGTGTTATGAGTTATACTTGATTTCTCAGTATATCATTTATTGGCCCGCACTAGTTAACATGCATACTAACAATAAAGGTTTGCTTGGAAATCGTTGAATAATTTGTTTATATGGATCATAATATCGGTAATCATCTTGAACTGTCGATGACAAATGAACGTTCACTTTGGTGAATAATACATTCTCATTAATATAATAGTATGTTCAAAGAACATGTTATTCCATGTGGATAAAGGTAACTTAGTTATAATCTTATAAATATAAGTTCATAAATGGTTAAGTTGTAATTTTTCTGTAACTTATTTGATTTTCATGTACTAACAATCTTCTTAGACTTGTTTAATAAATAATAAAGTATATCTTATTCTTCCTAATATGATCCCGATGCAGATGAACTCTTAACGCCAAAAATATGTAGTGTTTATTCTTTTTATTTTTATTAATAAAATGGTACTTGATACCACTCATTACTTTGTTTATTTATTTAGTACGTTTTTATTTTTGTTTTGTATTTATCCTTTGAAAATTAAGTTAATCTGTCATTTATTGTTCTGTGTTGAATAAATGTGACAAAAACGCATTGGAAAGTTCAATATATTAACTTGCAAAAGTTCAATTTATATTTCCAACTAAATTTGCTTGAAAAGTCAAAATTGCGAAGTTGACTAGTCAACGTTGCGAATTGAGTTTTGAGTATAAAAGGAACAGGTCCTGAGAGCCCACATCTCACTTTCCAAACATTCACTGCGAACTGAAAATCTAATCCTGCGAGACGAATATTGTGAACCGAAACGAACCTCCTGTTTCCTAAAATTTTCGACACTTTCGTTCAAGAATCGGTTTTTCATTCCGGACAACATTTACTTCTTTCAATTTCGCATCATTTGAAGTAAGTATCACTTGATTTCACCGTTTAATTCATCCTTAATCGAAAAATATAAGTTTTGGAGGTTTTGGTTTCGAATCTCACAGATTTCTTCGAAATGAGTGAAGATTAAAACCTAAAACTTATCAAACTTATTAATCGGTATATAATAAACATGTTAATACCATTAAATTGCGTTTAAAAGTGTTCGATCATCGACTTCGAATTTCTTGGTGAATCAGACGCTCCTGCGAACCGAGCTCAATCTCAGTTCGCAGCGAACCCAGCACCTTTGACTTCGGTTGACTGCGAAGCGAACCCATCGGGTTGACTTTGCTTGACCGAAGCGAAACCAAATGTTTGACTTCGGTTGACTGCGAAGCGAACCCATCGGGTTGACTTTGCTTGACCAAAGCGAAACCAAATGTTTGACTCGCGTTGACTGCGAAGCGAACCACATGGTTGACTCGCGTTGACTGCGAAGCGAACCACATGGTTGACTCGCGTTGACTGCGAAGCGAACCACATGGTTGACTCGCGTTGACTGCGAAGCGAACCACATGGTTGCTCGCGTTGACTGCGAAGCGAACCACATGGTTGACTCGCGTTGACTGCGAAGCGAACCAAATGGTTGACTCGCTTTGACCTGCGAAGCGAACCCAACAGGGTTGACTTTGTTTGACTAACCTTAATATTTTTAACGTGTACTTTATTTGTGACTTGTTAACTGTTTGTTATATGTTTCGACTTAAGATCTTTTTGTTATAAGTGAAATGCATATAATTTACTAATTCTGTTCTATTATATCGAAAGACTTCCGACTCATATGTAGTCGTGCGGCGTGTTCCGATTTACTATCGGCGGTATAATATTTCGGATTCATTACTAGGACGCACGAACGATTTATATAATTTAGAGAATATAATTGAAAATTAAGTCTCGCATGCTTAATCGTTCAATTACGTTCAGTAAATTAAGTTATTAATTAATAGTAAACGACGATGTTTGGTGATCTCTTTACATAAACGTTTAAAATTCATTAATGTTCGATAAGTGTCCTATTATTTGAGCTAATTGCCATTTGTGTATATCTTATGACTACAGATATGGCTGCTCGATCTTTCACTCCTGCTCTCAACATATTGGTGAACTTAGATGTAAATGAGCGTGGAGCTGCACGTTTCACAGAGATTTTGACGTATTTAGCACGTTCAAGAATTCGATATGTTATTACGGAATCTCCGCCATTGTCCCGAGATCTTCTGGAACCACACCTACACCCCAGGCTACTACTTCTGTGAGAGCTTCTGAGCGGATTTCTAGTTTGGAACTTCGGGTTCGGATATTAGAGACTCAGAATGCTACTCTTGCAAAGGAGCTTGCAACTCAAGGCGAAGCCTACACTCATCTCCTGAAGTCTCATATGCTTTCTATCAGAGAGTCTGAAGATCAGCAGAAACAACTTGATCGACTGCAAGGCCTTGTCACAAATTTATTGAAGGGCAAGTCGCCTCAGGGGGAGATCTTGCTATTTAATGAGGCATGCAGAGAAGATGAACTGAGAAGGAAGAGACGAGATGATACAGACGATGATCCCAATGCACAGAAAGATAGAGAGCCGACTGGTCCTTCAACGACTGGTGAGCCTTCTACCATTCAGGGGGAGTCTGAGCCTGCTGGGACAAGTGGTGTTGGTGGTGATGGTGCTGGTACTGCTGCTGGTGCTAGTAATGTTGGTGAGAAATTCACCACAGAATAATTTTTATATGTATTCTTAGATTGATTGTAATAACTCTTATAATCAATGAAACACTTACATTAAAAATTATTATTTGTTTCATGTTCATATAATATAAGATTAGTTATATACGATTTAGACCTGAGATGTTATATTACAGGTTAAAACGATATAAGACTAATTATATAATACTAATTATATAAGATTTTGACTTGAGATTTATCTTGACAAGTTAAAATTATATAAGATTAGTAATCGATAGTGATTTCGTGAAAGAAATGATAAAGAAACTCTTGATAAAAGAATTTATATTGTTCATTTGATTCATGACATATATATCACTTGTAGATATGAATGATGAAAGCGATTCTGACACTGAAGTCGAAGAAGAAGTAGATTACGATCTAGAGGAGGGAGAGTTTGTACCTCCTGAAGATTGGACTTCTATTTCTTATGTTGGGTTAGACGAAGGTGTAGATCCCGATGCTAATATCGATGAACACATCGTGAGCCCTTCAAAGACTAAAGTCGTTATTCAGGAAGAAGACGGAGAAAGAGTGATTGATTTAGATGAAGATCTAGACGATTCGACTGATTCTGAAGATGATCTTCCTGATAGACTCAAAAATAATCCGATGTTTAGGCCTTTGGAGAAGAAGAAAAAGGAGAAGACTAGGATTAGTGAAGTGGATATCTCTGGAAAGCGTATACCTAGAAGAGGTATTATTGGTTGGTACTTCGACGCAGATTTGCAGCTTTTTGCTATAAAGAGATTTGACGGAGTTCAATACTTTGAGAAGAAGCTAGCTGTCTTCAGTTCTTTGCCGAGATTTGAAATCCGAGACTTGGCTAGATTGGAATTAAATAACCCTAGTAATGATCCTTTTGGAAGATATGTCGAAAAGATTATCAAGACTGAGGGTTGGTCAATGAAGTTTGAAAGAATTAAGCCAAGAATCGGAAAGACAATTAAGCTTGAAGAAAGAAGCGAAAGAACAGGAAGGCGTCGTAGAAAGAAGATATATCCAGCTGTGAAATGCATGCAACAGATTCCACTAAAGACAATGCCTCAAGACATCTTAGGAAATTTGAAGAGATGGTCTGTGGATTCTGTGACTGGGGAAGCTCTCATGTTCGAACACGATGATGAAGTTGAAAATGAAGAGAGAGAGATCTTAAAGATTTATGATCGTCGACATCTGATGAACCTATCAAAGGCTGACCTATTGATGTTACACAAGAATAGGATCACGGCGATTGAAGGTTGGGAAGATGTTGCATGAGATTATCAGTCAATGGTGAAGACATGCATTAAGCTGAAGATATATGCAGGTAGCAAAATTTACAACTGATTACCAAAGACAACTTGAAGACAAAGACTTAAAGATGCTAGAGCTATTGTCAAGGGGGAGTCTGTTGAGACATGTTTTGTGACAACAGATCTAGCTTGTAATAGTGAGTTTTAGTACTTTTAGTAATTGTAATCAAGTATGTACATTGGTTTTGAATTGTAAATAAAATATATTGCTTGGTAAACATTTTAGAGTTAAATATCAAAAGGCTGAAAAATGTTGACCAAGGTTGACCGCGAACCGAGTCAGTTCGCAGGACAAAGGTGGACTGCGAACCGAATCAGTTCGCAGGACAAGTTTGTACTGCGAACTGAGTGAGTTCGCTGGGCCGTCATGGGCTGCGAACCGAGTCAGTTCGCAGAGCCCACGAGCCTGCGAACCGAGACGAGTATATATGAAAAACTAGGTTTTCATGTTCAGGACTTTTGCCATTTTCTGCCCAACGAAGTTGCTGCGATTCCAGAGAGTTTTTTTAGTGTCTAAAGGCTAGGTATTGATAGATTAACAAGTGTTATAATCGAAACAAAGCAATTAGATAATTGAGTCGCTAATATATTGCGAAAGAATTCGTTATAGATCCTATAACTATTATTGAGGGATTCCGCACCTTAATACCGTAGATAACCTTGTTATCGATCCTATACATACGGACTTACATATATATATATATAGATATATATATATACATATATATATATATATATATATATATATCTATATATATATTAATCTAACCCAATACAATTACAATTTTAGTTCCCTTCTTAATCTATTGTCTGGAACCTAAAACCATTTTGCGAGAACCAACTATTTTATTTTACCGTCAACTAGATTAATTTAAAACAATGAATTATTTATTAGTCATAATAACTCATTTATCCTTTTGACTAATTATTGGGTCACAAGGTTCCCAAAACTTAGATACGGATTAAATAACAGTTATCTTAACTTGTTAGTTTATATCCAAGTTTTATATCAAACAAGTTTAAATTAATCTAGGCGGAAAACAAGATTAATTTTGACACAGAGTTTATTATGAATCAAAGTATTATTCACAATAAAGTGTTTGTCTCACACAGATGACAAAGTATTCAAACCCACACAGATGGTTTGAATACGATCCAAGTATTAGTATATTAAGATACAATTATCACTACAAACTTTAACAGTTAGTGTGGTAATGCTTTGAGCCTAAGCTTAAAGGTCTTGTATACTATTTTTCTTTGAGAGCTTGAATTACTTGGATACTTGGATATCTTGAAGAGTGCTATTGAGCTGCTATTTATAGAGTTGAGTATCAACTTCTATTAACCAGCTCAGTCGGTTGTCCAAGGGATAACACATTCATCTTGGGCAACTTTGCACTCTACCCTTTTTGCTTTTCTTGGAAATAGAAAAAGCAAAAGGTAAAAGGTTTCTTTGCTGAGAAGAAAACCTTTGTTCGATGTTTGACCTTTCTCAAACATCTTATCAGTTGTATCTAGCCTAAGGAAAGAAGGATATCTTCTGTACACTTGTACTTTCATTCTTCAATCTGTGCTCTTCAGTCTTTGCTCTTCAGTCTGTGCTCTCAGTCTGTGATCTTCAATCTGTGATCATCAGTCTGTGATCTTCAGTCTGTGAAGTCTTTTGTCTTCAATCTTCATTCTTCAGATGATGAATCCATAAGTCTCCAAGAAGATCACGGCTTTCAGTCTGTGGGATTTCTTCAGTCTGTGCAGCACAGACTCAGAAACAATTCTTCAGTCTGTGAAGCACAGACTCAGAAACACAGACTCAGGATTTCACTGAGTTTTTCCTGAATACAACTGAGATAGATTTTGACTCTTCAGATTTATAACTTAGGCTTGATCATTGTTTTTCCCAACAATCTCCCCCTATCTGATGATGTCAAAATCTATTTACAAAAGATAATGGAGAAATAATAAATACTAAAGTACCACATAACTTATGAATCTTAGACTTATATATGTAAAGTCAAAGTCATAGTTAGTATACAAAAATATTACAATTATTACATAAGATTATAATTAATATAAATATAACAATCTTCAGTCCTTTCTCCGAGCCTTGATCTCTTTCATCTTTTCCACTTTCATCTTCAACAGTGTTTCCATTTCCTTATCAGATTTGTCTTCAAATTCTTGATACTCTAGGATGATCTTCTTGCAGATATCTTCAAGTCCAATCATCATCCTGATTTGGGAAAGGTTGTTGAATAACCAGCTAATCAGTCTTTTTCTGAATGGTCTGGCTTGAGAATGTTTGCATTCCTTCAGCAGGGCAATGCAATGCAGCAGAGACTCTCCATATAACCTATTTTGATCCTGGAAGTATTCTATCCCATTGATATCTCTATAGCACAGACCTTCAATGCAGTCAGTCTGTACATATGATCTATCAATGCAAATGATACCTTTGGGTAGAGGATGCTCCCTTCTCTGCTCATTCTCTGTGGATAACCCAGCTGACTTCTTCTTAATTACAAAGTTGTTTGCTATGCAAAACAACTTGTATTCTTCTTCTGAGATGAGCCCCAGACTGAGAATTAGCTCAATCAGGTAAGATAATTCATCCAGAACTTCTTTCTTCAATTCCTTGTCAGCTGCACTCTTCAAAATATTGGCAATGGATTGCCATTCCTTAAGCCCTAGAGTGTACAGTTCATCCACCCATACCATCTTCTTGCTCTTGGTTAAAGTCAGCTCCAGCTTCAATTTCTGTCCAATCTTGTTCAGATGACATTCTTTAATCTTCTGCTTGAGCTTTGACTTTTGAAAAGTGGTTTGTAGCTTTGGTTTCAGACTCTCTATCTTCTGTAACCTAGTTGACAGCTCTTCATCTTCCTTGATTTGTTGCTCAACTTGACTCCTTCTGGTTTGAGTCTGTGAACAACTTTCATCTTCTAATTCTTTGGAGAGCATGTCAACAAATCTTGCTTCCTTCAGCTTCTGCTCTTCTTCAGTTAGCACATTTAAGCACTCAGTTAAAGACATACCTTGAGCAGTAGCTTCTTGTTGCAAGAGTTCATCCTGTAGATTTGTCAGTTCAGGATTTCTTGTGCCAGCAGCATGATCATCCACCATCTTCTTGATCTTGTTTAACCTTTTCTGCTTGGATAAGGCAATCTCCTTGCCCTTACCCTTATCCATAACTTCTTCCATGGTAGAGCTTGACCCAGGATAAGTGCTAATCAGGTGAGCACTTCTCCATTGCATTCTATCTTCAAGTTCACTTCTACCTGGAGGCAGTATTCTGGTTGTTGTGGTTGATCTAGCAGGATTAGCTTCAGCTTGGATGGCTTCAGCACTGATAATTAGAGCATCAGTGCTTGCTGCTGGTTGCTCTGAGCTCTGAGTCTGTGATTGATGCTGTGTCTCAGTCTGTGCAGGTTCAAAAGGCACAGACTTAGACTCTCCAGTCTTGACTTTTGAGGCACCTTCATCTACACCTCCAAAAGTAGCATCATCTTCATCATCATCTGATCTTCTAAATACCTCATACTCAGAACTGCAATCAGGATTAATGGCATCATCATCTTCACCATCAGTGTCCTGTTCTTCAGCCAGCTTCACAAACTGATCCCAGGTCTTGATCCCCTTCATCTTTGGTTGGGAATCAAAGATATCCCTTTCAGGAATCCTCCTGGCCATTCTTTTTGTCTTTCTGGCTCTTTTGATCTGTAGTGGTTGAACATCTTCATCTTCTTCCCTTGGTCTCTTCAACTCCATCTGACCTTGGGCTGAGATAGTTGCAATTGGGTCTATGTGTAAGACAATGGATGACTCCCCCTGAGTCTGTGCAACCATCTCAGTATGTTCACCTGCCTGCAATCCTTCTTGCTCCCCCTCAGTCTGTGCACTCATATTTTCAGTCTGTGGCACAGACTGAGCTTCAGTCTGAGACTTCACCCTAGCACCTTCGGGTCCATCATCTCCATCACCTCCCTCACTGCTATCTCCCCCTAAATCTAAGGATTTATTATTTAAATTTTTATCTTTTGAGGTTTTAGCTTCTGCAGACCCATACTTCATCTTCTCCCCCTTTTTGACATCATCTACTAAGTTTGAGAGGGTGCTCTGCATTTCATCTAACCTATTGGATACCTTCTCCTCCAGCATATCCACTTTATCCACCATAGTAGAGACTAGATGCGTCATCTTCTCTAGCTCTTTCTTATTATTATTGAACTCAGTCTGTACCCATTCAGACAACTTGTTGATGGCAGAAAGCACATCATTAAGTATACTAGAAGGCACAGACTGGGTCTGGTTGGAAGGGTTAGAATTGGGTGATGGTATGTGTTCCTCACTTGACTCATGTTGAGACTGAGCAAGATCACTGGAATCTTTTGGGGTTGCACTCTTTGCCTCACTCTATGTCCTGTGCATGGAAAAGCGATCATAGGCATTGAGTGGTGTAGTTGTTCCCTCAGATCTAATCCGGTGATAGGATAAGATTGTTGGTGCATAAATGTGTGTCAGTCAGTTGGTCAACGTTTGTTCTGTTAAAGTTAATTAGTCTGAGTGTGTGAAGTATTAAGTTTGTAGTTTCGAGTCTGTAAACGAAATGTAATTATAGAAAATACACAATATACTGGTCGTGCGACACAGAGCCTGTGTCGCTATAGCGACACAAAGGTTGTGTCGCAATGGGCTGGGCCTGCGACATTGGGCTTGTGTCGCAGGGTCCAGTATGGTTAGTATATATATATATATTTCGTTAGGGTTTCGTAGAGTGTGGTTGAGTGTGTTGGAGCTGGTCAGACGAGTCAGAGAAGAGGCAGAAAGTGAAAGTGATTGTAAACGTTTATACTTAATTGTTAATACAAAGAAAACGTTATAGATAATTGTGTGATTCGATTAAACGTTCAATACTCGTTTGTTTGTATTCCGCGCTTACATTCGAGGTCAACGATCTGATTTAGATCCAGTAATAAGGGTCCTACAAGTGGTATCAGAGCTATAATCTTTGGATTGTGTGGTATTAGGTCGTTTTTGTACGTTTTCGGTTTGAGTTGTGAAGGTATTTGGTGATTGATCGTGATTTCCAGGTCTATTAGATTGCATATTGTGTTTTTGGAAGTGTATTTTTGGGTTTGTTCGTCGATTACCTTTCGAAATTCGTTAGGGTTTTGAAAATTTTCGATTTTTAGGGTTTTTGGAGCTGCTGGCCGCGACATTGTGACACTAGCTGCGACACTAACCTTTGTGTCGCTACTAGGGTTTCTGTTTTGAATTTGGTCTGCGACACAAGCCTGCGACACTAGTGTGCGACACAAGCTTTTGCGACACAACATTTTGCGACACAGCCTGCGAAACTAGTGTGCGACACAAGCTTTTGCGACACAAGTCTTTGCGACACAAGTCTTTGTGACACTAACTTAGTGTCGCTTAGATTAAAAAAAAAAAAAAAAAAAAAAGTCTTTTGGCGGGAAATTTTTCGCATTACCAAATTTTGTTTTTAAGCTTAAAAGTCCTTAATTTTGGTTTTGAAAAAGTTTCATTTTATTCGGGCAGTTTTCGATATTTTCGAATCAAATTTTGGAGGGTAAAGTCGAAAAAGGCTAAATTTGACAACTCACCATTCAACATCAGGGTAGTTGTGATTTACAAAAATTGCAGGCATCACAATGTCTCTCTGAACCTTTACTCAACTATTAACACATGATAATGAGATCGGTAGTATTAATAAAGCTCTCATGTCTCATCTTACTAGTAAACCTGAGGTACCTATTGAAGAGTCATTATCTTGTGTGTCTTGTATCAAATTGACTAACAAAGTTAACAGATTCAGTGAGGATACTGAACGCCTGAATTCTGATTTAGAAAAACTTACTCAGGCAAATAAAATTTTGAAAGATAATGAAAAGGCTTTTGATAAGAAACTAGATGCTGCGTTTTCTGACCGGAAGGAACTAAAAGCTAAAATTTTTAGTCAACAAGATGCAATTGATAGTTATCTTAAATTACTAGCTGATCTTAGAAAGGAACTTGCTGACTCACAGTCATAAATAATTAACCTTAAGAGAAAACTTTCAAATTTTTCAACATCCACACTGGTCTTTGACGAGATCCTTCAATCGCAAAGGACAGATACGAAAAGTAAGGCTGGTCTTGGTTATCACTTTGTACCACCTCCTTCTGACTATCTGCCAATGCCTTCAAAGGATGAAGCCAAAGACTTTGTACCTACCTTTTCAAAGGTAGATACACAATCTGTTACTGAGTCAGTGTTTGATACATCATCGACTGTCAAAAGGCCTGAGTTTGTTAAGGCTAAAGGTGTATCTCCTGTGTGTGTTGAGGAGATTGTTGAAATGGAAGACTTAACTGAAGAGTCTGAGGTCAAAGTTGAAAAGGTTAATGTTAAACCCGAAAATCATATAATTACAAATGAATCTGAAAAGGTTTTTAATAATAAGGGTAAAAACAAGGTTGACAATGAATCCAAAAAGATGAAAACTCAAAAGAAGGATTCTGATGAAAAGTCTAAGAATAACCAACTTTCAACATCTAATGGTTCAACTTTAGAGGCCTCTACATCAACATGTACGCATAAGTGTTCATGTTCTGTAAATGCCTCATCTGCTAAGCTTCCCTCAATAAATCCTCCGTCGAAACAATTTGAGGGTAGTCATTGGAAAAGGCCGTATGTGGAACGGCGTTCGTGTTTTCGGTGTGGTCAACAGGGCCACATCATTAGGGATTGTCGGTTATCATCCCTAGATAGGTTTGGTAGAGGGATGCCAAGAAATTCCTTATTTAGAAATTCTTTTCAAAAATCTTTTTCAAGGCATGGTTCATTTTCGCCTATATCTAGTTGTGCATCCAACTCTCCAAAACCTATGGCTAGAGTAAACAAAATTGTGCCTAGTAGACCTGCTGCTCAAAAGCCCAACATTGTTGAAAACAAATCATCTGAACCTAAACGGGTTTGGAAACCTAAATCCACAAACAACACATCAATGAAATCAACTGAGTTTTTAAAATATCATAAACTCATTGATGTGATGGTTATGGACGATAGTGGACAACCCAAGTCTATCAAGGCTTGGGTGTCTCATAAGTACTAATGTTTGTTTGTGGTGATGCAGTCAGGTTTTTGATCGCTAATACTTTTAGTGACTGCAAGGATACGAAGAAGGTTGATTTCAAGGTGCTTATGTGTGGTGCTGATGTTTGAGCGAATGGATGATATTTTTGAAATGAAACGAGGTGGTTAATAAGTGCTAAAAGTATTTGAGTTTGACTTGATATGTGACTTGAAATTTTTGTTTCTTTCATGATTATTTATTTGTTTGTTTTTGAGTAAAGAATTTGCTGTTCGGGGGGAGTAATTTTAAAATTCCGATTTAAAAAGTTTGAAAAATATGAACAGGCAAATTCTTGAAAAAAACGCAACTGTCACTCTTTTTACTTGTTAGTATTAAAGAAATGCAATAGTTGCAACATTGTTAAAATAGACGTTGAATTGTGTCTGTAAACAATTGGGGAAATGATAGTACATCAGGAAACATGCATAAAATGGAATTTTAAGATTTATGTTTGATGTGTCAGTAGATTTATCTAGCATACTTGAAATACCTTTTGTAAATATTAGCTTCATCAAATGATGTATTGGTAGGCATATGTTCTAAAGTTACTAAGAAGCATAACTTTCAAAAATGCATATTATTTTATATAAAGGCATATTAATATGTATGACTTTAAGTTAAAATAAGGGCAAAAATGTCCAAAATATTTTAACGCTTCGTCTTAATATTTGGATAATAAACATGTTATGATCTAAAATATAGGGTCTTTGTATGGTGTTATCTGGGGGAATATATTAGTTGTCTCCTCTGTTGTATGAAAATACAGACCTGGTTTCATCTAATATATTCTTGAAAATAACTTAGGTACGTAGTCTATGTTAAGTTATAGACAATTAGTGCGTACCCGTGGCATATCTAAATTCCCAAATAAAATGTACAAATGTACAGAAAAGTCATAAAAAGATTGCCTCGTACTGGTTTGTGTTAAACTATGGTACTCTGTTGTACGAAAGTACAGACCTGTACCTTCTAGTTTAAATTGTTCAGACTGGTGTTGGTTCAACCAGAACTACTGTTTATGTGACTCTGTTGTACGAAAGTACAGACCTGTCACCGCTAGCTTGGTTCTAAAGATTCGTCCATACCTTCACCCTCTATATAGAAAATACTAACATGTTTTGATTTCAAATGTATATTTTAATGTGATTTATATACTATAATATGCATGCTAATAATAACACAAGTGATTCATCTTATTATGAGTTGACATCATACACTTAAGTACAAATGTTTAGATGGATGAAATATCAATAATCGTCTTGAACTAATCTTTATAACAGGTGATTTAAATATGCTAAGTAAATTTAAAGTGGACAAACATACTGATAATCGAAATAACACTTATTATTCCTAATAATTGCATGTTATCCTGATATGATCCCTAACCAGACCAAAACAATTCCGTCCCCAAAAAGATTGTTTATTTATTGCTTTCTATCTTATAAAGAAAATTACAAAAATATTTTATTTCTGAGTTATTTTATTCAAGTTACATATCATGCTCATATTCAAAAGACAAGAATTGATGAGAGTTCTCCAAAGACTTTGAAGATAAATACTATTGGAGAAGCTATTGATGAAAGAGATGATGGTCACTGAAGTTGAAGATCTAATTGGATATCAGTCATATGAGACTGAACATCAAGACTTTTGAAGACCAAGCTATCTCAATGGGGGAGTTTGTTGGTGAAGACTAATTGAAGATTATTTGACCAAGCTGCTGACATGGGGGAGTTTGTTGGTGCATAAATGTGTGTCAGTCAGTTGGTCAACGTTTGTTCTGTTAAAGTTAATTAGTCTGAGTGTGTGAAGTATTAAGTTTGTAGTTTCGAGTCTGTAAACGAAATGTAATTATAGAAAATACACAATATACTGGTCGTGCGACACAGAGCCTGTGTCGCTATAGCGACACAAAGGTTGTGTCGCAATGGGCTGGGCCTGCGACATTGGGCTTGTGTCGCAGGGTCCAGTATGGTTAGTATATATATATATATTTCGTTAGGGTTTCGTAGAGTGTGGTTGAGTGTGTTGGAGCTGGTCAGACGAGTCAGAGAAGAGGCAGAAAGTGAAAGTGATTGTAAACGTTTATACTTAATTGTTAATACAAAGAAAACGTTATAGATAATTGTGTGATTCGATTAAACGTTCAATACTCGTTTGTTTGTATTCCGCGCTTACATTCGAGGTCAACGATCTGATTTAGATCCAGTAATAAGGGTCCTACAAAGATATCACTGGGAATTGATTGTGTAGCACCTGTTGCCTCAAACAATCCCTGGTGTAAAGGAACAGTATCACTGGCAACTGATGTGGAAGTTGGTATGCCTTCACTAACCATCTGGTGATAAGATAGTAGTTCATCAGGCAAAGAAGATGAGAACTGTACCTCAGTCTGTGACATGACTGGGGTATTGGCGATCTGTGCAGAGGGGTGTAAGAAAGGACTCACTGGGATGTGAACTAGTACAGGACTAGTGGTCATTATGGGCTCAGCCATTGTGAGTGGGGTAAAGAGGGGGTGGTAGTGCTCAGGATTGGAGCATCTTCTTCAATGCATACTACAGGGGTCAGTGTAGTAGCAGTAATGTGGGTATCCAAGCTGACTAAACTAGGTGTAGGTTGGGTCAGTTGGGTAGCCATTGGCATTACAGACTCTAGCAGAGCTGCAGTGGAATGGACTACAGCACTGGAAGGTGTTCTATTGACATCCAATTCCATGGATGATGATTCCACTTGTGCTATACTTTTTGGGGTTGAGTCTGGTGATTCCTCCAGAGTGAGTGGTGACTCATCTGGGTTGGTTTGTTTGTGACTCTCTTTTGTGGGTGAGGATGGGCTAGGATAAGAAGGTTGATCTATATCCATGTCCTCAGAAGAAGAAGTACTACCTGCATCTTCTGTTGAAGATGGAACAGATTCAGGAATGTTTGAGTCTGACTCCAAGTGCACAGACTGAGTTGAGTCTGTATCCCTGGAGTCTGTGTGCTCTGCTTCAGCCACATGATCTTCAACAGCCTGGGTCTCAGTACGCTCACTATCACCTGAACTATCACCCTCCATAGATGCATAAGCAACATATGGGTGATAAATCCATTGTTGCATAGCAGCAGTGATAGGTGCTCCAGAAAGTGGAACCGGATGGTTGAACACTTTATATGTGAGCACAGGTACGGGTATATCTGTAGTTTTGTTATTAAAGGACATATACACAGACCCAGTTAATCTGGATTGGATGCACAGGGAGAGTAACCTTATAAAAGGTACATTAAAAATTCTCCGTGACTCATTCACTAGTTTTAAAATTTCTTTAAAATACAACTCTGCAAAGTTGATGTTTAAACCTGTGATGAATGAGCTCAACAGTTGAGTTTCAAACTCGTTTAACTCCCCTGTGCTACCAGATTTTCCTCCTAGACTTCTAATGATGCCAGAGATTAAAAATTTCCATCTGTGGGTGAATCCTGACATCAAGATGGTGCCTTTTTCTTTGGTATATCCAACCAAAGTAAGAGGAGCCCTTGCTGCTTCTTTGGTTGGAATGGGTTCAAAATTATTTCCCAAAGGCAAGTCTAAGACATTCCTAATTAGCTCCTGATCAATGGTAGCTGCCCGTTTACCATGATCAATAGTACCAGTAATTGCAGTATTGGTACTGTTTGAGGAGCAAGTATACCACCATTCCATTAAAAAATGTGGGTATATTTGAGGGACTGAGTTAAAGAATGCTCCCCTTAATGGATGAGCAGACATAAAAGCAGTTAGTTCCTCAAACCCTTTATTCTTTTTAGAGTCAGGAATGGAAATGGTATCTACTTGATTATTTATACAGAGTTTTACCTGTTTACCCTGTTTGAAAGGTTTAGCCGCAGCGATGTTGGCAGGTGCCATGTAAGCCCATTGATCAGCCATTTTAAATGAAGAATTTGTGAGATTGATTTCGAAAATGGTTGAGCGATTTAGGTTAGGGCTTACAAACTCTGTGTAATTTTGGATGTGCAAGTACAGGTGAAGAAGAAAGAGGGGAAAACAGAAGTGGGTATTTGAAGAAATTAAATTTCCGTTAAATGGGACCCACTTGACGGTTTATCCCTTTTGCTGCAACAGTAACGCTGAAGCACGTGCACTTTTTGTATTGAGCAGATAAATAGACAACAAGCGCAAAACTTTTAATGATTATTACCATAAAAATAGTTTTAGCATTAAATGCAGAGATATTGTTGTTTATTTATTTTTATAAGAAAATTAAAAAAATAAAAAAATTATGCCGGCAGAGGTAACAGATTGATATAGCTAACAGTACTAACTTGTGAAAGCAGTACTAAAATTAACTAACAGTGGTAACTTGCGAAAGCAGTACTAAAATTAACTAACAGTAGTAACTTGCGAAAGCAGTACTAAAATTAACTAACAGTAGTAACTTGCGAGAGCAGTACTAAAATTAACTAACAGTAGTAACTTGCGAGAGCAGTACTAAAATTAACTAACAGTAGTAACTTGTTACAATAACAGTGTTAATTGCACCAATCTTGACTAGCAGCAAAAAAAAAATCAGTATTAACCCAGCAGTACTAAAAGTAACTAGCAATATTAATACTAACAGTGCTAAAATACGAATTCATGAGGACAGTATTAAAAAGGCTTATCAGTATTAACCAGCAGTACTAAGAGTAACTAGCAGTATTAATACTAACAGTACTAAAATACTAACCTTATGAATTAATAAAGCACAAAAATAGATGGTCTAGTCTGAATGAATATGGTTAGTTTGTGTAGCTTAATCTGGAAGAAGTCACACAGACTGAAACATATAATTAGTCAGACTGAGAGAAAAGAACATAAGTTGTAAAATCTTTTTGGTATTTTCTTATAAAGTATGTACAAATATATCTCTTAGTCTGTGCTTTTTGACTGGATGTAGCTGAGAATACAGTTATACAGATTGAAAAGCAGACACAGACTGAGAATTGAATCATACAGATTCAAGGGTTTACTAGGGGTTGAGCATTCCTAGTTGACCAAGCAGATATAAGAATCTATCTTCATTAAGAGGTTTAGTAAAGATATCTGCTAGTTGATCCTCTAGTAAAGTCATTACTAAGAAGATAGGATGATAAGGTGTCATACCAAGCTCTTGGAGCTTGTTTTAGTCCATATAGTGCTTTCTGCAATTTATAGACATGATTTGGAAAAGTGGAACTTACAAAACCTGGAGGTTGTTTCACATAGACTTCCTCCTGTAAGTTGCCATTCAGAAATGCACTCTTGACATCCATTTGATAGACTTTGAAGTCCTTGAATGCGGCATATGCCAAGAATAACCGTATTGCTTCAATTCTGGCTACAGGGGCAAAGGTTTCATCATAATCAATGCCTTCTTCCTGCTTGTAGCCTTGAGCAACTAGCCTTGCTTTGTTCCTTATTATCACTCCATCCTTGTCCATCTTGTTTCTGTAAACCCATTTAGTTCCAATAATGGTTTTCCCTTTTGGAGCAGGAACTAGGGTCCAAACATTGTTTCTGTCAAATTCTGTTAACTCTTCCTGCATTGCTTCAACCCAATCATCATCTTTCAAGGCTTCTTCAGCTTTCTTTGGTTCAATGATTGACAGGAAGTTTGTGAAGTAACAGAAATTTGCAGTAGGTGAGCTTGATACTTGAGCTCTTGTTTGTACACCAGAAACATAATCTCCAATTATTTCTGTAATTGGATGATACTTGTGTTCTTGGACTCCTAGAAATGATTCATCATTGAATGGTAAATCATTCTCATTTGGTGGAAGAATAGTAGGACTGAGTTCTGCATCATCTTCTACATAGGGCAAGTCTGAGTCTGTAGAGTTCACAGACTAAAACTACCAGACTGAACACATGTATCAGAAGAAGTTGAATCTCTGGACACAGATTCATCTTCTGTTGATGAAGGTACTGTCATTGAATGAGCAGGTTGAGCATCTTCATAATCACTTTCAGAGTCCTGTTGTTGGTTAGCAACAACTGGGATTTGAGATTCAGATCCCACAACAGATAAATCTTCCAATAAATGAACATCAGACTGAGAAACATGTTCATCATTAGCAGAGGAAGCATCAAAGGTGACATTGATGGTTTCTTCAATTTTATTCCTTCTGTTGTTGTAGACTCTGTAGGCCTTTGAGATAGATGAATAGCCAACAAAAATTGCTTCATCAGATTTAGGTTCCATCTTTGCTAATTGATCTCTTTGATTGAGAATGTAGCATTTACTTCCAAAGGTCTGGAAGTAATAGATGGTTGGAACCTTCTTGTGATACAGCTCATATGCAGTTTTGTCATGCCTTTTGACCAAAATAGATCTATTTTGCGTATAACAGACAGTGTTAACTGCTTCTGCCCAAAAATAAATCTTCATTTGACCATGGCATAACATGGTTCTTGCAGCTTCTATGAGTGTACGATTTCTTCTCTCAGCAACACCATTTTGTTGAGGAGTTCTGACAGAGGCAAAGTTTTGAATAATGCCTTTGTCATTACAGAATTCAATGAGAGTAGAATTCTTAAATTCTGTACCATGGTCACTCCTGAGTTGCTTGACAGGTGCATCTTTTTGCAATTCTTCCCTCTTGATTAGATTAATAATCTCTTCAGGAGCATCACTTTTAGCCTTAAGAAAGATGACCCAAGTATACCTTGTGTATTCATCCACAACCACAAGTGTATACTTCTTTCCACCCAAACTGCTAATGCTCATGGGTCCAAACAATCCATATGGAGCATATGCAGTGGTTGATCAATTGTAGCTAACAATTTGGATGGAAAATGGTTCTTGGTCTGTTTCCCTAGTGTACATGCAGGACAAAGTTTTTCTTTTGCAAATGTAACATCAGGCAGACCTCTAACCAATTTCTTATTTGACAGGAGGTTAATATTTTTGAAGTTCAGGTGGGATAACCTTCTATGCCATAGCCAGCTTAGTTCTGGCACAGACTGAGTATAGAGACAAGTCTCTACATTATTGTCTGCAGAAGAAAGATCCAAGAGATAAATATCTCTTTCTCTTTTGGCAACTAATATAGGTTTGCCTTTGGATTTATAGATAACAGCAGCCTTCTTTCTGATTCTGATTTCACCATCATCATCACAAATCTGGCTTGCACTAAGCAGGTTATGCTTTAATCCCTCAACATAGGCCACCTTTGTTATTCTGATGTTGCCAGCCTTCACCACACCATAACCTTTTATCTTGGCAACAGAGTTGTCACCATATTTGACAGAAGGTCCTTCTTCTTCTACAAACTCTGACAGATTCTTCAAGGAACCTGTCATGTGTCTTGAGCATCCACTGTCTAGGTACCATTTGCTGTTACCCTGCACAAGACAAACAAAATCGATTAGTTACTTTTGGGAACCCATCTTTTGATGGGTTCTTTAGAGTTGGTTGGAGTCAATTCTTTAGCAGTTTTGGTGCTAAGTCTGTGAAGTTGACTTTTAACCTCTCTATTTTTGATTTTGTTGTTTGTAGATGACATTTGTTTGATCAAAGCAGCCTTTGGCTTTTTAAGAATGGACTTTGTGCATTTAATACCTTCATGTCCCAGATTTCCACAGTTGTAACATTTTCTGTTCAACATAATGGTCCTTTTGGATTTTGGGTTATTATTTGCACTAGATCCTCTGTTAAACTCTTGTTTTGACTCAACAAATGTTTTAAAATCTGTGGTTAACTTCATTAAGTTTTCACTAAGCAGCTTAATGGTCTCAGTCTGGTTGTTAAGATTTGACTTTTGAGAGTCAGACATAGTGTTAACACAAACAGATTTGGAGTTAAGTTTGTTAGACTGAAAATTGATTTTTCCAAACTGACAGATAGATCTCACAGACCGAGATCTTTTTAACTCCTTTGTTACTGGTTTTATGCCTTTAGATTTATCATTTGGCATATTATTGTCTGGACCAGTTACAACCTGAGATGTGGAAGGTTCAAACACATTGTAACCTTTCTGTTTATTCTTGATTCTTTTTACCTCTTTTTGTCTTTTTAAAGATGGTACTGTGGGAATATTAACTTTGCCTTTTATAAATCTTTCCTTTTTAAGTTCTATAGTTTCTAAAGATTCATTAGT
The DNA here is from genome assembly GCA_963930675.1 of Gnaphalium uliginosum. Taxonomy (NCBI): domain Eukaryota; kingdom Viridiplantae; phylum Streptophyta; class Magnoliopsida; order Asterales; family Asteraceae; genus Gnaphalium; species Gnaphalium uliginosum. Next base: position 13,766,006 of record OZ005684.1, read on the forward strand.
GATTATAAGTTCAGGCTGTTCAGATTGAGAAGTTTCACAGACTGAGATTTCTGAGTCTGTGTCTTCAGAGTCTGGCTCTGTCTCATATACTAGTTCTTTAGCAACTATTTTTGGTCTAACAAAAGCATTTGTTAATATAACTTTGTCTCCCACAGTATGACTAAAAGTATGAGGTAAAATCTCAGGTACAAATATAGTAGGTTTTGAGTTTATTTCTGAATTTATGTGACTTTTAAGATCAAACTCATCACCTATGACCGCTTGTATCTGAGCTGGAATCTGTTTGGATAAACAGTTCACATTTTTAAGTGATGAAATACACCAAGATTTACAGATCCTTTCATAATGATCAGCTTTGTTTTTATAAGCTTCTTTTTCCAGCTTGATCTTTTTGAGAAGGTCATATTGAGCATCAAGCTCAAGTTTGTACTGTTTATTTTGGTTTATTTCATTCACTTTTGATTGTAGATTTTTTTGAACTTGACTGATTTGGTTTTTAAATCTTGTATTTCCTCCAGTCTTTTCAAAAAATCTACATAGATGTGTTCAAACATTTTCTGTTTTTCTGCATCACTATAGTAAATTTTAAAATGATTTACATTGTAAGCAGATCCTCTGTCCCAGTCTGGATGAACACATGCCTTTTCTGCAAATTTGACATCTTTGTCAAACTGGCTCTCTGTGATAGCCATTAAGCACATATCTTCATCATCCTCAGATGATGAAGATTCTTCATCTATCCATTGTTCAACAACCAAAGCTTTCTCTAGTTTCTTTGGTTGTTGTTTCTCTCCAATTTTCTTGGAGTTGAAGTACTTTTTCTTGTACTTCTTGGCCTTTTCTTCCCACTTATCAGAACTTGAAGATTCTGCAATCTTCACTCTGCAGCCAGAAGAAATATGACCAACTTGCCCACATTTATAGCAAGTAGCTTTCTTAGGATCAAAAGTTGGCCTTCCTTTTGAACCTTTGAATCTTGCTTTTTCTAACCTTTGGGCTAGCAATGCCATTTCAGCTTCTAGAGACTCAGTTTCATCATCTAATTCTGAGTCTATAAGAGTAAGATGGTAATCTGCTCTTGTCGCACCCCCAAATTATGATGCAGCGGAAGTCGGGTCGGGGCGCGACTAATCATGGATCATTACACAAAGTTAAGGCAAACGACTCTATATGAGACGTTTTGAAAATAATACAAAGTAATTACATTAGTAATTCAACTGTTTACATTAAGATTTGAGTTCGCGAATAGTTCAAGAGATTCTAATACATGGCCAATGTTACAAAATAGTAATGCAAGAAAATCTCTGATGTTTGTAAGCATGCGACTCGAGCTATCATATCCTGGGGTAGCCCTACTCCTATTGTGAACCTGAGAATACATACTAAAACGGTCAACATAATGTTGGTGAGTTCATAGGTTTGAAACAGTTATCAAAAGTTGGTAATAATCACAAGATTTAATCAGTGTTGCACGAATGCAAAATAAGTGTATACTATTGCCATGAGTCTCACAGTTCGACGCTTAACCTAGTTTGTGCCTCGGGCAGATGCATAATCCAATACACCTGTAACAGTCAAATATTAATGCGTCCGTGGGTCGGCTAGAGCGACTAGCCCGGACGGGGATGTCAATCCCCGATAGATCTATCCAATAATACTCGCGCTTATACAATTAACGAACCATGATAAGGTGAGGACTTTCAGTGGATTAAAGGTCTCATGCAATCCGTATAAGAGTTGTTTCAGTTACTTGTGATTATAATAAACAGTGTATGTAATCTCACCCCATAGTATAAAACAGTAAAAGTGGGGCTATGAGACTCACCTGAGTCTTGAAAGCGAGCGTTTAAGTAAATAAACGTTTATCCAAAATGTAACCTGTTGGCGCCCTAAACGCACAAGGTTATGTATGAGTGAATGTCTCAAAAGATCATTCATGCTAGTTGTCCACTCAACTAGTTATGTCCAAGTGTTTGTTTATCGTTTGCGTTTAGAAAAATAAATATGTATGGCTCGTTGGTGATATTTTGTGGAAACACAGATTTGATAAATTATGTTACGCATTTTCTACTTTCCGGTTTTGGTTATTTGATTAGTGCGACAAGGGGAAGGGGGCGAAGCCCCTGAATGACGGGGGTCCAGGGGCAGAGCCCCTGGTAACGGGGTCCAAGGGGTGGCAACCCCTGGCGGGGTCCAAGGGGCAGAACCCCTGGCTGGGGTCGAGCTTTATGCTTATATTGCTTTAAGGAAAACGTATCGGTTTTTGTGTTCTTAGCGACACAAAGGCTTGTGTCGCTATGTGCGACACTACGGTATTATGCGACACAAAGTCATTATGCGACACTAGGGTTAGTGTCGCAAGTTGCGATTTCGATTTTGTTTTAGCGACACAAGTGTTAGTGTCGCAGGGAATTGCGACACCAGTTAACACTGTTGGTTGAATTACTGCGACACAAGGGTTACTACTGTTAGTTCAATTTGCTGCGACACTAGCTTAGTGTCGCGGGTTAGTACTGTTTTATGATTTAGCGACACAAGCTTTGTGTCGCAGATTAGTACTGCTGTCTTATGTTTTAGCGACACAAGCTTTGTGTCGCAATAGCCTTGGGCCAGCTGCGACACAGACGGGCTGTTGTGTTTTCTTTGTTCGGGAACTTGGTCAAATGTGCTCGGTTTGACCCGAAACTTTTAGGAAAGTCTTAAATATGTTATTAGTGCTTAGGAAAATTGTCGTTACGTTTTATAGTTAACCCGAAAGTGTCGTTTCATCTTTGTCACAAAATCAGTCCCTTTGGTTTGCTTCTTAGTTTTTGAGTCGTCTTTGGGGTTCGTTTTGACTAACCAAAGTTCCGAAATGAGCTCCAAGAAAAATCACAGTTGTTCATACATGTCTTAGCTACTTCTAGTAAAAATTTCATAACTTTTGGTCAAGTATAGCTCACGAAATCGTCCAAGGATTAGACAAGGGTCCAGCAGGTCGATTTTTGGACCTTTGCTCAGTGTTTGGTCTATATCTCACGATTTACAAAACTTCAGAAAAAGTGCAAGTACAACTTTTAAAGGTAACAGAAAAAGCAAACTTTTCCAAGTGGTTTCAGTCGATTTGGATTTGTAGATCTCGAGATATGCTTTCCCAAAGTTGGTCGATTTTTCTGTCCAAAATGACAGTCCAGACACATCTTTTTGTAAAATCATTTTCGTATATCAAATGACCTCAGAAAATCGTCAAACCACTTGGGTTCGAAAGTAGACTCCTTGAAATTGATTTTAGACTCAAGAATCGTTCGATTTGGTTAAGAAATGAGTTAGATATCATGTGTCAAAGTCGGGTTAAGTTTTTGTCCGAAGGTTAATAGCTTTACCCGAAAGTTTTTAGCATTATCTTATGGTTTTCGGTTTAAATCTTGGACATAATTAGCTTAAACGAACTCCTAACATGTTTATTAACATCATCCAAGGAAAATGAACAAGATTTGGAGAGATTCTTACAAGAAAAAGTCGCTCTAAAGTCGAAATGAAGAGGGGGAGGGCTGCTGTGAACCGATCCTTGTTCCTTTGCTCGATCTTCTTCTTCGTGGTGTTGTAATGAGGGAGATGGTGGCTAGACTACTTGGAAGGGGCTGAGAGAGGTGGTGGTGGTGTTTTGAGCAGAGAATGAGGGAGAGGGAGGGAGAGATGGAAAGAGAGAGTGAGTGATTTGTGTGAGGAATGAAGGGAGTAAAGAGGTGGGTCAAAAGGGTTAAGAGGGGCTGGTTGGGCTTGCTTCTTGGGCTGGATCGGGTCGTCATTGGGCCTGGGCCCATGGTGGTTCTTGGGCTCATGATTTGCTTCTTGGTTTCGTGTTACGTTACTTGTTCGGTTAAACGTTAATCGCGTGTTTTAAAATTTAATTATTAACGTTTACTTTTCGCGTGTTGTCTTCAATACCTAGTTGCTATTTTAGATTGATCAAACATTCCTAAATCTTTTATTGGACCCTCTTCAAAACATTTGATGGGTTTCTTTCGGTGTCGGATTCGATTCGTGCGTTTTCGTCGCGTACGATGTGTTTTGTAGGAAACGTGAAACGTTTCTAGATATTATTGTAATAATATAAGTTAAATAACAGTTAATTGTCATAATTATGTTATTTAATACAGATGTTTTTCACCAACGTCCATATTTATTGTGTCGAATTCCATCCGATCGAATTTGCGTAATTTACAGTTAATTACGTACGTGTGTATAATACAATATACAAGGTGTTATCGTAATTAGTCCTATTTCACACTAATTACATGTAATAATGATCTATGATTAATTACTAACGACGGCCTAATTCGCCGGGTGTCACAGCTCTAGAGAAAAGTTCTCTATTTTCCCTTGTTGTTGCAACAAGGGCAGCAGATGGATCTTTTGCAATCCTTTTGGCATTTAGATCCTTTCTGGCTTCGGTTTCTTCAAAATTTAGTAGAAGTCCAAACAAGCCAGAGAGATCATATGTCTCCAATTTTTCACTTACAATTAATGAAGTGATAACTTCAGAAAAAGTGGTTGGAATGACATCAACAAATTTTGCACAGATTTCAAACTGTCCCTTGAAGATATTATACCTTTCAAGATCATTGATTAAGATCTGAAATCTGGTATGAATATCAGTTAATGACTCATTTTGGCCAGCAGAGAAGTTCTCATAATTTCTTATGAGATTCTTCTTCTTTTGGGATTGTACTAAACTTACACCATCATATTGGTCAGTTAGCATATCCCATATGGCTTTAGCAGTTTTGCAGCCAGATATCTTAGCAAAGATAGGCTCAGTAACTGCATTGCCCAGTATGGATTTGGCCTTAAAGTCTAAAGCATATAGTTGCCTGTCTAGATCAGTCCAGGTATTTTTGGCAGCCTCAACAAATTTTTCAGGTGTCAAAATAATACCATTTGCATCTAAAGTTGCAGGAACTATTCTGCCAGGAATAATGGGTCCTTCCTGAATGACTCTAAGCATTTCATCATGAATGCTAGCAAGAAACCATTCAGCTTTCAATTTCCAGTGGGTAAAATTTACACCATTGAAGATTGGAATTCCCTTCCCAGCCATAGCAATAGAAGAAGTCATTTTTCAAGGAAGAAAATTTAGAGAAAAATGGATTTAGATGATTGTTTGATAAACTGGGTTCCTTTGATCGTTAAAGATTAAATCTTTATTTGCTCTGATACCAGTTGTTGGGTCACAAGGTTCCCAAAACTTAGATACAGATTAAATAACAGTTATCTTAACTTGTTAGTTTATATCCAAGTTTTATATCAAACAAGTTTAAATTAATCTAGGCGGAAAACAAGATTAAATTATCACTACAAACTTTAACAGTTAGTGTGGTAATGCTTTGAGCCTAAGCTTAAAGGTCTTGTATACTATTTTTCTTTGAGAGCTTGAATTACTTGGATACTTGGATATCTTGAAGAGTGCTATTGAGCTGCTATTTATAGAGTTGAGTATCAACTTCAATTAACCAGCTCAGTCAGTTGTCCAAGGGATAACACATTCATCTTGGGCAACTTTGCACTCTACCCTTTTTGCTTTTCTTGGAAATAGAAAAAGCAAAAGGTAAAAGGTTTCTTTGCTGAGAAGAAAACCTTTGTTCGATGTTTGACCTTTCTCAAACATCTTATCAGTTGTATCTAGCCTAAGGAAAGAAGGATATCTTCTGTACACTTGTACTTTCATTCTTCAATCTGTGCTCTTCAGTCTGTGCTCTCAGTCTGTGATCTTCAATCTGTGATCATCAGTCTGTGATCTTCAGTCTGTGAAGTCTTTTGTCTTCAATCTTCATTCTTCAGATGATGAATCCATAAGTCTCCAAGAAGATCACGGCTTTCAGTCTGTGGGATTTCTTCAGTCTGTGCAGCACAGACTCAGAAACAATTCTTCAGTCTGTGAAGCACACACTCAGAAACACAGACTCAGAAACACAGACTCAGGATTTCACTGAGTTTTTCCTGAATACAACTGAGATAGATTTTGACTCTTCAGATTTATAACTTAGGCTTGATCATTATTTTTCCCAACACTAATATTATCAAATAAACATAATAACACTAAAATATTCCTAACACATTAAATAATAATTTAAAGTTAGGAAATTACCTGAATATTACTAGGCCCTTAGGGTGGATGTTACAGGGGAAGACTCCTTCCTTGTCTGATCGGGGCCTGAAGTTGACTGAAACATGTTAAACAATTTTATGTATTATGTGATAAATACTTTTATAAAGCTTACGAAAACGAGTTTCTCAATGTACGTGGTCTAACTTGCCTTGGATTTATTCAACGCAAGTGGGAGCCTTATTTAGGTATATATAAAGATTGTCCCTAGTTAGCCTTTACTTAGGTAGTCATCGGCTTGCAGTTTACATGATTACGTTAAATTAAGTGTTACTTGATATGAGAATTGTTATGTGTTTTAGTTGTTTATTTTTTTTGTTATTTGTTATGAACCATGTTGAAGCAAAAGTTTTTTTTTATGAAAATTAAATAAATGACTAAAACTTATGAAACTAGATTTATTATAAACTATTTTCTTGCGAAGTCTTATGTATCAAAATTGGGTTCGGCTTAAATCCGATAATGCTTCAGCTTCCCACGACGAGACTTGCAAGATGTACTAGTTTGTAATGAGTTTTGGTAAAAGTGTAATGTCTTTATTTTATATACATGTGAAATGTATATTAAAAGAGGCATCTTGACACACGAGAATAAAATGACTTAATTGAGTAAAGTGTTTTATTAAATAATATGAAACGAAGATGTATGCATGCTTCTTCGTACATATTTGATTTATACGTTAAATGTCAAATAATCATACCCTTTGAAATTAAGTTTTATGCCACCCAATGGTAAGGACCTTGCAATTGCCTTTTACTCTACGTGAGACGTAGGTAAATTGTAACCCAAGGTAAATAACCGCTCATCGTGAGACGGTGGTGGAATATTTACAGTTCTTTATTGGACGACTTAAATCGAGTTAAGTTGGTGAGATCCTTAAGCCCGAGGCATGGATGGGATAAAACATGCTTACATGACACTACTTGCTTGTTCTTTAGTGTCATTAGTAAGTCCCATGATGATCTAGGAGTTGCACTTGTATTGCAATTATTGCTTATCACTTATCTTTTTGAAAATACCATTGCTAGCAAATCAACTGATGTAATAGTGATATGTCAATTAGGATCTTAGCCTTAAGATAATTAATTGTTTATATATTTAAACTATGGATAATTAATTTTCGCTAAAGGAGTATTATCGAAAATACTAAAATTTTGAACTTTTGTCTGTTTTTGTAGATGACAAATCTTGCACAAAACTTGAACAATTCGGCTTTCAGGTCGATGCTCGAAAGAGAAAAACTTTCTGGACCAAACTTTAATGATTAGTTTCGTCAACTAAGGATTGTCCTTCGAGTTGAAAAGAAACTCAACGTTTTGGAACAGCCTATGATCCTTACTCCTGCTGATACTACCAATGAGGAATGGACAGCATAGAATGCTCAATATGATCGTCACAATGAAGTTGCATGTCTTATGATCGGCAGCATGTCTCCCGAACTTCAAAGACATTTTGAAACCTGTGGTCCATACGACATGATTAATGAGCTGAAATCCATGTTTGAATAACAAGCTGGAATTGAACAGTTTGAACTTATTCAGACATTTCATGCTTGTAAACAGGAAGAAGGGCAGTCCGTTAGCTCATATGTTCTACGGATGAAGAGCTATCTGGATCAGTTGGAACGCCTCAACTATGTTTTACCCCAAGCTATTTCAGTTGGCTTGATTCTCAATTCCCTCTCGAAGGATTTTGATGGATTTGTGCGCAACTACAATATGCATAACATGAGGAAGACAATAGCTGAATTACATGCTATGCTTATTGAGTATGAAAAAGGCGTACCAAAGAAGGCTCCTACACCACAAGTCCTTGCGATTCAAGGTGGTAGAATCTAGAAAACACCCAACAAGAAACCGCAAGCTAATAAGCGCAAGGTTAAAGGTAATGGCAAATGTAAGCAAGTTGCTTATGCCCCCAAACCTAAGAACCCCCCACCAGCTAAGAAAGAGCACCCGGCAAAGGATTCGACTTGCCACCACTGCAAAGAGGTGGGTCACTGGAGAAGGAATTGTCCTGTCTACCTTGTTGAGTCGATGAACAAGAAGAAGAAGCAAGTTGGTTCTGTCAGTACTTCAGGTATCTTCACTATAGAATTATTTTCTCTCCCTAATAAATCCTGGGTATATGACACTGGTTGTGGTACTCACATCTGTAATACTACTCAGGGACTTAGAGGAGAAAAAAAGCTGAAACATGGAGCTTTATATATGTACGTGGGAAATGGACTGCGTGCAGCTGTAGAAGCTATTGGAAGTTTTGACTTAGTTTTACCTTCGGGTTTAGTTATTGTTTTAGACAATTGTCATTATGCACCTACTATAACTAGAGGTGTTGTTTCAGTTTCACGTTTGGTTGACAATGGTTTTGTTCATTGTTTTACGGATTATGGAATTTCAGTTTCAAAGAATAATGTTAATTATTTTAATGCTATTCCATGTAATGGTATTTATGAAATTGATATACTTAATCTCAAATCAAATGTTAATTCTATATACACAGTTAGCAATAAAAGAGTCAAGCATAACTTGGACTCTACTTATCTTTGGCACTGTCGTCTTGCTCACATAAGTAAGAAACGCATTGAAAAATTCCAACATGATGGGCTTTTAAAATCAAATGATGATGAGTCATTTGATAAATGCGTATCTTGCATATCTGGTAAGATGACAAGAAAACCTTTTTTGCGTCAAACGGAAAGGGCTACTGATCTACTTGAATTAATCCATACTGATGTTTGTGGTCCATTTAAACATGTGTCAAGACAAGGAGCTAGCTACTTCATAACATTTACTGATGATTTCAGTCGTTATGGTTATGTTTACTTGCTTAAACATAAACATGAAGTCTTTGAAACATTTAAGATATTTAAGAATGAAGTAGAAAATCAACTCGGGAAGACTATAAAGATTCTTCGCTCGGATCGAGGAGGAGAATATAGAAGTCAAGAGTTTAAAGATTATCTAAAAGTTGTGGAATTGTCCAACAGCTTACTCCTCCATACACACCACAACACAATGGTGTGTCTGAGAGAAGGAATCGAACTCTGCCAAACATGGTTCGATCAATGATGAATCTTACAACTCTGCCATTATCCTTTTGGGATTATGCTCTAGAGTCTGCTGTATGCATACTCAATATGGTTCCAACCAAGAAGGTTGATAAGACACCATATGAACTATGGTATGGAAAAGTTCCTAATTTGTCTTACTTAAAGGTCTGGGGTTGTGAGGCACTTGTGAAGCGCGACACGCCTGACAAACTTGAACAAAGATCTGTTAAGTGTATCTTTGTAGGATACCCAAAGAAAGCAATGGGTTACTATTTCTACTTCCCATCTAAAAACAATATCAAAGTTGCCAGATATGCCGAGTTCTTGAAAAGAATCTCATTGCTCAAGAAGCCAGTGGGAGGGTAGTAGATATTGAAGAAATTCAAGAAGATGATACATCACCTTCTGAAACACTAGCAATCATCATGTTGAGGCAGAAAGTCTCGAACCTCAAGTTGATGCTATTCCCATTCGTAGGTCCGAAAGGACACATCGTGCTCCTGATCGATTATGTCTAAATGTAGAAGTTGAGGAGCATATGGTAGGGGATCTTAATGAACCTCTTAACTATAAAGCTGCATTATCAGATCCTGGATCTGATAAATGGCTTGAAGCTATGAATGCGGAGATGCAATCCATGAAAGATAATCAAGTTTGGCGCTTGGTTAATCTTCCTCCTAATGCTAAGACCGTTGGGAGTAAATGGCTCTTCAAGAAGAAGACCGATATGGATGGAAAAGTACACACCTATAAAGCTCGTCTTGTAGCGAAGGGTTATACTCAAATCTATGGATTTGACTATGATGAAACCTTCTCTCCTGTATCAGATATTAGAGCTATTAGGATTCTTATAGCTATAACAGCGTTTTATGACTATGAGATTTGGCAAATGGATGTAAAGACTGCCATCTTAAATGGTTACCTATATGAAGATGTTTATATGGTGCAACCTGAAGGTTTTGTTGATCTTAATCATCCCAGGAAAGTATGCAAGCTTCAAAGATCTATTTATGGATTAAAGCAAGCATCAAGAAGCTGAAATAAAAGATTTGATGAGGAAATCAAGAAATTTGGTTTCACTCAAAATCTTGATGAGCCATGTGTATATCAAAAGGCTAGTGGGAGTAATGTTACTTTCCTTATCTTATATGTTGATGACATATTGATCATGGGGAATCACATTCCAATGTTACAAGATGTAAAATCCTATCTTGGAAAATGTTTTGCTGTGAAAGATTTAGGGGAAGCGGCATTTATTCTTGGAATCAAGATCTACCGAGATAGATCTAGGCGGTTAATTGGACTAAGTCAAAGTGCTTATATTGATAAAGTCTTAAAAAGATTTAAAATGAAAAATTCCAAGCGTGGTAATATTCCAATGCAAGAAAAACTTGACTTGAATAGTAAACAAGGTGCTTCAACACCTGAAGAGGTGGAGCGTATGCGGAGGGTTCCTTATGCTTCGACTGTAGGATCTATTATGTATGCGGTAAGATGCACTAGACCTGATGTGGCGTTCGCTCAGAACATTGCAAGCCGATTTCAACAGTATCCAGGTGAAAGTCACTAGACTGCTGTGAAAAATATTCCTTATGCTTCGACTGTAGGATCTATTATGTTTCTTGTTTATGGTGGAAATCTTAATGCGGAGCTTAAAGTTACTGGTTACTGCCATGCTGAATATCAAACCGATAGAGATGGCACAAAATCTCAGACAAGATACGTCTTCGTTTTGAATGGAGGCGCAGTAGATTGGAAAAGTAAAAAGCAAACAACTACTGCAATGTCTGCAACAGAAGCTGAGTACATAGCTGCTTCAGAAGCTGCGATGGAAGCTATTTGGATTAGGAAGTTTATTTCTGGGCTAGATGTTGTTCCCACAAATAAAGAACCTATGGAAATGTATTGTGACAATTCTGGAGCAATCATTATATCCAACGAACCTGGAGTTCAGAAAGGCGCCAGACACTATCCACGAAGATATCACTATGTTCGAGAACAAATAGAAATTGGTGAAATTAATCTACTCAAAGTTCACACAGATGACAATCTAGCTGATCCGTTTATGAAGGCTTTGCCAAAAGGAAAGCTTACTCAACATGCTGAGGGCATTGGACTTCGTATTGCTAGTAGTCTCATGTAAATCTGTATTTAGTATTTGGATAGGTATATTAAACAATTATTATTTAATTAATGAATTAAAGTACTTGGTATGTTTGTTTTCATTTAATATTCATTGTATCCTATATTTGCATGTTTAAATCCATGAATAATTTATATTATTCTAAATTGTCCATTGTCAATTAATTGTATGAGAATATAGTTAAATTAAGACAAATCTGAGTGATTGGTAATATTCTTGAAATACTAAAGGATGTGTCCGCCAAACTCACATGATATTCACAAGTTTGCATATCGGACTACCCCAACAAACGAATTATCGCTTTATGGATCGGCGTCATTAAGTGAAATTCGTAAGTGATTTGGTTTTCTAATCCTTAGACTTGAGATGCAAGCAGGTCTTGCATGTGTGGATCACATTTTTTGTTATAGTTTAACACTATACTGAATAAGGTAGTAATAAGGACTATTTTCAGAAGTGTGGTGTCAGGTATATCTGGGAGCATTGGCGTGTTGCTAAACGCTTACCAATGTTATTATGTTTATTTGAGACATGTCCAAGTGGGAGCTGTTGGGATATGTCCATATCACAAATAAATATATGTCTTGATTATACGTGAGTCTATGGGGTCACACGCGTTAACACGTAGATACCACTTATATAATCAAGTTAACTTAATTATAATAACTAATTGAGTTATTTAATTAATTTGTGATCATTTAATAAATGTTATTAAACTATAAGGTTCAAGATGAAAGTTATTAGGATTAAATTGTTATTTCTAATTACTTAAAGGGTTTATAATTAATTAATGATAAAAGAGTTATTATTAATTATTATAAAAGAAATATGTATTATATTCTAAATAAAACTCTTGAATATATATATATATATATATATATATATATATATATATATATATATATATATATATATATATATAAACCTAAGATCTAAAACTTTGGAACACATCTCTTTCTCTTCTTGTTTTGTGCGGCCGAACAAACCAAAACCCCTCAAGGTTTTGTTTTTTAAGTGTGCTAAGCAAGAGTTAAAGAATTTAATTGGTTTGTGAACTAGCATTCGGGCGGTGATCGATAACGTGTTGTGTGTGAAACCATAGAGGGTTTTTTCTTTTAAAACCTCTATAGTTTATTTGTTTATAGAAGTTGTTCCTCGTTTAATTCACAACAAGAAAAGGTACGCAAGTTAGTTTCGTTGTGTTTATGTTAATTAATTGTATGTCATACATGATCCTATTTTCCGCTGCGTTCACTCGTGATTATTACTTGTGTTATACGCTAATGTTTTAATAATACCAACTCTCTTTTTATTTTTATTTTGTAAAAAGATGTGTGTACGTCCACAAAGCATGAACGCATATATATTAACTATTTAGTTAGATGAAATGAGAAATGGGTGAATTCATACCATAATTTTAGGTATAGATACATTAATAAATCCAAGACTTTACGTATGGTTTGCGGCCTAATATCGTGATAATTAACAAACTTGAGAATTGACATTGAAGCTTTTATGTAACGTGTGTTTGACTAACTATAAGTCAACCCTATGCAATAAATAAAAGTCAACGCACTGCTACCTTTTTGCTTGTCTAAGACACTGATCGTCGAACTTATATAATCAGACAAACGTGACGGTTTGTTCCATGACACGTACTTAAAAGAGCAAAGATATATTTATATTTATTAAGAATAATATAAATTTAAAAACCGTGTCTAATTCTTTTTCTTGAAAATGAAAGTTATACGGAGTATTTCAAAACAGAGCCGCTGCTAGCAAAGCTCAAAATCAAATAATAAATTTACAGACAAATCTTAATCCTAATCCGAATTAAAGAAAGAAGAACCGTTTGTCACACTTGTAAAAACAGAAACAAATGGAGGTGCGGGGAATCGAACCCCGTGCCTCTCGCATGCGAAGCGAGCGCTCTACCATATGAGCTACACCCCCCTACTTGCTTTTACGAATTGAACAGATTGAATATATAATATAAACATATCACATATTTGCTAAAGTAAACACATTGATTCTTTTTCTTTTACTACACATTTTAGTTGGGAACTTTCAAAGTAGGGGTGTTCATTCGGTTTAAACCGAACCTAACAGACTTGGTTTTCGGTTTTGAAAACTTGAAATCAAACCGAACTGAACATATGAAAAATCGAACCGAACCAAACCGAATTACTATTCGGTTTATACTTTCATATATTAATAATAAGAACATTCGAACGAATTCAAAAAACTTGAATATTAAACAAAACTAACCGGCACATTTCGTAATTTCTTGACAAAAATTTAATAATTAAGACAAAACTAGGATATAGTTGATACTTTTGTGATAAATGATGAATAAAGTTAATAGTGATATCAGTATATATAATATTGGGTGATTAATTTATTGATTTGTACGCATTTTAAAATTATTACCAAAATATATTACTATTTCGGTTAATTTGGACTATTCGGTTTTACAATGGTAACCAAAACCAATCCAAAAATCAAAATAAATATTCGGTTTTGAACCAAATCGATCCAAAAAATCAAATTATCCTAACCAAATAGTCCAATCCAAATTGTCCGATTGGACAATTCGGTTTGTCCAAATAATTTACACCCCTAGTTGGGATGTTTATTTTACTAGGATGTTTATTTTCCTTCAAAACTCATCTCACTATCAAGGTGTGATATGTACGGACCTTAACTGTGTTTTATAGAGTATTATTGTTGCTAAAAAATAAAATGATAATAATATGAGAAACCGATAGGAGGAAAAAACATTGAATTAACATTTGGATGGAGAACAATCCAGAGTACAATTGTTTCATTTCCCAGATATAAGGAGGTTATTCTATTAGCAATTCGCAGTATGCCAGATAGATCCAAACACAATAGCCGTGAAAGTGCAACCATTTGATCATCAGTTGTTATATCTAGTCCATGGGGGTCCAGGTCTTGACTGCCCAGCTCCATTCCTTCTTCCTGAGTTGTTGTTTTGTTGCTGAGATAAAGCCTTCATCCTTTGCTCCTTCATGTTTGCGAATAATGAATCCATAGTCTGAGGCCTCTGCTTTGTCACCAGTTTCACTTGTTTCTGCTGCATAAATTAGAAAGCATTGTCACTGCGACTTACAACCCCAGCCAAATCACCCGTTATGTATATTTGATTCATGAACTCGAAAGTAGGCCTTTTTATAGTTGGTTCTAGAATTAGAGATAGGATAAGAAACACAGCATCCAGCTTCCATTAAACAATTAAAAGAAGATCAGTGAAAGTTGACAAAGAAAACCAACCATCTATCTAACCAGCCTCTTTTTCCATTTATCTTAAAGGGATAAGCAAAAGTGATAATGGTCCACATGCAAGCATCTATTAGCAATCTTTGATATGTGTCATATATGTTGTGTCAAAACAGACTAAAGCAGTACCTTAACAGCAAAGCCGCCATTCGCAGCCTTATTTTGAAACGGTCGAGCAACAGGCCTGCAAAACACATTAATCATTATTGGAAAAAGGCAACAGATAATACCTCTCGAGGGAAACTGCAGCTACCATCAATACTTAGAGCCAGTGGTTGCACAGACCGCAAAAAAGAACTATTGTACTTACCATCGATCAATTTAAGGAAATTAATAACTGAAAACAAACCAAAAATGGGGAAGACTGTCATCAGAGCATATTTCCACCCATGCATAACCTTCTTTGTAACTGGACACTTGGACTGAAGCAAGAGCAGAGAAGAGGCCACCCCTAAATACTAAAACCCAAATTCAACTCAAGAAGCCTAGCCAAGCTACCCACATGGCGTTCGAGTCTCCCATTCAGATGAATGATCTCATAAACAGTTTCAGAACTTTTGAAGGAAGAGCAGCTTAAGCTTCTAGCTAATACACAAAGTCCGGTGATTGGGAAGCTCTCCAATCATGGGATCATATACATATAAAACTAACACCACAGCCATAGGACATGATCTTCACAAACGATATGCATAGCAGGTGATCTACTAAGTTCCCTCTAACCTTCACAAGATTACTATAATCAATCATGATCCTAATCTCGAACAGACAGACGTGCAGAAAAGAACACAAGTTTTGTGACTGCCTCGAATGAAATTGTCTTAGTCTTAGAAAGAGCATCAAGGTGCTTCAGATATTTTCACAGCAACTCTAGTCAATTATGAGAACATGCGAGAGCTCTTAAGAGTATGTCTGGTTAGCCGCTCTACAAGTCACATGTCTTGTCAAGTAAAAAGGATGTTTCAAAAGAACTCCAAGGAAATGATAAATAATAGATCAGGAATATTCGGGATGAATATTCAAAAGATTGGCCAAGAGTACTTCAACTTTCTTTAAATATTTTAACAGTAACTCTTAATTATGAGAATACTGAGAGCTCTTAAGAGGGAGACAGAATGTACGCTCTACAAGAAACATGTATTGTCAGGTAAAAAGATATTTCGAAAGAACTCTTCCAAGGAAATGTCAAAAGCCAGGCCAATAAAAGCCAAGATGAATATCCTAAAGATTGGGCAACATCACACAGATTGTATAAAAGAGAGGCTTGGAGGGCCATTAATCATAACCCTGCTGCTGAATTTCCCCAAAAGTGAATAAACATTTTTTCCACCCAACAGCTATCCACGTTCCATCCTATCCAAAAACATGAGCTTGGAATGCAAGTTAACCGGATGTAAACAGTGTGCATAGTGCAGATTAATTGTCGAATCACATGCCTAAATATTCAAACTTAATACACAAGAGCTCTCTCCAAGTGCCAGTACTCAAAAGTTTTAATCAACTGAAGGAGGTTCCTTTAAGCCAAAATCAGACACAACATAATATTTTTCAGACGATGGGGTTCATACATATAACCACTAAGCACATGGCTAAGTCATTGACTAGATAGAAGAACCACAATTTACCTGCATCAATACAGACACAATGAAATTATTCTCAGATTATTGTGGCAACACATGAATGATTAAAAATAACAAGATAAATATTAGAATACCATGCATCAAGCTATCATTAAACTACTAACCATATTTCCTACCCACAGAAATGCAAGGAAGGAAAACGAAGTTTACTAAATGTAAATGCATACATAGCAGGAAACTTGCCTTGGTCTAAATGAAGTCATTGGCTGGTTTTGACTGAAGTTCCTATTGCGGATAGGAGCAGCTGCAGCCTTTCTAGCAGCCTCAGCTGCCAAAGAAAATTGATTACCCTGGAAGTTGGATCTCCTCTGAGCCAGAGCACCCTGACATCATAAAGCATATTATCAAAATTCATATCAACTTAAAGCAATGCATAGGCACATATACAATTCATGTCTCATGTCTAGAAAAATATACGTAAAGACATGCACCACACCTGTCTAAGAGTGGATCTCGAGTCCATAAAACGATGCAACTTCATAGATTTATCTTGAACTACATTGTTTGAAAATTTCTGATTCTTATTCTGCACGAAATCGAATACCAATCAAATTAGAATCAAGAAAAAACAAATATACAGCATATCTAAGAACATAAAAAGGGAACTTTCTTACTGGAATTCTTTGCTTCTTTGCTTTATTAATGCCTGTACCATTCTTGGACATTTTAATTATCTCATCTGACATAAAAGGCAATGAAAAAAATCGTATTAGCTCAACTAACTAAAGAGCTACGAAAACATAAGAAATCTACAAAAACAAAAGTGCATATTGTTTGTACCTAATGACATGTCCATTTTCTTCTCAGTCATTGCAATTGCAGCAGTCGTAAGTGGTTTAGTCGCCATCTGTACAAGTTCCACCAAACAATTTAATCATCTTAACTAAGTAAACTCCAATCATTATATCCATATATGCATGTATCCTACACATTCCATGACAATGCAAAAAAATAAAAGATTCAATTCTACAAAGACGTTTAGCTAAGCTGTTATGAAAGAGTTTAAGCTGTAACAAAAAGCTTCAGACATGTAACTTCAGCTTATAAGCTGACCTAACCATCCCCTAAATATGTAATACAACTACATTAAAACCCTAATTTACTCCAAAACTGAACAATTTCAACAGAAATTTCCTTTTTTCGATAAATTCACCATAACGTCGTTACAAAAAGCAAAAGGTAGGCACACCGAATAAATTCCTTCTACTAATTCGAGAAACGCTTTATTATCATCAATAAAGGGATATCGAAAATATAATTTATATAAGGAACACATAAATTGAACGACTTTATACCTAATTAGACGGAGGAACTTGACGAAGACGCCTGTGATTGAAGAATTAGGGTTTCGGGGATTATGAAATCGACGAGAAGATATTTTTAGGGTTTTAGAGAAGATACCTTAATGAGAAAGCGATGATATTATGATGGGAGAGGGAAACGCGTATATTTAGTTCATTTTAACAGTTTATTACGGACGTGAAATTTGATTAAATTGGAAAATTAAAATTTTGTGGTTTTTACTTTCAAGTCCGCCACGTGAGAAGATAAATTTGGATCACGGTAAAAAAAATTACGGCGATAATATCCGTACAATCGACTGTACGGAGTTTAATAATGTTTATATAAGATAATATCAACCATCTTTAAACCTAAGGGGCTGTTTATTTTTGGATTAATGGGCTGAATGTTGTGGGGGGATTATTCGGTCAGCAATTTGAGTTGTTTACTTAGGACTTAAAATTTAAGCCCAACTAAGCCAATGGATTATTCGGTAAACTCAAAATAGGCTGTTGTCCCCATCTAGTCCATTTCTTTCCATCATTACCCTTTCTTCTTCAAATTGCTACCCGAACAAATGACGGTTCCCTTGCAAACAAAATGATGGCTGACGATCTCTCTTGTTAACATCCCTTCTCCAACTTTTCAACGCGACCACCACCACTCTTGTCATCTCCGCCTCAACTTTGTTACAGGTAAGGATTTGTTTTTAGGTTTTAGATTTTTGGGGGTTTTGGTTCAAACAACACTTTTCTTTTTGCTATTAATTTGGCAATGTTTGATTCGATTAGCAAAAGAAATAATCTGTTACTTTTTCTGGTTTAATTATTGATGTAGACGATAAATAATTTTTAACATTTACGAGGACAAGTCAATTGCAAGTTTGATATATAATTTTTATTTTCTTCTTTATAAAACGCAAATGGAAGTTTATACCATTTGATACGATCTTTATACTCTGCCCATTTTATTGTTATGGTTTATAATTGTTTATGACCTAGAAATAATTGTTCATGATAGGTAGATGTAAGCATAAATAATAAACCATATATATAGGCTCCCAATGGTCTTTTTACTTTTATCTCTATATGAGAAAATATGTTTCAACATCACTTGAATACTTAAATACTCCAGTATAACATAAGTGATAGTCTTGTCCTTTATACTTGTAGGTGAAATATGGACATTGAAGATGAATTTATGATCTTACTTATTATGTATTGGTGTGTCAAATGAAGAAACTTATTAAGTGTAGAAAGGATAAGAGATACCACTTCGGCATTAACTGGACATGCGTACACACAAGAGTTGTTACGTGGATCCAACACACAATGTCACCAGCTATTGCGTCTCTCGCGCGATGCGTATGTTCTTTTATCCAACCTTTTTAAAGAAAGAAATTGGTTGCAAGATAGTAAGCATATAAGTGTCGAGGAGAAGATTGCAATATTTTTAACCATTCTTGGACAAAATGATGGATTTAGAGAGATAAAATATAGATTTCAACACTCGTTACGAACTATTCATATATGTTTTCATGAAGTTCTACAAGGAATGATGGAATTTGCGAGAGAAGCCATAGGGCCGACATGTCGGCTCGGCATAGATATTTGAGAGAAGTGTTTTCGGTATGTTTTATTTCTTTATATATTGGATTTTATTAAAGTTCTTAGTTTTTTATAGTTCTTTTTGCTTTAATTAAAGGGAGCAATAGGTGCACTAGACGGGACTCTTGTACATGCGATTGTGCCTCTTAAGCAACAATCTGCTTATAAAGGGCGAGGTGGCGGTAGATGTTACCAGAATGTATTAGGGATATGTGACTTCAATATGGTATTTACATATATTTGGGTTGGTGGGAAGGTATAGCACATGATTCTAGAATACTAAACGAAGTTGTATTCAATCCAACTTCTGGATTTCCAGTTCCTCCACCAAGTACCATCATTCTCAATTATTTTATAAACTCTTATTGCTTATTATAAATTTGGATGTTGTAACACTTACATATCATTTCAGATAAATATTATTTATGTGATGCTGCATATGCGAATGCTCGTGGATTCTTGGCTCCATATCGCAACACAAGATATTGGTTAGCAGATTTTCGACGTCGGCATGCTTTAACTAGTCAAGAAAAATTTAATCATGGACATGCACAACTTAGAAATGTCATTGAACGTGCTTATGGAGTCTTGAAAGCAAGATTTCCAATCCTAAAAGAGATGGCCCCTTATTCATTTCCGGTACAAAGAAACGTGGTGATTGCTTGTTTTGCAATTCATAATTATATAAGAAAGTGGAATATTCATGATGAGCTTTTCATGGAATGCGATGAAGAAGAGGGAGAAGAACCACAACCCGTGGAAGAAGAACCGGATGGACTACAATGGGACGCTCAAAGTACCCAATACATGGCAAATTTGCGTGATGAAATTGCAAACAATTTATAAGTTAAGCATTTTGTGAAGGTGTGGACTTAAATATTTGGGTACACTGCTTGTTTAGTGGATAGACAAATTATATATTGAAGAGATATCACAACACACTGATGATTGTGTTTTGTTAATGTCCATGTATTAATAGATTGGTGTATAAAGTTTAAGATGATGGATGGTCATGTGCTTTAGTAGTTTTCTCATTGGCCTTGTGAATTTTATTCTCTCTTTGAGTTCTAATTTGAGTTCTAGTTGGTGTTCAAATCGCTTGTTCGATATATACACTGATGTTTGTATTAAGAAAAAAAAATTTAAAGATTATAGTTAATCAAATATAATTCACATGATTTGTGAATACAAAAATAGTTAGTATTTTTATTAATGGATGAGTTACAATCAAGTTTGTCATTGACAAAAATTTATTTAGTCTAGGGGTAAAATAGTCATTTTCATCATTCAGACTGTTTATTCAATACAAAAAGTAAACAACATTATTCATTCACTGATTACTGCATATAGTCAATCTATATCCATACTGCTATCTATACCCATATAGAACTTAATCAGAAAAAAAAAAAAGTAAACAGCCCCTAACAATACTTGCGATTACGTTTGAATTGATTTTGATCCATATGAGCTTGGGAATTTTTTGCAAGTCTTTAGTTATTTTACTTTTAGCCTTTTAATGGCTTTTTAAGTAGAAAATATGAAAAACTGATTTAGTTATGATTATTCTTTTTTCGATCGATTTTGATTAGTTTTACTATCGAGCAATTCATTATATATCTAGAAATCGGTCAAGGGTTCAGTTCTAGTTTAAACAGGTCGAACTGGCACACCTAGTTTGTGTTTTAAAACCATATGTATAACAATTTAAGTAGATAAATGATATGTAGTTTAACACTTGTAGTAATAAAATAAATGGAAGATAAGTAGGTTATCCATATATTTGACGACATATTGTTCAAAACTTATTATTGATTTTATTCTACGTAGAATAATTAGTCACAATAAATAATCCAATTATTGTGGGCCGATTCATTTGTGTCATGTTATCGGTTGATAATTAATTGAAAAGAGGATAAATGATATTATCTACTTAGTTTTAAATTACTTCGGTATTGTTTGGTACGCGGGTATTATAGGAGATTCTAAGGGATTGAGCTTTTCAATTTAATAATCCCAATCCGTTGTATATTAACAATTATTGTTTGGCAACAAAAGGATGGTAGGACTTTTTGAAGAAGATATTTAAAATGGATTTTTATTTTTCCTTTTTTAGAAAGTCAAATACTCACACACATCAGCTGGTTAACATCAATATGAGTTGAAGAGAAAAGTAGAACATTTTTTTTTAACATAAAAGAGTAAAAGAAAATGGAAGAATGCTCTGTAGTCTCCCGTTGGAGGAGTGCTCAAAGAAAAGAAAAATCAAAGAAAAATGAAAGAAGCAGAGATAATGGGCAAAGAATAATTAACCTAACAGTGTTGAGAAAGAAATTGACAGATTAAGATTTTCGAAGAACTAAAAGTCAGAAACATAGGAGGCTCTGATTGTTTTACCGATCTACGACCAAAGGTTTGCAACTAACAAATATTAAAACGAAAATGTAGCAGAGCTGGACAAAATAAATAAATGAACGACGATTATTCTTCGATCGGATTTTCTTGGTGCAACAGCTCCTGGTGCAACAGCAAGCACCGGTTTAACTTGGGGGCGGTGATACCATGATAACAAATGAATTCCCTGAATTCCCTGTGGGTCATGACATATTATTGAGCCATATTATATACAGATTACACGAGACATAATGGAAACCCTAACGAGCCTTAAACTCACAAATGTGCTTGTACCTAGTCAAATATATCCTCTAATACAAACACCTTTCATCTACAATGGACGTTTAACGTGACAAATAGTCAAAAACTACTCACTTTTAATGTTAATTTGTCCTAGAGAAACTTTAAATTTTACGAGTGCACATACCTTTTTACGAAAAATGATTTATCATCCTAAAAAAGATTTCTAAAGTAACTGAAAATTTTACGAGTGAATATATCTCTGACCGGAAAATGATCTATCATCCTAACATTGTTTGTGGTTAATATGCACGGTGTCAATTATACGACAAGGATCTTGATCTACCGATTATCATTAATGGGTTAACAGAATTCCTTGTAGGTAAGTGACATAACATGTGGTTTATTTTGAGAATCAAACAAAGATTTAGAATGAAAAAGATGACATCTCAAATCATGATAAAACTCGTTTTGTGTAGCTCTTAGTTGACTCCATATGTCCATTTTTCTTGGTTGCCAGTATAATTTGTCAGCTCCTCAGGTTTGAACCATAGGTTAATTTCATTCT
Organism: Gnaphalium uliginosum; assembly: GCA_963930675.1. NCBI lineage: Eukaryota > Viridiplantae > Streptophyta > Magnoliopsida > Asterales > Asteraceae > Gnaphalium > Gnaphalium uliginosum. Next base: position 13,788,370 of record OZ005684.1, read on the forward strand.
TGGCAGTCTCTGGACCATCGCTTCCATGGATGATGTTCCTACAAACCAAAAGTGACAAAGTTATTATCTATGTGACCAATGGCTACTATGACGCTTTTGTTAGTCGAACTCATAATCATATTGAAAAAGAAACTAATAACGTTGTACTTCGCCCTGTAAAAAAATGCACCGTTTATCAGTCTCAAAATATCGTGTAACAATTGTAATAACCATATAGGAAAATTTTTGGATCAAAACTATATTTTTTTAATAAAATTAGATTAAAGCAGTTTTGATTAGTTTTCAGACCAAATTAAACCCAAAAGCAGTACCTTCCAACAACAATGGCCAAATCACCTCTGATGGTTCCAGGCTCTGATTTATAAGGATCTGTGGCACCGATAAGTTTACGCCCATATGTAATCACACCTTCTCCTTCCCAAACCTTTATAAGTGAACGATGATAATGTAAGTTTGCTTGTTTTTTCACAAGATGCATATATAGTAAAACAATTATATAATATCATACTACCATGGCAAGAACAGGACCAGAGCTGAGAAAGTTGCACAAGCCATTGAAAAACGGTCTTTCCTTGAGATCATGATAATGCTTCCCGGCAAAGGCCTTTGAAGGTACTATAAGTTTAATAGCTACAAGTTTGAACCCCTTACGTTCAAATCTCTGTATGATCTCCGATATCTGGAAAATAATTAATGAAAAGATTTAGTGTGTGTGTGTGTGTATATATATATATAGATAGATAGATAGATAGATAGATAAGGGAAATATGTGTTGTTAGTATGATGGTTGAACTAATTACAAGTCCTCTTTGCACACCATCAGGCTTAATGGCAATGAATGTTCGTTCCATCTATGAAGGTAAGATAAGTAATCATTAGTATTTCTCAAATAGAAATATACTGAAAGGAGATAGGAATTAGGATCTTATAATGCTGACAGTTATAGAAAATAAAATCTGCAATGATCTGCATACCTGTGCTGCATGTGCTTCTTGATCTTGAAGCATGTATGCTGTATTAATTTACATGTATAAAAAGAGAATGACGAACAACAATCTATGAGGTCGAATAAGATCAGAAAATAATATAGTATTTAAATTTGAACCTGCGGCCGGAAGTGCAAGAGCTCCGGCAATCCATTTATTGGACGTGTTTGAAGAATCGCTGAAAGAAACTAGAGCTGGCAGCGTTCCTTTAAAGAAAATCGTGGCAGCAGCTGCTGCAGCTGTTAGTCCTTCTACAAGCGAGAGAACAAATAAAGTAAATTATACAATTCGAAAACAACACATCTCTACATTAATTGTATCTAGACTCGGATCATCCAAAAGATTAACATATTGGTGGATACAACAATCCTTATTTTTCATATATGATAACCATGTAGGCATGTTGCCACATTGTAAATTGTCCCAATCTGCCAATCTGGTATGGTTCTCAGACACTGTAATACGTGTTCAGTTGTCATTTTATCTCCAACAAGGCTATGACAAGTAATGAAATTATCAATAAATCACCATGAACCAGATCACGCTCTTAGCGTACAATATACAATATGCAACCCCCACATATGATTGAACTAGTGTCTTAATTCATTTAAAACATTTCATTAACAAGTAATGCAATCATTGCACAAAATTACTATCAACCAGATCCACACTCGATTATGTACAAAGTAATACACACATAAATAAAAAATGTATATAACTCGTATATAAGTTACAAATAATATATGTGTGGTACTATAAACTCACCGGAGACCACTACATGTTTGTGCTTGGAAGCCGAAGAGAGAAAGGACCTAGCAGCTCGTGAAGCAGATCGGTAGATTTGAGAATTCATTCTCTTTATCGATTAATCAGAATATAAACAATCAAACAGAATTCAAAGTGAAAATGAAGATGTAAAGGTCTATTGATGGAGTTCTTATTAGAATGGAATGGAGTGAGAACAAAGGTACGGCCAACGTGTTTTGGTTTGGTATATTATTACGGAGAAAATGATACTTTTTTCTAATTACAAGGTGGCAATTTGAATAACATTATAAAAAGAACCCCTCTTTTACTTGGTACTTTGGTAGTTCAAAGTTGGTGTGAAGTGTAAAATTTAATAAATACTAAAGTGTATATAATAACGTTTAATCTGAAAGTTAACGTTGATAAAACTGTTGATTATGATATATTAATAACTTTAGATCGTAAATTGGTACTAATCAAATTTTAAGAAACTATAACATATAACCGAAATATTGCTAATAATTCATTAGTCCAGGGTAAAAATACTACCTTTGATTATGGTTATATAACTTATATTTAGAAAATCTGAAAATGTGTTTGATTTGTCGGGTTCAGAATACCTTAGATCCGAACTAGTGGGTCAGACCCAAATAAGGTTGGAATGTTTCATGAAGTTGGACCATCTTACTAAAAAACTAAAAAAAAAAGTATATTCATATGATAGTTTTCACTTCAATGAAAAATCTTTCAAAAAGTCACTAAACAAACATTTATTGTTTGTTACTTCCGTAAACAAATATGATAGAATTTGGAACATTGTGCGACTCAAGTTCTTGACTTACTAAGGAGACTGCAACATCTATAATGTATAATGTATGTACAAATAAACAAAATGGTAAACTGCTGTCAATAACTTATTAGCCAATCCAATAACTAGCAACTATGTACAATTATAATCAATCAATAATTACTGATTCTTCTGAATCGTAGTTTAATTTTCAATTATTTAACTCAATCAGCAACAGAGAAAAAAAGGGGGAAATAAAGTATAATGTTGAATTTGGAGATTCAGCAGCAGTATTATGTTACGATTCTTTTTAGTAAAACGCTCACATGATTCTCACGTGCAAATACTGACAGAAAACATGTGCCAGGCTTGTGACTTGTGGAGGGAAAGCCGTTGTTAGTTCCACTTGTGAGTGAATAAATAGCAATTTTAGATTGGGAAAAGTACGGTGGTGTTTTTAATGCACGAAATCTGCGAATCTTATTTACGTGTAGTGTTTTTAATGCATGAAACCTATGAATTAGCTCTATTATATGTACTTTTTGACCTGCCGAGTCCTTAACCGGTTACTAGTTGAATTTTTTTTTAAATGTATATGTGGCTTGACACGACATAAATTATCAAGAAAAGTGCGGTGGAGTGATGAATGCATTGCACCGCACTTGTGCCTGATGAGGTGGACTGATGATTTGACGTCTGACGTGTCATCGAAATATTGCAACCGGTGCCACATAAGTAAAATACATACAATAGAGTTAATTTACAGGTTTCATGCATTACAAACACTACCCGTAAGTAAGATACACACAATAGGCATTCATGTCAAGTTGAATGCATTCCACTGCACTTTTTCCTTATAGATTTCATTTCCCATTAGCTTGATCGATTGTAATTTCTCTCTCAATTCATTATGTTCTTGTACTTCTTAATTGAAATTTTGACTATAACCGGAAAAAGAAAAAAACACAGCAACCCTCACAAAAAAAAGTCACCCAAAGTCTCTTTCACCCATCATTAGAAAACCCTAAAATTCTCAAAAACCCTTTCCTCCGCTGCTTTTTTCGCTACCACCGTCTCTAGTGACATCGCGTTATATGGTAGGAAAGTGATCAGGCCAAGGCCAAAAATGGTGTTGGATTTGATTTCCATTAGAACTGCGGTTGCGACAGAGACAGTGACGATTTCGCGTCCAAAGTTTCATACATACAATGACGGTCAATTTTGTTACGTAAACACAATGAAGGTCAACGCATAGTTATATACATTTGCAACACTTAACCCTTTCATTGTACATTAAATGTGCCATGCGTATACACTGTTTAAATTAAAACTTTAAATATTAATCACAATAAATGGATGAGGTATTCATTTAACAGTATACGTGTGCATATACGGGTTTAAAACTATATATTAATAATAATTAAAAAAACTATGCTTAAGTTTCATTTTACATTAAATGTGTTATGTGTAAACACGAGTTTAAATTAAAACTCTATATTAAATATAATGAACGGATGAAGTATTTATTTAGTTAATAAAAGAAAAATTATACTTAGTTTCATTTTACGTTAATTATATATATATACGGATTTAAAACTCTATATTGATCAAAGAAAAAATCTGCTTAGTACAATCAAAAACTAAAATATGTATTATTTTTACATTAAACACTGGTCTTAAAACTAATGTATAATAAAACATATCTAGGTCACATTTTTTTAAATGTTAAATGTCCATCTCATTAATTTTACCGGTTGTTTAGGTTATAGGTTACCATCTTACCGGTTGTTAAATGTCCACGTCATTAATTTTACTCGTTGTTTAGGTTATAGGGTGTGTTTGGCATTGGATTTTTGAGGGGCTTTTAAGAGCTTAAGCTTATAATTTTAATAAGCCCCGGTCATAAACCTTGTTTGGCAACACAATAAAATTAGGACTTCTTGAAAAAATAATCCCTTAAATGAGAAGCTTTTTGAAATGGTTTATAAATAGAAACCCTAGAAACCCAAGCCCAGCTCTAACCCCAGCCCCAACTTCAGCCCCAGCTCCAGCTCCAACCCGTTGTTACCAAACACACTCCTAGAAAACCTCGACGACACCAATTGGCGCAAACGACCATATAAATATATATTCGGGCAATTGGCGCAAACGAAGAAATAGAAAACCCTAACGACACCAATCTCTCATTGATCGATTCAACCAGGAGGCCCAGCCCGAGGTATCATGTTCGTCTATGCATGTATATCATATCTTTAATTTCTGTTACCGTTAATTTAATTAAATTTCAAAAACTGTACGTAGTAAATTACGTTTGTAATCAACCTGCAGCTTACAATGATCATTATGGACACTAGTCTTTTGATGGATATGGATAAGACCCGATTTGTGCAACAACTAAACGCTATTCAACTCTATATTACCGAAAGATTAAGTGTAAATTCATTACGTTTCCTTCTTTTTTCTTTTAACTAAATTAATGCATATATAGGGTTTCTTTTTGTTGTTACTGGTTACTTTTTTTTTCTTTTTCTTTTTCTTTTTTTACAGGTTAATTCGAAGAATCTGGTGGGTGTGATAAATGGATGTAACACCCCACTCTCTAAATATCATTTTATATTCGAAATATCGGAAGCGTCTGGTCAAAAGATACTTTTACAATATATGCTAAAGTTATATTGTTTAAAAACATAAAACATACATCAGTTTGGGTGTTATACAGTACAAATCCCATCATCATGTATCAAAACAAAATCAGAGTAGCTGGTCGTCAAACATCCCATTAAACCAAAAGCTTCTTGCCCATCAATTAATCAAACATTAACCTGCAAGAAGTAGGGTGGTGGAATTAGCACACGGCTAAGTGAGAAGAACTGTAACCAACAGTCTAACTCAGAAATAACAAATCTGTTTACAACGAATAATCGTAAACACACAACGTCAAAGAGGACCGGTGGTTCCTGAGGTATCCTCCAAGGAACACTTAAAATCAACTGCAGGCCAATACAGTGATTAACCGATAGCTTGTTACTATCTTCACCAACAACAGTTCCTATCAACTATGTGTATAAGGAACCCCTGTTTGGCCAAACAATAGTAACTAAGCCCAACCATTGTTGACCTCTGAATATACATCTCACATATGCCCAATGGCCAAATATCACATAATCCATAATCATCATGGATAATATAAACAACCCAGACTAAACAGTCTATCAACAGTAGTATTACATCACCCGTTGTAGCCAAACATGTTACAACTAAATCACATTGAGGATCACAGATCCACTCACCTGTCGGTCTCAGTCAATCAACTCAGAAGTCTAATATTACTGAGTCTTCTGCTTATCTGAGAATACAACAAATAATGAGTTTGTAACTCATTCCATAATCATATAACATATTTAAACAAGCAGGTAAAATCCTGAAGTCTAAGAAAACAAACGTTCAATCCGAAGCGACATCAGAAAGTCCCGAAACGATGTTTAAAACCGAAAAATGCCATTTTCGACCCCAAGAGGACCCCTAAAGGCCAAAAACTGCCTAGGCTCTTAGAATAGAGCCTTGATTATTGGGTCGTTTTCGAGTGACCATGCGAATTTCGGCCCAATCCGAGTTAGTGAAATTTGTCACTCAGTCGCGACCCTGAAAACACTTGCGCAATTTCAAAATTTGCAAAACAAAATTTAAAAATCTCAGTTCGCAGGGACCTCAGTTCGCTTCGCAGCAAACTCAGTTCGCAGGAACTCAGTTCGCTTCGCAACTCGGTTCGCAGGGCAAGAACTCAGTTCGCTTCGCAACTCGGTTCGTAGCCCAACTCGGTTCGCAGCACAGCATCTCAGTTCGCAGAACAACTCAGTTCGCAGGTCAACTCAGTTCGCTTCGCAGTCAAGCATTGCGAACTGAGTTCATCTTCTGCAAACTGCGAACCGAACCTGCTGTTACCAGGAAACCCGAACTTTTATTTTCCAAAACTCACAAATTCGACTTCCTAACATCCTAACAAGTTTTCTAACGACTTAAATACATCAAATATCATCATATAACATATTTCAAGCTTCTATTTCACAAGAATTTCATGATTTGGCTAATTTCTTAAAACCAAGTTTATAACTCTAAATTCTCACCTGTTACAATAAGAACGAGATGATGATGATATGAATTTCGACTTTGAATCAAGATGATGATGATGAAATGATTATAATTTTACAGAAAGTTTTCTTCCAAGTTTCAAAAACTCAATTCGCAGAGTATTATGGAAGTTTTGAGAACTATACAGAAAATTTGAGAGAATATGTATATATATATATATATATATATATATATATATATATATATACACTCTAACCCAATACCATTACAATTTTAGTTCCCTTCTTAATCTATTGTCTGGAACCTAAAACCATTTTGCGAAACCAACTATTTTATTTTACCGTCAACTAGTTCGGTTTAAAACAAGGAATTATTTATTAGTCACAATAATTCATTTATCCTTTTGACTAATATTATCAAACATAATAATGCTCAAATATTCCTAACACATTAAATAATAATTTAAAGTTTAGAGAAATTACCGGAATACCACTAGGCCCTTAAAGTGGATGTTACAATGGAACAGATGGTGAAGTGGTTCTACTACGGCTATCTGAAATTTAATTAAACCATCCTCTTGAGCTCACTTGAATAACCTAGTCATAGTTCCAAATACCCAATCGAGAAAACCATCCTCTTGAGCTCTGTAACAAACCGTACATCTTTGAATAACCTAGTCCGTATCAATGAAGTTCCCAAGACATCACGTCCCTATACTCACAACATCAAACCCCAAGTTTGACAATGTTCATCTATTCTTTTGCACGGGACCGCAAAGAATGATAAACTCGAATCCAAAACCCGGATCCCAAGAAAATCTCTCCGCAACAAACCAATAATCGAACCCGATCATCGACTCCATTACCGCGGTCGCGAAACAATCACCGTCACAACGCAACCGGCCTCCCACCGTGTCGTCACGTTACAAGCCACCAGAAAAAACCCAAACCTGTTTAATCTAGACAAACAACTCGCCGAGCACAATTCATCTTTTTTTCTCCAACTACTTCCATTCCTAAATGGGCAAATGGCTCAAAAAGGTAAGCAATTTGTCAAAATTTGACAATAAGCGGAATATGAGTTTTGTCGATGTCCTAAAAGGACCTAACTTTTCAATTCGTGCGATAAAAGGATTCAAGTTGCAAAAAATGTTCACTTAAAGGTAAAATTACAGTTTTAATTTGAAAACGTGTCATAAAAGGATTTCACATTTTAAAATCATGCCTTAAAAAGATTTAACATTTTGAAATTATGCCAAAAAATGATTTAACACTCAAACTGAAATTAGGGTTTAAACACTCAAAAAGTAAAATTAGTGTTCATATAGTATTTTTGCTAGGTCAATAATGTCACGTATTAAATGAATATATGATATATAAACCCCAAAAATTGATAAGAATAATATCAAACGGTAATTTTACCCTTAATTGATTTTTTTTGCAACTTAAATTCTTTTATGACACGATTTTATAATGTAAGTCTTTTTAGCACAGCAATAAAAGTCATATTTCATTTATTGTCAAATTTTGACAAATACATTACTTTTTCGGGCTATTTTCCCTTCCTGAATATTAGTCACAGTATCTATGGATTAAAAACTGTAACTACTGTACCCCTTTCATTAAAAATTGTAATCATTGATTTACGTGTTCTCCGTCTCTTTTTCCTCCTTCCTATATCTTCCTTGATGATTAAAGCATAACGATTGAATTTACGCATTATTTTACGCATATTAGTCACAATATCTATGGATTAAAAACATAACATATTTTAGGCATTATTATGGGTTTTCTCTCCAAACGTGAACTTTAAACTAAAGGAGAGGGACAAACGGATCTGGGCTAGAAAAAAGTGGCCTAGTGTATAAAATTTTATTGTAGTTAACACTAAAACCACTGAATATATCCCTAAAATTCACCAAGCTTCATTTCCCTTTTACCTCTTTTAACTTTGTCTCCATTTCCTCTTTACCTCATTCACAAGGTATGGAATATCTTGTATATGATTGTTTTACATATGACTGTCTTTTGTTGTTTTACATTGTTTCTATTTACCTGTGCTGTTATAGCAATTTTGGCTTGTTTTCAACTCCAACATTGATTTACTATAGTCTTAGATTCTGTTAGCTTCTTTTACGCATATATTTTATTTTAAGTTTTGTATAATTTGTTGTTTGTATTTAGTTAGTTATTTGGGATTTAATAGTGTGTGCATCTCTGTTATAAGGAAATACTAGATACTTGTAATGTTATGATTTTAAGTTTAAATATTTCAATTTTTAAAGTTTAACAAAACCACATACAGGGACTATGACTATTATATATTATTTAGTTAGAAGTATATTTGCATTTACCAAATATGAATCTATGTTTTTATTACAGTTGTTGAATTTTTTATCACACAGTTTTTGTGACTATGACAGAAGAACAAGACTATATCTACCGAGCTTATTATTAGTAATCCTTAAAAAGAATTTATCAAGATGTTAGTACCACGTGGTGAGTTGAAGGGATGTTAAATGATAGACCTGTTAAAGTTAAAAAGTTGAATGTGCTCACGGGGAGTATATTGAGAGACGGATTATTAGGGTTCTTGTAGGAGAATTGATATTGGTTATCATTCATCAATTTCAAAATAAACAAGTAAGCTAATCTTTTCATTTCAGATTTGTACATTTCACCTCCAAAACAATTATATATAACAAACAAATTAGGATATTATAACAAATATATATATATGAAATCAACAATTAAATTCACACTTACCATGTTTGTCATCACACACCCTGTTACTTTTGATGTTCTCCATGATCAGTTTGAGATCTCTACAAGGTTTAATCACTTCTACAACATAACCAGCACTCGTTGCAAATACGCCCACCATATTCTCCGAATGAGACTGTAACAAAAATGGTAATCAAAAGAAACACTATATATAGATTAGATTAGATGCATTAATTAAAAAAGAAAAAAAAAAAGGTACGTACATTTAATTTGTTAGTAGTATAGAGTTCAATAGCATCAGCTTGATCCTTAAACCTAGCTGATCGGGTGCTTTTAAACCACTCACTAGTGTCCATACAGATAATTGTAAGCTGCGGATTGATTACAAACAAAATTTATTACAGTTTCTGAAATTTAATTAAATAAACGGTTGCACAAATAAAAGATATGATATACATACACGAACATGTCGCACCCCCAAGACACGTGGCAGCTGAAGGTAGGGTGTTGCGTTGGGGGCGCCGACCAAATCAAATATCACAACACAAGAATTACAACAAACGACCTCTATATGAGACGTTTCAAAAATCATTACATTTCGTAATTACAATGTTTACATATGTTTTGCCAAAAGTAGAGTACACATCTAATACACAATTACAACATATCATAATGCAAGCTAATCCCTGTTGTTTGTGAAAAATATGCGACTCGAGCTATCTCCTTGCAAAAGCAAACCTACTGCGGTTGATCTCAATACATACTAAAAGGGTCAACATAAAGTTAGTGAGTTCATAGGTTTGTAAACAGTTGATATAACATCGTATGGAACTCAAGATTTCCGTTTGTATCATTCAACAATGATAAGTAATGTATTGCAAAAAGCAAAAATAGTGTATATTGTTGCCATGAGCTCATAGTTCGAGCTTAACTGTGGTGTTGGGTCACAATCAAGTGCCACGATCGGGGTGCCTCCCAGCGAGTGCCTTATCCAACACTCGTAAGAACAAATGATAATGCATCCGTTTGACCAGTTAGCGCGACTAACCCGGACGGGGGGAGTCAATCCCAAATAGTACTATTCATTAACATTCACGCTATAACGATACTAACAAACTATGATGTGGGGGACTTTCAGAATTAGTAAAATAACTCATGCAACCAATATTTCGAGTTTAGTACTTGTGTTCACATGAAAATAGCGGTATAAAAGCAGTTGTATGTATTCTCACCCCAGTTAGAAAACAGTAAAAAGGAGCTATGAAACTCACCTGATATTAGCAAGCAAGTAGCAAATAGTAAGCAAAACGTGTTTTCCAAATGCAACCTTCTAACGTCCTAAACGTATAAGGTTGTGTAAGTAGATGTCTCAAAAGACCATCTATAGTGATTGTATAAGTGGGGGTTAATGTCCACTTAACCCAATCATGTAGGTGGAGGGTTAATGTCCACCTAAGTTAATCGTGTAGGTGGAGGGTTAATGTCCACCTAAATAAATCGTGTAGGTGGAGGGTTAATGTCCACCTATGCTAGTTCACTCAACTAGAATTGTCCATTTGTTCAGTTATCGTTTGTGCTTAGAAAACATGTACGGGTCGTTGGTGATATTTTGTGAGAACACAGATTTGATTAATTATGTTATGCATATTTCTAATTTCCAGTTATGGGTAATTGATCAGTGTGGTAAGGGGCGAAGCCCATTAATGACGGGGGTCCGGGGGCAGCGCCCCTGGTAGCGGGGTCCAAGGGGCAGAGCCCCTGGCTGGGGTCGAGCTTTAATAAAAACGTATCGATTTTGTGTTTTTATTTATGCTATGTGCGACACTAAGGTATTATGCGACACAAAGGCTTGTGTCGCAAATGTGACGATTCGGGTGCTATAGCGACACAAAGGCTTGTGTCGCTAATGTGACGATTCGGGTGCTATAGCGACACAAAGGCTTGTGTCGCTAATGTGACGATTCGGGTGCTATAGCGACACAAAGGCTTGTGACGCTAATGTGACGATTCGGGTGCTATAGCGACACAAAGGCTTGTGTCGCAAACTACTGGGCTTCTGCGACACAGAGGCCTGTAACAGGTCGGTTTTGTACATTTTATTTCGTGTTCTAAATGTTCGAATAAAAATTCGAGAAAAATCTATGTTGTTCCTTAGTATGTTAGCTCCTTAAAATAATTTTTCCAGAATTTTTGGATATCCCTGAGTGTTTTTAAAAATTCCGTTTGTTCCCTGAGGTCAGAAAGTGACCAATCCGGATACATGCAACAAGATCAGATTTCTGGGCAAAATGTACACATTTTTAGAAAAAGTCATCTAAACGACATTTGTACCTAACAAAATTTGTGAACTTTTGGAGGCAATTTCAGGTCATTTAGAGGTGTACATCTCGAGTTATGATTAAAACAAGAAAGGTGAAATTTCTGAGTTTTTGGACAGCCCGTATACATGTTTTTGTAAAAATCATTTCGGGTATCAAACGAACTCCAAAAATCGTGAAACCACTTGGAAATGAAAGCTAACTTCTTGAACTTAAGTTTTCTCTTTTGAATCGTCCATTTTGGTCAAGTTTTGAGTGAGAAACATTTAAGTCAAATTGGTGTTAAATCTGGACAGAATTTGCATGTGTTGTTCTTGAATGTTTTTAGTTATGAAAAACGTTTTTATGTAATATTTTGGACATATCTTTGTTAAGTGAACTCTTTAACATGTTTTTAAAGGTATTTGGATAGAGAATAACTTTTCTTACAAAGGGGTTGGTGATTTTTGAAGAGACGTTGTTGGAAGAGCTTGAATCTTGAGTTTTTAGCTTGATTTTCTTCTTGGAGATGTGATGAACACTATGGTGGTGATGGTGGCCGCTTTTGGTGGAGGTGGTGGTGTTCTTGGGCAGATTTTGGCAGAGGAGAAGGGAGAAAAGAGAGTTTGTAGGTGAAAGTTGTGTGTGTAAATGAGGAAAAAGGAAGGAAATGAGGAATAAATAGGGTGGGCCTTTGGGCCGATTTTTGGGCCTCTTGGGCCGAACTTGGGCTCAGTTGGGGCGGCCCAATTGGAGCCTTGGGCTTGCACATTTGTTTTCTCAAGCCCGCGTTACGTTATTCGATCGGTAAAACGTTATTCGCGCGCGTAAACATTAAATATTTAACGTTAAAATTTTGTGTTTTATTTTTGATACAAAATCACTATTTTAATTTGACCAATATATTTAAAAATACATTATTGAACCTTCTTAAAATATTTGTCGGTTTCGTTCGGGTGTCGGGCGCGATTCGCGCGTTTTCGTTGCGTTTGTTACGTTTTAAGCAAAACGTCTAGGTTTTTTTCGTATATTATTATTTAACAATAATAAGATAGGGTAAATAATTACTATTTAATTTATAAAATAGATTTATATTATTTATGAAAAGTTATCATCAACGCCGTATAGATTGTCGGACCTCGTCCGGTTGTTTCGCGTAATTACAAATAATCACGTAAGCGTATATAAACATATACAAGTAGTGACAAGTATTTAGCCTAATCAAATACTAAATACACGTAATTATGGTTCTAGCTTAAGGTAATCATTACCCTAAAGTGTCGGGTGTCACACGTGATACCTCAGGGCCTCCCTGGTTGAATCGATCGAGCAGAGATTGGTGTCGTTGGGGTTTTCTATTTCTTCAATATATATATATATATATATATATATATATATATATATATATATATATATATATATATATAATATACACGCTACAGAATACAATTCCTCTTATTACCCATAAGCCCCTCCAAAATTAAACTAATTACCTAACTACACCACCACTTGTGTTATTAGGCTAAACGCAGCAAACCATTCAGGTAAGAAACACTATGATTTTAACTAATTCACCCGATCACAAAAATCACACATATGCCTTTATTCATTATACTAATTTCTTTCTAGAAAAAGCTCTCTTTAAAGTAACCGTGTCTAATTTATTTTATTGATCATATATATATATAATATATATATATATAAGGTGGAGATTAAGAGAGAAGTAAAAAATAGGGAAGGGGAAAGCTATTTCTAGCCGTACATTCTGGTCAACTCAAAAGTCAATGCGGTGGCAAATTGTAAATAACTCAAAAAAAAATTAGAGAATATTAATATTCATTTGGAAAGAATGTTAATTAAAATTACAACTTAATAATTTTAAATATTCTTTTACGATGAATGTTAACTCATATACATTATTATACACTGATAAATGTTAAGTTATCTCATTCAACAATGTATAAAAACATATATAAGTTAATATTCATCATAAATTATTGGTTATGAATATTAATTATAATTTTGATCAACATTAATTCCAAATGAATGTTAATGCTCTAAATTTTTTTTGTGAAATTCGATGGTTAATGAAGACTATAATTAAATTAATTACTTGTTTATAAGTTTTGTATGTTGAAATTCGTTTAATTTTATTGTATTCATTGATGAATCAAAATTTTCACAAAAACCCAAAAGTTATATCCAAAATTCTTAATATTTGATGAATATGAATTATGACGAATTGAAGATATGTATGAATGTCTTTGATGGATTTGAAATTTAAAATGTTTTGATTGATTTACATGCTTTAATTTTGAATTTTAAATAAAAATTGATGAAATGGGTATTGTATATGAATTGGAGAAGATACAAGGAAATGTGTGGTTGAGGTTTACTTCCCTCCGTCCCTCAAATTTAGAACTTTCCTCTTGATCCTTCCTATATATATATATATATATATATATATATATATATATATATATATATATATATATATATAAACAACACTTCGTACTTGCAGCTTTATATACTGATGATTTTATCTTGTCAATTCAACATTCCACAACACAATTTAACATTCTACAAATTCGTTTTACAGTTTATGTTAGATGATGATGATGAATAGAACGGATTCTGAGTTGATTAGATGATTTAGTTATGTTCCGAATCTAGTCAAGTTTTAAAAATCATAGAAGTTATTAATTTGAAATTTGGTTTCCGGGTAAAACATGATGTGTTCTACAACTCTTTAGTTTTAAGTTTTTGCTTTCGGACTCTAAATGAGTCAAACGGGTCTTTTTATGAATCTCAACATATTGGCTCTCTTAAATGGTTTTATAAAATTCACATATACCAGAGTACTAGTTTATAGATGAAAAAATATTTAGAACGTTTAGATGTAAGATTTCGGGTGGATATATTGAACCCAAACATGTGTTGTGGTAGACATACTACATACTTATCGACCTATGCTTATTGATCATTGAAGGTGAATTCGGTCGTTAAATATAAATGTTCCCGTTCTCTCTATCCGGCATTGCCAAAGATTGGTTCAAGATACGTAATAATAAGATAATCAAGAATTGGGGTGACTTGGAACACGAGTTCTATAGTCGATTTTATATCGAACCCGAGGAGTATGTACTTCGAACCAAAATATCCAAATTCAAGCAAGCGGATGGAGATGACCTTCATGATACATGGAAACGTTTCAAGAGATCACTGAATAGTTGCCCAGAAATAATCTATACATACGTGCATGGAAAAGTACATTTCTTCTGCAAAGGATGCAACGGGCATACAAAGAAACTACTTGATTTATGTTCTAAGGGTCCGATACGAGATCAAACACCAGATGACACGTACGATGCGATTGAAAAACAAGCGAAAGAGTCAAGATATGCGGACCCGATGATTCCAAAGAAGATAGACGAGCAACTACAAATACGAGAATGGTTGGTAAGATGGTGAATAATGTTGATAATAATAACGTAAATATTCATGTTTTGCAGGATAGTGTTAACTTACAGGTATCCAAGAAAAACGATGACGTTCAACCGATTTAATTTCTTCAATAAAGGAAGAGATACAAACATAATTGCCAAGTCAAAACTGTGATCAACCGCCGATGGTTGAATCCATCTCTCCCACTGAAAATCTACCACCAAAGGAGTCCTCACTCAAGGACATGTTGAAGAAATATGTGGAAGCATCGGAAAAACGTCAGGTCAAGTTTGAAAAGACTCTTCAAAGACAACAAACTCTAATCGAAAACCTAGCAAACGAAATGAAAAATGAAAGGGGTCTCAAAGTACTTATTAGAGGTGATGCAAAACCTCAAGGTGAAAACGGAAGAAAACACCATCAAAATGGAAAGTGGAAAGAAGCTTGTTGATCCTACATCGAGTGTTCTACCGAGTGAAGCTCTCAATCCACCGAATGATGGTATAAAGGACAAAATGCAATCCAAATGCTCAGAAATTACATCATATGTCCCGTTTTCTTTTGCAAGTCACCAACCGAAAACTTATTATTTTAATCCATTTGTATGTCTTGTTCAAGTGTCACAATAATCTTCGGAAGATTATCTTCTTGTGACTTTAGTGGATTTTATTTATTTATATTCGATCAAAGGTCCCTACATTTTATTTGTCCCATTATGAAACTCGTCCACATTACATAAGTTTGAATAGGACAATAAATGTTTTAACGGATTAAACCACTGCAAAAACAGAAAAATTATATATATACAATCGTAAAACATAACATACATGAGTTCAATGTAAAATGCTAAAAAAATGTAGAATGGAAGAACCAATAGGAATGCTCAATTTTCTTTAAAATCCAATTTTCACTCGAATTTTTAAAATTAAATATCTCACAAACGGCATGACTAAAAATTATAAAAATTACATATTCGAAATCAATGTTTTTTTATCTTCGATTAGAGACCCGGCAAGCTATAGTTTCGACAAACTTTTTTTTCTTCATTTTTGTCGGGTCTTAAAAAATTCGATTTATATAATCACATGTGATATTATGTATAATCACATGTGACTTAATGTATAATTATATGTGCTTTATTATAAAAATATAATATTTGTACACAATTATTTATCAATGGTGGGTGTTAACTCACACATGATTACGACTTAATATTCATTCACATAAATAACTATAAATAAGATTTTAAGAATTGCATTCGTTTACGGCCAAAATCACATGTGATTATAGATTTGAGGTTTAATCACATGTATTTTAAATTTTCAAATGAAGTATGTGATAATAACTGATAATTCACATGTGATTTCACCTTTATATTTATTTACATGTATAATTATAAAAAATTATTTGAATTTCGTATTTATTTACACTTTATTTACATGTGATTACTAATTTAATGTTTAATCACATGTGATTATAACTAAAAAAATTTCTGAAGGTTTATTAAATTATCAAATAAAATATTTTTATGTGATTTTAAACTTATAATTTGTAACTTTGATTATTCACATGTGATTATAGCTAGTGATTTAAAACTTATAATTTGATTGTAAATATATTCACATGTAAGTGTTAAATCACATGTGATTTAAAATTACGAATTCACATGCCAATTAGAAAACGAACAAAAATCGTCGAAAATATGTCATGTGAGATCTCTAATTAAAGATAAAAAGACGCTGATTTTAGCGGTGTAATTTTTATAATTTAAAGATATACGGTTTGTGAGATATTTAGATTTAGAAATAAAGGTAGAAGTGGGTAATTGACATGGAGCAATCCTATTGGTTCCTCCATTCTACATATTTTTAACATTCTACATTGAACTTTTATCTCTCACATATATGTACAATCCACACCATTATATATATATATATATATATATATATATATATATATATATACATACTAGGTCTTGAGCCCGTGCGATGCACGGCCATTTATAAAATACAATTATATTGATTTATAAGTTTAATTTTGTTAATTAAAGGATGTAATTATCATTGAAAATGAAAATGATTAGTAAAGTAAATCAAACTATAATGGTTGGACTTTTATTTATTTTTCATACATCAAGTATGATGTAATATCCTCATTTCCTTATAAGCTATTGAAATTTGGACATGTGCTCATCTCTCATGGTAACACCCATCTTGTCATCATGTGAATGACAAAAGTAACAATCATCAGTTTCAAAATTATGTTAAATTTTAATACATTTGTTGAGTCCTTACAATGCACGTTACTTCAAAAAATAAAATTAATCATATGTTTTTTTTTAAGTTTTCAATTATATTAATATTGTTAAAATTTTATTATTAAAACTCAATAGTAATATATACCAAAAGGTAAAGAAAATAATCAATTTCATATATTTTATCAAAACTAAGTTCCTTAATACATTATAGTTGATGATGAGAATATTAGATAATTGTAATGTATGAGATATTAACAAGAAAAATTAATTTATTTTATATGTAGAAAAAGATTCGTTATTTTATAAATGTAATTCAAAAATTTTAAAAGCTAAAATAATAATAAATAAATAATAAAGTATAATAAAATTGAATTAAACCTCTTCACAAAATAGAATGTAATAGTTTGTTAGGAATTTACAATTTTGAAAACCTTTAAGATGAGAGTGTTAGAAATTATGAAGAATTTTAAGGAAAAAAACTAATTTGATGATGTGACATAATTAGGAGACTATTAGTAAAATGTAAGTAGATGATGTGGCATTGCTAATTTAAGATGTTAAGGGGAAAAAACTAATTTAGTAATGTGTCATAATTAGAAGGCTATTAGAAAAAGGTAAGTAGATGATGTGGCACTGTTAAGATGTAAGAAAAAATCTTTATTTTATATATATATATATATATATATATATATATATATATATATATATATATATGTTGTCTCCACCAAAATTCGAATCGGCAAGCTCTTGATTGATAGGCTCACCTCGTACACAAAGCCAAAAGCCCGTTGGTTATGTTATTGTTACTTTTAAGACAAAGACGTACAGTTGTGACATCGTATAGGACAAAATCTTTTAGGCCATCATACGTTCAAACCCCCATTCTTCTTGCCGCCTCTATGAAAACATAAATCAGCACGTACACCCCATCTCATTTCAAATAGTTGCTTCACATACGCGCAGTTGTATGTTCTCTTCACTTGTTTCTTTTTCTGTAACACGGCTATGTAACAATTTTTGCAAACAAGTTCATGAGGTTCAAACAAATAGATGAAGTTTAGCTTTTTAGCAAGGGTTTGAAACACGCTGAGAGCAGCAAATCAAGCCAAAGTTGATAAATACAATATGTAAATATATACATGGCAGTTCAATTGGCAAATATGTCAAAACCAAATCAAAATGACAGATTTAATGTTCCCAAAACATCTGAAATTGGATATTAAGCAAACTCATTCCCTTTTGTTGTTTTACATTGAAGGACTGATGTCATCACAATCATCAAGAATGCAAACAGTTATAAAATATTTGAAATGTTGAATTCACATTCAACCATATCTTTATGGACAAAAGTTTCAAAATGGTTTAAATTTCTAATAAGCCACAACAACTGTTCATAAGTGAAGTTGAAAAGAAAAGACGAGTCTTATTCTCTCTTGTAAAAGCTTCATCAACTTCATAACTCATAAGCAACCACCCAACTGTCAATAAGGAAAATGAAGGAATTAGAGGTGTTAATGCACAAAAATGTCACTACACATAGAATTTTAGATCTAAAAGGTATGTAGATGAAATGATCGGGCCCGTGAGGCCTCACGTGGATAGTTAATAAGCTCGGCAACCCAGAGACAAGCCAAGCTTGAGCTTAACATGGCTCAGGCTTGATCACTAGACGAGCCACAATGAGGCGAGCCCATCAAGCCTATAAGAGGCATACTGTAACTTTTATTTATTCCGTTAACTACTCCTTGTCTACTATTTCAAAGGATTGTTTTCATTATAAAGGAACATCTGAACAAGCTCAAGCCAGCATGAGCCCGTGAATAAGGTGAAATTGAGGCTATAGAAGCTGAACAAAAATTGAGCTTATACAAGCCAATAGCGGCTGAGCTCATGTTTAGACAACTGATGGCTTAAGGCTGTGCCTAAACACTTTATAAGAAGAGTACCTCTTCACAGGCTAGATAGTTGACTAAACACTTAGGTGGAAGTCTATCAAACAAGTCAAAGAACATAAAAATATATCAAACAGCAGCTGCTAAGCTCAAGGTTATCAGCATAATAAATAATACATAACACATAACGAATAACGAATAACGAATAAAAAATAAATTGCTTACCATAATGGCATCAATCTCCTCTTGAGTCATTGGTGTTCGTTTGGGTTGAAGAGACGCTTTTCCCCCTAGAGTCTTTTCAGACGGGGCAGACCTTGAGAAAAAGTTAGAAGTAACATCACTGGAAGCAGGTGCTTGGGTCTGAGTCACGGAACCTGCAGGATAATACAAGTATATATCCATACTTAAAACATGTTATAAGAAAAGCGCTACAAAAGATCACATCATATTCTAATTGTTATTAATTGAACGCTTAAAAGGTAAAACTATACAACATTTGGTAGTTGAAGTTAGTTACTAATAAATCCTCAAAGAGTATTATCAGTTATCCTATTAAATAAATTGCATCATATCTTCCATCATTTATATTTCAAATATATAATATTTGCAAAATAACAACCTACATTCTCCTAAATGTATGACAGACATTTTTGTAATGCTCTGACTACCATGACCTCAACATAATACTGGAGTGGATTAACTGTTTTACGTAGCTTTTTAGCTTATTCATTATGTAGATGTGGAGGGTGTTTGGGGGGACTTATTTTGATTGCTTATTTGCTTAATAAGCTCACCTATAAGTGTTTGGACAAGCCATAAGCTTATTTACGAGGGGACTCAAAATAAGCTAAAAAATTCTAGTTTATTTGCTTATAAGCAATAAGCAACTCAAATAAGCTCCCCCAAACACCCTTGCAATAAGCCCTTTTTAGTTGCATACAACTTATGGCTTTTTAGCTTATTTAAGACGAATAAGTTTTTTTTTGGTACTGGAACTTATTCAGAGGGTGTTTGGGGTAGCTTATTTGAGAGGCTTTTTAACTTATTGCGTTATGATACAACTAAAAAGCTCTTGAAGAGTGTTTGGGGGAGCTTTTTTGCAGAGCTTATAAGCTTTATTGTGAGGGTGAAAAGCTAAAAGCCAAAAGCCTCATATTTGGAGCTTTTTCTTAATTCGTAAACTAATAAGATAATAAGCATAAGCTCATGTTCAAGGCCGATGAGAGATTTGGCGTAAGGTGTCACAATTTTGCAGGAAAAATAACTATCCATTCGTTTCATAAGCATATACTTCAGTAATAGGGAAACGATAACCTAATCAAAATTAGGTCAAATTATCAATTCATAAATATATCATAATCCGAATCATGTTTATACATAGACTCAATTGAGATATACATACATAAATTAACGAGAAATGACCTAATCATATAATTATACAAACGAATTATTAATTCCTATATATTCATATATATAAATATAAATGAATACAAACCGGAAGGCTTTGGATGACGTTGTGGAAACTTGATCCGGGGAATATGTTTCAACGCTTGCGCTGCTGGTCCCATATCTCGGTCGATGTGCGGTAACGGCGACGGGGGCTGTGGTGACGGCCGCGAACGTGACGGAGGAATTATTTGCGGTTGCAATTTACGGGAAGGCTTTATTTGCTTATAGAATGATGAAAAAAAGTGATGGCATTTGGTTAGTATTGCCATTTTTTTTAGTCTAATGATTTGTGAAAAAAAGTTAAGAATATTTACTGATTATTTTTCTATCTATTTTGGGGCAAATTTTTACACGAATCAGTTATTAGTTTAGATCACGCACAATGTTTATAAAAATGGATCGGATTGTTTTATACTTTGTTGATGATTATACTCTTATACGTAACGGCTGAGCAAGAATATAATAATTTTTGTTTTTAGTTGGATTATTTTTATTTAGTAAATAATGTTTTAAGCTTACAATTATACTTTGGATTATTGGTTTTTTTAAAGTTAATTCACCAAATATACGAAATGACCTAATAATCTTCGGGAAGTGTTGCATAGGTTCATATATGTTACTAGGTTTTTGACCCGTCCGATGGACGGCTAATTTTTATGTTATTAAATTTTATTTATTAGTATAAATATTTTAGTGTTGTATAAAATAAGTATGTATAGTTTAGGTATTATCTTTAAAAACTATTCTCCCCTTGTTATTATAAGTGCTAGTTATAATTGTATTGTAAATCAATATTTAGTTAATTCATTAATGCATTTGTCCAAATTTAGGTTCTAGTTTGCAAATTAACTTTATAAGTTGATGTTATAAACCTTTATAAATCAAACATACAATCTTAAACCTTCAAACGATATAAATCTTGAAAACTATTAAAAGCTCACGTCTAATTAATCAAGATTTGTTAATAATTACAAGGACTATAAGCACAAAACACGGTCGGTTTAAGTAATCAAAATCTCATTAAATGGTCGCATATGTTAAGAGAAGACGATAGCTATAGATGGAGGCATATCACTTGTTTCACGAGATTTGAACTCTCAAATGATGAGTTGTGAACTGTTGTTTGAACCCTCGATTTTATGCACAAACCATATGTGACCAGTTGTGAATATTCTCGTTAACTAATTTTTCTAGTAGATTTTACCAAAATATCACAAAAGTTATAAGGTTACCCGTGTAATACACGAGAATGTAAAACATATATATTTATTGTTGTATTTATAAATGGCTAAGAAATATAATGAAAACATTATCTAGATATCGTATGGTTCAAGTAAACATGTAAAATAATTTTGTTTATACCCGAAAGATTAAAGTGTAATGACATAAAAATACATAAGAAACAAAAACCTTTAAATCCAGGTTCCTTATATATTTCTTATTATTATATTTTGATTTATATATTGTAAAGTTTCTTTATTTCCATGTGTGACCTTACACAATGAGATTTTATCAATGTATCTCAAGTCCTACGATTTTTTTTATAGATTTAGAATTGTAAAAGAATAAACTTGTGATACATAATAAGAGATTTAAATGTGAAGATTTATGATGAGAATTGTGAGGACTTTTAACTAAAAAATAGGTAGAGTCACAATGATTTTAGTTTTAGAATTTTAGTGACACCTAGAATTTTTTAAGAAGCTATGAAAATGACACGTATGATTTTTGCTTATTTGTCAAAAAGATAGAGTTTCGACCAAGGAAAGAGGCTATCCAGATTTAGAATTGCAAAAGAATAAACTTGTGATACATAATAGGAGATTTAAATGTGAATATTTATGATGAGAATTGTGAGGATTTTTAAATAAAAAATAGGTAGAGTCACAATGGTTTTAGTTTTAGACTTTTAGTGACACTTAGGATTTTTTTTAAAAGCTAGAGAAATGACACGCAGGATTTTCACTTATTTGTCAAAAAGATAGAGCTTCCACCTAAAAAAAAGATTATCCACTATTAGTTATATAGATAGATAAATTTGTGTGCAACGTGTGTTAATGCTGATTTTTGAATCATAGGGTTATTAAGAAATTAATTTATCAAGAACATTTTTTTAAGTTGTGGTGACATGTAACATAGCTTTGAAGGTATGTATAAATTAATTTATGTATGCATATAAAATAACTGTAAGTTTGTGTTTTTAAAAATAAAAGTTTATTTGACATTTAAAAGATTGGAAAAAAAAGATATATAAGTTTGTGAAGAATCATCCAAAAGTAATCATGAATATACTTTTTTCGTTCCACTTTTATTTTCCCTTTAAACATTTTGTTTGATTTAAAAGATATTATAAAAATGACATTTTTATTTTATATTCAATAAATCTTTGACTGAAAATTTTACAAAATTAATAATTGTAAGTAAAAAATGAGAGTAAATTATATAGTTTAATAATTTTTAATAACTTTTTTTTACAAGTACTTTTTTTAACAAACAAAAATAATAATGTAAAAAATTAAAATAATTTATTTTTATTTATGTATATAAAATAAATGTAAGTTTGCCTTTCTAAAATAAAATTTTATTAATAAGTCGGACATTTAAAAGATCCAAAAACATAAGATATATAAGTAAGTGAAGAATCATCCAAAAGTTCAATGGAGTGAAACCATCAATATACTCTCTCCGATCAACTTTTATTTTTCCTTTAAAATTTTTGTTGAATTTAAGATACGTTGGATGCATGATATTTTTCCTTTAAAATTTAATACATATTTGACTAGAACTTTTATAAAATTAATAACTATGACTAATAAATAAAGGTAAATTGGATAGTTTAATAATTTTTAATAACCTTTTCTACAAATAAAATTTTTTTAACAAAATAATAATCTAAACAATAAAAAATAGGAATGACAGGAGTAACAATTATGTGTTTGAATAAAACATGATACATTTTTCCACAAATAAACTTTTAATCTAGAAGATATGACTTGTTTGGAGTGGAGTTACTTTCTTTGCATATTATATCTTAAAAACAGCTTTATATTCTTGTTGACTAAATCTAGAATATGTGATTTTTCTAAACACAGTCCAAAACATAAACTAAAGATCAAAGACCGTAAAACAATTGAATTTTGCACGTATGTGATTAAGTTTAATTGTTCATTATCGGACCCTTTTTTTGTAATACACACTTGGGTTCATTGAGCATTTTAGAAAAACCTTAAAAGCAATAACACAATTTACTTTCATCACGTACGTCTATAGACAAAACATACGTAATAACTAATTAAAAAAAAAGAGAATTCTCGATTTTTTTCCATACGTAATAACTAATTAAATAGTTACATTTAAGATATGTAAAATTATATATTAGATCACTAAACTAAAAAGGGATAAAAAGTCATATTAGAGTGACATATATCCCTTACAAATAAATAGAATCATTTACAAATAAAAGGGCATTTTAGTCATATAAGTTTTGCATACATACAATTAACGGTTATCAATTGTTCAAATCGTAAGCTATTTATGACTTTCAGCAAAGGAACATGAATTATGCTCATTGTATCAAATTGCTATGTATCAGTTTACTACTATGTATTATATCTCAATGTATGTATCAATCTCGTTGTGCATCATCATGTATATAGAGAAAATCTATGTACATCACTTTTTATATATCATTTTTATTTTAAACACCTTTTACGATAACAAAATTATATATATATATATATATATATATATATATATATATATATATATATATATCTTTTTTAAAGACAAGAACGAACTTACACATTCCACTTCAACTAACATATACATTAATTAATAATCTATCGAATTTATAAAAGCAATTTTAATAGATTGTATCATCTCAAATGTTACACCATTTTGTAAACATTTGTTTGTAAATCTCTTGTTAGTATGCAAATTGCGTGTAGCTGGGTTAGTAATGATGATATATTTTTGATACAAATAACATAAGGTCACTGGTTCGAGTTTTGATACCCCATAACCGCTAAGTGGGTCAGTTATGTCTCACATTATGGATAGATAGTCGATTATAGGTCGGCCTGAATTGTCGATTATCAACCTTTTGTCACAAACAATAATAATATTAGTCATTACACATCACTATCGTTCTTTCCATCATAATTTATCATTATTCGGACCACCAATGTTTGATTTACTAATTAACTATTATAGCAGACCAATTCGTACGCATAATTTAACCCCATAGCCCACTCTAAAGAATGAAATAGACAGCACTTAATTAAACATCCATGAGACCCATGGATTTCTATAAATACCTTTAGTAAACCATTGATTCTTCACAATCACCTTTAACCACTCTATAACTCTCTTCTTCGTAACTTCATTTCAACAATGTTTAGCTTCTTGAGCTCGAAATTCAAAAAACTTAACTTTAGGAAAAGTAGTGCTAAAGGGTCAAGATACGTCGCAAGAGATGATTTAGACGTGAAATACAAAAAGGGTGTCGTTAAAGGGTCCACGAAGCCAATATATGGCGAGATGAAGCATAAAAGCACGAATGATGACAAGAATAAAAGTACAATGAAGGTTAAAGTGGTGATGACAAAACTAGAAGCAATGATATTATTCTCGAAATGTGACAGTAAAGGAACTCTTAGTTTCCAGGATGTCGCTACGGAGCTCACACAAATCCCTGCTAGTCGTGTTTCTGTAATTTGTCCATGTAGTCCTAAGAGCAACGCCGTGATGCTTGAGAGCATACCGGAAGAACTTTAGAACAATATTTCTTGGTTTTACTAAAATATCTAAAGTTTTTTTTTTTTTTACCTTAGTATCTAGACATAGTTTTATGTACCATTCATATATAGTTAATGATCAAACCATTTGATGCCTTTGAATCTTACTGACTAATAATATTATTATTTTCGGATAAAATGGAGCTACTGTTTAGTCCATTTTTTAATTTACTTCATATAATTAGTTTGTTACTCTCTTTTTAATTGTATTTCATCTGAAGGATTATCGTTTGTTGGATATTGATACGATATCTTTTCATTTTACATAAAACAGTTAAGTTATGTAGATTTAACGATATCGCCTTCTTAATTAAGTTAGAGATATTGGTTATGAGATACCTGTTTTTAATTTTAAGTGACTATATGATAGCGCCTCGATGAAATTTATGATTTTTTAGAGTTAAGTGTGTCACCTTTTTTAGTAAAAGATATAAAAAGATAACTTTAAAATTATACTAAATCATCATGATTACTCCATTGATTAAGCAAAGACTGGGTCCAAAACGTTCCCAGCCCATTATGTAAAATGATGTGGAATATTGCTTAAAAACAATTAGGATAAATAACAAAAATAGGCTCGTACTATCACCGGTTACTTCAAATATGCAACATATCCATTAAATTGCTCATGTATGCAATCAACCGGAAGATTTTGTATTAGGATCTATCAAAAGTACATTTTTAGCTTTTGATATTATAAAATGCTGAGTTGGATGACATGTCAGCTGCCACGCAATTTTTTCTCCACGTCATTACTTTTGCTGAACGAAGTATATTTTTTTTCAGCAATTAGCATGTTTTTTATTAAAGGACATTGTTTGTTAATTAGATTAGATTAATTGAAAATGTGAGTCAAAATCACACGTTAATCCAATTTACACTTCCAAATGTCACCATCAATTTAATTGACTGAAAAATAGCTTACTAAATCAAACACTCAATTGTTTCAATTCGTACGTCTAGCTAGCTTCATATTATTACCAAATTGATTATTAATTAGAATGATACTGTATTTAGAACACAAATTATAAGGACTAATTACTAAAAATGTAAAAATTGATAATGAAATATACAGTTGACTCATGGTTTTCCTAATACTCATTTATTACCTGATTAATAGTTAGGCTACACAAAAGAGGATAGCCTTCCTCTTAAAGATCTCCCCTCTCTAACATCAACCAATAAACTAAAATTCATTTGAAATACAAGTTAAAAATGCATGTTCTCAAACACAAACACAAACACTAGTACTTGGGGACTATATAGTAATACTCTGAAGAGGTACGTCTTAAGAGTTTCTAAGTCGATGCACTTAACGCGAAACTCTCCATATCGTTTTCCATCTTCGGTATCTAGCAAACTTTCGAAACATAAAAAGAAAAAAAGAGGGGAGATTTTCATCATTTCAAACTTCACCCTTCATAGCACCAAGTGTACAAATCGCAAATGCTTCACTTTTCGTCTTCTGAAGTTTGTTCATCATGCCACCGCCACCACCAAATGCTTCAGTTTTCATCTTTTGAAGTTCCTTAGCACTTTTATAGAGTTGAATCAACTCCTTTGCCACCACATCAGTCTCCTCCTGATCCCCTTTCAACCTCAAATCAGCACCCATTTTCTTGGCTTTTTCCCTCACAACTTTCCCTAACTTACTCACAACCACGTGTTGCACAACCGCTGATATCATCTCCCGCCTTAGCTTCCCATTCTCGTCTCTAACAACCTCCAAACCAACCCCAACAGCCACCGCCAACCGAGCATTGATTGGTTGGTCCAAATGCATTGGCATAGCTATTATTGGAACGCCAAATTTCATAGCTTCCAATACTGAATTCCAACCGCAATGACTCACAAATCCGCCTAAATTTTTGTGTCCTAATATTCTTGCTTGTGGAGCCCACCCTTCGATCACTAAACCCCTACCTTTAACCCTTTCAAGAAACCCTAACGGCAAAGCTACCGAAATTGAAATTTTGCTTTCGCCTTTTGGAAATCTTAAAACCCAAATGAAATTCACATTGCTCATTTCCAACCCATATGCTATTTCTTTCAAATCTACACGAGAAAGAAAATACTCGCTCCCAAAAGACACAAAAACAGTTGATCCAACGGATTTTGTGTCAAGCCACTCGATCACATTGTTTTGTTTCATGTCCAAATTAAATGGTTCCGCAACAAGTGGACCAACCGGCACAATCTTTTTACCGGTCAAAAGAGAAAGATGATTAGCATACTTATCTTCAATCTCCTTGAAAGACTTGACAAGAACAATACTCGACGAGCTTTCAACACATTCCTTCACACGATCTCTCTCTTTGTTAACCGATCTCTTGGAAACATGTCCATCTTCATAGGGACGATAGTATATCGTCGACGAGAATGGAAATGCAATGTTTTTAGAGGTGTTCAATTGAAAGTGAACCATGGATGCAGCAGCACTAGTGGTTATAAACACCACAGAAGGGATCCCTAAAGCGGCAGCAGCCACTGGAGCCCACGGTTGAAGAATATCGTAAATTAGCAAATCAGGTTTAAGGTTTAACAAGATTCTTGAAAACCGAGGGCTTGCCATGTCAAAAGCTTGTTTGAGAGTAGGCATAAGATGAAGAGGTAAGCCATTTGTGGTGTGAAGGTGTGGTGGAAGCTCGGGTAACGTAGGAAGGTGAAGTTCTATGAGTCGAATATTCCAGGGTGAACCAAACTCGTTTGATAACGTTTTCTTGACCGAATCGAGGTTAGCTGGAGTTGAACAAAGGTAGATGTTAAAGCGATTCGTGTTACTTAGTTTTTTGGCAAGTTCAAAGAAAGGTGAAATATGACCATGGCCTAACCATGGGAACATCAAAACAGTTTGTTGCTTTCTTCCATAACTATTCATCATCATTTTCAAAATCAAAAAATTTCGAGTTAATTTTAAGACTGTTTTTTTTTTGGAGGCTGTGTATGGAGAGAAGGTGGTTAAAGGGGGTGGCGTTACATATAGAGAACGAGATGATCCTGCTATGGAAACTTGCTTGAAATATGGAACAAATTGCATGCAATCTTTTTTTTTTTTTTTTTCTCTTTCCCTTTACATACGATTAATTTGGGATTTTATTCATATTTAATTAAAATCCTGTCGTTACAAAAAGTATCTGATTTGTTTCGGTTTTTATTTTCACGTTATGGATATTTTGTATTGAACGTTATGATACTTTTCATAAGATTATTATACCCATAAAATACTTGCCATTAAGTTTGAATCTGGATCATATATGGTGTGTCGTTCCATAATTATAGATAAAAAAATGCAAATAAAGCTTTAACTATTGTAATGAAAATAAAAATTATCATATTCATGACAAAACGTATTTCATGCTTTATTTGCACTTTTACATTTGCCTAGACAGTAATATTTTCACCATTATTTTGGATATACCAAAATTATGTAGTACAGAGTTGTACTCTATGCACGTAAAACAAAATTAAGTGGTTCAAGTCAACCCAATATGACCCGAACAATAAAAAATTTGCTCATTTTGACTGCAACCAATTTCACTTTTAATACATGGCATTCATTTTACCATATACCAGAGCTCTTATTATTATCTTTTTGGAAAAGTAATAAAAGGGAGACTGGGAGACTGCATTTACCAGTAAGTCCAACATGCTCCCAAGGCCCCAAAATATGAAATTAAATTGATAGATGTTTCTACATAAAGAGCTAACATTAGCATTCATTCATTGATGTACTAATTAAGTTGGTATGTTTTCAATGCCCATATAAAACTTTAATTACACTTTTCTGAAAGATTACAAGATGATGAACTTTTCTAAGGATGTGCGTTCTTACTGGGATCATTTTCATCAGCATCCTATCTATTTTGTTTTCCTAAGCACGTAATAGTTGTCGGAGACATGCTACACCAGACTAAACCCACCACGAAATGGGACCTAAACCCCCCTCTGACACAAGCGATCCCTGCCAGAGTAATATTTTACGCACAAGTAAGATCTTTATTTCAAATAATGCGATAGAAGTGGCAAGACAGGCAGGGTGGGTAACAAGTTCCAGTTGAAACGAGTCCAGTGTAGATCAAATCGGGCCGGGTTAACCCGAAACACTTTTTTGCCATATTCTTTTTATTATTTAATT
Organism: Gnaphalium uliginosum; assembly: GCA_963930675.1. Lineage (NCBI taxonomy): Eukaryota > Viridiplantae > Streptophyta > Magnoliopsida > Asterales > Asteraceae > Gnaphalium > Gnaphalium uliginosum. The sequence goes on from OZ005684.1 coordinate 13,817,975, forward strand.
TAATGCATTAAATATGATTACAAAAAACAATAGTATTACAATAATTATCTACATCGTTTAATAAAGCAATTTTGAAGGTTTTATGCACTAAGAATATACTTTGGACAACTATCAACCTAAGTGTGGCCCATTCAACCCGTTTGTACACTAAAAATCATCCGTTTTGAGTTTTGGCCTATTACCCAACCAGCCCATTTTGCCACCTCTGTTGTGGAGTTAAACAACTTACAATGACTTCCATAGGGGCAAATGGCTTCGCCTCTATTTGCTCCTTCGGGATCTCAGGGAACTTAACATTTTGAACTCGGAACCTAATCTACAACCAAATTGGAACGTTAACATATAACTTTGTTGCAAAGTCTCAAAGCATAACGTCGAATACAATCAGTTTAATCGGAATAAGAATGCGGAATTGAATAAAAAATACCTACCTCGTCAACTCCATCTATAAAATACTTCTCATCATTGAATGTCCACGTCCATATGACTTGGTTCCTGGTGAAGAAAGGTAAAAGAAATAAACTAGATGTTTATATAAACACCTAGATGACTCGTTTATAATAAATGTGTAAACTGATGATATGTTTACCTCCAATCACTTAGATAGACAAACTATAAAGGAAACAAGACAAAAGTTGCTCTCATGAATTATCAACATAAATTATATTATTACTGAAATTATATAACTTTTGTAACCATTATTTGGCTCTCTAGTTATTTACAAGAAATTGAGAAAACTGGACAAAAACTGTTTTGGGTGCCCCCAAGTCTCGTTACAACCCATACCAAAAACCACCCATTTTCACCCGTTACCCAACCTACTTGACCCGCCCCTTTTGCCATTTCAAAAAACACTTGACCACGTATTAGAAACAGATTCTACCATCTCTCCAAAACTGCCACTAAAAAATAAGTGAGAACTCACGTATTTTCCGAGACAGGCTCAGCAGTGGAAGGCTCTGGCATTAGCAATTCCGGTATGTATATGTCGTCGAAAAATCCAAGTGATACTGCAATTAGTTCAATCTGTATCAGTACATAAGTCGTATTTAAATAAATATAAAATGATCAATTTCTTATGGTAAGTTTGATTGACAAATAAGAAGTCAATGCAAAACTGTAGGCATAGTTCATTTAGCAGGATAAAACAAATGTCTTTTCGTGTAATTCCTTACAAACAGAAGATAAAAATAAATAAAGAAACTTGGCAAATTTGCTGAAATGCTTACATGGTGTTAGTCAGTTTTAAATTTAAATAACTAACTTTAAAAAGGAAAAGAAACTAACATACATCGTAGACCATCAGCTTTAGACTCTTTGAGTCTTGCAGAAATAATTTCTCCTACAAAGGGCCGAAATATTATCAGCCTAAACTTTACCTGCCAAAAAAAGTCAATAATCAGTCACCGTGCACAATTTTCACGTGGATGATCAATAACATTAAAATGAACGGTTAACACTTAACAAAGCATGGCAACCAGTATCACAATGTCCCATTACATTATGTGAATATACATCACATTACACTAACATGTACTGCCACATCAAAAATATCTCTTTCACTACGTAGGTTTTTGTTGTATAATTTATAAGGCCATCAGTCTATGAATTTAAAGTAAAAAAACGATCGTGATCAACAGTATAATGATTTTATTGGGCAAGAGATAGAGAGTAATACATACTGTGTAAGTAGGAGCACCCTCGTTAGCAAAGATAAAACCACCATCAATTGACTCGATATCATACACAGATATGCATAGCCCCAATTTTGCGATTACCTGTTATATAAAGAATAGTATGAATTATAAAATTCCATATCTTTAAGGATTTATAAAAATAGGCTAATGTGAAAAAACCATCATCTAAGACCTTATCCAAAAAGAGACCCTCGAGCTCTCCTTTAACTGCTTCATTGAGAGGGTGGCTCAAAAGATCAGGCCGCAGTCGCAATGTATGCTCCAATTTGGTTAAGTTGAACATTTTTTTTACCTGGGCAGGTAAAGAACCACCATTAAAACGTCACAATGCAGACCGCACAACTTTCAAATATTAAAGAACCCCAATTAGTAATTTGAAATAACTTATAACCTAACGGACTCGATTCGAAACCCTAATCAAATTGAAAGCGTTCGTAGTTGATGCCTTTAGAGCAAGGTCCACGTGTTGTTGACCTGTAAATTAAACACTTGATCAAGTTACTGATGATTTTTGGCAGCTGATTTGAGTGATTGATTGAATTCTGATTTTGAGCTCTATTTGTTCGTAGTTTAGAAGGAGGAAGCGTTAATGAAGGTTTACAAGTCCACTCGAGCCATTAGGTTTTCTTTTTTATCTGCTCACATGAAACCAATGTCTCGTAGCCCGGTCCACCCTGGTCCATTAAAAACACACCTTAAGCCCAAAGTCACCCATAATTAATGATGTACATAATAGCCCAGAATATTGACCTATTTTGCGAACTCTACATTAAAAATTACCCGTATAAAGTATATAAACTGTTAAAATGAAAGTGGCACTGTATACGTTTCGACCCGACTCGATTCGATTAACGCCCTAGTTAGCTCAGAGTAATTTAAATGATTCATTTCCACTATCTTGCAACACATTGTAACATATGACAAACCTCTAAGACCTTTTAAAAGTAGGTTGGAACCCGAACTTACGATGAACCAATTGCTTACATAAAACTGTTGAAAACGGTTTGAAACAATCTTGATATCGAGTTTGTTTCGCGTATTTTGCAAAATAAAAATCAGAGTTTATTAAAAGTAAAATTTAAAAACTGAATTTTGCATTAGCTCGTTCCAACTAAGTTTGATTCTGACATAGTAATTACTAATTAGTTAGTTCGTCCATTCGAAGATTAATTCGTCCAAGCGTTCCGCACCTATAACAAATGGAGGTGATGTATAAAAAGCAGACATTATATGTGATGCTAGAAATTTAAGTAGTATTTTGACTGCAAATGCCCGTATATGTTGATAGTAGCAAATTTGTTATCGTCAAAATACCAATCGCTAAAGAAACTATAAACCATTCTATATAACAATTAGCATGTTGTTTATTTACCGACAATGATTTTACTAAAATCGTTTGAAAAGGTCAGTTAATTACTTGCATATTAGTCAAATTTTACACTTTTAAAATAGTATATACTTTTCTGCTGTTGTCCCCATTAACACTACTTATTGACAACATAGTAGTTCATAAAAGAATAAAAAAAATTAAATTTTTTTGACAACATAGACTAAAGAGCAATTTTCTTCCCATTGGTATAACTTTCCAATTAAATATCATTTTCAACCTTTAATTTTCTCAAAATATAGTAGACTTGATTAATGGTGGTAACTGTCCATGAAGTCTCAATCTGGCCGGGAAAAAAACCTTACATTAATGGACCAAATAAAAATAATACCAGTGGTTTGTCACTTAGAGCATATAATAAGAGTTGTTTTATAACCATATTTGGGACTTATTTTATGGAAAGTTTGGATGTGCATTTTGTACTCAAAATCGTAATCGATTTTACCCATATACTTTATTACGGATTAAAGTTATAATAATCATACAGAGTAGTATGTTACCGAAAACAAGATCTTGAACACATGTCATTCACATTTTCTGATTTCTAGTTTACATTACCAAAAACTAAGAACTTAGAATATGTTGTTTGGCAATCATAATGATTAACTGCATAACAAGAACATTTTACAAAAAGTATACAAGTTACTTAAGAGTAGGAGTACTGAAAACAGTATCAAAAACCAATTTAAAAACTACGACAAGTATACATACAACTGACTATCATGACCAAAAAGTCACAACTCAAAATACTCATAATCATAACCATATATTATTAGGTATACATATCAAGTAGATAACCACAAAAAGGATCAAACTTATGAGCAGAGTCTGAGCTACAACATTAAAATAATATGGTATATCTAAGGAGAGCATAATTGCTGCTAAAAGATGAAGAAAAAAGCATATATTATTCCCTATGAGAGACATACCATCTAAAATCCCAAATCAAAACACATAATTACAAATCTGGGCATGATTCCATCTCAAAGAGAAAAACAAATGATCTTGAAAAAGAGGAGAATTGAGGTAAGGGTAAAATGGTAATTTTGTCATGAAACAGATCATGATCTGTTCATTTCATGATGAACCTCAGGGGTTTCCATAATACTTTCTAAAGAAGGTTTCCATCCTGCAACACTTTTCCCATTCATTCTACTCTTTCCAATCTCACTCAAAACATCTTCCAATCTTTTACCTTTAGTGGTCTTCAACTGCAATAACAGCCACTCAAGTTCATCTTTTGTTAATACCAATTTTACCCTCATTTTACTACTTTCCATTCCATAACTACCCCTTGTTTTCTCAAATTCTTGTTTTTCTTGTTCCACCATCTGCAGTACTTGTGGTTTTTCCTCTGTTTGCTTCTTTTGTATGCATGTTTCCATAAAATTTCCCATTATCAAAAATCAAGAAAATGATTCTTGAAAGTGGAGTACAACTCTTATGTAATTCTTTCTTGACCCTTTTCAAGAAAGTACGTTATTTAACTGAAAAAGACAAGCTTTATGTAAATTATGATGAGCAAAGGGATTTGGAGAGAAAATTGAGGAGTTGGTAGAGTGTGTCAACTAATGCATGTGAGGGGTGGGGAACATATGGGTACATGCAGGTCACAAATTTAGTGTCTTTTTTAATTAGACCAATGGCTCCCTAAAGTAGGTCATTATTTTACTCCTTTTCTCTTAAAGATATGTCTTTATATATATATTTTATCTTAGAAATTATACACTACGTGTCATGTGTTGCAAAACTGATCCAGAAAAATTGATATATGAACTGGTATCTGATTTTGATTGTGATTTTTGAAGTTGTTATACTTACTTTTTAAAGGCATACCCAAAAAGCAGTTAATTAACATCATAAAACCACATTAAAGGGTAATTTATCTATTTTCGATTTGCCTTGATGCATTTCAAGTGTTAAATGCAGAATTCAAACTTTAAACTAAGGTTAATTAGTATCGAGATTCTACTTAAGATCATTTCCGTCTACAAGATCAACAAAAATGTCCAACTCTAATTTGCAAACACAGTAATTCAGCAGAAGTTACAACCAATTAAACAAATACGACTTTTCTAATGTTCAAATCTTAATTTTATCATTGTATTATGTTGTTGTGGCTTTAGTTGTAAAAATAATTTATATGAAGCCGGTTGGAGTTGCTTGTATTCGAAACTTTTGAACAGATAGAAAGTGAATATTTTTATTTAAACTTAGGTGCATGAATCACAACTCTTTAAATGTTGTTTAGTACCAATCGAACATAGCTCAAGTGGTACCGTCATCGCAAACCTCCCAATCACACATGTGTAACCGACAAGTCAGGGGTTCAAATTCGTGCCTCAGCATATGTGAGTAATTTGTGGGCAAGTAATTTGTCCGACATTGATGCTCCTTCCGTGTGGAGCAGACGCGTACCATTGAGATATATTACGGGGTCAGGGGTACCCTCTAAATTACCCTTTAAATGTTGTTTAGCATAATCTTCTGTGTGTAATCTGCGATCTAAGAATCAATTTGTGTGATTAAATTGTCATCATGTGGAACATATAGTCCGCGATATTGACTTTTTCTTTCATTTCTGTTTATAAGATACGGAGTAAAACTAAATCTAAATATGGAAATAAATGCATTTCTTGTTTACTGGTTGATAGTTGATTGGTGACGAAAAATCAACTGTCTCCAATAATGGTGGTGAATCAACATACACTTATTGACTAATTAAGTATTTATTATATTTACTTTTAACATTTTTTGATTCGAATTCGGAAGCTTTGAATAATTAACTAATCCAAGTGTCTATAATTAGGAGGGAAAAGACAATTTTAAGGACTATCTATATATAAAAATAGCTTTTACGTTTAATATAGTTGTACTTTGAGATTACAGCGTTTGAATTGTTGATGGTCAGTCGTAAATGTACCACTACCGATACATTTTATCTATTTTTAACAACAGTGCTAAAGGCTATTAACAATCCTTATTATTACTCTGGATTATTATCCGTTATACGTAGAACAACAATCTTACGAGTAACTTTTCTATAAAAATGTCATTCCTATTGTTCAAGCATATGACTAAAGTGAAAGTATCTTGTACCAACGTTATTATTATCATGGTATTTGATTTTTTTAACCGACAAAATTTGAGGTTCAAGACCGTTATTATAAACGTACATTAGTCTCAAACAAAATTAAAGACTAACATGACCCGTAACATAGACTATTAAACCCTCGAGACTTTTGAAACTTTTAAGAGTTCATGCCTCATCCACACATTTTGGCAAACACATTGAAGTTGGTTAGCTCTTGATATCAACTTATATTATGAATTTGCCATCACTAATTAAAAATGATAGTGACCCAATTGTCCCATCCTCCAACGGTACACAATAGGTTTGATGCTCTCCAATTACACCAACATCTTCCATCTAACTACTATAGTACTCTTTTCTTACGGAAGTGATAGGGATTGATCAGAAAACTTAAAAATGAAACTTAATAATTCATTTAAATCACACTGAATATTTATCAATTGATATTAATTTATCTATATATAATTATTCTGTGTAATAAGGGTTTCAAGGAGGTTGTCCATGGATCCAATTTCGAATGTGTGATTATTTGTAGGCAATACATCATTAGTTGTGTTTCATTATGTTGTACAGTACAACATCAAACACAATTAGTAGTACACGGAAAAAAAAATCGATAGTGTACAAATCAGTCTTTCATTTCGAAGTGGTATCTATCTTTTTTAAGATGTGACATTGAATTTATCATCATATATATTTAGACCCTTTAACTTTTCTTTTTTTTTGTTATTCCGAAATGTGCATATCTATGAACATAGAAGAAATAGGTTAGCTAAGCATGTATTTAAATTATTATTGTGTTTTAATATCAAAAACTTTTTATTTTATATTGAAGGGTGAGTGACCAAATTGCAACCTGAAATGGGATCATTCTACTTTTTTAATAATATATAAGGATAGAAAACAAATATCTGATGATGATGTCACCATTTTTCTTTTCTCGTAAGTTCTAATTTACTCAGCATTTCTGTATAATCAATTTATAGTTCGTTTTTTTTATGATTATAATGACGTTTGTCATATGAAATGATGACAACAAACATTTAATTTATACTAGTATCATAAAAAAAATGTTAGTGTCGTCATAGCCGATTTTATTTATCAAACATTATAAATTTCAGAAGACGGATTTCAACTTATAACCCATTTTTTAATGCTTGCCTTTTAATTTTTTTTTATTCATTAGTCATTTTGTAATTTGTCATTTATGTACAATACTTACAAATTGATAGAAAGAATAAGTTCTATCAACAGGTAAAAGCATGGAAAGAAAAATCAATCTTAAATATAATGGTTTATTGTTCCATTATATACTAAATTTTGTACTTATTATTATTGTATAGTCTCAACTTTAGAAGCATATTGTATGTGGTAAATCTTCTAAAACATCTATTGTATGTTGTATGTAACTTGAAACCGAAAATAGTCAATCATATGATCCTAACTTTGAACATGTACATATAACCCACAATTTCCGGCTTCAAATCACATAATATATATTAGAGGTTTAAGAAGGTTTACCTTATATAACAGATGGTTCTAAAGTTGAAACCATACAATAATAACAAATTTAAAGTTTAGTACGTAAAGTAGATTTTGTGTAAACAACCTCAAATGAAAATTATAGTGTTTATTAACAAACACAATCAAATTTTGCTACAAATAACCTTTTTGTTTATAATCATTCAACATTAGTTAGACGTTAAAGGTATTATGTTTTGAATTAATTTAAGCTAAAAAATGCAGTATATCAACTACTAGAAAATGTTAATGATTTTAATCATCACTTCTTTAGAAGTAACTTTTCTTAAACTTCTTTAGAAAATGAGTAGCAAAATGTTTGCACGATGCAGCACATAAAAATAACTAAGCTTTATGTTTATTCGATATGTATTATGTAAATCATAAATAAAATTTATATGACAGTACACTATAATATCACATTTTTTAAAAGTAAAAATCACCTCTTTTCTCAGTTATAAAAAAAATTATAAAATATCCCCCAAAAAACTATATAAGAAATGTCATAGCATACTCAATTTTGAGTTGTGAAATGTCATATTGCATGTTCATATGATCAGGTGTATGTTGTAATATGTGAAGTATTATGTATGTAAAATTGAAATCGTAAAATTTAATTAAAAAATTGAAACTCTAAAATATAAGAATTGACGGTATAAATACAAAATTAAAAATATAAATAAACACGTAAATTCTTATAAATTCATAAAAAAGGCCATTAAGAGTTTATTTTCTAATTTTATATAACATTTAAAAACATCTAAAATTGGAGAAAAAGCTTTAATAAGTTACAATTTAATATCATATGTTTATTACTTTTAAAGTTTAATATTAAAGTTTAATATTAATGATAGTATTAATGATACATTAAATTTGTAATTGATTATATTAAATTAAAGAAGGATGAAATTGTCATTTACTATTTTTTTCCTTTGAAGACTTCTGATCAAATATATATATTATATATTATATAGTAGTCGTATTAGATAGATAATGACAACCCATAGGAATGACGCCTTGAATTTTTAGAAGTAACTTTTCTTAAACTTCTTCAAACCTTTGCACTGCCAATCACCAACGCATCACGCAATGAATTTTTTTATAACAAAAACAATTTACGGACTGAAACTTCACAAAATAGAAAATGTTGCAGATGGTTAAATATATACATTACTAGGTCATCAAGTGGGAAGCACCAAGTCAAAGTCAACTTTTTAACTGGAAGTCAAGAACAGGTAACAAGCATAGCATGTCTGAACCAAGATTTAGTACAGTTCTTATAAGGAAATGTAAAAAGTTTTTGGTTGCAAATTAACATACCTATAAACTACAGACAGAGCCATCCTTTCAAGGGAGTTGGTAGCAAAAGCTTATGGCTCTTTACAGATCAGTCCATTCGTCGACGTTTCTTTAGATTATCAAATACTTGGTGGATATCATCAGATGTGATTGGCTTTGATGCATCGAAGGATTGCTGTTAAAGCCACACAGATATTAGTTCAAACAAATATAAGCCTAACTGAATAATGTAGAATTGTAAAGTATAAAAACTTAAGAAGAAGAAAAAGGTAAATGCCAACCAACAGACATGAATGGAAACTGTACAAGTGAATGCAACTTAAGCATTTTGCACGAACGCAATATGAGATTGAGAAAGCTTAATGCTTGGCTTCTTGTTGCCTATGTTTTTTTAGCAAAGACTTCTTGTTGCAAGCTAATCATCAACTACGTAATATGTATAAAGAAAATAACAGAACAACTAGTGATCTTGAAAGTGTTATAAAATGTAAAATATTATTCCACCACACTTGACATTTCTTGTAACAAGGTTGCTCGTTCTCGCATACTTTTTTCCCCTTCTTATTTTGCATTTTCGTTACAACAATGGTTTCTAATCAAAAGACACATATAGTGGTTCATAAAGTTGATCACTAGTAAACTAAAAGTCATACTTTAACTTTTGAGATGAAACCTATGACTTTCATATCCAGAATCTAGAAGTTAATATATAGCTTAATGCAATTTGTCAAAATTCTCAAAACTCTTAAGAATTCCTAGTCATTTTTAACTAGCAATAACTTGTCAATTTAACTTCTAAAGTCAAATTGCAACGTAATTAAAACATAATGACTTAGTATCCAATCATTATATTGTCTAAAAATTAACGATGCTACTTATCCAAATTAATGTTTCAAAATAATGAACTAACCAGGAATGTACGGATCTCATCTTTCATGTCGGCAATGCCTGAAAGTATTTCCATCTTCTCCACATGACCAAGATTACTTAGAAAATTCATTTCTGCCCCTTCTTGTTGCTGCATTTTTTCATCCCTCTTTTCCTTTGCCATTTTCTCATACTCAGCAATCGAATCCTCCTTATCAAGCAAGAAACTGATACCCTTCTTGGCATAGAATCCCGAACACTTTTCACATCCACAGAGTGCCTCCCTCCAATTCTTTGAAAGAAACATTGCTTGACTATTGTCAGAGGTCAATTCAGTGGTCAAGAGATCAACACCAAGAAGACATTTATCAGATTTCTCTCCAACAAGCATACTCTTATCATCAGCCACACTTTTAAACTTATGTTCAAGTACTGCGGGTTCTGCATCATGAACCTCCGAAATACCATTTTCAGGCACTGTAGAGGATCCAGAATCCGAAGGTGCAGCCTCCACAGCTTTTTCTTTAGAAGCAGTTGCAGTATTTTGTTGCTTATGTGGCGCGCATATGGTTTGAGGGTACAGGTGCAGAAAAGAACAGATGGATGAGCACATGTGGCAGATAAGATCTTCATACATAGGTTCGCCATCCTCGTCTCTTGGGATCTGTAACTATAAATTTCAACGACAAAGCACTTATACAGCAATGTGATTTGAGGGCATAGATGTATCTACAGCTAGCAAAAAACCGTTTACCTATAAATGGGTCTATTAGGTTTATGTTGTATCTCTAATGAGTCAATATGAAGAACCCAAAAATGAAATGGACCGAACTGGTCAAAAGTCAACCAGAGTGTGTCATAAAACTTCCTAACTCATTTTATTCAAAATATCAATGAAACAATAAAATTTGTGTGATCATATTTGACGCCGGACACCCTAATGTTATAAGAGATAACAAATTTAGCCAAAAAGTGTTTCAGGTCAACCCAACCCGAATAGAACATTTTGACATGTTACCCATACTGCCCCACAGGCCTTTTACTATGTCTAACAAATAGGCATTACAATTATTTTCATTAGTAATTTTGGCAGATAAGGAATGGCATTTAAGTCGTTTGCACCTTTACCATTCTTGAGAAGTTTATCACCTGAAATAATATTCTTGATACATATACCAAGTTATCAAATCCTAAAATGACCTTCAGCAGAAAAAAAACATGTTGACTACATGATTTATAACAAATAAAACTAACCTCCTTAGTAGACTCAAGGCCAAGATGCTCCTCATGAAACCAATCTTCACAAACGCAGCACTGGATCATCTCCACTTGCTCCTCAACATCTGGATCTGGATATGGACGGCCACATGTACAGTATTTTCCCTTAAAATTATGGTTATAAGAGTTCTCTTCATTTTCGATATCTTTGCTTGGTAAGAGTTTGCAGTAGGATTCTCCAAATTTTGAATTGCCACAATCACACTTGAACTTTCTCTTGGTCCAAAGTTCTATAATCTAGCCATATTGGGAAAAGAGGGTAAAGCAAATTATTATAAATAAATTAATAAACAAAAAAACATTAGAAGCAGTGTATGTATAACCAGCTATGGTTAAAGATTATTAGTTCATTATACACCAAATAATAAGGTTATCTAAAATTAATTAATTCAGAAAGATAACCTCATGTCCGTCATGGCAAGACAAACTACATGCTGTGCACACGCCGGCATTTCCATCTGGAGTGCAGGTTAAGCATGAGAAAATTGCTTGCCTCTTCATATAACCTTTGACATAGGTGCACTCCTTTCCCTCATCACCACCCAAAACTAAATCTGCTTCCTTTAATGAGATAAGAGAAAGTGCAAAAAGTGTGTCAACAATCACACATTTCTGTAGTCCAGTATTGTACAATACAATAAGTTGGCAAACTTCAGAAGTATACAAATACCTATTTCTCATTATTAGCTGCAACGGGTTCATTTTTTAGTTTAGTTCAATATGATCTTTCAAGCAATATCTCACATAGAATAAAAAGATAGTTCTATCAACTTTCCTTATTCTTGTAAAACTAATTCAGCTGGGTTTAAAACAGATATTCTTAGCTTCAAACTTGAGTTAGATTTAAGTCTGCTTATATTTAAACTAAATAGTTTACATATATTCGAAAGCTTCATGTTGGAAAATGTCAATAGCTCACTAAAATTTCATTAATCCAATGTAGTTCTATGTTCAGCCTTCTAATACAAACTATGGCTTGAAAAAACAACATGTTCATACACATTAAGTTTGAGCTTCTTTCACAGCCCAAAAAATTATACAACATGGAAAAAAAGAGGTCAAAGAACCATGTGCAGTCCTTCCATTCCATCTTTCAGCAAGCATACAACTAAAAAGTCAAGTCCATCTCACATGTCATCTTCTCTAATTGAGAACATCATGTGCAATCTTGACATAAGGTGCAAACAACATGTGATAACCTACTTAAAACAGAAGTGTTATTCAAGTTATTTCTTCGTCCAAATCCCACTAAGCTGTTAATGTGGCAAGTGACAACGGTGTAAATTAACATGTCATTTTAAACAATTCTGCAAAGAAAAAAACTACGTTTTGCTACTCTTTAGCTGTATTATGTAAGAAAAAATTAATCTTAATCATAATTTATTAAACTATGAGCAAAATATATAAGCTTTATAATCTAGTTCCGTTCAATAACATACTGACATTCTAAAATCCACATAAAATACAATAAGATCTTAATAATTAATGATAAGAAATTAAGATACTTACAAGTTCCTGATCTTCAACTTCATCAAGGTACTCATTCAGTGAAACCGTTTGCTCAGTTTCCTCTTCAAACACATCAGCCATTTATAACCGACTAAAACGACAGCGTTTGTTCTACAACGGCAAAAAAATATCACAATTTAAGCTGTAAACAGAAAAACTAGTTTGAACAATTATATATATAGATAAATAGGAATCGATGATTTACGGTCACTGAAGACGTAGGTGAAAAGAAACCCTAGGTGTTTGATCGAATAAAGGAATCTAGCGATGGTGTGCGGATCATAAAGCAATTGAAATGATCGATAATTTACAATATAGCTAAGGATGAAGATATCGTGAATTTGAAGAGAACCGAAAGCGTTATGAGATAAGAAAATTAGGGCTCAATAAGAAGAAAAAGGGGGTAAAATGTGCAATTTTCCCGCCATAATAAAAGCCCAATCCAAAATGTTTTTTTTTTAGGTCTTGGACTCGTGGTTGTGTTTTGCATTATTTTGTAAACGTTGTGTAAAATAAAACTGTAAATCAGAAATTCTTAAGTTGCGTTTGTTGTTATTTTATCAAGGATTTTAAATAATTACGGAGTATTGATTTTGATAATAATCCACTTTTAATCGTGAACTTCGCTCTTTCATATTGAAAAAGTTTTTAACATTGGAAAGTGGTTATGCCCAATCAACGAATCCAATAATTTTATGTAATTATATCCGATCTTCGATCATGATAATCGCTTTAGTCCATTGGACTATACTAGACTTATCATATTAATTTTTGTACGCACGAGGTTACAAATGCATTAGGATATATTATTAATTAAATAAACCTAACTTAATGAACATGAAAAAAAAAACAAATTTCGCCGATAGTAACTTCACGCCGTAACCAATATACGTCATATCGCGATCTTGGCTGACATATCACAGTCGTACCACTATCTGGTCTGCTCCCGTCTTTGGCCGTTTTGGTTATTCATCTTTACAATACCCAACAATAGAATTTGTGAGATCATAAAGTATTGCTTTTCTGGTTGTTTTTTATTCAATGAAATAAGCACAAATATGAACTTATCTCAGCTAATATCAGTTCATCGTAGTTTGTACTTTACATACTTGTATGAGGTTATGGGATAATTTGATACGACTATAATATTAATTAACCGAACATATACGCATTTACAATTGCATAACATAAACGAGTGATTTGACTCGTTGCTGATGGTTAGCTAAATAAATAATACGGAATTTGTTTTCCACTACTACAATGACTAATGTTATATTCTTATTATATACAAGTGGATGGTTTTTAATGACGAATAACAAACTATATGACACATTAGAAATGTACAAATAGCACATGATTAAGAACGAAATCCTTTAAAATGATCTTAAGCCTCAGATTAAAAAAAATATATATATATCATCACTTTAATTATAATAAAAATGGTAATGAAACAAAAATAGGGTCACTTTTTTTTGTATCCTCCTCATATCTTATGTCGGCTTTTTCTATGTTACTATAGTAGAACTATGCCACTATCTCAAGTGACTCTTACTTCATAAACCTGTAACTTGTTTTGACTTGATAAATTTTGTCACGTGTGGACAAATTTGGAAGTGTTAATAACTTGATACTATAATTAGAATCTCCCAAAAAGGGAAAGGGTAACTTGATATAGCATAAGTGAGAGCATAATTACAAATTTATCATAGATTTATAGTGGTGACAACAAGTATTTTAAGTTATGATTAAGATTTCTAAACATTTGTTTTTAAGATAAAATAACACTTTGAACTAGTAATATGAAAGGAGCTCATGAATTAATATATTGCGAGTTTAAGTCTATGTGAGGCACTAAATGTATATATTACGTATATGTTATGTTGTATGTCTGTCGTTCAAAAGAGAGAGAACTTAACAAAAGTGAACAAGATTATATATCACTATTTTTGTAATAATCTATTTGCAGTGGCTGTCTATAACGATTTTTTAGTTGTCGATGACTCGATGTGTATGTTCAATCAAACTAAATTTGTATCGTTTGTTTTTAAAGGTTTGGACCTTCGTAATGAAATTTTTTAGACGTACCGAAACAAACAATATTAACTCAGGTTAGTTGTCAATATTTCTTTATATACGTATAATATATGTTATAATTTATGTATAATTATAATTATTATAATTATAATTATAATATAAATACACAGTATAAGTCGATTAAAGAGACTTAATCTACAAGCATATTGACACTTTGAGCCGTCCACCATGTGTATGGAAGTTCGTACATCATTTGTTTATACCCCAAAATATCCCAAACTCTAGCTCAAAAACTCACAAACTATTCAATCCAATTTTATGGCATTTGTATAAAGTATTTGTTAGGAGAAATGGTTCAGATACAAACAATTTATAAAATTTGAGATATAAAACGAGGTGTCATAAATCAAATAGAGTGAGAGAGATAAAAAGAAAACAGTATAATTACGTCACATCAGTTTGAAAATTTATTTTGTATAAGTTGTTTGTAACCATGACATTCCTCCTTTATTAGTTATATTTAGTTAAGATTATTATATTATATATTTGTTCAAAGGAAACTAATATTTTTTAAGTATGCGAATGTAAGACTTGATTTATGAACTCATTTAATCCCTCTGATCATCGATAAACTGAAACAACAACCGTGTGCAAGTAAATAAAATAGTACATAAATATTATCAAGTTACTACGGTTAAAAATTCTGAGACATACATTGAACGGTGTGTTTGGTCAAAAATTAACAATTGATAATTTAAATGGATAGGTATGGGTTTTCCATACCCAATGTATATGACGGGTGTGACATAAATTTAAATTTTTAGATGTCATTTCCAGTTTTGAGACTTAAATACCAACCAAACATTAATAAAATAAAATAAAAAATCATACCTGTTTTTTCATTTTCATACCCCTCCAACCAAATACCTCAAAGGTAATTTATTTATAATATTATATTAGAGCGAGTTCAAACAAGTACAATAAATTTATGTGATAATAGAGAAACCAATAAGAAAACGTCACTTGTCACAAACTCACTTCCCTACATTTTTAAAAATAAAATATCTCCCAAACGGTAAGTCGAAAAATCATAAAAATTGCACCATACAAATCAGTGTTTATTTCTCTTCGATTAGATATCTCACAAGGTATACTTTCGACGAACTTTTTTTCCATTTTTTGGTGGATTATGTAATCGACTATCACATGCGATACCAGCGAGTAACACATGTGATACCACCGAGTAACACTTGTAATACTAATATTTGTACAATTTGTAAAACCCATAAAAAAATCGTCGGAAATACCTTGTAAGATGTCTAATTGAAGAGAAAAAAATGCTTATTTTTATAGTGCAAATTTTATAATTTTCAATGAGCCATTATTGAAATGAACCATTATTGAAATGAGCCATTATTGAGATATTTAATTTTTAAAAATATGGAGAAAAATGGATTTTGTGACATGTGGCGCAATCCTATTAGTTTCTCAATTCTCACAAAAATTTTCATTATCATTTGAACCTCACTCAATATCTTACTAGATGGCAATTGAGAATTTAAGCACTAATCTCACTTCTTGTAAGTTGTAACTTTGAAGCAGTTTTAAGGTATGTAAAAGGATTATGATCCCTAGACCGGTGTCAATTGCTTTTATCGGTTTCAACAGATGAAGCCTTTGCAAACTGACACTAATGGCACCGTTTCATCGGTTGCTTCATCGTTTTTCATTCTTTGGTTTTTCGACGAAAGTGAGGGGTTTCGGTGTGGCCCATCTCCTACTTTTTTTTTTTCGAAACTAGCTATTGGACATTTTAATAATAATAATAATAATAATTTTTTAACCATTTTATCTAATTACAAACACACTATAAATAAATACACAACTAAACTTCAATTAACATACACTTAGTTTATTTTATTGTTTACAATAAATGTAATTTTTTAAAATTATTGTATTGTTTTATTTTAATTAATGTAATTTTTTAAAATTTTTAATGAAAGAGTTTAATTTAATTTGTGTTTAAAAAATTAAATTAATAGTCAGTGGGTCACATAAATTAAACTGAATAATCAGTCTTTCATCAGTTTTGGATGTGCTGATGTGGCGCTGAGCTGACAAAACTGAAGAAATAACTGACGAAGTAACGGTTAGGAGTAGTCTTATGGAGATGAATACTTTTGTAAAAATTCTTGTGTTTTTCGATATATGCGAATTCGACTCTCTATTTATTGGCCTTGAGTCAATATCAATTGTACATTTAACATTGTCGTCCATAATTTGTTACGATGGCCAAACGTATGAAATATTTTACGATTAGTTACAACAATATAAGTGACAAATAATAATTGCTAGCCACCTTCACTTATTGTTGGGTCTAAAGATGGCTAGAGAACTTGATCGAAGATTAATACTGCTGGTTAGACTACAACTGCTAGTTACTACTGGTGAAAAGGAGTTTCTACTGTTAGATCAAATCTTTCTACTGCTACCGGGTTTTACACTACCAGTAGAAACAGTTACTACTGGTAGAAAAGATTGAGTTAGTACTGGTAGAACAAAGTTAGTGCTGCCGGGTATAGTTTCTACTGCCAGTACAAAGTTTCTACTGTTGAGTAAGTTAATACTGTTTATAACTTACTACTGGTTAAGTTTATACTGTTCTCGGAGTTTCTACTGTTCTTCAGAAGTTTATGCTACCCGAGTAGTTTCTACTGTTTATGATTAGAGCATCTTTCTAACCATGTGGGCTAATCAAATATCTTCTCTGCAAAAGCAAAAAGCGCTCAGTAAAGCAGAGCATGGCTCAAGACGATAAGAGGATTAGATAGAAAGGTTCTTTTCATTAATTACTGTAGCGTGTAATTGGAGCTCTATAATTCTATAAATAGAGCTCCTTACCTTCAATAGACAAAAACTCAGAATCTCAGCATCTCAATATCTAGATTGTATAATTATCATTTGTAAGCTTCAAGGTTAATTGTAACCCTGATACTTGAGTGTATTCGTATTATTCAAAAGAAATAATATTGAAGCTTTTGATAATTACTTCACTTTTAATTGTTATTATTGTATACTTTAAAACAGATTTAATCTTACTTCTAAAATTATAGATTACTATTCCGCGGTATTTCTATAAATATTCAATCGCTAAAATTATTGACCCGAAATGTTTAATTCGATCATGTCACTTATCACCAACAACAATCTCAAGTATTAAAATTATTTGATAAAATTAGGAAAATAATGTTTCTAAAATCAAGTACAGTACTGAGTAGTTATTGGTACAACTTTAAAACATGTTTATTCAAACTAATCAATAAAAATTAGGAAAACGGAAAATAAATTATGCAGTCGGTGCTGTTGGTTTACGATAAAAATTAAAGTGGTATAATTTTAAAAGTTAAAGGGTAAAAGTTAGTAATATATAATATTTAATATAATTTGTGGTTTCCAAGGAAAATACTATAAATAATTTTATACTCATTAGTCACTACTTATTTTACCAAACAAAAATAGACTGAGCGCGTGAAACGAGAATCAAAGGGGAAAAAATTGCAAAAAGTTTCCATGGAGTCAATACTCATCAATCATCACCACTACTGGAACCTTACTTTAACTAACAATGGTGCCCAAATCCAACAACCCTATTTTTATGTTTATTATGAAGAACAAAAAAACCCTACCATTATTTCTTTTCTTTTTCTTACTTATTAAATCTATCTCCGGCAACGATGACTGTACTCCAACCTCCTGCAGCCCAACCGGACCTCAAATCCGGTTCCCTTTCCGCCTCCGTGACCGACAACCGGCTCGCTGTGGTTTCCCCGGTTTTGATCTAACTTGTGATAACAAAAATCAAACACTTATAAAGCTTGCATCAGCTAGATCATTCGTCGTTAAGCAAATTCTATACGCTTCGCAGGTTTAATTTTGTCTATTTCAATCTGTTACATTTAATTTTACTTATTTTTTAATTTTCGATCGTTGCAGCAACACTTGCTTCTATTAATAGAAATATTCCTTAAAATTTTCAATTAATAATAGTTTACGAGTGAATTAGAACGTGTTAAGTAATTTCTTAACAAATTAATCTGAATGGCGCATGACTGAATTTCAATGTTAATGTATATAATCTGTTCATGAATTGATGCTAACAGGTGATCAACATCGATCCAGACTTCTGTTCCCCGGGGAGACTAGGGGATATCAAATTAAGCGGCACACCGTTTGATTTCAGTATAGTTGATAGATACACATTTTTAAACTGTTCGTCGCAGAATCTAGGGTTTACGTTTCAGACGGTACCGATGATTCCGTTTCCTTGTTTAGGAGGTGTGAATAATTCAGTGTACGCAGTACGAACGGATTGGATTCCGTTTGGAGATATACCGGCGAGTTGTCGGGATATAACGACAGTTTCGGTGCCCGTTAGGCGATTAGGTGATATCAGGCATGAATTGACGTTGTTGTGGTTTAGACCATTTTGCAGATCTTGTGAAATTGATGGTAAAACTTGTGGATTGAAGAGTGATGATGGAGAGACTGTTTGTTCTGGTGGTTCTTCGAATGGTGAGTTTTTTTTACGGATAACTGTACATGTTTTATGCATAAGGTACTAAGTAATCGTACTGCTAGATTAGTAGATTGCTTATTGTTGAATCATGAATGTGTCTTTACATTTTCAACTCGGTTGCTGAACTTTCACCATCTCAAAAAACTTTATATAATTGAAGTAGGTAATTGGTAGATCATTTACGCTGAAAAACACTCTGCCAGCTTGCTTGATTTTACATGAATACGAATGCAAAATTTGAACATTACTGAAAATTTGCTAAATAAGCTATAAATGGTCATGTACTATTGTGCTACTTCAAATTGTATGCCATTTTAAGCTTTATATGTTGGTTTTGTTCTGATGTATGAAGTATCATAACATTATGGCATTTATAACGTTTTTGGAAGTATTGCTAGCATTCAGTATTTATGTTTTGATATATAATTTTACATGTTTGTTTTTCTTCGTGATCATTGTTTTTTGCTATGCTGACCACAGTATAAGACTTGTTTTCAGACGCATAATCTGTTTTACATATAGCGACAAAATTGACAGACTAACCTAAATAAAATACTTTGCATAGTGGAGTATTAAATAATGAACACTGATTTAGGCATTTGTGTGTACGTCTTTATATGGAAGAAGCTTGTCTGGTTGCTGTTTTGGCCACTAAATCAGTTTCATTTGTGAAAGATCCGATCTTGCTACCTTTCTATATCTCGATTGCTATTTCTGTAAGTAATATAACAACGACATGAGGTGACCTGAGATGGAGAAATAAGCTTATTAGCTTTTAAATGGGTAAAGGTACCCAGAATCATAGATATTAACATACTCTCTGTGAATGTTTTTTAGTCACTTTTTGGTTTTCTCATTTTGTATGAAATTCGTCTCATTGTACATGATATGTCTCCAACTTTAAAGGAAATAAAAAATGTTAGGTGCATAGAAGCCTTAGTATAACTGTGTGCATACTGAATGCTTTTAATATTTGCAGATTGCTGACTGCTCTTATAAATGATGCATATAATGTCTGCCTTAATGTTTATAGTCTTTGCTTCTTGACTAGCAAATATATATTAAAACCCGTCAAAGGTTGAATGGTCACATCCAATTAATGAGGAATTGAAATGAACACATTTAGACTTGTCTTTGCAGTCGATGTCCAATTAACTCCAGGTCACATGGTACTATTTTTCTCCAAAAACTGAGTTAAAAGAACGAAAATTCCAAATGTCAAGTCCTTAACTTTGACTATTATTTACCTCAGTAGGACCTTTTGAACATGTTTTGGCATTTTATTTTTATGTTTTTCAGGTTTGAATTAGATTATAGAATGTAAAACTTTTCCTAGAGGTGGCAATTTTGTGTCATCTACTTATTAATGGTCAATTAAGGTGTTATTATATCTCTAAGGGTCAAAATGAGTAAAATGAAGAATAAACTTAGCTAAAATGGATCAAAAACTGTCCAATGCAACCTCTTACATCGCTTCATTCAAAACCTTTCCGATCATTATTCAAATAATATTACTTTTGAGATCATATTTTATAAACTTATTTATCTTAGTAATTACATTTTTGGACATACATGTTTCCGAACCAACTCAAAGCTGGCCAGTTTTGACCCAGATCAACTAACAAGCTGGTTTGGGCCCAGATCCATTTGACGTGTTACCCAACCGAATATTATATCACCTCTAAGTTTTACTTAAAATTTTCTAGAGTGAGCACGAAGATGTCTTCTATGTGGATTGTTGCTTATTTGGTTGTTGATTTTTACAGGTATTCCGAGGGGTGCCAAGTATGGGCTAAGCATAGGTATCGGCGTACCTTCACTAGTATGCATCATTGGGCTTGTATGCTACATTTTTGGCAGGGTGAGGAACTATAATCAGGGTCAACGTCACAGCATTGACCTTTTCTCTATAGCAATCACCCCACAACCACCTACAACAACCGGCCTAGATGCACCCACAATCGCGTCCTACCCAAAAACAGTATTGGGCGAGAGTTGTAGATTACCCAAAGACGACGGCACTTGTGCCATATGCCTTTCAGACTATGAGCCTAAAGAGGAAGTAAGGACAATCCCGGAATGTAATCACTATTTTCATGCAGATTGTATAGACGAGTGGCTCAAGTTAAATGCAACTTGTCCGGTATGCAGGAAATCACCTGAAACTTCATCTTTGGTCACACCTTGTTTTTCAATGTCATCAAATTCTTCGAATTCATCAAACACAACCACTTAAACATAGAATTTTGATACGTCGTATACTCGAATGTGTATATTTTACTGTATAAGAACAAGAGTTTTCACAGTGTAGGGTGTAGATGAATTGCCCCTCTCGCGATTCAATAGTAATTCTTTACTTTCTGAAGTATTAAGATATGTATCGCTTGTATAATAATAATTTACAGGAAAACGGCATTGAGTATTCATGTTTGTGGAAACTCAAAGTTACTGATGATGTTGTTTAAACTTTCAACATTTATTTATTATTCATGGTACATGCACAGAGTGCATTCACTTGTAGTTGTATATGCTGGTAAATACAATTTGTTATCTGTTCTGCTTGCCAATGTGGCCTAATGATTGTCTTCGTGGATAGGAAATACAGGAAAGGACAATAGGCGTACGAGCTATACAGTGAGTTAAGACTAAGATAAAAATATATAGCCAAAGGTTTTTTTTTAAGGGTGTAATGCTCTTCTAAATAAACCAAACACGTCACTGGTTAACCAAAACCGACTATAAAATATTATACCTTTGATCTAGCGGCAAATGAACTCGTCAATTAAAGAGTCATGGATTCAAGCCTCACTTGAGGCGGTAAGTACTTGATAAGGATGGTTGTAGAATGTAGACAAATCATGTGGCGATGTGGGTTAGATTCTAACGTTCTCATTTTTAAAAACATATATCATACATTTCGGTTATGTGCTCTCCTGCTCTTTCATTACAAATACTTGATGGTTCTTAAATTTTGTTAGTAAACAAAAACAAACAACAAAATCGGTTCTAAAACAACTTCATATAAGGTTAATCCGAATAAACACGAGGTTAATCTTGGTCTTTTCGGAGACAGGATTAAATTTATAGTCTTTTGTAATAGTGAGTGATTTAATTTATTTTTCGAAACTAAAAGGGCTGAAATTGTTCATTTACAAACTTTCGACCTACAAAATTAACAAAATCCTCCAAAACCCTTATTTAACCTCTGTTTTTGCCTCTCACGGTCTCACTACATACTTCAACTCGCCGTCGCATTCGTCCACTACCGAGAAATCGTAGCAGCTCTACAATCGGACCGGAGACTTCTAAGGTTAGGTTTTGTATTATCAGAGTTATTTATCTCTAGTTATATGTTTCTAGGGTTTTATTATGCTGAATTGCAAATTACATATCTTATGATATAGATGCTATTAGTTACATTTATAATCACCTTCAGTTTAGTTTAAATTTGCATTGTTTTGGTTATTGCCGTAACTAGTCTGATTTGTACCTGAAATTGAGTTTTATTGTGTGTATTTCACTTATCGAATTCGAACTTATATCCATTTTTGTAATGCTGTTTGTTTAAAGTGTGTATGATTGTTAAATTATGATTTTGAATCTAAATAAATACTATGTATCAATGCAGTATGGCTGGAGGGAAAATTAGGAAGGAGAAGCCCTCACGTGGTGGCTCCGGTGGTGGCTCTACGAATCACTATCAAGGAGGTATACAGTTCCACAAATCAAAAGGTCAACATATTCTGAAGAATCCGTTACTTGTTGACTCAATTGTTCAAAAGGCTGGCATTAATAGTACGGATGTGGTTCTCGAAATTGGTCCTGGTACTGGTAATTTGACTAAGAAGCTTCTTGAGGCTGGGAAGTCTGTTATTGCTGTCGAGCTTGATCCACGTATGGTTCTCGAGTTGCAGCGTCGTTTTCAAGGCACTCCACATTCTAATCGACTCAAGGCAAGTAATTTCCTGTGAATTTGTTTATTTTCAAGTGTCTAATGGTGCATTATTCGTGTTTGTGTAATATGCTTTTTGTCAGTAGACTTGGAGTGGTGCCTTTGAATTCCTTTTTAAATTTCATGTGTGAAGTGAAATCGTAGAGCAATTTGTTGCAGGCTTAGCCATACTGAGTTATGTTTATATTATGATTAACACCTGCACCATTGCATAAATAATATTCTTTTTCATGTCACCCAACTAAATTGTGTACTTCTCTTTGGGCGATGGCACGATGCATAGGATCCATGACACATGGTTCTAAAATATCAAGTCAACAATTGTTTGAGCTCTATACTTATTCTGTTAAAAAAGGGTTGCTGCTTAATGCGTCTTTATGTTTTTCTCCATTATATGGAATTTGGTACAACCTGATTTTGATGTCACTGATTTGCATTTGCAACTTCTAAACCAACGCTGTTTACAAATTGCCACCAATGCTTTTCTAGATGTTCAAAAGAATTGAACTATTATGTCTAAAATTTCAATAGAACTGTTTATAATATGTTTGGGAAATGATGATAAAAGATATCGATACATTATCATAGGTGCAGTTCTCTGTACTCTGCTGATTAAAAGTCTTATTTGCACGTCAGTCTGATCCCAAACCTCACTTCAAAAATGAGAACTCATGAAAATGTAGAATGTACACTTTGTAAAACATTACTAATACAGTTTGTTTTCCCTTCACTCTCGAATGTCGTTTGAAAGTGCTCATTTGCGCAACCTATGGTGCCTTTCTTTTTGCATTTTCTCTAGAACAGCAGTCTGAATGCAACAAAAAGTCAATCGTTTCTACATTTACAATATACGGGAAATTTTTTTTAATAATAATTTAATGCTCTATGTTAACCTGGAATGCAAGCTAACTAAATGCCTTTACATTTGACACTGTTCACAGGTTATCCAAGGAGACGTACTCAAGTGTGATCTTCCATACTTTGACATTTGTGTAGCCAACATTCCATACCAGATCTCATCTCCTCTTACATTCAAACTATTAAATCACAGACCTTTATTTAGATGTGCTGTAATAATGTTCCAAAGGGAATTTGCAATGAGATTAGTGGCTCAACCCGGTGACACTCTCTACTGCCGTCTTTCAGTAAACACTCAACTCATGGCTCGTGTTTCCCACTTGCTAAAAGTTGGAAAAAACAACTTCAGACCCCCACCAAAGGTCGACTCATCTGTTGTCCGGATCGAGCCAAGAAAACCCGGTCCTGTCGTCAACTTTAAAGAATGGGATGGATTGGTCCGAATGTGTTTCATCAGGAAGAACAAAACCCTTGGGGCAATCTTCAAGCTAAAAAACGTACTTTCAGTGTTGGAGAAAAACTACAAAACCCTTCAAGCGTTACAAATTTCTCAGGGTAATGATAATCAAATGGCAACGGATGCATCTTTTCTTGGAGACTCGGGTGACTTAACTATGGAGACTGATGATGATGAAAGAGATGAAGAGGATGATGATATGGAAATGGATGATGGTGAGACAAAGGGGTCAGAGTTTAAAAATAAAGTTATGGGCGTTTTGAAACAAGGAGACTTTGAAGACAAGAGATCGTCAAAGCTTGCACAAGCAGATTTTATGCATCTGTTATCTTTATTTAACCAAGCCGGTATTCATTTTTCTTGAATGAGTTGCAAAATTTCATGATATATTTATTCATTTAGTCTTAGTTATATATGTATGATACCATTTTTTTCAGAGTTGTAGCTTGTAAGCCGGTTATCTAAGTTTGGATCTTTGGAGATGCTCAGTTTTGGTAACTTGATAATAATCTGCTTAAAATTTTTTTGTTATGAGGAAGTATGAATTATTGATGCTTGCATTTAGCTTCCGTAAATCTTGTGAGCAAACAAAGAATGTAGGACTACTTGTGAGATGACGTGGACTCCCGAATTTGTGCAGTTGGAATCGTTAAGATTGAACAAATGCCTTGAACCATCATTTTTTCTCAAATTACCAGGCCGTGTTCTGGTATTTAATGTAAGAAACTTGGATTTAATAAGCTGCAAATTTTAGCACAATCATATAAAGGATTTCAGAAAACATCCAAAAGTTGCCTTAAAATTCAGGAGATGATGAAGACTGGTTGAGAATATTACTCCAACTGAGAGGTCTTGTAAACTCCTCACCCCCAATTGCCACGACCACCCACAATAATGATATTCGGTCTTGTGTCTGAGCCCGTGTTGAAATCCGCCTTAGCTGAAAGCTAGCGTTTTTAGATTCTGTTGATGACAAAAGTTGCATATCTGTATTTATCTTTGATTGAAAATCTGATTATGCCGAATTAATGCATAATAATGGACTAGTTAGCCAAATACCCTAAATCATTAGAAGTCCTGGTCCTTTTTGTCTGCAAAACTATAATAGTTTTTTCATCTACTATAAATGAATTTTTTTTCAGAAATGTAATTGAATTAGTTAGTGTTTGAAATCTAGTTTGTCTAAACAAGTTATAAGCTATTGCTAAAAAGTAAGTATGTGCACACCTCTTTGAACCAAAATGTTCACTTCAAACCTATGTAAGAGTAAAGGCATTGGTTCAAGGGTTGCTTATGTAAGGTCATAGGCATGGCTTCCGTTAACTTCTATGTCATGTTAGTGGTGGACTAGCACGCATAACGGGTCCATTGAGGCATTGACCATTGTTTGAGTCACCCACTTTATTTTTTGAAACAGTCAACTTGATGTTAGCACTTAGCAAGCAATTTAAATTTGGATGTGTCATGGATGGCGTCCCGAAGGCCAAGACTTAAATGCAATTTGTTGCAGTTATAACGCAAACATACACGACAACGTTGGCTCCCACGTTTAGCACGATGATCGATGTTCTCGAGTCAAAAGGTTAGGTTTTGGTATTCAATGAAATAAACCAAAATTTACAGACAATAAATTTTAGCACAATCGAAAAGAGGTCCAGAAAGCAATGGGAGGTTAGGTTTTTCCATGTTGAAGACAAAGAAAATGAAATAAATGCATCCAAACAATCCTTTTAACATTTAGGTTTCATCCCTTTAGCTGTAGTATAGAGTTTGTTAGATGTGTCTATTTATTATGGTAGAATATGAGGATGATAACATTTAAAATATTTATTATTATGGGTCTAAAAGACCCCTCTAGGCATCTTCTAATAGCTAATTAGAAAGTTTATCCCTCTAATTAATATTTTGAAAGTTCTTAAATTAGTGTAGTGGGTAGCTTTACAATCTCTCAACCTATTTTATTATTTTTGTTCATGTCATTGTCATATTTACCATCTTTTGAGGAAAAAAGTTAATAAATATCACACACATTTGGTTGCTATTAAATAGTAGCATTTTCAATATTTATTTTGATGACAAATGATATTTCTTTATTAGTTAAATTTCTATTGAAACTATAATAATGAACTAATAATTTCACTTTTACATTGAACATTATATTATTGTTGGTTTGATATCAATGGACCATGTGAATAAGCATGAGCATTGAAGCAAACCATGGGTGCCAAATTGCTATGAACCACACAAGTAGGATTGGGTACATATGGCCCATGGTTAGACCCTAAACTTAACCCCCTTATCCAAACCAAACCATCGACATACCTTTCATTAAAGCTACCACCAATGAAATATGCGTGACTCCCCTTTACAAACATGTCCCTACCACTTTATAAACTAAAGAAACTAAAACCAATATATAGCATATTAACAATTCCACAACCTCTTACAAATAGTTTGTAGTACTTTTTTGCAATACCTTCAATCTGTATTTTAATAATCCTAATACCGTGAAATTAGGACTTAATGGACTTAATAAAACAATAGAAGAGTTGCACGGTCTACGTGCGTTAAAGTCATAGATGTTATATTTTCAAATATATTTACGAAAGAACTCATATAATAAAAGTAAAACGATTAAGATAATACAAATTCATAAACCTGTAAGTGATAAATAAAGGAGAAGTCATATGTGTTGTCAATGACACTAAAGTTACGTGATTTTGACCAATCAAAAGCAAGATAAACTTTTATACTTTACAGTTTTTACTCTTTGACTTTCATATAAATACACATTCGGTCTAACAACACCAAACACTTATGCGATGTTAACTGCACAAATCACTTTTTCATAAATAAGTTACTTTCGTTCTAAAACATATGCGATATTAACTACACAATTTATCTTAAAGCCATAATTGCTCTTGTACTTGTCAATAAGTTACTTTCTTTTTGGTCTAAAACTCCACATTGATGCTTCTAACCTCTAGTTGATTCAAATGAGTATTTATGTATTTTATCTCGATGGTCTAGTAAATCTAACATGAACATAGGAAAATAACAAAATATTTTTAGAAGTTTAGACTTGTGTCGAATGAGACATTACACTAAAAATAGACAAACAACTTAACTTTCAAGTTGTTACATCATTCATCATGTTGTACCTTTTGGTGATTTTTCGATTTGTAAAAGTTGACATGATCGTTCATTCATTGTGCTTGTAAGTCGTTAGTTGAAGGGTGTGTTTGGGTGACAAATTTGTAAGAGCTTATAAGAGTTTAAACTTATTTTTTTTCTTTTTATAAGCTCAATCTATAAACTTTATTTGTTAAATAAAAAGATGTGAGCTTATAGATTTTATAAGCTCTTAAAAATTAAGGTACTTCACTAGCTTTTCAAATAAGCTACAAACTTATAGAATGTAAAATTACATAGATACCCCTAATTATATTTATATGTGTTTTACTTTTTGGTTCTTTAATGGCAAATCACATTTTAAGCTCCAGTTCCAACTACTTTATCAAATACTTCTGCAAAATATGTAAGCTTTAGCTTCCAGCTCCAAAAATAAGTTTCAGCTACCAGTTGATTACGTCAAACAGACCCGTAGCCCCAAATTACACACTAACAAGTATTCATGGCCGACTAATGATTTGTAGGCCGGGTACTTAATATTGCATTACGAAAATTTTTATGAGTAGTACTTAAAAACGGTGTATTATCGTATTTTTTGCAATTGGACACAAGTAAATCTTTTCATTTTTAATTAAAAATGTCATTATTTAAACATTATTCGAAACAATATAGTTTATCACACACTTATAATCAATCAATACTCTCTTACATAAATATGAGAGCTTTCTTTCTATTAGTTTTTCTTTTTGAGGTATAACCATCATTTTTTCGACTTTAAAATTATACTATACTTCATAATTGGAGGCCTTGTATACGTTAGACACATATTACAGTTGCCGATAAATTCTCCAGATAAAATATAGATAAAGTACGACTATTTAGACGTCGAACAGTAATTAAATTCTTGATTCAAGTTGATTAGTTAAGTGTGGTTTTTTTTTTTTTGGTTTGGTTTCATTTTAGCTTAAATACATTGTTAGATTAGATCCATCTTGCAACGCATTTGTACAATTTCTTCGACTTTGTTGAACTTTCATTGCATTAATTTATTTTGCTAAAAATAATAATAAATAGAACAAACAACTTCTCTCCTTTTCAATGAATGACTCTTTATTTTGTATAAAATTGACTCATTCTTTAGTCATTTGTTTAAAATCAATAAAATGTTCCACTTCACGATCATTGATTATATTTATATTCTAGCCAATCAAGACTTGTTATATTAAAGTGTCGCACGTTGAGCTTGAATTGACTTGAATATATATAACAAAAAATATAGTGATTGTATACTTGATTTAACCATTTAATAAGTATATTATGTACTATAATACTAAATGTTACAAGCCAAAATTGAATAGCTTCTAGTAGAGATCAATAGACCCTAATACCTTTGTTTTAGTATTTATTATCATAGTAAGAACTTAAGGTAAAACGTTAGTGTGGATTTGCATAAAATTTGTTCATTTCTCCGTCGGTTTTTTAAATTTATTCATGTTTTTAGGATTTTACACTGTTATACTTATCGACCGTATAGTATACAATCAAATGGTTAAAGTAGTTTTGTATATACACACACATTATAATTGGATGTATCATGGTCTTTAAAACAATCACACCAGCATGAAACTATGAATTTGAGGTCATTGTTGTCGTGTTAGGTTAGATTTAGGGAATTTGAGGACGTAGTTGTAAATGCTCTTGTGACACAATAAATAGTTGGTATGCATATTTTTCACTGGTGGAAAGTTGGGTTTATCTTATACTTGTGGTTCTAAATGAAACGACGTAATAAGTAGACAAAGTAATAATTTCTTTTGTTAAATCGTAAAGTATTAAATTAAACAGAATGATGAATGTATACTACATATGTTACTCAGTAAATTACGACCATGTACGATTGTCAACGATAGATAAGTTCTTTTGATTTATAAGGAATGTGTAAAATAGAATTCACAGAAGATAAAGAATTAAATCAGTGGAATTCATTGGTTTGCAACAATAATAAATAGATTATGCAATTTAGACAAATAATGAACGTAGAGAGAATCGAGTGGAGAACCTGATTGAGAGTTTTCATAACAGTATATGTGCTTGTCCAATGATATACTATATCATATGTGAACTTAGATAGTTAGACCCAAGGGAATTTGATTTTTCCCGTTGTGATAGGGATATGTTCTTCATAAACAAAGTTAGTAAAGAAAGATTGTGTGCGCAATCCAATGGGAGATGAACTTTTGAACAACACTGTATCATGTGCTATAGAAATTAAATACTAGAAAATGTTTCGGTTGAAGCTATTACTCGTCGTTTCCGATTTATTGGTGAACGACGAGGGGAAATTTAAATTTTGGTTGAAATCGTACTTTTGATGTAATTTTACTTAGACAATGAATTGTAAAAGTTTAACTTTGATTTAGTTTAATTTTTATGTGTAACCCGTGATATCTTTTTCTAGCTCCGCCACTGGATCAGAAATCTATAGAATGGAATAGAGTCATTCGACTTTGATGCTAAAATTTGATGACATTGAAGAGTTGTTTTCGAGCAAGCTTTCATTTTAGAGGTGAACATGATCGGGATTGAAGATGTTGAAATGGATTCAGTGAGGTCTGTCTGCTATTATAAGAAAGTGCTTCTGAATTCATCGGGTGTAAGGTTCAAAGATGATGAGGTTCGGTGGAGTATGTTGGTCGAAAGTCTTTATAACAATGAGGTTGTTGGGCAGAGTGTCCCCATAAAGAGAAAGTGTCGGTGTAAAATGATGATTTTGAAGAGGATATCTACGAGTTTTAGGAATTTGAATAAAGGGATGATTTGTTAGGTATGATTCTAACAAAAATAAGCACCCTAACTTTACAACGTAACCACACAACATCCTTATAAATATTTAATCAAATCATTCTTGTGCTTAAAGTATAGGATACATCGCGTTTAAAGACTTGTCCAAAGTCTTGCACTTGCAACTTTTCGCTATATTCCATAGAATTGACTTCATCAAATACCATTTATTTATTAACGATATAACTATAGTCATACACTTTGGGTCTATGTAGTCTAGCAATTAATGTCCACAAAATTCTTTTCATAACTTCATTAATAAGATTATATAAACTTTGACTTATTTATCTTCTTATGATAAATAAAAAAATTATATAAGTATCGATCATCCTTGTGATAACTTTTCATCAAACAGATTAAATTAAATTAAATATACAATACAATATTTTATTTAATGGATAAAATCCACGTATCTAGGCATCATGTTTCTGATTTAATAAGAATATAAAATTAATTAATTAATAGTAATAAATAAATAAACTATAAAATAATAATAAAAATAGTGTTTGAGAAAGGGTAAAATAGAATTCATTCAATCGTTGAATTGTTATATAAATAGTAAATTCTTATTCAAGTCAATGGTGTTAGGCCATCAGCAATAAGATCGGAATCTGTCTTGTTTATTTCCCTCCGCCACCAATCGCCACCTACTCTCCTATCTCTCTCCGTCAACAATCACATTGATTAAAGGCCTTTTATTTTTTTATTTTTTATAACCACATCACGGTTTTATATTCATATTTATAGTAATAACAGTTGAAAGAGAGTGAGATCGGAGAATGGCGTCGTCAAAGAAGTTTATTGTTGAAGTTGAACCGGCGATTCCGGCGAAAGATGGAAAACCGTCGGCTGGTCCGGTTTACCGAAGTATCTTTGCTAAAGACGGTTTTCCAGCTCCTATTGACGGTTTGGATTCTTGTTGGGATGTTTTCCGGTTAGCTCCTTCTTTATACTTTTTTTAATACAAGATTTTAATATATATATGTGTGTATGTATATGTCTATTGATTTAATAGATCTGTAACTTAATGTTTGCTTGTTTGAACTGTTTATTTGTGAAATTTGATTTTGTGTTTCGATTATGTTAGCTCAGTTTGATTTGATTTTGTGTGATTAGGTTTTGAGTGGTGTTATGAGTTGACTTGGTTATTTGAATTTTGACTTTACACATTGTATGGTTTCAGATTGCTTTGAAGTATATGGAATATGTTTTGACTCATGTTTGACTTTTGTTTTGTTGATTTAGTTTATTTAGTTGGTTCTATGTTTTATGATGTGTGTGGTTGGTGTCTATCTTCAAGTAATTGGCTTTTGTATTTGGATCATTAAGACTAATCTTTATGTTAAACCTTGTATGATAAAACTTAAAAGTCTGCAGATTTTGATTGGTTACTAGCAACCAATCAAAATAAACAATCTGTAGACAGGTTTAATAAAAGTAAAGTTGAAGATTTTAATTGGTAGAGATGATATTCCGAACTCAAGCTTTTAGGCTCCAAATTGGCAACGATGATTATGATCTCAATGTTTGGGTAGAAAACTTGTTTGGTTGCTTAAGAGGCATTTAGCTTTGGATATAGAAAGTGACCATAGAGTAAATATACAAAATCAGTTAGAAATTAGGAAAAAGCAGTAAAAATTTATTGCTTTCTTTGTTACCAATTCATTTTTGTAGAGTACCTTTTCTTTTAACTATATTTTAAAAACAAAAAGCATGGTGATAGAGGTAATATTGGTTCTACTTTCACCCTAAAGTATATGTTATTCTGCAATGACCTTCTTAACATCTTGTGTGTGTGTGTGTGTGTGTGTTTTCTTTTTTCTTGAAAAGCAAACATCTTGTGTGCAAAAAAGTAAAAAAAAAAACACAAAGTTTGTAGGATAAAACTGGAGGAGTTATATTGAAAAGATAAATTTATGTAGATAACATCTGTATTCTATGCTGAATGCGTAATTGACCTAATACTTTAGGAAAAAGTTATAAGTTTACCAGATTAATTCTCTTGTAAAGGAGGCAATAAGCAGACCCAATTCTGCATTCTGACCTTCATTCGTTTCAAGTTCATGTGATATTGAACAGTGAATGTAATATCTGAACAGATTATAAATTTAGCCATTTAGGAGCAGAGTCTATATTGTTGTCCTGTAACTCATTTCGTGTTTCATTTAATGAATTCATGCAAAACAGTTCTTAGTTAGATTTGAAAGGGACTCTTGTATCTTCATCTCTATCAAATCTCACAATTGTCATAGAATGTTATCTTATTGCTACCGCTCTTACACATATTTCCAGCATACACATCAGACAGTGATTTGTTTGAACATGAAGAACAATTTCAAATGCAGTTTCTTTAACCATATATTAATAACATTGCTGCTAGTGTGGTTGTAGAATATTCCCTGAACTATAAGGATCTGCTTACGTATTAGTATCGGGTTCTTGACTTTCTATTGGTGTTTAAAATGTTTTTTTGGTTACGTTACAGCCTATCAGTGGAGAAATACCCCAATAATCGAATGCTTGGCACCCGTGAATTTGTGAATGGAAAGGTATACTGGTACCTGCTGTGGATGATGCTTAACTTATGAAATGTCCCTCCCTCTCTTTAAATTTGTTTTCACTATATTAAATATATATTTTGTAAACTCTACAGCATGGACCATACGTATGGTTGACTTACAAACAAGTATATGACAAGGTGATAAAGGTTGGAAATGCTATCCGTGCGTCTGGTGTCGAGCCGGTGAGTGACCTTCTGATGACAATTATAGTATATTCTCTTTGGTTTTGTTCAGTTATTTTTTTTGTTTTATTTCCTTACAATTTATACGTTCTTCAAGAGTGTTTGTTCGACCTTATTATTTGTGCTATCATTTCACACAACAAGAAGTGTACCTCACAACAAGAAGTGTACCTTTTAGTTCTCTTAATATATACATACTTACGAACAGTGATGGATGATGTAGGGTGGTCGGTGTGGGATCTACGGTGTTAATTGTGCAGAATGGGTTATGAGCATGGAGGTATGTCACCTTTTTTTGGTGTTCTTTATGATTGTTGACATTCATTAGTGCTGCTCTAAGATGTTAGTAACATGTCACAGTATTATATATCGCTGTTATTTTTGCCGAATAAATCACATGTTTTCCATGATAGCAGTGTCTGTTTTTAAGCTGTCATTTTAGTCCATCAACCATACTTCCAAGTTCTCAGCTTGCACTCCATTGCCCTTAAGAAAGTTCTGCACTTTCTAGTCCGATTGATTACTTTATAATTATCAAGTTTTTTCGGCTAACTAATGTCAAATATTTTAATCAGCTGCACGGTGAAATAGGAAAAATATAACTTATTTTTTCACTTATATCTGCATAAAAAAATCCCATAAACACAACATGGTCTCGGTTTTAGATGTCATACAGTTTAGTTTTTATGGTAACCTAATAGATTAGTGTTTTAATACTGACAATATAATGCAGGCATGTAATGCTCATGGGCTTTACTGTGTTCCTTTATACGATACCTTAGGTAAGTACTTAACGTTATTTCTCAAGATGTGTAATTGTCCATTTCTCTAGTTATCTAGTATATATGTTTTAATTTTATCATGATTTTCCACATACAGGTGCTGGTGCAATTGAATTCATTATTTGCCACGCCGAGGTTACAATTGCTTTTGTAGAAGAGAAAAAGATCCCTGAGGTAATTGGTCATGTTCATTTTACAAGCATAGAGATAAAAATCCATAAGAATTTTCCAGTTGAATAAATAAACTTTTTTTCCTCCACCAGTTGTTAAAAACATTCCCAAAAGCTGGAGAACATCTGAAAAGTAAGTTACTCAATATGAATGATTTCTTACTCATTAATATCGTAATATGCATTTCAGAG
The DNA here is from genome assembly GCA_963930675.1 of Gnaphalium uliginosum. NCBI lineage: Eukaryota > Viridiplantae > Streptophyta > Magnoliopsida > Asterales > Asteraceae > Gnaphalium > Gnaphalium uliginosum. The sequence goes on from OZ005684.1 coordinate 13,852,364, forward strand.
ATGCTAATATGTATACTATTTTCTTCCAGCAATTGTGAGCTTTGGTAAAGTTACTCCTGAACAAAGAGAACAAGTTGAAAACTTTGGTTTGAAAATACATTCATGGGATGATTTCTTGTCATTGGTACGCTCTAACAACTCCTTTATATATATATATATATATATATATATATATATATATAATATATATATATACGGGCCAGATCCAGAGGGAAGCACTATTTTCCGGGGAAGTAGGGAAGCTACACATTCATCATCGATGAATGTGTACGAATTCCATTAATATTCATCATATGGTATTATAAGTTATAAAAATAGTTTATTGATGAATATTAGTAGTTATAACATCGGTTTTGATTAATATTTATTAGTAAAAATATGTTTTTTTACGTTTTGTTTATCATTCATCGTGAATGAATGTTAACGAATAATTTTTCAAAGAAATAATTATGAACTGATAATATCCACTTTGGTTAACATTCATCAATGATGAATGTTAGCAAATTCCCTTAATATTCATCATATGATAAAATAAGTTATAAAAAATAGTTTATAGATGAATATTAGTAGTTATAACATCAGTTTTGATTAATATTTATTGGTAAAAATATGGTTTTTTAAGTTTGATTATCATTCATTGTAAATGAATATGCAGTTTCCTTACTTCCCTCATTTTTTTGCTTCCCTCTTGATCCCCACCCTATGTTTATATATATATATATATATATATATATATATATATTCGTATGTAAGATGTAATGAATATCTTCCTGTTTTCAGATGAGTGATATGTATCTACATTTAATTTGACGGCCTTTATCTACTTGCAGGGTGATGATAAAAACTTTGACCTGCCACTGAAGAAAAAAACTGACATCTGTACAATAATGTACACTAGTGGAACAACTGGTGATCCTAAGGGTGTTCTGATTTCAAATAACAGCATGGCAACACTTATAGCTGGTGTCAATCGTCTACTAGATAGTGCAAATGAATCAGTGAGTTACCACCCTATATTCAATGGAACATGTAGTTTTTTGATGTGTATGTGAAAATAGATTGCTAATTCCAGACTCTTCTCAAACTTGTGAATGATAATTGTTCAGTTGAATCAACACGATGTCTATCTCTCGTTTCTACCTCTGGCACATATATTTGACCGGCTGATTGAAGAATGTTTTATCAATCATGGAGCATCTATAGGATTTTGGCGTGGGGTAAGCTGATATACTATATCTTCTCTACTTTACAGTGATCATTAGCGTTATTTTCTGTTTAATATTACAAATGTTATAAAATGAACATCTTATTTTTCTTATATCATTAGATCAACCCCCAATTATATAGGTCATCCTAAGTGCACCTATCTATTAGATCACCTTTTAGATTAATGGATCAAGTTTATTGACCGGTTGCATCGCATAAATGAATTGATCTTTCTAGATCAGGACCTGACAATATTTACAAGCCTACTTTGATACATATTATAATTGGGATGATTGTATCTACAGGATGTTAAATTGCTGATTGAAGACATAGGGGAGCTGAAACCTACTATTTTCTGTGCTGTTCCTCGAGTGTTGGATAGGATTTATTCAGGTATTTTGCTGTTAGTGACATGGTTCCTTCTTTCATTATTCATTTTACTGTTAGTAACTGCTGCTTTTTAACAGGTTTGCAACAGAAAATATCTGCGGGGGGTTTTATCAAACGTAACTTATTTAATCTAGCTTATTCATAGTAAGTAGCTTATAATGTCATTTTCTCTTTCAAATTCTTTTTACTATTGTTTTGATTCTTGTTGATTTAGATGTACACTTCAAACTTGTGCAGCAAATTACGTAATATGAAGGGAGGGAAAACACATTCAGAGGCATCTCCATTAAGTGACAAAATCGTCTTCAGTAAGGTCGGTTATCTAAGACTTTTTCACCCTTATATTTTTGCCATAATAATGTGGCCTGACTCTGACTCTAATTTTTATAATTTTGCAGGTTAAGCAGGGCCTAGGAGGAAATGTACGAATTATTCTATCTGGAGCTGCTCCACTAGCTCCACATGTTGAAGCTTACCTGAAAGTAGTGGCATGTAGTCACGTCCTTCAGGGATATGGTACATCCCAGTCGACTCATTTTCTTTTAAGCTGAACTTCTTTATTACTTTTTTGTCCAGTTAAAGGTAAAAACAAAATATACCTCATATCGACGCATTTATAAGTAAATCGGTCGAAATTGCCACCTCTTCTTTGTGGTGATGTGGATATGGAAGTTATAATAACTCGTGATGTTCTCTATCTGGATCCCAGAATCGTTATGCTTACATACTAAAATCATTGCAAAAACAAAAATCAAAGCTTTTAGTGAAAACTTAATATTTTAACTTCTGTTACTGTAATGTAGGCCTGACAGAAACTTGTGCTGGATCATTTGTCTCACTGCCAAACGAAATGGATATGCTGGGTACAGTGGGCCCACCAGTACCAAATTTGGATGCCCGACTGGAGTCTGTTCCGGAGATGAACTATGACGCTTGTTCAAGCAAACCACAAGGAGAAATATGTATTAGAGGGGATGTTCTATTTTCAGGATACTACAAGCGTGAGGACCTTACAAAAGAAGTCTTTGTTGATGGGTGGTTCCATACAGGTGTGCCTTTATAAAGGTCCTTGATGAATATTACTCTCAGTACGTAAATAAATTTCTCTAACGTATATCATGTTGCAGGTGATATTGGTGAGTGGCAACCAGATGGAAGCATGAAAATTATTGACCGAAAGAAAAACATTTTCAAGCTCTCGCAAGGAGAGTATGTCGCGGTTGAAAACCTGGAGAATGTTTATGGAAATGTTTCTGACATTGACGCCGTACGCACTTTATCAATATCATATAACTTATTTAATATATAAGAACTTACTGAAGACGAGATGGGAGAGAAAATCTACATAGGGACCGATGGATGAAGTTGATGAATGAGACTAGAAGTGCCAATACGGGTGGTTTGGGTAACGGGTGAAACTGGACTCTTTTTGGAATGGGCCAATTGGTGTTCAGGCCAACTCCAAGAAAACGCAAGATACATAGCATTTTAAGAAAGGGAAACACAACCATTTAATGCAAGATACATAGCATTTTCTACTAAAGTATCTAGATAATGAAATGTTTAGTGTGTTGCATTTTAAGGGGTACAAACCGCATAATTTGGTAAGATAAGGTGAATTACCTTAAATGGTTAAAAATTATTTTGTTACATACGGGTTATATTGGTAATAAATGAATAGTACTTGGCACTTTTTCACAGTTTGCCCTATTGATTGGGTCGGGTTGTTACAACTATTATTCTGTAGCGAAGTTCTTTTACAATCTTCCGTCTCTTACAACTTTCTTTAACGAACATCTACTTACTATATTAGGTATGGATATATGGGAACAGCTTTGAGTTTTGTCTTGTTGCTGTGGTCAACCCAAGTGAGCCAGCAATCAAACGTTATGCTGAAGCAAATAATATTTCTGGGGATTTTAATTCACTATGTGAAAATCCCAAAATTAAAGAATACATACTCGGAGAGCTCACTAGAATTGGAAAAGAGAAAAAGGTATAATGTTTTCCTTGTACCTTAACCCTTATATATATATATATATATGGTTTTTGAAGTAGGGGAAGGTTCAAATGAGAACCACTCACAAGTTGAGAACTTGTGAGAACCACAAAAATATGTGTTTGTTCACATGTGATTAATTTTATACACGTGAACATTAATTTTTGTTCGAATGAGAAACAAAAAAATGTCAAAAATCGCAAAATTACTTATAAAAATACGTAAAAACACATATGTTCACAACTGAACAGTTCACATGTGAACAAATCGGTTGAAGTTAGTTAAAATAAATTTTAACACATAATTTTTCGGTTTTCAAGTTTAATATTGATTCTTATTAACATTTTCATAAATAAGTTGAGATTATATACTTATGAACAATCATCTATTCTAGTGGTTCGCAAAGTTCTCAACTTTTAAGTGGTTCTCATTTGAACCTCCCACTTTTGAAGTAATCTTTAACTGTAATCTATCTCTGTGCAGTTAAAAGGTTTTGAATTCGTCAAAGCTGTTCACCTTGACCCTGTCCCTTTTGACATGGAACGTGACCTTCTGACCCCAACATTCAAGAAGAAAAGGCCCCAGATGCTTAAATACTACCAGGTATTTATGCTCTATATTTTAATTTTATTCTCATGAGTCAAATAAGAAAAACTGTGATCCATGTGTTTCTAGTTTCTACAGTTCTGCTTATATAATATTTGATCGGTTGAGTTTCAAAGCCATCGTACTTTGGTCTTCCAATGCAAAATGTCATTCTTATAAAAATGCAAAGAAAGACTATGATGAGCAGTTTTGGAAAAAGGCCAAGGACGAGCTATTCTTTGCATATGTATTTCTTGCAGACTACCCTTTGGCAATTTTACAAGAATGACATTAATGTCTAATAATTATCCGTCCCTCTAATATCAGATTACATTATCTATGCTTAATACTATTTGTGTGCAACGTTTTTGACCTCTCAATTCTTTATATCGTCATCCTGATGAAAACATTGTCACCATTTGCAGGATGTAATTGATAACATGTACAAGACTATTAACAAGAAGTGAATTGCTGCATGATGGTGTCTTTTCTTCTTCTTTACGTGATTGAAGGTTTTCTATCACCTTTAGCAAACTCTGGATTTGTTTTGGACCTTATTTTGTTTCATATTCTATTGTACAGCTGTGCTATATTTTGGGCTAACTGTGTCACTCAATTTCTGCTACACTTTACATTATTTATAAAGAAGTGCATGGAACTTAAACCAAAGAAGAACCGTGACTTTTTAATGTTAAATGATTAATCTTATAATGAGTTGCGCAGTGATTCGATTAGTATTTTAAGTCATGTTTTTGCAGTGCAAGTTTAGTTATCAGTCACTTGAGTGGTGTTCTATGATATTCTTTGTGTGGTTATACAAATAGTGTTTAAAGACGTGCATATTTGAGTACTCTTGCTATTTCATCTCATAAAGAGAAAATTATGTGGTGTTTGCTGAAAACATCAACATTTATTGTCGATATTATGTTAATAATGCAAGTGGAATGCAGTTTTTAATTAAGTATGACCTGAAAGTATTTGACATCTTAATCTACTCCGGTTAGTCAATTACTGTCGATAAGCATAAACTATAAATAAAAATAAAAGAAACTATTGTATCCTCTATAAATCCTGCGTTTGATGCTAGCGTCGACCTCCCAAAGAGATGGAACTCAGCCACAACAATCAAAGACAAAATTAAGCTCATAGAGTTATGTTTTACTTTCGAAACGAGACTGCTTATGAAAACACCATTATCGTGTCAATCTGTAAGACTTTAAGTACACTTCATTTTTCATGTCCAGAGTTTGGGCCTAGAAGGAAAACAGAGCCTAAACAAACTAGATTGATTTTGGGGTCAAATGTAGAAGCTTAATTATGAGTCCATAAGGTAGTAATAGTTGTAAGAACTTGTTCAATATCATCAATATCAAATGGTTTAGCAATTTGTCACATGAAGTTAGAGTTAGACTTCTCACTATGCAAGTACAATCTAGACCATACAAGTAGAGCATACTTTATATCCGGTCTAAGTAGTTCACTTTCCGGTATAACGATTGTTCATCTACCATATTTCAAATTCAGCTCGTTTTTATCATTTTCGGAATATTTTGCAGTTTTCATCTTAAAATCAAGTATTAAACGAAAACAAGTTAAACAAAAAGGACAATTGAGTTGCACACTCTATATTCGTACTGAACTTAAATTGTTGCCAATTTTTTTGCAACAGATAGCACACCAAAAACAAGTGAAAGACAACTTCAACAAGCTAACTTGAAGCAGAAACAAACTCTACTATCTTTACCACTCAACTATATTATCCATACGCTAAAGCTAAATAAAAGAGGATGAGAAAGAGGATGAGCACTTTTTTAAACTCTCTCTTCACTCCATTCTTCCTCCATACTTACACACCTTTAAAACACAAAAATAAATTATGTATCACAACTTTTAGTTCGACAGTGTACGTGTATTGATCACGTTCTTGATCTTGACTTACGCCAACGTGTAGCTCGAAGTTGAGACATCTGCAGGTGATGCAGAATGAATGTAGACAAACTCCATACTTTTTCCAGCTGGTAAAGAGCTAACCCATGTTGGGAACCCGTAGGAACCATTTGGGTTCTTGGTTAAACCCCAAACAGGACCGTAGAGTTTGGATATTGATAGGTTAAGGTTCTTGATCATCTTCCCTGATTTGTTGGTCACCACAACTGAGTATCTGTAGTATGTTCTTCCATTTGATTCCCATGAAGATGTTGGTTTTTGTTCAATTGCAATTGGATCTACACAAGTAAAGATAGAATCTTTAATCAAATTTCATCAAAAAGATTACAGCTTTTTTATCATATATTTAAGAATGTGACAATTTTCTAAATTTGTTAAACAGAATGACATTTTAATCCAAACAAAAAGTAAAATTTACCTGCAAATGAAGTCACTTTAACTGGGTTAGGCTTTGGTTGGGCAGCAATAGGCTTAGTTGCAACAGGAATTTCAACTGCAAACACATCAACCACATTTAATCGAAAGAAGCCACAATGAAACCATAAAATACCCAAAAAAGTTACCATACCAGGAAGTAGTTGGTTGTAGCCACCATGACCACCATGTAGCCTAGCCAAAACACCAAGAAGTGGGGCATTGTTATATGTAGCAGGCTCAGTTTGCTCATAATTGTCTCTGTGATCAGCAAAATTATCATAAGCATCAGGCCCACCAACAATAGCACCAGCCAAAAGATTCGGGTCACTAGCTTTTCTACTGAACCAAGTTGCATAACCACCTCGGCAGCTAACAAACGATGGGTTGACCTTAACCGAGACAATTGATGAACCTCTATGGTGCACTTGTTGCGGATAGTTGTTTCCATATCCAACCATGTAACTTGTAGCCCTTGGATTGTCTCCAAGAATGTAATCCACCTAATAAAGTCAAAAACTTTTAGAGATTTTTCAATGTTGACAACTTAAAATCTACTTCAAGAAGGGGAAACTGGCACAAATCTTTACCTGTGACTTGGCGAATGCAAGTAGCTCTGAAGGGGCGACGCTACCCGAAGAACAATGAAGGCTTCTCCGGGCAGATGTTAAGTAATCAGAGTAGACAGTGAGAAGGAAAGATGCACTTGTGACGAATTGCAAGTTGTTCCATCTTTGTTTATAAATTAGACCACCAGGAGTCTTTTGAACATTTTGATTACTCTTGCCAAGACATGAACACATAAAAGATTCAGCCTTTTCTTGGTACTTTCCGAAAACCTGAGCATGACTACCGGCTTTCCCTCCCATTAAAAACTGCACAAAATCAACCAAAAACAATAACATCAGAACTTGTTCAAAAAATTGTAACACTATAAATATTCGCGAAATCTTCTAGTATTAAACTACATTAAGAGTTATATCAAACTTAACAGTTTCGATGAACTAGAATAAACTCGTACAAAACAACCATTTTTTGAATCACTACCTTAGCAACAAGGGTCTGAACACCGGCATACTTAACGTCCCAACCAAACTCGGTCATGGCCCACCCGGTCCCACCAAGTGCGTCGCCATTTTTGCCAAGGTAATCCAAGTAGTACTCATTTCCAGTTGCCTTGTACAACCAAGCAGCTGCCCACAACAATTCATCCTGCCCAAATCCAAAATGAAAAAAAAAGTTACAAAAAGGGTAAAAGTGTAAATTTGCACAAAGGTAGTTGAGACAGTTAAGATGTGGTGGTTGAGTGGAGAGATTGTGATCACATACAGCATAGCCACTGACAGATCGATAGTACTTCTGGGCCACAGTGATGCTACTGTCATATTTGCCCCTGTATTTGTCGGCAAAATCAAACAGCTGAAAGACAAAAAAGTTGTAACTTAGTGACACGCCATAAGGGTAAAATGGGAAACTGGAATTATTTTTGGTGGGGGTGTGATACAGTACTACAAACCGACAGAATTAATTAAGTATAGATCTTAGATGAGTTCATATCTACGGTGTTCAGTGAACCTGTACGGTGCGACCACATTGTCCGTGATCAACACCAATTATACCTTAACTTTTGTTTACCCAAACATGTGCACCTCATATTAGCAACCAAATTCAATACACACTTCTCTTCTGTTTTTTTTTTTTTTAACAAGTTATCAATAAGCTCCTTTATAATTATTCGTATACTCTGGTGTCAGTTATATAAAAATATATTGTATCTTTATCTTCGTACACCACCAAAAACTCTCCATACACCACTAACTATATTTTATAATGATTTGTATACAAAAATTTTTAATGGTATACGAATCAGTCACAATAGTCATTAACTTTGTAAAAAAAGAATATTTTTTACTTTCGGATAGAAGTGCTTTATTTTTCCAGAATTAAAACTTCTGAAATCAAGGAACTTTTGCTATATTATCTGCATGCTAAGCATTAAAAGTAGTAAGTTATTCTGTATTTAGAAACTGTAGCTCTGGAAAAGCAACTAAAGTAAAAAAGTGGGAATAAATGACTATTTTATCATAGGCGCATTATATAGGAGACGACCTGGCTACGTCTGCTAAATTAAACCGCCAAAAACAAGGCAGACAATAAAGTTATTAACCGCAGCTGCTTTACACACCAACTGCTTTACTAACCTACGCCTGTCTTTTACTAACATACGCTTTGAACCATTTAACAAACTTTAATGTGGCACAAATTAACATAGCATTGCTTGATGTTCATTTGGAAATTTATTTTATTTGTGACCATAAAAAGTGGAAACTTTAAGTAATTTTAAATGACTATGGCTCAAAAGGTTAAAAAAAAAACTGTAAAAATGACTAAACAAACCTGGTAGGCGTGAGTGAGAAGCTCTCGGGAATAAGCGGGGTTAGAACGGCGGAAGACGATGGATGCGGAAGCCATTGCAGCGGCGGTTTCTCCAGCGAGATCCGAACCAGGGTTATTTTGATCAATTCTATAAGCATAACGCGAAGTTGTCATATCTTCGGGTCTTTGCCAACAGTAGTGGTCGGTGTTACCATCTCCCACCTACATACAAAAGACGTTAATTAAAACATTTGACATGGTAAAATATTATAAGTGTATGGTAGTCTAAACTTGTTACTCCTACAAAGTTATATATTTACGGGTAGGACCCGCATTATTAGATGCTTTAAAATCCACATCAACACCGTTGTGAAAAAAAAGCCATGCAAATATGTTCTTTTAGTCCGTTTAGTATGCACGTTCTGTCATGATTCGTACGTTATTTATTTGTTTAATTACCAATATCAAGACCCATAAAATCATTTTTTTGCGCTCAAGAACTCAATTTCCCAAAATAACCTCATATAATGAGCCTTTTTCCAAGTTTAATGAATTTAATTCTTATTATTTCATCTTTTATTCATGGGATTGACTTTCCATATTGTCAAACTAACTACTTATATTTGGTAAGAATCACTGTAATTCTTAATGACACAAATATACTTTTATTAAAATGCAAGTTTAAACATTATACTTCTTATTTTAGAAAAAATTCATTTCCTAGTTTTTCTATTTTGGAAAATATTTGTTTCTCGTAAAGAAAAAGGGTTACTTGAATACAAACTTGACAAACATACATTTTTATTCTATACATTTGTCCCTTATTAAATCTAATCGGTTACAAAAACCTATATTAAACCTTATTATTATACTAAATAAAAAACACTCGCATTGTAAAAATGGCAGTACATGTTTGTTTGCAGACCTTATTATACTAAAAGATAAAGACAGAACCAAAGAAAAAAAAAACAGAGCATAAAAACAGAGCATAAAAAGGTTACCTCTCCAAATAGAACATGAGGTTGAGGATGAGCTTTAATGAGGTAATCAGTACCCCATTTAACAGCTTCCATAGCATGACTAAGTTCACCACTTGCTCCCATTTGATTCCCATATTCCATTATACTCCATGACATCATTGTCACTGTAAATGCCATTGGTAGCCCAAATTTCACATTATCCCCTGCATCATAATATCCTCCCACCAAATCCACCTTCATAAAACATACAATAACAATTAATTAAAATTAATATAAACTTCAATTTTGTTAAATATACAGTCAATTGGCCTAGCGGTAGCATTTAAAGTTACATATGAGAAAAACGTTTTATTAAAAAAATATATTAATGGTTGAAAATGTAAAAAGTGAAGTTACTAATTTACCCCATTGGATTTGCCATCATACAACCCTGAATTGCCTCTCCATTTAACTCTTTGATTACCAGGAAGATAACCAGATCTTTGAGCTTCAAAGAACAAAATGCTTTTGCTTAATGCTGCACCATAATCATGTCCACCTGCTAAAGCCAAAGGTACAACTCCCATAAGCAGAAACAGAGTACTAATTGCCATTGAACACAATCCCATTAGTTTCCCCATTTGGGTTTTGAGTTTTGTGTTTTCTTTTTGTAAAAAGGAAGACAAAATGTGTTTGTTCTAATGGCAATGCGGCAAGTTTTAAGGAGAAAAGAAAGTGATATAAGAGATAGAAGAAGAGGGAGAGTTGGGGAAGAAGATGGAGGGAAAGGGTTAGTATATATGGAGGAGATGAAAAGAAAGATGCCAAAAGTAGAGGTAATTAATAAATTATTTTTTCTGTAATAATTTTTGTTTTATTTTTTTAATGTTAATAAATAATTATTGGAAGAAAATGAAGAACGAAGGGTTTCTGTGTGTATGAACAGGTGAACTAAAGAGAGCAAGGCATGTGACTTTGTTGGTATCATTTATTCTGAAAAATCGGTGGTTTTTCCCCCCCTTTTTTTTAATAATATAGACATATTATTATTATTATTATTTTTATTATTATTATTTCTTAGATCTTTATATTATATTTATTTTATATTTTTATATGTAGATTAGATATATACTTCCGCATATCATACAATCAAATAAAAAATGTACGCATTTAAATTTAACTCCAACCTAATTGTCATAACAAAATCATATATCTTCGCAATAGTCAATCAACCAAAATCCTTACGTTTTAGAAACAATATCATTTATATATTAATAAACCTAATTACCTTTAAGATGTCATTTTGGATAAAATTTTGTGTAAGATAACATGGATGGTTCATGGTTGACTAGTTGACTACTTTTGGTATTTATGTATATCGAACGATCTATAGATAAATGAAATGTTATGACAATGATGATGATGATGATGACCATAATAAAGCAATCAACATTAAGCTAATAAATAGTTTATTGCACTTTAAAGTTTAATTTAAAAGGATTATTAGTCGTATAGTTTTGACAAGTTGATTCAATAACCTATTTATTATGAAAAGTTTGTATTCGTCGTAAGTTGTATCCCATAGTCATCCAACCAAGTTAGGTAACTTTTTGTGTTGTTTTGTAACGACAAACGCGAAGCAATTACAAATATTTAATTTTATTTAAAAGTCTACAAGAACTACATAAAAGTAGCACGATATATATACTATATGAGAAAAGAAAAAGAAAATGATGTATATCGTTAAATAATGAATTGACCTGACATAAATCTAACAATAAGAGGAAGACATGTGTCAAATTCTGTGAAATTGGTGAGGAGTGAAAAATTATATGTAACAAATGTCAGAAAGTGAGTCCTTCATATAAGTTTTTCAAATGATGAATTATGTATGTTTATTATACTAGTTTGAGCATCTTCAACGCATACATCAAATTATAAGGAGGTGTTTGCATGCAATTGAGTTTTAATATCGATATCGTTATGAGTTTGATAAATAAAAGAACATGAATAAATGAAATATAAAGTCATTTCATTTTATGGGTTTAAGAAATGCGTTTGAATGTTTGATACCTAACTTTAATACTCATTCCATCAAAACAAAGTTCGCTTATCACTTCTATTACAATTTGCCATTTCCAAATCCTCAAACCAAAGGTATCTTTAAAAATAAAACGATTTTAGGTAATCATGTGCACTAATTGTTACAACACGATATTAAGTTTATTAAAAAATATATTGTAATTAATGTGTCACACACTCTCATGGAAGCCTTTCATTCCCTACAATTGACCACTTTAATCATCAAATGATAATAAATATAAATAAATTGCTTTTATGATTCATAATGTGTGCTCAAATAAATACCCCAGTCTCAACCATAGTTAAGACCATAATATTTAATATATCAATATATTTGATATTTGATTGAAATAAATTTAATACATATTAGCAATCATTCATTTAATATCCAAATGTTTTAGCAAACATGGTAATTTATCAAATTTTGCATTTCAATTAAAATGAACTTTAGTATATCAATAAAAATATGTGTACCTACATTACATTGATACTATTATATTATATCACAAAGAAAATATCGCGTCAATCATTCCATATTCAAACACTTTTATACTAGAAGTAAATGACTATTTAATTGAATAATAAGTTTACTTTTTTTTTAATACAAGGTTGTAAATTTTTATTAAAAAAAACAGTTTTTAACCCGTGCGTTGCGGCGGACCAAAAATACTTATCTTAGTTTACGAAATAATTTGGTATATATGCAATTTAAAAGTCAGTGTTCTGTATGTAGTCAAATTCATATATAAGAATGATTTAAGAAGCTATGTATGGACGTAAACTTTATGTTCACTGGTCAATTAATTTATTTTACAAGACAATACAAGTACCTAAAATATTTACATTTTTTGACTTAGAATTAGATGTATATACTTTATATTTATTGATTACAAAATTACTGTAAAATTGTTTAATGTTTTGATTTTAATAGTTTTTACCCATACTCATTTTTATTTACCACATACACCTATACACCTATAATCAACTCATTTTAAGCAACCTTTTATTGATCATGAATAATTTCTTACTATCATTTTATTAATATTATTTTAAACACGCCAAAAAGGTTTAACGAAAATAATTATGGTGGCTATTTATATGAATTATATTTACAATTAAATTATTAAATTTAGTCATCTAAAATTAATATTATATAATTTTGTAAAAAAAGTAATTATGATTCTACAAATTGTAGGAGCTTACAATATCATATCTTCCAACTTTGTATATTTAACAAATGTAATAAATAAAAAAACTCTCTAAAGCTCAAAATAAAATTTATTATTAATTTATATCGACCTATTCGAATTAAACTCTGGGTGTTAGTGTCAATCGATATCAAAAATAAAACTCACTAAAAAGATAGTTTTAAAGTAATTTTTATTAAAATTGTAAAATATTTTAACCATTTAAATAGTACATTTTATAAATATATGTAACTTAGTAATAACAAAAAGAGATTTTCTTTAAAAAAACAAAATAAAAGTTATTTTAAAGTAATTTTTATTAAGCTTTTGTAATCATAACAAGAAAAAAAAACTATACTATTCATTGAATAGTTATATTCATCCTAGTGAATATAGAAGTTTTTGAATTTGAATGTATTATTTAAATGGTTAAAATATTATATAAGTTCAATAAAAATTATTCTGTATTTTGACACTATCTTTTAGTAAAGTATATTGTTAGTATAAGTCGAGATTAACAACACGAGTTTAATTCGAATGGTTCGATGTAAATAAATAATAAATTTTTGTTTTAGTTTTACATAGTGATTACATTTTTATAACGTTTGACAATTATTTGGACTTGGAAGATATGATATTAATTATAAATTGGTTAACTTTTAAGTTAATAAATTGTACAAGGTAAATGGAAAATGGTAGAAGATCTAATATATGTATATTGTATTTAAAAATATGATTTTAAAAGTTAATAAGTTAGCCAATGAAGTTAGAAAAATAACGTTTTTTCACTGTAAACTTTAAATAATGTTGATCTTTAGTTAGATGACTTTCTGATTTTAAGCAAAGTTTTAGCATCGTCATTTCTACACATTTTCATGTTCTTTACCGAGACCATAAGCGATTACGTGTTTTATTGAGTATGGTTGGCTGTGATTCTTCTCTAGTGTCGTTGTAGATTGTATGGGTTAATTGTAAGTTTTAGGGTGTGGTGCAAAGTTTTAGAGTATTTTGTGATGATGTTTGTTTAATGTCATTTTGTGATAATGTTTGTTTAGAGTTACTATAATTCCTAGCATCCTAATAGTTTTAATTTGTTATATATATTATTGCCTTTAAAATCAAAGGTACATAACTTTTTAGTATAATATGACAATCACATCGATTTTTGAAGGAAATTATAATCCTTTTTATGTATAAAGATACAAACGTATATAAACTCTGTGTTTGATAACTTTAGTCAAGAATAAGAGTATGTGAGTGGGGTCGTTTAATGCCGTGTCGACGACTCTCGACAAGTGTTGTTTTGAATGCTCAACGTCATGTTAGGTGAAATTTTAATTTTATTTTCGGATTGGTCCAACAATATTGTTGGTGGTTCCACTTTCACCTTCAACTGAAATCGACTATTCCCCTTAGTTTTGCATTTCGATGTTGTTCCACAACATTGTTAACAGTTATGATAATTGTGTCTATTGTGTTGCCCAGTTTTTAATGCCATAGTTCGTGATGAATTATGAAATGTCATGATACAACTATTTATCCACTACTAATAAAGTACTATTGTAGCATGTATTCATGTATAGTATAACAAATTAACACCAACCTACTTTGACTTAAATTTAGCCGGTCAGCCAACTGCCCGAGTGAAAATCATCAAGAACGAGTGAACGAGGTTAAAGGGTTAAAAATGATTATTTTGACATAATGTTGTTTTAGTAAATTGACAACAACCTAACTATTTTTTTTTATTTCTGCAATTCAAAACCTACATTAGTTTTTCAGATTTAAAGTTGCAACTTTGAGCAAACGCTATCGGGTTCTTTTTTTTAGTTTATTTTTTGTGCAATTAACCTTATAGAATATTAAAAATATGTTTTAATAAAAACAAAATAAAGAAAATACATCGTATTTTTTTGTGTACGGAGACTCTCGGAGAGAGCTAGAAAATCGACTTTGGGAAAAGGAAAGAAAATGGTCAAAAAGTGGACCACGTTCATAATATTTTAATAACCGCAATCAACGGTTTCCCCAAGAAAAATACAAATAAAAATAAAGTGCTAAAATACGCATTACCTTATTCTTTTTACACTTTAAATTTAAATATTTACTTATTTTATAAAATATTATACTTTCCATCTGAACACCATATTAGTTTGAAAAGTCAAAAACGCCCACACATCCGCAATTACCGGTTTACCACCGGTTCTGCTACGGCGACCTTTTGTCGGGTGTTTCGCCACGTGGCCACGGTTTCCCATTCTTTATTTATGTTTTTATTTTCCTTCGACTTCATGATATTCAGGAATGTGCTTCGACTTCCGAACATCATCGTATTAAATTTAATGGTAATCAAGATAAAAACTAGTATGAATTGTTTTAAAAAAAACTAAGTTTTATTGTTTTAATTGGCTATAGAAAATGATGATAACTTGCTCTTTCGTTTACAATTTATCGCACAACTAAAAACACCGTCTGCAACACCGTCTTTGATTCGTCTTTGTCTGCTATTACAAAGACTCTATAGGCGTCATCTATTCTTTCTTAATCTTAGAAAGACCAAGTATTTCTAACGACAGTAAAAAATGAAGAGATGTATGAGACCAGCTTAATTTATTTAGTTTATATATATATATATATATATATATATATATATATATATATTGAGTATATAATAAAATGTATTATTCGTATATAAGAGTTTTAGAAAAGTTAAGTTCTTCATTCATCATAAACAATTTTCAGTCTTTATTAGAAAGTGTTAACGTGACGCTGAATTAACTGTCAGTTCTTTAGTTTTTTCATGTTATTATATAGAGTGATATAAAATAAATGAATACATAATCTAATTGTTAACTTTTAAAATTGTGTATTCATATTTTAGCTATCCATTTTTCTTGAGTATGTCTAACTATACCCATACTTTTTACTTAATTTACTAGTCAACCCTTATTATTAGGTAATAATTATGTTTCATGTTCATTTATTACTACTAAATATTATTATGTTAAAATATGTATTTATTCAGTTACGTTCTCCTATATTGTTATTTTATTATTCTATAAAAGTTTTATATCAATATCATTTAACAATGTATAATAAAACTTGAATACTCAATAACAGATACACATAAAATAGAAATTTTATGATTCTTAAAATTTGTGTTGTTATATTAAATTATCATATATTATTTACAATATTTACTTCAGAGTTTATTCATTCAAAATGTTTGAATGGATATTACTTGAATCTTTGCCTAACAAATCGAACATATACGTTGTTGTCATTATTATTCGTGATCAAAATGTGTAATTTTTATGACTTATTTAATTTATCTAACAAAACGAACTGATAATTTATGACAAAAAAATCTCCTTTTTAAGAAAAGAAAAAAGAAAAAAAAAGAGTAGAAAAAGTTACTGAATTAGGAGTAGACTTAAGAGTAAATAATTTAAAAAAACACAAATATAACGAGATATTGATTTGATTTTAGACGTTGTTTTAAAATTGTATATATAAGATGTACAATCATGCCCACTATTTGTACAAGTGTATATACTTCTAGACTAAACAAATACCCAAAATAAAATCAATTAAAAAACACATTTGTCTCCAAAACAGCAACCCTTTTCCCGTATTTCAATGTGTTTTATATCATCATACTTTGAATATTTGAGCACACACACATAAATGTAGGGAAAAGCAAAAATTTGTTACAATAAATACATTAAAAAAAAATACCATTTTTATTGCTTCCATGGAGTTACATTTTGTATTGATCGAAAAACCTATTAATTAGGAAAACTGATATTTTATATCTAG